>OZ020604.1:210447459-215447459 GCA_963971545.1 Philophylla caesio
TTTGTTCCCGAATTGGATGGCATGAATGTGGATGAGTTGTGGTTCCAACAAGACGGCGCTACATGCCACACAGCGCACGTCACAATCGATTTATTGAAGGAAACATTCGCTGAGCGCATAATTTCGCGGAATGGACCTGTCAATTGGCCACCAAGATCGTGTGATTTGACACCATTGGATTATTTTCTTTGGGGATATGTGAAGTCGCTCGTCTACACCAACAAACCAGAAACGTTAGGGGAATTGGAAGCCAACATTCGTGGCGTTATTGCCGACATACGGCCCCATATGCTCGAAAAAGTGTTTGAAAATTGGACCTGTAGAATTGGCTTTATTCAAGCCAGCCACATGCCCGAAATCATATTTAAACATTAATGGCATAAAATTATCCTTCCAATAAAGCTAAATTGATGGACCTTAAAACGATTTTCTTGTGTTTTATTTCAATTCGAAGTTCTATACCCCTAAAAAAAACACCCGTTATAAACTATTTACACCTATTTGTACTATGTGTATCATAAGCTTTCCATATGAGACACCAATGTAAGTTTTGATTGGCGTTATTAATTTTATGCAAAAATAAATATCTGTTGATCGATTTATCGATATATATTACGTTTTGAGATTTTATTTGAGGTTTTTGCTGTCAATTTAACAAGGACCAAATATAGTTTGCCTCAAAATATATCCTTTTAATAGCATAGTGCAGGTTTGAATATTAACGCGAAATCAAAAATTGGCTATTTGAAAATAAATTCCACCTAAAATGAAATATCGATAAAAATTATAAAATGTTAAACAGAAATTCACTGATATAGCATTTATCGATAAATCAGAGATCCATAATAAAATTTTTTTCTTGTTGGAGTTATAAAAATGTCATCCAACTTTTCGTAAGAATTATAAAAGTCTTTGCATAAATTTTTGAAGTCATCAAAGGCTCATTTTGTCTTCACATAATAACTTTCAGTCAGAACAATTTTTTTAAATCTTGAAGGACGGGACTGGTTCAAAACAAATTCGAGACTTTTTTGCATCATTTCGGGACTTGTTCGGCGGTAGTTTAGTATCATGTCGGGACTATATAAGCCACGAACGAGTCCCGAAATGATGCCAATAAGTTCCAAACTAATCCCGGACTAGTCCCGATACGATCCCGAGCTAAACCCGAGCTGCTCTTGAACTAGTTAAGCACGAGTCGTGAAATGATGCGAAAAAAGTTCCGAACTCATTCCATACTTAAAAATAAAAATGTTTAAAGCCTTAAAAAAATGTATCTCGGATAATTATTATTAAAAGACTTTGATAACATAAATCATTACATCCATAATCGGAATGCATCAGACGAACAAAATTTGCTTGACCTAAAATGAGCCGAAAAATATTTCTCTAATCTACGAAAAAAATTAATTTTTCTCAATTTGATATAAAGAAATATTCCCCAAATCATCTTTAACCCTGAGCTGTTTTGAGAAGAACTCGAGAAAAACAATTTTCTACAACAACACAGCAGTGCTCTTATTGTACAAGTGGAAGCATATGCGTTGGAGGGAATATATTTTATGTCTAGATGCAAAAATGAAAAAGAAACCATTTTTTTAAATATTTTTTAAGAGAAAAACTTTTTTATAAATTAATCGGTGTTTTTTTTTTAGACGTGTGGTTTTTAATGAGGCAATACTTATTTCTGAGATGGTCTTTTTGACAGCTCTTACTTGATTTTTACTAAGTTTGGTGTGCCATTTTATAACGAACAGACTTACTCAGGAACAACGTTTGCAAAGGTTCGGTGAATGGGCCTAAAACGAGATAGCCACCGACCCCGAATTTTACAAGAAAATTTTGTTCAGCGATGAAGCTCACTTTTGGTTGAATTGCTACGTTAATAAACAAAATTGTCGCATTTGGAGTGATGATAATCCACAAGCCATTGTTGGGACGCCTTTACATCCTCAAACGTCACTGTTTGGTATGCTCTATGAGCAGAGGGAATTATTGGTCCATATTTCTTCAAAAATGAAGCCATTATGGCCGTACAGTCAATGAGGTACGCTGAGTAATGACTTTTTCGTACCTGAATTGGAGGATGTTGATGTGGACGACCTTTGGTTCCAACAATACGGCGCTACATGCCATACAGCCAATGAAACAAACAATATGTTGATGGAAACTTTTAGTGAGCGCATTATCTCGCGTCGTGGGCCTGTGACGTGCCCTCAAAGATCGTGCGATTTAACACCGATGGGCTATTTTTTGTGGGGTTATGTGAAGTCACTTGTCGCTAATTTTTTTCCACTAGCGTTATTTATTTCAAAACATTTTATAATTTCGTATTAATATTGAGCAATTATTTAAAAAATAAATAAGCAGCCAATTATAGTAAAAACTAAAAACTAGAGAAATAAAAATTATTGGTAACACAACTTATCACCCCAATATTAAGCTAGTCTCTTGGGTCGTGTACGACATTTTCGTTAAAGTTGATTGAAGTTATACTATAAATAAACGAGTAGGTAAGTGCAAACATGCATCAATAAGAAAACTAGAGATTTTCACATTTCTTTTTCACCCCACTTGATTATTCTTTCCATTTTGCGCCAGAGAAAGGCGGAACGTATTTGCTTTACGACAATCAATTAATGAATGAAGGTGGCATTTTGTATCCTATTTTGGTGAAAGGCATAGTAAGTTTGCAAGCGACTTGAAGCCACTAACACTCAGTCTACTTTATTTAATAGTTGGTTTGACTTAGCAGTTACTTGAGTTGCAATCTAAAGAAACCATTTAAAATGCCATTATTGCCTTTTTTGCTTGCCGCTGTGTTAAATCGAATATTGCTAAACCCAATTTCTCTAATTAATTATAGTTAGTTACGAGTACCTTAAGTGTATTAACATTACTTTAGAATGTAAGTATTTAGTTGCAGTGAAGAATGCAGCTGCTTTTCTTACTATCACCCAGTATTTGCTTGGATACTAAAGTTGTTAGCTTATATTAGCTTTTACGATCTTCGCGTGTACTTTTGTGGCTTCGAGTGTGGTAAGTGGGATTTTGCTATTACAAACAGACATTGAAATTTTTCTCATCTAATTGGAATAGAAGACCAGCCTAACGTCTGTTGCAATTCTAATCCGCAAGTATTTTAGGAATTTATTGTAGAAAATTGCATCTAAGCGGTACTTTGATGCCGCATTTGTGGTTAGCGCTGATGTAAGTTGGCCTAAATGGAAGCAAAATGAGAATAACGATGGGAAGAAAGTACTTAAAGAGTGCACTGAGGAAAGGTTTAATGGTGTTGTATTTTTTCTGGAACAAAATGTTAATGCACAATCAGATAACAAACATGTGTGTGAGATTATCTAATATTTACTTAATTTTTTAAAACTAAGTTGAGTATTTTAAAAAGAGATCAAAGCTTTGAAAAAAGCTCTTAATAATTTTACCATAGGAAAATAGTCTAATAAAAATAATTCGAATTTTTTAAAATGTACATGCTCGCAGGTGCCATATCTCAAGAACTTTTTTAGAAGCTTGATTATGTGAATGGATATGGCTGGGGATGCCAACAAGTGCTTATTCTTCTCACCATAACTGAATGAAGTTAAAGTGTGCTTCAACTCCTCACTCATCCCACCTGAACTCTCCTCAAGTCAGCTCTTTTCACCAACGGTACCTCGCTTTATCTTCCCTCTACTCAAATCCTCCACTTACTTCACCTTATCTTATCTCACCTCAACTCAGCTCAGCTCAGCTCAACTCACCTTACCACACTTCATGACAAAAAGAGAATCAAATATGAAAAAAAATGTATTTATTAATTAAAATCCATGCTTAACGCTTTCCTATGTTATTTTTCTTATATTAAGTTCAGTTAAACGTAAATTAGAATTTTGTTTGAGAGTTATGAAAACGATTAAGAAATGTATTCGAAGCTATTAACCTTTTGTGATATTTTTGAATTCAAGGTGTGGGAAGCAATACTAAAAGGATTGAGGGTCCAAGAACAAGTTAAAAAATACAGCTGATTTTCCAAACCAAAATATTCATAGCATTGCCATAGGTTAAATGCCCTTTTCAGTACGACATTAGCAAGTTTTGTTCATTTTGCGGGCTTTGTATTTTTATTTCTAAAATCAAACATATATTTTATTTATGATAAACTTTAATCTATTAATAATTAATCTTAATTAAAAAAAAGTTGTATAACTTTTGAGATTTAAAAGATAGAGGCTACAGGTAGGATAAAAACGCCGAATGTATATTTATATTATTTTTTTAACCAAGGAAAAATATTATCTAAAAATATTTCACATATTTTAAAGCAAGACATTTTTTTTTAAATAACCATAAAAGAGCTAAAAACAAAATGAAATTATCACTAAAGTAATGAGTGCCAAGAGTGTGTCACAATAAACTTATTCGTTTTTATGGTATTTAATAATTGCAATAACATATTTTCTGTGCTATCTACTATGTAAAAACCTTAACAAAACTGTTAGTATTGAAATCTGTTAACGTACAGTCTCTTAAAACACTTTAACAGAACATCAAACATTAGCATTAGCAAGGCGTTTGTTAACATCAAAAAAATATGCTGATGATTTCACTGCCAAACCGAACACCTGCATATCGAACCAACGAACCGTTTTGATACCTTAAACTGCTCACCAACTTGTCAGCTCCAAACAAGAGCCAACAGCTTGGCGAGCACAATATCTATAACAGCTGGTTTAACTATATACATATGTATGTATGTATACATACATCATACTCGAAAACTGGTTTGTTTTTGTGCTCGTACACTTTTTTTTTTACAAGTGCCAATTCCATTTTGTCCCAAGAGCCATGTTTATATTCAACAGCTCGTAGCTGGCACGTGTCTCACCGGTAATTGTTGGATTTTAGTGTTGTGCCAACCATGAAGCTGGCGGTACAAAAAATGCGAATGAGTGGAACGGATATGGAAAAAAAATTTTATTATTTACAATTTTTTGTTGTTGTTTGTTGTTGTAAATCTTCATAAATTATTATTTATATGGTCAAACTGTCTGCTTAAGTGTGTTGGCGTGCTTTGCGGCCGGCGACTACCTACGCGAAGCAGACACATTTGAGGATTACGCTTGCAATTTGAGACTTTTCTTTCCGGTTGTTTTGCGCGACAGGTGAATTTAATTAAGAGGGAAATGGATATTCTATACTTGTGACTTACCTACATATGTACATATATGTATGCGTAAGTAAATTTTTGTGTAAAAAAAAATGAAACAGGAACAAAGAAACAATACATTTAATTGAATATATGTATTGTATATATAAAAATAAAAAATGGTATGTGTTTTTATTGTACAGGTCATTTAATCTTGTGGTTAAACGAATTTATAATTTTTTTTTTTTTTGCTTTTCGAATGGTTTTTATGTCATCAAAATTACTTTCATTACTTCAATACACTTGCATTTTCTAATTAAACTTTACTGCTGATTATATTCGCTCAATTTATTTTTCAGTGCAGAATTAATTTTCCATTTGAGTGAGCGCAAGATGTTGCGGTTAAAAAAAAAACAATCTGTTTTTTAAAGGCGAAGGCGGACACTTAACATAAACCGAATGAAAAAGAAACGAACAAGTAAAAAAGAAAGAAAAAACGCGCATATATCTTAATACATATTTACAAATATATGAGTGTAAGTATTTTTGCACTTGACCGTTGCGAAAAATAACATTATAGCTGCATAAGCGGTGTAGCAAACGACAATATGTCTTGCGCAAGTTCGTGTCTTTAGTCTTTTGTTCCAAATGGTTGATTTCAAGGTGCCACGCCATGTTCGGTATCCTTTACAATTTTTTTCATTTTAACTTTTACTTGTAGATTGAAGAAGGTTGTTAGTAAATTTGTCTGTATTTAAGGTATATTTCCGCTAACGTTTAGTTAAGATTCATCGTTTAAAGTGTTGATTTTGGGTGCTGATATATCAATGAAGGCATCAGCGCCGCAGAATTTCTAAGAAGCTACCGAATTGCATGACTCAATTACTTTTGCTTCATTTTGCTTCATTTGGCGTAAAGAATTTATGTATTATTGCGGCTGTGTTGATTTCATTAAGCGTTGATTTGGGTCGCATGCGAATTTGGGTTCTAATTATTTGATGTGACATTAGTAAGTGAAACAATTGAAACAGAAAAAATACTTTATATTTAAAATAGGACATGGGTGGTTTTTATTTTATTTATATATATATTTTTTTTTTCTAAAGTTGTTTATTGTTTCTTTCTTATGAAAAACTAATAACAATTTTTAAATTCTTAAAGCTATAAGCTCTTTGCTGTCACTGCATCAAATTAGCAAAGTAAGCGTAGTAGATTGTAAATGCAGTTTATTAAGTAGTAAATTTATTTATAAGGATATCATAAGAGATATCATACAAAAGTACATCAGTAATAGACATCATAAGGGATGCTATGATATAAATTATAGTCAATATCTTGAAGGATATTAGCATGAAATACATATGTTACAAAATATCGAAAAATAACTACTATGTTATGTAAATAAGTGGAACAAAGCCTTTAAGCACAATTTCATCTAATAGCCTTTCTCTGTAATTGTCTAGGGTAGTTCTGTTTGAGTAAATTTTTAGCAAGCTTATTCGGATGATTAAATAATAGTAGGGAATAATTTTTTGCATTATCTCTATCTCATCCATCAACGTTATTAATCATAAGGTCGCTGTGAATAGTTGAGTTTTTCACTTACCAGGGGGCTCCGCATATTGCCCTCAATGTTGTAGACTGCAGCCTTTGAATTATGTCTAACTTAGATTTAGACGCTGAATCCCAAAGTTGGATCCCATATGTCTTTATTTTAGAATATATTTTGTTGGTTATTTATTTATGTGGTATTAACTTACTTATACTCAATTTCTTTAGGTATTGAAAATTATAATTGAGTGGTAATAAAAGACAAATTGAACTAGTAATATTTTTCTTAATAAAATCTTCCTTTGTAAAATTTATTAACTAAAAAAGATAAATATCTTCAAGAACAAATATTGGAGATTTATTAAATATTGGGCCTCGAGCTTAATTTAATAAATTTTCAAAAGTTTAACTTGATTGCTTAACTCTGACATAAAAATTTCAAAACAACTTTTTTGATACATCAAAATATTTATTGGCCATATAAGGTTAACTGTTATTTTTTTTTATACATGTTTTTTAGTATCGTATACAAATTCTAGTATGGAAACTGCACATCCATCGAATTTCAAACGCACTAAAAACTTGAAGATTTTAAAGAAGGTAGTCAAATACACATGGGTGGTAGATTTAATGTGGGAAAAGGCAATTAAATGGTAGCCATAAAATTAGCTTGTATACAAGAAATGATAAAATATTAGCTTTACAGTAATATTATTATTTTTTACGTAATAAAAATCAATAAAAGATGAAGGCTGAATTAGTAGGCCTTTTTTGTGTACTAAGTGGGATTTGACTTGAAGCAATTCAAGTCAAAATAATGTAATGAAGTAATCAAAAAAAGAATTTAATTAGTTCCCAAAAGTGGCAGTACGTATTTTTTTGTTTCACCTTAGGCGCCAATATGTTTACATCTTTACATGTAAAATATTTTTACAGCTTTATATGTACCGGCACACAAACACGCTATACATAGAATTAACATATTACTTACATACATACGTTTAATGCATTCAGCCTTACCTGTGTCACAACATTATTAATCACTGATAATTATTTTATCTTTTATGCTTTTCTTAATTTTTTATTATTTAACTTAACTACTTTGACTAATGATTCGTCTCCCTGCCTAGTTATATGCACATATAGTAAAATGACCCACGCTAGTAAAGCAGAAAAAATAATAAGACGTATGCTTGTATATTTCTTATATAATCGTATATATACTATGTACTATGTATATATACATATATGTAAGGCAACGAACTTAATAGTTCGAAGACACGCCACAATATTCTCAGCGTTTGTCAAAGTTGCGCTTGCTGCTTAATGGGTGAAAGTAAATACATATGTAAGAATATATTTCATTGTCCTCTTGTTTAACATTCTGGTGTATGTGTTGGTGAGTCATTCGTAACGATGACACCAGCGTAGAGATGAGCAGCTAGAATGAGCGACGGCTGCAGCACTACTTTTTATTAAGCTGAGGCGGCGTTGACCTTTTTCATGTGTCGGTTCATCGCTGTTAGTTTGTAAATTTTTATTTTTTGTTTACTATGTATGTTGTCAAAATAAAAACCAGACACAGTGTGGGTTGTTGAGCTGTAATTGGATTTATAAGATTGGTTTTTTATGTCAAGTCAATGATATTGTCCTTTGTATTTACTTTTATTAAAACCCTAATTAGGAATTTATACTCCAAAGAAGATGTTTAAAATATAAATGTAAAGGAGTAACGAAAAAACCGAAGTGATGAGATCAGATTACAAAGAAAAGTTCTCGAAATTAACTAACCTTAAATCGAAAATCGAAGTTTGTTGCCTAGTTTTACAATTTGAAATGTAACAAACTCTTAAAATTTCAAATAGCCAAATTTTCTTTGGAAAACTAATAATAATAATTAAATAATAACTAATAAATTTACATTTTTAGTTAATTTGAATGAATTATAACTTAAATCAAAAACAAAATATTCATAAAGAAATTTCCAATTTTGGTTAAAGAATAAAGATATTTATCTATCATTGAAATAATTTTGAGAGCAAATACATTTTAATTTTAAACATTATTGGGTAATTTCAGCTCAAATCGACCAGGCAGTTAGGGTTAGGTCTTTTTTCCCAAACATTTTTTTTATAGTTTCTACATCGAAATCCATGAGACACGTATTTTATTTTTTTGCTTTATTTTGAGTTCTTTCGTCGTGGGTAATTTTTGAAATATTGCATTATCTTGCGAATATAGGTTTTTTTCGGTTTTCTTAGCCCTCCATGGAGCAATGTTGTTGCAAGTAAAGGAATACGGCCAATGCTTGCATGGAGGGCCAAGAAAACCGAAAAAAACCTATATGTACCTCGCAAGAACATGCCAGCACGGGTTTTCTTTTAGAGGAACCATTTACCAATTTACAATTTTATTGAGCTCAAGGTCAGTTTATATGGAAAACTTTTTGTGAACAAACAACAACAGTTTTTAATGGTAGAAGTTATAGCACTATTTCGGAACTCACACATTTCCTCATCAGACTTCTTTTTATTAAATTAATTAAATTTATTTTTCATAACCACTTCTCCCAGCTTTGAACTAGGCCAACAGAAAAATAAACAAACATTTATATGCAAGTAACCTTTTACCTACAAAAAGAAATAAAAATTTAGAAGATCGGTAAATTTTTCGCAAAGTTATCGTAATTTCAAATAAAATTAACATGCACAAATAAAGCAAAATCGAGTTTTCAGACAAATTTTCAAAAATTCCCAACGACGAAAAAACTCAAAATCAAGCAAAAAGAAAAAATACGTGTCTCATGGATTTCGATGTAGAACCTATAAAAAAAAATGTTTGGGGAAAAAAGACTTGCCTTGACGATTTGTGATGAAATTACCCTGTTCTAATAATTATAAAAAAAATTTTAATTGTCATTTATCTAAATAACTAAACTCATTTAAATAACGAATTAGCTTTTTTCAGTTATCCAAATAATTAAAAATTACCCATTTAACAAAATTTATTTTCCTTTCATAACGCAATAGCTGGGTGTTTTCGTGCAAAAAGTGCAATGGCTGTCAAAATAGCATCTTCAATTTATATGAAAATGCTTAAAAAATTAGTCGCCATAAAATTGATTAAATTAAAAAAAAAATGTAATTAACATTTTTTACTTATTTATCATAATTTGTAAAAAATTTTCGAGGATTCATTTCATTTTTCTAAAATATTGCGTTGAGCTTTGAGAATTTTTTTCCCAACGCATAAACTGAATCTATTTTTATAATTAAGAAAATGCTCAACAGTCTAAACGAAAAAATTCTCAAAAGTCAGTGGCATATTTTACAAACAAAATTGAATGACTAAAAAACGGCATTTAATTAAAAATTACCAAAATTTGTAAAGCAATATAAATCATAGCTATAATTTTCACCGTTTCTATATATTTATTTATGACAAATGCTCCTCCAAAACAACCAAATTTGTCAGCGGGCTATTGTTCTATAATAAGAGATTTTATGTTTCTTTTTGTTCGAAATAAAAGAGATAATTTTATCAATTGAATTTAAAAGAAAATACAAAATTTTTAGTGATAAAATTATGTTTAAATATTATAAATTTTGTATAAATTTTGAGACAAAGTTTTTTCATTTTTTTTTTGGAGGGGAATTTATTTTAATTGAAAGATATAACAAATAAAAGAAAAGAAATCAAACAACCACAAACATGGAGGGGAATTTATTTTAATTGAAAGATATAAGAAATAAAAGAAAAGAAATCCAACAACCACAAACTTTCAATTTATTCGTGTCCTATAACTTTGATATGCATCATCATTTCCTGCTGCAAGCTGTTCAAATATTCATTGTTTATTACTCTTTGTCACTTTTTTTTTGTCTTTGATCAAATAGATATCTTATTATAAAAAATTCCAGAACAAATTTAAGCCACAATCAAATGTAACCGCTAGTAAAACAAAAATCACTAACTGACCTCGTTGTCACCTCTTAAATAAACATTTACTTCTAATTGCTTTTGCATAAATCTTTTACCATTTTTTTAAATAATAAAAAATAAAAAAATTTCAATAAACCTACGTACAATTTTTTGTATGCATTTAAATTTGTTTGTTTCGCATACACATTTCCTTATGGCATTTGCAAGTAAATTGGCTAATAAAAAATCATTTTTAAACAAATTTCAACACCACAGAGTCAAATAACAAATTAATCATACCGACAAGCGATTGCCATTACACAAAAAAAAACAAACAGAATGGCCGAGCGGGAAAAAAACTAAAGCCAATGAAAATTGCTAAAGAAAAAAAGTCTGCAATAAAAAATCGAAAGTGCAAATGGTGCAACGATTTATCTTCAAATGCGGACAGCGAACATACGTCATTTGCAAAAATAATTAAACAGTCCAGCAGTGGTTGTGGCTGGTTTGTGGTGCAAGTAGCGGAGAGGTAGCGAAGGAGCAGCATGGCAAAGTGGCAAGCAGCGGCAGACGGACAGAAGAACAAGCAGTTATACATACAAACATTTGAGTGCTAATATAAGTACGTGCTTATAAAATAATATAAATGAAAATGTCAATTTGACTCAACAATAACAACAACAGCAGCAATATTTGCAAGGCAAAGCAATCGCAAAACTCGTTGCCGCTGGTAATCAAAACAAAAATACGTACAAACATAAATTAAAAAAAAAAAAATTAAAAATACTTATGTATATGTAAAACAAATCAATAAACATACAAACAACAAACAGCCGAACAAAACAATCGGTTACATACGCATACATACAAACATACAAAATGTCCGCTTATAAATATTTTTATTTGAGCGCATTCGCAAAAGACGAACACACGATATGCAAATGCACCTGCGCAGATCACATTCGCTGCTTACCGCCAACTTTTGGGCAAGTGAAGGGTGGTGCAGTGCATTGAACGTGTTGTTGTTGTTATAGTTCGCTGGCTGGCTGGCTGACTCGGCTTGGCTTGGCGTGGCGTGGCAGTGTGGGCAACGTGCCAGTGGCTGTGATTACTGTTGCCGCCGCGGCTGTCAATACATATGTTACATTCGCATTTGCATTTGCGCCAATCAAGTTTTGCACTTAGACACTATAGTTGTTGTTGTTCTTGTTATTGCTATTTGGTGTCTTTTGCAGTGGCATTTCGCTTACTGGACTTTGACTGTGATACGCAATGGTGCAGAGCGCGCGCGCGCATTGTATATTGTTTGCTGACGCTTGGCAACGTGTGGGCCCACAACAACTAAAAACACAGACACACAAACACATACACATACATATGTACATACATGCATACATTTGCTGCTCAACCCTACATGCAGTGCGCTGCATTTAATATGCAGTGTGTGTAGGAAATAAAAATGCCTCTAACTGACATTTAAGTAAATTTAATGAGTGTAGTTTTGATTTATGACAATTTGATTTTTGTGATTGAAAATCTTTTTTTTGCTTTCTTTTCGTTTGCCATGGCAAATTGATTGAAAAAATTTTGAATGGATAATTTTAAGCAAACTTTAATAGTAATTTTTAGTAATGAAAAAAAGTCAACTTGTAATTTTTTTCGCAAAACTTTATTGAAGTTATAACCGGTTGGGTCAAATTAATTTATGAAATTATAAAAACAATTTTTTGTAAAATAAAATGATTTACGAAATGTTTTTAAAAAAGTCTAAAATTCCGCTAGTTAATATGCCGTTGGATTTATTTGAAAAAAAAATTCAAATAAATTTAATTACAGAACACCAAATGCCCTTTTTCCAAATTCGAACATAGCTTCTGGTAAATGAGTTTCGATAGGAGTAAATAATGTCAATATGCAATTTATTTCAAGTTTACTTATTCACTCTTGATCTTCTCCTCTTAATAATTTCAAAACAATAAAAATTTGTGAAATAAGCGTCTTTCTTCAAATGCAATTCAAGGAATTTAATCAATCAAATTTACAAAACATTTTATTATTGAGATCTCAAATACGCACATATAGTTGTTTCACCAACAAAGCAATTACAAAAATTGCATTTGACAACCGACTGAGCTTTGTATTGCCAAAAATGGAGCTGTCCAATGCACGCATGTCCCAAGTGACATACAAACCATTCATAGGTGAATTTTGTAAAAAAAAAAAACTCGATAGAGAAATTGTGGAATATGTCGTGTATAATATTTTTGGTTGTAAAAACTCTTAAATTAATTATTGCTAGTGAATTTTTAATATGATAACATATACATATGTATGTACATATGTACATCCTAGTCAGGTCATGGGCATAATAATAAAATGGAGAGTATATAGACGCGTTCGAAAGACTTAAGAAACGAACTCGATACAGCATACTTCCAAAGTGTTAGTGTATTAAGCAAAACATGTATTAATAAAAATAGGTGATGTAAATTCAAAAAAAAAAATCTAAATACGCTAAGGTGCAAACGAACAATTGTTATTGCTACTGATTAGCGCCATCGCAACTCAAATCATTGCCACGAGCCACAATCCACGCGCTTTCTGTCCACCCAACAGAAACGAAACAAGTCATATAAAAAAGTGCACGTAACGCGCGCGCCAATAAGCAAAAAAAAAAAACAATATTCATGCATTTTGTTATTGTACAATATGCTACACAATCAGGCTAAAGCAAATGAAATCAATGCAAAATTGATACTCGTACTTTCTACTGCAGCCTCAACTTTTTGTATGAAATTTCACTTATGTAGTTAAGAGAGTGCGAAATCACAAGCGTTGCAAAAATAAAGAGGGCAAACAGATTTGCAACCTACAATCGATTCCACAAATTTGGGCGAGTTTTCTATAGACTTCAGCAATCCGAACGCCCATTAAGTTAAGTAAAAAAAAAGTGTTTGTGGATTTCACTTTGATTTGAATTGAAGTTGTTGCTCTTTTCTTCTTTAATTTGTATATTTTCCTTTCGCGGCATGCCATGGCCTTAGGTCATAATTTAGGTTTTGCTATTGAAATTTAGCCCGAAACTAGAGCAGATTTTCATTGTGGTGCATGGCATGGGCGATTGCTGCTGCTTATAAATTGCAATTATCTGTATGGTGCAAATGTAGCGCAAAGTTGTGCATGAAATTGTACGAACTTAGAGTTTGGCAGTTGTGTGTTGGCTGTGAAAAGTGAGCGCTCGAAGCGGCATACCAAACTGAAAAAACTTTGCCAGTGCAGTTTGGTGTAGAAGTTAGTGGTTGATTGGCGAAATGCAATGAAATTGAATTTTATGTGTGCAGTTGCAAAGTTGCAGAAGGCAATGGAACGTTTAGTTGATAGTAGAAAGGAAGCTGGGATGAGATAAAAGCGAATAAAAAACATATTTCATAAACAATTTAGTAGTTACTGTAGTAAAATAGGCAAATAAATTTAATTTTTTTCAATTTCATAAGAATTAAGAAATTTATGCAAATAATAACATTTTTGTTTTATTTTTTTTTTCACTATTTAACAAAAATAAATATATAGAAATATAGATCGTACTCTTTCAAATCAAGTCAGCTTCAAGTAACTTGATTTATTTAAATATTTCAGTCAATGAATAAAGAAGGTCTTACATTATAAAAAAAGCAAAAATTTTAATCAAAGTAGTTTTAAATTTGATTTTTTAAATTGACTTCAGGAAGTGAACGATCCATATCAGCCATTTAAATAATTTGCTTTTTCCATGCATAGCATAATTAAATTTTGCGGAAAGTACGTAGAATAAGTAAGAGCCACACAGATTTCTTAGTGAAAAGGCTGCCAAATAAAGTTGCGTATTCGAGACGGGACCAAAGAAAAGCAGTGTTAACAGGTTACCTGTGTCCCAATTTAAAAATGCCATTGATGAGTTCAACGACCAGTTCCTTTTTTTAAGATAATTTTATTACATACATTTTGAATGATTTATTGGCCTTATAAATTAATAATAATTCACAATTTTATTGAGATCGAGACGAGTTTATGGAACTGATAAAAAAAATATTTATTTTGTTCGAAAGCGAGGTTCTACCTGCTCTAGAAATATAAGAGCTACTTAAATTTTTTCTTGATTTATATCAAGGCGAATTCATAAAAGGTGGTGGTAATCAATCAGCTGGTTGCTTGTTCTTCTTATTTTATAAAATTGAGGATGTCAGTAAAAGGTAATGACGAAAAATTTTGTTTACATATTTTGATATTTTGAAGCTCGTGATTTTAAAACTTGTGAAATTTTGTAAATGACGTCTTTTAATGTTCCAATAAGCGGCTGATGTGGTTGAGATCCTGCCGAAACGCAGGCGCTAGTAAAGAAGCCTACAAATCGCGCAGGCGCTAGTGAAGCAGCCTAAAAATCCCGGAGGCCCAAGTAAAGCAGCCTACACATCGCGCAGGCGCTAGTAAAGCAGCCTATAAATCCCACAGCCACTAGTGAAGAGCCTATACAACTCGCAGGCGCTAGTAAAGCTGCCTACCAACACCATCTGACAACAAAAAAACAATAACTTCCATCTTCAATTCTCTTCGATTATGACATTCTTAATTTGACAAATTTTGATGAGTTCGCTTTGCCACCACCTTGAATCAATTCGCCTTGATTTATATGTTATTAATGTAAAAATAAAAATATTTGCTATTCGCCTTTTATTACTAATTTAACCGGCTAACCAAAAGCATCCTAAAATCTGTAAGGAGAAAAATTACTTCAAAAATACTTAAAATCCGATGGATTCGGTGCGTTTAAGGACTAATTTTTAGTGAATTTTAGAGATCTTTTGGAGTCAAGCTTGAGTCGTTTAGTATTATCTGAGCATTTATTGGTTTTTAGAAAAAGTGGCATGGTTAAATATGACTACTTTGGTATCCTCATTTCGGAACGCTCACTTTTAGGTTAACTCAGTTATTTGACACATTTTCGAGCAATTATTTGAAAAACGCCAATTTTTTTTTCATGTTTATGATTTTAATAATATCCGCTGTCACGTCCCATACAAAAAACCGAAATAGCTCTACATGTTAAAAAATGTTTCAGTTGAGTTTCAGATAAATCAGAACTGTAAAGAATAACATATGACAAAGTGGATTATAAATACGCAACAATGAAGTAAATATGAATATTAAATGTGAGTTTTGAGGTACAATAAACTCCTTAGCTTTTGATCTGTCCAAGATTTCGTAGAAGATGTGTTTACTGTGACCAACTTTCTAGAGTAAGCCAGCCATATGAAAACATTTATCGTTGTTTAAAATAAGATAATTTCTTTCATACTAGAATTTGACTTTATCAAGATGTGGTTGAATAGAAATATTATCCCCAGATTGCATCACCACCGAATATATTTTGAGATCAATAGCATATAAAATAAATTTCAAACATAAAAAGCACGAGCCTATGTCATTTATAGAGAGAGGATGTCATGCCGGACAGTTGGATTATCTGTTTTTAGCAGATTTAATAAAAGTTTTTTAAATTTTCAAATATTTGCAAAAACATTCATTAATAGACAATAAATATTTAAGTTTGTCATTTCCATTTATCTCGAGTCGAAGTTGTGACATTTTTTCCCGATACCAATTTAGAATTCGCATCGAATCAGATATTAACTATATTACACCGCCGTCTAGCGAGGTGAATTCTTGCTAAGTATTTCGCATACAATCACCATTAAATCATCGTCATTTGAAGCAAAAGTTTTCAGGAACTCACTTAAACAAAGCAAGAACTATAAGCTACCTTTCGAAGGTTTGAGGCAGATATTGATTTCGTTTAAGCCCAAATGATCTAATCTACGCTATGCAAAGAAAATTAAAATAAATAATATTAAAATTTATCTGAACTTCGAACGCAGCGCTATTGAACTATTTGACTCTGTAGAACGTCTAGGGACTTATTCAAAAACATTGGTCCAGCCGCTTATGAAGAATTCAGTTATAAACACAAGCGAAATAAGATCATTTTATATGTATAATATGTGTATACTTGGCCTAGTCAGGCTAAAATTCGATATTTTTGCAAAAGTACATCATCAATGACGTCGATATATATGTATGGACATTTGTATCACAACTGTGTTAAAAGTAAAACCATTTAAAATTTTAAATCAACAATTTTGATCTTTCCAGTTTCTAGCACTCCTTACTTTTCTTAAGAATGTCATTCATCGAAAAAATTAAAGCACCGAATATCAAATTGAAGTCAATTCAGAACCAATCACCCTATGCATACAATTTGTTCAAAGTCACCCGCGTAGTGAATAAACAGGCATTGGGTTTTAGGCACTCCAGGATGGCGAGATGAAATAATTTTCTATTGAGCCGCAGTGGCTTATTGATTAAAATATATTTTTTTTCGACAAAAAAGCATTCCGTTTAAAAACATAACGTGTTTTTAACTATATGCGCTTAGTGCAACGTTTTTCCAATTTTTTTTATTTCTTCCAAATAGTAGCTTTTCTTAAGACTCTCAAAATAAGCCTCTGCTACTGTGATGACCTTTTCATTGGACCAAAACGTTTTACCACCCAGCCAGTTATTCATTTTTGAAATTTGGAAAAAGTCGCATCGTGGCACCTATTCCGCAGATAGTTTTTTCATTACCAAATATTTGTGTAAAATATGTTGTACCCGCTCAGTTGAGATGCCTATCGGCTCAATATTATTTCAGGGATTTTATCCATGGACCTTTTTTGGGTATGCTAAATATTTGGCGTCACTTGTGCCGATACAAACGAACTAAGTAAACCACTTCTTAACCATTAAAATTGATAGTCAAGTGTCCCCATAGTATTATCAAGCCTTTCCTTGGTTACGGTGAAGTTTTTTTTTGCGCAAGAAATAAAGCTTAATCAGCACACGAAATTCACTTGTTTCCATTTTTGTAAAAAGTCAAAAGGTTTTCTGCTTTCAATGCCCGTAAAGCATAAACTAAATGACTCAGATTATACAAAACTTACTAGTTGTCTATCAATAAATCGCAGTTAAGACCAGCAGTGACGAATTTTTTCAAACTGACTTATCAAACAGCCTTCGTGTGCGTGTATTTTTCCAAAAAAAAGTGTGTATTTGCAAAAATTACAAAGGAAAACATAGAAAATATCAGTTTTCAAACTATTTATGTACTAAAAAAGCTTTAACCAATTAGGATTTTCCAAAGCAATTGTGCTACATTTCGTGAAATTAGCGACAATTCCACAAAATTGCGCTCGTGCTCAATTTTTAATTTAAGCAAAAAAAAGAACGTACCACAAAATTAACGCTGCTTGCGAAAATTGCACCGCAAACGTTTCAAACGACAATGCAAACCAAATTTGTTGTTAACTAAACAAATAAAGGTTAATTTGTATTGCTTAAACAAGTGCTAAAGCCGGTTTATTGTTGCAGTCATTTAATGAGGCAGCAAAAGCGATTGAGTAAGTAAGTTTCGTGCCAATTGGCGTCGTCTTGTCTAACTAAAAGCGTACACACGCTCACATAGCAGCATAAACGGCTAACCGACAGTTTAATTCAGATAAAAATGGGTGGCTTTATAAATTCAATGGATACACGTAATTTAAAAATGAATGCAATAATTACACGATTGAATTGATTAATTTGATTGACAAGAAAATGAGTTGTTGAAATCGCATGGGGTTTTTTTTTCATATTGGAACTTAAATTGCATGAAAGAAAGAAACAAAATAATGAGTGCTATAATTTTATGAATGAGAAATAGAATTTCAATTACCCAGTTATAAGAAATTGCAATAATACTTTATGATTTATTAATGAAATGCGATATTATTCACATTTCGAGTTTATGTTGTATCCCGCTGATCTATTCAAACTTTTCGGTATTTACTGCTAATTTTATCTCTGTATTCTTTTCGTGTGGTTCTATAATCGTTTGTCGACATGGGTTGAGATCAAAAAATTACGCCAGTTGCCACTTGTCTTTGTCAAGCTGGAGCTCATCGTCTTCTTCAAATCTTTTTTTTGTGAACTTCTAAGTTTTCCTAATAAATCTACATCCTGCGCAGCTATAAGTTTTACTATTTTCAGTGAAAATCTTTTCGAATCGTTTTTTCTGGTCCTTAAATCGAATACATAAAGATATTCTTTTCAAAACAATTATATAAATTATCTCATTGGATCTTATTAATTATATTATTATAAATTAATTATTAATTTTTTAAAAAAGAGCTGGTGTTCTCCCTTATAGAATGACTTCGAGCATTTTTTTTCAATACTCTCGAGTACCAGAGAAGAAGGACTTAGGTCTGTTTTTTTACAATTTTCATAAATGATAATAGTAATTGCTTTGCGTTTGCAAATTTTTAATTAATACAAATATAGATAATTTCAGTAATTGAACCCCTTTTGGGTATGGTGGATTCTCAAAGCGATTCAGCAAGCTTCAATTGTGGTGGCGACAATTTAAGAACGCTTCCATTTGACATGCTTATAGATATTGAAAAGTTTTACTACTAGTAAGAACAAAATTTTTACGTTTACACCATAAAAATATAGAGATATATAAGATTTGGAGTTTGTCATAATTAATGCGGCCACATCTCGAACGCATGTGCCATTTTTGTTATTCGCCACCAAAATAATTTAATTTGTTCAGAAAATATTTAAAAAAAATAATTCTCTTTGTGCTCTTTAAACTTTGAAGAAAATGATATTGTAAAATATTGACTTATATCTTTTAGGAATAACATGAAACACGTCCAGTTGAGTTGAAACATCCGCGACGGTGTGATATTGTTTTTTCCAACATCAGTTATAAAAATTATAATTCGAAATTCGAGTAAGTATGATAAAGAGTTATTAGATAATTATTTAAAAAATTAATGAATATTTACTTCATACTTTTCTGGCAGTTTTGATATTAGGTGGTGTGTATAAGTACATAAGTAAAAATAATCAACATTTAAAATACAAATGAAACTCTAAAAATGAAAGTTTACACGACTTATTCAATAGTATATACGGACGACGATTTCGCGCAGTTATGACTGAGAAAACATTTTTGTTTGTGTTAATATTTAAACGCTTTGATGAAATACTTAATCGACAAGAGAGAAGAACTGAACGTAAATTTGCACTAATTTGCGATTATTGGGTACGGTCGGTAAATTTGCTCCCAACATTCATCAATCCTCATGATTCCATCACAGAAGACGACCAATAATTAGGTTTCCATGGGCGCTGTAAAGTTTGCAAAATACATTCCATTGAAACCCGAGAAGTACGGCATCCATCTCTGGCTGACTGTTCAATCGCAAACATGTTATGTTTGGAATATACAGACTTATTTGGGAAAATAAATTATTGGAGTTCCGCAGCGTAACTAAGGCGAGCGAGTCGTACTTGAACTGGTCGAAGGATTGATAATTTATACCCTTACTATGGACCCTTACTATGGACAAACAATCGTTGGAGTGTACCTGTTTTCTCAAATGTGATGTCAGCATTAAACTGCTATAAACGAGTATAACGAAATAGATCCATAGATCAAATGTGATGTCAGCATTAAACTCCTATAAACGAGTATAACGAAATAGATCCATAGCTGGCTTTTTCAGTAGCTAAGACCTTTGTTAAAAAACAATCACAACGCCCTCATAATGTTAGGTCTTCGGCGAAAGTTAATTATTATTATTATTATTATATTGCTACAAATGCAAAATACCATATTGTTACAGCAATTATATAGAAAATATTTGCATATAAAGTTTTAATAAAATTTAATTTAATCATTATTATATTGGGATATCTCGTTACCAGAATAGGTTTGCTTCGTTTCTAACAGAAATTCAGTATGTATTAAAAATAATGAAATAGAATAATGAAGTCAATCTACGGTTCATGCCTAAAGGTTCAATTAGAGGTACCATACCATAACGCCATAACCATAATCGTAGTCATAACCATAACCATATTTAAGCAATCGATTAGTGGTGCCATAACCATAAACAGCTGATATTTGCAACTAACTGAAAGTAAATAAAAATTTAGTAAAGTATGTAAAACGCGGACGCAAAATATAAATTAAAACTCATCAAAACAAAATAAACTGCACACGAAGAACAAAAATATCACAATAAACAAGGCGAATCAGCAATCATTTGTTTATGATTACGGCAAAAACCAAAATTCAGTTGGTCGCTATGGTTATGGTTATGGTTATGGCGTTATGGTATGGCACCATTAATCGATTACAGTGTAACCCATAAGGTTGGTTGGATCAGCTGTTTTCTATGGTTATGGTTATGGCACCTCTAATTGAACCTTTAAATGCCCGATCGACTTTTGAATTCAGTACCATTAAAGAGTCTTACTGTGTTCCTTCACCCCTAATTATTAACATCTAAAAAAGGTTATTTCGGTATTTTAGCTTTGACAAGTATACTCTGTTTGAATGTATTCTCACAGACAAAATATATTAACAAATAAATTATTTAATATTTTATTTTTAAATATATAGTTTTCTAAAATCAAATTTTTCGAATAATTTTCTTTTACAAATAATAGTCAGTCGAAAACATAAAAACTTTCACCAATTCACGCCCTCCCAAACCACTCACTTTTGCTCGCTCTCTGCCCAATTTGAAATTTGTCTAGCACAAAATACAGCAACAATAACAATACAAGTTACAACCTTTCAGCAAAAACACCAGCAAATGTCAGCGATTTTACAGATATTATGCTGCAATTTGTTATCATTTCATCGCCAATAAAAGTCGGCACACTTCCAAAGCACCAAAAGCTTTGCAATCAAATCGCATTCAATTAAATTTAAGTGATCGGAAAAAATAAAATGAGGCAAAAAAAAAAAAACACCGAAACAAAAAAATTTAACCATAAATATCGAAATCTTAAAGTCTGCTGTCGGGCGGGCGGGCAACACTGTTTTCGATATAATTGGAAATAATTTATCTGCAAGGCATTTATGGGAGATTTAGACTTGTTGGTGGGAGGTATGCGCCTGAGTAGTTGTGCAAACTCAAACGCTGCAGCAGTTAGACTATTTACCACATACATACTATATATACCTTATATATACACATATCAAGCACATAAAAATTAACATTGCTGGCCAGCCGCAAGCTCGCCGTTTTGGGCGTCTTTATCAGTGCAAACGCGTTACTCCCACGAGTCGGCGTTGTCTGGCCAAAAAAGGATTTCTGTTACATATTCCATTTCCAATATTTTTTCTATTCGCTTAAGTTTATTATTGTTGTTACCTACTATTAGCTACTTTTTTTTTTTTTGCTAAAAGCTTCAGCTAATTTGCGGCTCCATAGTTGCGTTTTTCGCTACTGGCATCAAATGCAACCAAGTATGTTCGATGTCAGTGAATTTGCAGCTGAAGCATATCGGTTAACATACATGACTAGTTGATGATGTAGTTTTACTGAACGACGGCAGCAGTAGTTTGTTGCTGAGTGCAGCGTTTTGGGAAAAATTTAAGAGTCAACTAATTACGTTTTATTGAAATTAAAAATTTTTCACAGCTCTCAATAAAAACGAAAAATGTTAACTAAGGTGTCTGAAATAAAAAAGAAGTTTCTTTTATAAAAATTTCTTAAAAGTCAGTCTAAAGCTCTTAAGTAAAAAACGCAAGACATTTTATCAGCAAAGTACTTTTACAATCAACAGTAATAATGAAAAAAATTAAATAATTGAGCTTAGAATTATTTAAAATTTTCAGTTAAGTGAAATAATGTAAGGCGAGTTTAATTGTGGTTGGTGCAGTGTTGTGGTGAATTAAGTTTTTGGTCGTTTTACTTACGACGAGTTTAGATGTGGTAAGTTTATATGTGCTGAAATCAGGTATGATCAGTCTATGTATTGTGAGTTTGGGTATGGTGAGTTAAGGGTTGGCTATTTTAAGTGCTGGGTTCAGATACATATGGTCAGTTAAAGTGCTGCGGCGGCTGCTTGAGTCGAGCGCATGCATGGAGAGGTTGGATGTGTGTATGGTCAGCTTAAACGAGGGGTGATCATGGTATGGTGAGATATGTTGTTGTGAGTTCATGTATGGTGAATTTAGGTATGGTGCATTTAGGAGTTGTGAGTTTGGGTGTGGTGAGTTTGAGTGAAGTGAGTTTACGCGTGGTGAGTTTGTGTCACGATATTTCCGTTGCACTCGTCATGATGACTAATTTAACATAATTAATACTTCCAAAAAAAGGGGCAACTTTTAAAGCAAATATCTGCGACCACCCACATACATATGTATTTGTTATTTTATTTCGAGATATTCAAAATATATTTCGCCAGTTTTAGATGGCTTTAAAATGCCTTTGATAATTTGCGCGCTGAGGGCGTTGCACATTTTCTTATTTAAAAAAAAAAAACCAATTTCATAACGCGCTCTAGAATTTAAGAGATTCTGCGAAATTGGCTCGTTCTAAATAATTCTTTGATTGCCTCAAACATTCCCATGTAATATTCTTACATTAACATTTATATTAGCCTTCATTAATATGCATATTTGTTTGTATATAAAATATACATATTTTCTTTTAGAATGCCATGCAATAAATGCGACGTTAGGCGTAAACTTGAAGACAACTACTTCCTTCCAATTTCACCCGCCAGGCACCTTCAATCCTCGCTCGTTCACTCGTTCACTCGCTAGATCGCTTATTATTGCCTGTCAATTGGCGCAATGAATTACAGGCTGCTTTATGAACTGCCGGCTGATATGTACTTTATGTAATGCATTCATCTTTATGACAACAACAATTTCCTTTCTACATGCGAACGTGTAGTACTACAACTCAATTGCAACGTTCCTTCGGAGTTAGTAATACGTTGGCAGCATCTCTATGCCGATTGAGCTTTCTTTAAAATGTAATTTTCGCGGCAGCCACAAATACTTTTGACAACCCTTTTTGCTAGCCGCGCTACACACACATACACACATACATATTCGCATATGATGTTGTAATGATTTATGTACTACATCTATACTTACATACCATATTTACATACATGTGCAAGAGTATATGTATGCATGTGTGTCTGTATGTGCATTGCATATGCCGTGTGTAGGGATCACTGGCGACTTTGCTGCACTTCAAAGGCAATCAGCTGCAGTGGATTGTAGTCAAATTGACTTTGAGTTCTGGCTCGAGTATATAGAGTTCGTTTACTTTTGACTTGTGGCAAGTAGTACCACAGTAGTATTGAGTTGAACTTGACTGGAGTTCAAGTTGAATTTGCTTTGGGGCAGAATTTGACTGTGGCGCGATGTGTTTATTACAGGTGGAAGGTATTTACATTGTTGTGCGCAACTCTTGTATAATTTTTTTATTTAAAAATTTTTTTTTTTGGTTTTCTAAAGATTTAGTGGCGTTATTTTTCTACTCACTTGCTGTTAGTTCCTTCCTTTGCGGCCACAAATGCTATCAATCACAGAAACAAGACATTCGCGCTACTCAGCCTGGACAGCTACACTCAGCCAACTTGCTGCTGTTGTTGTCGTTTGTTGTATTTTAAGGGGTGTGAAATGCCTTTTCGGTGGCTTTGAATATATGATTTGTAGTTTGTGTATAAATGTTGAACGTTGCAAGGCATTGCATACAGTGTTGCACGAATGTATATGTAAGTACATACATATAAAAGCTTGTATTTTGGTATGTTTGTTTGTGCGCGGATTAGGAGTACATTTTACATTGTGTTCTGTTTGGCGTGTAGTCATTACGCCTTGATTTAGTGCGAAATTGTAAGAATTTTTTTTATTTATTGCGAAAGCAGTGGAGACTACTTATATAAAATGAATAGTTTTAAAATTTGAGAAAATTAAAATTTCGGAATTGTAGAAGCCCTAAAAAAATGTAAGGTAAATAGCAAAAGCCAGATCAAACCTTTTGGGTTTGAAAAATATAACAACTCTTTTGAGTCTACTAAAATTATTTTTTTTTAAATCGGATTAATTACTTTATTTCAAAGATTGATACTCGTACTTTGACCTTAGCCACTAAGCTCCAGATAAATACTCATATCTTTGTCTTGCTTTTATTAAGCAAAATGAATGTAGTTCGTACGACCAAATACGAAAAATTCTAAACTGGTTTAAAAGAAACAAATTAAGATAGAATTTAAAATATGTACATATGCACGGTTACGCCAAACAATTGTAAAACTTATCAGAGTGTTAACATTAAAAAAAGCAAACTTTCTGAAGAAAATTGTTTTGTTTAAAATTTTAACAGTCTGAAAATGAAATATCTATCATTTGATCAGAAATACTGTCAAATCTTTTAACTAATATTTTTTTTTTATTAAAGCTGAGAAGGTACTTAAATATTATAGTTTCATAATCCGTCGGATTGAATCCCCTAATTCGGACAGTGTATTTTTAAAGTAATTTTCAAGATTAAAAAAGAAAGAAAAAAAAAAAATTTTGTACTCATATATATTCACATTTGTAAATCTCTTTAAATATTGAGCGAAATATCGTAATTAAGCAATTAAATTAATGGAAACTACATACATGCAGAGCTGTAAAAAATTGCATTCAAATTGGATTGCAATCGCATATTATACTAAATATTGCATTCTTTTTTAATTGCAATTAACATTGATTGCTTATATTTTGATTGCCAAAATCACAATTTTGCAATCATTTAAAAGTAATTGATTGCAGTTAATTTTTGGTTGCAATCATTATTGTATCATTTCTAATTGGAGTCTGCCTCAATCAACACTTTTTATAAATTGTTTTAGAAAATTTGTTTTAATAAGTAAGCAACAGCTCGTTTTTGCTAAACTTAGCTTAGGATTTTGCCAAACATAAATTATTTTTAATAATTTAAGACTCTTATATTAAACTAAAGTTAAATTTCATTTTATTAACAATTCGGAGCTAGCTACAACGAATGAGTTTAGTAACTTATCTCCATTTTTCAATAAAAAAGCAAAAAGTTTTAGGTTAAAAAACTATTGGCTTTCAGCAATTTTAATTTCTCGATAGCTGTTGGTCGACTCATAACCCTTAATTTTGGGTTAGCATAACTAATCAACATCTTAAATGCTTCAGATGTGACAGTCGAAATTGGTAGCATATCTTCCACCGAGCAACCAATTTGTTGAAAACTTTTTCGGTGCTGGGCTTTGCGGTTTTATCATTTCTAACACTTTTGTGTTCTTCATACTCTTTTTTGTGTTTTTCTCGAAGGTGGCGAATAAAATTAGAAGTTATATGCTGTGAACCTTTTAATTGAGTCTTGCAAATTCGGCAACTTGCTAGAATTCCATCGCGATAACGTAGGTACCGATCTCCGTCTAACTGTTAATCAAAAACACACACATTTTTATTGATTTATAGGTACTACGACTTTATGCTTCAATACAAACCCTTTTTAATATTTCAAAATACTTAGCGAATAAAATTGATTTTAAAGACACTAAGGTATCGATTTCCAAAATATTTTCTGACGACGACGATTGACTTGTGGATGCTACGTTTAAAGCTTCTTCAGCATTCCTCTTACGAGATGAAGCTTTTGATTTACTCTTTTTTTGTGGTTGCTGTCCTGCCAGCGAAATGCCCAGCATTTCTGATAATCATCCGAAGAAAAATCACCGAACAATTCACTGTCTGACATTTTCGATTGAAGGTTTCACCGTTTACCTTTGCCTGACCACTTTTTACTTTGATTCACTATATTATTCCCCTTATAACATCACATACAGAATGTGTTATCATATTACTGCATACTCGAATTAACAAATCAAAATACGAGGGCCACCCTGAAACTCACTAGTAACTTCTGATTTCATAAAGTTTCTTCGATTTTCGCGATTTTGTATGAGGTTCCACCTAGTTTTTCAAGTCTTTCAGAACTTGAACTTTTTTCCTTAACAATTTACTTTTTTCTACGTTTTTGGAAACATTCAGAGAGACCCTCGTAATTCCAAAGTGATACTGTTTATTTCATATCGTCAATGCATAACAACAATAAAGTGTTTCTCAACTTATTGTGTTTTGTGAATGAAAGGTTTTTTTTTTTCAGCAGCAACCACTTTTTGTCAGCAGATCTCAAGCTTAAGCTTGTAAAACAAATAAGATGACTTCATAGCAAATATTGTATAACGTAATAAACGTAAATAAATTATTGCATTTTTGAGATTGCAATAAACATGTTTGATTGAATCAGTGATTTGATTGCAATAGCAATCATTGCAATCAAAACTTCTTACAATCAAAGTGAATGCAATCATGATTTATAATTGATTGCAGATTGTAATTTTTTTCAATCACAAAAAGCAATAAATTTTAATTTGCAATCGAACTAGAAGTTCAATCATTGATTGCTAAAAAAGTTGATTGCTCTGCATACATGTATATAACTATATTTCAATAAATAAAGGTTATGACTGTAAGATTTTAAGGCAAAATGTAATAGGTTATATGTGGCGATTAAAATAGCAGCAGTTATTTATATACATATATAAATTCGTACATTTAGACATTTATTAATTAAATTTCAATTATTTTTTTTATTAAAATATAGATGCTTCAAACTTCGAAATCAAAATTTGTAACTTGTTTATGAGAATTTTAAAACAATTTCCGACTATGCAATTTTGTAGCTTCAATTAATATACGGTGGAATTTTGAGAATATTTTTTGCATAAAGCATGCCGAAAATATCAATAAAATTAATTTAAAAAATCAAAATATAAGGAAAAAGAGGTAATAATAACAACAGCTGACACAGCGTAAACTTAGCACAGCGCGTTAAACTGCCTAATTAAGTGTTGCGTTTGATGCTGTGGGTTCGAATACCGCGGGAGCCAAGAATAATGAATTCTGATGAGGAAATGTGGTGATTTCCGAAAAAGTACTATACCTTATACCACTTTGAGTATTGTAGCTTTTTCCTTTTATGTTATTTACAATAAACTTATCGGCCTTAAAACTCATAAACAATTAATAATTAATTTGTTATATGGCCAAACAATTACAAATAAAAATCACTGATTTTATTAAACCGCCACCGCATGTCTGTACTAAATGTCTTAAAAAGGTTTCAAATATGGAAACTTAGTTTTTTTGTTGGCAACTTGTTTTTATTATAATTATATTTGTCTTAAATATCTCTTTATATTTAATATGATCTATTTTGCTGATAACTTATATTTCAAGCATTCGTATATTTAATATAAGTAATAAAACAGAATAAACTATGCTTAGACTAAGAGAGTTGAAAAGTCGTTTCGTTGAAACCCATGATACCATATTATATATATTAACCATATTATTTTGAAAAAGTGTGTACTATTAAGTTGTCGACCTCGTTTCGTTGGATAAAAATAAAATAAGAGAAAGCACAATTTAGATTATGTTAAATTAGGGTGGTTGTCCCATCTATCGATTTTCGGTAGCACTTAAGCTACGAGAATTGCTGAGAAGACAGCAGCGAAGTTATGGATTAGTGGTGGCGCTTAGTTTCATAGCGCCAATTCCAGTCAAAAATGTTCTGTTCAAATTCTAGCCAGGGATCGAAAGTTTATGTTTGGTCCTCGGTTCATCGGGCTCGAAAAGAACTGACGGTTGGAAATGTTTATGCTTTGTCTAGTGCTCGCTGAGGTGGCATGCGTTCTAACTCCCACTTCATCTATAGTTGCTGGTATATTGTGTCGCTCTTAGCTACTCATTCGTCAGGCAGTTTTCTGCAATAACGCAGGAGTTAGCTACGTAAATATTCTTTAATTTTTCTAGTTTGCATATAAATATTACCAAAGTTCGTGCAAACTTTTGACCGTTTGGATATTTTTTATTAAATGGTAACTGATTTTCAATTATCTTTTCTTTCCTTACAAAAATTATATGAAAGAAATATTAAATTTTTTTATATATATATGTAGTTATAAAATCTATGATTTTAAATAAAATTATTTTTTTGCAGACATTGCTGACCACTTTCTTCATGAATCTATTCGAAACATCCTTGGCAAAAAAAAATTAAAACGCAAAAAGCAACGAAATTTTTTAGCTGTTTTAAACTTGCACTTGATTTCATTAAAATTGAACAAAATTTAAAAACGCTTACTCAAATTTTTTTTAGAAAATTATTATGAAAAAATTTACATTTTCAGAAAGTTTGAAATGTGTGTTTACATGCAGTTTTTTGATTAGAGAGTTAACTGAATTTTAGTTGAAAAATAATGCAAATTCAATAAGCACTTACAGAAAGCAAAAAATTGTCAAAACATTGCTAACATTTATTTGCTTTGATTATTTGATTATAAATTTAAAAAATGAGTTGTATTTATTGCAAGTCCACAAAAAAGCTATTTGGCGTTGTGAATTCAACTATTAAAATTATGCGTAGAAAAGTTGTTATTGACTTAATCGCAAATATTAAGAAACCAAGCAACATTTTTTATTACCAAGCACTCACCACAGTGTTTACAACTTGAGCTCACCCACAGCTTTAGTCAAAAAACAAACTTACACTTAACACATGCTAAATGCAATTTCTGTTCAGCCGTTATTCGACACAAAATGTATAAGACCAAAATAAAACAAATCAAAACAATATTTAAGCACTTTCACTGCGTCGACCACCTGTGGCAGCGTTTTTTTTTTACTCATTGCGTACGCATATGCCCAATCTGCCCCCTCTTGCACTTGACTACCACCACAGTTTGCTACTCTTCTCCTTCAAATTACATCATCTGGCACACAGACGCCATTTACCTCACCACTTCCTGACTATTAACTAAGCCTCAGCTTCAGCTTCAGCACCATTGCCAGCAAACATCTCCAACGCACAGCATCATCATCACTCATTATTTTGTTAATTTCATGTGGCCGTACAAAGATCCAACCAAAAGGAAAATGAAAATAAAATTTTCCTTTTCTTCAATTTGATGTGCAATAAGACATCAGCAGCAATGAAACCCCTGAGTGGTAAGCCAGGTAGGTGGTCCAGCGCGTTTTGTTAGCGGCACGCAACAAACACAACATTTTAAGTATTAAAATGGTTATTAGTTTGTTAGACATTTACATAACTCTGAGTTCAGTGTACTTAGGCCCATTCCATGCAAACGAATCGTATGCAAACTTTTCAAAGTTAAAATATATATTTTTTTATTTCGAAGTAAAATATCTAATAATAATAATAATTTGGCGCTTACACTATATAGCTCAATGTTTGGACGAGCTTCTCCAACCATTTGTGGTGTGCGTCTTTATATTATACCACAAAATGGAGGGACCTACAATTTTATGCCGACTCCGAATGGCAGATGTATTTAATGAGAAGCTTTTTCATGTCAGAAATACCCTCGGAAGTTTGCACTTGTCTATCGAGAGGTGACCGCTATTTGAAAAAAACATTTCTATGATTTAGATTTTACTTGCCCTGTGTGAGATTCGAACGTCGAACCCAGCGTCATATCGAGTAATACCACACATCGTTACCCACTCGACCACAACGGTGAAATATCAACGGTTTTGAAAAATTTGGAAAAGGTGTTAGTTGTATAGTTGGTTAAGTTGGATCAATTTTGTCAGCGAGAAACAAGGTAACGCCATGCGAGATGCTACCGTATTGAAGTAAAAGAGATCGATGACGAACTGACTAGGAAACGCTCATCGTCTATTTTAATGGAAAGGGAATAAGTATTAAGAAGTGATAAGAGCCTTCAGACAAGCAAAATGATTATCAATTAACTAGAAAAACGTAAATATCTTGAATATAGCCAACAATCAGTTGCTTACTTGTTATCTGATTGGTCATAAAAACTTAAGTTGCATGTGGAAGCACAAAATTGGCACCAACACTGAAGACGACGATACGGCTACAACACTTTAACTTAATCACCGTGAAACCTCTCAGAAGCAGAAAATAATACACCAAGCCATTATTATTATTTATTGGAGAGGTTAAAGATCGTTTAATATATCATTTAAAATATTTTTAATGGGAATATTCTAAAGACTACTGTTGTACTCAAAAGTTTACAATAAAACTGTCAGTTATCTTTATTTAGGCCACAGAACTGTCTCTTATTAAACGCGTCTCTCAACTTCAGGTGTGGGCGTGGACCAACAAGTTTTCTTGATGTAATAAAAGGATCTTCTGAGCTTGACTATTCTGAAGTCTAGCGTCAACTTTCATCTTTGATTCAACCACTTAAGGTGAAAGAGACAAGATTTCTCAGTTTGTTGAAAAGTATATATTTCTTTTTTCTCATTTACCCGAATAAGATCAACCGAGAGGAGGTTACTCAATCTTTCCACTCAAGTTGATAGTCTAACTAGTTTCTTGAAAAACTGACGACGCCTTCGCCTTGTGGGAGGCACTACACTTTAAGAACCAGCAGTTTCCAATTATCACTGCTACTTGAAAAATATAATTAGTACTTTGGAAAAAAAAGAATTTACTAACTTCCTGGGAAATCGAGAAAGACTTTGTTTAAACTACGCATTCCACTTTGAAGCCATCAACATAGTACTAGTAGTGAATGAAGGTAGATGCATTGAACATCACACTTCAGTCTGATCTCGGAGCGAGAAAGATCTCATAGGGATGCACGAAATTCCATTTCATTGAGAATACCAGGTAATAAATAATATATTCTCCTGGAACTTTTATACATTTAGAAATAGACAGGAAACGAAAATATTTCACCTGTGGAGATATTTTTAAGATGAGAAATATTTTTAGGAACTAAGTTCTCCATTGAAATCATATAGAAAAGCGAGACGAAACAAACCTAAACTCAGGAACAACCCATTGCTATACTTATGATTTTAGGTTTAGCAACACTTTCTATCGAAAGCAATTCAAACCCTTTATAAGTGTGGACCATCCTTATTCAAGGTGAGTTCTCAGAGCAACAGCGAGATCCTTCTTTATGAAAACACGTGGAAAGAGGTTGAGATATCCAACCAATGCATTGTGTTGCAGTTGCAGAGACAACAACAAAGTGAATACTAACGAACGAATTTCTCTATCCTTCCCAAGTGAGCTAAGAAGTGTCACCAAATATTTTTTACTTAAATTACTTTTATAGACAGTTTTGAAGTCAGTGGTTCAACACCTAGGCTAAGGAAAGGGTAAATAGCTATCGTATCTATTAAGTGTGTATCGGGCTCAACCTAAGCTAGAGGAGATGAAATTAAAGCAAAAATACTTGAATCTTACAGAAATTAAACTGAAAAGAAGACCTTTATCGACTCTGTAGCAGCAAATTGTCTTTTTCGAATAATCAGCGGTTAGTGGTTTGTTGATCGTGAATGATTTCTTCAGATTTCTAAAACTTTTGTAGAGACCTTTTCATAATTTTTAAGCAATATTGTGATAGTGAAAAATTAATTATAAAAATGAAACTAAAGGAATAAAAATTTCATTGGCTAAATAAAATATCGTTGTTAAAAGTACTACACACAAGAATTACACAACTAACTTATTTGCTTGGGTAAGTTACTTCTTCAGTTGAGCTATAAATTCACACCGCCATAAATTAATAATATTTTTTTGAAAAGAAAAGGGTTTCAATTCTTGCTCCAGTTTCTGTTTTTCTCCATTACAAGATGCCACGTGAACTTAGTAAACTAACCAAGCAGGCAAAGCAAGTGTGCAACAACCAGAAATAACAAGATCTATTGTAAGTTAAAAGATTTATAGGACATTAATAATATGCTGCATATGCTCGTAAATATTCTCAACGCAATAGTGAGTACGGATTTAGTTTATTTGTTCCCCTACAAAAACTAAATGGCAATTGCAGATTTGTGTTAACGTAGAACGATGAACTTTCACACGTTAGAGGAAAGTAAAACGTGATTTGTTTTATTTATGCGTTTCCGTATCAAAGTAAAAATCTCAAATGTTTTCATATTATTATTTACTTTCTTTTCAACGTGATTAGGAAACAGGTATGTTTTCGTGATCTTAGTGTCATTTGAAATTGCAATCTTGTACGTCTGCAACTTAATTAGTAAGAAATAAGAAATTAAAATAAATTAAGCTTGCAGTTATTTTGCAATATCTTTATTTGAAATTAAATACCCACAACGCCTTTATCTAATCAGCGTACATCGAGTCAGCCTAACTGACTCCAGCCAGTTATGCGCATGCGCGTATAAAATATACTCGTTCTGCTGGTGCTTATCTTGAAATGCAAGGCTGTTAACACGCAACGACTTATCAAAAAGTGCCAATCAAAAGCTAAACGACTAAATCGGCAGCTGTTGACAGTAGTTGGAAATTACGGTGAGTGCATGAGATTTGTTGAAATGTGTATGCAGAGATTAAATTCACACACATTCAATGTAAAAAGTGTTCGGACTTTTTAACGATCTTATTTAACGTTTTTTTTTTACTGAATTACACTCTGATAATGTTATTTACTCAACAAATAAAAAATAAATAAATAAATACCTCTTATGCTTGAAGCAAGCGCATAAAAATATTAAGAAAATATTATAAGGCAGTGTTTCGAATAAAGAACTTAAAATATAGCACCTAAAATAAATAAGGCATTTTTTTGAGTATGCAATTTCGAAGCAAGTTTCACATGACTAAATAAAGACATTTTTGGATATTTTACTTATTCGAAATTTTTGTATATGAAAAAAAAAATTAATATTTAAAAAAAAATCTAACTTATTTTTTTTATTTATTATAAATTTTGTAAGAAGTTTGAAATTTTTTTTTCGAAAAATTTTATAATTTTGCTAATAGAGTAAGATTTTGCTAACAATGTCGCACTGCTTTGATTTTTAATTCAAGTGTAACTATTTAAGAAAGATTTTAAGCACACATGATTCAAACAGAATCAGCATATATCAGCATATAAGTAAATATGTTAGATAATTATTGAGATGTATTAAACATATGTTAACGAGTATAAAATTTACGTTATTTTAGATCCTTTTAATTTAACGCAAATAACACCGACAGGAATGTTTTAATGTTTGGACAATATTGCTTTTACTATTTATTCTCCGAAATTTGAATTTCTTGACTTGTGGTTGATTTAATTAACAAGATTTTTTTTTTATTAAAGTGTTTCAAATACAAATGAATACCATTTTCATCTTCCAGCAAGAAAGACGAATAGGAGTCATTTAACATTAACAGAAAATGTTCCTTTTCAAATAAATTGCATAATTTTGTGTGGTATGCAGTTTCATGAACCATTCAATTCTTATAATATAAAGTGGAAGTTTCAGTTGTAAAAATTTACCATTTAAATTTAAATTTTATGACAGTGTTATTTGCTTTTATTTCCATAAAAACAAAATTTTGTTAATGCATTATAAGCGGAAAAAAATGGCAAACATCAAAAGTGAATTTAAGCTGCTTGAAACTTGCGCACTATTAAGTTTAATTATTTTTCTTCGAGCTTAATAACTTATTCGAATATTTTACTCTATCTACGACGGCAACTTGAAAATTTAGGAACGGTTTGAATATCCGCCGCAGAAACTTTAAATTCATCACTCCTGCCCTTAACTGCAATCTATTAATAGACTGAGTCATTAAGTTTATGCTTGACAGGCATTGAAAGCTGATAACCTCTTTACTTTTAACAAAAATTTAAAACAAAAAGTGAATTTCATGTGGTTATTAACCAAGGAAAGGCTTGATAAATACTATGGGGACACTGCACTCTATCAATTTTAATGGTTAAGAAATGGTTTGCTGAGTTCTGTTGTGGTCGAATCAGCACAAGTGACACCAAATGTTCAGGTCACCCATCTTGTCCATGTATAAAATCCCTGAAATAATATTTGAGGACGAGAATGAAAGTGCGTGAGGTGGCTGAGGCTATACGCATCTCAACTGAGCGGGTACATGACATTTTACACAAATATTTGAATATGAAAAAGCTATCCGCACGATGGGTGCCGCGATTTCACACATTCGATCATAAGCGCGGGTGTACAACACACCAAGGAAAAAATTCATGAATTGGTTTACGAAGTTCTTACCAATCCAGCATATTTGCCAGATTTGGCCTCATGAGACAATTTCCTGTTTCCAAACCTGAATAAATGGCTGGGTGGTAAAACGTTTGGGTCAAATGAAGAGTTCATTACACAAAAAACGCCATTTTTTTGAGAGTTTTGAGGAAAGATATCAGATGATAGAAGGAGATTAAGTTAAGTAGCAGTTTTGCCGAAAAGATAGGGTAATCTCGGTTTTAAATAGACTTTTTTAATGAAGGTTCATGAAAAATTCTTTTAAAATTGGTCAAGAGCATTTATTAGCTTGAGATTCAATCACAAACAATTCTATTTTATTTTTATACAGGTTTTTTATTCCGCATTTAAGGGCACATATTTGTGCTTGAGCAAAACCCGAATCACACTAATTTATGTTATAACGCTCGGCTTAATTGTATAATTTCTTTCGTATATTTAAAATGTCCATTATTTACCTTCGATAGTTCTAGAATATAATATAATTTAATTGATATAACTTAGGATTTTATACCCCGAAATAGATGGCCTTGCGATCGAGTTTAACTAATTCGGATGTATTTTGACTTTTGGAATTCATTTAGCTAATTTTCTCAAACGCTAGGTTAGCTATATTGATCGGCAACGAAGATTGCTAGAGATTATTTATTGATTTAGAGGGTAGGACCGGAAGAATTTAGAATTCGCTTTCATATTCAATATTACGAATATTTCAAAACGCTGCTAAATTGCTACATCTTGACTTGGTTGATACTTTTTTTGTTGGCTTTAAATGTAATAAATAGTGCACGTGTCTTTAAATAAACGAAAGCTTTCTTAAATTTTCGTGAGGACTTGATTTTTTTATTGACATACCTAGGTTGTCTTCAAATATGTGCATAAAAAAATTACATTAAAAACTTTATTTTTTTTTCTAAAAAATATCGCAAACACAATCTCACACCTTCGGTCATAACTTTTCATATCACTGCAAGATCGTCCGATCAGTTTAACATTAATTACTCTATTCTCAAATTTATTACTACCAGCCAACTTAATTGTTATCTCGATTTTATCGTGCTGCCTGCATAAAAATGCAAATTTTAAATCTAATTTATTCAACTTTCTGCCAATTTGGTACAGTTGTTTGACCAAGAACTTTTGCCGCCACTGAAGGGGAAGGAGTGGTGGAGTCGTACGTGTTATTGGCATTGTCAGTTACCGCACAGCTGACGTTGGACCGGTTTTCAATAAAAACTGCTGCTGGTTTTACTGTTAACAAATATCAAAAAGAAGAATTAAGTTAAAGCGGTTTCATGCTTACGTTTTCTTTTTTTTTATTGCAAATAGTGGTTATTGCGTGTTGCAGACGTTGAATTATTGGAGAATAAGTTTAAGAGAATTATTGGAAAAGAAATATGTATTGAAACTGAATTGAAGAATAGAAAGAAAGAAAATGCTTTGTTAAAAAAATGTAGTACATGCGTAACAGAAGCCATTTATTACTCAAAGTTCAGCAAATTTGTGACATCTTTAAGGCATAGTCCATTGCATAAGCTTATAAGCAAACTTTAGTAACTAAAAAGTGGATTAAACGATTGAATATGAGAACTAAAGTAACCAATACAGTTGCGGTTAGAAAATATTGTTGTAAACTATGTCTACTTTTTTCGATAATTTGATATTGTCTTATTCTTTTTTAATTATTAGTTCATTCCTAAAAAAGAAACCCTTTAAACCCAAGTCTTTAAATTTTTAGAAAGTTAAAAAAAAACAAACTAATTTTAAACTTTTCCAGATAATTTTTATGGATTTTTTTTTAGCAAAATTTATTTATGTTTTTATTAACGCTCCGACGCTCTATAATTCCATCAAACGCAAGTATAAATTTTAATATGAACAAAATGCGTAATACCGACATAAAAAATATTGTAAAATTCAACAATATTCTATAGCCAATATAAAATTACACTTTATTACATTAATTTATTTAGGCTACATAACTGACTTTTAAACAAAAAATGTGAAATGTTAGAAATAATTTCTTGATATTGTTTTCCTTTTTTATTTTTTTTTTATATTTTAAATATAAGTTTCCAAAAGAGAATCGTTGTACAAATAATCGTATTAATTTATAAAAATTTAATAAATATTTGCGAATATTTTAAAAATATTTTACACATATGTATGTATATCTTTTTAAGAGCTCTCTCTAAATGAGTGCTCGTTAGTTTATAACTCATGAACAGTTGCGTTTTTTCGAAATGTCAAAACAATCCTTTTTTTAATTTTAACACTTTCTACTCATTTTTTTCGTGTGGTTTAGACGAAAGTACATATTAATATTCTTTATTTTTCTCTTCTTGATGGTCTTCTAATAACTCGCGTATAGAAAAGAAGTGGTATTTAATTATACTTTTCCATGAATTAATACTTTATAAAGTGTTAATCACCAAATTTAATTGTAGCGAGTATTACCAAAGTGCTAAGCTTCAAATTATGATCGTTTTTAATAATTTTTATATCAAAGACAATTTGGTAAAAAAATTGGGAATGACACGATGTTAACATTCGAGGAAAATTTAAAACTTATGAAAGTTCATACTTATTTTTAAAAAATATTAAACACCACTAAAATCTGAAAATAAAAAAAAACAGTTTCAAAACCCAGCAACAATTTTACTAAAATACTAACTTGCCTTTTTTTTGTTTTTGAAAACACGCTATATGTATATTGATTTCCATTATGTTTTCTCAGCTAATTTGGTTTTGGGTAGCTTTAAAAGGGAATATCTCCGAAACTGTAAATAATACAAAGGAAATAAAAACAGATTAAAAAAACTCTAAAAAATGACTAATCGAAACGCTAAAGTAAAATCTACGACCATGGTTTAACCCTTTATCGAGCGTTCAAAGATAACAAGAAAATTCGTGGCACTGTACTCCTGCATCAGCGGTGATAACTTTAATATCTTTTTGGATATTTAACCTTTGGAACGGGTGAATCAGCAAGTGTACTACGGGATAGAGACATTTAAAAGATAATCGGGACTATAAGAACCGTTTTCTACTCAGGCAGATTTGGAGGTAATACTTCTTACGAATTTAAGTTTAGACTTACCTATTTCCTCTACCAGACTACTAAAGTCTTCTCCAGACTGAGATTTTAACTATTAAAAAGTCTAAAATAAATTTCAAGCCGAGTTTTTTTGTTTTTGTATTTAGTGATAGCCAAGCAGATAAAAGTGTCTGATGAGATTCGTCAAGGACTCAAAATGGTTCAGAAAGGTGGAGTAAAGAAACTAGTCGTTGTATTATAATGTGTCTTGCAGCTCACGGCAAACCTTTTACTTACCTTAATAGATGAAATATTGCAGTAGCGGAAAAAAAATCCGACGTTATTAAATTAATGCCATCTTGAAAATGTCTTTTGTCGAACTAGTTTAAAAAAGTTGTTTAGAAATAAAAAAAAAAACAATTTTTTATCTTCTTGCTACACACATCGATGGATGCTGACTGACTACATGGCTAAAAAAGACTATACGGAATGCAATGACTACCTTAAGCGATTCATGAGACCATTGATATTTTTGCATTTTATAATTTAATGTGGCAGCAACTAATAAAGAACATGTGGTTCACATAATGCTCTGACAAAAAATATGAATATGCTAATGAATTTGATGGAGGTTATTGAAAAATATACATGCTTGTTATAAACGATAGTAGCTGCTGAAGAAAATGTATGCTACAATTATGCAAATAAATTAGTAATCAAATAAACTATAACAAGTTGCAAAATTAACATAAAAATATGTACTGTTCTATTCTATTTTTTAGCACTACTGAAACTAAAGTATAAGCGACACAATTTTTCTTTCGCACTCATCATAAAAATAAGAACAAAACACCGCAGCTAAATGCAATTCATAGGAAGAATCAATTCTGTTGATAACACCGCAAACTCTTAACAATCATACACGAATAAACGGCAATGAAAGCGGGGGAAATAAAGGATACTCGTACTATTCTATGACTTTATTGCCAGCGGCAGCCAGTTGCGGTGGGCGTGGCTGGTGATATTAAAAAGCAATTCAACAACATTCTCTTGCACTGACTACACTTTCCTAAAACCATGGCGGAAGGCATCTTCTTGCATGTCAGTGCAATGCATTGGTAATGTGCCATTGTACGATTTGCATTGTTAGCTGATGCTTTCTTTTCTATTCGGCTACCTACTTTTTTCTTTTTTTGGTACGTACTATTTTATCAGTCCAAATTAATATGGAATGTTGGGGTGTAGTTTAAGGTGAGCGCACACCCATCGCTTTGGGGCTGTTACAATATTGTGTTGGTGTTTTTTTTTTTTTGGGGAGTTAGTGGGTAGGCGCGGGGTTAAATTTGTATGTGTGTATAATAGTGCGCTTTGTTGTGAAAATTTCAGTTGCTCTTTGCTAATGATAGTTTTTTCGCATTTAAATGTATATGCGAAACGCTGATTTCCTGCAAATTATAGAGTCATCCAAAGTTTATTTTAGGCGGTGAAATAAAATATAAATAGCGGTTGCCGTTTGTGGTGAATTGATTTAAACGTGTGATTAATGGACATTTAAATGTGGAGGAAGATGTAAAGCAAGGAAGCACACGCAGCAATAGTCATAGCAAGAGCAGCAAAAGTAGGGGTAATAGAGTAGTAGAAATGGAAATAAAATAGTAGTATAAAAGAGTGGAAATAGAAGATGGAGTTGGGGTATGAGAAAGAGTACAAGTTTCAGTAGTAGTTGGGGTAAAAATGTGTAAGAGAAGAAACAAAGAGTGAGACAATATACTTCTTGCTCTAGAAAAAAAGAGTGTATTATTTGTTTATATAATTATTGTAACAAAATGTAAACAAACAAATAAACTTCATCAATAGAAAAATTGTGACTTATGCATTATTAACATCGAGTCTAAGCTTCAGCTTTCTTTCTTTGCACGATACATACTGAATATAAGTTGATGCTCGAAGTTAGAAAAAGTGTAGTAGTAACAGTAAGAATGAAGTTAAAACTATGACAATAGCGAAATTTAAATTAAGAGCACGAGTTGGGGTTTTTTTTGAAACAAACCTGTCTCATATATATTTTTTGCAATATATTTCATTGGAATCTCTGGTATCACCTACAAGCCTTAATCTTCAAACCACTTTGATTTGTGGATGAATTTGCTTATGTTGTCTTTTTTACATCTGAATATCTCCTTTAAGTCTTTTGGAAGAAACCCTAGTACTTATTGTCAAAGGCCTCCAGAGCTGGGTACTCACAGAGATATTTTCTCTACTGTCCTCGTGTCCTTACATGGCAGACCAATCTTGGCCGCATGCTCACCATGCGGCCAGTGAGTCGTAATTGTGGCTGTTATTCTGAATATTTCTTTTTCTGACCTGTTAAGGAGGTCTCACGTTTCCAATCAATGCGTTATGGGTGGGCCAGATTTCTTTCGCGATTTTGCAAGTCGCAAACCTGCTCTATCTTGTTCTTACCTTTCGTACAAACTGTAGTTCTCTCTTGATGGCTCCTAGCAGACAGCAAATTATTTCTGCCTTAAATTATTCAAGAGAGGCTCCGGATCTGCTTTGAAAATTTTGTTGGTTTTTGATAATTTTTTTATTGGAGTGTGCATTTTCTGTCATAAAAAGTATTCTCGAAATTTCTTTTTCTAATAAATAATTTAATATATGTACATATGTACATATCTTTATATATATAATTCTACTGTACGTGTGTTGTGACTGAACTCCTCCTAAACGGCTGGACCGATTTGCATACATTTTTTTGTATGCGTTTGGGTGGTGCCCCGGGTGGTTTAGATTTACAATTCGGTTCAAGTGGACAATGGGGCGTGGTATTTACCTCCCATACAAACCACAAATTAAAAATCTATTATTCCTGCTCCTGATAACGGTATTTGAACAAAATTTGGTACATCGGTTTGGTGTACATATTTTAAGTGCTGCTGTAAATATGGGCGGGATTGTACAAAGGGGCGTGGTACCTCCCATACAAACCACAAATTAAGAATCCAATATTTCTGCTCCTGCTAACGGTATTTAAACAGATTTTGGTATTTTGGTTGAGTGAACATATTTTAAGTTCTGCTGCAAATATAGGCGGGATTTGATAAAGACGCGTGATACCTCCCATATGTATATAATTCTACTGTACGTCTGATGTCACTGAATAAATTTTTTTTGGTCATCGAGCTTATTTGTTTGCTTTTATTTTTTGACATCTCACAAATTCGTTCTCAATCTGCTTTTCTTTTTTAATTCGTTGAGTCGCGCGTCATTTTATGAAACAAAAGTAAAGTTTAAATTAAGCAAAAGTGGTTTGTTTTATTTCGAATAGCAAAACAACGAGTGTGGTGTCATTGAAAACAACACAAACTTAAATCAAGCCACAACTACGGCCTCACGTAGGTATTCTAATTTGGGTGTATTACATTAAGTGCGTTTTGTTATTTTCACATTTAAATTTTTTTGTACCGCGACTTTGGATATTTTTGGTGTCGCATTTTCAGTGAATATTAAGTGTATTACATTCACACATAAGTTACGTTACTAAAACAATGCCACGTCTTCGAGGACGAGGAGGAAATATTGGTCGACGGACTATCCATTCGCAATTACAGTTACACTCCAAAATCGTTCGCATTTATAAACCGATTTTGATAAAATTCATGTTGTACGTACTTAAATTCTACTTGCATGATGAAAAATGGGGAGATATACAGAAAACTATGCATTTTAATTGGGACGAGGAAATAGTGCTTTTATATTCATCAAAACTGCAGCATTTTTAACTTGAAAAATCTGACATAAGTATAAAAAAAAATGTAAGGAGATACAAAAATGCGTGCGAAATTTAGGTGGCAGTTTCATTTACCGCACTAAATACGTGTACAACAGAGTTCAAAAAGTGTTTGATTTACTTTTAATAAATTTTGGGCGGGACAAAGTTCGCCGGGTCTTCTAGTATACATATAATTTGTGAGGAGCTTAATAAAAAAATGAATATCTTACTTAAATTCATTAATTTGTGTATGTAGGTTTGTTGTAACGTTTGAATCATAAATTTATGCGTTTCTTTATTCAATTATGAAAAATATTTTTCGTATTTTTTATATATTTTTAATATCAATTTCAACAATACGGAATTGCAGATAAAAAATGTTCTTAATTACAGAAGTCATGCGCAATGTAGCGTTTAAGCCTATGTTTTTTGCGACGGGTCTCAGACATAAATTATATAATTTTTGTTGAAATAAATAAATAAACGAAAACAATCGGTATTAGGTAAAATTATCTTTGACTATAGCAAAAATAAATATGCTGTTATTGTTTGAGTCACGGAATTTTTCTTGACTTTTTTCATCTTCATATTAATCGATTTATTTATTGGGCTTTATATAATCAATACACATTAACAAATTTTGGAATGCTTTCAAATTACTATTAGTTTTTGGAAAATGTTGTTTACGAATGCTTTTTTCGCAATTTCGACTATACGAAACACATTAAAATTTGTCATTATGTGGTAACTTATAACTTCAATCGGATATGTGCATGATAATGCATTATATTTAATTCCCAAAAAAAAATGTAACTAGGCAAAATGTTGCACAAAATAAAAGTTTATTAGTTATATGGCCAAAACAATAATAAAAAATTTATTAATTAAAACTTAATATTTTCGTTATCATATTTTTTAATGTATTTAATATTTAAGAAAGTAATCTCTATAGACAAATGCCTTATCTTGTAATGTTTTAGTTAACTTTCTTTTTTACTTGCCTTAGATTGTTCCAGGGTTTGGGCTATCAAGTATTATTAGTAATTTTTGTAATGATTTAGGCAGCCCTTAGCCTAATAGCTGAGAATTAAATCTGCTTACGTTTGACTACCTACTCTTATGTACAAATGTACCTTTTCTTTGTATTTCCTTAACTCTTTTAGCACGCCTCCGAGACTTTTAGCCAGCATCTTTACCGCTTTTAGCAAGCTGCAATTAGTAAAAATGCGGTAGCAAATTTCGTACATTGCACACGTTAATTGGCAACACACTGCGCGCCATCAAAGGTATCCTGCCGCGTGTGCTCGTATTACCATCGACCAGCTGCCCCATTCCGCCGCACAACGATTCGTCGTTGTTTGCTGATGCAAATTTAATTGGCAGATGCGTAAAGCTGAGGAAACGAGTGTAAAACGAAAATTTAAAATTTGCACACACATAGTCATACATATATGTATATACATATATAAATATGCTTACAAAAATATTGCGCAAAGCTTTTGTCTTTCAGCTGCAGGCCGAATATCGCGTAGCCGATCCCTTTGTGGCAGGGATAAATGTCGTTGTGCATGCGCAGCTGTCACGCTTGGCAAGTGTGGCAAATCACAAAGAAAATTTGGATTATTTCAGTTGCTTGAAATATGCAATGCTCCCGCGCAAGTTGCTACGTCTCATCCTTCTTTTTTAAGATGACTTAAAGGGAAAAGGTTTACGAAGGCGCTTTATAAGTATAACAGCTGCCCATTTTGCTGTTATTGTTTTTGCTTACACAATATTTGTTTAACACATAAATCGCAATTATGTCTTTGTTGTAATTTAGAAGCTCAATTTATTTTTATTAAAGATGAATGGAAGAATGTAAATTTAATAAATTGCGTGAATCTAATGAAGGCAATTAATCTAATTTGAATATGGTATTAAGTAAAATAATTCATTTGCACTAATAATTCTTTTGTCTAGTCTAGGAGGGGTATCTAGTCATAAGCACCACTGAAATGCTTTTTATTCTTTAGGTTGTTCTGTATAATAAATTCTTTATACACAGCTAAGCTAATTTGAAGGGCTGACTACTATGAATTCAGCTAAAAGCACAGAAAAAGAATGAAATGACAAATACTCGTAAGTTATATTGGCATTCCTATGGTAACGTACGTGGCATTCGTACGTCTCAATGAGATACAAATAATGAAAAAGATTGTTCTGCTTTTAATTCTTTGGACCCATGTGTAGCGCATATTTAGCTCTATATTTAACCAAACGAAAAAAAATCGAACCCCATGGTTCTTAAATATTCGCAGTTATTAAAAAGAGTGACGTTATGTGAAAAAAAGAAAAAGTTGATTTACTTTTAGTGGAGAATGCAGTTAGAGCTATTTTTATTTGTAAAATTTCATCACCCAGAAGTAATGAAGTTTTTCTGAAGCAAATATGTTTGACAACTTTTTCCTTTATTATCCTATATTAAATAATCCCAATTTATGTACATAATTTCGGACACATTCGAAAAACAAAAATCATTTCTTAATGCGAGTGTGTTTTTTTTTTGGTTTTGGCAACTGTCAACTGCTCCTATGCCATCGATGGCACCTTTGCTTTGATTGACTTGTCACAACTTCCTATTATATTAAGTTCGAAGCACTAGTCTTGGTTTTCGTTAAAAATTGTATACACCTCCTACTTTTTTTTTTAAGTGTTTATTTGTAAATTTGATTTCGAACATACATTTCTTTTTTAGTCTAAATAAACAAGATTAAGCAATTTAAAGCGTAAATATCAGATGCAATGTCCCAAGTTGAGCCCTCAGCAGCTGTGATTAACATTTACGGTATACATTTGTGGTAATAATTATTTCTAAGAAAGTTTGTATATTAATCATTAATAAATACAAACATAGATTATATTTTAGGAGTATAATGAAAAAATACAAAAAAACATTATACAAATAACTTATTTATGGGGTATAAGATAAAACAGCCGATGAAAATTAAAAACTTAATATTACGTATTTAGGTTAGTCCTGTTGCCACCAAGATTTCAGAGCTTTAAGATCTTCTAAAACTTTAGTATCTTTGTAAGGTATACTCATATTTAACCGAAGTTCGGTTTCCACATGTTGAGAGTATTTAATAGATTTATCTGTAGCTCTGCGGTAGAGCCACATCGTTTTGTACCAATTTGTTTTTATCAAGGTATACAAATGCCTCGGGCGGTATAAGTCCTAGATCTAGTGAGTTTCTTATGTACACTTCGTTAGTGTAGAATGGTCCATTTATGAGATTATTAATATCGCAGTTCAGGCATCTATTTATGTGCTTCCTTATAAGATTAATCATGTATTTATCTATTCGTATGTGATTATAGGTCGTATTAAGCATTGGTACATGATTATCTTGACTCTTGCCAATACGTATACACCTCCTACCTGCAGAATGCAGTATGACAACAAAATGACAATGAAGACAAATCAAAAATGTATCTTTTATTTATTTTCATTTGCTCGCATTGTATTTTTTCTATAATAAATATTGTTGCAAATAAATATTTTGTGGTAAAAATTTATTCATATTATCGCACTTTAATAGCAAAATTTTTAAGAGAAAATGTTATTAAAAATTAATAAGACCAAACAAAAACAGGTTTGAACTTTAAAATCTGTTTGATTACTATGATTACTTAGATGGCTTTTGATTTGCATAATTTAAGGAAACCTACATAAGTATTTTTTCTAATAATATAAGTCTTTAATAATATAAGACAATGAAAACTTTATATTAACTTATAATTTTGTAGTTACGGTGGACTTTTCTCCAGAAATACCAATATGCAGTTTCGAACACAAACATAAAGCTTATTACTTCAAAATGATCTTGTTTGAATTTTATTGCCGAATGGTTTAACTACCTTTTTTTTTATACGAGTATATGACAAGAACAAATCTTTTTTTTTTCATGAAAGAAATTGTCCCCCTTAAAAATTAAATTAATTTTAAGAAATCAACGGTCAATTTCAGCCTTTTATAGTTCACACTTTATTAAACTAAAATAAAATAGGCTACAAAAATTACAATAGTATAAATTCAATTAAAAATAATTATATTTTCCGAATGCCCTTTAATTCAATTTAAATACATTTTTTTTTGTAAATTATCAACCTTTTTCTTTAGTTTCTTATTTAACCAAATAAGCCGAGTCAAAATTTACCTTCAAAGTGCTTACTTCTTTGCAGAAAATTAAACCCAATGTAATTTGTTTTAGGTGTTAATTGCACACTTCTATTCACACTCACTTTTCCTTCTATTGTTTTTTTTAGACACATTTGTGTGTCTTTAAATTGGAAACGTATTTTACATAAATTATTTCAAGCCAAAGCTATTAACTTAAACGATTGGATTATCAGTATTACCTTGCAAAAAAAAAGATAATCTTAGATGTAATGGTTTTGGTTCGCTGGATTCTTCAACACGTAACCTTACGCACAAAACTTTTCAAATGGAGCGCTGTAAAGTGAAAATATATCTTCATCGTGTATAGTTTTCAAGCAAAAAGCCGAATTAAATCACACTACTAATTCACACTACTAATAAAAAGTAATTGATTTCAGGAACACATGCATATGATATTTTTTTTTTTGCCTTTTCTTTGCCTCTCCAAATTTTTAACGCTTTTGTTTTGACTCAGCGTAAAAAAGTTAAGAGGAAATATTAATAATGAACTTAGTTAATCTCCGACGAAATTGATTTTTTCTTTTCAAATGACTAACAAAACAAATGAAATATTGCCTGATTTTTTGTGTCTCCATATTTGCCTATTCAGTGATATTTTTAGTTTTTTTTCTCCCTATTTGCTGGAGTTTGAGCTTACAAATATAATGAGTTCTTTAACCTTCGTTAATATAATTTATGCGCCATGTGAATTAATGACCGAATGGGAATGGATCATCTAGATAAAGTTTACAATTTACACCACGTTTGGCTTATGCGTATGTAAGTAAGTGTGTTTAATTATGTGAATACATACATGACAGAACCCAAAAAGAAATTTAAACGTGGAGGAAATTGATCATCATCGTTAGCGTTGTAATATTGCAAAAAAAGGATATAAAAAAAAAAATAAATTCCCAAGCTATTTGCACTTGTTAGTGATACCAATATGACGTAATAATTGTGTTGTGTGTATTAATTGTAAATGTATTTAAAGGGTGTTTTCTTTAGACCAGTGATTTTATATGAGGCAATACTTTTTTTGGAGTTAGTCTTTTTGACAGCTGTCACTTGATTTATACTCAGTTTGGCTGGCCATTTCATAGTGAACAGACTTATTATTACGTAACAATGTGCCCACGTTCTCCGAAGGGACCTAACACGAGATGGGTACCGATCAAGATTTTCACGAGGAAATTTTGTTCAGCGTTAATAAACAAAATTGTCGCATTTGTAGTGATGATAATCCACAAGCCATTGTTGTGACGCCGTTACATCCTCAAAAAGTCAATGTTTGGTGTGTTCAACGGGCGGAGGGGATCATTGTTCCATATTTCTTCAAAAATGAAGCCTTCCATATTGTTACAGTCAATGGGGAAGAATATAGAGCCATGATTAATGGCTTTTTCGTGCCTGTAATGGATGATGTTGATGTGGACGACCTTTGGTTCCAACAAGATGGCGCTACATGTCATACAGCCAATGAAACAAACAATTTGTTGATGGACACTTTTAGTGAGCGCATTACCTCGCGTCATGGGCCTGTAGCGTGTCCTCCAAGATCGTGCGATTTAACACCGCTGGACTATATCTTGTGGGGTTATGTGAAGTCGCTTGTCTAGGTAGATAAGCCCGATACGATTGGCGCCTTGAAACAGAATATTCGGCGCGTTATTGCGAAATAATTCTTAAAACATAATGGCAAACCCTTATCTTTATAAGCTAAATTCTTGGCCATAGCTTTAAATTATATGCGTTTTATTTCTTCTTAAAAACCACATGTCACAAAAAACACCTTCATTTGATAGATTTTGAAAAAACTTAACTTAGAATTTGAATGCTCTCACCTCTTAGGCTCATTCTATCTCGCAGAAATAAATATAATTTTTTAAGTCAAAATTTCTTATATGCCGCTCAAAGCGCTTAATATTTTCTTTATATTTTACATGAAGAAATCAAATTTTCATATAAATCGTACAATAATGCGAGTCCATATTTTTACAACGGCAACTCTGTCTACCTTCAGAAGAATGTTTATTTATCAATTTTTAAATATAAAGCACTTCTTTAAGTCCCTTGGGTGCCTTTTTGTGTTTGTTTTTTGGGGAATTAAAATAATAGTAAATAATAATATTGATAAAATAAACAATTCTTTTTATCCTTTGAAATTTCATGAAGAGAAATATATGTACCTGTTGAATCAAAAATACTAATTTTTTAGGGATTCAGAGTAACTTTAATGAAACAATTATTCTCTATGGAAGATATATTTATATATATATACATATATATTTAGAAATAAGTATTAAAATTCCAGCTTAATATTTTTTCGTCCACTCTAATGTACATCTGTTTATATGTGAGGGATCGGGGAGCAAATCCAATTGTCACTCTTGGTCATATTTTTTCTTCAAATTTTTTTAACTTAAAATCAGATTTCAAAATTCGATAGATCGGAGTGTTTGCTTGAAGGAGACAGTTTTTGTTGTGAAAGCTTATCGCTCATGCATCTATGCAAAAATTATAAACGATTAGAACTTCTTTCTGTATTTCTATTGGTAGTTCTATTGGAATAATTAAAATACTTTCTTAGTATTAGTTGGGACGTTTTCCGTCATCTCTTGACAAGTTTGGTTTAAAGACAAACCTATTTCGGCATTGTGCCAGCTTCAGTGTCAATTTTTGTTCAAACCAAACTTGACAAGGGATGACGGAAAATCGTTCCAACAAAAATCAACATTCCACCCTGTCGGGCAAAGAAAAAGAAAAAAACAGTATACTTTCTTAGCATTAATTTACTTATGTTAGGGCGATTCCGTTTAACCGTGTTTGCTGAGACGAAAGTCAATTGTTTTTCTCCGAGATTCGCGTGGTTTGTTAGAGTGTTTATCACTGTCGGTTAGGATATTTAAACCCAAAGCTTCCATCCACTTGAATTAATGTCTCGTAATTTATTTTTCAAAGCGTATTTTGTAAACATTTCTGATACAATTTTAATGCGAGATTGTTTTAGACCAAACCGAAAATTCGGAACATAATTCAGAAAAATTTGTTTACGAAAACTTTTAGGCGACTCGCCTAATTTACTTCACATTCGCTTCATTAAGTACCAACATTTTTTTAAAGTTTTATACATAAAAAACATCGTACTTTGAAGTCACTCAGGTGTGAAATGTTTATTGCTATCAAGGCGCAACAGTTTTATCGACCTTTCTCTGGTCTTTATGATAGTAATTCATTGCGAAAAGAAATATAATTAAATAAATGAACAAAATAATATACAACTTAAGTCGCACATTCGCTAAAATCGACTCAATCTCTAAGCAGAGGTTAATAAAAACCAATACATCAACAATAGCGCAGTCACCAATCGCAACAGCAAAACAAAAAAAAAACAAGCAAACGCAACTGATTCGACTAACGATAGAACTTGCAAAGAATTATTTTTCACACGCTTAGCGTTGATTAAGTGAATTTTCTCGATGCCACCAGCGAGCTCTGTAATAAAAGCCAATGCGATGCAAAGCAAAGGTGTTAGCGGTTGTGGTGGTGGTGACGGCAAAGGAAGTGAGTATGCGCTGCAGCGCAATAGCAATGCGGAAGCATGCAGAAATAGTAAGCAGTTGAAGAAAGTTGAAGAAATGTGACTAACTGTAGGGACATTTCGTTAGAAGTGCCTAGGCTTCTTTTGCTTACAGCCGGCTGTTTTGTCGTTATTTTTTTGTACAAAGTTTGCTGTGTTGACTAATGTTTACTTATTTACGGTGACTAAAGAAATGAAATGGACATTTACAAAGCTAAAAAAAATAAATAAATACGCCGATGCATATGTACAAATGATGGTGTAGTTGAAGGAATTGAAAAAGCTTTTGCTCACACAATGCGAAATATTATTAGATGCTGAAGGAAAAATTGTATGTAACATACACATACGAGTATGCACTGTCTATTGATTTGTTTACCTAGTATTTGGTTAATTACTTTACCGCAGTTGTCATCTCAAACAAAAACTTATATAAATGATATCTACTAACTATGTTCGGGTAATATTTCAAACTTAATTATATGTGTTAAGGGATTTTGGTGAGTTTTAGAAGATCTAATGGCCCTTTATTTCTTATCGAACGAATTTACATTTAGTTGTACGACACCCATTCGATACGCTACAGCATCGAAAGAAAAGTTGCTCGATACTCAATGAAAATTTTAACAAAATTTTGTTCGATTTTTGATAACCTACGAAGTTCGATAATCGAAGTAAGATGAAATATATATTTTAAATAACGTTCTTTGGCGCAACATTTTGTCTGAGGATATCTGTAGTAGAATTTTCAAAAAAATAATATTGTAGAAAATGTTAACCCTCTAACAATCTTCAAATTGTAACTTTTGTATGCATTCTAAAAAGGCGACAAAGGACCCTTTCTTAAGAAAGCTAATGCATTGAAATGTTTTACAAAATTATTCCTCATGAAATTTAACTAAAATGTGCGCAAACTGTAAATTTCGCTCTGTTTGCAAGCTTTATATGGCCTGAGAATGCAATATGATTTGGAGACTTGGAATCATTCCAGACAATGGCCTTGAAATTTTCGCACAGTACTATCCAACAACATTTTTTATTTATTAAACACTGTTAAAGTTCGAAAGTAATTTCCTCGAGACATAGGCCCATTTGAAGGCATTGTCAAGCAGAAAACCTTGCATATCTAGAATTTATAATACGTTCCAAAAATCTGAATTTGCTCGTAAGAATGACCGAGTAAAATGAACTGCTATAAAACCAAAACGGCCTCGCATGTCGTTTGAAGAAGGTCTAAAAATTCCTTTTTTTTTGGCTCATCTAAAAGGCCTTGTAATATATGTTACAACCGAAAATTCAAAGTAAAACAATTTTTTTAAACAACGTCGATAATATGTTTTAAGAGAAAAGTTCGTTATAAGACTTTGATTTGGGAAGTATTCCTCCATTACATGCAAAAAGAAAATCGGTAGTGCATATTCGTGAAAATAAATATATTCGAGAACCCACGTGCACCCAAGACAGCAACAACATTTTTACACTTTTGTATAGTTTAGAATTTTTAGATTTGACAAGATGTTTGTACACTTAAGAAACACCATACTATGAATAAGTCGATAAAAAATATTTCGTCAAAATAGTAGATGAAAACCTACAAAAAATTAACTCTGTACTTACAAGTCGGCATATTCGGTTAGTTTTGGTTAATAAGTCTCGATGACATTTGTCAATTTGAACTTAAAACCGACTTCATTTTTTAAGTGCTCATAAGAATTAATAACTGTGGGAACACCACTTTGGTTCCATCTTTCCAATGAAGCAAGAACTATTGAAGTCTGTCATCATACAGCAAAAAAGAAAAAAATATATAAATACATTTTTTGATCAATTGATAACCAACTCCTTTTCGAAGTCGGTTAAAAGTCTTTTGCTGCATTAAATTTATTTCCAGTGTATGAGTTAGCTTACAGCCGCGCACCGATACTTTTCTTATTTGAATTCCGAGGGCCACTGTAATTGCCAAACAAACTACTTAAAATGCAGGCTATTTCTATTTTTATTATAATCCATTTAAAATGTGATGGAAAAATAACCTAAATTTATGTGAATTAAAAAGCTGTTTGATGCAACTTCTTTTGAAAGCTCTTAACAAGCAAAATTTTCAATACTTTTTCTTAAAGTTTTGAGTAGTTCCTAGTAAGCAAATTGCAATCAAAGTCTTTACATAGATTTCGTCACATTTATCTTTACATTTTGGAATTGTCGATTCTGGATGTCAGTGCACAGGCTCAACTTTTTTTTTTTAAAGTATGTTGCCTTTTTTTCCGCAAGAAAAGGAAAAACAATACTTTCAATACTTCAACACTTATATCCTCTCTTCATGTGAATGACGTAACTGGTCTAGTGAGTGAATGATTCATACAATGCCTCGGCGCAAACGAAATGCGATGCGAATTAGCTTGTCAATTTTAAAGGCAACCGAACTTCAAAACTGCTTACTAACATATATATGTATGTACAACCATATAATCATATATGTATGTACGTATGTAAACTCTGTGCGAAGTCCGAAAATCAGTTCAGGGACAGCAAATTGTCAGACATTAACTACATTCGAGTATCAATGTTAAATCATGTCATGCGCATTGACTAACAAACGTGCATAAATACACACACACTTGTACTTACCCTGCAGGAAATGAAACTGATATTGAAGTAACTTTAAATTGTATTCAAAAGTATTAGTGCTGACTATTTACTGTATATTTTCATAGAACTAAACTAACTACTTTTGTATGCCGATGACCAAAAAAATTTCAGTTTTGGTTACATCTGCATGAGGTAGCAACTAGCAATGGCCAAACTACCTTCCAGCACAAATTAGTCGATGACTACCTTTTAATTATAACTCAACCAGCTATTAACTAGCTTTTATAAACATAGTTTTTATCAATGTGTATTTTTAGAGACATTCTTCATCCGATAATGGAGAAATTCGTAATCATGTCGATTGAAGTCAGCTTAATATGCTTTGCAAATCTTTTCAAAATTGTACTTAAATCATACTTTCTCTCTCACTTTAATAAATTCGCCGCAAATATAGCAAAACGAGTCAGGGTCTCGTTTACAACTTCTCGAAGACATTTCCCTTGTCAAGTTTGGTTTTGTGACATACCGGTTTCGGCATTGTGCCATCTTCAGTGTCGTTTTCGTTCTGAGTAATTAGTGTTGCTTGTGCTGTATTTATTGCAGGGCATTGATTTCTTGGTATTGGATTTCGTTTTGCGAAATGTTTGCAAGCTTCGTGTTTTATGCTTTGGTACCGGAACTTTCGTCTGTATAAAATTCTGTTCAGTGAATTTTTATTGGTTTTGAAACGAATTTTTCTTAACCCTTGTCAAGTTTGGTTTTAAGACAAAAGTAAATATTTTCAATTTGTAATCGTCCTTTAACATATTTATTTGCTTACATATATAACCAAAATATATAAAATAAAACCCATGCCTAAACAAACAGTTGTTTTGGTGAGCGGTGGAATCTTCTTTCTTTGAGCGGCTGTTTTTTGAATGCTAACTTCGTGGAAGTATCGCTTTTCTATGACGGTACGAAGCTTCCGGGTGGTGTCAGGAATATCAACTGCAGCTACATATATTTTTTATCACAAAATTTAAATAAATGAATTTATTTTGTGAATATTAAATTATTTCTGCGTTTACATACTTATGTACATACCTAACAATCTAAGCTAATTACATTCACTTGAATCCATTTTGTACATTTTTACTTATTTTTCGTCTTATTTTCTTTTTCGTTTTCGACAAATTCGTTTCACAAATGAATTGTGTCATAGCCAACTGTGCTGTCACAAACATATTTTCATATACGGAGCGAAAATTGGTCGTTCGTTTTGGATTCCTATGCAGGACTTTTAAACTAACTAGAAAATAGTATTCATGATTTTGATAAAAAATGAATACTTACCATATATGCAATTATCCCAAAGTAGTTATTTTTAGCAATTGATAAGTTTTTCCTGCAGGGTACATTTACATACATATACATACATACATAGACATAAACTTATTTCCAACACATTGCTCTAAAGTTTACACATCTATACATATTGTGTTTTATGTAAATCTTTTCTTAACGAACCTAGAAGGTTTTGTACAGCGGAAATTGTGCTGATTGCTTCTTAACAACAAGAACCACAACAACAACATACTCGTAACTTAAATACAAAAACAATCAAAAACTGCAGTCATAAAATGTACGAGTATCAAAAGTGAATTGCTCTAACGGGAGCAAAGCAAAGTGAGAATTAGTAACTGATCATGCATTTTCGTTCTGCCGCACATAAAAATCGTTAAATTTGCATTCGTAATGGATACTTAGAAATAACTTTTGTTGAGGTGTGAAAACGCCTTAAACACGAAACATAAAATCATGCATAATGGCAATTTAAGCCAAGCTCAGAAACTATGTAGAATGTACTGAAAGATTAAGTGTATTGAAATCGGCTGGAATGACTGAATGGAGTGTTAAAAAGTTTAGATTTTTTTTTTCGAAAATATCTTTTGCCACTATTCGTTATATGCTCGGGATACGAAATTAAAATTTAACAATCATTGAGTATATGTTTTTTTTTTAATTTTTAATGTGAGAAAGCTGCGAATCATGGTCACTAAAATGTTGTTAAAAATTTACGAAATTTGGTGCCGCTCAAAAGCGCATTCAAAGTTTTCTAAAAACTCTTTTTTTTAAACTTTGACGTCTTGAGAAACATTTGCTGAATTTATTTTATTAATTTGTTTACAAGATTTGAAAAATTTGTTTGTTGAGCTATTTTTTTTATTTAGAGAATATGTAAACAAATAAACTGAGATTTAATTTAAGAGAATAAATGTCACATCGTTTGATTCGGCCCCTTAGTCGATTCACCATAATTTCGGAAATATTCAAACGTGTGTGCATCAACTGAATTCAATGAATGTTTAAAAAAATTATATGGTAAGACCGTTGGTTTTTTGGATGATGTTTGAATTAGTATCAAAAGTCTAAAGAAGATCTCTCATTAAATTTGCCTCAACTTTCCTTATTTTGTATATATTTTTGAAAATCAATCAAATTCTTGCAACCGGTTCCACTAAATTTACAAAAATCAATTATAATTTTTAGATTCTAGAAAGTTGTAGTTTATTATACTGATATTTAATGTATTCGACGTGGGATCGGTTGTATAGAACGCTGTCCTCTACAATGTTTTTTAGCTTACATTTTAGAACAAACGATTTTCAGCTATTGCGAATATTTTTTTTATACGGGTTTGGTTAAAGTTTTAACCGTAGCCAAAAATAAAATGAAAAAATGTATTAAATCCTTGCTTTTTTTCAAGTTATTACCGTTTGAATAAATTTTTTTTTGTGTAGAGCTTAAAAAAAAAACTAACTTATAAACACATGAATTTAAAATTGTATTCATAGGAAACAATAACTTCAGCGACGAAGAAATACGCCTCTCTCAAAAATGTTTAAACAAAAATTTTTCTTAGTGTTAATGCAAAACAAAAAAAAAGTCATTGTCGACTAGATCAGAATTCCGATTTCAGGATAGTGTTTTCCAATATCGCCATTTTGTAGTATATCTTTTAAGATGCGTGTAGTTATCGTTTTGTTTTTGTTATGAAGCTTACTTGAGGGTTTTGAACATTTTATGAAACAATACTCATTCCATGATTGTTTATCAAAGTGTGCCTATTCAAGATCATTCAGCTTTAACTAAGATCTAGAATGTGAGGACTTTAATGTTCTAATGAAACATAGAAATTTTTAGCTAAGATGCGGCTTTGATATTTTATGGAAACAATCATTGAAATCCTCAGTTTATTAATATTACAAATTAATATTAGTTGCACCATATTAACTAATGTTGCTAAGGATTAATTTGTCTTTACTGAATTACAGGGATATCCTTGCTTTTAGGTTAGATTAATATTTATGTTTCATTGTAGTCTTTACTTTGCGAAGTTTGTGTTACGCATTCATCATTCTCCCCTCTTAGATATCCGTTGCCTTAGAACGCCAAAAAAATCATTTCTAAGTTAATCGACATTGTCTAATTTTCTTCGCCATATAAAGACATTTATTAAAACAACTTTTACGAAAAAGAGTGGGGAAAAAAGTCTTAATTAACCTACCGCATGTAAAAATATACATACAAACATAGAAATAATTCAACCGCTACATGGAGGCACTTTCTGCGGTCAAAGTCATTTGATGAGTTACTAAAAAAGTACACTATTTAACAAGAATTTCCATAATTGTATGTATGTAAGTTATCTATTTGTGTTATCAAAGTAATTAGGTAAACATTTATTATTGAGTTAAACAAACATTTATATGTAAATACGTATATATTTTTATGTCTAAAAACTATTTAAATTTAGGCTCTAATTCGTTGTGTCATTAGGTTGATTACTTACATGAAATTCCAAATTTCATGGGCATTAAACATGAATACGGAAATGCTGGAAAGTGGAAGAAAGCAAAAGATACATTGAAAAGGCACAAACTAATTAACATTAAACGTAGCAAAAATATAAAATGGCATTAAGATTTTAAGATTTCCAAGTACCAAACAGAGGAGCTCTTTTTTATTATAGAGAAAAGTATTGGACCAAGAGTGCTGTCACTTAGTAACATATAATGAGCTTAGAAGAGGCGACGATGATTATTTTTGTGCTTGATGACAGGGTATTTTTCTTTTATTGTTTTAATTAGATGAAGTAACTTTAATTGATTTAAATAGCTTGACATAAACATTTACCCAATGTCACTTATATTGTTTATTTTTTGCACATCATTCATTAATAGTTTAGAACAACTTTATGGGATATTTGAGTAAAAAATATTGCTGGATTTTAACAAGTTAGTTAACTCAATATTGCTATAAAAAATAATATATGCTTGTATATCGCGATTAGGCTATTAGTATTTGAACTACGATTATCATCGCACAGATTACCCAATCGAGAACAAACTCTGAAAATCGGTTATTCCGGACTTTAAGCGTTTAAACTAGAAGATATTAAACCTGCTTAGAGGGATTATAAGTCGAATTAATCTTAAAACTGGCCAGGAATTAGCTTGAAGACGACACACGGCAAGGACGAACAGTTAAAGTAAAACCACCAAAAGTTTAATCATTTTGTATTTGAAAATGCTCGATCATAACCAGCACCCAGTTTTTGAGACGCACAAGGAATTCAAGGAAGAACGCTTCCATTGCCAAAAAACAAAAAAAAAAATCGAGCCATATAAAGAAGCCTGCAAGAAAAAGTATTAAAAGAAAAATAAGAAAAGTAGCCTCATCGTGTTTGAAACTTGTATCGTCAATAAGAATAATATAAACTTAAAAGCAGCACCTACTATTTTTAATGAAGATTTAAGATATAAATATTGAAAAAAATGTATTAAATTCTATTAACTTTTTGCCCAGCTTTTCCCGTATATTTCAGCATTCTATTGCAGTTTCCGCAGAGGTGTTCTCGCACTCTGGGCCTTTAGCAGCAGATAAGCTATTAAACTGGCGTTCTACTCAGCTATGGAACGATCTTATCTTTTGCTGTTCATCGAGCCTAATTGAAAAATTTTGCAATGGTTATAAAGTTGAGAGCTCCTATACGTAGTTTTTACCGTACACGGTATTATTTTCTTTCAGAGATTCCAGTAGAGAGTTTTTGGCTTAAACGTAAAAATGTACTATAAAAACCGAGTGCTTCGAAAGCCTAAAGCCCGGGTCCCACTATCGGCGCAAATAGCACAATTTGTACCAATTTTTATTGTATTTTAATGCAAAAAAAAAATTTTGAGTCAATTTTTAGCAGTCACATTATCGGCGCATATTGTGACATTTTTTATCGGCGTATATCGTCGTTAAATATTCTGCTGCGATAATCGGCGCAACGCGGTCACACTGTTGTGCTCAATCAGCTGTTTGCAGTAAAATTTCTTATTTATTTTAAAATATGGATTATTTGAAGAAAAAAAAATTGCAGTTGCTCTGCTTATCATTGCAACATTAAAGCTAAAAAAGAAAAATCAAAAACGTAAAAGAAATCCTAAACAACGTAGTAGCTGGGTGAGAAATTGACTGGAAAGAAGAAATAGTAATGGTGCATATGAAACGACTTTACGCGATAATCAAAAGTTTCTTTTTATTTCATTTTTTTCTTTACATTTGAAAATGCCGTTTTTATATTCGCCCATTTTGCTTTGCAGCCGTCAACTGCTTGGGTTGAAAATTTCTCCGCGATGTCATTCCAAGCTTTATCTCTTTTGGCGCGATCTTTATATTCTAGGCAGGAATATTCCCAAACACAATTGTGCATTTCAATGGCCTGTATCAAATTCGTTGTGCTTTCATTTGTCCACGATGACACTATTTCTGGTTTTTTTTTTCGTTTTTTTGCCTTGCAGGGTGTGGAAGAAATGGTTTCATCAACCACATTATTCATAATATCTTCAAAAACTTCGTCGTCTGAATTCATTTCTAAAAATTATTAATTAATTACTTCATATAATAATGCACTTTAATTTTATTGTGTGCAACTTACCAAACATATGTTTTATATACATTTGTTTGCAAGATGTTGGTTTAAGATCGATACATCGAATATCGATTAATCAAAGACCTTCGACTCGATCTTTTTGTCTATTTTGTTTTTTCGATTCGAATCGAGAATCAATTCAAAAATCGTGTCGAATGATGTGGATTTTTTTCAACTTTCGAATTTAAAAATTATTGAAAAAGATTTTTCAAATTATTGGTCTATTCAATCGGTGCTCAAGTGCCCGATAAAAATCTGCGCATTTTTTAATTTTTATTGCTCTTTATCAAACATTATAGCGTTCACATCATCGGCGCAACTGGGTCGTTTTTTGGTTGTCATTGTAGGCACAATATCGGCCATGATTGTCGCATTTCATAATATTTAAGCCAAAAATTGGTATCTAAGAATTTGCTAGAAGAAACTATCTGATGAAAATTAAGCCGAATAGGGAGTGGATGTTAACGTTCCTTAAAATATCTTTCCTTCTGTATAAGTTTCTTACTAATCCTGGTGATCAAAGCTAGTAAAGCATCGTATTTAAAACCTATATATAAGTTGGTTATATTTTCCAAGTACATAACCTAATTTAGTAATAAATTTTGTACTAGGAAGCAATAAAGGATAACTTCCTTATCTTAGCTTTACTGCAAATAAGCCAATACAAAAGTATATAATACATCTTAAACCATCATTTGCATTTGCTTTTTTACCCAATAACGATTTCGGCTGCTACAAATTGTTATTTATTACCAAAGACAAAACGAATTGTGAGAGAAAAATTAAATTTTTTTGTTCTAAAAAAATATACTGAAAAATTTTAGAGTACAAATTTAAAATTTAAGTGGCCTCAACTTAAAACATAGCTTGATTAAGTAATCTGGGAGAGGCTTTAATAGCCAGCACACAAATCATCTAACCAGAGGCCATTAAAGATATTGGGCCAGTTTGTTCATGTTTCGCTGCTGAATAAAAATGAGTGAGTTAACAATTAATAAAGGCAAATTCAGTAGAAGCAGATTAATGATCGCGCAAATAGAATAACAGGAAGCAACCAACAGAAAAATATTTGCAGCCATTATAAGAGCTAATTTTTATTATGATTTTCTATTCGACCGAGACGTTAATAAATTTCATTTGAATACGTGTACATTGCTTTATTAATACATATACATTTAGGTCTCAGACCACTATATTCTTGTAAATGTATAACTTTACCACGCTCGCCACACCAAAGATAATGGCGCGGCTGCTTAGCTCACCCAACTCTACACAGTCGATTGCTATAATTACAATAAAATTTATGTTCTTGCTGGTAATTACAAGAAGTTTCTTATAATTTGCTTGCTGCCAGCTATTTACTATCTTCTTGGTTATTATAACAACTGCGGTCTGGTACAAAATAAAAAAAAAACAAAAAAATTTCAAAATTAGCTACGTGTGTGCTTGTAGGCGATGTAAAAGCGCGAGTGCATTTGTCTGCACTTGACCGGTGATTGCTGTTTATTTTATCTGGGCGCGCTCATAAAGTGCCAGTGAATTTATATGAATTTCATGATCGCAGTGACAGTTTTATGAAAATCGGTTCTTATAAAATGGAGAAAATTGTGGTGACGAAGACGAAGACGAACAGTGAAAAAGCAGAACACGAAAGAAAAAGAAAAAAAGTTGCCAGCGGCGAGGATGCACGCTAACCAATTAATGCTACGAAATTGTTGTAACTGAGACGAAAGAGTGTTGCTTTTGAAAATTCTCAGAAGTTGTCAGCAATTTGAGCAGGAATGCAAAAATGGTATGAATATATATTAGAGCTGACATCGATGCTTCTACACCAATATTAGGACAAAAGTTAGTTGGGTCTCGCGTCTCGTAATAAAAAATTATAAAAGTCAGTGAGATAAAAACATTTGAAAAGTATGTGAAAATATATGCGGAAATATTTGTAAAAAGCTGCACATTCTGAAAAGTATGACTGCATACCGTTGTTTAGTTTTTTCGAAATAAAAATAATTTGTATGTTATAAGTATTTTAAAAGCTGTTTGTAAGGAGCGTAATTTAATCCATTTGCACTTAATAAAAATAAAAAAGTTAATTTTATAATATTTTTTAATAAAAACTCGGTTCAAAAACCAGCTTCAGACTACTTATTTGTGATTTAACTGCCTAAGTGAATAAATATTAATTTATTTATTTCTTGCTGTAATTTGTACCTGAAGTATTAATTATACCTTTCATGGAAATGGTTTGGTCTGATGTTTGAAAGAACCAGAATGATAAAGGTTTGACATATCAAAAAGTATACCGATATGATCAGGATGATAAACTGAGTATATTTAGCCATGTTCATTTGTCCTTCTGTCCGTCTGTTTGATGCAAACTAGTTCCTCAGTTTTTGAGCTATTTGAATAAAACTTGGCAGTCGGAGCTGGCCAGATCGGATTACTATAACGTATATAATAGCCGTTTGTTCAGATTTTATATTTTGCTCTATAATTCCTTCATTTAAGAAGCTAAAGATTTGGAATTTTGCAAGAAGGTCCGCTATTTTAAGCTCTATAGAAGCAGTGTAAATATATTAAAGATATATAAAATGTAGCTCCCATACAACCGATTGTTTAGATATTGCATTTTGGGCCATAACTTCAACATTTGATCAACTAAAGACTTAAAGTTTCGCACAAATATAAGTCATTGGTCGCAGAAATAAAACATATAGCTCCCATACAACTGATTGTGCAGATATTTCATTTAGCACGAAAACCCCTCCAATTAAGCAGTTAAAGTCTTGAAATTTCGCACAAATATTAATTATTATTGGGACTATTATAGTAATTAAAATCATTAATATCGAATATATAAAACTAATGGCTCCCATACATTATTTCATTCGACAGCCTTTTTAACTTGTTTATTTCTAAGTTCAATATCATATTCCGATAATTGTTATAGTTAACTACTATATTTAGATTTCTGCTTAAACATTGAAATTCCTTAAACATTCAATTCATAATTTTGATTCAAATACAGACATAGTCGAATGCAAAAATTTTGTTCGTTCACTACTCAGTATTCAGTAGTATAATTTAATATTTGCTTGGGTATTTGACTTATTCGCCCGCTGTATTAAGTTTTACAGTTTTTTCAAAACAACAATGATTTTTTCGTTTTCTGCCATATCCAAAATTAGGATAAAAAAGTATATGCATTATAAATTGTTCAAAATTCAAAGATTTAATTTTTTTAATATAAAACTTTTTTTTATTAGTATCTGATATGTACGGAGACAAGACTTCTAAGGACAAAAATTAGGACTTCTAACGAACTACATTTTTCATGCATTGGGTTTTGCAATGCAATCATCATTGTTTATAATAAGATCACAATATTCAGTGCATGGTTTATTAAAAGCAATTGTTGCAATGAACATTTATTTTACAGTCACAGCTTTGAGTTGATTTTTTTATGTTGCCAATTAATTAGAGAAAATACTTCAACATTTGATCCTCCTCTTAATCAGAATTATTTCAAAGGGAATATAGATGCTTGAATTTACTTACCCGTACACCTATGAAGAATTGGAAAACATATGTATTATTACATGAAAAAATGATTCAGCGGGAAATCTGGGAATGGAAACGTACTATTATGTGAACCCTACTTGCACTAGAAAAATTTAATTTTTCGTAGCAAAATGTTATGCTATATGTTCTTTTCATTGATTATGCTCCTTGCAACAAAACCTTTTTTTTTGACGACAGACATTTATAGTTTTTATTTAAATTCAATTGTTGCCTATCAAATAAATTAATTGAGCAGAAAACCTCATTTTTATATAAATGAAACATTTGAATCAAATTTTTATTAATTTATCTTTGCTATTCATACTAAAACAAATAATGAAACAAGTCAAATACCCACAGACACATCAATCATAAAAATAAATTTATAATTACAAAAACTTTAGATGTTTTCAACAAATGCCATTGATTAATTAGCTTGCTCAGTCATTAATTTATATTTTAGATCTCTCGACAACTTGGTAGCGAATTCGCTCACATTTTCTATATCAAAAGCTATTAATAAGAAGCAATGCTAAAAACTAATAACCAAGCGATAAAAAGCAAGCTGCTGTTTAGTAGGTACGCGACATGCAACCAACAAGCGCAAGCAAAAGACTTAAGGCACAAACTTGTCGCGAAAGCAAACGGCTACCTAGTAGTTTTGCAAATTTGCTAACATTCGTATTCATAATAAATAGTTATTATGCTATGCTTAACTTTGTTGTTTGTTTTTTGTTTGCAGCACAATACAACAACATAGCAAACACTAACACTTTTCAGCCATTTGCGGCATGCAAATTTCTGTTTTCACACAATTTTCCTAGAAAATTTTATAGTTTCGAATTTTATCGTAGCACTAAAAAGCAACGGTTTAAGCGATCATTTGCATTAATAACGTTGAAAGTAAGGTGAAAATGCACGAATGTTTTTTGTGTTTATCAGTGTGCGTCTGTGTGTTGGAGTGTATAAATATTTGCATGTGCGCTCGGCACTTAATTGTTATCAGCAATTTAACGCAAATGTGCCACAAATTGTAGTAAACTGCGAATTGTTAAGAGAGGAAAAGCAAAAAAAAAAAATATTAAAAAGTACAGCTGCTGATTTTATGCAAATATAAATGCATTTGTGTGTGAATTTGTACACATATGCCTAACAAAATAAAAAAAAAATTAAAAACATTGAAAACGAGCTCTAGTTGCGCTAGCAAACTGAAATCGATTTAAGCTATTTTATAAGCAACATCACAGCTATGTAGCTGCTGCTGTTTAATGTGAAAATTGTATTCAACGATTGTAAATACTTATTTGAGAGTGCACAGAAAGTGTTAATAAAAAAGAGACGCGTGCCTACAATTAATAAACAACAAATATTTTTATAACTTCAGTATTTGAACAATTTAACAGTGTTTGAATTTTAGAAAAAAATTTAATTACGAGTAAATAGAAAATTTATAATAACTATTTCGAGCACTAATAAATTTTCTCATTTTACATTTTTTATTTATCATTAATATTATTTCAACTTCATCATTTCGTAATGCACAAATGCATGAAGAGTTCGTGAAAGCAGAACCAGTAAAATAAAAAAATTACGTTATCATTACCATTACCCTTACGATCACCTTTACCGTTCTCTTTACAATTACTATCAGCGTTACTACTTTTTGACTAAAATATATTATGTTTTTCTAAATTATTTTTTTGGCTATATAACTATGTATTTAATTTTATTGTTTATGGGCTTTAAGGACGATTAGTTTTTTGGAAAAAAATTATCGGGCAAAAACTAATATTTTTTAAAGATAATCTCCTTTTAACTCTATATACTTAGACCAACGTTTTTCCAATTTTTTTCTCAAGACTCTCAACATAGGCGTTTTCCTATAGGTTTTATCGACGATTTCTGGCTAACGACCTTTGTGCTGATACGACCACAACGGATCTCAGTAAACCTCTTAACCCTTGAAATTGTTAATGGAGTATCTACATAGTATTTATCAATCTTTTGATTTGTTTAGATTAAGTAGAAGGACTCTCAAAAAAGAGAAAACATGTGAAATATATGAAAAAGAAATATTTTTATTTATATAAAAAGTTAAAATTTAAAAATTTAAGTAAGTTAAAATGTGCTCTTTATATTTTTTTAGTGTTTATCACTGACAAAGTCAGCTAAAGCAGTTCTTAAGTTGTTGTAGTCACATTGACATTATGGTATCTTTATAACGTAGACACATATAAATTTTAAGGTAAAACTGTGAGTACCCTAAATAATTATTACTATTATTATCGAATATGTTATGGAAATTATCAATCATTACCATTTCTCTTACTTATACAAACAAAGAAACAAAAAAAATTACAAAATTACATAAAACTTACTTTATATTTAAATTGAAAGAAGCTTCATAACAAAACGAAATAAATCAAGATTTTAATTTTTTTTTGATATTTGTGATTCAATTAATTTTCATACATTAAAATCTATCTAATCACTTCAATTCATTTTGAAGAAATTTTTGATTTATTTTTCAAAATACTTATCTAGACCATTTGCCATACAATTTAACAAAATACAACTAATTAAGGGATTCACAAGGTGTCGTAAAATCGTGTTAAGTTTTAAGGTTATAAAAGTTAATTTTTTTTTGTTTTTATTGTTTTGCACAGAAAAAGTATTTAAAATTGCACAACTTGGAATTTTTCAAATTTTTTCATTTTAGGAAAATACGACACCTTGTGAATCACCATAATATTTTATCATTTACTTCGAAATCTGAGAAGTGGAATAATAGAGTTTTGGTAACAGAAATTTAGTGTTTCCTTTCCGAATTTACGCGCATTTCTAATTAAACGGAAAATTGCATGGAAATCTTAACAGTTAGATCTTTTAATACATTTTTAGTTAAATTTGCAAAGACTGACTGTATCCTTTTTTACAAGGTTATTTGCGAATAAGCTAGCTATCGCTTTTTTAAATTTGAATATTTTTATGTAATGGAAAAAGTTTTAGGAGCCAGCTAAAAGATCGCTGCAGTAACACCAAACTAGTCAGGAAAAATACTAATTTGCAACTAACATTTCCTGATTGAAATCGAACTAGCCCGAAAAAGCCCAGACTTTTACCAAATACAAAACGAATTATAATAATTAATACTTTTATTTTGATTTAAGTTTACGCAATAATTAACTTAAGTTGTTTTACATTTAACAACATTTTTTATTTATTCTTTCGAATGATACCAAATTTGAATGTTGTTTTTGTTTTTCGTTTCTATCAATACTTAGAAAATGTAAAAGTAAATATTGGAAAATTTAAATCTGCTAAAAACAATGTTTTATATTTTATATTGAACATAATTCTGGAATTTATTTTATTTAACGCTCCTTTTTAATCTCAAATTAGTAGTTTTGGTCCACAATTGGCCAAGTATTCCCTTGTCTGTTTTTAATTAATTGGAGACTGGTAACCTTGGTCCATAATTGGACTAGTAATGTTTTGTCTATTTTTTACTAGTAAATATAACTACTAAAAAATTAAAACTGCTCAAGAAAAATTTGTAATATTTTAGATTATACCAATTTCATGAATTTATTTTATTTAACTCCCTTTTTTAATCCCTAACTAGTGGTTTTGGTCCACAATTGGACTAATATTTCTTTATCTGTTTTGAACTAGTAGGAAAGAGGTATGTTTAGTCCATAATTGCACTAGGATTTTTTTTCTATTTTTTACTAGTACTTAGTCTCATACGTTTCTGATTCAAATCTGACAATTGTCATCTCGTAAGACATCTCCATATTAAAAATATCAGTTGCTTGTATGAAAAAAAAAACCAGTTGGCTGACTAGTTAAGCTTGCGATGCTTACTAGTTGTGAAGTAGTTTACAACTAGTACATTTGACTACAGGGTTGCTTTATATTGAAATCATATATATGTCCGAATGTGTGGAATAAATATGCATATTTAAGCCATGATTTCCTTCAAACATTAATTTAAATAAAATTCAATACTTTCGAATGACCTTATATACTTAAATACGAAATGAAATTATCTTAAATTTATTTTAATTGAATTGCTCTAGTTAACACCAATTTTTTGTAATAGCTATTGCATAGAGTTAAATACTCTGGAGTACAAAACACAATGTCATTAAAAACAACACAATTCAGCATTAATTTTAACGCTTTTGAAACATTTTTAGAAAACAAATTAAATTCCCTAAGCAACACCTGATTGCACCAAAAATGGTGTGCTGCCAATTTTTCTACTCATTCACGTAAAATTGTTCAAATTAAAGAATCCGAAGAATTTTCTTACTTCAGCGACGGCAACTAGCCACTTTAAAGCCATACAAAGCATGGCGAAGCTGAAACCAAATGACCATAACTGAAATTAACACTTTACGCTGCAGCCAAAGAAGGCAATGGCACGTCAGGGCTAGATTAATTTCTACCAAATTGCATAGAAACACAAGCCCCTGCAGTTTACGAATACCAAATGCTGATATGGACGAATACTCGTATGTACGCATTTTTGCCACAGCGACAATTTTCCTGTCCAAATGAAAAGTCAAGCAACTTAAATAAATTTAATTGAGTCATAATTTGTAAGCGCTTTTTCATTGCGGCGTTAAGCTGAAAGATTGCGTTGACTGGAGAAGTGTGCGTTGGACATTAATGCTTTTGGACAGAATGCTGATGCGCTAGACCAATAATAATAATAACTTTGTTAACAAGTCAGTCAGAGTAACAGCCAGTTAGAGAGATGGTTAGTTGGTTGGTTAGTTAGTTAGTAAGTTAGTTTGCGCGAGCAGAAGCGATGAGTTAAATAATTTTTCTTGACTGCAGATTTGTTGATTGTTTCACATCAAGATTTATGGTTATGCTCATACATAACTACAGATAAATAAACTGTGAGTATGCAGGCATGTATTTGTGGTGAGTACAAAGTGAAAAGTTTGCACCAGCACGTACGCAGGCGCTGATTATATATCTTGGCATGCAATCTGCCACAAGCGTCACAAAGTTACAATATGTCAACACGGTCTCTACATGTTATGTAAGCAATGTTTTGAAGTGCAGTTGAATTGAGGTTTGTTGCAAATCAGCGCGGTAGCATCTCTTTGATTTACAGCCCTTTATATAACTTCAAGTCTGCCGCTCATTAGATTTGGCGTGTTTGGTTGTGGTTGATTTGGATTCTTTTGCTTGCGATGTGCAAAAGTGTGGGTACTCTAGGAAATCGGGAAATAACTTTAATGTTACACAGAGCAAAAAAATTTAACCGATAATTAAAGAAATCGACGTCTAAAAAAGCTTTTTGACCGCGGAGAGCGAGAAGAGGCAAAACTGTATAAATATTTTTTCTCGAAAGTCTTATTGATCTTATCTTGAATTCCTTCTAAAATTTATTGCAAAGCAATATGGTACATTCTCGTTCATGCATTTTTTATAGAATTTTGTGCAAAAATAAGCTATTGTCAGAAGAAATCTCCTTGTTTTAATGTTAAAAAACTTATAAAGTAAATTAATAGGGGCATCCTCTTATTTTATATTACATAGATTCCTTTTCAATTTATGAACAGGGAAAACTTTTTAATTTCAAACGCGCCAAAGTGAGTACCTTTTTTGTTTTTGTTAAAGTTATTCACTCATATCACCGTTGTCGATGTCGACGTAATAAGAGTCCAGCTGAAACGAATTATAAAAGTCTAGTTAAGGATCGACTTAAAAGGAAAAGTAAATAAGAAGTTAGCACACAATAAATGCGAGCTGAATGCTACTGGAGGAGGCGTTTTCAACCAACAGCCTGCTGAATCCAGGCGTAGCTTTAGGAACCAACAATACTTCACCAATAATTGGTAATACAACATCTGCGTCAACACAATTACCACCTTCTTCCAATGACCTTCCGATATCGTCACCGGTAGAAATGTCATCGGAAATATTGTCGCAAGAGGAAGCAACAAAAAATGCGGCGGCTTTATATTCTTTACCCATAAGAGCACCAAAAACCCAAATTAAGAGTCAAAAATAACTCGTTTTGGATCAAAAAGAAATAAAAAGGAATTTATACCACGATGTGCAAAATAGTTTGAAGAATATAGAAGGGTATTCGGAAGACTCAAAATACAACTGGTGGAGGAAAAACTGAAATTAATCAGAGCAAAATTTGAATGGAAGGAGCAAAAATCTGAAAGAAAAGCTAAAAAAAATCCTAACTCGAAAACTTTTCCTTGTTTATATTCTTCTTCTTTTTACGTTTGCAGTTCACAATTGAGAAAAACATATGATTTTGTCGAGTCGATGTCGACTTTGTTTTATGATCGGAATTTTCTGTCGACTCGACAGAGAGGTCGACAGTCACTGAAATCGACACTCGTCAATGGTAATAGGGGTGATTATGTTCTATTATAGTAATTGTACCTTGGCACTTTATACTTACATTTATTGAATCGGTTATTCATTTATAATGTTATTGCCATTATACTATACCACAAATGGTAAAATTTTGTGCCGACTCCGAACGGCAAATGTATATTATGAGAAGCTTTTTCATGGCAGAAATACCCTCGGAGGTATGCCGTTGCCTGCCGAGGGGTGACCGCTATTAGAAAAAAATTTCTTTGATTTAGCTTTTACATGCTCTGGCTGAGATTCGAACCTCCACCGCTACCCTTTCGACCACATAAATACATTAGAACGGTTTTTATTTCTGTTTTACAGATTGTCCACTACGTTTCATGAAAAATTCTATTCTTTTCATAATAAGACGAGCTTCTTAATGCAAAGAAAATATTATAGAGAAATCTTCTACATTTTTTTCTGATTTGTAAGTATTTAAGACGATCTTTTCGCTCTGTGTAAGTTAACAAATATATTAATAGGTATATTAAGTTATATTTTCTTTGTAAGCAGAAGAGTTAGGTTAACAGTTTATAAAAATATTAAGCTTAGAGATTTGGACTGTATTAAAAGAATAAACATGCATTTACATCATGATAGTGAGATCAATGATAACGCTTTTAAGGACAGTTTAAAGGATAAAGTGAGCAATAATTTTCAGGGAAGAAAGTCTATATATATATACATATATATGTCTGTAATCTGGAGATTAAATTGCTGAGAAAGGCAGACCAGGGTTACAGACAATTGATTCTAGACTAATAAGAAATTTACTTTTGATATTTAGGGCCATGCCGTAATGAAAAGAAAAATAACTGGACAAAAAATTCACACTGTCGGACAAGAAAACGAAATCGAAAATCGTTCGAAAAGCTGCACTGATTTTAAAATTTTAGAGTGCTTTATTGCGATTATCTTACTTTGTTTCATTGAAATACCTCCGATCTTTTTTTTTATAAATATACAGTGTTGTGCATATCAAAACCAACAGCATTCAAAATTACATAGTTTGCCCCGTATATTTATTTATTTATTTTTAGGAATTTTCAATTAACATTCCGTCCATTTTCTAACATAAACCATAAAAATCAAAGTTTTAAACTTTGTAGAGAACTAAAAAAAATGTAACAAATTTGTATATAGACTTCCAACTTTTTTCTTAGAAGTGCTAAAAATTTGTTTGAGCTTGCAGTTTTATAGTATATTAAAATTTAGTCTGATAATGTCAAAGTTTCAAGTAGCTAGGAGGTACCGTTAATTTGTTAAACATTTGTTTGCCAAGGGTTTTGCTTTTTCATTATATGGAAGAAAGTCGCTCAGAAAATATATTGTACGATGTAGACATTAAGGATGAAAAATATTAATAAAAAAAATCAAATAAACTAAATTTTTATTTTACGAAAACCTCTAAAGGAAATATATTTTCGTTGAAAATTGTTGAAAGCAATACAAAAAGAATTATATTTTTAAAATATGTAGGTTCGCGGACATACCTATACAAGCTACAAAAAATATTTTCGTATATTGAAAGATAAGCATATTTAATTTATTGAACAAGTTTTTATCGTGTTAAATATTGCACGTGAAATTAATTTTGAAAAATATTAGTTTGCTAAATTACCTTATCAAAGTTTGTGTAAGAATTGTTACTTAACTAAGTAAATACTTAAAAACAAAAAATGTAGTGCGACAATTGCTTCAACAATATTCGGCAAAGAATTTCAAAAAAAAAAATAAACATTACTAATTTTCTCAATTTTTTTTTAGTGTACTAACATTTATATTTTATTTACATATTAGTATACACCTGGTATACAAAATTTTTAGGCATTAAAATAAAATTTATCACGCCATATCACTTAAGAATTTGCGAAAGAATTTTTTAATTAAAAAATTGAAACATCACTGATAATCGTATTCCAACTACTTTAACTTCTATATAAACACGGCATTTTCATAACAGTTCTATAGTAATACAAGTCATTTTAACTACAAAGCACAAATCTTTAAACCGAAATATGAAGCTGCATTTATTGTATTGCTTTTTCATCGCTACTCTTCTGATATCCTTGTTTAATGCTGAAACAGAGGCCAAGGTATGTGTAGTCTATGAAATATATAAACTATATAATAATCAATTTTTATTTTAAGCCCTGCTCTTCCGAAAATAGTTCTTTTGCAGATTTAGATGGATGGTCTTCTGATTAGAAATAGCAAAAATGAGTTTTATGTTTTTGATTTGGTCTGTAAATTTTGTTGTTTTCGTAATTAATACCATTTGAAAAAAAAAACATTAAATATAAAATGTAAATAAATATATGCAACGTTAATGCAATCGTTTGTTTATTTTCTTCAAAAATATCTGTGTAAACTTAAACGAAGTTAGTCGATCTGTACACTTACATACATACATTGTCATTTACAAACACTTTCGAATGAAGATATGAAGTGTATGATGTTATATTTCTTTTACAAAGGGACATTTTATAAAAAATAATAATTACGTTTACATCATATACTCATATGCACAAATGGGGACCAGATGTTTTAAATAAACAAAAAACTTTTAGTTGTGATAGGAATATTAAGAAAATCATATTTATGGTCATGTTTCATAGAAATTTGGAATACTTAGAGAGTAAAATGATATACTTTTTTTTCTTAAATTTCGCACTGCTTTTAAAATATTAATGAGCTAAATGCTTCTGGAAAGCAAAATTTTATTTAAATATAATCTTTGCATTTAATTGTTGTATTTGCATTTAATCCAAAATAATGCATTTGTAATTGTCAGGAATAAAAATAATGATTTAATTGAAAGTCATAATTAATCGGAATTTCATTTCATAAAGTGTGCACGGATCTGCACAATTTATATTTATATACTTGGACTTATGTATGTATATAGACTTTAAGTTTTAAGAATACATAAGAAAGAGCGTCCCAAATAAGCGAGGTTTGCAATAATTCAACTCTAGCGCGCTATAGATATATACAATTTTAACACCACATGAATATTTTAGAATATGAGTGAGTAAGTAAAGGTTCATTTTTCAATTTTAAGTTTCCTGCATGTAATTTGTAGAGGAAGAACTCATAAAAAATGCTTACATTGATTTCCACCGATTTTGAAAAACCTCTCGACAGTGTATATCACTCATTTAGTTATTCATAAACTTGATCTTTTTTTCTTTTATATTATTTTTTCTGCTATAGAAAAGAAAGAGTCCGGGAATATTTCACGCCAATGTCATAAGTTTCTCGCCAGGAGTTCCTCAAGGAAGTTACCTCTATCTGGTTCCGTTCTTGCTTCATCTGGTGTTGAGTACACTGGGACTATGTGCTTTTCTTGTAGGGTGGCTTAACTAGCTTCTTACAATATAAGTGAATACAATTTGAAACAGGTGTTCAATTTTATAAATCTGGGAATAATAATACAGTACAACACATGATTTGCCAACTCAATTCTGAGAACTGTATGTGAAAGTTCTCAGAATTGAGTTGGCAATCATTGAACTGAAAAATGTTGTACTGTGTAATGTAACCGAAAATCAATATTATTCTATACTAAATATCAAAGTTTGTAACCTCCGCCAACTAGTTTATTCCGACAGGTTCGCTTTAAGTGATTTTCTCTGGGATTCACAATTTACAAGCCATTAAAAGCTTATAAATCTCCCCACAGCCGGCTTAGATAAATGTTGGGCATAATATTCATGGTTAAACAGCTGACACGGTCAATTTCTAGTACGCCACTTTTAACTGCCATTAATAATATCAACATATTTTCGAACTATGCTTTTAAAGACTTTTTAATGTAATCTTCACAGAAATGAAAAACTTCGCTTTCTATGTTAGGACTTTAACTCAAATTTTTAAGAATTTTAATTTATCAGACTCGCTTCTAATGGTGAAGTAAATAATTTTATCTCAATAAATGAGCGAAGATGTTTTTATAATACTTATTAAAAAGTTCTTATTCTTAAAATAATACTTGTAAAAGCAGTTGATGAATTGTTTCTGAAGCTGAACAGTTTTAGATTTTGACACTTAATAATAATAATAATAGTTTGGCGTTTACACTATACAGCTCAGTGTTTGGCCGAGCTTCTACTACCTGCATTTAAATTGAAAAGTATTTGAAACTAAATATATGAAAATCCTTTGCCCTCATTTGTGAATATTTGGAAGTTTTGTATTTCTTTGTTCAGCTACGTATACAGCTATCAAGAAAATCAAAAAAAGTATATTTAAATAATCCGTAAGAAATAATAATAAAAATATTTTTTCTAAAAAACTTCTCGTATACGAGTCTTAAGTGCTTCAAGAAAATATAAATGGAAAAATATTTCTTGTGTTTATCTTTGAATGTATTCAAATAATTGAAATAACTTGTGAAACCCCTTATCATGTTTAAATTTGTTTTTTTTTTGTAAGTAAAGTATGCATTTTCTAATTAAAACTAATTATACTTTGTATATTTGTATGTAATAAAATTAATTTATTCAGTACCATATATTACAACACTTGTCAGCACTTATACCTGTTACAGCTTGAAGGAATTTTCAATTTAAACTTTATTTTTCTGCCTTGAGCATTTTGTATATAAGCATTGAAATGCGCAAGCTTAGAATTCATAGCGAAATAACCAAAGTTGTCCCTCGAAAAAAAAACTATGAAGCTTCGTTTTGTGCATTGCTTTTTGCTGTTAACGCTTGCCGTATTTTGTGTGGAGACCGAGGCTAAGGTATGTAAATAACAGCGATTATATCAACTAAATACTTATAGCAAACTAACTTTTAATATCTAGCCATGGTTCTGGCCTAATCCAAGTGATAACGGTGGCGATGTGACAACAAAACTTATTAAAGCTGTTGAGGATTACATGAAAAATACTTCTCCTAGCAGCAAAGTGCACTCGCGGTTGAGAAAGTTGTTGAGAGAACTGGAAAATAATCGTTAGTAATTTGGATTATTATTGATGTAGAGAAATGCTTTGTATTGCAGTAGTAATAATATAAAAGTGTACTAGCAATTTTTTGTATGTTGTTGGTGAGGGAAGTAAACTTTCGGTTATAAATACATATATGTATGTATGTGTGGGTCATTCCATCCAAAATTTTCAATCAAAAATTTTTTTGCGCGAAATATTTATTTTGTGTTCTTTGGGGTAAAATATTGAACACGTTTTTTTTTTATTTCGACACAATAAAAACAAATTTTGGATTTTGGAATTTTCTAAATTTCGCTCAATAAAAATACCTCTAAACATTTGCGTATACGAAGAAAAGTATTTTAATAAGTTGAATTTTTTTGACTTATTTTTTATAAACAAAAGTTAAATTTTTATAAACAATTATTTTTTTTTTGCAATTTGGAACTATTTTATTCAGCTATTTTTGTTTTTAATGTACATTAGACTTTTCAGTAAGGACTGTATAAATTGTAGAATAGGCCGTTAAAAACTATGCTCGCAATAAATTTTTAATATTCGACCTCCGTGCTCCGAACGCGCGCTTGTTTGTACTTATTTGTAGTAATATGACAACTGAATAAAAATAGTTTTAAATTGAAAAAAAATTATCTGTTTATTAAAATGTACCATTTGTCTATAAAAAATAAGTCAAAAAAATTCAGTGTATTTTTTAATGGAAAGCTAAGAAAAAAGCGTAAACTTTAGGCCTGCTAGTTATTTTTATAATGAAATACTTTTCTTCGTTTAGAGGTATTTTTTTCAAGCGTCGAAATTTAGAAAATTCATAACTCCAAAATTTTTTATATTGTGTCGAAATAAAAAAATAGGTGTCCAATATTTTGTCTCAAACAACACAAAAAAAAATATTTCGCTTAAAAAACTTTTTAAATTTTGGATAAAATGACCCGTACAAAAATGTTTCGCACGAAAAAAAAGTTTCAATTTAAATTTTGGATGGAATGACCCGTATATATAAAATTTGTAAACTAAACACTGAATCGAATCTCTTTGACTATTGTTAACACTAAAGATATATTCATATATTAATGTGCAACACTTTTAATGTTTACTAGGTTCACTTAATTTGTGTGACTAAACGAAAACACAAATAATTGCCAAATAATGGTTAAAGTCCTCATCTCTTAGACACAGCTTATCTTTGAAGTCGGATATATAATAAACAGAGGTTGCAAACATAATTATGTTACTATTATTCGAAGGAGTTGAGATGAAGGTGTTATTATTGGATATATTAAACTCAGGCCTTGTTGCTTGGAATTTACTTGAGCAGATTCGTTTGTTCTCAAAAGTAAAGAGAGTTCAGGATACTTTCATCGAGAGTTCAATACTTATAATATAATTTTTTCGAGAAATATTTTGGCAAAACAATTTTATATTTTCTTAATCTAAGTTTTCTAGCTACCATGTTCCTTTCATTTTAAAAAGTTGAGTTATCTGGCATCTAAAAAACAGGCAATTGCAGCAGACAATTTTACGATAGTTAAAATATCTCAGATTCACAAACAAGGTCCCATTAATTATTGCGGATGTTAGATTTTTTGTCTTCAAACAATCACTGCTTGAAAAACTTTAATTTACTTAAACTGAATATAAACTTGAGCGAGTTACATAGTCAATCTGCAAACGAAAACAAGAGCATTTTGATCTGCTCGGTTTATCTTCTTAAATATAAGACCTGAGCGAAGTTTTAAATTTGCTCATATTTATACTGAATTTGTTTAGTAATTGTTAAGTGAAGTTAAATAATGCAAAATTAAGTTAAGTTTAGTTATTTAAAAATAATGTCCTAAGAGGCCGCTGTGAAAGTACATCAGCCATTCGGAGTCGGCATAAAAACGTAGACTCCTTCCTTTCGTGATACAACATCAAGACGCGCAACACAAATATTTAGTAGGAGGAATATAGTATAAGTGCCCAATTATTATATTGTTATATGAATGACTCAAGCAAAGTTAAGTTGAGTTTAGCTATGCTAAGTTAGGTTAAGTGAACTTAAGGAAGATTAAGATATTTTCAATTAAGAAAATTGCCATATGGGAAGTTACGTTAAGCTAAGCTAAAGTAAATTTAAAAAAAGTTGAATTACTTAAGGTAGGCTAAGTGCAGTGAAGCTAAGAATAAAGTCCAAAATAAAGTTAAGTTAATTTTAGTTAAGTTAAGTTAATTTAAGTGGTATGCATCAAAATTTAGTAAAGGTAAGCTAAGCTAAGCTAAATTAGGCTCATTATAAAAGGAGAGTTAAGTGAAGCCATGCTAAGCTATGTTTTAGTAAGTTAAAATAAAGTAAAATTAAGTTATGTTAAGTGAAGTTAAGTTAAGCTGAGCTTAGTTAATATAAAGTGAAATTAAGTTCAGTTAATTAACGTTAAGTTTAATTGGCATAATAACATAAGACAAGTTAAGCCAAGCTAAGCTAAGCTAAGTTAAAGCTGTTTTAAATAAAGTTGAATTCAGCTCAGTTAAGTTAACTTAAGCTAAGTTCAGGCAAAGTTCAAAGTGAAGTTAAGGTGAGCTGAGTTAAGTTAAGTGAAATGACGTAAAATTAAATAAAATTAAGTGAATTTAAGTAAAATTACGATAATTTTATAAGGAAAGTTAAATTAAGCTAAGATAAGTTAAGTAAAATAAAATTAATTTAAATTTCGTTCATAAATGTAAAGCTTCGGCTAGTTAAGTGAAGTTAAATAAAGTTAAGTTAAATGAAGATTATTTCGTAAAGCGAACTTTCTGTTTGGTACTACTCACTAACTTTGTCATTTTGTAGTTGAAAATGAAAAAAATTGAAGACAATGCGATATTTAAACAAATCGTAATGAAGCTTAAATTGAAACTTTTTTTTAAATCACTTAGTCGTCTAACAAGTCTACTAAGCACCAACGACAATGTTTGCAGTGTCTTCTGACACTGACGTTTTAGAATTTTCTGTTTTTAATTGATTTGAATTGAAATAGTTTGATAAACAAGTTATGATGCGCTCTTAAAGCCTCATACGATTCCTTGTTCATATGTACCTCAGCATTTATACTTACTTACATTTGCTTATGTAGCTTAGATATGGACACGTGCGTTAATTCTGCAACACGCACACACACGCACGCTTATAAACATAAATATAATAAATCCCTGCGCACCTTGACGTTGTCAGTAGTTCGGTGCGCCAATAAATTCCATTGGATTAGACGGTTAGACGGCTGGACGGACAACTAAACTGCATAGCGTTGCGCATTAAATTACACAGGTTGTGCGCATGCGCACCAACGCCAAGCGCTACCACGAAACGCAAACGCGAACACAACGGGCAGCTGCATAACCAACTGTTGCTGATAATACAAATACCTGCCTCTAAGTATTATTGTGGATTCTTAGTCAAGCAGCGACCACACCAAGTGGTTTGTTTTTTTAACAGAATATTTATGTATATGTACGAGTACTTATATTTTTTATTTTTTATTTGTTTTTTTTTTTGTTTATTTGGCTCACGTTAGAATGAAATAGAATAAATAAGAAATACCAGAGCGCCGGCGCAACCGTCGTTTGCCAACAATAAGTGACCGCTCTATGTAGTACATATTCACATAGAAGCTATGCGCATACAAAGAGTTTACGCTTCCAGCGTGAATTATCGACTTAAGAGTTGACATTGCGGAAGTGTTGAGTGCAGTTGCCGAGGAATTCGATGTGCGCTTATGCAGATAACTAATAGCATTAGCAAGATTCGCCAGAGAAGAGCTTGCGTTGAGTGTAAGTTGAAAATAGTGATCGGATGGTGGTTGGCAGTTGGCGGATGGAGGTCAAGGAACTACTGTGCGTTTGTACGCTTCTAGTGGCTAGTTGGAAGCGTATCGAATTTCAATATTGACAGTTGATAGGCGAGAAGCAGTCAACTGAGGTTAAATGGAAGAGGAAGTAAATATTTGTTAGATTGCTGAGAGGAATGAAATGCTTGCTGAAATAAGCTAGCTTAAAACTGAGGTGATATCATATTAAATGTATGTACATAATTACATATATTCTCTTTACTACTTTTTATATGAAAAAAAAAACTTAAGAACTTTGTCTCACATGCTTGTGTCTATTCTTCTCAGATTCAATTTGCACTATATATCTATGTATGTACGACTATATCTTCGCGAAGCTGGCAGAGCGAGTTTTATTTAGAAGCGCTAATAGGGAATCATTTAGCAAGGGTAGAGTCTCGGTAAAATTAATTTAATTTTGTATTGAATAATTATTTCATTTTTTGCCTCGGTCGAACGAACATTTAAAAATTTGTCTTCAACAGCTTAAAGAGCACAAATGGCTTAGCTTTCATTGCTTTTTTTAGTAACAAATTAGTGACCAGAACTCTTCATCTGGATTATCGCATCAACAGCACTATGAAAATCTATTACTAGCATATTTCAATCGCCATGCCAATATTCATCATTTTATTTTCTTTGTTATCCGATTCATAAAATAGTCCTTTCGAAAGCCTGTAATTTGATATTAAATAAAATTATGAATGCGAAAGCTATTAGCACAATTTTTATTTATTATTGAGTATTTCAAGACGAAGTTTTATCGAAAATCATCAGCTCATCAAACAAGCTCAACAAATCTGAACTCCAAATTACTTTCTTGAGAGACTTCCGTATTAACGCAAAATACAGTCAGATTAGAAATAGCTACTAGCTATATTCTCATCTTACTTTCATTGCCGGCAACTGAACCGCATGCTCTTCGAGTGCTATCGATTTTTATAAGCGAGGTGCCTAGTTCCATAGTTCGAACCTCAACCACGGCATGTAAAATATAATATACGAGCAATGGAAAACCTACAAGTGTATATCTACTAAGAAAAACACTGAGCAATAAAGAGTAAACACCGTATAATAACTTATTGTATATGTACATATATATATAGTTTTGAGGTAAAACGAGAAAGTTATAAGCTTAGTATACAGCTCTGAAGAAAATCGTAAAAATCATTATATTCATGACACTCAAGAAAAAGAGGAAAGTTTCTTCAACAAAAATTTCTTCAATCAGTCGGAACATCCCAAGAAAATAATGCCTGTATATATACATTTTTCGAAAAAATTTTCAGCATCGGCAAAGTACTTTTTCAAGCAGCAGAAATAATGGAATATGGATCTGTTGTTTGGCACCCTGGAATATGGATCTGTTGTTTGGCACCCGCGCTATCAAGTTCATTCCGACCGAATAGAGTCAATTCAAAAACAATTTCTGCTTTTTGCTTTAAGAAATTTTCGTTGGGATTCTCAGTACAACCTGCCCCCATATATAAGTCGTTTAAAACTCATTAATCTTCCTACACTTGCTAGTCGTAGAGAAATGCTAGGCGTAGTATTTTTAGTGAAGTTACTGACAGGCTTGATCTATAGCCCATCTCTTCTTGGTGAAATAAAACTAAACGTTCCCTCCCGAATTTCAAGACATTTCCGGCCTCTTTTTCTGAAGCCATGTAAAAGTAATTTTGAGTTAAATGAGCCACTCCGTAGTTTGTGCCAGGATTTTAACACTCATTCCGGTTCTTTTGATACTTCAGACTCACTTTTTTACGTAAAGAAAACTATACTCAATGCTCTCAATAATTGATACAAACATACTTATATATTACTACTCGATCAGCTGATGAGCATTTGTTCTGTAGCTGAACAGTTTTAGATCTCGGAACTTAACAAACTTCTGCCGTTCATGACTCGGCGCAGCATATGTATATGAAAAAAAAATTTTTTTTTTTTTATATATCCGTGCGTCATACGGATGCGCCCCTCGCGTCGGTCGGGCGGGTATGGAGGGAAAAAAAACCGTTGGGATTATTATTATTATTATTATTATATCTGAAGCCGCAAGAAATAACAGCTAAAGTCGAGTTAGGACAAAGTTCTGTTATTACGAAAATTGAATTCCTTGCATTCAATTGCAATACAACATAAAATTTTAGTATTGAAGCCAAGGCACATTAAACAGGTAGCAAGAGCAGGGTTGATATTTTCATTTGAAAATATTTGGTTGAAAATAAATATATTTAAGTATAAAGTTTTTTTAAAATGGAATGCGTTTTCCGTGCAAAAAGAGAAGAGAAGAGGAAGAGGTATTTTTTAAAGTTCCACAGGATCGATGGAGAGAATACAATTGGAACCGTCTTGTGGTATGGAGCGTCCTGTAAATTTCTTTAAGTGGATGGATTTGTTCCGATCACTTTCGGAGTCGGAATTGGTTATAGTAGAAGCGCAAAGGACAAACTTATTGCCAAATTCTGTTCCCTCGCTATTTATACTTTGTGGTGTTTGAATAGTGTTGGACGATATATTGTTGATGGCATATTGGATGCATCTTGTGAAATAGAGTAAGACCCAATTTATTTTTAAAATATAATGATATGTATATTTATTTGTATATTTTTTGTTTTATTGCCAAATTCTGTTCCCTCGCTATTTATACTTTGTGGTGTTTGAATAGTGTTGGACGATATATTGTTGATGGCATATTGGATGCATCTTGTGAAATAGAGTAAGACCCAATTTATTTTTAAAATATAATGATATGTATATTTATTTGTATATTTTTTGTTCATAGTGGCTATTTAATAATCGCTGAGCAATGCGTGAAATAAATAAGTTTTAAAGCCCTTTTAAGTGCTGCAAAAAATAAACAAAAATATCATATTTTGCCGTTTCCGTGTTCGTGGGCGTACTTCGCCAAATAAAACCACTTCTGTTCGTATCTTTGACTTAATGTCAAACTATTCCACATACATTTTGTAGCTGCTATTGAACCTGGAAGAATGTGTAACATTTGATACTTCATCGTCAGCTCTGTACAGTTGTTGATATGATGTCAACTGTAAATCTTCTGGGAATCGTTGTTGCGCCCAGTTATTTGATGATCCATGGTATTGTTAATGTGAAGGCGATGAAGCACGTACATATTTCACTTTCATAATCAAACGACGTAGAACCATGAGCTGCCTCGTCAGCAACCGAATTTTTACCGGTGCCGGATAAATGCTGAATTTTTTAAATTTTCGATGATACGGTACAACTTAGTGATTCCGGAGTGTAAAATTAAACATAAAAATGTATTGGCAAATACTTCGATGAGCTATTGAGCCTTTGCAAAATACATTTTCATCACTTTGGATACAATTTGTGTTTTAAGCAAATATTTTGTGATGCTCTACGTTCAATTATCATACTCGCCAAATTTGACAATTCCTGTTTGACGTATCACATGACAGGGGTGTATTTGCTCTAATGCTTTAACTTTGTTAATATGCCTTGATTATAGCTTCAAAAATAAATATGTTAAGCATAAAAACCTAAAGAGCTAAAGTAGATATTTAATTTTTAATGATTTTAAAATAACAACCTATTTTAATTTTGTAAGAAAAATCCAGAGTGCGAAATGAAAAATACTGAATCAGACGTAAAAAGAATTTATTGAATATGAATATTTTATTTAAACGTCCATGCAATTCAAACATATTATCTTAGGCTACTTTTCTATATTCCAAATTTATAAAGTTGGAATGTTTACAACTAGAAATATTTCTAACAAATTTACTTTCACATTTTTTCAAAAAAGTTTCTTCAGTGAAATTTGGTTTTTATTCCTAACCGCGCTTTGAGTGCATTCAGAAGTGAAATTTCAACCTACTTCGTTTTCAGTCATTATTCTGTTTGACAAATGATATTTTTTCAGATTATTAATAACAACCGAACTCAAGTTTAGTTTTTATTAGGCAATTTTTCAAGCTTCGAGTTTAATCATTATTCTAAAAGAGCAGAATAATAGATTCAATGCCAAAGTCCACCTAAGTTATTTCTCAATAACTTGAATTTAAAAATTCTACACGCTAAATGAAGCTAAGTTAATTTTCAGCTAAAGTATTGTCTAACTGTACGTAAGTTCAGTTTCCAAACATTAACTCGAATTCGGTTGCTTATATTAAAAGTTCATACAAAAAAGTTTTGCAGAATGTCAAGCCGTGCAAAGAAAATTTTAGAGTTAGCGGTTAAAAAAAAATCAGAAATGCCAAAGTCGAAATAGTATGTATTTACAAAATTTAAAAAACAAAAAAAAACAGACTTAAGATAACTGTTTTTTCACTATAAAACCAAATTACTTATTAAAATATTATAAAATTGCTATTATTGAGCATACCACTATTAGCTTAATCTCAATTCTCTGATTTCAGGCAACGATTTAAAATGTAAAAATGCTGTGCTGAACACTTGTCGAAATCGAGGTTAGTTGTTATTCCTTGTGCCCAAAGATATTTCTTGAGAGCTGTATTCTAGGCTATAAACTAGTTTTATAAAATGAAAACTTTTTACTTTGATTGAGACTTTGATTTTTTATCAGAAAATATTTTAATTTCAATAAAATCCGTGGCCTGGTACTTAAATATTTTTGCAAATATAAACTTTGATTACAAAACACTAATAAAAAAATTAAAAATTTCAAATATTCTACATAGATTGCTTTCTTCTATTAGCGCTTTATTTTCACCACTAGCAAACACTTAGATAATCTGTGCTCACTAACTCGAGTGCAACCAATGCATTTCATATATAAAAACTAGTGCAAATAAAATATAAATATTATATGTAGTTATTAAAGCCAACACCAACGGAAGCACAATTCAACGCCTAATTGCAGCAAATGAAATGCGACTCACTAATGTACAATAACATACTCATTTACACTCACGTAAGCAAACATAAAAATAAAACATAAAAAACAAAAGAGTGCAAGTAAAGCGCAAATGCATTGGCTCCATTTGCTTAGCCAAGCGCCTTATCAAATTACTTAGAAATGCAGTCCAACCGATCGACCGTAACGCTGCTACGAAACATGCAACATGCCATGCCTCACTTGAACCTCAGCTAGCAAGTAGCAGCAAGCAACAGTAACTAGACAGCGGCAACTAATGCAACATGACTGGCTCAACACGAAATCATAATCTTTGTGGCTTAAAATGCGCCCGTTTGTAATGTAAAGAACAAGCAGAAAAATACTTAGAGTTTAGTTCTGCAAAAAGTCTATTTCGTAGTTCATAACTATGTAAGTATGTAGTACGTCGTCGCTACAAGTCGCTATCATTTGTATGTATTTCCTTCAATGCTGCAATAGACTTGTGGTACGCCCAGCAATGCGCTGCTGTTAGTTGTCAGTAATTATAGCTCTTGCATTTCGCTTGAAGTCACCTGGCGTTTGGTTGTTGTTTGTGAGTTGTGTGTGAGGCGCTACTTGGCATGTCGACAATCCTTGATTGCCCTTAAGGGCATTCACACAACTACTACTAGACACTACTTAGGCACATACATACACACATTTACACTCGTATGTATATTTTACGAATATAAAAATATATATTTATTTATATATCTACATTCATTTGTGTATGCGTACTTAAGTAAGCTGTTCGTTCATGAGTCATGCACATTTGATGATGCAACCAACCTTTGGCAGATTTGCTTTAATTCCGCTTCTTTAAAGCCATTGAATGCAGGCTGGTGTAAAGCGCTCATTCAGGTGAGATGTCTATGTTAGCCAAAGGGCATTCATATCGCATTTTCTTCGTTTCATTGTTGTGCTTCCTTTATTGTCGACTTGAAAATGAATTTGGTTTTAAAGAAAGCATTGCATGAGAACTATTTCGCTGTTGGTGTTATTTTATGTGTTACTGATGTGCTTTAGTTTTTATAGATATAACTTTAGGCAAAGTGTTTGATTTAATTGCTCTTAATTTCGATATAGGACTAGTTGAAAGAAGGCGAGTAGTATGAACGGATGATGGTTAAAAACTCGTTTAAATTAATCATATTTTACGGTTTTAAAAATTGGTTTATTTTTTTTTGTATATCGGAACATGATTTTACGTTAATGTTTAGAAGTGCTTTGCATCGCATACTTCTACATCGCACAATGATTGTATATACAAATATTGCAGTGTGAAGATAGCTAATCAACCGATCGCATCTTCCTCTTCCTTTTTAAAATTTTTTCTTTGCTCTACCATTATTAAAATACTATTGTTTCAGTGATTTTTGCTCTCAGCTCGATTGGTGCAATCTTGTTTTCTATAATTCTTGACATATGTAGCTCAATATAGTATGTGCAAATTTACCCATACTTATGTTAAAGTAAAAAAATTTTAACTAAGTCTTCTCGAGAGCGCCAAAAATATCACGTCATACTACTTAATTATACTACTTAATATTCGTCATCTTTGCTATCGTAATCACAATCATGTAGTTTCATTACAAGTTTGCCCACCTAAAAATATCACAGCAGTCCGAGAGCATTTTATAGCTCTTATACTCACGATTTTCTTAATTCTCGATTATAAAACTATTCAATAGTAGAAAGTGCTCATGCTCTTTGTATTTATGACCCAGAAATAGATTTATAGGCAATTTTAGTAGAGGACAATGTTTAATTGCGGCATATTCTAACTTTAACCAGGCATAAAAATACATGTTATTATCGATAAATTACTGGCTTGCTACTTGAAAATGCCATTAAAAGCTGCACTCATGAATGTGCGCTCTGTATTTTATCGTAGCAAATCTAATGGAAGGTTTCTCTCTAACGAATACACTTGCCAAAGAAAGGAAGTTGACAGTTCGCGTGCATTCATCAAACAGGTAATACTTGCAACCTTTTTATGAAAAAATAAAATAAAATATGTTTTTCTTTTTACGGTTTTTTTCTTTTAAGAGCAGTTAAAGAAAAAACTTGGAACTTGAAACCACTTCGGTTAAAATTACACTGTTTTTTTCACATTTAAGTAAATGTATACTATACTTACGTGACCTCAAAGATTTAATTTAGATTAAATATTTAAACCGATAATTTAAAAAGGTATTTTCTTTTTATAATCATTCTACCCAAAAAATTAAAAAAAATTATTTTAAAGTTTTTGTCTTATAATAATAACAAGGTATAACAAAATTGAAGATTTTGAAAATCCACACGGATTTCTCAACGGTGTTTAAGTCTGCTAAAATCGAATCTGAAGTCAGAATTTACCCGTCGCCCTACGTTTGTCCAGCAACCGCCATTTGTAATAACAAATTTCTATAATTTTTTGATTATTATTGAACAAGTGTAACTAAACTAGGGGTCAAGCAATCAAATAATATTATTTATTTTTATATTTGACCGCATACTGATGTCACTATAGTTCATACAAAATATTGGTGTCTTAGTACATTTTTTACTCATTGCATTTTTAAAAACAAACTTTATTAAATATAAATACATACATATATTGGAATGCAAAAAATCCACAAATTTGGAACAATTTTTATTGAGTTGGTAAAAAACAACAACCTTAAATCAGATACAATCAGCTGAGGTAGAAGTATTAGCTATTTTGGTGAACATCACTTTACCATCATTAGACTTCTTTCCGATACAAGGATGCGCATTCCCACCTTGTCTGTCTGCAGCAGTTACACTTGTTCAATAATAAACAAAAATTTATAGAAATTTGTTTTGTTTTTCCTTAATATTATATAATGATTCCTTTAGTTACACTTTTCAAAGGTTGGTGGAAGTGTTGCCTAGTCTAAGAATTACTAGGACCCAATTGGCGCTGGAAGCCCATTTTCAAGGACTTAAATACAATTTTTTTTTTTTTACAAATGCCGGTTTCTGTTTAAGTCCATTAAAAAAGCATTATGTGTTAAGGTTAAGGTTAGCATTAAAGAGAACAAAATCCAAATAAGTGAATATTTTGTTTATTGGGCAAAACTGGCTTCTTGATAAGATTAATTTTTATTGAACGATTCATTTTATATGTAGCTTTCGATTAAATACTTGTAGTTTGGTAGTCTATACACTAAATCAGGGCTTATTTGCAAGTGAAATGAAAGGCTATCATTTTCGGCTTTATAGTAGAAAACAAACATTTTCGTATTTACGTTAGTAATCAGAACTGTACGCAGGATGTAATTTTATGTTGAGTTCTCTGCAATTATTAGCATTCATCTTTGTTTTGGCTCTCTGTGCTCTGGACACTATGTATTTGTCTTAAAAAAGAGAGATAATAAATTAGCAAAATTATTTAATTCTGAATCTGGTTTTTGTATTTCACACTTTTACTTGTTCATGTATAAAGCAAAGTATATGCATGTGTTTTCAGATTATTTTGTGCATAGACTTCAAAATTTATGTATATGGAAGCATTTCGCCTAGAGGCACATCAACCGCCTTAGCGCTGTCAAAAACTAACAACACACCTTCCTGCGCCACCAGTTTCGACACCCTGCCTGCCTGCCTGCCCAGAAGTCTGTCGTAGAAGCCCGCATCGCCTTGACAGTTCGTCCATCAAATGGATCTTACAAGATAATGACCGCATTTATACTAAAGACATACAAACATTTGTGCAATTGTAATTGTGACTGCGGCTATGACTCTCGCTGCGAAGTGTTTGCAGTTTGCTGTTTAAAATCCAGTTTAGTTACAAATGATTTTGAGTGTTTGTGGCATGAACTTTTTGCTGACATCGCCGTTGCTGCTGTTCAAGTCGTTGCCGTTGGCAAAGAACAACACAAGTTACTGGTGAACTCGGTGGAGGCAATATGTTGTGGCATGCGGAAATTGATTATTAGAAGTTGATGAGAAGCAGTTGATATGAATAAATTTAAAATTATATTATTGTTCTGTTATTAGAACAAATACATATTTACTTGCAACAATTTGAAATCAAAAAAAAACAAAAAAACGGATTTCAGCCGACAGCCGCAAAAGAGGCGCGAGGTGTTATTTAACCGGAATTTCGCTGATCACAAGTCAGAATAAAAACCGTGAAATACTTTAAAGTGTATCGTAAAAGAAGTTAAAAAGCTGTAGGCTTAAGATTCGTTCCAAGTATGCAGGACTCAGTACTCCATCTTGGGCTAGCATCTCGCTGCTGAGATAACACCTCTACAGATTGACTTATGGATAAAAGCTATGTATGTATGTATGAATATTTACATAAAACTGCTAATCAAATTACGGTGGATCGTTAATATGTTAAAGTAGAAATGGTTTCGAAGTTCTCGTCAGTAAAAGATACTATAAATAATTTTCCTAGCCAGTTGTCATCAGAATGTCGTGGAATTTTTGGTGAGGAAAATGTTCTTTTAATAAATTGCAGCCTTGCCAAACTTACACGATAACAGGATGAGAATAAGAAACCTTTATTATTCCAGCAGGGTTTCAAACTATGTACAAATTATCAAAAGTATTAAAGATCCCTTAAAATGTCGTGCTTTAAACACTTTTTTGTGATGTATGCGGTTTTGTAGCCAGTTAAATTTTAGTGTATGATTTACTTTTGTGTTTGGTTTGTGGTTTTTGAACAATTTTTACTGTTGTTCTTCCGGATTTTGTCGACATAACGAATGTCAATACAAAATTACCCACTTAAAATTTGTATTTTACCACAATAAAATCAAATAGGCTATTATTAAAAAATAATTTTTTTTTGGTTGAATTCTCAAGTTAATGAAAAAAAGAAAAAGAAAAATATAAATGATTTTTAAGTTTATTTTCAACACTTTTTTCGTGATTATTTGCCTAAAATATCTATTTGCTTGCATCACTATGAAGAGCTATGGTACCTCTCTGTAGTATCAAAACGTCATATTGTTAAAATTTTATTTTGAAGTTTAAAACATTTGTGGATTACAAAAAAACTCAAGAAATCTTTAATGCATATTTTTTAAGAAAATATTTTAACTAGTCTTTCGATTTGTTTAAAAAATATTATCGTTTTATGGGACATTGGATCAGCATTGTCATGTTGAAAATAAGGGCAGTGGAACTTTTTCTAAATTTATTATAAAATTACTAACAAATTGAAATTATTAATACGCGATGTGTCATAAACTTTACAGACTGCATATACATATTTTTTTTTAAAGAAAAATATATACGACGCTAAGGAATAATACCTGAAGTTAAATTAGCTTAAAAAACTTTAAGCAAGAATAAATAAAATTGTGGGTAACTACGTTTTGAGTCAAAATATTTTAGTGAAAATCATGAAATTTTAGTCATACATTTTATGATTACTTCGAAAATGTAGTACAACTCGTTTTATATGCTCGTATTATCACATACATATATGCATTAACACAGTTTCACCGTAAGATTCTTAACTACATTTCTTGTAAAGTTAGAATTTTCAAAACATATCTAATTTAAATCTAAACTTTATTATAGGAGATCAGGTGTGATTTCATGATAGTTCTAAACCAATTATGATCCATAAAAACTTTATTTGCTGTCACGCATGATAAATTCTACCAAGACAATATGCCAATTACATTTTAAGTCATTTGCGTGCCAAAATACTTACGTGAAATCTTGCAGCAGAGTAATAATAAATAACAACAACAGTGGCGAATGAGTGTCATTAATGTGTCAAAAGTGGATTGCAATTGCACTTTTCAGTTCGCCGACGTTAGTGAATGGCAAAACGTGCAATATGCAATTGTAAAGACTAAAATAACAAACGCTATTAATTGATTGATAGGTGAGAAGGCAGCTGTAAGACTTTCGATTTTCAATGCAGCGTAACCTTCGCATTCATTTCAGCTAAATTGCTTTGCCGCATTGTAAAAATCACTTTTGTATTTAAGATACTTCTTAGTCAATTATTCAACATTCCGTCGTGAATAGAGAACTAAAGGAATTTCCGGCAGTCATTATTTGTAGTTAAAAAAAAATCCATTACTTAAAACTCACGATATTTTGTAAATTTTAGTTTATTTTTATTTATACCAGTATGTAAATTTTTGGGTTAAAACTAAGTTCTTGCTTGTTTTTGTTATTTAGCAAATTGTAGTAGGCTGCTTGTAAATGAGCTTACATGTGTTCAATCATTAACAACATTTACATACCGACAGTGAGCTACAAAATAAAAGAAACAGTGCTATTTTTTACTCTCAGAATATTTTATATTAGCACTTTTCTTGAATTATTAATGCAAATAGATGTAAAATAAAACAAAGAAACAAGCAAATAAAACTCCTTGTTTTTAAATTTGAAACAGCAAAAATTTTTAATAAAATTTAAAATTCGATACAATTTTTTTTTAATCTTTTCATTTATAATTTTATTATAACTTCAGTTGTAGTTAGTTCACAATTATTCATGTGCTGCATTTCACTTCCGAGTGTACATTTTTTTCTGTCTGGTGAAGTGAAAAAATTAGAGTGAATGTGCAAATTCAGAATATATTATAGTAATATTTCCAATGTTAATAAGTTACTGCTTTTTTTGTGGCGTTGAACATGAAAAAAATGTAATAACATTTTATGGAAAAAATAAAATTTTTATGATTATCCAAAAAAAAAGTATCTAACCATCACTTTTGCAATATACTGTACTTGTAAATGTATGTAGTTATTGGCTAATATTTGAAAACCAGTCAGTCGTTAAATTTAGTTGTCATTCAGCTTCTTACATACGGACATACATAAATATATAACCGTTCAGTCAATCACTTCGTCATTCCTACTTACATTGTTGACGCTCAATTATGTTGTCTTTGTTGGAGTTTTTTTTTGGAGTTTTTTTCCGCTGCTCAACTTTGTTGTAGACAAATTTAATTAATAAAGTGCATGTCTTTAATTATGTGCCACTGTAATGGCAATTCATTTACAGCCACTTTACAAGCAAACACACTCGTACAAATGTATTTGCCACGGAAAAACCAATATTTGTTTTACTTAAAAGCTGGTTTGTTTTTGTTGTCAGCACTTGTCTTGCACCGCAGGTCTTTATTTAAAAATCTATGCTAGCTCGTTTGTACAAAAAAAAAAAAAATAGTAATAATGCGTGCTTAGTTAGTTGATGTCAATTACCATTTGGCTTAGTAGCGACTGTCTTAAGTTTTCATAGAGTACTAAGCTTTTTGTTGTGCATTTTAATGTATAGCAACTATCTTGTGAGACATATGTATCAGTAGTGGTCAATGTTGAATTCTCATACCTGCAACCAAACAAACGATCTTCATTATTCTTATACTAGCCCTCTTGGGTTGTATACAGGTGCTTCGAAACCATGACGCACACACATGTTGGCGAATACTAGCAATTTATTTTTTCTCCAATTTAATTTCTAATATTTAACAAAAAATTGAGTTGCCTTCCAAACGAAAATCATTTTGGAACTATTGAATGAGATTTGGGACGATTTTTCTATTCCTCTTATTTTAAATAAATAAATAATTTGCGTCTTTAATGATATTTTATAAATTCATATTTAACATTGGAATGAAAAAAATGTTAATGTGTTTTTTAGGCCATAGTGGTACTTTACCTTGTAATCTATTACCGTAACTTTAAAATCAAAGCAAAAACTACATATAAGAACTTTTTTATTAATAAATTGAATTTTTCGAACTTATAATTCCGTGGTCTATTTGAAATGATATTTATATTACGATCAGAAATGCAATAATATATATTTTATTTATTTATTTATTTTATTATTTATTTTTATTAATTTATTTAAAAGAGAAATAATTATAAATAATCGTTCCACTTATAGATATAAAGCACTGGCTGCCAGGGCCTTCATCTTATGTTAGAAAATCTTAGTCTATTATATTCACATTTGAGATCGAGTTATTGAGAAACGTAAAACTAGATACAATATAAAAGATAAATTTCAAAGCAAAAGTAAATGGATGCATTTATGGAAGTGTAATTAAATAAATGTCCTTATATTTTTACAAGTCGAGTTTTCTGGGTATAAAGGCTTTGTTCCCGCAGGATTAAATTTTTTGTAGTGATGATCGTAATTACTTTATTCTCTTGCTTCGATTTCATTTACGTATGTTTTAACAAGTCTGCGTATATCTTTATCAGTGAAATAGTCAAAGAAGTGAAGTGGTTGTTTGGAAATTTTATTATTTATTTATTTAAGTATATGAAACATTAATTTCTTATAGACCATTTAACAGTAATTCTTAAGCTAGGGGATATTACTAAGAAGTTTGGAAGAAGCATATTAGGCAAATAAATATCCCAGCCCAAATAACTTGGAATTGGGTTAAATTTCTTTAACGGCCAAAGGTATGGACCCATTACGTGCATAGTTCGTTTTATTATTATTAGCATAAAAACGCAAGGTACATTGACGATTTTTTTCTCGGAATATTTACTCCAATATTGATTTTGAATAACTAAAATAAAATAATTGTTTTATACTAAAAGTAAGATGGTATTTTAAGCATCACAGATATAATTTATCAAGTTCAGATTTTAGTCTCAGCATATCTATCGATCATCTAACTACCGAGTAGATCTTAAGATCATCAGCATACAAAAGAAAATAAGCATAAGAAGAACAAAAACTTATATAATTAATAAATAAAATAAAAGACAAAGAATCTAAAATTCGTACTTGTGGAACTCCTGAATTATCAAAAAAAAAAAAAAAATGTTCTGATTGTGCTTTATTAGGACGTAAGACACTTTATAAAATTTCTGTGGAAAAATTTGGAATTGAGTGAATAGCATAGTGCTTCGCTTTATATTTGTAATCAATATTAAAAGTTAATTTACATTTTTTTTCCTTGAACAGAAATAATACCAATTATTAAAGCTTAATTTTTCGAATTTTATTTTAAACCGAAAAATGTATGGGTTTTATTTTTTGTTCAGCAAAAATAATTACTTTTTGATTTCGCACATATTTGCTGAAAAGTACAATTGAATATTTAAGTTTTACTTGTTTACAAAATCCCAAAAACTCAAAGTAAATACTTACAAGATTCAATGAATTGTTGTAGCCGTATAGTTTGTGTACTGTGGTAACAAAAACAGCCATAAGTTATCATTCAACTCAACATAACAGATTTTTGCGATATTATGAGTTTTCAGCACTCCGAAAATAATATGAGAGTAAAAAAAAAGTTTTAGTTCCGTTGCTGTAAATTTTCTTAAATAAATAAAAATATGAGTATTTTTTTCTTTCATTTCTTCAGTGCCATTGCATATTAAATTTTCAATTTACTTGAGGACTGTGTACTAATTCTAAAGAACACAGACTAGACGAAATGACGCGGACAGCGACGAAGACAGACGAAACGGGCATTCAGTTTAAAAATAAGCGACTCGGTCGTTAAATCTTGAACTCACATAAAATACCTAAATACAAATTTTTTAAACAAACAATTTACTAAAAACCTTTCATGTAAATTAATATAATACATTTATAAAGTAAAACAAAAAGTAACGGTCGTTTTTAATTTCCACATACATTTTAGCGTTATTAAAATCTCGAAGAAAGTTGGCGGTAGTTGTGCTGGATACGATAGGCTAATAAGTGCCATTTCCAAGGCCTGCGAAAACTTGATGGCGTCGCAAATTTCTGCATTTGTACATACAAATAATCTGCTTTCCCCACTACAATCTGTCTTTAGACGCATAGCTGCTCGACAGATATGGTTAAAATACTGGACGACATTAGATCTAACTTTGACAATGATGACTTGACTCTTCTTTTCTTGCTTGACTTTTCGAAAGCGTTTGACAGAGTGGATCATAAGTTGCTGTATATAAAGATAAAACATTACATTGGTTTCAGTGATAATTCAGTTAAACTTATGGCCAGCTACCTTAAAGGCAGAACGCAGAAGGTCAAGTCAATAAATTCTATATCGCAGCCTAGATCTGTGTATACTGGTGTACCGCAAGGATCTGCCCAATGTCCGCTTTTATTTAGTCTCTTTGTTTTTATACCCGAGCGTACTTGTACACAAGGGTATTATAACTTTCTTCGCATAACGGTTGTTTGTAACAGCAAAAAATTATCGAGATAGATATAGACATATATATACTAAAATGATCAGAATAAAAAGATAAGTCGATTTAGCGATGTCTGTCTGTCCGTCTGTCCGTCCGTCCGTCCGTCCGTCTGTCCGTGCAGACGATAACTTGAGTAAAAACTGAGATATCTCAATGAAATTTAGTACATAGGTTGCTCTCTGGACAGGGTAGATTGGTATTGAAAATGGTCAATATCGGTCATTAACCACGCCCACCTTCCACATAACGGAAGTTTTTGAAAAATGCAAAAACTCCGGTTTTGAGATATTCATTAAAGCAAATTAAGTGAAATAAAGTAATTGGAGCGATTTTGAACTAAGGAATTTGGTATTTATGAAGTTTTGAAAAATGGGCATTGCCACGTCCACTTATGCAAAATTTTCTGTATCTCAATAACGGTGTAAGGTATCGTCACAAAATTTGGTGGACATATTTTCCTCAATATCGCTGTTATCATCGTAGACAACTTTTGAAATCGGATCACAACCACGCCCACCTCCCATATAACGGAAGTTTTGGAAAATGCAAAAACTAAATTTTTTCGGTATCTATTAAAACGAAGTGAGTGAAATTTGGTATTTGGAGCGATTTTTAACTAAGGAATTAGGTATTTATGTAATGTGCGTTGCCACGCCCACTTATAAAAAAAATGTGTATGTATCTCAATAACGTATCGTCACAAAATTTGGTGAACATATTGTCCTTGATAACACAAGCATCACCTTCAATATTTTTTTAAATCGGACCATAACCACGCCCAACTTCCATATAACGGGAATTTAGAAAAAATGAAAAAACTTCGTTTTTCAGTATTTATTGGAAGAAATTTAGTTAAGTTTAATACTAGCTGCGTTTTGAAACAAAGAAACGGGAATTTTATGAAATCAAGGGCACCGACCATACAAAAATATATCGCGAGGGTATATAAAAATCGGTTTCGTCCGAATTTAGCATTTCTTACTTGTTTCTGTGTGCCAGTATGTGAATGTTCATGCATTTGCTGATGATATACAATTGTTTTTTTTCAGTTTTTTTGGTTTAATTGAGGATTAATGTTTCAAAATAAATAGTGACTTGTTTGCACTCTGGGCTAGTGAAAATATCTTTATGTCTAAATGCGTCAAAGTCATACCTATATCTTACCTATATGTTAAAGCGTTTTATATGTAGATAATATTCCAAAGTTGTGGATAGGCGCTACCTCCCTTAGTTTAACAGATAAGGTAAAAAATCTAGGTTATATATTTAATTCTAAACTTTCGAGTACGACAATATCAATAGGGTTGTGTGTATTGTCTATGATATACTTCGCAAAACTGATGGTTTCTGCTACATTTGCGCCAATTCAACTACAAGACACTAATTTATGACTATTTTAAATTTGTCTGTTTGTCTGTAAAAATGTCTGTTTGCATTGCAGCAAGGCATTAATCTAAAACTTAACTTTTTAACTCTTCTATTTCTTTATTTTGTTCTTCTTACTGTTTTTCATTCATATAATTCTTTAAGCTATATTTTATTGATTAAGATAATTTGCAATATTTTTGATTTTAGTTATTAGCATAATATCTTTCATGTACACTATATGATAGCTGAAGTACTATTAAAAGACCTAAGTCTTACTTGTTTGTATGTAAGTTGAAACATTATTTATACGACACTTAGTCTTACTTTGTTTTAAAACAATGAGTTAATAAATAAAAATAAAAAATTAATAAGTAACTAGCATGCATTTTTCTTTAAATTCTTTGTCGAAATAAATAGTTATTACCAAATTAACATACTTACAATTAAAACAAATTTACTGTATAATTTGATTATCTATTCAACCACATTTAATTTCGGTTATTACATGCGCTTTTCGTTAATTTAATAGGCCCAAATTTGTAATAGTAATTTGTAAATTTTTCCGTTGCAAATTGTTGAGTAATAAACATTTACAAATTTGAAAACGGCATCTCTTCAACTTTGCTACCGTAATTGCTATTAAGGCACACACACACACACAGAAATAAAGTGAATGGATTCAATAAAAATACGCTAATTAAATGAAAATGAAATAAAAATCGCTGGTATTTAATTGGAAGCGGCAAACATAATTATCAATTAGCAGATTTTACGATTACTTACAATGATTGCGGTTAGGAGCGAATCGAAAAATGTTGTGCAGCAAGCAACTAAACGAGCAAAGACCATATCAAAATAAATGCACTTACATCTGTTTTCTATTAAAGTTGTTTTCCAAGCAATTCTTGTGTTTATGGACACCGAAAAACATTAACGCCTCCATCCCTCCCTTGCCACCATCCCTCCTTTGCCCAATAACAAACAGTTATGAGCCATCAACGCGATACTCCCACGAATAGACGAATGTGAATCGATCAGTTACTAGCTATTGTGTGTATGTGAATAAGAGTTAGCTACGACTTTTTGGCGCTTTTTTTCCCTTGCCACAAATTGGAGCAGATAACTTGCAACGCTGCTACCAAATTTGTTATATTTTCATGTCAATAAATTTTGCAAATAAATAAATATTTGTTTTTATCAAACACGTTTTTCTGGCAGCAAGTTAACCTCTCCAAATGAGAACGTGGAATTTTTTTGTCGTACACACATATTTGATTGTGCGGTATACACAAATTAATTTTTAAGTGTACCCACATGAGTTGACAACGCGCCACAACAACTTTGTGGCTTGTTGGCTGCGCATTGAACTCGGTGGAATTGAATTCATATGCAGTTGTTACACAGAAATGTCTGAATCAATTTGTCACAAGAAAACGACAACTTTGCTATGCATTTTTGTTACATTTTTCATTCATTTCGATGAGAACTTGTGTTCATAGTGTTACGCAAACAAAATTGAAGTTTTGTACATATTTTTGTACACATTCATATTTGGATTTGGATATGTTTAGCTGTTTGAGTGCAGAATTTCACTTAATTCATGAATTTCTATATGATTGTTGGAGAAAAATCAGTGCGTGCCATAACTAGCTAAGTCGATTATTTTCGGGTTTTTTTAGTTTCGAGCGTACTTCTGCTATGAAAATGCGTCTCATAAAATACATCTGCCCTTGAGAATTGGCATACAATTACCGACCATCACATTCGAGATACAACATCCTAATATCCTACCCATATTATAATTACTGCTACGGATGTGGATGTATGGATGTATGTTTGTTACTCTTTCACGCAAAATGAAATGAATGAAGCTTTACAATAATATATGTAGATCATATACCAGAATGACACATAGGCTATGATTTATAAAGGCAAGGAAAAATGTTGCGGAGAGAAAACTGCGATATGTGGCGCTGGTGTCGAGTTATAACGAAAAATCGTATTTATAGTCTGATTTTATTCATATTCTATATATGTATGTATTGGTAAGGTGAAGAAAAAAATTTCTGCGCAGGAGTCGAATTATTTATAAAATTTTTGAACTGATTTTGATGTAATTCATGTTGTATTCTACTTGCACGATGAAATATGGGTTTGCGAAAAATTATGTTGCTTGGCAGCGCTGTACTCGAGAAAACTATACATCTTAACAGGAACGACGAAAAACGTCTTTAATTTTCATCAAAGCTGCACTTTTAACTTGGAAAATCTTCAATAAGCATAAAAAAAAGTAGGATGTTATGAAAACAGATGCGAAATTCAGGTGGCAGTTTAATTTTTTGCATTATATACGTGTAAAACCGAGTTCAAAAAGTGTTTTATTTATATCTAATAAATTTTGGGCGAGACTTAGTTTGACAGGTCTTCTAAAAATTACAAAAAGACGTATAATCCATTTAGTAAGCTCCACAGTATAATTTTGAATTTAGAAGCTGAACGCGATCTTAAAAATTAGATATAACATCGGCGTACGTAAAAATCTTTGAATGATAATTCTGGTCAACAAATCTTTTTTTGATATGTGAACGTTTTCTGTGCGATCAACACGATTCTTGGGCCCGTAAAGAAGGTTAAAGAAATCAAAATTATCTTCGTATTCTTACTAAGCTTCAAATACAGCTTAAATTAAAGCTTGAATTTTAGTCTGTAATAGCTAAAAATGGAAGTTGAAAGAAATAAATTATATTCGGTCCTGATAATCACCACTTGGATGTCTTTGCATGGCTGACAGTTATATTATGTCCACTTTTCACAGAGGCAATGTACACGCAACTTTCTTTAAAACTTTCTTTCGATTTGTTATTTTTCTTAATTGAAAAAAAAAAAAAAAAAACTTTTCGAGCATAGTTTTTTTTTAATACAATCTTATACGGAGAGGGGATTGTAGGAAAATTGTTTAATGATATCTCGTCCAGAAGTCTAGAGTCTTCATAGGGCACGAAAAAATGCGTATGCCTTATAAATCCTTACCGATTATTGTCAATTTAGCACAATAATCTGCCTTAGAATTGAGCACTATGAAACTATGTTATAAGCTTGCTTCGATTGAGACGACTATTTTTTTTTCTCACTCCATTGACGAAATATTGTTCTTAATATAGAAAAATAAATTCCCACGAAAGGAAAGGTCCTAGTTTTTATTTCAAGTATTCGCTAAATGAATGTAAAGTTCTTCCATTTAAATTAGCCATAAAAATGATTTTTTGCTTAATTTTTGCGACATCTCATGATATTCCTTTGAACGTGGACGGAAGTTGTAGAGAGATCCTTCGTCTTTTGAAACTCTTACAGCTCATTTCCAATTTACGAAATATCTTGCCAGTAAAAAATTGTTTTTTCGGCTTTTTCTCCTAAACTATTGACTTGACCCCAAAATTACCGCGGACCTTTTTTGTAGAGAATTTAATTTTCTAGAAGACAGATTAATAGCCGAACCTATTAAAGGAATTGTCTCCAAAATAAATTTAATTAATCACAAAAAAAATTGTTTACAAGAAAACAATAAAAAAATAGTCGTTTCAAACGAAGCACCCTACTATGTACGCATATTAACATAGTATTAGTTGAAGAAAACTTCTTTGCAAATTTCGGTACTTCGACTGTTGGAACTATGCTCAAATATATTTGTTTCTCTTAGAATTTCTTGTAGATACCGAATCTGCTTGTCCCTTGAAAAATAAATTTACCATCCCGGATTTATTTTTGCTCATACAATTTAATTTCTTTTGTCTTTTTTTACGCACTTATATGAAAAAAAAACTGGATTGGCGACATAATTCTTTCAGTAACTCAATAGAAATGCTACCTGTTCTAGAATTGAAAAAAAAAAAAATCCAAGTCAATGGTTGGCAATGCACAAAATAATAGGCAGCCACGCCTGGGTGGCGCAACGAATCAATTGTGACTTGTCTTGGCAAAAACCGTAAAGAAAAACAGAAAATAAATTTAACGAGCTTCATTTGCAATCATAGTTCAGATCACAAATACCAGACTAATCTACATTCATTTGTAACGAATAAATACTGCAATAAATACATATGTTTGTACATAAATATATATATGTACATATGTCCGATTTCTATACCATTTTGTAAGAATTCGCGTTTATCTGCAACTGCGAATCGAAGACAATTAAAGGCATTTAATTGCTTGTAAACAGAGTATAAATGAAATAAAGTCAAGGAGGCTAAGCTTGGATAGTCGAGAATTTTGAATTTTTGTTTGATTGGAAAGATCAAAAATGCATAACTTAACTTACCAGAGACAGGCAATATAGTCTATAGATTTTATTGTATTTTTTATAGGTAGTTAATATCTTAACAAATGCGACATTTTGTTATCAATACCAGTATAGTAATAAAGGATTATACAATTCAATAAGGGCCAGTTGAATATAAATATACTAAATATATGAGATTATAAATTGCTGGTTCACTTGAAATAATAACTTGACGTCCAAACCGTGGATTTGATGACTCTCAGAGGTTTTAAATTCTTTATAAATAAAAAAAAATATTTCTAACATTATACACCAACTTTAAAACCATATAGGATTATTTTTTAAATTTAACAGATTTTCATTAGAATCACAGCTTTGTTGTACTAAAGTACTCAACAGAATTTGAAACATGTTTTAAACAAATAGTTTATCTTTTTACCAAAATCTGCTGAATATTTTCCAGTTTTAAAAAGGTTTGAGACTTAGTTTTTGTAGGTTAGTTGGAGGATGTTATTACTTAAAAAATAATAAATATGTAATGAAAGGAAAAAAATAGTTACTAGTTTATTTGTATGCCGCTACAACAAAAATAACAAAAAGGTCTCTTAATAATGATTTGCATTATACATTTGTAAAAAATAAAGCGATAAGTAAAGATGGAGTTGTGTTATACCTAAAAATCGCATCTAGTGGCCGCTAAAGAGATATTTTTATTGATAATGTTTTAATAATACGCGGAGAATACGAAATATTGCATAATGTTGTTTATTGGTGGAGTTGCCAAATTAAAAAAAAAAATTCTTTCGGTTCAATATTATGGATAAATATAAATATTGTATAGGGACACATTCAGTTAAATATATTTTTATATTTGAGAAAATCAAACCACTATTTTTAATCATATAACTAGAGCTCATTAGGAAAGGCAACATGAATTTTTTGAAAAAGCTCTACTTTATTCTGTTTTAGTCCGCGAATTACGAAATTGAAAAGAGAATGCGAATTTTTGTTAGTTTTTATATTTGACTGCAAATAATTACTACCGAGGTATTTATTTTTAGATTCGAATACGAAATCCTGACTTGTACGGGAAATCTGAAATGACTCTCTGTACTTTGCTTAACTCTTCCCAAATCCTTTACAGAATCAAACAAAGCGCTACGATTCATAAAATATAATTATTTTACAGTTAAAAATAATTACGACACCAAAACTAAACCGGACACGAGGATGTAAATAAGTTTCCAATGTTATCGTTTAAGCAAATTTATATGTACATATATTAGTATGTAATTTCAAACATTTTTATTTAAACTTCCATTTTAAATTAAATAAACTTGTGTTATTAGTATTAGCCAATTTCCAAACACCTCATAAATAAATTAAAATAAATGCATTGAATAGATTTCACTTTACACTACTTTGCTTAAATAGTAATTTTAATTTTATTTATTTACAGCCACTTCATTAGTTACGCAAACACTTGAACGATTGCAGTGAATTTCTCATTACACGTCTGGTATGTCGTTCGTCGCGTTATTCCAGTTTTCCGATATTTTTTTTTTGCTCCAAAGCGGTTTGCTCCAATTAGGTTAACGTTCATTCATAAAAGCAAACACTTTGCAGAAGTAGTAGTGAAATGCAACAAAAGCAAAAGTGTGAAAAGTAGAAGAGCTTGCAGACATCAAGGGGAAATAAAATGTAGGATAATTACAATTTTAAATTGAATAAAATAGTGAAGAGAAACTTTAAGTTTGAATTGTTTTCAACTCTTGAAAAAAAAAGGCAGCGAAATATTATGACGACAAGTTTTACTACCATTGATTATTTTAATTTTAAAAAATTAAATTATTATTCCTCAAAAAATTAGTTATTATTTTAACAGAACAATTTTTAAATAAAAATTTTATAAAAACAAATAAAATAAACTAAAGATTCGATACTTGCTTTAGATAACTTAACTTACAAACTATTAAGTCATATTTACACCAAGCCAGCAGTCGATATATTCAAATATTTACCTCAGGAATGCACAACTACACACAAAGCCCTAAACGAATTCTTTTGCTGCCCAACGATTGTTGCAGGAGCCCAATTGTCTAACCAGTGCTTATCGATTGTTGCAAGGCGAAACAGGTATTTGTTTGTACATTGTTTTTATCCAAGACAAAGTGTAAACAAAGTCATGACATGCTTGACCCAAATACCATGCAACAATAATGCATATTCTCGTACACACATACATACGTACATAAAAGCACACCTATAGGCAGCCGATACTTGCTAAATGCAAACAAATATTTTATTCTTCGTTACGCTTTTTCGTGAACAATTGTAGTTATTTATTTTTTTCCCAACGTATTGCTGCCATTTAAATGTGTAAATGGTTTTTAAAATAAGTAATTCTTGAATTTTGCAAGGTCTCTAGTTTTGGTTTGCTGCATAAGAAATAATAAAAATGTACCCGAATTTAATTTCAAAAATTTGGGAATATCGGTTGAACATTTACTTAAAAGCAGGATGTCGTAACAAATCCGAATTTAGTATAGGTTTTTTCATATCTGCTTATGTTCCGTAAATCTGCGACTTCTATGAAATAAGAAAGTGTGAAAATAAGCAAGCAAGCTGCAAGCAGAAGTCAGAGTTGAATGGCGGTGTTCTCTAACCGCGATGATTGGATAAAAAATTGGAGAAAAAAATCAAATAAAAAAAACCATAATAACCCTTCTGATCTAAACGTGCTCGTCAGCTCTTTTATATTTTGTGCAACAATTTATAAGTTTTCTAAGCATCTAAAAACATTATAGCAAGAAGTTTTGTAATTTAATTTACCGAAATGACTTGGTTCTCTTATCTCACCAGGAAGAATCGTTCGTCCTTCGGGAGAAAATAAATATTTTTTATAATTTTCTACTGCAGTTCAGTGTAGAGTTTACGTCATCACTCATCTGAAAATGAATTTTAATTTCTCACTTCGCGCACTCCACATTTTGAAGGCAAGTGTTGCTGCCGGAGGCCAGAAAATACTATGTATTAGAGGTTCCCAAAAATTGGCTTGGTTTTTATTCCAGCTTTTCTTTTGACAAAAAAAAAATGATTAGCGTTTTTCGAAATCTCTAAAGGTCGTTAATCCGTTCAGAACACAAATCTCCAAGGAACGCGCTTCAGCATGGCATAAATGTTCAGAAACCTGTTCTCTTTGAATGCATAAGCGTATGGATTTTTAAAAATAAATCGCTTTCTTAAATAAAGTAATGTAAACAGAGGTGTCTGCTGCTTAAGGTCATATCCAGTAAACTCTACTACTTTTTTTTTAGCAGTACCCTGTAAATTTTAATTAGATTTAAATTGATTCGAATTGCCTAATATTTAGTTGCATAGAGTCATTGAAGCAGCTTTTTATGTTATTGCTAATATTCCTATACACATAATTGTCAGTTGATGTGCATATTAAATTTGTACTTTCTATTTTTTTGGAACCACTTTAATATAAAAATATGTAGTTAATAAAATATTAGTTATCATTAAGTTCATGTTTATAATTTATGTTAAATAGGTAAAAATTTCTTTGAATTTGTACCTTTGAATTACAATCAACACAACAACATGCGTGTTCTTACAAAAACAAACCCATTATTGTTTTTGCTTTGCAACAACCTTTAATTCGTCTTGTCATGCGTTGTTGCTACTTTTTTGCTGCTTTAACAGGCTCGGCATTTTTAAAAAGACACATCACAGATAGGCTTATAAGGTGGCATATTGCCATTTATGTGCGCCACGCCACGCCATGCTCGTTTCACGCTTGCTCGCCTGCTTACGACGACACTGCAAACAGTAACAACAACAAAAACAACAACAACAACACCAATTGCTCATCAATAAACGTAAAAAATGTACATTTATTGTTTTGTATTGCGCAATAAATAAAAGAAATGTAACAACGAGGCGGAATAAAGAAGGAATATTTTATTGATGAATGCTTTATGCATGTGCGGCGCATATAAAAATACTTACTTACGCATATGCTTATGTTAATGCTTGCGCGCTTGGAATGACAAACGACGCTGGCGATGATGCTTCTTCTAAGTATTTGTTATTGGGTGGCAGCAGCAGCTGCTGAAATGGCAGACAATTCAAAATGCAAATGCGATGAATCTGCATTAATGTGATCCTCAGCACGTAGCTGTTGTTGTTTTTTTTTGCTGTTGTTGTAACTTGTGTGTTACTTTTGAAAGCGCACCTTGTATTAACGCTGCTGATGTGGTGGTTGTTTTGTGTTGCTGTGTCAACCATTTCAGCTATTCCGTGTAAGCTTAGCAAGCATTCGTCCGTCGGGTTCGTGCCTTAAGTCTTTTGAATTTATGTTTTATTTTTTACTCTTCCCTATTACAGAATGCATTTTTGTGTCAATATTAACAATAAAAGTTATAAATAATAACACAAGCAACTGTCACCAAAGCTTCTCTTCACTTTATTGTTATTGTATATTCTCACTGTCGACAAGCCTAAAAATGTTGTTTGCCTAATGGCCAGCACAATAAACATTAATAAAGATGACACCAACCGATAGCAAAGTGCATAATAGTGAATGATAACAAAATTAATGTGGCCTATGATTTAGGAGTGTGAAGTGATGTGTGACTTTTATTTGATTAATTATAAGCCTATATATACCAAAAAAAATTACTAAAAAGGTTGTTCATTTTGTTTTATTCAATGATTTACATATGCATATTTAATTGCTGCTAATTGATAAACTTCGACGCTTGCTGTGATTATGTTAGTTAATATTAAAAAATATAACAATATATCCATGCTTGTCAGTGATCGCTTTGTTTTTTTTTTGTCACATAAATTACGAAATCAAATCTTGTAACTTTTTGACTAAAAGAGTAAATCTTGAGCACAGGTTCAAAATAAATTGCTTGGATATACAAAGTATTAAAGAGTAAAAATATATTTAAAATATGTAAATTTAATTATGGTGGAACTGAATTTTCTATACCATCGCGTTATAAATAAATAATGAAATTTTAAGTAGTCACGATACTTTTTCTTTGTTGTTAAGTAAGTAGGGCGAATATATGTATACTCCGATTTCAATGATTTTCAACACATTTTTTTTAAATGGTAAGCTTAAATGTGCACTGGATGTGCGGCCAATTCATGAAGTAGATTTTTTTGAGATTTGCCTACTTGTGTACATCTCCGCAGTCAAGCGCGAGTCACATGAAAGCCTTAAAGTTAAATAAAGTGATGGAAACTTTTAAATTTTTAAACAAAAATAGTACATAGATTAAATTGCATCATATTCGCAATAAACTTCAAATATTTTTTCAGACGAAAAATTATCCGGATTTCGACTACATTCAAATATGTATATATATTATTTTAAGAAAGAAATGAAACTAATAAGCTTTTCGGTGTTATTTTCATAATAAAATAAATGCTAGAGATTATATATTTTAGCTGAATTACAATGTAATCGGATACATTTATTATTTGCCAAATTGTTTAATCAAATTGGTTTAATTAATTTCAACTAAATCTATTTAATTACAAAAAAATGTTTTATAACTTAAAGTTAATATTTTTTTTCATCTAATTTAAGATAATTAATTTTTTATACGGATGTAAAAGGATTTTTTTTTAATTTTTTATTACTTAAATATTTTTATGTATACATTTTTTTAATACTTTATTTTTTCTTTTATTTTATATAGAGTTTTAATTTACTTACATAATTTATTAAAGATACCTTTCAGGTGGTATTTTAAGCATTTTGGTAATTTAATTTCATAAGTTGTTTTGTGGAAAAGTATAATAACTCCCCAAAACTGGCAATAGGTTAAATTCCAAAGTTATTATTTATTATTTTTTCCTTTAACTTATTTGCTCTTCTTTTTTCTTTTTTCTCTTTTCTTTTTTTCGTTTCTTCCCTTTTCTTTTCTTTTATTTTTTTTAAGGCTTTTTCTGTTCTCTTCTTTTCTTCTTTTTTCTTATCTTTTTATAGAAGAAAGTCAATTAGCAGTCAAACCAAAAACAGTTTAAAGAGTCAGACAGACAAAATAATAAATGAAATAATCTCAGCTGTGATTAGGTAAAAGTCAAAACTGTGGAGGTACCGGTTGTTCTTGTTTAACATCCGGTTTATCCTATACAGATCAATCGTTCGAATATGAACAAACATTTTATGTTGTCAAACAAAGGATATCAAGAAAATACCACGCAAATAAAGCTTTGAAATAGTTTAGCGTCATTTTTAAAACAATTTTGTAAAATTAACAAGTACCCGTTTTACAAGGATTGAAGACAAGTTATCTTAATTTTCTTACACCCAACTCATTCACATCGTTTCATTGCTCCAAATAAATAAGTTAGTAAGGAAAAAAAGCTGTTTATTGATTTTTCTTTATATATTGCATAAAAGCTACAATATGTAGTAAGAGGGTTTATCTTGAAACAATTCTGTCTGAGCTGGGCGAATCTTTCTGCAACTTACTTACTTACTTACTTAATTGGCGCATCAACCGCCTAAGCGATTTTAGCCGAGGTCAACAAAGCACGCCAGATGTCCCTTTCTCTTGCTAACTGGCGCCAAAAACCTTCAGGGCTGGAGCTATTTCAACCATTCGAACGACGTGACATAGACTTTGGAGATGCTGATTCTTAATCCGCTGCACTACACGTCCTTGTACAGCTCGTACAGCTAATCGGTCCATGCTTCTGCGCCATACAATAGGACGGGCATGATGAGAGACTTATTGAGTATGGTTTTTGTCCGTCAAGAGAGAAGAACTTTGCTGTGCAATTGCCTACTCAGTCCGAAGTAGCACTTGTTGGCAAGAGAGATTCTGCGTTGGATTTCAAGGCTGACGCTGTTATTGGTGTTGATGCTGGTTCCTAAGTAAACGAAGTCTTCTACTTTTTCGAAGTTATAACTGTCAACAGTGATGTTTGATCCCAGTCGTGAATGTGCCGACTGTCTATTTGATGACAGGAGATACTTCGTCTTGCCCTCGTTCACCTCCAGACCTATTCGCTTCGCTTCTCTATCCAGTTTGGAGAAGGCAGAACTAACTGCGCGGTTGTTTCTAAAGTATTTCCCATCAAGGCTATAAATTCTTTTAGTAACTTGCACAAATGGCTCTTTTTAGGAGTGTCTCACACTGTGAAGAAATATTAAATCAAATTAACCAAAGAGTAAATCTTTTGATGTGCACAAAATACTAAGATAAGCATCTTAATTTCAAATATGAAAATAGCGATGACAGACTCTGTTAATTATGTAGTTTTTTTTTTGTTCCTGTCTGAGATTTTTTTATATACATTTATATAAATATAATGCCGAAGAAGAAGAACAACTTTAATTTATTTAAAATTTAGGTGACCAGTAGTATAATTCTCTGATTTAACTACATTTTTTTTTTATGTATTCATATAATTTTATAAGCATCTATCACACATTTTGATTTAAAGCCAATTCACTTAACGAGAGCAACATTTTGTTTTAATCTGTCATTCTTTTTCGCTAATGCATTTGCATGTATGAACAAAATATGCACATGTGTGTGTGTATAGTTTGGTTTTATGTGGCTTTTGTAGACAAACTGATTTGCATATAAAATTATCAAATTGTCTAACCGAAGCAATGAATTACCCGCAACCAACTAGATTTTGTTTATTTTTTTTGTGTAGCCGCCACCAATCAGAATGAGTCTTCGTAAATGCTGCGATTGCCATAAAATGATAAACGTTCAAAAAAGTGGTAATAGTGATACTTGGGAGTATGGCGGCTAGACACGCGATATGTAAATTTTATTTGCAATTCGCGTGTTGAATCATTGCGAATTGTCAACGTGCCGGCAACAGTTGTACTAGTACACCAACATAAGTACATAAATAAGTACATGAATATGCATATGTTTGTAGTTAGGTAAGCAGTCATGAATACAAGTTAACACTTGGCACTTGTCGCATGTTGAAGGTGGTTCACAAGATCCAAGTGGGCGATAAATATGCAAAAGTGTGATACTAACAAGTGTTCGAAAGTATGTGAATGCTTATTTAGAGGAAGTAAAAATAAGTTGGTGCTATAGTCTACATAGCTGCCTTGGGGTTAACACTTAGTGATTTGAGACTAAAACTTATATGTGAAATTTTATGTTTGAAAAATATAATTTAAGTTTAGAACATGTCTGCATTAAGTATTGATCATTGATGGTGCTTTAATCCGCGATTTCTTTATTATTATATTACAAACTAAACCAAACGGTCGTAATTAAAAAGTTCATGTGCTACGTTTTGGTAGAACGGTTTGATGCTTGCGCTGTAATGCAGTGCAAAATTAAAAATCATAAATAGACAATTTACTATTTTGGGCTATCTTTACTTTATCTTTACTTTTATCTATAACACAATATCCTTCCCATGAAAATACGCTCACACGCAACATATAAAATATAAGGTTTTACAAAATAATTGACCACGAAAACCAGAGCTTCATTATCATTAAAAAAAATCTTTAAGTTACTTTAAAATCGCTGGTATCACTATGATAATAAGAAGTAGTTTAACTACAAGTTTTTTCTTAAAAGATACTTTGAATAATTTTTAAATTTAAGTATTTTAATTTATTACGTTTGCAACTAAATTTAATTTAAAAAAATTACTGTGTATCAAATGCACATTTAACAGTGGTGGTATCAGAGTTGCAATTACTTTATTAATTTCAAGTGGATGCAGAAGTGTGAAACTTTCTTAATCCTTCTGAACTTCTTTGTGTTTTATTAAAAAAAAAAACCATAAAAACAATATGCGTTATAAGGTCCAGAATATTCTAATATTTGGGTTATTAAAAAATTTTCGGCAGTTCAAATTATTATTTTTTGGTTTTGTTGCATTGCACCGAAAGGATGTAAAATAACACAACTTAAAATTTGCTGCCTCTTTGCCATGTTTTCAGTGCATCATAATTTAAAAGAATAGAAAATCGAAATTTGCTCCAAAGTCCGACAGCGTAAACTAAAGCAGTATACTTATCCGGTGCGCAGCGTTCATGTTGCAGTTAAAATGCATTTTTACTAAATATTATTTAGTAATTTCAATCAGAGCTTTTCTGAAGAGCTCAATGATTGTTGTCATGGTAGATTACTGACGCGTGGTGCCGTGCGTGTATGTGCAAGCATATTTTTTCATGTCCGCAACGGTTTGCAATAATTGGTGAATTTAGAACAAGCCTAAAGCCTAAAAGTATGCAAATAGTACGGTTGGTAGCACAGTTTTTTTCAATTCGAATACTTCGAATACAGAGATGATTTTGGCATTTAGATACAAAAAATACGTAGCATATTGTTAAATTTAGTTGGAAAATTGTGCATGTGTAAATGTACATTAAGCGTTAAATAAAGTGAGATAAAAACTAAACAGCCAAGGCGTATACCAACTGAGATAAAAAGCGTATCCGTAAAAAGGTTTCACCGCAAAAATTATTCCTACAGAAAAGCCTTTAAATCGAAACTAAGAAATGTATAACAAATTATCAACAAAAACCAATATCGTGTTCTACGGATGAATATTCTGTTACCTCACTTGAATCCTCGGACCCAGAAGAACACGAAGCTATAAAAATACAATTTTAAATTGTTACAAGCAATTAGCAATAACAAAAACCGTTTCATTCTTTTAGTGTGTATAAATTTAGCTGAAAAGGGTATAAATAGCTGCGAAGATGGCTGCAGGCAGCATTCTTTTAACTTTTTCCAAGCGCAACACAATCACGCACATAAATATACTGATTCTATAGTTTCACAACGTTGGTGACATTTTTATTTTTATGACAATTTTCGCTTATTGCCAATCGTCGCGACACAAATGAGAAATCGAACAGAATACAGACCAAAGTGTGTGGCCAACTGCTGACAGTGGAATATCTGAGCGCGGTCAATGAAGAGTGCTCGACTCGTTGCTGAATGTCACTACGCCAATGGGAAATATCAATTGAGTGTATATTAATGTCGCCTACTGAATCATCAACATCAGTCGGGATCGGGAGTTTGGCAATAGCACTAGAAGTGCTGCCACATAAACTACGTGTGAATGTATGTATGTATGCATGTGTGTAGGTATTGGCGATTGCAGCTGCGGTTATTTTAAAGGATGCGCATGCGTGCAAAATGCGCTAAATGTGGTGAATCACAACCTTTACTACTTGTATGTACAAACTACGCATGAAACTATGCATTTTTTCTTTGTAGTTTACTCTATTTTATTCATTGGCAATTGCTTCTCATACATACATAGCTCTAAATTTTTATTTTTGAGGGCGCACCTTCTGCAGCTCATTCTTAGCCATTTTTCGTGCGTGTAAATTGCATGTAAATGGATTGTTGCCATAAAAATCGTTCGTAATTTCGCTTGCAATTTATCTTCACGCAACTCGTGGTTGTTTCTGGCATTTCTGCTACTTTTGTTGCTTTTGTTGTTATTGTTTTATTTTTATTTTTGTTTACACTACTGTTAGCACTACTGACGATGCGTTGCACGATTGTCTGCTGCCTGCGTTATAAATGTTAATGATTCGATTGATTTCTACATAGCGTGCACAAATGCACATATATTTTTATTCAACAATCAGATCCTGGTCGTAATTTGCCTTTGCGGACTACAAAAAATTATTTCTGTGCACATTGTAAATTTATTTATTTTATTGTATGCATTTCTGGCGGGAATTTAGCAAAAATAGTAATTTAATGGCAATGAATTGTATGGACAAGAGATATGATTACAATACTAGAATGTTAAATGTTTAAGTAATAAGTGAAACTATTAAATAAATATTTGATAAATTTTAAACAGCTTCACCGACCAACATCGTTTTGGCCAAATATTTATATTGAATTTATATGGGACATTTCTTAAAAGACTAGACAACAAAGGTTAATGTGATGATAGATAAAGGTGATATTCCAGCGATCATCACATTCCCTAATCACATTTTTTTTCCACACACTTGATTGAGAAACAAACCGTTTACCTTGACAACGCACAAAGTCAATATATTATGTGAGAAGTAACTAATAACGTCACGTAAACTGTTGAAATCAATACATACTTTTACTGACCGTGTGCTGATAAAATTTTTGATAAAAAAATTATTTAATTTTCTACGAATTCTAAATATCGTATTTAATTTTGAATCGAAAATAATTTACTGTAGCTGTTTAAATTTTTAGGTGCTTCCTTAACATAAGAGAGTGCAAAAACAAATCTGGTCACAGCGTCAATGGTTATCTACTCGAATGCATCCAGGATAAGCGCCAGAGTAAACAGCGGAATTCACTTTGATGATTTCGCATGCTACGACAGTATTTTATGTAAGAAGAGCACCGAAGTATTTTTTATGCAAAACTTACAGCATTAAGAGATAATTCCCTGTGACTGGCAATCAAATTTTCCAAGACAATAAATTCAGGTTTATCGGCTTCAGAATACAGCAGCTCCGTCTAACTGAATTTCAAACGTGTGGGCCCAGGCTATGTTTGAATTATTTAAGTAGAGACAGAGAGCTCCCGCTTGGTTGCTTGGTAAGCGCCATTTTGTTAGTGCTTTAGTGAGTGAAGTCATTGGAACAAGCTTACATCTATCTTTTTAAAATTTTGTTTTATGACACTTGAACTTGGGGTGTCCACAAAAAACTTCGAAATAATGCTGGATATAAACCTAAACTGAACAGAAAGCACCGCCTGCATAATAAGAATTTCATTATTACAAAAGATGCAAAGAACAACGTCACTTTGCATTAGTGGGACACAGCATACGACACCATCGCAAACCATTATTTTTCTATTCAAGTTCCCACTCATGGGAGCTATTATAAAATAAATGGAACTGGCACACAGAAATATCACATCACCGAAATAAGATGACCGACCAGTTTGCTTTGTGCCAGGTAATAAAAAGGGAAACGAGCTTCTAAGAGGAAGTGTTTCACTTGGTAAATGTATTTTAACAAAACTCTTATGACTAGAATGAAATGAGAGACGATCGCAAGAAATTCTCTCGCTTAGTAGAAAAGCCATATCTTCGGCTAGTCACAGACCATGAAGAGCGAGGGGGTTCGTCATAATGACTTCTGCAGAAATGAAGTGAAGATTCTGGCATTTTCGGTAAGCAGAAAAGATTTATTGTGGTCAGAATTGTAAGGCGAGTGCATTGCTCCGATTATACCACACATCGGTTTACCTAGACGAGGATATTACTAACGTAACATTACAATGGTTCCTAATAATAGTTCTTAAACTCTGAATGCCACTTTAGCTCTTCCTATACTAGCAATTTAAACTTTTGTATTATATTTTATATTTAACTAGCATACTCAGCGAACTTCGTCCCTCTCCAAATTGATTAGAAACAAAGGAAACACTTTTTGAACTCTGTTGTATTTCATTTTTTTTTCATTTGCACGGACTGTAAATGGGTTGAGGAAATAACATTACAGATAAATTCAAAGCTTTGTGGTAAACTACATATGTTCTTCGTTTTGTTGTCTTCCGTGTAGCTTTCCGATACACAAACATGCCACATACGTATAATTGCCTATGTGAGAAGTATTGGAATTCAATATCAATTCCACATACTTTTAAAGACTGACATTGCGCTTTATTTATTGTCATGGCGAATGCTAGATGAACCGGAAGCTGTATACGTTTGAACTCAAAAGACAAATCGTTCATACCGAGCACTTCCTCATTCTGATCGGTGGCATAATGTATCTAAAATAGTGGAAATGGAACGTCTTAGGATTCGAATAGTCAAACAAACTTTAAACTCCATAATAGATTTAACACTGGAATCACTTTTTTAAAACCCAACATCTTTAAATGGTATGGTATTAATGGGTAAATGCATATTCTACTCCTTAAGTTTCTAAGTTTACATTAATTTTCCCATTTGGCATTAACACTTTTGTAGATACTTATGACTCGCAATACACTGTAAACGTCACCAACTTTATTTTGTGTGAACAAATATCGACCAGAGTTGAATATGATTGAAGTACTAATATCGCAATTAAAAAATAGGAGTTGATGGTAGAAGGGTGAAAATTTAGGATTGTATGTATTTTCCAATGACGAATCATAAAAAAAAATTCAAAATATTTTGTGGGTGTATCACCCTTATCATAGGAAAAAAAAAAATAACAACCTATTCTCATCGAAATCGGTCGACCCGTTTTGAAGGAGTATGGTAACTAAAACTGTGACACAAGAAATTTTATATATAAAAAGAAGATGTATATTTTTATAGTACACTATAGTACTAATGTAATGTAAGTACATATGCGAGTTGAATTTTAGTTATTCACAATTACCCACCAAGCATAACCCGCGCAATTAGCAACAACAATAACTCATAAGGCTTAGCAATTTTTTTTGCCCGAAATGGCAAATTGTGCTTTCAGCAAAACAATTAGACCCGCCATTTAATGACAAATAATTTCAACAACTCGTACGCGTATAGACATAGTATGAAAAATCTAAATTAAACTCGTGTCAAATTAAAACCAGCACGCCAAAGGCAACGTCGTCAGTTGCATTTAGTTAGAAAACAATTACTCAAAATAGACAAATATGTAGAAATGTGCATGTGCGCGCTCCCACATGCGTGCATATGTACATACATACAAACGAGTATGTATATAAACACGTAAATACGTATGTACATATTTTTACACACACATTCATCACGCACCCGCACTATTGCCATATTTGGAAAAGCTTTACACTACGGCGAACAAAATCAACAACGTATCGTACAAAAACGGGCTAAAGGTATTGACATGAGCTTGATTTTTCCACTGCTTGGCAGACCAATTACATATTTAATTGGTGAACAACATTTGTGGAAGGAACAAATTTGTAGTAAATGAAATATAGCAATTACACAAAAAAAAAGAGATAAAATGTAATGTAAGCGCTTGGGAAAAGTGTTGGAGTGACATTGCAAATTGGAATTGAGTTGATGATTTTATCACAAGTGTGCAATTAAGAAAAAAACACATACAAAATTGAAATAAAACTGGCTCTAAAACTTCCTCCTTAAGTAATAAATAATCGATTTTGGATATACATTAAATATCACAATGAAAGCGCAACCAAATGTGGGTAATTTTTTTCCCGGAAGGTTTACTATTTGTTTGAGTGTACAGTTTTATAACTTCTTATGCACGAATTCAGTAACTTGGTATAATCTCAAGTCTCAAAATCTGAGACTATGAGATTATTGCCTAGAGATTATTGCCTAGCCTCGCTGTTACGTTTTTCCTTTTAGATTTTTTTTTAATTTTTTGTGACCTGCTCATCACCAGCGGATCACAATCTAGAAACTTTATTTTGAGACAACAGGCTTTCTTTTCAGTTCTTATGAATGCCAACTGGTCTAAAATTGTAAATTTTGTCCCTATTAGAGACTGAGACTGCTTACTGAATTAAATTCAATAAATGAAAAGAAATTCTTTTACTTTCTATTTTTTTATTGCTGAAACTAATGATTTGGACCAATACGCAATATTTTCCATACAAGTATTTTACATTTAAATTATCAAGTTATTAAATTAAACTATTATTTTTCCACAAAATCTGAATAGCGGAATTCTTGCGTTTTGTTAGGGCACTCCATATTAATTTTTATATGAAATAAAGTCCAAAACTTCGCGGTTGAAAACATTCTTAAAAATCAGCGATAGCTTCTTGCGATTATTTTGTAGAAATTGTATGAAGCTATGATAAAAAACTTAAACTATTCAATGAAAAAAATCTCACAATTTTGAGAAAATTTTTACGATTTTTTTAAATTTTTGTACTCACTTTCAAACCTGGACTTGTATGGTTTTTGTTAGTAAATAATAACTATATAAAAAATAAATTTAAAAAATAAATTGTCTATATACATACATACCTGCGTATATAACTTTGAAGCACGTTTATAAATAAACTTTACGATTCCATCACTTATTTATACAATTTTTTTTCTCTGTTGACATTGAAACGCATCTAGCAATGCACCGTTGCCCAATGTGCAATTAATTCTCGAAAGTGAATTCACCTGAAAAAAATTATCTCAAACAAATTACAAAACAGCCACAATCTTTGCCTTTAAAAAATTTGTGTGTAATTGGGCATTCTCTTTTTGCTTATTAAATCTACGCATATAAGATTACTTAAACAAAAACTTTAACATTTAACAACGACGAGTCCAATGACGTTTTCACAATTGTTGAGTAATTAAAAATATATTGCTATGTTTTACAAATCACAAACGCATCGTAAAATACTCAAATGTTGACAGTGCTAACATTTTGAAATAGTTTGTATGCGTAGCTAGCATTAGGAGCGAAATAGACAAATGATTTATATAAAGTGATGCATATGAGAAAATGTAAGCGTGTGAATGCGATTGTGTGTAAATGCAGTGAATGTACACTTGCAGCAGGTAATTTTTCATGCGTTAGCACCGGCTATTAGGTGTGTGTTGCAACATTTTTTTTGGGTACTTGCAATACTTTAAGAGCAATTTGCACACTAGATGTAGAAGAGTCATAAATGTATGTGTTTTTTTTATTTTTTTTTTTTTTTTGTAAAATTGTACAACATCACTTTGTCGGTGTAATAGTTTTTCTTTGTCCAGTTTGAGATTGCATAGTTTCTGAATAATTATTTAAACAGTATTATTATTATTATTATTATCAGGGCATAGTAGCGCTGCGACCTAAAAGAAAGATCTATTGTGCTAACCCTTTAAGTTGTCACTCCATCTTTAGGCTATTTATGAGACTAAGCACTTTGGAGGGTGTGATTGTCCATATTGTGGATGGAGATAACAGTCGCTCTCCAAGGTGTATTAGCCTGAGTCTACTTATACTCGGGCATTCACACAGTATGTGCTCAGAGGTCTCCGCCTCTAAGCCACAAAACCTACAGTCTGACAGTAAGTTAAACAGTAAGTTTAACACAAAGAAATCTTATGACATCATAAAAGTTAGTGCTGTACTCGTATTAAATGCGTATATTTCTTTTCAATTACCTTTATTTATTGAGCGGAAAATGATAAAACAAAAGTTTGAATGGATTAAAATCGCTTGTTAAATAAAATTTTTTTGCTATCAATATTACACATATTTTGTATAAAAATTGACTAACAACAGAAAGCAAAGTAAAGAAAAACATAAACGCATCCGAATATAAGCAAAGTCCCTTGAATAGCGGCGATTTCAATACATTTCATTCTCTATTGGAATTTATGTTACTCCAGTCTGAAATTGTATACGAGCTTCACAATAATTTAACAATTTTTCATTAAACATTCCAACTTTTTTTTCAGAAGTTTTTGAAATTTTTTAAATTCGCCATTTCTACTTGCACATTTTTATATTGAATGCAAAAGTTAAAAAAAAAACTTTCAGAGAAGTTTAGAAATGTGATTAAGATTTTTTGAAATGTGTTATTACTTTTTCGTTTTTTACAAATTTGGATGGTATGGTTTCTAAGAGAATGAAATGCATTTAAATTTCAAAAAATTAAAAATTAAGTAATATAATATACAATTTTAAGAATTTGTGAATATAATTCTATACTTACTCACAGCTACTGTAATTAGTATTATTACAGATTTCCTGAATCTAGCCTTATATAGGAAAATTTGTTTCTCATGTACTCAATACAACATACATCGACTCTTGCGCCACCTTGTTTGTATTAAAATCGGTTGCACGATTATACCTGAACAATAAAACAAACACACTTTTTTTGGGATTCTCGGAGTAATCTTCTACAGATGCTGAAAAATCTGCAAGAATACGGAAGTGGAGAATATGGTTCTCCATCTTCGGAGCAAATGGACTGCGCTATCGAGAGTCAGGATACGCTTTCAAGGGACGCCCCTTTTTGGTGACCCCAGAGAAATGACGGACATAAATCTAAGGAGCTGAGGAGATTCGGCAAGAATTTTAAATTGTTCAAAATGGGGGAGCAAACGAATAACTAAAATCTTCTCCAAAAAATTCTAATTTTTCAATAGCTATAAAAGAAAAAACTAATTATATGAGTGACGTTTAAGGGACTTAGGATCGCCTATAGTGATTATATCTCTTCTAAGCGACTAATGGGTTTGTCAGACGAATTTTATAATAAATCAACATACCACAAAAATCAAATTTCAAATTGTTGTTTTTGTAATTATATTATACTAAATATATCTAAGATGAACTGAAATATCCTAATTAAAAAGTTTACTTAACAGGTTGCGCTAAAATCGAAGTATTAAAAAAAATTTCTTGAGATGCCGCTGAAGCGGAAAAGATTTCTAAAATCATAACGACAAACAAATATGCTTTAGAAAAAAATTACAAATAATCATTACTTTATAATTTGTCCAGAAAATTTTTCATATATACAACTATGCAAAATAGTTTTAATTTTGGTTAAATAAAGAAAAGCAAAACAAAAAAATTCTCAATACGGAATTTTTAAAAACTTTCGATAATTTGTAAAAAAAAAAACATAATCGTGCATTGGAATATAGGTTTTTCCCCATAGTTTAAGGTTCAAACTATTAAAAAAAATAATAAATTAATCTGAAGTGGCTTTCACTAAATCCTTTTCTCATTTTTTCTAAAGGAAACCAACAAAAAATATCTAAAGGAAAACGGACACTGAACGAGAAGAAGAAAATTCGTTCCAAACATTATAAGCTCCACACGTTGACCAGTTTTTAATATTTTCTGTAATTTTTTAATTTAAATTTATTTACTAAAAATAAAGATTTCGAATTCAGCTAATTTCTACACTGTAAAATTATGTCGCTTTAAAATCTTTTAACTTTTCCAAAATCAAGTCTACACCTCCGGCTGAACAAAGGCTCTCCCATACAACGGTAAATTTAATTTTCTCATGCTTTTTATACGTACACACCTACATAACTACGTGTATGTAGGTATATAAATGTGTGCAAACACAACTTTTGTACTATCACATCGCGTTCACCATTTTTCATTTTTGGCTGTCATAATTTGCAGTGATTTACGTCCATGCCAGCGCGCTTCGCCACGCCGCGACGATACATAGAACTGCGAAACCGCTCAACTGCGCAACCGCAACATCAATGCTTTTATTTTTTTTTTTTTCTTCCAATTTTCGCATTTGTTCTCACACACAGCGGGAATTTGCTGTGATTTTTTTTCGGTTTCGGTAAATTACGCGTAAATTGAATTATTTCGTGGATTTATTTGCAGGTCGGCAGCAGCAGCGCTAAATTCAGTCATTGTCACCGCTGCCAGTTGGAAAATGGTTGCACGACACAGTTGCCAACTCGGCTAAAAAGGCCGTCAACAGGTGGTAAATAGCGGCAATTGCTATGTAACGAAGTTTTGGCGTGCTCAATTGATATTTTCACAAGTTTTCCGTTGTAATAAATTACTAATTTTTTAGTTGACAATGTTTGTGAATTCTTGCCGTTAATAGACTAATAAATGATTAAATAACTTGGAATTTTGAAAAAAAAATAGCGCTTAATTGTTTACTGAATTTTAACACAGCTAATCGATGATAAAAATGCACATAACCAGAAGTTTGTCGGATCTAAAAAATTAATGTGTACACCTGGGCTAATTTAATTCTTAATATTTTAAAAATTCTGAAACATTATTCTTCGTGACATTGAAACTAACTTCATATAAGCTGAATTTTAAATAGATCAAATCATAACTTAAGCTATCGATTTCTTTCTGATTTACTTAGCTTTCTGTGATAAGATGAGGGGAGATCAGACAAGGTACCTAACTAAGTTGTTTGCGCTAAGCGGAAGTGAAGTTAGGCGATGCTAAGTTATGTGTGTAGATTTCATGTGTAGGAATTTTAAGTGTGGTGAGTTCTTCTTCGCCATGTTGATTTTTCAATCAAAACCACATACACAACATAACATACGATTACATAACACAACATGACATAACGCAACTTAAAAAACATATATTAAAATACCGTAACATAACAGAACATAACATAACGCAACGTGACATATACAGCATGACATAACATGACAAAACATAGCATAACGTAAAATAAAAGAATACACATTCACAACATGATGTAAAAAACCATACCGTAACAGGCCAGAACAGAGCATAACATACACAACACAAAATAACATATCATAACATAACGTGACTTATACAACATAACATAGCATTACATAACATAGCATAACGTGAAAGAAATAATGAATCATTACCTTCCGTAACGTAACGTAACATAAAATTGCATCATTTTCGTTGCTGATTTTTAAATTTACTAAAGAATTCACTTAAGAAGTTTTCCTTCAAAAATAACATTTGGCACAGCATAAAATTCTTGCAGCTAAAAACTATATTAAAAAATTACTCGAATGCCACATAAAATATATACATATGAATAGGGCAAGGCAAGTACCATCTGTGATTTTATTTTTATTTTTGCTGATAACATTTTCATACTTTACCAATTCAAATTCAATAAGTGCATGATGAACGCAGCTTTAGAAATTTTATTACAAGTTTTACGATATTTGCACAGGTGCTTAACAGGTACAATTTGTTCGCGGTCTCTTCTTCATTTCGAAAAATCATTCGCCGACGTTAATGCCAAGTTCACATTTATTTGCCTCTAGTTATCGCTTTAATTTAACGCCTTTTAGTGGAAATGTGTGTGTGTGTGTGTGTGAGTGTGTACCGAGTGCATGTTTCTCTTGTCTTCATGTCGTTTTAGTAATTTTAATTGCCTTTGCGTGTTATTTGCAAAACTGAGCGATCGGACATTGAACACGTTCTCTAAATAGCTGGACATGAGTTTTTTGTACATCGAAATGTAGAATGCACGGGTATAGCAAAGTGAATGGGCTTGTGATGCCATTCAGGTGGAATACTGAAAATTTCTCAACAAGCATCCGAAAAATAACTGAAATTTTTACAGGACTCCCACAGTTAATTGTTTAAAATGTACCAAATAAAAGAAGGTAGGTAATATTTTTTTTCGCTTTTAATGAAATGTGTCTAACGAAGATAATAAGCTTAAAAGTAATTTTGTTGAAAAGCCTAATATAAATGTATATGACTGTAATCAGTTGGCACAAAAAAGGTGGGCCATTCTTGTCCTTAGGTGTTCATAAGTACTTAATAACTGAGGAGGGGTTAGTAGATTTTTATATAAAAAACAAAAATATTTTCTTCTGGTTATCTGATTATTACCCAAAAAATTTTGTAAATGTAACTACTATTTACTTAAAGTAGAAAAAAAATAAGGAAAATAGTAGTGAAATACATCTTCAATGGTGGTTTGTAGTCTTAATACTTCAAACATACACTGTGTGATACTAAAAGTGAATCAGCTTCAGAGAAAATTTTCTAAAAATTATGTTAAAAAAGTTTCGTGTTCAATTTTCTTTTAGGTTTGCACAAAGTTTGAAATTTTGATTTATTTAATTTTTTTTTTAGAGAATGGACAAAATCGGAAAAACACACACTTGAAGTCAACCAAACTGAAGTTAACCTTTATTACGGCTACTTCTGCTAGGAAAACTCTTCACTGATTTGGGAACAAAATTTGAAATTTTAGAGAGCTCCTCGCAGAACTTACCAGTATACTCACGTATTCCCATCCTAAGGTTGAGTTATGGTGCAAAATAGAACATCTAAACTATCGGCTCCCATATACGTTATAAGCGTTCGATTTGACCGATTCCGACAAATGTCTAATAAATTATAAAAACGCACCCGGCTGCCAAATTCCATAAAAATAACTCTTAATTTGAGGGATTAGTTTTCGTTCAAACAGACGGACAAACAGACGAATATGGCTAAATCGACTCAGTTCATCGTCCTGACTATTTAGGTTTACATTTTGATGGGTCTAACTTTCATCCATCTGGTGCTTACAAACATCGGACCAATACATACCATTTCCATTTAAGATATAAAAAGCATCACTGTACTAAGGACTGACTGTAACTCCGAAATTGTGAAAAGCTCTTACCGACCTAAAAAGCGTTTACGCAGTGATTTTCACAACGTAAAACCTTTTCTTCGTATTTTTGAATCATAAAGAAAATCATTTTTTTTCAATTATAATAAATAAGAATTCGTTGTCAGGATTTTCAACAAAGTGCAGTGAGATCGAAAAGAAGAAAACTTTGATTACAGATGAGCGAATTATGCCGTTTTCGATTAGTTTAAGTAATTTTTTTTTGGGTTTAAAATTATTCAAAAATATTTTAATATTAATTACGATATAGCAAACCGAACTGTAAGATTTTGTAATTTTAAATTTAAAACACACAGCTTTTCGAGCAGATAATGAGGCTTTTTTGCATATCTGAATGCCCGCTTTTTTGAGTTTTACTTAGATTTGCGGATATATTTTTATATATCTATTTAATTTTGTGCTATATTTTGTATGTTGGAATTTAAACCATAGCAGTATCGGGTGCCAATTTTAATAATCGGTCTTAAACTTCAAAAATAATTATTAATATAAATTAGCTTGATTTCCAACTTAAAGTAAGTTTATTTTTTATAGATTTAACTTTATCTAATAGATTTTATTTCCCTACAAAAAGAAATCTCTGAATGCTCTTATTTCATGCTTAAATTCGTGTTGAAACATATGCACTCGTATATATGTACGTGACCCAGTTACGATTAGAACGTTTGGTGACAGCGCGAATATCGCATTTGTTCCGCTAACTCTGCCATCGGCCATGCAACGTTCCATTGACCAACTGTGCAACACCATAAATTTGGCTTTATGTTAGTTAAGAACACTTAGTGATATGTGGGCGTTTGTTTGTCATACAAAAACGTGCATCCATACATTCAGACACACTTATGCAACGAAATTTTATCTAGAAAGCATATAAAGAAAGAATTTTATGCAAATCATTGGAATTATTTGGTTGGCGTGGGTGAGAGTAGAATAAGTTCGCCTTTTACTTTGCAATGAAGAAGGGACACAAAGAAAATTTGGCATTTTCATAACTGTGACATTGGATCTCTTGCTCCTGGCATAAAAGGGAGTGCCCTTAAAATATTTTTCTAGGAAAAAATGTTTTTGTAGACTTGTTGGTCGATGATGTAGTGCGTCAGCAAGAGGAGGCACAGTTTCCTTAATGGAAATAGTTCGTATGAGATGGTTTACAATTTTGTTAACTATACAGCGAGCATTCCTACTAGTTGTTTTTCTGAAACACATTTAGTTAAAACTGTCTTGGCCTAAATTGGAGTTGTAGTGACAGAATTCATTTCACCTTTTTACCTACTGAGTTAAGGTGGGCAAAGGGAGCACATTTGGTCGAAAAATCCAGCCTATGTAAGACTACTTCTGACAACGGACAAGGTCTGATCGACTTCGCCTTGGTAAAAAAAATTTGTGTACCAAATTTCAGCAATGAAGCATTCACAAAGCTGATTGAGTGTCACCTTATTAAAGAATGGAAAACCGAATTGATTATGTTTTCCAGTGTGAAGAAATGCGAGTAATAAAGGCAGGTAGAAATTAGAATAGAAAATAAGGTAGCAAGATAATGGTTTCAAGACAGAAAAAGGAAATTTATTTGTTAGATCGGTGTTTGAGTATTGCAATTGGCTTGAGAGATTTTTTAAAGTTTTTCTACGATTTGCACTTCGTTCAATGAGTTTTTCAGATCCTTTGCCATCTAACCGATTTCGATGTCCTCGTATTGATTGACTTAAAATCCTATGAGGACAGAAGATTTATTCTATCGTATTCGTTTGTAATTGTTCTCATTTCTGGGACTATTGATTGTCCTACGCTTCTTAGTTCAATTTAGTTTAATGTCCCGCATAAGAATTTTAAGCTGTAAACCTAATATAGCTATAGGGTAAAGCCGAGATAGATGCCCCAGGGGGATAGATGCCCCATATTCAAAAAACCTAACTTCCCGAACTCGTGACAAAATTTTTTTTTAAATTATTAATAGGCTTAGTCATACCACAATTTATTTACCAAAGGTCATTCATGTAGTGTGGACAGTTTCGGTGATACGTACAATTATATCCGCGGCGAAGTTAAAAAACGCGTAAAAGTTTTAAAGGTAAATTTTTGAAGTGACATAACTTTATAGTGAGAAATTATTTCGATTAAATTTTTGTTTTCCTCAATATATTGATTCATTGAGACTGCACCTACGTATTAATAAATGTATTTTTGTTAATAATTTATTTAAAAAATACGAGGGCATCTATCCCTGTCAAAAAGGATAGTTGCCCTGATTTTTCGAGGTATAGATGCCCCTAAGGGCATGTATCCCTCCCAACATCACACATGAGGAGTTCCAAACTGAAGCGCAATAAGTGTAGGCTAATTCACTGTATTCTGGTTTGGGGCTCCTCTTGTGTGATGTTAGTAGGTAAGTATATAATTTTGAAATATTCCTAGAGTCCGATACATATATTTTATATAGTATTTACATTTGCGTTTTTACAGATTTCAAACTAAGTAGGTAGCTATGCCGAGAGTATATAAACGAAAGGAGGGAGTGCGGGCTCGAGTATGTGCATGGAGCAAGCGTTCATTGAAATGGACAAAAAAAAACCTGGGGATAAACCAAATATCCCGAAAATTTGGAATTCCATCGAGGACATTGCGAAGACGGGTTTCTGCTAAAAATACTAAAAAACTGACTCTAGGTATGTATTGAAGATCGTGTAGTCTCTAGTTTCCAATACCTAGATTTATTAAGTTTTTTTTTTTTCTTTTTTAGGAAAACATCCTACTTTGGATTTTGACAACGAGAAAAGGCTAGTAAAGCACATTTTGAAGCTCGGTGATGCAGGATTTCCCCCAAATAGACAAGGTATACGTATACTTTAGCTTATCAATTTGCTAAAAAACTAGGGATAAAACACAATTATAACCACGAAACCGAAATGGCTGGAAGTGCATGGTGCAAAAGTTTTATTGAACGAAATTCAGAGCTGTCCATCAGACAAGCTGAGGGTTTATCCGTGGCTAGAGCTAAAGGTCTTAATAGAGAAGAAGTTAATAGCTTCTATGATCTTTTGATCAAAGTTTTGATTGAAAATGATCTGGTGGACAAACCAGAAAAAAAAAAAAACAATATGGATGAATCTGGAATTCAATTAAATAATAAACCCGGCAAAGTCATAGCAAAAAAAGGTACAAAAGTCGTCAATTCCGTCACATCCGCCGAGAAAGGTGAAACCATGACGATTGTTGCATGTTGCAATGCAATTGGAAGTTTCCTTCCACCAACTGTTATAATGAAAGGTGTGAACAAGAAACCTGAATTTGAGGAGGGACTTCCGTTGGGAACAAAAGTCTTCATAAACAAAAAGTCAGCTTATATCAACACTGAGCTTTTCTATAAATGGTTAACAACTCATTTCATACCTTTGAAGCCCCAAGGTAAGGTTCTGCTGATTTTAGACGGCCACTCGTCACACTCAACTGCACCAGACATGCTGCAAGCTGCTTCTGATTATGATATAATTTTATTGTGTTTGCCAAGTCACACAACTTCAGCCTTACAGCCTTTAGACAGGTCGGTATTTGGGCCACTTAAAACGTATTTCAATCATGAAACTAATCAATTCATGCGCTTGAATCCTAAAAAAAAGATCAGCCGTTACAATGTTGGAAAGCTTATACATAATGCTTGTGACGATAAGCATAACTTTTAGCTCCATGCAATTCGGGAATGACCCTTCCGAGCCGTTCGAAACCAAACGAGGCTCTAGACTAGTAGATGCACCAAATTATAATTTCTTCGGCGAAAAATATGAATATTAATATGATAATATGAACTCTGAGCTCCAACTTCGATCTAGCTGGCGTATGACATGCTGGAGATCAAGCGAAAAGTGAACTTTAAAGATAGCCAATAAAAGCACTCAAATTAAAACCACATAAGCTATTACACCTATTGCGTTGTGTAAACGCACAAATCAACATCGAAGCGCTCATGTCACACACGACGGGAGGTGCCCCACTGTCCATGTCTGCCATCCATGCCATGTCCGTGTTGCAACGAGTCATTGCTCCATTTTTCTATAATTGAATTTATATTGATTTAATTACAAGCGATAGCGGAAAATAGAAGAGTAACGAGATGGAAAAAATATGACTCAAACTATTCGTTACATGAATGTTTTTATTTATCTTTCTGATTATCCAACATATTTTTAGTGATGCTGGCTTGTTGAAGCAATAATTGTTAGTTGAAATTTGTATTTTTGTGCATTGATTTATTAAAAATTAAATATAAAAATCGCTCGCAAGATACCACCCGGGCATACAATAAAGCGAGTTGCTATAAGCGTTGTAAAAAATCAATTAAGGAATAAGAGTTTTTGAATGGAAAGTATAAGAAGGTTGTATATCCGATAATCTATAGGTTTTATTGATGGACTTTGTTACGTTACCAAAAAAGCGCTGCCGTTAAAATCTATAAATTTGGCTGAAAAAATATTGATGACTGATTTTTTTTTAAAAAAGGGCTCGCATATAATATTATTATTATTAAGAATATTATTATTGTTATTGTTGTTTTTATTATCGATACTTTATTTTGCTAGTATGTAGCAGTTCACGCACTTCTGAAATGATGTTATGAATTTGTGTATGTTCATATATGGAGTGTTCTGCGTTGAGATGAGTAATTTTTATTTTTATATCTATACCATTTTATCTCTATAATTTTATATTTACCTTGAACTACACCTTTATCTTTATTTCCGCATCTCCATTTTTATTTTTATCATTTTCCCGATCTAAGTATTCCGATCGACCTTGTATTAGCTCTACTCCAAGACTACTACTCAACCTTTTGTCGTGCCAACCATTTCAGTGACGCCATGTTAAATTTCAATTTACTACACTCGCTATAGAAGCTTCATTGGAATAAAGTAGACCATAATCAAATCCTTTTACTCCTGACTGATAGAAATAAAGTATTTCTGGAATAAATCCAAATGTGATAGAGGCATTCTATTTCAATGAAAAATTTTTTTTTTCGATTTAGATATAAATTGGGTATGTAAAAAAAACCATAACCTGTGCCGGAACGCGCAGAATTCAAAATTTTTTTTCCATAGTTATGGAACATCAGTAATTTTAGTTGTATCGTCGTAAGTCATTGTTTATCACTCCATAGCGCGCAAGATTTTAGTTTAATTAAACAAGTTATTAAGTAGTTTCTTTTTGTTGTTGTTGTAGTTTCGGACAGGTTAGGTATTGAAAAACGACACTGAAGAAGACACAACGTCGAAACCGGTTTGTTTTAAAACCAAACTTGACAAGGGATGACGGAAAATTGTGCCAAAATTCGATTATTAAGTACCTTTTTATTGACAAGGAGTAAGCGATTTATAAAAGAATTATATTACTAAAAAACTGCTCTTACGTTTGTTAATAAGAAAAACCAGTGGCTGAGAAATTATGTTTGCATTATTTCTTTAATTTGCGCTTGATAGAACGTATGTATATCGAGGAATAAACTGTCCAATTTTCAATGAACAGATCCCGATATATTAATTTTTTTGTGAAACATTGTTTCATACATTTTTTTTTCTTCACTTTGCGTTTACGTACATACATCGGACCACGTCTGCAACATATCCAAAATTCGCGCAAAAATAGTTTTTGACCATATGAAATAGTGTGGAATGCCTATAATACGATCTTTAGAATTCTTCACTTCCAAAACATAAGGCATCACAATGCAGAAGTACTCCTCATATATGTGTTCATGTCTATTGCAATCTTACATTCACAATTAAGCCCAAGAACTTAGATAGCAGTGTTGCGATGGTATCTACCTTTAAAAGGCCTTATTTATTGATTTTGATATGCGATTACTTAGCCAAAAGGACACTACGATTGAATTTAGGAAACACATTGCGTATAGCGCCACATAGCGCAAAAAATTTTTGAAAAATAATTTCATCCTCCTTTCAACGGTTCCTATATTCCTGAATTTCAAGCAAATCGGATCAGAAAACGACTTTTGGGAATATGCCGACCAAAGAAAAGAGATCTGCACATACAAAAATTATTTAGAAATAATATGTAGCAAAGGAATGTTTTCTTTCTTAACAACATTTACAAAATTAAAAATTTTATTCTACACATAAATATTGTTTACAAACTGCAAATAGGCGTACGCTTTTCCAGCTGTTATTGAACAAATTTTACATTTGGCTTCAATCGAAATATTTTCTTTAATAGAACTAAGTATGTATTTCTTAAAACGGTTAAATTTTCACACGAAGACCATAAGAGGGTTACAATTAAATCAATAAAATAATAAAATTACAATTGAATTGATTAAATGTCGCTGGTGAGTTTAAAACTTGCAAGTTCACACACGGTGAGTTTCAACGTGGTGAGTAAAGGAACAACGAGTTTACGTGTGGTAGTTCTAGGTATAGCGAGTTTAGATATGGTTAGTTTAGGCATGGTGAATAAAGGCATGGTCGGTAAAGGTGTGGTAGATATGGTGGGTTTTTGTAAGTTGAGTTTAAGTGTGTAAAAAATGTAGTGAGATGAGTAGCACTTCTTTCGTTTTCAACCATTTCCGTATTCACCCTTCTCTCCAGCATTATTTTCATCCTATTTACGTGTTCATTTTTCAATTAACTACCACCATATTTAAAAGAGCTTGAAAAATATTGTGTAGGTACATATAAATGTGCATTTGAATTTGTTTCTCATGCCATCTCGAACCCATCTTCACTTGAGTACTCAAAAAACCCTATACGAACTACTTTGCTTAATATGCCCAACAAAAAAGATGCAGCGGCGGCGGCGGCAGCGGCAGTAAAACAACAATAAACGTAACATTGCCATTGCGATAAGCATCGCAGCGACACGACACCAAAGTGACATTTGAAGAGCAGCGAAAAAAAAAAATTGCAGAAGCAATAAAAAAGTGCACGCCGCCGCCACGGAAACAACAGCACTTCAGGCGCGATTCGTGATTTGTGGGAGTGGCAAAATTTAAATAACTTCTTGCGATACTAAATTCAAAAGCGAACAACTGGGAATCCAAAAAACAAAATCATCTCTTTGATGCTATCAACGGTGTTGACATGGGCGCGGGTACAGTAGGCGAATCAAGAAAATCATTCATTCATTCGTATGAAAAAAAGGTGCGCCAAGTCAAGAAGTTAAAATTTCTGGGATTATACTACATACCTGCCGCTTGTACAATCAAGAAGAGAAAAAAACAAGAGCAAAAATGTCATGGCTTCTGTGATCTTTATGATTTGCGCACGAAAAGAAGGTTTGAATAAAAAGGAAACTGCAAGCGACATATGCAAAGCAGGCCTTGTTAATTTAACCTTACATACATCAACTCCCCATGCTCTTTATGTATAATCACATAACAAAAATCTTAACATCAAACTTTGCGCTGCAGGTAAACATCGATTGCGACGAATGCCTCCTGCCGCCTTCACTGCGCCGTTGCAACAGCACGCAATGGTGCACGTTCAGTGGCGTTTAGGTCGACAACACTTGCTATTAAGTGCATAAATACAAATTTTTAAATTTAAACTCTTATGCATGTATGTACATACATATGGTGTAGCATTTTTATAGCTTCTTCGTTTTTCTTTTCATTTAATTTTTTATTTGTGGCTTAGCATTAGTTAAGTCCTTTGTTGTTGCCGTAGCAATTAAGCGTGCAATAAATCCTGTTTCCTTTTTCCTGCTTAGGCCACACGTACGAGTACATACAAATGCATTTAATTATTTACATTCGTTTAATGTACAAAATTTTCAATGCAGTGCGTATTTGGTGGTGGCAATAAAAGTTGCACTTAAATATATTTATTGGAATTTTATAGCTACACTATGGGCGTCTTACGCTTTTGTACTACTCACGGAAAATTAAGTGCACTATTTGAGGTGTCAAGACAAGGTTTATATCCTTATTTATGAAATACAAATCGAGTTGCTGGAACTATAATTTTAAATAGAATAAGTTTTATAGGAGACTTTGTAGATGTTTTTTTTTTAACTAATGCTTAGATACAACCAGTATTAATTTTGGTTTTGTAAAACAAATTTTTTGAAATTACAGCCTTTGATTTCTAGTTTTCTAAACTTTCATTACAAATGTACAAGTTTCTCATAGTACTTCTCTACCTTCGTTTAAGTCCGTTTCCATCGGGTTGCATCAAATTGGTGGAAATTTCGAAAGGAGATTGAAATTGCCTGAACATTTCGTAATTTATGACAACTGCAAATACTAATTATAAGGATTATTGTTCAAATATCCGGAATAATAAATATTTGATGGTATAAGATAAATGAGAATGATTTTTTAAGTCAGTGATAACAATTATTTTGAGAGCAATATTTGAATAATTGTCAGTATGTTTCATACATTCATAGATTTTTACTTTGAGACCAATTTAGTTATATTACACTAAAAGTATAAAGTATAAAATATAAAAATCAAGAGGAAAAAACAAAAGTTTTTATTTTTTTTTAGTTTTTTATTGTTTAGGAGATTTAAGGGCGATAAGTGTTTAGAAAAAATTATAAGGGAGTAGCAACAATACTCAAAGCGCTAGAAGTTATAGTACTATTTCGGAAATCAACACATTTCCTCATCAGACTTCTTTCTTCTTGGCTTACGCGGGAAGACGACTTCGAACGAAATACTTAATAAGGCATCTAAACGCGCTGAGCTCAGCTTACGCTGTGTTAGCAGTTCGATTCGAAATAAATTTGTATATTTTAGTACATTTTTTTTTTAATTTTTTTATATATTCTCGGTACATTTTCGGTATATTTTCGGTACATTTACAGTACATTTCTAAGACAGTTTTATCACATAGTATTTCGTAAATTTTTAATACTTTTTCGGTACATTTTCGATACGATTTTAGTACTTCAATTAGTCTCGAATAGTTTTTTTTGACTGATCCCGAAATGGACCCGTAAAATTTCTGAACTAATGCCGAACTGATCCCAAAAAATACTCGCTTACTAGTACTTAATATAAGTTTCAAAAATAGTAAGAGCAGCTCGCCAACAACTGGAAATCTCAGTGTTTGTTGCATGTCGCATACCTTAAGCGTCTTTTATTTTTATTTTATTTTATTTTATTTATTTAATAGATATGCAAAGTTCCGTTTAAATCAATAATCAAATTATTTCAAAATCTACCTCTGAAACGCTTCGAAAGAAATTACAAGACGAAGAGGATGATGTTTTATCGATAAGCAGGATATTTTAAACCAATTTGCCAATGATGCCTTAAATTACGCCTATTTTCTCACTTAGTAGACGCTAATTAATTATTCAAGAACTTATATTTTCTCTGCGCAGAAAGTTCAAGCTTTTAACTTAAATAATTTAAAATATTATTCTTTCAAATAATTTCTACAAAAAGCCTCATGCCGTTTATGCATTAATAGTAACTACTTTGAAACTAGTTATAGCAATAAGAAGTTTATAACTTGAAATTCAAAACGTTTATAATTTCTTGGTTTGAAATATGGTTTAGCTCATTAATGCTATGTAAGAATAAAACGGCTCCATTTTAGCGTAAATTTTTGACATTGTTTTCGGAATTTGGTACCATGTAACGCATGAACAAAATTTGTTCTTGTATGGAAGAAGAAGGCAAGAACCCTGGCAAAAAAAAAAAATTGTGAAAAATAAATTGATCCTTCACTGAAACTTACACTTTATTAGAAAATAATTGCTATTATAGGAAAGCGTATACTTAAATGTACTCTAAAAATCATTTGAAAATTTTTACTCGAAATAATGTCAAATTACCACTATCCGTTTTTAAGGTATTTATGCTATTTATTTGTGTTAGAAATACTTCAATAAATAAGAAATGCTTTAAAATTATATTTGATTATTTTTAATAAAAGCCATGTAACGTCAAATTAGAATAACCAGGAAATACAATACACTTGGCTCTAATCTTTTATTATTAAAAATTCATCAAAAATACTACTTAGTTTGTTCTTCTGTTATTCATACAATTTTTTATTCCAATAACAAACACTAAAATTTAATTATTTTTCTACCAAAAAACTTCTTACTGTTTACCATAAAACGGTACTAAAAATCATTGATTTCTGTAATTTGCATTTTCCCATGAAAGCGAAAGAAACAATACAAGTGCCAGCAGTCAGCGACCCTTCTTCATTGAAGTAAAGTACAAGCACCTCGATTGTTTAAGAGGCGTTGAATGTCGAACGAACGATCATTTTGTGATCGAACAGCCAGTCAATCTCACCATTCTATGGCTTCACTTCTACTCGTACGGCAAGTGTATTCGATTTCAAGGCAGCGCAGAAGAAGCTACGCGTTCCTGATGTACTTCAGTTAACTGTAAATCGCTTGGTAATTAGCGCATAAAGTTAGCTTAGTGTTATTGGGGCGATTCTTAATTGAATTCAACAGTAATGAAATTAACCCTTTCGCTACATAGTATCCATATGGATACACTCAACTTTGTGGGCGGCTGGCAAACTCCCTGTCATAAAAACCACTTAGTTTTCATCTGATTTTGGTTTCTTAAGGTCTTAGAAAACACCTACAATTAAAATATTGAAGGTTTTCTTTGAACTGAGAAAAATATAACAATTTAAAAAAAGAGCCCTATTTTATTTTGAATTCTTGCTGAAAAAGAGGCTTTGCTATATAACAATTATATGTAAATGTGACCATATATATTATTTTAAACATATCAAATATGTAGAAAAACGTTCATTTTAAAATTTTGCGTTATTAATTTTTTGATTTAATATCTATAAAAGCCTTGCCGATTTTTTAAACATACCTTGTATCCATATAGATACAAACGCAAGTTTTGGTTGTAAACGGTGTACGCACAAGACAAATAAAATCATCTTGCGTTTGATGCTTCTACCGTGCAGACGTTTGTTACTAGTTCTACTGACAGCAACATAATTGAAAAAATGCCTAGAAAGTTAGAAGATCATGAAATTGAGCAACTTTTAACTACTTTCGTCGATTCTGATATTTCTGACTTAGAAGATGAATCGGACGAATATGACCTGGCTAACAATTTATTAGATGCGCTTGAGAACAATAAAAGCTTTTTATTAGAAGAGCTTTCTCAAGAAGGTCCTTATGAGATAAACATACAGGATATAGATGTTGTTGATGATGAGGGTTCCGGGGAAATTGATGAAGTAGAGAGCCATTTTCATTGAAAAAGGCCGGCCAATTTCGTTGGAAAAAAGCTTCTTGGGCCACTCCTGAGATTAATTTTACTGAAACTTACCCAAAGAAATCTTTAAAATTACCTGTAGAGTATTTTTTGGAGTACTTTACAGAAGAATTTCTCCAACAACTGGTATCCTCAACAAATCAGTCATCAATGATTAAAAATGGAAAATCTTTAAATTTGACTACCGTAGAACTTCTGAAATTTCTAGCTCTTGAGATAGAGATTGGTACCATTGGATATCCGCGTTTGGATATGTATTGGACAGTGGGTACCGTAATACCATCATTCCCCGAAAATATGCCGAGACAAAGATTCCATTCTTTGCGAAATAATTTAAAGTTCACAACAAATTCAACTCAAAGCGACAAACTGTACCTAATTCGTCCACTTATTAATATGTTTACACGAAAATCGTACACTCTTCCGAAAGATGAAAACCTTTGCGTGGATGAGATGATGGTTCCTTTTAAAGGGAGAACTGCTTTGAGGCAATATATGCCCAAGAAACCCATCAAATGGGGAATGAAATCTATCAAGGAAAAGGCACAACATTAACTGAATCAAAGTTAGGGCTTTGCTCTGATATTGTCATTCAACTTTCAAAAACTCTTCCTCAAAACAATAATTATTTCTCGACTCTAAATTTAATATCGTATTTACGCCAAAAATGCATTTGGGCTACTGGTACTATCAGAGGAAATAGATTTGGTAAACTTGATTTCAAAACTGAAAAGCAGTTGCAAAAGAGGGCCGTGGAAGTTTTGACTACCGTGTAGAGAGAGCAGACAATATTTTTTTGCTAAGATGGCTCGACGGAGGAATTGTGCAACTCGTGTCATCAATTCATGGTCATGAACCCCTAAATGCAGTACCCCGATTTTCTGCTGAAAAAAACAAAAAAATTCAAATAGCACAACCAAACATAGTAGCAGAGTACTATAAAAATATGGGGGGAGTAGATAAATTGGATTTTCTGCTCTCTTTGTACAGAATTTCCATAAGATCTAAAAAGTGGACTCTGAAGATATTTGACCACTTTATTGATTTACATAGCTGTGTGCAATTCGTGGTTAGAATACAGAATGGGCCACGAAAACAATGGACACAAAAATAAATATATGGATTTGTTGAGTTTTCGTAATGATATTGCGAACGGGCTAATAGATCGGTCAAATCAACAGGCATGTTCTCGTAAACGGGGACGCCCCACATCATTTTTAAATGAGGGCATCCCAATCAGTCCAACGACTTCCGGGATAAGACGTAAAGCTACACCATCGACTTCTATTCGATATGACGGAAAGCAACATTGGCCGGAACACGTGAAGGATAAAGGTAGATGCAAAATTGAAGGATGTAAGGGACAAACCAGATACAAGGGACTTTCAATATATATCAAAAGAATACAATTTGGTAAGTCAATTTCTTGTAGTGTTTACTTCACTTTATATTCTAGGTATCATTTTTGTTTTTATTTATTTTAGTTTATAAGAATATGAATTGTATAATTTTTATTTTATACATATATATTTACTTTTTATTTATTGAAAAATATGAATTTGTAAGTATTTTAACCACCGAGACAAATAAAAATTTAAATAAAAAAAAATTAAATTCTGGCGATTTTCTTTACCTTACACCAAATTTGTATCCATATGGATACATTCCAAAAAACACATTTAGAGTAAAATTTTTTTTAAATCGAAAAGTGATCGTTATTTCTAGGGTCAATAAGACTAAGAATTGAAAGAATTGGATTTTTAAAGCCACCCTTTAAAAACTTGTAGCGAAAGGGTTAACGAAATAACTATTATTCGGATGAGAAAATGAGAAGCTGTACATTGAGGGCAAATTAAGCTAAACAAAAAATCTTCAGCAGCTTGTGAGAATACAACGAATTTTGTATTTGGCTTTGGGTGTGTTGTTGGTGCATATTTACCACTAATTTTTATTTTATAAAATTTATATAAATTTTCAATTAAAATACTGTAGATTTTCTAAAAAAGTCCTTATACTTGTAAACACAAATTTCAAACTTTATAGAAAATTTAAATATCAACCTAAGTTAAACGAAAGTATGTCGGTATAATTTTTTTTTTAAATTTACCTATTTAAAAATTATAATTGTTTTGAATATGCTGTTTTATAGCCTGCTTAATTTCAGCGTATCAAAGTGGAACTTTAAACTTTTTTGATTTTTTTTACTAGCGCTCATCCAAAGTTTCTTCCATATAAAAGAAAATCTCGAGCAAGAGTTATTTATATGTATGTAAGACACGGCGGAGTAAAAAATAAAAGTCCATAAACAACGATAATATTTTGTTACAAAAAATTTGAATTTAATTATATTGAAATTAAATGGGCTTCAAAACTGCGGGCTTCATAAATTTGTAAAGCTTTATTTTTTCATTGCATCTTTGTTATTTAAGGCCCAACTTATTCTTTTAAACCAGTTCACGAAAGTTGTTATTTTGAAAGATGTTAAATCAAATTCTTCGAAGTAACTTTTTATGTGTCAATTGAAAAAACGAATCGGCGTTAAAGCTAAAAAACAATCAAAAAGAAAATTGTTATATGGCCAACCAATAACAAAAATTAAACTTTTTTTTTTGGAAAAAATTTCATAAACATTTCAAAGAAAATTTCAAGGAATGCGACAGTAGTTTAAATATGGACGATAGTTTTTAAGTCCTAGCAAAGTAATTGACTCATGATCAATTTGAAATGAAAGTTTTAAATATATAAAAATGCCTTAAAAATTCCTTAACAAGCTATGAAAACATTTGCAAAAGCTACAAGCTGAGCTGTAGTCAACTTATGGAATATCAGTTTGAAGAAGGCAGATACAAACTTGTAGACCAATCACGGCTATGATGGCGACTTCGCCAATTATTCAAGAAGCCTCCGGTCTCATTTTCTTTTTTATTTGTTTATAGTCACATTTGTGTGACTAAGGTCAGTGAGCGATTTCGTGTTGCGTATTTTGCTCTGCATAAAATGGTATTCTACATACTCTTTACTATAGACATGACCTGACCCTATAAGATAATTATATTTTCCTGAAAAGATAGGAGGCAAAAAATCCTCGCGGAAACAAATTTTTAAGCGATCGAGAAGTGAAGGGCGCATAACGTTCTTTTTGCTAAGGTAAACACAAACCAAGCGATAGTTTTGAAAATGTTTTTACAAAACCGTTGAATGTATTCAGAAAGAAAACTAAAATTTTGTTTCTACCTTTCCATTTCGTGAACTTTAAAACGATCCTTCTATATACTATATATATATATATACATCATTAACAGCTTTTTTTAATTACTCTTGTATTTTTGAAGTTTTCTTTAAATTTTTATGATTTATTACCACCGCAGTCAATTGTTTCTTTTAGTTCTCCTTGTAAGTATTTCATGAATAAGTACTTATGCAAATCGGTTTGCTTTTACAAAATCCATTCTAAGCCACTTAACCTTCTGACTTGTGAGTCAAGTAGCTGTAATTTATTTATTAAGGTGTGCCAATAACAAAAGTAGAAACCGTTTATTACAACTGGAATTAGACCAGCTTTGGTATGTAATATATATTTATGTAAATGGTGGCAATTTTTTATTTTTATTTTTTTCTAGTTATCTTTTCTGCTGTGCATTTATTATAAGGCTAGTAGTTAATGAACCAATTACTAAAAACAAGGCGAAACATAATGTTTGCATGTATTTGGTGATTCAGAAATTGTTAGATTTTGATATTTTTGAGAGTTTATGACTTATTATAAGTGAATTCGTTAAAAAATTATTAACATCCGAAATCTCGCTAAATCGGAATGAAAAGTCATTTACAAATATCGATTTGTAAATTAATAAGTACACACATTGTTATGCAAAGAAAGGGAGAAGAAAATAAGCTACAATTAATATAACGTCTTTCAGAATTATCTTTTCACAGAGAATTATTGTAAAATATATATTTACTTTTTTTAGTTTATTGTATTTTTTAATGTTGTACAGAATTTTAAGCTGTATTTTAATTTAAAAATACTTTTATTATTATACCTAGATTAAAGTAAAATAATTACGAAAGTTAGTATATATTGCAACCTTAAATATATATTCTGATACCCCTTCAGTTGTTAAGGCAAAGGTCCCTAAAGATCTTCAAGAAGATTGGCCATACATATAAACCCATATATTTCGGATGGACCTAAATTTAATTTAATTTAATTTATTTATAAAATATTATAGGCACAGTAAGACACCAGGTCTTTTCGTTGTACGCATATTACATAGATTATTTTTACATGACATTGAACTTAATCCTAAGGAAATATCGTAAGTACAATAAATATAAAAAGTACAAAGTACTAAGATTGATAATTATAATACAATGAAATATTAAAAGATTTTAAAGGAGGGTGTATATTTATTAGGGGAAAGGGGTAGGATATTACATGAATAGATTTGTAACTGCCGTTTTGAAGCATCCAATCGATGTTACACATTTGATTGAAATTGGTAGTGAGTTCCAAGTTCTGACAGCACTAACAAAAAACAATCTAGAGGCCGTCAGAGTTTTGTATTTTGGGATAACAATATTGTGCGTACGGTTTGATTGCACAAATTTTAATTTTCGGAAAAGATAACCTGGTTGACGGTTTCTAATAATTTTAAATAGGTATACCATATTGCGGGCCTTGAGATAATTTTCAAGGGTGGACCCAAGGATATTTTTGGTATATAAGGAAATGTGGTCAAATTTCCTTTTACAGTAGATGAACCTAGCTGCGTTATTAAGAGCTAGATTTAACTTGTTTTTAGAATCGTAGCTTAGGGTACCATATACGAGTTCAAAATAGGAAATTTGAGGCACTATAAGGGACTTAACCAATTTGAGTTTTGTGCTTATCGGTAGACAATAACATGTATGCCATAGATTTCTTAATGTGAAGTAAATTTTTGTTATGCAGTGACGTATATGGTCTTCGCATGTTAAGCGAGAGTTCATTTTAAAACCAAGATTATACACAACGTTTTGAAATTTCAGTTCCGTTCCATTTAGAACAACTGGTGATAAACTACTGAGATCAAAAGAATCACTCATAATTGGAAGCACCTGTGTTTTAAAAGCATTTAAGCAGAGACCATTCACGTGGGCCCATTCTTCAATTCTTACTAGGTCCTCATTTAATCTAGCTACCAAGTCCTCACCAAGGCCAATGGGACGTGAGAGGTATATCTGGGTGTCATCCGCATATAGGTGAATTGAGGCATTTTGACAGCAGTGAACAACGTCATTAATAAATATACTGAAAAGTATAGGGCCCAAAATGGAGCCTTGGGGTACTCCAGAGGTAATTTCTCCGCGATATGAAAATATATCTCCACACTGGACTTGTTGGTATCTGTTTGATAGGTAACTTCGCATTAGCTTAATTGCTGTTGTATTGAAGCCAAAATAATGCTTTAATTTTGAAAGAAGGATATCATGATTTACGCTGTCAAAGGCTTTAGAGAAATCTAAAAGTACTAAGATGGTAAGTAATTTTTTATCAAAAGCTGGGCGGATGTCATCCATAATTTTTAACACGGCTGTGGAACAACTGTGGTTCGATCTGAAACCAGACTGGAACTCACTCGAGTTCGAGAATAATTAAGCAAGAAAGATATTTCCACATTTGACTTATTTTATCTAGAAAATCTTCAACTGGGGATGATTGCCCCCAGAAGGTCTCCGAACCATTGAATGGAGGGTAGCTGCTTTCCTAAGCCATCTCATTCCCTTATTTTCCCTTGATGCCCGGTCCTCAAAAATAGGGATAGTTTATTTATACTGCCAAGAGTGTTTAATTTTTCTAGGCAGTACTAGACTAGCTTAGATTACACAATAGGTGAAACTAATAGCAGCTTCGTTTTCTTTTGCAACTTTGGAATTGGTATATCTACGAGAACAAAAATCTGTAGAAGAAGTTTGACAAAACTGGATATCAAAAGGCAATGATTAACCGTAGTCCACTTTTGATACATTTCTTTTAATACATTTATCATTAAAATTTCAATTATTTTTCTAGAGGACTGGGAGAAATCTTTCGTCTGGTGTAAGCTGACATTTGGACGATTATTTCAAATAGTAGACGAGATAATAAGCAAATACTAGGCCAAATAATAAGCAAGAGCTGGCTTAGATCGCAAGTCAATTCTCACCAAAGCAGCAATTTATAACAAAAGGGTCTGAGAATGTTCGATCTTCTTCGAAAATTCCAAATAAATAAGTGAATGATTTAAAACTGGTTAACTTACTTAAACTTGTCCGAAGCAAATTTACAAACTAGAACCATTCTGTTGACTAACTGGTCACAAGTTAATTAAATACTAGTTGCAAACTAGTCCGAATTGGCGTCAGAATAGTCCAGAAACCAGTCGCGCATTATGCCACTCCCCAACTACTTACAAAAAAGGCATCATTTGGTTCTAAATTGATACCAGCTAGTTCCAAACTCGTCTGGAACTAGTTTCGTCTAACCCAGTGAAGTTTTTTCTTATCACATAATTGTCGTTTTTTTTTTGCGAGAAAAAAGTGGCACTACGCCATATTCGTTCAGTTTTGCATTAACTTGTTGGCAACCCGCATTGGAAATTATGTATTTTCGAAAAAGATGCTAGCTTGAACGTCTTTCGTATGAAAATCATATTGATTTGAGGCTTCAGACAGTTGAATGTTCTCATTTAGAAAATTCAATATGTTAATCCAGTAACTAGATAAAAAAAAATTATGGAATTCAATCTCAAGATTAATGAATTAAGTTTTATAAATTTTTTCTACCAAATTGTGTAGATAATCATATTTGCCATTACCAAAACTTTCACTGCACTTTGTTTGTATGCAAGTGTTAATAGCATATTTTAGTAATTTATATATATAAAAAACAAAAGTAAGTATAAGCCAATCTTTTTCCACAACTAATTAGCCACAGATTGCATCTGCTTCAACCTTCACTCCACCTGTACGAACTCGTTTTCCGTTCATCGTCTCGCCAAACTATTTTCACGGTCAACATCTCAGGTCATAAAGAAACGCCATATTCAGCAATTTACTATGGCCAAGCTCAGCTGGGATAATTCTGCGATTAGCCTTTGCTCATTATGGAAATTTATTATGTGCGGTGAGCTGGTGACGACGGCTGTTGTCGACGATGACTGCCGGCCTCCCTGACTGGCTGCTGCTGCCACCGTCGCCGCCGCCAGTGCTCTCATAATAATAATAGTAAGCTAAGCAACAAGCGGAAAGCGAAAATTGCACAGCAGCCACAGCTGTAGCCACAAATGCAACAACATGCGCCAACAACAACATACGGGCCACAAAATGCGAATGACTGTGTCTATGAGTGTGTTACAATTGGCCTAAGCGGCAAGATCTTCTATAGTTGTTGTTATTGAGGTGTTCTTTGCCGGTGCTGCTAAGAGGGATAGGGAGGGGAGGGTGGTGGAATTGTGGTAGTGGTTTTGTGGCCCAACCGGCGAACCATCAATCAGAGGCGCAGCATGGCTGGCATAAATCAACAGGCCATGCAGGGCAACAAACAAAGATCAGCCGTGAACTGCTGACTACCCAGCCTGTGGTGGCCTTCTGTGGCTTGGGAAGAAGAGTTCGACAGGCAAGCAGCGCAAGTGTTGCACGCAAACATATGTGGCTATATCCTGTTGCAAGTGATTGAGAGCATTGTAAAGCTTGGATCTTCTGCTGCCTTTGGAAACATGCGCGAACTCAATTGGCGTATGTTTTGCATAGTATGCCTCCTCGGCCCCCACCCAACACTCTTGATGCAATTTTATGTTTTTCGAAGGGTACTTGTTCAGTGAAGTAGTATTTTATTACTATCGCCTACGGTTTTTGTTGTTTTTTTAATGTGTGTTTCTTTTGCAATGTTTTTTTATGTTCTGTTTTCTTTGCATTGCTGATCTTCACTCATGATTATGATGTTTATCGGCGGCGAAGGTAAATCAAATTTCTGAGTTTTACAGGCTCGTAATGATTGGCTGTAAGCTTTGAGCGTGCGTGCGTGTGTGTGTGTGTGTGTGTGCTAGTGCTAGTGCTTTAAACAGCAGACAGCACGTGGCGTGCTATTGAGGCAAAAGCGTAGTGTACATACGAGTATATAAAATGTAATTCATAGTGTTGAAATTTAAAATTATAAATTGAGTGCTTTCGTGCTACGCTGTTTTATTCTCTTACTCTCTTACCGCAGCATCTACTTACAGCTTGACAAGGTTTAACTCGAAAGTTTTTGATATTGCTAAGCTAAATATTTTATGTACGAATGTATGATTTCAGAAATTTCTATTTCACAGATTTTGAATGCTTCGGTTTAAGTAGTCCTTGTATTAACTCTAAGAAATATAAATTTTTTTAATCCCTTTTATATCTTTCAGGTAATTAGAATGGTTTTACTATTTTGGTAAAGAGTATAAGTAAAAGAAGCAATCGCTTTAGCTTAAAAATTTCTAACAGTTAACTTTCAAGTACCTTTAAACTATTTTCTTTAGAATCGCATTAAAACTATTTCACTTAAATTGCTGAAATTTTGTTTATTCGTGAATCGTTTGATATCTTCCAAGAATATAATCCAGATGAGTATTCCATAAGATATATTTCCTATCTAGCTGAATGTTCAATTGAAAAAATATTATTTATAGCTTTAGGAATTGTCAATGATTATAACAGGACTATTTCAGGAAAACTGCAGAAACAAAAACGAGCAATTTGGTTCCACAAATTCAAGAATATTTCGTGACTAGATCTGGTTTATTTTGGGACGATTTCGATAATATTTCAGGACACTTCAGAATTAGTTTGAAATAACTTCGAGAAAGATTCGGGATTTGTTTCGTACATATTCTGGAAAATTTCGGGACTTAAAGGGCTGACAGACGGGCAATGATATCTAGATAAGTATCCTTGATCTGCATTAACTCATGCACTATCCTTTTCCAAATGCGCATAAGCACTCGTATAAATGCACGAAAATTATGTGCATAAGTACTGAATATTGTGATTTCAATATGGAAATGCTGCCACTTTTGACAGAAAAATACTATTGTGAAATAGCAAAATGTCTACAGTTGCTGTCAAAAGTGTTTATTATTAATAAATAGCTGCAAATATTAGCAAATTAAACAAAATTATAAATTAAAATTTGATTTCTTGTGGGTTTGGAGGATAGGAATTCATGCAATCCGAAAGATTTTCGCAAACTTTTTGTGCAAAAATCCACAACAATTTGACCAACAGTACTGCATCCTATAGACTTGCAGAAGTTCTATATTCCAAAGCGAACAATGAGATAGCCACTATTTTATGAAGTGGAATACATTGCCTCATATTGCTGTTAATCTTTTCAATGCCCACAACTTCTCCCCAAAAATATTACGAAATGCATTTGTCTAGAAATGAAAATTTTCTTTGAAACGATTTTCGTCCTTTGAAGGTTCGTATCGTTCCCAAAAGTCGCTATAGCGATCATTCATGGAATATTATGCATGTGTTTAAATTATTTATATCGTTACAGCAAATAAAATATATTCACACATTTGCACAACTTCCTTTCAAATGTATTGCATATTTTGTTTGTAATTTCGTTTGTCAAATCAGCTGATGTCGAAATGCAGATAACTGTCGTCTGTCAGGCCTAAAATATTTAGGACTTTCAAGGTAGTTTGAAATTAGTTACGCAAAATAATAATAATAATTTGACGCTTACACTATATAGCTCAGTGTTTGGCCGAGCTTCTACTATCATTTGTGGTGTGCGTCTTTATATATTCAGTTTTGTGCCATTCAATGCCTGCCGAGAGGTAATCGCTATTAGAAAAAAACTTTTTTCAATGATTAAGATTTTACTTACCCTTGCTGAAATTCGAAGCACAAACTCAGCGGCATATCAAGTTATAGCACTCAACGCGCTACCCACTCAACATGAGTAAATTCTTTAAATTAGGCTTAGAGTAGGTAAAATCAAAGTCTTAGGGACAGGAATACGCATTAAAATGAGATAGCGTTTTTCTAAGAGGTGCATTCATACCATAGACAGTTTTAACAAACCCTTCAAAAAATATAGCACTACAGCGGAGTATGCGTGGAGGAACACTAAATTAATTTTCGTGAGCAAGTATGGACAATCATACGGTACATAAATCAAAGACAAAACACGTCGACAAAAGATCACGCCTAGACCCTAAAGACACGAGATCTATAAGCACCGAGAGCGTTACGACGGAATAGGATCTGCAAACTTAATCGTACGCAAAGCAAAACGCATAAAAGCTCTAATCTTACGATATGTATATATCAAATTAATTGCTCAATATCAAGGCGATAAGTGGGTTCAAAATTTTCCCATTCCCCATTAAAATAATTGTGTTTGGCAATTGACAAAATTAGTAAAAGTGATTAGTTTTTCTTAATATTTTATATTTAATTAAGTTCTAGCATTATCTACTTTATCAAAACATCTGCTTCCTTCATAACATTTTTCAGGTAACTTATATCAGTATAAAGATAATATTCAAGAGAGATTTGTACGTGTCAAGAATGAATATATTCGCATCGTTTTCAAACTAATAAATATTTATGCATTATATAGGTATGCTAATTTCAGCACAGGCAGAAACCAGATTTTGTTACAAATTTGCAATGTATATCAGACATTTGAAAGTTTGTGGCATAAGTCATTTGTTATATGTGGTGAGCACGATAATTCTTAAGCAAAATTTCACACAAATTTCCGACAGCTGGCTGAAAGTGTTATATTTTTAGTTTGTTTTGAGCACCACATAAATCCACGTCACGCAGTGATTAGTAAGAAAAAAGTTTTACAAAAATATATTATATTAATGTATGTATAAAGGAGTATGTATATACAAATAATGTATACGAATAGATCTTGAAATGCATAGTAGAAATATATCAAATAGAAACGTGAGAATATAAAAAATCATTCTTTAATTTTTCATGCGTAATACAATCTGAATGAATTGCAAAACGATTCGCTACAAAGCGACACTTAAGGCAGCTTAACCAAATAAGGCCTCACGGAGCGAGCTGACTACTTAACATAGAAACGATGAATAAAAATTCACGATTATTTATGATAAGCACTTAAATAAAAAAACACGTATGTATTTTAGATAGTTCAATAAAAAAAAAAACTACATTTGAAAGTATCAAATCACTCCAAATCTGTGAGTTTGCTTGTCGCTGGTGATTTCAATTAATCAATCTAATCTTTGCCAACTCATTTATATGTACAATATGTATTTAAGAAAGGAATTATACAGTGGTTTTTTGTAGCTTTAAATTAAATCGAGAGCTTGTGTGGTCTGCTGGTTTGCGAGCAGTCACTACTAAATTCATAGACATGTTTAGCTTCTTTGTACATTTTTTTCTTGGTTGGTTTATTGATTAAACGATAGATAGGTAGATTCACTGAATTGGCAATAAAAGTGCTTATATTCAATAATAAAGTAGTAATTTTTGGCTAATTTCAATTTATTTGAACATCAAATTCATGACAATGCAGCTCAATTTATTGAGGATATTTTTAAGAAACTTTTATTAGATATTTTTTAATGCACTGGGCTTAGTGATTTTTCATATATAATTTTCATTTTAAATATATTTTCATATACATTTGTATTTTACTCGAAAAAAACAACATGAAACAAATAAGAAAGAAATTTTAAAGGCCTCCAACTGAAGGCGAATTGTAAGCAGAAAGAAAGTTAATATATCTGGTTACTTTAAAAATATTAAAAGATTTAAGTGATAATATGGAAATTCATAACGAGCGAAAATTTTGAACCTGGCAAATTTCAAGGCCGCCGATTTATAATAAAATATGAAAGGATGGCTCTATTTCTGCATGACATTGAATACTCAAGTAAAATACTCCACTGTCATTTGGAACGATTAATTTAAACTCACATTAAATATACCTTTTGCCTTGGATGTTTAATGTTATCTATGTGTGTGTGTTAGCCAACATTACTCCATGGTCATATCCTATATATCTGCGATATTCGACAGACCTTCTGCAGACATTGCCTGCAATAATCCTCAATACTTTCTATCAATAATTCAATACCTTGCTCAGCTGATATATATAATGAACTGAAGATTTCTTCAATAAAGAACAATTTTTACTTAATTTAAAACTAACATAAATTTCAATAAATTTAAGTACCTACGAACACCCAAATTTTACCAATCAAGTCTTAAATAACAGTGAATGAGTGGAGCACGAGATTCAGAGTATACTCTAATCGATGACAATTTTACTGAGTTCGAGGCCAGTTTATGACGGATTTTGCTTGGAAAAAGGGAGATGGAAAAACACATAAGTCCACTCGGCAAGCGTAGCACAGCATATTATGTGTTGGCTCAGCAACCCGAGGTTCCTTGGTTCAAACATGGGAGACGGTGATGATAAATAAATAAAATAAAATAGAAAAGAAATCTGATGAGGAGATGTGATGATTTTCGAAATAGCGGCTCTCTAAAAACTTTTGTTGTTATTTTCCAAATAAAATCTTTCATAAATTGGCCTCGAACTCAGTAAAATTATCAAAGAATATTGCCATTTCCTTAAAAAGAACATGTGAGAAAAAAGGTAAATATATATACATACATATATAAAAATAAAATAATAACTTCTGAACATAATAATTAAACTATGCTATAATATTCATAATTTTGGTTCTGACACTATATAGCTTAGTATTTGGCAGAGCTTTGATATATTAGTTTTGTACCACAAATAGAAGGACTGATAGTGTATGTCGACTCTAAAATGAGGAGCTTTTTTATGGCCACACATTTGCTATTTGCCTGCCGAGGGGAGGCAGCATTTACAAAATAAATTGCTTAATAATTTATATTGAACATGCCACGCCTGAGTTTCAAACCTTGGCCTCAGCAGCATAGTGATGGTCACAACGGTCCCATAATTATACATATTATACAATCAATGCAGATTAATTTCAATATGCACGTTAGTTTTTAAACAAACAATTATAATAGTCACTTTTGTTTTATTCAAAAAAAAAAAAATAAATTAGTATTTGACTTTTTATCTTATTATTTTCAATTGAAAAATAGCAATCTTAATTAAGGAATTCTTTAATCACAATTCTTTTAAAATAGTAGTTCAATGCCAAAACATTTAATATCGCTCGTTCAAGCTCAATTTGTGTTAGGCTAGCCGAGCCTTTTAGACAAACTAAGGTGTCATATTTATTAAATGTATTGGTAAAATGGTGTATTATTCGTACACTCCAATTGACTGCATCACTTTTTGGGTAAACATGTTTAGTTTTTGATTTTCTAACAGGATTGTAAACTTCGCGAATTTACTCTACTCAAATAACTAAACCGAAGTGGCCTCTGAAGTTGCAAGTGCTTATGACTATATGTACTTTATTCACAAATTGTATTATTTTTGGGATGAAAATGAATTTTTCATTCATCTTTAAAATAAATTTTCATTCATCATTCTGATTTTGATTAACGAACAAAAATTAATTCTTGTTTTCGGTAATTTAGACATTAAATTCTATATAGAATTATTAAACACATATAATTTAAAAATGTATTCACAAATTTTCCATTTTTGGCTGAAGAATATATTTTCATTTATATTTCAAATAACTTCAAATTAAATTATACAGTTTTTCTTAACGCCCATCTACTATGCTACCCAACATAATTAAATAAATACATGTCCTAGAATAACTATAAAATAAGTAATAAGTGCCTACAAACAAAAAAAAAAAGGCTTGCACTTAATCCAGTTTTTTACTAACACACACTTTCTTTGCACTTATGTACAAAAAAAAAGTTATAGCTTTATTTACAACCTTGTTATTTATTAGTTCAAGTCTACCCTAAGGCACACAGAAAACCAACTTAGGCTTACAATCACCATTTTTATATTTGAATGTCATAAAAAAGGCCTTCTTTAAATATCTCTCTCTAAATGAACATTAATATGCAATTAATATCAGTTGAGGTAGCGCAGGCATTAAAACCGATAGTAAATTTTCTTTAACAGCAGAATTATTTATAGCAACGCTTAAAGGATAATAGCCAGTTGGGGCTGTTTAAGTTTCCTCGAATTTTTATAAACCTTTCTTTTTTATTTCTTTGTTTTTGTTTTTTTTTTCTATTCCACACAATACTTATGCAAAGATGAAAGAGCTGAGAATGTTGGCTTGTCTCGTGACCCCACCTTTTGGAATTTCAAGCATTCACTTAACAGCAGATATATCAAGCTAATAAATTTAAGTTGGCTCACTTCTAAATTGCTGAACATAACATAAATTTGTTTAAAGTAGTGCTCGTATACTCGTATGTAAGCGAATTCTTTACGGTTTGCCAAGATGTTAAAGATGCAAAGCGCACGCGAAAAAATGTCTTTTAAGTGTTCGAGGCAAATTCGTTATGTGAGTTTTGTTTTGCAACTTAAGTGTCATTTCTTTGTTGAGTTCTTTCAAAGAAAAAAACTGAGTGTTAGAAATATTTGGTGCTTTGAGTGAAGCGCCACTGTAAAAATGTTAATTTAAAAAAATATGATGCTAATTTCAGTTGATATGTGTTCCAAAATAGTGTAAAGGTGTTCAAAAGCTATTAAGTTAGTAACATTTTTAAGTAATATTTATTTAATTTTATTTGAAAAATTTATTTGCAGTGCTGTTATGTGTGGGAATTGTTAATTTTCACACTTTGCATGCTCAACTTGCTAGTTTATACTTCCAAAAGTTATTGCATCTTAGTTACAAGCGTGTGCAAAACTCATTCGCCTTTCTACGAAATTGGGGTACAATAGAGAAAAAAACTGCTTCAAAGTACAAGAGGAAATAATAAAATAATTTAAGAATTTTGAGAAATTTTTGTGTATTTGCTTTAATATAACTCATGGAAAAAGTTCACTTTTACAAGCCTAAAGAATGCAACGTTTCGACATAACAAATTTGCATTACAATCGGAATTACAAACCGCACTCAACGTAATGCAAAATATAGTACACTCTGTTCACAAATTATAGCACATAGACTTATTATCACATTTGGTTTATTTATTTATCCGCCAATTATTAAAAATTATTATTCAATTAAAACATAATTTATTCTAAACACCATTAAAAACAATTTTTTAAATTGTATAAAAATGTAGACAACATTTATCAAAATATCATCAAAATTTCGAACTTAAAAAAAAATTTTTTTTAAATATTTTGGTGTATGCAGATGTGTAGCTTATTGAATATATGAACAACAAATTAGAAGTTTATTAAATAACCACTGATTTTTGACAATTTTTTTACATACGCTCACTTCAAAATTCCTTCGATATTGCTTCCTTTGCGTTGTATTTATGTAGGAAACTGTCAGTAAAAAAAATACAAAATCAGTATTAACTTGAAGACACTTGAAACTTGTGCATTATCTCACTCATATTTAAGGAGCATTCTCCAAACATTTTTTTTTTAAATGTTCGAGAGTTTATATATTTAAATAAAATTAACCATATTTAACTTGGAAAATAATTTAAATAAGTTAGAAGAAAAGTAAAGTACCTAAATATGTCAAAATGTGGTTATGCTATTACTTGTGAACAGAGTATATAATTAGTTAATATTTTTAAAATTTATATTTACAAATTTCAAGGCTGTGTTTACGTGACTCAACCGCAACCGTCCCAATTGCATTATTGAGAGGAATTAGGAAAAGAACGAAAAAAAAATATTTCTTTGGAATAACATATTACAAAATCTTCATATTATTTTCACACTTAAAGCGGTATTAAATCATAGAAAACACCCCAGAAAATGGGACAACATTTTTAAATTAAAATTACCTTTAAAAACCAAACAACCATCATCACTGTATATTCATTCTCAAAATGCAGTAAATGATTAATGAGCTGCCAAGTCGGTTTCGTAATGAATTTTCGTTGCAAAGCGCAAAAGGTGTCCGATGTTTCACACAATGACTGTTACGAGCAATTAAAAGCTAATTTGTTCGGTTTAGTGAAATGTGTTTTTTTTCTGTATATTTATTATGCACCAAATTGCAATTTAGTTGATGACTATTTAATACAGTTAAACGGAGTACCATGTCAAGTCACCATTTGAATTGTGTTGTGGGAAAATGAAGGGAATCTACCTTTTGAGTAATATATTGTGGTTAGTAATGTTAAATAATATTAGTACTTAAGGTAGTTGTTAAAATGTTTGTGGAAAATATTTAAGTTGTTTTTAGCATTCACAAAAAGCACAAGTACGTTAAATTGATTTAAGAACAAGAAGAAAAAAAACATTTTTTCTAGCGGTCGAACAAGCAAATATTCCTATTAAAAATTGGCTTTTACGGCAGCTTAAGTCTTTATGTTTGCAGACATAATCAAAAACTAGTATCGCAACATTTATAATGATACAGTATAAACCAAACAAAATTCGGAATTTCCTCGACGTAAATTAATCTTAAGAAAAATGTAATTTTATTAAAAATTAACAAAAAGGCATAACATTTTTTTTTTGCTCACCATAAGTAAACTGTCGACATCTAAACTAACGCAATCAATTCACAATGCCTGTAACTTATCATATCTAAAATGGTAAGATGTTAATTTACCACCATTAAAATCAGCATTCTTGAAAGTGTGACACCTTAACTCACCACACTTAAATTCAACACTGCTAATCCTATAACACCAAAAATCTCCACACATGTACCAACCATTAATAAATCCCCATCAAAACTCACCACATCAAAGCTCACCACGCCCATGCTTACCACACCTTTACCCAACATTTCTAAGCTCGAAAGACCTAAACTCACCACGTGTCAACTTATTTTTACATTAACTTACCTTACCTCACAGCGTATTATAACGACATTTTCTTTCATATTTTGATAAATCCAGTAAATCGGTTGCATTAGTTAAGTTTCAGTATAATGGAGTAAGTTATTAAAAAACGAAATAGGAGCACTTTTGCATGCATAGCACTGCTCAGAACTCAAACTTTTTTAAATTTAAACAAAAGCAGCTAACCCCGAACAGTTTCTTTCACATGTAAATAAAACTGGAATTAAACTTAGCAAATATATATATTAAAAATAACAAATAGGGGCACAACTTACACATTATTTAATGAATTTCTACTCGTCATCTAGAAATAAAATTTTAGAAAAAGTCTACACAAAATTGTATTGTTCTTTATAAAGTTAATTTATTTAGTTCTTAGTTAAATTTTTACTATGATGCTATATATGTATGTATGTACTAGCTGAAACAAGTTATTTAAATAAGAAAACCTTAATCTCATCAAAATGTCAAATTAAAATGTTTAAAAACTACTCCAGGTACTTCTTAACTATGTTTTAATTTATTCAATAGTAGCCCAGAGGCTATCAAAAGCAAACTGAATTAACCAAACCATTAGTTTTATATAAAAAATATGAACATTTCTCATTTACATTTGTCTGCTTTGACATTTGTTTAACTTACAAACAATAATTGTGTGCAGCTCACGTCAAGTTCGATATTTATCTTTCTCAAAATATGTTAACTTGAATAAATTGACATTTTTGGCATTAAGGGTGTTAATTGGAAGCAAAGCTCACCGAAAGTCATCAAAATGGCAACAAGTAGCTCAATGAAGTTATAGCTATGAGTAAATGTATGTATGAATGTATATATAAATATGAATTTAAATGTATATAAGTTTATGCGATGAGAATAAGATTGGTATAGTAAATAAGTAATGGATAACTTAAATACAGTCGAAGGTAGCCGAAAGCTTTAGCGAAAACTCATTTTTATCCACTTTACTCTGGAGCTTATGATTTGATGTTAACATTTATTTGAAATTAATTTCTTTTTTTTGTTTTGCAAAGTAAAGGGGTTTTGAAGACTAAAAACAATTTTTGCTTGGTATTAAAGACTTCTTTATATTTTTAATATATTTAAACTACACATTATTCTCTTTATATCGAAAAACTTAGAACAGTAAGAGGTCGCAATTTGTTTTATTATATATTCTGAGCACATAAGAACTTATGCAGAGTAATTTAACAAAAAACTAAGCAATTAAATAATGAAAACATTCCAATTAAAATCAATAATTATTGATTATTAATAATTATTAATAATTTTTGTTTAATATATTCGAATAACAATATCTCCTTTTTAAAAGAAACAAATTTTTTGTTTTTTTTTAATTATAATTGTATGATATTTAATATAATTATAAACGAAAAAAAATATCGGCTCAATTTACTAATCGAAATCTTTAATTAATAATCTTTTTGCATCCAAAACGAATACTTTTTGTGGATTCAAGGTTTTTTCACCGATTCTAAGTATTACTGTTTCGGTTTACAACCGTTTACATATAAATAAACTATTCCAAAATCGAAACGAAAGTCATAAGTTGCTTATAGGTACGACAAACTTGAATAAACTTTAAAACAAATGTTTTAATTATATACTCATATATATATACATATGTATTCATTGATAGTCGTGTTTTAAAAGTAACTTATATAAAAATAATGAAATATGCGTTCCATTTCGATAAATATGTCGATCATACAAGTGCCAACTCCTAAAGGAATGAGTGGAAATCTAATTTTCAAGTCGTTTTCGTTTAACAGATTTTGCAGGAACGAAAGCACAACTTTCAGCCACGAAAACATGTTTTCGATGACGGTCCGAACATAGCATATATTACAGTATTTTGGAAACCGTATATTTAAAAAGAAATCAAAAGACTGAAGTTGCGAACTTGATTTCTTCATATTGAGTAGTAGGAGTGTGCGGAATAGCTAAAATTAGGCAAATTAAGGACATTATACTGACCTGTAGAAAATTTTTAAAATTTCAGTAAATTAATAGTGGAAATTTTAACAAATTTGACAAAGGCAACGAGTAAAATTATTAAGCTCATAGTTTGTTTCTCTAAAGTGGAACTTGATATGCAAGAAAACATATATTGAGAGAGCTATATTTGTGTTGATAAAGTTTTTAAATTATTTTTTTATCTGTTTATACAATTTTTTTCTGATAAAATTTATATATTTTACATAAATTAATTTTTATATTAATAATATTAAAATGTTTAAATTACGTTGAACTGTCCGCTTTATGGGAAAGGTTTAAGAAGGATTTTGTGTATAAGGAAGTGTTTAATTTATACCAATATAGTACAGTTGAAAAGCGCTGAGAATGTACTGCATATACACGCAATACAGACTTTAATAGCAGCTTGTTTTTCTGAATTAAAAACGAACGATCGCAATATCATTATCAAGCTCTGTTTAACTTGTACATATATAACTGCATAGTATGTACATACCCATTCTGTGTTGTTCATGAAAAGTAAAATGTGCCGTTAGTCAATGGCGTAATAACCGTTAAATATAAAGTACACCACAATAACAACAAACTGCAAAGCCAGCGTGCCTAGTTCTCAATTCGTGGCAAAAAATGAAGTAGTATTTTCGTATTTAATCAATTAAATCACACCTTTCAATCGACAATGCTGCGCAAATGTACTTATGTGTCATAGCTGTTTCGTGCCTACTCGTTTATACATATATAAATATTTATGTATGTATGTAGACAAGCGTAATTCTCAAGCTAACTAGTATCATGAGACTAAGTTCCTTTGAAAACATTTTCATAAGCCAAGCATTGGCAAACTAAAAAAGAATTAACCAGAAGAATTAAGCAGACATACTTAAATTCTCACTTATTGCCTTTCTATCGAGGAGATGTGGGAAAATGACACTCGTCACTTACCGCAACCACGAGCGGCAACAGTAGTGCATGGTGGAATAAAAACTAAGTAAATTTAATACATTCTTTTATCAAAAATAAGTTATTAATACAACATAATAGTGTTGTCGTCTGCAAAGTAAATTCCCTTAGATATATGTATGGATGTTATAAAAATCTATAAATGTTTTTTCCAACACTCAAAGCACTTCTGGTCAGCTTTTTTTAGTAAAGCCTTAAGTTCTTACGATAACAAAGTTTTTATCTTCCTTTCAGAAGTCTTTTCATTTTTGTAACCAGAAAAAATTCTAATAGGGCTAGTAAATTCAGTGAATGTGCGCACTGAGGCATGATTATGTTTGTTGGTTTTGGCCAAATAAATTACGTGCAAGCAACAATGCGTAGTCAGGAGCATAACCGTGAAAATAAGCACTTTAGGAACCAACTTTACTGGCACATGTTTTTGGGGTTGGTAAAAAGCGAACATGGAGGATATGTAATATCGCTATGTTATTAACTTCGGCTACTCTCGAGCTGGCGTAACACGGCAATTTTCGCGGAGTGAGGTCAGTACAGAAATTTGAAGTAGTGCGGCGAGCTCAACCATATGATTGCTTTTATGGATACATTCCAATCATCGTGCCGTCGATAAATTGTAGAGCACCACAACCGAGTTGAGTTTTTTGTGACAAGCAAACTTGTCAGTTACTGTGTAGACGCCTTGTTTAAATATTGTTCTAATGCAAATATTGCAAATATGTATTGAATATTGTCGTTCAATCGCGATCAGATCTTATTGCAGTACTTCGAGTTGCAGACTTTTATGTTCAGAATAAATTGTACTATTTATTTGGTGCTAAGAAAATTATATCAACTCGTTGAAGATGTGAACGCGAGGTTTCCCATTAAGGAATTGGATGTCGAGTTCGAAGAAAATCCTAACATGACTGCAAAAAAAAAACGTATTTTCAAAGAGAGCTGTTAATTCTTAGTTGTAGCCAAGATCATGATACAAGAAAGGACTGGTAGAAGGATGCAAGATGGACTGGGACGTATAACTGAACTCACCATACCTAAACGCCGTTCTTCTAAACTGATCACACTTAATTTCAACATAGTTGAAATTACCACACTTGAACTGACCACATCTCAAAAACCACCGTTTTATTCTTACATACCCCAACTCACCACTTAAATGCAACACACCTTAACTAAACACAGCTTAATACAGCTAATCGAAGCTACACTCCACCATACCTAACTTATCTTACTGCTAAGCGTAGAAATTCAAAAAAAAAAGAATTTTATAATTTGTTATTTCATACATTTCAAATTTTAAATCTTTATGTTATGAAATATTATATTTTATTATATTTTGTTCATTTCAATTGTTCATGGTCGGAATGTATATATCGAAATCTTTTTTTGTGACATTTACTCTTGGTGGTTTTGCCTTCATCTTTGAGATAAGATCCGATATTAATTTTTTTGAATATCAACTCCCAACTATTTCTTAAATTTTATAAATTAGTTTGTAAATTTTTTTCTAACGTCTAAACGTTTTATTGCCAACTTGCTCGCAAGATTTCACTGTGGCAACATGCACAAAGCAAACATGTTCGCTGTATGCGCGTGAGGAAAGAGTGTAAAATTACTTAAGCTGTCGCTAAGTGCAAATAAACGCTGTGAGCATGTACGAGTGGTACCGCTATATGTGGCCAGCACGAAGAAGTTTTTGTTGGTGACAAAAGTGAGTGAGTGAACTTAAGCGTGAAAGAGAAATCATAAAAACTAGAAAAACTTTTTCAATGCGCAGCAATAATTTATCACGATTTGAACATATTTCGGCTAACAATCTAATGGCAAGCCTTTTTTGGCAGAGCATAGCTTGTAATTGCCATATACATACTTGTATTTTTTGTTTTTATAATTCTCTCGCTGACAATTTGTCTGAAATGTATAGAACTTGATCACAGCCACCTCTTCTGTTGTTATTCCACGCTCTGACACACTGACGCCTTTGAAATTAGTAAACAATTCGATATTATTTTTTCGTCTAACAATGAAGATTTAATAAGTTTTTTTAACACTTTCGCCTTCGTTAAGGTGAAGGTGAAAATTGAGTGCATTGTTATTGTTTCACTATTTTATTTTTGTTAATTTTTTTTTTTTTTTTTGTAAGCCCCTTTCACTAGCTTTAAATAGCAGCTACTGCCACCTGCAGCGCTGAGAACAATCAATACATCAGCGCAAGTTCAACACGCTGAGAAGTTAATTAAAGGTACTTTGTTAAACTGATGGAATAAGTTGCTTTAATCGAATTTGAGATGAATGAAAGAAGCACAATTGAAGGCATTTTGGGTTATCAGTTCAAGAAAAATTGTGTTAATTATTCAGGCAGTTAACTGTTAATTTTATGTTGGTCGTAATTCTGAATATGAAAGTAAACTAACCATTCGATGCTACAAGCACCTTTTGAAATTTTACTAAATATCGAAAACTAGAACAATTAACTTAAAAAAAAATGTGCGGTTGTAGAACACGCAATGAAACTCAGACTTTCGAAATTACAAAATTATTGCAAGCCAAAGCTCAATAAATAAACTTTGAAAAAACTTGTAAATAAAGCCAGTATATAGCAGTTAGAATAACTGTTGCTTTATTCTTACAGATTTTTAAACCATTTAAGTACTTTCGAAACGAGGTATTTATGCATAAGGTAGGAATGTTGATTTTGGGCATTTTAGTAAAAAAAGATGGTAAAAATTAAAAAAAATACCCATTCCATTTTGAGCGAGTATTCCTTATATTGATCAAAATGCAATCTTGATGCAATTCAAGCCTTAAGTGTGTTATCATCTAACCTGAACCTAAATTTGTTGAAATTAAAATCTGCAGTGGAGAAGCACTGCTGCGCCTTAACTCTTATAGTATGGATTTTCGACAAAAGTGAAATGCTCTCTGTAATTTAATTTAATTTAAATTATTTTACCAAGCCTTCTGATACAATTTTATGCATTTTTATTATTGGACAATTGCGAGCTGCTCGTTAAAACTTGATCCAATTTATATTTAAGACTTTCGGTCTAATCCACTTCAGGCACTTCTTCGTTAGTTCTATTAACATCGCTTTCATAGTAAGGCAAATTTTTTTTTTGAGGAAGACATTCTCCAGCTCAAACCGATTGTGAACTCTCCAAAGGCTTTGTTTTGCCATTGAAAAATAAATTTTTATGAATGATGCATATGTAGTTAATTAAAAAAAAACTGGCTCCCTGTTTTCTGCTATTCCGTGATTTTAATAGACCGGGATATTCGGAAGTTAAAAAAGGCTTGGATCCCGAATTCCCTGAATTATTTATTTTATTTTGATAAATTAATGTGCATTTTCAAGTGACAAACGATTGCCCTTGACTTTTAATATTTTGTTTCAGCGAATGCCTGCGAACATGTTTTCGGTATAACGCATATAGAACCATTTTTTATATGAAGAAAAAATTCAAAAATGAAAGGTAAATCGTTGGCCAGTTTAAGCTTTTACTTTTTTTAACTAACGATTTTTTTATGATATGTTGCTGAGTTATTTTTCATGCTATTATTTAAATTGTGAATCAGTTGGGTCTCTCTATAAATTTCACATTGAACTTCTGTGTAAGAAACTATGTAGAGTAAACATTTTCAAAATAATTGATTTGAAATCAAATTATAGTTTAAAATTGTATTTTTAAGATATTTTCTGGGTTTAAAGCTACACAGCTTGGTCACTTCAAATCACTTAAAATTAATAAAAAATATTGAATTATGGGTGACACCAAAAATAGTTATTTGGCAATATTTACGTAGTTTACAGTTTCGATAATTTACAAAAAAAAATTTTTTTGCTGTCATACATCTTCTTCGACAGCTAATTTAAGGTAACAAAATTTGTTACCGTATATCTTTTATAAAAAAAAATAATAAAAAAATAAATCAACATTATTTCCGATTGACGACTTGCAATAAATGTGCAATAAAGCATAAAGTTTTAAAAAAAAGTTTAAAACTCAAATTCGACAATTTCGTTATTCAGTAGACGTATACTATATCTACATATTCTTGCATACCATAGCATTTTAACAGCAGTTAAAAAAAAAGTTGACAATGTTTCATTAATAAATATCCATAGATAAGCACTTCAAGCAAGCAATGCAATGTGATCTTAATAAGTAATAAATAAAATTATTCAAATAACGTTGCTCAAGCAGTTTAATTACTCAGCCAGCAAATAAACGTACGTTTTGCCGACTGTGCGTTTTGCGTAAATTTTTTGCATACGAATAAATAGTGAAAAAGTTCTTAACTTGCGTACATTTCTCCGATCTTAAAATACTTGATATTAAAAACAAATTATTTAATTTAAAAACGTGTTAATATAACAAAGTTTAGCTGAATGCTATCAGATGTGCTCTGTTGTTTGCTAGCAAACTAGTGTGTAAGGAAGTCATACGTTCAAATACCGTTCTTTTTATACTGAAATAATTTCAGCAAATATGATTCCTTTTCGATTTATGCTATCTATATGCGAAAAGAATACATTCAAACTTCAGAACATATTTGAAAATGCGTGAAAATTTAAACATAACCAAAGTGTTCTATTCGCGTGTACATTCAAGTGGGAGAACGTATTCGCAAAACGTCCGAAAACGAAATCCGCTATCGAATAAAACATCGCAATTTTGTCAATTTTTTTTTCTATTTTCAGAAACGATTTCTTGCTTTTTGCATAGATCCACATTAAACTTTTCCTAGACTTGACTATCCATCAAGCCTGCTTAATTTGGAGTGCTTGGCTTGCGCCGTATGAATTGTTGTTGTTATTGTCATTTTTGTTACAAAGCCCACCTAGCTCAATGAATAATTTTGTGATTGCTGATTTTAATATTAAAGAGTCGTTCATTTGGTCAACATATACATATACATAAATAAAATAAATATTTGCACATTTTTTAATATGGATACTTTCACATGTTTATAAATTAATTCAAGTTTTGTATAATTTATATTTGTTTTTGCTTCGGTTTGCTTCGTCAAGCGCAAATTTGCATAAAAAACAGTTTGCGTTACCTTCCCTACTTTTATTTGATTTAATTTAAATGCTTTATAGCTAAGTTGTGAAATCATGAATAGTGCATAACAATGACAAGAAATAAAAGTTCCATACACAAAAAAGAGACAACTTAGATACACTTAGCTTTAAAAAAAGTAAAACACAATATTTACAATATTTACAAATGTTTCATTTCACAAAGCCATCGCGAAGTTCTTGATTTAAAAATTTTTTTTTTTATTTGGATATTTACATTTTATTTTTCAGTTGTGAGCTTTGACTACTAACTATGTACCACCAACTACTAATAATAACAATCTGGTTTTAAAATAGTTTAATTCTTAATTATATCGCAATTTTCTTGTAAAGCACTCGAAGTTAATTAATACGATTTACTTTCGGTTTTTTTATGAGAAATAAACACTCTGTTCTAAAATTTCAGCGTAACACATATTGACAAATTTGGACACTTTATTTATGGTCAAATTATTTACATTTTTTTACATTCAAAACAGCGTTAATTCTCTAACAAACACCATTGAAAACAATTATTTAAATTTTATAAAATATATAAAAGACATTCACCAAAATGATATAATACGAACTGAAAAAAAACTCTTTTGGATATGCAACAATGAAGCTCATTCAATTGTAAATCAAAAACCAATGTTTCAGGTAGCACCATTGACCACTGATTTTGGACAATTTTTACACTGACGCTATTTCGCAAGCAATTCCTTCCATATAAAAAATAATCGTGGTTTTTCGTTGTATGTACTTAGTTCCTACATACTGCCAGTGAAAAATTTGTCAAAAATCAGTGACAACTTGTAGTTACTTGAAACTTGCACGTTCGTTCTTAGATTAAAATTGAATGAGCCAAAAACTGCATACTTAAGAAAATTTTATGTTCTATAAAATTTTCTATTAAAGTATAAAAAAACCAATGAAATACGGTATTTCAAACATTGCACTATTCATAATAAAATTTTCAATGTGTTCTTAAAAGTATAAATTTTTCTAAATTAAAAAAAAAAATTTTTTAGTATGCAGTTTTATAAGCCAAACATTTTAGTAAAAAATACAAGTAAGGGGCCACTATTGATTTATCTCATACACACATTTGTTTCAAACATTGCCTGGAAAGTAATGCGAAAGTTTAAAACTTGGGTTTATATGAGAGTTCTTTTAAAATACTCAGTACTTTAAGTGAAAAAAATAAATTATTTTGTTTGATTTTACCCATAGGTGGAAGTGCAATATATGTGTGTCGTGAACCATAAATGTGTACATTAAAAATGGCATAGGACCACGAACTGAACCCTGTGGGTCCTCCAGTTGAATTGATATGTTGTCAATCAATGAATTCCCGAAAGCGGAAGAATATAACTTATCTGCCTGAATAGGTTTGTCTAGCGATCATAATGAATACCTTTGTAGTATATTTTTGTACTGTTCAACAGATATATTTGTTGTTATAAATATTATTAATTTGTCGCTGTTCAAAAAAAGTTTCTGTGCTGTCACTAGAAGTATTGAATCGAGTGTTATAAATTCTTACTCGATGAAAGAAGAAGTAATTACACAAAATATTTTTTAATAAAAGTCGTTTAAATGGATTGAAATTTTGCTCTTATATAAAAATGAAAGAGTTAAGATAAGGTATAAATTAACATATCAGATTGTTTTACTATTTTTATTTTTGATTTAAAAACTATTTTCAAAATCAACAATTGAATGGACGCTACGAATTGGAAAACAAATAAGTTATTTTACAAAACACTGTTTAAAAATGCCCCTCTTCGTGAAGAAAACAAAATTTTTTCTTAACATCCATCAGTTTCGCCGATATTTATTTGTTGAAAATAAAATTAGAAAAACGAATAAAATGACTTTATGCGCATCATTAAAAACATTATTTTCTATACTTTAAACTCATTTGTAGACGCTTAGAACGCTTTTCCTAGGGACTATTAAATTATTCCTTGAGTTAGAGCCGAGTTTTTCTTTTTGTTGGTTGTTATTGTTCAAAATGCTGATTAATAAATAAATCATTATTCCCCAAACTTAACTTATTATTATTCAAAAGTTTAGTAATTTGTATTAATAAATTTATCGACTAGTCAATAAATCGCATAATTGCTTTGTAGACTAATCGAACTTATCCGTTGCTGTGAAAAAATAAAAACACTTTCTTCACTTTTTCTGACGTTTCGCTAACTACCTTTGCTTCTTCAGAAGTAAGTCTTTATTCAAATATCAACCTAAGCTGTTAATTTTATGTTTGAATAATTAACTAATTATGTATATGGCCCCAGTTTTGGCTTTTATTGGTTGAAAAGACTTGTTAGTAATATATTCAATCACCAATCGGCCAAGTTGCGCTTATCAACAAATTACGATATACTACATATATATATATGTACAAGCATTTGTGTATAATATTTTGTTTTTATATATGCTTTTTAATCAACTGCCTCTGGCTTGCCTCACGATCCCTTTTAAAAATCTATATAAAACTACGTTTGCGCAGCACGAACTGCAAATTAGTTCATTGAAAATTTATATAACACATTTGTCAACTGACTGCACTCACTCTTACTATCAATTCATAATACTACGAGTATGCGCTCACTTTGCTCCACTTATTAAACTAATGTTGCTTGTTGAAAAAAAAAAAATTAAAAAAAAGCAAAATATGAGTTGCCACGCGGTCTGGCATTGCAATCTGCTAGTGACACAAAATTTATGCATTTATACTTTTGCACCTGCATAAGTGTAACAAATTGTTTAGTCGTGCACAAAGTTACCGATACTCGTATAGCAGAAGTGATTGTTATAATACAGGAACAAAAAAAAAACAAACAAAAATAAAGATAAAAATAAAAATATAACAAGTATTGTGCCAATCGCAAGCTTGTTACCCACTGATTGCAGATAAGCAAAGAAAATGTTAATATAAAACGATAAATATTAACAATCCACTTTTCAAAAGAAATTATTAGCAGGCAACTGTTAAGTATTTAACTAAATAGAGGTATGCACATAAATAAACGATAAAATGTGCCACGCCTTAAACAAAATATGAACTGACGCAATTAGTTGTGAGAAAAGCAAACTACTTATTTGCCTAACTATTATGCATTTAATTTATGCCGCTGAGATAAAGGCGATAATTATAATATTCAATCACAACGAGCACAAGTATTTAACTTTATGTATTGAGTGTCCATTTTACAGAGAATGAAGAAATTTAAAAAAAAATAAAAAATACTTTTAAATTAAATTCAAAGTCAAAACTAATTAAATCTTGACGTCAACACTCAAATTAGAAACAGCTGAAGAGTAGTATGTAATACGACAATAAACTTAAGCTATTAATGTTTAATTTACTACATTGACAACAATTAAATTTTACTACCAATCCATCCTTGTTGGCACTAAACATTTACAATAAAAAAACTGCAATGAATTTGTTGTACTATTATTTCTAAATGGTAATCTGCATATTAAATTAGAATTGTTGCTCGTAAATAAAGATCAAAACAGCGATTGCATATTCATTGACAATTTTTCAATTATATTGTGAACAAGACACTTAATAAATTAGAAAATCTACAACGAGACAGCAACTTGTACAAGTTAAAAATTGTTGATTTAAAAACCAAAACAACAAAAAACAACAAAAAACAAAAGTAAATATTAAAAACAAATCCCCAACACAAAAGCGCTTTAAACAGTGGCAACTACGGCGACCAAAGCTGTCAACGCCACCGCAGCCGTTGCACCACAACCAAACTCGCAGACCTTGTCAGCCAAGTCAAATTTTACTGTCACGCAAATATAGAAATCATAACGAAGTAATAAATTGAAATGAAAAATTATAATACGATTGGCAATTGTGCGTGTCTGCGTTGGTATGGGGGTGCGAATGTTTTTATACTCGTATATTCACTGACACTGAACTGAAAACCGTTTAAATAATTGCATTTGACAACTGCGGGCGTTCGTGATGATTGTTTTCAGGTCAAAGCAGTTTCAAAAAAAAAAAAACAGAAACAAATTTTAAAATTAAAAAGAGTTTTGTAAATCAAATCAATAACGAAAACAAAGAAATCAGTGACGCAGCACAACTACCAACGCGCATTACGGCGGTGAGTCAGTTATCAACGACAAATTATATTTTGAAACGGATTACTCTAAATGTTGGTTACCACTTCTTAAACAGAGACACCTTTACTGCTAATTTAACCCATACCAATATGTATAAAATAGTGACCGCTGTGGTCGAGTTGGTAGTGGTGCGTGCTACAACTCGATATGCCGGTAAGTTCGAGGTTCGAATCTCAGTCAGGGCAAGCAAAATCTTAATAATAGAAAAAGTTTTTTCTAATAGCGGTCACCCCTCGGCAGGCAATGGCAAACCTCCGAGGGTATTTCTGCCATTAAATAGCTTCTCATTAAATACATCTGCCGTTCGGAGGTCCCTCCATTTGTGATATAATATAAAGACGCACACCACAATTTTGAAACCAAAAATAATGAAATTAGCTAGTCTTGGCAGTAAATATAATTTTTATGAAATCTGTGATTGTGAGTGTTTTGAGTTAAATTGATGTCAACAGCAAACGCAACCAACAATATAAACCCCAAATATATCAAAATTTGCCGAAATATATTCTCTATAAAGTAAAAAATGTATGTTGGTAATTGTTGTTAATTTTTTCACCCATTCCATTAACAACATGCAGTAAAACTTTCTTTAAAACTATTCAGAATATTTAAGTATTTTTAACGAAGAATGACAAGTTTTTGATGAACTGAAAAAGTGAAAAAAATCAAAATGTCGCTATAAAGAAAGAACCGCCAATCTACCAATTACTCCGCGTTGAAAAAGTAATGTCACTTTAAATATGTAAAAAGCCTGTTCTTTAGTGTAGTAAGTGACGCAGTGTATTTGTACGAATACACCTTTATATTTATTACAATGACTCTTCATTAATTTAGTGCGGTGCTCAAAACCGTTAACTGTCGGTCTTGGCAGACGTTAAATGAACTTGCACCTGTTGCTGGTGAACATCAAATCTTTGTGCGAAAGAATAAAACAGAAAGAAGAATATTCATAACTACATTTTCGTACGCAAATCTGAAGTCTCAGTGTGCAGTTATTTCCAACATCCAACACTACATACGAGTACAAAGGCTGAAAGAATAACAATATGTCCGAGTACTATATACTTATGCATGTGTATAGGTATAAAGTTGAAAACATTTCTTTTTTGTAAAAGCTTAAATCTAAAAGGTTGTTACACGGCACATTAAATGAATAGCCTCAATTGTGAGTTGGCAACATTGTCTGTGTTTGGAAGTGAATTTAGCAGCTGAAGTTTAACTTTATTGCTTGCGCATCTTTGTATTGATAGTTATTTCTAGCTGACTTGCCAGTTGTTGGGGTAGCGTTGAACTGGTATTGTGCGCCAGCACAGCTGAGGATGGAGATCATATTGTACTATATGCAAAACATAAGACATAAATATGCACAATTTGATTTATTCCTGTAAGATTTTTATCGCATTTTCTACGAAATGAATACAGATTAGTGGACTTAAGAATGCTCATTTACATACACACAAATATAATTTACTTATAAACAAAATGGTTTGAATATATCCAATTGAAAAAATGAAATAGCAAATCAAAAAATAAAAACGAGAAAGCCAACTGCAATTTGGCCGACTGGAAATCGAAAGTAAATTGAAGTCATTCTCTTGTTATTTTCGCTGCTGTGAGTAAGTGGCAAGTATTGAATTTTTGTTTCTTCTCAACTATTGGATTATTGGGCGTCCCTGTAATTACAACTATAAAAAAATAATATGTGAGTTCGTGAAATAAAAATATAAACCAGCGTACAACTTTTGTTTGAAAGCTTTTTGAGTAAAGAACTTATTTAAATCAAAACTTTATTGTAGCTTAAAAGTTCTTGTTATTTGAGAAAATTTAATTTTGCTCTTAAGGAAAAACTTGGGGATAGCAAATATATCTAGCCAAATGAGATAGTTAAGGACAATCATATCCGAAAGGAGTGTATTCCGGTGTAGTACCGTTTATTATTCTAAATTTGCTGCACGATTATTTGTTCGTCAGCAGCGTAATACTTGGCCTCCGCTGTAGCCGAGCCTGCGTGTTATAACTTGGAGTTCTTCTGAGTGTTTAAGCAAAGGCAAAAAATAAAAATAAAAATGGTTTCTTATAGCGCTCGGCAGCAAAGATTGTCACCCTTATGCTGGACTCCGTAGTTCGTTCGATTAGAATCGGTTTGCTGAATTTCGATTTTCGTAATCGTATGACCCATTTCATCATGTAAGAAATTTGTACTTAGATCATCTAACAATGTACATACATACGACGCATATTCATCCAATTCTGCTTTTAATTAACAAAAACTTCTTATCAAATTGCTTATAAATGTTGATATTAAACTTCACTCTTCACTTGTAATAATATTTGTCCATGTATATTTCTGTCAATATGTAAAATTAAGTCCTTTTCTTTTGGCAGAAGTTAATTTCAATGTCCCTTCTCGTGTTTCGAGGCACTTTAAACCCCTTTTTCTGAATCAATGTAAAACAAATTTTGAGCTAAGTGAGCCATTCCGGTGTTTGTGTCAGGATTTTAACTCGCTTTCCAACACCTTTGATGTGGCAGACACGCTCTTTAACATCAAAAATAATGTGCTGTCCTCCCTCTTAATAGATTTGCGTTAGTACATAGTAACATTTCAGCCAGCTGATGAATTAATTTTTCTGTAGCTGAAAAGTTTTAAATCTCGACACTTAACAAACTTTTTCTCGAATCGGCACAACCATATTTAACAAAAACAAAAAAAAAATCCGGGCGTCATGCGGATGCGCCCCTCGTGCCGGTTGGGCGGGAAAGGAGAGGTTGGGTCGTTGGGTTTATTATTAAAGATCTTCGTAATTAAAAATTTTTTTGTTGACAACGCGGATGAGAGTTACGATCGCATTACAGCATACCAATTTTCGGAACGGAGCTACGAATTCGTAACTACGAATATTCGGACTACAGCATAGGGGTATGTATTTCTGTCATGAAAAATCCCCTTGATCCGAACTATAACAAGTTTATTCACATAGCAATACCCCAAAGAAGAATTTGGATATACATAAATAAATTGCAACCAATAAAATTCACAGCACATAATTTAGAATTATTAAATATTCAAGCATTTAGTTGAATCACGATCTTTCCACCTTAGAAAACTAAAAAGCAGCACGATTATACGAGGAAAGCTTTGAAAACAAAAAAAAAAACAGGATAACTCTTTAAAAATCACTTCAATTTATTCTTCTATGGAAATATTTTTTCTGGCAGTTGTATTTTTTTCGGTATCGTTTATTTGGAAACGGGACGGACATTTAAGCGGAAAACCTGTAAAAGGGATACGGAGTTTCTGTGTCGAGCATTTGCAGCAATGAAATTTGGACTGCCGCTTCGCGCAGCTGCAGCAGCATCGCAGAAATAATAAAAATGCAACGCCAGAAGGAATAGAAACAGCAGAACGTCAGGAAGAAGTGAATGTCAACAATATAAAAATTGCGACGAAGGACTTCAAAACGGCAAGATTCAAATTATGTTTTAATCGACGAGCTTAAAAAATTCAGGTTGAAATCGTTCTTGGATTTTTGAACTGTACTTCCTTCTACGCATAATTTCTTGCACTTTCTGTAAAGAGCCTTAAAAATGTTTTTTAATATATGTTGAAATCATTCAATTTTCATGTTTTTAAAGTTATTGAATTTTTCTTGGACCTTACAAAAAAAATTCACAAAAACTACTTTTGCTTCAGATTTCCTGCTAAGAAATAGGGGGTCGGTTTCGGACCACCATTTTTGAGTATGTTCAAAATGTGGACTTCGATATTTGCCTGAATATCTAACACTTCAATACAGCTACGAACGTTACTAATCGATAAGAAATGTAGTCAACTGATCCCTCTATGAAGTACATTTTTGAACTGAACAGAAAAATTTACTTTTCTCATTTTTGTGGCCTTTGCCAATTATGGGGGTCGGCATGACACCACTCTCCCCTATAACAATTTAGAAAAACGAAAATAAATTTATCCAATTGATTTTTGCATTTTAACCAACTAAAAATTAATAAGCTATAAAACTGAAAAGCAATAAGAAAACAATTGTTTTTTAATTGTGAAATTTCGATATTTTTTATTCTAAATATAAATTTTGGCAAAAATTTTAAAAATTTGTTTATATGTTTTTCTTCGAGAATGGATTGCATTTTAGTTGAAAAATATTAAAAATAAGATAAAATAAAAATAATTAGTCAGAACTTGCTAAGATTTTTCTTATACTCGTATTTTATTTTGCTAACATGTTTATTTATGTATATAGTATTTCGAAATCTTAGCAAAAAAAATCCACGCAAAAAATGAACTTTGTGGCAACGCTGCGACAGAATACAAATGCGATTCTTCTCGAAAAGTTTTGACCTTTCCCTTGATCCGGCTTCGCAAACTAACTAGGCGTGCACTATTTTCATTAATTTAATTTGTGTAACTTAAGTTTAAGTAAATAAATTCTTAGTTTTATTATATATACATAATTGGTGTTCATTGTTTCATGAGCGACAAAAACCTGTAACATCTTTGTTAATATTACGTAGCATTGAAAAAAAAGTGTATCTATTACTTCGTAAATTGAAGCTTTATTAACTTTTGAAAAAAAAATTGATTTTGTCTAAACACTACTACAACTTACACGAAAACATATTTGTACATATTACACATTTTGCACTTCTTTCATGCTCGTTAAAAATAATTTTGACAACCATTCAAACTTAACCTTTAATCGATTCTCAATACGCTAACAACCATGAGACATACCATACATATGTACATAGCAAATACAAGTCTAACCCCGAACACACTGACTGCCTTACAAGCTTATTGCACTAATGACGCCTTTTTCACTGCCATTTAGCCTGCTACGCTATAGCCACAGCTCTATTCCATCGCAGTCCCCTTTGCCTATCGAACGAATGCGGTACACAAATGAAGCTGACAGCTGAAACACTCCTCATGACAGTAGCTATGACAGCACCCCGGCAGCATTTCAGCTATTACTCCGATCGATGCAAAGTTTGCCAATGTTGGTCATTAAATCACCATGACTAACTGAATTCTTTGCCATTAGCTATGCAAACATTTTCAATATGGGCGCACTATACGAACACGTACACCACAACGATCACTCACAAACACTTGACATTGTTCATTTAGAATTTAGTTACGAACATAAGAATCTTGTAATTGAATGTTAATTTACTGGCATATTTGCGCTATGCTAATGATAATAATAAATCGCCTAGAGTACCGCAGGAGCTGGTGGTTGATTTTACAACAGATGAAGGAGATAGGAGATAGGGCGGGAAATATTTTTAATAGAATTAGCATAAAATGAAATTCCGTTGAAATGGTTGCTTGGAGAAGTGGGTCACAAAACATTGTTAGGGGGTGGTAATGCTGGAGATATTCTGAATAATTGATTTGTAATAAACAAATTAGTTATGAAGCCAGATACGTATAATTTAGCAGCGCTAAAAATCTGAACAATAGTGTGAAAAAATTGTAAGCAACTAGACAAAAGGTCTTTTGAGTTTATCTCTATTTAATAGCACAGCGGCTGCGGAGATCTAGATATACAAATTGATTTCAAAAATTATATTTTATAAATTCAATAAAAATCGTGGAAAGATTATTTTCCTTCTAATTTTAGATCCATATTTGGTAATTTGTTTTTATGAAATTGAAAACATATTTTGTTAGTACCTTTTACAATGTCTTCTTCAAAGATTTAGTTCTGTTGAAGTTCACCAACGATAACGCAAAGTCATTGAGAAAAAATAAACAAGATGCCTAAAAAACACAAACTCAATATCCAATAAAATAGCTTATTTCAAAAATAACGCGTTAACGAAATATATTCCTTGGTGAATCGATTATTTCATCTGATGTAGGGCAGATGACGAAGTCTTCTTGGAAAGCTAAGACTTCTTTAAATATTACATTTACGTGTAGCCATTGGCATTGGCAGCTAATGCTAATTCACTCTTTAAATTTATAATTTAATTATAAGTTTAATAGATTAAATAAATTAATGAAATAACATATATTCTATTTTAATAAATGTTTAAAAAGGTGACAGCACGCAATGAAAATATTTTCATAATTAGGCGCTCATAACATGAAAAGTAGTCTTTTACACATTTAGCAAGCCTCCGTGTAAAAATGTTCGCTGGATTTTGGCGTTATTAGTTGATGGCAATTTTCCTTATTTCATAATTATTTATTTCGAAATCTCCAATTTAATTCCGCTATGCAAAAGTATTTCTTAAACTTAGGAATTAAATTTAATTTATCCTTTTACTGATGGCTCCAAAACAACTCAATCGGCGTAGGAGAAAGGAAAAATGATCAACTGCGCGCTGTACATATGCTAAAGAATATAGATATTGAATACATAAAAAACCATTGAACTTTATACAACAATGTAACCTTAAATACTTAGTGTAATCATATATATGTACATATAATTTCGTATACTCTGTTCACAAATTATAACAAAATCACATATTGACAGATTTGGGCAACTTATTTTTCTTCTAATTAATTAAAAGTATTTTTTAAGCAAAGCTAGTTTCATTCTCTAAGAAAAACCCGGAACACCCATTTTTTAAACTATATACAAAATTTCCAATAATTTTAAAAAAATACATTAAACTTTCGAGCTTTTTTAAAAAAAATTAAAACTTTGCTGAGTATGCAATTTTTGGGCTCATTCCATTTTATCCTGAGAAAGTACAAGTTTCAAGTGTCTACAAGTTATCACTGATTTTTGAAATTTATTTTACTGGCAAAACAACAGGAAACCGCGCTATTTTTAAATGGAAGAAATATCAAAGGAAGCGTCAGATGAAAAATTGTCAAAAAGCAGCGGTAACTCGTAGCCACAAGAAACTTGCACTGTGTTTTACTTAAATTTAATGAGCTACCTGTACCTTTATGGGGTTTATCGATGTTTTAATTAAAAAATACTTTTAAATAACATTTATATAATCATATTTCATAAAAACAAATAAATTAAAAGAAATTATAATTTAAAGTATTTATTACAAGTAACAAAATATGTATGAGACAAATATTATTAAAATCCATATATGTATAGCCTTTTTGGCGTAAGAAAATACCAATATAAATAACAAACATCCAAACTTTGATATCAACGAGGGTGGTCTGAAATGTTTTCGACTTAACAATGCTCCCATTGCTCACGAAGTTGATTGCGAAAATCTCTTTCATCCGAGCGCAGTTTTTAGATGAGGGGACAAAAAGACGTCAATTGGGGTAAGATTTGGAAGAAAGGTGGATAGTTAAGCAGTTTAAACCCTAGTTCTTGGATTTTCGCCTTGAAATGTTCATTTGAAAACGTTTTTGGTCTAAAGTGTGCAAACCCGGCACCCAACGCACGTACAGTTTTCTTATGACAAATACGTTCTTTGCCATCTCTCTCACTTTAATTCGACGGTCGTCTAGCAAGATTTTGGTTAACCTTAGGGTCAGAAGCTGCAGTTTTTCAACGTCCCGAAAGTTCATCTTCTCCCAAGCTCTTGCGGCCATGTTTAAATACAGCTGCCCAAAATTGCACTGTGGTAAATGATAGTGCAGTCAACATACACAGACTTACTCAAACGACTGTCAATTAAAAACTATGCGTCTATGTTGAGATCATCGCGTTGAGGTCGGAAACTTTTCAGACCAACCTCGTATAGTAACTAGAATTTACGGATAAATTTGTTATTAAAATCATTCACATTTATACATACTGGTATGGTTGGTTGGTTGGTTGGTTGAAGCGTTGCCTAGTCCTTTAGTGACAAGGGCCCAATTAGCGCTGGGAGCACCATTTTGCTACGCTATTTTTCATGGAACCTCTGGTATCCTACGGTCTTTAATTTTCGAACCACTTTGATTTGTGGATGAAGCTATTTAAACAGGTTATATTACACTTAGAGATCTCCTTTCGCCCTCTTGGGATAAACCCAGGTGTTTCTTGTCGAAGGCGTGCCAGAGCTGGGCACTCACACAGATAGTGAAAAATGGTTTCTCTGCTGTCTGCGTGTTTACAGCTCCTGCAGTAGTTATTGAATGGAAGGCCAATCTTGGCCCGTGATTGTAGCTGTTAGGCGGAATATTTCTTTCCTTGATCTATTAAGGAGGTCTACCGTTTTTGGTCGATCATAGGTAGGCCAAATTTCTCTCGCGATTTTGCACGTCGTTAACCTACCCCATCTCAATCCTGCTGTTCGCACAAACTTCAAATGTAGTTCTCTCTTGATGACTCCCAGCGGGCAGCGTATTGCTTCCGCCTCAGATTCCTCAATACTGGTATAGTTATAAATAAAACTTATAAGAAAAAAGTGTCACTAAAAGCATTTCCCCCATTGCAAATCAAACACTCAATGGTAAAATATTTGGTTTTTCCTTTGTACATTTATGGATTCTGAAAGTAGTTTAGTGCCTCGTCACTTTAAAGGTCATAGAACCTTTAAGACTTCAATCAAGTACAAACTACTGATATTTTAAAAACTTTACTACAAAAAAATTACTCATAAGCTGCGTATCTATTTTTCAACAAATTATGTACAATTATTACAATTAATTACAATTTATTAAAACATTATAAGAAGGCAATTTGTTCAAGTAACAATTTTATTTTATAAACATTTATTAACACAGATAAAAACAAATTGTTTGTAATATTGAAGGTGCAAAACAAATTATTGCCTCATGTAATATGAATATTTGCATGTATTTATGCAACTGCCATTGAACTACTAATTCTATGTTGTCATTCAAGTGCATCATCAGGCTTTTATCACCATTGTATGTACCACTACGTCTACGAACATTAGTTGCCATAATGAACACACATATAATATACATACTTACGAACATATATTGATACAAAAATGTTTACTTCAACAAAACACCCATTTCAAATTTACTTAATAGCCAAACCAACATATTAATGACTTTCAAGTAATACATTGCACATTATTCTGCAGCTGCCATTTGTATTTGTCAAAATATAAAAACTTGATACTTCATCACCGTGTAAATTTTGCTTTGTAAGCGTAATTTGTTGAACACTTGAATTGAATGTCAAATGCATTGATTAATCATTGGAATTGTAAAAAAATACGTTGATGTATCTTTGAACAAAAGGTGTAATCGAATTTCAGCACAGGGGAGTGAACCAATAAAAAATATTAAATTAAATTTTTATTTGATAAGCGACAAGTTTTTTTTGTGGCAGATAACAGGTAAGTTACCTCCTTTGATTTAAGTAGGTTTTTCTAAAATTGAGCTGAGTATGCAGCATTATTAGTTTATTGTTCATTTATACACTCTGAATATTTATATTTTATCAACCGATTAGTGATAATCGATGTAAAGACAAACTGAAAATTTTTTTTGTTCAAAAGCTGTGACTTAAAATATACTAATGAGCTTAAAAAATCAGTAAAAAGTATGTCAGTGTTCTTATCATCTGTTTTAATAGAAAATAAAAGGGGTATAGATTTTTCCTTACCCCTAAATCAACCAAGGGTTTTTAATTACTATTATTTTTTGGTTTTTTTGGTAGCATGTCTACACGCTCAACCAACTCTTGCGCAGCTAAAGACTAAAATTAATCAGATGACTGTTAAGTTCAATAGCCAGAGAACGATACAGATTAACTTTTGCTGAAAGAGAATATTGCAAAAGTTTCAAAGATTAGTGAAAGAAGGGCACGTACATGGAGTACGCCAGAAAACTAATTGACTTCACTCAATTTGACATTTCCAAATTTAATAATGAAAACGGCGATAAACTAAGCATTTTAATGAAGTATTAAAGTAGGACTATGATTCAAACATGTTAATACTCTCTGATGTCAAAACTGCAAAATTGGTTGTTAATTACCTATGTATTGAAAAGTTTTTCTTCTTCAGGGGCTGTGCCATAGTGTTGTGTGAAGTTTTTTTTCCAATAAGACGTTATTGATGAATTCATAATTCATTAGTTTCTGCGTAAGTTTTTTTAATTCATATCTTTTTGACTTTCCACCTCTTTTTTTTTACTTTCTACACGCTATGACAAATCGGATTTCTTTCTTTCGCTTCCCGCTTTCCTACGATTCAACACTTTTATCCAACACTTGCATTACTAATTTGGCTGTGATTAATGAATTTTTCAAATGCAGATACGTTTGATTGATGAATTAACTGGAAAGTATTAATCGCACTTTGGTCTCCATCGGTAAGTCAGTCAACTATGCGGCACGTTACACCGAAGCATAGATCAAATTTTTCGAATTACAAAAAATTGGAAGCAAAAATGCAAATTTGGAAAAGCAACTTAAATGCTCTGATTGTGAAAGGCATGTAGATAGTACTTTTTAAACATAATTTTAAGTTTTTGGTGGGTTAGCTTTTGATTACTTCACAATCGAGTTCTTATTTTGTACACTTCATATATAAACATATTTACGCCATTTCTATAAGTTATATTTTCGCAAAAGTTGGTATTTCATGTAAACAAAATAAAAGAGCCACCAAACATAAACTCACCCGAACTGAGCACTCCTCACCTTAACCCAATACATCTAAGCTTACTAAACCTTAAATCTCCACAACTAAGCTCCCCATATCTAAACTCAACTTACACAAGCTCGCTACGTCTGAAATTACTATTTTTAAACTTACCACACCTTAACTAACTACACTTCAATTCACCATTTATCTTCTATAATTTTCCTTCACACCACCTGACCTGACCTCCTCTTACATTAAAACTGACCTCACTTCAAAGCTGGAAGGTGGATTTCACCCCACAACACTTTAATTAACCTCTAATTGTCTCACCGTACCTAGCCTTTAATAAAAATTACAATGTGATGTGTTATCTTCTCTAATACAAATTAAAGTTCAATAGATCGTAACCAGAAATTGTATATCTGAATAATGGAACGATTAAGAAATAAATCAAGATCAGTTGCGTCTTTATAGCACTCTCTTTTTCCACTCTCCTTTGTTTCCTTTCGCTTCTATTCCTGCTTTCATTTCATTAAGGTATTATTCAGTTTATACACTTATAATTTTTTATTTTTAAATAATATCTACCCGTATGTAATAGTTGTTGCCGATATCATTATCATTGATTTTATCGATATTTTGTTATACGTATGCAAATATATTTTTGTTGGAAACGAGCATATAACTAACATATTAAACGCCGTCTATTGTACTGTTTTCATGTCCCTTTTAATCTGGTTTAAATGTGCGCGTTTTAAAAATAAATCTAATAAAATGTTTGGATGTTAAAGAGCTCAGTCGTTCGTCTCTCAACATATCGATAATAATTGCTTCGCACGTAGTTCATTCCATATTTACTAATAACCTCATCAATATTTTGGCCAGTGCCATTGGCTTATCAATTATTATAATCGTAATAGGAAATACTTTTGTTAGTTTAAACTTCATAATTAATGTTTTTATTATCGATATGTTTTTATTATCGATATGGATATCAGTATCATTATTGTTGACGACATGGTCATCATTACTGTTACCGTAAGACATCTTTAACAAGCTTATGTTAATGATATCGATATCGATAGATGTGTTAAATGTGCTAATGCTATCGATATTGATCACACTAATGATAAATACTCATACATGTGTATTGGTTGTGTTCATAAGTAAATATATACTTTATTAAGATATGTACAACTCGGCTCATTCTAGTTGAAAAATATCACATCGATAACCGTACATTGAATAAACTAATAGCGATGCAACAGTGACAATTTAAAAAAAATGACTGCCATTTTGCTACTTAGTTTGGATTACGCATATTCGATCTGATAATAGTAAAATAACCGAAATTTATAATTCAAAAAAAGTAAGAAAACTAGGAACCGACTAGGGACTAAAATGAGACAAATTTCAAACATATGAACAATCAATAGACTCATGCAGCTAATGGTACATATAATATGGTGAAAGTACATTCTTAGTTTTTCTCTCTCAGAGAGTTTTTTTCATGACATAAACTCTCAGCTTGAAGCAATTTTTAAGACATTGCCAGAGACCTGAAAAATTAAGATCTGAGGAGGATTTAAATTTTAAAATCTTTTTTAACATCTTTTAGCACAGGAATTTCAACGAAAAAATTTAAATTTTTAAGTACTGACTCTAATCTTTTTTTTTATATACACATATCAATGTATTTCATACATATATGCTTTTAATATTTTTTTAATGCCAGGTCTACAACGAAGATTTGAAGAAGATTTACACCGTTGAGTTCCAGAAACGTTCAAGAATATACATACTTAAAAGTAAATTTTTTTAAAAATACGTTGTCCTTGAACACATAACAATTTTCTCCTTTTAAATATACATATATAATTTTTTTCTATCATTGAATACACATATTGTTATTATAAGCTAGTTTAAATTTTTTAAATAATTTTTTTATAATTATCCATATCTTAAAAACTTTAAAGTTTTTAAAAGAATCCTTACGTAATGCTTAGTCATATTTCGTCCGGGAGTTTGCTAGTGTGTCAATGCAGCCAACAAAATTGAATTAAAAATTCATTAAGCACGAATCGAGGAATCACCTTGTTATTCATATGGATTCCAACTGGTATTGCAACTGAATCGGCGCATTGATATCTGCAATTACATACACACTGTTCACAAATTATAACACAAACACATATTGAGACATTAGGAAAACTGACCTATCCTCCAATTATATAAAATTATGTTTCATTTGATATATCATTATTTTCTGACAAATACTATTAAAACCAATTTTTTGAAATTTAAAATAAAAAATTAGAAAACATGAATCAGAAATTCATCAAAATTTTGAACTAAAAAAATAATTTGAAAATTTTCAGGTAAACAGACAAGTAGCTAATTAAATTTTAGTACAATGAAGTGCTAGTTTCAAGTATCTACAAATTAACACTGTTTTTGAAAATTTGTTAACTGACGCCTTTTCGCTCTTTGTTTCATATAAAAAATAGTCGCGGCTTTGCGTTGTATGGCAGAAATTGCCAGTAAACAAATTGTCAAAAATCATTGTTAACTTGTAGAGACTTGAAACTTACACTTTCTTAGACTAAAATTGAATGAGCCAAAAAACTGCATACTCTAAAAAAGTCTAAAAAATTTTCTTAAAATGTTCGAAATTTGTATGCAATTTTGTTTAGTCATTTTGCAAAGTTTAAAAAATGGGTGTTTCTTAGAGAATGAACCATATTTTAATTGAAATATAATTTTATTTAAAATTTTAATTAAATTTGCCAATATGTGATTGGGCTATAATTTGTGAACAGAGTATACATATATGCGATGTAATACTTAATATATGGAATTTTTTTCCTATAAGTAGTTATGTATGTATGTGTAACAATGATATTTTCTACTCTGCAACTGTCATAATTTACGATATGATTTATGCGGAAAACTCGAAAGCAAAAAACAAATGCAAAGAAAACACATAGATAGATGTTAACAAAAAAAATGTCAAGTAATAAATGGTGGGACAGATGCTTTGACAGTTACACGTTTTAGAAAATGCATACATACATATTTATGCACACGTATTTATGCAGTGGTGTGTGTGAGTATGTTAGTATTTATGCACTAAAACAAAGATCTATCTCTGTTTGTTTCATTCATCGAATGTCGCTTGTTGATGCAGACTCGTGCAAACATACTAACATATGTTTGTACGAGTATGTACATTTGTTCGATATTTTCAATTGATTGCCTGACTTACCGGCTAGTTTTTTTTTTACTTCTTGTTTTTTGCTTTGTATTTCACTTGCATTTTTTTTCTCTTACTTTTTAATGTCATTGTAGTTGTGTCTCGTTTGGTTTTATTAGCTGCCTGCTGTAATTAATATATATTTGTATAAATACAATAACATTTGGTTGCATTTCCGTGGGCTAGCACATTTGTTTCAAGCTTTGCACATGTTGCACATGCAACAAATACGAGTTCGCTATTCGAGTTGAGCACAACTAAGCAACTGAGCGCAATCTGCGTGCCACTAATGCGACTGCTGGCTGACTCGTGTTTTAGTCGTATAAATTAAATTGTCATAACTTGAAACTACACGATTGTTGTGCGATTTGAAAAATTTGGTCATATTTGTGTTGATTGCCCGACTTGACTTTATTTGGAGTTAATTTATTTTAGTATAATTTTGCATTTTCATAAATTTAATTGACAGCCGAACGAGAGGCGGATAAGATTTCATAAAAGTGTTGTAATATTTTTTGTTTATTTAAAATCGATCGAAAAGTTGTCGCATGCTGGAAACAAATGTTTTCAATTTAAAATTGAATTTTGAATAAAAAAGTTTAATTTTTTATTGATTACCATTCATCTGGAGTTTATGTAAGAGGCGCGGAAACTTCGATTATGCTACAAATTGATCATATATTTAGTACTTTCCAAACATCGAGTAGTTGCGTACCGAGTCTGTTAAGAATCGAGTCGAACATTTATTTTACACCTAAACTTTTTTTATCCGGAATGTTATCTCAGGCGGCATTAGTTCTTTTTTAATCGTTTGCGAATATAGCAGCACCTACTCAGCACGAAAAGAGTACTGTTTTGCTTCTTCTTTTTCTTTTATTTTTTTTTTTTGGAACAAAACAAAGGACGTTGCATAATCTGCAAAAAAAATCGTTTGATTAATAGAATAGTTTTGATTCTGAGAACAAATACTGATACTGAGTGTGGAGTACTGTACAGAACTCAAGAGTACTCGCACTTTTAAATAACAATTCTGCCCAGCACTAAAAAAAAGCAGGGGTCAAGAGCCAATTCAAGCTATGCTGTGTTCAGAGAAAACTTCTTTCCAAACAGTCAATTCAACTACACTGAATACCAATTGAATCGTGTAAGGTTCTAATATCACTCAATGAACTTAAATTTCCTTTCGGCGATTTGCAACTATCTTTCATTCTTTGCATTCTACTCTCAGTTTACTTTTCTATAGCACATTGTTTTCGTTTTCATTTCGCTAATTTAATTTAATTTTGTTTTGTTTCAGCCCAATTCGATTTTCTAGAGTAAGGTACACAATAAGCACGAATAAAAATGAAAGCACACATTTTGCGACACTTTGCTAGTGACTTCTTAAAAGACCCATTCGAGTACTGTAGAAAAATCGTATTTAACTCTTAACATACGATTAAAGTAAGAGTATGCTTCAGTCAGCAGTTTATTGATTTTACTGTTATTCCGTTCAACGTTAAATATTTTTATAGAATATAATATATAACTTACTCGGTTAAGTTTAAATATTCATTTTAGAGCACTTCAGTTTTTCTAATCTATTTTATATTGAAGTTTTGAGTTTGAATTACTATCGCCTTGCTCGATCTTAGCACTGTTTGTTTAAAAAGAAAATTGAAATAAAATTAGAAAAAAAGTTACTCATAGTTTCAGTTCTTCTGGCAGGAAATATTCAATTTAATTATTTAAAATAAGTTTCATCCCCATTCAATTGATTTTCTCATTTATTGTGCATTTCTTTTTTCACTTCATTTCGATTCGTTTCTTATCCTCTTATTTATTTTCAGTTTCTTTTCTTTAATTTAGTTTTCTTTTACAGCTGGTTACATTCGACTCTAGTGAGCGTACAACATTCGAACAAAAAGAACGGCTCTAAGCAATTTAAAATATATTCAAGTACTTTCGCACATTTTATATTATCAATATGGTTTACGCAGAAAGTAGCCCGTGGGAAACCAAATGGTGTGTAATTTTATTGCTACTTTCTGGTAATTAACAAGTTCGCACGACGCTTTAGTTGTGGTATAGTAAATGCAATGTGGCAATACAATTTTTTAATTTATTTATTGATTTTGGATTATAACTGGTTTTTCATACATTCAACGGAAGCAAACCGATTGCCACAACCAAAACAAGTATTATTTGCTTCTTGGTTAAAGAGTGAAAATCCCATGCAAACATGTAAACTTGAATATACCTTTATAAGTGTCTATGAAGAGCTTCTTGATATTAATATCACACTTAAATAAAGGTGTGCATACACTTTCCCACAAACAATTTAGTGGTGGAATTAGATACTAGTTAAATTGCATTGCAAAATGTATAACTTTAATAATATTTCACAATAATATGTTGCACCAGAAATTAATAAAAAACTATTTGAATAGTTACTTTTGCAATAAAAACAATTTTTAAGTGCTGGTTTCTTCATTGAAATATCTCACTATGCATCTATTTGTTAGCACTTAAACTCGAATACAAGGTGTGAAGCAACACATTAAGTGGATTCGATTCTTCCGGTTATCACCGTACATTTTAAATATTTACCATGTTCGCATATGTTTTATTTTCAAATTTCCTACTAAGTCTCTAGGCAGCTACTCGCTGCAAACAATATCGACTACAGTTAAGGTCAAGTGCTTGGCGCAAAACAGCAACGTACAATTAACAATTAAAATGGAATCTCATGTTCGACGACTTCATTTCAGTTCAAACCACAAGTCAATTCCAGTCATATCAGTAGAATTGATGCCACTCTAAACGACTGTCAATGACAGCGTAGCGAATTGTTTAGAGTTCAGTTGTTGCAAGTGTGTTGCATCAATGTTGTTAGCATTTTTTTTTTGCGCTTCTCCTAGTTTTATTTTCGTGCCGGACAATCGCACTAAAAGTCTAACTGAATTAATGCAATTTGGTACATAGAAGTACTTAGGATTATCGAAACACACACACGTATTCCTTAGTCATATCAGCGATCATGGCTTTGTGCAACAATCCAGTTCTGTCAAGAATTCTAGTTGATTTCATTTCGTTTGCATTATTGCAGTCGATAATTTCGTTGTTGTAGTTGTATGCCGTCGCTGTTGAACTCTCTATCATTGGAATGTATCAGGCGTCTGTCGTTCGTTGAAGAACATGTTATCGATCGCTTTTCAATTTTCAGATAAACACCTGCAACAACTAAGCTACACTGCGATTTTGTTTTCCTTCCACTACTTGGAAGTTTTAAAATTGCTAATTTACTACACGAGAAATGATTTTAGTTCAGTGAAGTTAGGTACTTAAAATTTATATTTTTATGGAGTTCTTGTATTGGCAAAAACAAAAAAATTAAGGATATAATCAGGAACGAAAAACTGAAATTTTTGGTAATTTTAGAAAAGAGTTAACAGCATAAAACCTCGATATAAACCACATATAAGCTCTGCACGCTCAAACAAACAACGTCTCAATTCATCACACACATACCCTCCATAAAATACTAGACCATCCACACTTAAACAAAATACCCCTAAATTCAACACATTTAAGCCAAAGAGCGTATATCACAAAGCAGGTGCAAATTACGTTACGTTCCGGTAATATCTCGGTATTTTTCATTTGGTCTAATTGGATTTCGGTGTGGGAAAATTGCAACTTCTTTGCTATGTACGTTCTTTGCTTCAACTCACCATTCATTAACTCACCCTCTTAAACTCAACACATCTAAGCCCACTGCAACTCGGTGAAATTTCATTAATGAAAATATTATCCGCAATATTCTGCTTGTTCCTGATATATTTTTTTTTTTCAAAATATGTTATCGAGCAAAATTCATTTTGTATTCTGTAGCTGTAAAGCTCTGTGATTTCAATATATGTATGTATGTAAGACGAATAACTTATTTATGAAAGATGTTAACTGAAAAAAAATTAATTTTGGAAACTAAGTTGATGTAAACTAAAATGTTTTTTTTTTGAATTTGGATAAATTAGAGCATAAATATGATAATAATAATTTGGCGATTTTTTCATTTTAATTTGGCTTATTTGCTGGCTCCCGGTCAGTTTTAATATCAATAAAAACGCAATATTTTGTTTTCGTCTTTCCGCGGACGTGTTACATTATTTTGGCCTGAAGACGATTTGGAAAATCATAAATTTAATATACTAATTTTTTATTTAAAAAGAACTATAATATTCGACTTTTTTACAATATTAGAAAAATCTAATAGAAATTATGAATGCGTTAATATTATTCCTTATTTTTTATATGTAATATTGTTTCACTATAACGTTACTGCCAAAAATCGCATAAGCATAACTTAAAAAAAAATGACTTTTTAAATAATTTAGGAGCAACAATAATCCCGAGCAACCCCGACTTGCCTAAAAATTTTATACCAAACGGCGCGCAAGGAATGTCAACTGTTAAGAGGCTTGAGAGTTGAGCTGAGCAACAATTTGAATGCAGTAGGAGCTCCAACAAAGCACCATAAACTAAGGAATAAATATGGGTTTATTATTAAAAAAGAAAAACAAAGTTGAAAATGTTTGTTTGCAGCAAACAAAAATAAACAAATGGTCGGAATTCCAAGTTTGGCACAAAAAGCAAACGTACTGAAGATTTATAGTAAAATTTTTAAATTGAATGTCTTTGTAATATTATGCAAACGCATGGAATATCCTATCACGAATGTAAATATAAATGAAAAATGTAAACAAAATAGTAATTTTGGCACTTTCACCGTGCAAGGCGAAGATAGAACAAGCAACCAGCTGATGGGAATATACCACCTTCTATGAATTCGCCTTGGTTTGCAGGTACTATTTGCCGTATAAATTTTGGACACAATTTGTTTTCATTTTTTAATCAATTTTGAGACGGTTCTCTCACACATACCAATTAAATATGCGTTGCCAATCATATGTTGATACTTACCGCTAGCAAGGAACGAGATGGTTGCAAGTAATGCTAGAATAAGAACTTACGCATTATTAGAAAGTGCTAGACGGATTTCTCCTGTCTCAAAGTTGTTTACGTAAAATTATTTCATCGGTTTCGCTATCACCGAAACAACAAAAACAAAACTCCAATTTTTTCCCCCAGTGTAGTCCTTAAATTGTCTCAATTGCCCAAAGAGCTGCTATTCATGTCGTCCACCAATTGCACCAAACTAGCAGCAAATGTCTCTCATTCAATTATTCCATGAAAATGTACCCCTGCAGAGCAAAAGCCAACCGAGCAGAGTGTGTTTGCGAGTACATATTTTTTTACTGTTTCTGTGAGTTTGCTGCACTGCTGTGATTTGCATCTGGTCACACAACGCTCACTTAAAATGGTCGACGCGCATCTACAAGCTTCGACATAAATGGTGCAAACAAAAGTACAAAAAACTAAAATAGAAAAAAAAAAAAAACACTCAAAGCCAAACGCTCCGTAATAGCTGCGACGGATGCGCGAATAACCAGCCGAAAAAATATTCCCAAACCACATTGTGCCGAGATGTCACCAGAGCAGTGCACATACTTTCTTGTTTCATTTGTTGTTGTTGCTGCTGCTTTTGCTGTTGCTGTTGCTATTGCATTCGGTGATTGTCGTAAATGTCAAGCGTTGCTAGAATTTCCGTAACATGTTGACGCTGACACTCGCTGACCACAGCCGTGAGATGGCGGCAGGTGGCTAAGTAGTGTGATGAGGTAAGACGGCAGTGGTTGGGCAGGGCGCGCTTACGACTGCAACTACTTGTGCTGCTTCTGCGCGCTGATCGACAATTCCATTCAAACTTCAGCGGATCGCCGCGTTCGTTTATATGATTTATCTTGGTAGCGGCATCGCAGCAGCTGTTGTTATTGTTTTTGTTTTGCTTACTTTCCGCCATGGCGTTGTTATTGTTTAAATTGACTTAATTTTATTATTGTTGCACTTACTGTTAGAAATGCACTTGCTGCGCACCCTCTTTAACGCAATTTCCTCCTTCCGTCGCTCACTCGCCCCGCTCCACCGACAATCGTGCGCTCGCCTGTCCGTTTGTTTGACAGTCTTTGTCTTGGCTTTATCAGTGACATAAAATGCAATTAAAGCGCTCAAGTGAGCAGCAGCAGCGGTATAACAGCAATGACAGCAACGGCAAACAACAACTTGGTCCACAAACCGGCAGCAAAATGTTTTTAAATAGCTGGCATCGCAGGTGAATGAATTGGCAAAATGGCCAAGGAAATGTTGCCAAACAATTTTGTGGACAGAGTTGAGTTGAATTTGAATATTCAAGTGATTTGCAATTTCATAATTCCATTTTTATTTTTTTTGTGTTTGCAAAGTATCTTTGCAATAGAAAAGGAAGTGTTTAATAAATAAAAAAAAAAAATATTGCAAAATGTTTATACGTTCGTAAACAATGCCCATTAAAAGTGCCGACTTGTACGAAAAACAACATAAATTTATGTTTTCGCTTGTTTTACAATTTTTTGGTAAAGTAAATAAAAACTGGCTTTTAATGACTAAATGCTGAGTATTGCATAATTTCCAAAAAAATGTTGAACTTACTCAACTCACAAACAATTTGCTGACGTGATTACGCCTTAACTTAGAGATCTTGTTAAAATATGAAACTCATTGATGAAGAAGCTTCGCAAAAACAAACATATTTATAATATAGATTTATGTAGATATTGGAAGTAACGACAAGTGCAGTCAGCAAACATAACAGAAAATCAAGTAATCGTTTATAAAAATGACACCTAAATTCAAAAAAAAAATCCAGTGCCCAAAAATTAGTTAATATAAGTTGTTGTACAGAGACTTGAACTCAAAATTTTTTCTTCGTTGTAAATTATTTTTCGTTTATTTTCTTAGTTCATTTAAGAAAAGCCCTATACTGTTGGTTTTGACCTGTTTTATTATTTCATTATTTTTCTCAATAGCTTTCCAATAAAAATTGGCCGTTAGCTCATGTAAACAAATGAAACAATGAAAAGCCATACACTTTTAAATTATTTATATGTGCAAAGTTTAGAAATATTCATTAAAAAAGTTCACAAAAAATTCCAAATAAATGACTTTGCGACTATTGTAAACAGATCACTACCATTTTGAGTTGAATCATCATAATTTTTTTTTCTCTTTAGTCAAATGGTCAATGATTAAATTTTTCCTCAGTGAAGAATGGAAATTTATGAATATTCATATTAATTATACATTCACAAATAAAAAAATTGCTAATCATAATGGTGAAATCGTTTTTGTTTGATTTCCAAGTAACTATAAAATAAAGTTTTAATACTTCACCAGCACACTTTAGTTTGCATAAGTAAACATCGTCAGAAAAGGGTATAAGCCCCCCAAGTAAAAGAGTCATATTCAAATTTAATTCTAGGCTCTCCAGCAGATATGTCAAACTTGTCACATATCCCTGCAAAAAATGTGATTGATCCGGGAATAGTCGCAAAGGAACATGCGACTAATATAACTTCTGATCTCTTTATATGGAATGAACTGTTGGAGCATGTCCTATGAAGAGACTAGTTGTCTCCTTTTTTTACCCGAATGGGTATAAATGAGGACTAGTCTATTTATAAAAACAAAAATAAAATTCATAGCTTCGAGTGAGTATGAAACCAGCTACTCCGGGGTAGCTAAGCGAACGCTCTCCTTACATGCCAACGAAGCGCATACAATTTCGTTTCCTAAGTGCGTACATATACCAATGCATCGTTGATTACATCCGAAAGAGACGAATACAGGACTAATCTACAATTATACCTATTTGAGACTTGTTGCGACTAATTAATGCACAGTTGAACCCCCATGGAGAAAAATCCCGGAATACTACCTTTAGAGATTTGTCGCACATTTCTTTGCAGGGATGTTCACAGATACTAAGGCAAGTACAACCTGTGCATGCGCATAACGTACATTTGTCTTAACTGTCTCACTTTGATTGCTACCAATATATAAGTATATGAAAACAAATATAATAAATACTTGTGTATATACGTATAAATTTAAACTGGTTACTTATTCATGAATGTTTATTAGAAGATCGATATGTTTCAGCTTTCGTATCGATAAGTGATAATATAGTATATATCTAAATCATTTTATTTTTGATATTTTTCTTTAAAACGGGGTTTTTAAATTATCCATTCTCACTTGTTAATTTATTACAATAAATTAAAAGAACGACATGTTAATGACTCGGCAACTTTTTGACAACACTATTTTATACACTTTAAACCTTCGATTATGTCCGGTTTTTTGCATCGTCAGTGGGAGTAACATTGTTTTTCCTTGTTTGCGAGGGCATTTCGCCACTGCGCTGTTTGCAGCAGTCAGTATTGCAACAATAGTCCTTATGAATATTTTTCACTACTTCCTTGATGTACCTGACAATTCTTGCTTTAACTACTTAAATCTATAAATGGCTCCGATTGACTGCTAATCGTTAATTTTTCAGCCTCTTGAACACTAGAGCGTCTCGTCACCAAGATTAGTTCAAGTTTCATGCTACGAAGGGATTCCATTTTGTTTAGTGTGCCTTGGCGTTTATGTGCTAACTATTAAATATAGCAAAAACTATCGTTTGAAAAACCAGAAGCGGTATCAGAACTTTGTGCCGAAGGCTCAAAGATAACTTAATTCTATATAGTACATAATATTTGTGTATGAAGCCCGTAAGTGGTCCTCAACTTGCCTCACAACACCTACATGTAAATTCACTACATATGAACCCAAAATTTCTTTAGTAATCGTAACTCAACTCACCACACCTAAACGGACCATACCTAACTCTCTACACCTGATCTTACCACGCCCTTAGCGACTATACCTCAAATCACCATATTTAAATTCACCATATATAAACGCAGCTCACCCAAACTCACCACACCACCTAAGCTGAACATAGAAAAACTGGCAGTACCTGAAAACATCACATTTAAACTCACCACACCTGAACTTACCACACCTGAACTCACTGCTCCAAAACTCTCTATCACTCGTTTAGCCTCATCAAATATATTTTGTTTAATTAAATTTAGGCACAAAAAAAATTTGTTTAGTACATTATTTTTGGAAAATTTGAAAGATCTGCACAAATATTACAAATACAATTTAATTAAAGCAATGTTCAAAATACCTTTATCATTTCGTTCAACTTTAAGCTGAAGTTTTTTAAAATAAATACAAGAAAAAACAAATTTTCACTGTTTTCCCTTTTGCCGAAAAGAGGTGATAAACATAGCTTACTTTATAGTTGACTTTATCGTGACATATCTTTCTATCGTGAGAAATTGGTATGCTGCAAATGTATGTATGACATAAAACGTCTTCTCATAATAAAATATGCCGTTCGATGTCAGCATGCATTAGCTTATAATAGTGCTTCATATCAGACTCGTCATATAATTTGGCAAGAGTATTTTAGGCAAAATTAAAATAGAAAAATGCTAACCGTTCGCTAGCTTCCAAAATTTCACTTCAACCACATTTTTCTGCCAATAGAGGCTGTCAACGAATTGTGTTGCAAAATATTAGATGCATTAAATTGCATGGATTTTTCTTTAAATAAGTCCCGAATACCAGTTAAATTCTCTTGCGTGAATTGACATCTCAAAACACAATTTTCCTAACATGGAATCAACTTATCAAATTGTTAGAATGTAAATAATGTTGTATTGTAAGTATAAGGGCCAAGTAAGAAAAAAAAACGTATAGTGCAAGCTTATATATGTTATGTCTGTCCACTCCACTCTATATCATCTCCTTGCAGTCGCAAACCCACACCAAAAGTGGAACCGGATAAGAAGCGCGGCTACAATAAACAATTGCCAATTTTCGACTGTCAACACAATACAAAATGCCACGAGCAAAGTTAAACAACAACAATGCGGACACACCAGAAAAGCAACAATAAACGAAGATAACAACGCTGCAAAACTGTCATGTCTGCCACATTGGTGCAACGCGACATTTGCCCACACACAGTACTCACATTCGGAGCGTGTAAGTTGAAGAGCAACAGCGATTGGCTTCAGAAGTACTTGTGGATTTTCAATGCGCTACATTTGGGCGCAAAAATGTCAAGCGTGCGACAGCAACGTGGCAGGCAACGCGGCAACGTGCAACAAGCAACATGCGACATGCATTGTCAGCGCTAAAAGCCGGCGGTAAGACGGGATGTGGCCTCGCGTGAAATTAGAGAAGGTAATGTTGCAAATGTTTGGCCACTTTTGATGTGCCAGCAAAATAGTACGCTTAAGTATGTTTAAAAAATAATTTTAAAAAATATACCTTTGCGTGTGTGTATTTTTGTTTATTTATTATTAGTGGGCAGCGCAAGTGACAAGCATTTACATGCAGCAAGGAAGGAAGTGATTGTTTTGAGATTTAACCAAATAAATGCGCATGAGTGCATATTTGCGAGTTTGTGTGTTTGTGTGTGTGTGTGCGCGCGCGCTTTCAGCTGTCACACAAATATTTAATAGAAATGTGATATTTTAGCAGATATTTGTTTATCCACAACACGTAGGTAGAGTGTGTGGACATTGTGTAGAACTAAGATATTCAAGAATTGCATTTGGCTGTAATTTTTTTTTTTTTTTTTTTTGTGAGGGGAATTTTCAGTGACAACAAGAAAAGTTAATGGTAGTGTGCCGAACGGTATGTTTTAGTTTTGCTCGCCGCCACAAAAGTGTTCCACTATTTATGGAGTTTTTATCAATATATATGGATATTTTATACGATCAGACTTTATTAAGATGATAAATAGTATGAGTATTCAAGACGAAAGATTTTAATCGAAAGACTTAAGAAACGAACTTTAATTTATACTCATCAAATATATCATAATATTATAGGTCTTAGTAAGAATTTGTATTTTTAAATACATAACTCGAAGATTTTACCAGTCAGCAATGATCGTTCACGTAACCGAAACCGGTTTGTCTTAAAACCAAACTTGACAAGGGATGACGAAAATTCGTTCCAAAATAAAACTTTGTCGTTGCAGTAGGTCTTCAGTTATTTTGTCTCTGAATTTATGTCGAATTTCTTCCGGTTACAAACAATACGATTACTTTTATATAATAAAGCAGAAATTGGTTTTTGAACATAGAACTCAATTCAGTATCGCCAAAGCTATATGTGTACGTAATTTGAATCACATTATTCTGAGTTTGTTTAATTACATAAACATATATATGTACATATAGTAGTCCTTAGTCGATTTGCAACCAATTTCAAAATAACACATTTATTTATTTTTTTAAATACTCAATTAAAACTTATTTCGTTCCCTAAAATAAACTAAATAAAAGCTAGTTTCAAACTTTGTATAAAACTATAAAACGACTGATCAAATCTAATTAAATCTTAAACTTTTTTCACAGAAGTTTTATAATATTTTTTTTGTATGCAGTTTTATAGTACATTGAGTTTCAAAATAATATTGTCTAAATCTTACGTGGCTAGGAATTTGCGTTGACTTATTATGATTTTTGGTCGAATTTTTTTCCATACAACGTATAAGTAAAATTTATTAATAAGGCGCCATAAAAGTAGTATTGAAATAACGTAATTGAAACAAAAAACGAAATACGAGTTATTTTACTAAACACTTCAAACGATTTACTTCAGTTCAAATCCATACCTTATTAAAAATTAATTGCAATGCAATTTTTAAAAAAATATTAGAAAATCGACTTACCTTAAACCCAGTGACACATAATTATAATTATTTCATAGTGAAGTTTTAAAAAAGTCATCATAATTTTCATAAGAATTTCATCATCCCTTGTCAAGTTTGGTTTGTCTTAAAACCCGGTTTCGGCGTTGTGAGATAAAAAAATTAAATTCATTAATAAGTATTATATGGAGACTTATATTATACTCGTAAATGTCTTCTCATGACTTTATTCGCGAGATAAATATTTTTTAATCTTCAAATGCTTTTATTTTGAGACTTTTATTATAAAAGTCTTCTCATAATTTATGAGTGAGAACTTATTCAAGACCATTTCGGGATTATTTCGGGACCAGGTCGCGAACATTTCGGGACCCGTTCGGTACTGGTTCTGAACTAGTTCAATTTTTATAATAAACATCTTTAAATTATAGTAATTATTAACTTGAAAAATTTGTATTGTACTATAATAATTTTTGATAGACTCACTATTTTCTCTAATATTACTTACAAATGTGTAAAATTAATGGGAATTATTTTATTCGAAATTAAATAGCAATATACTCAACCTATAAATTTCAGTTTATAGTTTTGATTTTTTTTAATTTTTTCCGCATTTAATTTTAATATCGAAGAATATCCCTTATAAAAGAAAACCAACGGAAAATTTTTGCCTATACAATAATTTATGCATTTTTTTTGTTAGAACTAAGCGAATTGCAAGACACCATGTCACAGAAGCTCTAAAACCTCTCTGTAAAAAGTGTTTTGTGCAATAGCCATTTGTTTTAATTTTAAAACGTTTAAATAAAAAGTTAATGCTCTCAAATTAAATTTAATGCATATTTCATAAAAGTGGTGAATTACTAGTTTGAAAGATTGAATAGTAAATAAAATAGTCACAGTTATAATATTTTTACATATATAAATAATATCTGCCCCTCTTGTTGAGTTAAAGAAAACTATGTGACCGAAAAGCACAAAATTTGCCATACTTATGCCTTGATTTTGAATTCTTAAAGCATAATTATGAAAATTACTTAAACAAATTAAATGGCTGGAACCTCTCTTTAAAAGTGTATTTTCTATAAATTTCGTTACATTAATTATAAATGCATGCCTTTAGTTTAATACTGCATATGGCCCACTCTACAAAACATTGCTTCATTAGCAGCTTGTAACAACTTGTTGGTAAAAAACAAAATTTATAAACACATGCATTGGTGTACATGAGAGTGCATTTTATTCTTAAGCACAGAGTTTATATATATTCATATGTATATATTTTTGTTTGTTTTTTTTCAAACAAATTCAAACAACTCTTACAAAGAGGGAAATTAATGAGTGAACGCCATCAAAATATGCCAGAGGTCTCAAACTCACCAAAGTCGTGAGAGTTTCCGCAATTATCCGAAACAGCAGCAAGTAGAGAGAGCAAAAAAAAATCACGAAACAAATAAAAGTTAAACGAAATTAGTAGTAAAATTAAAGAAAGAAATCACTTTTGCATAAAAGCCAGCAAAACTAAAATAACTCAGCGATTTGGCGCGCAAAGTGCAATTAGTGTTGCACAATTGACAATAAAAAATTGGCGAAGGCAACCGATGGCCATTAAAATGCAATAAAATTTAGCTGAGCGGGCGATGTGCGATTTTATAGGTCGTCGGCGGAGGCGGCGGCGAATGCACACACACACACACACTCACTGTATGTATGTGTGACTTTCATGCCATGTCTTATGACCGAGTAAAGTACGTAACGGCCTAAAGCGAAGACAAAGAGTAAACGAGGGGTGACGAGGGGAGGTGAGCAACCACAGCGTTGCCAATGAATGTAACAGATAACAAAATCAACGGCGCATTTATGTAATTAAGCAATTTTAGTGTTTGTTTGTTGCGTTTACTTTTTTTTAAGTTTTTTTTTTTAACTCTATGGCATCTACGTGCTTCGCGCAGTAAGCATTTGAAATATTTGCGCGTCACTGCCTTCGTGCTGCAACACCCGCTGTGCGCCTAGCGTTGACCTCGGCCAGCATGAGCAGCAGCAGCAGCAGCAGCAGCAGCAGCGTTGAGAGCATGTAGTATTGCCACTTGCATTTGTTGCTCCCGCTGCAATGCATTTATTTAATTCGCTTTTTTTTTCTCTCCCCCTTTTGTTTATTTTTTTTGTTGGCCAATCGAAAGTGTTTTTGCTTACCACCGCAACATTTGCAACATGTCAACGGTACTCAACGCCGTTTGAGTTTGACTTTTGTAATTACTGCAACAGTTGCACTGAATCACGCGTTTGTTTGGTCACTTGTAAATCAATCGATTTCCACTCACGTTTATGTTGCAACAAATCGCGGATACAATTCGCAAGCAATAGTAAAGTGAGCGCAAGGAAGGATACGGCAAAATTTACTATTAGTCGATTGGCAGTTGAAGTGTAGGCGTTTGCATATACTCGTACGCCTAAATAAATGTGTGAGTTCATATGTGGACAAAAGCATTTATCTATGTGTGTATGTGTGTATGTATGTTAGCACCGCGTTTACATAACTAACTGACGTTCATAAAAAATTGAACACGATTAATTACAGACAATCGGTAATCGTGTAGTTAATCGCGCTTAGTGCGCGTTGATTTTAATCCGACATGAGGAAGTTTTCGTAAATTTGCAAAATAAACTTTAACGCTATGTGGAGCTAGTTAGATCCCTTCACGCTTGTCGGTTGTATACGACTGCTCCGACTTTAGGCAACTTTTCTTATAAAAAAAAAAATCTAATTAGTTAGTATAATAAAGCGTTGACATGAGGTGTTCCCAAAACTGACAGGGAACGTGCAGGTGTCTCAATCTTTCCCTCGCCAGGGCAATCGAAAAGGCAGTATTCAATGCTGACCATTTCCTCTCCCATACGACAGCTCGGACGAAAATCGTTTGCAAAGCAGCCTATTTTACTGAAAATTATAAAAAATTTTAGTAGACAGAGTGTGGCACATTTTTTTTAGCTGAAAGCTTAGTACCTTGAAACACGTTGAAGCAGCCGATAATTGAGCTGAAGCGTTAGATCATTTGAGCATATTCCAAAAGCCACTTTTTAAACGAATTTTGAGCTTTCAACCTATACCGTTGCGAAAACCGATTATAAAAAGCCTGAAATCTTGTTTTAGAAAAAGCAAAAAACGATTTCAAAATGCTAAAAATCTTCTTATAAGAATATAACATTTTAATAAAAAAATAAATTTAATTTTAAACGCCAAGGCTATTGAGCTTAAGGGGGTATTCTGGTGGTAGAGGTATGAATTTCAGGTAATTTTTAAAGTGTCGTTAAAAAGGCAATCAATATTTTTACTATCCTTATTTTTTTTAGTTATTTATTAATATTACAAGAATACAGAAAAAAGACAGCAAATAAAAAAGTTGAAAATTCCAATAAATTAGCAGTTGATGTAGTGGGGGGTCTCAAAAAATTGGCATGTGATCATACCCACGATTCCAACCCTCCTAGCAATCACAAAATAAAAGCAAAAAAGATGTTTAATCTAGAATAATGTCGCTATGTCTGGAACTACGGAAAAGTTGAAAAAAGAAATGTTTCACGAAATGGCGAATGCCTGAAAAAAAAATTTTAGTACCATTAATTTTGACGTTTTCGATTTTTTTAAAAATAGTACAAATTGAAATTTGATAATGTGGATAGTTTCAGATGTAGAGAAATCTATAACGAAGACTCTCTAGAAATTTCAATCGGTCCAGTAGAACCTGAGAAATCGTGGGTATCGTTATGAAAACGACAGTTTCGAGAAAAACGCGTTTAAAGTTTCACGTAAAGTTTATCGCAGTCTAATTCATGAAATTTACACTAAGCAATATATCTACATATATGTCTGAAAATAATTTGAATTTTGAAAAATCCTGTCTACAAGAGGAACTCTTCTTAAATAGTTAAACTTTGAAAATAAAAACAAAATATTTTTTTTTATTTATAGACCAGAATACGCCCTTAAGGCGGAAAATAAATAAAAATTTAAGATTTTATGTCATTAAGCTTAGTATACAGCTCTCACGAAAATCGAAAAATTCATAAGAAATGACACTCAAGAAATGAAGAAGAAGGTTGCTTCTAAAAGATATCTAAAAACAGAGTGAAGCTCTTAAGAATAAAACACTCGTATCAAGGCAAAGTACCTTTTGAGAAACAGAAATAATAACAAAAATTTATTGTGTTTTCTTGAGAGCTCCTCCCTTAACTTTATCCTTATTTTGCTTTTTCGAAGGGCCTATTCCGCTTTTTAATTTTTAGGCACAGTACCGGCCCAAATAAGCATTTCTTCTTGAAACATGACAAAGCCGAATTCTGTTTAAATTAGCGGCAAAGTAGTCTAGAATTTTGGAGTAACCTAATCTAAACCTAAACGAAATTCATTTGACACGTTCAAACGAAGCTCAAGTACCGAAAACCCGCGTTACTTGCCCATCCGCAGCTGCTGATTCGCATCACTCTCTGAGGTATCCGTTAATCAATAAGCAGCTATAATAAGTTTTACTTTACAGAAACGAAAGTTGCTTCACATCAAAAATTTTATTCAACAAATTTACACATTACAGAATCAATTTGATGTACATGAAATAAAATACTACTGAAACAAGCACTAAAATATGCTGTTAGTAACCTTACTATCTTTGCATCAGAATCCACAACAAACACATCAACATTTTGCTGAATGTTGCTGCAACATGATGCTAAGTTGAATAGCTAACTATGACCAAAGCAGATTTAAGCTTCAAAACAAGAAAAATAATGATGGTAAATATTTAGTTATGTAAACATAAAAAATATTGCTTTATGAACAACAAGTAGAAAACAACTTTGATGCACACTAAAGTTGATAACCTAAAAATTGTGTATTCAACACCAAACGTTGCATGCCACACGAACGGCAGACAGCAGCGACAAGTGTTTTTCATTGATTAAGCGACGAGTAAGGCAACGATCGAGAAACGGAGATTATTGAATGGTTCAATAGATGTATGTACATAGCCAAGTATACGTGTGTGTGTGTGTTTGTGTTAGTGCGACCATTGAACACTCGCGATAAGCTGGCAAGCGGTGCAGTGTGCATTGGTTAGTTGTTTGCAATGATGTTTACAAATGTTGCAGTTATTAAGCGCTTGTTGTTGCTGCTATTGCTGTCATGTAGCACAAAAGGAGTCGCCACTGCGCGGATGTGGCGCATGGAAACATGTGTTTTTGTTTTTGCTTTTATTTTATTTAATTTTTTTTATTTTGCATTTCATTGCTGCAAAGTCATGTTGCATGCGCCACATTTATGGCTTTGTGGATAAACGGAAAATTTGATTGTTTGATTGATGTGCCAAAATGGGGCTGCACGAATCATAACCGGCAGCAGCGACGGCTGGAAAGGAAACGGCACCAAAAGTGGCGCGCATGCGCAATAAACAGTTGCAGCGGCGCTGTCAATCATAGCAATTTCATGCCACTGCAATATTAGAAATGCCTCTTTTTCAGCCAGACTGTTTTACACAAGCAAACAGGATTATAGTGTTTTTATTTTTTATTTTGTCATTTAGCAGGGGACAACACTGCTAATGCTCATGCTAATGCCGTGCAGCAAGTGACAAACATTTTATTTTATTTTTTTTTTGCATTATATTCATCAACATAAGCTAGTCTTCGTAGAGTACGCTAAACCTGCAATAATTTTGCATATCCGCGTATTTTATTGACATGACTGCGTCATTTTGTGGCATGTTGCATAAGGTGATGGCGCATGCATCTGCAATGGCTTAAAAATTGATTGAGCGGCGTTTAAATAATACATATACATCTATATTACAATAATTGCACTTTCATTTATAATTTAAAACTAGTGATAAAATTATTTATTACCAGTTAACTCTTTTGGAATGAACTGTTAACTGTGGCAGCTCAGTGAGGATCAGTAAAGATCGAGCATTTTTGTTTGGAATCGTCCTAAAATAAACTCCTTTTGTGTAATTAAATATGAGTATTTATCTTTCTTCGCTTAGTAAAAAAACACTTTTAACTACTTGTTTATAAATTTAAAAATGTCAATGCAAATGGTCCACTGATCATCAAGATATTTTGCAATAAAATATTTACGAGCATTTCAAATTTTGCAGAAATCATATCGGCTATTAAAATAACTTCCCAAAAGAACTGTTTCCTGTAATCGCTTGTGAATTAAAAAAAAAAAAAACTTAGATATACTTTAAATACAACTATGAGACACCAGTGAAATATTACTAAGACATTTCTGCCTATTTTTACTATAGATTTTTGTGCAAAAACAAATATGTACGAGTTTGTCAGTAGTATGAGAAAGTTCTAGCGAAAATGTACACCATATTTAATTTCATTACATATATTTCAACAAATTTTTAACCCAAGGTAGCGCAAATCATATTTCTCGTAGAGTTAGCAAAGCTCATCTTTCCAGGAATGAACGAGATAATATCCAAGCTAATTTCCGACTAGTTTTAGTTCAATATAATTTGTAGAGAGACGCTTAAGTAATGAATCAGGCTTCCACTCAACTTTCCTTGAATGGAATAAGACCTACCTCTTCAACAGGTCTTGTCCAGTTGCCATTGATAATATATTCTCGACTCCTTTTGTAACCACATCGGGTGTCCCTCGAGGTAGTATTTTAAGACCTATTTTATTTGTGCTATTCATAAATGATGTTGAATAATGGTTTTCTGTAGTCCAATAATTTTTTATATGCTGACGTTCTTAAGGTTTACTCAGTGATCAGAAATCCAAAGATTATGCTTTGTTGTAATCTGATCTAGATAACCTTCATTCATATATATAATAATATAATTTTGGCGCGTACACTATATAGCTCAGTGTTTGGCCGAGCTTCTCCTACCATTTGTGGTGTGCGTCTTTATATTTTACCACAAATGTAGGTCCCTCCAGTTTAGTGCCGACTCCGAATGGCAGATGTATTTTATGAGAAGCTTTTTCATGGCAGAAATACCCTCGGAGATTTGCCATTGCCTGCCGAGGGGTGACCGCTATTAGAAAAAAAATTTTTCTATGAATAAGATTTAGCTTGCCCTGACTGAGATTCGAACCTCGAACTCACCGGCATATCAAGTTATAGCACGCACCGCTACCAACTCGACCACAGCGGCCACCTTCATTCATGGTGCACTTTAAATTGTTTATCTTTATATGTTAGCAAATGTTCATATTCTACTTAAACCAGAAGCCTTATTTATTTTTAAACCAATTATAATTTTGGTGGCCGTGACCTTAAATCTGTAATGGTGGTTAAAGATCTAGGAGTTTACTTCGACTCAAAACTAACCTTCTTTTATTAATTTCATCATTTCTAAAGCCTATGTTATGCTTGCATTTCTTCGTCTTAGTAGTAGGTCCTTTACGGATCGCTATACACTTAAGCTTCTTTTTGTTCCATCTCATAACTTGCGGCATATTATCTTATTATTTTTGGGATTCCCAAGATCCAATTACGTAGAATTTTCACCTTTATTCAGAACCCTCTCTGAGTTTAATGAGCTTTCAGAATATGACAAAAATTAACTGTTCGTTGTGTTTTGTTAAATTACTTTAAGTAGTTTTAAGTTTCATTGTGTTAGTTAGTAACGATTTCTACGAGTATTCCACATGATGGAAATAATTAAATAAAAAATTTATAAAACATATTTAAATTGCAATATAAATGTTTTCGCTTAGCTATTTAATAAAAAATTGTTTTCTACAAAGAAAATGGGGAATACAATTCAACATAAAGCGCATTGTAAACTACTCAACCATGTTCAAAGAGGTCAGCTGCCTGGAGTATTTTCACTTTCACTGCAAAAGCAAACAGAAAAGTTCGATTTGAAAAACAATACCAACGCTCACATGCTGTGCAGGCAAACAAGTTGATGATGGGTTTGCCGATAAGTTGGCAGCCCAACTTGAAACCAAAATCAAAGTCCACCCACCGTACAACACTCGCTTGTGTTTTTTTTTTTTTTGTGCAAAAACTTCTTCTTTTTACACGAGTGCCGTTATTGACTTCGACGACGTGAATATTGAAAATCATCTCCTTTAGTTATGCTCATTCGTGGCTTCAATTGGTTTGGTTTGGTTTGGCTTGGCTCGGCTCATCAGCTATGTAGTTGCACATACTTACTGTTCGACCATCGTTCGGCTCAATCGCCGCATTGACTACAAATAAATTATGAAGATGCTGCACCTCGTTGCATTTTATGTTCATACTTCTTTTGCAATTTCATTTATTGCATTTTTTCTTACCTTTTCTTTTATTTTCCGCTATTTGGCTGGCGTTGGTGAGAGTGGCACTTCCGGCAAGTCTTGCGGTTTAACGGCTCTTTAATGCAAAAAAAAAAAAGAAAAAATCGAAAAAGTCAATATACAACTTAACTGGTGGCTAAGTTTTGTTGATGATGGCTTTTTAGCATCCTTAATGCAATAAAGTGCTTGCTCAGACGTTTTTCGATGAGTAATCGCTCTGGGAATTGATTTTGTTGAGGTTGTGCAAGCACGAAATGGGCCGACTACAGTCGCACCTTATTAATTGTTTAAGTATTTTATTCTGCAGTGTGAGAAGCAACATACTATTTAGCATTTAGATCTAATATTATATAAATACACAAACCCTCTGTTCACAATTTTTTTACTTACATTCTTTCGCAATTCCTTCCTTTCAAACAAAAAAAACATCGCGGTTTCGCTAGAAAAAAATTGTCAAAAATCAATGATAACTTGTAGTCACTTGAAACTTGCACTTTCTTAGACTAAAATTTAATTATCCAAAAAAACTTTTAATTATGTAGTTCGAATATTTTACGAAGTTTTGTTTAATCAAAGCACATTTTGTAAATAGTTTAAAAAATGCTTATTAATGGATTTGTAGAATGAACCATATTTTATTTGAAAGATAATAATAAAAAATTTGAAAATAAATTGCCCAAATCTGTCAATGTGTGGTTGTGCTGTAACTAATGAAGAGAGTATCCGTAAGATTATTAAACATTTTCTTAGTTTATTTTATATATTTCGGCGACCAGAAACTTTCACTGACATCATCATTTTTTTTTATTCTGATTCAAAATTAAATTTAATTTTTCAATTTGAAATTTTTTGTGAATAATTTTTTAGTTGTAAAACATGTGCTTTAATTTCTGTTGGGATTACTCTTATTTAAGCAGTATTGTATATGTATTACATGAAGTCTTAGTTGATAGCTCGCTAATCAGGAAATGATCAAAATATAAGCCTGAAGCTTTGCTTTGTACAACTTTATTAACAAATTGTTTTCATCTCATTTTTGTCAATCGTATGATCAAGAAAAAAATCGCATAAGAAATCTAGATCGATTTCTTAGAGGACGACCAAAAATTCCCATTGCTTCGGAATAATAAAAGCGAGAGGATAACACGTTTTTCATCATTTTTGAACACTTTGAAAACATTAAATAAAAAAAAAAAAATTAATAAATAGGAAGGAAATGACAAAACGCCGTCAAAAAACTGTATTTGTTTTAAAGTTCTTTTTTTGAAAAAACTTTTATTACCGGCAGACCCATGCAATACGTAGCAGTGGGTTTGTATTTCAATTATTTTTTTATTTAAGCACCGAGAATTCTTAATTTTTTAATTTAAGCACCTAGGATTCTCTAACAAAAATCCATGAAAACACAATTTTAAGTCTTTATACCAAAAAGTAATTTTAAACAAAATTTTCAATTCAAGGACAGAGAATTACCTAATAAAAATGCAAATTAAACCAATCTCAAGCTTTGTACAAAAAAAAAATGTTAAATATACTTTTTAAATTTACGCGTCAATACAAAATTTTTAAATTCTTTCTAAATATACAGTTTTATCGCAAATTTAATAAAATTCAAATTTCAAGTGCTTTTCGATTACTATTACCATTTGAACCTTTTTTATTGACGCTATCCCACATCTTCTTCCAAACAATGCGAATTAATGGAAAATCATTTCAAAAAGCTTTCGTTAAAAATTACTAAAAACCAAATGGCGTTTTTTCTCATTTGAAATTGCACTTTAGTCTGCTGCAATTGAATGGGCTTCAAGTCAGGTAATCTGAAAAATCCTTAAATTTTGTTTAAAAAAAAATTTGTTAAAAATTTTGTTAACATTTTTTTTTTTATGTTGAAAATTATAGATATTAAATACATGAATAGCAAATGGCTGCATTTGGTGGTATAAGTTGTTAAAGCAAAACTAATTCAGTAATAAATAAACTATATTAAAATGGCATTAAATTTTTGAAAACAAAAATAATGCAAATGGCGTTGCAAATATGATTACCTTGGAAGAGCAAATCAGAATACCAATCTACTTTTACCACTTGGACACCAAAAGTTTGCCTACAATGACACACTTGAATACAACAAAATTTACATTTGTTAATTATATTTATTTAATATCTTCGGTTACAAGACGAAATTCTTAGATATTTCACACTTATCACATTGCATAGAATCTATTGCTTTTTTGTTTGATATTTCTTCTTTTAGAAGTTTTGTACCGTTAAAGTTTGAAATTAGCGCTGCATTTTTTGAAAGGAATTAAAAACTTGCGAATGTGCGAAACACTTTTTTTAAGTTAAGTATTTACTATTCACAGATGTGACTAGTAATTGCAGTCAAGTAAACCATCAACTAAGTGTCCTTCTATCATTTTTAATTGTTACCAAGAACGAATTATTTTTATTTTTACTCTTTGTAAAAATGCAAGCAAAAATATATTTATTCTTCTTATTTTAGCGTTTGATTATGATTTTTTTTTATCATTTTGAAAAAATAGTTAATGCTCTAGAATAAAAATATTTGAGTCGAATTTTTACTGAAGATTTATTTATTTATTTATAACAAATTAACTTAAATATATTATCTTATAAGCTAATGGAGTTGAAGCTATAGCAACTAGGCCTTAAGCTTAATTTTGTGCGGGGTTTGGTGGGGTAGGGTGATATTTTTTTTTCGGAGTCACAGGTGCAACTTACAGGATTGGAGTAGTTCATGTGGTGACCATGGGAAATTTTGGTGTGCCCTAGTCGCAGTCTTAAAAGTTTTATTGTGTCGAGTCGGGAGATTTTGTCAGTGTCTGTTAGTAGAAAGTCTTTGATTTGGGTTTTTTTATGATTTTTTTTTTATCGATACCAGTGGTTCTTATGGATCCATTCGGTATGCATTCTGTTCGAAAAGTGTTGGTTTGTGTATTTTTGATTATCTGACAAATTATGGTGCGTGCTGTAGACTGGCATTTGGTGTGCTTGGTTGACGACACGGTCTGCAAATTCATTTCCAGGTATATTAACGTGGCCTGGTAAACAGCACAATATAAGCTTTGGGTGATTTGCTATAAGTGAATTTCTTATCTCTGTAGTGTAGAAATCTTGGTTGTTGATGTTTGAGATGGCGTCAAGGGCAGATAGTGAATGTGAGCAGATAACAAAATATTGTTTTTTGTTTTTCCCTCAGTTGATGGCTTCGTGTAAGGCAATCATTTCTGCCGAGAAAATACTGCTGTTGTGAAGAAGGTTTGATATTTTAACAACTTTATTATTTTGTATGATGCTGTATTTTGCGTTCCCGTTGCTAACAGACCGATCGGTGTAAATTATGTTATATGTATTGTGTTTTTTTTCTATTTCATCGAAGGCTACTGGGTATTGTATTGGACAAGTTTTATCCTTGGTGAAGGCTCGTAAAGCGGTAATGATAGAGTTTTGGTTAATGAAGGGAAAAACGAAAAAACAATTGAAATAAGAATTACTTATTCCACCCTTGCAGCTACTTTGTACGACTTCTGCGATATTGTTATTTGTTCGAACGATTTTCCGTCATCCCTTGTGAAGCTTGGTTTGGAGACAAACCGATTTCGGCGTTGTGTCAATTTTAGTTCTCTTATTCCATATTCTAGAATACACAAGAGCTCTGGCCTGGCTCCATACCAATATTATTAATTAAAACAATTTGCAAACATTGAAGAAGCAAAGAACACAGTTTTAGTCTATTAGAAATTCTTCGCAGGTACACATTTATATAGAAACTAAGTGCAAACACTGTATTATGTGCGTAAGTAATAAAAGAATAAATTAACAAATAAAAATAAATAAATATTTTTTTTTAATTCACTCTTTTCCTTCACTTCGCGACCTCTAGAATGCTCTCTCCTACATTTATACAAATTACAAATTTATACATAAAATGAAATCGAATACATTTTATTGAATTTACTTTGAAAGCTAACAACATCCTGATTACAAACGAAATATTAGCTATGTAACATATAAAAATAAACTAAACAAGTTGTAATGCGTCGATATGGCAAAACAAGAAGAAAAAATTGTAGGCGATACGCAAAAAATTTATGTAACTATGAAAATCAGCGAAATCTGCGTAGGCTGGAAACAAAATAAATGTACTCAATTATGAATATTGCAATACTAACTGCGACGCCGGCGGATCGAGTGGCCGCCGCAAGCGTACAAACAAAGGCACGGATTATGAATGCATTGCGCGCACGCGCGGCACAACACTTGTCGTTGTCAGCGTAGAATGCAGTGAAAAAGCACAAAAAGTGAATAAACAAATAAACAACGACAACAATGACATAGCCTACAACAACATACGCAACATAACACTTGTCGCACTGCAATGAATGGGCGATTTCATTTTATTAGTATATTTTATTTTTAGTAAATATATTCATTTATCTACATACAAACTTGTGTAAGCAGCTTATTTGTTGTTGCGCTTATTTTAACTTTTATTTATTTTATTATTTTAAATGGTATTTTCATTTTCATATTATTTTGTTGATTTGACTTTGCACCATTTTTTAAATATGAATATTGAATTAACCATAGTTTGGCGTCTGTGTGAATTGCCTACGCAAAAGTAAAGCGGAAAAAAACAACAAAAGTACACAAAGTAGTAGTAAAATTTATACGCTGTTACGGGATTTTTAAACCAAAACCATACAAATTCACATGACAACGAAAATTGTGTGTTTAAAGCAAAGTGCGCAGATTATATTTTAGTTATTGAGATTTAAATACCCACTTATGCATATTTCGCTGTGTGCGTGTGTATTTAAAATACTACCGATAATTGTGTGTTAATATTTCAATTTTCAAATGCGGTTATCGGATTAATTGACAAATATTTTCTAAAGCGCACAGCAAGCTGATTTATTTCGTAGTACGTACGTACATACATACGTTATGCACTTGCATATAAACATAGACGCATTGCAGCCAACTTAATAACTTATTCTAAATATTGGCGAACCACTTTGACCAACTGTGTGCCGCAATGTCTGCAATATTATCTCATTAGGCGCGACGATTGCCAACTGCGCAATAAACGCGCGTGCGCAGCGTGAAAAGTCAGTGGCTAGCCGCTGCTTAATTAAGTGCACTTTGTATGCACTTATTGCGACTTTAATTCGCTTTGCCAATTGCTCCACTCACTTGCACAAACTGTGCGCCAATGAAATCAGTTTTTTTTTTAATTCTTAAATTTTTTATTTTTTTGTATTTCGATTTCTGTCACAATCACATGCAATTTTTGTTGGGCGGCAAATGGATTTCCTCTAGCAACATACTGTCAAAGACATTTCAAATAAGGCAACATTTTACGTCTTTTCACACGCTACGCTATTTGAAGCAGGCGAACGGCAATTTAATTAGTTTTGAAGATTGTTAACAAGTGATTGAATGAATAATTAATTACGTACTCGTACTTAAACATGTGTTTAAACAAATTTGCAAAAAAAAAAACAAGCATTGTAGTAGGTGTTATTATTATTAGTCTGATTTTATTACTTAGAATTTATTTATTCCGAAATGAAAGTGATTGTCTACTTAAATAAAATATTTAAAGATTGAGTTTTCAGGTCGTAACTGTTATTAATGCCATTGGCACGAGGAAATTCAATTAAAAGACAACACAGTTGGATCTATGACGGATATTCAAGGGTGTGATATTTCTTTTTCTTGCTCATAGAAAAAGACTACTAAGAGGAAGTTAGCACGTATCGATGTTGTCAATCGCATGTCAATGTCCAATGGACATCTTCGAAATGTATCTTTTGTAAATATAAAGCCCCTCTGTACAAAGTTTGAGCACCCGCAATGAGTCAAACCTGGCTACGGCCCTGTCAAATACTCTACTCTCTAGATTGTAAGAACTTTATACGCCTGTATGTAAAAGGTTCCTTATAAGCCATTTTGCTCGGTTAAAGTAGGTTTTATGTATGCCTCAGTGAGGTCAATACTGTTACTTGGAACTAGCGCAATCAAGTTTATTCCAACAGGATTGAATCTATTCAAAAGATCAATTTCCTTTTGCTCTATGGAATTTTTGCCTGAATTTACAGTATAACTTTTCACCATACATTAGTCGGCCTTGCTAGTCGCAAAAGTTCAATATAAAGGTCAAGTTATTAATAGGCTTAATTTCTAAAAAGACCATTTCTTCTGGTCGAAATATCGCTAAGTATTCCCACCCGAGTTTCAAGGCAGTTCCGGCCACTTTTTCTAAAGTCATGCAAAATAAAATTGAGCAAATCGAAAATTTCTATACTCATTTCGGTGCTTTTCATATACGAAACTCACATTTTTACATTGTTATACTAAAATTGAATTTGCAATAAAACTGCATACTAAAAAAAAATGTAACACCTCTGAGAAAAAAGTTCAAAATCTCTATACAAATTTGATGAATTATTTTTAGTTTTCCACAAAGTTTTAACCTTGGATTTATATAGTTTATGTTAGAGAATGAACTGAATTTTAATTGCAAATTCCTATATCCACACGTCAGTCGGATGTAACCTTCAAGTCGGTAACAAGCTTGAGGCCGAATATTTAATAAAACTTCAATATTCCTTTTTGAAGACTTGAGGTAATTGTCGATATTTCCATCAAAATTTGCTATCAGGCACACACAAGAGTTCCTGAGAATGATCTGAAATTGAAGTCGATAAAACGTCAAATAAAATTTTGAAAAACGAATTTTGGCCTCTGAATTTGTTAAAATAATTTTTCAAAGCATTATTAATAATATTGCAAAGAGTTTCTCCATCTCGACAGGGTCTAGCACTTACCGAAGATAACATTTGCGCCGGATATGGAAATCAAGGGGCAAAGATGTGGAGTTTTCATTTGTTATATTATGTGTGTGTTTGACTATTACTGGTTAATGAAGGACCTTACAATGTTGCATGTGCTTACTACGTTTGCTTTTGGATTTTTGCATGCATTTTTACTTCTTTATTGAGCGAGATACGATTTTTATACCCGAGCGTCTGTCCGTGGTTACAATAACTTGAGTAAAAATTGAGATATCTCAAAGAAATTTGGTACATAGATTGCTCTTTGGACAGGTTGGTAGGTTGGTATTGGAAATGGTCAAGATCGGGCAATAACCACGCCCACCTCCCATATAACGGAAGTTTTTGAAAAATGCAAAAACTCCGTTTTCTCAGTATCTATTACAGCAAATTGAGTGAAATTTGGTATTTGGAGCAATTTTGAACTCAGAAATTAGGCATTTATGAAATTTTGAAAAATGGGCGTTGCCACGCCCTCTTATTAAAAAGTTTCCGTATCTCAATAACAGTGTAAGGTATCGTCACACATTTTGTGGACATAGTTTCTTTGACATCGCTATTATTATCGTAGAAAATTTTTGAAATCGGACCATAACCTTGCCCACCTCCCATATAACGGATATTTTGAAAAATGCAAAAATTTTGTTTTTTCTTTATCTAAACATATTAATTTATTATTTAGAGAGATAGTTAATAAAGAAACTTGATTTTTATGAAATTTTGAAAAATGGTCGTTACCACGCCCACTTATAAAAAAGCGTCTGTTAGTATCTCAACAACGATGGAAGGTATTGTCACAAAATTTGGGGAACATATTGTCCTTGATATCATTAGCATCACCGTCAAAAACTTTTGAAATCGGACTATAACCACGCCCAACTTACATATAACGGAAATTTTGAAAAATGAAAAAAAATTTGTTTTCAGTATTTATTGGAAGAAATTGAGTGAAGTTTAATACTAGCAGCGCTTTGAAACAAAGAAAACGGCGTTTTCATGAAATTATGGGCACCGACCATACAAAAATAAATCGCGAGGGTATATAAAAATCGGTTTCGCTCGAATTTAGCCTTTTTTACTTGTTTATGAATGTTTTGTGTAATGTTCCAGTGTTTGAAATTATTTGTGGTGTTATTTTTACTTAATTCTTTTTTCCAAGTTTGCTTTATTCCCTGTGCTAATTCGGTGTATTTCTCTGTTTATGTTGTTTATTTATTGTGGATGTTGTTATCGTTGGGTACACTTATTTCAATTAAGTTTGTGGTTTTTTCTCTTTCGTTTATTATTGTAATGTATGTCTGGTTTGTTGCAAGTTATTGTTATGTCTGTGTACTATAGTTTCTGGCATGTATTAGTTAGTTGGGTGTTGTGTTATTGGCTCACTCAATATGTGTTTATAATTTGCTGCTGGGTTGTTTTCACAAATTTATTGTTTATTTTGTTCCAGTTAGTATTCGACATCCTGCTGTGATAGTTGGGTATTTTATAATATATTTTTTGTAATATTCTGATCCTTTGTTGTTGTTGCTTCCGACAGGATGTGATATGATTGGTTTTGGAACGAATTTTCGGTTTGTCTTAAAACCAAACTTCACAAGGGATGACTAAAAATTCGTTCCAAAACCAATTATTTGTAGTTTCTCATTGCTATGATTTGTTCTTGTATTGCTAGGATGAAACCTTCTGTTTCAGGTTGGAGTTCTCCTTTTGCAAGCCAAGAGTACATATGTGTTTAGTTTATTTATGTTTTCGTTGTCAATTATGTATGAGTGTTTTTCATATAGTTGTTTCTGGTTTCATGGTTCTTTCTCTTCTTCTAGCCTATGGTTCTGGATGTTGTGGGTTTGATTGGGGATATATGGAGGGGTGTATCCTTTGTCTGCCTAAACTATTGCTTGGTGTGGTGCTATTGTTTCTTGAGTTGAGGTAAGTTTTCAACGATTTCTTAGGGCGTTGAGTGTATTCTCTTGCCGTCTTCTTCTTCTTCGTCTACTTCTTATTATTGTTATTATTTGTATTATATGTACATTGTTAAGAGATAAGTTCCTTCATGCAAGGAACCCAAATATTTTTATGGAGCCCACGTAAGATGAAACTTTCTATAGAAATCAGTTTGTTATTTTGATCTTAATATCCATTAGAGTTTATGAAGTTAAGGCTGCCTTGTCGGCCTTTGTTAAGTGTTAAAAAACACTGCAATGATACTTTTTTTAATATGAATATAACCCCTGCCAACATATCAAGTAGAGTCGCCGCAGTGTGAACTACAATAAGTCTCAAGAAAACCAGTTGGTTAACAGGTTTGAAGTATAGGCCCTCAAGAATTCCGGTGTACCTTGATATCATGGCCCATGGCTCTTAGCGTTTCACTCTTCACTCACATTCTCGATGAAGATATTTAAGGCTGAGTCGGAGCTGGAGGGTAGTGGGCAGTGGTTTTTGTCGAAAGCTCTTCACTGACATTGATTTCGAACTTCCGGACAATTGAAAGGGGTTTCCAGGCAAACAAGCGATAGCCCAAATCGCAAAGTCAATAAGTACACATACACTCCGGTAGTCAAGCGGCTATTAAGGCGCAGACGTTTCGGGGTACGTCTGACCTCCCTCTAAGTTGCGTTGGAATACTTCTTTATAAAGATCACTATCTAATTTTAGCGCACTCATCAAGGTAATACACAAAATAAAGACTATACCTTTTTTAGCAGACATTGTCAGCCTTAAGGCGCCATCTTTCTAAATAAGAGTACTTCATTCATTTATAGCCGAATCAAAGTTTTAGTCTGCAAACTCAAACCAATTTTCTACGCATATAGTTTTTTTTTTGTTGCTTTTTTTACGGAAACAAATGCCATCATTTGCCGCTTGGTCGCTTGTAAGTTTCTACACAACCAACTCAAGTGCATTTATGTGACGACGTAGCATGTAACAGCCAATAATCGCGATGCGCATGCGCAAATGCTATTAGCAGTTAAAGCATTGTTAGAGCGTTTGAGAAAGGCGCAACGCATTTATGCTTTATGGCTTTCAATTAATTTGCAACAACATTGTAAGAGCCGTCGAACTAAGTAACATCCTTTGGAAAATGTTGCTTGTTTGCAGGTTAAAGTGCGACTGCTGAGGCATATTTTGTCCCCGAAGTGCAACGCCCGTACAACGGCATCTGATGAACTGGTCAGTTGGCTTTTAATTTTGCGCGATTTTTTATTTTTTTTCTTATAATTTTTTTCCCGTCTTCAGAAGTGTCCGCAATGTTAGATATGCGAATTTATTCCTTCCTTGTTTCCGGCAAAAGCCAGCATGTAACGGTTGAGAAATATTTGTGGTATGGTCACCTTTTGATGTCGATTATCATTATTACTAAGATTGCTGATCAGACGACTGTCCAATCGAGTATACGACTGAACAATTGCGCTAGCTACTTAAACGATTGTGGTTTTGCGCTGGTAGGTGCATACGTACATACAAGTTCTAGTGCACATGCACTCGTTTTATGTTGTTGAAAATTCATTTTGGCGTACAGGTGTCCACTGGCTTTGGTGGAACTTAGTTAAGATATATGTACATACATAAAACTTGGTTGGTCGATCGACGAATTCAATTAGTTATGATTACTTGTTGTTGTTGTCTCTTTTTTTATATAACAGTACATTTCGCGTAACCTCAACGCACCCAATTACGGTTATTTGCAAGTGCTTAGTACACTAGTTAAATATAAACTTGGCTTCAGTAAAGCATTCAACACAAAAGGCTGCTTGATTTCCTTGTTCACAAAACTTTGATGCGAAAATGTGAAATTTTAAGGCTCATCGATAAATAAGTTTAGTTTTCATATTTTTAATCGATGTTTTATATCGTCACAACTATCGATATATTGAAAATACTCGCTCTATTTACTCATATCAAATACAATTACGATTTTCGTTATCGAAATATTTAATTACCACTTTCAATGTATTTTAAAATGTTTTAAAATGTTTAGTACTTACATTATACGCTTCATAACCGTCTCGGCGATTTTAGCCGGAAAAATATATCATGCGAGCTGCAACCGTCGTTTACAAACTGACGCCAATTTTGTAGAAATATCAAATGTATCCCATTCCCTAACTTCTTGCACTTTCCAATGAAGTGGAAGTCTTCCTATCCCTTTAAAGAGACCGCGTCGACATTTTGCGGGACTGGACATGAAGTATTTTACTATTAACAGTATTTCGGCTGCCTATATGTGATTGTGCAGACGATTAATTTGACATCAGGCGATACCTTCGTTAGCCCTTCTTTATCTTTAGATCAATTCGCTGGGCTATTTGGTGTAAATTGTGAGAGACAAATTGACAGTCATGTTTGCGGAATACCAAAGTCTCAGTTTGTGGCATAAAATAAACTTGCGTTGTCGAAATATGGCTCGTCGATTGTTCTTTTTCGCATCTTTTCCAATATCATTGTAAATTATGGTAGATAATAGATTTGTCAGCAGGTACTTATATTCGAATGGAGGTCTGATCACATTCTACAAATGATCTCATGCACTCACTTTGCCAGCTAGTGTACGCTATAATTAAAAACCCTTTATGTTTAATTATGCTCTAGATAGCGGAAAAATTCAAATAGATCTCTTTAATTTCATCACAGGTATTTATTTCATTGGTATATACTCATAGATGAGCCTAAGAATAATAGACCCGGCAACAAACTGGAATATGATTCCCCCTCTTTCTGGCCGAGTTTCAAGCAATCTCATGTTATGGGATTAAAAGACGTTTTTGTTTTATATTTCCAGACATACATAGGCTCTATTCCATTAGATGATTAAGGCAAACCAGAGAATGCTTTATAATCTTTATTATCTCATGGCAACGAGAAATATGGTGACACTATATTAGGTATGAAAACACTATTTATAGTATTCTAGAAAAAAATTTGTACATCCTTTTTGAAGCGGTACCATTTTAGTGAATTAGTGGTTTTTTTTTTACTTATAGTCACTGAGGGGATAAAGTAAGAATGCAGTAAGTACTGTAGAGCCGCAGGAGTCCTTTACTGGCCTTTTAATTTGTGTATAAGGCATATGGAAGGACTCCTGAATATTAGAAGCAATAATTGTTTGGTTATCTTTTAAATTTACACTTCCACTTACACTAGATAGGCCTCTTTCCCGAGAGAGAGAGAGAGAGAGAGAGAGAGAGAGAGAGAGTACCTTGTACGGCTTGAGAAGGAAGAGATGTCGGAGCACATTATGTGCGAATATTCAGCAATAGCCAGATTAGGATTAAAAAATTGCAGAAGCACAATAAGACTTGGTTTTTATAGGATTTTACTAGAGACGATGAAACAGTAACCATTTGAAATTATAACTGCAACTCATGTCGACAAATTTCTATATCAATTTTTCTTTTTATTTACTTAATTATCATTATTTTTCAATTAAAATATTCTTCAATCTTTAAGAACCCGTTCGGAAACACGCACGTCCTACGACTTAGCAAAGCAAAGTTATGATCTGTCTGTCCTAGAGATCTACAGATATATCTTCTATCAATATATGTATATATGTACTTATGTATATTCTGAAAAGTGAGTTTACGGAACATAGTTATAGAAATAAAATGAAAAATTTCTCGCAATTTTTTTCAAATACCGCATAAATTTTTTTATATAAAACATATCAATATACAATTTTTGAATTTTGGATTAAAGATTGTTATTGAGGAAAATTTGAAAAATGGCACCGAAAAACGTTAAAAGCGATACTAATACATATAATTTTTGAGGTACAAATTATAATTCAGAAACTTTTCTATTTTATAATATATATTTTTTTAGAGACATAAATTTATATTGAGACAATGTTAATTTTTTTCTTTTGTATTTAAATATTACAAAGTTTGAGGAATGTTTTTGTTTAAGATTGGGAATCATTTTCAGTAAAAAAAAAAAAAGAAAAAGTAAAAAATTGTCATTATGAAATGTCATTAAACTGCAACAGGCTACCTGCAGCTGCTTCCGCTGGTGTGTACAATTCAAAGACACGTCTTAAAATGCTGTTGCTTCTTCACCTACGACTTCTTGCAACATTTTAACTACCTAATAATATTTTTGTATTATTTCAATGTGTTTTTCGTTTTATTTCTTTTTTTATTTGTGATGGTTTGTAGATTCTCACGTCAATTACTTTCGGTTACTTTGCTACTTTTGTAATCGCTTTGCCCCTCAACTACTTTTCAGCGTTTTCAGCATTGCACTCCCAGATTCGTGTATTCGTTCATTTAGCATTCGTTCATTCATGCATTATATGAATGTATGTGCCCTGCCGGAAAAGATTAGACAGTCTGAAAATGTAACCAACTAACAAGTAGTTCGATATCAGCTGCTTTGTTAGTTCTTCAATTATTTAATTCATCGTAATAAAAACATTTAAATGCAGTCAAATATATTTGAAAGTAATTGAAATCAAATACAGAGTCGGACAATTGACTCTCTTCTAGTACATCGCCATGTTAATAAAGTTAAAATTGATTACAAGCAAATTGCAAGCGTTTAAACCACTCTTGTATTTGGAAGGAAATTACTTTTTAAATTGTCTTTAAAGTACATACTTACATTTCCGAAAGGGTGGGAAGCCTTATATCCCGCACATCTTTCAGTTTTTCAGTTGTATGTGAATTCCATTTAGATTTTCTTATTTCTCACACAGTTACATTAACACACACACCACACACACACACACACATACATCCACTACACGTTTTCTATTTGCCGCGGCATGCCAATTGTGCAGCACGTCGTTTCCAGGTAATGGCATTCGGAACGAATTTCTCAGTGTGTGCAACACGTGCAATCAACAATTACTGCATGTCGTCACCAAAAAAATTTATTTTCCTCAATATTGCTTTATTTTTTTTGTTTTGTTGTTTATTTGACATTTTGGTTACCTGCCAACCAAGGCGTTCGTTCAAAATGCTCAAGTCAGAGGTTACAAATTTATTTCAGTACATTTGCGGCAAACAAAAATGGAAAACCTTATTACATTTCTAAACATGTAGGTTTGTATATATGTGCATACTTATAATACTTGTACATTTATTGTTGTTATTTGGCATTGTAATTTTGGTCGACTTTTCTTTGTCTTACAAAATAAATTCCAGACACTCCGATTTATTAGCCATGCAACGCAGGTTTGCTACACTTCCTTTTCGACAACCATGTACTTTAGGCCTTAATGACGTGTTGAAGGGACACATTACAAGTCGAGTTTGGATATGTAAATAATAACAAATATTTGTACGTGTTTAGGGAATACACATACACAGTTAATGTAGCTTTCAACGCATAAAAATAATTTTTTGTTTTAAATAACTACTTTAGTTGCCTTCTGATCAAACAGTAGGAATTGATTCCAAATAGAATAAATACTCGTTTGCCTCAGGGACGACAACAAGCGCGTAGTTTCGAGCAAGGCCGTATTTGGGGCGGTGGTTTAGGGGGATTCCAACCGAAATTTTCCAAGAAGTATGCAAACTACTAACTTCAGGGTAACACTTTTTGTCGATGATATTTCTTTATAATTACGAGACAAATTTATTCAACACAAACCAATCATACAAAAATTTAGTTTTGGAATTCTTCGATTTGTTTTTTTTAAGCAATTGTTTCTACTGTATACGGAGCAAAACAATTTAAAACTTACAAAGATATTATTAACGCGGCAACACCTGCAGCTGAGAAAGTGGAACCGTTAGGAAGTTCTTAAGTAACCTACATCTGCGATTGAAGGTTTACATCAATGCACTAAGGTATTTTGCCCATCAATTTGTTCTTTCTTAAAAGTAATGCTACAATGCAAGTCACCACTTACACAGCAGAGAGATCTTTTTCAACAATGGGAAGATTTTTTTTTTTGCAAAATTCGACGAGAGCGGAACGACTTATTGGCTTAGCCAAAATGAGTACTCATTGTCGCAGACTGGTCGAAAATTCAAAAAGCTGGCCGAAAGTACAAAATTTAAAAATACCTGGTCAAAACAGTTCTTAGGTATGTCTCAGTTGGGGCGTGTTGGTTAGTCAGTTTCTGGAATTTATAATGCAGTCACCCGCAACAGCTATTTGAAGTTGACACGAAAACCCATTAAAAACCCGTTTACACTTGATTTTAGCTCTTAAATCTACTTTTTTCTGAAAAACTGTTCATCATTCTGTGTCAGCCATTTTGAATTTTTACATTCTGACGTCATTTTTGAAATCAACAATCTCAAAAATTCCCTTTAACTTATTTTCAGCTATTAAAATCATTTTTTCCGAAAAACTTTCCGCCATTTTCTGTCAGCCATCTTGAATTTTGTTTTTGGCATTGTTTTTGAAATCAGCGACCTCGAAAATCCCCTTAAACTCAATTTCAGCTCATAAAATAATTTTTTCCGAAAATCCGTCCGCCTTTTTGTGTCTGCCATTTGGAAATTTTACATTCCGACGTCATTTTTGAAATCAGCGAACCAAAACCCTTAAAGATATCTGCACTTTACGGAAAATTATGTTTATACTTTGTTTCGCGCAGAATTTTCGCAGCTAAAAAGTACCGATGACTAAATTTTATAATATATACATTTTTACATAAAGATACCTGTCTTGGGTGTTTAGGTACTTAGTTTTATAGATACAAACGCACTTACACGAGTATATACATATTTATTATATTTATTATATCTACATGCATACTTGTGAATTTTAGCTCCCATATGTACAATAACTGCGAGATTACATATGTGTTCTTGATAAATTATCAAACATTTACAAATATTCTATATAGAAACTTTATCATTTTTTTGTATTCTAATTAAAAATAAAACGCTTTTGACTACAAACTCCGAATATTTGTAAATATTTGATAATTTATCAAGAATTCCGAATCGGGCAATAAATGTTTATCCCATCCCCAAAACAAAAAAGATCCTGGATACGACGTGTGTTTGGAAGTCAAGTTGCTCTCTAAATTTTAAGATACTTCTTCGTTAAACTACTGCAAAAAATTTAAAAATTAAGCTATAATGAAAATTATTTCGTCTTACTTCAAACTCTCTGATATAACATACAGAAATTGTAGAAAAGCAAAATTTACTTGAACTCCGCATGGCTGAGACACGCAAAAAGCGAGTTGGATTTGTCTATTATATTCTTCCAGCTCAATAAATTTGCGAACACTAGCGATGGCATACCATAACATAAATTCAAAGTCCAGTGAGCTTATCTAATGCCAATCTGGCTATTATATATTTTTAGATATCGTCTCTTTTGCAGCTATATCCTAAAATTATATAAGGGAAGTATGAAAGCACTTCATACCAAAGCGTTGCGAAAGGCCTTACATATACCAAATAGACCTTCGTCTTTTTTTTTTTTTGTTGAATGAAAATAATACGCGTCTACATGTTTCCTGGAAGTATATACCATTTGACCTTGCCTTTCAGAAGTACTTCATGGTTGCCTTTCTGAGTGTTGTAAGCGCTTTAAAAGTTGTTTACAAGCAATCCATATGCACCACTTTTATTACTGTTGTAAGAGTAAGTAAGTAAGTAAACATCAACAAATAAGCTGGAAACTGTGGATATAATAAGAACGCCTACTACTGGCTCCCACTGAAATGCCTCATGATGATTAAGAAATTAGCTAGAACGATATTGAAAAAAAAATGCCTCTAAAGATACGCATTCATTATGAACGCAGTCGGAGTGGAACAGAAAAGCTACGACTATCAAAAAAAACTCCGAACGACTATGGTTACAACTACGAATTCCGATTTTCGTAGATGGCTCAAATATGGAGCAGAATATGACCTGAGACTCTTAATGTCTTGGCATATAAAGCCTACACAGAGCTTCAGAGCTCTTCAGCGCTCTTCAGCTCACTCATTTGTGACTTCAACGAGTTTTGGTTTAGTGATATAAACACTTAAACAAAAAAAAACTTAGGCCGAAGTTCGTTACTCATATAATAGGAAATCAGCTTTATGATAGGGGTGTATGAACGATATTTATTCATTCCAAAGTCAGCAACTAATTTGCAACTGCGAAAACTTCATGATCTTTTCGGCACTTCAAAAGAAAGATGCAATATAATTTTTTGTTTTACATATAATCACACTCATATTATTTTTTGTAAGAAATTTTGTTAAGCACATTTATTAAAAAGTTATTTATTAACTATATTTAATAGTAAGCATATTGAAATATTATAACGGCTCAGCTCATTTTGCTTAATATCTATATTCTTTTAATAAGAAAATTTCATGGACTTCCTTATTCTGTTAAATTTATTATGTTCTGACGCCGTTTTTACGCTCTTAGCATTTAACTTACAACAATTGTCATCTTTGCAACATCTTTTGCACATGCATTTCAAATCTTTTAAACAATTACTACCACTTTCGTTAATTTCACACCTTTCATAAATTTTTCTCAATTCATGCGGTTCATATAATTTTTCTGAAAATACAAAATATAAGTGATTTTTTGAGAGTGAATATGAAATTACAATGTGCCTACCTTTACGATATATCGGTATTTGTCGTTTTGGATATCCGAGCGAACTAAAATTGATATACCTTTTATTACGATTATTTTATTTTAGTTTTTAGATTATTTTTTTTTACCCATCTTCATTTGATGCGTGCAGCCGGAATACCAGTGAGAATAGTATCAACCAACTCAGCTTTGTCATGAAGTTCATGTAAAGTGTGTGTGCAACTCCGCGGTAAGACATTTTTGTTAGTGTCCGTACTGTCTTAATTAAATACGAATAAAATATGTTTGTATAAATATATATTAGTTTAATTGCGACCCTATATTTTCCACAATAAGCAACACCACACGTTGTAGCAGCTCTACAGCTACTAAGTGCTTGTTGCTTAACTGCATAAGGAACGAAGCCTTATATAGTTGGCAAAAGTCCTGGATTTATTATGATTTACTTGTAGCGGCTTTTACTTATTTGCAAAAATTCAAATTTATGCGAGATAAATTTAATTACGCATTATTCATGGCCACTACAGCAGCTGTCAATGAGAATGATTTCATATTTTGCATTTAAGGTTTGGGGTTATTTATATTCATTTGTTTGTTAGCCAAATGAATACAACAAATTCGAACTGGTTAGTAAGACTAAGATATAATTAATGAAAGTTATCTCTTAAGCAAACATTTACAAGAACTCTTGAAAGCCACACATTTAGACTCCTACACTGATTGAGTTCACTTAACGCTCTAGCCAATGGAGCATTTAGAGAGTAATCGGATTTAGCATTCAGTATACAGAATGCATGTACACGTCTTAGACTATAAGGAGGTACATACATTAAAATTTATTCTACTCAGCAGTTCATGTCAGTCAACATATCCACTTATAACGGTAGTTACTAGTACAAAAAATCTCCACAAAATTGACCTTCTGCTATTCAATCGATTTCTGAATTCGTTCAATTCGAGTAATATATGTAGCATATTCTAACCGTGATCGAACAAAAGCAGTGTTGGACTCTTTTAATATACTTATATACAGATCAGCGGAGCAGGAACAGTTGAAGTGAGTGTGACATAAAAAAAAACAAACGCAAGCTTTAAATTTCGTCCACAGCTCCTAATTCACAGCCAGCAATATTATAAGAACTTCGCGAGTTACACATTTTTTGGAAACATTTCTCACATCAACGGTTACGTTTTTCTACATCCGACCGAATGAATTTTAAGGTCGTCAGCACATCACAAGAACTTTGCTAAACAAAAACAAGAACTAATATCTTTACTTAACCCATGAACGTTTTACTAAAATATAAGGTTAGCAATGAACAACTGGGAACAATACTAAAGCTTGTATTCGGTTATAATGGGGATTTTAATGTTAGCCCTGTGAATGCCCGCAGTTTGATCTCTGACAAAATCGACTACTTTAACGACCTATTTTCTGATATGGCACTTGACATAATTTGTATAACAGAAACATGGCATATGATTATATTGCATGCTATGGAGATTTAAAAATTGACCTTTTATCAATTGATCCCAACTCAAAAATCCTAGTAAATAACTTCCATGCAAATGGGCTTTAACATAGTTAGGTTACTTCGCGCATGTTCTTTGTTAATGCTGCACACATATGGAACTATCTTCTGACTTGCATAAAAACTAATAAATAAAATGAAATTAAATTAATAAAAAATGTCCTTGATGAAGATAACAAATAGAAAAGGTTAAAATACACTACCCTGAGATACACCCATGTTCGTAGTAATTGATCGAGAGAATGTATTATCAAAGCCAACAGTACAGGCGCTGTTGCATATATAAGATTTTATCATAACCAAGACAATAAAGTTGTATGGAAGTTCCAAGCAAGCTAACTTAGAGATCAAAAATTGTAGGTCACTCTAACCAAAGTCTTTGCAAAATCTATATATAGCATTTTCAAGTCAAATGAAACATTTTTAAAAATAAAATTAAACTACTTTTATGTCAATTGAAACCATTTTTTAAATCAAATGGAATCTTTTTCAAGACAAAGGAAACCTATTTTAAATACAAAAAAAAAACTTTTTTCTAGTCAAATGAAACCATTTTTAGCTTATATATCGTTAGTTTATAGCTTTTTTTACATCGCTTCTACTGCTGAAATATTATTGTGTTTTTAAAAGTCTGTATTTATTTCGTTCTTTCTATTGCTATTTACCAACTAGTATTTTAAAAGAACAACTATTTACAAAACAATAACAACAACAATTTACAATTCCACTCTCCAAAATCACTTTCATATCACATGTAAGTACATATGTAAATAAAAGGTAACTCAACCTCTTATATTTTAAATCGGCATGGTTATGTCTAATAGATCCAAAGTGATTTAAGCTCTGGCAGCTCAGGCAATTGGGTGCCTACCGAAGGCAGCCAAAACACTAGAGGAAACCAATGAAGAAGGGGAGGAATATATGAAACGGTTTCTAAAGAATTAAAATTGCTTTTAAATAATTAAAATGAATGAAGAAGGCAAAACTCTTGCCGAAGTTGCGACTAATATAAATAAATATAAATATAAATATTAATACCGCAAAAACTGTATTGGAGCGGTACAGAAAAAACAATAGGACATTAGTTACTAAAAGCTTTGGTGCATGCCGAAACAAAAAGTTAAAAACTGAAGTCTTAGAAATGATTGAAACTACTGCGGAAAACGATTCCGCGATAAAAATATGTACAAAATATTGAAAATAAATGAGCCATTCAAATACTCGTATAACACTATTTTATGCTCTTCGAAATTTAAAAATTACCTTAAAAAAGGCGTCTGTAGAATTGGATAAAATGAATGAAGAACGTACGATAACTTTAAGACAAAATTACGCTAGGGATTTTCCACAATCGGTTCCACAAGAAAGAAACAAAGAAAATGTTTGACGATTGCGGCTGCAATCTTATTTGACACAAATTTATTGTACAAATTATGTTTTTAATAGCATAATGACAATCCCATTAGCTTTAGAAAGACAACTTCTTCACTTATATTTTTTCTTTAAAAAAATTTGGAACTCTTTGGATTCATTTAAAATACAATAAAAAAAACTGATGACATTTTTGATTTTTTTTTTTTGAAGGTGCAAAAGACTTTTTATGTACATACAGTGGATCAGAAGGTGACAAAGAATTTGTAAGAACAAGTAGGTAACCGGAGCTGATTTCAAAGAATGGAAGTGGTAAATAGTAAGAAGTTGTTGCTTTAGAAAAATTGTTGGTAAATAGTAATGAAAAAGAACGAAAAAAATGCAATGGTAGAGTTACTATTGTCGAGCTTTAAGAACACTATACATACATGCATAAATAAATGGATGATATCTAGCAAATTATAAATTGTTTCATTTTATTTGAAACAATTTTTTTTCTTTTATTTAAAATCGGTTTCATTTAACTTGAAAAATGTTTCGATTAATTTGACATAAGTTTCATTTGACATGAAAAGTTTTCATTTGATTTGAAAAGGGTTTGATTTGTACTAAAAATGAATGAATGAATTTATGAAGATCCTCAGTAAACGCTGCACGACAATCGTCATTGAACAATGCCAAGTTGATAACTGTAGATCTGCCTTGAATGAAACCAAGCTGATTGGGACAGATAATACAACAAATAACAAAAAGTAATTTTACTTTCACAAAACTATCAAAAAGTTTTGCAATGGAGAAGATTTTTGAAACAGATTTTTATTTAGCTACAACATTTTTTTTCTACCCTGTCGGAAAAAAGCAGACAGTCTGAAAAACTAACCAATTTTAAAGTAGTTGGAAATTAACTGCTTTGAAACAAATGCAGCGTGCGAGTCTTTAATTCTTCGTACTCGTATATTTATATGAGCATAATACAAAATAATTTAAAAACTTTTGTAGTGAAGAGAAACATATGTGTATAGTATATATGTATGTACATACACTGTCCTCATAAAAACTCTCATCCGACAGCAGAAGGCTGTGGTGTCATTCACTTACAATTTCCAATAAAAACAGATGCCGAAATGACAGCCCTTGTCGAAAATATTTACGAAGAAAACAAAACAATTTACGTGAGAAGGTCAAATATATTAATAATAAAATTCTAAATATCTAAGGTTAATGGAATGAAGTGCCTAATGAAAGGAAAACCTAAATAGATGGTTTTCGCTCTTTTGTCCAATGACGTTGTAATGAATTTCAACCTTACAGAGCAACCTAACCAACAGCGAAGAGCGTCGCGTTTTCCACCGCCTAGCGCTACCGCTTAGTTGTCGTACCTAAACAAGAGCGGCAGCGCTATGTCAAATCAAGGAACAACAACTACAAATTCGCAAAAATAACAAAAAATACATATATGGAATATTAATTAATATAAATTACCGACCTCCATTGCAGCAGAATGCAACTTGGCGCAAAAAAATGTCATCAACAATGTCAATTCTTCGTTTTCTCAGCTAACATCACTTCCTAACGCGCTGTCAAAATCGGATTTTCCAACCGCTCGGCGTTGCCGCCGCGTTATTTCGGTCGGCTGCATACAAATTGTATGGGCATGAGGAATTTTTGACAGATAAACGACGCTGCCGCTCTTGTTTAGGTTGCTATGTTAAACTAACGGAAAAAAAATATTAAAAGCTTTTGCTAATTTGCTTATTTCTAGCCGCTTTTGAAAGGTAAGACAGTGAGCGAGCCCATAAAATGCGTGATTCTTAAAATATTTCAATTTTTTCTTTATTATTTTTCAAATACATAGATGCAATCGTAATCGTGACCCCTAGGAAGTTACTTGCAAGGCCATTCAGGTGTAAAAAAAACAATGGTTTTACGAAGTATGTATGCAGAAGAAACCAAATTAAATTTTATTTAAAATTGTAAACTTACGTTAAAAATGAACTGAATTCCTGCTTTGTTTAAACAAAAATACATATGTAAATATATTTAATAAAAACTTAACTAAAATGCGTTTTTAAAAAGTTAGAACAGCGTAGGTATAAAATAAAGAAGTTTAAAAACAAATCGAGTTAAAAATAGTTGTAAAAAAAGCAGTTTTAAAGTAGCTGGAAATAAATACATTTTATTGCAGTTGCAAAAAATGTAATTTTAATGTTCTTTCTTTCAAATATATTTAAAACTGGTTGAAATCAAATGCAGAGTCGGATAATTGACTTGCTTCTAGGGTATCCTTGGATATCGATAATGGTTTTTTCCATGCTTCAACGAATACACCACACGGCAGCAATGTATTAAAAATCTATAGCTTAAGAGTAAATAATCCGAGACCTATAATTTTTGAGTAAAATCACCGATTATGTGCCAAAAAAGTGGACTAGATTTAGTGATGAAATTAGAACTGGAAAAATTAGCAAATAAATCAACAGCATTCTCGAAAGATTTAGCACAAGGAGCCTTGTAAAAAACTAAAGTCGGAATACTGGAACAAATTTTTTTTTTCTTATTGAATTTCAAAATTTATCAATACAAGTGACCTATACAGCTTCTTGTCCAATGTATGAAACCTATTCAATAGACACTTGTGGAACGCAAAATAATGTGAACTATTTGTAGTCTTATATTTTGGATATTTATATTGATACTAGTATAATATTCTTAAATACTGGAAAGACGAAACTTATCTTATGGCTTTCGTTTGTATGAAAATGTACGCATATGCGCATTCCAAATTATATAATAAATTTCAAAGTATATATAGATTATTATACTTAAATTAGGAATTATTTTACAACAAAAAAGTTTTATGATCCTAAAAAGCAAACAAGAAATATTTTTTGGAATGGGAAATGAATGAAATTGAGTAAAATAATTGATGTAGTTTTATAAAACAAGCGAATGGCTATTATATCATTTGAATCATAAAAAGTCGGGGATTTAAAGTGCTCCCCTCTATTTCTTTGCCAAGATATCTAGTATTTGATCACTAGTAACTTTAGTATCTCGATATATATTTAGTAGCGCAAAAAAGTATTCCATTTCTCAACATAAACTCCTTTTAACGTTATACACTTAGTTCGCCGTTTTTTTCAATTTTTTTATTCCTTCCAAATAATTAAACTTTTTCAAGGCTCTCTAAATAGCCGTATTTTCTGTAAAGACCTTTTTATTTGACGAAAACCATTTTAAACTTATATTATTAAATTTTAAATTAAAATGCTACATATAACCATCCCAGTGACCTACAGCGATTATTTGCTTCTTTCGTGGCACGCCAAATCACTCTTTACACATCAATGAGCAATTATTATCGGTCAAGGATAACTGAGAAAAAATAATCGCCATGACAGTGAAAGGACTAATACAATTATGCGACGTTGAACAGAATAAATGCATAATTAATTGAAAATTGCATAAATGAATATTGAAAAAGTATGTTTTGTGTATCAAATGAAGCCGACACAGCTATAAAAGGCTGCGCTACGCCGCAAGATTGTCAGCGAACGCGCTATCAACGGAGGGATAAGACCAAAGTTAAAAGCCACTAAAAACAAGGTTTTGACATTAATAAGTAAACAATTCATCTTATTACACGAACGCCAATACAAAAATGTATTATCGTTGTAATGCGTACACACATGTCGGTTGGATAACTAAGCTGAGCTTGACTATAATGTTGACATTAGTATTTCAACAAAGTGGGGCGCTGGATATGTAAGTAAAAAAAGAAAAACCTTTAATAAAAATACTTGCATTTAATATTAAATATTTATAACACAACTCCAAATTAACTAAAGGTCCGATTTTGATATCGTTGACTGTGGACCGCCAGATGCAGTAAATCCCTGCAGGCATGGTGAGTAACTATTATTGCTATGTTAATTATATTTGATTTGAATTTTAATAAACTTTTAAATAGGTAACTTCAGCTTAAATTTCAACCCAAATTACTGTAGATCACGCATTATGTGCTATAAAGGTTTTGGCGAACCATGTCAGATCTTTGGCGAGATAAGTGATTGCAAGGAGGATTTGCACTGCGTCTGCAATCGGTGCAGCAATAGTCCTTTTGTTTGGTGTCGATCTCAAAAATTCATGCAGAAACTGGCAAATCGAATGCAACCAGATATTGGGGAATATGATATAATCGATTTTTAAGATACTACACCAAAAAAAAAAAAAAAATTCAAACACCTTTTTATGAAATAAAAAATATAAATAAGTAAATTAGGCGCGGCTCAGCTTCAATAAAGTGTTAACAGTAAAATATTTTCCAAGCCGCATTTAAGGGGCATCTTATTAAATTTTAACATTCATAAATAATCGACAAATATTCAAATCTATATCGAAAGCTTTTTCGTAATATGTATGTATAACAATTCTAAAATACTATAATAAAGTTTATATATGTGTGCAAGCTAAAATATGCATTTTTTTTTTTTTTAAAGTCAAAAGTCTTAAAACAGCAATCGATTTGAACTTCTTGTGTGGGATGTTTCCTCTGAGAAATTCAAGTTGAAAATGAGGTTAATATCAAAAGAGCAAGGATTGCCATTTTTGTTGGCTGATTGCAGTGCTTCCGTGAAGCCTATTGTATAATAATATTTATTTTCTAGCACTTCTTTTAACTTCTCTTTTTCAATTAAGGCTTATAGGTTATCACCGATGCCTTGGATTTCCATTTATTTTTGATGAGAAGTCTAGAAGTTCCTAGAGAAAATTTTGAACACATTCCTTTATAGGAAAAAACTAACAAAACTTCGCTTGGTTGATGCATATAAAATTAAAAAACAAAAAAAAAACAGAAATACCAAATTCTTTGCTATTATTTTACGAGACTTCATTCTAAATTTCAAAACAATCGGTTAAAGTATCTGACGATAGATCAGACGAAGTTCCACCAGCAACGCAAACACAAATTAATTTTGTGATTTTCTTCTTCCGCTGAAGTGATATTCAAAGTTGAGGGAAATCAACGATTGACACAAGAAATGGTTTCTAATGAACTGGGATAAAACACACGCTCGTATATTCTACGTAACAATCACTTTATTTTCTGTTTTTCTATTCACTTATAATTTTTCGTCAGATGTTTGATACAGTTGAATAGGTACATATATATTTATCTGACATTTTTGAGCTGTATTTTTTACTAAGCTATGTACATGCATAAATGTTGCTAAATTCTGCTAAATTCCAAGCCACGCAATTTATACAGGCAATTCGCTCTTTTGATTTTGTCCTCATTTTATAGGTTTTTGTCTGAAAAACAGTGTATGAGTTCCATTACTCACCAACACTGTCTAACTCACTGACTATATGTTAGCCAATTTTTTTTACAATTTATCTGTTATCTATGTATGTAGTATTCTAGATACCTCACAGCTTCCAATAACTTCTAATATACTGGTGTCATTTCGCAGCCGCAGCTATAGAGTCAGGATAGAGATAATAGTTTTTTTTTTCAATATATGCTAAGAGGTTTTTTCTTTCAGCCTACAAATCTTACAGCTCGTTTCCTCAGGAAGTTATATTAAATGAAGTTGATAGCACTACGTGCAGGTAGTTGTTTGAAATTTGGCGAGAGTTCTTCGACCCTCTGGGCCAAGTCTAAACAGTCGGTTAGAGGCTTCTAGGGAAGGAGCCACGAATTTTTACTGATTTTTTTAAAACCTAGTAGGTCTTAGTTTTGGATAACTTCGTTAGCGTTGAGTCTGATAGTTTACCAACGGAATCCTTTATAAATTGGGCCTGTTGTCGATACTTCCCAACAGCAGTTACATAACAGTAATAAAACTAAGTTATAACAGTGCTATGCTAAGTTTCAACAGAGCAGCCAGAACTAACATTGCATACACTCAGCATAACAGACAACTTAACAGCGACTGCAATGTACACTGCAAATGCACCTGTTAATCCAAAATGAATCAAACAAACAAGCAAGCAACCGTCAAACCACCACAACCAGTCATTTTAGCAACCAGCCAACCAGCCATCCAACCAACCAACCAACCAACCAACTACCATAACACAACAACCAATTTCTTAACAACAACCTGAAAGCAAAATTACAAAACCAGTTCTACTTAAATACGAGTCTCTACATACAACAACATTTATTTGTCGTTTGCCATTATTCCAATGCCATTGCATTCCGCCGGCTTTTCAGGTGTTCGCTAACATTTGGTCTGCACTTGTCTCGCAGACACGATGCGATTCAGTGTTGAGCCAACTTTTGATGCGACGAGTTAACGCGTAACGCGAGTGTTGCCTTGGATTATTCGCCCAGTAATATATTGTGCTGACATACAAACAAAATTGTGAATAAAACAGTGAGCATCGTGAGGGTTGTCTCCAACCGCCGTACTCGTACATACAAATACATATTTGTTATCTTCAAACGTTGGTTAGCCTAGCGCGGTTTGGCCTGCTTGTTGGAGCTTGGGTTGTTCGGTAAAGTGAAAACGAGTTTTGCGCCCCAACAACAACGCGTCCCCGTCGTTGGTAGGCGTTTGTGTATTGTTTTCTCTATCTCTTCGCTTATATATTTACGGCACGCACAGCATCACCATAACCCGGTAAACGCGTCGCCATCAAGAAAAAAAAACACGTTTTTTGAGTTGACTTTGTTCACTGATTGAACGCAGCTCGGTTTACGTGCGCCAACTAATGTCAGTTGGTCGTACGCGCTGATTGTCGCTCGTCGGTTGTGCTTCTGTGCTTGCTCTTTGCTAGCTTGGGCAAGGGGCTCGGTGTTCGAAACGCTCGTTCGTACTCTCGTACAAACATTTGTTTGTTTGCATTGTTGCTGTCGCTACGTTGTGTTTGCAATTTGAGCCTTTTTCGTGACACATTTGTCGTTGATATCAGTTTGGTTTAAGTTAAAGCAGTTGAAATAAATTTTGATCTTAAAATTAAAAAAAAAAAATTATTTGTGTTATGCGCATTGGTGTGAAAAGATGATCAGTTTGCAGATGACAAATTATTTTTTAGCAAAGAAGTGAAAAGGGTTGACAGCTAAATGTGTTTGGCAAAAGACCAAAACAAAGTGGTAACGGATATAAAAATCATACATACATATATTGTATGTTGTGTGAAAAAATAAAACAACAATAAAACGACAGCACTTAGACAAGTGTAAAAAAAACAATAAATGCAAAAAGCAAGGTAAAACAAGTCAAGTTCTTTTGAATAAATTAATTCACATGTGTACTCAAATAACTGTAATGCTTGTGATAGATGCCAATATATCTGTGTACATAAAAACATATACTTTGAATGAACATACAAGTATGCTAATAAAATAATAGTAAGTGTTTTGATTTACAAATTTAGACAATCGGTTATTCTTCTATCTAGATTGTTCTCTAAAAACCCCGGTCAAATTCAAATTTCAAAAAATGATCACTAAATTCTCCATCTTTTTAATAAAAATTTTAGAAAATTTTCGAATAAGCAGGTACAAGTTTCAAGCGAGCCCAAACCACCGTTGATTTTTGACAATTTTTTTTACTGAACTATTTTGCCAATTACTTACAAGCAACGCGTAAGCGAAATTTTTGTTTATATGGAAGAAAATGCGCAACATTCACAGCGAAAAAAATTTCCCAAAAAGCAACGATAATTATTAACATCATGCAACTTCAAATTTGTTAAATTAAAGTTAACTAAATATAATTATTTCTCAATTTTAATCGCTAATTAATAATCGCTAATAATTATATCCATTGTTACTGTACACTGTATATACATGTGCGTGGTGGAAACATAATAAAAATGTGTTAAGTAATACAAAAGAACAGTATCGTAATGCGGAAATAATGTTGCTTTAGTTATGAACACTTCAAATTCTGCCAAGCATAATTTAACATACATATGTCAACTTTGCCATAATACATAAGCATGTTCATACACATGTACATGGATGTGAAAAGTTCAAGTGTGTTTGACTAATTTCGCATATAAATAGAGAACTTAACAACATAAATATTTAAATAAGCAGATACTTACATATACTTGTGTCAACAAAGAGCCTATGTGCAGCAATATTAAAAAGTAAAGTCGAAATATTAATATAGACAAACGTTGATAATTTTTTTATTGAATTTTATTTCAAACTTTCCCTTTTTAATATAGACAAACGTTGATAATTTTTTTATTGAATTTTATTTCAACTTTTCCTTTTTTGCATTTAAATAATCTAAATAAAACCCAGTTTAATGCAAGTTCCAAACATTCTGCACAATTAAAAAAACATGAAATTTTCCTCAAACACAAAATTGCATACTCAAAATTTTTTCTAAAATTCTGATGAAAAAACAAAATTTTTAAGTAATTTTCTTTTAATATTTTTAAACTTTGTACAAAGTATGAAGCTTAGATTTAAACGGATTTTGTTGGAAATTGAACAATATGTTAGTATCAAATGTAAAATAAAAATTAAATTGTATGCGCTCGTACGGGTATACGAGTATAATTTAAAAGTGTAGTGTGCGATACGTAATTTGTAGTATGTGTGGCTCAACGCGGTTGAAAAAAAATATAAAAGTAAAAGAAAACCCTATTAGTTTTGTGAATAAGTAGTAAAATATTCAAAACCTTGGTGTTGCAAATAAAAGCTTAAAGACTATTTATGATCCCATAGAAACTCTCTACATTAAACTATGTATCCGATATTCAAGAGAGGAAGTAAGTAGCTGGAAAGCACGTTTAAAAACTAATTTTGGAATGTTTAATGTTTTCGTCAAAATGTTTTATTTACGTGAGCATTTTAAAGTTCATATTATTTAAAAATTAACCCCATAGTTTGTACTTACGTAGGAGTTTACAAAAACTACCGGAAAAAAGAAAAGTGAATTAAAGGAAGTAGAAATAATAGTTATTCGGACCGTTTTAAATATTTCAAAGAATTAACAAATACTTATTTAAATTCAATACAAATAACACAATCAACTTCTTATTTTAATCGTAGAAAAACGTTTCCTCGCAATTTCTACTTTTCGGTTTTACATACACAGTGATTTATTTTCTATGAACATATCTTTCAACCGAAACATGTTTTCAAAGGCAATTTTTTTGCTATGTCAAAACATTTATAATTTTTCTGCTTGACCAAACTAAACTAAAATAAATGTTTTGTGTAAAATAGATAAGGCTTGAATGTACTTCCTGCCGGTAAGAGCAGGGTTTTTTTTCTATATACTGGTAAACAAAGTGCCTATTTGAAATATATGCTGTTCTTTTGTTATTCTTAAAACAAAGATTCGGATAATACTTTTGCTAAAAAAAAAGTGTCGTTAAGTTGACATTTAAGTTATTCCCTAAAAAAATTATGACAAAAAATCTAATAATACTTCAGGGTCGAGTTTATCTTGACTATAACTTTAAAGATTTAGAGCTGTTTTCAAGGTCTGCGGATGGATAATCAAAAGTTAAAAAGAAAATAAGAATATTTACAATATATGTACATACATATGTAATTGCACTGCTATAGAAACTAAAATAACTTATAAATGAAATATGTTAAACGGATTACTTGAAGGTACAAATGTAAACATAACGTTTAATTAATTATGCAAAAAAAATACGCTCTTGCAAACTGTGGAATTGAAAAAAATATTACTTTTGACTTGGTATATTTTTTTGATCATGTACAGAAGAGTACTTTTAAGATCTCTTCCTAAATATTTGTTTACAGGCGTGTATAGCTTTTCAGAGATTTATGGAAAATAAGTGAAATATATTCATTAAAGAAAATATCAAACACTCTCTATAACGGGCATATGTATGTACATATGTGTGATACTCATTCGATTTCACTCTGAATATTTTTCTACGTTCCTAAATCTTGCCCACCGCTTTGAATGCAGCCTTGAAATTCATTTGAAGTTCTTTAAACGATTAATTTAAACATTTGAACGAAATTTCAATATATAAACTCTTTATTATTGTTTTCAGACAAACAAAATACTCGCTATATGTACTATTTTTCTAAAAGCTTTTGAATAACTTTTAACCAGTTGGCTCTTAAGCATTTAAGAGACGATTTCCTTCGATAGGTGGCATAATTTTCCATGTCAAAAAAAAATATATTTTTACGGTTTTATTTAATTATTAATTGAAGCAGAAATTAGAAAGTAATTTTTATTTTATCAAAGTTATTTTATATTTAAGGTACATAAAAATATGGCCTAACAGCCAAATGTTCATACAACGAGTTTTGAAATATCGATCTAGAAAAGAAAGTGCAAATTTATACAACCGCTCAGTCCAAATAAGCATACGTAAAGACAGCCTAATAGGGTATTTCCTCTTTGGATAGAGAAAATGAGTTTTTAAATTGATAATTTCGATGCAAATTTAAAATAATAATTTCACTTCCATGTTTTGGTACTAGCTGTTCTTTATTTATTTTCGAGTTAAAGCCGACGACATACGAGTACATTATTATTACATTTCTGAGAAATTAGAAAAAATATCGACAACATAAAAATCAATCCATAATCAGAACCGATGTAGAGAAATATTAATCATTTCAATTACGGCCAAAGTCACAAAATTGTAATTGGTATGAGGTCTCTAGGGTCGGACCTTGATAAAAAAAAGTTAAAGATAAAAATAAAATAAGTCTTATGTGGAGATATGCGAATATGCGTGTGGTGATATGCGAAGTAGCAGCTATCAATTTTACCACACAACTATTGTTGTTTCCCATATAAAACCTTCGACCAAAAAAAAGGGGTTCGAATTCGATAACAGTCGTGATAAAATTTTATTACAATTACAAAAAAAAAAAGTAAAAATGCAAGAAAAATGCAATTTATAGTTTAATCACTTGAAACCTGACTTTTTAATACAAAAACTGAATGATCTATAGATTGAATAATTTAAAATATTTTTAAATTTTGTTTTGATAAAAATTTTAAAGTAAATGAGTTGTCAGAATGTTCTATAATATGATTGTGCAGGTTATATTTCCTTAACGTTTTTCAAAACCTTTATACGAGCACAATATGCAAGCAAAGCTTTATGAAAAAATTAAAAAATCAATTGCTCTTCAAGCTTCAAGTTTTTCGGAGTTTAGTCAGTTCAAATTATAATATGAAAATGGCTGCATTTCTAAAATAATTTTTTGTTGAAATTATCATCGCCATAACCTATTTCCATTTAGCGTAATTTAATTTCTTCCAGAAAGAATTTTTTTTGTTCCAAAAAAAAACAGATTTTTAAACCCACATTTTTTTCCATAAAATTTGCCTGACTTTCGCCACAGCCAATGCGAATGCTCTAGCTGATTTTCTTTAATGATAGCATATTTATTGTTTGTTGACCAACTTAGCACATCCTCCACACAACAACAATGACCCACTTAAGTAACTGCACCAAAAGACCAAATCACTTCAAATACCTTAACGCTAACTAACCAAATATATATAAAAAAAACGCACAATTCGCCGCAGCTACAATCAATACACTTGAAATGCAATCAAGAATACAACAATAAATCATTAAAAACGGAGTCGAACAAATGCGCGCAATTGTTCGAGCTGCTGACTGACCAAATAAACGAGCAAATAAAAAGTAGTGATGAAAATATCAGCAAAAAAAAAGTTGCCACACGCTTACGCATCGCCTAGCCATGCGTCAGACTATTTGTGCGACTAACTCGCCACTTCGCTGTGCTAATGACATTTGTACCATCGTTGTACTCGTTCTACTACCGGATGCCATTGCCGTGCCACGGGACATGAACAACAACCAAGAGTTGCCTCCGTGTGGCTTGCTTTTTCTTTTTTGCCGCACTGTGGCACGCATTGCAATTTATTGAGGCTATGCTCGTATATATGCACGCGTTTTCTAACTGTACACACGTCACATGTTTACATTGGTGACTATAAAATGTGCGAGCGACGAGACGAAGTATACAAGAAAAAATGAGAAAGCTGAGCTGAAAGCAAAAAAAAAAAATTTAATATCACTTGAACAAATTGGCTGGCTGCTTCAGCGTAGCGACCAAGTCAAGCAAATTCAATCATCGTTTTTCTTTATTCCATTGCCATTGCAGCTTTTTCCGCTTGCTTTAACTGTTTGTTATCTTCTAAATATTTACCTTTCCTTTATTGTTGCTGTTGCTGTATTTCATGCGCTCTTTATTTTCTTGCTGCCGGCTGCTGCATTTGTTTATCTACTTTTGCTATTTGGCGACGGCGCGCACAACAGTTGACCTCATTTCCTTCGTTAACAGTGCAGTGGTGACGGCGGCTCTTGTCCTGCGCCGGTTAACCGCTAGTCTGCCAGCCTCGGGCAGTAGACAAATGCAAGGCGAGAAGCGTGGCAAGCAAACAGCTGTGGCAAGCGCATTTCGTTGCCACAGGTCGCCGCCGTGCCATGCTGCATGCAGTTGCACACGTCTATAAGCGTATCGTCCGGCAACGCGCCTTCTACTCGTGGCGCGGTGGTGCTGTCAACTTGCCACAGAAGTTGCCATACAACTTTTACTCAACAGCAGTCAATATTTTGCGAATTTTTATCGCAATATTTCTCGTTGTTTTTTTTATTTTTATTTTTTTATATCTCGTCTGCTGTGGCAGCTTCGTGGAATTTCGTTTCAGTTGAATGTTATTTGTTTTGAGTATTATTTGCATCTTTTATGGCGATTTTCCCATCTAAAACGCGTGGGTGAAATTTAATGATGAAAATATTGATTTTACTAGCATTTTAGAAAAATTGCAAAACGACGAAGCAAAAGTTTCGTTTTCTATTTCGGCTCTCCTCAACGATGGCAATTTTTCGTAATTTTGAAAAGCCAATCCCACATTTTCTTTGTAGTTATTCATCTTCGTCGCAAAATATTTAATTATTTTTGTCCTGCATTAAGTAAAGTTGCTTTTGCCAGTCACTCTTCTTATTTTTACCTTGTTGCATTATCAATCATATATCCCAACTCGAAATTACTGTCTTACCAAATCTGACGAAATACATTTCATTTAATGAATTTTTTCACAATATATGTAAGAATATAAAACAACTAACATAAAAAGTACACTTTTAATTTAATTTTGAATTATGGAACTCATTCAATTTTGGTATCGTTAATAAAAGTTTTTTCAAGAATCAATGGCAAATTAGAATAACTTGAAACTTTTAAGGCACTTTGATGATGAAAATGATTTTTGATGAAAGTTCGGTGAATTTTCTTTTTTTTTTCTTTCTACATAGCCAAATTATTTAAATAAATGAGAGGGAAATAAATTGTCAACACATGTTGCAACACGTTTACATACTCGGATGGTGAGCGAAAGAAATTCGCGTCTTTTGATTTATTTACAATAATTAAAAGTTTTTTTAATATCACAAAATGCAAAATATAGCATTTTAATTTGAACAATAAATCATAATAACGCAAATCTCGTGTGAAGTAATAAAAAAAGTTATTTACAAAACTTTTAAGAATTGGAAAAACTTTTCCATATGAAAAAGGATTTGGTAAATGTATGCGTAATAGCCTTCGCAAAAAAAACAAAACTTTAAAGTCAATAATTAAATAAAATGCACAACAGCCTTCGCAAAAAAAATCTTAAAAATCAACAATTACTTTCAGATACTCAAGATTTGCACTTTTTTACATCAAAATTTTATTCGCTTTAAAAGGGCATACTAAAATATTTCCTAAAACTTATATTAAATATTTGAAATTTTTTTATAAATTCTTCGAGTTTTTTTCAAATCTTGATGCATTATAAACTAATAATTATTTAAATTAAAATTGTTTAAAAAAATTTTTAAATTAAAACATCGTTAATTCTAATTAAAATTAACAAACACTATTAAAAATAATTTTTTTAAATTTTATAAAAAATCCAGAAATTAAATATAAAAGTTGCATCATAATTTCGAACTTAAAAAAAATATAGCTTTTTGGTATCTGCAAATAAGTAGCTCATACAATTTTAGTGTAATACAGTGCAAACTTCTACCACTGTTTTTTGACAATTTTTTTACTGACGCTCTTTCGCAATTCCTTTCATTCAAAAAAATCATCGCGGTTTTGCGTTGTATGGAGGAAACTGCCAGTAAAAAATTGGTCAAAAATCAGTGTTAACTTGTAGACACTTGAAACTTGCACTTTCTCAGGCTAAGATTGAATGAGCCAAAAAACTGCATACCGAAAAAATTCTTAAATTTTTTTAAAAAGTTCGAAATATTGTTAAATATGAAATAAATTACTTTAAATAACTGAAAAGATTGATCTCACATGTATTAGGTAGTATACGATCAAAATATTTTAAGCTGAGCAAATGCCTGTTGTTTTTTTATTTATTTCTTTCACGAAAAAATTTTATGAAACTCGAAGAAATAAATAACAATAAATAAGAATCTCGGAAAATTCTATACAAACTGTATAACAGTTAGACGCCGTCATTTCTAATAGAAATCACACATTCAACCAAGATTGGAAGAAATAAATCAACCCTTAACCAAAAATACCTTAGAAATAGAAAGGAAAGACAAACAAAAAAAAAAACAACCAAAACGCTACAACAACTCTACAAAATCTCCACCATATGGACCCTTTCCACTGAACTACACTAATTTGTACAGACATACTCATATTTTATGGCTTAATACATTAAAAAAAAAAATGCTTTCTGACTCTTAATCTGACATCTTACATAAATACCATAAACAAACAAAAAACTATGTTCATTGAGATATATGTAGAACCTGCTGTGTGACAAGTGTATTATCGAGGCATTACAATTTCTAGCAGAGTACAGCTCTTCATCACTTGAACAACTTAAGCTCTCAAGCAGATATTGTGCATGGTAATAGAAAAATTTAGGGAGAACATAAATGAAATGAAGAATAAAATTAATTTGTTGGTATTATGCATTTCTTTCATTTCTCATGCTTGTCCCCTAACAAGCGCCTCGAGCGTCTGCTGAGTATATTCATAATTTATTATTATTTACTTATGCATTTTTATATACATACTCATGTTGTACATAATAAATAAATTTTATCGCTGTTGTTTTTATACATTTTTTTTTCTTCTTCTTTTCTCTTTCATTGCAGCTGCTTGTTTTGTGTAAACTTCGGTATTTAAAACCGTTACAAAGAGAACTAAGAATTATGTGCTGAAAAAATAATAAAATAGAATTTCTCACTTTTGGAAAATTAAAATAATTTGTACCGCATTTCAAATCAACTATGCATGTTACCATCAGTTTTGTGTGTAGTGCGTTAATGCAAAACGAAAAGTAAAATTCAACTTATAAAAGAAAAAAGAAACTAACTTCAATAAAATAAAACTTTGGATTTAATTCATCAAGCGAGTTGGATCAATAGTTTTATGTATACCCTACACATGGTAAGTAATTTAAATATCACTTTTGAAAATAATATGATATGTTTTAAGGAGAGAACAATTATAAATATATTGATGTATTTACTTGCTTGTGAGCCTACGCTTTTGAACTCTATATGGCATTCAATTGTCAGTGATCATTCAGAAGGCAGTATACAAAGTAGAATTGTGAATGCTTGAGGCAGCACCCACAATCGATCATTCGATAATCAACTATCGACTTTTATTTTATATATTTAATGAATAAATTGAAGAACGGTAGTTAATTTTCATAGCGAAAATAATTCTTAGGAAGGATAATTGCTTTTAAAAAAAATTAATAATATCTAATCGAATATGTTGACTTTTTTCATACACCTAATGCGTTAGCGGGATGAAATCTTAATTAAGAACAAATGGATTTATAACAAGTATGGCTTTCAAACTGTTGCTTTGCATTATTACGTGATTAGCTAAAATTTCCATAGCATCGAAAACGATATAAGCCATAAACTACCCTTTCTTCAGATTGTAGCACAAATGCTGGAGCTCTTTGAGATTTACATTAAGTTCCGTGTAGTTTAATATACTACAGTTAACGATTTATATATTTGCTACCGTTTTAGACGCAAATATCGTTAATATATTTATTTATCGGTAACAGTTGCAATAACTAGAGCAATCACGTAAATCAACACATCAAAGAGGTAGCAGCAAATTAGTTAGTTTTTTTTTAACTATTTTTATTTTAGTCTGCATTGTGGTATTTTGTATATCGTTCAGATGAAAACACTTTCAGTACAAGTCAAGGTAGTTAATAAAATATTTTTGAAAATTACATAGCTTTAAAGGCAAAAACAAGTAAACAGCACTTACATTTTTTTTTAATTTGAATTTTCATATTTTGAATTTCGTTTAGATAAAAACTTGGGTGTTCGATTTTTCGACTTTTTAGGACAAACGGTTTTCAATTTTTTTTTTAAATGGCAATTTGAAAAAAAATAGGGTAAACCGGCTCTTGTTCCAAGTATAAATAAAGCTACATCAGTGTACATACATGTATGTATTTTAATGCAAAACAAAAACGTAAAAGCGAAGAAAGACAATAATCTTCAACTCATACATAGTATTAAATCACTGAATTCCACATTGAGCATATTGAGCGAGCTAGAGAGACTTATTTTCAGTAAGGCGTTATACAATTTTTCAAGAATTTCTTGTTCTCTTATGACATTTGTCTAAATACAAAAATATTCTAAAATATATCTGCTGCGCTTCTTTGCAAATTATTTGGATTTCGGGTCTATCTGCCGTGCTCCCAGTTTCACATTCACAAATTTCCCTGTGGATTCGGTTTGAAATCACATGTTTGGTGCTCCCAATTTCACATTTACATACATTTTTGTGAATTGAATCCGAATGCTTGGTTGTATGTGAAAGGAAAAGTAAATGACAAAAAGTGTTTGAATGTTTAATTATTTTCGATTGAAATAATTTTTAAAATATTCTTTGATGTTTGTAGAAGCCATTTATGACATTTCTGTATTAGTTATTCATTGAATTATGCGTATTTTTATGTGTTTTGTTGATGACTGCTCAAAAAAGCATACATAGCTGAATTGTGAATTTGTGAATTGCCACAACGATAACCGATAAGTGTGACAGGGATAACCTGATATGCGAAGAAATTAGTGAAATTGGAAGCCCACTAATTCACTTTTACAGGAAATTTTTAAAATCACATTGTGGAATTGAAATGTGAAACTGGGAGCACGGCTGTATATAATAGTCTTATCTAATTGATAACTACTTTATGATGTCGCTTTCAATATTGATATATGTTATTGAAGTAAAATTTGCAACTTGGAAAACCTGGCTTTGAAAATAAAAAGAAAAACGATTTATTCGATGTTCGAAAAATCAAGATTTCAAAAAAACCGCACAATTATTTATAAAAAAACCGGAAAAACCGGTTTGAAATACCGAGTCAATCACCCTAATAAGAAAACTTTAAGTGCAATTCAATGCAGTTGATTAAATATTTTTGAAACTTATGGTAAGCTTTTAAAAACAAAAACAAAATATAAAGCGCTTTTACTGGTCTACCTATTAAATATGCCCTGATTAAAACAAACAAAACTAATTCAATCAATAACTACGACGGAAATTGCTGGCATCTAGTAAATTTGAGACTCATAACAACTAAAATCGTATTACATAGATATAAAACATTGTGAAAGTACTTATTTGGATTTAATTGAGGAGTTAGTAATTAGTACATGCTTTTAAATAAGTTGACGTCACCCTTAAGGGAGAGAATAAAAATACAGTCGTAGGCAAATTCAAACAACATTGAAAAATATGCTCACATTTGTTAGCTGCGCTACCATAACTAACTTTAATATGTTAATCATTTAAATACCAACAAATCACCAACAAATTATTTATCAAAGAATAAAATCTGCCAACATTTATTGATATTACAACAACTTCTATACAAATTCAATTCACACACATAACTATTGGTAGAAAATTTGATTTTTGAATGTTCATTTAAACTTTACAAGTGATAATCAAAGTAAATGAAGAGCTTTAAGCTTATTTAATCAAATGAGAATGAAAGGATGTACAAATTTGTGTGTCGCCAAATTGATTGGCGCCAGTGGGAAGCGAGAATTGTGCGGCGCTATTGAAGTCTACATCACTTCCTCCACTCAAACAGTTTATAGCCAGTGGTATAGTGGTTCTATATGTATATGGTAAATAAGCTGTTCCATACATACAAATGATTGCGCAGAGTTACAAAAAATTAATTAATACATACAAGTTTTTAGTCAAGTAAGGTTTTTTTAAAATTAGCATATATTTATTATTTTTAATTTTCTTGACTAAGCGTTTAACTTAATGCCAGCTTTAATGGTCAACACAAACAGAAGTGTTGACGAAACATTTTTGATTTTGAACATTAATGCTAATGATGCAGATTGGCCTTCAAAATTTTATATTTTTATTTTTTGAAAGATACTGAAAGATGTTGAAAAAAAAGTAAACTTGTTTTATGCTAATTTAAAAGCTACATCCAGCAGCGCCAACAACTTTCAGGCACAGGCAGGGCAAAGATGCGCTTTAAGTTGAACTTGAAATTGAATATATGTACATAATTTTTCTTCGGTTTTACTTCTCAGAGCAGCTTTGCCGCTGTCTCTCTTTTAATTGATAAATGCCTAAACTGGCTTTATTATGCGTCAATTTGTGCCACTTGTCATTAGTTTTGCCAACAGAATGTCACTTTGATACTTTAATGGTCACGATTAACCTACCATGTGTTGAATTTTTATATTTTTTATTTTATGAATCGTTTTTAAATATATGTGTATTCAAATTTAATTACCTTATTTAATGACATACTCATATGTATGAACACTGTCTACCTTTGATCAAATTTTATTGCTTTATTTGTAATGCCTTAAAGCTCACACAAAAATAAAAGAAAATGAGTGCAATGCACACAAATTAAGTTAATACCGAGAAAATTAAAATTAAAAAAAAAAATCGGTTTTAAATATGAAAAAAAAATAGTTTTCCCGTTCCAACACGCGAAAACAATATAAGTGACGAAAGTTATTATTTCCTAAGTTTGTAAATTAAGACAACCGATACTCGTATAATACAATAACATACGAATTTTGCAAACAAAATCCACTTTGTTAAATAGAAAATAAAAATTTCGATATTTTTTTTAATTTCATATTTCATTGTTAAGCTATTAATAAAACACTTTTAAGGGCAACAATAATTGAAATATTCTATATTAAGAATTTATTATTTACTTAATAAATTTTTGGCGAGCATCTTCTAATAATCGTGGTGTGCGTATTTATATTGCATCACGAATAGAGGGACCAACAATTTCGTGCGGACTCAGAACGGCAGATGTTTTTTCATGACAGAAGGCACTCGACAGTGTTAAATTTCAGAGAGAAAAAAGACACGTAATTCTCTGATACTCATATTATTCAAAAATAATTGATATTAGAGATTGCGCCAATCGTTGCTCTGCTACTTCTATCCTCGTGAATTTGACATTCGCTGACGTCACATATCCACAAATGAAGAAAACGAAGGATTGTGGAAACACAAAACTGTTGCTATTTCGTTTTGTGCATTAAAATTAAAATTTTGAATGAATCGAATTTTTGTAAATTTATGAAGATATTTGTGAAAATTAAGTGTTTGAAATGATTTTATTTAAATCTAATTTACTTATTTCTGAATATACTACGCTATTTTTCTTTAATGGCTTATCAAATGTAAACAATTTTGTGTACAGAACTTTATGATGAAGGAACTGTCAAATACTTTTGTTCTTTCTTTGCAATAAAGATGGAAAAACAATGAATGGGACTTTCGACAATATCGAAAGTTTTCGCTTTTAAATACTTGCAACTTGTTTGAGTGGCTACCGATAGTCTTGCAATTGTCAATCGCTATTTCAATGGAAATATTTATCGTTGAACAATATTGTAGATGTGCTTTAGAAGTCAAAATAAATTGCGAACATTTATTTAATGGATAACACTGTTAGTAAACTAAGAAAATTGCTAAAAAAATCCACGATATTTTGTCGGCACTTGAAACCTGATATTTTGTGTACTTAAATTTCATAGGCTATAATATTGTCTGAAAATAAAAATGAACACGGAACTTCTAACGAAACTATTTGCCTTTTTAATTTAATACAAAGTTTTGGACAAATACGATTTTTGTTAAAAAACTTAGTAGCTAAATTTTTTTTTAGATATAATATTTAAAATTTATTAAAAAAATTAAATAAATGGATCTATAGCAAAAACTCTTATTATTTTATCACCGGGAGAATATCGTTTAGTAATCATAGCGGTAATTTAAAATTAAGTTAACATTCACTTCGTACAAAAAATTGGTATAATAAAGTGTTAACTAAGTGAAAAAATCTATTAAATATTTTGCTTCCAAATAATAAACTGCTTTAAAGATAAGATTTACTGCCCGATTCTGTTCTTGATAAATTATCCAACATTTACAAACATTCGAAGGTTCATAATTTGTCAATAACATTTTGCATTTTTACAATTAAGCAAAGACATTTGCATTATTTTCTTCTTAATCTTGTACGACAGGGTGGAATGCCTTTTATTTCTGATTCGAATGCAAAAAGGTTTTTCAATTTTCAATATTAAATATATGTAAATGTTTGATAATTTTTAAAGAACACCGAATCGGGCAGTTAACTTATTAATAAAATTAGATCGCACTATCGATTGTAATTTATGTGCATCGAAAATTATCTATAGTTGGAGTATCGCAAGTTTTCCAGCTCTATTTATCATTCTTAACTCTACTTCACTTCAATTGTCGTGCAAATATTTTACCTCTCTCTTGGTCTCGTTCTCTAAAATCTATAATTCTTGCATATAATTTACAATTTTGAAATCTAAATGCAAATGCAATACAAATGAAACGAGAATTTTTAATTTGATGTAATCCTTCGTCAGAACATTCCCAGCGACGCTTTATAGGATTATTGCAGGCAGCGATATATTGAAAATTATAAAAAAATTCCGAAAATCTGTGCGAATTATTCAAGAGTTCAGAAAGATCAGTACATGAGTGAATATATAAATAGGGATATTTATTAGGCTCTGTCGTTTCTCCTCACTGCGTCTTTTTTTTGCTGCAAACTATTAATGTTGAAATCACTGGTTGGGCATCCGATTTTAGTTTCAGCACAGCCACAGCCTCCCAATAATATTCATCGTCGAATTTTTAAAACTACATCACCTCACAAATTATTACATATTTGTACAAATTCCAAGCTTAATGGAGTCAATAAATTGCGGGTGTAAGAATATCTTAATTTGATAGAAATATTGTTCTTTTTTGTGTTTAAATTTATAAAAACTTACTAAATATTCTTTAAGTTACTTCCATTTTAAAATCGAAGTCAAATTTGTTTTAGATCAATTTTTTTTTTTGTTAATTTTGAAAACATTAAGTTGATGAGCTCTATTTTTGATGAGCTCTATATTTTTGACACACATAAGAACAGTTGGCATTTCAAGCTCGTTGAAATTGTTCCTTTTCTATTTGATCTCAACTTGTTAGCCAGTGTAGGATATAACCTAAAGAAATACATATGTATGTGTATTGAATATCAACTTTACACCATAAAATTTAACATATTTAAGGAATGATTATAATGTTATTAGATGTTGAGAACTATTTTTTCGTGGTGTCTTTACTAATAAATGTAATGGTTAAGGAAACAATAACGCCGAAGAATGGCAAACAAAAAAGATGACAGCCTCTGGCATAGAAAAAAAATGTATAAAGATATAACGGGCACAGTCTGTGATTTAGTTATAATAGAGCTGTGCATTTTTCTTAAACGAATCATTAAGAGCTCATATGCCCACGGCTGGTTTAAATTCGGTTTGAAATCTGCATTTCATGATCACTCAAAAATAAATATATACACAAACAAACGTATGTTAAAAGTAAAGCTTTGTAGTGCTCTAAATTTATAGAAGAAAAAAAGACAACATTTATTAATTACATTTCTCTTCGATTCGTCAATCATAACTGTTCAATTTCTATGATAAATGGTTTCTTCTAGAAATTTTCAACAAATACCAGCTATAAATTACATTTTCAATGGATTATAAATACATTTTTGATAGTAATTCTTAAATTTCTACATATTTTTTTTTTACATTTTCCTATTATTAGTTTTTTTTTTGTTTCGCTAATTACTTTCGATTTTGCTCTCATTTCCTTTCGTAAATCACATGGCTTAAAGCAAAGAGATTCTCAACACATAACCGTTCATTATTTTTGACCAAACCGCTCATATGATCTTACTTTCATTTCATTTGCAAGTTTCTTCAAAGTCATCTTTACCGCTGTTACGATTGTGCACGTTGTACCTTGCTTCCTCCACTTGCAAACCTATAATACAAAAAAACAATTACCTTCAAACTTAACGGCGGCGTTGGCGGTGGCGGCAACAATGACTGAAGTTGAAGTCTCAATTGTAGAATTCCATGAAATCATTCAAAAGTGAAATTTCAGTTTCATTTCTTCTGTTTTTTTTTTCTTGTTGTTTTTCTTTCATTGCGCTGGCGCTCACTTTCAGCTTTCGAAGATTTCTGGTTTGCGCGTTTCGTGCAGCATAACTGTTAGCCGTTGCGCAGACCACATGGTCACTCAAAAACATATCATAACTGCTGATCTCCTTCATTATTATATACCAGAGGATGTCTGCATGTGTGCATGCATGCTTGTATATGTGTACTCGTATGTGTGTGTTATACATGAGACCAAGCTGAATGCGCATTGGCGTAGTTTCTAAATTTGGTATTATTATTTTTACTACTTCATGGCACATACTCGTATTTATGGTATACTTTGATCTGATATCTCAGAAGTTTTGTCGAAGATTTTATTAAACCTTTTGGTATTTTAAATGTTTACCTCACTGTCATACACGTTGGGACTTCGGCTTTGCAGAATAGCTTAAAATTGAATTTAGGTTAGGCCATAAGTGTAAACAGCGTTGAGATAAATAATTTTATTATAAAAAAATTTGGTTTATTTAAATATAAAAAATGGATCGTACAACAACTTTACTTTTCACATACACTCATGTTCCTTATTCTATCAACTACACTTCATCGAGTTTGTGCCTTAAGTCTTTTGTGGTGACTATACCTCTCGTGATGACTCATGCTACTCGTATTCTTCCTCGATTTTTTTTTGCTAAGCACTAATTTATGATCCAGCAGCTGGTGTTATTCCATTTTCGTAAAACACAAGCACATTTTTATTAGCCAGCTGTCTATAATCAACACAAGCATTTAAATAAAATTTTGCTTGCGCACTCTCACAAACTATTTATTATTAATATTTCATAGAAATCTTCAATATTTAATGGCATAATTAAGCTTGCAAAGTGCGCTTGAATCAATTTTGTGCAGTTAGTTTTGGTTGCCTAATTAGTGTATTGTTTATTTGAGAAAGATTTATGGACCTGCTGCGGTTCGTTTGATTGGCAGACTAATTCAAGGTCAGTTATGTTGGCAGTGCACAAAATTAAAAAAAAAAATATTAGAGGTAAATACGTGTATGATGCGTGTGATCCGTTTTTTTTTAACTTTTAACTTTTGCGGACATTTTCACAATAAAGAATTAACTCTTATTCGGTTGTTAAAAAAGGCTGCAAAATTTTGACACTACCTTTATACTAACAAAATTTAACTTATACAATTTTCAACTGTTTTTTTTTACAGTTTTAAGTCACTAGATGTGATAATTTCTCAAATAAAAATGTTTAGCAGTAACTAAAAATTGTGAGTGAAAAAGCCTGTAATTCAAAGTGTTTTGTTTATTACATAATTAGTGATTTCCACGAAATTTTTTTTTCAATTTAGCATAAACGATTAAATAAAAACTTTAAATAAATATTTGCATAAAACCACATTTAATTAATTAGCCCCTGATGAAGATCTCCGAAGGTGATAGAAATATATTGGAAAGAGAAAACGAATTTAATGTGTTTTCAATACAAAAGCGTGTAATCAAAAGGATTCTTTGATAAACATTTAAAATTGTATTTAAAATACATTTCAAATTATGTCTTAAAAATATTAAAATTTTGGTTAAAGATTTTTCTTCAATTTTGTTTCTTCTATATAATTAAAAGTTATTGTTGTTCTATTTGTATTCTCTCTATTTTAACGAAACTGTTACGAAAATTCAATTTTTAGTTATAAATGTTTCGAGCAATTGGCAGTGGCTCTAAATTAAATTTTCCCACATACCTTTTGACAAATTACTTATAAAAACAGTGCTTTCAGCATTTTTTGCGTAGTCGTAAGGAGTTGAACCCCTATAAAGCATTTAGTTTTTTTTTTTTTTTGTAAGCTCAAATCTAAGTTTATTATTATACTTTTTAAAAGAATCTCGACAGTTCACGTGCATAATTGAAACGTTTAGGAGTGGCAACATCAATTCACTAGAGGCAAATTCAGAGCCTTTATGAGTATATCACGAATTATTTTTGACCAAAATTATTTCGAGGCCATCCTATAACTTATGAAGCTAATAAAAAAATTGTTATTAGTAATAAAAATTAACGACTTTTATGTTTGTTTACTTCTATTAACTTGATTCAAATGATGTCTTATTTGTATAACTAATCAAAAAGCAAACTTATCATCTTCAACAAAAAAAAGTTGTATTTTCTATTATAAAAGAAAGTTCCAAGCAAGCTGAAATAATTATAATTCACATTATTTACTAGCATTAAATCATTTATCACATTTGCTTTTCTTAAAAAAAATGCCGCTTACTTATCAACAGCATTTTAAACGATAACAGTACAATAATTATATACCACAAACTGAACGATTTTTAATTGTAGAAAATTAAAAAAATAAAAATAAAAACCAGCATCACTTAACTACTTGCTCATTTTATCAAACTCTCTCTCATACAATTCACGACTACAAACCATTCTGCTAATTGTTCTATGCATTCTTATAATTTTAAGATATCCGAACATTTTCCCCTCATTATCTGCAACAATAATAATAAATACAATGCAGCAAAATAATGACGACAAGAATGGTTATGTAGAAAACCGTGGAAAGAGTTTAATTGTGGGAAACACTAAACCAGTTTCAGACAGCAACATCCGCACTGCATTACACAAATCGCTGAACTGTTTCGACAACTCTGAGCACACACACACATGCGTGTAATTCCTAACTAACTCTCAGCGCTATTTAAAAGTAGCGTAACTATTTTGACAGGTTGTTTAGTTATTTTGTTGTTTTTATCAGTCGTACATACGTACATTTTTTTTTACGGAGTACTATGTCTGTGTCTGGCCGTTTGCCTGTTGCCGACAGTCATTGACCGCGATTAGATAGAATAATAGCCGAACACTCGCGTATCGCTTTGCTATAATTAGTAGATTACATTTGTAATTACGTTGATTTTTTTTAAATAGATTGTTTTTTTTTTGTTTGGTTTTTTATTATATATCTACAAAGTTTACACATACACATTTACAAGTAGTTATATACATTTTTTTTGTGCATTTTTCGTGTGACTATTTTTCTAGTATAAAAGCCAAAGCACTACTTTATTGCTACTTTTCACGGTTTCTGATTTTATATTGAGCTCCGCTTTTTTGTGTTATGCGTTAATTGAATAATAATAATAACTTCATTTATTGTATGCAAATTATAAAGCTGTAAACCAGTTTAACATAAATCTAATAAACTTAGCTATTACTTAAAATATGAATGCCTGTCACTGAACAAAAAGTTTATAAAGTTAATTTGATATATAAAACGTAAACTACACTAAACTGGTTGAAAAGCTTATTTAATCATTGATGTATATGAATGACTTCAGCGGCAATGTGAAAGAAAAAAAATTGTAGCTTCATTCCCTTTTTTGTTATAGTTCGAAGTGCATTTGAATACTCATGAACGTGAACAGGGCGTATTTTTTATCCTTTTTCGCTGCTTATTTGTTGAAAATATTTTCCTAATATTCTTCTAAATAAATAGTTTAAATATGGTCCTTATGGGTATGTTAAGTTTAGACGAAAAGTGACGAGTTTAGATGATGCGAAATGAGCTCTTCATATCCTTTTCACCTTTATCTTCATCTCTGCGCTTTAATTAATTTGATTTTGTTTTCATGTATGTGACTGATATTAAATAAACAATTGCCCTTGAAGATGCTAAAAAGTATTACCGAAACGTTAGCAATAACTTAGTTTTATTCGCAATTCATGACTTCGATCAGACTAGTCGAATTTAATCACACTACTAATTTGACTTTTATCTTTGTAATTATTTCTATTCTAATGATTATCTTTGATTTTTTCTTGTAATTCCGACCATTATTTGTACTTTATTTCGTATTTGGTAAAGCTAACACAATTACGGTATCGCAAATTTCTAATTCAGGTCTATAATTTACTTCACTTTGAAAGCATAGTTCTGGCTTCATGTTAACTGCAGCTGATATGTGTGTACGCTCAAAAAATGGCATCTAATACCCGTATTCAGTAATTTGGTGTAATCTCATGTCTTTAAATTTGATACAATGAGCTAGAGATTATTGCCCTTCTTTTACGTTGGTGTTTTGTGTGCTTATTACCTGATCACTATTTATAAATTTTATTTTGACTTTAAAGGAAAGTCAATTATCTCTAGCTCATTATCTCAAATTTTGAGATTTGAGATTATACCAAATTAGAGAATTCTGGCTTAGTGAATATTTACTGGTATAAAATGGTGACTTTTGTTTCTATTAGAGACTAATGCCCAAATTCCGTAAGCAGTCTAAGTCTCTAATGGAGACAAAAGTCACAATTTTAGACCAGTTGCCATTTACTAGTTTCAAAGATAAGCCTCTAGCCTCAAAATAAAGTCTCAAAATTGTGACCTGGTGGTGAGCACTACAAATTTTCTTAGTCCATAGCTGCTGCAACCATTAGAAACATTTAATTACTATTTGGAGAATATCTGCCTTTTTAAATGTGATTTTATGACTAAGATTGGTTTCATAAGAACATTGAAAAATGAGCCTTAAGAAAAAATCGACACCTGGCAAAAATAATGAGAGTGTTATTTAAAATTTTAAACTAAGCGAGATATTTTTTTTTGGAAATTTATTGTTGACCTTAATTACAAAATGTTTCATTGCACAAAAGGTGCAAATTCATATTTTCATAAAGCGGCCTATTTCACACGAATTTGATGATTAACATAATTTTTGAATACTGCTATTATTTAAAAATACTAATCTTATATCTGGAACCAGTAAGAAGTCGAATGGAATGTATTCAGCTGAAACCTCGTCAGTTGTCACAATTTTCTGATGATAGTGTTTTACTAACATTTCCTTAAAACTTCTTGACGTAGATAAAAGTTGTAGATTTTGTTACCTTTTCATTTGTGATTTAGTATCTAGGATATGGTCATGTAGTATTTAAAGCTCAAAAACCTTGAATTATTAAAATAAGTAACTGAATTCAAATGAGTATGGTATGCCGCATGTTTCTCTTCATAAATATACGAATATTTTCTATTCATTGCTGTCCGCTAAACAAGATTGAATACATGCTTGAAATAGCAAAAAACAAAAAAAAAAGGAAAACTAGTTTATAGAAAAAACTTTATACAAAACAAAAACAATAACGAACCATATCTAACTAGAGCAACTTGTGTGTCACCAAACAAGTGACCAACGTCGTGACTTGGCCTGCTGAGCTGGTTTTTATAAATAGTTGTCACCATTCGATTTTCTTTCCATTTAAACTTATTAATAAAATCAATGAACTGGACATGCATAGATCTTTATCAATTGTTTAAGTTCTGAATTGAAATATGTAGCCACAAATTTACATTGTTTAATTGTTGTTTACACCCACGTTACAAAAAAAAAATAAGAAAATTATTGCATTTTATTCGCAGTAGAGAATATTGTATCACAACATGTTTTTCAATTAATACATGCGAATAAAAAAAAATTATTTTCAAAAGAAGTATAGATTTTTTTAGTATTAAAATTATTTCGAGTTTCTTTTTTTACCGAATCTATGCAATTTTCTTGAACTGACTTGGAACTTCATCGAAACTGATATCAACAAAGTATCGAATTAAATCTGAGTAGCCTGAGTCAAATCAGCTGATCTAGATTAAGTCAAGTTAATTTCAAATTGACATCTGTTGTCATAGTGAAATACATTTACTTTATGTTTATCTTTAAGTATTTTTTTATTTTTTCGTGTTCACTAGAAAATGCACGTATCTAAATAATGTTCCAGCACCCATAGGGTTTCAGCTCCAGCTGGAAATCAGTAAGCTGTTTACGAGAAACTATTAGACAAGTAATTTCAATGAATAAGCATTGGGTAATATTGTGGAGGCGTCATTCAATATTTTTCCGAATTTGTATTTTAATCCTAGTCCTACGAAATAATTGCAAAATTCTACGTTTTCGAAACGAACAGAAATGTTTTCATTTAACATAGTTAAATTGCGAGTTTTAAGATGGATTTCTTAATTTTAAAAAGTATGCAAGGACCAAGTGGCCGTTGTGCTAAAGTGCGTACCGGTATGAGAACCAAATTAATAATAAAAAAAATCAACAATCTTGGACTTAATTTTAAATATCACTACAAATTTTCTAAGCATTTTATAAAAATTTCTCTCCATAAAGTGCTTGAAAAGGTGTATTTTATTTGATTTTTCTTTTTTAATAAATAACACGAACCGATTCTATCAAATTTTTTCGAAAGACATTATTGACACTGTACTCACTAGTTTTGTAAGTAATTCACAAGGTGTTGCAAGGTGTCGTAAAGTAATAAAATCTTCAAATATTTTAGTTACTTATATATTTTATTTTTGTTGTCCACAAAATTTGTTTAGTTTACAAAATGTATTACTTTAGATATGTTTCTTTTATTACTACGGTAAATTAAAAATTCTTGAATTTTGTTGCTTTATTTTAAACAAAAACCAAGCACAGATTCAGGTTGGATCGTCTTTTATCCGAAGGAATTTTTTTTTTTAATTTTTGATTTTAAGGATCAATTATTTATTTTGCGAAATAAATAAAAGTTAAATTAAAAATTGCGATTGATATAACAACTATTAATTTATTTCTGCTTACTTATTTGTGCTGTTAGGTCCCGCCCTTTTCGAACCGAGCGAAGATTTGCGATTAAAAGACAACCCTAATGCCTAAACGACTTTTATTTGTTTTTTTAATATATAAAACTGTAATTCAAACTGCACTCGAACTAAACTCGCACTGTCAAATGCATGCAGCTTTTTGTGAATAAATATTTGATTTTTTCATTCAATATGTATTTTTGTTTCTTTTGTGTGTACCACTGCCAATAACAACTTACTGCACTTTAAAGCGCTTATTCACTCAGTGAACTTTGTTTTTTTTTTTCTTCTGTGCTTCCTTTGTTTGTCGCTCGCAACATTTCCAACCACTTTTAATTGACCTTAAAATGTTTCGGCATTTTGTGGCCACAAAAGGCAAGTCCAAAATATAAAAACAAAAAAAAAAGGAAATAAAATTAGAAGAAAAAAAGAAACATAGCTGCGAGGAAAACCGCCAGCGACCGAGTGACAGGTGAACACGTTGCGCATGGCGCTGGGCCGTGGCGTCATTTCGTGGCTGCACATTTTTACGATTTTTTGCTTGTTTTTTTCTTTATTTGTGAGTTCGCCGTTTTGTAGCTGCCATATATGTTTTATTTACGGCAAGTTGCAACTTGTATTTAGGTCGCATATAAGTACTTTATGTATATGTAAGTGTAGGGTAGTATTTGCTGGCATGTGTGCGTTAAGTTCACATGCATTGTTCGTATTTATTTTTTTCTTCCACTTGCTTGGGCACAATTCGGCGAGTGGGAGCCGCAACTGGCAGTGGCATGTCGCATGCAACTCGCGGCAAATATAATGCATGTGAATGCAAACTTGCAGCACATTTGCATAAATTCACTTACTTATACATATATATATGTATATACTCTTAAGGTAAACATGTTTATAGCGTTTGTGTATCCATTCGAGCCGAATTTGTCAATGTGCCGCAGCAAGCGAGCGCCTGGAGCTCAGCTGTCGTTTCGCTGCCAGGAATTCATTTGCATACCCGTTGCGCATCGAATTGGGGTCAAATGCGGTTTAATGCCATTTTAATGCAAAGGTTCAATTGCCTAAAAAACACAGTGAGAGCGCTGGCGTGTGCAGTTGCCAAGTTCCCAGTAAGCAGCCAGAGTTGCGCGCAAGTGCAGCTAAAAGAATTTCATTTTTTGACTTTTTTTTCGTTTTTTGCTGGTTGTCACCTCTTGATGTGCATGCACTTAGAATATAATTAAATTAAAAAAAGGAAATGCTTCCATTAATTACGATTATTTTTTTTACATATTTTTCTTCTTAATTTACAGACACATTAAGTGATATTCTAATTTTTTTTCTGCGCAGCTGGCCTTTTTCGTTGATATTTCTTTGGTGGCAACGAAGCTAATAAAATTGAGATTACTTTTATGGACTGGTGTCGGCAAAAAAAAAAACAGTAAAAGTCATTTATTTCGTTTTTATTGCCTCTACCTACCTGTGTGAATTTCGTATATCAAATGAGTTGAACATTATTTGTTTTTGCAGCAATTTAATAACAGCAGCTATCAAAGAGGGCACTTTTATTATTTTCTCTTACCTTCGTCGATTAAAAATGCAAAAATCGTGTAAGCAACAATTAAAAGGGTGTGTCACAGGAATACTTTTCAAAATTCAGAATAAGTATCTTTTATAAAATTTTATAACCGCAATAAACAAACGAAGATATGTACCCGTAGTTTATAGTATTTGCGATTTTTTTTTTGGGATCAAATGTTAAAAATAAATATTAACTCTTCGAAAATACAGTTGTACCAAAAGTCACAATTTTCTAAACCAGGTTTTTCGTTTAAGTCACAGAGCATATCACCTTTCAGGAAATCTTCTTGTTTTTCATGATCAATTTTAGTTTTGCATGATGTGACTTGTGTGTTATGGAACTTTTTTATTTATTTTGTTTTATTAGCTGTTGTATTTGGCAATACGCTTACACCGCCCAAAAGTTTTATAAATTAGGACTTCATAAATAGGTATTTTTTCATATTTTTAATACTTCTAGTTCAATTGAAAAAAATCTTACGAATAAAGAGTGAGATTTTAAAGATTAAAAAATAGAGCTTTTTTGCAAGAATATTTTGTGAGAAAAATTTAAGCATAATCAAGCCGAAATAAACTCGGACTTACCACTTTTACAAGGATACTTCATATAAATTTGAGTTTGTTCACACAATCCACACTATCAAACTGGTAAAAGACAACCATGGAATAAATTAAACATACCATAAATGTCATTTTATTCACAGAGTAATTTCAACAACTACTACAGTAACTACGAAATGAAGAAGCATACTGAGCCTTTCTAAAAGCAAAATTCATATCTCCAGAATTAAGTAGTTCAAAAATGTTTCTGAAATGGTTGGGCACTAGTCTCCAGACGGTCCCGAAATAGTCCGAAATTAGTCTTGAAAAGCTTTCAAAATAGTCAGGAAATGATCCTGAGGCAGTTCCAAAATTATCTCGAAATCGTCCTGAAGTGATATCCAAATAGCAATCAACTATTCGATAAATGTTGTTTAGTTTTAGTGGCTTTTTAAATGCGTATTCATTGACAATTTTATTGAGCTCAATGTCAGTTTATGAAAGATTTAGTGTGGAAAGACAATGATCACTTGTTAAGACAAAAAGCTATTCTACTAGTCTAGCATATATTTTAGCCAATCTTGTTGTTCCCAGTGTCGAAATGCACTTTCAACGAACAAAATGTGTAAAATTAATTAACAACCCTCTTATATTTATGTTGCAGAATAAAATATTGTATACATAACAGATTTGCTTCAAATGAATTATTTCAGGCATAATTGAAGGCGTAGTTAAAATCATAAAAATATTCAAATATTCAATATACAAAATTTACAAAAAATTTACAAAAAAAGGTACACATTTTCAGATGTCAAAAAGAAATTTAGTACAACGAATATTTTCTTTTTCTTTTTTATATTTCACTCTTTGTTTCTTTGCCTAAAATGTTTAACAACTAATATTATTTTCAAATTAAGACCAACACTCATTTTGAGCATGTTGGAAAAAGTACTTAATTTTTAAAAGCATTTTGGTGTTTCTAATTACACTTGTCTCAACCTCCCATGTTAATGTATTCAGCATGTTATTAATTTCAGAAAAAATAATAATCTTAAAATTACAAGAAACTTAAAATTAGCTTGTTTTCCACCAAATTTCTGCTTACCTAATGTTCATCAAAAACCATGTTCGTTGCACACCTACACAAATAGTACATCTGCATGTACATAATTTTATGTTTTTTTTTTGAAATTATAAGCTTTCACTTAAAAGTAGCAACGCCAAGAATAATTTCTTTAATTATTGTATTTTTACAATGCTACTCGCATCTGGTCATAAGTACGTGTCAGCTCATAAAACCTAATTAGGTCAAACATTGCGGAGGTTACACAAAAATAAAAAAGAAATATTAGACAATCAATGTTTAAGCTGAAAATGCTAATGACGAAAATGAGTGTTGGCGCCACTGCTCTTAGAAGTTCTAAAACGCCAAAGCCATATAAGTAATATTGCTGCTTTCACTGAAGGCGTCTTCAACATCTCGCTTGTGAGTTTCATTTCAGTTTGAATTAATAGTTGTATTTATATATATGCAAGTATATATCTACTATTAGCGTTCTACTCGCTGCTTAATTGTTTAAGTATGGATTTCAGCATTCTTTTTTTTTATTATTTGGAGCATACTTTTCCAGCATACTTTTCACGCACTTCTGTGCGTATAATTTTTTTGTTAGTTAATTTCTTCTATAACACCGAGTTACACATTCCGTCCTATGAACCAAATATACTTTTTCGGAAAGGGGAGAAAAAATAAAAATACACGTGTATCGGCGATTTCCATGTACACAATTTTTTTTTTTTTTTTTGAACCCTTTTTACCCTTTTAACCGATTTTTAACCCTTTTTCCGTGATCCAATCGAGCTGAATTTTTGCAGGCAGACTCGTGGAAATGTCTGTATGACGTCAAATTTAAAAAAAAAAAATTGATTTTTATCAATTCTCAGATTTTCCTCAATTTTCTGACGTATAATGCTTCAAACCAATTTAAAAATCATATTTGTTCACAAGAATGTATATTGTAAACAAAAAATGCATTTTAATTTACGCTTACTTCATTTTTCTATTTAATTTATTACTTCCTTTTGCCGCCTTCAATATATTCTCTTTCTTTCCCCTTCTTTCACGCCATTCACGTCATTTAACGTATTCATCATTTTTCTATAAAACTTAAAGCTAATAAAGGGTTTGCATAAAAATTATGCTGTATCTGGAGTTCATTAACTTGGCTTGTGTTTGCGTGTTGTTTGCTCTGTTCTTATATTATTTTGTTCGCTTTTCGCGAATATTGGCTATTGATAGTCAACGACCAATTTATTCTGCTTAATTCCACAAATTAATACGGTCACAATTGGTCAGCATATTTTTTTTTTTATTTTGAATTGTGTACATTTTTATTTGTACCTGCAGCGCCATAGAATTGTTTCGTAACATTTTGTATCGTTCTTGTTTATTTTGCTGATTATTTTTAAGAACTGGCACAACCGATTTTAAACCTGTTTCTAGAATTACGTTGATGTCGCATTTTCTTGTTTTTAAGTTCTTTTGTATATATTTTTTTTAAGCTTTTTATTCTTCGTGCTAACTAAAGCTGTGTAAAGCTTTTTATACTTTACGGTCGTAAATTTTGTAAGTTTTTCATGTCTCCTTTTACAGCCAATTAACCGTCGTGATATTTGATTCGTAGTGCAATACGAGTAAAGGCTCATTAATGCCGCTTAAACGCTTTGATTGCCCTTACATTTTGTTTTTTTTTTTTTGAGTATTCGCCAACTTTGTGTAAGTTTTTTGTGGATTTTATCTTTGTTTGTAATATATTAGAGATTAACATTTATGTTAACTGAACTTTACATTTATGTAAAAAGAACATTTATGTTGCGGCAACTGAAGCTGAGAGAGCGTTAAAAAAGTAATGGTGTAGATTGTGATGATATCGATAACAGTTTCGATTACAAAAAAATATCAAAAGAGATAACGATATCGCAAAACAACACCAACACCCTTACATATTTTTATTTTTTTTTATTTTATGGTTTTTATTTATCCGTTTTTAAAAATTTTTCGGAATTCACTATTTGCCACACACGCAGTTCGAACATAAAAACAAAACCGTTTTTTCCAAAATCGATTAACATTTGCACGCAATTTATTTAACACGCATACGCTTCATGTAAGTAATTTTCTCTGCTATTATGTTTTTTTTTTAGTTTGCTTTTGAGATTTTTGCACATATAAATTTAATAATAATTTTCTTTATGGTTCGCCTACTTGATGTAAAATATTTTTTTGTTCATTTCTATTTGTCTTGTTAACAAGATAAAATCTTAACTAGACGCGCATTTTTATTGTCAAAAATTCCAAAGCAAAATTTAGTTTTATGATTATGGGCGTGAAGCATATATCGTCGCTATCTGTTTTGTGTGGATACATACTCATGCATACATCGGTAAATAATACATATGTGCACATTAAACAAGTTATTAATAATTAACTCCAAAAACATAACAAACTATGACAAAAACTAATAAAAATTATTTCTTTTAACCTTTTTCTTAAACATGCATATTTTTCAGACGACAAGTTCTTTTGCTAATTGTACGTCAAAAAGTTTATTTTGTAAGATTTTATTACTACTATTCACTCATTTCGAATACTTACAGCCACCTTACCGCATAAACATATATGTTTGTAGCTGAAAGTGCTGAATATTTTAAGAAACCGAGAATCTTGCCAAAAAAATTTGTAAGACATTTATATAAGTAGATAAATACTTAAATACATATGTACGCACTCGGAGAAAATGTTTGTTCCAAGTTCAACCGGCGTTAAATCTATTATATTTTACACCAAAAGTTAAAAAACGGTAACAGATCTGCTGGGAGTAAAATTTTCGGTTTAGAAAAAGTCGTTTAAGTTAAGAATTGTTTACTTCGTATAAGAATTTTTGGTATAACCGGACTTTTGTTAATATTCTGTGCACTTATTGAAAGAATTTTTCATGTAAAAAAAAATTTACTATTTTGTTGCGTAGATTTTATTATAATATGTTAAACAAATAAATAATGAACCTCAGCGTCACTCTCATCAAACTCCTTAAAAACACTCTATTTGGTATTTTTATGTCTCGAACTGTCCATGAGGTTTTCTGAAAAAAAAAAAACATTGTTCGCCAAACTAAACTAATGCCCGAATTCAGTAAGCTGTCTCAGTCTCTAATAGAGACCAGTTGACATTCATTATATTCAAAAGGAAGCCACTAGTCTCAAAATAAAGTCTCTAAATAATTAAAATAATGACAAAAGAAAAAAGGGTGAAAGCGAGGAAAAGCAATAACCTCTAGCTCAGAATTCGGGTATAAGTATAAAATAATGCTTCGTACTTTTTCCTTTCTATATGTGTATAATATAGAAAAGTCCATTCTTCTTCTTGGTTGAATTGCTTTGTTTCTTGAAACAAGAGGCTCCTTTTTTACAATTTGCAGCTTCTCCAAACTTTAAAGTCTAAACCTACAGTGCTTTTTCTATACTTAGTTGTAGCATATAATCGTTTGAAAAAATATTTTAAGACATTTTAGTTAAACAATTTCGAAACATAAAATACTTAAGTAGAAAGTGTTCATGAAATTTAGTTGAAAGAGTCATTCCTTAGTGATTTTTTTCTATGATGATAATTTGTAATACATTTTCTTTTTTAATTTGCGGCACGATGCCCCTTTTTTATGTTGATAAAAAACAAAAGATATTTTCCTCTTTTTAAGGGAACGACTCCCCATAAGCTTTTATAGCTTGTGTAGTTTTTGTTATTTTTGCTACACCGACAGGTGAATAAAGTTTTAATAGCATGAGATAAATATATATCTGTTATATACCACTGTTTATTAAATATATGATTTTGAATTTGTTAATTATTATTTATTAGGTACTTCATCTTACAATTTTAACAAATAAAAAAAGCATCAAATACTAATCAAAATCTCAGCGTTTCTCTCAGAGTTTTGAGTATGCAGTTTTTAGGTAGTTCAACTTTAGCGCAATGAAATGCAATTTGAATTGTAACCATTTAAAAAAAAACAAAAAACAAAATTTCTAAAACTGCTTTATACTTAAATGGACAAATTTTAAATAATACAAAATAATAAAAAAAAATATTTTTTTAAACTTTTTTAATTATTCACGTTTAAACTTTGTTTTTTTTTTGCTTTTCGTGAGAAAATTAATTGTCTTTATAAAAAAATAATAAAAATTTATTTTGAAATAGGGTGTATGCATATGCATATCGTATTCTGTTCTCCAGAAAAGGATTATTTTTCTTAAAACAAAATCTTCACATCACTTTACCGCTAATTAAATGCGGCAAAAAGCCCAACCCTTAGACGAAAACTACCATAATCGAACTGCGGAGAAAAACAAAACAAAATTTTGTTAAAAAATTAGAAATAGTAAAGTCAGTATTACAACAGCAATATAACGGACGTAATAAAAAGTAACCACACAAGCAAAAGCATTAGAAGTGAATGGCTTATAAATGACGATCATTAAAGCGAGTTCTGCGAAATTTTTTGGTGGCGGCAGCATTATTTGTATGCCATGGCATCGGATGGGTGCAGAGCGGCCACAGCTGGTGGAATGAAATGTCAAACAGCGGCAGCCAATGCTTCGGCAGCTATACACGTGAAAAAAATACGAAATAATAAAAAAGTAAATAAAAAATAAAAATAAAAATAAAATAAAAGGCAGCGTGTACAAAGAGTAGGCGCGCCAGCGACTGGGTGAGAATATTTTTAGTGCAAATTTTTATGCACTTCTCTAGTTTGTGATTGCAGCGCCAAATATGCTGCTTCTTTGCTTAATGACATTTTTCTTTATTTTCTTTTTAATATTTATTTAAAAAAAAAAAAAAAACATTTTATTGGTTATTTGTTTTTACTCACTGCATTCAGGCACATCATCATAATGACCGCTCACAAATTTTGACATTTATTTATTTGCGCTTTCTATGTTCCCCCCTCTCTTCTCCCCCCACAGTCTTTTGGTTTCTAGCTACACGTAAAGTGAGAGTTATCTAACTGAGCAGCCTCGGAGTAGACATTGTGGCAGTTATGAACACTGGTTGGAGCACACTGGATGCTTATCATCAAACAAAAAACAAAAAAAACAAAAACTAAAAATTAAAAAAGAATCACAAAATAAACGAAACGGCAACTGCACAGCAGCTAAAAAATGCTAAGAAAAAGTTGCTTTGTTATTTCATCATAGCAGAGGATGCTATGAAAAACTCGTAAAGTAAAAGGTTATGAACCTAATAAAAAGAGCGCGCCTAGCGGTAAACATACACATAGGCAAAGGAGGCACATAAAAAAAAAAAAAAAATAGGTGGGTTGAGGAAGGTCTGCCGCGTTGAAGGATTGTGGTGAAAAAAGAAGAGTGCAGTAGGAAGCAGACTTATTGTTAGACAGTCTTGTTTGCTCAGGCAGATGCTTATACGAGTATAACCATGTAGATATGTACACGAAAATTTATAAGTAAGTACTAGTTGGCTGATGGTATGCTGTAGATTAAACTGGGCATGAAACAGCAAAAATTATGGAACTCCGATTTCGAGTGCAAGCGAACTTTTTTATAGTCAAAATATTAACTGTTAAAGCAATTTACACTGCGCTACAAAAATGACATTAAAAAAAAACATTCGTGAAACATCTTGTTCCTACAAGTTAATAGTGTGTTCGAGGATAATATTAGAAAATTTCTCGTTTATAACCTAAACTTCCAAATTTTATTTATTTGAAAAAAATAACGTTTTTTTGGCATTTACTGTCCTTTTTGTTCATTCTATGATTACTTTAGAACCGATTTTAGAAACTAAAGCTGTTTTGATAAGAGTATTAGGCTAATAAATATTTTTTATATACATATAAACATATTATTAAGTTAAACGTTTTGGCTGTTTTCAATTAATTTCTATGAGTTCAATTCACCCATAGTTGAAATGCATTCGCAAAAAAAATATTTGGTGTCCTATAATTCCAAAGGTTTTTAATTTTTTTTAATGTACCAAAGTTGGCGTGGATCGGTGAGGTGGTTTTTTAGACGGAAATGTATTTAGTTTAATAGAAAACGTTTATTGTGACATTTGAATCAAATAAATTTATTTTTTATAAAATATAGTTTATTTTCCAAATCCTCTATAAACGTAATTGTATAGCTTTAAATAAATTTCGAAAATCAGTAGCACTTATATCCAGCTTACTCCGAAAATTCTTAAGCATTCGGAAATGGAATTTAAAGTTTTGAAGAAGATTTGTTAAATTATAACACATTTTTTATAATATTTTAAATGTACATAGGTGTATGTTATTATTTTTTTTTTATTAATTTGGCGATAACCCTATATAGCTTAATGTATATTCCAGCTTCTCCTACCATTTGTGTTGTGCCTTCTTTTTATAACGCCTCGAATGGAGGGACCTACAGTTCTTTATGCCGACTCCGAACCGCAGATGTTTTTATGAGAAGCTTTTTATGACAGAAATACCCTGGGAGATTTGCCATTGCTTGCCGAGCGGTAACCGCTATCAGAAAAAACATTTTCTATGATTAAGATTTCGGTTTAATATACAAACAAAATTTATTTTATTTCTTTACGACAACCCAACTCTTCACTTAGAATTTCGCTTTCTCTATTCCCTTGCTCTGGACATTTATTTAGCAACTAATGCGTCGTTGTTTTTTTAACTGTGCATGAGGTATAAAGCAAAAGACTGTGAAAAAATTGTCAAAAGAAAACAAAAAAAAAAAAAAAACGTGAAGAAATACCTTTAACAATATACAAAGGACGCTGAATGGATCGATAAAAATTTACAACCTCATCAAAAGGCATATAAAAGTTTTACGCAACACTCTAATTATAATATTTAACTTTAACTGAAGCCCATTTTAATGGCTGAGAAAATTCGAAATTTCACTCATGCAATTTTTTATGTTAATATTTAGCTAACAAAAGCTAGTCAATAATTTAATGGAAGAAAAAACGAAGCAGTTTTATATATTTCTTTTCTTTTTCTTCTTGTTTGTTTAATTTCTACGCAGCGCTGATTGAAACATTAAAATCGTTCATTGCTTGTCTGTAATAAAAGCAAAGCTAAATAACAATCACAAACGCCAGATACAAGCAAACAAAAGACTTGAAGCACAAACCTGACAATTAAGCTGACAATTTGGCGACAACTTCAATGTGCCCCTTAACTATTTTATGTATGTATGTATGTACGTATATATATATATATATATACAGTCGTTGCGGCAACAATGTGTGGCGCATATACATGCATACATACATATGTATATCTTAATGTTTGTATAAATATGCAAAACAGTTTGAATGCGAATTGTGTTTGTTTGGTGAAGCGCAACAGCCACCAATACAGGCATTTAGAGCACACATACAAGCGCATAAAAATGTACATACAAACATATGAATATGAAAATGGGTATATACGTATGCGCTCATGTGTTGGTACGTGACTGTTGCACATTTCACGGCGAAGGCATCATTCAAACACGGCGGCCAGTGAGCTTCACTTGATCGCTTTTTTTATTAAGTAATATTTATGTACTGTAGGTGTACTCACATATGTACATAAAAAATATATATTTTTAAAACTTTGTTTTCTTTTTGTTAATGATTTTTAGTGCATTATTATTATTTTTTGTTTTTTTTTTTAACTGCCTCTTTATGGCATAATCGACAAGCGCCTCCTGAAAGCATAAGTTCTCCACCAATTGAAATGCAACTGAGGCGGCGGTACTCGTAACTGTGACAAAAGCCTTTGAAGACCAACAAAGTTAACAGTAAAAAAGAACTATAGAGGTAAAAAAGTGGAACTTTAAAATAAACAAAAAAGTTTTAAGCTTAGTGTCGCTGCAATGAATTTTAATTTGTTGCCTGTTTGCATTTAAAGCGCAGACGTGCGACCAGACAAAAAAAAAGGCGGACGGCGAAGTTAAATAATCATTTATACATCGCTATACGCACGTAGCTATAAATTATAATTTTAAACATAGCTATAGGGTTATGTAAATATCTACAAACATTTATGTATGTAAGTGCGTAATTGCTGTGTAAGGTTCTTTGCACTTTGGACGTCTTTCAATGTTGTTTTATCGGTTTTTTATAGCGCTTACAAGTGCAACGGTCATGAGCAGAATAAGTTAGATATTAAAAAAAAATGTATACAATTAATTTTGCTGGATATTTAAACAAGCTTAGTACAGTATACATGTATACATACTGACATTCTAATAATAATGCATTATAGGTTTGTACTTTGATTGTACCCAGAGTAATTCCCCGATAAGCTAAGAATCACATAAATTAGTTCCAATTTTTGTCAGTAATTAAAGTTATACTTAGAAATTTTTGTTCACAAAACTAAGTAAAATAATTACTGGAGCTTACAAAGAACACAAATATGAACTAAACTAAACAACATTTGGTTAGCGAGTCACATTTATACCTTACGCAAATTTCATAAGCGGCTGAAAAGTAAAATAAAATAGAAAAATAATTAAAATGCAACTGCTTTAGGAAACCTATGAAGAGCGCTTTTTCTCGATTTTTCCTTTTTAAAGCCAAACAAATACTTTGTTTTTAACAAATCTCGGGATTTCTTACATTTAATTGACATTGAAATTTCTGCAAAGAATATTTTATATCTGAAACAAAATAAAATTCCGACTGTACGTACATACATATATTTCTTAAACCAGAAGAAGAACGATCTTCAATAAAAATTCTTAAGTACCTACTACCAGCTGTGAGGTGTGTTTTCGTCGAAATTTAACAAATTACACGCTATAACTTTATGTATTTTTTATTTATACATTGATAGACATTTTGTGTATTTTAAAATGTTTTATTACATGTAAATCTATATTAAAAATATTTGTGAATTTAAAAGTTATGTGCCGCAGGAAAATTTATATTTTACATCTTAAATCAATTTTCCCATTTAGGCTTCCAGGGCTGTTTTCTTTTAGTTGACATCACTGGACCCAAGTTGCCCAAGAATTCTGCAAACACCTTTACAATTTTAAAATTTGTATGTAAGACATAAAAATGTATTTAACGATTACCATAATTATCACCTTAACGATAACGATAACTATTATCATAATAATAATGACGATAACAATAACGATAGCAATAACTATTACGTTATGGATAACGATGATAATTACTGCAACGAAAATGACAACGATAATGAAAAAGATATTGATAAAGATAAGGATAAGCATACCAACAACTATTATAGAAGCGAAACCGAATAATTTAACGAAAACGATAACGACAACAATGAAAATAACACCGATATCGTTACGATAACAATAACCATAATGATATCAAAAACGATACCGATAACGTAAACGATAAAAATAACGATAGCGCTATTGATAACAATAACGATAATAATAACAATAACGATAATGATAACGATAATGATAACAAATACGCTACCGAAAACAATAATGTTGTCGATATTGATAACGACTGTAAACTTATAAACAGTGCCAGAATAATATTTATTATGCAACGATAAAATAAGGTTAAGGGAAGCGGTATATACATATAAACAAAACAGTAAAGGTCGGCATGTATATAATGAATTCTACGATAACTTAGTGAGAACGATAAGAATTTGAAACGAAAAAAATATCGTCAATCATAAAAATTTTTAAAAATATTTAATTATCGATAAAATAAAGTAAAACAAGTATTCTTATTCTTAAATGGCACTACTACTACGTGTGTTGGTTTGGATCAAGAAAAACACGACTACTGCGGGTTCTCACACACTCACAATAATTAATCTACTCGATTTTATTGTCTCAGAGTCACTTGTGTAGCGTTAGAACTTATATATGAAAATTATTGTGACTTTTTAATTTGAAACAAAAAGATATTAAAACGTTTGTGCTAAAAGTTTGTATACTAAAATTTGTATATTTTCTAATAAATGTCAATTAAATGTGATTAATCATTTAAGTGCAACTATTAAATTGCATCACATCTACATTTTTGAATGCCAACTCAGATTTACGTACCATTCAATAGCAGTTAGTACACGTGGCGTCAAATTATATCCAACAAATCTTCGACTAAGTAAACGCTGACAATCGAACAACTAACAGCAGCACTTGTCACTTAACGCTTGCATATGAGAGTACATTGACTAATTACGTTTTGAGTGCTTAGCTACTTAAATCAAAATGTAAATATGCACATGTGCACAAAAGCATGAGAGAGTAACAAGAGGAAAAATCAAATAATATATGAGCTCAGCAAAGTGCAATTTTAGTAGGTGTGTCCCTTTGCTTGTTGCTACAAAGTAACAACAACTTGCAAATGCGATAGAATTGCATTTGGCGCACTTGGCAAGATGCAAAATGCAAAATGCAAAATGCAAAGTGCTTTCATAAACCAAACCACAGATGTGCTGCTGCCAGCAACACAACAACTAATGTGGATTTTTTTCTAAAATATTATGTTTCTGCTTACATACATAAATTTAAGTATAACATACATTTGTACGTAACTTAGTTTGTTCGTAGTCATAAGTAATGGATTTATAACCGCAAGTCAAACAACTGCGTCAACATTTGCACTTTAACTAGCACAGATTGTAGTGAGTCTGTTTAGACGTAGTACCTCCATTTTTATTTTATTTTATATTCTTTTTATTTTTGTATCTCGCGCCGCAGCTAATTTTAATGTCACGTAATTTATTACCACAGCCCCTGCTGTTGGCACACTTCATTTGGAAACACGCCAATTCACAACCATTCATTTATGTAAATACTCGTATGTTCATATGTACATATGTTGCTTGTCATGTGTTACCGTTTTTCTGAAATTTAAGCAATATGCCACAACTCTTTGCTTCTACGTTCGTTTGGCCAAAGGGTGATTTCGTTCGTTTGTCAACGCTTTAACACAAAAAGCGTAGTCCGCGCGCTTCATAGTACAGAAGTCTACTAAAAAGTAGTTTAACTTGAAATGATAAATCACGCAAAGCCATAAAATATTATTGCTGGTGGGATGGAATGGAGTCGGCGTGAAGCCTTTGGTCCAGTTTTTATGACAAAATCGTTAAATGAGTTTGCCGTTTGTGGAGTTTGCGTTATTTCCTTTATACTTTGTTTCTTTCTTTTTTTTTGCCAAGAAAAGAGCACAAATTAGTCACAGCTACTTAAAAAAAAAAATGAACAGCAACTTATATAAAATAAATACAACTTATCACAACCTAGAGCATTTTTCGTTATTTAAGCGCTTTTGTTGATTATAATGCGGATTAAATTTTAGCGATGAGAGCTATGAACAAAAGAACTAATTGTCGTATTTTTTTTGTTAAGAATAAAATTCCGTAAGCATAATAACACAGACGGTTTTACAATTAGTCAAATTCCTTACAAAAAACTACGACTAAACTAGTTGAGGATTGCTTAGCTACAATGTTTCAAATTTTATGAATAGGAACAACTAATGGAGGAGGATGCATTTTAAAGATCAATTACATATTTTGTGGAACGTTTGTATGTAAGTATTCCGATTAAAACAAAGTTTTCACCGACTCCACTTTTCCAAACGAAAAACCCATTTTCCGTGAGTTGAATGTAGTTAACTTTTTCTAACAATTAAATGATCTTTATATTATTTGAGGGTTCAGATGCTCACTAGATCTTATTGTCTAATAAAAGAAGCTTTAATTTCTTCTAATCTAATCTGCGCATCGATTGTTGAGCTTAAATCTGTGTTTCTTAAAGTAAAGAGTCTCCGTGATAATGATTCCTTAATCTTGTCCATCATAGAGTGTAAGATTTTACTTAGCTCATCTCTTAACTTTGTTTTCCTGTTACCAGACCACAGCTTGCTGTAGGCTCAGACTTCAGTTATCAACGAGGCAATGAATAATCTCGAATCAAACTTTGTTCTTTAATAAGATATTTAACCTACACCTGTAAGGTAGTCACTCATATTGTCCTGGAAGGGTTTAGCCATACAAGGCACTAGCTGCAATCTCACTACAAGGGATTGAGTTGTCATTAAGGCAAAACTCATGCGGTCGGATCATGTTTATTGCCACAAGTATCTTAAAATGCCGCAATGTTCTCTGTTAAGCAGAAGAGAAATAGTTGATCATGAAATCATTAAAGGAATTTCCCGTACTCTAGAGAAGGAGAAGAATATTCTTGGGGTCTGCATTTTTCGATGATATGGAGGACAAAGTTAAGGCTGAAGTAAGGTAGATTTTTTACTATGGTTTGAAAAGGCCTCTTTTTAATAGGACTACCATAAGTGTGATATTGTGGCTATTAACCTATCCTTACCTAGCATTTAATTAATGTTTAATCAACGTGTTTCTTCATTGCGTATCCGAAGTTAAAATATGTCATAAAAATACCGAATTTCCATATTAAAAAGCAGTAATTCCACTTTTCAAACAATTTAGCTGTGTGATTGAATTCTTCTCTGAATATTATTTTTCATCTACAAACCTACTTCAATCTTTTCTAAAAAAAAATCTATAACCCGCATTTTAACTGTTTGCGAAAAGAATTATATATTCTTATTCACCTACAAAATTCTTAAAGTGAAATTATTGTGTTTTGTTATGGACTTCCTGGCCTAATTATCACTAGGTTGAATAGGAATTTTGCATCTTAGCTTTACTAACATACAAGGCAAGAATGCATATATTTTATATGACTTCACTTTACATTCAACACTATATAAAAGAGGACCATAATATATAATCTTGTTAGGTGCACCAGGCTGTGTTGAAACTAATAAGAAAACAAAAATATCTCATTAGCTTTCTTTTAATTTTTCTTCTTGTGCTATTCACCGGAAATAATATAAAATTTAGAAATGGTAAAAAAATGATTTCATTGCGAAGATCTAAAAATCCCAAGGCTCACCTTAGAAATAGGCTAGTGAACTTTTATGATATTAAATAAATAACTACGAAAAATGCACGCTTAGGGCAAAATCCAAAGACAGAGCCAAAAAGTAAATGCGTCATGTTACAATGTTGAGTTACTATAAAACATGTTTGCATGTTTGAGAACTATAAAACATGTTTGTATGTAAATAGATGTTACAAGTCATATAAGAAAACGTTAACAAATACACAATACACCAGTCTGTGTATAAATTTATAAATATATATATATATGTATACATACAATTAAGGATTTTTTTTCCTTAAATGTTATGTACACAAACATTTACAAGCCTGTACGTTTTTTGTCTCCGGGGTTGCATTCCATTTTGGAATTTTAATAGCAATTACACATAAAACAGATGTTTACTGTCCAAAGTCTGACATTTCAGGGTCTCTTAAACATCTTCTGCTTATTTGCAGTAAGAAAAACCAAACAAAAATGCCTGTTTGACAAGCTGTTGTGACTAGTTGACATGTCGTTTGATGAAATGTCATTGTAAACCGGTTACTATAAATGTGTTTATATGCACTATACATTGTTAGGTATGCATGTACATTTATGCGTTTGTATGTACATTTTTATTTAAAGTATATGATTGCATTTCAAGTTTGTTAATTTTAATTATCATTGACACTTCAGAAATGCGAACATAATGACAAGGTACATTGATGAATTTAGTCGAGAGAAATAAGAGAGGAAATGGAAGTAGAAGAAAATCGAGAATTAAAAGTTGTGATCAAAAGACCATAACGTTGGGCCATTAAACCTATAGTAAAATGAGATACGAAATTGAATATGTTATTTTAATGAAACTAAAAGATAAATTCTTATGTAAAATGCGATACATAATATTTGAGGAAGTAGAATGCGATGGAAGGTAGGTCGGAAGAATAGAAAGAAATAAATTGACAAATTGAAATAAAACTTATAAAATTGTATAAAATGCAATGAGATATATTGATACAAAAAACCATTAAACCGACAGTAAATGAAACGAACGGCAAGAAGTGGGCTAAGACGATGTTGTAAGAAATAATTAAAAAAGCTTTCATTGGAAGATTGAATAAAATTGCTAGAAGAATGTCAAAGAGAACAAGCCTATGTAAAAACAATGAGATAAATTTAAAGATAAGTTGGATTAGTTAAGCGAGATATACAAGAATGTCTATACTCTTTTATAATCGTTTAGAAACTGGCCAGTTTGACATGACAAAAGGTGTGGTGACTATATTAAATTGTGATGGACCACAGAAAGTCATATAAAAACGCGTTGCATATTATGCATAAATAAGATGAGAGTTTTCGCCAAGATGAGTCTTAAATTTATGAAATATATGTGTAAAATGTCAGCCTATTTATCAAAATATATATAAAATGAACCTATCAAAATGCAGTATATTTTATAGGGCAAAATTTGGGTAATTGAAAACACAGTTTATGCTTGAGATAGATTTGAGAAATCTTGTTCTAATTTTGTACAAAATTAGTCGACTCGTTCGACTATTTGTTTAGGAACAGCTCGCATCAACTTTAACCAGTAAGTGATACTCGAATAGTCGTCCGATTACGACTACCTACACTGCAACAATTCCAATTTTATTAACCCAACTTTCATTGAAACATTTTGCCTTTGAAAATTATAAAAGAGAGTTTTTGCTTTTGAATATTATGAATAAGTAAACAAAAAAATATAAATTTTCATAACATGTACATTTCGACAAATCGCATAATCAAAAATTAATTGTTAATCGAATAATTTCTAGTATTCGAATACCGCAAGTCAATCAGTTGAAGTCGACTTTTGTTATATTCTAATAGTTCGTTAGACGAATAAACGAACAGCTTCCACTTTCTCGAAGTTCTTTGGTGCGCTGAAACTGAATCGGCCTTTTGCTGCCTTAGCTCCAGTTTTCGAGTATATTGAGATATTTGAAATGCGCCTCCTGTGTTTACATTTTAAATAATTGTGTGTGCACGTATCCTATGCTATAAATACAGCCTAAAATCAAACTACGCATTTGTTTATTTTAAAATTGTCATTGAATGTTTTTCAATATTTGGCAGTTAAACTGATTCTACGTTAACTTATACTTACAGCCTCATTCTAACGAATAACTCAGAAACAACCAACTCACTTTTTTTTTAATTTGCAGTGCCTAAAAGTATGCTATACAATTATCTTTTTAATGGCCAATAAATGCAGAGTAGGTTTCTACTTTTCCTTTGATGCACCTTCAATCACGTTTTGGGCGCAGTCACAATCACAATATTGATGCGGTGTTTTTGTGATAGTCGTTAGAATCAAGGTATTAATCATAAAATGAAAAATTGGCTGTGAATGCAAAATTGCGCCTGAAAGCATGCAATGAGTTATCTTACACTTAATTTTTTTTTACGTCAAATATTATCAAATGTGGCCACTAGCATGCGGGTTGTCATTCGGAGTCAAAATTTTCCCTTGAACATTTTTTTTATTTTCGACTATTTTTTTTTTTTTTTGGAAATAAATGTATGGATATGAACTTAACTTCATAGCAAAAACACGTTTACTTATATATATACGTATACGATATTTAAATGTCGATTAGTAGCCTTAAGTATTCTCAATTCACAAGAATTTTACTTAACACCTGATTACGTGACATATACATGAATTACCAAATTATGAGTTTGGTACCTCAAATACGATAAAGAAACCTATGGTTTGCCTGCAGATTATTTAATAAGCTGTCTGCAGCCATTTTATACTCAAAACTTTTCAATAAGCAGCAAATTAACGTATTTTCCCTAACACAGAATTTCGTAGAAGTCATGAAATCGCTTCAAGGCGTTCCAATGTGACTTTGATTGTGTTTGTATTAGACCACCATTTCGACTCTGAATTAGAACTAAGAAGTTCAGTGACTTTTTCCAACACATGAGATTTTTTATTTGCTTCGCATTATTATTAAGTATTATTTCCCTTTACCTTTTGTTGAGTGGCACTCATTCATCTCTGACCAGCTAAGCAGTAAAGTGCCAACCGATTGCAAGTGCTTTACCAACTCTGACTTTAAGATTCCGACGTCGCAGTTGTTTGTAAATATTTACGCTTTTCCACAAACCCAAGAACGGCTTTGTTGCTGTGTGAACGGGTCTGAAGCATATGTGAGCATGAGCATGAGCATGAGTTACAAATATAAATATCATGCGACTAACTTTGGCGGTATTAGTATTTGTATTTGTATTCGTACATCAACTGTTTGTTTGTATTTGAGTAGGTTCAGTGCGCGCTTAAATATTTGTTTTAATCTCAACGTCAAAGCACCGAAAAGGCAGTCAACATTTGTTGCTCAACATTATTTTCTTACGCGAATATTAAATGTATTTTAAGTTGTTTTATCTATTCACTGCCTCTTTCGTATTTATTTTATTCAATATTAAACTGTTTATTGAATAAATATTTTCTTAAATTTTAGCTTTCTGTCAACACTTTAACCCTGTTATTTGTCTTATATTCGCGATTTAGTTTACTTTTTTTGCTCTTTTTTGCTTAAAGTATTTGATGTTTTCACATTCAAATTATATTCATTTATTGATTTTTTTTTTTCATTTTGCGTCTGTTGCGCTTTTTGGCAATCGTAAATTAATGGCGTCTTTAAATAAATGCAAAATATTTTGCTGTCGCCAATATATTTTGCATTTTTAATGGAATTTTGCTAATCGCCTTACTTATGTATGAAAATAAAAATTTGTGTGCATAAATTTGTTATGGCTCCTGCATCTTGGCAACTTGTGTTCCATTATTAATGCGCGTTAATTTGAATACCTACTGCATATGAAATTTTATATGATTAATTTTTATTTCTGTCGCCATCTAAGGTGCTATCAGCGAAAATACAAAACAAAAATACGCTTTTGAAAAATAAGATTGTATTTCGAATGACCCATTCATTTTATACGCTATAAAAATAGACAATAACATTTTCTGACTCAACAAAATATAGTCGTTTTTTATGTGATCTCGCTGCGGAAAAAGTACAGAGCCATTTCGTGTTGGGTTTCATAGTTGCTCGACATGTCACTAATAAGGTGGAATTTTGAAAAAGTTGTGGATTCGTTTCGAAATTGTCTCGAACATGTCTTAAAATGATCTCGAAATTGGTCTTAATCAAATGAGAAAAAAATTCACCCAAAGTTTTCTCTAGCAAGTCCTGAAATGTTCTTAAAAGAGACTCAAAAAAGTAACGAAATGGTCTAGGAGTAATACCAAAATAGATTTGAAAAAGTTTGGATTTAATACTTAAATTCTTCAGATATAGTTTGTGATTATGTCCCAAAAATAATCCCAAAAATAATCCAAACTATTACTCGATTTGTTCTAACAGCTTAAGGAGTAGTTCCAAAATAGTTGTGAAATATAGTAAGAATATATAAGAAAAATGAATTCGAATTTGTTTTAGAAATGTCCTAACTAGTACCAAAATTATTATAACCTAGTGTCGAAAAAATTCTAAACTAATCATAAACAAATCTCTTAGTAATCTTTAAATATTCCTGAACGTTTCCAAAAATATTCATTCAGTATTCACTCCATAATTGAGGCCAAGGCCAAATTTGGTTTTGTGTTCAACAAAAATTTTCAAAAGACTAAAAAAAAAACTTAATTAATTTTTGATACGATCTAACCTAGATAAAGTTTTTGTTGTTGCAAGAGCATAAAAGGTTATCCATAAATTTTTTGGAGTCCTGTTAAATTGATATTCCTTGGTCGTATATAAATCCGGATCGATTCGATAGCATATACATATTCGATTACAAGTACTGAAAATAAGAATAAGGGATATTAAAGGAAAGATATGTTTCTGATTTTTTCCTATATTCACTGTATGATGCTTTGTACTCGTAATCAGCCACTAGTCTTAAATATGGGGGACCTAAACGCGGTCTTCATGACAAAATGATTATTCATATCGATTCGCATCAAAAGTAATTTAAGTTGTTTATTCCACAACAGAATTTAAAAATTGAGTTAACGGTTTGCTTTCGATGTAAAGAAAGCGCCAATTGCCACTAGTCTCAATTTTTGCTATCTCTCCCTAATCTCCTCACTAGTTTCAAAACTCAATACTCTGTTCGCGTGCTTTCTGTTTTAATTTCTAGTAGTAACTTATTTAGTCGCTAGTCTCTGACTCTAATTTCCATCTACAGTTCTCGATTGATGTTTCCTATTTCTTGATATATTTTTTGGGTCTTTAAATATATCCCTTAACCTCTGCCCCTATTCGCTGTAGTTTTTGTTTATGCTTAGACTTTGTCTCTAGTCTCTGTTCTCTGTATCTTGCATCTGTGTGGTGTATTGTTCTGCTCTGAGCTTATTTGTGTCATCTCTATCTCCGTTATCTTGATTTTTTTTTCATACAAAGTGCATGAAGTTATGACACAAACAAAGGTTTGTTTAATTATTCAAGAGTGACTTAAAACTACCAGCATTTATATAGATTCAAAAAATTACGAGTATCATTTAAGTTCTCTAATTTTTCTTTCCTATTTTTACAAGAGTGAGCCACGTGCATAAGAAGAATACTTAGGTGCTTGTTTTCCTAAAAACATAAAAAGGTTCTGAAGCATTCAGTGTATATCTTAAACCTTGAAAAACGTTACGCGCTTGTCTGCAACAGCAAAGACAAAGATTATAATATCACTTCTCCTTTCCACTTCAAAAGCTTTCTCCACAACGAAATCCTCAATACATGAAAACGAATTGCAACAACTTTAAATAAAATCACCCACTTTCACCAAATGTGTTGTATCCAAATGCCACAACACTGCAAAACGAACTAAAAAAACCTTTAAAAAACAAAAATCCTGCTTTCATATCCCGTTTGCGTTAACACTTTCTACTCACACACACACACACACACCAACACTCAAAGTCATGTGAAGCATGCATTCATTATACACACTTACAACATTTGTTGCAGCATCCGCTTGCAACATGAAAAATGAAACCAGTTACAACCGCGACATATGAAGTCAACGCAGCGAATGAGTGAAACTCGCTCAGCCAAACGAATGAATGCGAAGACGAAAACCAAAATATATGAAAAAATATATACAAAAAAAAAACAACTTACCTATAACAGCAACGCCGACCAAGTCCAATGTAAAAAGATTTTAATTTCATTGATTTTATAGTTGTTTTTGTGAAGCTGAAGTTTTCGCAATTTAACAACACTAACAGCGACTATGTATGTAGTTTTTGTTTGTTGGCGAAAAGTTTAACAAAAGTATTTTGAAAAACAAACAAAAACTGGCGCCAAAGCATATTTTCACAATTACTTTTGCGTATTTGTGTATTTGTGTTTTAACATTTTCAAATGTCTATGACTTTTCACACTTCTTTCTTTTCTTTTCAAACTGTTTTCTTTCAATTTATGGCAAATATTTTACGTGTGACACTGCGTCTGTTGGTTCAAACGCTGAACGTTGCGCTCATTGAGTGGCTCTGCAGTGGCAAAAGTTAAAGTGCCGCAATTTAAAAAGCGAGAAATCAAAGTGCAAATTGTATTTGCAATTGTATTTTGACTGAATTACATTTGACAATTGCTGCGGCATGCAATATTGGGCTATTGTTGCTCTCGCTTGTTGATGCAATTTTTTCACGCGCGCCTTATTTGAGTGAAATTGGTGGTAGCATTTGATTTTAGTATCCATTGAAAGTGCTTTTTTTTTTTGTTTATTTGCTATGCTGATATTTATTTTATTATAGGACTATTTGCATTTATCTATGTAAATCGCTTTAAATTTTAAGTTTTTGATAAAACGAACGAAAAGAGTTAAGAGGCTAAGCAAAGAGGGAACTTCGACGAAGGGGAAAACGACGATGAAGTAAAAAAAAAAACGAAAAAGACATTTAAAATAAATACGTATGTAAAAAATATGCCGCAAAAACTCACTTAAAATATTGATCTGCCTGATTACAAACCAAAAAAAAATAAGTTAAATCACCTCTTCAAAGGCGTACCTGAATTAATAAAATTAACTTTAATTGATGATTTTCAAATTTTTGTTTATTTTATTTTTTTTTGTCACCTTTGAAAATGAAAAAAATTATTTGTTTGTTTTATTGTCCAGAAATAACTAATGAATATAAACATTTTTTTTTCTTTAAACAAACTTATTTTTTGCACTTAATTTTTTTGACATTGCACTTAAGACATAGACTACATGTTTACTTACTAATATTTTAATTAAAATTTAAACAAAAGTCAACTTAAATTCCAAACTTTGCAACAATTAATGAATTTTGAAAACTGCCACCTCTTTACGTTCTTCTCACATTATTTCATTATGTATTTAGGCTCCAAAAGTAACAACACAAAATTGATAATAATCATAATTCTGCGGTCATCAAACCAAACTCATTTGTCGCATGTGGAACACGAAAACGAGTCGCTTGAAAAAAGTATTTGTTATTCAAATTAATTATTATTTCTTGGCGACATAGAATGCCACACCAAAATTGATTTAATTTATATTTCTACACGTACATATGTGTGTGTGTGTGCAGTACATTTGTATTCATTGCTCGTTTGACTTGCGCATGCGCATCAAAAGCCTAATTTGCATGCAATGGACTCACAAAGTGTTGGATAATTTTATTTCATTGGTGTCATTTTTTCTTGTTATTGTTATGTATTTTTTTTTCCTTGTGTTTTTGCTTTCCGCTTATGATGCGCCAACGTGACAGCCAACCATTTTTCATACACTTGAATTTACATACTCTTTAAACCGCGTGACATCATCGCTTGGTTGCTTGTCACCGTCGCCACTGTCAGCGCATATCTTTACGCGGCATCAATAACATCACCGCACTTGCACAAATTCGCCCTCTTCTCCTACCTCTTCCACAACTACTGGTGGCTGTGTGACACCAGCAACGGATAATCAAAATCAGAACTTGGCCTACCCAAGTATTCTTTGGTACAAGTGAAATTCTATGAGCGTGTGTGTGTGCGCGATCATCTTGATAAACAATGCCACCGAGTGGCAAGTGAGCGAGCTAAAAACCCCTTCTGCTTTAATGCTTTATAGGGATCTGAATTCGTAGAAGTGATAAATGCCTCGCCTTTGAAATTTTGTCGCATGCAATATGATGTTTTTGGCAAACGCAAGTTTGTTCTCTTGCAACTGCACCGCGTTAGACACATTTGCTTGCCTCACCATTTTTGACCATGGCATACAAGTAACAATGGAATTGTATGCAAAGCAGCTGTCAATAAATTACGATGGAATTATTTCAGTGTAACAAAAACAGTTGAGCAGAAGAACTTCGATGGTGAAATATTTACTTCCCGCTGTTGGCTGACTATGGCTGACATAATTTTTTTTTCGTTTTCTTGGTTTTTTTAATTCTATGCATTTTTTACTACTTGGAAACATGACCTCAGATTATTTTGACAGTATTTTGTATAATTTAAATTGCAGTGACAGGTGATTTTTCTTTCGCTTTAAGCGAGTTGTTAAGCTGCTTTGGCCAATAAACTAGAACATTTAATAGCCTCTGTTTATTTCTTAACTGCCAATGTGTCTCCAACTAATTGAATTGATTTAATCTGTCTTTAAAATCACTTTACCCATGCGCATTCTAATATCAAACACATAAGTTAAGCAAACAGTGGTGCAATTGCTATGGTTTAACTATAATAAAATCATAGTTTAATGTCTACAATTTAATCTACTTGAAATCATATTTACATATCTTAAACTTAAGCTCAATATTTCTTTGTTTTTATTGGCTTTCTTAGGAAGAAATACTATAAGAGTATAAGAATGGAAGAGAAGTAAAATGATAATATAGCAGATTTTGGTATTCATTAGGTACGATCGAAAACATTTGAAATATAATAAATGTTTATTTTAAAGAATTTTTCGGAGTATGCAGTTTTATAGTCCAATTAATTTAAGTGCAAGTTTCAATAAAATTAAAGTTTCCTTTAATTTTGCAATTTTTTTTATGGAGTACTGCGCACTTTTAACGTGCTACCTATGCATTTTACTTGCAAATATCACTTTTGTATCACCTAAACGAATTTAAAAGTTGTTGGGTCAAATGACTTTCGTCCATTTTTTTAAATATATTCTCAATTTCGCAGTATTTTTAGTGTTAAAAGTATGCCTGCAATAAAAGGTATAAAAACGTCGTTTTATAATTTTTGAAGATGGAACATTTTTGTTTTAAACTTTAACATTTTGTATGTTATATAAATTTTATTCAACTGTTGAAAAAAATATAGAAGATAAATTGCAAATTAATTGGTTGCTAGAGTAATTTACCGAATCGCTGAAGTTGCTTTCGACTGAGCCAGAAAGATGCAGCTTTAAATTATGGTATGAAAAAATTCCAGTTAAATTATATTTATAATTTTCAACTTGTTGGGTATCTATAAAGAAAAATTTTCCTTCTGAAAAAAATTTATAGAAACAAGGCATTTTAAATAGGTAGGCGCAGTAGAAACATTGAAAAAAAAAATATGAGCTCTGTGTATTTTGTTTTTGCTTTTAATATTTTAAGCTACCAAAATATTTTATCCACTATCCTTTAATTGTAAAATATTCATTCTTATCTCAACAAATTACAAAATTGTACAATTCAAACAAACATAAAAAAATTTGGAAAAAGGTTGTTGCAGCTACCTATTTGATGTGCCTTGCATTTATATGATTTTTATTATTTCTTTTAATTCCTCAATTCTAATCAACTCAAATATATATCTGCCCTTTTATTCTCAAATATATTACAGATCAACTTAAGGGAAAATTATACAATATTTTTATTTTACCGCAGTCTTGCTAAAGAAACGAATTTTCCTTGCATTTCGTTATATTTTAATTAGTGATAGTTTAAGATTCTTGGAGCATACTTTTGAAAATACTAAACATACAGTACATACACATATTTATGCATACCACATTTTACTAAAATTTAAAAAAAAAATATCTGACCTCCATTTTCCTGGCAGAATTTATCATTTTCTCTCATCGCATCTAGCAAATGTAGTATTTACCTCGACCCATTTTTGCGCATTGAGTTAATTAACCATTAAACGTTTATTTAAATATCTCATTACTTATAAGCAATTTTATTACAACAAATATACTCTCTTCAAATCAGCATTAGCAATTGGCATTTAGCGTCACTTTCACCGCTAAATTAATTTCCTACATTTTTAATTGTGATGATTGCTTGTAAATGATATGAATGTGTGCCCAGTGTTCAATGGTTGAGTTATTACCAAAACGAATTTAGCTAGCGGATAATTTTCTCTCAAAACTTAAACCAGAAAACTAGTAAATTAGCATTTGCAGTAAATTGACTTGCAAACCATTCAAGCGAATACAAAATGTATTTCCATGGGAATAGAAAAATTTTGTGATTATTAAATTATTCGCTTTACAGCAGACGTGCATATGATTAAAATTAATTATGTAAGTTAAATAACTTATCTTAAAAGGAACGATGTGATGAAGGAGTTTGAATGAATTTGGCCTGATTTCGTATATATTTATATATTTTATTTTACATAAATGTGTGCACGTATTTTTCTTTTAATTCTTCAAATCAGTTATATAAATGCATTTAAATAATTTCAATATAAAAAAAAATTTTGGATTTCATGTTTGCATTTCATTCGAATTTTTTCAGAAAAAAGCAGCAGATCTACAGGAACTTAGTTGATATACAAAATTCATAAACTAATAACTCCGTAGAAAAAACTTCTGACGAGCGCACACAAAATGTGATATCCAAATGCAGCTGCAAGCTGCTTACCCGTAACGGATGATACAACAATAACTTATATATATATATGTACATATACATATATGTAAGCACAGTTGGGAGTAATAAAATTTCAACTTTTTGCCAAGACTGTCAAGCATTTGGAATTTTATAAAAATTACTTCTTATTTAGATCTGTGCGTTTCCCACGGCAATTTCATTGATTTATAGTATGTTTATAACATCCATCTTCTCACGAATTATGTAACAACTTATAGTTAATAAAATACATTTTTTATTTTTGTTGCACTTATATTAAATTAAAATTTCTTTACTAACTAGTACAAATAATTTACGAACACAAACGGGCGACTTGAAGCAAGCGTCACTCAAAAACTTACATTCTTGAAAGACGGAACCGTTCATCCGGATTAAAGATCTAATTCAAAAATTAGTTAGGAAATAAAATCCTCTTTGCCTGGATTATGTTTGTATTTCATTTCGATATTTTAAAAGTTTAAAAGCAATATTCGACGGCCATTTTGTAACAGTGGAAACAGTGTGGTGTGATTAGATAAAAAAAATTAATGCAAAAATAAATAAAAATTATTAATGCAAAAACTAGTCAAATTACGCACCCGCCTAAAGAACAGTTTCTCACGTTTTTTTTTTTTATTTGAATGTTCTTTTGAATATTATTTATTCGACATCTATTACTTTTATTAAAATGAAACTGAAAAGTACCAAAGAGATCCTTTGCTTAGTCAGATCTCTCAGGGCTAAACTTTAAATTGTATCAATAATTTTTTATTAATTTGCTCTGCGTTGTTTTGCATGTTTATGCCTTTTGTTGCGTAAATTTGCATTCATCGTCCTGCGTGAACTAAAATTAATTGAGAAGTAGTGCAATTTAAAAAAAAAATCTCTAACAGCTGTTTTGACAACATTACTGATTGATAGATATAATTCAGAATGTTTTCGGGAACAAGATTAAGAGCCTGTCAAAGACTATTTCGGAACCACTTTGGTACTAGATCCCGACCACAATTCTTCCCCTGTAGTAGAATCGTTTAAGAACTTTTTATAGTTTTCATTGAATTTTTAAATACAAAGTCTTCTAATAATTTCTTTAACTAGCTGCCGACGAATATTATTTCGAAAGAAAATACCTCTAACAAATTTAAAGCTCAAACAATACGAAAACTGCATTTCTATTGCTCTATACAAAAATAAGTACACGCTGCAGGCTAATTAGATGCAGCGAAGTAAAAATTCAAGCTTTGCTAGATTTACTCGTAAGTGAGAAATTTGATGCTGAAGTCAGCAGTTGCAGCATTTGTTTTAATAATGAATTTATTTATTTCCTCTTTTTGCGAGCATTGCAATCTATTTTTACGGACTATTCACAATTATGAAACTTTAATCGCAATGATATTTAACACGACCGCGTCTAATGCCTTGTCACTTGTTGCAGAGTCGAGTTGCAATGTTGTTATGTGGATGTTTAAGGCGCCCAAAGCCAATGCCCGCATTTGAAAAATAATATGCATTTATCATAAAAATGTGATTAAGTTTCATTTGTCAAAGCTTATGCTTCAACAAAAGTACAAACAACACAGAATAAGAAAATTTACACAAGAACAACTCAAATTAAATTACAGTTGAGTAGACGAGTTAAACAATAATAAAACCGCTTACGAGTTAAACATAAACAAATTGTTGCATATGTAAAAGCTTAATTGAAAATATAAATAATCGTTTTTTTTTTTACTTTTGCATATTTTTCGCTAGTTTTATTTTAAGCCGTCGTTAAGTCAAATTCCACCATATTGACTTTACAACAATTCTCCATTAGCGCTAATGATGATGTGTGGGTTGTTACGTGAAAAGTATTTATTTTGATATTAAATCCGAAAACATTAACTTACTAAGATTTATGAGCTGAAATTTTCGTATCATCTACTAGCATATTTACAAAAAAAAAACTTAAGATAAAAAATCGCATGAGCTTGAAATTTAAATTTTGGTCATTTCTTGTAATATCTTTGATGGAAAAGTAATTAAATGTTATTTAATATTAGTACAAATTTGATCTTCAAAAAATTCCTTTTTTGTTTATCGAAAATGCTCCACTTATAATATTTGGAACTGCGAACGCTGAAAATATAATTATTTCTTTAAAATAATTTAATAAATCTTTTATACGAAACTGATGCTTGAATGGTATGCTCACTTTTATTGATGTCTTTAATATATGAAAAAAACAGCGGAATAGCGCCAGTAAAAATAGTTGTCAAACATCTACGCTTATTTGTAATGAATGAAACCTGCACTTATTGCACAAACATTTAATATATTTCATAATTTTATTACGAATAATGTTTTATTTGAAAAAAAAATATAAGAGACAAAATTAATGAACCTTGAATGAATATTTTTTCATTACTTTGTAAGGCTGGGCCTTAATCGAGTCCTTTCGTACCCATCCCCAACAACCCCCCAACTTAAATAGGTGGAAGTTGGTATGATTCTAAGTTTCCTTTTCGGTCGAGTCACTAAATTTTATTATAATCAAACACAGATTAAGGAAATTCTGAAAAGCTGCGAATTCCAGTCTCTCGGTTGTTGAATTTACTCCCATTCAGGTGGTCTGGAAGGAGTTACACTGCCTTGATAGTTGAATTTGCTCTATTTTATTGAGGCACTGTGAATAGACAAACTTGCGAGTTGGTTTCTCGCTGGATTTCGAACCGGTTAGACTTTTCTAAGACAAAAGCTTAGTATACGCTTTGTTTTGTCTGATTCAAAGAGCTTGATTCATAGCCAAGGCGCTATTCAAAGCTGTATTGCTGCTCTTCCAACTGCGTACAAGTTTTCTATTGGCTCGAGCATACTTACGAATCGTAGAATGCTTACTAGTCCCGAACTGGTGCTGAATGAGTCCCGCATTTGCATCGAATTTCAAAACACGCAAATTTGTTTATCCCTTATAATTATTATGAGAAGACTTTTATGAAATAAATCTCATAATAAAAGCCTTTCAATAATGCTGAAAATATTTATGCCGCTGATAACTGCCATGAAAAGACTTTAATAATACATTTTTTTCTCACATATAACTATTATCAAAAGACTTTTATATTTCTTACGAAAATTTTAAAGACTTTTTTCAAACTCCCCGCTGAAATAATTATTAATAAGGGTATCTGATAAAATCTATTTATTTCTTTATTTTCAGTTTTTATTGGGAGTGAACACAAACGAAAAGCAAATACGAAGTAAATGCACATGACACGCCCACATCAAAGAAGTGCGAGGAGTTTCATTGAGTAAACGAAATGTAAAAAGTGAAATTGCTACACATTAACAGCTGTATGAAATATAAATATTCAAAAAAAAAATGCACAAAAATATGCTGTGAATAATGTTGCATTGCATTGCAAATAAAGCGTAATTGCGCAAATCATCATAATCAAAATTAAATCAACAACAACACTCACTGCCAAGTAACAATTTTGCAATTATCACTCTTCATTTGCACCTTCTGCACTAGATGTCTACGCCTGCAAGCGCTATCGTACGTGAGTACACGCCATAACACACCAACAACAAATTGCCTGCCCACAAACCATAAAAACACGTCTACTCCGAAACACTCTCATATGAATGATTGTGATGGTGAATATATGAAAAGGCGATTACTTGTCCTTTTGTGATTGCTGATTGTACCGCTAAATAAAAAAAAAAAACAAACAAAAAAAAAAAAAACAATCACCAATAATTCGCTCACTCAATGCAATCCATCGGCGTTGATTTTAACGTCGTCGCCGTCGTCGTCGTCGTCGCCGTCGTCGGTCAAGCTACAAACGCCACATCAGCGCTGATTTATCTGCAAGAAAAAATAGTCAAAAACAATAATATTGAGTTAATGTGTGCGTGATTGGCATAGCATACATAAGCACAAGCAAATACATACATACATACAAATATACATACATTGTATTGCGCTGTGTTTTGTTGCGTTCGGTTCTCTCTACACGCATTTTTCACCATATTTGGCCATTCGCGCACAAGATTATCTGGCGCACATCCTGGTGAATCGCAAGCAGTTTTGCTGATTGTATGGCATTACAATTTTAAATCAACTACACTATTTTAGAGGTGAGTAACAGCATTTTATTGTTGCTATTGTTTTGCTGTTGTTGCTGTTGTTGCTGTTTGTTTGTTTGTGGTTTTTTTTTCAGCACAATTTTATGTACATATGTCTATGCTAAATTTAATGTAAGTGTTGTAAAGTGGCAAAATTATAGTGATTTTCGCTAAGGAATTTTTTGCCATCTATGGTAAAGCAATGAGTCGTTGTATATCGGCCTTGTTGAGCCAGGAATATTTTATGCTTTAAAAGAATTGGCATATAAGTGAAATAAATTTAAGTCTTTCATGATCCAGAGCCATAATGTGCCAGCGAGTTTATATTTTCACAAGAAAATTAAGTGTGGCGCTTTGCAGTTTCTTTTAAAAATGCACTCTTTCTTATATTGTAAAAACGGTAAAATGGAAAGAAAAAAATTTTAAAATATTTTTCAGCTATAAATGTCGGACAAATTAGAATTCAAGCTGATATTTTCTGGCCATAATCTTGAAGAAATAGATCAGTGCGTCCCTCACAAATTGCTAACTTTATATTTACATCGGCAACACTACCAGCGAAATTAGCAAATAAAATTTAAATTAGTGAATACAGCTTTGCAGAAAAATCACATGAAATAATTTTCATTATTTATGTGGCTTGAAAAAGTGCTTTGCCGTTGCTGAAAAATTTCTTGTAGAAATAAATTTGCGAGCATTTTTTTCTGAGAGCTTTAGACTAATTTAAGAAATATCAAAAGAAGAAAATTTCTTTTTCAATTCTTTAGTGTCATTTCATATGAGTTTTTCGAGTTTCGTGCTAAGCTTATAAATGAAAACTTCTCAATAAATACCCAAAAATTTTTTTAGTTAAAAATAGTTACGTGACAATACATTTTTAACAAAAGAAGCCATTTTTAAATCGGTAAAAATAATTTAAAAAAAAATGTTATAGAGAAAAGTTTTAAGATACTAAAAAATTTGCAATTTTTAAAAAGTGTCACCAACATTCTTGAATTTTTTTTTTTTTAATTTTAAAATTTTGAGTAAATATTTTTTAGCACATTCCATTTTTGCCATTGAGTTTTGAGATTTTTTTCCAAAGCTGTTGAGTATGTTTTTTCTACACAAATATTGCCAATTTTTTCCTTATAAAAGCACGCATTATTGGAAAAGGATTTCGAAATAAATTTTTTTTATAAATAAAGAGCATTTTGTTAGCCACTTCAAAAAATTTTCTTTGTCTTGCGCGGCGATTTCGACAACTTTTTCAAACACATTTTAATAAAACACAAATTTATTTCAGGAAAGCTTTCCTAAAATTGCAACGGGTTTTCTGTGAAAGGCAAATGATTTTGAAAAAAAACTATTAATTCACGCCAGATATATGATATTTTTGTCATAAAGGCACACTAGTATTTTAGTTAAGAGAAAATGAAATAAATTTATGCTTTTTGGAAGAACAATTGAGCTTTTCTGAAAAACCTTTAAATTTTTGCTAAAATAATTATCAGTTTTTTCTGAAATACCTTTAAGTTTTTCTGAAATACCTTTAAGTTTTTCTGAAATATATTTAAGTATTTTTTTATTTTACTGTTGTAAAATATGTAGAATTGGCTGATATAAATTAAAACAAGTAAAAAAAAAGCTGTCTTCAAGCTGTTTCATGAATGGAAGAATTGTATGAGAGCCATGTGTAATATTAATTCAATATTATTAATTTCGGCTGCTATAAGTCCCATTACTATTTTAATGAGGGATTTTTTGCCCAAAAGGTAATTTTTGAACTATCGGTTGTATGGCAGCTATATGTTTTATTTATGCGATTTTAATGATTTTCACTGCTAAAATAGTGGGGTATTCGTTCCAAATGAAATATCTGGGAGCTATTTGTTATATATCTTTTATCTACATATATGATTTTTCCTGCTTCTATAGAGCTTTGAAGGCACCTGAATGCCAAGTTTCATTCAATTAGCTCAAAAACTGAAGGACTAGTTTGCGTTCAAACAGATGGACAGACGGATGGACAGACAGAGAGACATACCAACGGACATGACTAAAACGACTTAGCTCTTTATCATGAGCATATCGATATACATTTGGATAGGTTTAACCTTTATCACTTACAAACATCGTACTATTTCTATGAAAGGTATAAATATAGTTTCTAAGAAAGAGTAAGTTTAATCAAAAAGGCTAGAAAAGTTTTTAAAGAAAATATTATAAATTACAGCCAGCAGTTTTGCCTCTCATTTCTATCTGCCTTCCATTCCTCATTTCCCAAGCCACCAATTCTAAACCTCAAGGGAAGTTCAGTTCTTCAAAATCGAAACAAATAAAATTAACTAAATCCAACTCGCTTTCAAAACATTTCCCGGTAAGAAATGACAAACAATATCTTTGCGCTTTCATCGCAACTACAAAACTTTTTTTCAATCAATAACAAAACTGCGAATCAATCAAAACTTACGGTTCAAAAGATATTGTATCGCCTTGTTATCTTTTGCTTAAGTCACTAAGTGGTAGGCGACTCACATCACAGTAAACATCAATGTTATAATTAAGTGTAGCGAAGATATAAATCACCCTTCAACTATACAGCTGTAAATCACTACCGCATTGTGTTAATCAATACCTATTTTTTTTTCTTAATTTTGAAATTGTATGAAATTGTTTATCCACCATCCTACATACGAGTATAATTTAGCAAAAGCTACACAAATCCATGCTTTACTGCGCGTACTTCCTATGTGCGAGTGCATTTTGATAGCATTATTTATGCTTGTTTTTCATTGGTTTAATTTGTGTTTTTTTTTTTGTTTTTTTTTACCAGCAGAGACGAACTTGACATTTTTTACCGAAAAACTGCCATTGACATGGTTCACTTATTGCCACAGCGGATGCATTTAAACAAAAGTGCAATGAAATGCCAGATGATGCACTTGCCACTGTGATGCGCCAATTCCCATACAAACACACACACACAAACGTGTACATTGCTTTGTGTGCTTACAACTGCATTTGTTTGTATGTATTTGTTTGTCTGTATGTATGTGGATCTATAAATCACCATCAACATGTACGTAGGCCGCTGCTGCACTCATTTCAAGTTGGCGAACTCAAAACCATTATTTTAATCAGCTAACCAAAACAACCTGGACACACACACAAACATAAACACACGCGCATGCTTTAACATTTACCACTGAATTGTCGTAAATGTGTAATGGCCAAGCGCGCTGTCATTGGCGCTGTGATAGCAAGGTAATGCCACGCAGTTTCGGCTGGATGTTGTAATTTTTTATTTATATATACATATACATATATATATATATTCTTTTTTTTGAATGTTCGCTTTTTCGTTCATTCATAAAAATGCAAGTAAATTTAGTTTACATACATTGCATTACCTTTTCTAGCTTGTAAACTTAGCAAAGCGCCAAAGTTTGGCTATGAAAATCATTTGTTGTTTGCGAACGTGCATCATTATTTTTCATTAGCTCGATTTTCACGTTCATTATCAATGCTCAGCTGCAGCACAAAAAAAAAATCAAAATCAACACCAAACGTACTTAAAAGAGTTCCAGTTTTAAAAAGTTTTTATGAGATTTTGTTGAATTTCTTTGCCGGTTTAAGGCAAATGGACATGATTTAGTGTTGTGCAGTTTCCGTTAGGGAATGAGGTATTTTTAAATGAAAAAATTATTAAAATTAAATAAACGAAAACAAATTTTTCGAATATGTCGGTATCAATATCCATTTTTTATATTAATTTGATATGAAATTCCGTAAGAAAAGTGTTTGATTAAATTTGGAGCTTCAATTAAAGGAATAGGCAATTTAAGTAAATTTTTTGGACACTTCAAGTAACGAAATTTATCAAAATATGTCTTCTCTCAAATAAAACTCTTACAATTTTGTTAATTTGCTATAATTTAACACCTTTTCATGCTTAAACCGGATCGTTTATAAAATGCATGTAAATACAGCTATTCAAAAAATTGTACGCATAATTTATTTTCCAGTAAATTCAAGCTTATATTAAGACTTTTCGAAATTTTTTAATGTAACTTTGTGAAATTGTAATTGGAATTCTCGCCCAAAAATGTGTCGTTTAAAACTGGTATATGTTTGAGATAAAGAGCAGTAAAACACGCTAATAAATGTTAATATTTTTTATATTTTTTGTTAAAGTAAGCAAACTGAAGTCATTCGAATAAAACAAATATGCTACAATACTTATGGTAAAAATAACGGGCAAATAATGTACCTGCAAGATATAGTTTAGAGTTATTGTTAGCATTGATGCATAAGCATAGAAATCAACTCTTTTATCAACAACAACAAAAATAATACAAAATATACATAACTTTCCGAAACGTGAGCGCTATAATTTTGTCACTTTCATCATCTCATATTGCACTTTTGTATATTAAATTAAAATGTTGACACTAAATATGGAAAAAAAACCAAAAATATCATCGACCGGGGCCGGTGTGATATTTGAATTAATAAAAAAGTATATAAAATATTGGTGACGATTTTATTTTCACAAGTAATCGAAGTAATGAAACAATTTTTTTTTGAGAGAAAATAATTTTTATTTACTGTTTTTTCCATATCCACGCATTCTTTTTTACAAACTCTCAATTTCAATTAACCTCACTCTGTTGCACAATAACTATCAAGAAATACTTTGTTTGAGATCGCGCAACCTTATATTTTATTTGTTGGTTTTCTTTTTTCTGCACTCAGCTTCGCTCAGTACTAGCCATATTTAACTCAAGCTTCACCATTTTGTTGTTAAACATTTAAAATCGCCTTTTGCTAAATCTCACGTCAGAACTTCGCTGAGCTTAAAATGAAACAACCAGTTGTATCAACGATTTTTAGCATTAAACAAACAAAGTTAAGAAATTGAGATGTAAAAGCATTAATTTTCATTTACAGTCACTTATGATGCTTTAATTAACAGTTTAAAAATATTTTTTCTTATATGAGAAAAAATTTACATATATATTCCAAAGTTAATGTGCTTATATGTATTTATAGACATAATATTTGTGTATAAATATACATAAGTATGTATGTAAGAATATTGTGTACCGGTTGAACACTATGTAATGCAAACAGACGATTATTGTACTATGACTTTCGAGCCGCGCTATAAAATATTAATATACTTTTTGTCTACTTTTTAAATTTTCCTTGCCTTGCACTTTTGTTCTACTCTTTTTTGCAAGCTTTAAATTCATTTTGTTTTAATATTACACTTGCTGTCTATCATATGACCTCTTACTTTCTGTTTGTATATGTATATGTTCGAGTATATTCGTACTGGTTTTTACCGAATTCCCTTTGACAGCTATTTCATGTTTATTCCAACTTTTTTCATTTAACTTTGTTTTTTTTTTTCGTATAAATTAGCACAATCTAGTTTTTTTATTTTTTTGTATGTTATATTTGGGTTACCAGCCTTTATTTGTGGCCGCACGCTTTCGACTTTTGTGCTAACGTGAGTGTTTAGCAAAATCAACACTGTCAGCGATAGCAAATGTGTGCAAAAATCTTGTTTTAAGTCACTTAACTACTAGCCTCTCGGCACAACATATTGTTCGGTCATTGTTATTGGCCTTTATGGCGCGTGTACTGGGGTTGGCCCAAGTCACACAAGGTGTGAACTGCTAATGAATTTGCTCGAAATTATTTTTATTTTTATTATTCATGTGTGGAAAATCTCATTGAAATGGGTGATAAAAAGGGTTGAGAAAATTAAAAAAAAAAAACTTTTACCAAAGTAAATATATTAAGTGGTTTTAAAAATTTCAGAAAACCATTACTAATGATCTGCTGAGAGAAAAATCAATTAAGCTGGTTATGCTTAAGTTATATGCTTGGAGGCTCTTTCAATATAGTTTTTTAAGAACTTGCTGCGACTGATTAGTTCATGCAGTAAGAATTACCAGATTTTTACGCAGAAGGCTCTTATTTGTTTCTGACTCTTCTTTACCTGTATATCTGTTGAAGCAAACTGTAAGCTGAGCTCCAAATTTTTATTACGCTGTAACAAACCTTCAAATGGTCAATATACATTGTGGTTTTAAAAACTAAAATTTTCCACAATTTTTAGATATCCACAAATTGAAAAACTCTGATTATTTCCTTGGCTTTGTTTTAGTTCCAATAATTTTTTTAATTCATCCACTCTTTATACCATGTTAAGCCATTTTCAAGCATCATATATACAAAATTTATAATAATTAAAAAAGTTCAGATTAATTTCAACAATTATTGACAACTTATTTTTCTTCATTTCGAATTGCAATATATTTTCATTAGAATTTTGTTTAAATTTTTTTTTTTAATTTTATACAAAGTTTTAAACTCGGATCCTAACGGATTTATTATTTTAGTTAAGAAATAATAAATAGAAACGCTCGGCAGGCAATGGCAAACCTCCGACGGTATTTCTGCTATGAAAAAGCTTCTCATTCAATACATCTGCCGTTCGGAGTCGGCACAAAACTGTAGGTTCCTCCATTTGTGGTTAATATAAAGACGCACACCACAAATGGTAGGAGAAGCTTGGCCAAACACTGAGCTATATAGTGTAAGCGCCAAAATTATTAATTATTATATAACTATGAAATAAATCGATATTTGGCTGGGACTCTCCTTTAATTTGCACAGCAAAATGAATAACCAAAATTTTAAGGCTCCCTTTAAGGGGACTCATTATATAGACTTCACACTTAATCATTCACATTAATCACTTAATGCTATTTAGGTATTTAGCATTTTTTAGAAAATAACAATAATAATAATTATTGAATGATTTGTCTTCATTGAAAATGCAAATTTAGTGACTAAGATGGTAAGAGTGGGCAGTTGCTTATACTAAATACTTACAGACATTTTTTTGCAATTATCCTTAAATTGCTACAACAAAAAACGTTAATTTATTCTCCAATTAAGAAAAATTTTAATTTAGTTTTGACACCATAAAACATTGGACTACTAGCAAAACAAGTTTGTTGCTTAAGTCTTTTGTTATGGTTGATTGGCTGCTTCAGTGAAGTACAAATATGGAAGTTGCTTGAAAACTTAAAAGTGTTAAAAATGCAAATGAATTTTTGTATGAAACCACATTTTATGGTTAAAATAAAAAAAATTTGGTTATTTATTAATTTTATAAATAATTTGCTAAACTAGAAAATTTAAAGGTAGCACTACAATTTTTCACAGAAAAGTTTCAATGTATCTGTTATACTAAAAAAACAATTTAAATTTGCTCCAACTATACATTACATTGGTTTCTTTATTTAACGTAATGGTGAGTTCAGCTGTGGGGAATTCAGGTGTTTAGTGCGTTCAGAAATGCTGAGTGTAGTTATGACCCGCTTAGGTGTGGTAGGTTTAATTGTAGTGAGTTATTGTGTGGTGAGTTTGGTAATTTTTTAAATTTACCACCATTGCTACAGAAGTTTCACTTAATAAATATTCTACAGAGATACTAGATAAGCTGTTTTAGTGCCTACGGCCGCATCACGCACCTCACCTGTTGATTCACTCAAATATCTAACTGAGTTCTGACTGATTATTGACACATTAAAAACTTTTTATATGCGAACATGTCCGCCTGTCACGGCTTAACTCGACATAACCACGGACCACAAAAAAATAATATAAAAGAAAGATATAATAGAAAAACTGTTGATATAAGTTATTAATTCCAAAATTCTTTAACTTCAAACTACATATTTGTAACCGAAAATATATACAAAGAACTCTCATTGTGTGTCAAATTGTCAGCACACAATATTTTTTTGGGTGTGACTGACAGTCACTTGCTGTTGGCAATATACTAGAATGTAGTGTTATTTTTTTTTTAATTTATACTTCTTTATTTGGCAGACATTTTTGGTACCTTTTATGCTTCTTTTAAAATAACAATTTTTTTACTACAATTTTTTACAATTTTTTCAGTTACACTTTGTCTGAAATTTTATTACGTTGTGAATATTTTAATTCTAACATAAAAAGTAAAACAAAAACATGCCTGTCAAGTTGTCAATATTCGTTGTTATAATTACATAAAGCGCACAAAATAAAAACTTTTTATTGCCCTTGAGCGATAGAAGTGAGAAGTTGTTTTAATCAATTGTGTGCAAGGAGATTTTGATCTCTTTCATTTGAGGTTTGCGAACATTAAAACTGAACTTGACATTTTAATGGTTGTTTAGGTTTAGCTTAAAAAATTATTTGAAGTGTGCACTTCCAAATATTCTTTTCATATCTGCCTTTGTAAATTAAATTCCTTACTCACTTTGCTTGTCAAGAATTGTACATGTCAATAAATTTTCGACATTCAACACGCTTAACTTATGTGATTTTTAATAATTTTAGTATATGTTGCTATTTGGGAGAATTTACATGTTTCTATTTAGGTTTTTGATGCATTGCGGAAATGCAAACAGATGTTATTGGGCCAAAATCGGACTTTGGTAGTCTAAAATGGTGATAAATAGTATATCTTTTCAGAGCTCTTAATCTTATTTCATCAATATAAAACTGGACAATTGTTTAATTTTGATAAAGTGATAAGACCTGAATGATCAAAAAAGGATATGTTGATTACCTCTGTAGAAAATTATGTATTCGTTTCTCTAGTATACCAAAAAATTAATAGTACTAGAAATGCAATATTTATAATTCCAAAATATTAAGTGGGACTTTGGACCATGCCATAAAAGCAGTTTATTTCCATTAAATTTTCTAAGAAATTAAACCATTTCTCCAACATTTATATAGCAAAAAACCTAAAATGTATGTTTTTTCGTTTATCATATAATTGATCGCTGAGTGTATCATACCGTAAAATGCAAGAAATAATTTTCATTAAGCGGTCATTAACCTCTTGTCGAAACTAATTCGATAAAATTAAAATAAACCACACAATTGTGTGCCTCTATTGATGCTTTTTACCATAGACTATAATTCGAAACTACGTAAATGTCAGTCTGTGGTTTGCGGATGAATTAGATAGGCAATAAATTATGCGTATACACTTAACAATTTTAAAACATTAAAAATATAATAAATATGTTTATAGGTTATACCAAGAAATTATGATGAGCAGTTCTCTTCAAATATGAGTCAACGAACCTTTTCCGAGCAAAAACTTCAAACCTAAAATTTAATATCGCAAAAAAGTAGATTTGCGTGGCCATGAACCCATAGAAAAGTAGCGCATAAATATCATTGCCTATAAAAATACTCGCATATGCTCGTGCTCTACTTTAACCGCAAGCTCATTTCAATGACAGCTTGAAAAACAATGTTGCCACTTACTCGATACAAAAAGGCAATTGGAGGTTAAACTTTTTAAATCGCCGTACTAGATATGTGTGTATTTTTTTTTTTTTCATATTTATTTCTTATTATTGTTTTATTTTATTGTTGGCAATTAACACTTTTACAACTACGCCAACACACCCACCCAAGCACCCACCATTCACTAGTTACACACAGTTGCTTTAAATAGCAGCGACTTAAAGTGTTTATATGTATGTATGTATGTATGAAATAAATAGTACACTATACCTTAACTGTTAGTTTGAATGAGTGTATGACTGAATGAATGAATCGTAGAATTGATATATGTATGAATGATTGTACTTGAATACATACGTAGGCGACTTTTTATATTAAACCAAATTGAAAGAAATACATACTTGTAAGCAACTAAAATGGCAAGTGATTGAAAAGCAGCAAAAATTAAAAATAAGTATACCAAATCGCAAATTACCCTATATAGTGAGTGGTTTTAGCTTTCAATATTTATTTTATTTAGTTTTTGAGTTCAGATTATAAATGTTTTTTTTTTTCTTAATTGCATTCTAAAATTACTCTAAAACTACTCAGCGCTCTGAAGTATCAATTTCATGTTTATGGTTTAATAAAAACTTACGACAATTGTTACAACTACGAGAAAACCTTGCTCCTCAAGACACAGTTAGCAAGCTTTGTATAGAGTGAGGCAAAAATAGAGAAATTATCCGATCAAGTTTAAATGTAACTTCGCATATGTATGTATTCAGACCACTTTTGCGTTAAAGTTAAAAAAAAAACTTAAATAAGGACAGACAAATATTTAATTCCAAAAGTCAATACCAGAATTTTTAATAACGATATTGTTGGCGGATATTGTAAATATAGTCCAGAATAAGACAAACTCAATTTAAATTTAGAGCCTTCGAAAAGCATTAAGACCACCTTCAGACTAAAGATTACGTTCACAAAAGTTTAAAAATTCCAACTTTGTGAAAACTCCATTTCGCCACTGTCTGCCCACTGTGCAACGCCACTATGTCTGCGCCTGTGATGGCAATCAACTAAGTATATTTGTTTGCACCTGCAGGTAAACTGTTAAATCCACCAAACCACAAACAAATTAATTACGTCAAACATAAATTAAATAATTTTTATGGTGCACACACAAAAAAATATTTTTTTTTCTTTTTGTACTACTATTTTAACTGCATTTTAGCTTACAAGCGCGTTAAACTGTTGCACAGCTTATTGGCAGTTTGTCGACGCATTGGAGTTGAAATGATTGTGGGTTGACATACAGACGCTTATGTTTTCGCTTGCAAGCTTACTAAAATCTCATATAGATATAAGTAGAGTAGCTTGAGGAGGTGAATGCCACCGTTTAATAGTTGGCGCGTATATTAATCACAAATTTTATGAGCGACCACTCCTTCACGCAGAGACATGGAATATTAGAATCTTAGTAATTCTTTTTTTTTTTTGTAAATCGTCGGCTTGGTGTGCAAATGTGCTAAGTTCACTTTATAAAAGTTGAACTAGAGACAAAAAGAAAACGTTTTGATTTTTTTCACATGTCAACAAAAGCGGAAATTAATTCCCTTTAACTAAATGTTTATCTGCACTCATAATACTAATTTTATATTGAATTGAAAATAGTAAATTATATGATAAAAAATAAAATTGAAATTAAATGAAATGAAACAATTTTGAAGAATATTAAAATGTAACTTAAATTCATACATCACAACTTTTTTGTAGTCAAAATTTAAATAAATTTTATTTATTAAGAAAAATTATTTTAAAATCCCAACAAAATTACATGAATTTAATTGAGGTTTAAATTTTGGTTTTACTGTTAAATAAAATAATTAAGTCGAATATGATTAAATTAAATAAAATTCAACCAAATGAAATAAAATTCAATTAATTTATGATGAAAAAGGTCAATTGAAGCAAAATTAAGCCAAACTAAATTATTTACATTGTTATTTAAGTTAAGAGAAAATTGGTCTATAATAATAAAATACTAATTAATTTTTTTTACTTAAATTACCTCAAGTTAAACAAATCTTAAATTTAAACTAAACTAAAAACAAGTTAAAAAATTTAATTGAAATATATAACGTTTTAATAAATAAAAAAAGTCTGAATGAAATTGTAATATATAAATTTATTTGGCACGAAATTAAATGAAGTAAACTATAATTTACTTTAGAATGGCACGTAATTAAATGCTATGAAGTTTAAAAAAAAATAAGTGGCACTTCTTGAAAATTAAAGAAATTGAATAAAAAACATGATATCTAAAATCAAAAACCAAACTTGATTTAAAGCGGATGTACGAAATGTAAAACCTATCAAATTCGTTAAATGGAAAGAAGCTTATTAAAATAATTAAATAGAATCATAAAAAAAATAAAACCAAAATGAAATCCTGAGCTGTAAAGAGAATGAAACGAAAGAAAAAATAATAATTTTAACCTCATGAAAAAAATGCATTTATAAGTAAATTACTAATGAATTTTAGCTAAGATAAAAAATAAAGATTAAATGGTTAGAGCAATGTGAAAAAAATTGTATAGCATTATAATTAAAAATAATGTGTGGGCATTTCTTAGACAGAAATGCATTGGATAATAATTGTTTGAGCACATCAGAAAAAGGAGAAAGAAATATGTGCTAAACTTACTAAATGGAATTTCAAGATTCTTACATACTTAAGACTGAAGATCTAAACCAGAGGCTAATCATTTTCCAAACAATCACCCAACATCTAGTTGCTCAAAATTTCGAAAATTAACTTTCTGTATCTGTACTCAATTTATTATTTTATTAAACTAGCTTAAGGTAAGAACACTTTTTTTCTATTCATAATTTTCTTTTTCAATGCGTCACGCCGGACGTAGTCATAATTTTCGATTATACGCTATAAATAGCTTGGTTGTAAAAAGTGCTAAAAGTCTTAAACAATTTAGGGTACACACATTTTTTTTATGCTGTCCGCAAGTAACTGAAAAACAATTAAACTTTCCCGTTTCTACATGCAAGAAGTAGGTCACACATGAAGAGAGTGTACACGTGTACTCATGTACGCATGCGAATAGATTTGTAAAGAAATTCGTAAAGCGTCAGTTTATCTTCAAAAGAAAATGTGTCACGCATAAAATTTTTACGTTGCATTTTATTTCACTTATACGCAATGAGGCTTTGTAAACACTGCGACTCACTTTTTGTTTCTTTGCTACGTCAATTACCCATTGCAATCCACAAGCACTACAAGTTGTACTCCCATTTCGGTTTTTTTTTTATTTCTCTGCCTGTGATTTGAAGCTTCAAACGTAAATTTAATTTTAACTGAAAAAAAAAATTTGTTTCCCTCTTTAGTTTCTTCGTTATTAACGCCAACATCATCAAGTCATGAAATTAAACACTTTTTTACTGGATTTATCAAACCACACGAGCTTAGAAATACCACACATATATATATGGTACATATGATATTATTCTATAAACAAATCAAGCGAATTGCTTGAACTGTTGATGCCACATAAAAACTTTAAGTTATATAAAACCAATATAATTTAATAAACATAAATTTCACATTTCCGTTAAAAGAAACGTGTTTTTTTTTCTTTGTTTGCTTAAATGCGCGAACTAGCATATCTTTAAAATCTCGCAAACAATGGTAATATTAGAAATTAGTGTTGAATTGAAAAAATTTCTAATACTATATATATTTATGTACTTATGTACGAGTATGATTATTCAAACATATGCTAATTTATCACGGCATTGGCTTTGTCTTTTTCGAGGCTTTAAAGTTCACTGGACTCTTTTTCTTACTTTTCAATTTTTTTATTTCGCTAGGTTATTAATAACTTAAAATGACACCTAATTGTGTGAAATTTATTTGGCGGAAAGATCATGGCGAATTTTGTTGAAAATTTTTGCGACGCAGAAATAGCAAAGGAGATAACTAAAACAATGAGCAGATAATAACATGTGTGTTCATATACACTTATTTATTCAGATTAAAACTTTTTGAAAAATAACTTGACTTAAATTCTTTTTATATTCGGCGTATGCTGATGTTGTAAATAAAGTGTATTTTGAAAGAACTCCAAACGTATTTTTGGCTTCACATTTAATTCAAAACAACCCACATGTTATTCCCGAGAGAAGTATTTAATAAATACTGAATAGAAATTCACTCATCTAAATTGGAGAAATTAAAACCATATAAGCATTGAACAAATTCTATTTTGTTTACATTATAAAAATATACCAGTATTTCCCGAACCACTTGACTTGACCTTTGTCTCTTCTTTATTTTGAATTTAATATTAGCTAGAACTTCTGGTATTAAGCTAACAGAGCACATTCAACGGGATTTAAATATAGTTAGACAAATTGTTCTTGCTTTAAAAATTAACGAAATATATTCAAAAAAATATCGATATTGAAAATAACATCGACAATCATAACAATATCGATATCGATAACACTAACATTATCAGTACATAAAAAGTATGTAATAAACGATCGAAACGTATGCGATAGCGTTATCAATCAAAGCAATAATAAATATGACAATTAAATAACGATAAATTTGACAACAATAACAATGTCGATACTTAAATGAATATTTATAGTAACGAAAATTTCGGTAAGGCAATGTTTGAGAATAATTATAGTTCTATATAAAATGATCGATAATGGCAGCGGTAACGACGCAAAATAACGTTTTTTATGGCATCGATAATGATATCGATATTGACAACGTTAACATAACGATAACTAGAATTGCATGGAAAATTATTTCGAAAAGTAAAACTATAAGGACGGCGATAACGAATGCCTACTCTAGAGAGCTGTTCGCGGATGTCAATGAAGTTTTTACCTGAGTTTTACGAAAGCGTGGCAGTTCAGGAAATAGTACTAAGATAATTACACTTCATCATCCTGCTGACGCCTGCTCAGAACCCTCATCATGTTGAACTAAAGTTACGAAGTATCTGAGCTGTGATTGATATTTATATATATAAAAAAAATTTAGTAGATAGTTGTTTTTAATAAAATACCCAACACAAATTTGGATTCATAGCTTTATTCTTCATGGTTTTTTTAATATTTCCAGAAATTTACCGGACACTATAAGCTGAAATTGCAACTTGCAACTATCATTGATTTTTTAAGGTGTTTAGCGTTTGGACTTATTTTAATTTCATTACTTTATTAAATAGGCGAAAGGCGAATTTTTGTTAGAAAATTTGGAAAAAAAGCAACACACAAAGCGGTAGAAGTTATAGCAGCTTCTTATATATTTTTATGTGAAGGCAAAAGTACAAAACCTTCGACGGAAACAATTCTTAAAAATCAATTACAATTTCTACCCACTTGAAACTTACACTCTGTGTGAGGAGAATTGAAAAAATAAGCACAAAACCGCATTGCAGAATACTTTAAAAATTCTAATGTAGTCTTGAAATAAACTTAAATTTTATTTAAAAAATAAAAGAAAAATATTTATTACGAAAAATACTTTTAAAATACATTTTTAATGTTGTCGAAAAATTCAGTGCACCCTTTGCACTGTGACTCAGCGCAATGAGACACTTCTTTAGTGAAAGTGTTTTTTGTTTTACTGATGCCGATTTCTCTTGACAAAGAGTAGACCAAACTCATTTTTGAAAAATAATTTAACAAAACCTTTATTTGAAAAAACTCAGTCGTAATGATTCTAAAGCACACTATTTACCTATCACTTTCCTCCATTATAAGAAAAACACACAAACCTGTGATTGACAGACGAAAGCCATGGCTGATAAAAAATAGGGCAAACATTAAACAAATAAAAGCACAGATGCAATTGAAAATGCTGACAACTTCAAGAAATGAGAAAAGTAAAATCAAAGCAATAAGCAGGGCAGGCGACACACCCACACAAATGAGCTGACACAAATGTATCCAAATCAGAGACGGAGTGTTTTGAGTCGGGAATGTTGAATGCAAAGCAACTGATAATGATAAATAAATATTCTTATATGTATGTGTATATTTGTTTGTGGTGATGCACTAGCTAGTAACCGGTTACTTTTACAATCGAACCCACATTGGCGTTACATTCAATTGTTTGCACAGTGCCTTCAAAATTCCACAAGTCCAACACATAGTTAGGTATTCTTCAAATTATCGGTAGTATTGAATTACTCACATTTCAAATGCACTTTATACAGAAATCACCGAATGCAATCGTAGTGAACGCGAAATACGACACAAAATTATCTATATCCAACGTCAGCCAGCCACACAGACGCGACGGCGAACACACCCACCCAATACTTACAGGGAAAATAAAGAAATAATTGCGAAGGCAAGCCAAGAAACGTGCGCGCGGATTGTGGATTAGTGATTTTTTCCATATTCAACTCGAATGCTGCATTTGATATCTTCATTGTACGCTCAACTAATGGAGTCTTCGTATGACAAAATTGATTTTTATTGCGGTCTCCAATGCGCGCTACTTTTCTATTTTTTTCTAATTTTTTTCTTTGTGTTTTTTTTTCTTGTTGAGATTATCATTTTGGGAAAACATTTTACCATTCGCTCACATCCGACACATATTCGTAGATAATAATTGCAAACTGTGGCTTAAGTGCTTTGTGGCACATTTGTGGCGCCCGCCAAACACAAGCGTTTGCTTTCAATTACAAATGCAACACTATTGAATGAATGCGCGCTGCTTTGGCCACTCCCTGATATCTATGTATGTACGAGTACATACTTACCTGCGATTTTATGCGCTCGCCTAGGATTTCATGCCGCACTACGTTTAATTTTGTGTGTTTAAATTAAATTGTGGAATAACAAATTGAGAAACAAAATTGAAGTTGTCAAAATTTTAGAAATTGTACAAAAGGCAGTTTGTGAAAAAAAATACGAAAAAAAAATGTATGTTGAAAAATGACTCTAAGCGCGCCCCTTTTACCTTGGCTTTGCCTCGCTGACTTTCCAAAGTGAATTGCAAGTACGACTAAGTTGCATGTACACAGACATTTACTTATGTATGTAAAAAAAAAACAATAAATGTCTGTATGTATGCGCATACAAGTTGCATATGCTCCACTTCATTGCTGTCTAGATAATTGTTATATCAATTTTATTTGTACAGCGGTACGTGTTTTTTTTTATGTGCCAACCCACAATTTCCCGTAACCGTAGCCCCGCAACTGGCAATCGCTCAAAATAGCCAAGCGTAATAATAGTAGATACATGAATATAAATGTTTGTAGATATATGTAATTGAAATTTGTGTGTCTGCTTGCATTGCCAGGTATAAGTACTCGTATGAATCAGTTTTTATGCTTCAAATGACGCCACACTTCATATATGGTACACATGTACTACCGCTTGCCACAGTTATACGAGACCAAGAGATTAAAAAAATTTTAACTACTTATTATAACTTTATTCAACTCTTTAGATTTTTCAATTGAAATGCAGTTCATTCTTTAACATAAACCATCTGAATAAGCCAAATGTTGAAATCGTAAACAAAATTAAAATAAATTTCATTAATTAAGAGAATATATCATTTTTTAGAGTATGCAGTTTAGTAGCCTATTTAATGCTGATAAATAATATTAGACATTCATATGGCTTAATACAACCATTAATTAAAAAAAAAACACTTAAAACCCCTCTTCCTAAAATTTTCCATTACAATGCTTACTTTTATATGAAAGAAATTGTGGACAAAACCCTCTGTAAAAAAAATTTTTTGCACCAACGATATGATCACTTAGCATAGAAGGTGAACAACGTTTTAATAGAAAAATGTAATATATTAAATTAAAGTAAATAAGTGGTGAAAAATATTAAACATATGGTTGTTGTATAGTTCTGATATGCAATTTTATTTACTTTTATTTCATTATTTACTTTATGAGCTTACGGTCAGTTTTTGTTGGGAATTTTTTTTAAGTAAAAAAACAACGCTCAAAACGGTTAAAAGTATAGCTCTACTTTCGGAGATCATCACATCTCCTCATCAGACTTTTTTTCTTCAAAACTTCCAGCATTTAAGCGCGCTGAGCTTAGCTTAGATCCGTTTTTCTCATCACGATGAACTCCAATCAAGTGCGACTGTTCTGCCGTTAATTCAACTTATATCTTAAATGTATTGATTAGACAGGCTCAACCATTTTATTAATTTTTGTTTTATTTTTACCTAAAACAATGGTATTTTATTTCATAATTTTTTCATTGAGCTTTTCCAACAATAATTAGCCTTTGGCTCATCAAACAATTAATGAAATAAAACAAGCAAAAATTTAATGCTATTTTAAGCAATTTTTCATATTTAAGTTAGAGTGAAATTTTTAATTGACTAATAATAATTATTGATTTTTCAGTTATATTTTTTTTTGCTGTGAATTTACGGATTTCCATTCGTTTAAATGTTTACACATAAATCGCTTATTAAAAATATATGTTTCTAAGGACGAATATGCACTTCCGAAAAAATCTAATATTTTCGTAATATTATTGTCAAACTCAACAGAATTCGCTAATAATGCTTCATATTTATTGCAGCGTAGTTAAAAAAAATAACTATAAATAAATAAATAAATACAATTTAATTTAAATTTTTGTACTTTAATTACTATTTTTCTAAACGGCACTAATTTGTATGTTTCTATAATTTTTTTATTGTAAATCTAACCCCTTTTGAATTCATAAATAACCATTCGTAATAAATGCACTATAACAGAAAATTAAAATAAAGTAAAGAATCAAGGATTGTAAGTCAAAATGTGTTCAACAGTTTTCGATGTTCGCCCCAGACACCGTTTGCCCTAAAACCAGTACTGCAGACATACAAAGTCAACCATTTAATCAGCCAAACTAAAAAAAACCTACACAGCTTGTCAACGGTGTAAAGCGTCTTCGTCAATCGGCTACTGACAGTTAGCATTTAGTGGAAGCAAATATTGCAAGAGGTTTCATTTTTCTCACTAACTGCGTTTTGTTTATTAAGTTATTAACAATAATTGAAATCAACACCAACATTCTCCTCGCTCAGCATTTTGTTTTTTTTCAGTTCAAGCGCTAGCTAAGCAAACAGTACACGTGCTTCTTAGCTTATGTGCTATGTATCTATGTTAATATATATTTATTTATGTACACATTTAGTAATGTATGTTTGCATCTATTATTTTTCTTACGCTGGCAGTTGTTCCTTTTCTTTTACGAAAGCTAACTGAGTTCTACATACTCGTTCTTTGTCATTTCGAATGAAATTTGCTTGGTGAGAAAATCACGAACTGGCAAAGAGAAAGTATGAATTGCTTACACACTTAACCAAATATATTTTAAGTAAACAGTGACAGCGTTGAAAATAGCTTTGTTGACAATTTCAATGCAAATACTAAGTATAACTTGGTACTAACTTACATATATACATATGTATGCACTTATGTAAGTACATATGTGTTTGTTGTTGTCTTTCGAGATGGGAACGGAAGCTGTGGGTATATAGAATAGTGATAATACGGCTTTTCCTAACGTAGGCTAAATAAATACACACAATTATATATACTTGTATATATATACGTAAAACTGATATAACATTTATTTCACATTAAATTAATTATAAAAGGAGTAATTCAAAAGAAAACTAATACTGAATATGAGCATGCGAAATCAGATACTTTGATCAGGAGGCTACTAGCTAAGGTACTCGATTCGAAAAACAAATTTGCTCCAATTAAAATTTTGGATAAATATCAAACCTGAGTCTTTTGATTAATTTCCTGGTGCACCTAATTAAAAACAGAGGCACCTACGAACGGCAGGTGTATTTTATGAGAAACTTGTTCATGGCAGAAATTCCCTCGGAGGTTTGTCGAGGGGTGACCGCTAATAGAAAAACATTTTTTCTATGATTAAGATTTTACTTGCCTTGGCGGAGATTCTATCCCGATCTGAGCAGAATAGCGAACCGGAGGGTTTCAATGTCAGTCAACATTACTGAAACATGTTAATAGGCTTTCTGGATCTACTATCTTATGATACTCGTAGCACAAAAAAATCAGAATGAAGCCTACTAGCACTGCATATTGTAAGAGACAGGCGTGTATTTGTAATTTTAGAGTTTTACTTAAGCCTTTACTGAACGTGAAGTAAGGAAGCGAGATAGTATGGGAATAGACAGTCAAATATCGTCAAAGTTAGATTGCAATGGCTAATGTTCCTATGTAAATATTATTTTATGCAAATCTCGATTGTGAGAACAACTTTATGTGTGCTCATACTATAAACAATAATGGAATAGTTTAGATCTATTTTAAGACCATTCCGGTCTGGTTGAGTGTAATTTTGGGACTATTTCGGGACCACTTCAGGACTATTAATAACGAATCTTTTGAAAGCTCTCCTTTTGAAATAATGCCAGTTTTTATCTCAAGATCACTCCGGCAACTTTGAAAAATGTATTGTTCTCTTCAACTAAATTACTAACGATGATTTATTTTAATTTTGTATATAACTGATGAATTTTTATTCTGTAGGTACTCAGTTTTAGATCGGGACATTTAACAAACTCTTGCCTTCCACGACTCGACACGAAACAAAAAAAAAAAAAAAACAAGACAAACGATCGGTGTGTAATGCAAGCTACGGCTCTTGTTCAGGTCATGTTCAGCACTTTCACCATTCAGGCTTGTTTTGGCATTAGTTAAGAATCATTTTGGGTCTTATAAATTACCGTTTCAAGACTTGCTCGATATTATTTTCGGAACTACTTCAGCATCATATTTGGGAATAGTTCGGGTTCAACTTAAAATTGTTCGAAGCATAGCACAAATTGTTGCTAAAATAGTTCCGAACTATACTCGAAGTGGTCGAACGATAAACTCGTACTGAAGCACTTAATTATAATATCATGAATTAGATTCCAGAAGTACCTAGTATGCTCGGCTTTTTTTGTCTGATTTTTGCATATTATTTGATTCTAAACTACGTAAAATGTTGCGACTACTCAGAGGAGTCGATTAAAATATGCAAATCAAGCTGACTATAGTCACGATAAATCGAGAAATTATTTAGATATTTAATTGGTAATATAATGAAGCAATTCCAAATCTAACATACTTATTATTATTTGATCTCATATTTGTTTCGCTTTCTTCGCTCAATAAATTTATGCGTTCATAAATTCAGTTGACATACTTTTTAAACGTAGTTCGTGAGTTTTTCTATAGCAAACTGCAAACGAATACGCAATTTCACAATGCTTCTAAATCAATATTTAAATATCCCACTAAATACATACGAGTTTGTAGTATATCATCACAATGTTCACCAGCTTTTGCATTCTGCTCAAAGCGGATTCTGCATAATTTTAAAGTAAATAGAAAGCGCAAGAAAAACAATTTATCGCCATACAAATGTGTATGTCCAACTGTATGCAGTTCATTGAGCTGGTGTTGGAGGCCAGAGTTACAACTGCTGTCCATCGCCAGCTACGTCATTGCCTTCTCCAGCTGTCTATGATCATTCCAACGCTGCTCCTTAGTAGACTTGCTGAGTATGTGTGTGTGTGGGTGCGAGTGTGTCATTGTAGACTTTTTCGCGATCGCTGCTAAATGATAAGAATATTTTGTTGGTTTGTGATAAATTTCGTTTGGTCACGATGCCATTTCATTTCGCTAGTGCTTTGCTACTTTTGTCCAAATAAAATATAAGCTTTTCCTATACAAATTATTTCATTTATTCTTTTATTTATATTTTTTGTTAATGGTTGCATGTTTTCTTTTTATATATTTTTCGATGGGATTTAGCGCATCTGCCGTGTGTTTCACTAGTTTGGGATTCACTTTTTGTTTGTGTTTTTGTATTTATTTTATTCTCCTCTTTGATTTAATCTGCATGAATTTTTCGCCTACTCTATTTGACTTATAACTTTGCAGTTCAAAATGTTAAAGACTACAATAGGTCAGCGAGACTAAATAGTTGAGTTTGTGTTGGGATTACAGAGAAATTGATGTAATCACAAAAGCCTATGCAAAGGAAAGTAGAAATGTATGAGTCATAGCGTACGAAAAAAAGTATGTACACACACACATACATATGTTCATTTGTATGTAGTTAGTTATACTTGGGATTACGTATTACTATGTATGTAGATAAAAGATGCTGGATCAATGTTGTTTGCATGCTATAGCACAATTAAATATTAACAAGCTTTGACAGTTAATTTTTCGTGTCATACATTCATACATTCATTCAATTACAACAACCACGCAAAAACGCAAGCTTAAAACTGTGTACTAAGCAACAAAAATCTAACAAATTTTAGTTAAAAATTCAAACTTAAAAAAATCTAAGTATTTTCTGAGTATGCTGTTTAATAGTCCATACAATTTTAGTATCAAAAAGCGCAAAATATCAAATTTCTAAAGAATAAAATTAACTTTTGAGAAATTTTCTGCCGCACTTGCTTCCACTTAATGCACGAAAAATATATTTTTATATGACAGAAGAGCCTAACAAACTCGGCAATTTTTTAAAGCAACAATATTTTTTGTTACTTGAAACTTGCAATTTTTGAAGCAAGATTTAAATGGGTTATAAAACTGCATGTTCAGAAAAAATTTAAAAAATTTTTAAAGTCTTATATTTTGATGAAAATTTGCTGATTTTTTTTTCGTTTCGCTAACATTTATATGGTTTTTGGTAAAGAGTTTTTTCTTTGTTCGAAAATTTATTTAAAATTAAAAAGAGCAAACGAAATAAATCAATATTGCCAATATGTCATTATGCCTTAGTTGAGTCTACGCTCAAACGCTTTTTTTCACTTACTTGCTTCCCCTTCATTTGATTGCCAAACACATAAACAAATCACAAGAAAGTCACATTCAAATGGCATTATTGTAAGCGCTTTCATTATCATTTAAGTTAATAGTAAACAAAATGATCACACCATTATCCAATTATCAAGCACAGCTGTAGACGCAAGCCACTGCAATTGTGTGAAAAGTATTTCTCTAAATAAATCAAATTAATTGAAAAGTTAGATGTGCGAAAAAAAATGTGTGTCACCGCCAGCGGCTGTCATGCGAGCAGGCAGAACAGAAAACAAAAAATTGTAAAAGAGACAATAAAACGCAAATTAAATGAACACGCTCAATGCTTCATAGTGCACATGTATGCATGTATGTATGTACTCTTATAAGCGGATATCTAATTGTGAAATCGAAACTGTAAAGGTTTCCGCCACCTACATACATACATACTACAAACATACATAAGTAGAAACATTTATGTATGTAAATTGCGGCTATAAATAACAAATGATGAACGTGAAAGTGTGAAAAAAATTGCAAACCTAACGGAGCGTAACAATTTAACACACTTTCCGTGATTTGTTTTTCTTTTTTTTGTATTTTTTTCTTTGTGAGGCTGTGGCAATCATTTCGCAATTCATCAGCTCTGTGTATTGTGGTTTTGATATTTGAGTTAATTGTAATAAATTGCGTTTTTAATTTTTTTTTTTTTTTTATGTTGTTGTTTTGTGTTAGAATTCCGCTTACTTGCAAATATTAAAAGTACGAAGATTTCACTTACTTACTTCAATATTTCAATTTCAACTTTTCAATGATTATTAAATTCTGTACGCTTCGCAAACTGTGCTAAGATTAACAAAGTGTTTTTTTTTTTTTTTAATTTATACCGAAGTATTTATTTGTAGTCGATGTATATTTAAAACAATTTATGAATCGTGCACGCATTTTCTCAAGCAGCAAGCATTTCCGGTTCGAAAATTGCAGAAAAAAAACTGACTATTCACCTATTCTACATAGTGAATAAGCTCAAATAAAGTATTAACAAAAGTTTAATTCTGCATAATGACAAACTCGATTTAACCATATAAATGAATGAATGCCCCTCATTGTTTATGCAAACCAAAAGTCAATCAATAAATATTATAATAACATACAAAGTTTTCGAGAAATCTACCATTGTTAGTCAAAGATTTACATATGCATTATATACAATACTCTCCATAATTATTATTAGTGAAATAATTTGTTTACGTATTCAAAGACTTTTAAGAAAGGCTTCCCATAATTTTGTTTATAGCATTATATTTTTTATTTTATTTTATCGTTTATTTGAAATTTGAGTGTTATTAAAATTGTTTTGTTTATACACACAATATTTTCTTTAATTGTCAAGAAGCTTGTTTTAATCTCAATTTCTGCTTGTTAAAGCTTATATTGAAATTTAATTACAATTTAATATTTTATTATTATTTTGATGCCAGTTTAGCTCTCATTTAGATTTCTCCAAATTTGCATATAAGTTTTAAAGTAACCTCAATTCCAATGTAATGTATCATTGTAAATAAATCTAACTAATCATTTACTTTAACCAAAAAAAATTTCACGCTAATTATAAAAATTCACTTGTAAGCTGAAAGTTAAAAAGAAAATCACTTTGCAGATGATAAACATCTTCACCATTTGCAGACACAGCAATTACAGCCAGCTGAAAAAGGCACAAGAATGTGAAAGAGCTAAAAACTGCTAAGCCAAAATATAAAAAGGTAGATACCCAACAAATAATGAACCGACGCAGTGACGCTAACAGCGATCGGAAAATGCTGTTGCCTTCTGGCCGCTGAATTCTGCTGGTTGCGCGAAATGCCAATTTAAATTGACTCCCAACTAAAATAATTGCCGAAGTAAATCCAACAGGGAATTGAGTTGTGGTGCGGCAGTGAACGAATTAGAAAGAGTTTGAGAAAGATGAAGAGCGCAATTGCGGGTGCAAGGGTAAAGAGTGAGCGAGTTTCCGATGCAACTCGAATTGGCTAAGCAAAACAGGCTGCAATTTACATGGCAGGCATAAGCGGATAAAAATGTTGCTGTCACTAAATGCTGCAATGGTTCAGCTACGGAAAGTAAAAAAAAAAAAGTTGCCATAAATGCAACTCGGCAACTTTTTTGCACTTTTTTCGTGTATGCTTGCGTCTCGTTATTCCTTTTCCACACCACTTGTTTGCAACTGCGCGAAAAGCCAACCGAGAAATAAAAACAAAACATAATTGGGGGGAAAAAATTTCGCGCATAATTTATGCAAAATTCGCAAAAACGTAGCGGAAATCAGGTTAAACCGCATTCAAAGTTTATTTATGTTTGGTGCGTCCGTCGGCAGCGGCACTACCAGTTCGATCGGGCAATCGATCAAGCATTTACGACGCCCGACCAGCCAGCGAGCTTACTGGGTTGTGCGACTGGCGAACGCTTAGGTGGCTGTTGCTAATCCTGGGGCTTTTTTTCTTGTTGTTTATTTTACTGTATTTTAGTGGCGCTGTGCGTTTTGACTGCAGGATTTTTTTTTTTAATTTTTAATTTTTTTTGTTTTTTAGTTGCACTATTTTGGTGGTTGTTTTCTTCCGACTTGGTCAGTTGGCATGCATGCTGTCAGACAAGTTAACAATTCTGGTCAATTGCGGTAAATGTTGCAGTTTTTGCGATATGTAAGTACCGTTATCGTGCGCAATAAATCTATTGGGAATTACAAATAAACAAAACACAAACGTACTCAGACACTTGCAGAGCGCTTGCATTATATTCGCAATTTCGTGCTCCCTTCCCACTCCAATCGTTACGTTTTACTCAATGAGCTGGAAGTGACGAGCTAAAGCGCTCGCTTGAATGCCTGAATGAGTAAATAATATCTGTATTGTCGAGCATCAGGCGCACAGATGGTTGATGATTGATGTATTTATGCATGTTGTTAGTCACCGCAGTGACATGTGGCACGGGACATGCCCGAAAGTGGTCAAAATGTACATGCATATGTAGGCGTATATGTACAAGGAGTAATACTATGTCGACTGTACATGAGTTCCTTATTGTATCGTTTCCGAGTAGTTATTAGCAAATGTGGACTCCAATATCAGTTATCCTAATTGATATGAGAGTAGAACGGGAGCTTGTAAATATTGTACAACTTTTCAAACAAAATAAATTATATTAAAAATAAAACATATTTTCAATAGCGTTGTTCTTAACAAGAACATCAGTTAGACCCCAAAAATAAAACATATTTTCAATAGCGTTTTTCTTAACAAGAACATCAGTTAGACCCCAAAAATAAAATATATACATTTTTTGAAGAATTTTACCAATTTATCTGTAGTAGACGCTATGCCTGTAGCTACCCAAAATTTCTCTGTAATATTCCTTTTAACTGTTATATATCTGAACAAGTTGTTGACTTTTAAAACATGAAATCTGCGGGATGTTTAAGAAGCTTAAACTGTAGGACGATTGTTTTTTAATTCAATCTTTGAGCAAGCATTAATTTTAACGAAAAAATTATTTTCAAAAATATACATATTATTTCCTAAGAGTACAAATTTCCCAAAGTAGGTACAAATGTGTGTGCTAAGTCGCTTATATTAAAAACTCACTTTACATGTGTAAAACAAACAATTAATTGGCTTTAAATATTCTGAAAATGAATTTTCTTCGAGAATAATTCTGTTTTAATTAGATTTTGGAATCCTAGTATGAGGACGTCTATTGCTTTCGAAACCCATTGGAAAACGAAAGTTTGTCTTTAATGGTGTTGTGAATATAATATGTAAATGTAGGTATGTATGAAACTGAACCATGTTTAGGGCTCCATAATTTCGTTTCCAGGGTATCAAAAAAAAAAGGCTTTTATAATTTAACGGGAAAAATTACAGATATTATAATTATTATCAGCGAACTAATTTTTTTAGGTATTCAAAGACTTTTAAGAAAGGCTTCTGCTTATATTTATGAGTGTAAAAAATTTTTTTAAATCTCAGTTAGAAATTATTTCGGGAACGGTTTGGGATCACTTCTGGACCATTTCGGGTTTAGTTCAACACTCCACGAAGTAAGTTTTTTTATTGTTTTTTGACGTCGAAATTAAAGAGAGTGAATTGGATAAAGTATCGAAATTATGCCACAAAAGTCCCGAACTAATCCCGAACTGATCTTAAACAACTGTCGAAGGACTCGAGGAATAGGTCCCGAACTACATAGTTACGAACTAAATTCCACATGGTTCTACATAAATTACGTGAGAGACTTCACTATCGTAAATCTCAAAATCAAAGTTTTTGAAAACTGAAAAAAAAAAATTTATCTCGGTTATAATTATTAAGCAAATAATTTTATAGTATACTCTGCTCACAAATTATAGCACATCCACATATTGGCAGATCTGGGCATTTTATTTTTCTCCTAATTAATTAAAATTGTTATTCAAGTAAAATATTGTTTATTCTCTAAGAAAATCCCTAAACAACCAATTTTCAAAATTTTGAACTTTTGAAAAAAAAATTTAGAATTTTTTCGGGTGAGCAGTTTTTTGGCGCATTCTATTCAATAACATAAAAAGGGGCAAGATTCGAGTGTATACAAGTTATAACTGATTTTTGACAATTTTGTTACTGGCAGTTTCCTCCATGCAACGAAAAACCGCGATTATTTATTATATAGAAAAAAATTTTCAAAAATAAATAAGTGGTAATTCGTAGCCACTAGAAACTTGCACATTGTAATACTAAAATTGCATTCTAAAAATGTTTTAAATGCTTCAAAATTTTGATGGAACTGTGATAAATATTTTCTACATTTTTAGTAAAATTTAAAATTTTGTTTTTGTTAGAGAATTAACGATGTTTTAATTGAGAAATAATTTTAAATAATTGGAGAATAAATTAACTGTTCACATGTGTTACTACGTATTTGTGCTATAATTCGAGAACAGAGTTTATAAGTCCCAAAATAATACTCATCGACGACTGTTAAAATTTTTTCTCACTCCTAATCATTATGAAGAGATATTTATAATTTTAACGAAAAATTTGGAAAAAAAAAACTCGAACCATGGAATATTTGTTATTATATATTTCTAAAACCCGAACCTTACCTTATTATGATTCCAACCCTAGAAAATACCAAAACTTCCAGCAAATTCAAAAATAAAGAACTTGAATCGAATAACGCTATTTCATTAATTGCATTCGTGTCGCTAACAAAAGGTGTATGCTTTCCAGCTCATTAAAGCCATCTGCTTGTTGATTATTATTTGTATGAGAAGCGGAATTTTATTTAGATACTATTGCATATCTCCGAAAAAAAAATCCATTATATATGAACAAATGTCATACAAAATACACAATCGTATTTAACTTAAGTTAAGTGCATAAAAACTGAGTACCTACCAGCTTAGCACAAGAATCCAATAAATCAACATAAATGCTACTTAACGCACTGACTTGCACACTTGCTATAGCCGCTGGCAACATTAGGAACCAATGAGCAACCATTACTTTTTTTTTTTTTAATTTTTTTCAACAAACATACAAAGAATATAAATGCAAAAAACGTGCAACTTTACCGCTACAAAGTCCACAACAAAGCAGCGGCCGTGGCTGGGGCTAGTCAGAAGTGATTCTTTATTCATAACAACTAAGTTTCAACCAGGTAGGTAGGTAGTTTATTTATCTTTCAGCTAACGGCAATGCGCTTGTGCGCCTTAGCTGTATATTCGCATTCATTAAGAAAAATTACTGCCATTGCGATAGCTGCACATTTGTTGCAAGCAAATGTCACTGCATGTGGCAGCTTAGTGAAGTGGCCACAACTTGGCCAAGACCATGCGCGCGCTAAGTGGCAGCAATGGTGGCAGTGGCAGCGGCAACAAGAACACCAACAACAACTCGCATGCATAAGCGCTTAACAAAAAGAAATAAATAAGTAAATAACTAGCAACTCCGTTAGGCACTTTTTGACAGCTGCTGCACCTGCGCGCAGTTGACAGAATGACGCGACAGCAACACCAACAACAACAACAACCACAACAGCAAGCATCAAAGTTGGAAAAGCTTTAAAGTGGTCGCTCGCTCACATGATTACTGTCTATATTGCATGCGAATATTTAGGTAAATTAATGTGCAACATTTGCTGCCGCGTGACAACGACACATTCGCAAAGGAGTGGGGAGTGAAAAATGTCGATGGCGGCTGAGCAGTGGCAGGGGTGTGTGCGAACAGAGAAGATTGGTTGTTTGGCGCATCTTCTGGTACGTAAATGTTGAAAACGAATTAAAATATGAAAAACAAGATTTTTTTTTTGGATTTTGTAACAAAAATTTTCAACTCCGTGTACTAGTTGCCACACTCGTTTCGGCTTTTGACACGAACTCAATGCAGAAAAGTAGGTAAACAGCGAGCGCTCAACGCGTCTCATCACAGGCAGGCAGCAAAAGCCGAATGGGAATGCAAGAATAATGCAGGGAAGGCAGTTGACGTGAACTTTAACCTGTTGCACTTTGCTTTTTTTTTGTTGATTTTTTTTTTGTTTTTTTTACTATAAGATTTTTATGGCTGTTTTGATGGTTGTTGTCTACTTTAGTTGCTATGTTATTTGTGTTTTGCTTTTCGGGTTGCTTATTTTTTGTCATCGAGTATTCTGTAGTTTGGTTGGCGAAGAGAAGAGCACTACTACTTCGGCGTGACGTTGAGTAAAGAACACTGGCGGACTAAAAAAATGTAAAATGAAATAAAATATAAGTGAAAATAGATTAAGTGTAACGGAATTGAATGAAACAGAATGATATGGTGACTAGTGCAATAAAACATGTGTAGTTACAAAAAAATTTTTTTTTTTTTAATTAAACGAAATTAAAGGAATTCAAGGGTGGGTCCTTATGATATGGAATGAAATTAAATACTCGTAAAATAAAATGTAATGAAATTAAATGTTATAAAATAAAGTAAAATAGTATATAAGTTTAATAGAAATGGAATATTATCAAACGAAATTGAATAAAGTGCACAATACGAACGGAAATTGTAAACTTTAATGGTTTTAAGGAATGCATGAAATAATAAAATTATTTGCAAATGAATAAACTTTTTATGCAGAAAATCTATGCAAAAGTTCATCTGCTAAAGATCAATAGAAAATTTTGTATTCATATTTTTCTCGCACCCACAGACTTAAAAAAAAAAAATGTACAAAAATAACAAAACTTTTTGGTATGTTAAGAGCCTTAATTGAGCATTTAATCCGTGCATATTTGTTTTTTATCTAGAGTAGATTTTTAAGTTGTGGATATGTCAGTTTAACAGTTTAAGCTAACGAAATGGTAAGTTGAAAGAAAAAATTGGGGTTTGAGGAAAATACGTCAGCTTAATGTTAAGCTGGCTTAACCACAGGTTTTTCCAAAAAACAAATTTTTTTTAAGAACTGTAGGCAATTTTGAGAGCCCTAAATGAGCCCTTAATTCCTGTACATTTGCTTTTTGTCTTAAGTTAGTTTTTAGTTGTGCATACGTCAGCATAATGTTAAGCTAGCGTAACCACAAGTTTTCTTAAAAAAAATTAGAACATTAAGTTTAGGATTACGGCATTAAATTAGGCCTAAATAAGCCATTACTTTCGTATGTACTGCGTTAGGCTTTGGTTGCTTCATGGGGTTACGTTTTCTTAACCCACCAAATAATTTCAAAATATTGGCAAAATTATTTAAAGACATTTCCTCCTCTTCCTTAAATATGAAAAAAATAGTTGTTTTGACTGAATAGTGGTGTTAGTAGCTATTACTGTTCGTTTCATTTGAAATCGCAGTTAAGCAAATATATTTGATACCGCTAGAAGTCTTCCTGCTTTTCGGAAGCAATAATTATGCGAATCAAATCTTCCGAGATTTTAACGAACGTGAATTCGAGTATCAGTGCGATTAATGCAAAATCGCGAACAATTTTCCTTTATAAACTTTATTTCAATTTAATTTTTTTCATTTAATATAAATCTTCAATCTTCAACAAAATATCGATGAAATAATTCTGTTATCTGTGCGAATTCTTTGCGGTTTTCTTTCTCTTCACATTTTTCTGAAATAGTGAATTTCGTGCCTAAACTACTATTTTAAAAGAATTATTTGCAAAATTTAAATCTTTTCGTATTACTTTTATTGAAAAGATTTTTCTTTCAAATGTGAAAAAAAATTATTGCTGACCAGGCATAGAGATTTTTCTTTACATTTGATCTATGAAATTTAATAGAGTTTGTGTTCTGTGTGCGTTATGAAGCATTTTGCTAAACCGATCCTTGATTAATTTTAAATTATTTAAATTTATTTCTAAAAAAATACATAGTATGTAGATTATTCACATAAGACAATAAATGCGATCATTTTTTATATGTTTGCTAATTAATATCTAGAAAAGTCGGCTATCGTGTTCTAAATGAATGTTGGTTTCCAATCTCCTTACTCATTTTAAAACCTTAATTATCGAGCGAATGGAACGCCTTTAATTAAAATGTTAATTGCATAATCAAAAGTGTAATGAAATATCCCAGTTTAACCGATTCTATAAAAGTTTTGAACTCATTTGTTTTATCAGCAAGTCGTTAAACCCTCTTGCACCACCTCTGTCTCAACCGCAGCTCACATGCTTCGGTCACAATAATATCATCGATTTGAATTTATATTTGGCTCACAAATATCAAATTTCACAGCTTAAACTATTAACCGCATTTTAAGTACCCTCCGTAGGTTTTATTGCCCTCTAAGTTTGCAAATCTCAGTTTCTTGTCAGTTTGTGGCCAGTTTTTTGCACACCATTCAGTTGCACTGGCGCGACATCGCTATTATTTATGCATGCAACACAATAAAGTGACACGAACGTTTAAGAAAAAAATACAACAAACATGTATACAAAATACATAGGTAAATCGTTCCAAACCACAGGCCATTGTGTTCTGGAAGCTAAGATTTTTTTGCACGACTTACGCTATTGCAATTTAGCACCGTTAATAACAATGCAGTATACGAGTATAGTACGCGACAAAAGGATAAGGTTGCCACATATTGAGAAATTATTTTATTTTTATTATATTTTTAAATTTTTTTTTTCAATTGTGTTACAAATCATTCGTTTACGAAACTCACATAAACTTAAGTTTCAAACTTTGTAGCAAGTTAAAATATTAACTCAGTTTCATAAAATTAAACATTTTTTTAAAACTTTGTAAACGCAGTTTTATAGCTCATTCAATTTGTGTTTACAAAAATTTCAGTTTGAAGTGATTGTAAACTATCGCTGATTTTTGAGAATTTTTTAGTAACGGCATTGCGCAGTTTTTTCCATATAAAATAAAATTAGTATGCTTCATAAAAATAAATTCTAAAATTAAGGTTAACTTTTAGCAACTTCAAATGCATTTCAACTTCAACTACAATACAGTTTACTCATTTTATTTTTCTAATTTAGTACAACCTTTGAAAATTACGTTTTTATTAAAAATTAGTGAAAACTAAATTTAAAAAAAATTGTCTTCATTTATCACTTTGTTAAATTATTTTGTCGCGCACTATATTCTTTTGCGGCGCTCCATCTTTTCTATGAATAAACATATGTATGTCAGTATGTATGCACGTTTGCACTAGTGTTTTTGCTCTTGTGTGTCGCAACATTGGCGCTTTGTAAATGCAACATTTTATTTTTAATTAACCATTTGGCATCATCTTCAGCTGTGACTTAGTGAGCTGCAGGTATAAATGATACTTACATAGATTACAAGCAAATGCCATAAGTGCATCCGTAACAAAAACCCAAAATAAAAAAAAACAAATATTAAAAGTGCAAAGTTAAATTTTTTTTAATTGAACTGCATTCTGCAAATTTTATTTAGCGTTGTGGCTTAAGTTTTACATTCTATCTATTTTTTATGGACAAAGTTGTTTTTTTTTTTGGCAAAGTTGGTTTGGTGTCAGGTCGCATTGGCCTTCAACTGCAGCCATTCAGCGGTTTATCACAGCCAAAGCGGCGAAACAACTTTCGATTGCAAGCACAAGCGCAACTAAATAGCAATGGCGACAACAAGTCATATCTACAAATAAGCTTAGTACATATGTATATGAATTCTTTTACATAACATATACTTGTGAAGTCGTATCTAAAAAAATGATAAACTCTTTTATGTGTATTTTGCTAGTAAATTAAATTGTTAACTGCTTGAACATTAAAAACACGCTGACAATGCTGTCTGTCACACACTTGCCATGGCAAATGAAGCGCAAATAATTTTGTAAAATTATACAGATAATATGGTATAAGTACACATATGTAGATACATAAGTATACGCATTACCGTCATTGCGTACAACCTGTTTGTGTGTGGCAAATTACATAGCCAATTGGCTCATTATATTTCTGGTAATGCGTGAAATTGAAGATTTCAATCATATTTTAATTTGCTGTTTCAAAATAATTTCACACTGTGTAAATTTGGTTTGTTTCGCTTTTTTTATGATTTACTATTTTATTTTTTTCGAAATGTTACATGTAGCTTCAGTACAAAACCAAATACCGTAATAATTTTCGCAATACAGCAAATCTATTTTTCTGCTTTGTAACAATGAACGTATATCAGAAATATTCGAATAAGAAGATAAACCAATTACGGCGGTGCGTCGAATTTATTTAAAAAAAATGTTCGATCTAAGTGCGTTAAGGCTAGTTAAAGTGAACATAGGTAGTTGGCTGCTTATATTGTCAGCTACGAGTGAAAAGTTGCTAAGTCTAATTTTTCAAATATTGCTAGAAATATAAAAATAACTATATATTTTCACGCCGTCATTGTTATCGCAATTTAAAGCAACTTTTCACTCTAGACCTATCATTGAGTTCTTATCGTTATTATTTATTTTTTCTTCCGTTAATTTCAATTATTTTTAAATTAAAGTACACTTCATAATCTAAATAAAAATGTATAAATGTATATGTATTTCAATTTTAGTATAAATATTTATTTGTTTGAGGCCTTTGCTTCCATACCGTATGGACATAAGAAATTTGTATGTGAAAGAGATAAGCAAGGCCCTCAGCAAAAAAAAAATATATACATATATAAAAACACTTATAAACAAAAATTTAATCTTTCATAAAGTTATACATATATGCGTAACATTAAAATGCACCTTCACAAAATAGTACAATTTTTTTAATTTTATATTTTTTTATTTATTTATTAATTAAATTTTTTTTTGATAAAGTATTACACATAGGCTCATATGATTTTTATTAAAGAACGATAAAAATGCAAAAATCTGTTTTAATAAAATTGTCAAAAAAACATTGCAAATTTGTACCAATTGAGACTTGGATTATGAAAATTTAATTGTTTTATTGTGAACAATATTTTTATATACGAGTAATATTAACACAAAAAAAACGTTTTCATGAAACACATAACTGCTATGGCAAAAAAGTCACAATGTGTTCAATTGTTTGATACACTGTATGAACATATATTGGTGCAACCAAATTCAAAATAATAATTTTATATTTATTAAATTTCAAGTTTGTAGAATATTAAAACAATTCTTACAAATATTTATTCAAATTGTTTTACTTTGAAGTGTTGGCAATTTTTCGAGTGTTCAAATCAATGGCTCTTTAAATATATGTTTATTAATTATGATATTGTAATGTGGTATCTTAAAGTGGCTAAAAATTACCGTTCTCACAATCTTTGAACGCCATTATCGGATTTTATCCATCATTATGTATACTCTGCATTCTTATTGGTTCGAAAGTTAGATCATTCTTCGATTTATGCTTGCGGAAGCCTTTTAACCAGCTTCCTTTAGTGTCGAAAGCCACTTCAGCGAAAAGGTAAACCTTACTTTCGAAATATTTTTTTTTTTGTATATACAAGTACCTTTACATAACATTACTAACTTATAGACTATTTTCATTTATGGAAATTTCGTTTTAAATATATTTATATATATGTTTGCATATGAAGCTTTTAACGAAATTAAGAACATCGAATTGATTTTTTATTAATTCTTAAGTACTTTTGGGTATTGAAGTAAACCCATATCCATTGGAATTTTAGTATTTAATTCAATGCGAATTTCATGTGAACAATTCATTCACATCAATTTACAGGCAACACAAAAAACAATTGGGAAAATTTGTTTTTGTTAAGCATTTTATTTATGGGAACATTTGGTCACATGCAATTCACGATAAGGTTGATTAAAAAAATTTTACGTGAAAACAAAAATTTCGATTAACAAAATTTAGTCATTGGTAACTACAAAAAATAAAATAGAAAATAAACTTATAACTAAGTACTTTACACTTACATTTATTGTAGTACATGTATTTGCAGCACTTGAAAAAATTAATTCTTGTCAATTCAATGTGTTTCATTTACTTCAATTGATTTCAGATAATTTTGTTTTAACAATTTGATTTGCATTTAAAAGAGTTATTTTATTTTTTCAATTGATTCCTTACATTTAATAACAAAACACTTTTTTATTATTTTAATTTGTTCCATATTTTCTACGTTCATTCCATTCCATATATTTTATACTCAATTAAGTTTTTGTAATATTTATTCTAATTAATTTCATTATCTTTTATTATCTCCATTACCTGTTCTTAAAAAACTTGTATAGTTTGAATAAGGAATTTATATCGAAATATTAATTTTCATTCCATTCCTTTAATTATAATAATTTCCTTACTGTATAATAATTATAATTTGCATTCCTCTTCATTCCATTCCTTTCCATTTTGTTTCATTCTGTTTTCATTTCATTCTATTATAAATAAATCCTATTCATTTTATTTCCTTTATTTGCACGCTTAATTTTCTGCTTGAACGGTAAGTGTGCAAGCGTAAATAACTGTTGTTATACCTAATTACATACATACCTGTTTTTTCATTTTTTTTTTTTTTTTTTTTAACATTAAACTAGTAAATTCCCAACACAATTTTTCACACATCTTTCTCACAAATATTTAGGTCGTTGGTTTTAATTTGCAATTAGAAAGAAATGTTAGCAATTTGCAGAAGTAGTTCAACATCTGGCATTCGCACAATTAACAATTTGCAGAGGATATATACAAAAAATAATAATAATGGCAACTAACAACGAGTACATACATATATATCTACATTCATGTACATATGAAAATATCATGCGTTTCTGTTAAGAGTACGCAACAATTCAAATTTCATGTGTGTCATGAAGATACTCTTGAGAAAAGTCTAGCAGAAATACTCGAATAAGTACATATTTTCAGTGTCTGTACGAATGTTTTTATGTAGGTGTTTGTACATTTGTGTTAGCGCGTTTGATTGTGCGGCTTGTGCAAAGCAGCAAACCAATTTAGTGCAAGCTAAAATAATATGATATGGCTTGGAAGTTGAATCGTCAATGCCAACAACATTATTGAGCGCAACGTCTGAGCTACCAGGTGATCGCCAACAACTTGGCCACTCAGCAAGAACAAGCACTGGTATGCACTGAAATTGAGGAATAATAAAAATATGAAAAATAGCAACAACCAAACGTGGATCACGAAGCCACAGCGGGCGGCGGGGTAAATGCAAAGCTCATTCCAATCGAAAAGATATGAAGCTGTCTGTCGAACTGCTGCGCTGGGTGGAGTTGCGCTGCCCCACACAATTTAGTTTTGTTGCTGTTTGCTTTTGTTACTGTTAGGTTGTTGTTTTTTGCTATTTTGCAGTTTCTTCACTCAGTTGCTGTTTTCGCTTCTACTGTGGCTGCTACACTTTTATTGCACCATTTGCAAAAGTTGCGGCTGTTAGTGGATGTGCTGGCTGCTTGTGGTTCTCTTCTTGGCTGATTATGGCCCGTTATATTATGATTGCATTCCTGCCGCAAACAACCGCACAGCCTCCAACGCCCGCGTCGCATGGCACAACTTCTGTGGCGCATTCAAAGTTCAGTTCGATGCTGCGCTGCGTTGAGCTAAGCCAAGTTGGACTAAGTTGGGCTGCGCTGAGTTGAGTTGTTCTCGTTAAGGTTCAATTACAAGGAATGCGCTTGCTATGGCGTAAAAGCATTCTGCTGTTATAGTTTTTGTTTTTTCCCGCATTTCTTGCTATTCTTGCAATTGTTTTTCTTTTTTCTTCTTAGCTTTTGTTTTTTATTTTTCTTGATATATTTTTTTTTTTCTTTGTACAGCAAATGTTGCAACAGAAGTGCTGCGCTTTATTATTATTATTGCTAATGTTGGTGTTTGAAACATTGTTGTTGTTGCCTGTTGCCAGTTAATGTTGTTATTATTGCTGCTGCAATAATGATCACTCAAGATGCTTAACCTTATTATTTTGATGTTAACAATGAGTTCTTTGGGTATCGTTTCCGGGTGTTGTTGCAAGTAGCTGTTATGTTCTTATGTTTTTTTTTTCTGTATTTTTTCTTTCTTCGTTGTAGTGTGGCAAAAGCTGTTTAACTGGCGATATGGGATGTTACGACTTGTTGCAGTAACGCTTCATTAATTTTTTTTTTTCTTTTTCTTTCTCTCTTAACTGACTAATAAGCAGTGCAGAGTGGTGCAGCTCTGTTGTTTTGGTGTATAAACAAAAAGATAATGGTATTAAACTATATATATTTTCTATAATTAAACAGCGTGCCTACTTATTTCGATTGGCGTCTAAGGTTTGCTGCATTTAAACGTTCTTGAAGTTAACTTTTGCAAAAGGCTTTGCTCATACTGATACAGAGCACAGCTGGAAAGGAACAAATATCCTACAACCAACTCAAAAAGCAGCTAGTTTTCTAATTAAATCGTTAAAAATTCTCACTACTTAAAACATGAAACTATATGAAATATTTAAACTTCGATAACGATAACTTATCGTCATAAATGAATACATAAAAGTTAGGCCTAAAACAATTATGATATGAACTTTGAAAAAGTGTGGACCGATATATCGATAACTTATCGTCATAAATATCGATAAAAATGTTTTTATTGTTATCGATACATTTGTCTTGATTGGTATTCATATCGTCATCGCTTAATATTTTATTTGGAATACTTTTTATTTATCGATGACGATGTCAGTGACAATTATCAGCATTGTAATTACAGTTATCGATTGTACTATATATTACAGCGAAGGTAGTTTTAAAGCAAATGTTATTAATTTCTCATTACTCATTGATTTAAAATTTGAAAGAAAGCCGATTATTATTCATCGATATTATCGTCGTGTTCGTTATTTTAATAATTTTTTCGATCATTGTCTCATGGTATTTTTATAAACGTTCCGATAATAATTATCGATAACTTATAGTCATAACTATCGATAAACGTATTTTTGTTGTTATCGATATATAAGATGAACAGTTTTATTTTAATATTTTGCATTTATTAACAACGATATCATTTAAGCAATTATGCCTTTTAAAATGAAATTCATCGAAAATCATGATAATTGAATATATTTGTGTGCAGATCAGCTTTGCAGAACTTTACATTTTGTATATATTCGAAATTGCCTACTATCAAACTCTAATAAAATTTCTTAAACAAAACCAAATTTTAACTATGCCACAAAACCGACAAGAATCTACTGATGGCACCATCAACAGCAGCATGCCACAACATCATCACTGACAGCAACTAAATTATCAACGCTGCTGACATTAATGCCGCGCTTAAGTGTTAATGATCATAAATAAAATAAAGCATCAAAAACACAAAAGCCACAAGTGGAAAGTGTTGCTGCAGAATGAACTGGCAAAGTATGTATGTAAGAAAAGTCAGCAAGCAAGCAGAGTGACCGACTATAGAACTAACACCAAATTTTTTTTGCATTACCAAAGAATAAGTAAGCCAGCTGCCACCGGCGCAGCATTGTAAATGACCGAAACAACGTCGTAATGATGTCATGTGCTCAGCGCTCAAAGTGCATAACATGCATATAAAGCATAGAGAAGAAAAACCACATCAAAATTAAGCAAAGAAGAAAGTCCGAACGTCAGGCTGAAAGGCTGAAAGGTACCAGGCATGAGTTAGTTGGCAGGCAGCTCAGCGCGTTTTGCCAACGTGCAATTCTTCAGGCTTTCCTTTTGAGCTGTCAAATGTTGGCCACGAACAGGAAACAAGAACAACTGAACGGCTAACTGATGAGCGCTACCATGAACTGCAAGAATGCCAAGCAGCACACTTGTTGCCTGCCACCTAAATAACCAACTTACGACTTACATTGTTGACTTTTCAGCGAACATTTTTTTTTTTTTTTTTTTGTTATTTTATATTTTTCTACTTCTACTAAGTTTATTAAGGCACAGCAAGTGGCAGTAAACGGCGCTATTACTTTTGTTGTACTAAATAACTGTTATACTTGTTAAAATGTGCAGCTTCAACACCTTGCTAGAAATTTTGTTGTTGCACAACGTCGTAAGTGGCATCTTCATGGTCGAACCGAATTGAAAAAAGAGCATCGAAAATATGCTCAATTCTACAACAAGTTGCCATAAAATATCGTAGAGCTGCATGCACACATTGTTTCGGCTTGACTCCGCTTGACACGAACTTCTTTATTTTTTTTTGTTTTTCTATATTTTACCGAATTACTGCAACAAGCCGTCGCTTCCTCACATAACCGTGCTCATAAGATTTCGCCATGTCTTATCTCTATTTTTTTATTATATTTCTGCTCTCTCTCTCAAATGCTTAATCATTTTTAAGAGGCTACAACACTTAATTACAATCAGAACTGTTAAAACAGTAGATTTTTACAACTTGAAATAAAAATAAAATAAAAATAGACATTTCTCATTGCCCTCAAACGGTAAGTGCCTGCCCTTTGGCTTTGGCTGATGAGCTGTGGCAGAAAGCTAGCCAACTCAATATCAAGTTTCATGCAATGTACTTTTAAAAAATAGAGGTGGTCTTTTTGGAGATTCTTTGTTTCTGTACTTTTTTCTTATTCTTCCTGTCTCACTCTCTCTCACTCTTCGTCTTTCGCTTTTGGGCAATACAAACTTTTGAGTAGAAGGAAAGACTGAATGTACTCAGTCACTTGAACACACGTTGAGCTTTTGTGAGAGCAAAATCAAAAATCGAAAAAAAATATCGAATTTCCAAATCAATAAGCTTTTCGCTATTATCTTTCTTATAAAAGGATACATTTACGAGCAAATATTGCACAATTTGTAATTCATATCCTGACAGGGGATGACCTTTAATAAATAGGAATTCGACACACAACTGACTTTTATTTTATCAAAAAGGAAACCCGCAGAATCAATAGTTTAACATGTCTTTCTCACTACAATCAAAAATTTCAGCGCATAAATATGAATTTACTAACGCTCCTAAAACTATGTCAAACAATTTTTTTTTACGATTTAGTGTAACGATAAGAATATTGATAATGATATGAATAAAGATATCGATAAGCATATCGATAGAAATTTCGATAAAGGAAACGGAAAGTATGATAATATAAGCGAAAACTACATAAATATAGATGACGATAGTTGGGAGATATGCACCGAGAAATTCTTGCATTTTCAAATTTTTAAATGATTCAACATAAAGCCTAGATTGCAGCGATTTTTTCAATTTTTACAATCAAAAGTTTTTAAAGAGATAACTAAAAAGCGATGACACCGACACGCAGAGAGAAATTTCAACTATATTTGGGCTTAATTTTATTTCTACATTTACTATGGGTAAATTCCAACGTATGTACATATTTTTATTTATTAATCTTCCTCCAGTGGCCGCTGTGGTCGAGTTGGTAGCGGTGCGTACTATAACTTGATATGCCGGTGAGTTCGAGGTTCGAATCTCAGTCAGGGCAAGCAAAATCTTAATAATAGAAAAAGTTTTTTCTAATAGCGGTCACCCCTCGGCAGGCAATGGCAAACCTCCGAGGGTAATCCTGCCATGAAAAAAGCTTCTCATTAAATACATCTGCCGTTCGGAGTCGGCACAAAACTGTAGGTCCCTCCATTTGTGGTATAATATAAAGACGCACACCACAAATGGTAGGAGAAGCTCGGCCAAACACTGAGCTATATAGTGTACGCGCCAAAATTATATAATCTTCCTCCATAGCTTGAGTGCTTTATATTATTATTTACTCTCATGGCTCAACCATTTCACAAAATTCAAATTTACTTTTCTATCAGTTTTCAAGTTTACAAAATGTAATTTCACTTTATTTGATTTGACTTTAATTTGGTTTTTTTCCTTATTTTCTACTTGAATGATATTAGGGTTTTTATTCTATTTACAGTAAGCTTATTATATTTTATTAAATTTTTTTTTTTATATTAGATAATAATTGATTATTTTATTGAGCTCGAGGCCAAGCGGTGATGAAGAAAAAATAGATTAAAAATAAAAAGTCTGATGAGGAGATTTGGTAATCTCAGAATAATCTCAGAGGCCAAGCGGTGATGAAAAAAAAATAGATTAAATAAAAAAAGTCTGATGAGGAGATTTGGTAATCTCAGAATAAGCGGCTATAACTTCTGCCACTAAAACTGTTGTATTTTTTTCCTTACGAAATTTTTCATTAACCGGTCTTGAGCTCAACAAAATTTTCACTTACTAATCATTTAAATGCCAAAAAAAAAAAATGAAGAAACCTTTTTTTACATTATTTCAATTTATTTTAGTGTTTTATATAATTTAAATTTAATTTATTTAATTTTATCTCTTTATAAATTAATTACTAAATTTGATTTCCTCTAAATTTAATTGAATTTGTTTCATTTTATTTTATTATATTTCTTATATTTTATTTTTATTTTTTTTTATTTTTCGGTTTAATTTATTTTTTTGCTTTTTGAGCTTTAAACTTCTGTTTGTACTTTTTGTCTGAAATCACTTCGCTACTTTCTTTCCTCTTACATATATGTGTGGTGATATAAATCATAAAAGAAAAGCGTACGAACATGAGAACTCAGTGCATTCACTTCCATTGCGGTTGTAACTTTGTTGCCTTAGTTGCATTTACTATGGCAATTACTATATCTGCCACAAAATCGGCTGCAACCAGAACCACAGCGCACATATCCACACACACGCACACACACACACACTCATTCACAAACAGCACGGATGTGGTAGCGGTAATGCTAGCTAGCAAAGTCAGCAAACTAAACAAGCGAAGCGACAGTCCAATGTGTAAACTACAACAACAGCCGTTGCTGTTGCAACAATGAAAGGAACAACAACAACAGATACAAACAAAGAAAGATAAGCAGCGTAGTGGCGGATGTTGGATAAACTATGGCACTGAAAGTATACGGCAACAACGTTAACAACAACTACAACACCAGCACCACAACAAAAGTGGCACAAAAATGAAGGGCGCGAGACACAAAACGCGGCATCCTGTCTTGGCAATCGCCAACCACTGCCACTGCTTCTGTGCTCTCTCTCTTTGGTGCTTTTTTCGTTTACTAGCGCAATTCGCCAAGTGCAACATAACAGTGCAATACGGCATATATAACGGCTTCCAAGCGGCCCCACTGACCGTGCCACTACACTAGCAGCAGCAGCAACACTTCGACCAGCATCACCAACACAAGAAGTGACGTTCTCCTATGACTCTCAGTGTGGTTGTGGCAATAGCTTGCCTGCTGTCTACTGCACCTGACCAATCGACACTCACTCGCGCTCTGCCAGCCAAGTCGTGTGTTGCATGTTGCATGTTCGGCCTGTCAGCCTGTCATCATCAGCAATATCAGCAGTAACAGCAGCAGCAACAAAAAAAAAAAGAAGAAAAAGGTGAAAGGAGGCGTTCAAACGCACAGCTACATACATTTGCAAAAACAGTACTGGGAAAAAATGCACCAAATTGGGAACAGTGTATGGCGAGCGTGGACGTGTTGTAGAAAGCTGCAGGAGACATTCTCTATTGGTTCTGGCGATGTGTGCCACAACTTGGAGCACGTAAAGCGCACACGAAGTAGCGCGATAAAGTTGCATTTAGATTGAAATCTTAGAATTGTAGATTGAATTTAATTGTTGGTGTAAAATGTTAGAAAAATATCAAAGTGTGTAATCAAGTAGGGGTGTGTGTGTGTGTGTGTACAATAGTGTGCGGGACATTGTTGTAGAAAATGCGCTTGGGGGAAAAACTATTCTACAATTGGCAAATTTTCTTATAAACCGTAATTACACGAATTTCTAGTAGAAGTGACTGTTTCGTATCTTGAACTACTTGTTTTTCTTATTTCACTTAAATTAGTGGCAATTTAATTATTAAATTAACATCTTACTGCAGTTCTAAAATTTTATTGAAATTTTTTGTTTGTTAATCACTCAAGAGTTAATACAGTATATTATTCATAAATATTTAATTTATTTATATCACGCTAGTCACTCTATAAGTTATAATTGGAAAATTAAAAAAAAAAAACATTATGAACTTTTCATCTGCAATGCGCCAATTTTCACCCCATTAATGGAAAGCCTATTTCAATTGATTCATAAAAATTATTTTTTTCTCAGCTTTCGAAATAGGTACATTCACATATTTATGTATTTAAGAATATTCACTAAAAAATTACAAAACTTATTGATAAGATAAGATAAATTATTTCTTAAAACCAAACTTGATAAAGGATGACAAAAATTCGATCCAAAATCAATCATTAAATTATTTCATTTGAAATGCACTCAAAAAGCTTACAACTTGAAAATTGGAGTGAAATTATTCGCTACCAAGTAAACATAATGGATTTCGCGAATGACACAAAACTTTTAATTTATTAAATTCACATTATAAGTATTTTACTTCAAAAAAAAATTAGAAAAACTAACACGAGAATTACAACTTATTAGGTTGATATTTTCTAAAGGATTGAAAATTTCAATGGCAAAATTCATCGAGTCAGCATTCTTTCTATGCATGCGAAACAAATATTATGTAACAAATATTTTATAACAAAATTTTGGTACATTTCATACATATGTAAATAAATCATTAACTTGGCAGAGCAGTAAATAAATTGATAGTGCAAGCCATAACTGGCATGAATTAAACTGGAGTATGAATTTCATTTTATAGCTACTAGCATCCAGATAAAATCTGAAAATATTATGCTACGTCAAATCAAAAATTTCGTATTATTACACACTATATTATTATTATTATCAGGGCATAGTAGCGCTGCTACCTAAAGAAAAGGATTTAATGTGCTAACCCTTTAAGTTGTCACTCCATCCTTAGGCTATTTATGTATGAAATTAAGCACTTTGGAAGAGGTGATTGTCCATATTCTGGATGGAGATAACAGTCGCTCTCCAAGGCGTACAAGCCTGAGTCTACTTATACTTGGGCTTTCACACATTATATGCTCAGAGGTATCCGCATTTATGTATGAAATTAAGCACTTTGGAAGAGGTGATTGTCCATATTCTGGATGGAGATAACAGTCGCTCTCCAAGGCGTACAAGCCTGAGTCTACTCATACTTGGGCGTTCACACAGTATATGCTCAGAGGTCTCCGCATCTAAGCCACAAAACCTACAGTTTGCAACCTACGAGAGTCCTGTTTTGTGAAGACGGCATCTCAGCCTACAGTGACCTGTTAAGTACCCGGTGAGAATTCTAAGACTCTCTCTGCTGAGATTGAGAAGTTTTCCAGAGGCTACACGGGATGAACTTATGAATCTCTTATCTGCTGTGTATCCCTTAGAAGGACCGCAGAACGGTTGAGGGCCGTAAACGCTCTGTTGAGCCCCCTTTTATGCGAGAAAGTTCAACCTTTCATTGCCATCTACACCCTCATGATCCCGAACGCACCACAGAGTAACTCTGTTGCCTGCTCCTATTGATTCCAGCGCCGTTCTGCAGCTCTCTACCAGCTTTGACTCCGTTTGAGCCCTAAGGCTGATTTTCGGAACTCTGTTTGGAGACAAGGATGTAAGGTTAGATTTTACCACTTTTCTCTTCACTAGAATGATAACAACAGGTAATCAGCTATCTATGAAGTACGAACGGAGATATTTGTATGTGAGCTTTAAGAAATTTACATCAGAATGAAAGATGCTATGGATATATGGTACCTAAATTTACTATCAAGCGAAAGTTCCCAGCCAACTTTAGTTGATCCAAAAATTTACTCACCAGGCCATCGCATCAGAAACCACTCATATCCATAATCGACATTGTACTTACATAATTGTTTGCCACTAAAACCGCCTATGTGATTTTGGCCGATCTCAATATATAATACGAGCAATCTCTATCTCTCTCAAACTTACTAAGTAAACGCCATATGACTCAGCCGTGTACCTTAATTCTCTACAGTATGCCATTGTCTACAGCTCATCAATCAATCGCCAGAAGTATCCGCCATCTTTCGAGGAATCTTTGACTCGAACACTCAATACGTTCCTTCATCTCTAATTGACATTGTCCGTGCTTTGGTGTCATACAACAAATTGTGGTTTTCTGTTCGCCGAGAGCTGACTTCACTGCTTAATTTTCTACCCAGTCTGAAGTCGCACTTCAGATTCACTATTGGAATTTTAGGCTTATGATATTTATACTCTTAAATTTGAATTCTTAGAACACGAAGTCCTTTACATTTTCAAACTTGTAAGTGTGATATGACCAAACACGATTGCGTTAGCAATCCTTTGATGATAAGAGTCACCTTATCCCACTTTCGTTTACCTCCAGATCCACTTGTTTTCCCGATCTAACCAGTTTGCGAAAGACATTATTCGAGCGGGGAGGAAATAGCGGTTGGGGATTTCACAAAAATATCACGACAACGGCGATTATCTAAAGTTTTTAATCTATTAGTTTAACCGATTGAATATCGCTTTTCTTTCACAAAATAAAACTACTAGTTCAATTTGCTTTTAAACATTTAAAAGTAGAGAAAGTAACGAGTCCCTGTTACCGTTTTATATGTATGAAGTTATAGCCAAAATGATATATTTTCTTATTTGGATCGCTAATCTATCTGAAATAGAAAAATTTGGTATTTTATGCTTTTAAATTCTTCAATTACGTTTCCAAGTTACTTAACAAAGCATGAATCTTTATTGATTTTTTTAAGGAAATACTTTTGATAAAATCATTTATTTTTAAAAGTTCTAGCGAAAGGTTAACCGCCATTTTCAACTAATTTTAATTTCCAGTAAAATGTAAGTAGAAATATTCAAAATTACATATGTATGTTTATGTATTTGTTCTAAGCTTAATTTTCTCGGCTTAAATTTGAACGTAGCTAAAACGTAGCGAAACGAAATTGCTTCAAAAAGCAAAGCTTAAAAATAAATAAATTTTTAAACTCTTTTATCACTGATTTTATTGTATTTTCAAGTATTTCCGAGTTGTCACTGAAAGAACGCGCTGGCCAATGGTGTCCCTGACATTGCAGCTGCTGTTGTCGCTACTTTCTTTAACAGTTGCCACAAACTTGCTGGACACATTGGTGCCTTTCTTCGCCAACAAAGTTCAACGCTTACGGTTTTCGCTTGTGCTACCTTACTTGCTCACATTTTTTCTTGTTTTTTGTTTCTTGATGCTTGTTGCTATTTGTTTTTGTTTTTTTAAATTTTTATTCTTTTTCCATGCCACCACGTATGCAGCACAATCGCATTTATACACCCGAAATGGGTTGCCACTCATGACCATATTCGGTGTGGCATATCTTTGAATACAAATAACATTTGCAATACAGGCAGCAGCCAAAAAAAGATTGTAAAAAAACACATACAAAAATAACAATAACAATAATAATCACAAGAGTAACAACAGCAACTCCATAAAGCTACAAACAAATGTTGGCATTACAATGCACGCGCACTGAGTGGCATTAACGATTAGCAATGCAACAGCCGCTGTGGCACAAAAAAATTCCTTTGAATTCACCGTTTCGTGAGTGCAAAAAGGAAGCTGCATAAATGCAAACTAGCAGCAATAACAATTTGCTATATAATCGCTGGAAAATAGGAAAATAACGCATGAAAAATGATATAAGTAAAAAAGTAAAATAAAATTTAAATACAATTTTAGAAATATAAAAAGTAAATTTATGTTTATAAAAACTAACAAACTTTGCGCTGGTAACATTTAACGCGAAAGTTCAGTGCAAAAGCTTGGAAAATTCTTGCTAACAAAAAAAATAATAATCCGTTTGGACAATCACTTATTCTGTTTCAATGAACTCTATTTGGCATGGCAATCAATGCAAATGATTCGAGGTCAATCAAAGTGTTCTTTTTTTTCATTTTCTTTTCTATGTTTGTGTGTTTTTATTTCTTTATTTATGTGATTTTATTCATTCGTCATGCAGCTATTTACACACCGACACGGTTAGTGTCAAACAACAGCTGGTTTTGTTTTTTTTCTTTGCGTGAAGCTTTCGTATATGCACATACATATATTTCGACGCGTTTATCGCCAGTGACTAGTTTTATAATTTACGTAATTGTCTTAAACAATTTATGCAACATATTGTTAATTGCTTGTGAACGTGCGCGCTTATTATGAATATCGGCATAAAATATTAGAAGCAAAATGAATCAAATGTGAAATTGCAATTAAATCCATAGCAACATTTGCTTTATACTTGTTGTAAGAGGTATTATTTGAAAAGATATACAGCATGTATTAATAATTAATATTTTGAAGATTTTTTTTAAACAAGCTCGAGCCCCCAAAATTTAACAAAACTTCAATATTCGTTTTTGAAGATATTTATTTGCCGATATTTCGACCACAAATTTGAGATTATCCACAATTGATTTTTGAACATTTCTAATTAGCACTCTTCCCCAATTTTTACCGCGTAATGAATGTTCGAAGTGTTTTCTTATATGAAATCCTGCGCGATGCCATCAGTAAAAAATGCTTAAACTCAATAAAAATAATAATCACAAAATTATAGCCACTTATCTTAGGAATATATATTTTTATTTTTGAATCTATTTCCATCATCCTGATATCACTTTATTTCTAATTCATTATCACGGTGATAAATATTAAAAAGTATAGATATACAAATGCAATCAAATGATACACAAGCGAAGGGAAATTTCAGAAAATAGATGATTGAAAAAAATTATTTTATTTTGTTTTTATTTCTTATTTTCTTTATTTGTTGCATTTCAACATTTTTAAATATTTACTTAATGTATTTGTATTAATAAGTTTAAAGGATTCGTTTTATATTTAATATTTTCTGTTAACACAACGACTTACTGTTCCATTTGATAATTTTTTAGTTAACATTTTTTTCAATTTTATTAAAATTTTACTTTATTTAGTTTATTTCTATTTTTTTAATAATTTAAATTAAAGTTTATTTTATTTGTAAAATTTTTTTTTTTATTTGTATTCATTTAATATAATTTTATTTATTTATTTACTTTATTTAATTTCAATTTATGGAATTTAAATTTATTTAGTTTTTTTTTATGTTTATTTTTTCTTTGTTTAGTTTTATTTTTGTATAATTTTTACAATTACTATTTTATTTGTAAATATTTCAAATAAATATTAATTTTTTTAATTTTTTCTTTATTTCATTTTAGCGCCACAATGACACCGCCACACAGCGTAAGCCAAAGCTCAACAACAAGCAAAACTTGTTACCCATTGCTATTGCTGCTGCTTAGTTGTCAACAGTTTGTTGGCATTTTGGGTAAAAATAAAATGTGCGAAGTGGAAACGGGTCAAACGAATATTATATTGGATATTGAGGAGAGTCGAGGCGATTGTAAGTTAAACTAAATAAAAATGTAATAAATATGTGTTTACTGTTGACAATTTTTAAGCTATTTATTTTCATAATGTTTTAAGCAAACTCGTAAATTAAAAATTTTCATACATTCAATCAAAGGTTTTCTAAATGATTTAGAAAACACCGCCATCAGAATTCTTTTCCATGTTTTACTTTCGCTCAAGAAACCACAGATTGCTTGTATTGTCTTAAAACCTTTCTTTTACCTCCAATAAAATTTGATTTCACTGGTTTTTAAAATATTTTATTAAAAACTTTCAACTTTTATTGCTAAATCAAGTTTGTTTCTTAAGTCTTTTGTATGCGATGTCAATAAACTGAATTTTTATAAGTTGTTAAAGAGGAGAACCAAATATTCGTTATGTCAATAGTTAATTGAATTATACATTCGTTTTTTTTTTTAATTAGATTTGAATGAATTTTAAACGATGTTTTCGGGGAAAATGTAGGAAAGGGTAGTGACGCCTTTATGTTGAGCGAATTGAAATTGAATTATACATTCGTTTTTTTTTTAATTAGATTTGAATGAATTTTAAACGATGTTTTCGGGGAAAATGTAGGAAAGGGTAGTGACGCCTTTATGTTGAGCGAATTGAAATTGTGATAAAAAATTCTTTGTTATGATAAATGTCCATGCAGGTTTTGAATCACATATTTCTTATATTTCCTAATCAATTGCTTGCTTAAAATTCTTAACCGGTATCATAACCGGAATAAAAAAATTATGAATACAGAACCGAATAAAAGATTATCATTCTTTTGTTTTCGAGTATTTAGAGACGGAAATTAGAAAGCTTTTTTAAAAGAGGAGGGAGGGATAAACTTTATTTAAAATTTTACTCAATGTCAATGGAAATGTTCGAGAGGATTGCAATGTTTTGTCCACGGTCAATGTGCCTGATGTTAAACTCCACACATATTTCTATGGCATTTTTTTTTTTTCAGAATAAAAAAAAACATTTGTATCCCCATGCCTTTCGAGTATTTTATCCTCAGCGCAAGCACTGCAGCTTTGATACCCCAGCCGCCCGGGTACATACGTTAGTTTATCTTGAAGGTTTCGGATAAGCTCACCAATTTCTATTTCTGGTTTTCGCTTCCTCTATGTCAAGTATTATTAGCGTTTTTGAAAAAAAGTATTTACATCTACACTTGAGCTAATGGAAAATATTACAGACATACATAAATTGAAACAAGGATTAGCTTTGGGACTGTAATCGCTTGAAAACCAGCACATATTAAACGAAAATATATAAAATGTGTAAGTGAACTTTTGACATTGAGAATGGAGAATTTTATCAAATTTGGTTGATGCATTAACATATCCCACTGCATTGGGTTTGAAAGCCACAATGGAATTTATAAAGTGAGACTAACTAGCTCCTTATAATCAAAAATATCATGAAATATCGTAAAAAACTGCACGAGCCGGTAAAAAATTTATTTAAAGCACATTGCAAGTCTCGTCGTTTCCTAAGTATTCGTACACCTTACAAGTTTCGCCTTAAATCTTTAGATGGTTTAGCTGGTTCAGTTTTTGTTAGTAATATCACCCTTTAGCCATCCTTTTAACAATGATTCCTTCATTGTCAGTTGATTTTTTACATGCCCCACGCGCAATCAGAGTTCGAGCTCCATCATTTGATTTGTGATTTATTGCGAATATTTAAAGAAAAACTTACTTTGTGGTATATCAAGAACACGATTTAAGATTTAAAATATAGCATATCGTACAAGGGCATACTTTTCCAATAAAGTGGACAGACTATAGTTGGAAATATTTTAATTGGTCCGTTTGTAGCTTGAAACCACCAATGGAGAAGCGTAAAATATTAAAAAATAATTAATATAAAAATTGCGACATTCATTTTTCCCTTGCAAGAACGCGTATAACTGCGCAGATTTTAAATACTTTTTAAAGCTTTTTTGTAGCTCTTATTTTACTTTATGTAAAGTGCTCTAATCATTTATTAGATTATTGTGATTGCAGTCTCACTTAAGAGTACAAGCAATAATTTAGAACACGAAGGCTAAATCAAGCAACCTCACAATATTAGTAGATATGTAAATATTTAAATATATTTGTCGGTATACAGATTTGTAAATACCAACATAAGCATGCATCTTACTGCTTTAACGTCTAACGATTTGAAAAATTAATTAAATTTACCAGCAATTGCTTGCATTCACTGCCGCTTGCACCATTGATGAGCCAACTCCTCTAGTAATATGATTAAATGACTACCATTTTTCTTCATCACATTGCAAAAGATTTTTTGCCTATGCTTGGCACACTCACAAATACTGTACCTTTTTTTTTTTTGTTTACTCTTGCCCACCTTATGTGCTTCTTCTAGTTTTGTTGATTTTCGATTTCACTATGTGGAAATAGTGCAGCATACATATTTTGCAGGGCTAACAAGCATCATTAATCAAAAATATATGAAAATGTGGTAAACTTCTTGCGTAGGTAGCTAAATATTACTTGAACTAAATCCAAAAAAAAAAAAAACAACCACTACAACAAACCAGTATTGGCATTTACGATACGCTGAACAAAGTTGATCTCCACGAGCTGCGCCAGGTTTTATCAGCAGCAGCCAAGCTGTGGTCAAACATCACTTGTCGTAATAGTAATATTAATAATAATAATAATAATAATAAAACAACATACAATTTTCGTGCCAAGCGCGCTAGTGTGGGCATTTTCGCTTTGCCATAAACGAAAACAAAAAAGTCAAGTATACGCCCTGGCAGGCAGGCAGTCGGGCAGCGAAGCGAGACGGCCAGTTAGTTTAAGAGGCAACGCACCGCTCAAAAATTATCGCACAAAATCAGCGCATCCATTTCGTTCACTGCAAATGAACTTATCGCATATTTGTAATTTGTAGCATGCAGCAACAGCTGCAACAGCAACAGCAAGAACAATAACAACACACCAACCATCGCTGCCGCTCTACGCCTGATGCTCTACATGTTGGCAGTGAATGAGTTGCTGAAGTTGTTTGCCCACTGCCATGCCGCCACGCTATTAGCGTACAATAAATGAATCAGTTTCATGGCAATTTCAACAAGTACGAACGCTGCAACAACAACAGCAACAAATACACCGCTGCAATATCAACAGCGAAAGCGACAAAAGTAAAAGCCAAATAAAAAAAAAAATGGCAAGCGTATAAATATTACAACATAAATGTTTATATACGCTGATGATGATGCGTTGCAAGTTACAAAGCAGAATGTGGAAAAGAGGATGAGGAGTGGAGTTAGCGGCAACGTAAATGTATCTACACTACACTAAGTTGCACGTGACGCCATTTAAAGGCGTCTACCAGTTCGCCGCAAATGCGTTTGCCAGCATACAAACAAACACGCCAGCATACACACACACACGCACAACTACTACTTACATCAACGTAGATATTCTCTCATCGCAACTTCATACACAATTTTGCAAATATACAAAGCTTCATGTGTTACTTGTGGCATTGCTTGTTTTGTCTTCATATCGTGTTGCAAGTTGCCAAGTGTTGTATGTAGTAGATAACATGCGTGCCACTGCGAGCACTATTATTAAAGTGTTGTTGTTGTTTCGTTGTTCCGATTGTGTTGCGATAGCAAAAGGAGATCAATTTACTTGTATGCGCCTGCCACTGCAGTGTTGCATATGAAAGCAACGCAAAAATACAACAAAAAAAACGAATACCAAACAATCTAGTCAAAGTATTATTCTCTTCATTTTATATTACTTTTTTTTGTTGTTCTTTTCATTGGTCACTTACCTATGTGGCTTGTCTTTCTCGCTCCATTATTATGGCGCTGCATATCCTGAAGCTATATTTGCATCAATTCTTAGATACTACTTGCAACGTTCCGCAAGACAGTGGGCTAGAATGTCAGTTGTTTGATTCATTTATGCTATCGAACTAATAAATAATTTTATGTTGATAGACTTTTTATGAAAAGATGACATCTATTGATTTTTATTACTTTAAGTTTTGTTAGAAGTAAATTTGAATGAAAACTGTAATTAATGAAGAGATATAAATAATGTATTTAATTAATTTACTATTTTCGAGAATATTTAGTATTAGCTAAATCTATTTTTTGTGTTCAACAGTCTCCATGTAATATTTTTAAATTCGAGTTGCCATGTTCGTCACCGTATTCGTCGCTAACAGCACACACATTTTCAGGGAAAAAATTTAAATGTAAATCTAAGAAATATATCTTGAGCGCCATATTGTATTACATCTTCCTAAAGGCTGTTTAAAGGTTGCTGACAAACATTTCAGTATGTTTGGGTGTTGTGGTTTCCAAGAAAATAACGAACAATATTTTGAAAACATGTCGGAGTTTTCGATTGGATTCAGATTTCTTGAAGCTGTTCAACCTTTGATTTATCTTTGTATAATTATCATTCAGATGTTTCAAATGCTATATTCAGCTCCCTAATCACTGAATAAAAAATACATCATTGGTATCTTGTATGTGTCGTTTTCTGTATGCAGAAGTTTTGGTATTTTTTCTCAATAATTCCCAATCATGAAACCCAGAAGCAAACAGTTGTGCTTTTCTTTTAATAATAATTTGGAGCTTGCACTATAAAGCTCAGTGTTTGGCTGAGCTTCTCCTACCATTTGTGGTGTGCATCTTTATGTTGCACCACAAATGGAGGCACCTACAGTTTTGTGCCGACCCCAAACGGCAGATGTATTTAATGAGAAGCTCTTTCATGGCAGAAATACCCTCGGAGGTTTGTCATTGCCGAGGGGTGACTGCTATTAGAAAAAAAAAACACTTTCTTAATTAAGATTTTTCTTGCCCTGGCTTTTAACTTACTAAGATCTAAATCACGTATCAAGTCAGTGAGATCGTTTTGATTAATATAGTTTGAAGTAATGGGTTCAAAAACTTGATCATTTGAACCAAAGTACTAAGGGCGTTTTCTTTTGTCGAAATAATGTTCCCTCTTTCCTTTTTTTCAGTCCTTTTAAGGCATTGCGTGTCCATTTCCCACTTAATAAGACTCTGACTAACCAAAGTTGCAACAATTTCTACTCAAATAGCAACTTTTCCAGAAGACAGAGAATCTAATGTAAAAGTTACTATGTGAAGAGCCAATATTTTTTCGAGAAAATAAATTGCCATAAGAAACGTTTTTTCAGTTAGATTATCCACGCTTATTGGAGGCGCAGAACCAGGCAACTCATCACTGTGTGTGATATATTTTTGAGCAGATTCTAGATGGTGGGTAGTTCACATTATGCTTTGATTTTTAGTTAATACCTTTTTTATACATTAAGCAAAAGTAACAATATAATACATAGTCTTTCGGTGCACTCCATGTCCTTGGAACTGCGAAGAGCATATGACGAGATCCTTTATCTGATGACGTTAATAAGTTAACATAATCAGCACAACAAATACTAAGAGTCCAAATTTTGCCCAAAATACGTACGATATAGACAAAATAATTAAAATAACACTGGTTTTCTTATTTCTTAAATTCGGTTTTTCAAACAGGTGGTAACCCTCTTCAAAATTTTTAAATAAATCTACTTCTCAGTGCATCGAAACCTTTCACCTCCACATATTTTACTATTTTACTTAACTTTAGCATAATTAAATAAAATTATACTTTTCCATCAAAGTGGCAACTCTGTTTACAATATGTAGCTACAAACGTTCACTTCGTTAAAGGAACAAACCGTTTAAAATCCATATTTTAATAATGCATAGAGCTTTAAAAATTTAATTTAATAAGACTTTTCAAACAGGTGGCAAGACCGTTCAAGATATAACTGCAAACCTACTCATCGCTGAGACGAAACGCTTTTATGAAACTTAAATTTATTTTAAATATATTTAACATTTCAAGCAAGTGGCAACCCTGTTAAAATTAAAGCTACTAAACAGGTTTAAACAGGTGGCAACCGCATTAAAAAAAAATGTATTTAAATATTTACCCCCTCCCCCCCCAACTTTGAGACTAAGAGCTAGATTTGCGTGTTTTCGCAATTGTATGTAAGCACTCGACGTCTATAGAGTTCTATTTATATGCAATAACAGTAAAATTTTACCAACAAAAATTACTTTTCCACCTCCGAGAGTGTATCTGCCATTAAAAAACTTTCCATAAAATATATCTGCTTTTCAACACAAATGATAGGAGAAGCTCGGCCAACTACTGAGCTACTTAAAAGCATAGTTTAAGCGCTAAATTAATTAAAAAAAAGAATAATTATCGCATATCTTCGTACCTTCCACCCACAGTGCAGCATGCCATCATTGTCATCCTTTCGTTTCTTTTTTAACACACCACCTTTTGTGGTTTGTCGGTTTTATTAACAAAGAAAAATCGTTTTTAAACAATACTTTGATTGTTATGCCATTGTTGAGTGCCACAAGTACATATCTACTATCAGACGTAGAATAACAACAAAAGCAAATACAAATACAGGAATACCTCTATTCGTAGTAGGCAGCAGGTTTTTTCTTTTTGCCAGCCATCGCATCAGCGCCGAGATCTGCAAATTTATTGCATGTATTAGTTATATGCAATCGGAGATATACACACATGCACACTAAATATTAACTCTCCACTTCATTTCATTTCATTTGTGCATCGCTGATATTAACTTCTTTTCATTTCGATCTCTTCCATCCCTTTTTGTTTGTTTTTTATTTGTTGTGCTTTATTTTTTGCTTGGCTTGCCTTCCTTTTAACCATTACAATGGAAAATTGAATAAGCCATCGGCGATGAAATGAAAAATATTGGCGTGATTGCAGTTAAATTAACAATTGGTTTTTATGCGATTGGCGCACATACAAATATATATACATACACTCATATATGTATATGTATGTAGATATGTACTTATTTACCAGCACTTTCCTGCCAATACACAATCATGCATACATGCATACGTTCACCGCTGCATATGGTTCTATCATCAGTGCCACACTAATAGTTATTTGTTGCAAGCGAAAACAATTGCGATAAACGATAAACGTTACGATTGCTATTTTCTACACACATATATACATATATAAACACACATTTATACATTGTCCTTGTTGCTGCGTATTTACCAATTTCCATTTAGTTAGTTACGTGAAAATTGCTTTGGCAGCTTTTGTGGCTGCTTGGTTTCCGTAGCCTCCTTCAACGCCACAACGCCGCTTTGCGATACGCTTTAGGCGTTTAAACGAACGTGCCACAAACTGGGAGGTATTTACTTTTTCATTGTTTGCTGCGGGAAATTGATATCATTTTTCACTTTTCGTTTAAGCTATTGAAACTGGTATTAGCTTTTTTTCGAATATATGGCGCTTTCGTATTGTCTAAAATTATAAATATGTAAATAGGAGCTCTTTTTCAAATAGCATTTGAAAATCACATTTGAATAAAGCTAAGGTTCTTATAAGAGTGCATAATAAGTTTAAGGCAGTTATATAAATCTTCGATTTTCAATGGATTATTTAAATTTTTTTATTAAAAAAAAAAATTATCGGCTTAAAAAATAACTCACAATTTTATTGAGCTCGAGGCCAGTTTGTGGAACATTTTATTTGGAAAAAAACAACAATAGTTTTTTAATGGTAGAAGTTATAGTACTATTTCATCAGACTTCTTTTTATTTAATTAATTATTTGTATTCTTCATCACCACTATCCCAGACTTTGAACCAAGGACTTCGTGGTTGCAGAGCCAACACGCTACATGCTGTGCTACGCTTGCCGAGTGGACTGTTGTGTTTATTCCATCTTCCTTTAACAAACCAACTACAAATAAGAACAGCTAATCTGCCGCTATTTAAACTTGCTTGGGCGTAAACAATTTTATATTCACTATTTTTAGTCGGCTTGTTCATGCAAACATTGAAAGTTGAGTAGCCTCAAAATTAAAAAAAAATCCACCTATATGATCTTCAATGATTATACATTTTGCTAGATGTAAGAGGGCAGCTTGATAAGTTAGTGACTTTTTGAATTTCCTGCGCAGATCCTTTAAATGCATCACTGCTGCCCATAACTGCCATCTATTAATAGAGCACTGTCAAACTTTGAGCAAGCTGCGTCATTTAGTTAATCTTGACAGCCATTGAAAGCAATGACTTTTAACAAAAATGGAAAAAATTTTAATTCGTGTAATGATTTAGTAATATTTTTGCGTAAAAAACCATCACCGAAACCAAGGAAAGGAAATACTATGGGAAAACTGCACCATCAATTTCAATCATTAAGAATCGGTTTACTGAGTTCCGTTGTGATCGTATCAGCAGAAGTGACGCCGAACATTCAGGTCACCCAAATGAAGTCGTTGCGCTAGAAATCGTCGATAAAATCCATGGAATGATATTGGCTGAATTGAGAATGAGAGTGTGTGAGGTGACTGAGACTGTCAGCATCTGAACTGAGTGGGTACAAACCATGTCACACAAATATTTGGATATGAAGAAGCTATCCTCGTGATGGGTGCCGCGATTGCTCACACTCAACTATAAGCGACCATTTCAAAGGATTGGCAAAAATTCATAAAATGGGCTACGAACTGCTTACCATCCAGCATATTTTCAAGTGAATTTTTTTTTATTTCCAAACCCGAAGAAAGGATTCGGCCAAATGAAGAGGTGATCACAGAAACAAAAGTCTATATAAAGTGCCTTAAGGAGAGCTATTATTTGGTAGGAACAAAAAAATTGGAAAATTACTGAACCAGTTTTTCAGTGCAAGTTGAACTCTGTTTAAACTCAGTATGCAGTTTTCCAGTCAACTTTTAACAGAGTTTAAACTAAGTTTAAACGGCCGATCACGCACTTTAAACTGAGTTTAAACCTGCACTGAAAAACTGGCCTTAAGTGAAAAGAGTTTAAATGACAATATTGAGAAATAAAACGAACTATTGCTGAAAAAAATTAATTTTTTTTCAAAAGGTAAATGACTTTCTTCAATTAAATTATTGATTTTTAAAATATACGAATATCAGACCTTTGGAGAAAATCATTCCTAATTTTGTTAAAATTTTAACATTGTCAAATTATGCATTCAAGAACAGTCTACAAACATAAATTTAAAAAAAAAAAAAACGTTGCTCTTCGTCTCCGATATGCCATTCTTTGTTAATTACAGTCATTACAGTCAATAGAAATGTTTACGATTAATTTCGCACAACGGCCTCATTGCACCTGTTTCTAGCTTTACTTATTTAATAATGCAATAAAACATTATCCAATCCCAGCAAATAGTTACGTGGTGACTTTTACTGCGAAATTTTTATTGTTTTTTTTTTGCTTGAAAATTTATTTCGTGGTGTAATTAAAACCCATCAGAAAAAAATAAAAAAAGCATTTTAAGCTTTTTCACCACCCTTCAAAAACCGAAAAATGTTCATAGGAAAACTCAATCCAAGACGGAAAATATATGCTTTTCTTGAGCCAAAAATCTATTATAAAGTTTAAAAACTAATAGGTTAATTCGAAAACAAGGTTTTTTTTATTTAAGCCTTGGGCGTGCCAAAAAAGAGGTTTCATGTCTATCAACTTGTTTAACTTTTCTAAAATATTCCTGAAATCTTACAATAAAAGTTGAGTCTTCACACTTTTATATGCGCTCTTTAAATAACTTAATTTTTACTCAGCTAATTTTAACAATCAATTTCCATTATCCAAGATGTTGAAAAGAAGACAATGTCATACATTTGTTAACGGCTACCATATTTATACCTTTTGTCGCGCTAGGCATTTTCATAAGGATATGTATACATGGACAACATTAAATAAAAGAAAAATATTTAAGAGTCAAGTTAAACGTCGCTCAACTCACGCAAACGTATAAAATTTTTCCACATACAAACAGGTATTCACCTCTTTTTATAAGTTCTAAACTACTTACCTTTCTAAGTATTGTGTATGCATGCTTGTGTATATTTTAATTTTACTTTTTACCACCAAACACTAACACACTTTCGCACTCACCACTTTCATGCAATAACTTGCCACAAATGTTAATATAATAAATATATCGAATGCGTTTCAACCTTTATGCGCGCTGACACTGGCAGTTGCTACGCCAATAAATATGCGTTGCTCGCCGTTTTGTCGTTGTCGTCGCCATCGTTAACTGCAATGGTGTCCTGGTTGCACATTACAACTTGGACTACTGAAAATTAAAAAAAAAACTAAAACAAAAACCTATTGCAATTGCGATGAATGTGGCGCATTAAATTACATACATTGTGCGCCAGCGCGTCAGCAAGTCAGCCTTTAACCAAGGGAGCAGTTGTACGAAAGTTATTGTAGCACCAAACGCTGTGCCCGGCTGTCTTGCATTTTGCGGATTGCAAGCAAATGCGTAGCGCATTCATATATACATACGTACAAGTACAAATCTCTTCACGTACGCACATAAATAAGTACATATATTTTGTGCAACTATTGGTGAAATGCATAAATAAGGCATTCCAAAGTGTCAAGAGTTCGAGGCGAACTCCTAAAATGTACACAATGCTGCTTGCAAATAATTGCAATGAGAAAATTATCAAGTTGCAAGTTGCTATATATCCACTACATAGTGCCATAGCTGTCTCGTTGCACAGTCTTGTTGTTGTTGACATTGGAATAGAAATCAGTTGAGTTTGTTATTGCGTAAAGTACTCGTTTGTTTTGCAACATCGATGAGCTGGACAATGTAATAAGTAGCAGCTGAGTTTATTGATTTCAGCAGCCGCTAGGGCTTGCCGAGGTCAGAAGCGTTTTTGTTATAAAAAGTGTTTTGTTTTGGTAGCTTTAACATCTCTTTACTTCAGGGTTGATGAATACAGAACGCAACGTTGCATATGGGAAAGATAACATAAAGTTATTTTTGTAATTACTATTAAGGGAAAATGTTCTTTTCTCAATTAGCTTTAAAAAAAAGTTCTTGCTTTTAAATGCGTTATTTGAGAACCCAATTTGTATTTAAAGGGGAGTTAAATTCGCAAATTAACTTTTTCGATTCAAATTCTAAATAATGTGTCATTATTATACACTTTAAAGAGTAAATATTTCAGGCAAAACATTACCATTTAGGCATATAAATCGTGTGGCCGCTGTGATCGAGTCGGTGGGGAATGGAGTCCCAGCCAGGGCAAGTAAAATATGATAGCAAAAGTTTTTTCTAATAGCGGTCACCAATTGGTAGACAATGGTAAACTTCTAAGGGTATTTCTCCTTAAAAAAAACTTTTCAAAAAATACATCTGCTGTTCGGAGTTGGCACAAAACTGTTGGCCACACCATTTGCAGTATAAAATAAAGACGTACACCACATGTGGTAGGAAAACCTCAGCTAAATACTTCAGAGTGTAAGCGCTAAGTTAATATAATTATATGTATAAATTGAAACCTGAAAAACACTAAAACCTTTTTTCCATTTAAAAAGAATTTTCAATATTTAAGCATTAAAAAACGGTTTCTCTAGACAAACAGTTCGTTAAGCGTTGCCTCTGAGACACACAGAGGCTCGTTGTGGTGCCCAATAAAAAATTTACTGCAATCTGCAATGATATTGCCTCTATTCAATCCAGTAATTATCTTAAAAGATATCGTGCTAAGGCTAAGAGTTTCTTTCAGAAGTGAGCCCAAACCGTTAAACATATTTTCTGTTTAAGTTTTTAATTCAAAAGTATAATTTTTTATATTTCGGTGATATGTGCAATAAGCAATTGATGAGTGAAAAAAGGCAAATACAAAGGCCAAGCAAACTCGTTCTAAAATACGAAAATCTAAAATCGACTTAATTTCAAATTGTTTTTTGAATTGGTCTTCAAAATATTTAAATTATCTTTTTTTATCTGCAAACCGTTGTACAATTTTAAATTATTCGATCTTAGAATTTGCCAGTAGGGATGTGTTTAATTATAAAACACTACAACATATATTTTAAATTTATCTATTTCCATTTCGATATTGTCATCGCTATAAGTTAATATTATTATCGTTGAAGTAATTGTAATATATCGATGTCGGTGTGTACTTTAAGTCGATATGCCAATGAGGTTCGAATCTCAGCCAATACAAGTAAATCTTAAGCGTAAAAAAATTATTTTCTAATAGCGGTCACCCCTCGGCCGACGTTTGGAGTCGGAGGCTTCAACGAATAAAAATAACCAAGCGAGTACGTAAAAGGTTATGTACAGTATTGCCAATTTATTGTATATTAATTTATTTAATTCTTGAAAATACTCGAAGCGCAATTTAAAATTTCTAAAGTACACTTTACAGCTTCAAAAATAAAATAAACAGTTTCTGAAATACATTTTACGGTTTATGAACCATCAATATACAACTTCTGAAATACTTTTTACGTCTTCTGAAGTTAGTTGACTGTTTTCTGAAGTAATTGACTGTCCATTTTATGATTTCCGTAGTACAATTGACTGTTCTGAAGTTCATTCTCCGTTTTTCAAAGTACAGTTGATTATTCTGAAATACAACTTATGGTTTCAGAAGTGCAATTGACTACTCCGAAATTCAGTGCTATTGAAAAAAGGGAAGTAAAACAACAATTAATTAATTTAAAAACATTTTCAGGGTTAATTGGGATTAATTTAATACAATTTGATGGAACAAATAATAAACGATTGCGTTTAATTTAACTAGTAATAAAAAGTGAATAAAGATCGATAGCAGTTCAATATTTTTAATTTTATTATAAACGATAAAGAAACTGATATACTCGGTTAAGTTTTTGAACTTCTTAGAGACATCTGGAAATCCACATCAACGATTTGTACTTAATTCTAATTTGTTTGCGTAACTTGGATCTTCCACGGTTATGCATCGGAACAAGGCTTTTCATAGCTTTTACACCATGTTATTGAAATGGTGCTTTTATCGGTGTTTTTAAAATATCAAAACTGTGTGTCCTCTCAAAGCTGGTTATTTATTAAGCAGATCTTTTTGAATTGGCTGAAAATACTGAATGTATTGCAAATAAAAGGCTTAATTTTGTAAGTAATAAAAATTTTTAAAATAGAGAATACTGAAAAAAAATTTTAGCTTTTAGGAATGTGACCTTAATTTTAATTGAATTTAGTTTGACTAAAATTTTGCAAAAAAAAATTGTTATTGCGAATATTATAGAGAAATTCACTGGTCTATTTTCACTATACATATATACGTGAAATAAAGTTGTAATATTTTCTTTTTTTAATTTTAATAGCAGACGCATTCGTCACTCGTAGTGCCCATTTACAAGCACATTAAACATTTTTCTCTCATTAGCCCGCTAAGTTCTTCACAAAAACGGTATAAAAAACACTTAGTACATATAAATTTGCTTACTTAAATAGATGGAAACTTTTCGCTAGCCGCCATCTGATAGAGGCTGACCCGTATGACTGCCTGACTGCCCGCCGGTTCAGTGTCATAAAAACGTCATAATGCGCTCGCCGTCATAAAAGCTTAGTTAAGCGGCAAGCGACTACTAATTTAAGCCGCCAACAAAACATTTATTTCTTTTTTTTCGTTGTTATTGTTGTTCATGTACAAAACTCACTTTCGCCACAAATGTTACAGCGACGCGTCATAATACTCACCAGACATAAGTTAACTACTGTCGCCCATTGTTTTTCTATGCAGCAGTTTTTGCATTCTACTCTACTATTCGTATATGTGTAGTTATTCACACACACACACACTCTCGCACCGACCAATGCACGTGCAAAAGTGCAGAGAGAAAAATTGCACATTCATAATGTGAATGCGCAGAAGAAAAATGATTTCTTGTCGGTTCTTATTAAAAATGCAAACAGCAGTCAGTCGTGGCAGCTAATGGCTGCCGTACTGCCGTACAACCCCTGTATGCGGCGACCGCCCTGACTTTGTACTTTGGTGGGACTGCAGTGTGACGCCATCGTTTACGAACTACTACTTAGGTGCTACATACTGGTATGGCATCATCAACGTCATTGTCATTAGACGCTTTCGCGTGTTGGTCATCGTCGCCGCTGTGCTATTCAACCATGGGAGCTGTGAATCAAAGCGTTGGTGTTGCTTTCGATGGACAGTCGGGCTTTGTGGCGCTGCCTTTTGTAATATTTGGTTTGACTTAATTGTTGTGCAGTCGCTTGCCTGAGTTTGGAACAGCGTCGTAATAGTGAAAATTAAGATTAAGTTGAAGATGTTGCAGCAAGCTGTAGTTGCACATCAACTTAATTGCTGCTGTTGCTGCAGTAGCGCACCGGAGAGTGTCTTCCATCTCACGCGGCAAACAATTTGTTCGTTAATATTATGCTGCACTATAAAGCATATGACTAACCGTTTTCTATAGAATTTCGAGGAAATATATATTAAGTTCATTCATCTTTGCCGCAAGACATTTATGGTTATGCTGGTTGCAGACTTTGATAAAAAAAATTGCAACAAACTTCACTTTTATTGTGGAAAAACTATTTTTTAATTAATCTGAAATAAATATTTTTCAATTAACTTTAAGAAATATCCACAAATTTTAAGAAATATCGAATTTTAAGACTCGTACATTGTGCAGGAAAGTGAAATGGCAAAGAACCTTTTTAATCTACCCTTCTCCTTGATACCAGCACTAGCTGTGCTTTCTAATATAGACTACGAGCTTTTCACCGTTAGTAACCAGACGAAGCTTGGAAGCTTTACTGGTTTCACACGCTGTGTCCACATATTTTAAGGCCCTCCCCTCTAAGAGAATTTCTATGAAATAATGTTTCCATCATCCTTCTAACTTTAACTCTGTTCATCTCCTCGTCCGGCGAATGAAAGTTTGTCCTAATACTTTTTTGCACTTCTGATTCCAATGATCCTAATTCACTTAACGCAAAGCAATTTCCTTTAAATTCTGCTTTATCGTAAGAGCCATACACTTTTTAATTTTTTTTTTTTGATGCGTCCAACACAGCTTGTTTTTATTTAAGATCTGGTTTGACTCTCCGGCGTCTTAAAATCTTTTCTCCATGTTTTTTTTTTTGTTTTTTGAGACTCCACAGCACCTTCTTTCATAGTTTTCGCGCACTCTGAAGTGCCTCCATCAAATGGCTGCGAAATAGGTCCCACTTCATAGGGTCTTCAAGACCCGATAGCGTGGTATTTTGCTGCTCTTCATATCACATTATTCTTCTATTCTGCTTAAGTTTAAACATTGAAACAGTTTATTTATTTTGCAACTATTCTATTGTATTGGGTCATCAAGTTGCTGACTGGTGGCATAAGCTCAGTGGTCTCATTTACTTTTGATCACGGAACGCTAAGTTTGATCGAGTCTAATCATTCTAAGAGAAGTGCCTTTTCAACTTTCTCGCCACTTGATTATACGGACGTCAAAACCCCTATGACACTACAAAGATTAAAGTTGTCTCTTATTGATTGAAAAAAAATAGTATAGTCTCGTTAAAAAGGCTAAGATCGATTAAAACATTTTCTAAAAAACGTAGAATATATATTTAAATAAAGCGGTTTTTTATTTAGGAAATTTTTTAGTTAACTCTTAAACAGTTCAGAGGTTCTTATACTTGAAAGCGGTCAAACTCTATGAGCTTATTCAAAAAAGTTTTAGTTATGAATATAATAAAGTAACAACTGCAGTAACTGCTGCTTAATTCTTCTTAAAAAAAAATATAATTTAAATGCTGCCAAAATAAATTGTTTCGCCGAATTTTACTCTCTAAAATCGTGAGAACATTTTTTAATTAAATATATATTTTTTAATTACCTTGACAGCTTCCCGTCTAAGATTTGCATACTCTATTAGTAATTTAATCTTAATTACTGTAGTCGGTTTATAACCATACAAACTATTTATAGTTAAATGTGAAGCATACTTGAGTTTCCCTACCAAAGTGCTCCCTCCAAACCAGCAATTTTTAGAATACTTTAAATATCAGTCAGCAACACCACCATCCTTTGCTGCCACAATCACTTTCGTGTTTACACTAAATACCATTAGCAACGCGATTGGCAAAGGCGCTCCCTTTATGCAGCTGCAATAGACTGGCCTGTTAGTAAATGCTGGCTTTCATTAAGATTGTTAATTTAAGATCTGTGGCGTAATTTCAACTACATACAATGCCACGGAAGCGAGTGGCAAGAAGCGACATGCTGCACAAAGTGCCAGCTGGAGTTGCTGCACTGGAGTTTGCCGAGAAGTTCTAAATATACCTTAGATACTCGTATACATATGTTATCAAGTAAAGCTGGAGAGCGATGCAGTTTTTAATTTTAGTGCATTTTAACTAAAGCGACTGCTTGCAAGCGTAGCCAAGTTGCAAGTACGAGTAATATGTAGATGCGGCGGCTGTCGAAGGAAGTTGAATTTGAAGTACTCGTATTTGTGCGAAATTATTTGTTTGCTATTAGTACTTCGACACATTGGCGTGTGAAATGTGCTAACTTTTGTTTGTACATATGTGTGACTGCGTACATATTTGCGTGTGTGTGTTGTGTGTGTGTGTCTGAATGCTGGCTTTTACACCGCTGTGTTTATAATGATATGTTGCCTGCATTCCAACATGCCTGCATTAATATTTCCTGCAGCATGCCACAAATAACTAAGAAAATAATTGAGCATTCATATTAGCAATTTAAAATTTATTCGAAAGCGCATGTGTGTGTGTGTGCTGCAATTTGCTCTTCATAAATATGTCTCTCGACGTCCATCATTCCAGGGCATTCAAATTTGATTTTATACTCGCAACGGACATAAATACACAGCCGACTGGCTACCGCTGCAGCCCAACCTAGCCACATCAACGGAAACACAACTCGTCGCGTAATTGTATTAAATGAATTGTGCAACACAAGCGTGGCAAGTGCAACATGAAGTCATGAAAGCGAGTTACAAGAAAAAAAAAAAAGGTTTATAAAAGAAGCACCAAGTTATATAGTACACCCAATAACGGAATTATAACCGCACCACATACATATGTTTCATTTAAAAAATTTTGATTTTTTTTTCAATTATGTAAGTTACAATTCATTTTCATACAAACATCACAAAAATCAAAATCTCAAACTTTGTAGAAAATTAAAAACAACTTAAAAAATTTTTTTTTAATTATTTTTTATTGAATTTCATTTGCCAAAATGTACGTTAGAAGTGGCAACAAGTTATCACTAATTTTTTTTTTAATTTTTTTAATGCATTCATGTACTAATAGTACGTATTTATTGCGATCTAAAATATATTTTGAATATTTTTTAATTAAGTCATTTTCGCACAAACATCACAAAAATCCAAATCTCAAACTTTGTAGAAAGGTAAAAAACAACTTTCAAAAAGTTTTTAATTTTGTTAAAGACTTTTTTTTTAATTGTTTTGAATTGAGTTTGATTTGCCAAAATGTGCGTTAGAAGTGGCAACACGTCATCATTAACTTTTGAAATAAACTCACCACGTTTTCAGAATTTTTGAAACTTTATTTTTCTTATTTTTACTTCACATTACTTTTTAATTATTATTATTTTCTAATAGAATCTATATATGTAAGTCCAGGAAAATTAAAAAAAAAATCAAAAATTTCGAAAACTATCACCAAAGATATCGAATTTTAAATTTTTATAACTTTGTAGGTTTAAAGTTTTGTAGCCTATTTAATTAAAGTGTTAAGGCAACTTGAAATTTTTTAGAATCTGTTATGTGAAAGGAAATATGCTGACTTCTTCTAAGTTGTTCGCAAAATGTTAAACTTAGGTGAAGATGGGGTTTTTTTTTTAATCAGCGGAAATTCATGCAATTTTTTGTGCCGCGGTTATAATTCTGAGACGGGGTACCTATGTATGTTGATATTTGAAATGGCGCAAAAGCATGTTACACGAAATAATAATCTTTGTGGCATCGGCACACACACACCAACTCGAAAACATCCGCTCGATTATGGTAGTCATTTCACAAGACAGCTTCGGCTACTAACGTTCCGATATCAAACTGTCCAAAGTTAGAATGTCGGGACCGCCCTTGTACTGTACGGCAACCGCCATTTAAACGCCATCGATGCTGTTCGCTGTCTACTGTCCGCCGCTGCCTATTGCATGTTGCATGTTGCCTGTTGCCTGCCTGTTGCCTGCCTGCTGCCTTTTTCCTTTAGTAATTACAGTCGCTACGCGTTGTTGCATCCTCGTTGTTGGTGGTGGTGGTGTGTCAGCCGTGACTGTCAGTTATACGCGAAACAATGTCCATCCATTGCCACAATCTCTCTCGCCCTTCTCACAATCAAATTGCAACATTTACATTGCCTGCTTTTTGCTGCAGTGAAGAGAAAAAGGGTGAAAGAAAAAAACGCCAAGTTAACTGGTAGAATCAAAGTAAGCTAAAATCAAAAACATAATAGAGAAAGAAGAAAAAAAAATTATTAAAGCAAAACAATTGTCAGCACAAAAAGCACAGCAGCCGCTGCAATAAAAGCCAACAACACATTTTACATGGATTCGTGGATGCGGCTACTGCTACAAGCCGCGCGGTAACTACTACTTGCAACCACGTTGCACGAAGCTCCACTAAACGCAAACTGAGCCCCAAAATCTGCTTTTATTAGGTTTCATTTGGTCTTGAGTCTATACTGACACATTTTTACTTTTATTTCAATTCTTTTCTTTTTTTTTTTTTAATTCAGCTTCTTTTTCTGCTTTCTGTTGGCCCAAAACTCGAGCACCTTTGGCGTTATTTGCTCCCGCTTCCTGTAATAGCAATCTCCGACGTTTCTCCTTCTTTTTGCTGCCTGCGCGCTACCTTAAACGCTTTGTGTTCTTAACAATCCAATATTATTCTGTTCTAATGCTTGTTTGTTTGTAGTTTTTGTAGCCACTGGCATCATATTTTGTTGTTTTCATTTTTTTCGTTTTTTGTTTCTTGTTCTCTGCGTTTTGTATTGCTACTTGTTACAACTTGTGATTTTAGTTTTGGTTTAAGTGTTTGATATAATGATTATAATTGTGTGGCACGAATGGTTGATTGTAATAGTATAAGTTGAAGAAGAAGAAGAAGGAAGGATTATATGTAGATAAATGATAAATAGAATAAAAAGGCATATTAACTTGTAATGGGAAATTAAAGCAGAATTCCTTCGAAGGCATGACAGGAATTACAAAACAGAAAAAAAATTAAAAAGGGGTGGAGCGAATAAAAATTGTATTGCTCATGACGTCAAAAGGAGGTGTTAATTTCCATTAAAATCATGAGCTAGCATTGATTGAAAACCTTCTTTGTTGTTTGGCTAGCTTTAAGAGAAGTTTTGGTCGGCGGTCAATAAATCGCTCGAAGAAGCATTTATTTTTATCTAAAATTTCTTTAACAAATATTGCAGAGAAAAAATAAAAGTAAATAATCTATTTAAACAAAAGTACAGACTATGCAGTGATATTTTTCAACTAAAATTTTGTAGCAGACGCAGCTTCAAACTTATTCACTAACACTTCAGAAAACCTCAAATTTATTTCAGTAAAGGTTTAACGAATTTCCGTCAAGTTTCAATGTATCCAAAAAAGGCTCACTTGTATTTAAGAAAAGCTCAAACATGTTTCATTTAACCGTTTTAATATACAAATGTGAAATAAATGTATCCATATTACGTTTGAGATTTCTTTAAAAAGGTTTATGTTCTATTAAACTGCGTAGATCCACCGTAATTGGGTATGAAAAATTAAATAAATAAAACAAGAAATTTCGCTTGGTTTCCGAAACAGAACGCAATAGTACCATATCACGTATAGTGCAGGCTCGTTACACAACAGTGTGATTGGAGTTGCCGTGTGCTGAGCTAAACATTTGAGATTACATTAATTTAAGTGAGGTAGATTATGGTGTGGTGCATTTATGTGAGATGAAATTAAGTGTGGTGAATACAGATGTGGTGAGTTTATGTGTGGTGAGTTAAAGTGTGGTGGGTTTTGATATGGAAGTTAAGATATGTTCAGTTAAGATCTGAAGAGCTTAAGTGCAGTGAGTTAATGTTTGGCGACTCCTGCTATGGCGAACGCAAAAAGAACTTGATGCTGTCCAAAATCAGTTTTCTGTGCACCAATCCCGTCGGCACCATTTGCGTCTTATTTTACAAGTTAAATTTTTTTGATTTACTAACGCCGCTTAAGCAAAATGTTAAGAGTATTTTATTAGCGCATTTCTATAATGCTTAGGTTGAATTGCTAAGTTTTTCATGAAAAATATTTTTGACACTACTGGCACGTGATATCTTAAAATTAAAAAAGAAAACTATGAAATTTTATATTTTTCCTATCGACAAGCATATGTCATAAAGTTAGTTAAGAAGCTACCGCTAGTTATTTATCGCAGTGCTAAAATCCAAAGCAAGCACTAAACTTGTTAATTGCCTTTACTTAGCCATTGTAAAATAATAAAAGAACAAATATGAAATGCCAGTATTTTTTCACTTTATCACTTCCGCATGTGTACAGAGCGAAATGCGTTAGAAATTCGCAGAAATCCTGTACTATTCAGTTGGCCAAATGCTACTGTCAAATTCGTAATAAAATCCTTCTATGCATCTCCACTTTTTATTGATCATGAAACATGCGGCGGCTTCCACTTTAGCCATTTAAATAACATTTCTGGCTATAAATTCAGCTGAATTGTTTTGTGTCGGCTATGGTTTAGCACATTCACTAGCAAAAATCATAAACGGGTCTACAAAGAATTGTGAGCGGACAAAAGCACGGTTGTCAATAGCGATAGCTGTAAAAAAAAAGCTTTTTCTACTTTCCAAAAACCTAAATGCTGCCCTTTTTTCCTATAATGTATGTATTCAGGTAGATTCACTGCTTTCATATCGGAATGACTGTTCTCTAGTTAGCTGCAACGTGATGTCGGAAGAAAAATAATTTTTTTTTTTTATTTGAACGTTATGCTTGCTAGCTAAGTGATATATATTTCAAATTCGTTTTTAACTAAGAATTTTATTTCAAAAGTTGAAACTAAACTGACGCTTACTCAAAAACGCAATTATATTTAAAAAAAAAAAATTATTGAAACATAATTTGATTGAATCTGCTACCTAAGTGATATTAATTCCAATAAAAAATGGTATTTAACAGCAAATTGTATTTAAAAATTTTAAATTTACTCAAAAATTCAATTCCATTTTGAAAAAAAAGGAAACTCAATTTGATTGAATCTGCTAGATAAGTGATATTTATTTCAATGCAAATTTTATTTAACAGAAAATTGTACTTCGTTAAAAATTTCAAATGAAATTAAGAAATTACTTAAAAACTCAAATTACTTAAATTACTCAAAAATTTTAAATTTATTGAAATTGAATTTAATTCAATCTGGAAATAAAATATATATTTATTTTTTTAATTTTTGCAAAATACCGTTACTTTTAAAATATATTGCTTTTCAAGCTAAAATATTCAAAATTTATTGGTATTTTTCAATCGATATACCTCTTCAAGCAATAAAAGCTATATAGACCAATTTTAAATGTTAGATTTTAATGCAAGAAATAAAAAGATGTGAAACAAAATTGATGAAATTTACTTAAATTTATTTAAACGAAAAATAGTTAAGTTCACACTTAATATATAAATTGTAAGTAAAAGATAATTTTGAATTTGTAATAAATTATTTCAACCGAGAAATAAAGGAAAAATGTGATACAAAATACAAAATAAAAAATTTAAATTTTTTTAACATTTATATGGCACGTATATTAAAGAAATTCACGACTATTTTTTGAAATATTTAATTTTTAATGTGAAATGCAGTAGATTTTTGGAAAAAAACACGCGTAACAGCGCCACAAAGCTACCGGAATTAAAAAAAATTTATTAAGGAACCCAAATTTGAGAAAAGTTTTGTTGAAATTTTATAAATTAAAAAAAAAATTTAACTGTTTATTTTATGAAAATATTCACAAGGAGCTTTCATAATACGACAACAATTATTTATTTATATTTTAATAAAATACTCGTATATAAATAAGAAATAAAAAACGTTAAGTAAACTGACAAAAGTGCTTAATATTTGCTGAACTTCAAGAAATTAAGGGTAATTCCTTACAAGCAAACTCACAATCATTCTACACAAACCAACTCAATGACGGACGCATTCTTGTTCGCCCACTCGCATTTCTAATTTTTGATTTATTTTCACCATTTCTTCTTCTATTTATTTATTTTTTTTTTGTTGTAGTTATTGTTTATTTTTAAACTCTTTCCTGACTACGCGCTCGCCACTTTTGTGCTAACTGCTAATGCAACCGTTTATTTATGCATTTACAGTTATTGGCCAACAAACCACACAGCCGGAATTGCCAATTTACGGTGATCCCTACACGGACATTGCACTGGATCTAGTCTTCCCAAAGGGGAATCCAACATTCCTGCTTGATGGCAAAAAATTACAGCTGCTACAGCCGCTCGATCGCGATGAGGAGAATCTGAGTCACATTGTCTTTCAGGTGAGTGTGCGCGCCGCCAACTGGCAAAACTGGCAGCTAGCGACTGTGGTGTTCTTAGTTATGAAATATTTATCTAGTGGAGCGGCACAAGTGGCTGTACATACATACATGCATATGTAAGCACTCGTATGTGTGTGAGTGTGTGTATGTGTGTTTATTATACAATTCGGCGCACCAAAGGCGGTCTGCTGACGGTGAAATGACACACACACACACACACACACATGCAAACAATCATAAATAGCTGCCTTGATTTGGATGTGAAAAAAGCGGTTGGTCATAAAAAGTTTTCGCTGCAAAAATTAAACAAAAAAAAAGCAATACAAACTCGCGCTGGCTTGCCGCTGTGAGATTTTGCTTGGTGAAATGCAAATTTTTATGGCAAAATTTTACAGTTCCGCGCCAGTTACAGCAACACACAAAACTAAAAAAAAACAAAAGAAAACGCTTAATAAACAAATATGCAAACAGTTTATGGCTGCTTTACTTTTTGCGATTTGGTGTGCAGCGAAACATTTTTTTATGTACATCTTCTTTTGCCACTAACTAACTGCGCGCACGTTTGTCTGCGTGCGTGTGTGTTTATATAGAATGTAATTGTTTTCTTTATTTTTCGTTTATCTTCCATTTTCATTTTGCTGCTGCACCACAGGTCTCCTGCACCATTCGTGCAACGAACAAGCGACGCAACATTCCGATTATTGTGCGCGTATCTGATGTCAACGACAATGCGCCGCGCTTCATGAACACACCCTATGAGGTCACCGTGCCGGAGGTAAGAAATGAACAATATTTAAGAACAAACAAACAAACAGACAATCAAACAAACAAAAAAGAAATTAAAAACTTTCTTAAATATAGCAGAGAAAACAAAAAACAGCATTTCCTTTAATTTAACAGCATAAACATTCGCAAGCAAACGTCTTCACTGTAATCTTGATAAGACGCTTAGCGGGAAACGGCGACCTGCACAGCCGCAGCCACAGCCACCCCGATCACCGTCACTCTTAAACAAATCCACAAATGCAATATCCCGCTTTGATTATTTGTTGCGCAGAATATTTGGCAAAGCACATTGAAGCATTGTGTGCGTGTGTGTGTGTGTGCAACATGATCACAACAACGACAGCAATAACACAAAAACAACAAGTCAAAAACAATATCACAGCGCTGCTTTACTCTCGCCGAACCTAGAACCGCCGCACAAGCAACGTGGGCAACGCAAACAATTAAATGTGAAACGTTCTAAAGCAATGCGCCTGCGCAGACCTGTTGCAGCTAAATATATGTGTGTGTGTGTATGTCTGTGTGTGTAGTGTTTCAGGCCCAGCTGGTTTTTCGCATTAGCGGCGAAGTTTGGCGTTGTGTCCGCTGGCGCAAGTTAAATAACCTGGTGGGTGGTTTCTTGTGGTCGCAACTGGTTTTTCGCGCCCACGCGCTATAAAATTTCAAACTAAAGGCGAATGTGGCTAAAAAAAAAAAATTGCTCACAAATGCTTACTAACCGCTATGGCTATGGCTATTGCTACTGTTGCTGTTGTTGTTGTTTTATTTTTAAATGACTCGCAAGTCAATTCAGTTAATATTGACGTTTACTGCGAAATAAATGGTGCAAGTATATAAATATATTTATAAGTGATATACCAGCGTTCTGCGGCGCAAGTAAGAAAATTAAATTGAGTTTTGTCGAAGTGCATAAAATCAAATGACTTGAGTGCCAAAATTGTCATAAATTTAGCAAATGCGCTCACCTAACGTTTATTTTCTTTAAACAACTAATCAACGGTCAAGTTGATTTTTTTCTTCATTTTGGTAGGTTTAAAATAAAAAGCAAGTGTCTGTGTATCTCCGTTTTTGATCATAATACTCTTATAAATAAAATTCTAGTATATTCAGCTTTAAAAATGTATAAGCCTCCTCTTCTATATACAATATTAAATCCATAACTAATTCAGTTTCACCTTCAGCAAATTCAAAAGAAGTGCGATTAGTTTCAGTTAAAGAAATACACAATGAAGCAAGTGCTATTGGAGATAAAATTATAATAAATTAAATATAATTCTGATAATAAAAAATAATAAATGAATTACATCTACCTATTACGAAAAACAAAAAAAAATCAGAGTAAAATAAAACTTTATCTAACTATATAAGAAACGGTTTGAGCAACAGCTCGTAGCCCACTTAAAAATGAATAAATGGCGATTGGGGAACTAATGGCAATTATAACTGTACCAAACCCTTATCTAGTACAGCATAAAAAAATAATAACAAATATAAATACATTAAAATAAAATAATTTTTAAAATGAGTGTATATAATCACACTAATAAAGAAATAAATAAATAATGGAAATTAAAAAAAAACATAATAAGTATTGCAATTTGATAAAAGTAGATAAGTTTGTTCTTTAAAAAATAATTATTTTAATTGCATCACAAAAAGGTTGAAAATTTTCTTTTAATCCAATATTATTGAATTTATTCGAATATTTTCCATTCTTAAAGAGTTAAAAACGCAAAAAAATTTTTTTAAACACAAACTGCCAAAAATATTATACGAACAACAATGGAATAGTAAAAAAAAATATAAAAAAAATAAAACAGTATCTGCCAAAATAGTGTAGTTAATAATATTCAAATTTGAATTTTTTTAGTTCTTTGACTTTTTGTTTAATCAGCTTCCCTTTAAATTCAAATTTTTTATGGCCTTTTTTTAAATGATTAATAATTGATAATTTAATTGAGCTCGAGGCCTGGTTATGAAAGATATAATTTGAAAAAAAAACAACAACAGCTGCAGTGGAAGAAGTTATAGTCGCATTAGCCGCCACTAGGTCTTAACTTATGAGGGGTATATCAGCGCGGTGCATGAACGACTTATTAAGAAGTGTTTTATGTCGGTATGTCGAGCCTCTCAATAGAGCCACCATTTAACATATCATAATCGTTCATTCATACTATTAAAATTACAGAGAAAATACTTAAAACTACAATTTACTACAACACAAATAACTTTATTTAAATAGTTCGGTTTTTGTTTAACCTCACCTAATTGTAAATGTATTACAAGTACGAGCTAAATGTCTCTCAAAAATTACTTACATATATATATTCAAATATATTGTTTTTTTCTTCGCAAATTGTACCTGTGATTTTGTTGATTTACATTTTAGTTGCATTTTGATCATTATAGTCCCTTACAGTATCGCTTAATTTTCCAATTTTTGGTGATTTTTTTAAATGTTTTGATTGTTCTGCATACGTGGCCTCTAAATGTTTAGTTACTTTTAATTTTGCCCGTGGATGAGACAAAACGTCTGCCACAGAATTTCTCGGAACTTTCTAGTTTTTACAACGCATAATTTGATTCACGCGCCTATTTGATTATTTTTCGTTGACATGTGCTTTAACCAAAAACGTTTGTTTGCCAAGAACTTTAGCAATTCGACCAGGAATTAAATAATATATTAACCCGTCATTGTTAAAGATTTTTTAATTCCTGGTCGAATTGGACAGAAGCGGTCATTTAGACTATTTTTTTCACTTCTGTGGTAATTTTTTATCTGCCTATTTTGCTGTTTCTTTACAAGCTCTGCTATACACTCCTTTTGGTTTAAGTTCTTCTTCTTTTCATTTTGGATTTAATCGCCTAATGATTAAGATACCCTTGCACAGTTGAAATACTGAAGCCATTTAAATAAAATTCAGTGGGCAGGATAGACCTTTTATGTAACAAAGAAAATATTTTTTTTTTTATAAATACGTGAATAAAATTGCCCAATTGTTTATTAAAACTTGTCAACATAAAGTATTTAAACAATAAAAATATAATAATATTATCACAAACCCTAAAAAATTATAAAATTTATTTTTAAAAAATTTATATAAAAAATTTAAATTAAAATTAATAATAAAATCATTTATAAGAAACTAATATGTGATTGCTAATGATATGCATGCATTGTTCATATCGATTTTTAACAATTTATTTTAAAGCTTATCCCCTAAAATATTCAATTGCATTTAGGTGGGTAACGGAAAACACAATTTTATTGGTAATATGTCTGTGGTTTTTTTGTTATGGTCGCCCGGAAGACAGGCCCCTTAACCACCACTTTTTCAAGTAGAAAAGTTCGTCACAATCGGGGCCTACCTGGAGGTATAGGGTTTACTCTATTTTGGTACCAAGGTCATGTTCTTCGTACTGAAGATATTTCACCATCGTAAACTTCACGATTATTTTTGCTTATCCTCAAAACTTAGAACAATGAAGCCTACCAAATAAAAATTTTAAAGCAGCTTTGTCCTTTTCATTGTTATGGTGACTTTTTCAACTAATGTCGCCATTGGCTGGAGTGCTCTCTATTTCGGAATTTTAAATCTGCCACCTTACAACACAAATTAGCCGCAAACAGGCGAGTGATCAATTAAAGTAGCTCAGGGGTGACCTCTCACCATAACGCCAATGGCTTTTAAGAGCTATACGGTAGAAGTTTTTGATTCGCTCGAAAAAAATACAAAGTTTGCATTATTCAAAAATCGAATTAAATTACACGTATACTTGAAAAAAATCACACACATTCATTTATGTGCGATTATATGTAAGTAACCTGCTTCAGGTATCCGATATCAGCTGCCAGATTGACAGGCATGCAACTTAAAATACAACAACAATAGCACCTCTACTGACTGTCAGAAATTTTCACAAGGCACGATGCTAAGTTTTTAGTTCTTTTGTTTTTACTTTCGCAATTCCACTTTTTATTGCCGTTATTAACTGGAAATCTCGCTAGTGCAATGGCCTGGGAAATCATTTTGCATGCAAACTTGCATCTAAAAGATTTTAAAGTAACCGATACAGATAAAAACTTAGCAATACATAAGCAACTCCTCTTTTTTCTTTTTTTTTTGTTGGTGCTTGTGTTTTATGTACGCATATGTCAGTGCATTGACATGTTGCATGTTGCAGCCGGTTTTTTTTTTTGCTATTTAAGCTACTCTTCTTCTTCTTCGAAACTACTATGTGCTGCAACATTCAGGCCATAGATGATAATTACAAATATTATTGCTAATTGAAAAACTTAAAATTTTGTCTTTAACTGTTATACTTAGTGAATAATGCTTTGTGTGTTTGTCATCGTATCGAGAATAATTTCATCGTACCTCTTTAACGTCTGGCAATAAATGCCGAAGATGAAATAAAAAATGTAAAAAGCCAACCCCGTGGTGTGGTTCAAAAATATGTTGGCAACAATACGGCTAATTTTTTTCGCCTTATGAGTTGACAAGATCAAATATACATTAAAGGTGTCAAATTAACTTTGAAAATACGTTTGACTTATAAAAATTTCTCAATTACGAAAATTAATTTAAATAAAAATCGATTTTAATTTTTAGAATTTTTTATCAAAACTGGCAGAAAAAAATGTAATTCCCATTTTACTTGCTAGAACAATTACATAAAGTATAGCCTCTTTAGCGACGGTATTAAATTAGAAAATAAAACTGCCGACTTCAACGAAGAGCTTCGGGGACGCCAGCAAGTCCAGTTTCTGCCTATACATTAACTCACTGACTAAGTCTTTCGATTACACCGTGGTTCTATAAATCTTAAAGAAAAGTAAATAAATTGATACGTACTTTGCTTATAAATATAGAGTCATAAAATTTCGGTAAAATTCGCTGTTTCTGAATTTTTTAATATTTTATTTAGAACTTTAAAGAACTGTCAGATGATTGCATTAAATTTAAAAAAAAAAAATACAAGATCAAATTAAAAAAACTGCCACAGTCCATAGCAAAGGTGCACCACTTGAAACATACACTTTGTTAGATTAAAATTGAAATTTCTTTAAAACTGTCAAATAGTAATTAAGAACTTCTAAGTTATATTAAAATTGGTCCTAGTTTGTATAAATTTATATTTTGGTTTTAAACTTTAATTCGCTCAATTTTTGTTGAATTAAAACAGCGCCTTGGCCGCTAAAGGATTAAAATATAAGCTCTCTTTAATACTAAAAACACTAGTTAGTTGCGAAACATATAGACCAATCTCATATGACTTAAATAATTATCTCATCAAATATACGGCATTTGCATGCGGGTCTGTGCAAAATAAAACAAAATTACGCATGCACTTAGTGCGTTGATTGTCAATCAACGAGCGGTCGGTGTCATCATCAAAGCAAAACAAAAGTAAATTTGATGAATTTGCGAATGTTGTAGCATTTGCAAAATGCATGTTACCAACCACTTCTCGACTGCAGTTGCATGCCACTTTTCGAAAGTCGATTGCCGCTGTCAATTGCCACTAAAATCTACAACTAATTCACTCTAAATGCAGGCAGCGCTTAAATCCGGCAGCGCAGCAAGGCAATCACTTTAGTGTTCAGTGGACAAGTTGTTAACTGGACGCTGTGCAACTAAAATAAAATAAAAAACAAAAATTGAAACGCACACAAAACCATTTAAAATACTCAGTTATTATTTAAGTTCATGCGCAAGAAAAAAAAAACGAAAAATCGATTATTTTTTATTGCAATTTTGTGCGTACGAGTATTTTTGTTTGTTGTTAATTAAGTGACAGTCAGCGCTGGACGCTCGCTAGCCACATCGAAACTTGTCAATTTGGCGCACTTTGAAGTTGATTTGAGTAGTTGTTGCGGCAGTTAGTAAGCGGCTGCGGCGTATGTACTAAGTAACATGTTGCTTTTAATGAAGCCAGCCAAACGCTCGAACGCGCAACATGTTGCCAAAGAAACATGTCGCACAATGTACGCAGTCTAATGACAACTGCTAATGGTATGTTGTTTTTATAAAAAATTGTTTATATATTTTTTTTCAATTCATTCACTCTTTTGTTTGCGTTTACCAATTTTATAATTTTTTGCATAAGTCTTTTATAAAAATTGCAATCAACTAAACAAATGCAGTTTATGGTTGCATGTTGCAAGCTGATTTCCCACAGGCATAAGTATGTGCACTGCATTCTTGCACAAATATTTTCTAACACAAGCATAAATATATGTAAATACATATAAGAGTACAAACTCGCTAGATTGCTATACATCAATCGCCCGTTGGCAGCAGCACCTGTTGGCATCATTTCAAATAGCTGTCCATCAAATGCTCTCCACTTAATGTTCTGATGTTGCTGGTTGGCTGTCAACACAAATCCAGTTCAGCGAGAATTGCTGTTCGCACAATGGTGTTTTTACTTAATTTTTTGACCATCGAATTTTTAAACTTTTAACTTTTTTTTTTGTTGAAGAGAAAGTTCCGACAAATTCCGAAATTTTTTGTCTAAGAATTAAAACCTTGTCTTTAAAAAAATTTGTTAAAATATCTTAAAGATTGCACAGCTAGAACCGCATATGCATTTCATATATTTTTTACTTAAACTTTAGTTGCATTCATTTTATTTGTAAATTGCGGAGCTTAAAATTTAATGATCACAAAAAGAAATGTAAGATTTAAACGGCACACGGCTGATATTTTTTGACTATTTATTTAATTTCTAATATACGAAGGAGCTAACAAAAATTCGCTTAGTTGACCAAAAAAAAAATCAAAGAATCATTTCGTATTTATTCTTCACATTGCCTTTTGTATCTTCTCTACATCATCTACATAAAGCATTACTTAAGCATCTACGCGTTACCGTTAAATACCTTGCCAGTTAAATTGCTTTAAAATTTTTGAAATAACCGGAAATCACAAAGTATTGGAACCGCGAAATGTGGAGCTGGTCGTATTTCTTCGATGCCGGCATTTTAGCACTGTGTGAGCTGGCGCATTGTCACGATGTAAAAAGTAGCGTCGAAAATCCTCTTTTTTCCTGTTCTCCGAAAAATTGTTTAAATCTTTTGGTAAGCAGTTACCGTCTGACCGATTTCCAAAGGAATAGCAGCTCCGATTTTTGTTCGGATAAAGTTGCTTTTGTTGATTTTACCGGTGTGTTTGCTCCTGTTGGGCTCCATTCCGGATCGCTTTTATTTCTTTTTTATTTTAAAAAAAAAAGTTTGTAACTTTTATTTACAAAGTTTTTGTAAGAGAGTTATCGGTATTTTAATAGAAAATGAATACAGATTTAATAAAGGCAAACTAAATGTGTTGTCAAATAAATTTGCTACGCAGATTAGATTGTGTAGTTAAACAATAAATTGGCAGGCGGTTCCTTAGCCACTTTTGTAAACACTGGAAGCAATTATGTATACAAAAAAATAAATTAATGAAAAAATTTTACCATAATGTGAAGCCAATAAATGGAATATTCCACTTTTGTATTCTTTAAAAATATTTGTATCGTCCTTTTATAAAAGTAACTTATGTGTATAACGATAAACATTCCTATATTTTTTTTTTTAATTCATTTTAAAATAATTATTTATTTATTTATTAAATGTATGCATAACAATGCAGTTATTACACTTAAATAGGAGTACAAGCTGCTAGGGCCTTCGACTCGATTTTTAAAGAAATTGCAATTAGTCTAAAAGAGGGTTTGCTAGAAAAAAAGAGATTTCATTTAATTAAAAAAAAAAATTTACGAGTATAATGTATAACACCATACCACTGTGCGGGGCAGTGTAACAACAAAAGCAAGAGCAGCAGGAGCAGCACCGCCACCATCAAACACATCAGTCAGCAACCGCAAACATCTTTTGGCTATCATCCGTTGGCCACTTGGCCTGCTGCTCTTGTCCGAGTGTGTCAGCAATGCACTCAAGCATGCGGAAATTGATTTATTTCTAGTTTATAGTTGAAATTTGTTATTGTATTTTCTTCTTGTTCCTTCTCTTTGGCACTTCAGGCATTTGTTATAGTTTTCATGCAACTTTTCTTCTATTTTTTTTTTATTTTCTTTCCTTATTCTTCTTTTATTTACACTATCTTATGGCGACCAACCAACTTAATTGCGCATTTGTAAGGAAATTGCGGCAATTCATAAATACATTAGAGAAATCAAATTAAGTTATTAGCTGTACAATGTCAAGTACCGCTATTTTTGCTACTGGCACACACAAGGGATTGCCGTTGATGTTGTTGACACCGCCGCTGTTGCCGCTGCTCTTGCTGTTGCTGCCGCTGTTGCTGTAGCTGGTGAAGTGAGTGATTTATTAGGTGCAATTAGCCGTAATTCCTAAAAGCTGCGGCCATTGATTGAAGATTAAATATTTGCATGGATGTGGATAGCTTAAGTGGCAATTTTCTGCAACAAAGTCAGCTGGCATAAAATTAAAAATTTGCATTTGTAAATTTGTAATACCTTTTTAATTGCGGTAGAAAATATTTAAATTGAGACTTTAGTTAATAAAGTAAATTATGAGAGAGGAAGGGAAGGTGAACAACAGACATGCGGCTGTTTTCTCTAACAAATATTAAATGGAATCTCGGTATAGTGTTGGACAACTGCAGTGGGGAGGAGCTCGTGCGCAAGTGCAACGAAAAAATCGTTTAATCTGTGTCAGTTGTGCTTATTTTATTTACTGATTGTCGAAGGATTAACTTAAATGAAATGTTTTCATACTTTAACGCCTAATTCTGAATAATAGTTACCTATTTTCAACGAGAATCGGGCTTTCATAGTCCGTTTAAGAAAATCAGGCTACGAGTGGAACTTAATGACGTCAAGGATGAGTTGCAAATATCCTAATGTGATTTAAAACGTCTTTGAAATATATATAAACTATAAAAATATTTTTTTTAATTTAGGGAAGGAATGAATTTATTTCAAGAATATTATATTTTAGTTTCAACATGCTAAAATTCGTTTTCTCTAAAAAATTTATTATTAACATTGTGGAGGATAGTAAACCCCAAAAGATAACCAAACATCTAGCCTTAACAAAATTTCTGGCTATGCAGTTTTGTAGTCCATTCAATTCTTGATGGATAAAAGGTTAGTTTTATGTGACTTAGAATTGCCGTTGATTTTTGAGAATATTTTCCACCGACGGTGTTGCGCATCTTCTTATACGGGTTATTTCTTTCATAAGTATAAAAAAAGCAACGTTGGAAAAAATTCCAAAAACAATTTTTTTTTTAACTCTTAATTACTTATATGTAAATTTCCTGGATATTTCGTTCCTACATATAAGCAACGATAATTTAACTGTATATTAGATAAAAATCTAATTAAATTTGAGAACGGCGATCTGACTTAAAAACAATTTTTATAAGGAATTTATTACGATTGAAAAGGTTGATTTAAATTAAATAACCCGGCTCAGTTCTTTGCACAGTAGAAAATTAACGGCAAAATTTGTTCGATAGTAGAATGAAGTCTAATTTTTTAAACGAATTGAATAATTTTCGTTCAAAGAAATCGGAATGAATATTGAAAAGGATTCTGTAAACCCGAATACATATATTTATTTTAATCACTATATACTGCCAAACATAACTAAATGCAATAAATCCATGTTCAAATTATGATTTTCAGAAATAAATAAATCTCCGATTTAAAAATGTAATTCCATAAGACATTAAAAAAAATGTTAAAAGTGGATTAATAGCATTTTGTTATGAAGTTCCACAAATGGTAAAAAAATGTATTTTATTTAAAACTATGATTTTATCATCACAATCGATTTCAACGACTCCAAGTAAAAAACGACTGATATTTTCAGTTTTTGCTTTACTTTTCTGGCCTTTAACGATATGGTAATAATTAAAACATATTTATTTTTAGTTCGAGCTTGAACAATGTTTTCTAAACAATCTTTATTCCTTTTAAAAGAAAATTTATCAAAACTTACTTCTTTAGTATTTTTGTACAAACTATTTCGAAGATTTTCCCTGGCATGGAAACTGTTATTCAGTGTTGTTAGTTTAGTAGAATTATGCTTAAGTAGTTGCGATGGTATTCTTTAAATACAAAATAATGCCTGAGAAAACAAGGGGTTATATTTATGTTCTATTTTATTAAAATTTTTATTTTTTATTTTGAGGAATAAATTGAAGCAGAAATTAAATATTATATACATTCTTAACTGATTACACCCATTATTTTCCACAATACCAACGGAGGCAAGAAAAATTCCTTCGGTAATAACCCAAGTGGTTACTGCTTTAATAACGACAGTCCCGTCCCGTTCACGTTATAAAATTATTTATTATATCCGCTCGCAATGCAAACGGTATTAGTTGCCATAAGCTAAAAATGCATTTAAAGCGAAGCCAATAAAGTAAGATTTAATTACAAAACACAATCCGCAATCTTAACCACACCATCATAAAACATTAGTAGCTGAACGTTAGACCAAAAATGTACGATGCCAACAAATTGAAGCAAATTATGTTGGAATTTGAAACTATTAAAGTTTTGCTGATAATTTATTTTAAAAATGTATCAATTCAAATTTAATTAACCATAGCTTTTATATTTTTTATAGTTCTAAGCCTTTTATATGAAATTAGAAAAAAAATTGTTTGATGAAAATTTGTCTTCTCTCTAACTTACATATATGTAGTATGTACTAGAATATTTATAAAAAATCCAGTTCTAGTTGGGAAAAGCGTCAAACCATTCGGTCTATAATTGAAATAAAATCGGTTTATTTTTACAAAATTTGCTCACATCGTTAACAGCCTTAAGCTTGTAATATTATCTGCGTCAAACAAACAATAATAATATCAAAGTATTTGATGCATTTATATAAAAAAAAATATTTAAAAATAGCTAAAGAAACGAACTGAATATCGATTGAAATATTGAATACGAGAGTGATAACTTTATGGCAAATAATGACGATAACAATAAAGCATGTCGGTAACGATATTCCTAACTTAGTCGAAAAAATTTACTTAACAAAACACGTATCGAAAACGATGTCTATAACTATATAGAGTAATATTTCTTCGAAAATTGCTTGGAGAACATGAAAATTAATACATCCTACTGTTTAGGACCTTTAAAATTAGGCCTTTTTAAATTATTATTGTTTCAAAAACTCATATACTTTTTAACGGTTCGAATTATCGAAAGCTTGAAACATCTAGAAAAAATTTTATGAATTTGATTATTACGAAAAAGGAGATCTGTGAACACTTTTAAAAGCTACACATTTTTAACCGATAATTCAAACAATGGAAAGCGAAATAATATTTTGGGAAATCAACTCCTCTAGAGCATAGAACAACTTTGCATAATTTTTTGATAATTAATTAGCCTCGTTGCGATATTTTTCATCTTTTTTACAATTTGCAATATTATAGCACAAATCCATGCTGGTTCAAAATAATTTACAAATCATGCTTTGGCTTCTAAATATATATCATGAAATTTTAGTTTTTTATTCTTTATTTAGGCATTAGATTTTTAACAGTTCCAATGTTTTTCACACATCTCTAAATTCTTCCGGAGTCTGACACATATACACATTGAACAGTGGCTACAAAACTTCTCCTGTAATAAATATGGAACGGTTAGCTGTAGTGATTTTGAAGCTACATTATTTGTTTTAGCTTCACAACACATGTGAGGCACGTTAACATTCCGCACACTTGTTGACACGCTTTTCTGTTTTTTCTCGTGTCTAGTATATTTAATATTGGTATGTTACTGCGAGTGTTTGCACTTTTGTTCAATTCATACTCAAATAACTTTAGCTGCTTACAAAATTTTTTATATTCAATTTAGTTTGTTACCAACTAAGCGCTAAATCGTGCTGCTGTCGATCGAACTGTGAAATATTTGTGTTATAAAAAGACACTTTTTTATGATTTGTATACGTTTAAAATCTATAAATATTTGTACTTGAACTCCTGCTGGCCATAACATTTACATGTGCAAGTATTTAAGTATGTGCATGGCTTTTCATTGCATTGAAAATAACTTTCGATTTTAACCTTGAAATACAATAATAGTAGTTCATGTTGAGATTTTTTTAAATTTTATTTATTTTTTAATTTTTTGTTAAACACACATACGTTCTAAATACTTATTCAAATTGTATTATATATGCATACTATAAGTATGGAACCTCTGAACTAAAAGTGCTTGCCCTTTCATAACCACTTGTAAGTACATATGTACGAGCATATGAGCTTGTGAGATTAAAATTAAATATACCGCTTATCATATTTTTAAGACACTCTCATAGAGACCATCGATTTTTATTTGATATATTTTTATTTTTTTTAGAACACAAATAAAACCAAAAATCATGACAATTCAAGTTTGTAATTTTTTTTCTATTTGACTCCTTGAGTCTAAAATACAAAAAAAAATATTTACAGAAATTTATAAAAAGGCCGTTTTTATTAAAAGCGACTGTCCTGTAGTCAGAGGCAATAATTTCATATCGCACACTAAATACAAAACATACTAGTGAATTGCCGTTTGAAATTTTTTTAAACTTTTCGTAATAGAGCTGACTGCCTCGAATAAACATTTAAATTAATCAGAATAACAAAATATGAACTCATTCTTAAAGGAACATAACATTTTTAATTGGCAAAATTTGAAGTATTTTTGCATTTATTTCCAACAATGCTTAAGATTTAGAGATTTGGCATTAGAAAATAAATGTAAAAGAAAATAAAAAAAGCGTAATAACTTTATAGAAAAAATACAATTAAAAAAAAAAAATCAATAAACTTTCATTTCTTGAACACATTAAAAAAAAATTAGTTTTAATATTTTCAGTCCGCAGTTTTAAATGCCATTTCATTTTAATACAAAACTTGCATTTTAAGTGCCTATCGTTGATCAAAGGCCATTTTTTTTACAAACGCTCTATAAAAATTTCTGTCATATCATTCTTGCTCGAGATTTTTTAATGGAAGAAATTTCGTAAAGCGTAATTCATAAAATGATTATATAAAAATTGACTAAGCTATTGGACACAGCATTCCAAAAATTAAATTTTGAATTTAAAGTTTCGATTTTTACATTTTATTTAACTGAAAACTTTGCACAAAATACGAAACTTGGGTTAAGAAACTAAATAAAAGACACTGAACAATTAAACTATTTTAATAATTGTGTGTGTTATAAATTTGATAAGCAATATGTATTGAAGTTTGTAAACAAAACTAGTTTAACTTCATTTTATGCTTTTCAACAGCTCAACTGCAGATGCTTAGTCATTTGCTGCGTAAATAATTCACACAATTACCCAGTTTACGGTTATCATATGTATAAGTACCAGTTTATTTGTATGTTTTTTTATCTTTTTTTTACTTTTTTTCTTTGCTGTAGCACAGTGAATTTGAAAACCAAACACAATTAGCCTATTTGCTCTAATAAAGCGCTCAACGCAGCTTTCAATAAATAAAAAACCTTCACACATCAAGTCAGACATAGAAACATACAAAAGTACGAACGTACTTATGTCTTATAAACATACGAGCTTAGGTACTACGTACTACGTTCAAAAAAAAATAATTCATTACAATTTGTTCACTTTCATTTGCAAAGCAAAGTCACACTGACCAACATATGTTAAAAACCAATTTTTGTGGCATGCAACTACAAGTTTTACTCATTTTAGGTGGTAAATTACAGTGTAGGTTTATTCAGTGCCTGCATTGTATGCGATTGCAAATATTAGTTTCCCATATAGCGGTTTTTCTGAATTTTTTTTCTTTTGTTTTTTTAAATGCTGTTAATTATTATGCGGCGCGCTGCTCGTAAAAATGCAAATAAGCAAAGTGGTAAGTACTTGTAAGTGGTGGTTGGCATTTAAGCAGTTTTTATAAGTGTTGTTAGGTTAGAAGAAAGGGTAGCATTTTTTTGTTTATTTAAGTTAAAAAAAACAATCTGTGCATGCTCCGCAAAAATATATAATTACAAAAAGGCATTCCAATATCACATAAAGCTGTCTGTTATTTTGATGTAGCGCTACATTTTCAAGCTTTTATATAGGGAAACACATTATATGCTCATATAGTAATTTCAATGTATCTAAAATTCGTCAATTATCACTTATTTCATAGTTTATACGCTCGTAACTTTTAATTAATATTCGACTGCATTAATATATTTTTTTTTTGTCTTCACCTAAAGTACGTGTCTTAAGTCTTTCGTTGGCTGAAATTCTGCTTCATAGCATTTTCAAAACAATCTAGTAATTTTTATAATTTTTTATTACTTTGACCTACTTAGAATATTAATTTTAAAACCAATTCTAAAGAATGCAATAAACATGGTAAATGCCTATCGAATTGCACTGATTGTAAGTCAATAAGTCAAAAATAAAATGGATTTTTTTTCAAGTAAAACTCTTTAAACTTTCAAACTATTTCGACTTTATTCTAAGCATGAGTAGCTTTTAATGTAATGATGTATTGAGAGTACATTACTCATAGAAAAAAATTAAAGTAGATTAAATTAAAATATATTTTTTTTTTCTAGTTTTTCATAAGCACGGAAGTAATGTTTGCATAAAATGTTTAGTTTAATTTACTTAAGTGCGTATCAGTTTAAATATGGCCATCGAGGGCAATCGAGAAATTTTAGTTAATCATTTATGAAAAACAAATTTATTAAATACACTTGTATATGAGATTTGCATATTACAGGCAACGGAAAATAAATTTTTCTTCTAATTTCAAAATTTTACACTTTCCTCTTTACCGTGCGTTTTTCGGGATGCTCATTTCGATTTTGCTATAAAAAGAAATAAAATAATGTATAGGAAAATATGTATCATTTGCAATAAAAAATTTGCCAACACTCCCCAATATTTCTGACTAGCCACATACTACGAATATAGAAAAGAAGTTAGTAAATAGTTAAAAAAATAAATTTATTGTGTTAGCTGGCTCAAGGTCAACCGGCTAACACAATAAATTTAGTTGAAATGGAAAGGTCGCCAAAAATATCATCAGTTAAAAAAATATATATTTTATCTTTGTCGCTCCAATGAGCCGCAAATGCCTATAAAAAATAACGAACAAACTTTATTTTAAAAGAATATACGGGCACCAATTTTTCGAATTGAAAATATATGAATTTAATTATACACAATAAACTCACGAATTAAGCTAAATAGAATACTTTCTTAGGCATATATTGTTTGTTTACTTAGATTCTTCTTACAATAAATTATGCATTTGTGCAGCTGATTAACGTTTTTTAATTATACTTTTTTTAATAAAGAACAGAAAGATAAGAGTTGTTCAAAAAAAAAGCAAAGCTCTAAAGCCAGCAGCTTTGGTTACAAGCACTTACAACAAACGTAAATTGATTAATAATTAAAATGATATATTCTTTGTTTTTAGAGTTTCGAGCTCAGCCCGGAAATAATATCGTTCGTAAATACTTTCTTCCAAAACCAGTATAACTTTAAATATAAGAAAAAAAATTAAATGAAGGCAGCAAAGTGTGAAGAAAACAATTACTATTAATTAATTTTGCTATTTTGTATTTCCTGTGAAACTTAATTTGTTGTCTGTCGCTTTAAATATGTTCAACTATGCATATGAAAACTACAGATATCCACATGTTAAGTGGTTAATATGCATTTTTTATTTCCTCATTTAAGAATTCAAGAGCTCAATTAACCCCGTTTCTTTAATAGTTTTGGGTTTAAAAAAACTTTATGTGAAACACGTATCAAATTTATAAATTCATAACATTGTTAAATTAGAAATATTAAATTGAATAAGCTTACAAAAAGTAAATAAAATACCAAGCCAAAAATAATATATGGGCATCAATTGGAAAGTGAGGACCTTTATATAAAAATATATAAAAGAGCAAAAAAATGGTATTCAAATGTAATGAAAATACAATAAAAAACAAAAAAATAAAAAAGGCATTTATTTTATCTGTGTATTAGAATTTAGAAAGTTGGTATAGAATTTTATTTGCAAAAAAATATAAAAACATAAGATGCGGCTTGTAATTTTCGGCCGACATTTTCATTTTATTATCGCGAAAAAGAACCCTCGAACTGACCTGATGCAAGTACTGACGAAAAACAGATAAATTTTCGAAACTTATAAACAATGGGTTACTCAAATTAACATTAATTACTATTATTTTAATTTTTTATTAAAACTTTTTTTTTTTATTTTTACAACGAGAATAAAAATTAAATTAAAAACAAGCAAGGCAAAATAAAGTTTGAATATTTTGAATCAATTTGGAATATATTTATGATTTATTCTCGAATACTCGCTGTCTGCTGCCAGGAAAAAAAAACAACTTCGATTAATTTGTTTCCTTAGTGATTAATAAATATTTCCTCTAATCATTAATTAACCGGTATCCATGTTAAAAATTAGAAAAAAAAATGTTTACTTGTCAAACCTGTGTTGGAAATCACACCAACCAACAAAATACGCAACATTTTTTAATTATATCCAAATTATTTATCATATATTCGTTAATTTTTATTTATTTTCCAACTGTTATTCATTGGTTTCTCAAATAAATTGCCTAACTGACAAATTTCCAGCAATTTTTGCGTTATTTGACATGCCCAGCACGTCCGCATCACCAAGCGGCCACGCCACACGCCTGCCATACGTGGCATTGTTGCAGCAACGTGCCGCATTGCCGTGCTGTTGCTGCACCACGCTTGTGCACACACTTGTAGACACGTACATATGTATATATATGAATAGGCAAGAAATAAATTATTTATTTATTATTATGACTGAGCTTTTTTTTGAGATTTCGCTTTCAACATTGGCAACCGCGCGCGTGTGTGTGTTTGTTGCCATTATTTCATACATTACCTTCGATTGACTATCGCTTGCAGCAACCTGTTGCATAGCTGACAAGATACCTTTTTGGTATTGCAGCATGCAATATATGTATAATAAAATATATATTTACATATAGAAATATGTTTAAATGTGTTTGTTGTTATTTCAAGAATTGCAATTTCGTATCCAAAAAAAAAAACGTCATAACTTATACACGCTTTATTGTAAGCGATACTTAAAATGCAAAAGAAAATATAGAAAAATGTATGAAAAACAAGGTCCAACAAGCTCTTTGAACTGCCCATACCTACAAAGCAATCAAAATTTTTTGACTTTTTTTTCCTATTGCATTCTTTCGCAACATTTCGAGCTAGTTTTTGATCCGCAAACAAATAGTTTAAATAAATCATAATTGAAGGCAAATATTTTGCAATTAATCCAGTAGCATGAAATATTAAAAACTTAATAGTTGCCGCTGGAAAAAAGTTTGTCAATAAGTAAACTGAGTACACATCAAGCATTTGCAATTATCTGCGCGTACTTTTTTTTTTGAGTTTTTATTTCCTTAAATATTTGTTTACATATTTGCATGATAACATTTTTTTGCGGTTCACTTACTTACATATTTAGGGTGTTTCTGTTTTATTATGAATTATTCATGAACATGAAAACAAAAGACTTAAGCAACAAACTTGCCAATTTAGAATCATTGGTCTACCTTATAATATTTTCATTTGCATAACTCGCTTAGTAAACTAGAAAATATTTAAGCAATACAAGTAAATTGAGCTTTATTGTTTTGGCACGTGCGCTATGCTATTCAGCGTTACATTCCATTTATAAAGTATTGAATAAAATATTAAGCCGACGAGAATGTGTTATGAAAATATATCAATTAGAAAAGGTTAGAGCATGAGTTACATTCATATTAATATATGACTATAATTTATATTCAAAATATCTGAATTTCTTAACTATTCTAAGTTACATACATCTTTTTTCGTGAATTAGTTAATAAAACAATGCTTTTATAGTGAACACTCCACGCGCTTTTATATTGGCAGCAGCGAGAGCATTCTCGCCACCTATCTTGCCCTTTGTTTAGTTATTTGGCTTGATAACGCGAAATTAAAAAAAAAATCCGATATTCCAATATTTTCTTCGAACTATTTTTTTGTTTTTTTTTTTCAATTATCGAACATCTTCAAGTAGCTATTTTCCAACTTTTTGAACAATTTCCGGAAAGTGACGGCGATTGGTCGTTCTGGCTATGAGTCAGCTTCTGTGCCTAGGCCGCGGAATGCAAGTAAAATTTCTCTTATTTCATCCCAGTCATTTTAATATGATAAACTGACAGTTTAGGATAATAATTTTTCAGTAGAGATTAGTTTAGTCGTGTTGAATATAATTTATGTGTGATGAGTTTAGATGTAGGGGATTAAATGGAGTATGTTTATGTTTGTTAAGTTAAAGCATGGAGAGTTCAATTTAATACAGCCGCTCAAGAACATAACACAGGATAACGTAACATAGCGTAGCATAACATACCACAACATAAGATAACGTAACATAGCATAGCATAACACAACACAACATAACATAACGTAACATAAAAAATAATACAAAGCAAGAATGACGTGAATTTAAGTGTGGTAATGTTATTGAGAAAGAGCAGTTGTAGCGCTGCTCAAGCATATTCGATTGCCATTGCATTCGCTTTGTCGATTCTTCAATTTAATACCGCCACTTAGAAAGTTCAAGTGCAAAATGAATTACCACGTAAAAACTTAACAACAATACCCCTTCCCTCAGTAAATATATTATTCCATTCCGTGTGCTTAAAAACGTACCCTCGAGTAATAACTTTAAATTCTTGAATTGGTAAAAAAGTTTTGCGATTATGTAAAATCAGACAGCTTACACATTAACAATAAAAATGAGCAATTATTTTTAATTAATAAGAAGCATTAACTCCATTTTTTTCAATCGCACAGTAATGATAAAATAAATTCTATCAATTGTTCCAATAACCCACAGATCTTGTTTGACCAAGTTCCGAGTACACTTAACTAATAAATTCATTTATTTTTGTGTTATATCTTTAAACAATACTCAAATACGCCAGATAACGTTAGTTATCTTCGCTGCCATTTAAGGCGAGTGAAATGTTCTGGAAAGTTACATAAAAGTACTCGCATAATGGAAGATATCCAAACGTGTAAGTGATAGCTAAATATTGCAGTATCAAATCAAATAAAAACTTGTTCAACTAATTGTGTGTTAAATAAGTCACTAATAACCACAGCAAAATAACGCCAAGACAGACGACCAATCATACAAACACACACGCACAAAGTACTGAAAGCGGCAAGTTGCTTACCAAAAATGGGAACAGACAAAGAAAAAAGGAATATTTGTGAATTTATAAGCAAGTGCTTCAGTGTTAGTGTATGCATGTGTATGTGCGTGTGTGTGTGTGTGTGTCGCCACAAGATTCCAATTAATAAATACATAAATAAACAACACGCACCAAATGCGGCCGCGCTGAAATTAACAATTCCTGTCTGTCGCTGCTGCTGTTGCTGCCACCGCCGCCGCTGCTGTTATGGCGCGCCACCAAGACGACAAAAACAACCACAACAGCAACAAATAAATAAACCACTACGCATTGTCAATACGACAACGACAAAGTGGCACAGTGACAAAGCATCGAACCAAAGCTAGCACAAAGTTTTGTGGCGCAAAGTGCGAGCCACGGCGTAGTGATCGGGAAAGGGCAGCAGCTAGCATCCCCTGAGACGATGTTAATTTTTTTAGGTTGCTTTTGGTTTTCAAGTGTTTTTTTTTTTTGTTATTGCATACTTTTCACTACATAGGGTTTCTGTGTGGTTTTATGATATCTGTGTTCCTGGAAATTGTGCCACGATTCGTAGCCAATTAAAATCCTGTCGCAACTAATACCAGAAGCGACATTTTCGCTGTGTTGGCGTTTTTGCGCTGCGTGTAGACTTTATTTGCTTAGCTTTATTTTCGTCTGCGGCAACTAAGTAGAGCAACGACAACAAATCAGCGACATGTGCAAATGAAATGGGTTATGGCAGGAAGTTTATGGCAGTGATAGCAGTGAATAAAAAGTAACGAAAAAAGCAAACACTTCGCATTGTTGCATATACAAATGTTCCTAGAATTGAGCTGCCTGCAAGCTAAATTAGTGCAAACAATGAGAAAGCTATAGTCGGTCTGCAGTTAGAAGGAATATTAAATAGAAATTTTGTTCTCTTGTTTTTTTGTTGCACTTCTACGCATCCCATTGTGGTCTTAGCTAAGTAGTCGCCTTCTAGCTAAAATACTGCACCGCGCAGCCAAATAAAGCTCATAGCTATCATCCTTTCAGCTTGCTGTTGGCGCATTTTATTGGCATTCGCCGGTATTTGCGCCAAAAGGGTTTATGGCTTTGTTGATTTGCTACTTCATGTGCGACGAGTGTTGCGGTCCAACACCAAGCCAAAGGCAAGCCAAACCAAACCGAACACTCATCCAATGGCTCCATCAAGTTGGACGCAAATAACTAAATAGCGTACAGATGACCGCTTCCGCAGTCACCATACTCACAGAGTGTACTCCGATGCGCATTTACTTGTTTCATTCAGCCGATGTAAGCAAGCGCCTTGAAAGTTCCCAGCGCTTTAGTTAGTGTTGGGACTCAAATTTTTTTAAGTGCTAGATTAGTCGTAATATTATAGTTGACTCTTAAACATTGTGGTATATTTATGTAGGGGCATGTTTGTACTATATACATTGTACATATGTATGTATACTTAGCTAAAGATGTTGTCACACAGTGATTTTTTTAGTTAAGACTTCTTTTGTGGTGAAAGTGAATTACACAAAAAAATCAGCGAATGCGACGGTAATGGAACTCCGACACCCACACTTACAACACCTGAACTCACCACACCTTAACTCACCACACCTGAACTCACCACCTTTAAACTCGTCATTGCTGAGAAGCGCTCCTGAAGTCTCCACTCTCAAACTTACCTCACCTGGGCTCACCTAATCTATATTCACCACACCTGAACTCACCACACATGAACTGAATAAACCTTAACTCACCACACCTATACAAACACTATCTAAAACCACCTAAAGTAAAATCACCATACATAAATTGATCTCGACGTTACTCTTTTCAGCTCTTTTTCTGTTACTTCTCTTTATTATACTTAACCACACCACACCTTTGCTAATTCCTCCGCACATCTCAACTGGATAAAATTACTGTTTAATATATTTTCAATTAACATAAAGGCATTACCGAAAAAAAAACTAAATTCCCATGTTTCAAGCTTTCCACACAACAAAAAAGAGTTCAATGGATTTTCTTTAAGAATTCAAATTTACAATTTTTTTTAGTAAGCAGTTTTGCAGCCAATTAAATTTTAGATGACTGAAGTGCAGGTTTTAAAGGTCTCTAAATTACTAAACAGCTTAAGTTTTAGCAGAATTTTTTGTTTAGCAAACAAAAAACATGTGGAAGATCTACCACAAATGTAGTAAAGTTCGAACACTGCATACACTCCACTCAAGTATTTATTGCCCTTCACTCCTCAATTCATTTATTTTCTTACTCCGCTTTGCACAGCTCAAACTCTACTCAACTCAACTCTGCTCTGCTCTCATTTACAAATATGGCTAGCCACGCACATTTCACTTGCCATTCAAGCCAAGTTAATTTATGTTAATTGCTGCAATGGCAACATGTAATTTTCCTTCGACTACTCCACCTGCAATGCATAGTAATGTCTAAACTCGCAAGTGCACCGCCGCTAACCAAGAGGCTAAAGCGCATTGCTTGGCTAAAGAGCATATGTTCGATAGTGTAGCTAACATTGTCGATGCTTAGTTGTTGTTGTTGTTGTTTGCTGTTGCTATTCTTGCTGCTAGTGCATATGTACAACCATTATTTTACCATTTTTAGACATTTTCCTGTCAGCATCTCGTTTGTTGCATTCCCTGCGATGTTCTTAAATGAAATTTATTTTATTTGCAATGCATTTTTCCATTATTTAGTATTTATATTCATTGCATTTTTATTTTTTAGATTTTTGCTTTCACAACTTTGTTTTTTTTTTTATTTAGTATTTGGCTTAAAACTTTTATTTTGTTTTCTTTATTTTTTGTTTGCGTTTCTTTCTCGTTAATCCCTTTTTATTTTCGTTTTTGTTCTTTGCAGAGCACTCCAGTTGGCACGACGATCTTCCGCAACATTCAAGCGCTGGACAAGGATGCTGGTGTTAATGGACTCGTTGAGTATTTTATTGTTGAAGGCAATACGAATACAACCGAAGATGAGAAAATGACAATCGCTGATGGTTATGGAGTATTTGCAATTTCCTTTCCACATCAAGGGCAGGTGAGTAGTCGCGAGTGCATGAGAAAATTATGATGGATAAATCAATAGATATAAAGGGATAAGGCCTTTACTTGTCTATGATGTAGACCGTAGTCTTTAAGTGAAATAACATGATCGTATGTAATTAGAAAAAGAAAAGAAAATGATTTTTATTATATCTGAGCTAATTTTTTAAACTTGCTAAAAAAAGTAAGGTAAAAGCTAAACCAGTTATCACATAATTTAATCAGGGACTTAAATGCATCAGAGACAAATTTAAGTAGTATAAAAGAAAATAGTCAAAGTCAATCAATAATTATTAAAGTACTACACCAAATTTCTAGCGTCGTTGTTTCAAAGATTTATGAGTATATTATTAAAAAGTCTTTTGATAATAAGTATGAGTGAGAAAAATATTTAAAGTCACCGTTAAGTATTATTTTGAGACTTATATTAAAAAGTCTTTTCATTATAATTATGCGCGAGATACAAGTTTTTTAATCTTCAAATACTATTATTATGAGACTTATGTATGCATATTATAAAAGTCCTCTCATAATAATAATGAGTGAGAAAAATGTTTTTAGGTCTTGAAGAACAGAACTTAATCAGGATCATTTCGGTATTTTTTCGATATTATCAAATTGTTTCGGGCGCCAGCAAGCAAGTAGATAGAGATAAGTAGAAAATATTAATTTTGCTAAAGTCATTAGTGCAGATTTATTTATTAAAATATTTAAAATTAATTGAATAATTAGGTACTTGACAAGGGCTCAAAATATACATTTTTTTCCCCATAACTGGCAGATGGCAAGTTGAAGAATATTCATATAAAAATTATTAAGAAATCAAAAAACTTACAGCTTAAAACCTTTATCCTATATGCCAGTATAAAAATTTAAATGCAGTAAATTAATATTGCTGTGGCAGTCATAAATACCGACTTGAAAAAAAAATATTTAAAAAGATACCTGCATACCAGAAACAAGAATGCGCTTATGCGATATGATTGTATTGTATTGGAATTCAACTAAAAATAAACCAATACAAAGATAAGTTAAGCTTTAGCACTTCGCAGGGTAATGTCTATAAATACAGGCAATAAATCTTGTCACATTTGTATCGATGAATTTTTACAGAAATCTTAAAATGCAAAAGTCAGCAGCAATAGCACAGCAGCAACACTTGCATGTGCATTTAAAGTACATATGTTAATACAAACTCCCTTTCAAAATTATAACCACACCACATATTGAAAAATTTGCAACAATTTATTTTTCTTTATACAAGTTTAAACTTTGTAGAAAATAAAAAAAAAATTATCCTTTTTGCTCAGAATGTATTTCTTATTTCTTTTTAAGCAGTTTTGTAGCCCATTTTGTTTAAATATAGTAAAATGAAAGTTTTAAGCGGCTACAAATTGCCGTACATCTTTTGAATTATTTTTTTTTGTCGCTCTTCTGCATATGCGCCGATGCGCAATATCTTCATTAAAAAAACAAGTAATATGTAGCTAATTAAGCACTCTAACTTGAATTAAATTGAATAATACTATGTATAACACTACACTTGCTCTTTTAAAGTTCATTCTAAAAAATTTAAACTTTTTATAATTTTTTTGCCTACATACTACATAGTTAAAAACTTGTTATTTTTTAAGAGAGTTTACTATATTTTACTTAAAATCGTTTAATAAAATTCTACCTTAACATAAGATAAAATTCGATAAAATAATAACGCAATTTTTAATTGCTCAAATCACTATTTAAGAAATCCATTTTTTATAATTGCTTCGCTGGTGCTGATGATTGTTGGGGTAAGGTTAGGTGAACTGAGCTGAGATTAAATAAGGAAAGTTAGGTGAAATCAGATGAAAACATAACGCAACATAGCATAACATAGCATAACATAACATAACTTAGCATATCACAACCAAACGTAGCATATCGTAACATAACGTAACGTAACGTTACGTAACATAACATAACACAACTTTACGTGACATAGGGTAACACGACATGACATAACATAACGAAAAGTAACGTAACGCACCATATCACATATTATATGGGCTTAGCTGTTTAGGTAGTGTGCACCATTTTTGTCGGCACGACTTCCGTCGCATCACTTCCATCACAATCGCCATGTTGATTTTTCGATTAACTACCGCCGATCAAGAATTAAACTTTCATAATAAAAATGTAATTAAAGAAAAAAATATTTTCATATTAGGTGTGGCTATACTACTGAGCTGAAGTATACTCGTATACATATATGTATATAATAATGCCTTCCTACATACACATATGTAAGTAAAGCCACGTTGCGTTGGTGGCCTCAATCATTTGGCAAATTTATCTGCATCTCTGAAAGACAAAGCAAATACATATGTGTGCATACTCTTTGAAATTAATGCACGCATATGGATGTATGTATGTATGTGTGTACGCTGGTGTGGCCTTCCACTGTCATTCATTGTCAATAATCGATGCAATCAATCAAATTGCATGCCAAACTACAAATATGTGCAGTAACAATAAAGGAAAGAATTTTAGTTTTTTTTTTCTTTTATATCTATTTATTTATTATTGACGAATATCTGATTGGCGCTGTGCAATAACACACCTCAATCGCCATGATTGATAGCAAATTGCATGAACTCGTATGTGCATTATGTTTGAGGGCGTCAATGCACGTGTGCCATTACATACTTACCTAGCCTTTTATCATATATAACTTATGCCTTTTTAATGAAATAATAATAATCACATCTTGTTTTTTGTTTTTTTGTATCCTCAGGTGACTGTCGCCAAAACGCTGGATTACGAGAAGGTGCAACGTTATTATCTAACGATTGTAGCATCGGTAAGTAAACGCTTAGAGATCATAATTTACAATTCACTTTACTTTACATTCCGGCGTAAATGTAACGTTGAAGCTGGTAAATATATAAGTATTGTAGTTAAGTTAAGTGCAATTCATTAGATGCTGTCAACTAAACATTGGTGTTGACACATAACTGGCATGCCGCGGGAACGCGCTTTTATTTATGTACAAGTATGTACGAGTATACTCACACTGATGACAATAGCTAGAGATGAGGTTAAGCAACAATTTATATACGTTTGTATACGGCAGCAAGTTGAATTTATTCGCGTTAGAAACATGCAACATACTCGGTACTTAGTGGCACATACGTACTTACAGATTACAACAAAGTAAGCTTAACAAAGCCACACAGTGCACAACTTTCTTTCCCTCATTGTTTCGCCATTTTCCGCTATAAGCATTCACTTCATACACTCCTTGTTGGTGCAACTTTTTTTTTTTTTATAGAAAATACTATCTTTTTTCCTTTTCTTTTGCGCCGCTCATTTTGTGTTGTTCGAGTTTTGTTGCAAAAAAAAAAAACGAACACAAGAATTCATAAATCGCTGCCTGTTGGAATGTTTGCGCTTCATTGCACTGAATTGAATGTCACACCGTTGTTGGTGTGGCTTTTGTAATTCGATACCGTCAGCTTGCACTGTCAAGTAGGCTTGGAACCCAATGAGTCGAAGGAATTATCAGACGGCAAGCAGCGGTGTGTAGTTATTGGAGAGAAATCTCTTAAGTACATATGAAGATAGCAAAAGTATGCAGTACATGCTTGCATGTGCGGTGTTTTGGCTATTCCTTTTCTTTTTGTGTGCGGAAACCCTCTTTTGTTTACATTGTTTTTAAAAATGCAAAACATGGTCGTGCAAAATATTGTCCTCAGTACGTATTGTTTTGTAAGGCTTATGATTACATGTCATGTGATTATTTTTATTTATTGAAATTCGTCTTTTAACAATTTGAAATTATAATTCCTTATATTACGCGGCGAAAACAAAAAATATTGAGATATGGTTCTAAGTTATATAAATGACTGAAAAATAGTTTGAATAATTCCTTTCTTTTGTCCAAAAAATAGAATACAACAGTGTAGAAATTGTAATTCAAACTCTACTATTCCTTCTTTTTTTATACATATTTGTATGTTACAGAAGCTGACCTATGTAACTCAGATCCTAACTCAAAGCACTCTAAGGTGCGATTGGCCTATTGTTAAGTCCATACTTTGCTTGGTTTAGGCCAGCGTTGGCAATTAATACTAAAAGAAGGTTTAATACTTCATTTTCTATTTGCTTGCTCAAGACCGGATGTTTTTAACTACTAGAATTTAAACGAGGATAGTAGAATAGCTGCATAGAAGTTGTGAAGTTCCAGCTTACGCTAGTATATCTGCTAAGCAGTTGTCTTAATAGCGCGCTCTTTTTTCTTAAACTTTAACGCAGCCATTATTTTCTGAGCCATTAAGTACTCTCATATCATTCTAGTTATTCGAGAAAATAATATTCTGTTCCATATTAACTCCAGAATTTAGTAGCCGAAGACTCAGCCTGAAATACGCTACATTGAGCAGACAGCCGAAAACTCAGCTTAAATGAGCGATCATTGTGTATTTCTGGAACGCCCTTTTCGATTCATTCTGGTGCGCTTCAGTGTACAAGTATATCACTGTGGTGTTGGACTAAAAAGATTAGTATTTTAATTGTTAATTAAAACCCACCGAATTTTGAAGATTATTAATAAGAATCAATTATCAAAAAATATATTTTTGCAATTATGGTTAAAATTGGTTATTAAATATTTTATTCCTTACCATAACATTCCCACTAATTAACAACTAAATTGCTTACCTTACAAAACAGCAGGACTTCAAAGCCATTTACAGCTAACGAAATCACAACAAAAACACACACAAACTGCCCTCTCTGGCAATATGAATCGCTAATATGCCATATTGGCAACAAAATCGCCTTTTAAGCGCTTGCATTATAGTATATGTAATGTAACTTAGGCAAAGAGTTTGCAGTATGTGACAACTGTACATACATAAATGCAACGGAAAGCTCGCATAAATATTTTTTACCAACCCACCCGGGATGCCAATGCCACAATTTGTGATGATGCCGGGAATTGGGATGATAGGAACGCGCCAAAGTTAATTCAATTTATTTTTCCATTAACTGCTACTACGGTTATTAGATAAGTGAAATATTTCAAGCAAAGCTAACTAAATGCTTATTTATGTACATACATACGTATGTGTGTATGCGTGTATATATGTGCGTGTGTGTGTGTATGTAGTCACACATGACAGTAAATTTTATGAGAAGTGCTACTGGGAATAAAAGTTTTGCGCTAACAAACTGACTGGTCAAGTGGTAAATGTTAACTCACTTAGAATGGTAAAAATACGCGGCACGTTTCAGTGAAAAATGGCGCGAGTCTATTAAAATCCAATTAAAATGGTGTGAGATGCCGTTAAGAATGGCTGAATGAATCGAGATGGATGCCGGCAAGCAGGAAAATGTATATTTACGAGAGCAAAGAATATTTGTAAATGTATTGAAGTGTGTTTGAGTGAGTGTAAGTGTGTGAAAATCAATTGCATTGTGGGCTGCCGGTCACAGCCCACTTCCTCAAACAAGCTGCCAACAAACTAACGTGTGGGCATTTGTACAAACTTACATATGTATGAATGAACATATGTATATTTAAGCATAAGTATGTATGTATATATGTAAGTATCCATATGTTATTTAAGAAACATACTGTTTGGCCAACTAGCGCACCGCTTGTCAAGCTTATTGACTGGTTATTAATTTGTTCAAATCTTTAATATTTTTGTACCCATAGCAGAAATTCATAATGATTTTCCTTACATTGTGACACCCAAAAAAACCAAATGAGTAGAACATGGATATATACCAGGATCCTTACGAAACTAGTTCAGGAAGTTTCGGATAAGTTCGAGTTGAGTTAGGAAATATATCGGGCGCACTTCAGCAAAGTTCGGTACTAGTTTAGGACCATTCAAGGTATAGCCAAAAAAGTACTGAAAATGTACCTAAAATGTGCCGAATAATTATCGACATTGCACCGAAAATTTTTCTTAAATTTTCCGAAAAAGTACCGAAAAGTACCGAATTTGTACTGAAAACGTACTGAATATATACCGAAAAGTACCGAAAAAATGCCTAACTAACTATGTATTTTTGAAAGACTATCGATTTGCACAGAGCAAATATTTTATTGATTCGGGCATATAAATTATTTATTTTCCGTGAACTTTTCACACGAAAAATATAACTTTAATTTGATAACTCTTTATCGATATCGGAGAGTGATTCTCGGCTACTTCTCAAGTTTAAGCTTTGTATATCTATAACTTTTAATAAACAGGTTTTACAGTATTTTTAACTCACCTCTCTTATACAGTGGGTATTATATTAAAAGTATATACATTTTCTTCCAAATACTTGTTCTTAACTTTGAATTTTCAGCCTTTAAAAGCACTGGGTAGAAAAGTTCCCTCTTTTCATTCCGTCAATATTCTCCAACAAGTTTTACTACAATACTGAGTTTTTCTGCAATTGCGCAATTTCTTGCTTACTGTGAAATATTAGCTACACAAAACTTTGTTAGTTGAGAAGTACTATAATTTTTGCACATTTTATTTTTTCAATATTTTTTTTTTATGAACCAAAAAAATTGCAAAACTAGCGCACATTTTCGCATTAAGAATTAGCAATTCGAGCAACGATAAATTGAACTTTTCGGGCGTATAAATTCACATTAATTACAACAAATTATGTTATTGTCTATGCGCGATCTTATTTCTCACAACTCATAGCGAAGCATTTTTCAAACAAGTTTTTTCGCGATATTTTTATTGCAATTTTGTGTATCAATAATTTAGGAATTTGCATTTTTGAGTGTAGAAAAATAAGGCATACGTCTATAAGAATATGAATGGCTTAAACCACACGCTTTTCTTATAGTTGCAGCTAACTTAAAAAAAAAATTAAAAATTCAAATGGTTTGAAATGCTAATTCTCGTATTCGATTTAATACTTTACTCATACTCTGGCCACCGTTGTTTGAGGGTGTTTAGAACCCGTTCTTTTTTTTAACGTTGCTCTCAAAGTTATTATCGCAATCTAGATCTAATAGAGTATGTAAAGGTATTGTTTTGAATTACTAAAAAACTATTACTACCAGCTACCGCGCTAACCGATCGTACATACACTGTAAGCCGTGAGCAAGTAAGTAATAAAGTTTGGCGGGCGCAAATTTTAACGAGATCGATAAGCGGATTACGTTGACTGAATGAGCATAATAAAGTAATGTAGAAAATAATGAAATTCGGCATAAATCATGAATTTTGGCAATTGGATTAGTGTTAATAACGAATGTTTGATATAGCGTGGTATTGCACTGAGCGCCGCTTGCCAAGCAAGCCAGTGAATTTTGAGCTAATGTTTATTCCGATTGCTTACTTTGATTGAACTACGACAACAATATAAACACATTAGTACATATACATATCTCGACATAAGTATTGATATTCATGTTCTGTTTCTAGTGTGGATTGCTATCAGTAGTTGAAGAATAGCTGTTCACTGCAAAAAAAAACTACAAAGATTTTTTTCTTTCTTTCAACATTTTTTCTGCGGATAAGTTCACAATATTAGCAGTCCATGTCGAAATATACTTGTTTCACACATTTCAATTTAAGAACTATAAAAAAATTTAACTTGTTTGTCGATCGCAATCCGATATTGAACTACATATTTACATGTGCGCATGCATACTTGCAATAATACAAATGTATGTAGTTTGGCATGTGTTTCTTGTGTATAAGAATTTTATGATAAATTACAAATCACGCTTTTCATCACACATTGTACTTGTTGCAAATTGCATAAGCTCATATTCAGCAGCAAGTTATAATTTTTTTTATAACTTTCAATCAAATGTAATCGTGTTATCGTTTTGGTGCGATAAATGTGATAGAATAAAAAAGAAGAAAACGAGATGGACGCCACAATTAGTTAGAGATGCGCCTCTTAGACTTGAGGGCTTTTTAATTGACCGATAGCATATAATTTTTAACCTTTTAATACTTATTTCATATCCGTATTATATTAGACTGATTTAACAAAAAAATTTAAGTCAAAATTTGTATGCTCTCACACCCTAGAATTATTATAAATACGTCTTAAAAAAGATTTTGAAATCAAAAAGAAATTAAAGAATAAAAAAAAATGTTTGTAGAATCGGAATAAAATACATAAAAAATATTTTTTCTCTTACTAAGACTTCAAAAAATAAAAACCAATTTTTTATTTAGCATCTTTTTAATAGCAACTATTTGTTATGAGCATTGGAAATTAAAATAAAAAAATAGTTAAATAAATTTTTTTTAATTTTCTTATTTCATATCATTTTATGAAATTGTATTTCTCCTCATTTTAATTACAAAGAAAACTTTGCGCGCCTTGAGAGACTTTTAAATATCTTTTGAAATTAAAATAAAAATAGTTTTTTTTAGTAATGAAATTGTTTTTAACATTAATGAAATTGTGGGCCATCCACATTATATCGATAATAGATATTAATATTTCTGTATTTATATCTTACTATGAAAAGATTCTTATAACATTATTTATAAAAACAATAATTAAAAAATATCTGCTTGGAAATATGAAGGCGGCGGTTAGTGAGAAGACTGACAAAACATTTTTTCGTATAGCGATAATGGTTTTTATAAAATAACAATTATATACCTGTGCCTTTATATTTTTTTTTTATAGTTTTATTACCCAATAGGAACGCAAAAACATTCACAACTCATCGGCTAAACTCGGGGGTTTAATTTTTGATTGGCTTAAGATCATGATCTTTAAAGTATCACGTCAAAATTTTGAGATATTTAGCAGGAAATTATTAGATGATGATGTCATGTGATATTGCATCATATTTTGTGATAGTAAAAACTACAAAAATATGTCAAAATAAAGCCTAAAGGAGCTCGAATGGAGTTTCAAATATTGTAAAATCTAGTAAAAAAAAAATGCCATTAGTTCATCGCTTGACCAGAAAACCATTGCATTTTACATTATATCAAATGATATGATATCATATCACAGCATCATCACACCTAATAATAACTGAAATTGCTAAAATATGCTTAATAGAACCCAAATGATTCAAAAATGCAAGTTCGTAAATTTTTTATGAAAATAAGGTACATATTTTAACAAAAATCGGTTTAATCAAAGTTTCATATTTCAAACCAAATATATAAAAATGCAACAGAAAATTGTTAATACGTAGGTAATTTCATAGTCAAATGCATTTAAGTAAACTAAATATTTAACTCACGGTTTATGAATAAATGGTAGATTATTTTGAAGAAATCGCTTACCTTTTCCGACTTTACCTTGTTGGTCAGGTACAAACTTCATCGCATTTGCTTAAGGCTCGCGCGCATCGGTTACCCACAAATTGTCAGTGCGTGTGAAGCTATCGCAGATAAAGAGACCTATAGTAGTTCAAAGTTGAGAAAACATTTTTCAAAGAAGATGATCGTGCGTCTTATGACTTATGGAGGCACTTGTTGGCGTGCCACTTTTGTTTTTCTAGCAAAAAAAATTCTATAAATGAATTGTACTTCATTAGCGGAAAAATACGTGTTTGCCCGCGAGAAAGAGGTAATTGAACTGGCAACTCTGGAAAGATTAAAAAAAAAATAGCAAATTCATGCAAACAACTTGTCATGACACACGCATACACACATTTTTAAAACTATGCATGCGACTATTAACTATTTTCACTGACAATCATTATTTGTTTTAATGATGGCATAATTGAAAGTCATTTGAAGATTATTTGTCTTACTATAACCTGCTGCACGACGAAGAATCGTCTATTGAGAGATGAAACAGCAAAAGTACACTAGCCATGTATAGTAAATGCCTGCTGTATAGTAAATGCCTGCTGCCGCTGAAACTGTTGTGGCTAATGCTAATTTCGTTACCGCTAATGATGGCGTGATGCTGCGGGCATGTCATGAACTCCAAATCAAATTTCAGCGTGTCCATGTAAATGTCAATTTAATGCACATGAGTGGCAATAAAAGCTGGCAATTGCAAAATAAAAACATACACACCAATGCACTTAAATATCTATGAATTTACCTACACTCTTAGCTTTACATACACGTACAGCAGCCGCGACATGCAATGGAAAATGTCAAATTTCGTGTGTGGGTTTTGCGTCACTTCAACGCTTCCAAGTGGGTTGTGGCGTGCAAAATCTCAGATAAACCAATCTTTGGCTGTCAATTTGTCAGTGGTGAGCGTATGGTTGCAATAGTTGCTATTTTTTAATAGTTTTTTTTTTTTTTGCAGATATCGGCCCAAGACCCGGTAGAGAGATACAACAAGTTTCTTTGAAGATAGCTTACAAAACTAATTGTGTTAGTTTGATGAGTAATCAATACCACATCCACACTAACTAAGTCTATTACCATCCTGTTTGATAGATTGAGTTTTTAATTTACAAGTGTTGCTAATTCACAAACAAGTTTTCAATAATCTCGCTTATACATATGTTTATTAGAGTGGTTCAAGATAAGTTATGCAATTATTTCGTTCACTCAATTTCATAGTTTAAATTGCAAAAAATTTTAAATTTACAGAATTTAAGGCGTATACTCGAAATAAAAAAAAATTTTGAGAGCTTACAAATTATAGTACAAGCAGATATCTATTGATACATTTAGACATTTTATGTATCGTCCGATTATTTAAAAAAAATTTCAATTAAAATATCAATAATTCTCTAACAAGCACCATTAAAAAATATTATTTTAAACTTTATAAAAAGCGTAGAAAACTTTTATCAAAACTTCAATTTTGAAATTTTGAACTTAAAAAAAAAGTTTTTTTAAGTATGCAGATATGTATGTTGCTTATTCAATTTTATTCTAACAAATTTTCTAGTGACTACAATTACCACAGATTTTTAACACATTTTATACTGACGTTATTTTGCAATTCCTTCGATACAAAAAATGATCGCGGTTTGAAAATTGCCAATTGAAAAAATGTCAAAAATCAGTGATATCTTTTAAACACTTGAAGCACTTTTATTTTTAAAAAGTGCAAAATTTTAATGAAATCCTGGTTAAAATATTTCATATTTTGAAAAAAAATTTCAAAATTAGTGTTTATAGTATTTTTTAGAGAATAAACCAAATTTTCCTTTAAAACTTATTTTAAATAATTAGAAGAAAGTTTTAGTGTCTAAATCTCTCAATATGTGGTTGCGCTATAATTTTTGAACACAGTATATACATTTTTCTTTTCAATTACATTTATTAGTGGCGCATTAGGTTTGTATATGTTTTGAATCTAATTTTTTTTGTTACATAGCTAAAGCTTAAAGAACAGCTCTCAAAAACAATCACAAGAAATATTTTTCATTATTTCTATTGCTTAAAAACGTACTTTGCCGTTGCTGCAAATTTTCTTTAAGAAATAAATATACGAACATTTTTTTATTGAGAGCTACAGACTGATTTAGAAAATTTGTTTGGCAAACTACCTTTTTCATTTCTTGAATGTCATTCAAAATGAATTTTTCGATTTTCTTTACAGCTGTATACTTGGCTTAAGCGCAATCCTAACAACTTGAAGATTATTTCAATTTTTTATTTGGTATAAATACCAACTCGTTCTAATGTGTATACAAACAGACATAAACAGACACTAGTACAAACATACTAACGTACTTGTGCATTTATTCTTAGCGCTAAATTCTTAAAAAGTCTTTTAGTTACTCGTTCATTCTTAATGAATTTAATTAGAAATTCAATGATGTATACATATATTTCAATAACCGGTGTTGTTAAATAAAAGTAATAAATAAATAAATGTTCGTATTGTATTAGTGTGAATTAGGATATAGATATCAAAAGAGTGTACGAGTAGATAGTGAAACTGGCCGAAAGCGACAAAAAAAAAATGTTATCGATGTCGATATTATAAACTTGTACAGTTCTCATATATGAGAAAAACCCGCAATACCGAAAGTAATACTTCGACACGTGAAATGTTATGACTCAAAAATTAAACTGAAGTGGTCATAAAAAGCGACTTTTTTATCTTAAATTATCGCGAATTGATCCTGAACAAACCTTAATACAGTCACGAAATTTTCCTTTGTGTCACTCAAAATGATCCCAAAATAATAGCGAAATGGCCTAAAATTAACTCGAAATGGTCCCAAAAAAGTCGAGAATAAAATAGACTGTAGTCCAGTGCCGAAATTATCAATATTTAGTGCCGAAATATAGCTGGTCTTACATTGTAGACAACTTGTTCCGTTATGTTACCGAAATTTATTTTATTTTATTTTATGCATTGAAATTTTCATTTGCATTTATATTTTGTATTTGAGTTAAGAATTTTGAAACATGCATTGATAATTCAATAAAATAATGGTAAATGCTTTAGTTATTAAAACAAATTAATTTTCATAACAAGCATTTCTTTTATTTACAATTTACAAAGAAAAATGTGTATAAATAATTATTGTGCAGTGCAGGAGGCTTAAGGAGACATTTCAAAATTAGGCCATTACTACGCCTAAAACCTGATTGATATTATTAATATCAAAGCAAATTCATAAACCTATCGTACATTTCTTATATACTCAAATCCTCTTATGAGTATTTCAGCCATAGTTAAAATGGAGATTTTTACACAGTAAAAACTTAGCCAAGAAAATTCTAGTTATATCAAGAAATTTTTCTATGCACCACCAAAATACTTATGAATATTTACAGTTCATTTCATCGTAATCGTTAAATGGCAAGAGTATATAGACTCTTAAGAAAAATTTGCAGTCTTTGCACTATTAAGAATCCTTCCTTCTATTAAGGAACTTTTTGCTTAGTATATTTGTTCATGAGGTTTTCTTTTTTTTAAACGCAAACGTAGTACCAACGGTTTTTATAACGATAAGTTCTTGTTTATATATAATATCGATTGACATGCAGCAGTAGCTACACCAACAAATACTTATATTTGATACACGGTAATACATAAGTACAAAAAAGTGTAAATATTGCAATATCATCTATCAATATATCATTATTAAAAATAATCAATGAAAATTATGAAATTAATTTGCTCTAAAATATTGGTTGATAGGCAGTTATAAAATTAAATTTAGGAATTATTTATTTACTAATTAATTAATTTTTTTTTCTCACTAATAAATTTTCCTCCATACAATAATTAAGCAAACATACACAAAAGTACAGGTATACTTCGCTGTTTGTTGTTTGCTTAGCTTTCCTCTTTAAAAATTTTCTAGTACAACTTGCGAGCGAACGATGCAAACGTCGCGTCGTTTGTCATGTCTGCCATTGTGTCCGATATGACCTGTGACTCCAATTTTCATGTTCAACAATTTCTGATTTGATTCACGTGATGCCGCATGGCAGCCATTGTTACAATTTCGTTCGTGCTTGCTGCTACGCTGCTGTTGTTATTGCAAACATTTATATTTTTTTGTTTTCTTCTTATTAATACTGATGCTGATGCAGTTGTAGTTATGCATTGCAAAGCACTTAAACAAGCAAATACTAGCAATGAATAACAAACGCAACAAATATTCCAAAGACCAAAAATATTAAGTGGTAGGCAAAACGCTTAACAAAAGGGGCGGAGATGTGGTGTGTGGCAGGCATGTACATACATACATACATATTTGATTTGATTTTATGTTTAAATTTTTTTACATTATTTTTAGCGTGAGTGCAATAGCCTTTGTGTGCGCTTACCAAGTTCGCTTGACAAGAGGGCAGGTAGTGGCAAGCACTTGTTGCAATCAGCTATCATTTGATAATATTTGCTAAGGGCGCAACATTTGGCTGCCTCAAAACAATTGTAACACGAAATTATTGTCGCTGCAGGCAGAAAGTGTAGTGCCACCTCATAGTGGTTATCATAATTATACGACACACGCATACGCCCGAATTTTGAATTTTTTTTAACAAAAGAATTCCAAGTTTAAAACATTTTACAAAATTTTTAACAAATTTTCAATATTTTTTTATGTCGTTTATCCGTTTAATATCATTAAGTGTATGTTAAGCAAATGTTCAGTTATTTTCAATTTCGGAGATCACCACATCGAGACCTCCACCGAACTCAAACCCAAGTCACCACTTCTAGGGCTCTGCATTTTGTTTTGTTTAAATTTACATTTAAAACTGGCCTATACTAAGATTAATGAAATTTTAAATTTTTTGGTAATTTTACTGCTTCTTGTGTATTTTGTATTTTTAAAAATTAAAAAAAACTTTGTAACACTTTGCAAAAGTAGTGCGAATAATTTTCTCTCTGATCTTGTAATACCAAGTAACATTTTGTGTTCACACGTCTTCGTCGATGATGCAGTTTGTTGTTTTTCATACCTGATTATGGGCGAAAAAATTTCTTCAAATTTTTGTGTGTACAATTACATTTTTGAATAGTTCAAAGTTGTTTCAGGAAATTTTCGGGTTTAGTTCGGGACGGTTTCGGGATATGTTCAAGACAATTTCGGGACTAATTCGGGTTCATAATCGAAACAATTTCTGATACTGTTCAGTACTATATGAGACTCTTTCAGTAATCTTTAAGGGCCCTTTCGGGACTAGTCTAAGACTATTTAATGTAAATTTCGGGACTACTTGTGCTTGTGAGACGAGTCTGGGACAAAGTATAAAGTACATATTCGAAGTGACTACAAATTATCATTGATTTATGATTATATTGATTTTGCCGAGGGTGTGATGTTTTTCTTTTTTTTAATATAATAAAAAATATGTGTTCATAAGCGGGAGTACTGTAATTATGATAAGCACTTTATCTGGGCATTTAGGCCAAACTCGACTGCCAAGTCATGTGCAATTTTCAACGGCGAACTTATTTCTCTTATCTCTTTTATTTTAAAATACTTTTGATTTTTATATTTTTCACTTTTCATAGACCACACATGCGTCTGATATACATTTATACGTTTTTGTAACCAACAGTCATGCGAAAATTTAGACAATTGTTACATAAACATTTCAAAACGCAAAAGCGCCAGTAGCAAGTGGCAAAGTGATAAAATCTGCTTAGAAACGCTTTGCGACTTCATTAAACTTAAATAAGTAAAAAATTTGTTAAGGCAAAGCAACGAAATGGAATCAACGAAAATCTACAAAAATAGTTCGCTTCTTGCCACACGCCAATTTGCAAGTTACCCAACGCCGACAGCGTTCAACCGGCAAAGCAGCAGCAGCAGCAGCCGGCCAACTGGGCAGGCAGCTTGGCAGCTCGGCAGCTATCCGATATCATAGCCCTGAGCGGACTCGACGATGACGACAACGACAATGACGACGAGACGGGACGGCAGCAATAAGACAGCGTGTCGATAGCTGGCACATTGACGCTTTAGCGGTTGTAGGTGCTGTTGCCATGGCACTCTTGCTTTCTGCGCCGCTGCTGCTGCCACTTCTGCTACCTTTGCTGTTGGTGGCACGGCTTCTTGAGTAGTTCGCACTAATCAACAGCAGCGTCGTCGGCATCACCATCGTGAGAGCGCCAACTAGCCAACAGCCACAACGCTAACACATGCTTGTATTTAGAAGGCAAGCATTTCAAGTGTCCGTCTGCAATATTACCTGCAACGTCGCTATCTTCTACAACGTCACAACCATTGCCAACACCGCTACCGCCACACTTACCCCATTGGCAGTCATCAGGTTTTGCTATGGGTCATGTTGCAATCATAACACGGCTACGTGTTCGCTCGTTCCTCAATGTGGCAGGTTCGCGTACTTTGTGTGGCAGCGCGCATATTTTTGCGCAACATGCCAATGTGAGTGTAGAGGGGGAAAAAAAATTCTTTAGCGCATTTTCATAATCCATTTTCATGACGCTGCTGCTGTAGTTGGTTGTCAGGGTGTATTTTGCGGGTGAGCTGCGCGCTTTTTTTTTTGAAATTCATAGTTTATACTTTTTTTCTTTGTTTGCTGGTTGCGAATTTATTGATCAGATTTTTGTTCAAGTTGGCACTACCAAAAACAACATAAACAACAACAACTCAACTATGCCACAGTGATTATTATTGCGGTTGCACGTAAATATTTCACTGACTTTTGTGATTTCACTACATTGGTAATTTAATTTTTCTGTTCTGTAGCCATTTTTTATTATGTTCTGATTTTTTGTTGTTTTTTTCTGATTTTTATTTTATTGGTTTCCTTCTACCTTCGGCAATTTTTCGTTAGCGTTTGTCTTTTAATATTTCGGTGGTAAGTGCCTTTTTCTGCCTTGACTGCAGGCAGATTATTATGCAATTTTGATATTGAAATCGTATGCGCAAAAAAATGGAGCGAACTGAAATTCGATATTTGCGCATACATACATATTTTGCTTATTTCAATAAACTGCAGTTACTACTAGCTTCAGCATAAAAACGAAATGTAATGAAATTCATGAGTTGTTGTAATAAATTTTTTTAAATCATATAAATACATTGTTTGCAATTTTCAGCTCATCACATTAATCAATTTATCACATTTTTTAGAACCCTTTGAATTAATAAGATCATTTGTGTCACGATATTAGTATGCCGTCGCAACCAAAAAAACCTAAAGTCCAAACTTTGTACACATATACAAAAAATCTACTAGCTTTTATCAAATTCCCTTTATTCTAATAAAGTTTTTTAGAACTTTTCAAAGGATGCAGGTTTATAACCCATTTATATTTAGTATAATAAATTGTAAGTTACAAGTGCTTACAAATAATCTTTGGTTTTTTTGAATTTTTTTTTTTACAAACGGTGTTCAACAAATTATGTTATTAAAAAAATTTCGAGCATGTGTCATGTCGAAAAAATTCCGAGTGAGCGCCAATAAATGCAATAAACAATCAGATCCGATGGACCATGAGTGCTATCTAATCTTTTTATTGCTATTTGTTTTTCATAGTATAAAATTTTAAGGAAAAGAAACTTGTAAAACACTACTATACTGGTACAGGATTCTAATAAATGAAATTGAGTTTTTAAAAATCTGAATTTCAGAATAAATTGAAAAAAAAAATTTATTTACTCGTACATTAATAACTCAAATTATATTATTAACACATTATTTATTTTATTCTGCCTTTCAAGGCATTTGTTAAAATTTATAAACTTTGCACCTTTATCAATGTTGACTTATTTTTTCTATTTTCTTGATAATTTCTTGATAAAGTTGTCAAATGCTGTTGACAAATAAAATTGGTTCAAGGCGAATTTAACAAGGTGGTGTTAAGGAGCCGGCTGATTTTTTCGCCTTTTTCGCTTTGCTGAACTGAACGTCAAAGGGCTTCGTTCTGATTGGCTGGCGATGTAAATCTCCTACAGAAAATTTGACATTCAGTCCAGCAAAGCAAAAACAAAATACATGGAGTTCTTTTACTTATATACGCTCACCACCACCTTTAGCTATTTTTTTTATGAAAAATACTCTTATACAAATAATTAATGAAGGAAAATTTATTGCTTAAAAATATTATTAAAATCCTCGAAGTTTTTTTTTTGGCCATGTCGTGAAAGGCAAGAGTTTGTTAAGCGTCGAGATCACAAACTGCTGAGCATGCAATAAAATTCATCAGCGGCATTTTTGAAAATTTTGAAGTGAATCATTTATTGAGAGAGCACAGTATGGATTTTTTTTATGCTGAGAGGAGAGTCCGAAATATTAAAAAAGCCCGCAATGAGTGTTGAAATTATGACACACATACCGAAAGCGCTCAAATAATTCAAATTTTTTTTTAAATGATTCCACGATATTAAGTTTAAAACGTCTGGTTTCTCTAGATGAAAAGTTAAGACTTACCTTGGCTAGAAGGTATGGGCTAAAAGTTGTTCCCAGCAAGCAATTTAACTACAAATATTATTCTTAGCATTGTTTTGCGAATAACACGAGTGGGTAGGCTAACAAGTTTTAAACGACAGGTGTAAAGGAGAAGATGATGAAACGAAACCCACTGGAAATCCCTAAAAGCAAAAAGAAAAAACTGCTTTTCCATTAGAAAGTATTTTCTAATTTTTCATTAGGATTATTTGAATCCCTCAATTTAAGTGGCCCCTGTAGTCCAGTATGTAAAAGTGCTTGCTATAACTCGATGTGTCGCTGAGTTCGAGGTTCGAATCTCAGTATTTTTCTAATAGCGGTCACTTCGGCAGGCAATGGCAAATCTTTGAGTATATTTCTATCATAGAAATGCTTCTCCTAAAATACATCTGGCATTCGGAGTTGGCAATAACCGACCCTAAGGTTGCTTGTGTATTTTGTTATTATTAAATTAAAATCTAAAAATATTTTGTTCAATATATGAAAAGTATAGAGAGGAATTTGGTTAAGACTGTCCAGCCACCCATCCATCCATTGATCCAATCTTCTTAAGCACAGATCGTGTAAAAAATGGTCGAAAAAAAGGCTCTCATAAAAAGGTAATTTCTAAAACTCTGGAAACTGCAATATTTGCTTCGGTAACCGATTAAACAAAGTTACACAAAATTTGTATATATGTACATAGAGTAAACTTTGAGTAAGAATTAACTGAATTGGTTATATAGCAGATAACGATATTTTTCGAAAACGAAAACAGCAAATTTTTTGAATTACTTTCGAGGTCAATTTAATCAGAACCTGCATTTACAATAAATTTAAGAAAATATTTGCTTCATATACAAAATTATGAAAATTAACCTCTCTTGCTTCTTTTTTTTATTTTCCATACAATACCAGCGTTCTTGTTGTAATGATTTCTTGGCATACAACTAAGAACCGCGCGTATTTTTCGCAGCCAAAAGTGGGCGTCATTTATCATTCCTGGCAGTGTTAATTGTGTTTAATGGCATTACATAAATATTACATACATATTTTTTTATTCAAAATCAAAAAGCTAGTAAAAAACCTGTTCTTTTAAATTATAGCTGAATAAAAAAAAATCTTCCTAAGGAAAATTCCAATTGCAAAATCACCAATAAGTGTCTGTGCCGTCACATGTGCAATCAGTGCCGAAAAATTAAGTAAGACACAAATCAAAAGAACAACAACAGCAACAAAACACATACCAATCACCACTCGAATGTCTTTATCAGCTATCGGATCTCGCTTTATTTATATGCACACCCACTTCCGAGATAGTGTGACGACCCGCTAAGCAAAGCGCACGCACAAACACATACCCACACACACACACTCACACATACTCACAAATGATACACCTGTGTGTTTCTTTTGTATTTTTATTTTTTTATTTTTTTTTTATTGCATTGCTTAGACATTGGCGAATTAAGAAATATGCCTTAAATGGCATGCGGATAGGCGGCAAATAGTCAATACTTGCCACATGTGGCATACCATATGATTAGTCCTTGTATGTGCCACAGCAGCAACAATCAAAGCACCAACACCTGATGCAGAATGCAAATTTATTTGGCAAAAATAATAATTATTTACCATTTTCGCTTGAATGCAGCTGCACGCCCGCAAAGGCAGTCGAAAAAAAAACGTTTCTCTACGCACATGGTCCGCAGTGTCCGAACTATTTGTTGTTGTTGTATAATTTTCTTGATTTTATTTCTTCTTACTGCCAATTAATATTTGTTATTTGCGCAAAATTTTCGCGCATGTCTGCTTATTGATTGTTTCTTCATTTTGGGCGTAGGCGTCACTTGGCGTCGCGGCCCGTCGCTTTGCGTTGCATTGCAATGGCAATGTTGTTCGTTGGCGTATTTTGTGTGTTAATTAGAAAAACAAACGTGTTTGGCGCATATATTTGCAAAATAAAAAATGAAAGAAAAAAAATCATTGTATTTGTTTATTTGTTTGTTGCATTTAAATACACTTACAAGCAATTGGTGGGTGTTAATGCTCAACACAAGTGCCGTTAGATGGGTGTTAATTAATAAATTTTTTAAGTGACTTGTTTTTGATGTAAATGATTGGTTTTTCAAAACTATTTAACGGGATAACATATGTTCGGTGTAACATAAATTATAATTAATAAAAGTGTAAATCTATTACGTATGAAAAATAGCGAAAATCCAATCAGTTAATAACGAAATAAAACTGGCAATAACAAATTATTATTATTTTTTTTTTGTTCGTAAGAGGGGGATACACTTTATGTACTAACCGGAGATACTAGTCTCCATACTATCCTTCGCGTAAGTGGGACTCTGTTCTGTTGCTATACCCGAACTAAAATGCCCGCATGCTCGTTACCGGAACCGGCTCTCCAATTCATTACTTTGAATGCCGTGGCGTGCACCATGAGCCTCAGGGCTTCTATTTTTTACTACTAGACGAATTGTCGGGTTATCCTAAGCAGACAGCCATATTCTTTCTTGCAGTGGAGTATTCTTCTTACGAACGAGTATCTCGCTACAGCTTCCCATTTCTCTGTGTGGTGCACATAATGACCCTTATAATGCTGTTATGGGGTAAAGTGCTATCTTTGCATCCCCCCCTTCGGCGTAGTTTTTTGACTTTAAGCTTATTTTTTCTAATTAATTATTGATTTTGAGACTCTGAAGCGTTCTCTTTAAAGTTTTCATTGCACACTTGAATATACATAGATATTAAATCTAGTATTTATAGTTTTTTTTTTCAAAGAGGATGTTGTTTAGTGTAATTGCCTTCTCCACTAGCGAGAGCTAACAAGTCTAAGAATAAATATTAATCTTTTGGTTTTCTTTTGTAATTCTATGGTACGCTATGCCATTTTAGGATATTCTATACTAAGTTTCTTAAGTAGTTATTTAGAACTTTCAATAACCACCGGGAAAAAGAGGAGCATAACACATTAGTAACTCGTAGCTTATTTGAATCAATTTATGGAAATTTTTTGTACTGATTGCATATCAATAAAGAATCCGTTCTATTCTGGAGCGATTTGGGTCCAATTTGCATAAATTTGAGACGCTTCGTGATCACTAACAACAAAATTTGAGTTAAAGAAAAAAAAATGTATTAAATAAAAAAATGTCATTTGCTGTTTCATAAATGTAAAAATACTATGTTAAGTTTGATCAATGCCTAGAAATATGAATATACTAGATAATCCTTTTGTTGGGCTTTTGTAATATTTTCTTATTGAATTTCTGTTAATTTAGAGTATCGCAACGATAATTATATGCTCACACTTATGTTATAATTTCTCGCTTGTTCGTCAAAATTTTAGCCGGTTTGTTGTTTTAAAACTTTTATCACTTAAATAATCGTTATCTTTAAAGTCGTTTAGATAGATCGCAAGCTACAGACCATTTTATCGATGTAAATAGTGATTGTTTTATTGATATCGAATTTTTTTTGTTATCAACACCGATTCACATATTATTGTTGTTTTTAATAACTGTTTGATATCGTAACAAGAATAAATTTCAATATTATTTTTAATAAGCTTGGCACTATCACGAATAAAATTTTTATTTTAATATTTTATTACTTTGGTTTTTTTTTTTTTTTTAATTGAGTTTATTAAGAAAACATTTTTTTTTTACAATGGTTACTTCTACAATAAACAATAGAATACTTAAATTTAATGCTTAACTACAGTCTCCTGATCGAGCTCTGAAGTTAAATGTATTATAATTATAGAATTCTCTTTTAAAGACTAATTAGAGAAGAAGTTTCTTACATTGAAATTCATTTATTATTTGTATGTAATGAAAAATAGTTATTAAAAAATTTACAATTCGTGCGTTTTATGAAAGATAAAATCGGAAAGAAAAACAAAACGGTAAAGGAAGGAAGTAATTTTACACATAAGACGATTATAATAATATAATATTGAGATATAATAATATATAGAATACGCTGTACTATTCTATTTAATCACAACCACCAATAATTAGTTCTGCGTAATGATTGTACGCTGTTGAAAATTGAAAATCTAAGATCTGTCGCACCAGTTTCAATGTACTTAATACTTTTATTCCTTGCCTTTCTAAAGTTATGGTAAATTATTGGTGTTCCATCCTCATTTTGGATAAAACCAAGTTTATCGAGCGTCAAAAATGCTTCAGGAGGGACAAAACCAGTTTCAAATAATTTCTTTATATACCTTTTATCACTGTAGAAGAATGGGCTATAGATAAGGGAATTATCAAAGTTCTCGAATATGCGTTTTTGTTATAACTAGTTTATATACACTTTCGATTTATATTGGAACTTAAAAAGGCATTGGAAATATATTACATCACATCACATTTAACATTTTGAAACTAGTTTAACATAAATATTACGTAAATCTTTAAAATTGGTAGAAATCTACAAAACTTCTAAATTTAATATCTATAGTTTTAATAGAAGTTACGATGATTTTACAATTTCAAATTTGATTTGTGCAAATAAAACACTTATGTATTCAAAGTCAAATAACACAAGCAAGTACTTAAAAGTGATTGGAACAATAGCCAGCGAGCTACACGTATTACAAAAAATTATAAGCGAATTTATAGAAAATTAAGAGGAACAAAAAAATATATAAAATAATTGCAAGCTCTTCTCCTGTCCATTTAACAAACCAACTCAAATAAATCAAAAGACTTAAGACGAAAACCTGTCTCGGCAAGAATAAAGAAACCAATATTATTTAAGCTGACGTTAATGTAATATATGCACAACAACAATGCCTGCTTCATACTTATGTATGTATATTCATAATTAAAAAAAAAATATGTAATATTAGTATAGCAATAAATGGCACATCCGCCACCTGTCTGTTTGCCTCCAGCCAATTTATTAAAGCTTTCGAAAGCTAAAATGTCTAAATGATTGGTTGGACTTGACTCATGTGGCGGTTCATTTTGGCCACATACAGCGACAGCTACATATACATACAATAACGTGGCAGCATCATTATAATGACACTGACAAACGCGAGTTGAAAAAATTCGAGTTGAAAGAAATAAACGTAAATGTATTTAAAATAATATTTCAAAGATGGTGTTCTTTTTGATTTGTAGTTTCTAAAGGCTTTGTTTTAATCTGCTGTCATAGTTTTTGTGTTCTTTCGGTGTTTGGATGTTTTATTGAACAAATTACGGCTTGTAGCATTGTTGTTTTAAATTTTAAATTGTATACTGCAAACATTTTATTTTTTTTGTTATATTTTTGATAATATTTGTCTTTTTGGTACTTTATCTTGTGGCTCGATTTCTTGCAAGCAAAAACAGTAAAATTTCGCAAACTTGAGACTACTCATTTTGCACGTTAAGTAAATTTGCTAAGAATTTTGTTGACAGTAGTTTGCTATATTTATTTTAAAACAAATATATAAGGGACATTAGTTAGAGGGACTAAACCAAAACAGCTCCGGGATTATTATTTCAAACAAAAATTTAAACATTTTAAAAGTCGAAAAAGCTAAATAAAACGGAATAATTAAGTAAAAAAGAATTTCATTTGTAACCGATTGATAACGATAACGATACTGATAATAACAGTAATAACGGTTACTAAAATAATACCGATAACGATTATAATAATTATCAATAACCCTTAAAACATTATCGATATGGATAAAAGTAGCAGTTACGAAGAAAACTTAAATACTTCAACGATAACAGTTACTAAAATAATACTGATAACGATCATAATAATTATCAATAACCCTTAAAATATTATCGATATGAATAGAAGTAGCAGCAACGAAAAAAATTAAATTGCTTTATCGATTACAATCATATTTCCGATAGAATATAATGAAATCGAAAGCGATAACGATAACGATGATGAGTGTTACTCACTCACAAAAAAATTCGCAAATAACTTGCCACGCCAAATATAATCAAATCTTATCTTAAGCATGCAATTACTTAATATTTACTCAATCTTTTTTTAATTTTTTGTGAGGGCGAAAAAAACAATGAGGCAGGTATGTCAAAATATGTGGCAAAAAAGAAAAACAAAGCATTCAGAGCAACGCAGGTTCGTGTCTTAAAACTTTTAGTTTTTCACTAAACCATAGCGTGTGATTGGCGCATTGACGGATGCTTTACGTAATCATACGCAAAGAAAACAACAACAACCAGTTTTTCTGAACACTACACAACAACAGCAAAATTTACAACTCAAAGCCAACAATTTACGTATCAACACTAATCCGTGCATTTGAAATTTAGCAACATGCCTGCTTGCTATTCCAGCGTGTGTGTGTGTGTGTGTATGTGTGTATATTCGTACATATGGTGGACAAGTCTCTCTCACCGCTAGCTAACCCACGCTATGCGATTGCGCGCAAAAATCCAAAACATTTTCACTAATCGCTAAACGAAATAACAATATTCATTGCGAAAAAAAAATAAATTATTAAAAAAATAACATTTGCATACTTATACAACACTGCAGCAGCAGCAGCAGCAGCACAAATCACATTAAGCGAAAAATCGAAAATATTGAAAGACGCCAATCTTTTCTTCATTACAATCGCTTTTTATTTGCTGCAAAAAATAAAAAGAAAATAGAGATAAATCATTTGCATGCAATTGCACCTTAAAAATCGATTAATATTGTGCGACTATCTATTAACATACATACACACACATATGTGTATGTGTAAGTGTATGTGTGTCAGTACATCAGCGAATGCATTTTTTTGTGTTCACCAGCAAATTGCTGCCGCTGTATGGAAGTTATGTATCTACGTTGCATTTCAACGAGCGTGCACACCCCGTGCTGCAACACAAGCAATTTTGTTAATACAAAAAAAAAATTAACACAAACAACAACAACTTACATCAATGCCTATCGACAACAATAAATGCCAAACTCAATGAGATTTGTGTCGAAGTGAACTTTACTGCGCATGACAACAATTTCCGCATGTCACATAGCATCACAACAAAATTTACAGCAACAACAACAGCGTAAAAGCAACACTTTCGCTGCCCTCTAACGTCACCCATATTGAGAAAAAATACACACGTTCGCAAAACTTTGATTGTAGTATTTGAATGCTTGACAATGCAATGCGTATGTGTGTGTGTGGGTGTGTGTACTAGGGTGGTCCAAAAAAATGCACTCACTCCGTAGCAATATTTTATATCAAAATAAAAGTCGTTTGTTTCATTTTTTCAAAAAATATTTAGAACTCGCCCACAGCGCACAAAAATTTGCGTGTCTTTAAGTGGCGAAAATACAATTTCGAAAGATTTCGTAAAGTGTAAAAGTCGAAAAAAAAAATTTTGTTAAGATTACGACAAAAAGTTGTTTAAAAGATTTAACGATTTTAGCACTTGACAACGATTAGCACATCATGTAAAAACGCCAAAAAATTTTCAATCATTTTTTAAAAACGTATTAAAGAACAAAGCTTTCCCTATGGATGGTCCAAAAATTGCAATCGATTGTTCTAAATATTTTTTATTAAGCAATTGACTTTAGTTTTTTGGACCACCCTTGTGTGACTGTTAGTTATTAGGCAAAGGATACTACTTTTAACTTTTACAGAAAAATGAGATAGCCAGTAAGACAATATTTAGGAAAACCTAAAATTTTGATGAATTTTTGAGAAAAGTAACAACGATAATACAACACATAAAAATAATAAGCTTCGAATCACATTCTCAGGTAGAGCAGTTGAACGAAAATACTCGTGAACGTGTGTCTCCATTTTGAAAATGTACTTTTTCGTATTCGTTTAGGAGGAATACGTCAAAGATACCCCCTTTTTGCGTATTATAGTGGAAGATCAGTAAAGGATACCATGAGATACATTTTAAGCATACGGTGTATTTAAAAAACATTTTAACCATTTAGCTCTACGATGGATGGGTCTGTTTTGAATCCTCTCTAACAAATCGCAAAAAAATGCAGATGCAAAAGAGGTTTGGTGGTTGTGTCACTTACAATAAATCTCAAAAAAATATCAATTCACCCATAGAAGGGAATCGAATCGAGGTTTTCAATCACTCAGGCAAGTTGGTTAATTGTACTTAAGATCGCAAGAGGGAGCTGGAGAAATAAGGGAGGCAGAAAGCGATACAATATGGAGTAAATTTACTCGAAAACGAAAATTGACACTGAAGATGGCAGAACGCCAATACCAGTTTATCTCCAAACTTGACAAAAAATATTAAATTTATCGGGCTTTTTGACAAATGTACACAGCTTGTAAAACAACACTTGAATGTACTTATATGTTTTGCGGTCCTCTTTTATTTTATTCATATTACCTTGAGCAAGTGTGCTCCGGCACTGACACAACTACAAGCTTTTTTGTAACCGACTTTATCCGCTACTAATATCCCTGAATGAAGAGGTGCAAGCGGTTTTCTTTAAGTTTAGTGCAGTTTGACTATGACTATAGACATAATTTTGGTAGCCGCACCACCATCACTGACTATCCAGTATGCCACTATAAATATAGCAAAATATTCCATTTTAAAATACCGTTGTCATATTACCTAAAGGAGTGATACTGAAGTTAACCTTCAGATGCCAACACACTCCAGTTCCATTTCCTGTCTTACAGTCTAAAAGCTAGATTTTTCTGGTTTTTTCACCATTTAATGCCTTTTCAAAAATAAATTCTAATTGGGCATTGTATAACAAACTCAAGTTTGGGACAAATTTAATCACTATCCAACTGAAAATAAAACAAAATAGAGAATGCGTTGTACCTCTTAAAGTAAATTTATTAAATATGAGATACACTAACGCGTATGGTTAACATTATTACCTAGCTGGGTAATATTTTATTCCAGCCATAATTTGCACCTTAATCAATAATGAACTTCTATAATTTCTATTGTTTAAATGCATTTTTTCGTACGTTTTTAAGAAAACGAGATCTATAAATATATTATAATAATACAAAATCGTTGTTGGAATTTTTACTAAAAGCTTAGCTTTTCATTTTTTACTTTTTGTACACTTAATGTTCGATTTTACAAATGTCTGCTGCTGACAATGTCTTTCAATCGAATCAGATTATTTTGCAGCTTTACGAATAGCCTTTCACAAATTTTACAGGCGATTGTTAATGAACATTTCAAGCAACATCCCTAGAAAATAAACTATAATAAAAACCTCTCCCTTTATTCCATAAAAACTGTTTAAAAACTTTTATTCAGTACTTCAAGTCGAAAAACCGAAATATATGCACATTTGATGTCAACGAGTTTTCCTACAAGCTTCTTATGCATGAATTAAGTATAGTTCATGTACATACATACATACAAAGCTGTGAAGTACTAAACTGTCAAATTACCAAATTATATACCAAAAATTCCATCGGTGTGGTTTTGGAATCAAAATAATATGTAATTTTTGTGCAAATCATTATGAAGGTGTTTCGTAAGCATACTCGTACTTACATTTAGATTTTCCCTTTTGCTAACTCCTCTCTAACTCTTCACCTAAAAAGGGAATAATGTTTTTTACAGAATATTGCAATCAACCTTTTTTATTTTTTTAAGAGAAATGGGTATAATATTTCTTTTAGATCTGAGCGACTTACTATTTGCAATCGTCAAGTTTATTAGTAGCTTTTTATTGAGATAATCCGTGTGCTATACTTATAGTTTCAACAAAGTCAACCTGAACGATTTCTGGCATTTAGGCCTCTACAGACGTTACTCTTTCCATGGACTTTAATTTTCCACTTGAACTTATCAATTAAAGGAAGTCAATCTTTTGTTTGCTTAAATTAAATATAATTTATTTGCTTTTTTGTTGTTTGTCTTAAAACCAAACTTGACAAGGGACGACGTAAAATCGTTCCAAAATTCAATAAATATAATTTAATATAATCATATATTTTATATCCCAATTCTTTTAGAAAATAATATTTAATGCAACTTTCATATTCATATTCTACAATTTTACTTTTTTTTATATTTCCAATTAAACGCTTAGTATACAGCTCTCAACAAAATAGAAAAATTCATATGAAATTACACTTAAAAAATTTTTAAGAAATTTTCTTCTATTGAAATTTCTTCATTTAGTCTGAAGCTCTACAAAAAATGCAACGTATTTTTCAAGCAATACTTATATTTCTCATGATTTTCTTTGGGAGTTGTATTCTAATCTAAACGAAGGAAATAGTTTTCGTGCTACTAACTAAATTAAAAATTAATAAATATATGCACCTTTGAAAACAGCAAAAATACCTAAAACCAAACGTAAAATTAAAACAGAAATCTGCTTACCAAAAATTATTAAACAAAAGTTAAAACAAATATGTACCTGGCCACTTATCAGCGCACTCAACTTGAAAAATTGCATTCAATTATCGCCGTCAAAAGGCAAGCTCATGAAATGAGTTGTGGTCACCAGTTTCGTTTTGCAACGAAAAACAAGGCAACCAAAATGAACTGGCTTAGTCAACAAAGCGCGCTGCAAATGGCCAAGACAACTATTGATTAGACGCGCCGATGGCCAAAGCTGGCTGCATTTTTTTTTTAAGTAGCAGCAGCCCAACGGTGTGCCATGGTCAAAGTGCCATTCTAACCACCATAACCGGCGACGAAGCTAAATTTATAGCATTGCGCATGCGCGCAATTATTTAAATTGCATTTGGTGAACAAGACAAAATGTGCGCGTGAAAAAGAGCCTGAACCGCAAGCCATTGACAAAATAATTCCACAGATAACACCCGCTCGCCATGCAAAGGCAGCAGCTGAAAGCGTACAAATATCGCAGTTAAACTGCTTAATTATATTGTAAATGCGACAGGTTATTTTATGGCCATAAAGTGACGCTTATTTAGCGACAATTTCTATTTGCAAACTGAACGTGGCATTTACATTTTAATTATATATACATAAGTATTAAGAAGTTTGTCAATCGCAAACTGACATTAATAGAGACACAACACTCTAATACTTTATTTATTTCTTCCGTTTTTTAGGATCGTGCACGCAACGTCTCGGAGCGTCTCTCCTCTTCCACCACGCTGACGGTAAACATCGCTGACTCAGATGATCAGGATCCATCATTTATTTATCGCGGCTGCATACTGCTCGATGGTGCCTGCATCAATCCCGAGTATACTGCTTCGGTTCCTGCGGGTTCATTGCAGGGTGTGCTCACCGTTTTGCCCGAACGCATACAAGCTGTCGACTTGGACTCGATTAGTTCGCCCATACGTTACGCCTTCGCCAACGGCATGCCAAACAATTATGCGGATTACTTTGAGCTTGACGAGCAGACAGGCGTGTTGAAACAGATCAAGGCAGTGGACACCTCAACGGCCAAGAAGTACGATATAGTAGTGAAAGCTGAAGAGGTATCTGCGTCAAAACGCTTTACCACAGCCAAATTGATGATCACAGTGAAGCCCGTGGATGCCAATCCGCCCGTCATCTCTGTGAGCGATATTGAAGGTTATGTCGATGAAAACTCGCCTATTGGCACCAAAGTGGTTGATGCAAATGGTCGACCCATTTCATTTAAAACCACAGATGCTGACTTAGGTGAGGATGATCCGAAGCCCAATTACATCTACGAGATCACTACGCCATCTTTCGATGTGACAAGTGATGGTATATTGATTGTCAATGAAGAGGGGTTGGATCGTGATCCTCCCGCACCTGGACGCTATAAGTTTCAAGTAGTTGCGCGTGAACCACGCACCAATGCAGCTAGCGCACCGCTTAGCCTAACCGTACACTTGCGCGATGTTAACGACAACCCACCCAAATTAGCCATGGTACCATCAATCACGATCACAGCAGGCGATGGCCAACGTCCAGTCACTAAGGTCACTGCAGTGGACAATGATGAGGGTGAGAATGCGATCATAACTTATTCTATCTACCACGTGTCCAACAATGGTTTGCAGAAATTCGCCATCGACGAAAAGACTGGTGAGATTGAGACGAGAGGCCGCTTGCTGGCTGGCGAACAATATAGTATAACTGTTCAAGCTACCGACAATGGCGGTCTTTCATCGCAGGCGATTGTAGAGATCTCAGTAACGCCAGGACCGAACACTAAGCCACCAAAGTTCGTCAAGCCCATCTATGAGGTGCAGGTGAGCGAAGGTGCTGAAATTAATTCGACTGTGACAGTGGTGCATGCTGAGGATCCCGAGAATGACCCAGTTGTTTATTCCATTGTATCGGGCAATGATTTGCGTCAATTCGCAGTGGGTCAAGAGAGTGGCGTTATAATGGTTATACGGAAATTAGATCGCGAAAGTCTTACACGCTATCAACTGATTGTGAGAGCCGAAGACAATGGCGGACTGTCGAGCAGCGCTACAGTCAACATCAAGGTAACCGACATCAACGACAAGAACCCCGAGTTCGATGAGTCTACGCTACCCTACGTATTCGAAGTGGACGAAGGCAAGAAAGATGCATTTGTTGGCATTGTACACGCAACCGATGCCGACGAGGGTATCAATGCAGAGATCACATACTCTGTGCCGAAGGATATACCTTTCACCATAGACGGCAAATCGGGTGAGATTCGCACCGCTACGTCGCTGGATTACGAACATCAAAAAGAATACCGCTTTGTAGTGACCGCAAAGGATGGCGCACCAGATGCACGCTTAGGCACTGCCAGTGTTACGGTGCAGGTAAACGACCTACCCGATGAGGTACCAAAGTTCACTGATGCACGCATCGATGTGCATGTACCCGAGAACGAGGCAGACTACTTGGTCGCAACTGTACAAGCATTTGATCCTGACACTGTGCAACAAATCACCTATGTGCTGCGCAAAGGTGCAACGGATCTCTTCAAGATATCACCGAAGACCGGCGAAATACGCACTACCAACGGTTTGGACTATGAGACAAAGATTCAGCACGAATTGATAGTCGGCACAATCGAAAACGATGGCGATGGACAAGGCGATACGATACGCGTAGTAATCGATGTAGACGATCGCAACGATGTGCGGCCAGTCTTCGCTGCCGTACCCGAACCAGTTACCGTAAACGATGATCAACCGATCGGTACGCGCGTAGCAACAATGACCGCCATAGATGGTGATGGCTCATCGCCAGGCAATGTGGTACGCTATGAGATGGTGGGACGTGGCAAAGCGTTGAGGTACTTCCAAGTAGATGCTGATTCGGGTGCAGTGCACATACGAGACGAACTGCGCAAGGAGGAGGACACCGAGTATCAGGTGGACATACGCGCCTACGATATGGGCGAACCACAGCTGAGTTCAGTGGCGACGTTGCCAGTGTTCGTGCGTCATCTGCTCAGCAATCCGAATGAGGACAACATGATGGAGGGCAAAATGATGGATGGTTCTATAATGAGCTCCGAGAGTGTGGGATTGGCGTTCAGCGATGATAGCTACACAACGGGTGTGCCAGAGACGACTGGCATCAATGCAACTATCAAAGTTATACAAGTGATTAATTCGAAGAAGGCGCGCGATGGCATAGCCAGCTTCAAATGTGAAATTGTGAGCGGCAACGAGCTGGGTTACTTCGATATAACTACCGAAGATCATGGCTGTGGCGTGCGATTGGTGAAACATTTGGACTATGAAAACACAACTGCTTACTCGCTGAATATACGACTTATCTCACATAAGTATTTCGTGAACCCGCAAAAGAGCATGGCTGTGGTGAAAGTCATTGTGCAGGATGAAAACGATAATGCGCCCGAGTTCATCTTCAATCGCGCGCATGCACGCAAGGACACCTTCTATGTGGTAATGGCGCCAGATGTGGACATCGATACGCCCTTACTGCAGGTGCACGCTTCCGATCGAGATTCGGGCAAGTACGGCATGATACGCTACAAGATTTACGATGAGGAGGACAACGCTATCAGTGACGAGCATTTGGTGAGTTCTTGCTTACTGTTAATTTCTAATGCATTAATATTTAATCAAGCGTTTTTTTTTTACACACGCACAGCCCACCACATACTTTGTCATGGCCGAGGACACGGGCGTCTTACGCACAGCTAAACTCTTTCCAGAGGGCACTACTTTTCCAATGATGTTCTATGTGGAAGCACGTGACAATGATGGCCAAGAGCTGGGCTCACATCACACGCGTGCACGCATTGTCTTCAATCAGATCACCGATCAGAATCGCATGTCGTTGGCCTTCTCCGATGCCACGCCAAATGAGATACGCGCACACTTTAGCGCGCTGGAGGAGCTTTTGGAAGAGAAGACCAATGGGCTTATTAGTGGTATCGAACGGTTCAGCAATCGCAAGCTGTTAACCGACAATGGCACAATTATTGAAAATCCAGCTGCAACGGACGTCTGGTTCTACTTGATCGATCCGAAAACTGAGCAAATACTAGCACGCAACGACACTGCGGTACGTGAAACGCTATTGGAGCCAACAGCGCGCGCTGAACTGAACTTTGCAGCGTCTGGGGTGGCGCATGCTACTGCCGAGGGCATATATGCGCCCCTTGAAATGAGGCAACAAGTGCACAAGGTTGGTAGTTGGTTGGAGTTCAAATTTTGTGCAAAAATGACACCAAATAATGAAAATATTTCTCGCTTTTACAGGTGAAAGCGGCAATTGCGATCAATGACGACGTTTTTCCCTACACGCTAATCGCCATCTCGATCATCATTCTCATACTCGGCACTATTGGCATCATCTATATATGTATCTCTTGGGCAAAGTGAGTTTACACAAATCTCTGCACACGAAAAAAAAGTGTTAACTTACTTTCCTCTCCCCTAACAGGTACAAGAACTTCAAACAGCGAATGCGCCAATACGCTGCACCGAGTCCCACACGCTACGATCCAGTCATTGTAAACTCGCAAGCGAGCAACTCCGGCGACACAGTCGCCAACATGAAGGAGTACGAGACGCAAGTACTGGCCATGGCGGTGCCACCGGATGGCGATGATGATTTGCAATTGGATTTTAGCGCAAAAAATCACGCTTTCTCGCTGGACAACGTCAGCTATATAACGCACAAGGAGAACGGCACGAGCGGTGGACAAGCGAGTCCTTCACACTCGGATGCAACAACCGCCACAATTACCACTTTGCGGCGCAACAATAACAACATTAATCTCAATAATATGGCGCACAACAATAATAATAATAACTTGAATGGCATGAATAATCGACAGAACACCTTCAATCGTACGCTCGAAATGAATGCGCGCAACAATGCAAATCCTTTGGCGGCGGCGGCAAATGGCACGATGCCTGGCACACTGACACTGGGTCGTCTCAAGCATGAAAATGGCGCCAATCACTATCAGAATGGTGGCTACAAGCTAGATGCTGTGAGTCGCAATAATTTAGCGAATTTACAAAACAACAGCTACAGCACAATGGGACGGCGGGGGAATACATTTGGCGGGCCAAATGGACTGAATGGTTTGAATGGTGTCACAGGCGGCGGTGCGGAAGGTAGTGGGAATGCTGGCGAGCTGATGACCAACACGCTGGGGCGGAATAATCATCAGCACCATCATCACAATAGTCGCGCCTATGCGGATGTGCCGATAACGAATCCACTTTTCCAGCGGTGAGTTTGGCGATAACGCTTTAGATCGTTAATTGAATGTGCTATTGAATGAATAGTAAAGACGTTGACTGTGTGTATAAATATTGGTTACGATAAAAAAGCGGTATTGATAAAAATGCCGATAAGAATAACATAATCGATTATTATAACAGTTGCATAAGTGTATCAATTTCGATAAAACTAATATTTATTATTATAATTACATCAATGGTGATCAAAATATCAATAATAATAATATAAACGATAATTATAAAAATGTCGATGACAAAATCAAGTTCGATAGCCACACTCTTGTCGAGAACGTTAGTTATAAAAACTATAGCTTTTAAAATATCGAAACATACCAAAATATTGATATAAATATCTATCATCTATCGATAAATATATCGATAAGGATGACTCTACAGAGAACGATAACAAACTATTTTTCTCTATGTTTCAGCTCCAACGGTGACCTGAGTCACATAAGCGCAACCAATGAGAACGTAACATTCGGCAAGCGCGACTACGGTCAGCTGGGTTTCTCCTATTTAAATGATTTGGACCGCTCAGAGGTGGAGACCACAACGGAGCTGTAAAATTATGAATATGCGCATAAAATTAATATAATCAACGAAAATTTACGAAAACTTTATTAAAACTAGAAAGCGACAGTATCAATTGTGAAGTTAGAGACAGAGAGAGAGGGATAAAAAATTGCATTCAAGGCATTAACAAGGTGACGTACGATCACAAAATAACAAATAAAAATATTTTTGTGTAATTTAAAATTTTATTATTATAAATATAAATAGCACGACTTCAAATAATTTAATTTAAATAATGTTATGCGCATACAACAATTTATGACAACTTGTGAATACCCCAATTAAAATTTAATTGAGAAAAAAGTTTTTAAAAGGAGGAGGTTATCAATTCGTCTTACGTCTGAAAGGTAGCACCTCAGAGGTGGCACCTTATTAATTTGTATAAAGATATAACGATTGAACCCAAAAGTAAATTTAGATCGTTGTTTTGGTCAAAATTACTTGTCTCACAGTTTTTGCACTCTCTCTCTCTCTTTCTCTTTCTTCCTATCTGTACTTCCGCAGCTAACCATTTGCCTTATAAGAACAAAAAAAAAATATTAAAAAATAATCCACATAATGCCAAACTGAAATAGTTTAATAAATAAAAATTAAACATTTAAATTAATAAATAGAATCTGTATGTACATATATAGTTGTTATAACTTAGCTGCCACTTTTTAAGAAAAGAGAAATTCCAAAATTTTATATATATATGAACATATGTACATATATACGAAACGAAAATCGTTACAAATTGTTGCCATTCAGCAATTCTAAAAACTTTTTCATAAAATAATATAACAAAAAAAGTTTTTGTACCATAATCCTAATTTTATGTAGGTATGCATGTGTGTTAGCACTAAATAAGCAAGTAAGTATGTATATAAAACAACAACAAAATATACATACATACATTTAGTTATAAAAATTTTTTGTGAATCTTATGGCGGTCCTCTATTCCCAAGGCCTGAAATCGAGCGGTTTTTCTTTGGAAATAAATTGCGAAGGATATACTGAATGAATTTAAGAATTTTTTTTTATTTTAAAGATACAAATTTTGACATTTTTGGATTGAATACAAAAAAAAATTGTCGACTTTGACTAAATTGATGTTGAAACTGCATGGATGCCGTTTAACTAAAATTCTATCCTTTATAATCACTTTTATGAAAAGTCTTACTCGGCACTAAAAACCACTGCTTTCGGGAACACGCGTTTAAAGATAAATTACAGTGTATAACTTGGTGGAGACGGTTACATTACGAAGCCCAGAAGCATGCAAATGAATGTGAGTTCTACAAAATCCTCTCTGTGGCGTACTCTTGGATACATATAGAATAAAATAAAATTAAAAAAAAAACGATTTTAGGAAACCGCGAGAGTAGAGGACCCCCTTAATGCTTAAGCCCTTATTGAATGCAGCTAGCTGTTGAATGTAGTTAATCTTTCTCGTGAAATATGTTGTTATAGAATGAAACAAATTATACAAAGTCATTAGTCATTAGGAGCTGTGGAAATAGGAGCTGTGGAAATATGAGCAAAATTAATCAATTTAGGAATGATTATTTCACTATTTGAATGACATTTAATAAAACATGCGATCTGGCAGGTTTTTTTTTAAGCAAACTTTGTGCTCTTTTCGAAAATCTAGTTAAAAAATAGAAACAAATTGTATAATTTAAGATTTCTAAAGTTAATTCATTGTGGAAGTATACGAAAATTCAAATATTTATAAATGAGCTTATGAAAATTAATTTTTGCTCTATTAAAAATGCCTACCTTTGCATTACAGTACCTTAGCTTACGTTTATTTCAGCTATGTGATCAAAATGAAAAACAATAATAGTAATAGAAGCCTGAAAACTAATTTATTAAGTATAAATATAAAAAACAATTTGAAAACTTATAAACCGTTTGAAAGAAACACACACTCTTATTTGCTCAACGCAAGCTTTCCACATTTAAAGAAATTAAAAAAAAATCGGCTAGTAGATGGGTAATCAAGCAAATTAATTATATAATAAACTCAAAAAATTGTAAACCCGTATTTAAAAAAATGTTGCTATCAACATGTTTCAGAAACCAATTTTTGTGCAACATTGTTGCATTAGCTTTCAGATACAAAAATTCTGCAATATAGTAAATGCTTCATTGTCAACATTGTTGCAGTAACAACAGTAGTAACTTTCTCAAACTTAAATCGCCAACTTTATTTAATCTAAGTAAATACTTTTACAGACGCTCATATTAAAAAAATATATAAAACTGCAACAAGCGACTTTCGTTGAGCTTTACTCATCTACCAGCCACTTTCTTTGAAAAATTTTATATTAAAGGTCTAAAAAACTAATTCGAGTAAACAGTACGCTCATTAAGCTTACTCCTACGCTCTTCCAATTTCACCGTCCTCTCGTTTATATACAAATGCATATTTGATAACCATTTTTTGGTTACAGAAATTATATTAGATTTGTTAGAAAAAATATATTTTTCCCCCTATATATATATGTTATCTATAAAAATAAATGTACTTCTTGTAAATAAAATTACTGACATACATAATTTAGGTCTAAAAGAAAAATATTCATGTGTAGTATATCTTAATTTTTAGTTTAATGAATTACATTTGTATGTTCGTATGCATGTTTATGTATGTAAAGGAAGTTTTTGTGTACATACGAGTAAATATTATGTTAAATAAATAATAATAAAATTAAAATTGTTAGTAAAATAAATAAAAATGGAAATAATTGATAGAAAATATTTTTTTTAATTAGTTGCCGCCCTGCACAGTACAGGTTGGTTGTGATATCAAAGAACGTAAATATTTAAGAACAAATTAGACAGGGTTGTCAAGTCAGTTAAAATTATGTGATTAGACAAATGAAAACAAAATTTTTACGAAATTTTTCTGATATTTTTATCGCGAAAATACCGACACCTTGTATGGGTCCCTGGCCATAAGGACATTCTAGGTAACTGCTTGTCTGACGAGCTTGCAAGGGAAGGGACGGAGCAAACCACTATAAGCTCAGCCAAATATGTGGGTTTACCTCTAGCGAACGTAAAGCATAGACTAAGAACTGAGCTTATGGAGAGCTTGATGGGCTACGGATCCCACCTGCCATATTAAAACACAAATCTGGCCAGAAATTGATGTGAAGCAATCCAAAGCTCTCACCAAAAGCGTCGCGTTGGCAATTCCTCTGGGAATTGCGACAATGATCGCAGAGTATACTTATATACATGTTGTTTTTGTGCGATAACGACAGTGTATACAATTTTTTTTATTATATGATTATAAAATTAGAATAAAAAATCTAACTATAGCAATAGAAAATTTAATGATTGATGTGGAAATAAATTAAATTAAATAATCACAATCGATTTTTGTACACTTATATGTCTGTATGTAGTGCAAACGCTTAGTTTTAAAAATATAAAGTATTCAACTATTTTTTTAATTCCCTTAAAAGTATTATATTATTTATCATCGTAGGCAAATGTATGAAGTATAAAGTTAATTTAGTATTCATATTGTTTTGAGTATACTCTTTATGAGGAAACTGTTTTCAAAAGCTTATCAATAAAAATCGGGCCTTCTTGTAAAGTATTTTACCTCTTAAATATAAATATTGCCAAAAAAATATACACATATCAATTTTCAAACAATTTTTTTTTTTTAATGATTCGCAAAAGCATTTTTTATAAACTTTATCAACATTATCTTTATTAAGTATGTTTTACATTTATTTACAATTATGCTTAAAGTAATAGGACTTCTACAAAAAAATTCCATATAAATTTTCTATATGACTTGTTAAGGAAATATTCCTAACAATAAAAATAGGGTTTTCTCGGCTTTACTACTAATTTGAGTAAAATAAAAAACGTAAACTGCTAAATCTCATTTAAAAAAAAAAACAAATTGTACATGCACAGAATTATCAATTATAATCATTTAAAACTACTTATTTTTATAAGAAAAAAAAACGTAAAATACCTTGAAAGAATTGGCGACAAACGACAGCGAATATAGACACTTTTATTCTAACTATTAATTGCGTTTTAAGTATTTATTTATTCCCTGTTGATTTTTGTAATATGAATGGCTTATCTCCAGCCAAATGCGCTAATTCGACAACCCTACTAACTGTGCAACTCTACTACTATCGAGCACCTTTGGTTTCCGCTGTTTATGTATTTATGTATTTACAATTTAGCTACAAAACAAACTTACTACTACATACATACATAAATAAGTCGCTAAAGATAAACCGAAATCATCTTCCCCCTGACTACCTAGGTATCTTTTGTTACTCTCACAATTTGCCGCCACTGAGCCACATTTGTATTTGAGCAGAACTGCGTCCCTTCGTCTCCAGCACCATGAAGGCTACATACAACGTCGCTATGAGCATACAGAGAGCAAAGAACCAGAACGTCATGTCCGAACCCCAAGCGGTGATCATCGATCCGAAACATTTTGTTACCACAAAAACTGAAAACCAATTAGACATCACAGTCAACGCCACAGCAGTCGCCTTTACATCGGGCAAGAATAATTCGCCCATCATCATCCATGGGATGGGACCGTAACCGATAGAGAACACGATCATAAAGAGTACAACGCAGAGTAGCGGTAGCCAACCAAGATCTTTTACATCTTTGCCACTATCCTTCATTTGGAAGTACACACCCAAAATTGCCAAGCACACAGTCATCGCGGTACTGCTGAAGAGCAAAAGTACCTTACGTCCAGCACGCTCAATCAGTAAAGAAGACATTAGTGTCATAACAACTTGCACGAAACCGACAATAATTGAGCAAATGGATGGGTCCAAGGTGCTGCCAGCCGACTGAAAGATAGGCACCGTATAGAAGATGACAGCATTAATGCCAGAGAACTGCTGAAAGAACATGAGCAACATGGAGATGATGAGACCTTTAAAGGCGGCACGATTACGGAAGAGGTCGATGAAAGAGGCATCCGCACCCGCCTGATCCAGATCAGCTTGAATCATTTGAATTGCAGAACGTGAGTCACAATAGCGACCCCACAACCATTTTAACGATAGAGCAGCATCGCCACGACGACCCTGTGAGAAGAAAAAAATTTAGTGTTTGCGTTAAAAGCATATACAAAATTTTTAAAGCTAACTTACTTTCTTCAGCAAATATGTGGGCGTCTCGGGCAACATCAACATGCCGATGAAAAGCGCAACCGGCACTATTAGACAGAGTACGCTCAGCGTAGTCCACGACACTACAGCGCCAATAAGATAAACCAAAAGTATGCCAAAGGTCAAAAGCAATTGAAAGAGTGTGCCCAAAGTGCCGCGTATACTCGTCTCAGCGATCTCGGATATGTACATGGGAGCGACTACACAGAAACTGCCAGTCGAAACGCCTGCACAGAAGCAGTTGTGAATTAAGTACAAAATCTATTTTAATAATGTTCACGTGCATTCTCTTACCAATCACGAAACGTCCAAAATATAACATTCCAGCCGATTTAGCAAAGATAATCGCCAGCCATGCGACGATGAATGGTACATCCATGATAAGCGCGGTGTAGCGTCTGCCAATCGCATCTGCTATGTAACCAGTGGGTAAGGCACCGCAGAAGGCACCAATAGCAACCAGGGAGCTGACCCATGTTTCTACAATGAATAGATGTAAATAAAATTGTAAGTTTATAAAAGCAAATAAACATTTATAACTTCAAGTGAATGCGTTTTTTTTATCAGTAAGTTAAACGTTTGGACCAAGGTAATATTAAAAAAAGCAATTGCCCTTAAAAATGTTAAATAGAATTCTGCTTTATAACGTGTGAACTTTGCCTTGCTTGCGACAGCACATAGGACGTCTTTATTTTCTGATTTGAATCATCGCGCATATCGGAGGAAAATAGGAAAAAAAAAATGTTTGATACATTTTCTGTTAGCTTCCTGTTCTTTTGTCAGGTAAGCTCCCTAAGAAGCTTGGTAACAAATAATTATTGCAGCCATTGAGAACGCAAATATGTCTGCTAGAAAATATTTGACTAAAATAACATAAAAGGCAGAGAGTAAAATACAATGCAATTGTTTCTCGGTCTCATAAATTTATTAGTTCATCTCGGCGTGAACTAAGCATTTTATTTACATTGCCGGTGATTATCAATAAAGGAATCTTTGCAACGGTCTTAAAATGAAAAAGTCAAGAGCTAGGAATAAATTGTTAAATCTTCTAACAAGCTAAAGAAGTATTATATGGTATATGGATACAAACTGTTGAAGAACCAATAGCAACAGCGGATTCGGGTTGGTCACTAACTGATTGCAGTTTGCACCACATGCGTTGGAAAATTGTTCACTACTTGGACAAGGAAGAGACTCAACAACTGTTTTTCGAGTAGTGTAAGCTTTAGTCTCCAAAACAGACCACATTATATAGTTCAAAGGGTTAGGTTTCGGGATGCAAGATGGTCAATCATTTATGGATATAAAACATTTGTGAATAAAAGCTCGGAACTTGATTTTGGAGACACACTTCTGTCGATCTCGCTTAATGGACTGGAATATTGCTAAGTTTAATTTTGCTTTTGCGAATAGTATTGCATTGAGTGCTCCGCGTAGGTTGTGATACCCTTTTCGCAAAAAAGAAAACGCCGTGGGCAGATCACAGGCGTCTTCTTCTCACACCATTACAAGTTCAAATACGAGTACATATCGAGATATGGCATAACACTTCCTTACGTTTTTCTGTTTATTGCAAGATTTTTCGACTAAAAAATTATCTCCTCGGATACCTATTCTCGCCTGTTGACAAAGTAAAGCTTTCGTTTTGAACTTTCGGTTTTATTTTACGCTCCTCTAAGTGTCTGTCGTGTCTCTTATATGTGCTGAGTTCTAAATCACTTATTATAATGCCCGTCTTGCTGTTCCGGCTGATTTCATGGTATCGAAGCACTATAGCGTTATGATCCTAAAGATTCGGTGGGTAAATCCAATAGAAAAACTTTTGACCCAGAAAAAATTATGTGGCAACTGGTTCTTTGGTAATCAGATTAACTACTGCCTTCCACAAGGACCCTATCAAACTCTTGCAATATACTCAAGTAATGAGTTCCTGAAAACTTTACTCTCAGTAAAAAAAAGCACATCCAAGCTGCTTCAAAATAATTATAATAATAATAATAATAATATGGTGCTTACACTATATATGTAGCTCAGTGTTTGGCCGTGCTTCTCCTATCATTTCGCACTCTATCTTTTTATATATTATATTATACCACAAATGGTGGGACCTACAGTTTTGTGCCGATAACGAACGGCAGATGTATTTTATAAGAAGCTATTAGAAAAAACCTTTCCTATGATTTAGATTTTACATGCCAAAGCTAAGATTCGAACCTCGAACTCAGCGGAATATCGAGCTATAGCACGCACCGCTACCCACTCGACATTGGTTTATTTAAAAAATGTCTTCTGATGGGAAAGCAAACAGTATTAGCAACGATAAAGAGTTGTGTCAAGATCCCATTTAATTTGAGAAATCTGGATTATAGCAAATCTGGTTCATGTTTGTGAAGGAACTTAAATGAAATTTTATTTGGCTGCTACGGCGCCAATAATTTATTTGATAGACATGGCCTTTTCAAAGTTACTTTAGCGAAAGCACGATTCGTATAAATGATATTAGTTTACCATTATTATAACAGATGAAGAAAGTGGGTGGTATGCTTCCTCATGAAGATCTGGAACATAGCTGGCAATTTATTTTCAATCCATTTTAGAGATATTTAAACGATTTAATTTTTATCGTAAGTTCTGTCATGTTTGAATTTTAGTTACCCAAATATGTAAACGAGAGAACACCGACTATGTACTGAATGTTATTAAATGTCTCTGTAAAAAAAAATGTAACCACAAATACTAGGTTAACCACTAAGAGGCACAAGTACAGATATATATTCACGCGAATATGTAAACTTTTTTATACGAAGTAAAAGTGAGTATCCTATTACAGCGCATTGCATTTCTAATTTACTTAATGTAATCTATTTATAAAGTTCAGAACAGTATTTACTTCTACTTGCAGTTTGGTCATAAATCAATTGAAATCAAAAGCGTTTGTGTATTTACTGCTACCGATGGGTGGCAGGCGCTTCTTCGCTCATTCACTGCCAGTGCATTTATTCGTAAAGGAAGGCGGCGATTAAAAGGGAATTGAATAAATTTGCTGCCATTGCGGTTGGTAGCATTCAAGTATCAATAGCGCCACAGCACACTGGTTCACAAGCAGCAATGCAAGCGCCAACAATCGATATCGAGTGCAGGATAACAATTACAACGTTGTGCATGACTGGCATACGTTCATAGTCTGTTTTTGTATACATACAAAGGAAAAATTGTTTACCTTTTTAACCACATAAACTTTTATATTGTCAATTAAAGCGTCATTCAGTTAATTGGAAATTAGGATGGTATAATTAATTGCTGAATTGCGTTGTATGTCCTTTTCAAAAAAGCATACTTTCTTTTCTAATATACAGTCACATTATTGTTAGGATCAATATCCAAAACTTTACTTACGTTGTTCGAGTGTTAATTGTAAACCGGAAGGTTCGACCGCCGGCGTCGCAGTTGTCGTCGTCACATTGGAAATAGTCGAATTTGTAATCGTTGAATTTGTAATAGTCGCATTTGTTTCCTTGACGGCAGGTGCGCTTATTTGTGGCAACACTGGTGAGGTCCATGCTAATGCTGTGCCCGCAGATACAGCACCGAGACAAACTGTGAAGGAAATGTAGGTACGTTAAGTTGTTGATTCCTTTTATTTTAGATTTTTAGTATTAAATCGACGCTAACTCCATCAAATATGACAATTTACAATTCATTTAAATTTTTTTTATTATAATCCTTCAAATTAAGTATAGAGCGAATACTAACAAACACCCATAAAAATGTATGTTTAAAATGTTATACAAAATTCTGAGCAATTAAACATACTTTTATTAAAAGTACAAATTTAGAATCTTAGAATTTTTTTTAAGATATGCAATTTTAGTTCCATAAAGTGCTAGTTTCTAGTGTCTACTAATTATCGCTAAATTTTGACAATTTTCTTATTGACGCTCTCTGGCACATTACTGTGTAATAAACTGCTTACGTAAAAAAATTCAAAAAAATTTTTTTTTAAGTTTATCCTGTTTTTGAATTTTTTAAATAGTAAGTATACAAACATTATATTATTTTTCTATTAGAGAATCATATTTACTTGAATTGTAAAATAATGAAAATTTAATTAATTAATTTTTAATTCTTTTATTTGGTGGGTTTATAAAAATGAAATGCAATGAAAATATTGATATCATCCATACGTAATAGGAACGTGAAGAGATTTCCAACCCAAAAATAATGGATCAATGTATAAAAAAATGGTTTAGCAAATTTTAAACACGTTAAAACAGGTTACAGCAACAAAGACGAGTTTAAATTTGGGAACCTGAATCGGGTTGGGCCTGAAATCCCCAAATACAAAATGCCCAAAATAAAATCTCCAAACTAGAATCCGGAAAATCAAAATTCCCAAATCAAAGTTAAAGATCCCCAAAATGAGAATCTCTAACACCAAATCTACGAAAACGGGCGAAATAATTAAGAACTTTGTGATCGGTATTATGGTTTTACGAACTTTTAAATTGGGGATTTTGTGTTGTGGTTTTTTTTTAATAGGAACTCTGTGCTTGGAGATTTTATTTTTCCAAATTTTTTAAAATATTAACACTAAACTTCTTCTTTTATAGCGTTCCAACCGTTTGTCGGTTTGAGCCTAAAAACACTAGTATGCAGTTAAAAAAAACATTATTAAATGTAATTATTTTTTATAAAAATTATACTTTAAATCATTCAAAGACGAGTTTAGCTTTTATTCCGTTTTTCTTTAACTACATAGAACTAATTCTTATATTTTCCAATTTAAATACAGTTATCCCAAGTTTCAATCATGATACAAAATTTATATTTATTTAAAAAAAATGCTCACAGAAAAATCGAACTTTTTTAAAATAATTTTCGAATACTTTTGGGTATAAAATGGTGTCGTTAATGAGTTTTATGGAAAAATTGCGAAGAAGCGTCAGTAAAAAAATCAGTTTCAAAAATCAACTGGTGTTAAGAGACCGTTAAAATTAGCTTGATTTTAAAATGAAAATGCATCAGCTACAAAACAATTTACTCAGAAAGATTTAAAACTAACTAGATTTGTTTATCATGTTTGAGGCTTAGATTTTCGTTCATGATTTTTCATAGAAAATGAATGGTATTTTAATTAAATCCCTCACCGTAGAAGAGAAAATTAATTTTGTTTTTGTACTTACCAACCAGCGCTGCGACGTATTGCATTTTCTTGGATGTCTTGACCACACCATCCTGCAGTGGGTCGTAGAGCATCGGATTGCGGGCGTTGGGATCATTGTCCTCTTGACTGACTGTCTGTAAAACAAGATGGTTGAAGATTTCTTTTGAGATAAAATAATATTTTAAATATATTAGAAATGATGGTAAATAAGAAAAAAGTTTTTTTTGCTTGGATGATTTTATTTGGAACACGACAATTAGTAGTACAGTCGGTAGAAGTTATTATTGTGCATGTCATATCATGATTTCTTTCTCAAATACTTTCTTTCTAAATGAGTCTATTACAGTTTGTCAATATCTTACATATAAAACGAACGTCTTGGTGAGATTTACCTAGCCTACTTTTTGTGGTTACAATTGCTTTAAATAACATTGTTTAAAATTCGTACAAATGTGTTGACTTTTTTCGTTAAAATGGGCAAAAGCCCATTGTCATTGTCTTCAATTAATTCGTCCTTAAGCCTAAATTTTCAATTGCTAAATTATCTTCATATGTACATACATGCTTCGTTAGTAAAACGACGAAAACAAGAGCGGAAAAAAATAATAAAATTTTAAAACTTAATGGAGCGGCGCGACAAGTAGTAATAAAACGATTGTTGACCCAACACAATAAACAATATTAATTAGAAAATGTCCATAGTCCAAAAAATTTAATTGAATGAATGAATTGGCGTCGTTTTCAAACAATTTCATTTAGATAACTTGTGAGACGCTATGGCGGCATACTTCAGGCGCTGATACAGAGTGAGGTGGAATTTTTGGGGTCCGAACACAACCAACCCCCTCCCCTTCGAAATGTTCCAATTATTCTACTTCAAAAGTATTCATTATTTAATAATAGGTTATTGAATACCGAATTCGTTTGTCAGCAGCATAAACACAATCGAATTACTTGTGTCAAAGCTTATTTTTTTATACATTTTTATGTAGCTGATTCATAAAATATGTATAGCGATAACTTTTTTATGGAGAACTCCTCTGACGTCAACCAAAACAAGAATTGTCGCACCTAAATTAGCTCGTAAAATGACCAAAAAAAATGTACCATTCATTTTAATAGCCGTTGAATTTTTTTAAATTAATTTTTTTGCAAATTGTCATATACGGAAAAATTTTCTAATTTTAACAGTGACTTCAAACTTACGCTTATTGCAATAAGATTCAAATTGAAATTTAAAAAAATTTTCGAGACTTGCTTTTTATATCCCAATCAGCGTATCCAAAACCGGCACAGCTACTTTTATAAATTTTTTAACGATTTTTTTTTTAATCTGACTTGATATTCTTAATCTACGAACCTAATAACCCTATTGCACGAAATTTAGTTGCAATATATCAATGACTTCATATTTTCATTGCTATTGAGGAGCTTCTTCTTCGAGTCTGATTTTTATTATTCAAGTTTAATAAATTTAAGATATTTCGAAACCATTCAATCGATGAAAATTTTAAATCATTAAATTTGCGAATATTAATACGAAGAATATTTCAAATAAATGGATACTTAAACTTTATTTTTTTTCGTGCTTAAAATTTATATCGACAGTGGCAACAAAAAGAAGCTCAGTTGGTTGGGTACTTGCATAAGTAAAATTGCTACTTTCTGCGGCATACTTGTTTTAAACTCAATTTTCGCTAATATGATTAAAAGAGTGCGTAACACAACAATTCATCATTCTCATTTCACTGGAAGTGAACGAGCGCAGAACATTTCCCTACAAGACGCAACCAAACTAAATGTATATACTCGTACTCAAAAATTCAATATATAATGAGCTATCCCTGTATATATAACTAGAATGGATTGTTCCATTTAAGTAGACTTAGTTGCGTTTGTCTTTGCCCAAGGAAAAATTTTACAACAGAGATAAAACTTCGATAGGTGGCGCTGGTGTCGAGTTATAACCACCGTATTTATAGTCCGATTTTAGTCATATTCTATATGCATATGTATTGATAAGGGGAAGAAAAACATCTCTGCGAAAAATTTATAGGTGGCGCTGGAGTCGATAGACGTATTTCTGAACTGATTTACAAGTGATTCATGTTGTTTTCTACTTGCATGATGAAAAATGGGTTTGCGAAAAATGGGTCGACGAAAAATTGCTTTTATATTCATAAAAGTATAATGAAAAGTATGAAGCTACGAAAACGGATGCAAAATTTAGGTGGCAGTTTCACTTTCTGCATTTTGTACGTGTACAAGAGAGTTCAAAAAATGTTTCAGTGTGCTTATAAATAATTCGCTTAAGTTATATTTTAATAAGACTTGCACGAACAATTTTTTTAATCAAAAATGGATCCGCTACTCGTTCACAGTTTGTTTTTTACACATAAAAAGGAGAAGTGTTTTGTTATGCTCTTCGGTTTTCTATTGTTATAAAAAAAAAAATTTGAATAAAAATTAATTTTTTGGGCCAAAACCAACACGACAATCATGCCTCAGCCACCATATTCATCAGATTTGGACCTCCGCGACTTTTCCATTGCTTAAAATTTGAAAGAATTATAAAAGGACGGAGATTTGTATATATATGTATGTATGTATGTATGCAGGTAAAGTATTTTTAAATGCAAATCGCACAGTCCAAAGTACAATAACTATTTTAAGCAGAGTAGAAAATACCAACAGCAGCGCATATTTACGCAAGTTAATTCGTTTTTTAGTTTTTTCGTTTTTTTTCTAAAGTACGCTGACAAACCAACTTGCTTGTTGTCCTTATCAATCGCTTGCCAGCTACGAAAACGGGCAAGTTCAAGTTCATTGACGTTTAAATATGTAGATAAATGCTTCATTGTTACGTTTTAGATAAAAAAAATTATCGTATTTCTATTTGTATTTTTTATTGCAATTGTTTACTTTGAATTATATTCATTTCGTATCTCGCTTGGTTCCTGAAACTTTGCGACGCTGCTGTCTGAACAATTTCAACAACTCAAAGCGTCCACAGTTAATCACATGCTGCGCTGACTTTGCCTTTTTTTTTTTAGTAAGGCCCTCAAAACCCACCGGGCCCCCTTGCCGTTGTAATGACGCTCTACATAGCAGTAGCTAAATTTAGAATCATTCGCTGCGTTCCTCACGTGCCAGCGAATTAGCGTAAGAGTCGCAGCGGCGATGGGAAATATTTAGTGTATCGATCTAAAGCAGCGTCAAAGCTAAATTGACGGCAAGTTACATATGTATATGCAAGTATGTACATATATACATAAGTATTTACATAAGTGTATAAATACACTACTTCTCAAAATATAACCGCATAAAATATTAAAAAAGTTTTTGTAATTTTTTTGCTTTTAAAATGTTGCAAAGAGATTGTGCCAAAAAATGCACATTCATTAGATGCGAAGAGAACTGTGATAATTTATGTGATGTTAAGTTTAGAGTGATATATAGGCCTGGAAAACTATTGATATTCAAAGTAACGATAGTTTCGATGCTTTCAAACATACTTCAAATACTGTTTGTGGTACCAGCAAAAACTATTAACAAATGAAATCTTATTTTTAAAGCAATTTCTTATTAACAGAGCTTAAAGTAAATCTGTATAATAGATTTTTGAAATTATTTAACACTTTATAATGAATGTAAAATTAATATTAAACAACCGCGAAGGTTACTTAACGATATACTACAAAAATAATCTGCCCTATTGCTGAGTGCGTCGTAGAAAAGTTACGAACGCGACCCTCCGATACGAAGACGAGAAATTTGCTATCGCTGTAACCTCGAAAAAAAAAGTGCTGCCAAACTTAAATGCCAAATTTAACGATTCGACATCAGCTGGCTCAAAGTAAGCAAACAAATTTTAGCAGAATAATTTAATTGTATAGCTCTATTCTGGATTTATTAAACTAAATAAACTTCCTTGAGAGTGCGAGAATAATATTTCTCAGTTAAGAAAGGTGGCAAAATTTAGTACCACTTAAAATGCAGCGGAAAACTTTAAGTCAAAACTTTAATCTTTGAAATCTGATGGCACTTTGTATGAAAAAGTTTCGGTTGTTGAAACACATACTTAATTTCACCAGTTTTAAATTAAATTTTTTTTTAAATATTCGTTTAAATAAATCAGCATTTATGAATTTGGTTGGGGTGCTAAACGATGGCATCTGAAGTGTTCCGATACCGTCGTCAATAAATGAGATCCATAAACTGGCTTCGGTGCTAAGATTTTTGCGAAAGGATGTTACCAGCCGTGACTTTGGAAAGTACTTTGATATACTAATGGTTCAATCCACAATTTTAAAGTTTTTAATACATTGCAGTCATGGCTATTCCCTCTATGGACAAAGCTGGAAATGAGTAACGAGGAAAAATTAAATGCGAATATGGACTTCTATACAAAATCTTGGTTACCGGGTGTAAAATTATGTCCAAAAGTAGTCCACCACCTCCCTTTTGAATTTTATGTAATCCTCTCCGAGTTCTGAAATTTTCTGCAACTATTCTAGCTACCGAACGTATTGCGATCAGAACTAGAAAACAAATTGTTCAACAAAAATCGGCAAAAATGGAAATTAACATTATATTTTTAGCGATTTTGTACAGTTTTTTTCCATATAAAAGTATTTTTTAAAAATTCCAGTAAAAAATCATTAAAAATCAACAGCAATTTTTAGTCACTCGAAACTTGCACTATATGATTAAAAATGAATGGGCATCAAAACTGTAAAAGCTTGTGGTCCTTATATTTTTTGATTAGAGAATGTACTCTGTGTTTTTCTTGCACAGCAACTAATTAGATCGATTTGCCTACCACAACAATAACATAAATATTCAAAGAACTCAATCAAAGAGCACACAAATGCACTCTATTTTACTTAAAAATAAATAATGAAATTTTAATAAATAAAATATAAATTTCAATACATATTTAATGCGGTTATTTTTATGAGGTAGGGTATATTTAGAGTAGCGGGCTCGACGGTGTGTACGTGTCTGTGTGGCATATCTTCAAAGCTCTGTGGGCGTGTCAAATGCCAAAGAGAGGTAAATTGCCTGAATTCTCTATGATTTACATATATACTTAAATGCACAAAAATGAACATTTTTATAACAATTTTAGATAAATAAAATCTTAATTACCAACGTATAGTTTGAAATATATAATAAGAATTTTTATATTCTATCAGTATTTTGCAAAAATTTAATAAGAAATTGTTTGGCATTGCGCCATCTACGCAAAATATTTTCTAGAACAACAGCATAATGTGCATTGCGGGCAGCGTGTATGTATCCGCGACTACTAAGTTGTCTACATTAAATATAGATTCAAGTGTATATATACTTGCATACATATGTACATATGTGTGTATGTAAATGTTAGGACGAACGAACACGGTTTTTTAAACACAGAAACGCGCCTGACGCTTTACAGTTCTTCAGTCAGTTTGTAAACAAAAACTATACTTTTTTATGGTTTTTTCATAGACTTTTTATTTTTTTTTCAATATTTCAGGAAATAAATAGATATATGGAATTATAGTCCACGTTATGTTTATTAGTTTATTAGAGCCTATGTAAATCTTTACCTCTGGCTGCACAACTTATTTTGGGCTATTTTGAGAAATGCCGACGCAGGTGCACAGTCATCGTAGTAGTGGTTTTGGCTGCAGCGTTAATGTTGTTTTGAAAAGTTTAACAAAATATCATTTTTGGTATAATGCATACACATGTGGGAAGATAAATGTACATACAACTATACGATTGTTCATATGCACAAATGTATTATCAATGACGGATGCATTTAGGAAAAATTAGAATTGCGGCGCCGTTGGCGCATTTATTAAATTTAAATATAACCTTAATATTGAAATAAAAAAATGTTTGCAAATTTTTCTTCGAATTTTAATGTTAGTTAAACAAAAATATATTTAAAAAAATCAGCCATTAACTTAAATATGTTTTCAATAGAATATGGCAAACCGATAAGGGATTCTCTTAATAGACTATTGCTCGATCGTTTCATGAAGTCTACCAATTCAATAAATTCAAAACCTATTAAAAGTGGAACACCAAAATATTATATAGCTCTTACGAATTCTGCCATTTGCCTTTTTCAATTGAGACACCTTTAATAAATATTATCATATGAAATCCTTTGCGCTTAAATTTCAATTTCATAAAATACCCACAAAGGTTTGCCATTACCACCACAGATCGTCTGCTATGAAAAAAATCTATTGATGTGATTATTCAAATAGCTGCCATTAGGTAATTGAAGGTAATTGATGGTAATTGCCTAAAATCTATCAACAAATTATTTTTTATTCGTATTAACAAAGATCTGCGTTCTCTGTAAAGTGAAACCGATCTTTCTACTGATATCTCTTTTATATCCTAACTAAAAATACCGGTAGCTATAACTTCGGTATAAAGGAGAAATTGCAAAAAAAAATAGTGCCGCTCAAATTTTCTTCTTAAATAAAAAAAAAATGGAAATACCTCTATTTTCCAACTGCAAAATTTGCAAAGTTCTCTGCTCTATAACACATAAAAATTGCCCAAGCAAATTCGAGGTAGCGTGACGATTTTCTTACTAAGAACTTGTAGCAATATATCTTTTAGATTTAGAATATTCCTTCTGTTTTGAAATTGCGATTTCCACATTTCTCTTCTAACTTGGTAACACAGACTAAACATTTACTTTAAAAGTACTGATAAGCTGCAAGGTGTAATTAAAGCAATAAAATTTGGATAAATAATATTTTTTTTTAACTGAAAACTATTGAATTTACCAAGTTAAAAACTTTATATCATAAATTTTACTACTTTAACAAAATCGTTTTTTTAAATTCAGGTAAAAATATTTTTAGAAATTTTCTGAGTACGTAGTTTGTATCCCAGTCAATTTTAATACAATAATTTGCAGCTTTAAATTTTTTTTTATAATGGACGCTCTTCCGATATTTTTTCCTTTAAAAAATCTTCAACATGCGTTATAAGTATGGATACGTATGTATGTACTCAAACATGTACATAGAAGAAATGGCGGAAGTGCGTCGACACAAAAATTTCATATTATACAAAAATTTCATATTATACAAAAATTTAATGAGCTATAAAATTGTTGCAGGGCGCAATTCTATATTGTCATGAGTTTTTTTGTTCTTCTAGAAAGTAATTAAGTTTTGTATGGCTGTTGTAAGAACATGAATCAATTGTATTTTAATTAAAAAACTTTTTATTTAAATCTCCAAGTTGCAATATTTGTTTGCATCAGCGTAGAACTTAGATATATACAAGAAAACATATAGTCGAACATATTTATACCTCTCATTTCAAAACTAAACAATTAAAAGTATCAAAATAAATTCAAAATGTTGGCTTAAATCATTTTATCTAATAGAAGAAATAAAACTTAACCACAAATTTACAATTTTTATTGAGCACAAGGCCGTTTTTATGAAAGATTTTTTTGTGAAAATGTAAATTATGTTAAACAAATAAAATACAAAGCTTCCGAAAAACATTTTTCCCTTCTTAGATTATTAGTTGATTTTGTTGAATTGATTTTAAGCACAACCTTGAAAGATGGCAGCGCCTGCATCCGCCTACTTTTATATGTGAATACATATGTTTGTAGAAAAATCATTTGTGTAAACATATTATGTTTACAACTTTTTGTATATATTTGAAAACTACATTTGAGAGAATAGAAATTACAAAAACCCACGTTACATTTTATGTTTGTTAATTTGTATTTGAAAGGAAAATTAACTAGAAACCTTAAAGATAAATGCAAATAAAAAGTTTGCTAACCAAATGAAAACAAACAAACGCTCTCAGTAATATTTACATAAAACTTTGACACTTTACCTGCCACCAACGCGCCATAGCGCGCACAACTTTATCCGAATCCATTGCGGACGCCTTGACGCACTAAATAAATGTCAATGGCGATCACTATTCAATAGCGATTATATAATCGTTAGCGGTAAACTTTTTTATTTACAGTAATAAAATAAAGTTTACACTATTTCAATAGTACTGAACCTCAGCACACAATTTCCAATTTAAATATTTACTGATAAATATCTATTTTATAAGATTTTTCAAATTGTCAAATCTTTCCACTTTTTACTTTCACAAAATTTTTTTGCTTTGAATTTTTTCAAAATTTAAGCTATTTAAAAACATTCGTTCACCTAAAATGACTTGATATTATTTTTTGGCTCAACCGATTTGTTCAAATTCCGCGCGACGACTGCCAACTCGCTGACCGTCGCTGTGCTGGCCGCTCGAAAATTATGAGGAGCGCACTTATAGATCACTGCCACAGTTCTTTTTCATTTTCTGAGCATTTTTTTAAGACATTTGCTTTATTTATATTTTGCATGCAATTTAAATTCGTATTCGTGTCGCCGCGTTTCCTCAGATTTTATTTTATTTAATTTTTGTTATAAATTTATCTTAGATTTTCTCTTCCACATTTCATCTCTATGTGTATGTTGCTAGTACAAATGTTTTGATTTACAGTGATTTGAGTCGTTCCTTAAATGTATTTAATTTTACTTCATTCAATTTCAAGACTATTTTAATTGATTTTATTAACAAAATATATGTACGCCTGCATGCTTTTTTGTGTGTGTGTGTTATAACTCAAAAGCATATAAGAAAAATTTAGGTTTAAATTTGTTATATTCCTAAGGTAATTTAGTTTGTATATAGTAAATATTATGTGAATTGTTTTAAAGAGGTTTTAATGGATAACCAAAATCTGCTCTGCTTGATTACTTAGTTTTCCATAAAAATGCAATAAACAAAATTACCTTAAAAAAATCGCACAACTGAAAAGTGGTTGGTTTAAATCGGTTTTAAAAAGATTGTAAGTAGATACAACAAGAAGAAAAATTAAACATAATTCAAGAAAGGGTAACAGGTATTTCTAAAAACCCCAACTGAAGTCAAGATCTTCTAAACTAAATCGTTTCAATGTACATACTCGTAGCATATATAAACGATGTAGTAGTAGTTACTCCTCTCCATCTGCCAAAGCCAGCAAGTGACATATCGAATAATTTCAGAGCTCTAGTATTTGTATTTATTGGTGCAAAATGATCCTTCCATACATAGCTGTTGAATAGTGATTATTAATTGTAATGATTGCCGATAAATTTAATTTAGGATGTCTAAACATTGAAGCTCCCGGTAAGGGGCATTTCTTTCATTAAAAGGACTATTTCAGAACCTGCTGACGACTATTTCAAGAAATTTTTAGTACTAAATATTTACAGGCATCAAGACTTTTTCGGGACTTGTTCACCGACTATTTCAGGTTCATTTGAGGGATAATTTTAGACTTTTTTAGGGTAATTTCGGGGCTATTCCATGACAATTAGAGGACTTTTTTCGGAAACTTCAGGACCAGTTAGGGGAAAATATTAATAACGGATATATTTAGGGCCGTTTCAAGACTTCTTCCGTTTCGCGATAATTTCTTGAATGTTCGCCACTTTAAGAGTATCAGAATCGATTTGGGAATATATCGGAATCATTTCGGGGTAGTTCGAAACTGGCCACAAAGTAATTTTGAAATAGTCCTGAGCTATTGGATTTTAAAATCCCAACTTTTAAATTAAAGTTTTTGGAGTTTCGATGAGTGAGCAAGTTTGAAGTAGCTACGGATGCTATTAATTTTTGACAATTGGCAATTTTGTCAATTTTGTTGACAGTGTTGCGCTGTTGTTCGCATATAAAAAGATATGTACACAAATACAAGGATTAAGCATTCGTTGAATGGAAGCGAATGTAAAACACACAAAAAATGTTCAAAAATTAACGGTGTTTTTTTGGCACCTCAAACTTGTGCTTTGTTAGTTTGGAATTGATAGAGCTATAAAAATGTGTGCTGGAAAAATTAAAACCTGATTTAAAACTTAGGAATTTTAAATTTGAATTTTTATTTTCGGAATACCGTACGAAGTAAGAAAAGTTGGTTTAAATCAATATGGAATAGTATCTGTTAAATTTTTTAATAATATATTATTACTATTATTTTAACCGTGATTGTGCGTTTATGCCTGTAAGTACAGCTGCACTTTGTCACAGTCACCTTTATGAATTTACCAAGGCGGTTGTATTCTTTAAATCTAAACATATGTACATAGATAGTGCATCCTAAAGACATTTCGGTTAACATACAATTTCCTGCAACTTTTCTAAGCAATCTAAAAGTATTAGTTCCATTAACGCACAAATCGCCCGCCTTTAAAATTTGCCATGACGTCAAAGTGATTTAGAAAAGAATGTAGTCATTGCATTCCGCGCTAAGCTATGTAACAAATACATTTTTACTCGCATATGTACTTGTATGTACATATGTATGCAAATGTATGCATATACTCGTATATATACCATTATTTATATTTTCTTTTGCATGTTTATATACGTGATCTTTTTATTTTAGTATTTGAAAAAGAAATTTAACTAAACTCATATGTACATTGCTCGATCGATCGACGTAAACAAATTTGAAGAATTGCTCAGTGACACTTTTGCATTTGCATACTTTTATTTGTATATTTGTATGTTTTCTTGGCTTTATGTGTATGTGCTATTAAAATTCGCCGCTTTGCAAATTATTTATTTATTTTTTTGCATTATTTGTAGCTTTTATAGATCAACAACAAAACACACACCCACTTCTCTGAAAATAAATGAAAAGAGGAGCAAACGACCAAGTGACTAGTAGCTACATACTTACATATACATGAATAGTTAGGAAATATGTATGTATGTACAGGTATTATTTGATTAGTTTGCAAACAGACGCCATTGGTTCGCGGCTACGAGTCATTTGGTAGAGAAATTATTTCTAATGTAATGAAAGCTACTAAAGCTTAGAATTAGTAAAATTTAGCATATGTATGTGTATTTTATAAAATTGATGGGTTATTTAAAGACATCATTTTGAGGGAGTGTCCTTTTCTACTCTACTTTTCAGCGGTTGAGGACTTAACTCAATAATGCAGCCAAGGAAGATGATGATGAAGATTGAAGCACCAAAAAAAATTGTAAACAAACCAATATAATTTTATATACAAAGCTATACAAATTTTCATATATTTGGATCAAACGGAGCACCCCTTCCAATGAAAGTGATCCCTATCACTTATTAGAATGGACACTTTTTTATAACTTGGATAGCTGAAATTTGGACACAATCGAGCATTTGATCTTGAACTACAGAAAAGAAGAGTAGCCCACAATGCACAAAATAAATAAGTGTTTTTTTCATAGTTGAAATTCTCGTAAAATTCAAGTTTTGTATTAAATATAAAAAGGGTTGATTAATGGTACCAAATTGTTCTCGCCATTCTTTCTATTCTTGCCTCACTCTCTGATTGGAAACCTATACAATTTGTTGTTTATCAAATTAACTGATATATTTTAGTTAACTTAACGGACGTTCAGAATGTGCTGAAATCGGAGGATTTAATCCGTGAAAGTTTTTATTTTAGATACTCGTACTATTGTAATTAAAGTGCTATTAAACATAAATGTATATTAATTACGTTAAGTAATATCAAGGTAAATATAATAATGAAATATATTTTAATTATTTTCTAAGTCAATATTTCGACAGCAGCGCTTAACAGTTACTATAACAAAGAATCTGCATGGCGTTTTGTTCCCTATTCAATACTGATTTCAACACACCGAATTCCAATGGGTTCGAAAATTATTTTTATAAAATTTATCGAGCGTCAAATTCGTTATGTTCTGTTTAAAAAAAAGCCAAGATACGTTCTTAAAGTGCTGGCCCATTAATTTGTTTTGTTTGCCTTTCTTACTTTGTTTTGCTTCGAAAGTGAAAGCTGTGTAAAACAATACTTTTAACGGTGTCAAGATAATGTTTGTTTGTATGCAGATATATTACAACATATTCAATATTGATACCAAAATGATCTCATTTCTTATCAAATCGGGACTAAGTTTTTCGCCAATTTAAATTTACATTTAATTATTGTTTTTTTAGTTTTAAAGCAGAAAAAAATTATTTGCATACACCCTTATTGTGAGTTTCGTTTTCGACCGAAATACATAGTTCACTTTTCACTGTTCGCTTATTATAAATTTCGGGCGGAAATTTTCCGCTTTCGAACATTGTTTCCCCTTGTTGGCAACACTAATTTGGGGCGGAACTAGTTGGCGGATTAATTGAGTTTGTTCACTAATTATTGGGAGGCGGAAAATTTACACAGATGCAAAATGTAAGTAATTTAATTTAAATTTATCTTATGTAAATAAATCACTTATTCCAGGAACAAAACAGTAAACAAAGTTCAAAGGGGGTAATAATAGGTAAAATACAGGAAAAGCCGGAAACTGCAAAAGAGATTTGTCAAAGAAAACAAGGAAAATGTAGCTGAATTATAAAAACAGCTAAGGATGAAGCTGCATAGTTTGGCGCCTGCAATTAAAAGTTAGGCCGAAAGGAAGGGGGTAAACAATTTATGGTACATTTAAATGTACGCAGAAATAAAAATGTATTATGCAAAATAGACTTGGTCTGGTCAAAACCGGTTCGTCTTCCAAAATAAACTGACTAAACTATTACCTATACCTTTTTAGTATCCACCTTCAGCGAAAAATCGCAGGCATGCTTCCCAACTGCCGGAATAGCAAATTATGTTCGCGCTGGTATTGAAAAGGTAGGCACAGTTCTAATAAATATCTGAACCAAGACACATCAAATAGGTAGGCGCAGCAAACTTTTTTTTTTAACTTTTTTCATATTTTATTTTAATTTGAATTGTTAAATTTTGAATTTCGTTAATAAAATATTTTTGAAATGTTTGCTTTTAAATGCAAAAACAAAATATACAGAGCTCAATTTTTTTTTTTCAATTTTTCTGCTGCTGCTACCTATTGAATGTGCCTTGATCTGAACGATTTTTTATTGACTGTTATATTTCAAAGATCTAAAAAATTGATAAATTTTGTCAAATTACTATTGAATTTGAATTATTTGATAATTTTACACTTCAAGTCAAGGCGAATTCATTAAAGGTGGTGTTAATATATCAGCTGATTGGTGGTTGCTTGTCAAAATCAAAAGTTTAGTTACAAAATAATCAATTGTTCCGTTTAACTACCCGAAATTTAAAGATATGGTTAACTATAACTTTTAGCGGTGACTCTAATAGTGTAAAAATTATTTTAAGAAAGTTTGACAATAACCCACCAAAGCGTTGCATTTCGCAGAATCGCTACCACCTTACATGAATTCGCCTTGCTTCTAGTATACACAATTCAGAGTTGTAAATTCCATGTTCGAATTTTCGAAGCGAAATTTATTCCGGGTTAAACTCACAATAGGCGGTTTCAATCCGGGCGAATGAAAAAATTTCGGGTGAATTTTTTTTCGGGCGAAACTCACGATAAGGGTGCTGATGAATGAAATATACGAATGTACTATGTAAATAAACTTAAAAGTGAATTGTAATGTTGAGTTACGTTTCCAATTTTACATTATAAAAACCTTTAAGTGAAATGAAAACGCTAATCGCAAACACATGCTCATCTGCATGTATGTATGTATGTATTTACGTGCCTTTGTGTGATCACGTAAATAGCAATATGCAAAAGTATCCCTTGTATATGTAAATGCGCTTGCATCGCGTAAAAGTCGCCGCCACTCGTCACATGCAAATTACGGTGAAGTGCACGTGGTCGCTGACAGACGACGCGCCACTTTGTGAACGCAAATAAATATTGCTCATTCACACACACACACACACATATGTATGTATGTATACGTGTATACATTCATTGCAATTGCGCAAATTCATACGCTTGTGTTTATTTACATATATGTATGTTTGTATGTAGATTGTATAATTTTGTCGTAGTTTGGGGGCTTGTCTTATATGCAAATGGCGCTAGCACAACGGCAACTATAAGCAGCCTGCCTCCCATTGCTCATTGGAGTGTAAGCGCATCACAAATGTGTGCGCAAAAGTATGTTTGTTTGTATTTGCATTTAGACTTATGCATCAAAAATATTACAAGAGTCATGTGCACACATACTATGTACATACATATAAACATACATCAACATGTGTACATCTATTGTGCATTTATTTATTGCTATTTACTTGACCATCAAACAAATTTAAGGCGTAGGCAAGTAAAAGCAGATGGAAATGAGAAAAGAAAGTTGACTGTAGCAAATGAATGAAAATATCCCAAAACACCTACATACATACATACATCCACATTTATGCTTTGAACATACACTCTGTTCACAAATTATAGCGCAAACATATATTGACACATTTGGACAATTTATTTATCATTCAATAATTTAAAATTATTTTTCAATTAAAACATCTAAAGAAAGTATATAAAAGGATGTGCCAGCCTTATACAAACAAATTCTAACAAAATAGAAATTGTATTGTACAAACAACAACTACACAGTCAAGTAGAAATAGCGGCAGTACAGCCGCACTTAATTGGAATAAGTTGTGAAGGGAAAGCAGGAAAAATAACAACAGCTCACACAGCGTAAGCTTAGCTGAATGCGTTTAGCTGCCGGCTTAAGTATTGCGCATATTGTTGAGGGTTCGACTCCCGCGGAAGCCGTGAAGAAAGAAGTCTGATGAGGAAATGTGGTGATTTCCTATACTATAACTTCTACCGCTTTAAGTATTGTTGCTTTTTCCTAATAGTGATCGGCCTTAAGCTCAAAAATTATTTAATAAAATAGTTTAATGGCCAAAAAATAACAAAACATCTTTAGTTCAGCAAACACCATAAAAAGCATTTTTATAAAATTTTCCATAATAAATGAAAACATTTATAAAAATTTCATCATACTTTTGAACATTTAAAAAAAAATTTTTTACTTTTTTGGGTATGAATTTTTTTACTGACGCTCTTCGCAATTCCTTTCTTATAAAAAAATGGCGGAAACTGTCAGTAAAAATTTTTTTTAAATGATTAATGATGGTCATTACTTGTAGACACTTGAAACTACCACTTCCTCAAAATTAAATGAGCCAAAAAACAGCATACTGAAAAAAATTCAAACATTTTTTTTTTTAAGTTCGAATTTCTGATGAAATTTTGTTAAATCATTGTACATTTTTTAAATGGTTTTAAAAATGGGTGTTTATAGGTTTCCTTGAAAAATTAACCATATTTTACTTTAAAATAATTTTAATTCATTAGAAGAAAAATGAACTGTCCATATATGTAAATATATATGTATATGGTTGTGCTATAACTACTAAACAGAGTATACATACATACATATGTATATACTCGGCCTTAGGGAGCAAGTACACGAGCCAAAACTCTAACAATGATCTTCCAGAAAAGTCAACTGTCGCGTATAAATTTACTTCTTCAAAAACAAATTGAGTCAAGCCCACTCCGCTACAATCGCATCATACATGAATAGAAAATGCTTTGGTCATATGTAAATACTTAACCTTTCTAAATTAAATTAAATTTTTAAGCAACAAAATTTCAACTTAACATTACCCATTTTCTGACAAACTATGGAATGCATCGTTTCGTTTCCATATCATCCTTTTATATTAGAAAATAAGGCTTAACTTAATTTTCCAACTGGGTAGGTATGTATGTATGTATGTACATATATATGTATGTCTACAAATTTAAAGCCTTGTGTAGAATAGATCAATGCAGCCTTTAGTTTATGGTATCTTTGCTGTAGTTAATAGCTAATACGGAAGTGTCAATTTTGTTTGTCAACAAAAATACATATGTACGCTAAATAAAATATAGAAGCGTGGATTTAGTTTTTTGTTTTATTAGTTAACAAATAAATATGTAAAAATGTCAATATGAATATATTTATATACACTTGTAAGTATACTGTACCCACCTCTAAAAAATATTAGTTTAACTTAAATATTTAGAGATTTAAAATTAGAATCAAACAAAAGATCTTTTAGAAAGCTTGCGTGAGTATAAAAATAATATTTATAAAATATGCAAACAATAATGGAATCGTTGTGCTTAAAATTTAGGCATTTTTTCAAAATAAGACAAAATTTAACTATTTATTTTACTCCAATTAAAATTAATTTTTTTCCAAGAATTTCTTTATACATACATATGTATATAAATTCAAATTTCAAACCTTAGTCAAAACAAGTCAACAACCGATTTGTTCCAATTTTTTTTATTAGAACATTTTTAGAAAACTTTCGAATATGTAGTTTCAATTTAAAAAAATTTTAAAATTTGTTAAATTATTATAGTTTTGTTTAGACTATAAAACTAAGGCTTTTGTGTGTTCTGTTAAAAAAAAAGTATTTAATTTTTCTTTAAAAAATGCTAATTAAATTAGAGAGAAATAAGTTGTCACAATTTTATATTGAAACAAAGTGTACCACTTAAGCGGTACTCAAAGCATTTTCGAGTAGCATTTATGTACGGAAACAGTTGGCAAAGCTAACTTGTTCCAAAACAGCTACAAGATAGAGACAGTCGATATAAATTAATAAAAATTGGCAAAAGTAAATAAGAATAGGCCTCTAGCGGGTCATTTTACTCCTTCCATGTTCGACTGTTTGTATGCTTGTCTTTTTATACAATTAAATTGTTCTTATTAAAAAGTTATTCATAGTTTACCTTGTAAACTGTGATCTAACATAAATTAAACTTAATTTCCATACGAAAATAAAGTATGTATTAAAAAAAAACAATTGAATTGTGTTAAAAAAAATTACCAATATAACAATACAATATAATTGCAAATAAAATAACACTTAACTGCTTAAGTTTTGTCAGGTTTCACCGATCAATTTCAAAACTTATCTGCCTGTTAAAATGTAAAGTGACAAAATTTCCAAAGATAAATTTAAAATTTATTGGTTGGACCGGGCATTTAATATAAAAATATGAAACCATAACCACCTTGTCTGAGTTAAAAGGTTTCTTATCTAAGTACTTATAAACTTGTTGACTTGTTTTCAACATAATCCTCATATGAAAAATGAATGAAAATATGCTATTACATATTATTTGTTTTACAATATCACGACAGCCACAATTAAGAACTATGTTATTTATTTTTCTTTAATTTGATTTCTAAAATTTTTCAACTTCAATACAATTCGATCACTAAACAAAACCATATAAATCCACTTTTTACCTTGTACAAAATTTTTAATTATTAAACAAAATTTTGAATTGCCAAAATATTTTGTAAATTATTTAGCCAAGCTCTAGGCCCAAAATTAAAAAAAACTTCGATGTTTGTTTAACATTACTACAAACATTACCAAAATATTTTAATGATGAATTTAAAAATTTTTTTTCTAACGCTTTTTAGGAAATGAACTACATTTTAAATGAAAAAAAAATATATAAAAATTAAAAAATCAACACTTGTCTATTCATGGGTGTAATATAATTGTGGGAAATAGTGTGTGCTAGAGAACTTGAGCGCTACATTCACACCTACACATTCTGCTAACTTCGAGGCCTTCGCTCAATGCAACGTAATGATTCTCTTCGAAGTTTTGATAGTTTTAAATCTTCTTCACCAATGCTATGAGGTCAGATAGTCTCAGTCGAACTGTCTACTGAACTGAAAGTGCAGAAGCGAAAAATCAAAATCCTTTCAAAAGTTATACATGGCGTATGAGTGACTTTAGTGCATGATTGCCAATACGTACATATAAAGTAGTTTATATTCGTAGTATGTAACTTTAAAACATACACATGCATTTACATACATATATTGGAGCTCTGCAAAACTATGTTTTTACAAAAATCCAATAAAAAAATTATTAATTCACAACTTTAGCTGCGTAAAATTAATCTAATCCGTAGGAATCCATTGGGGCATTCGACGAGCATCATAAAACAGTATTATTATAAATAGTTCTTGCTGAAGATATATTGCCACGGGAATATTTTTAAGTAGCTTATTAATCCTCCTAGCTACATTTTATTATCGATCGTAAGTTTTTGTTCAAAAACAACTCAAGATTAGTGTTCCAAAGAAAAGTGCAGATTAGATTAATTTGAATAATGACCAAAATATAGTAATAAAAACTCAAGGGTTTAGCTGTCGCTTTATCAAGTGGTGTACTTCAATTTTTCGGCCCTTGTTGCAACACAAACTGACCACCGGCTATCTTATCGCATGTTTTGAAAAATTCTTTAAAAAAAAATGTATTTTTAAGAACGACAGCAATGAGAAATATCACGAGCTCTTACGACTCTTGGTCAGAAGGAGTTGGCCTTAATACCATAGTTGGTAAATAACTTTCTCAATTATAGAAGAAGTATAGACCACTGCATGTCTGCAAATACAAAAGATTTAACAGCGTGCCCAAAAATCTCGATAAAATGTCTCATTGCGCTTATGACGAAGAACGAAATCTTGCCCTTTCACAGTGGTCCCAGAGCCTGAAAAATTCCAAGCAATAACTACAAAAATCAGCATTTATATGTTTTCGGATTCGCAGATCTTAAATTTGAGATTAAAATTTGAAAATTCAAAACGGCTGATCCAAAATGTCCGACACTTTTGGAAAAAAGTGATTCGATTGTAATAAAAGTTTATAAGGTAGCTGTTAACCAGTTAGTGAGTAAAATTTTTAAATGCAATTTGGCGGATTCAAAATAGCTGACATTGTTAGCAATAGTTGTTACTATTGCAATAAAAAAAGAGATAATATTAATATGAAAAGTCTTTTAGAAATAAACCTTAAGTTTCTCTTAAAAGTAAATGTTTTTAAATTTTTTCCTTAATTTTTTTTTTTTGAAAAAAAAAAGTACGATTAAAGTGATAGGAACACAAACGGCACTTCATTACAAGCATTTTGCACTTAAACCGTAGTTATACATATTTATAAATAATTTTCATTTAAAGTTCTAACATACATATGTTTAGTCCTTAAAAAGTACAATGAAAACACATACTTCTGCATATCGAGCCATAACCGCCAAAAGGATGTAAGCAACAAATACATTTCTTGAATCAGAAGGTGCTTTTTAGCTAATTTTCTCCGCAGTTAGGCATCACATTTGAATGCCGCTTTGTATACAAGATTTACGTTGTTTTTTCTTCGAAACGCGACTATATTTATTAAAATGCGCTTTGCTTCTGCCGATAAATTTAAGTGAATCAGCCTTCATCTCAAAATTTTTCATTTTGGCAGTTATGGCTCGATAGTAGACTCACATATTTATAAACATATGTGAGAAATTTCCACCCCGATGCGGCGCGTGTGAAAATAATTTTTTTTTTTCATACATACATATGTATGTATGTATATTATCAATATTACAAATAATTATGTGAGCAATGTTTGATAGTTTTGGAGAGCAAGAAAAATAAAAAAATTAAATCAGCTATTTAATCGTTTAATGTATTTTGGCAACAAATACCATTTTTTTTGTTAGATAACGACTTATTATAATAGTGTTAAAGAATGTTAAATTTGAAGGTGCGTTGTACATACATACATATATGTAATGTAATACATATGTACGAGTATATGTACTCGTATAATGCATACATACATATTTCCATACTTATATTATTTAATACATTTTTTTTACTGTATTTCGGTAGCACGAAGATAAGAGAATAATCATAAATAACGATTACTTATCAAAATATCCATTTAAGAACACAATCTCGGTTTTGGGTAAATCAAAAACGAGCCCATCAACAACTCACGCGCCTAAAGAACACATATGTATGTAACCTATGTACATAATGAAGGAAAATTGAGAACATTTTAAAGATTTTATCATATTTATAGTATATAACAATATATACAAATAAACAGACTTTGCTTAAAAAATCAATAGCAAGAAAAAAAGTTCACACTTTATCAATATCAGTGAACAGGAAAAATTTAGTCAAAGCAAACCAAAAAACTTATAAATAAAAAAAAACGTATATTTACATACATATGTATGTATATTTGGTAGATAAGCTAATGCACGCCACCGCCGTATAAACCAATTACTTTTTCAACTTTTTACTTTTTAAATTCATACATACATGTGTTCCTATATACATATGTATATATACATACATATATGTGTGTTACATACACATTTTTTGTGAATCACTGGTTTGTAAACATTTTGCCTTAATTTTTATAAATAGTATGGAGGAATGCAGATTTGCTTGTACTTGAGAAGAGCATAACAACTGGTGGGTGAATCATGTCATTGCATAATTAGAGTTACCACTGTCGTAAATCTTTTTCGAAACTATTCACTTAACGTATTTAAAATCACAGTCAAAATGATGGACTACAGTATTTAAAATAACATAAGAGAGATATTTTGGGTTTTAATTTGTCAAAAATGGTAACACACTGAACTTAAATTTTTTATTTTTTTTTTGTTGTTGTTAAGTTATTTAAGGCTTTTTAAATAGTTAATACTAATTAATAATTTTGAAAGAGCAACAGTATAGTGCTTTAAGTGCAAAATCCATGCAAAAAACTTCCGCTTTAAAATACTCAAATTTCCGCACAAAATCCAATTTGGTGAAGTAAACAAAAAAGCCTATATTTACAGGATTTTAACAAAAAATCATATTGAAAATATTTATAACTTAAATTATATAAAACAACGAATAAATACTTCAGTTTAAAAAAAAAAACTGTTAAAAAGTGCCGAGGTTCCTCTTCTGCACGTCGTTACAAAAAACTTTTTTAAAATATAGACGAAGTTTGCTAAAACGTTTTTTTAAGTTAACCGCTTTGTCTTATTCTTCTCGAAGTAATCTTAGCGTAAGTGGTACGGTTGAAGAGCTGCCACCATCTTCTTTGCTATATATGTATATACGTACATGTTTATATGTATAAATAAGCCTTGGACTTGCAATTTAAATAGCGCTTGCGAAACGTTTTAAAAGTAAAACAAAATGACATAATCAGAATTAATCGCGAACTGCGTTAAAAAAGCAAAACCGCGTAAAAAAGTCAATGGGGGATTGTTGAAAACTCTGCGATAAAAAAAATGAGATCGACTGTATTTAAAAGACATTTTAATAAACAAGGGACGAGAAAAAATGTTTGCAGTCGGTAAAAGGTATAAAAGTAACATCCTGCGCAATTTCTACAATAAATACTGCAAAAATAAACATTTTTTTTATAAAATTGATTATTGTCTTTCGTTTGTCCAGAAACTTTTAATGGAGACAATCTTTGAGTTTTTAAGCATATATGTACGTCATATATGTCCATATATAGAATATGTCTAAAGCAACTTTTCGTTGAAAAGTGCCGAAAGAGATCAGAGCTAAAACAATATTTTATTTTTGTTTTTTTTTAATTTGCTCTTTGAACTAAAATTGGTTGGCATCACTGCAAAAATAAAAATTATTCACAAAAAATCTTTCGAAACAATTGAAAAATTACCAAAACAATTTAGATTACTTAACGACTTTTATTGCTCAAAAAAAATCAAAGGTAAGAAATTATGATTTGTATAATAATTAGTTATCATTTTGCAATTAAGTTAGTAAAACAATGTTATTTTTAATAAATTTTCTCTCATAAAACGTTGCTCATATAAAAAACCTGTCAAAAAATGCATTTGATAAAGGTTAATTTGGAATTTTAATGCTCCCAATTCCTAGGATTATTCAATTTCAAAAAAAACTATCTCGTGCCTTATAAAAAATATTAAAAAACCGATTAAAACATTCAAAGCTTCCCATCTATATTTAATCGGAAAACGGTTTTTGTAGAACTTATCCTACCTAACCATGGATGCTATGGCATTTCTAATATTTTTTTTTAAGTTAAAATAGGGTTGCATGGATATGCACGTTGTACGCCTTAATGCATTTCAACAACTTATTTTATATTTTTACTCCTATATTATACTTCATTTCTTAATTATTTTTATACAATATTACCACACGCTTATCATCATATTATAAGAAAAAGTAAACGCCAATACAGCTCGTCACCCGGTCAACTATTCCGTCACAGCCGACTTGTGTTCAGTTATCTCAAGTATTTTGCTTATTTATGAAATTTTGGTATTATCGAAAAACAGTTGAACAAATTTTTGGTTAAATGATAAGCTGAGTGCTTAGTAAAATGTATGCGCAAATAAGTTAGTCAAAGTGTGAGTTGAACATACATACATACATTAATACATACATACATTAATACAGTGGCGTTTAAAATAAAAGTACTGATTTTTATATTAATATCTTCTCACTTAGTTATAACTTTAAATAGTTCTGGTTTTTTTTATTAAAATTCAAGTCCAAATTTCCAGCTTTATGCTATATTCACAAAAATTATTAGATATTAATAAAGTGTTAGAAAAATGTTTAGAAAATTTTTAATTACACAGTTTTGTAGCTCATTGAATTTTAGTTCAAAAGTTTCGAGTGGTTAAAATATACCGTTGATGTTTAAGAATTTGTTTGCCGAAGTTTTTTCTATTTTACTCATGTTTGTGTGTGCATGGGAAAAATGGGAAATCAAAGGTAATCTTTAGCTACTTTAAACTTTCACTTTGTCATACTAGAAAACTTAAACTTGTTTTCACATAACGAATGCACCAAATTTGTTTTAATATGAAAAAAAAAAATCGCAAAAATCAACAGTAACATTTAAGCGCTTAAGACATGCACTTGATTGTATTAAAATTTAATGGGCTACAAAATAGCATACTTGAAAATGTACTTAAGATTCAACGGAAAAAGTTTCAAAGTGAAAACTTGTCGGATTGAGATAAAGTTTTTATAAAATGTAAGTATATATGTAGTTTTTTTTAGCGGAATAAATAATATTGTCAAAAGTAACCGCAAATATTGAATTGAACACAACTGTACATACTAAAAAAGTAAATTTTCGACAATTCAATGACCTTGACGTCTCACATATGGGATTGAATGGAGAGCTTTAATATCATTTAGTGCGTCACAGGTTCGTGTTGGCCGTCATATAAGGCATCTACGTTTTTTTTTTTACTATTGCAATTATAATTATGTGTATCTAATGACGGCAGTAATGAATGATTTCAGTTATCAGCCTTTCAATGATTTTGAAATTATTGATTGATGAAGTAGACAAACGTTGGTCGATATCAAAATTTAACTGATTGCTTAGTCTGCTAGTTATATGGAAATTTTGATTACGCGTCCGTTTGATCGTACATACATAAGTATACCCACTAAGGCAATGGAAAATAAATAATTTAGTTTTAACAAATCACTTGCAGAACTCATGAAATAAATACGTATAAATATAATATAGATAAGTATACATATTAATTAATATGTTAGAAAAAAGCTCCGATAATTTTGCTTAGAAACTGTTTCTAAGTTTAACTTTTATCACCAAACGGATAAGGTTAATATGTAATTGCATTTAAATTATATTTGTACATTTGTATTTCTTACTCTACTTTATTTTTATCGATATCACTTAATAACAATCGTTTTTCATAGAAATTTTCATAGATTTTTTCGAAAAACCAGTTTAAGTTGAAAACCATTTTTATCGTGAAGGACGCTGTTTGAAAAATGCAGAGAAAAATTCAATAAATGGCTTAGCTTGCAAACTTAAACTGAATTACACAATAATCAGCAGACTGTTGAGTTACCAGTAGCAAATTTCAAGTGTCCGCCCAGCAATGGGTTATGCGCAGGGCTTGAAACCTGCCACGTACAACCATACCTCCAATGAAGAGGAACACAAAGCCTCGGATGAGACCCCCTTTTTTCGGCCAAAATCGCTTAGGCGGTTGATGCGCCAATTAGGTAAGTAAGTAAGTAAGCATTATCTGAATACATTTTATCGCCTTCCAACCGATTTTTCAAACAAGTAAAACATGAGTGTCCCGCTTAAGTAACTCAAAATAAAATGAGAATAAAACAAATTTGTATATACCCAGATTTTATAATTATGCTAAAAAAATTTAAAAAAAATTACCGGACATATTCACAAAATGATTAAGAGTTAAACTAAAATGTAGTTACCAAATTGTTATCAAACACTTTTGACTATGAATAGAAAGGAAAATACTAAAAATGCAGAGATTTTGGTTCTGTTTATGCTATTATAAAAATAAAAAAAGTTTAGAAGTTTCTATGATAAAGTAGATTTTAAATAAGCGTACGATATTGCAATTTAGAAATATTAGTTTTAAAAAGTGACCGATTTTCATATGAAAGGAAATTAGTAGCTTTACAAGTGTAAAATACATACCGTGTTAAAGGCCTAAAGGGCCGTACACATACAACTTTCCTCGCTTTACTTGACAATTCGAAATTTAACAACAAAGCATGAGGTGTAGAAGGTTTGCTACATAGAACGCTTTGACAGTTTCTACTTAAGTGGTTTGTTTTCAATTGTTATTTGTGTCTATTCCAAATATTTTGTTTAATAAAATATTAAGAAATAAGTTTTACTTATATAATTAAGTGGTAGTTATGCTACTTATGTATGTTTCAAAGTCGCGAGTGTAATAAACTATATTGAGGCCGAGCATATTTCGACAAGATAAATAAAAACCGATCAAAGAGGTGCTTTATTTGCTATTTATTAATATTTCTCTTCTTTTACCCTTTTTAAAAGTAATTATACACGCAAAAACTATGAAATACAAGTACATTTTTTAAATCATGTGTATATGCACGCAAAATAAAATGGAAATGCAAACAGTTGGTTGTCAAATTGTACAAAAGTTGAGAGTTCGCCAGGATTTTGCTTCGTTTTGCTTTGCTTTACTTTTCTCGCCTTGTATTTAAGTAGCAGCACTCTAATGCATCTAGCAGTAAAGTGAAGCGGAGAGCAAAGTGAAGATTTTTTCGGAGAGCAAGAATAGAGACACTCCACTTTGCTTTCCGTTTCACTTTATATCTAGCATTAGAGTTTTTGTTAACACAGAGTGCCAAGCATTGCTTTTCAAAAAGCATTGCTTATTCAAATACTCAACGCTCCACTATGTTTATTCAATAAGAAAACAAGCTACCAACTTTTTACACAATATAAAACTGCAAAAAAACTTCATAAAAAAATACAAATTTTTCCAAAAAAGTTGTATGAAACTTTTTTTGAGTATACATTTCAGCGGGAACTAATTGATACATACATATACATAGTTTAAATTTGAAAGGATTACGGAACGCAATTATCAATTCTTATTCTAATATTGATTAGATCCTATAACAGTCCTTACTGTTTCGACGTACAAAAAAAACGTTACAAAATAAAAGATATAAATTCGGGAGATTTTGTCAAACAGTTAATATAATTAAATTTTATCATAACCATTGCTTTAAAGTTTACTTATACTAGAGATGATCTTAAGAATTTCAAAATAAATTAAACATAAGAATTTATTTATTCAGTACGTGGACAGAAAAAAGAAAAAATACAAAAAAAGTTTTATTAAAAGTAAAAAACTGTGACTTACCTTTGGATTGCTACCATGTTTAAACCCTTCCGCCGGTATTTTATTTATGGTAATCACGTTTTCTGTCATCTTTTAGCAATTTGAATGCCAAAATGTGCACTATAATTAATGTTATCGAAATGGCACAGCCTACTCTTTAATAGCACACTTATTTTTCCAATGCTTTCTAATAAATTGTTCAAATTTACGCTCCACTTTTGTTTTTTACCAGAATGCTTTTAGACGAAACACCCAACACAGCGCTTGAACAGCGCTGAACAAAAGTCAATGCGAAACTAAAGTTCTTAAGGTAAATGCGTAACTAAATAAGGAAATTATTATGTATGTATGTATATGTATGTACGCACATGAAATTGATGCTAACCGCATCCTAAAGGCAGTCAGTTAGCTACTAACTAATAAAACCGCTTGTCAGCGCTTACTTTTTAAAGTGGCGAGCGGTGGGCACAAATAAATACAAACATACATATCTACGGGTAGATTGTGTGCGATTTGTATATTTGTGTGTGTGTGTGTAACGGTAGCGCTGAAATAATTATTAACTAAATATGATTTAAATTTTAGACGGTTGTCGCACTTATTGGGGTATGTGATATGTAAATACATAAAGCTCATAAATAGCTACATACAATGTTATTGTTGTGCTATTCTTAACGAATTTGGTAAAAATTGGGAGCTTTATTTAATTGTGCTTGCCATATCAGTAAATTTGTAAAATTATTGTTAAATCATGTTGGTATGCGTAACAAAAATATATATAGTGTACATACATACACATATGCACGTGCATGTCCAGTAGATACGTACGTATGTATGTATCATGTATCCCAGGCAACATTTGGATGACACATACATATGTATGTAATTGGAAAAGATGTTCCAAAAACGAGGCTATATTCCACAAATCAACCAACGATGTCACTGAAGCAGAGTATTTTTGCTTATTTTAGTTTTCAGGGAGTGTCGTAGAGGCTTTGATGTTTTGCGATCTTCTTGAAAATTTTAGATTGTTCGTCGTAAGGTGGGTAAGTTTTTGGAATTGACGTCTCTTTGAGGACAATAAACAACATGATTTTGCATTTGAAAATAAAAATATTATAAGCAGTAAAATATTCGTCCGCGATCAAAAAAGCTGGAAATCACTTTAACCAAACTTTTAATTTACTTTTACTGAAGTAATTTTTTGCTTAAAAGTTTGGAACAAATTAAGCTTATTTTGCAGAACATAGCTGTGTTGCAAGCTAAAGCAACTCATTTTAAAATGATAAAGAAATTGGAGACACGTTATAAACTCTCTGGTCAATAACTAATAATATCACTGTTGAAAAAGTAAAGGGCTTCTTGTGCTTTGGAACCAGCATCAATGCCAATAATAATGTCAGTTTTAAAATCCAATAAAACATCTTTATTAAAAACAAGCGCTTTTTCGAACTGAACATGCAAATGAGCAATGACGACTACTGGCACTGAGTTTTCCGATAGAAATATTCTGCAACGGCAAATACCTCAGGCGATGGAACGAGCAGGTTTTCAAACTTTCCGTGGACGTGATAACTGTTGGTGGTGGTAGAGGAAAAGGAATATCACACCGGGTGTTTCCATTTGGCACCAGTTGGCAAAAAACAAAAACGGCTGTCACGACACGTTGAACTCAGCCATAATCTATTTTGAAGTTTTAGTGCCAATTACGTTTACAACGTTTACAGAGTTCATTATCAGAAGCTTTTGAGGCGTTTCATTGGGCTCTGACGCTCGATTGCAGTTATGATATGACCCAGACTTAGTTATCCCATTTAATGCAAGAACTACTCACGTTGAGCATCCACAATCCTTGAAGTCATGGGAAGTGAAACTTAGTATCTCTTATTTCTAAAGTACGATATATAAAAATTTGCAGTTTGTGGAACTTACTAGAAAACCGGTAATGCTTTAATTTTGCGCAAATTAGATAATTTTGTCAAGGTTTATAATGACGTTTTCTTTTCTCGTACAAATTTTGCATTCTCGCATTATATCTTTTGCCTAAGGCTAATTGCCTTCCTGAAATATTGCTATATTAATATTAAAATTGTTGCAACTTTGATTGGTCAGAGTTCAATAAAGTGAAAAATGGCCACGCAACGCTTTGAAAGTGTCAGTTAGCTAAAACAAAAACGGCTGTCATGACCCGTTGAACTCGGGCATAATCTTCTTTGGAGTTTTAGTGCCAATTACGTTTACAATGCTTACAGAGTTCATTCTCAGAAGCTTTTAAGGCGTAAAATAGTAAAAAAAAAAAGCCACGCAACGCCTTGAAAGTGCTAAGAAAAATAAACGGGCCAATATTATTTCGAGGAAAGAAAATCTCATAAGTACTTAAAACTAATGATGTGTTTTGACGTTAGTAAAAATGCTGTAATCCGTAATTTTGTACTGATTATAAAACCTTTTTTGCATTACCAGTAAAATTTACTGTTTACTGAAAAAAAATAGTAGTAAGCAATATATTTTTACTGATTTCTGAAATTTACTTTGCATTCCCGTAAACATTTAGTATATCCTTCTTTTCCGTGCTTTTCTCATACTCATTTGAATTGGATGCCATCTACACATACTTGTAGACCTGTACGAAGATTTAACATCCACAAAAGATACTTCATCTACAGTTGTGTATTTCTTGCAAACCTGTTAAGTTTTGATTACTAATCGTAATCATTAGTAATCTGATTACTTTGTATTTGAGAGTGAAATAATTGATTACATTACGATTATCTTGGTCCCAACTAGATTACGTAATAATTACGATTACAAATAATCAAAAAATAATCATGATTACTCTAGATTACTAAAAAGAATCAAAAAGAATCAAAAATAATCAAAATAAATAATTGATTCTTTTCAGCGATTCTTTTTGATTCTTTTCAATCCAAAACCACAAACAACTTTTCTCTTTTTGCTTTTTTTAATTTTTAATAAATTTTTTTACGTAAGCGTACCAACAAGTTAACAACCGTTCTTGAATTCTAACACTACTCGCTTCAGCATTGTTGGTTTTCATAAAGGTGTAAATATCAGCTACGCTCATTGAAGCTTATTCTGATGATCAGAACTGGGAACTTTCGCGATGGGGCTGATTATATTGAATGGCTGAATTGCTATTAATAATAGCAAAAATATCATAATTTATAATATAATATATGTATATACATATGTTTATACTTACATATAAATGCATATATCTTAGAATCTGAGACTCAGATTATACAAAAAACAATTTAAAAAATTTTAATAAAAAAATGTCTTAAAATTTAAAGAGAAAAGTTGTTTGGTATTTTGGATTGAAAATAATCAAAAAGAATCAAAAATAATCAAAAAGAATCCTGAATATAATCAATTACATATTTATTTTGATTATTTTTGATTATTTTTGATTATTTTTAGTAATCTAGAGTAATCCTGATTATTTTTTGATTATTTGTAATCGTAATCATTACGTAATCCCAATATTTGAAAGGCACAATTAAATAATAATTACAATTCTTTTTTGAAAATAATCTAACCGATTACTAATCGTAATCATAATTTAACAGCTATGATTTCTTGTGCATTTAGAAGTAGAATTATGTATATAGACAGATTTTATAACAGAGAGCTTTTAGTGTTTAAAAAAAACAACATCACTCACTTGCTAATTCCATCAGTAAAACCATTTATTTCTCAACCTTATTGGCAATCCGCGAAAAAATATATTGACGCAACATAAATACCTATTAAAATATATAATATACAACACATTACTTTACAAATACATAAATATTCGATCAAAAACATTATCTAAAGCTATAAAGTAAGTCTCTGATACATGATTGGCAAGAATAGCTCGCCAATATTGTTTTATAGCCTGTGCCATTGTCTAAAGAGAACAAATTTTATTATTAACTCATACTTCTACATATATAAACATATTACCATTATTTCCATTTTGCCAATTTTCATTTCTTGATGCTTATTCTGGATTTTCCTCAATAAATTATGATTACAAAAATCTAATCGTATACATTGTTCTAAGAAATCCAGAACGTATAGCATATGATTATGCAGCGCATGTATGTCAAGTGAGCCGTTTTCCAAACGAAAGGCCTCGATCAAATATTCATGCTCTGTAAATAAACTGCATGCAAAAATGTCTTACCAGTTAACCATCTTAGCACTTCAGATAATGCGTTCAAGACAAATTAAGCACAAATTGTGATAATGAAATCGAGGCATTCGTCGGTTACAAACCTCAGTGTCATTTGGGCAGCATGTTTTCGGTGATGTCTCTTAAGTATGCGCACAGCATTCTCTAGCGTTATTTTCTCTTCGATTGATTTGAAAACTTTTAGAGGCGTCGAACGCCTCGGCACATCCGGCAGCGGAGTCGGATAGGAAGCTCGTGATGTTCTATTTGGATCGGAATACGATGTCACAGATGACTTCGATTTTCGCCGATATTCTTCGGTATAAGAACCGACAGATGTCTTCGATTTTCGAACATTTGAAGTGAGATATGAAACAGCAGAATCTCTATGTTTTCGCACTTGTGTTGTATACATTTTGTATAGATGCAAAAATATAGTGAATGGAATTCGTTGTTTTACAAATACTTTCTCTATAAAATATCAAACTTCACAAATATATACAAAGCATGATTGAATCATGCATACAAAGTAAATGATAAGCTGATGCTAATGTTTTGATATCAAATATAAATTTTTGTATAAAACAGTCATTTCAACGCATTTCTCATTGAAGGAAATTATTTAAAAAAAAGTATTTTGTAAACTTTGAAACGGAAAAATGAAATAATGGAGTTCAATAACTTTAAACTATACAACACGAAGGGGGGTATTTGGATTATAGTAACAGTTTACGTCTTTTTTATTCCGCCATTAACTTAAATTTCAGAATAACACGAGATGCTTCTTAGTCGACTGAAGGTTGACACCAAGCACATGTATACATAAATACGGAATCTTGGAAGCTTTGCGTAATGGCACAGTAATCTCAAATGACAGAAGTGATAACTTTACCTGCAGTTTTGCCTACTCGAAAAAACTTTATCAAATATTTATGTACTGTCTTACATATCACATCTCGTTCCCTATTTCGTTCCCTTCAATATTATTATAGGCGGACAACTAAAAGAGACTGAAGTTGGCACAACCCGGCTTCTTCAGCGACGTCCAATAAATCTTTGTATCTTTATAATTCGTGACTTCACTGTCACGCCTAGACTGAAAGTCCCTAAGGAAAATATATGTTTTGATCTGAATTTCTGTGGCTTTGAAAGTCCCTGGTTAACGAAATGTAATCAACGTTTACATCCCAATGAGCTCTGATTATTATCTCTTTACCTAATTTAAGATGACCGCGTATCCTGGTTTCATGCGATGAACTACTTTAGCGAAACTTAAATAAACTGAAATATATTAAACCATGGAGCGTAAAAGCAAAAACTGCTCCCAAAACACCACCGCTGCTTTCACAATAGACGCTTAAGACTCAACTACGGTAGAGAGAGTTGTGGTGGGATTTATAATTAAACAGATATTGTTAAGGCAATATGCTCTATGATACGAGAAGATGGTACGCATATACATACATAAATCTTCGGGGTACTTTTATAAGGATTTCCAATGAGCATACTAGTATTACGATTGGCTAAATAAAATGTATTTCTCTGTATGTAACTAACATAAATTGTTTATGATATTAAACATAGCTCATACATTTGTGCAGTTACGATTTTAGCAATTTTTATATTTGAATTTATCCCGTCATCTCAAAAGTATTATCAAAGGTATCAATTAATTTTGTAATAGAATCTTCCAATATTCTGGAGTCACACCCGAGAACTCGCAAAAAGTTATTCTTTACTGATGAGGTGTATAGCTTTGTTAATAAATGTATAGAGAGAAGTAATTATAAATTGTAAATGTAAAAAAATATGCTAATAGATTACTTTCCAGTCGGCCAGCGTAATTCCTAGACTTTTGTGCTTTAGTACCAAATCCTTGAGATAAATTCTCTGACGATTCGACTTTTCTAATTCGTGCAGAAAACGTAGAAAAAAGTCGAGTACCCGATGGCGATGCAATGCGATAGCTCTAATCCTCAAATTTCCTTTATCACGGAAGTAAGCGCATAATCCCATATTCTCACAAAACGTGCTGTGAAAATGAAAATGTAATTGGTATAGAAGATAAATTGGAGGCTTGTTGATATTTTGTTTTTTCTGCGATTTCATACTCGATATAAATGCGTGACGCTAATAATTTCGGACTTTCTTGAAGTCGACGGCAAGCATTCTGCAATGCCAGCTTTTCCGTTTCTGTCAAGCCTAACTCATTCTCACACGGTTTCCAATTGATCTTTACCAATGGTTTCGGGAAAACATGTGAGCCTGTTGTTGCCAAAGCAAAAGTTGAATAACGTTTTGTTCCGGTGTAAGATTTCTTCAATCGATTACCCATCTCTCAAGAATGCGCCTCAATGCAATGAGCTGCAAGGACCAAGGACACAAAAAAAAATTTAATTAATACTAAAACAAAAATTATTTTATATAATTCTACAGCTGAAGCAAAGCATAGGGATTAGCGAAAAAATGATGGAAACTTTTAATTTTCCTTTTTGAGTGTGCTTGTCATACGTTCCTTCTGAACTGAGTTGAATGATCGCAATTTAAACCCATTGAGTAAATTTTTATACATAATGAAAACAACCTTCGTTTTCGCTTTAGGCACGTTTGTAAAATAAAGTATTTATGAAAAATTACATTACACATCAAATTAAATTCGATTAGCCATATGTAAGTATATGTACGACAAGAGTTATTTTAATATTTACTATTTACAATATTTATGACCATTTTTAATTATCATTTTATGATTTTTATCCTCATACAAATTTCTTTCCTTTTAGCCTTCTAACTGATTGAACTGGCAGACGTGATCCATTAGTGTATCCAATGCACGAAGGAAAGTTGGCGAGCTAAAATCTTTCAATGTCGCCACGAAATACCGCTTTACCTCGTCTGTGTACATCTGAATAGTTAGAAAGAAAGAAATAAAATTGAAAAATTGGTTTAGATTATTTCTTCAAGCAGGGTAAAAAGTGGTGTTTTCTGAAAATAATTTTTGTTATTTCTTCTCAAATTTTGATAGAGGACCAAGTTATTTTGCCGTCGTGCCATCTTTATTGTAATTGAAAAATGTTGCAATTAGTTGGGGATGTTCCCCTTCCTCTCTTGTGGAATTTTAAATACAAAGAAATATAAACTGGCTAACATCGAGGCCCTTGGCATTGGCTAGGTCTGAGTGTACTTATCTAAACCCCGGGTGTATGAATTAGCCCCCACTGAATTAACCCCCACCGGGCAAAATGACTTAAGCCCCACCAATTTTATAACAAAATTAAAAATGGCGGAAAGTGGGGCTAAAGTCATTTTCATGGGGATCAATTCATATTTTTTTTTAGTGGGGATTCTGTCATGTAAGAACCCCCACGTTTGGTGGGGCTTAATTCATTTTGATTGGTGGGGATAAAATCATTTTCGTGGGGTTTAATTCATTTTAATTCCGTGTTCTTTTATAAAAATAAAACAAACAGTTAGCAACGTAAAAATATAATACTTTTCAAATTTTATTTAATTTCTTTGCTTTCTTTCTCCATATTTTCGTAAGTCTCCGTTACAAAAAACTATTTGATTAAGTATAACATTATAGCTATTGTACTTGTGAGCGTTTGGAGAATTTTCAAGCCATAAGAGTAAATCTGATATTTTTTTTTGGTGAGTTTTTGTAAACGGTATCCATCGTATTAGTTGAAAGAGTTGCGACTCGCTGATTCCATTAACGAAAGCAAAAACACAAACTATTAATTGCGCCTTATAACTTTTTTTTCCAAAAAAAGAATCAATTATAAATCCAGGAACATGAGAAAAGTTTATAGTATCGCTTTTATTTAGTAAGATCTTCCTTGCGTTTATACGATTACTCTCTATTTGTTTAAATTTTTCCATATTCATTTTTAAGTAGAATACGCAGAACTGTTTTTAAAAATCACTCTATTAAGATTGAATTGTCAAAGATTTTTCCTTTTACGAAAGGTTAAAATCACTAATAGTACACATTTCGTAAAAGGAGAAACCATAATTTTGTAAATTATAAAATAATAGAAGGGAATAAATTAAAAATGAAGTAAAGTGAGGCTAAAGTCATTTTCGTGGGGATTAATTCCTTTTTTTTTAGTGGGGATTCTGTCATGTAAGAAGCCCCACGTTTGGTGGCGCTTAATTCATTCCGATTGGTGGGGATAAAATCATTTTCGTGGGGTTTAATTCATTTTTTTTTCGTGGGGATTCTGTCATTTTTGGTGGGGAAAGATTCACTGAGAAATTGGTGGGGCTTAAGTCATTTTGCCCGGTGGGAATTAATTCAGTGGGGGCTAATTCATACACCCCTAAACCCCCAGTGGGACAAATGCTATGCAAAAAAATTCGCAGCTGATCGCAGTTTGTACTTATATATGTACATACATATGTATGTATATACATATATATAACTGTTATCATAAGACTATAAGAAATTAAAAATCAAAAATAACTTTAATTGTTAATTATTTTAATCAAAATCAGAAATAATTCGCAGCTGATCGCAGTTTGTACTTATATATGTACATACATATGTATGTATATACATATATATAACTGTTATCATAAGACTATAAGAAATTAAAAATCAAAAATAACTTTAATTGTTAATTATTTTAATCAAAATCAGAAATAATAATTATTTTAGATTTATAAAAGTCAAACTTAACTGTTACTTATAGTTAAAATATATATAAGACTCAAAATAATTGTTAATGAAGCTCAAATAATTTGTAGTAGTTGTTTGGTAAGCAGATGCAGCTGTGAGATTGCCAAAAGTAATAGAACTATCTTAATATGAACAAGCAACAAGAGTATATTTAATATGCTCCATTGTCTTCTTTGTTGGGGCACCATTGGTGTCGGCTACTGAAACTATAAATTTGTTCGATTCGACTTGCAAGATCTTAAGATGCATCAACTATGTATGTATGTATGTAATTAGATAATGAAAACATCAGATGAGAGGACCCTTGGAGTGTTCGAGAAAGATTCTGCCTTTGTGACAGCGAATACCACAGACGATGGAACGATTTGCTATACGAGCCTTACAAGCAAATGGTTCCACGTGTTAAGCCAGCACGGCGCTGTAAAGACCAAGCGATAAAAAGCTTAGCTACAATAGGTTTTTTCTCGTCCTCGTGATGAGCTCGTTCAAAATTGCTTGGGCGGTTAGGGTGTCAATTAAGTAGATAATGTAATATATAATAAATTGTTTTGAAAATAAAAGTCAAACTACTGTCATCCTATGCTGTTCTCTCATAAAAAAACGTATCTACCTCAAATCAACACCATTTCCCCTTCCTCTTTACCTGCCACTGATAACTCGTTACACCGACATCACGATGTTTGCCGGCTACCTCCTTCAGCAAGGTCCTTACAAAACGTATATTTTCCAATTGCTCAATGACCATTTGAAATACGTTGAGTACATCTTTTTGATGCTGTCCGGCAAATTGAATATTCAATACACCATTATCGGAGCGAAATAGTTCATAAAGTTCGTCATGTTCTGTGAAGAGGCTGCAGAATGATAACACCGCATTGCGTATAATTTCGTATAATTCATAATCTCTTTTACTTACTTACTTTACATATATATTAATACCAGCTTGTCGTTGCTTTCTCTTTATAATAGCCCAACCATTTTGAAGTGATTTAATCTCGGTACTTGTTAAGCCAAATTCATTAACAATTGGTTTTCTTTCAAACACATCCAAGGCTTTGGGAAATACGGCTGGAACTTTCTTGTCAATTATGCTCTCTGAATAGGAACCTTAATGTTTAGGCAAATGAAAATTAGTCACGTGTCGAACAACATATTCTCCAAGCTATTACCCATTTTCTATAACCCTTTCCAGCTTTAAATGTTTGTAGATACGCAGTTAAATAAATGATATACTCTTCTCACAAAAACAATAACATAAAAATATGTCTTGTAAAAGTAAAAAACATGTCAATTCAACATAGCACTTTATTTGGTATCTTTGTAAGTATTTTCTTTGAAAGGTGTTGGAAATAAAAGTGTTTGCTGACGCTGTTGAGGATATAAGATTATGTATTGAAATCGTTTGTATATATGCATACATACATACAAATGTATGTGTATACACCTCGATGAGATTGAATCCCTGACTTTAGAAGCACTATCAGTAGTCATGATTTCGCTGACGTCGGTTCCATAAGAGTTAAAAAAGTAAAAAATCAATAGACGCATAAAATAAGTAATAAAAAATTATATTCATTGTAGTGTTCTTTTACACGATGTTTATATCAATTGTTACCAAAAAATTACATTTCAATTAAAATCTAATAGTTTTTGATGAATTAACGTCAATATACCTGGAAATGAATTTGCGGACCGTGTCGTCAACCAAGCACACCAAATGCCAGTCTACAGGACGCACCATAATTTGTCAGATATTAAAAAATACACAAACCAACACTTTTCGAACATAATGCATACAGAATGGAACGATACTTAGCACTGGTATCGACAAACAAATCATAAAAAAAACCCAAATCAAAGACTTTCTACTACCAGACACTGACAAAATCTCCCGACTCGACACAATAAAACTTTTAAGACTGCGACTAGGGCACACCAAAATTTCCCATGGTCACCACATGAACAACTCCAATCCTGTAACTTGCACCTATGACTCCGAAACAAATATCACCATACCCGAATTAATGCAACACAGTCCTAATTATTCTGCACACAGAAACCAAATCTTTGGTGAACTAGATCCCCTTTCAATCATCTCTTCTCCCTCTAAAGAAAATACGTTCCTATTAATGAAGTTCCTTAAAACCACCAATCTTTACCATCGCATTTAAAACTATGTTTGTACATATACATACATAATAAAAAAAAGGAATCCGAAACACACACAAATACCTAATTATAATAAATTGTGAATACATATACACACATACACAACACATATGTACATATGTATATCTAACCCCGCACAAAATTAAGCTGAAGGCCTAGTCGCTATAGCTTCAACTAAATTAGCTTATAAGATTATATATTTTAGTTCATATGTTATAAATAAATAAATAAATTGGCAAGAACTGTAACTGAACTCTTATTAGGTACACTGCATTAATTGTGGTCATTATAAAAATCGGTAATTATCTATGTAAATACTCGTACTACATTTACTTCACTCTATTCTGAACTTTATTTCATGATCTATGATGTACAACTTTTTTCTTGGCATATTTGACGGAAATAATGGGTAGGGTAAGGGCTGACAATTACTTGTTCAAAATATCTGAGATCGCCGGACATATGTATGTACAGTACAAAAAACGTACCTCATGTTATGTTATGTTACATTATGTTAGTTTATGTTATGCTATGTCACGTTATGTTGTGTTAGCTTATGTTATTTTATGCTATGTTACGTTCAGTTATGCCATTATTTTGTTATGCTATGTTTTTCACGTCATATTATGTTACGTTCTTAAGCGTCAGTAGCATATAATCAGCGGAAATTAATTGGAAAATCAACGTGGCTAATGAAAAAATAGTACCGACGGAAATTGTATACACGGAAATTGTTGGAAACGGCAACTAGTGCTTAGTTTTCTCACCATACCTACATAAATTCTCGCACATTCAATGTCCGCCATACGCAAATTATCATACGTTATGTTATTTGTGCTTATTTAATCTAACGTTAAGTAACCTAAAATTATGTTTCAAAATTGTGAAACGTTTAATGAATGAATTTAAGAAAGTTTAACTCCATTTTGTTTTGCAAATTATAGTTTTTTTGGGTTGCCTTCTAACTTTTATATTAGTTTATTATTTTACTTTTTACTTCACTTGAAGAAAAAAAGCAAGAAGTCGCACTGAAATTTACCAGTAGAAATTCAGATAAAAAAAATTAGTTCGTAATACTTTTAACCAAAGAAAAATACGAAAAGCCTTGTTTTAATAAAGTTTCGAAAGATTTTCAGCACCCGGCGAAATGATGGCGCTGGCAAAAAAAAAACCTAATTGAGACAAATTCAATTAACATTCTACTTTTGTATATTTCAAAAGTATTATTTATTTTTTACTCTATAGCTAATTTTTTCCATATGATTTTTTATTATTTGTTTGCTTTAATTGAGAATTAGAACATTGCGCTCTTAAGTATACATAAATAATTTTTTTTGTAAATTTTCTTACATACTAAATATGTATTTACATGCATATGTTTAAGTTATATAAATTTATATTTTTTTAATTGTCTTTAAATATATTAACGGGTATTTTACTCATTAAAAAAAAGTTTTTTTTTTATAAACCCCGTTTTTAATAGGCTCCTTAAATCCTTGTACCATCACCTTATTCCTGAAGTCCTGCCCGAACTTGAAAATAGCGAAGCATGAATTTATTTAGTTTATTGAACGACTCGGTTGTTGTTGGCGATAAATGATCACTGAGCTCAGCGAATATGTACTTTTTGGTACAATCCAGCTGAAGCTGAAGTTTATATTTTTACGTTTTTTATTTTTGATGCGCAAATTCCTAAGAGTGTTGATTACTTACTTTTAAAAAGCTTATATCCAAAGCACGCTTACCATGCAGCTTTACAAAAGGTTCTAATATTTTCGAGGTCCTAAATGGATCCACATTACACTTTATGATGGCACCATAAACTTGTAGCAGCAGATAGGTGTGCTTTATCAAATCATAATTTCTTATGTTTCCCTTTTTGTCGCGAAATTTTTCTATCGACTCGTAATTTGTTAAACACACGCTGGAAAAAAAAAATATCAATAAAACATTTGCACATTCAGAGTTTACCTACGCTATCAGTATTTCAGTTGAGAGTCTATGCAGTTTTGGTGCAATGATTTTCCAAGCCTTTTGCAATGAGACAATTTCCAAATCGGTGAAATGTTGAGACAGCTTTGTCAAGTCGAAACCCAAAATGGATCGCTTAATATCTGAAGCTATTGAATATGAAAAAAGTTGTGAAGGAATAGCCGCTGGTACATAAGACATCCTGCGAAGATTGTTGGTTTTTATTTTCACTTTTTGATTTATTTTTTTTTTTTAATTGAAACTCGCGTCTTCTTTATAGTAATATAGTATACATACATTCGAATGTACATATAGTATGGTTCGAAAAGGGATATTTATGTACATATATACAATATAAAAATATAAAAAAATTGTATATAATAATAATAATAATAATAATAATAATAATCCCAACGGTTTTATCCCTCCATACCCGCCCGACCGACGCGAGGGGCGCATCCGCATGACGCACGGATATATAAAAAAAAATTTTGTTTTTTTATATATATTGCGCCGAGTCATGAAAGGCAGAGGTTTGTTAAGTGTCGAGATCTAAAACTGTTCAGCTACAGAACAAATGTTCATCAGCTGATCGAATAGTAATATATGTATATGTATGTATGTATTAATTATTGAGAGAATGGAGTATAGTTTTCTTTATGTAAAAAAGTGAGTCTGAAATATCAAAAGAACCGGAGTGAGTGTTAAAATCCTGACACAAACTACGGAGTGGCTCATTTAATTCAAAATTACTTTTACATGGCATCAGAAAGAGAGGCCGGAAATTTCTTGAAATTCTGGAGGGAACGTTAAGTTTTATTTCGCTAAGAAGAGATGGGCTAGAGATCAAGCCTGTCAGTAACTTGACCAAAAATACAATGCCTAGCATTTCTCTGCGACTAGCAAGTGTAGGAAGATTAATGAGTTTTAAACGACTTATATATGGCGGCAGGTTGTACTGAGAATCCCAACGAAAATTCCTTAAAGCAAAAAGTAGAAATTGTTTTTGAATTGACTCTATTCTGTCGGAATGAACTTGATAGCGCGGGTTCCAAACAACAGATCCATATTCCAGTATGGGCCTCACTAAAAGAAACAATTAATCCTCAAATACGTGCTTTCATTTCGTATAGTTTTTTTGGTAATGAATTTGTCAACTATGACGTGCTTACAAAGTTTCAAATGTAAATAAAAAGTTCCTTAAAATATTTGTTAGTACATTAACGTGCCAATTCTGTAGTGAAGTGCTTCTAGACAACGGCTAAGAACTTCAGAAACATTCCGCTATAGTGTATAGTTGCCAATCTACTAGCCACGGCTACTAAAATCGTTCTTTGTATTGTGTAAGGCGATTGATCTCAGTATGCATAAAAACTCTGACAACAATCCTGACTTTGACAAGTACATTTAGAAGAAATAGTGAAAAAATATTAAGATCTTTTTAAAACGAAAGCATTTACATCATTTCAGTAGTAGATTGCCAGTAGCGGTTTGCCTTGCGTAATTGAAATTGTAGTATAGTTGCCTAGCGGCTACTAGCCTCCTGCCAGAATCCATACATAATAGGGGTTTTAATAAAATGTATGTTATTTTATTGAATTTGATGAATTTGAACATTAATTTATTGTATTTTTATTTTTATTTGATCCATTTATTTTTTTAATTTTCGTTTAATACTGGTCGCTTTGTCAGTCCTGTAATAGTAGTTTATTCCTAAAACCCGAACTTTCCCTTACAATTTACAATTTTCCTCTCGCTCAAAACTTAGCACTTCTATTAATCCGCTTTTGTTGGGTAGTAAAAAAATACAGAATTTTGTGATTAAGCTTTTCGAATGCCAATTCTGTAGTTGGCGATAAATTGTCTTGCAATTCGTGGAGTACTTGGTCCTTGAGGCAATCAAGATAATCCTAAAACATTTAAAAAAAAATCCTAATTTCAATATATGTATGTATGTATGTATGCATGCATATACAATCAATGAAAACAAAGGCAATACCGCTAAGTGCGGCATTGGGATTAGACGATTCCAATGTGTCTCTAATATCGGTAGCAATGTTTCAGCTAGAGCATAATTGTTATGAAGGTTAGTTTTAATGATATTGCCGTATATATCCAACATCAATAAAGGCTGATAAATCAAAACATTATTAACAATTCTCCCATCATGACGAAAAAGTTCAATCCATTCCGGATGTTCGAGGTAGACTCTGGAATAGAAGATATTTTAATTGAAAATAGGGTGGAAACTGCTTCTTAATTAATGCTCACACCGTAGCGGCTTTCTGTGAGAATTTCTTTATTTTTGACTCAATCATAGTCCAGGCTTTCTTTAACGCTGCAATTTCTAGCATCGTAAAATGTGTTTCCAAGAGTAAATTTCTGGAATCGGAGCGTGGCAAAACGACTCTAAATTTGCTTAAGCGCTTTAAAAAACTAACCTTGATATTCATTTTAAATTTAACCACCAAAATAAGTTAAATTTGTTGCAAAGAAAACTAGCTAAAAGCACCTATGCATTAAAGTTTAAAATAAGAAAGATGATTAAAAAAAGCTTTTATTCATTTATTTGGAAATAGTTTTTCCTTTATGCCTTGATACTTCAAACATTTTTTTTTTATTGATGCGAAGAGGCTTGTGGAAAAGTCATTACATACTTGGGCATTCATAAAAAAAAATCGATGATTTTAAAAGTTATCATACAGTCAGCTCTAATTATTCACAAAATAAATATGTTATAATCCAAAAATGTGCATAAATATGAATGAAATCGAACATTTCTTTTGAACAAAAAAAAATACATATAAAAGAATGAAAAAGCATCGAATATAAAAGAGCATAGGCATAATTAAATGACTTACAGTTAGGTTTAGATATACTAATTAGGATGTTAAAAAAACTGATTGATACTTGGGCGCATATAATTTTAAATAAATAGTAACATACATACGAATTCAATCAGCAATCCAACATATTTTTGAATGGCTGCTAGTTACGTCAACAATTTCTAAATTTGCAATAAAAATTGAATCCTACCGCTTCTTTATAAAATACAAAAGCAGTGTTTTTTTTCTTTGTTGCAATAATCGCAGTTCCTATTCAAACATATATACGGAAAAGCATGTTTGCCGTGAGTTTTGTGTTACACATTGGACATTTGCGCGACAATCGTAAGGCCTGGCGTATACATTTCGCGCAGAAAACATGACCACACTTGGTAGAGGTAGGTTGATTATTGATAGAGCTCTCCATGCATACAGCACACATAAATGGTGCGCGACCATTATCCGTTTTGACACTGTCGTCCGAGTTGTCATTATGCGCCCCAGGCGCTTCATTTGGTTTATTTTTATTTTGAGAATTGGTATGTATCTGAGCTGTTCCTATATTTGTTGTTGACGTTGTTGCTGAAACTGAACAACGCGACGAGGTGCTGTTATTTGTCATTTGTACTGACGGAGTTGTTGAAATCGAAGACAGTGTACGGCGCGATATAGGTCTGTTAACACTTATTGAATTAGGCCTACGGTATGCCACCCGATGACGTGTTCCATTGGCATTTGTATTAACATTCACATTCAGACTGAAAGTAGGTGGTCTTCTATTAAGAGTGTTACTTCCTGATCGAATGCTATTCCGATGAAATGTTGGAGTACAGAGATCCACGATTTCGTCAACACTTGGCGTTACAATAACAACATCGTCGATAAAGCTAAATGGATCGGATCGCCTAACTGTCGTAGGTGTGTATGTAGAATCACTTAGATCGATTACCTCTTCTGGAGTTGGCGAACGTCGCGAATTCAACATGCGTGCTGCAAAGAATAATAAGCATAATCGATAATAATTTAAATCTGCGAAGTCAGTTCATGTACCTGTAGTTCTTGGCGGCGTGCAACGCGCTAAAATTAAATGCAAATTATTAATTGTTTATTTTTTCTTTTCTTTTATTTTTATCTTACGAGATAAAGTCGCAACTCTACGGCCAGGACTGCTAGATACCGCTGAAACCAAACTGTCTTCACCGAGTTGTTCTTGTTCCGTTGCCACTGTTTGCAAGTTGTGCTCCAGCATTTCGCAAAACCGATCAACTGAAATAAAATATACTTTACATACAGAATTTTTAATGATTAATTTGCATAATAGCTGTACTTCTTTTAATTTCACGATCGATTTCTTGGCTTGATGGTGTGGAAACGGTATTTCTACTGGATGTACATAATCGTGGCGTTTTTGGAGAAACTGGAGAATTTGAATTGGAGCCAAGTTGGCCGCTGCTATCGGAATTGTTGTGCGATCTTCGTCCCAATATTGGTGTTATGACTCGTGGCGTGGAACGCTGCTGTCCTAACATATCATATACGGATGCTATTAATGTACTTGTGTCAGCGATCAAATCATCTAGGTAGTCAGGCTAAATAACAGAAATAATTTGAACCGTTACCATAGTAAAAACACATTTGTAAGTATTTTGCGCGCTCCAAATTACCTCGGGCGTTCTTCCATTGTCTCTTTTCAAATTGTCCATATCTTAGTTTATGTGTTGTTTGTTGGCTTATGTAAATAATTTGGAATTTCTTGCCCACTACGTAATTAATTGAAAACACACGAAATATTTCAAATTCACTGAAAAGGAACAGAAATTTTGCATTTACAAATTAATAAGACGGCAGAATTGTTTGACATCCACAGAAAATTTAGTTGTAATAGATTTAAATAGAGAAACTTAGATATCAGATTTGAGAAGTCGATTAATGTAAATTTACTACCTGATTTGTAAACGACAAATATTTGGTTCAAAAATTTTAATTTTTTTTCTCCTTTTACCATTAAATCAAAAAAGCAATAATTTTAGTTATTGGCATATTTCAATATATTGAAATAAAGTGCTGATATCTATGAAAGGGTCTTTACTGGCAGTCTTCACCTGCTTCCAATTGTCGCTTGCTTTCTGCTTCTTGTCGTCGCAAGCGAGAGACAGATTTGTTCACTGGGCATTTTGAAAGCATACTTTTTCATTTGCAACATGTCGTAGAGCAAGAAGGTTCGTGTCCTGCGTGCTATTCAAACTCCAAAACAAAGATCAGTAACGCGACACTCGACTTTATCTTATTAAAAGGCTTTTTTGTGCTCGAAGAGCCTATGATAAACGATGTTGCCACAATGAATAGATGATTTCGTAGCAATGTGAAAATGGCTGTCAAACTACAAAAATTACAGTTGAAAGCAAGCGAACGCTCTCTTACCGATCGGTTTGCGAGACGAAGCATACCTTCAACTTTTTGCGGTCTTCACGTGCGACATGTCGCTTGCTTTCAGAAGTAAGCGAGCATTGAAAGCAGGTGAAGACCGCAAGTTACATAAATCGTTTCCACATATAACACTATAATTTGCACCCTTCAAGGCATGACTAACCGAAACTGCAATAAAATTAAGTAGTTCCTGTGAATACAAATTTTTACGATGCTGAGTTAAAAAAATATCAGCCTGAACTAGAACCGTCTTCCTGTGCCCGATGATACATCGCAAGGTACAGTATAAAATGAATATGACATGTGTCCTATATTCGAAAAATTGTTAAAATATGAGTTATCAACAACGAAAAATAAAAAGAAATTAATTGTGTTGACTTTTTTTCGCATTTACTTGGAAATTGTCAAAATCAGCAAAACAAAAATTACGAATACACAAGGCATATACAATATATAGGTGCAATGTATAAGCACCGAAGGTTTTTATTTTCTTTTAAAAGCGAAAGTTTCAAAAATATTTTTCAATTATCACAACGAAATACAAAACTTGACCATTCAAATTAAAATAAAAAAAAAAGTTCAAATAATCACTTCATTTGTTATTGATTCAAGCTCAATCACTATGCGATTCACGAATAAATCGATGCCGTCAGTAGATTTAATCGGAAGTTTATCGGAAATAGCTGCCAAAACACAGGATATCAAAACTAAACAAATTAAACAAACAAGAATCGATTAAATGATAAAATGGATGTTAAGTTTTGTGATTGAAACTATTAAGGCGAAGAGGTTGTTGGCTACAATTAGAGTGAATGAACATGCAGAAGTATGTATGTAAATATTACAATAGCAATTCAAACAGCGAAACACTTGATTCATTTGGCGTGGAAACACCGTTTAAAATACTTCAGTCTGTCGGCTTTGTCGATTTCGAGAATCGTTTCTCAATAATCGACTATTGCAATATCTTTTAAACTGAAGCAACTCTGAAATCATAGGTGGTGAACAATCGTCTGGTGTTGCTATTTCTCTGTGTCGGAAATAATTTATAAAAATTGTGATAAAAGCATTAAAAAGCGTTTAAAATAAAAGCAAAGAAAATTTATAGACCATAATTCGTTTCATAAATTTTTCAAAGCGTTGTAAGTACTTTTTATAACAATTTTCCCGTTGATTTTTTATTTGTACTCAAAAGTTTACTGTTTGTTGCCAGCGGCTGGGTTTACAATTGTATGCCATTGATGTTCCCCTGCTTGTTTTAAGCTGGCTATATTTCATGGAATTTTCGCGTTCCAGCACTTCATATAAAGTTTGTCTTAGTTTGGTGTAGCGTACTTTAAAAAATCTAAAGACCTGCCCTGCCATATGTTACACGGCCAAGAATATTAAAATCGAACGAGGCTGGGGCTTCAACCCCAAAATGTCTCGTGTAGTTTAATTGATGTTTTTAAATGCATTAAAATTGTCCTATTGTAATCTCACACATTGCATTTATTTTTTAATTTTGCAGCAAAAGCTTAGAATTCCTAGATTGTAGGAGGGATCCCTAAATTAAAGAATATCGTTTGAAGGTAAGTTCGCGTTGCTCTATGTTGGTCGTGTTGTTTTAATTATGTATTTTTTATTTATAGATTCGCATCGCTTAAATTTTTTAAAAGTATTGTCAAGGTAAGTACATTAACAGTGAACATATAATTATAAAATGTGTTATATTGATGTGACTATCCAAATGTTACCATCCTTCTTTTATAAACTCCATAAGTTGACATTTTCTTGTCACCTAAAAATTATTTCCTCAAAACTTAATATACTCGTACATGTATAACATGCGTATAAATAAATAAGTAGTAGTTAAAAGATGATGTCGGCTTTATTTTTAAGTACACCATAGCTAGTTTAGTGCTTTGCTCTACCAAGAGCCTGTTTTAAGAAACTCTATTATATACAAAATGTATTATCACTCCAAATACGCTCATGATTGTTCGTTTAATATTATTAAATTGTGTGGCTCGAAGTTTCAAAATAGACTTACATACATACATACATAAGTAGTTTGATAATAAATTAATTAGTACTAGTTATGTATATTAGTTTTTATATCTGTTTCTATATAAATAAAATGTCTGAATAAAAATGGAGTACATGACCATGCAAATCACTTGAATACATGGGCGATATAAATATCAGTTTATCTATGTTTAAAACACAGTAAAGACGAATCAGAAGCTTTTTCTAACGGCGTTGCAAATCTTCTAAATATAGCAAATCAAGTAGCCTGTTATACTTAGATATATTGAAGAAGGAATGCCTTGACCGTCCCATAGTATTCCCCCATCTGCGCGCCACAGTCTTACATTCCATGAGCTGCTGCTCTGAAGTCTCCTTTGGCGAGTTACAGAAGTGAAAAAGATCGCCCGACCAGATTCCCAATTTATGCAGGTGTTCTTATACATACATATGTACATACATACATATATGTATGTATTTCCTAATAATCGTAAATCATTTATCTTTAATGTAAGAAACGTTTCACCATCGAAACACAAAAATTGAAACTTCTTTTATTTTCACATATGTCACTATGTTTTAAGAGCTGACACATTTAATTAAAATAACGTCTAACTTATTTAGTGCCGCCTTTAAATTGACTTCGATTATTAAATTAAAAAAAAAAAAAGGTTTATTTAAACGTTAACAAAAATTTAATAAGCTTATTTCAGTCAATGCGGTAAACTTTATAAAAATTCTCGCTAAATAAATAGAGTTTGGTTTTATTTAAGATTTTATGATGTTAAATAAAAAAGTTTTAAATCATGCATATGTAGGAATTATTCGTTTACTGCAATTTTACCCAAAAGCAATATATTCCCAAAATTATAAGATTATAATCAATGCCTCTCGAGTAATGAAATAATGATCAAAGCAACAAATTTATACACATACATACATTACGTTTCTAAATATTCGGTAGATCGACTAATCGAACTTTTCGAATATTACATAAGACAAGCGGTATTCTGGTAGCCAAACACTGTCAAAAAGGACCTCCAAACAAGCCATTTCCGGCATGTGAACACATACACAATATGTTTCTACATGTTCATGATGTAAAAAAGAAATTTTTTGTGTTGGCTTATTTTGTAATATTTAAAATCATAAATTTTCTCTGCGCCAACAAAAGTGTAATTGCTTTTTGTGAAATATGGGCACATTTATTATCGTTTTTGTTGGCGTAGGGCGATTTAAATTTTGATTACAATCATTATTACTGTTCTTATTTTAAATACATACTCGTATGTACATATGTAGATATGTACATATTAATAAATTGATTTGTTTTTAACATTTTCTGCTTTCAATGGAACTTTGTTATAGTGAACAAGTTTTCTGTCAAAAAATCTGCTTCTTTATTTGGATTCTACATAATCTTGACTATGCGGGTATCTTTGAATGGAAATTACTGGAATCGTTTAAATAAATATACTTTATTATCATAGATGTGGGGTTACATATATACTTTATTAATAATTTACTTGTTACGTACATATTGCACAATACATAGTTTTTTTTTTGTATGGTGCAAGGTTTGACTCTGGAGGGTCATACAAAATTTGAAGTTATAGAAAGGATGTTTCTTAAAATCTATTAAAAACCAAAACGAGCTGAATTCAAATAAGGTAGTTCTGGCTAATCAGCTGATTGCTGGTCGGTTGTCAAAAACATTTTTTTTTGTTACAAGTAAACAATTCTACCGCTTAATTACAAGAAAATAAAAACGTGTTTCACTTAAACTTTTTACGCTAGTTCCAATATTTCACATTAATGAAATACAAGGAAGATAAGATTTGTCAATAGCCTACCAAAGTGTTGTATTTGTAAAATCGCTACCACATTACATGAATTCGTCTTGGAAGTCGTTGGTTCAAATACTGTCTAATACAACAAACTTTGTATTATTATTATTAAAGTATATTTGAAACACACATTTTTTTTTTTAAATATAAAAATTATTAAAATTTTTTTAAAGATAAAACCAGTTATGACAACGAATTGAGGAAGCGGTTTTACCTTACAGTGTTTGTATCATGGAGAAATGTATGGAAATTGTATCCGAAAACCTTTTTTAAAAAGCATGAAAGTTTATCCGTTTTCTGGTATACCAAAATGTATTTTTCAAACGTAACGGATTCCGCTTTCAGAATTTTATAAGAATTTAATTCCATTTTCGGATACGCTTACGGTCTTTTTATTTGTTAGTATGTATGTTTGTATTTATGTATGTACGAGTACGTATTAGCGCCGACTGTATTCAACACTGACGAAATAAGTGTCTATGTATGGCCGTTACTTTGATGACTATTGCCAATCACCCTCCAGCCGAATTAGGGTTTACTGAGCTTTCCGTTCATCAGCTTTTAACTGAGCTTACGCCATTCCATTGCCAGATCCCAACTGGTTGGCTCCTCGTTGGGACTAAATGAGTACACAATATTGAGTTGCCGAAAGTTCAATTACCTCTTTTAGTTGTATTTTTTTTATTTATAATTTGCACCAATACTCGTATTCTACATACATACATATGTACATACACTCAAACAATCAAAAATCAGATTGTTGCCCTGATGTACTAATATGTTTGTTATATTAGTATTAATAAGCAGTAGGTGCATTAAGATTTTGTTGTTTATCACATTGTTGCACTTAACTTATCTCTAATCCTGCTCAATATTTTTAAACAGAATGCTTTACTAAAATTTGTAGGTGTATTAGTTAAGGGTTTTAATGGATTACAATTTTTTTTCGAAATCTTTCTTAACAAATAAACAAACCCTAAAATAATTCTAATAAGGACAAATAACAAAAAATAATGGAAGTGAAAAGATGTTGTTAATATAAGCATTAAGAGAAATAAGTAAAATAAAATTTTATCACCACACCAAAAAGATTTTGACGTTCGTTGATTGACCTCCTTCGATCCATTTCTGTTTCGTTGTATAAAACACAACATTGGCTGGAGAGAAACCCACGAAAAACTTTAGATTAGTAACTTAACCAATTTGCTCTATGTACGCATCATTGACAGCGGATACTAGCCTACTTAACTTATCAACGCTCATAGGCTATGTATGGATGTATGTTTATTGATTGACCGGCTTTGACCTTTACTTCATTTTTTTAAGATGTGTTGGTTATTGTTTTTTTTTTTTTTCATTGTCTTCGTCGTTTTGGTTGCCATTCGCAGCTGTTGATAGGGAGTGAGGTTGAATGAATTTACGTAAATTATATTTGGCACGCACATAGAAGCTTAGATCTGCCCTTGGAAATACTTGACAGCAAATGCAAAAACAAATTATACTCAACTCGCTCGCACTCAACGCTAAAAGCACATACGTGAGTGGTAAAACATTGCTAAGTATTTGAAAGCACATATGTTGAATTGCTGAAACAGCTGTTCGATGGCGACGTTGTTTTTTGCACCGAACAAAAATTTGAATTTTACTTCTGTTCAATTGTTAAGTAGACAAGCACTTTGCTTTTGAGATGTTTTTTAGTTTTTCTGCTTATCTTTTTGACTAATTCTTCCCATAATTTTCTTTGCATATATTGTTAGAGGAAAATAAATTTCGTGAGTAAGTAATATAGTCAGAGCAAAAACATCTTAAAGTTCTGCGACTAGATAATAGGCACGTTCGTTTGAAATCTCGATCAAAAAATATCCAACAGCAAAATTCCGGAAAAATATGTGTTCGCACACAAGAAAAAAATATTGAGAATAGTACGCGAACGCAAAATTTGCAAAAGTTTTGAATTAGTGTCCGCATCCAAATATGTAAAATGAAAAACATTGCATTAGTGTTTTCTAGAAATATTCTAGTAAGGAAACCTAACCAAACTAACATTAACTTTTTTTTTAAAAGCTTTAACACTCATATTTTATAATTTTCACCTTTAAAATTCTTAATTAAAAATTTATTATTTACCCAAATTGTAATCAGTTGTTTTTGATCACCTGATTTCTTGCTTGCAAAAATTCTATCTGTGGATGTTCTGATTTTGGAGCATTCTTCGCCGACAATATGATTTAAAGTTTAATACAAAACATGTTAATTTTGTGTGCGTATCTTTCCACCGTCAAACTACGACATTTGCGTACAGAAAATGATGAGGAAGGCTTACACACTTTTATATGTATAAATTGACAAACCTTAAGGCACCTCTATATTATCTCTTACGTTTGCGTACGCATTAACATACTCGAGTGTATGCTACAATGGACACTTTTTAATAACGTTAATCATTTAATGGTCGGAACTCACTTAACTGTTTGCAGTAAGCGGCATGCCCAAGCTCTGTTCCAATTGGATATTGAAACAAGATCCGACCATTCCCCGTCTTTTATAAAACAATGTCCCTTTTCTGGGTATGTGTATACTATACATACATACATACATATGTATGTACATACATACGTATGAAGGTTTCCGAGATCACGTTAACGCAAAATTTGTTTAAATTAGAAATATACAAGATGTAAACAAAGTTTGACTTGTTATGGACCACATATGTATGTATGTATGTATATGAAAAAACTCCAATCAGCTGATAACCGTACCATGGTCCTGTTTGAAAATGTCGAGTATGTTCTGTAAATAAAATAAAAATTAATATATATGTATGTTGAATATTAATCAAATTCGATATAGAAATTATGTTGATAACGCATCGATATCGATAAATATTGATAAAATTTAAAAAACGGAGGCAGCAAAAGTCATGCTGATAACGACAAAAATGATATTGACTTCGATAACTATACCGTTAACAATTATAATGTCTTTAATAAACACACTGTTAGCGCCGAAAAACTTTAAGTCTTGACTTTTTTTTCCACCAGCAGCAGACCTGATACTAATTAGAGCATCAACTTGTATTTATTTGTGTGGAACGTGTTAATCTGTAGAATTATTCAGCCGTGCTTCAGTAAATTGGCGCGTGTGCATTATGAACACAACAAATATTCGTATTTATGTAATTGCTCTCGCACTTGTGATACTGCCAAGCAACAAAACAGTTAATTAGTCAGGCTGTCGGCTACGTGTAAAATTTTTTTTTTTTGTTTATTTCGCATATATTGGTATCTTATAAATACGATAACGAGTGCCATTTAAGCATTTGCGTACTCTTCCTACTTTCAAGTCTTTGGTTATTTTTGAAAAACTGCACACACTTATTTTATAGTATGTTAGAAAATTTAACGCAATTGCTACGCCCGTCTTCTATATTTAAAAACATTCATTAATCCATTCAAGGAGTGTACCAAAATTAAGTTCGACTGAAAATTTTCATTACTTTGAGATAAGGGGTAAAAAAAATTTATGTGTGCCAGTTCAACTGAAAGCTCAGAGATTTTCAGTATTTTAATATTTTTTAAATTTTATTAAAGTTCACGTTTCTAAGAAATTTAGTTTTTGCAACTAATAATTTCATTAAGCTCTTTTGTCTAAAGCCATATTGTATTATATTTTTAAATCAACTAATTCCTTTAATATATTTCAGTTATCTTATTCCCAAACTTCAACTCTTAGTTGCTTCATTAGTTTTAAATTGAATATTAATAGTGTCGAAATATCAATGCAACCCTATAGTGCTCTTTTTTGAAACCTATTACACAAACAAATGGGATTAAACTTATTTTGTTTATTTTGTGGATTTTATTTGGAACATTCACAATCAAGATTAACTGTTGATGGAAGATATATTGAAGTAACAGTTTCTTGGCATACAAAATTCTACAAGGCAAATTCATGCAGGGACTCAACAAATGCAGGGACGCTTTGGTAAAAATTCCTCAAGCTTTATCTCCCTTGTATTTAACTTGCGCAAAATAATGCTTACACTACTCGTACTTGAATCACCGCAAAAAGTTTGATTGAAACACATTTTTATTTTCTTGCAGTTAAACTGTAGAATTATTTACTTGTAACATAAAATAAATTTATTTTGACAACCAACCAGCAATCAGCTTTTAACGAGCAGATTAACCAGAACTACATACCTTAATTGAATTCACTTTCGATTTATACATTTTATATGCGTCATAAATCTAAATTCATGGTATTTTCGGGTAACCATATGCAGTTATTATCGATATACATCAATTATTCTAACCCAAATTTTATTTTGAAATCATAATTCGTTTGCAAGAACAGTAGATTTAACTACTTTTATTTGGTTAGTTTGACTTCCTATTTGGTATTAGAAATAAACATTAGCAGAAAAACCTTACTTTATTTAGCAGCTGATTGAAGTTTTTTCATATACATATGTGGTCCATAACAAGTCAAACTTTGTTTACAAAACAAACTTTTATTTTCAAAACAAACAAAAAAAATTTTAAAAATTTTGCGTTAACGTGATTTCGGAAGCCTACCGTATGTATGAAGGGGAAGACGGGGTACATTTGACACTTTCATTTAAAAGTCCTTTATTTTCTACCAAATATAATATAATTTTAAATGAGTTACAGCTTTAAAAGCACCAGGGTTTGGATACTTAGTAATGAAAGTAAAAAGTTGGAAAAACACTCAAAGCTATTTTTTATTTGAAATTAAAAAATAATACATAATTTGTCAAATGTCCCCCACTAAGGGGCACATTTGACAAGCATATTTTCCGTGAAACTTTCTTTTTTTTAAATTTAATTTGGTTTTCATTTAAATAAAACTCATCTTTTATAGTTTGTTTCTGAATGTTTTATTAAAATAACAGTAAATGTATTCATAAAATAATACCACTATTTTTGGAAAAACATACATATCAACGGCAATTATTTTGGGAAAAATAGATAAAATTCAATATTTCAGACAATTTATTTAATGTATAAGCTTCCAAAGTTAACATCAAACAAATATTTAGCGCGGCAGCGAGAAGTTGAAGCTGGGTTATTAGGAGTCGGAAGTTTAAACTCAATTTCGCTTCTAAGAGTTATAGATATGTCTTCCACAACTGGTTTTACAAAAACCCAGTTGTCTGGAGATAGTCTACGCAAATAATTTATGTTGAAGGTAGCATCGCAAAATACCTCTACAATTTCGCCAATGTAATAAAAAGGCTTCATACCATTTTCCCCAAAGTTTACCAAAACGTATTCTCCAACCTTTAAATTCTCATCATCCAATAACGAAAATTTTAGCAAACAATTATCTTTGTTGACACATTTCTCTGTGCTGTCTGATCTCAGACTGATACTTTCGTCAGATGATGTAAGGTTTTCATTTAATGAACGCTTATTTTGTTTTGATTTTTGTTTTTTTTTGATTTTTCTTGCTTTCTGTTGAAAATTTTAGAGAACGTTTGGAAAACTGAGTGATTCTCTTAGTTTGGAAATCCAAAGCTCGATTTTTTTCTGGTGAACTAGTGAGGATTCGCGAAGATCCACTTTTCTGTGTTATGTTTGGCGCCAAGCGCGCAATAGGCCTCAACTGTTCTGGTGTTAAAGTTTGTGTTGGAGTTACTTCAGAAGCCCGTGCAAGCGATTGAGAACTTATAGGAGTGATCACTAGTGTGTTTGGTGGATAGATAATTGGTAAATTATCTTGCTCTTGCTCTTGCTCCAATTCCACTAAGAAATCACTATCCATGAATATCTGTGAATTCAAAGGATAAATACCCGTAGCTCTGAAGCCACTTAATATATTACTCGTAGTAAAAGCCATTTCAAATGGATGATAAGTCAATTTTGCTACATCGTATATGCTTTCCATGATGACTAATCATAAAATCACTGAAGGACTTTTTGTCTTACCCTACATGCGCATACACATACCTAGAAAAGGGACATTGTTTTATAAAAGACGGGGAATGGTCGGATCTTGTTTTAATATCCAATTGGAACAGAACTTCGGCATGGCGGCATACCTCGTGAGTCTTTCCAGAGTATTGTGACCAGGAGCAATGCTTCCTGAGGATCCGTTGTAGTATGATTCGTCTTGCACTGCTTGCGTTGAAAACAAATGTATTTTTCAAGCAAAATGTACATCGCGTACATTTTGTTTACATTTAGAATTATCAAACTAGTAAAATTTGTTATATCTATCAAATCGAAAAATATACCCCAGGGTTCTATTTTCTTTAATGCTGCTACCTGTTGAATGTGCCTTGGTTTAGTTCTACATTATGAATTTCTGAAGATGTGAGAAAGTGAAGCGAATAGTTTTGTTTAAGTGACCGTAGTAGTTGTCTCTCTTAGTAGTAAAGCTCTAATGAAATGAAAAAAAAACATGGACATATGAAATATAAATATAGATATTCGAACATTAAAATCGATAAGATCGAATTGAGCGACAACAAGAGAAAAAAGTTGGCGGATCCAAATTCGGATTCCACGACTGGGCTGAAGGTATGGAAATGTTTGAGGGCACATTTTTTTTTGTCGAAGAGTAAAAACATACCTTCTCATTTATACATTTTAACACTTTGTACATCTTGGTATTCGCCTATGATAAGCATGTTTATTTGAAGTGCTTGTTTAGCGTGCTTCCAGCCACTGCCACTTCCACTTCATCCATCCAAACTCGAAATTATTGTTGCGTCACGCCATGTTGGGCTCACTGATTGCAGTGCGCTTTTATTTATACCTTTTTTTTTGCTTATTTTTTTTTTTTGCATTCTCTGCTTTGTACGTAAAGCAATTATATTTGATTTGATGCGACATTGAAACTTGTTGCGTCGTTTATAATTTTCAAGGCGCAATAATTGCTCCATTTATAAATGAATCCAACTGCAATCGGACCTACGCAGCAGAAACTGCATATACTTACTTACTCACTTACTATATATACATACATATGTACATATGTATGTATGTATCTGCGTTCTGATAGGGTGTTTTGCGTATGGTATGAATTGTTTCTCAGCTGGCTGTAATCGTGGTAATGGTGGTGGAAAATGCAAAGTCAATGACTTCAGAAAAACTTTTGCTTACTTTTAATTTTATTAAATTGTGAAATATTTTTTAATAAATATTTCATTCCAAATACTAACTTTGGCGTGCGTAAGTTTTTCAGAATGGGGCGACACACGGAGAGTCGTTTAAAATTGTCAACACGAACGAAATTGGCGGAAGCGGAACAACACCACAAAGTGGATTCGAAGTTGGCCAAAACAAATGCGAATGGCTATACAGAATGTATTATCTGCAAAGTGACAGTGAAATCAGCCACATTATGGAAAGTGCATGTCAACTCAAAGCTCCACAAGGAACGTATATCACTTGTTAAACAGCTAAAATCTACATACAAAGGTACTACGCCTTCGATGGAAGCTGCAACAAAGCCTTCAACTAAACCTGCGACGACGAGCAAAGCAGCGGAGAAGCCGAGCGAAAGTACACCAATCGAGAAAACATTGCCTAATGTGGCGCCACTTTCTGCAGCGCCCGAAAAAGCAACTTCAAACCAAATCGATACTTTGTTGCCAGAGAAGTTTTTCGACGATCCCGTTAAGGATGCGAAAATTCGTAATACAGAATATAAAGACCCTCTCACCGAGGAATGGGAACGTTTTCAACGCGAAATTCGAGAAGCCTCCTCTGTCTCGGTTGCCATTATTGCCGGTGAACAAATCGAATCTGCGTTTGATCGAGACATAGACGAAATCAATGATCAAATGAAACATTGGTCAAGGTATATAAATCTTGAGACACGCAAAGGCAAACTTAGAGTTACGAAAGACCAGCACTCCGAAATGCAGAGCTCCGATGATAATGAAAGTGGCGATGAAGCAACAACTGAATTTTCTGATTGGCGTTCTAAGTCATTCCTATAAACGGCTATGGAGATTACAACTATTTAAAAATAAATAATGTTTTGTTTGTACATAGATTAATGGATGAAATAAACTCTTGGCTTTAAATGTAATCTTTGGGAAAGCCTCTTTTTTTTCTACGGTTGTTTCGTATTTTATAGCCACATTTTATATTTTAGAACGTTAGATGGAGCTTTTTTTAGCTAAAAACTTGTAAACATAAAAAAATTTTATTAGTGTAGGCGGTCTTGAGCAGAAACCAGTTTTGGTGGGATTTACAGGAAACCTACATAGCTCATGTACTGCTATGTTTTAGATAATATAGTCTAGGTATTAGAGAACTATTGTTGGTTTTAAGTAAGTCATATGCAGAGTCGATATCAGGCTTCTCAACAGTTGAATAATCGGTCAGAGTCCCATTCGATTTATAGTACTTCTACTTTGTACTGGTAACGATAAGACTTTGCACATATTTTATGTGTACGTTCGACCTTGTGAGAAAAAATATTTCTTCAACTTAGAATATTATACCCTACTAAACTTAGAGTTATTTCCTTTTGATTCCTCATCCAAGTAGACATCAGGAGCACACAATATGTATATTAGGAATATACATGACTTGCTGATAGTGCGTTTGAACATAAAAGTGTAGGCTTATCAAAAATTTAATATGGTTAGGAAAATTTTCTCTTAAATATTGTATATTTAAAGTAAATTTGAAGTTTATTTTGTTGACTTACTTGATGGACAGCAGCCAATTACACCTTTTTGTTTGCAACTCATGGTGATTAGTTTCCTGTAATATCAAGGCGGAAAAATTACTTAAGAACTTTCCCCGATACCGGGAGAAGAGACACGTCTTATTAAGGGGAAGAAAAGAGAGGCCGAAACACGTGAGTGCTAAGAGCATACTGCCAATACTGTCAGACAAGAATGCGGCTCGAGGTGGAATTCTGGTGCTGCGTTTGAAGAAGGTGCGGCAATAATGCGCAATTAAGCATTTCAAATTGTCCGTAACCGACAGTATACCGGTTAAACTATTTAGTTTTCGGTAAAGATCTAGTAGGACGCATGAACTATCTGTTAATCACAATTTGGTATAAAGACTACATGCTAGAAGATTGGAATCCCAGTGTACTTTGTCCAATCCATTAAAAGGTGATCCTCCTGTTTGCGTCAACTACCACGGGATAATCATCCTTTATATCACATATGGGATCCTAAGACACCACCTATCCGTCGACTTTAAAACCGCTTTTGGTACAGAGAATAGAAGCTGCATATACGACGTCATCTCTTAATTTGGGATTCCAGCAAAACTCGTACGGATGTTGAGTAACGCTAAGCACAACTTATAGCTCCATCCAGCAGTGCATACTTTTACGATGTAGACAAGGTAGTAAAAGAAGACAGTCTAGCATTGGTCGAGGACAAAAAATTATATCCTTGCAACAAAAAAAAAATGGCTTGCGTTTTGGCAGCCACATCACTTTTGGTAGTTTCATCTGTGAAGTTGCATAAATATCACCAATAATGCCAGTCTGGTAAATAGGCGAAGAATAACTCTTGCCAACAGGTGTTTCTTTGGGTTCGGAAGGCAATGGCAGAGCAGAGCACTTCCTCGGCGAACTCTAGAAAACTCAGAATCATAGAGGATGATAATCAATGATGAGAAGGTTTCGAGCATTATTCTACGATGGATACAGAAAAAGAATGGAGCATGAACCCTATGAGCTTTGTAAGCGCATAGACATAGTCAAACGTATACAAATTTAAAGATTGCGATGGATTGAAAATGTCGCATGCTGAACTTTTAACAACGGAAGGGCACCACGTTTACGATGGATGATCCAAGTGCAGAAAAGATCAGTAGTCACTTAGTATGAGTTATTGGCAAAACACCTGGGCTCAAAGTGACAAACTGTTGTATTTAGTTCCACAAATTAATCAGTAGTTAGGACTTCCGAGGAATGTGTTTGGTTTCAATGAGGTTCGAATATATTGTTGAACCTCATCTTTGCGTATGAAGCTTATTGATATGCCCAGGAGCTAGTACGGTATTTGGATATTATCTTTCGAGCTATGGTCAGACATGACGTAGATGATCCGAGTACGTTATCTTGGCGGGGCTGAATGTAACTTCATGCCAGTATACAATGTTGGTGTTTCCGTTATTTGAGATTTTACCAAACTTAGTTTGTTGCTACTTTCAACTTAGGTATTGTTGTTCTGTTTTTATTTTGCTGCTGTCTCATGTTGCTCTTACTGTTGCTTTTGCTCTGATTACTGCTGCTCTCACTTTCCTCGTGAGAATTTTTGTTGTTTTTATTATTGCTAGTGTTGTTATATTGGAGTAAATTTCGTTGACTTCTTGAAGGCCAGTGACCCATCCAGCAGACAAGAAAAGTCAATTTACAACAACAACAACATCAACAATGGCAATATAATAATTTTGCACAAACAACTAATAAAGGAAGCGTGCGTGCAACAAATGCACACACAAGCCGAAGTGGCAACTCGTACATACATACATATGTATGTACATAGTAACTAACTACAACAAAGACCTACACATTAAATTGCTCTTATTCCTGTATCCGTTGTTGCGAAAGGATGTGGTTTGCACGGGGTATGAGCGGGGGAGGTGGTAAATGTGCTGCGCCAATTTTGTCTTTGTTTGGTCAACTTCTGTAATGCGCTCTCTGTGTTTCACTTTACACCTTCTCAGTGTTTCACAATTTACGTTGTAGCAGCAAAGTGTTTCGCAATTTTCTTTGTGCTCTTCGTTTGTTTTGGAATATTGGCGGTGCGGAAAATTGTGTGTTTCCCAAAGAAAATTTTGTCACTATCTTTGCTTTTTGTCTCTATGTTTTTCACAGATGTGTGCGCGTGCAAATGCATTTAACCAAAAGTTCTATCTCTTTCTCTTTATCTATCTCTCTTTGTCTTTGGTTTTCCGCATAATGCAGCAGCATCATGTAGTCGCCATATGGGCGGACGCATGCCAAGACATCGTTGCTTCTTTGGACTGACACACACGTTTGTCGGACGGGCAATGGCCCGTGTACACGCGTAGAAATGGCGCATCGCTTTTTCCGTCACAAGTTCAGCAACGCCCGTCGCGGTCCCAACGAGTTTATGAAATTTATTATCAGCAATCGCTGCTACTTTGTCGAAAGTGTTGTTGCTTATGAATATGATTAAATATCGTACAAGCGTTGACAAATTACAGTGTATGCAAAGGAAAGTGGGACGATGCTATAAAGACTTTTTTACACACAAAATTTTGCTATACAACTTGGGAGAGGCAACAGAGGGTTTCAACAATTCTTTCTATCTTGTACGATAAACAGAACCATGTCGTTTTACATTTAAAAGGTTCAACGACCCCAAGCGCAGCAAACAGCCGTCTGGTCGGGGTCTTAACTGACCATTTAATTAAAGGGACACTCGGTCTGAAAGGTACTCAGAAAACATTGAGGTTAGATAACGATTATATAACGTTAGCAAACTATTCAATAAACTATCGAGAACTATACCATTCTCTACACAAAAGGGAAAAACTATAGTTATCCAAACGTATTCGAACATTAAATTCTAATTAGTTTCTAATTATAAATGACAGTTAACCCGCCGTCAATGAACATGGGTGTGAAACACCCCAACCATTTTTAAATGCGTAGTGTTTAGCTATTTAGAGTCATTACGTCGCAAAATTATCTCAATTCAAATGAATTGAATTTCCTTTTTTAATTATTTTTCAACATAAATGTTAATATAATAAAAAACGTTACAGAAATACATGAACTGTAGTTATTTCCTTATATTCACATATATTTTTGTTCTGGTTTGCCATACCCAGTTCATTGACGGTGTGACAAAAAATATGTTCATTGACGGCGGGTTAACCGATACATTGAACTTGTGTTAGTTTTATTTTTAAAGGCATTTCCCTTTTCCCAATTCACGGACCTAGTTTTAGATGTGAGAAACAATATAAAACCACAGAATAATTCCAATGTAAAAACGAACTTTTCTGTAAGCTTAGGGTGTGTGTTTTTGCTGCATTAAAAAAAGGTGCCTTTAGTGAGTTGTACTAAGCTAGAGCTCTTTTGATTGGGCGCAGACCCTAGGTTTTCGTAAACATGTTGTAAGTGCCCAATTAAAAAAATACAAAGATAAAACACTTCATAAAATAGCATCTGCAGTTTGGAGACGACTATTAACTGTTGCTCTTCCTCCGTTTCTGAATTAACATTATTATACTCGTAATATGTCATTGGTACAAAAACAGCTGGACTAGAAGTAACCGCACTGGACGATTTAATTCACTTTAATGCAAACCATACTACTCCTTTTATTAGCATTGTTTTATTTTCTTTACTTTATTTCTGTGTTCCTTGATGTTTGAAGCACCGTTGCATTTCATTTTTGCCCCTATCTGATCCTCATGTCTGGTGACATTTGATTAATTGCATTTACTTGGCTGTATGTATTCATGATGTTGATGTATGTATGTACATATGTACAGACTCGTCAATATACTATACATGAGTACGACAAAAAAGTGGACAGCAAATGATAGACGACGCTTAAGATGACGAAGTACGACATACTCAAAACTTTACACATTTTATTTTGCAATCGCTTGGCGACAACGACAACGACAACGCCATTTCTTGGTAGTTCTTCTGCAGAATTGCCAATGTCTCTATTCTTCGATGCGTTATCTGTATGCCATTGTTTGACTTGAGCATTGCGTTTCTTCTTGTCGCTTCAGCGTCATCATTTTTTTTCATCATATAAATGTCGTCTACTTAGTGAGTCGCCTTGTGAAAATGAAAAGGAAATGCAAATTTATTGTGCTGTTACATTTAAGTTGCTTCAATTTCTTATTCAACTCGCAAGTGTTCGACGTGGTTGTTTGACGGAAATGGGAATCTAAATATATATATGTAAATACATATGTATATATAAACACATATTGTACGTATATGTGTAGGTGTGTATAATTTTGTGCATATGTATGAGAACGTTTTGTTCGTCATGGAATAGTTAATTTTCCCCTTTTGGTTTGGAAGTTTATGGAAATTTCTTTCAACGTATCAGCTGCTTTGTACTCGATTGATTTTAAATTGCTTATAAATTTAGGTGTCCCAAACGTACCATATATGAATGCAAATGTACATACATACATATACCAGAATAGGATTAGGATAGTTTGAAAATTTTCTTCTTATTTATTTTTCTACTATCTAATTTATTTTATTTTCTTGAAACTTGTTTTTATAACCCACAAAAATTTTAAGAGCTAGAAAAATGCATACTCAAAAAAATTAAAGTTTTTTTATACTCGTAGTTCGAAACTTAAATACAATTTTGTTGAATTATAAATGTTTATAAAGCTTTAAATTTGGGTTTGATCAGGATTTGAAGGTGTTTGGTGAGTACATTCGATCTCTGTTTAACGCGGTTCACTGGGTTAAAAATAAAACAAAACGACAAAATCAGAATGAATCGCGTACCTCGTTAAAAAAGTTAAACCGCGTTAAACAAAAGCAACGGGGAATTGAGGAATAATCCGTGTTCAAAAAATCCGCGTTAAAGAAATAAAACCGTGTAAAAAGAGACAATGTGGGATAGAAAACTTTTTCTTTAGCTTAAAACTTGTGTTTATATTATTTTTGAATAAAAATGAAATGTATTTTAAATAAAAATCCTAAAAAACTAAAAAGTAAAATTTAATACACAAGTGTTACACACTTTGTTTTTGTTTGCAAATCATATCGCCACCACTGTATTTTTAATGTTGTAATTTTATATATAGTTTGATAAGTCAAATTTCTTGTAGCTTTTTCGGCGAAACGTTTATCAATTTCTGACATTTCTTTCAGACTTGATTAAATCTCAAGTTCATAGTGGCTTAGCTTGAGCAAGAAATAATCAAAATGTCTTTATATTACCACTACAATTTTTTCCAAAAGCAACAATTATAAGAAATTAAATTATATATTGTCCTTCAGTTATTACTGAAATGTTGCATGCGTCTTTTAACACAAGAATAGTTTTTGACAAAACCTTTCAGGTCTATTATTAACGATTATTTGGGACTTTAATAAACAGTTTAACGTTCGTGTAAATTAAAAAAAAAACTCAATGCGCTCAATGGGAAAGTTCGTTAGGCGCTTTTATTGAAATGTTCGAGCTGACATCGAAAACTGGTTTTTTAAGGCTAAAACTGATTTTGGGACTAAAACTGATTTTCGCTAAATCGGACTAAAACTTGTTTTTCGTCCATGCAAAAGCTGTCAAACGAAAACAAATTTTCGCTAAAAACTACTTGAAAACTCATGTTCCTCCCATTCTAAAGGGTGTCTTCATTATTAGAAGACGTGACACCTATTCGTCTTTATATAAACGATTCAAAAAGGCAAAAAAACCTTTTGTTCATCTATTTCTTTGAGATGATACTAATTTTTTATTACCACCGCGGTTTTCAACTAAATCAGCATATTTTGTATTTTTTTGTGTTTTTTAAATTTATATTGCGACACTCGAAAATCTTTATGTATGTACATACATTCTAAAGGAAAGGAATACCATTTTTTGTGTAGCTTTTAGTGCATTTTTATTTTTTATTTCATGTAAGTTTTTTCTAAGATCGTTGCACTCTAGACAGCCCTAGACAGTGAGATCCAGCTTTTATCTTATCTAATGACCCCAAATTACTATATAATGGAATGTATTTGTATTACCCTTTAAAAGTAAGAATGCAATTTGTTTCACGCGCGTTAGTTCCGCTCTTCCGCATTACGAGTATATTTTCTATGCTTTCATTAGGTGTTATGTTCCTTGCTACTGCTACGTTGCGCTTGTACCTGAAAATTGCAATGCTTTTTATATTAGAGTGAGCCAAACAACTTTAATACAAAACTTACATACTTCTGTATATGTACAAATATGTTGTTGTAAAGCGTTCAACATTTCTATGCTGTTGATGTTGACTTCTATTTAATATCTAGTATTTAATATACATAAATAATATATAATTTATAATATAAACTGCTTAAAGAGTGAGTTCGAGGTTCGATGTTGACTCCGAGTAAGTAAAATCTTAATCAAGAAAAAGCTGTTTTCGACCAGCGCTCACCCCACGGCAGGCAATGACAATCCTCCGAGGGTATTTTTGCGATGTAAAAGCATTCTCTTAAAATACATCTGCCGTTCGGAGTCGGCACAAAACGGTAGGTCTCTCCACTTGTGGTAGACGCACTCCTCAAATCGTACTAGAAGCTCGGCCAAACACTTAGCCATACAGTGTAAGTGGAAAATTGTATATTATTATTAGTATAATTTAAAATAGTTGACAACCTTATGTATATACGGTGGTGGCCATACAATTTTCAACCAAATTTTAAATTACATAGTTTTTCCCTTATACTAATTTATTTATTTTGAAGAATTTTCAATTAAAGTTGAGTTTTAAGAAATTATCAGTAAATTATTATTCATTATTTGTTCAATATAATCTACACTGGAACTTACTTTCAAATAGAAAATATGAGTATGTATACTAGATCTAATGATTATCAATGAACAAAATATTGTTTTAACAGTTTTTATTGGTGTTCAAAACAACTATTGTTTCTTCTTGAAGTAAGCGTAATTTTTTCAAACGCTCCGGCCTAATTTGCATGCATTCTTATACATACAGCTGCGAGCACTTAAATTGTAGTGTGCACTTGTGGTTAACATTTCTTGAAATAAAAAGAAAACTAAAATACTTAATGAATTTTTTTTATTGCAAATGTAGGAACAAAAGAGTCAGCAGATTGAGTTTGCCACGACCTCAATTCCGCTGTCCCGAAACCACAATTTTGCCAGCTAACTTGTATGCTTCGGGTCTTTATCCTGCTGTGGAACCCATTTTAGTTGAATTTCTTTTTCAGCGAATGAAAACACAACATCTTTCATTATTTATATAGGCCACTCACCATGATATGATAAACAACCCTATACTATAATACTAGATTCCCTATGCTTCAACGTCTTCGCAGTGTACTTTGGATGATATTCCATATTCACTATCTGCCGTGAACCTGTTTCACCTGTTGAACGGTTCACAATTTTTGTGAAGTTAAATCATCTCTAGTGTATGATAATTTAAAAAAAAAATTCGATACCAATATCGCGTAATATGTGAAATTAAGGTCACAATGCCTTTTTGCAAGTGCGCCCTACTATTTCAGTGCTCGCAGCTGTACATACACAATAGCGCTGTTAAGACTCTTCGCGGTAATTGTGCTTTGTGACGCTTCTGTAAACAGTCATTAATTTGAATACATACAAAATTACACCCATGCACATACATACATATATACAAGGCCTCTCAATCCCGGGATCCCGGCCTTTTTCAACTCCCGAATATCCCGGGATCAGTCTATTTAATTAAATCGCGGAATTGTAGAAAACAGTGAATTTAATAGCCATTTATTTTTTTTTAATTTTTAATTTACATTTTTTGAAACAAAAATAAACCTGAAATCATTTAAAACAAAAAGAGCCGATCGAATAAAACAAATAACACACTAAACATAGCTTTCAGAGTTGTTCTGAAATAAGAAAAGACAGTCTAAAAGATAAATTGCATCAAGTTTTAACGAGCAGCTCGCAATTGTCCAATAATCGAAAGGCATACAATTTATCAGAAGGCTTGGTAAAAGATAAATAGTTTTTGTAAAGAGGCGATGCCCTACAGAGGGCATTTAACAGTGCTTCTCTACTGCAGATATTAAATGCAACAAATATAGGTCAAGGTTGGAGGATATCACATTTAAGGCTTTTATTTCTTTGAGATTGCATTTTAATCAATATAAGGAATAGTTCTGGCTCGTTAAAAATGAAATGGGTGATGTAATTAGTTTTTACATGATTTATTTTTCTTTTTACTAAATATATGTTATACATTAATATATGTATTTAGTAAAAAGGATCTTAAATTAAATTAAAGTGATTAAAAATAATTTTACATTATGTAGGTGCATTTGCTACTATACCAAATATGTATGTATATTTGTACTTGAAGTATTTATTAATAATTTTTTATGTGTGTCAAATTTTACGTTTATTTCTTTTTTTTTCTTGAAAATACCAATAAATACATAAGTATGTACAAGAATTTCAACAAATCGTTCTTCTTTGTTATATTAATGTTATTTTCTATACTTCTATAATACAACACGTCTGTAATGTGTTAAATTTTTTTGGCAAATCAAAACTTCGTGATATTCGGGATCCCGGGATTGTTTCGGGATTTCGTCTTCAGATCTCGAAAATCCCGGGATCAACAAAATGCCAAAAAATTGACATCCCTAATACATACTCATACATATGTATCATTCATTGCCCTTCTTAATGTATGTACATACAAGCGCATAGGTGTTTGTGTGTGTGTATGCATGTAGGTTTGTTATTTGTGCACAATTAGTCAGCAAATTGCATTACGTTAATTCATTATTTCGCTTATTGCTGTCGCTGTCGCTGACGCTGCCACTGTTGCTGCTGCTGCTGCTGCTGCTTCTGTTGCTGCTGCTGTTGATGTTTTGTTGTTGCTTGCCCAAGTTGCGGTAACAAAGAACGCGACACTAACAGTTCATTACACCATCAACGGCAGGCAGGCAGGCAGGCCACAGCATGTGCAATAATGCAATAACAGCAACAACCACATCACCGTTGCAACACCGCAATTATGATTAAGTATACATATGTAGTATGTGTGTGTGTGTGTGTGTACCTGAGCGGTGCAACGTTGTTTACAAATGTGGAAAATGCAGTCATGCCAATTCGCTTGCTTGCTTGACTGGACAGCGTAGTAGGCAGACAGAAGGCTTTTCCTGCCTCTAGCTGACCGAGTGTCTGCATGCTGTCCGTTTCTGATGCGAAATATATATAAATGTATACAAACAAGCATCGTATATGTTGTTGTTGTTGTTGTTGTTGTTGTTGAAAAAGCGTTAAGCGTGAAACAACTGTGGAAATTACCTTAACACTACCTTTACACACGTTAACTCTCACTAGCCACTGCGCCCTCCACCTCATGAGCAGCAACATTTTAAACTCTATACACCGTGGGGATAAGAATATTGTTTGCAATTTTATTTATGTATATACATACATACATATTTGTGTTAATTTATTTATTTAAATAATTTTAATTTAAAATATACTTCGATCTAATATAGAAATTTAATAAAATTCACGAAATTTTTAGTCCGAAATTTAAAAAAATATTTCCGCATACAATTTTCCATCCCCATAAATTTTTGTACGTGGTATTTTGATATAGTTGTGATTATCGATATGATTTGTGCAATGAAACCGTTATCGATATAATTTCGTTAAGATTTTCACTATCGTTACAGTTATTGGTATAATTTACATTATAATAACTGATAAAGTTTTGGCTATTATTATTTATTGTTATCATTTTCACTATTAGAATTGATGCAACTTTCATTTTCATTATCAATAAAGTTATTAGAAATGTTATAGTTATAATTATCGATTTAATGTTGGTTTTATTTCGATAACTTTATCGTAACAGTTCTATTTATAAGTATAATATTCGTATTCGTTATCGATTTAAGATCGTTTTTAATTAATATCGGTATTTTGCTTTTGTTCGAGCGGGGAGGAATTAGGGGCCGGAAATTCCTCATGAATTCCACGGCAACGGGGTTCTAGAAGTAGGTAGCTGAAATTCTGAAAATTTAAGATCTTTAAACCAATAAGCTGAATGCTGTCTTGCAAATAAAAAACAAACAAGTTTCAACTTAACTTGGGGCTTGCAGATGGCAGGCAATTTATGGTCTATTAAAAAAACACTGCTGAAAATGTAATGGGGTTATATGTATGTATGTATATACATACATATGTATATAAAAAATTTCATAGAATCTTACATGTGATTGCGGTGGCGTCTCTTCAAAAAGTGAAAGAGCGCTGGATTTTTGCAGAAGGCGAAACCCACTATACGGTGCGGGTAACTCGAGAAAAGGGAGAGAAAGTAACGAGTCCCTGTTCCCGTATTATCATAGCGACATCTACAAGTGGAATTATAATAATTCACAATGGCAGAATCACTTGTGAATGCTGATGTAAACACCTGGCGTAAACAGCTTTTGTTTTCATTTATTAAAAAACTTAGAACCAAGAAAGAAACAACAATACCCCAGTAGATAGTTTTAGGAGCTAAACACACCTTCAAAAGGCTTTTTGGAACTTCAAGAGCACTTCTCTTCTAAATTGCCTTATCCTTTATTTTTTGTATGAAGCGTCACAAACTGAAGGCCCTCTACTTTCGCTTCCCATTAGAAGGGTTTCCACAAATGAATTTGCAGGACGTATTTTGAAAGGTCTTCTTCTTTCGCTACCTATAGAATGGCTTCTAGAAGCGAAATTGAATTAATACAGAGTTGCATTCGGTTAAATCACAAATATAAAATTCCCATCTAAATAGGAAGCATGCTGGCAACCACATGTTTCAGCGTAAGGAAAAGCCTTAAATAATGGCTTCACTTAGGAAGGCATTTCAAAATTCTATTCAACGGAGCTCACGAAATCTGATTTTAAGGCATGCCGCCTCTTCTTTTTGGATAAGTGCCAGACGAAAAGTGGGCAAATTTATATTATTATTAATTGGAGTTTATACTCTTATTTTATGTGATGTATGAACATACATATGTATATTTTAATTATATTAGCCACTTCAGTATGTATGCATACCTGTGTTCATATTAATCACCTGCCTTGCAATATGAAAATGCACATCTGCTTTATTGTTTTGCTTTTTGCTAGCAGGTTTCATCTTTTCCACTTCAATTCTTCGATAGCTATGTGTTTTGCTGCAGTATATTATTTCTACAAAATTATGAGTGCATCCTCTGGCGAATATGTACATATGTATCTATGTATGTATTTTGCTCTCTTGCAAGCCCTATGCTAAAGCAAATTTCGTTTTTCTCTGCGAACTCGTATTTCACTTTTCAACTCCTTTGTATATGCGCCCGATGCAAGGCCAATTCTTTGTTTCATTTCAGTTTCACCTGGCGCATGTAAGAGTATACTTCTACGCATTGAAATTTATATTAAAGTGCATCTATGCATGTAGTTATGTATATACATATGTAAGTGTGCGTACATACATACATGCTATATCAAACGCCTCCATTAGAGACTCAGCGTATGCAGACATTCAAGAAGTAGTATACACGAGTAGGCACTTTTAATCCGTAAGTCCTTTATCTGACAAATCTAAGCATATGCATGTTTGTATGTACATATGTATGTTCTGCTCACACACACTATTCATACAATGCATGCTGCTCTCCACTGCCTCCATACGCTCATCCCCTCTGCTCTTGGCATGTTCGCCTATGTACATACATACGTAGTTACGTGCATATCACATGCACATTCATTCATCCAATTATCCTCATTCCACCATGATGGCAGCGCCATTAATCCACCTCATATTTGCCATTCGTTTTTGTATTTGTTGTATTCTTCTTTTATTTTTATTTGCCATCCACTTTCGCTCCTCTTCTTTTCCTCCGTTGGCCACACTCATTCCTTCACCTCACAGGCTACGCTTTTTTCTGTACCTCCAGTCAATCATCATCCATCCGTTGCTACACCACCTTTTTCGTAAACAACATGAAAATGCAGCTATTTCCTCTCCCTCCCACTTACCTGTCGCTTCCTGCTGCTTCGCATAACATGTTTCGTTGTTGCTTTGGTTTTTGTTTTGAATTGCTGTTTTTATATTTTTCTGTATTTTGTTTTGTTCCCCATCATTCACTGATCCAGCGTCGGCAGAGTCGGTGAGCGTTGCTATGTTTTCGACTACACTCCACTGCTGCTCAGGTAAAATGGCTACAATGGTAAATGGCCTCAGTCTCAGTCACAGTCGCATTGAAATGTGTGTATCATCATCTGCTACAGCGTCGCTTTTGCCATACATGGGGGCAATGGGCATCAGTGGCAAGCTCTAACATAACTTACCAGCAGTCCAACTATGTGCCTGGTTGGGTTCGGCTCGCGGATAGCTGGCTGCTTTGTTGATTGTTTGTTACGTGGTTGCCTGGTTGCAGTTAAAAGCTACTTTGTTGTTGACTGCTGTGGCCTCAACCGCAGGCAGTGGCGGCTCGATTTGTTGCCATCTCGTGTGCTTGCTTGGGTAATGTAGCAGTAGCAGACAGTTGGAATACCTATAAATTGCTAGCTAGCGGCAGGTAGTGGATGAGCATGTTCATACATATGTACCTATTAGCAAATATTTTGGAATAGGTTTTAAAAATGAAAACAAGTAAATAATTGTGAAAATTCTGTTAATTATCTGATACATCAATGGTCACAAACTGTATGGAACAAACCTTTTCACTAGGGCCTCCATTTGCCGATCAGCAGCAGTCTGTTTGGTCACTCCTTTGATTGCAGTACGTATTTCACGCATTACGGACCAGGGTGCGATTTAGAAAATCTTTGTTTTGCGTAGTGCCACTAGAACGGAGCATAGTTTGTAGTCCAACGGATTAAGGTTGAGGCTTTCACATTGCCAACCATCCGTAAAAGTGAAATTCGGCTGATTTCGCTGGAGCAGAGTCTTTTCGAAAGGTTCACTTTTAATGCGTAAATAAAGCTGTGCCGAGGATATTCGGGGACTTGAAACCTTTTTCACAAAAATATAGCGCAGACGAGCCTCTATATAAATATATATGTGAAACTTGCACGTAAAATGCGATCGTTGCTTTAAAAGTAGTCCGCAGAGTAAATCTAATTTCATTCTCACTGGCGACCTTTGTGACAAGCTTTTAGATATAACAATGAATATCTCCCATTTGGCGTATTGCGCCCCAATTGGAAGTTCTTAAGAATGAGATATCGAAATATTCCAACTATTAAGTATCAAAAAAAAGAAGCGCTTAGAAGAAACTCTTGTTACCGTCAATAAATGATTGATTCATTGAATTTCTTTCTTATTTTAGACACCAGAATGTGATCGGTTGTGAGGTACGAGCAATCGCTTCCATCCTCCATCATGTACCAAAAAAATTCTGAAAATTTTCTATTTCGTCATAATTTTACTTTAAATGCCCCAACGAACTGAACACTCGTACGTTCAGATGCTTGTTGTTCGTTCAATGCTTAACTATTTTGAATTTTAAATCCTCGATGCATAATCTTATGCTCATTTATACATACCCTTGTGTAAATTTTTTCTAGTTCTACCCGAATTGCTGATAAAAATCATTAACCAAATTGTTGTTTTTCACAAAATAATTAAATAAATTTCTCATTTAATATTCTGGTTTTCAATTTCGTTTTTCTAAAATAAAGATTGATGAAGACACATCGTCTTACTGGAGATATCTATTTATGTATGTATTTGCAAAGCGGTTTTTTCTGATTGCTTTCATCTGATTCGTATGAATATCTAATGTATAAGTTACATAGAAGAACGATACATATGTAGCTAGAACGTTTGATTTTTTCCTTGTGTGTTCGTTGGGGTAAGCTAGTATTAATATTTAATTTGTCTTTTAATCGACCAAGTGTGAATTTCAATTTGTTTTTAAATGATGCGGATGTCACGAGATATTCAACACTTAAAGAGAGCTATGATGAAAAATTAAGGCTATTTTAACGCTGTGTGAGAAAGTTCTACATAGGCTAGATGTTCAGTCGAGATAGCCCATCAAGGGTGACGATAAGAAATCAGATTACAATTTCTTTGAAGGTTTGTTTTATAACAACGCAATCCATCCGTCAAATGGGTTCCGCAAATTTAAAGTTTCAAAAAAAAAACGACTTCAGATTCGTAATCAGCGACAAAAATAAACTTAAGGTTTCAAATTTTATAAAAATCTCACTTAATTTTAAAAATCCATCCACCATTTTGAATTTTCAAAAACTGAATTTAGATTCGGATTCAGCATTCCCAAAAGCCCTCTTCTAAGAAAAAAATCAGATGGTAACATCAAAGAACATGGAAAACAAACAAGTTGCATGACGTTTCGTTCCCTGTGGCAGGTTCTATCGTCTTATTTAACCACACCGAAATACAATTGGAGCGAATTAGATTTTAATAAAAATCATCGAAGTCGAATTCGTTCTGGTATGGTGAGATCTTTTGTAAGCGGAACAATGTTTTACTGAGAGGCGTTTTTAAGTGCTGCTTTTTTGCTTTAAAAATAATTACTTATTTTAGAAAATCGGTTACCTTTTGGTAACAAAATGCTTTTAATTAACTTTTCATAAGTTGAATTAACATGGAACAGCTGACTGCAGTTTACCCAACATAATAAGAATTAGTAGTAGTAGTGCCACCACTATAATTTAATGATCAATAAACCGATAGCGCGATAATTTTACAAAAACGAAGTAACTAACTAATACGGTGTTTCCACGACAAGTCAATCACTTTTTTGTTATTCGAACTACGAATGGCGAATCACCCGGCTTATATGACACATTCGTGATTCGTTGGGTTTGGTATTTTTCTTTCTGTTGTTATACGTGCTGTTTCCTCCATATTCAACAACCTCTTCGGCATTATTATTTTTTTCACAAACCTAACGTTTGATTCCATTTTAGCAAATAAGGGAGTATTCTAGTTTAGACGCTTTAAAAATTCGATTTTTTTATTGCATATTTTCGTCGTAGATTATATGTAAAATATATCTGCAAAATATTATAACTCGATCTTAAATACTTTTCGAGATACAAAGCCATATGTACATTGAATTATACACGGTGCACGGTGGTGTTTTCATAAATTTTTCAACGCGTTTTTCTCGCAACCATTATTTTCAAAACGGTCACCACGATAACTAGAAAAATACTAGTTCGATTGCGTTGAAATTTTTACAGTTTGCTTAGCAATCTCATATTTCTAGCCGGAACCAGAATTATGCAAAACGCATTTGTTTATGTGTTTGCTGTATGTGTTTTGGCAGCTGTATTCGATAAATTTCCGATTAAAATTAGAGATGGCATCTATTTTTTCGTGATTTGCATGGTGATTCAAATCGAATTAATGAAGTGACTCGAGCACAACATTTTGTAAGGGGAAACATGTTGATTCGGTTCGTGATTGGGGTGCCAATTACAAATGGGAGTGCGATTCATGTGCCGTGGAAACATTATATAACAAGCTCGGTGTAAAGACTATTAATGGTTTTTTTATTTGGGATTTCTTTTGTTGTTTTTTCTTTCGTTAAGATGTGATATCCTGTAGTTTGGAACGCATTTTCGACATTCCTTGCAAAATTTGGTTTAGACACAATCCGGTTTTGGCGTTGTGCCATCTTTACTTTTAAATATTCTTCATTTGCTTATCGACTTTTCCACTTGTTTGTTTTCCTGATTAATGCCATGCCGTATTTTTTACTCTTATTTTTGTTTTGTTTTACATAAGTATATTGTTGCTTTGTTTGCATGTATGTATATGGTTTCAAGCGATTTTTTTTTCTCGCCAGTGTACCTTTTACTCCTTTTATATGTGTTATGTACCATTTACATACATATCTACATACTTTTATTTGGTTCTTTATACTGTAGATCGCTTTGATTTTTTGAATTCTACGAACTCGTGAAGAAACCTCAAACGCAACAATCGACTGTAATTGGCCTAGCCATTGTTCTTGTTGTTGTTTTGTTTATTCCCTACCAATATAAATGGTGTTTCCATTTCTTTATTTTATACTTATTTTACGAGTATCGCGTTTATAGTAGACATACTATACAGGGTATGTACATGGTGTTCCCCCGCCTCTCCACCCATCTGCATTTATATGTATGTATGTATGTATGTACATTGTATGTTGGCATTCGCAACGTCACTTAAGCTGGCGTCGTTGCCGCTGTCGCCGTTGCTGCCGCCGTCTGCTTTTCACCGTCTAAACAATTTGTTATGCTTTTGTTTTTCTTTTATTTCTCTTTTTTTTACTTTTATTAATGGCTGCTTTTATACGAAATATTGGCAGTTGTTTGTATGTAATATGTACATATATATGTTCGTATGTAATTTATTGTGATACTCTGGTATGTTGGCAGCATTCTGTGCGGCGTTGTATTATGCGTCCGCAGCCCAACAATATGCTCTTCATTTGTAGAGTTTTATTTATACAAAATAAAAATTGTGCATGTGTTATATGTATATATATATACATATATACATATATACATACCTTATTGGAAATTAAAGTACTGGAATAAAAAGCACCTTTCTGTTTTATTTTTAGACGTGTGGTTTTTAAGTCGAAATAAAACGCATATAATTTAATGCTATGGCCAAAAATTTAGCTTTATTATAAAATAAGGGTTTGCCATTATGTTTTAAAAATGATTCCGGACAAGTGACCACAGCGATTGGGGCCGTATGTCAGCAATAACTCACCGAATATTCTCTTCCAAGGCGTCTTGAAATGGCAAACCAAGCTGAGTATAAATTAAGTAACAGCTGTCAAAAAGACCAACTCCGAAAAAGTATTGCCTCATTGAAAACCACACGTCTAAACACCCTTGTAAGGGACTCATATGAGCCCAAATTTCGACCACTTTTTGCAGCAATTGGGGCCGTATGCCAGCAATAACGCGCCGAAAAAAGTATTGCCTCATTAAAAACAACACGTCTTATTAAAACAACCTTTCACAAGTGGTTTGAATTCTTCGTTTTGTCTTAGAATCAGTTAACTTTGATTTCAACCACTTTAAAAAATATTTCAAGTAATTTTAAAATTGCTTTGTTTCCAACTATTAATAAATCTATGTATTTGTTTCCAAGTACTTTTATGTATAACTGCCTTTTTCCAATTTTTTAAAAATAAGTTTATTTTTTAGTCACTAAAAATGTATTTATCTTTTTTTTTTAAGTTCATATGTATGTACATATGTATGTATTGCTTTTTGTTGTTATTGCCTTCGTCGATTGGTTTAGTTAAATGATTCTTAGAAAAAAAAAATAATTGACTTGTTTCTCTTCAAATCAACTTTTTTAAATTGTTTTTTATTACGCTGAGTTAAATAAAGGAAGAACTTAAAATTCGCACGATTCATTTGTTTTAAAGCAGTTGATTTCCAATAAATTTTGTTAATTTTGTATTTTTTTTTTTTCCGACAGGGTACATACTAATGAATATGCTATACACTTATATATTTTCACAGTCATGGTAGGTAATTCGGGCAATCGTTCGGCGTTGGCGTCGACGATGTTTTGCTTGTTTGTATTTTATGCCGTTTTACGTGCATATGTATATGTATTTTAAAGCTTTTATCACTGATATTTTTTTTGTGTTTTTTCTGTTATTATTGTGTTTGGTGTCTTTAACGTCTCGAATTCACCACGTTATCGACTATAACAGTGAAGGCCGCTCATGCTTGCATACTTAGTATGTGTTTACGCAAGTTTTCGTCTATATACTACGTATATGTATGTATATGTACATACATACATACATTCCTACATATGTACATATGTAACTATGCATTTAATAAATTATACTATGCACGATTGTTGGTTCGCTTTTTTCGCTGCTCTTCCGAGTATGTACATACATATGTATGTATGTATGTATGTGTGTATGTATGTACATATGTATCATCTACCAGTGCTTTTCAAACAGTTGCGATGATTGATATCACTGTGCTCTGTCATTTGGTGAAATTTCTCGACTTATGTACATACATGCATACACACACAATTCTGTTATTCTGCTGTTCGAAAGTGAGTTGTTTCCCCCTTAAAATTATCTGTTCGTTTTTTTGCTTTTCAGACAATATTAAGTTATTTAATTTAGTATTTATTTTTATTCACCTCTGGTCAATCTTATTTTCTGTATTGCCTGGTTGCTCTGCATGCTCAGTGAGACATAACTTTTCAGCTTATTTTCGTTGGGCTCTCAATTATTGTTGAGGTTTTTTGTTTGCCAAATTGCGATCTGTTAGTTTTATTCTTCAGCTTATTTTCTCATGAAATTCTATTGTATTTTTAGGACCTACATAGTTTACTACAATGGAAATACCTACACTATTAAATCGAACTTTTTCTTAAACATACATATATATGTAGATAACTTGGTCTTTAAAAATTCGTAATTTTTTCATTTTTTTTTTTGTTAAGTGTTTAAGTTTAATGGCCTTTGTGAAAAATTGTATTTGCAAAAAACAACAACTGTTTTAGTGGTAGAAGTTAAAGCCGCTATTTCGGAGTTCACCACATCTCCTCAGCAGACTTCTTTTTATTAAATTTTATTTATTCTTCATCACCGCTTCCCTCTTTTGAACCAGAAAAAGTTTTTGGTGTTTGTTGTCACAGATGAGACTCTGCTTAGTAAGAGCGCTATGAAATGTGAAGAAAATAGAGTTAACTAGTTACCAATATCTCGAAATTTTCCAGCGCCCCCTGGATAAATGCAAATGCAATCAAAATAAAAAATAAGAAATATAACTTATAAAATTTGTAAATCAACAACATTTTCACGGATTTATCTCGGGTAGCTCACCGTTTTGTGGATAGCAAGAAACAAAAATAATAAAATAAAAATAGAAGAGCATGAAAGCAAAGAAGGAATACTCTTATTTTATATTCTCAAATTTTGTAACTTGAGATTTTACCAAAATACAGATTTTCGTCATTTCAAAGTCATTGTAAGACGCTGAGAACGAAACGCTAATCGAAGTGTTATTCATCCATCCTCTCGATCTTACTTCCACCTTTCCTTATGGCCATTCTTATTATATGCTTTATCTTGCCAATATAATGAGCAGCGTTCTTCAACTTAAAAGTACATAACTGTAAGTATTCAATAAAATGAAGTGCAGTTATTCATTGATATTACTTCTGGAATGGCGTCAACTAGACACTTTCCTACCAAATGATGTCTGAGTCATAAGAATAGGAAAAAGTCAAAAGTTGTGGGACTATTTTAGGGGAGCCAATTTGTGAAAAAAGCGTTGTTTTAACTACTGAATTTTTGAAGCATTTTTTTGCAAAGACGGGAGTTTTTTTTAATAATCAAACACTGCGTGTACGTTTCTATATATGTACATACATATGTCTGAATATGTTTAATTTAAATTAGTGAGTTAAAAATGTGCCCATTTGTTGGCACTACAGCTGTTGCGATGATACACGTTTTTTTCTTACCCGCTTTGCGGTGGGCATAAAAAGTAGGCAATGGATTATCTGCAATAAAAAACAACAGTTTTCTTTAGTTTATATCATAACACAATACACATTTTTACACAAATGGTTATGATTTTACTGAAAATTAAAATTTTTGAAGGTCTAAAAATTCAGTTTTTCCATCCCAAAAAAAAAACTGTTGCTTCAAAAAAAAATGTCTTCCTTCAAGTATAAGGTATTGCAGTTTTTAAGTAGCCTGCGAAAAAGTATAGTTCACTATCTTACGAAATCAATTTAGTCCAAGTATAAAATTTTGTGCAAAAATAATCAGAAACTTTACAAAGTTTCATCCAAATCTCAAACTTTTTTTTTCTTGGAACTTACATGTTTTTTGTTACATAATGAGCTATATTTAATAAAAAAATATCTATGTATATATATATCCAAATTTGATTAAAAGCCGTGAGCCTATTATTTTTTTCGGTACTTTCGGAATTCATAATTTAAATTCGATTTTATCGGTATCCAATATTTTGAGGACATAATTTCAATAATTTCGATTTATTTTCGAATTTGTAGTATATAAAAAACTAAAAAACCCCAGCTATAGTTCAGTGAAATCGAACAGTTCTATTAGTGCGAGGGAGACGGCGCGTCAAAATTGATTAATATTTTCACACAGCAACATAGATCAAAATTAGCTACTTTTTTTACCTGTCTACAAGTGAACGAAACCCACCCGTTAACCAGATTTCTAACTGGTAGCTGGCTTGCAGGGAATAAAGCACACGTATATACATACATATGTAGATACATATGTATGTATATGTACATATGTGCACCGCAACGCAAATAATCAAAACAAGAAATCCCATTCTGATCAACATCAATGCAAATTGTTAACGTGTAGACGATTTGAATCGAAATGTAGCATTCATACAAGGAAATACTATGTCTGTTGCTGCCTGTTTAGTCGTTGTAAATAAAATATTAAAAGAAAAACACATGTAATATTCACTGTCATTCAACCTGAATTGTGCTAGCGTAAGCAAAAAGCAAAAAAAAAATACATAAGAAATGTCACTCGCTTGAGCGATTACTCGCACATTTCGTTTGTATTTTATTTAATTTATTTTATTTCAAGTATTTTATTTGTTTTGTATTTGCAATAACCTTGTGTTGTTGTCGTTGTTCGCATACTCTGTCATTTCACAAATTTAAAGTTCGTTAACTTGAAGCGCAAAATTTAAATAATAAAAAAGTAATAAAAAAAATGCTTAAACACACATGCCAATATAAAAGTGTACATATGTACATACATATGTACATATACATACATATGAACATAACTAAACAATGCAGCTATGCGGAAAATCGCGTATTACTAGTTCTTAATCAATTTAATTTATTAAACACCATTTTTAGTTAGCTTAAAACAATTATTGAAACAACTTCCTTGTACAGGTAATCATGGAACGCTTCCTCAACAATTTGAATCGTGTTTAAGCCTTTTTGTGAAAAAAAAACCAATTAATGCATTTCTCTGTGTCCTTCGAAAGATGCCGTTTTTATATTCTGTATTTTATATTTGGCATTCGGTTTACCTCGTATGCCACGCCTAGACTGCTTCTAGAAATTCCAGCCATTTCTGTAAAAGTTATGCCTTCGCAAGACAAATTTTTAAAGTTTATTTGAAAATATTAAAAATATTTCCTGGAGATATACATACATACATATGTATGTATGTATATGAAATGAGAAAATAATAGAAACGCGACCAGTTTTGTACTATATATTTTTTATTTAATTCCTATAACGTTTTTGGCAATTAATCTAATTCCTAATGTGTTCCTATTAATATTCAGTTCATTCTCTTACAAAAAACATGTCAACCCAAATTTTTAAACATCATATAAATTGTATAATTATTAAATAAAAAATTTGGATTCGGAAAAAGTTCTGGCATTAAAAAAATGTTAGCATGTTTTTGGAGTATGGAGTTTTGTAGCTCCTAAAATTGGAAGTTTCCAATCGCTTAAACTGACTGACCGCTGAATTTTGAAATTTTTTTAGTTCAAAAGTGGTTGTGGAAGTAAAAGCGGTCAAAAAATGTCAAAATCAAACGTTTATGTCCTACTATAATATTTATAGTGCTGTGCATATCATTGCAGCAAAATTCAAAACGACATAATTTCCCACTTATATAGGGTGTTTTTTTTAGACATATGGTTTTGCCATTATGTTTAAAAAATGATTTCGGACAAGTTACCGCCGTGACTGGCTCGAATAAATTCCAGCCGAGAGGTCCAATTTTTGACCACTTTTTGCAGCAAATGGGGCCGTATGTCAGTAATAACGCGTCGAATATTCTCTTCCTAGGCGTCTTGGAATGGCAAACCAGGCTGGGTATAAATTAAGTAACAGCTGTCAAAAAGACCAACTTCGCAAAAGTAATGCCTCATTGAAAACCACACGTCTATAAATAACACCCTTTATTCATTTATTTGTTTTTAAGAATTTACAATTCAAGTTCACTTGATTCTGTAACATAAATCTTATAAATTCAATTTTAAAACTTTGTAGAAAAAAAATTCAACTAACTGTATATAGACTTCGAACTTTTTTCTCAAAAGTGTTAGAATTTTTTAGAGTTAGTAGTTTTGTAACATATTCAATATAACGAATAAGCAATATTTATTTTGATATGGAAGAAAGTTGCAGGTGACAAAAAAATTCTAAAAAATCAACGGTTATTCCTAGCTTCTTGAACCTTTCACATTGTTATACTAAAATTGAAAGAACTTTTAAACTGCATACTCATAATTCTAACATTTCTGAGCAAATCAAAATCTATGTATATGAAAGTTTGTTGAATTTTTCTTAGTTTTCTACAAAGTTTTAAAATTGTATATAAATCCAAGTTTAAAACTTTGTAGAAAACTAACGATAAACTTAATTTTAATTGAGAACTCTTAAAAATAAATAAATGAATATAAATGGCAAAATATGTCTTTTTGAACTTGGTTGGTTTTTTTTTTTTTCAGACATCAATTTTAGGAATTACTATAATATTGGAGTATGGATAACTATACGGAGTAGATTGGCAACCTTGATCGTGTTGGTACGTAAGTGTATTTAATTAATTTTTTGAAATTTATAAACCCTTCTCAGCAATAAGAGTTATATAAAATATTCTTAGTAACATACATAGCTCAAGAACTCCATTAGCAGTTTTTACTTCAGTAATATCCTGTTCGGTGTTTCCACAATAGATTTTAAGAATTTAAAAACAAATTAAATAACCTCAAATGATCCGCGCAAGACTAATGTGAAAAAGTGAAGTGTACCATCTCTTTTCAACCTGGCCAAAAGGAGCCGTTCGATATGAGCGAGGTTTTGGATTACACTCAAAAAAATTTCGAATTTTTTTTTCGACAATTAAACGTGAGAATATGAAAACTTTTCTTCTTGCTCTTAAAAACTTTTCTTAAGAAAGGAAAAGTTTTTGTATGTGCTTGATATGGAAATAAGTGCATATGTGAGACAAAAAAGTGCTTAAGCTCGTCGACATGCCGTCGAGATCGAGTCTTGGCACAGAGAAAAAAAATGTTTCATTTACTAATCTTTTTTATTATTACAATATATGTATGTAGTTTTATTATTAGTATTTGATTACGTTGGTATTGTTTTATTTTTATTATTAAATATTCCATAATGATTTACATCAATTAAATTTGAAAAACCGTATGCCCCAGGCACAGTGCGGATACGAACAACAAGCACCTTCAGAATCGTAAGCTATACATGGTCTTCACTCGACGCCTCTCTTTAATTGTAAAATTTCTCTCCAGCTTTCCAGTAACTATATTCAAAGTTTTTAAGAAGGAAGAAAAAAAACTTACATTTAACTGATCGCAGGTTTTATACAGAATTAGTAATTTTCTCAGCTGAGAGAAATTTTTTAGGAAATAGTTTTCTCATAAAGTAATGTGTTTTTTCGTATATATGCAGGTGCGAATTGAATTGCATTTTTTTTCTGAATCTGAGTGTTATGGATTTGGTAAAAGAACGAATTGTTTGTAGGAGACATCTTTCAAGTTATAAAACGGGAATGTTTGAATATGAATATACACTTTTGCAAACCTTTGTGTTCTCAACTTAATTGTACTTACAAAAATTATTTTGGCGTAGAATACGTCTTACCTTACGGTATGGGCACCCATGTCAGGTTTTTATTGTTGTAATCTCTATTTCTTTAATTATAAGGAAACGGCACGGTAACTTTTTTTAAAAATTTTTTTGTAGTCAAATGAAGATGTTAGCTTTCGTTTGACATACATTTCATGTCGGTTGATATCTTCCTAATATTTAAATTTCTCAAATGAAAATTGTATAAACACATGCACACAAATATGTGTGTGGTGTTTGGTTGAGTGTGTAGTAGTAGTTTGTAGCGTGAATGGACGTTTATTTTATTGCATAATTTTAGGCGGGAAAATTTAAGTAGAGTAAAGGCAGAGAAAGCGCTGCCAACTACTGCTTATTGGTGGTGATTTTAACACAGAAATCACTTCAAATACTAGATTGGCGAAATTTATGAGCGATACGTTTAATTTGGATTATATTCGAAATGATGCTCCCACAACTATTGATAACACAACCATTGACTTAGTTTTTGCGATAAATTTAAATGTTAATTTAGAAACATATTTATCCTATTTTAATTGATAATTTAAAAACATTTTTATCCTATTTTCCTATCATAAGCATATGTATATCATCAAAAGTAACTATCAAATAAAGAAATTCATTTGCTTGCATTATTTATCATTATAAATTATCATTATACATATGATTTCTGTCTTATCGGATGGCGTATTCTACGTTAAACTTAATGGCCGTGTCTCTGACACAGCCTCCTTCTTTTTAGCACGATTTTTCAGTTTTAATTGAAAAAAATCTAAATGTTTCTAGATTTGCCGATTTTATTTTAAATAAATATTTGCATTCACCTTTAGAGATATTTTCGTCTCTTCTGTGGGTGTCAAAAAGTAATTTTGTCCTAACAGTGGAGTTAGCAGCTTTACTACGGCGACGAAAAAATATTTTTTAAGATTAAGCTGGATAGATTGATTGAAAGAGGTATACACTGTGACCAATGGGTCTATTGTGCCTTCGAAAGCTCGTCACAACACTTTAGCTAGCCCCAGGACCTCTAGAAAGTCCAGAATGGTCGCCGGGATTAGGGAGTGTATGTGGTGCTCTCCCGGCCATTCCCGTCCCATGGTCATCCACCGTCTGCTGGGACCAATTCAGTAGCAGCGAAAGAGAGTTTCGTATCTTATTATCTATGCCAGGGTCATCCACCGTCTGCTAGGATTATATTGTGTTATAATTTGTTTCTTTTTCTATCGATCCTTATTCGTTTAAAACTTTTTGTATTTTTCAGTATTAAATCTTCCTTTTTTTTTGTGACAAAAGCAATAAAAGAGTACATACATACATACATACATATGCACAATTCAATTGTATGAACCTTCACACCAGTATCGACTTCAATTTGCGTTCGTTGAATTAGCAGCTTAGAGCTAACGAAAACAACAAATCAAAAGCAGCAAACGTTGAAAAATGTTTAAGAGTAACAAACAAAACAACACAAATTTTTCTACTTACATATGTATATAAAAAATTTAAATCAATTGATTATTGTACATAGATTGTGGTGAATTGACAGCGAAGTGTGATATGCACGAACTCACCACAATTGCCTCACCGCACGTATATATGTATGTATGTATGCAGATATGTATACATATAGGCGTTGAAAGTGACTGTGTGCTTGCATTAGTGTTGATGCTTAATACCAGGAAAATATGATGATTGCATATCAATGTTAATTTTTACGTGTTGTGCTCTCTTTTCTCTCTCTTGCTTTTGGTTGCTCCTTTTTCTTTGAAATTTTTTTTTCAGTTGTTTAATTTAACATTTTACAACATTTTTGTTGACTTCATTCGACCGTCGACTGTTGCTCTTCGCTACTCTCGACTATATGTACGTATATTTATTTATGTCGAAGTACTTGGGCACATAAACTGTTCATAGTACGTGTAGTTGTTGTGACTAAGTGCAATGAGTAATAATGAATTCCTTGAAGTAATGCGAGGCGTACGCCCTTATATTTTTTTTTATTTTTATCGTAATCTTAAGCGAACGCTGGGTATTTGTTCATAAGGAATGTATATTTATCTGTTTTTGTTTATTTATCTCTCAAATTGCGAATTCACCACTGTCAAGTTATGGCAAGTCTCTGCATAAATAAGGGAGCGAGTCGCTCTCGCGGTTAAGTCTCTCACATGTAATACTAAAGAAACCTTCAGAATCACCATACAGCACCAAAACACAATAATATCGTCTACTTGCGCTGAAAACAAAATGGAAATAATCACTTTTAGACAGACAGCTCAGTTCAGCTCAGCCCTACACTGCTGGCGCTGTTCGTGCAAGTCCAAATGTTATTTCACAACATTTTCACCATTTTGCTTGGTTTCCCCTTCCTTTGTGTTTTTGTTTATTTTACTATTTTATTTTATTTTTATTCTGTTCTCATTTGCTCACCGTTTGCGTGTGTGTGTGTACATATGTGATGTATTTATTTAGCTGGTTAATTCGCTTAATTTTCTATGTGTATTGCTGTATTTTCTTGTGTCGTATTTTTTCTTTTAAATCGAAGTGCTCTTTGTCTGTTCACTGTGCGAATACCTTGTTTTCTGGTAGCCAACGCCGAAAATACAATGAAATAATGTTAATAAGTACTTTTGAAGGTATGTACATACATACATACATAATGTGGGCCCCCGTCGAAGTCATCATGAGTCTTATGACTTTTACATATGCACACCGTAACACAAATAAGTAAGAAATAAACAAAATTTGAAAAATTGTATATGCATTACTTTGGAGCGATTCTTTGCACGCAATAAATTCACCAAAGGAGGTGAATAAATGTGGTTTCTTTTAAGTGCAAAATTACAAGTAGAATTAAAACATGAGGCAAATAAATTATGTTAGGATGTCAGTATGAAAAGTTTGGCCTTTTCCTAACAAACACACTGTAAATATTTGAAGTAATTGCTAAGTATTCTAGCCTTCCAAACAACAAAATACTACGAATCCAAACTCTATTAAAATTGAAGATCTTTGTGCAAGTGTGTAGCCAAAAACCGTCTATGGTAAAAAATTGTTGGCACACCTTTAATTATAATACAATTTGAGTTTCCTGTTTTGTGTCTGTTTACTAAAAAGAGCGACTGTATTTACATATATCGCCAACACCTACATACATACATACATATGTACTACACACGTAGTCAGGGAAAATGTTATGCAGTTTTGGCAAGCGGCTAGCTCTCTACAAGAGAGTCTCTAGTAGCCCTGCTAAAATTGACTCGCTCACGGCTGTTGTTGGTAATACGTTGAACGAGTGTATGCCATCGTAACACTCGCACGCAAACTGACATGAGCTATTTGCATTCGCAACAGTGACTACATATCAAGTACGTACAGATATACTTACATTTAAAAACATATACTACGCTTTATGCGCAGTACTCCTACAAATGTTGGCTCGTGTACTTTTGATGACGCAGCATATGCACAAATGTACATATGTACTTACATATGTTTGTATGTATGTACAAATGTTTGTGTAACTACCATTAAAGAACTGACTGGTCTCATTACAACGTACTTTATGTTTAAATATATTGAAAATAGGTTTCTTTATATGCTTATAGCTATGTGTTTCTTAAAACCAAAAAAGGTGTTGTGCTGTGCGAGTTTTGTGCTTAAAAATATTAACACATTACCAAGAAATCAATATGTAGTAAATAAAAATCGGTCGACTCTCAACTACACTTATTTTCACTTTGTATTTTAATTACATAGTCACCATTTTGGCATTGGCTGCTGATAGCAATTTATAAGCTAACTTTTGTTCGCTCGCTGTATGAATCAAGTTCTATGTAGCTGGACCGCTTGTCTGTGATTGCTTGATTACTCCCACTTTGTAATTGCTTGGAAATTTCCTAATCAACGCTAAAGGGCTTCAGTGCGTCTTTTTCGCAAAATCGCCTTGGATTATCTCACATTTTAAGGCGTTCTGTATTGTGGTTCTCTTTCTCTCTCTCTCGCTCTCCTAATCCATCAATCACGCTGTGTGCACTCGCTGTGTGCATGTATTGTACTTTTTATTTTATTTTATTTTTTTGATTTTGATTACATTGTGCTGTTATCTTTTATTTTGAGATTAATACTGCTGCACACACAATGCGTGGTGTATATGCATTGTTGGCGAACTCACCACAGCAGTGAACTATCGTTAGTGCTCAACTACGTCTCGCTATTCAACCCAATTTAAAAAGCACAGTCATCGTACCATTTCCTGTTTGTTGTACTCTTTGTTAACTTCAAGTATATTATGATACATACATATGTATGTATGTATGTGTGTGGTGAATTAATTCGATTCTATTCGCATATACGCGTATACAACACTATGCCATTTAGCGTTCATTTATGTATGTAGTGGTTACTGTTAATTTATTTAATTTGCACTTTGCGCTCAGTGCTTTTAGCTTCGTGTCTTAAACATTTATCAACCATTTTATATTTTTTTTAGTTTTTTATTTTAAGTATGTACGTACTCGAATTTACTTCTTTTCAAATTATATGTACATATATTATTTACTACGTAACCTGTTGGTAGATATGATTATTATTTTTTCTCTGCACATTTGCTTCCTGCTGTACGCAAATGTGCTTTGTACTTCGACATTGTTTTCCTATGATTGAAATGTTCTCAATTGCAACTACATAAAGATCTGAAGTAAATTTTTATGGCTTTGTGCTTTGTGTGCATATACATACACTTGCGTTTATGTACGAGTAGACGTTTTTTTTTATATTTTTATCGTTTTCTTAAGTGCTTGTTGACTCTTAAAACTACGCATTTTCCAATTTACCACGTCTACAGTTCCCCATGTCTGTAGCAAACAACAAAAAATTTATTGTGTGTATATATGTATGAACGTTTGTACTACAGTTTATGAGTATGAGAACGTTATAGTCAAGTCTGCATGCGCACGTAAATGATTTCATCCATACATACATATGTATGTATGTATGTATGTAGCTACGCGGTGTACATATTTACGTATTCTGATACGTATTAAAAACATATAATGTACATACACGCATACATACAATATATGTATGTATGTGTTCGTATCTACGTCGCATAAACGTTGCTAGCGAGTCCAAAAGTTGTTTGCCTTTACTTTATACTTATTGAGTATGTTCAATTTTATTAATGCGATTTCCTTTTTCTCCGCCGACAGTGTACTTCTATTGTTGTAATTAACGTCGGCTACAGAGACTTAAGCAATTTTAGAAAATATGCAAAATTTTAACATACAGTACATAGTTTTTATATGAATTCACTATATACATATAATATACATACATGTGTAGTTTATTTTTATTCATCGTATGGGTTAATTTTTATAAAGTTTAACTATTTAACAATTTATCACTGAAGTCATCGCATACCTGGTTTTTGAAAACCTTTCTAGAGTTGATTTACTAGAGAAAAAATAATCAAATAATGTTATGAAAACTTCACAAAAAACCTCAGCCTTTAAGTGATTCGAAGTTGAGCACTGAGATTCGCTTCTATAGACCCAAAATTGATATGTACACCGCTGCACAGCAGAATTAACTATAGATAAGACAACGGATATTCTTAAGGCCTAGGGTATTTCGGTTGAAGTTGCGAAGCGGTCTTAACCTACGTCAGAATTGAAAGTAGAAAGATGTTTATTACTACACAAATTTTTTGGAAAGCGGAAGAGTCATTTAGGCATAACCAAATCGAATTTTACTTAATGATTAATTGCCCACAACTCAGCGGTTATCTCCATGTCGCCCGACCAAAACGATGGTTTCTCCCGGTATTCATGTGACCGCATAAGGTCTACCTCCAAGGAATTTATGCACAATGGATACACCCAAGCGATATAAATAAGTACATACAAGTAAGTCAGTACTGGATTGTGCGTTGACTAGGTTTGACCATGTATATGCCTTGGATCAATCCAATTCAATGACCTAGGTTTATCTAGCAGATCTGGTTCTATTAAAACCACAATTTGTCTAGAAAAGAGTTACAAAAATTCATACAATCTCACGGCTGTCTATACAGGAAACTGATCAACGCAGTTGCGAGGACAGTGAAACACTACAGTACAGTAAATAAATAACTACCCATGACAATTTTAAAAAGTCTACTTACATATATTTTTAAATACTTACAGGAGTATTGGATTGATGAGCTTGAGTGCCACAATTATCGACGTATTAAAATCCTCTTTTCGGAAAATTTTAAACTACTTAACCCTAGTTAGCTGTAGACAAAATTGCTACACAAAATAAAACCGTAAATCCGTTGAATTTATGCATTGAAAGTATGTTCTTCAATGTCTATTGCTGTCTCGACGAACCAGTATGCTTTTTCTGATCCTCAGATGCGATGGTTTTGCTTTTGCTTGTTAACTTAGCCGCCAAGATGAAAATGCTTTTCATTAAGAACGATGATTTTTAAAGCAAACTCGTAGTCGTTTTTTTTTTTTTTTAATTTTTCGCACCTTTATTTAAAGGGTAAGTTATTCATTTCGTACCGCGAAGGCATAATACTGTCCTCCTGCCTGGATTTCTAGCAAAAAAAATCACTATATCAACATATACCACCATGTATTTTCTGAAATTGACCCGATAGCTGGCGCTGAGATTGTGAATTTGAAATAATAACATCGCCTGAAAAAAAGAGTTAAGTAAAAATAAAACTGATTTGCTTTGTGGAAGTAAACTTCGAAGACTTAAGCCTAGCGACCGCTAAACTCAGAGGTCTTGGATTTAAGCTGATTTCTAAATAGCAAGTTTTCTTATTTCTCTACTCGATTTTATATTAATGCCGGAATTCAGTAAGCAGTCTCAGTCTCTTATAGGGACAAAGGACACAATTTTACCCCAGTTGGCATTAAGCAGTCTCAAAATAAAGGCTCTAAGTTGTTACCAGGTTAAGCTGGTCAAAAAAATTGAAGCAAACAAAAAAAATTACAACGAAAACGCTAGGAAAGCCCGAACTCCTAGTCTTAAAATTTGAGACTAGAGATTATAACAAAATTACAGAATGCGGGCATAAGTTCGCTAAATGACAAGTCGTAGTTGCCGAATGTAGGCTTCTTTAGGTACCATATGCTGCCTTACATTCTACATACATAAATAAAACACAAAAAAATGATAACATACGTACACATATACATACATACATACATATGTACGTATAAAGATATCTAGACACGATACCACGCTTATATTTAGCGTATACTTTCGTCATTGTTCACTGCTGTTGCGGATGATGACATTTCAGCGTTATTCACCCAAATGAGCGAGTCAATTCGTGAGAACGAAGTACATACCATACACTTCTCTACGTAAATATGAATACAGCGTACATATCTACATACATACACATACATAAGTATGTATCGTTTTCCTCTTGCGGGCTGTGGGTATTATTACTTTTGCTAAACCTACTCACCGCTGCTACTGCTGGTGATCACATCGTTGCACGCGCACAGATATCCACACATACACCTGCAGCAACAGCAGCGGTGATATCAAACTGCTGCATAATCACCACACCATTGTATCCCCACATTCATACATAAGTATGTATGTACATATGTACTCTCAGCTGTAAAGTGAAGGGTGAAGCATTTGTGAACTTTTCATGCATAACTATGATTGTGTGTAGTATGTTCAGATGTTTGTATGCATGCATGCATGTGTGCTCTTACTATATACATGGTACCTGCTTATCTGGCTGGCTGGCTGTTGTTAACAGCCCCACACCCGTGTGCGTGTGACTGTGCATCATGGTGAATAACATAACAATGGCTCACACACAAACATGTGTATGTACTCTCGATTGTATGCGTTTATAAAATGTCAGTGGGTACGAGCGCTGTTGTTCTTCTGCATTTGTATGCGTAGTGAGAATGGTGTATTTGTATGCATGCATTCTGTCCTGGCATTGGCAGAGTTTTTCATGCGATTTCAGTTTTAGTCGAAAACGAGTGCTTGGAGTCTTCACATATTGGAGGATCAAATCCACGTTGAATTTTCTACTTTGAACGTTTGAATTTTTCTGTCTCGTTCACTCTCCGTGTGCCTGTGTATAGCGCAAATGCAAGTACATACATACATACATATACATTGCAAATTAAAGCTGAGTTAATTTGTTTTTTACTGAGTGTAACTAAAAATATTTAAATAAAAAACAAATTTTGAGAATAAAAAAAACAAGAATTTTCGGTGAACCGGATTGTTCGAATAAATGAAAAAAAAAAAAAAACGTGATTCAATTTTGATGAAATAAGGCAACTGATGTTGAAAATTTTTTGAAGTTTGTGAAATTACGATACGTTTGGTAATTCCTTTCGTTTTGTGGCGCGTATAGAGGACGACGACGACGAGTGAGATAATATAAAGAAATCGAGCGGCGGATATTCCTTAACTCGATGCTTCGTGGTACGACGAGATTTTAAGTCTGAGAGACAAACAGACACGGTTTGTGTGTGTTTGTTTGTACGTTTGTGTGCATGTGTTAAAATCCTGGTCTCTGAACACAGAGAAAAATCAAAATCCTCACTATAATTCGGTGTGCTTTTATTTTTTTAAATAATTTTTTTGAACGCAACTTTAAATTTGAAAGAAGAATTTTTAAGACAAAAATAAATTCTCGAAACGCATTTTATTCACGGCAAGAGTGCAATTTGAATTTAATAAGCAAAAAAAGTAACGTTATACGTGAAAAGTACATAGCGTTTTAAACTTCCAACAAGGCAGCAAATTCAATAAGATTTTGTAAGCCGAACAAAAAACAGATAGAAAGCAGAAAAAATTTAAGAAAAAACTCAAATTAACGTATCTAGAAAAATAAAATTTAGATAAAATTATCGAAACGTGCATAGCAAATAAAAAACAAAACCAAAATCAACTGTGAAAAAAAATTTTATTTCTATTAAAATTTCGTATTATAAAAATAAAAAAGGAATCGAGCAAAGCTAAACTACCAAAACTGTGATCAAGAAAGGAGTTTTTTGAGAAAAATACAATTATTGTTGCGTTGCAAAACACACAACCAGTGAGGCCAACAACAAAACGACTGCAAAGCCGTGTTGGATAATCAAACAAAGGACAAAGTAAGTTACAAAAGCTGACGAAAACATGTAAATATATTAAACAAAAAAAAGGAAAAACCGTTGGAGGTGTCAAAGGACATGTGCCATTTTCTAAATTGTCCTTGGTGCTATTTGTACGTCATTTTTTTGCAGTTACATTTGTACATTTTGTTGTGGTACACAAGCAAAAGTCAGCTATAAAAAGTAAAAAAAAAATTAGAATGACAAAAGTTTCAAAAAGAAATAAAAAAAATAAAATATCAAACAGTTTGATATGTTGAAAAAAATTTGGAAACACCAAAGTGCAAGTGAAAAAATCCATATGCTAGACTGCAAAACAACAGCAGGACATTCATACATACATATGTACATACATATGTATGTATGTATGTGCATAACAACAGCGCACAGGCAGCATGATGGGACGTACATATATGTATATGTACATATGTATGTATGTAGTATGACTGCTGTGGTGAATAGCAAATTTGCGAAAAACGCATAAATTTCCTTGCAAGAACACAAACGATGCCTGTAGCATAATTACCTCATTAACGCTTACAATTTTCACTTGCCTTTGAACTTTGCGAAATTGTGATAAGAAAAAAAGAATAAAATTCTCCTCTTTTTGCTTAAGTGCAGCCCAATGGTTTTGCAGTGTCATCGCGCATTTGAGTTGGGTTGTGTTGAGTTGGTGAGTTTCGTTTCGTTTGGTCTGTGGGCGCAGCTGTGCGTAGAAAAGAGTAGTCTATACACATATGTATATACTTACTTACATAAATACATACATACACAACTTGCACAGCTGCCCAAACGGCAGTGGCATATACATATATTTTGGGGACAAGTGCACGCTTGCTGGGATGCACTGAAGCGCTGGCGACAGTGTGAAAATTTCTTAGGCACTTGCAATGTGAGGGAAAATGTTAAATTGATATGAAAATAAACTCCAACAAAAAAAAAACACGCAAAACGCAAGAGTTTTTTTAATTTTTTTTTTTTGAGAGAGAAAGCGCCCATGAGCCAAAATGACATTAGCGCTATCGTATTTAGTAAGAAAAAATAGTGTAAACATACTTAATACATACGCTTTGTTGGCTGTGCTTTAAAGCAGCTTTGACGACGTGCTCACTATCTATTTTAATAGTTGGCGCTGTATGCCTTGTGTTATTTTTTTTTCGACTAATACGCTCATTATTCTTCATTTGCTGTTTTATATAATTCCCTTTTCTTGCCTTTATTTTCCTTTTTAAACAAATATAACAATTTGTTCGTTTGTTTGTCGATAAAATGTCATGTAGTACACTCGTTCATATGCAGATAATTAAGCACTTCCTGCCTGTATGTGCGCGCCCAGTTCTTTCTTTTGTTTTAAACTTTTTTCCCAGTCTTTAAATAGTATAGCCTTGGCTAGAAGATATTGATAGTTTTTGTTTGTTCGCTGAAAAAACCTGCATACTAGATATGCAAATATACATAGCTACCAACTCGTGTACTGAGTTGCAATTCTTATACTCAATTGCAATTATTTAACTTTTTTTGCTCGATTCACTATCTTCTAAAAAATGCAGTTGTTTTTCTTCTAATTGAATATGCACTTAAGCTACTTTTAATTTTATTTTCATTTGCATTTTCTTTTTTATTTTATAGTACGATTTGTGTTCTCGTTCTTATTTGTTTTTCCCTGTCACTATAATTTACTTAGAATAACTAGCTATGAATTTTTATTAATAATGATAAAATAAAAATTTGTTCCGGTTGTCTATGATTCATCAGCACCATCAGTTGCTGTTTATATTTTTACTTTGGTTTGTCCAATTCAATTTGTTGTTGCTTTTTTCACTGCTTCTTTCACTTTGTATGTGCCATTTACTAACAAGCATCTAAATACATATTCTTTTAGCTTTGCTGGTATGCTAGAAAACTATTAGATTGCAATGTTTGTCCAGTTGGCAAATTCAAAGACAACTTCTGAACAACTTTTTTTGTAAAGGTTCGGCTTGTCTAATGAAGTTATGCCCACTTGCCCTATGATTAGCAATGAGATAACGAAAATAATATTCCGTTTACAATGTACGAATAAACAGCATCTCAGTTATTAGCTCTGAGTTGAGATCTTAAGGCATTATAGATCAAAAAGCTGTACCACATTAATGTTTTTTGTTGCTATTATAAGTACTTTTTTCTAAAAAGCAAGGAAAGAGTACTTTGGTATTTCACTAAAATATGTTCACCAGCTTCTTTTTCCTTTACTTTTGGGTTTGCGTTTTTTAACATCTTATTTTATTTTTCTAGCATGACTTATCCTATCCCTCTCCCTCACGCTCAGACCACTTTAAAACTTCCTTTAGTTACTAACTGGGTTTCTTTGCAATATATTTGAATACAAAGTATAGACATAACCAGTCAACCTGCGGAGTCACTAATTCGAAATCACTGAACGTTGCACTAACCCTCTTAGGGAGATTTCTAAATAAGCAAATTCGCCGGAGCAAAATGCCACCTTAACCTAAGAATTATTTCAAAGATTCCGAGAAGACTTATTAATCGGATAGGATTATCTAAAAAAAAAACTATTTAAATGATCTGCACTCGGACCGCTTCCAAAACGCTTGCATATACCCAGCTGGAAAATGAGTGATTCATTCCTATGGATCTCAGAGTAAGCGAATGGTTAATGTTTTATTGAAATTTTGAAACAAAACAAAAAAATGTTATTCCCTCATGCTTTCATTCTTATATAAAACGGCCGTAGGTATGCAAGTGGGTTGATGTTTGTCTACCGCTCAGCTGATCTTTGGCTCGATTACCGTTGGAATGAACATTTTTAAATTCTTATTTGAAAGAAAAAATCCGACAGTATGATTTTCCTAAGACATCACCGTGCAAAAAGATGCATTCAGGAATGTGTGCTACCTAATGCCGATGTACAAGTATTCGACTATACATATGTACGTGACCATTTCCGATTGGGTAGTTAACAAAGTACTTATACTCGTACAAATGTAACAAAATGTGCGCATAAAATTCCAAGCGATTGTAATATCATGCTGGTCTGACTGTTTAATAACAATAATTTTCTATTCTTACTTCGTGTATGTATTTACTATTTGAGATAAGTGCAAATTTATATAATTTTATATACATATGTACATATGTACGTATCTACATATGTACAAATTTAATAAGAACGCATTTAAATACTTACAAACATATACTTAGTACGTATAAAGTGTTTATGCAGATATAACTTTTCACACTATTTATCTGAAAAGTTAACAAATGAAGGCGTATTGTCTGCTTGTCTGACTTTGTGATTTGGCAATTCCATACTTATCAGATAGGTGCGCGTGTGTGAATTGCATATTGTAAATACTCGTATGTACATATATACATATGTACATACTGTGATATTGAGATTAATATTATCATTTCTCACTTATACATTTCTTTTGAAAATAGTCCCTTATACATACAATACATACCTACATATGTACATACATACATATGTATGTACATATGCATACATATACACCAATGTTTAGATAGGCATGTGAGAATCCGCAACTTGAATGTGCTGTTGATTACACTTAGTATTTTATTTCTTTTCAATTGAAATCTAAATTGTTTCTTATCAGTAAACTGTAGATTGTTAACTACTAATATTCCATTTTCGCGATTTTATTGAATTACTTCTTCTGACTGCATAAAAAATAAGTAAATTTCCTGATTAAAAGCAAATGATTGAATAAAATATTTAAATAAAATTACACATGCACATAAATATAAATGCGGGGTGTTGTCAATGACATCTCAACAGCATTTAATCTCAATTTTCATTTTCATATGTATTAAAATACAAATGAAATTAAAAACAAACAAAAAATTAAATTTCCAAAACTTATACGAAATTCGCAAAAATTGAACAAATTTCTAAAAATTTCCATTAAAATATTCAACTTTTTTTTATTTATGATTTTTAGGAAAATTGTGGGTATGCAGTTTTGTTGAACAATCAATTTCAGTAAAGCAAAGTGCAAGTTTTAGTTGTCTAAAAACTACCGTTGATTTATTAGAATTTTTTTTGTCAAGGGTGTTGAGCATTTTCTTCCATAGAAATTAAGATTTCGATGATACGTTATATGGAAGAAATTGCTCAACTATTGAACTTGAAAAATTGTTTTTCAATATTTTAGATTTTCGCTTGTTTTTATACTGGTGGATAAGTTAAAAAACTCTTCGTATTTTTAAACTGAATTAAAATCACATGTTTTCAATTAAATAACAAGTCAAGTCCAATTCTCTCATTGATTAATTAGCAGATCGTATTTTGTGTTAGTAAAATTCCTGAAATTATAACTGGAATTTTTTTTTTAATCTATCGGGTGTTTTTTTTAGGGGTATAGAACTTCGAATTGAAATAAAACACAAGAAAATCGTTTTAAGGTCCATCAATTTGGCTTTATTGGAAGGATAATTTTATGCCATTAATGTTTAAATATGATTTCGGGCATGTGGCCGCCGCGGCTGGCTCGAATAAAGCCAATTCTACAGGTCCAATTTTCAACCACTTTTTCGAGCATATGGGGCCGTATGTCGGCAATAACGCCACGAATGTTGGCTTCCAATTCCCCTAACGTTTCTGGTTTGTTGGCGTAGACGAGCGACTTCACATATCCCCAAAGAAAATAATCCAATGGTGTCAAATCACACGATCTTGGTGGCCAATTGACAGGTCCATTCCGCGAAATTATGCGCTCAGCGAATGTTTCCTTCAATAAATCGATTGTGACGTGCGCTGTGTGGCATGTAGCGCCGTCTTGTTGGAACCACAACTCATCCACATTCATGCCATCCAATTCGGGAACAAAATAGTCGGTTATCATGGCTCTATACCGGTCTCCATTAACGGTAACTGCCTCTCCAGCATTATTGCGGAACAAGTATGGCCCAATGACTCCACCAGCCCATAGAGCACACCAAACAGTCAGTTTTTGTGGATGTAATGGCGTTTCAAGGGTCTCATGTGGATTCTCTTCACTCCAAATGCGGCAATTTTGTTTGTTGACGTAGCCATTCAACCAAAAATGAGCCTCATCACTGAACAAAATTTTGCGATGAAAATCAGCATCGAGATCAATCTCATTTTCGGCCCATACATTAAAATCACGACGCATTGCATGGTCTCGCGGCTTTAATTCTTGCACAAGCTGGATCTTGTAAGGTCGCAAGCCAAGATCTGTGCGCAAAATCTTCCATAAAGTTGATGGACAAAGCTCCAATTGCTGTGCACGGTGGCGAATCGATTCATTCGGGTCCTCTTCAACACTTTGCTCTACAGCGGCAATTGTTTCTTCGGTGCGCACTGTTCGACGTCTCTGCGGATGCGTATTATCACATAGAGTAAACGTAGTGCGAAAACGATCCATGGTTAACCGAATTAATTGCTCTGATGGACGATTATGTCGACCATAAAATGGACGGAGCTCACGGTAAACTTCGCGAACTGGACCATTATTTTCGAAATAAATTTGCACGATTTGCAAGCGTTGTTCTTTTGTCAACCTGTTCATGATGAAATGGCAAACCAAACTGAACATAAATGACATTAGAGTTGCCAGATTTGACCACAAAATGCCAGTTTTATCTCTATTCGAAAAACAAACCTGTAAAAAAAACACCCTATACATAAATTTATAATAAAATAATTGCGTTAGAAATTGATCTTTAAATTAAGGTATAGAGCTGATTATTAAGTTTTCTATAACATTATAATTTCGCAAACACCTCAGGTCTGCCCACCCAAGTATTATAAAATCGAATAAACGTTTTGTGATCACTTTTCTTCTTTCAACTCTACATCACCGTCATAAATTGCTTACCAATTTCGCAAAAAAAAGTAGCACACAATCAGACCTTGATTCTTATGTAAATATTTATTATTATATTAAGTCTCTCCAACTATTTTGTTTTTAAAAATACGATGACGCATGAAAACAACGGAAAAAGTTAGACAAAAAGCAAACAATTGCTGATTCATCCACTTTCTTAATAAAATTTCAAAATAGCTCTTTTCGATTATCGTATAACGATAATCTTTACATTTATAAAAATACAAAAGACAACCACAAAGAGTGGTTTTTAAAGTATTTATGACCCGTGAAATTCGTGAAAGCTTTTTCGCAAGTTGCGCTACTCTATTTGAAAGTGAGCTCAGCTATAAAGAGAGAGCTTAGCTTCTCTGTACATTTATGTGTATTTTCTAAAAAAAAAAAATTTTAAATAATAATTTTTCTGTTGAAATCTGCGTATGTGTGTGTTGTATTATCAATTCCAGACCTTAACTTCCTAACCAGAAAGTCATATCTGAATTTCTGGTATTTATTTGCGGTTTTACTGATATGACAAAATAACTCAAGTATTATACAGATATTGTACATACGCATACATGTATTTACTTTATAAAAGTGATGAAATAATGCTGTTAAGTTTCGCTGAGAGTAATTTGCATAGCTGGTATGTGTTTGCTTAACTGAAAAGGTAGTTTTATAAATGCACGAGTAGACGGTGAAGTTGTCGAAGTTTGTCGATAAAAAGCAAGAATATAAATTTGCGTAAATAAATATGTAAATACATACATACATACGAGTATGTTTGTATAAATGCATAGTGTTTGAATATACTTCTTTGTTTAATCTACAGCTTGCTTTACTTCCTAGTTGTAATTGTATGTACATACATACATACATATGTATGCTTTCATGCATTTTTCTCTCAGATAATTTTATTAAAACAGAGTCTTGAAATTTTTTGTTTTTTGACATGGAAGCTATTGTCAGTAGTTACTTTCTAAGTACCTGGTCTCCAGAAATCTTTGAATCTTCGAAAGTATGTTTCAGCAATTGTACAAGATATTAAAAATTCAGCACTTTTATTTTCCTACATATTTCTATAAATACAACGATTTTTTTTTTGTTACTGTAAAAGATGCGAGCCAGCAAATTCAGCATGCAGGCAATCCCTACTGGGTTAGTGAGCTCCCACTGTGCTTGCAAAAATATAAGAAATTATATTTTTATTTATCCGTTATTCAATCATTCGTGTCGATATGCAATTGCTAATGTTAGCTGATGCAATAAATGTTGTTGTTGCGCGCAGACAGTCGGTAAAGTTTTTATTATTAGTATATATGTACATACATACATATTTATATTTAAAGAGCTCATAAAATTTGCATAATTTATGTTATGACGTCAATAAATGCTTCAGTATTCAACAAAAATAAAAATAATAAATTGAGTTATTTTTGAGAGAGATACTACTACTCCAATGAGGCTGGTAATTAGTTTGCTGCTTTGCCCTAAAAGGCGCAGTTTAAGCGCCTTATTCATCTCCGATACGACCACAGTAAGCTAATGATTGCTGGAACGAATAGAAATTTGCTTCACAAGGCGATATGACATATCACATTATTTGAGTTGAAATCGTTTAACAAAATGAGCTTGGTCACACAACCCATGCCAATAAATATTTGCTTAAACTAAGAAGAAAGTTTTATTTTGAAAAATTTTTCTTTTATTTTCACTTATTAATTTATGCGAATGATTTGTTTTATCGAACTCCAGCTGATTGTATGCGATTTCATCTTATTCCAATATTTGCTGTATTAATCATACTTAAGATAATAAATATAAATAGTACGTTCTCGTAAAACCACAAATTCGAGTTAATGCATCTTTTTGGTGTTTATTATTAAAACCTACTCATAACCCCGTAGTTAACCTTACAAATACTTTTCCTTTACCTCGCTTTAAGCACAACTTTTATTTAGCGCTCATGGGAATGCAACTCTATTTTGGTTTCGGATTTTGGCTGCACTATTGAAAATTGTGACATCACTTTTGCAAAATTTGAACGAATGACTAACTGTTTTTACAGTTCGTATAAGGGCAAGTAAACAAACAAATGTCAAATTCTGACTTTGTTAAGCTACCGAAGTGAATGCTTGACAACTATTCATAAACACAATACCTTAAAATCGAGAACAATTTTGATTCTTAGCTACTTAAAAAGTTCAACTTAATTGTTCTACAAAAAGCTTACAAAAAAATGTCTGAGAAAAACTTAAAAAAATTAATTTATTTTTAATTTTCTGCAAAATTTTAAACTTGATTTTTGTTAGCAAATAAACTGTAATTTAATGGAAATTAAATTAAAAGCAAATATGGTAGAAAAAAAAGCGTGTGTATGTATTATTCGCTGCGAGTTTCAAAGTTTAGCGAAAAATATAAATCACTCACATAATGTACATTCATACAAGTGTGTACGCATGTAAAATGTAATACAATATTTGTTTGAACCAGGGATGGCCCATTAAATTTTTAAGTTTTATCTATTTTGAGAAAAAATGTATCCGAAAACATAAATGTGTACCCAAAATTTAAATATAAATATAAATTTTTCTAACTTTACCTAATAAGAGAATTGATATTGTACCCGGAAAAGGTGTGTATTTTCATCACTGACTCGATTAAAGTGACAATAGAGAAAAACAAATACTCAATGTGCACTCGCTGCTGCTAGAATGAGTTTTTCAAAGATTGAAACTTGCAAGTGATAAAAACTGAATGAGCAAATTAGACATAAAAAATTGCTATTATTTCTTTAAGAACATTTACAGCAACGGGGAAAATAACTCTTTCTTTCGAAATAATAGAAAAATGTTTCTTGTGCTATTTTTTGAGAGCTGTATTCTAAACTTTAAAGTAAAAACAATCATAAACGAATATATAGAAATTCTATATAACCCTAATAAAAATATATGCACCTACATATGTATGTACATAAACAAATAGTCATTTATTTACATACATACATACATATGTACATACATGTATGTACGTAAAAATAAAATGTCTAGCTGATACAGCATAGACAAGTATTAATGCAGTCAATCACTTTTTTTTATGTGTATGAACTTATGTATGTATGTATGTATGTATGTATGTATGTATGTATGTATGTATGTATGTATGTATGTATATATATATATATATATATAAATAGGTACGCGTGTTCTTGAGTAAGCAATTAAATAGACGTAAACTACGAACGTTTAATGACGCTTTTAAAATAACTAAATGTGCTACACTGATCGTAGGTACGCATCAAAATTTGCATTAACTCGTACATAAACATTAAGCACAAATGTCTGTATGTATGCACATTATGTACATATGTATATCTACATTATTGTAATGTTAAACTAAAGCCCACACAATACAAAGCAAAAAAAAAAAACAACTAGCTGATTGCGAAAGTTACACTTACATACGTATGCACATATGGTACACCGATATACACATGTGTCTATTTATATTTAAAACAGATGTACACGTGTTTGGGATTGGCTCAGCCCAAGGCGGTCATATGCACATACATATGTACATATGTATCTTTGTATATATATTGTGTAGGTATGTTTGTATGCACAAAAAATTAGGTTGCGTGTTATCCTCCGGATTACTAAAATTTATTATATTTTAAGACTTTTCGACAAAATATTTAGAGAAAATACTAGATTTACTTGAAATAGACTGAATACATATCGCCAAAAATGAAACGTTTTAACAATAAAATAGTAATGAAAAATTATTTATTTTTTTAAAATTATTCTCAGATGATAGAACTGTTAATGGAGCTTCATAAAAAATATATTTTTAAAAAACTTATTTTTATTCATAAATACATGATGCTACATAGATTAATTTAAAAAAATTAATATTTAATAACATACCGACGAAACCAATAACGGATATTATATGTTATTCCCCACAACAGTAACTTTAATCAATTCATATTTACTTAATTTTTTAAAATTTCGAGTAGATAAGAGTTACACAACTTTTTTCCACTTTCTAATGCATTTATATTTTTTCATTTTTATAAGCGGTTTTAAAAAAGCATACGCATAAATCTGTTGTTCAAAGTTTTTAAACTAATGCCAACATTCAATACTTCATTTAATTGAGCGAGTGCCATTAATCTGACTTTATGTCACTATTGTATTCTTTTTTTTGAGGAAAGAGTAGTCTGCTCTTATATGTATGTATGTATGTATAAAATCAGACTTTGAGCTACACTTTGGCCTAACTTAGGCGGAAAATATCTAACATCAAAAGGAAAACGCTGTAAAAAGTGTTTAAAATGAATTTGTTTTTGTTATTTTCCAGCACAACGTAGAAGCTTAGTTTAAAAAAAAATACTAACCAGCATACTACTACTGTACTACTGTACATGCATGTGTATGTAAGTATGTGTGCTCATTATCATGATTAAAAAACTCGGTTAATTTTGACAAATATTAGTCATTTCTTTTTCCTGATATATACCTTCAATGCTTTCTAAATTTTTTTTTCTTTTTGGTATTCAGATTAAATTTGAGTATATTATTATGCATGTTGCAAGTGGCTTATAATTACTGTTGTAAGTGCCGCAAAATCGTAATATCGTAAAATTTTACATACATATGCTGCAATTTAATTGTAGAGAAAAATTTGTTAAAAATCGTAACTTAAAATTTTTGTAATTTTATGTTTTTATGACATTACGAGGTCATAAGCTTTGGCGCGCAGAAGGCGGGAAACCACATACATGCACTTAAAATATACTTAACTCAGGGCTGCTCAACAAACGAAACGATACCATTTTGTTTTGTTAACGAGCAAAATTAACTTAACGAAATGAGTTTGTTGCGTTTCGGCGCCATGTTATCAAAACGAAATCAAATCGTTAATGTTGCAACGTTATAAAATTTCCGTTTTCGTTAATTTTAATGTGCCTAAAAGTATGCAGCGCTTCTGTTTGCGACGAGTCAATCTCCAGCGTTTTTCTTAACGTTTTAACGTTAACGCCAGCATTTCGTTTCGGTTAAAAACGTAATGAAATTTATTATGATAATTGCTTTAACGATAATATTTTGAAATGTTTCAACCGAAACAAGAGAAAACATTTCGGAACGGTTAAATTAAACGTTGAAATGCATCCTTGACTTAAATGCATTTATAATTATTTGAGAATTTATTTTGTTAAGGAGACTCTCGAAAAAAGCAAATCGCCAGCGTATTCACAAAATTGCTGCCATTTTGTTTTGTACTAAAAAAAAAAAGATGAAATTCAAAAAAAGTGCTTATAAATACTGACATGTTTATTCTTTGATGTTTTCATTAACCCAAAAATCCTTAACTGACCTATTTAAATTTTGCGCCTCAATTAGCAGACTTCATATCTTCTTATTTCCAAACCTGAATTATGCCTATTTAGAAAAAAAAAAAACAATGATTACTCCAAATTTTGCAATGTTCTCAATTCCACGTTCGATGCTTTATATTTACATAAATATCTTGGCTTTCTGCTTAATTTTTTCACTCATTGCTGACAGTTTTTAGGGCGGGTATGGTGCGTGTAGGCTGTGCGGCGTACACCTTGGGTATTAACGGGTTGGTTGTATTGTTTAAAAAATGTGTAGGCTTCCACAACTGCCAATGTTAGCCATTGTATTCAATTTTCAATATTTCGTTGTCTGTCTGTATGATTTTCCTGGCTTTTTGGCTGCTCTCAAAACTTATTACAGTAACTCATTCGCTAAACCAGTGGCAGCTTTGTATGTACATGCTTTTTCTTCTCTCTCTGTGCAGCGGTATAAGTGCCAAGGTTATAAATAGTTTTTTTTTTTGTGTGTTTCTTTCACTCGCTTCCTACTTAAATACATACATAAATATGTATAGTATGTAGTATATACTCGCATGTGCCTCTTAGGTCAAGTAGTGCTTTGGATGCTGCCTGTTGGTCCAAGTGACTTTACTACTTCGTAAGTAGTCGCATATCTACATACATACATACTTGTCTTTTAGTTTAGTTTAGTGAGTGCCTCGGGTTCATTAGACATACATATGTACTTACATATACATACATATATGAGGAGAAATCTATAAGTGTGTGTTTATAAACTGTGCCTACACGCCCGGCGACAAAAGTCTGCATAGCTGCTTGACTTTAATACAAAGATTTATTGAGTTGATAACGTCTCCAAATGCGTTTTTATATATATTTGTAACATAAATACATTTAATGTTTGTATGTTCATATGCAGATACCGTGCCTGGGTGTGTATGTGTGTGTGTGTGTGTGTTTGGGCACCCTACTTTTGGAATGCGGTATTAAAAATAAAAATCTAGGTCAACACACGCAGTGAAGTGTAAAAATATCAACATTACATTTAAGTTGCACGTTTCTTTTATATTCTTTCATTTACTTATATATTTTTTTAATGTTTTTCTTTTTTGGTAATGCTTGTTGTTTGCCTTTTTATTGTATGTACATACATACATACATATACATACATACAGATACATAGGTGCATATATGTACATACAGTATTGTGCGAAATATGAACAACAACTTTCAAAATGGTATTGCTCTCGACTTGTTTCTAAATTTTTAATAATTACCACCCAATATATAGTCCGATCAATAATATAAACCATATAAATGAAATATTTAATTCTTTCAAAAGGTTTAAAAAAATTAAACGAATTGCAAATGAAACAAAAAATTCTTAAAAATCAACGGTAGTTTTGAATCACTTCAAGCTTGTACTTACTGTACTAAAATTTAATGGGCTACAAATCTGCATATTCGAAAATTTTCCAAAAATGTTAAATTTTTTTGAATATTTGAATGAAAATCTGTTAAATTTTTTGTATGACTAATACAAAGCTTGAAGCTTTGGTTAATTTAGATTTTGTTACAAAATTGCCAGTACTTTAATTGAAAAATAATAACAAATAAATAAATAAAAATTTAAAAAATGTGTGAATTAAAATTTTTTAAATATATTTTTATTGGCTATATTTTGCTGAAATGCACTAGTAAAAAAATTCTCAAAAATCAACGATAATCTTTAGGCACTTGAAACGTGCATTAAAATTGAATGGATATGAGAAAACTTTTTTTTTTGTATTCGTATAATGATTGAAATTTGCAGCATCATTGGTTAAAATTACCGGCGGTTAGCTATTCAGCGATTACTTATCTGATGTATGGTATTAACTGGCGCTACTAGTTCCAGGTTTTGCTTAAAAATTTATGTTATTCTAAATAAAAATAATGGAAATTATATGAAAGGAAAATTAATTGCTAAAACCTGTTAATATTAGGCACTTTTATTATTTTGCGCACAACTGCATGTATTTAACTTCTAAAGGTAATGTTTTTTTGTTATATTTATATTTGTTTATTTTTTTCTTAGTTTTTTTCTTCATTTGCTTCGTTTATTTGCCAATATTTTTTCTTAATTTTCTTTTCGCTTTATTTTACATTGTATGCTTCGCATTTATTGCGGCATCATTTAAAAACATTTTTTATTTGCATTTACTCGTTATAATTGATACACACATATGTACATATGTATGGACGTACATAAATACATGCAATATAGTTTAAGCACATATACTCGTATGTACACACAAACATATCTACAATGTGTGCTCAAAACGCGACAAATAAAAAAATGCATATCAGACAATTCTTGCAAAACACAAGCGTATTCGTATGTATGTATATTCCTTTATTTTTGCCAGCTTTTATTTTTATAAGTTGTGTTAAACTCGAATTTCGCTGCCATTTTTCCTACTTCTCGTATCTGTTATTTGTTTTTTTTTTTTTGCTTAGCTCTACAAGCTCTCATACAAATATATATACATACATAGTATGTATGCAAGTGAGTGTGCGCATATTGAAAAATAATCGAAATGTCTGTCACGCGCCTTCAATTTACCACGTCGACTACATACTACGTCTCGCCGTTTTCTTCCTAGCGCGCGCTCTCTTCGCTCGTTCGCTCGTTTCTGCTGCGATATCGCCACAAATGCTGATTGGCATTCGCCTGTGCTTTATTGTTATTGTAGATTTTTTATAATTTATTTTTACTCCAACGTTGATTTAGTGAATTAAACTAGAAAATGAAAATTTCGCTCGAAAGTTCGACAAATAATTTGCATGAAGATTTCATGCTTTAATTTTATTTTTGTTTTAAGGCACTGTTAATTTCACAATTTTATACTAATTTTGCATAATTTCTAGAGTTTGCCGTCACAGTGTGGGTATTATGTATTTCGGACATTCCAAATTACAGCGTATTCTTTATGAAAGTTAGTCATACATTTCTACGTTGATTATTTGCCTCGTAAGTATTTAATTATTGCGATCAGTGATGAGTTCAATGAACATGTTAATCGCAGGCTAACAATATTCGGCTGAAAAATATATTTGCTTAGTATTGTTTTTTGATTTGAGTTATCGATTTGCACTATCTGTATGTTATGTGATGTGATTTATACATTCTCATTTGCATAAACCATGTCATTCGCAATACATTCGGATTTAGAGACATTGCTCCGTAGTTGTAGTCAAGTTGAATACAGCCTTTGGCCATTATTTTCTACCGGATTTTTGTCAAAATAGCTATTTCTAACTTTATTAGAGTCGACTTTATATTGACTATAACTACGCGCAATTATTTTTTAGAGTCTAAAACCACATTGAACTGCCGTGTATGTCTTTTTGTGTTCATACGAGTGAATTGAAATCAAAGATTATTCATTCCGAAACAAGTTTTACTCGTATCAATCATTTCTTATTTGTCTCAACTGTAACTGCCTTCCTTACTTCTCTTTGTCATTTTCTGGCAGCAGTTAGCTGCTTTGAGTACATACATACATATGTACATACATACATACATACATATGTACTATAATTTAAAGTCGCTAAGAACTTCTCTTTGGTTTTGCCATCTTGGAATCGAATTTGTTAACCTTAATTTTTAGATATCTTGTTAGGTTTAGATTTGTTTTGCTTGATTGTATGATTGTTTTTTGGTCACTAAAGATTTGAGTACCTTACGCTTCTCATTTGTATAAAACTATCCATTCAATCACTATTCCAAGATCATCGAGATAAAAACGGAGAGATGTAGCAGGGATTCCATATTCTTACTTAACTTTTGCGTCTATTCCGATTTCATGTAAATTTATATTAGTCTAGCAGTGCTAGCGCACACTCTGTCGTCAGCCTTAGTCATGATTCTGTCTCTAGTGACCTTTCACCTATTATTTAATTCCTTGGAAAGCAAAATTTCGACTGAACATAAAAAAAAAGTAATTTTTATTCGTAGTCATAATTTTTGCCTACGAAAATGCGATGTGCAAATTTTAAACTTCGTGCGAACTACCATAAACTCCGATATACCAATTTTTGAACGAATTGTACACTCTGTTTCTACAATTCCAAAACACACATCGATTCAATTATTCAAATCATTGAACAATATGCAATTTAATAATGATTTAATTAAAAAACCATTTCCTCATTTTCATAAATCTTTAACGAGTATTTAATAAATCTTGTTGTTCATAAACCTTGTCTGCCTTTACATTTTGCCGTAAGTATTTTCAGCAAATTAAAAGTATAGAACAAATATTTGCATAATCATCAAATGACTATTGAAAAGTGTATTTACATTTATGTGTTCCTTAAATTATATACAGTAGTTAACAAACAATATACTTACATGCACAAACATACATTCATACTTATTCGCATAAAAAACATTTCATCAACGCTTTTGTGACAAATTAACCTTGTGCCTCTGCGCGACTTATATTTTGCTGCAACTAAAAGCATAAATTAAAAAAAAAAAAAAAAAACAACTTGTATCAACCATATTCGTTATGCTACTGCAGTGCTCACATTAAAACATGTTTTTCATGACTTTTTTATGCTACAATAAATTTATTTTTTTTATTTTTTCGACATTGCAATGTCGCGCTCGCTATGCGCAGTGATGGCAAAGTGTTGCAGAGAAAAGCTGCAATTAAAATGTATGTAAATAAAATGCAAAGTGACAATGTAGTAATTCAACATTATTTTCCTGTTTGCTGTACAAGACAAAAGAAAAAAAAAAAGAAAATATGTGAAACTCTGTTGTTTGATAAATGCTGTACTGCTGCAATTTAACAGCACAACATAAATATTCATAAATAGTTAATGCTGCTCTTAAAACTTCTGAAACTGCTCTTTAACTTCATAGTCAAAGCTTAACTCTGGCTCGTTAAATTTTATAGATCAGCAACATTTTTATGTACATAAATACATTCACTTAAAAATTTATGTGATTCTAGATTGGTTAGTCAGTCTGATATTGCCACACTCATTCGTCCTTTTATATTCGTATGGCTATAGGTGCTGCTTCTGGCAAGACTGAATGATAAGCCAAGCACATTTTTTGCTTGCTTTTATTACATATGTATAAGTATGTACATACTTATCGCTAATACTGTATGCATGTACATATGTAGTTATGCACTTAATAAGCGTAAACATATAACTACTAGGTATGTACCTAGTTACAAGCTAGTTATGTATGTACATACATATGTATATCGTGGTGCTAGTAAAGTTCAACTAACTATTAATGATATTGTAAAAATTATAGGTCTCGCCACTGCTTGGGTTTTTTTTTGTCGATCGACCTATTAAATTTTTGTTACGATCCCAAATAGTTGACTGGCGCACATCTTATAATAATTTTTCCTATTTTTAGAATTTGTTTAGTCATGAAGGAAAATATTTCTAAAAATGAACACAATGGCGCTCACTAGGATTAATTTAAAAATTTGTTATTCGAGCTCGACTCTAGCACAATAAATATATTATTCTAAGTTTTTGCACACTTTGGGAAATAATTGGATACAATTTTGGTTATCAAGTCGATCATTATCAGGTTTTCTAAAGTATGTGAATAATGGGAAAACATTTTTAAACGCCAACTTGAGTATATAAATTATTGTCATGCTGAAAATAAATTTGAGAACGACTCTGATTATAAAACCCAGAATTTTATTTCCGTTTGAAAACAATTTTCAATAATACAATCACTCAAAAGCTTTAATTTGAAACATACAGGCCTGTTTTGAATTTCGAGTTGTTGGAATAAAAGACATTGCTATACATCGAAAGCGAGCTTTTATTTTTGGTTTTAAAGTACTGCCTCTCATTCTCCGAAATGAAAAGAATAAGTTCTAGTCCTCACGGAACTGAAGAAGCCAACATCAGAATAAGGAGAAAGGATTAATACATTCCGATTCCGACCAAATTTGTTGTAATCGAAATTCAGAATAGGCCTGATAAACTTGAGTATTTACGAGTATGTATGTTTTTTTTTGTCTAAGGCTTGAAACTTGAACGAATTGGAGAATGATTTTCTCAAAGTCTTGAACACATGATTGAGGATTGTAGATATCAGCTTGGTGTTCAAAGTTTCTCAAATCAGTAATTTTAGGATAATATGTATACAAAATAAAGAAAAAGAAATCCAGTTTGTTGAATGTAGATTTTTCAGCTTAATTTCGAGCGTCTAAAAGACCAACACCTAAAATAGCAAAAAAAAAAAAAAAAATGTAAAAAAGCGAAGCGATCTAAATGTCTTATCAAATTAAATACAGAAAGCCATTTATTTACAGCTTTTCTGTTGCGTTATACAATTTTATGAACTTTAAAAATGACTTACGATGATTTTCATACCCAGACTGGGCGTTAAATATTCGCCATTAAAAATGTTGGCTCAGCTAGAATGTCAGGAGCTGTAGTTAATATGACGCAGTTATATCAGTTATTTGGCTTTTAAATATTGCTTTTGTTTTGTAGCCTTTAAAGCAGCTATAAAAATGCACACATACATATGTATCTTCAAATGTGAATGTGCTCTAAACGCGCGCGCGCCCACCAGCCTCACTCGAGTTCGTCGCTCTACAAAGTCTTTGAACGGCCTTCAGTGGCGAGCTGATGAGCGCTTCTTTAACTTTGTGCATACGTCTGTACATACATACATATGTACATATGTATGTATGTGATAATATCTTTACGTATTCATATAGAATGTACATATATACTTACTATTTTTAGCTACTTTGCCTGCGTTGATATCGTTAAATGAGTATGTGTTTTTTTTTTCTTTTTTTTTTAAAGACTTTATTGGATCTTCTACACTTCTAGCTGCGTAGTTCATTCGCTTTCTCAACTTTGTTACAGGGCAACTTTGCGTATCTTAAGTTTTTTAGTGCGGGCATTTATTGACTTTGCTCGACAATGTCTTACGTCCTTAAAAGTAAACAACCCAAACTCGTACTTAGACTCATACAAAAATATGTAGACAGATACAAAAATATGTAGACTCATACAAATATACGTATGTACGTAATGGTACAGTGTTTCATTCATACGAGTATATATTACATAATCAAAAAAGTCGCATAAAAAAAGTTGCAAACTTTAAATAAAAATGTATAAGACATATTTTATTGAAAAATCATACTAATAAAAATTTATAAAATCTAAGAAAATTAAAAAAAAATAGTGTATGCAGTTTTAAAGTCCATTAAATTTTAAATAACGAAGTTTATTTTTTAGGGGCTGTTCTGTGCACTTTTTTACATTCATGTGGAATTCATCGCCAGTAAAAAAAAAAAATTCAAAAATAATAGTAATCTTTATCTAAAATACGTAATGGTACACTGTTTCAGCTGACAATTTTTTCTCGTTGATTTGTAACAAATATATACGAGTATATGTATGTTACATAATCAAAAAAGTCGCATGAAAAAAGTTGCAAAATTCAAACAAAAATGTATAAGACATATTTTATTAAAAAATCATACTAATAAAAATTTATAAAATCTAATAAAAATTGTGAATCTAAGAAAATTAAAAAAAAAAACTAGTGTATGCAGTTTTAAAATCCATTAAATTTTAAATAACGAAAGTTAATTTTTTAGGGGCTGTTCCGTGCACTTTTTTACATTCATGTGAAATTCATCGTCAGTAAAAAAAAATTCAAAAATAATAGTAATCTTCAGCTACCTCAAACTTGCACATTAACACTAGCCGCCATCTTTTGTAAGCGACTTGCAAAATAACACTAGGTAGTTTATCGCATAGCGTGGAAAGCAACAACAAAAAAAAGCCAGTTGAGTTGAAATAACCCATTTGAATCAAACTCGCCTAAACAATAGCCGACCTCATTGAAAGTGTTGGAAAGTAAGAAAGTGGTGCTATTGTGAATAGATTATTGGAAATTACTAAGGGAAATTTGCAAAGTGTTGGGAAATTTTCGCTAAACATTAAAATAAGTAAATTAAGAAGATGGAGCAGACGTAAGTAAAATCGCCTCTTTTAAGTTTTTAATTAAACCATGTTGATGAATGTTTTGCTAAAAATATAAATACTTTAAATTGCCGAATGTGACATACAAGCATTTACACATTTCTTGTTGAATATTGAGTCTTAAGACGATTTGCAAATATGGCATAATCTAAGCAATAAATACACGATAATTTATTATTAGTTATTATTTTTGATTAAATGAATATGTTTATCGACGATTCTTCAGAATAACTCATTTTGTTTACTTTTGCTAGCAAATAAGATAATAAGATAGTTGATTATAAGCGTGTTGGACGTTCTTTTGCAAGTCGCTTACGAAAGATGACGGCTACTAAAATGTAGCTATACTCAAAAAAAAATTAAAACTTTTGTCGCCCGATTTTTCTTAACGAAAAAAAAAAAAAAATAATAACAAAAAATAAAAAAATGTTACCTTGAGAAATATTGGTAATTATAAAAAAAAAAACGATCTGGTAAATTTTGCTCACCACTGTACATATAGTATGCGTGCATTAATTCCTTGGTGTCTGCGTCAATGGGGCTTGTACGCTGCAATTTTCCGAAATAAGTCAATAAATTGTTTACGTGCACTTCAGCAAGACCGGAGACGTACATACATACATAGCTAATCGGTTGTGCCGTGCCACGGACCAATTGAAGGCAAACGGCCGGTCAACATGCTCGAGACTGCATACGAGTATCTACATACATACATACATACATACATACATACATAAGTACATATGTATGTACACGTGTTTGTATGTATGCTGTTTGTGTTTGCTTTTTGTTTGTGTCGTATCGAGAGCTTTTGTGTTTTTGCGGCGTTCATTTAAAAAATTCCTCGAACTGGTTTCTTATGCACTCAAATTCGTTTGGTTTTCACTTGTGATTTATTTGGTTGTTTTTGTACGCTGTCCACCACGTCGCAACGTGCCTACAAAACTACTACATAGTTGGTACATTGTTGTTTGGCTTCAATAATTTTGTGTGCATGTATTTGCTTTGCAAAATTTTCTTTGGCTTTTTCTTGCATTGCTGGACCAAATTGAATTCCAAAAAAAAATATATATGTATATATGTATGTATGTATGTACATATATGTGCGTACATAGCATATTGTTTAATTGGGAATGACTGGCGCTGTGCAATGGCGGCAATCAAGCCGAGAACCAGGCAGTCAGACAACCCGACTTCCAACGCCCCATTCGCATTCGTTTGATGCGTTTTCATAAATTTCACAGCAGAATTTATGACGGTACGCACCTCCTGCGGCCGGTCGTCGCTGCAAACTTCGCCACAATCTTTATTATTTATGTTTCGGTACGCCATCTTACTCTACCTACTATGTACATATGTACATATGTATATGTACATATATGCACCATTCATATGCACAGTTAGTACACACAAAATTATGTTCTTGCAGCGCCTTGAATTGCAGCCTCATCATCTTGCACCAATTTCACATTAGTTCCATACATACATACATACAAAAGCACACTTTATGACTATCGCAACAGCCTCTAACCGCGAGCGGTCAAGGCAGCCAAACAACAAATCGGGTAAGCGGGGGCAGCCGTGCAACCAACCAACTAACCAACCAACCAACCAGGCAACCAATTATTCGACCAGCGCTACTCCTGTCAACGTTTCTGTGCCAGTTGCGTTGTTCATGGTCGGTGTTTTATTACACCGTCGCCTCAGTTCCAATTTCAGCACCGTTCCGGCCAAACCATGCCCACTAACTTGACTTGTTCTACATCCCACCTAGCAATGCGCCAGCTAAGAGCAACTTGTTTGGCACGTCTGCCTGCCCCATTTCCTGCCTGGTTGCCTACACGTTGCTTACCTCCAGGCGTCTGTTTGCCTCAATTCATACATCACACCAGTGTGCTGTGCATACGTTACGTACCTACATACATACATACTTTATGTTCCCATGCGGTGCAACATTAATCTTGATATTTCTTTAAATAAAAAAAATGAAAAATGATATAAAAATGCTTAAAATGGGGTAAATTTTATTTATGTGTGCACTTTATTAGTTTGCAAGTTGTTGTGTTAAAAAAGATGTTGTACGTTCATTTAAGTTGAAACGAGAAAATTTTCGCATTTAATGAATAAGCGTGAAAAAGTAGTATATGAGTTTACTGAACTAATGTTTGCAGGCAGGGTTGCATGCATACATAATCAAGTATTTGCGTGCACTACATCCGATTTTCGAATTGTCCAAAGTAATGAAAAATAATTTTAGTTTTTGTGTAAAACAATAGCAAACAAATACGAAGATCGATTAATTACAAGTGTATTAATGCACAATAAGGCCTTTGGTGCATTAAATGCATCAAAACGACAAAGCGACCGTGTTTGTATATGTTTTACCCTTCTGGAACTCATTTTGTCTTCGATAACAAATACGATAACACATACAATTTATTGTGGCCGCTGTGGTCGAGTTGGTAGCGGTGCGTGCTATAACTTGATATGCCGGTGAGTTCGAGGTTCGAATCTCAGTCAGGGCAAGCAAAATCTTAATAATAGAAAAAGTTGTTTCTAATAACGGTCACCCCTAGGCAGGCAATGGCAAACCTCCGAGGGTTTTTCTGTCATCAAAAAGCTTCTCATTAAAATACATCTGCCGTTCGGAGTCAGCACAAAACTGTAGGTCCCTCCATTTGTGGTATAAAATAAAGACGCACACCACAAATGGTAGGAGAAGCTCGGCCAAACACTGTGCTATATAGTGTACGCGCCAAAATTATTATTATATTACATAAAATTTACAATTTGTTTTGTGAAGCGAACGATTCAAATTACTGCGTCATTGCGATGTACTCATCTCAACAATTTCTTCAAAATTAATGTTAGACCTAGTAGAATAAGCAAACCGATACCTACGACATCGGAAACGCTGGCGACCCTTAGCTGACATTAGAAGTGTATATTTTAATATAACATAATCCCTATTGAACTCTTTAACATTTGGGCAACAATTTAAAATAACGATCTTGTAATTAGCGTATCAGTATTGGAGCTCGCACATTTTGTTATTTTCTAAGGACTATGCAGTACAATTTATGTAGTTGTGCTAAATTTTAATCCCTTCTTAACATTGTTGCGAAGCATAAAATCCCCTCTAATTATACCTTCTTCCTTTCGAAGGCAGCAACCGATGTTAATTGTGCTAACGTTCCCAGAAATCATTTGCTCGCACTGCTCCCAACCACATCCATTCATATGTATGACTACATTTGCCAATCGGTTCCATGGGTTCCGGCCGCAATTAATCCCAAGCATTAATGTATATTTGTAGCTGAATTTTTCTTTATTCTCCGTTTTATGCGCTCTGCGCGACGAGTCAATACAAGCTACCATTTATGGCATATGTATGTACATTCATATAACTTGACTGGTTATTCAATTTCTTTCTTTTTACCGTTGTGGCATTTTCATTTTGCTGCTATAATTCACATTCTTGTACGTTATACTTCCTACCCAAGCATCGCTTATTTCCTACATTGCTGCCAACTAACGAACATTGCCTGCAGTGTCTGTACCTTTTTTCACCACTAATACGATATACATAATACGTATGTACATACATATGTACACACAGTGGGCGACAAAAGTCTACGTACTGCGTTGTTTGTTGTTTTAGAATATTTACAATGTTTTTCGTATTAGAAAAATGTAACCAATAACTTTCAAAATTTCAAACTTTTTTATTGTAATGCTACGAACAATTGGCGAGTACGTAGTTTTATTAAACCTTCAATTTTTCATTCAACAAAGTGAAAGTTTCAAGTGACTAAAAATACCGTTGATTTTTGAAAATTTTTTTCACCAAGGATGATATGCTTTTTTTTTGTCATATAAAAATAAAAAAAGGCGCGAAAAAATTCTCAAAACTACACGGAAATCCTTAGCACTTTGTAAAACTTAAATTTAATAGACTAGAAAACTGCATACATGAAATTTTCTGAAGATGACAAAAAACTTAATTTGAAAAAAAATATCTTAAATTTTTAACAATATTACAATTTTGTATTATTACTAATTTTCATTAAAGCAATAATCCCAGAAAAATCGAACATGAAAAACGTTGCTCTAATATTCTAAAAAAAGAAAAAAACTATTCGTACGTTGACTTTTGTCGTCTTTGTTGTATTTCGTTAAGACAGTCTGCAGGGGATCGAAGCCAACAGCGGCGAACGCTCGCCGATTTTGGTAGGTACCAGTTGCCAGTCAAGAATGAATCGACGACGAATCCCAGCAAACACCAAAAAAATATTTCTCAAACCTTGGAGAAATTCATAGTTCTCAAGTTGATATCCATCGTATTTCTCCAAATTTCTCAAACCTTGGAGAAATTCATAGTTCTCAAGTTGATATCCATCGTATTTCTTCAAATTTCTCAAACCTTGGAGAAATTCATAGTTCTCAAGTTGATATCCAACGTATTTCTCCAACCCTTCTATTTTTTTTGGTATTTTCATATGAATATCAAAAGCAAAAAAGTATGAGTATAATGAATTTACATACATTTATTCACGGTGTTTTAAATTCAAAAGGAAGAAAATATATTTTCGATTTTTATTTCAGTACTGCTACTAAACGTTTGAGTACAATTGGATAATCACATTTGAGATCAAGTTGAGAACTAACTTTTTCTCAACTTGAGAATCATAATTATTGCCATACAAAAAAATGCCCTTTTTGTTGAGAACGCTATGATTCTCAACTTGAGATGCACTTGAGAAACAACGTTGGAGGTTTGAGAAGTATCTTAGTTCTCAACTTAACCTCAAGTTGAGCTCAAGCCTAAATGTTTATTGGGATACATCTGAGGGACAGACACATGCTTTGTACTTACATACATACTCGTTTAATGTTAATAAAGCAAGAAACTTTGAGCCTTTTGTTGCTGTTCAATGAAATGACTGCTGATGGTTTTTTACAAAAGTACAAATGCGTTCCTCTTCTACACACACTTAGACGCTGTGTGCGCTCTTCGAACTCGGATGTGGTCGGTGCATGTGCGCTGAACGGTTCCCAGGCAACAACAGCCACCACCATCACCATCACCAACAGAGCCACCAGCAGCGGCAAACAGTCACGTAAAAATCAACAACTATGTCCGTCCACTTTGATTTTTGCATTCGGTAAAAAAAAAGTAGGAAGAGAAAAATAAATAAATAAAAGTCATATAAATGGCCTCTGTGTTAAAAGTTCAAGGAGAAATCTGAGTACGTGCGTGTTCTTTTATTATAACTTTATGGCTTTTTCTTTCTTTTTCTTAGTTCATACGCTTGCTTGCAGCGGTTCCATGTGTGCTTATCACTATTTTTTTTTTGTTTTTTTCTTTGTTTCTATAATCTCTTTTTTGTTTTGGTTTGTTTGTTCTTAGTTCCCACTTAACTTCTTTCAACACGTTTGCTTTCATTTCGCCTCGAGCGTGCACCTCCCGCAATTCATTCGAATAGGTAGGTGACTGGCTGCCTGGCCTGTCTTCCCGTTCTTCGTACGGCACTTATGTATGTAGTATGTTAATATATATGTATGCGTGCTAAGTACAATGTATGTATGTATGGTATATACAAATTTTTCTTTGCTTGTGGTCTCCAATTACCATTTATGCGCATTCACAAGCCTGTGTTGTTACTAAATACACTGCTTTCACTAGAAAAATGCGTCAATTTGCCGCTCTAGACACGCACCACCTGAAGCGTTCAGCGTCTGCCAGTGCAGTCAGAAGTTGTAAGTGTAATACGTGTTGGCAGTCCTTGTTGCATATTTCGAAATATGATCAAGAGTAATCTCTACATATAAATAGATATGTATGTATGTATGTATATACATTCACTTGTTTGTGTATATATGTATTTCGAATTTACCTGCTGCTTCTCCGCTGCAGGAGTTTTTAGACAGCTGCTCCTTTGAGCAATCTCGACAAATCCATCACATGAGAATTTCCATCGTTTTGGTTAGCTCATGATTGTTTTTGTGCTACTTTTGGTGTTTTCGTTTGTTTTGTTGCTTTGTTGCTGTCACTACATTAATATTTAATTTTTTAAATATCAATTTACGGCTATGTTAGCTCTTATTCGCCTGCGACCTTTGCGTTTTGAGCTTAATTGTACTTTTTTTAATGTTTTTCGGCATCGAATGCAAAGCTAAATCTCACATTTTGTATTTTTAAATATACATAGGTATATTCTTAAAAGAAGTTCCATCAAAGAGGCAAGAAGAGTGGGCGTTCCAAAAGAAGAATGCACTAGATTTGAGCTAATTGTTTTCAAGATTTCCTTGTTTATAACGACTTTAATTTTCAATACTCCATGTAGTTTCGAGGGAATACTTTCTGGCTTGTCTCACTCTTTTTTTGAATACCTACTATGTACGAGTATGTAAATATTTCCAAAAGTGAGCATCACTTAAAATACTTTCAAAACTGGAGCGTTTTCAACAATTCGTACGACATGACCCAGCCAACGAAGGTGCTGGTTCTTAATTAGCTGCACTATCTCGATGACCTTTTAAAGACCTAGGTTTAGATTTAGGTTAGGTGGTTGCCCAAAAATGGGGCTCATTAAGACTTCGGGAGCTCGTAATGAAGGTCCGCAACCGACCTACATATGTCTACCTCAGAGAGCCTCTCTGGAGCATCAAAGAAGTGCGAGCCAAGGTGTTTAAATCTAAGCCATGCGATGGCAGGGCAGCTGAGAAGGTAGTGTTGAAAATATTCCACCTCATCATCCTCCATACATCACCCGCACCCGCACCGGGTTCGAGACAATGCCCAGCCTTACAGCGTGGATCCCCATCGGACAGTGCCCGGTCAGTACGCCGATCAAAGCCGAGAGCAGTGGTCTGTACTAAGTAATTCCCCAGACCGCCTACGGTCCACCACCGGCCAAAAAGACCTTGCAACTTTGCAAGTCGGTGTTTCCGCCCAGCGTTTGCTGAGCCGAACGAAGGCCAAACTTTTCAGAAGACTTAAAAATCCATAGATCTTTTGAGTAAACTTCCTATGGTAGGCCGGCTCTCTTATACAAAAGGACGGTCGTAGTGAGAGACTTACATATAAAGAGTGTGAATTAAGTTCACCGAGAGAAGACTTTACTGCTCAATTGCTTTATCAAGAAGTATTTTGTATAAATGACAGCTAAGTTTAGCAAAGTATTACAGAGCGAATCGAGACTTTATTGACGGTGCGGATATCAATGACAATTGACGGCGTATAAGCTTACAAAATTGTGAAAGTGTAAATTTTTTCCCTCTTTTTTAGCGTCACATTTTGTATACATTGCATTGTTCTTTCTTCAAATGGATTTTATTCTCTTTTTTGTTGTTGTTGAAGTTTCCTACAGGGTAGGAATCTACTGAAGTTTGGATCGATTTTCTGTCGAAAGGAAAAAAACACTGAAGATGACACAACGCCAAAACCAGTTTGTCTTAAATCGTTCCAAAATTCAGTAGTTTTTATTCTCGCTTGCTTTCATTCTGTCCCTTCACTTTCAGCTGACATAGTTGTTGTTGCTCCTGAAATGTGCCCACTACTTGTCGTTACTTTCTACTCATCCTTGCATTATTAACTGCTATATGTGAGTTTTCGTTCATTTTTCTCTCATTGCTATGGTGCATTTAAATTCGGTTGTGCTCCACTTAAATTTTAATTGATTCTGAAGCGCTTATATTATAAAGGAGAAAAAGTAAAGTCAGAACATCAATTCTTTTGACATTACTAGTTGGTTTTTTTTTTCGTTTCTGCTTCTGCTGTGTCTGCATTGTGGCGCTTCAGTGTTTGTTCTTGGTGTGCGCTGCGTTGGTCCCATCACAAGTTCATCCATCTCCAGCATCGTTTTCTGTACACACGCTGCTCACGTTCACAATTCATGTATTTCTTTAGTTTGCTTCTTTCTTTCCATCATTCCACTGTCAAAACAGGTGTGCTATTAGCTGCTCGCCCGCTTGACAAGTCCGTCGTATACCTCTGAGGTTTTCGTTTATTAAAAATTCCGCTCTTTGCCGTCGTGTAGCTTTGGCGGCTTTTGTGCCTGTTTTTGGAGTCCGTGTCTACGGTATTCCCTATCTTCTTACTGTGTGTAATTGTATATTTTACACATTCAATATGTGTGCAACAACAAGGCAAAGGTTTTCTTATTTTTTTGGGCGTTTCATTTATGTTTTTAATTTTATTTTTGAGTTTCTTATTTAAATTTTTAATTGAACGTTTCTCCTGAGTGGCCAGCTGCGTGACCGTCCGTTCGTTTAACGGAAATACTTGCTCGTATAAAATCGCATTGCCTGATACTCATATATAGTCGTATATATGTATGTGCATACATACAGGTATGTATGTGTGATTTTATATATTTTTAGGGTGTAGGAAATGTTCATGCGTCTGCAACTTACATTTCAAAATGTTTACTACTCACCGTCCGTTTCTATTATATTTTTTTTGGGCCCTGAATGGAGAATAAAATTCATACTTTCTCCTATAATTTTTTATTGTAATTAGCTATGATTTCTTCATCGTTCGTTTGTTGCCATTTCTAAACAAAATATTTTTGCAAAACTTTAATGTGAATATGATTAATGATATTGGTCAATTTTACGTCGCCTTTATGCTTTTAGCTCAACTATTTAAATATATATACCACTCGTATTTGAATGCGTGTTTTTATTTTTTTTATATATTGTAGAGTGTATATAAAGGGAATTGCGTTGAAAGTCTAGCGATTATGAATTTGATTTCTAGAAAGAAAGTTCAATATGATATTGTATCGTCTTACTGATGACGTCATGTAAAATACCAATCTCGCCGCACTTCGAAAACTTATTAATAATATAATAGTAATAATCTGGCGCTTACACTATGTTATATAGCTTTAAAGAGAAGCGTTTTCATGTCACTAATACCCTCGAAGGTTTGCCATTACCTGCCGAGGGATGACCGCAATTAGATTGGTTTAGATTTCACTTGGCCTGCCAGAGATTCGAACCTCGAACATATTTAACTTACTGTAATTTAAATTTCAAGAATAAACTGAATTTATGGTATTTATTATATAACTATTATAAACAAAGAAATGTATTTAAAATTTACAATATCAGTGCAAACATGCATACATATATGTACATACATAAATACACTGCGGAGTATAACAGCAAAGCTTAAGTAGTAAATATACCCTAAAAAAATTGGCAATAAATTCTATAAAATATATTTAAATCACCGGCATTTGAAACTTCATTTCTTCAAGTCTTCCACAATCGCAATTCCCACAGCAGTTAAAAATTTGTAATTCAATCTATCTAATTTCCAATCTCGCCACTACTTCATTTACAACACGTGTACCGTTATTTCGTGTACGTTATTTCCCTATTCGTTACATTATTTCACACTCACTACGCTTAACCGGTTTTAAGTAGTATATGCATGCCTATGTATGTATGTATGTATGTACATGCGAAGAATTTAAAAACTGCTTGCATGTCGTTGTCTAATTCAGTGCTCCTAACAAAAAACAAAAAATAAATATTCATTGAAAGTATTAATTTTCAAAACTTCCAATAAAGGTATTAAACGAGAATAGAAGACATGTAAAGGGATACATAGTGGTTATTACTCCAATTAATTGACTATTTCCACAGCACGTTAGCAGCAAACAGCTTTTGTTTCGCCGCCTTTTTGTGCTCCTAGTCGTTTTTGGGGTTTTTAGTTCATAGTTATGTATATATGTACATATGTATGTACGTACGTAATATGGATGGATGTAAATTTTCTCTAATTCCCTAGCCATTTTCTATGTACCATATGACATATCAATATATATTTCGTTGACCTGTATCTTTTACGTGTACACATAATTGTATTTTTGTATTTTAATATGCTTTTCAAGGGAGTTTATTGAAATTCAGGTCAACTTAGTACAATAACCTGCCTACTTTTGTGTATGCTTGTTTCTGTTTAAATGCAGCACTTTTTAAATTTTAATTAAAGTTATTTTTCAAAAGAAGTTTGTGTAGTCTTTAAAAATACCTCTTTGCTAAAATTTGTTCTTTAAAAAGATTCCCGAAATTAACTTTTCTTGATATATTTCGATCTAAAAACTACATAAAAGAGAAGCCTCGAATGTACATAGAAAAAGGTTGAAAACTTTGTAAAAAGTTTATAAACATAAACGAATTAAAAGAAAAATCGTCATCAAAATTTTCAACTTTTTAATGAGTTAAGCAAGTAATACGATACGATTTTTTAATATATTTTATATAGTTTTTTTGCGTTTTTATTTAATTTTTATTAATTTTTGATTTGAAAATTACTGTATAAAAATTTATTTACATAGAATAATTTTTTTTTAATTTTCAAAAATCAATGGCAAAAAATCATTTTTTTTTATAAAAAAAAAAACAAAATGTTAAATTATCAAATTTTTTTAATATTTTGTGTTAGTTCTGGTTTTATAAAATTTGGTTTCTAAGTTATCGTTGCTTAAAAATTAAAAAAAGAGTTTAATTTTAATTATTGTGTTTTCAAAAATTTCGGTTTTAATTTTTTTTAAATTGTACGATACAATTTTTAATGTATTTTATATATGTAGTTTTTTTGCGTTTTTATTTAAATTTTATTGATTTTTGAATTTTTGATTTGAAAATTACTGTTTAAAAATTTGTTTACATAGAATATTTTTTTTCTTATTTTCAAAAACTTGCTATTGATTTTTTATAAAAAAACAAAATTTTTAATTATAAAAATTTGTTCATACATATTTTGTTTTAGTGTTGGTTTTATTAATTTTTGATTTCTAAGTTATTGTTGCTTAAAAATAAAAAAAAATTAATTTAAATTTTTGTATTTTCAAAAATTTCGCCTTTAATTTTTTTTTAAATTGTTTCCATTCTAATTATTTTTATTTTTTTATTTTATATACATATACACTTATGTATGTATGTACCTATGTATGTTGTTATGCTATCATCGTTATTACCGCCACTACACCGTCTCATCGTCAGCCGTATGAAATCACTCGAGCGTGCAAAGTGCAATATTACAAAGCAATTAGAAAATCAAATATATGTACATACATACATACAACTACTGCAATGAAAATAAAAGCAAAACTAATTTAAAAATATACTTTTAAAATAGTGCTTTTGCATATAAGCATTGGCAGCAAACTATTTACATATTATAAAAATCGTAAGACAAACAAACGTAATAACGTCACGCTACTAAATTGCGGCAATCCTAAGCTACCACCTTAATAGCTGTCATTAATTCATTAAATTTTTTTCAAATTTATCTAATTAAAATTGTACTCATCTGATCCATTGTAAATTGTGGACTAAACAGAGGAAGTGTTATATTTATAAACATATAATATATAATTTTGGCGCGTACACTATAGTCCTCATCGAAATAGTCTTTACACTAAAGGTCGTATAAATCGCTTTAAGAATAATCGCATACTCGCCGCCCAGACGACCGAGAAAACTCAATCCTTCACTAGGTTTTCTGAAAGTCTTCTAGAAGAATCGTCACTTTATGGCTTTGCGAATCGCTCTCCCCATTATCTTCTGAATGTAATTTTATTTTAACCTTACATACCAAGCAAATATTTTTCAGTCGCGAAATAATCGTCTATTACTCACGATTATGCTAATTTCAATAGCTGGGAATTTTCTGATCACAGAAGAGTCGACCGACCTTTGAGAAGTTTCTTAGACAATTGCCACTGAATCATCACTGAAAACACAAACACTTTAATCAATCTACAGTTCCTTCAAAAGACCAATGGGGTCATCGATTTGATTATCGAAAAGAAGTTAAGCATTTTATTCTTTTAAACAGTCATTTTAAATTAAGTAGAATTGTGTTGAACTTTATTTTTCTATACGTCATGTAAAGTTCATAGCAAAATCTAAACCCCACACATAAACCCTGTTTAAACTCTTACTTTTTCTATTAAATAAATATTTTTATGTTTTTCAAAACATTTTGTAATTTCAAATTCAAGGTTAATGTAATTCGTTTATTACGGGTTCTGAGTAGCCGCATTTATTGAGTTGTCACTGCACTGTGTATTTGAATGTAAACAATTTGATATTTGCTTTTGATGAACATTTTGTCAAATGTACATATTTATATACTCTAATCACTTAACGTCTAATTGCTTCGCTTGTGCGGTTTTGCATGGGGCGTGGGCTTTATTGTGTCGCAATTGTTTTTCTACATTTTTACGTAAAAATACTCAGCTGACAATATTTGCGGAAAGCACGAGTCACGTCAATATATGTACATAGATGTTTTTTAAGATTTTAAGTTTGTTTCTGAAAAGTATTTGTTATTTTCTCAACAAGCGGGAGAATTACTAAATAAGCGCTATTTTTTTTGAAAATTTTTCTCTCAATCCCAATCAAGTTAGTGTTTGAATTGTGCTTGAACTTAAATTGAGAACTAGTGTATCACTCGTTTATCTGTTGACATAAGCGTTGCCTTCTTGTATACATTTTTCTTTTCAACTTCACCTCAAAATGGTAGGATATTAACATGGGAACTATAAATTTCGTCGGTTTAAATGATCAAAGTTTTTTCAGTGGGACTATTTTACTTTTCTTAAAATAGTGTTGAGCTTAAGAAAAGCTTTCACTTATTTGAATTTCGCTTATTTTTCCAAACTACTTTGATATTGTGTTGAGAACTTTTGTAGCTTTTAATTCATTTCATCTTTGGTGCTTTTCCGTTTTCAATTTTAAAATTTATATGGATGAAAGCTTCACTATACGAATCAACTTCCACTGCGAACTTGCCTTTATGCAAGTAAGAATTTATTTTATTATCAAAAAAATTATAGAGAGTTCTTAGATAAATACTCAAGCCTCAAACTTTATAAAAGATTTATAATATTTAAAAAAATTACAAGCTTCGGTAACGGTTTATTAGAATAAAGTGCGACATAAACTTTCAAAAAATCAGTGGCTATTTTTATCGACTTGAAACTTACACTATATTTTATAAAATTCAAAGGAGACTGCATAATCAATAAAAAAAAAACAATTTTGTTTATTCAATTTAAATTACCAATTAAAATCATTTTTAATATATTTATAAAGAGCTTTAAAAATATATAGCGAAATCACTTGCCTTATTCGACGTTGTATCGCTTCTTTGATTTACCTCTTTGAAGAACAATTATCGAAATTTTACAAAAAAAATTTGCAGAAAGCGCTGACTTTTCAAAGCATTTCTGCTCAGCAACATATTTACGATGGGCACAATTCTTTCAACTCGTCTTCAAAAATATTAAAAAAAAAAAACTTAAAATGCGTTGAACAATTAAAGTGCAGAATAAAAGCAATTAAAAAAAAAAACAATTAAATAAAATATTATAAAATTGTTTTTAAAACACATCATTAGTGGCTACAATATGGGCAATTCTATTAGTTTTGTTGTAAGAGGTGCTTTTTGAAGCGGAACACAACAACCAAACAATATTTCCGAGTGCATACATACACACTTACATATGTACATACAAACATACATATGTATATACATATCTGTATTTTTGCATAATTGGGAGTGGTAAAAAAATAATTATTAACTCTCTGTTATCGCATTGGAAACAATAAATCAAAAGTATAAATTATGTATGTACATATGTATGTATGTATGTATACAAGTACTATATTCAACGAGTTTGGGCAGTTCGGTGATCACAGCACAGAGCACCCTAGCCGCCTTTGCAAATGATTTGTGCTACGACCATAGAGAGTGTCAGTTAGTGTTGAAGCTTTGGCAGTTAAACATATATTTATATGTTTATGTATACATATAAACGTATATACATATAGGAACATACATATGTACATACATATGCACTTATGTATAAAATTATTTAGATGCCCATAAAGTTAGTAAGTCAACTTGTTCGAACAGCCATTGGCCATGCCGTTCGTTATGGGTTGTGAAGCTACCGATGGTCATTCAATGCAGCTATGTAAGTAAGTGCATGTGAGTAAATGTTTACGTATGAAAATCTATGTTTGTAAATTTATGTATATGTATGTATACATGTGTACAACGTATGCATAAAAACCAACAACTTGTTAAGTAAAGTTGCTGCTAAAAATGAATTATAGTTTAAAAAAATTAAGCGCGCAAAAAGACGTGTTATAAAAATATTTAATATGTACATACATATGTACATAATATAAAAGCAAAAGCATAAAGTGTAAAGTCACTTTAATGGCGCAGTAAAAGGCAAAAGCAAAAGCAAAACTGATAATGAAAAAGTAAAATTTAAAATAAAAATAAAAGTTGGCACATAAAAAGCCAGGCAAAACAAGCAAATATAAATGTAAAGAGTATATTCATTGCATACATAGTACTTTTGTATGTACATGCTAACAAACCGCATATACCAATCAACTGCCAACTTTATATGCAATGTACATACATGAATTGTTTGCATGTATGTATGTGTACGTAAGTATAGTCAAATGTTAGTTTAGCATTTGTATTTGTATTTGCATTTGCATCACGCATGTTAAAATGCTGCTGCTGCCAGGGAAGTGAATGGTTATGTATACGCCCTCATAAAAACTACCAGCTTAAAGTCAGCTGCCAGAGCATAGCAACAGCAATAGCAATGCCAACAACAGCAGAGTCGAGAAAACAGCAAGAAATTTGCATTGATTATGCCAAACCAAGCAATCAACCAACCGTCCGACTCACAGCAGCAGAAACTCTTAACAAAACACAGTTGTTGTTGCTTGGCGTCGAACGTCGGGCGAGTCACAGCGTATGGGCGTCTGACGCATTCCTCGCAACAGTCGTTAACTCAATGACTATGGACTTGGTTTGCACAAAATGAAATGCTGATTGTTGTGTTACCATATGTACGAGTATTCACTTTAAATCGGGTCTGTCGCTATAAGAGAAATAAACTTTATAATGTTTTACTACTATAAACAAAGGCAAAGTTTAAAGAAAGCTGCGGTCCGGAAATAAGTAGATATTGAAGTTAAGAAGTACATACGTACATACATAGATTTTGATGGGCCGGAAGTTTTCGCTGATCTCGAATCTGGTACATGTAGGTACATATAATCGATCTAAGGTGCTTGAAAATAGTTTCTGTGAAGATTTTCAGATCACTTTTAAAAATGCAAATGCTGAACCACGACATTCGGTGTTTTTTAATTAGTAACGAGTGTTTAGAAAATCCAATACATTAAAAAAACTCTTCCACCATTTTGTCTTGCCAATAAAATACATCAATGCGCATGTAAGCACCGACCGCCATAACTGTTCGTCACAATTTTACAGTTTTTCCTGTTTCTCTGTACGCATCGTGCAACACGAACAAGCTCAAAAAATAGTATTAAAAACATTTAACAATCTATTATTTTCTTTTTTGTTATACAAATATTTTCATTGAACATTAAATATTAAAATTAATGGTTTAAAACTTAACAATTGAAATCGTTGATCTTCGTTAAAAGCGGAACATTACACCCAAACTTTGTTTCCGACCCACTTTAATAAACTTTATAATTATGTTTGTATGTAAATAAACTATGTACATAGTATGTACGTATGTATATAATATTTATATATTTGTATGTCTCTGCATACATTTTGCATATTACTTAAATTACTCAGCGCTACAACTGACAAGACAGACGCCAGGAAAATTCGCCCTCGCATACTGGCAGCCAGCAAATAAAACATTAAAAACACACCCTGTAATTTAAAACGTGACTGTGTTATTCTATGTTATGCTGGTATGCTGGGCATGTGGTATCGTACTCACCCATGAATGTATGTATACAAGTTTTCACATAAGTTTTGTTAATTTGTATGTTAGACATGGAAAAGCAACCAAGTGTGTTGTGCAATGCCAACGTTGACAGCGTGCTGAGCAGAGCGCAGCGTCATCGTCAGCGTAGACTCAACAACAGCGCGGGGTCCCCAGCGCCATGTCTGCCATAATTGTGTTCATATACGATACGAAAGCATACAAACATATGGTACATATGTACATATACTATGTACAAATATGCGTATGCACATATACATATATATATATATATCTATGTATGTACATGCTTTGGTTTACGTATGCACGATTATACAGGTGATTTACAAGTATGTATGTATGTATGTATGTATTTATATACATTTATGTCTCAACATAACATAAATGTAAGCTAACAACATGTTCACCACTATCAAACAGTCTACATTATGGAAAAATGTTAACATGAAAACTCAACGACTAGTGTGGTTCATTCATTCATACTCACTCTCACCGCAACATTAACATATCTTAAAAAAGATTCAGACTGCGCTATGGTGTTTATAAAGTTTTCCACACTCCAAAATCCATTATTACTCATTTGCTAACGGCTGGCTAAGCTGTCTGTTAGAGAACGGAGGTGATAGACAAATCGACACATACACAACTTATTTAGTTGGAAAATATACAAATACATATGTACATACATGTAAGTACGTAAATTTAGGTGTCTATGTACAAAGCAGCTGTTAGTGGTGAGCTTATAAAAATGAATTCTCTTTATTGTTTTCATCGTTTTGTAATAAAGTCAGGCAGTTTAGCTGTCAACGTGCCATGACTTTGCTCTTTCTGTATTTGACATTTCGAGCAGTTGAGTTTAACTTGAAAATGCGAAAACATACATACATATGTATGTATGTGTTGGTATTATTTAAGACGCATGTAATATGAGAGAAAACTCAATTTGTTGCTTTTTCATATTGGTTGGTGTTGAATTTCTGCCAGCTGTAAGGTCACATTTAAGTGCGCATGACGCCTGAAATAAATTCACCACACAAATAATTGCATTGCGTATAATTTTTCCTTTCAAGTAAATGAAGTTTTGTTTTTTACTTTTACTTAGTTGTTGTATAGTAGGTATTTTACAGCTTGTTTTTACACAAATTACTTGGCTTAGTTGACTATGTAGGTACATGCATATATTTGACATATTGCTTGTTTGTATGTTGTATATATTATAATTCACCACTTTGCTAACGTCATATTTAGGATTTTGCTGTAATCTATTTGCCTGTGCTTTTGAATTTGTACGAGTATACAAGTGAACATTTAGCTCAAGCATCAGTTTCTTCAAAACCTGCACTCCCATTGTGGTCTCAAGCACACAAGCCACCAATCGAGTCTACCAAGCTTGTTGTAATGATGCATTTTTATGTACATTTCTACATAAATACGTTTACTCGAATATGTACACACATCTGTAGTGCGTTTCTGTAACCCATTTCGATCGATGTTCTCGACTCAAATTCTCGATTTGACGTCACTCTCACTCAATGTGTTTCTGTAAAATAATTACTCGATTCAATCGATAGTCAGTTGATATGTTCCATTCCATTTCAGTAGGAATGCCCGATTGAATGTGTTTCTGTAACCAAATTGAATGAAATACTGTCGATTGGTTTTTTCACTTCCATTTGAGGTGATGACAAAAAAATTTTTCGTTAAATTCAAAATGGAATTAGTTGAATTTAAAGCAAATGTATGTAAGTATATTTTTGTTTATATATTATATATGAATAGTTAAAAGATTTGATGCATTTTCTTTACAGAGAAGTACGTCGGGGCGTGTTACGAATGGCCAAAAGAGGCGGTTACTGCACTTAATGCAGCAGCACCGCAGCGTTGGAAGGGGCCAATTTATGAAACCAAACGCGAGGAAGGAGCACGAAGAGGTTTGGGCTGCCGTCGCTGCTGAATTAAATGCATTGGGAGGGTCCCACAAGTCCCCTAATCAGCGGAAAAAGGTAAAACTAAAATATTCTTGTGTATAGCATTACAATTTACATATGTGTGTTGGTTTTTTTTAGTGTTGGATAGACTGGAAATCGGCAGTCAAGAAGCTGCACAATGTCCACAGAGCGTTCGCCAGACGATTTATTTATTAATAAGAATTAAATATTTGTGCACACATTTCTATAATGCTTACTTTTCTCAAACATGAAGTTGTCAGTCCGATTCGATAGATTTCTTGTCGATTGGCGTTCCATTTCTCTCACTGTTTCATATTTTGTCGACTTATGCTTACAGAAACACTCGTTCTCGATCAATCGACTAATTTGGATCGAATCGAAATGACGTCACTATAATCGAGTATATTGTCGATTCCTTACAGAAACGCACTACTGTTTAAGCTGATATTTCGTGGGCTTCAGACTTTCTACCTTTTTGTTTGTGTGTATTTGTTTTTCTTCGGTTGCATTTTTGCAAATCACGCCAACACCCCATCTTCCCATATTTTTCAGTTACATGCATACATATGTACATAGTACATACATATGTACATATGCATGGATGTGTAGGCACCTCTGTCAGGTATATTCACCTTTTACTTAAAAAAGTGAATACGAGTATCACATTTTAAGGCATAAAATTATTCAATTGAAGGTAATTTAAAAAATTAAAATTAGTCGTAAGGAAATGAAAACGAAAGGCATTAAAAAAAAAATTATTTAAGTAAATGAAAATAGTTAATTAAAAAAACTGTTTATATTAAATTTAGGAAAATAATTAAGTAAGAAGAAAACAAAATAATATTTTCTGATAACTTCATTGTCTATGAACGATTGCGGCAGGTTGCTTAAAATATTAAAATATCTCTTTATAAAACTTTTTAACTATATTTCATTTTTAATAAATTTGAGTGTAACTATTTAGATAAATATTGAAATAAAAATATTCTAAATCTTGAAAAAATAATTACCTTTCTCGCGACCCTCTTCATGGGACAAGAAATATGTACTTATTAATTATCGTAACTTACTTCTTAATTTTCGTGACTGGCCCACAAACATGTTCCCATTTAAAAAATCAACAACTGACTACGAATGTGGTGTATTGCCATGACGATTTGGTGAATTTGAGAAGTAAACTTGATAACAAATATACATAAATATGAAAGTAGTAAAAAAAAAAATACGAATGTCAGTGTAAAAGCCAAATGACCGAAAGAGCTCATTTTCATTATTGTCAACATTTAGCACCGTTAGGTAAGGTAATATGCACAAACACAAGTACGCACAATTGTTTTACATGCCTATCCAATATACACTACTGCATTAAAAAAAAAACACGACCTCCCCTTAACAGCTGAACAAGTTAAATGTCAGTGAGTGAGGTATGTGCGACATAAACTCTCCACTCTTAAACATATGGTAGTAGAGTGACAAATGTGTCGCCTAGCAGCTCAATCGCGTGTACGAGTATTAGCATAACTAACAGCAAAATGACAAAAACAAAGTCATTAAATACAAATAAAGTGAGAAAACTGCAAAACTTCACTACATGAAAATAGTTGCTCCCGCAGCGGTGTAGAGTTCCTTCAGTTATTTGAGTTCGACTGCCTGGCCCCTCCAATCTCCCCTTCTCTACACCATCTACAAACTACACCATATGAGACACCAGTTTAATCCAGTTTAGTTGCGTTTGTGCTGCGCGAGTTGTGAGCTTGTTTTTAACTAGCTAGCTGGTCATACGCTTCTTTACTCACATATGTACATACATACATATTTACTAAAGTTATCAGGTTGTGAGGCGGTGTTTTGTTTGTTGATCGGTCGGTTGGTTGGTCCGTCGGTCGAGAGTGAATACTGCGTTTATTGTCGCACTGGAAAACTGGTATTCTTTTTTTTATATAAATACATACTTGCTCGATAGTGATTTTTAATTAATTTTTTTTTTTGCATGCTGCGCGTGCCTCGTTGTGCTCCATTCTTGTATTTACTAGCGCTCGCTGGTGCTATCTCTTCGTATAGAGACAGCCTTGAAAATTATTTGTTCGTCAATAATGACTAAAGCGCCCACTTTGCTCTCAACAGCAACAACAAATGTTATTTAAACAGCTTTTTGCTGCGTACCATTGTTTTTTTTTTTTATTACTCGTTTATTGTACTTATTTTTGATGTCTGCTGCAGCTGATGGTGTTTGTGTTAACTACCACTAACTTCACTTACTTGTAGTTTATTTAAATGTTTTCGCTGCGTTCTCGTTCTGCGAGTTAGCGAGCCTAGTGGCTTTCGACTTTTTGAGGCGAGGTGTAAAAATAGATTTGGGATTATTTAAATGTTTTAAAAATACGCATCTTATAGGAACATTTACAGTTAATTTATTAAAAAAAAATAACAACAACTTTCATAAAACACAAAAAGTTTATTATAATTTAAAATTTCAAACTTAAATAGTTTGTTAGAAATTTTTGGAGTAACCAGGTTTGTAGTTCATTGAAATTTAGTTAGTAAAGTGCAAGTTTGTTTCAAAAATAAAATTTTTCGTTAAACTTTTTTATAAAGTTTGCAACTTGGGATTAAATGAAACTTGTTAGAAAATAACTGTATATAACTTGCAAACTAATTAACATGATGCTTAAGAAAAATAAGTAAACACATTTTTTCAAAATTTTATTTTTGAAATTGTAATACCTATTATTATTTATAATTATTGTATGTGATTTTTTATAATTATTTAACTTGTTTCATTTCAAATGAAATATATACATATTATTTTAAAGTTTTATTTATTAACCTGTGGGAATTTTCTTAGTAAAACATAATCTGCTTTTTATTTTACATTTATTTTAAATGCGTTTATATTTAAAAATTTATATTGGGAATTTTTTACATTTGACCATTTATTTTATCATCATTGTTTTTACCATTGGTTGATGAGAAAATATTTCTGACACTAAATAGCCATCACTCAATTGCGTTTAGCATACAAAATGTCTCAGCGCTTGATAACATTCCGTTGAATTATAGTCATCAGCGTTAGCAACGTGACTAGTTTTGTTTGAATAAAAGGCAAAAACAATAATAACAAAATGCAAAAAAACATGACTTGATGATGACTAGCTGTAAGATGATTAGCCAGTCAGATATTTGGAAATGTTTCTTTTTTGAATTTCCTTTTTTTGTATCGTACTTTTAAATTTTGCTATATTAACATAATCTTTCTTTTTGCTAATTTATTTCTTAGTCGCACGTTATTATGATATTTTTTATTTTTACCAATATTCTTTGAAAATGTTTGTCATCAACACCTTCTGATACTTCTCTTAAATATATTTATTAATTTTGCTCGTAGCTTAAAAAATACGTATAAATCTATTGCTGTGAATTGCGTTGGCAGAGGATCATATTCAGTTCATGCAGGGTTGCATTTGTGTCAGTCATAAATAGAAAAGTCCTTCTTAAAAGTGTGCAGGCAAATGCTTTTTGCCAGCTTCTTCTGGGTACTTGATAGTAACTTGGTGTTTCGAAAGACATATTCGTACTTGCATATGTTGCTTGCTGGGCATCCCTGCAGTTTTAGAATCATCTGCATCCATTTCTTGGTGTTTGAGAATTTAAATTTTTTTCGATGTTATTTGTTGCTGATTTTTATATGAAGTTTTTACAACGCAACCTGCAATTAATGTAATTAATTTTTCACGCTTATATTATGTATGTATGTATGTGTATTTTGAAGTCCATAAACCAATTTCGATAATGACTTGATTTTCGACCGTCAGAAGATAATTGTGTGCTCATTTACACACAATGACTCACTTCAGTGGACACAGTACATAATAGTATTGCCAACTACTATTTATGTTAAAAGATATATTAATATTTCTGTATTATTTGCTATAATATCAACCCACGCCGCAATGCATATGCGTACATACTATGCAAAAATAAACTAATCAATTTTCTTCTCTTCTTTTCTTCAATTACAGTTGAATTGAGCATTAATCTGTTCACGCCCCAACAGCAGCGGAAAAAAAGAATAACAGCAGCCAACAGTAAAGCGAGTGAGTGTATCATCAGCTCAGCAACAAGCTCCCGTAGCAGCAGCAGCATCGGCGGCTATTCCTAAAGCGAAATAAACGAAAGTTAAGTAAAATCAGCAAAGGCGACACTGTGTGCCAGTCACTGCAGCAGCACAACAGCACAACAGCAATCACAATAACAACAAATAGTCGCAGCAAATCAGTTGTTTTTATTGCTCTTAAATATAATACATATTTTTCTTTAAATGCAATTGGTATTGCAATTTGGTGCACACACAACAACAACGAGAACAACAAGCATAACTAGCTTCAACTGGACAATCAGTTCTTAAAGTAGCACTTGAACTGAATCTTCAAATAAAAAAAAAAACAAAAACAAAACAATAATTCCTCAATTTTTGTTTATTTGTCTGGTGAGTTTTGGATTTTTTTATCTTTCTAATTATTTCATGCAAGATCTCTTGTACTAATTTTCGTTATTATTCTTTCTTTTTATTTCCTCTCTATTATTTTTACAGTGTTAAGAAAAAGAGCAAGCAAGCAAGCAAGCAGCAGCCAGCCCAGCCAGTGTGTTTTGATTTTGGAGCGAGTCAGCACTCACACACATTTTCGTATTGAATTTGTTGTTCTCTCTTGGTTTAAATTGAAAGACCACAGTTATTTGCAAATTTTCTTCAGTGTTCTTCTATCAACGAGTTGTGTTAAAAAGTAAACTGTTATTCGCTTCACTACATTCGAAATTTCTTAAACGCCAACAATACAACAAATACAAAAACAACTACAACTATAATAATTCGCAGCAAGAGCATAGGGATTACCGAAAACAGCCTAATTATTGAGCGAGCGGTGCTAGGAAGTGTTAAAGAATTTCTTAAAAGGAGGAGGCAAAGTTAGCATAGCCGTAGCGTAAGCGTGTGCAACAATAACAACAAGCAAATTAATATACATACATATATAAAAAAAACAGCACTAAGTAAAGCAAATAATACAAAACAAAACAAAAACACAAACAATGGAACGTGAATCCAATCCGATGCAACCCATGTGCCGCTCCGGTTGCGGTTTCTATGGCAATCCCGCCACCGATGGTCTCTGCTCAGTGTGCTATAAGGTGAGTTTATTGTGAAGCTGGGGGAGGGGTTGTCAAGTTTTTTTCTTTTTATAAATAAGAAACCAAGGCGGACAGTAACATGAAACACTAATTGTTATGTGAACCTTATTAATTCAAATTACAAAAGTACTTAATTTGTACTTTTCGTTATCTTAAAACGGATCGAGCCTATCTCAAATATTTGTGCCTTCATGCGTTGTTTCAAAAATGCAGCAAAAAGTATAGTTTTAAAGTGGCAAATTTCCTGGTAGTACTGATTTTTATCAAAATAAAACTTTATGTAATATATTCTTTAAAATTTTATTAGATATATTGCGAGTTGCTTGGCAGATTGCGTATTAGACAATCTAAATCGAAAAAAATGAGTTATGGCCTTTCTATATTAAGGCAACAAAGGGAAAGGGAAATCTACATTAAAACGTATTTATATTTAATTAATTCTACTTGGATATAAATAAATGCAGTACAAAGTTTGAAAATTAAATTGTTGAAGCTTTCTTGTCCAAAGTTGACCACAATCATTAAGCTATTTAGCACATACATACATACATATAAGATTATAAAAAAGTAAGAGTAAATTTCAGTTCAAAGAGCTAAGTGGCATTTAAGTTAATTTTAGCTTATTTAGATGCCATTTCACTTGTTGCGTTTCAGAGATTGCCTTAAAATTGTTGTGACATTTTGTTTGTTTATTTAAAATTTTCACAGATAAGTTAATTGTTGATAGGTCTTCTATTCGCCTCCTTTATTATTCGTGACATTGTGAAAAATTTTCTGCTTCTTATAATCGTCCTTACTTAAAATGTCAAAACTCAAGTGGAACATCTGCCCAAAAAGTTGTAGTCCATTTAGGTGACGGTGACACGTGTATTTGTATACATTGAAACGATTTTCCGTCACACTCGCTCAAATTGTATTGGTTTGAAGACAAACTGATTTCGATTTTTACACCACTTCCTGATGGGCCTGAAAAGTATATAAAATTCGAACAAATACGGTGCACTAGACTTTAACTGAACAAAACGAGAATTGAGACTGAAGATGTAACAACGCCGAAACCCGTTCGTCACCAAATCCAATAATGCAAAGGCATGACGGAAAATCGTTCCAATATACACACATCAGAATATATGTAGTTATTTTACTATAATTCCATTTTTAATATTTAGTAGGCAGACCGTTTTGAACCAGATAGTTTACACTTTGTAGTCAGTAAGAAATGTGCATTCATTTACTGAAATAATTTAATAAAAAATAAAATAAAAATTACAATTTGATTCAAATATGTTTTTTTTGCCGCATTGGTACTTGATATTAATTGTATGTTAAATTTCAGGATTCATTGAGAAAAAAGCAACAACCACCTGTTAGCAGTACACCTGTATCAGTTCCAAGCCCACAGCCAAGCCCCACATTCAGTCCAGCCATTACAATAACCAATACTGCACAACCGACAGTGCAAAGTTTACAGCAGCAACACAATGAAATTAAAGAGGTGAGTAAGCAAAAAGAAATGCTAATTATTTATCTTCTTCATTACTAGTTCATAGATATTGCAGTTATGTGATTTTTTAGAATAAATTTAAATTTTTTTTTGACGTTTGCATTAAAATTGCTAAACCAGTATGTACGTATGTATGTATTGAAAAGATCTTTAAACAAAAACAATCGAGTTAAAGATAATAGAGAAGATAACGAATACAGCCGCGACAAATAATATCGGCATTAAAAGGCATTCAACTGACTTCACTGACTTAAAAGCAGTCGCCGGACTTTACTGTTATCTCAAGATTAAAATACACTACCGGATAATAGGGTGTGATTTATTTGGAATAATTTACTTTTAACTTCTAATTTTTTTTATATCTTTTTAAATTGTTTCATTGGAATGGTCAAATGGTCCCTTCAGCTGCATTCTCTTAAAGATTATGGTCACAATTTATGACGTTTAAAATGAAATATATATAAAAAAACTAATCTCAGTATTTTACTGTTCATCGTACCCTCTCAATCCAATTTTCAAAAAGAAAATTCTACTTTGAAATTTTTATCTATCGAAAAGTCATTTTTCGACTTTCACTTTTCAAAAAAAATTCTTTTATTTTTTAACATTTAAATGTTAATAAAAAAATACAACAATTTCGGCGCCCATTTATTAACTCTTTCGACGGCTGTAGCAAAAGACGTGAGCGGAATGTTTTGAAATCTAAAAATTTACGTTAAGCCAAATTTGTTTAATTTGAAAATACTCAACTTTCTCGGCACTGCTTGTCGCGCTCATTAAAACAACGCCACTTACAGAGTTCAATCGCAATAAAACTCAAGCCCAAGCAGAAGCAATTAGTTATGTCAGCTGCTAAAATGAAGACGGCACCCAGCGCCACAACAGCCACCACAGATGCCAGTGAGCGTATACGCAAACAAAAGCAACAACAACAACAGCGCGATGATAATATTGCAAATAATTTTGCGTCGCCCAATTCTGGCACACCTCTTACGAGTACTGTGACACAATTGAATAATCCAGTCGGCGCATTGCCATCCACCTCAGCCGCAGCGACAGCGACAGCGACTGTAGCCGGCTCTGCGTTGCACGGCGATGGCCGTCGAAATCGTGAGCACAAATTAATAAAGCTAACAAATTGTATATTGTTTCATATACCTTTCCTTTGTTACCTGTATTTTGCAAGACACTAGAAAATTGCGTGCTGCCAGTGGCGATGATTTTCAGAAGACAGCAAACAAGAAACGCACAACTTCTACGAAACACAAACGTCACGTTAATTTCATTTCACCGATTACAAAGTCCAAATTGCGTCTAACCACTGCGATTGGCAGCAAACAATTGATAAGCAAAACTAAATCGCGACTCTATGCATCAGCCAGTGGGAATATTGCGGCGAACGCACTCCCCACAATCGGCAAGACCAAGTCGATACTAAAAGTTAAGCAAGCGATTGTAGTCAAGCGTAAAGCAAGTACGAATAAAGTTAGCAAGCGGCTGAAGAGAGTGCCACATGGTGCCCAAGCTGAATGTGAGGCTGCACAACTAGCTAAGCTGGCGAAGCAATTTGCTACAAAACTACCAGAACCTGCCGACCAGGACGAAGCGCAATTGTTTCCGCCACCAAAAGCGCCAACATCTGGACGCTCGAAAAGAATTGTCGCCAACAGTAAGCTACACCCTGCACGCTCCAACTCGAGCGGAACTGGCCACCAACGCAGTGGCGTTCGTACGCTCAAGCGACGACACAGCTCCGGCACGAAACATTTGCCATCCGGCGCAGGTGTCGTAGAGTCGGGCTCTGTAAATGTTCCAGCAGTACGACGCTTCAGTCCCGTGCATGATAAATCATTTCTTGCTGCCAGACAAAATGTTAAAGTTTATGATGGCACTTTGGGTATCGATGTGAAGAAATCTTTCGATATACCAACTACCAGTAATAATTTTACAGTGGCTATGGTCAAAGAGGAGCATGTCAATACAGCAAAAGAAAGCACTGACGAACAACAGCAACAACAAGAACAAGTGTCAAATGAAATAACAAATGATACAGCAGTGCCTGTCACCGTGACTAATCTTAGCAGCAGTGGCAGTGGAAATAGTGGTGTTGGTGGTGTCCGTAGTCGCGCAATTAAAGAAATGCAAAACACGATTATTGCGCCTGTAGTGGTGCCAATCGCCGATCCTACAACACGTTCAACTAGTAATAATAGTTCGACTAATAAAGGGGTAAATGTCTTACCAATTAGCTTCTTGATTAGATTGACTATCACAAATGTCTAACAATGAATCTGTACAACAGTTTGAATGTATGTATGTATGTATGTCGTTTAAAATTTACATGTATGATGCACGAAATGAAACGAGAAAAATATTTAATATCCTGCACAATTTTTTTTTTGCACATATGGCAAGAACGATTGGTTTCTCATTTGCCCTAACGTGTTCATTATCTGTTTAAGTTCATTTTACATACTCGTATTTTAAATTCTGAGCCGTTAAATTAATGTAGCCTAAGTGACCTATTCAGATTTAACTTCAATTTAAAAAATTATCAATTTGCCATGAAATTGTTTATATATGTTAAGTTTCTATCAAAAATTCATCTGAACTACTCCTACAGCTAATTTATTGTTGGGGAAACCAATTAAATATTGCATCAAAGATAAAATAGTCTAACTGCAGTTAGTCTACTTTAATTTCACGCTTCAAAATTATTTTTTTCATTACTATCAGCATACGTTATGGGCGAGTTAATTTTTTTATAATGTAAATATTTATAGCTTGTTGGTTACGAACTGGTGCTCTATTAGTCAGTTTGTAAGTTTTACGAGTTTGCGCTCATCTCCACTTTCAACAAAACAATTGATGTATTTCGTATAGCAGCGTTATAGACGTGTCGAGATCTAAAACTGTTCAGCTACAGAACAAATGCTCATCAGCTGATCGAATAGTAATATATGTACATATATGTATGTATGTATGTATTAATTATTGAGAGAATTGAGTATAGTTTTCTTTATGTAAAAAAGTGAGTCTGAAATATCAAAAGAACCGGAGTGAGTGTTAAAATCCTGACACAAACTACGGAGTGGCTCATTTAACTCAAAATTACTTTTACATGGCTTCAGAAAGAGAGGCCGGAAATTTCTTTTGTAGAAAACTATGCAGTTTTGAAGCACAATCAATTTTATTTATAATTATGGGCAATTTTCTTTCATACAAAGCATAAATTAAAAGCACATCGAATTTTTGTACAAACTATAATTAATGGTTAGGACGGGCAAGATTTTATAAAGTTTGAATAATGTTCGGGAATTAAGTACGAGTTTTAAAATTTTGATCAAAGTTTATGGTTGTTGTTATAAATTAAAGAAAAATATTTATCGCTAGAAAATGACTTCTGCGAGCCACCGGTCGGCTTTAGTTTCGCTACTACGACACTTCCGAATTAATAATCACTTAGGGAATTATGTAACTCAAAGTTTAGAATCTTTTAGAAAATAGTATGTACTCGTATGTATGTACGTACATATGTACTCGTATATTCATGACTAAGGGTCTTGAATAAAAAGACAATAGCTTAATAAAATATATAATTGATATTAAACGATGCAAGATACTTCCACAAAATATATTTCTTTATAACTGTTAAGATTAGTATCGTTAAACCCAAAATATCCTACAATCCTTTTAATAATTTCAAATTACAAGCGCTAAAGAACTCAGAATAGTGCACTGGCATTTAAGTGTTCGTCGTTTTCCAGCTTAAGTTTATTTGAACACAAAATTAAACGGGTTTTTTATAATAGAAGCACGGTTGCATTTTCCATATTTAAATATATAACTTTTAATACAGTTTAACAGGCTTATTTATACGCCTATGAAAATAAATCGCATGGCTTTTGTCTTTACTGCTGCGCCTAAATCTATGTTTCATTGTGTCTCTTTTTCGCACAGATTAAGTTTTTAATTAAGTACATGGTGATGGGAATAAAGCTGTATATATCTGATTAGAATATTTCAAAATAATTATCAGTTGATATGTTAAAAGCTCATTTGAATTGCTAAACTGCAGACAAAATTTAAAAAAAAGTGTATACTTACAATCGGAAATATATGTAGTATGTTTACTACACGCGCATATTTATGCAGAATTCAGTTTTTAGTGTAAACCTTGTGTTGTTTTATGAGTACTTCTTCAATTGCGGTGATTTTTTTGCTCTTATCTCAGAAGAGTTGTGCCTTTCACCGTGGAAAAAATAAATGTGAATGTGGGTTTTTATGCAAACAAAAAATAAGCTTAAAAATATATGTATGATTACATATTTACAAGTGTACAATATTATATATTTCATATATAAATTTTGTAAAGTTTGTCAATGACCAACTATTCTTTTATAGTTATGCATGTATAAGTATTTTTAGGCTAATTTTTTAGCATAAAAATTCAATTTCTGCCTAAAAATATGCAACATATGCATTTCGACTCGATCTTTAATACTCGTACATTAGGAAATATTTCCTTCAACTGATTCTCTTTCCATATTCCACATACATATATTAAAAATATATAGCACAGTACATATGTATGTAATTACTTAGTTAAAGACGGAAGATTCGTCCACCAATCGTTGGCGTTTTTAAAGTAGTGAATTAACGTATGCGTTTTCCAGAAGAAAGTTTAGCGATCAAGCTTCAAGCCAATCAACAAAATAACTGAAGACTTGTTATTGTTTTTGAGAGTTTTATCTGTAAAGCATCTAAGACACTAAGACTTAAGGTGCTTATGTTTAATAATGACTACTATTGAAAAAATCAACATTCGGGCGTTTCTTTACGTACATTAACTTACAAGAATCGGTGATAGTACTTACAATTTTTTTTTTATTATTTTCTCAAAGTATCTGGTCAAATTTAAATGAATTTCAAATATACGGCGAAAAAACTTTTTTCGAAATTATCTATTATCCCTTTGAACTTCGGGTATGGTGTCTATGCCAACTACAAAAAAAAAAAAAAATATATAAAAAGTTAAACAAAAGTCACATGAATTGAATGTGTGATTTGCTTCCAACTGAATATGTATTCGTATGTTTAATTAAATCCACGAGCCCTGCGCTCACTTATCACTTTAGCACGTAATATATATGTACATACATATATATTTATTTTTTAGCTTTTTGAGATGCTACTCAATTAAATTGGCATTGGAGCAAAGGAATTTTGGCTTTTAGCCATCTAAAAACGCGCTGAATCTTGAGCATTTGTGCTAAAGAGAACGAGCAAACGAAACATTAGAATCATACTAAACGCTTTCTAGCATTTAAAATATGTTGTTTCAAAATGCATTTGCCTAAATGCTTGCGAAACGCCAGTGACAGGGCTAAGAGTGATGAGCTAGCGTACTGTAAATGAAGGTTAAAATATGAAGTTTGTAGCATACATACTCGTATGTTTTCTAATTTACCATTTATACGTTTTGTTAATAATTATTCTCTAATACCTTTCTTAATTTTTTGTTCGGTTATGTTTACAGAAAATAAACGAAGAAAGCGCAGCTAAAACTAGCACCGAAGCTGCTGCCGTTGCCGGTCCATCAACATCATCCTCCCAACCAGCTGAAGATGACAAAGACAAGGAGGAAGATAAAGATGCAAAAAAGAAAAAGAATCGTTGCGCTGAATGCCGCAAGAAAGTTGGTCTTACAGGTGAGTGCGGTGTGCGAGAGCAAACTACGGAAAGTGAAACGAATATATGTTCATACATACATATGTAATTATATAAATCTATGGCAAAAGAGATATGATGAACACACGCAATTGAATGTTAGAAAATGAGAAAATCAAACTGCAATGAAAAGTGTGTATTTTCTAAAAATCGAACTATTCGAAATTTTAAGTTTTTCTTTAACAGTTTTTATTATTTCAAATTAAATTTTAAATATTCTATATCAAAGCTATGCAATGTACTTTAAATATGGTACAATATGAAGTTTTAAGAATTTTGTTTACAAATTTTGAAATTAATTTTGTAAAGCGTGTTATCTACAATTTATTGCAATTTCAATTAAATTTCAAGAGCTTCAAAAAAGCTTCGTAAAAAGGTAAAAATGGTAAGAAACACACGCAATTAAAAGTTGAAAGTTTACAAAATTAAACTGCAATTAAATCAATTCGGTATTTTCTGAAGATCGAACGACTTGAAGTTGTGCATTATTTTCAATGTTATTGATTAATTCTGTTAGTCAATCATCTAATACAAATTGTTTTACCCAACTATTCTTACGGTTATCGACAAAATTCTGGGATACATAATCAAAAAAATCTTGGGCTACGTAAATCTCATAAAATGTATGAGATGATTTTTGTGATAAAGAAAATGCCAAATTAAATATAAGACTTTCGTTAAAAAATCTTAGAAATAATTTCAAATCATTCCTCCATAATAACTTTATTTCTAGAGCTCTATACCGAGTACAAAATTCTGCGAAATTGGTAGCTACAGAAGTCTCATTTCTTAAGTGTTTGCGAGTACTAACTTGGTTTTTTGTCTTTTAAATATATTTATATATGTATGTATGTACATACAACACAATTTCTTCTACCAATATCTTTTATTTTCTTGTTAATTCCACAATTAATCGAACTCTTTTTTACATTGTTGTGTTGCAGGTTTTCAGTGTCGATGTGGTGGACTCTTCTGCGCTGTGCATAGATACAGCGACAAACACGACTGCACATTTAACTATCGGGAACATGGGGCCCAAGAAATTCGACGCAATAATCCTGTGGTAGTTGGCGAAAAAATACAAAAAATTTGAACTTTTGTGCCATCAACTTTATAATATAAATATATATATATATAAATATAAATATTAAATATATACATAAAAATTAAATATAAATAATAATAATAATATAATTAATAACTATATATATATATATAATAATTAATGTAACACTACAAATGGAAATGGAATCAGAGACCACAAAACAAAACAAAAAACAACTCAGCTAAAAAACAATAGATTTATGCAAACATTGCGCAGAAGGCATATTTAAACGTGATGGAGACCCTCCCAAAAAAACACACAGGCACATACTCACACACAAGAAAAACTAACACGATCGAATGCTAATGCTTTTCACTGTTTCCCCTCTCAACTGCAGCGCCATCTTTTGATCACGTCAAGAACAGCGAACGTATGCTGGAACATACTGACAAACTTGCATAAAGCAGCGCAAAATAGAAATTGTAAATTGTGTAAGATCCTCCTTCGTGAGTTCAGAAGCGCTGGTGCTGCAGCGAGCAAGCGAACGAGTGAGTGAGTAAGCGAGTAAGGGGTGAGTGTGCAACGCATACGCATGTGCAATGGAAAATTGGAGTTTGGTGAAAAAAAATTCAGAAAAGCTGTTGCTGTTCGCTTGAAATGCAACGCTACAAATAAGGACTATGTTAAGCAGTCGCTTACTGTAAGAGCGTGTCGATTGGAAAACTTCGCTTCCTTCACATGCACACACCCTCACACAAATACAGACACATGCACTGACATCGTCAACTATCTTCAACTATATGCGTGAGCATCCTCGCTAAATTATTTGAACTTAATTTCAAGCTGGCGCAGCCATTGCGTCTCCACTGCATTTGTACAGCCCACCATGTCACCACAATAGATAGAGAGAGAGACACATACACACACCCACACGCCCAAATGAATACACATTTTTAACCTTCAAGGGTTGAGTGTTAAATAAGGCTTTGTTGCACTTCGTGACTGCAGTTAGCGTTTAAAAAGTTAAAAGCATATGTACATACATCCAAAAAAGAAAAGAAAAAAAAAACAAAATTAAATATTAAAAATTTATTAGAGAACACATTTGGCAATCCAAACAATAAAAAAACTATGGAACTTTATCAATACCAATTTCAATTACAGCAAAATAATACACACACACCCACACACGAAGAAAAAAGAAATATTAATTATTATTAATACTTTTACTATTATATTATATTATTATTATTAAAACACAAGCGAGACAGAAAATGAGCTAAACAAGTAACAAGTAAAAAAACAAGAAAAGAAAATTACAAAAAAAAAATGAAAAAAGTCCAAAATTAAAAAAAAATACTTTTACCTAGTTTACTATTAAAAATTGCGTGCAGGAGTAAACATATTTTAATTAAAAGAAAATAAACTTAGTGTATAGTGCAGTAAATGAAGCGGTAAACGAAAGAAAAAAAGTATGCAAAAAATGAAAAAATAAAAACTAAAAGTAAATAGAAGATCGAAGCAGAAAATAAGCCTAAACATTAATGAGAGTAAATGCAAATGGATTAATTTAATTTAATAAAATATACATATTACCTATACACATAAATATATACGTTGATGATGAGTGGGTAAACGCGATAAAAGTTATATTTTAACTGACCTAGCAATATAAGTTTATCTAACTCACCACGGTTCGTTCTTTAAAAAAAAAAACATTACAATAATAATCTATATACCTAAATTAAAACGCATTCTTCCTTTGTTGCTTTTTTCGATAAAATTTAATTTCGTTTCTCTTTTTACTTTAAGCGTTATTTAGTTTCTTCCTTCAAACTATGATAATAATATTAATATTAAATTTTCTTTCTTGTTTTATGCTGTAAATCAATTGAAAAACAAAAATGTAAACAAGCAGATAGCCGTAAAACTGCAAATTTTATTGTTGAAGTAGAAGTCGATTTTACGTTTTTAGTTAATTTGAATAATTAATTATTATTAATAAAATATACAAAATAAAACAAATCCTATGTTTATTAACTTTAAATTTGTGCAGCGCAGCCGAGTTAGGCAAAGCAAAGCTAAACATAACGAAAACACACAATACAATGAAATAATCAAAATGAAAGAAAAAACAAAAAACTTAATAACTGTGCGCACCGACAGGGGAGCAGCAGCACAAATTTCGCAATTGCGATAAAAAAAAATTAGTTTTAACGATTTTGTTTGTGAGCAGTAGCTGCTTAATATTGTCAAAAAAAAGTGAAAATTCCTACGAAAAAGTTGCGATGCGACACCCAAGGAGCGCTCAAGCGCATGCGTCGCCAGCCGCTTCTACTCTACTTTTTGGCGCAACTCTTTGTATATTTTCCGGTAATACATAACTCATCCTACCACACCCTAGTTGCTTATGTAGTTTGTTTTCACTTACATATATACTTTTCTTCAATTAATTTTAGTTAATGTAAAATATTTAGTGAATTGCAGTTGACGACATATGTGTATGTATTTAGTTTTATAAGTTGAGTATAGATGTGGTGTAGTAATAAAGAAATATAAAAAAGAAAGCAAAGCATTTGTTTGCACTTGTTTTTGTCGCTTTTTTTCACAGCTAACTTTCGTTTTGGTTAGCGAAAAAAGGCAATAAAAGCAGTGCAATTAGCGTTGCTTTAATTAATTAACGAAACAACAACTTGGTATATTGGTTAAGTGAGAAAAAAAGTACATTGCTAAAGAAAGAAAAAATTACAATGAACTTTAATACTTACTTTAATGTGTATGATGAAAATAAATGCGTAAATAAAAATTAAATGATAAACAACCTAACACCAATCACTGTAATTATTTGATGAATAAATGAATGAAAGAATTATAATAAAATTTAAAATTATGTATTTTAATGCCTCCTACCATTTGCAATTTGGAAAGAACAATTTTGATTAAAAAAAATATTTTTCCGCATTGAGCTTTATGGAAAACATATTGAAAGCTGTTACAAGGTTCAAGACAAAGTAGGCACAAGCTGCGTCTTTTGAAACTTTCCCACTTTTTCACTTTCCCGAGCAAAATTAACTAAAATACATACATTCGCTCTTTTCTGAAAAGGAATGTATTTTTCTAAAATAAATTTTATTTGTTTGACATACATTTGCGTTTCTCTAAAATAATTTTGCTATTTTCTGAACACTTGCTCTCTTCTGAGGTACATTTGCATTTTTCTGAATTAAATCTGAAAATACATTTGGCCTTTTTCGAAAAACATTTGACCTGCTGAAATTCAATTAAAATTTTCTGAAATGCATTCGCGCTTTCCTGAAATACATTTGAAGTTTTCTAAACACGATGGGAATAGGTGCGATTAACCAATTAACCTGATGGAGTTTTGCTATTGCAACAGAACGCTATGTAAACAATTCCGACGAAGAGGCTAAACAACGTGGTTTGTATCTTTAATTTTCAGACAAAAATTACTAGGCAGAAAAATAATAAAAACTGAAAAGCATTACTTAAGAATGTTTATGTATATGAAGGTATTCCAACAAGGAATCTCAGAAAACATTTTTAAAAATGCATCGATTATTAATGGATCGATTATCGAATGCAATCGAACATCTTCAGTTGCTTTTCCAGTTTTCGAAATGATATTATAGATGACAAGTTGCCACCAGCCAACTGACAACTGCAGTGATTTGTCAAATTTCAAATACTTATCGATACGTTTTTCAAATAATCGACCCATTATTTTGTCGACGAAGTTGTGTCCCAGCTGTAGTAACTGCGGCAGTGTTACTTTTTAGAAAAGAGTATTACGTTCTGCTTGAAAATTTGGGTGACTTTGTCTAAATTGCACGTTCGAGGAACGAAAGTTTGACAATCCCTTTACTGGCAAAAAAAAACGTAGTAGGAAATTTTCTTGCACAATGTTTGAACCATTAAATTTCAAAATTATCATCAAGGAAGCAAAAGGCTGTTAGATAGACATGTAATGGTTATTCCAGTTTTCGAAATGATATTATAGATGACAAGTTGCCACCAGCCAACTGACAACTGCAGTGATTTGTCAAATTTCAAATACTTATCGATACGTTTTTCAAATAATCGACCCATTATTTTGTCGACGAAGTTGTGTCCCAGCTGTAGTAACTGCGGCAGTGTTACTTTTTAGAAAAGAGTATTACGTTCTGCTTGAAAATTTGGGTGACTTTGTCTAAATTGCACGTTCGAGGAACGAAAGTTTGACAATCCCTTTACTGGCAAAAAAAACGTAGTAGGAAATTTTCTTGCACAATGTTTGAACCATTAAATTTCAAAATTATCATCAAGGAAGCAAAAGGCTGTTAGATAGACATGTAATGGTTATTCCAGTTTTCGAAATGATATTATAGATGACAAGTTGCCACCAGCCAACTGACAATTGCAGTGATTTGTCAAATTTCAAATACTTATCGATACGTTTTTCAAATAATCGACCCATTATTTTGTCGACGAAGTTGTGTCCCAGCTGTAGTAACTGCGGCAGTGTTACTTTTTAGAAAAGAGTATTACGTTCTGCTTGAAAATTTGGGTGACTTTGTCTAAATTGCACGTTCGAGGAACGAAAGTTTGACAATCCCTTTACTGGCAAAAAAAAACGTAGTAGGAAATTTTCTTGCACAATGTTTGAACCATTAAATTTCAAAATTATCATCAAGGAAGCAAAAGGCTGTTAGATAGACATGTAATGGTTATTCCAGTTTTCGAAATGATATTATAGATGACAAGTTGCCACCAGCCAACTGACAACTGCAGTGATTTGTCAAATTTCAAATACTTATCGATACGTTTTTCAAATAATCGACCCATTATTTTGTCGACGAAGTTGTGTCCCAGCTGTAGTAACTGCGGCAGTGTTACTTTTTAGAAAAGAGTATTACGTTCTGCTTGAAAATTTGGGTGACTTTGTCTAAATTGCACGTTCGAGGAACGAAAGTTTGACAATCCCTTTACTGGCAAAAAAAAACGTAGTAGGAAATTTTCTTGCACAATGTTTGAACCATTAAATTTCAAAATTATCATCAAGGAAGCAAAAGGCTGTTAGATAGACATGTAATGGTTATTCCAGTTTTCGAAATGATATTATAGATGACAAGTTGCCACCAGCCAACTGACAACTGCAGTGATTTGTCAAATTTCAAATACTTATCGATACGTTTTTCAAATAATCGACCCATTATTTTGTCGACGAAGTTGTGTCCCAGCTGTAGTAACTGCGGCAGTGTTACTTTTTAGAAAAGAGTATTACGTTCTGCTTGAAAATTTGGGTGACTTTGTCTAAATTGCACGTTCGAGGAACGAAAGTTTGACAATCCCTTTACTGGCAAAAAAAAACGTAGTAGGAAATTTTCTTGCACAATGTTTGAACCATTAAATTTCAAAATTATCATCAAGGAAGCAAAAGGCTGTTAGATAGACATGTAATGGTTATTATTATGCAGCTCGAACACACTCCGACTATCTTTAATTGCTTTGTGATTCCATAACTTCCGGTTACCTTGTCCATTTTACTTATGCCATATTAATTTAAATTTATTTTAAATTAAAAAAAATCATCAAATAATTTCTAACATTCATGCATACATTTAAACATATGTATGTATATTTATGATTTTTTTTTTAATTTCACAACTACGCAGAGCTATTCAAAGTGATATGCACGCCACTATCAAGGAGCAGTAAACAAATGCCGGATTGACCCACAATCATCAAATATGGGTACACATAACGGTGATACTCAATGTAAACGTTTTAAATTAATTAGTAAATGTTTTCAGCACCTTATACATAAGTACATATGTATATGTACATATACACAACTTCTAAAAAACAAAAATATTTTCGAAGAAACTAAAGTGATGCGCATTTTGAACTTATCGCAAGAAAGTATTTTTAAGTTCTAATTTCGTTAAGCACAGTGTGCTACAAACATATTTTTTTCAATCATTAAAAAAAAGTATTATCGCTCCTAATAATTGCCGCGTAGGTTTAGCGATAGCCAAATACATATCAAATGACTTGTATATACATATATTTATATGTATATACAAATATTAGTACATATGTATATATTAAAATTTTTCTCGTCTTGCAATCCATGCGAGCGCTAATGTATTAGAGAATTCAAAATTTTGAAGGTCAAACAATATGTTTTTTTTAATTTATCTTTCTCTCCTACATTTTGATATATTAGGAAAAGCCTTTAAGAACGAGAAAAAATACTAATACATATATGAATTTATAGTCAGATTTGAGGAGTATTTCTAAAGAGCTTAGGTTTTTTATATGCTCTCGCTTAGCCGACTCCGAAATCTCAGCTGTTCACTGGTCACCTGATTAAGTTTTGTTGAAAAGTGAGTTTCCGAAACTCTTTGCTTTCACTTTAAAAAATAGATCTTATTGTAAAAAAAATGTTAGCCCTGTCGTGTCACTTAACACTTTTAATTAAGGAGTCCCGGACATTGCCTGGGTAGTGAGTTTTCCGGTTCAGTTTGTTAATGGCTAGATACCTAAAAATGACCGAATACGGCATTGCGTCTTTGGCATGCGCCAATTTTTGACTGCTAACCTACATTCCATTGACATATATACATTTAGGGTGAGGTATTGTTAAACATTTGGCGCGTAGTAAGTAGAAGCTTTTTGACATAATTTTCTACGGTAATGGATTTTTCGAAACAGCTAAAACATTTCGGCAATAAAATTATACTATATATTTATGGACTCATGTTTGTGTATTTACATACGAATATGTGCAAAATTGTTTACAAATTTCGTCGAAAAACATTGTAGTAAACTTGAACGTTTGATAAGAATTATTTATAGAATAGTTAGTGAATGGCACACGAATTTTTCGAAAATACCTAATTGTTTTACTATGATAATTAAGTTACTATGATAACTATAGCATTAGCTATAGCTAACTGGGCTTCAACAATAACCGATTACGTTTAATAGTAACCAATTTTCGAGGTAAGTTACTGCGACGGTACAGATATGTAGAATTAAAAAAAAAAATTATGTGACTAGCAAATGCAGAAATCTTAGATTCTTATGAAAATAAAAAAATAACACACCTTGAATTATGGGGTACCCATGAAAGTTGACTGCGAGCTCCCTTTCGATCTTCATTAATATGATGCAACTGCATGAATATATGCATATTTTTAATTCCACCCGCTTTATCATCTCTAGACGAGGCAATGAAACGTGTGAAATGTGCCGATCAAAGTACCAAGTGATCTCAAAGCGATCTCAATAAATGCTCTTATCAGTGTACCTTTTCAACCTTACTACAAACACAAACATATGTATTACTTCACTATATCTATGGATTATTGTTATTTTAATTTATTTATAAGTACTGATTAAACGTACCTAATGTTTTATATTATCTTGACACCCGGACGAATGTTGATCAGTCAATTAACGTCGCGTGAACGATTAAGTACACACTTTAGAAACAAAAAAAAAATTTCCCGAAGAATATTTCAACAGTATTGTAGTACTTAATAATAGTGATTAAAAAAAACCTGTTAGAAAATGCCTTCTGGTCAGCAAAATGTTGAAAAAAATGAGAAGGCTGCATCAAAATCGAAGGGTGTCGAATGTGAAAATGTAAACGTCGAAAATGGTCAAAATATTTCATCTGTGAAAAATTGTAGCACCGGCAAAGTCCTTTTACCAAATCATAATGTTCCTACACCTACGAAATTTAATTCTTCAGACCATATAATTGACCCATTTTGTGATCCTGCTAAACCACAGAAAATATCTTTTCATGATGTTACTTCAGCGGCGTTTCTAATCAGAGGCGGTGTGGAGAGAACGCCCTGTATGGTAAGAAATAATCGATGGTGTGAATCGTGATGAAAGTAATAGTGTTCACGAAGTCAAAAGTTCGTAACACTTGTTCTAAATCACTTTAAACGTTCTCGTCCTCAAAAAACTTGCAAGGTAGGGGAAATTGAAGGAGCGTAATATTTAATTTTGAGGAGAAATTACAAGTTTTTACGGGATAATTCTTGCCACCAACAACTTGCACGTAGGAAGGAAGCTGATCGCATACACCTGATGTTTTTCATTTTTCATATTTGTATGCGAACAAGAATTCAATCATCTGTTCGTGTAACTTGCAAGATTTTACTAATTTTGCGTTTATTTACTTTTTGGTAAAATTTCTCTCTGAAAGCGAATTCTGAGAAATTAGCTTACTTGATAATTCTTACTGGAAAAGTACGAATACGGATCTTATCTGAGAATATTTAAAAACTTATCTGCTATATTGAGCGCGCTATTTTGAATTAAAAAAACAAACTCCTCATATTGGTTGAATACCAGGCAAAATAGAACCCTTTTTAGTTTATACTTCCAAAAAATGCTTTAGCACCCATCGAAATAGTAATGGAAGCTCTGAGCTTGAAAGTTGCTCTGTTGTCGGTAGATATTTCCAACTCGTTACTTCATAAACAGAGTGTTACCATTTACTACAACTTTTATAAAAAAGAATTTGCAAAGCATAACGATCGCAGCAATAAGAAATATGTGACATCCGTATTGTCAGCGACAATTTGTCAGTTTGGTGTGTGTTTTGTTTCATAACAACTATTTTCACCACCGTTTTGATTCCATGACAAATATCGTAGAAGGAGTGACAATATAACAACTTATTTGCAATCCAGTTTCCTTGGCATAAATTGACTCTGATGCCATCACCAGACGCATGGAAGTGAGTTTAGATATTAAAGTTGTGTCCTTTGTGGAACTTGAAAAGTCTTTGCCTTTCAGTTCAAATTCTTAAATTTCAACAACTTTAATTTATGTACATACATACATGTATAGATACACAGATCTTTTTATTTTTTTTTTGTTTCAAAACTGTGTGTTTGCAAGCTGTTATTGACATTGAAGTAGTATAACCTATCATGAGCTGCAATTATACTAAGTGTTTGTTAGCAACACATTCAATTACGTTGTTTTTTTCTGCAAGCTTTGAAGTGACTACAAATTAACGTTGTTTTGTGAGGGTTTATAAAAACATGTAGCGAGAAAAAATTGTTATCATTGAAAATTTTTGCGAGCGCCAACTAATAACTTAGGATTGCAGTTTTACCACAACTTTTTTTTGAGACCGATAACGAAATTTGTATATGAAACCGAAGACATATTTGCAATATTTATGAGCAGTTGTTTGAATCAAGAATTGTTCCACTGTCGTCTGGGTTGACATTTGTAAAAATCTATGTGATACCTCCAAAATGAACACATCTCCTTTAACTCGTTCATTAGGTTCGTCAAATTCATCAAAGCGAGGATTTCTTTTGTTTGAGGTATATATTTTATTTTTTCAAATGTCATCTAATATTAAAGATTTAAATAAAAATTTATTTGATAACGCCATTTATTAAAACTCTATTCTTTATTTTCAGCGCTCCACATCCTCTGAAACATATGATATGGATTTATATTTGAAAAAAGATTTTCTGCAAGTAACTGGCAGGTAATGGGAAATAATGGATAGACTTGAGTAATTTTAAAGAGAAGGTCACATAGTTTTAAATCGTGAAAGTGGAAACTATGCTTCGAAAACATAAGTTGATCAAAACAGCTATAAGCTGAACTTTTATTTCATGCTCGGTTTACGGTGATTTTCAAAAACTCTTTATAATGATCTTCAGTATAAATAATAAAATATATAAAAAAATATGTAGTATGTACATACGAGTATGTATGTAAACATATTAAATAGGGTTTTAAAATTTAACCAAGTACCGTCCATCGCACCATTAATTTTTATGGCTTTCATTGGTTATCGCCAAAAATGGGTTCTTAAACGCTCATGTAGAAAATCTTCCACTAATTGTATAATTTAATTCACGGTTGATAAGTCCAAAGATTAGCATTACAATTTTTCTTATGATTATAATAGGCACAGATATACATACATATATACACAAGCTAAAGTGTCAACGCATTGCCGCACAAGCAAATTACACATATACATACATACATATGTATGTATATATGTATGTACATACATATATGCATATACTTATGAATTTCTTCGATAGGGATGTGCGTTCAACTAATTGATTGAAACCTTAGCAAACAACTTCTTAACCATTGAAATTCATGATGCATTCTCCCTATAGTATTTACCAAACCTTACCTTTCGGTGATGTTTTTTTTACAAACAAAATAATGCTTAATCATCACACGAAATTCACTTTTTCAAGTCAAGAGGTTATCTGCTTTCAATGGCTGTCAAGCAGTGATTAATTTAAAGTTTCTGCACGGGGAGTTCAACAGATTTATCAAACCGCCCTCGTACATACAATATTTGTATTTCTAAAAAGAAAAATGAAAAAAAAATGTATATAATGTTTTTGTTATTGCTTGGCTATATAACTACTTATTTTATTTTAATTGCTTATGAGCTTTTAAGGCTTATTGGTTGTTGGGAAAAAATTTAAAGGAAAAACAACAACATTCAAAGCTGTTGAAGTTATAGTACAATTTTGGAGATAACCACATCTCCTCATCAGACTTCATTTTTCAAGACTTCCGAGCGATTCGAAACCACGATACCACGTATGCCAACACAACGCCTAAACGCGCTGTGCTATGCTTACGCTGTATGATCTATTGTTGTTTCGTCATGTACTTTGAAGGCAAACAAGAAAGAAATTATAAAAATGCTCAAATTTTAATTAATACATACTTTTTGGTGTATTTCAGTAATTGCTTTGCCGGTCCTTTTCAATATCCTTTCGAAATTATAGAGATTATGAACTGGTTTCGAGTTGGGCTTCTTCGAAAATCGTATCATTACTCCATTCAATGTTTTATATCAAGGATTGGTGTAAGTTATAGGCATTAGCACCCATTAAGTTTTTAGTTTATATGCACTAAGGTGTTTCGAAAAAAATTTAAGCAGAATTGTAAGGCACTCACCGACTAGGATTGTTCGATATGAAAAATATACCTTTTTTCAATCAACAAATATTTATAGGTAACGCAAAAGACACTGAAGATGGCAGAAACCTGTATCTTATGTCACAAAACCGAATCTGACAAAGGATGACTGAAAATCATTCCAATATACATACATAAAATTTATAGGTAACTTCAAGCTTCACGTGCTTTTCTAGATGGAATCAAAAACCTTGAAAATCAATATTTTTCATTCTTCTAACTCTGTTTTCTTCAAAAGACTGCAAAAAATATTACTTAATTGTTTATTTTAAAATTTTTACAACCAACTACTTTAAGGGTTCTTACAAAAAACTCAAAATATGCAAAATACAAATAGTTGAAGTATTTTTGCATTTCTTTGGTGACCCATAAGATATAGTTTTAAAGATGATTAAATTAAAAAATGTTCTACTATGTAAAATACATACGATATGAAACTGTAAGTGCTTTAGGCGACTTCTAAATATTTTGAATTAAAAAAGTTATTATTTTTTCGATATAGAACAATCCTAGGAAAAAGAGATTTAAATATCCTAATAAACTTATTGCTACGCGTTTTTGAACTACTCTAAGAAGTACTCGTATGTTCTCGTAAATAAAAATTTTAATTTCCTCTTGTATAGTCTACTTTTCACCCGCTTGGTATACGTAATCATCATCAAATTAATGCTCTTTTGCTGTATATCAATCTTCCTACAAACACGCCATCTAATCCAAAATGTTTCTATACTTAAAGTTGTTTTAATTTTCTTTTTTTATTTATTGCTATTTATTTATTTATTATTATTTTACAGCTTCAAGGAACGCGGTGCCCGCTATGCCCTACTGTGCCTCTCCGAAGAACAAAAGAAAACTGGCGTCATATCAGCCTCACTAGGAAATCATGCACAGGTATTACAAATCTCTATACTTAAGTAATTTAAAACTTCACCAAATAGCATTCCTCTCGTAGGCGCTCAGTTACCATGGCTGGAAGCTCAATATACCAGTGACAGTGGTGATGCCAACTGCCGCACCTATTATGAAAATTCAAAAATGTCGCAATTACAAGGCTACTGTATTTGTCGAGGGCAAGAATATGGCCGAAGCGAAGGTGGCTGCTATGAAAATGGCGCAAGATAAGGGACTGCTCTACATCAATGGCTACGATCATCCATACATTATGGCCGGACAGGGTACCATTGGTTTAGAGATATTGGAACAAGTGCCCAATCCGGATGCGGTGATCATACCAGTTGGTGGAGGTGGACTTATAGCCGGCATTGCGACAGCCATTAAAGCCTTATCACCGAACACTAAAGTTATTGTGAGTTGAGTTTATGAATAAGTCTGTTAATTAGTAATAAAAACTTTATTTTATATTTCTACTAGGGCGTTGAATCGGAGAAATGCCCGAGTTTCTCGAATGCAATGGAAAATGGTGGCCCCATACAAACACCCTTAGATAATACGTTAGCTGATGGTTTGGCTGTGCCAAAGGTTGGCTACAATGCCTACGTAACTGCGCTGCCGCTCATCGATAAGATGGTCGTGGTAAAGGAGGAATGGATTGCCTTGGCCATTTTGCGTCTGGTCGAGGAAGAGAAATGTGTAGTGGAAGGTGCTGGTGCTTCAGGTTTGGCAGCTATACTCGCGGGACTTTTGAATGATTTAAAGGGCAAAAAGTGAGTATATACAAATTTGGTTTAATTCATATGTATAATCATAAATGAAATAATGTTCCACAGAGTAGTGATTCTATTGTGCGGCGGCAATATTGACACGACTGTATTTGGACGCTGTTTAGAACGTGGACTCGCTGCTGAAGGACGTTTGGTGAAATTTGTTGCGCGAGTTAGTGATCACCCCGGTGGTATTCATGAACTATGCGATATACTCTTTAAGTTAGGTGTCTCCATCAAGGATATAATGCATGAACGGGCTTGGCTAAAGGATATTTACACAGTACAGGTATGATTTGTAGTGTAGCCGTTTGTATGTTCATGTATTGGTAAAGTTGTATGTAAAAGTGTATTTTAAAATGTACTTTTTATCATTAAAGGTCAAAGTGATTTGTGAAACTCGTGATTGGACGCACAGTATGGAACTGAAAACTGAATTAAAGAAACTCTATAAAAAAGTCGAGTTCTCTGAGGAGCCCATGGCCTTACCACTACATAACAATGCGTCTAATTAATGACTTTATATTTTCTTTAATACTTCATGTAAATTAGTATAAGTAAATTTCTTAATTATTAAAGCATATAGATTTGTATGTATATCGTAGTTCCATTTTTGATTTTACTGCTTTTTCTTACGACAGAGTAAATAAATAATAAGAAGTAAAAATATTTTATGGCAACTCTTTTTAAAAATTTTGCAATTAAAAATATTGTGAAAACCATACAAGAACAATTTGACGTTTTAAGCAGGAGAGAATCTACCGAATGATTTCGATCATTATCCGTATTGTTAAAATCCATTTTACTCATAAAATAATTTTATATTTTTGAACAGGCCGCAACCCCTTAAAAATTAAAAACCTTATTATACACATACACAAAGCAAGTCCTTTAATTTGACTCCAAATTTTTTTTTGCACATCCACGAGCGGTATAGGGGAGTTAATTTGTGAAAGGTGGCAACTCTTTAAAATACAATTAAACTTTATTGCGCAATTACAGGCAAAGACTTAGCAAGCATTGAATTTTTTAAAACTGTAATTTTATGTGCCTCCGTTCCTTTCAAAAAAAACCAAGAAAAGGAGGTTGTGGAGGAGATTGATGGATAACAAAAGGTATTTTTTAGATTTATAAATTATGTACCTTGCATTATTTCGGCTACGCTACAGGCCTCACCGCAGCTATGTATACCCCGGACCACCTTCCAATGATTCTTAACTACAGCCAACATACCAAATGGGGGTCTAATAAAAGTAAACATGGCAAGGCATAAGTGCAGTATAGCGGCAGGTGAAGAAAAAAATTATAAAAATGTGGGTATGGTCCGAAATTTTTTTCTTATTTTAATGGCATAAAATATTTTTGGTGCAAACTCAAATTATAGGTGTTATGGAGAAGAAAAGGTGCAATTTTCGAAAATTTAAACAGCAAATTTTTCGAAAAATTCTTAGCCTTATTTCAAAAAATTGATATCATTAGAAAGGCAATTTAAATACCTATTATTTTGATTTGTATATTTATATACTTTATGTGCACATAATTTGAGAAAAGTTTTTTAATGAAAAAAAATAAAATTTTTGATAAAAAAACATTTTTTACTGAAAAAAAACGTGTAATTAATCATATGCGAAGCTACTATAGTTAAATAGAGCATTTAAATACCTTCAATTTGGTATGCAATTTTATATATACGAACAGGTTCTCGGAGGCAAAACGCCACTTTTAATATCCATTTTCACATGAAATGTTGGGTACGGTGTAGTTATTTGTACAATGATGCTTGGTTATAGTGTTTAAATGAGCAAACCGCTCAGAAATTTTTTTATATATACATACATATGTACGTATAGTGAAGATATTAAACTTTAATTTAAAATAAATTAAAATTAAAATTTATTTCAGCGTTTTTTTTAATGTAGCGTTTTTCTTAACTAAATAAATAATTCGTAATAAATTGAAAATGTTCGCCTGCGGCGCTTTTCACAAATTAAAAACTTTTAAAAATATGGGCATTTTAAATTTTTTAAATTTTTCCTTTGACCCCTCCTAGTACCTATAATATGAGTTTGCACCAAACAATTTTTATACTGCACTTGTTCCACAAATATACCTAAAATATATGATGGAATAAAGAGTTTGAGAAGTAAACTGGATTTGTGAGTTAAAAGTTTTTAATTTGGTTCAAGCACTTGGAAACCATGAAGTAATGGAAAATCAACAGAAAAATTTAATAACATACAAAATGAATTCTCATATTTGATGTGTCTACATACATACATATATGATATGGGGTATATGTATATACTAAGGTATGCACATACAAATGTATCAGTCGCTATAATTTTCATTTGATATAACCAATGCTATAATGAAAATTTATTAGCTTTCAAAAATATGTATTTTACATTTAATTTATATTGTGTTTTCTTTTTTATTTCCTTTTTAGCCAAAAAAAAAATTGAGTTACATACATATATTTAAATAATTTAAATAAGAAAAGAAGATAACCAGAACCGAGATTAAGCATTATGGATGACGATATAATCGACATAAACTGTGATCCCAGAAATCCACGCGAGATTAGTCTTGATCACATCACTACGGCTGACTTACTTCTAATTGATGAAGTGGTAAAGACGCCATGCACGGTAATGTAAATACATATGTATATCTGCCCTCTATCCCATCTGCATACAACGTGTAAAAGTAAATTGGTTTCAGCGTGCTGTAAATTGCGCGGCTTATAAAATGGATTTGCATTTCAAGAAGGAGTTCCTGCAGGCGACAGGCAGGTAAGCAAGCGTGAAAGCTGGCATTTGCTAATTGAATTTAAATAAAAAATATATACCGAACTTATCGAATAGACTTCAGTTTTCCAAAATACCCGAGTACCACTCTTACCATGCCCTTCCTCTCGTCCGTAGCTTTAAAGAACGTGGCGCACGCTTGGCTTTACTTCTTCTCTCCGACGAGCAGAAGGAAATTGGTGTCATATCTGCATCAACAGGGAATCATGCTTTGGTATAAGCGCGAAACTTTTATCCTACCCTATCTAAGCTTGTCTAGAAATTTTTTCTCAATCGCAGGCCCTCAGTTATCATGGCGATCAGCTGAACATATGCGTTACTGTGGTATTGCCGCTTTCTACTGCCCCTTGGAAAATTGAAAAATGTCGCTCATATAAAGCAACGGTTATTATTGAGGGCCGCGATATTGCTGAAGCCCGGGTTGTCGCTTTGGTTATGGCAAAGCAACGCCAATTGGAATACATTAATGGCTACGATCATCCACATGTGATTGCTGGCTGCGGCACATTGGGCTTTGAAATATTAAATCAGGTACCGAAAATTGATGCTGTTGTTGTGCCTGTTGGTGGCGGTGGTCTCTTAGCAGGCATGGCCATAACAGTTAAGATGATATCACCAAATACCAAAATCATTGTAAGTTCAACGAATGCAAACAGTGGAGTATGAGTACTATGTTTTTTTCGGATTAATATCTGCTATCTGAGCAGGGTGTGGAAGTGGAGAAGTGTTCCAGCTTAACGCGCGCTTTAGAGAATCAGTCGCCCATTTATACAGCGCCAAATGGTTCTTTGGCTGAGAGTTTGCTAGTACCAACTGTGGGTTGTAACGCCTTTTCAATGGCGGCTACATTAATCGATAAGTTGGTGGTGGTGCGCGAGGCTTGGGTAGCGCTGGCAATGCTGCGACTGTTGGAAGAGGAGGAGTGTGTGGTTGAAGGCGCTGGTGCAGTGGGTTTGGCAGCGATATTGGCTAACCAATTGAATGAACTGCACATGAAAAGGTATCGTCGATGACTTATATACGTTCGACGAAAATTAGAGTTTTTGGATGCACAAGCGATATTTATTTCATATCGTATCGCAGATCGTATCAGTCTAATGTGCATCATACTATGTATGCAAATAAAAGCGATATTTGCCCCTTTAATTTTTTAAATATGTTTTGCAGAGTGGTGGTTGTACTTACTGGCTGCAACACGGATAGCGCTGCTTTTGGACGTGCTCTGGAACAAGGCTTGTTCGCTGAACGGCGTCTACTAGGCGATGAGAGTGGTGTCAGCGAACGTGTGGGCGGCCTAGTTGGTATATTACAAAAACTTTCGAAGCTAGGCATAGAAGTTAAAAATGTACTGGCGGAGACTGTGTGGCTGAGGTCTGCCTATGAAAAGGAAATTGGTAAGTCGATTGCAGTATGTTGTTACTCATAACGTTGAATTTTCCATTTCAAAATTCAGCTTAGTACTTCCATTCATGAAAAGGACCCCATTTAATGGTATTTCATATCAAGCTTTTACATCTTAGAATGGCTCGCTCCAGAAAATATATGTGTAAAAATTCAGAGAGTTGAAACACCTCTAATATAAATTACAGTTTTAAAAACCCGATAGAAGGTTAATTAATTCATTCAATATTATCCCAACATCTGTTTTAAATACCTAGTTTGCTTAAGTCGAGAACTTCTGCATTAAATATGTTTAATTTATAACGGTGTTTGCCGTTTGCCTTTCTAACTTTGTCTATAATTATTCACAACCATCTTCTTGCTCCTTCACATTATTTCTTGTTTTTAAGAATTTAAGCAATTTTTTTATACAAATATTTTGGAAAATGCTAGTCGATTCGTATGCTTAATCTATAGATCTCTCAAATCGATACTAGCTTCGGTTCCTATCTTCTTATTCTCTCACATTCCATCATCTGGCTTAGTTCTTAAATCCTGAAGCTAAATATCATCTTGTATGAAGTTTTGCAAAGTGTTTTATTAAAATGTCAAATGGCATTAATACCTGATTGCTACTTTTTTTCCAATTTTTCTCAGATCAGTACTGTATGGAAGCATAAAAGGTTATCTATGCCAAGCCGAAAATCGTTATCGAAAAAATAGACTGCAATATAAAAGTCTTCTAAAACTTAAATTTTTCTGTCTTTGAATGCATCGAAATGTTTGTTTAATTAATGTTAATGTTAGTTTAATTTAATTTTATAAACTTGTGTAAATATTGTTACAATATTTTATTAAATCATTCCTCATCATCATCCTCATCACCGGTGTTCGTATCAGCCGAATATTCGTCCTCATCTTCGTCCAAATGCTCACCATCGTCAACTTTCTTTACTTTCTTGAGCAAACTAAGTCGATAGGCTTCTTCCATTTCCGGTGTAGGATCGGTTGTCTCAATGAAATCTTCCTTTCCATGTGGATATTCATTCAATACTGCAGGCAAATGAATGAATGGCATATTACGTGCCACATACTTATGACCCCAACCGATATAGATCGATTCGCATAGTTTGTCATAGGTGAATGTGTAGGCGCCCGGCCAAATGTTTGATTGCATCACAAGTATGCGTTCATTTCTATTGGTGTACTTGCTGGTGAAACGTGCTATCCATGGCATTGTGTACTGGTCACTTATGTCGTAATAGCAAGGATTGAGTATTGGTGGTCCGACTTCCGGTGTTGAAAATTCTTCGCCCTCAATTTCTTCTTCTTCCTCTTCCTCCTGCTCCAATTCGTCCTCCTCTTCGCCCATTTCCTCCATACGCAAAAGTTTCTTTAGCCTTTCGATTTCCTTTTCACGCTCTTTCTGTGCCTTCAGCTCGTCAAACCAAATTACACGACCTTGAAGCAATAAATTCGGACGCACGTGTAACCACTTTTCAAGATTTGTGAGATTTTCGAGCTGTTCGGGAGCATATTTTTCATTCTTCAACAACATTATGTCATTATCTGCAGTTTAGAATAAGTAACGAAATTTTTTATGTGCTATTATAATTTATGGTTAAGTTTTATTACTCACCAATCTCTTCTTCTTCTCCCTCTCCCATATCACTTGGTTCTTCATATTCTTCTTCTTCCTCTTCATCATCGTATATACCGTCGTAGGCGCGTTTCTCTTTCTTGGTCATTTTCCTATAGTATCCATATGGCGCAATGTATGTACAAGCTGTGATGCGGGCTATAAGCGCGCGCAAATAATGTTTTTCCTTGCCCGGAAAGCATGGATATGACTCAAAATCGGCTTCAAGATCGCCAGTGAGAAATTTCTTAATATCACGGCAGGCTTTAATTTGAGCTGGCGTTACCATGGGCAACTCCATCCAATCATCTGAAACGGAGTTCACAACAAAATAAGAATACCGGTTAGCGCCTGTACCGACGATCTCAGGTGGTACATTGAAGACTTCCTTAATTTCCACCATTGGTATTGGCGCAGCATCGGGCACCATTTTTTCCAGTTCTTCGATAGCACAATCATCCCAACCTAATTTGCCCGGCGTTAGCTCAGGACCGACGAAGGTAGGTACCAATTCTTCGGGCGTTACCAAACGCGACATCAACGCCTTGTGTTTTTCTTGTAGCTCCTCTGCCATTTGATCGACCCTGGAGAGTTGTTCTTCATGCGACAGCGATGCTTCTACAATATAATACGAGGCTTTTAAGCCATTTATCATGCCCCAAAAGCGACACTGCATAATAGAAGGATGCGTTTGTAAGCGATCCATTGAGCAGGCGAGTTGAAAAATATCATCCGGGTTTATGCCAAAACCACATTGATTCCAAAAGAATTGCAAATGTTGTACACGTTCGTTGAATGTTATGAAGCGACTCATGTCCAATATATCAAGCTTTAGGCCTTCTAGAATTGCCGATTTTGACTCTTCTACAGCGACTGCTTCATCAGCTGCTTGCAATTCGTTCGACTCAGGCGCGGGCAACTATATGAAAAGAGACACATAAGATGGATTTAGCTGGTCAGAAGGCGAATCCCTACCTATCTTGTAGAAGCTGTGGAGATGCAAAAGCACTTTGGAATACAGCGTTTTACTATACCGACAGTAATAATAAACTGATTTCCCTAATCAGAATGTGACCCTCGGTTTTCCTCCAACATCTTACATTTTTTGTTAAAAGCCAGCAAAAGTTAAAATTTTAAACGATAAACGACCCAATTCGTAAGCTATTAGATTTGGTTAGAGCTGATTGTCTGAGTTCTTGTACTACAACTATTTTAGTTGTTCGAACAACTTAAGAAGATAGTTTCAAGGTATCTCCTTTTCAATTTCACAAACATTTGGTAGCCCAGGAAGAAATCCTGATATTACTCTAACTAAATATTTGCCCTCCAAATAGCTGAGACAATACGAAGCACAACTTTGTTTAGTCTTATCGCATGACTTCCAATCGCTAAATGTTCTAGACCACCAATTCTACTACACAATACATAACTTCTCTTTTAACTAAATTTATAAATCAAGTTTGTAAACTTACTTTCATGGATAATAGGAACTTTTTGGCCACACGATAGAGACGTGACTCTTCAAAAACTCCATCCGGCGGAAATCGCTCTGGCATATGCAGCTTCTGTTCACGCACATTTCGACTAAATTCTTCGAAGAAATCTATTATATTTGGAGGTCGTTCATCGATAACACGCTTGATAATGTCTGATAAATGGTCAAATCTAGGAAAGAAAATATCAGGAAATCGAGCTTGGAATGAGTTTAATATTTCAACCTACAAATTATCGCCACTAATACTACTATATTGTTGCATAATAGCTTTAGCCACATTCAACTCATAGCCAATATTTGGTGGGTCTTGACGATTGCAATCGCGTTTCTGACATTCCGGATTAAAATATTGACTCAACATCGTGTTGGACGAAGTGGATGAGGAGGTGGAGAATAAATGCGCACACGGATTCTCAGTTTCATCTGATTTTCCAGGTTTTTCCATTTTGCCTATATGGCTGCCACAGGGAAAATTTATATTGGAACTTGTACTGGTGTCCATTGTGAAGCCATCACAGGATTGATTATGGTCGAGTTCCATTTTTGTGTGTTTAGCTTTTGCTTTTCTTTAAAATTATTACTAAATTCTTGCTTCAATGAAAGAACTGCCGTTTTCGTATACTTTTTCTTTTGAAGAAAATATTTGAAGTTTTCCTAAATATGTGTCAAAGACTTGACTTGGAGTGAGTTTTTTTAAATCCATATTTGGACAAAACATAGTGTTGGTTATGAGCATAAGCTTTAAGTTCTGATGTCGACTGTATATATTTTTCTATATATTCGTTTTTACAGGAATATATAAGTTTTTGGATAAAGAAAAGTTCCGATAACAACTGAAGCTACTCTTCTACATAGGTACAGCTATGATGTAATATTTTTAAGGAGGTTTTAATAAATATTGGAATTGTTTTCCGGTTTGCAAGAAGCATTTAAGTTATATTCTGTAATTATAGCCTGCAAAGGGAGTTATGAAATTTGTATAGCGGGTTCGACTCCCGCGGAAGCCGTGAAGAAAGGAGTCTGATGAGGAAATGTGGTGATTTCCGAAATAGTACTGTAACTTCTACCGCTTTGGTGTTGTTGTTTTTTCTCAAATTTTTCCAACAAAAATTGGCCTTAAGCTGATTTAAAAATAAAATAATGAAATTATATATATATATATATATATATATAATATAATGAAATTAAACAGGTCGAAAATAACTAAATTTTTTTTTTATAATTTTCAAGGCTAAAAACTGAAGTACTAATGCTACTTCAAAATTTAAGTTTCCATAGTCGGTAATTTTTTCGAAAACTGTAAATTCCTAAATTCCCTATTTTCTACAACTTTTTGCAACAGTTGGAGCGGTATGTCGATAATAACGCGCCGAATATTCTCTTCCAATTGTCTCGGGCTTATCTGCGTAGACAAGGGACTTCACATTACCCCACAAAAAATAGTCCAGCGCTGTTAAATCGCTCGATCTTGGAGGCCACGCCACAGGCCCACGACGCAAGATAATGCGCTCACCAAAGGTTTCCTTCAATGAATTTATTGTTTATTTGGCTCTATGTCATGTGGCGCCGTCTTGTTGGAACCAAAGGTCGTCCACATCAACATCCTCCAATTCAGGTACGAAAAAATAATTAATCATGCCTCTATAGCGTTCCCCATTGACTGTAGCATTATGGGCGGCTTCATTTTTGAAGAAATATGGGCCTCTGCCCATAAAGCACACCAAACAGTGACAAAATGCGACAATTTTGTTTATTAACGTACCAATTCAACCAAAAGTGAGCTGCATCACTGAACAAAATTTTCTTGTGAAAATCGGGATCGGTGACCATCTGGTTTTGGGCCCATTCACCGAAAGTTGTTCCTGAGTAAGTCTGTTCATTATGAAATGGCAAACCAAACTGAGTATAAATCAAGTAACAGCTGCCAAAAAGACCAACTCCGAAAAAACAACACGACTAAAAAAAACACCCTTTATATAATTTTTATGTCAGTAGATATTTGAATAATTGTGGGAAAACACTTTTCTTCTTTTAATAAAAATATCTCAAGAATATACATATGTATGTACATATACATATGCATGAAGTTGAGAGCTTTCCAATTCGAATTTTTTTAGCTGTCCTTGCTAATAGCGCAGTTGCCCACGAACGTGTACGTAGCATAGCGTAACATTTTTATAATGTAAATGATCGAATCGAAATGCTGACCTATTTAAATAATATATTATGCTATAATCTGCTATATTCGGTAGTATTTTTCTAAAAAAGTACGCGGTGGCAACCTTGTACGAGAATGATGAGAGAGAGAACAATCAGCTGATACGTTTCTACGGAAAAAATCAAATTCGCTTATATTTCCTACGTAAGTTCTCCGTCAACACAAAAATTCTACGGTGGTGAGTTTTCATTTAGCTTGCTGCGAGAGCCCACGATCTCACATTTTGGGCTGGCAACAAAGCCGAATCATGGGCTACTGAACAGCTGGCACGCAAAAAGGTGAGCTACCAGAGGCAAATGCGTGGAAATAGCTATAATTTTTATTTGGATAAAAAAAGCGAGTAAATGTTATTTTTTTATAGAATGTGTCTTGAAATCTCTAAATTAAGAGTTAAATTTAATATATAAGTTTTAGCAAACTATGAAGGTTTTGATTTACATACAAATATTGTTTTTTATTTTAAAAATATATACGAAAACAATTTTTTCAAAGCGAACTGGGTAAATATTGCATTTTAATATGCATGAATAAACATGTATGTTTATAAGAAAACACATATAAAAGGTGTTTTTGCGAAATATGAATTTCTGCGATATTTTAATTGTTTTCATTGTTTTGATTTTGTATATATTATCTTCTGGCATTAAGGTAAATATAATCTCTTATTCACTCTTATTTTTATTGCATTTTCATTCATTCTGTTAGCAAACCTCAACTGTGGCGAAGCAACTGCAAAATGTCCAAAAAATTAAATAAAAAGCCCCGGATACTATTTCTACAGAGTGGCTCTTATGGAAAATGGTTTAAAAAATGCGCCTTTTGACAGCGCTCTCTCGAAACAAAGAGTTTCGTATCATATTATCTTTGGTCAGTGGGTAACTGCGCTATAAGCCTGAGCAAGCCCATACCACATAGAGAGTAGAACGCTTTGCACCTGCTTTTATGATTTTGGATTCGTGTGCGAGGTAGGCAGGAAGAGTACCAATAACGAACGGAATACACCGAAGGACGGAAAATGCACCAAAAACAACCAGAAAAGTACCAAAAGAGTAACGGAAAAATACTCAAAAAAAAAATAAAAATTTTGAAAAATATAAAAAAAGGTACCGAAAATATACCAGACGCCAGTACAAAATTGAACTGTGTTGAATGTTAACTTTATTGGAAAGCACTTTTAATTTTTGGCCGCACTTTATACTACGCCCGCCCACTGGCCACCATATATAGAAAGCATAACAATATTTAATATAACACATCTAAATAAGTTTTATTTGACGATAATTGTTTGTTATGTTATTTTTCTGAAATCAAATGCTTCACTGGCTTCAAAGTTCTAGTGGGCTCAGTGGTTATCAGAAGATTCCAAAAGCGATGCTAATCTTCACAATCTTAACATAAAGATTAGATACTAAACTTATGGTTGCTTGTACAAAATAACGCACGCTTTAGAAATACACGTCGAGGTGACACACTGATTTATTTACCATGCGTCATTTAACATCAAAATCATATGATCGTTATCATCTGAGATCTTCCATCAATCAAACTGACAGCTACCACCAAAGCAGTGAGAATATATTGCTCCCCCCTTTTTTGGCAGTAAAAGAAGTGCGAGATGTAGCAGTTTCACATATACATACATACGAGTATATACTCCTAGATGTGTACATATAAATATCTACACAAACATATATACAAATGTTTCATGAAATCCAGTACTTTTTTCATACAATTTAAAGTATGCGGTGTGAACTTTCATCATATGATTTTAAGGTGCATAAAAACAATATGACGAGCGAGAAAGAAATGATGCATTACTATAAAAAAAAATTTAAATTTATATTATGCACTTCGAAGTTAAAAAGTTACGATTTTTTTAATAATTTAGTAAACATTACCAAAAATTAAGTGCAATCACTGAATTGACGCCCTCAATTGAAAGCATTAAAAAAATTATCATCTGGGCGTTAATTGGAGTTTCGGCTATCGCAGTAAATGATTTATTTTTCTGCTACTTAATCGTCGCATATATACATATTTATTATCGATGAACTTATTTACAAACAATAAATGTTCTTGGAAAGCTATCTATGTATGTATGTTATGTACACTGCGATTCACTTGATTAGGGGCTCTAATATAGCAACCAAATATTGCTCTGCTTTCAAAATAGTTTGAGGACTTGATTTTGTTGTACATTTTTTTAGAGATTTATCGTTTTGCAACCCGTATATCAAGGAATAATCAATATATACATATGTAAGTCCCGTTAGATTCAGTTTGTGCATTTATCCTAATTCCAGTGATAGCAATGATATTAATTTTCTTGTCATTTGAATATGGGCAGTGATAGCAATGTCGCTGTGTGGACAAGTGCATTATTTTTATTTATAGGAAAGTGTTGTAAATTACTATTTTCAATATTAAAAAGTGTTAAACATTAAATTCAAGTTGAAAATGTGTCAAGGTTAAGCGGTAACCGTTAACGAAAATGTCTTAATGTGTGCCTATTATTATCAATGTCGGTCTAAAAGGAAAATAGCTAAAAAGTCCAGAAAAGGGGTAACGTATTTGGAACAAATTCAAAAATAACGGTACATATAGAAAAATATGGAATGAAGGCAAACATTTATATTTTTACTCTTGGTTTCGATTTTCGCATGCATCGAGTCACCTTCGTTTTGGGTATCCGCAACTTCAAGGAACCTCTGAGTGATTTCAACATTAAATTTTTAAGCAGCTAGCGCGATTTTGCCCGGCACTATTGTCGGAGAAAAAGAAGAATTTATGGAGTCGAAAACAAACCTCCCGATTTCATTGTTTACCTTTATAAACATTATTGTGTATTTTCCAAAAAAATGTTAAAAAATTGAGTTACGATGAAATGGTTTACCTGCTTAAAAGTAAAGATGATATGCTTTAAAGCTTTCGAGTTGAGATTGTTTTTTTGCAAGCCGCGGGAAATACGATACCCTTTATGCCTGTCGCTGAGTTAATATAGAATGAGGCAAGTAAAGTAAGTTGAGATACTTGGCACGAGGTCCTTCGAGTTGCGATAGTCCAATATCATCGCATAGGTTACAATAACTTGTATTACCTAAAATTACGTCCTGAATTTAATAGTTCTCTTAAATTTTTATTTTACGGAAAATAGATATCGTTGCACATTTCCTTCACAGAAGAAAATCGTAAAATTAGGTTTTATATAGAAAAAAATTGCTATAATTGCAGCGAAAAAAATTTTCAAAATTCAACGAATAATAGAGTTGCTTGACCTAAGCAGGGTTAGGTCGCCGAAACCACAGATATAGCCACGTGAAAACAAGTTGCTTAGAGCCTTCTCTTTTATGAATGAATGCGCCCAGCGGCTTAAAGGCAGGGTCTGGGTGCAAGGAGATTGTTAGAAAGGGACGGAAATGGAAAACAAGTGTGATAACTGTGACCAGATGAAACATAAAAATGAAGCTAGTTTGGTTAAAGAAGGTTAAAAAATGTCAGATGGTATGCAAAATGGAGCTTAATAAAAGTCACATTTTTACCAACAAATACGTTTATAAATTATGTTTTATTTTTGTTAATTTTCATAAGCGTAGTTACTTAGAAAGACGTCTAAAACTTAGCCGTTTTCGAGGTATTGAACATAAAAGATTGTATTTGATTCCTCTTCTTTTTTAAGTAAGTCTTTTTTAAGCAAGTTCTTTTCTTTTTTAAAAAAATAAGTCCAATCGAACTGGTACTAACAACTAGCAGTTTAAGCTGACTGGTTGAAAAATTTTAAACTTCCTAAGATTCGCTTCTAGTTCTTTTCCTAATTCATAAATACTTTATTTGGGAACTAATTTTTAAATTATGTATTTATAAATAGAGCTTAAGCAAATAACTGTAAAATAAGTTTAAAGTTTTATATAAATAAATAAAAATAATAGTTTTAGTTTATACATATTTGATATTGCACTCAGTCTTATGTAGATTTTAAAAAAATTATTACCTCAAACATTTTTTTCGGCAAGGGTGTATTGTATATTTACATAAAAAAATACTTAATTGAATGGGCAAAAACAAATTTGCAGACTTAGAAATTTTCTTTAAAGTTCGCTTTGGATTTGTATCTCGATTGTACTTCTTTAAAATTTGATAAATTTTTGTTACAAAAAGCTGTGTAATGTTTGAAAAGTGGGTTTGAATGTTTTTTTTTTTTGGAATTATCAGAATTTTAATTTAAAAAAATAATCAAAATTGAAGAAAATAATAATTCATTGTTAAATTTTGTTATAATATAGCATTGCAAACATTTTCACCGCCACTGTATAAGGCAATTCTAACTAATTAAAAAAATAGTCTTTGATAATTTAGGAAAGAAGGAAGCAATATGTTTATGTGCACACAAATTTTGTTTATTTTTGAGAGGTTCAAATTTTCCTATTGGGTCTTAATGGTCTTAATCGTATTACTTATCAGGAACACATACATCTGTATATATGTATGTACATACATTGTAAGCTTTATATAAGATATTTCTATTCTTGTTTTCAGTTTCCATTTGCATCTTTCAACATATTGCTAAGTAATTGCTTCGTTTTTTATTTTTATTTTGATTTTAACGTGTTTGCATGCACAGCTGCTTGCGTTCATTCCAGTTTTTCAAATAGTATCGCATTGAGAATTTTTATCAGGCTTCACAGTATTATCGAAGCTTCCAAAGCGATCACTCCTCAGTAATATCAAAAGTTCATAAAATAATCAAAAAAAAATTAGTTCATAATTTGTTTTGGAAAAAGAAAAAAACACCAAAGTGAAAATGCCAATTGTTCAAACTGGTGAGCATAAAGAGAATTTTAGTCCCAATTAATGCTTTTTGGTTTGTTAATGCGCCAATAAAGTGACGAACGATTTTGTGCAATGAACAACTGATCACATGATCGTTGGCAAACGAATATAGGAGAGCAAGTTGGCTTGGTGAACCATTTTGTCTAATTGGCTTTTGGACAAAAACTTTTTAATTAACCCAGAGGAGATTCCATTTTATTTTTAAATTTAGATACCAACAATAAAAAATTAATATTTTATATTTGGTGAGAGGGGTGTTGGTTTTTAGTATTGTGCTAGCCAAAGAAATCCAAATTTTACGAAACTAAATAAAAAAAACTTAAAAATAGATATACGGCAGATGTTTATTTAGATCTGTTGATAATTGAGCGAAGATCAAATTATTTTAATAAAGAATATTTAATTTTAAAATTTACTGAACGATATGTGAAGGTTGTAAAAAAATTTTGTGAATATGTTACTTGTAAGTTTAAGTAAATAATGTTTTAAAAATAGTTTTCAAATATAAAAGATAAATTATTGTTCGATAAATGTGCACAAAGTAAATGAACGCATATTCATTGCTTAGATTCTTTAGACAATTTTATTTCCATTGAATTTTGCGGCAAAGTTTTTCTTGTTAAAAATTAAAAAAAAAAATTTGTAAATTTGTATCAAAGTTTCAACTGATTAATCAGAATTTTAAAAAATTTTCGATTAGGTAAGTAATTATTTAGCAACTTCAAAGTGTTACTGTCGAGTGACTAAAATTTACAAATGATTTTAAAGAATGCAGCTGGTTATTTTATATTAAGAACACAAACACGAAAACAAATGCCGCGAAATAGACAAAAAAAAATATTATTTATTTGTAATATGAATGCAATAGAAGGCAAATCAGTATAGTTGAATAGGGAATCACAATATTATGTGTATAACTTCGATTTTCTGCCAACTGAAGCGCTAAAGCTATTCAGCCTAGTGAATTGTCTCGATGTTGGGTAGTCATGTTAACCGAGCGTCGATGTTATAAAATTATAGATGGGTACAATAAGGTCCCGCTCGGATTCGAGAAATATCAACTTCTCATTAAGATAGTTAAAGTTAGTCAGTTAAGTCAAACCGGTTTCGGCGTTGTGCCATCTTCAGTGTCATTTTTCGTTCTGAACGTGTGTCTTAATGTTTTGCACTGAAAGCCGTTTTAACATTCAGAGTTAACTTTCGTTGGCAGTTCGTTCTGCCTTTTTATATGAATAAGCTATAGTAAGCTACTGTAAAACCAGATAAGCTAGCTGCTAATTGTTTAATAAGTAAAAGTGGAAATAACATCTTCAAATAATATTATGACTGAAGAGTAGAGTTAGCAGCTTTTACCGCGGCGGCGACGATATATTAAATCATCTCAAGCAATATTTCCTCGGATCACTTTAACACTCTAGCGTATTTTTGAGTTTGTTTAATACCATAAAAGTGTAATGTTCTACATAATATATACCAGTAGTCACATAAGGAAAGTAATCACGACCTCAGGGAAGGGCGTTATCTGAAAACTGAATAATTTAATAACGAAAAAATCAGAATGAACTTTAATCTGTTATTTTAATTATTTAAATGGTGAATGAAAATCCATTGGAAATTTAATATTATTTGGATGATTCTTAATATAAATTTATGAATTAATTAAATTTACGTATTGTTGTTTGTGGGTACCAACAAATATTTCAATTTTCCTAATAATATTGTCTCGCTTCCCGTTTCAAGCTGCCTAAATATCTTATAAATATTGTTCAGAAACTAACCAGAGATTACAAGAGGGAATTGAAGGCCACAAGTACAAATAAAACGAAATTAAATAAATATGAATTTATCTATTTAACAATCCACAAACGTCGGATTTTATTACTCTGCGTCTGTAGTTGTTAGAAAATATTTTTGGTTGCCTGATTGTTTAAAATTAGACGCTTTTTCAGCATACAACTTTTTCACTTTTTTTAAATTCTTTCATTAATTTCTCTCGTTGCAGTTCTCGGTGCCATTGACCCCAACCTGTTGGGACGTACGCTCACACACGAGCATCTCGCACTTGATTTTGAAGGTTTCTATTGTGAGCCACCAGAGGAGTTCAAATCATTTTTGAAGCAAAAAATCACACTTGAGACTATCGGCTATGTACGTCAATATCCATATTCGTCGCACGAAAATATTCACTTTCACGACGGAGAGGCTCGCGAAGCAGCAAAAAAAGATGTTTTATTGTATAAAAAATTCGGTGGTGGATCCATAGTCGAGAACAGTTCACATGGATTAAAACGCGATTTAGAACATTTTGTCGACGTATCGAAGAGCACAGGAGTGCACGTAATCGCCGGCACTGGACATTATGTACACAATTTGCAAGAGAAGGATCAGTTGAATATGTCCGTGGAACAAATGACCGACTTGTATTCGAGGGAAATCATTAATGGTGTAGATGTGGAAGGTGTGGGAACGGTGAAGTGCGGTTACATTGGTGAAGTGGGCAGTGTCTATCCGCTACATGGTGAGTGAGATGGGTGGACAAAGGTGAAATATATATATACTCCTATGTATTTTATTTCTTTTTATTTATTTTTACCGCTTAAAGATTTTGAAAAGCACGCCATACGCGCAACTGGCGAAATACAAGAGGTACTCGGCTGTGGCGTTTCATTTCATCCCGGCCGTGATGCCCAGGCCCCATTCGAGATAATGCGTCTGTATTTGGAAGCTGGTGGACGTGCTGACAAAGCCATTATGTCGCATGTGGATCGTAAGTTAAAATTAAAATCGATATACTCGTAGTATTTAGTTTTTAAACGAAATTTCATTGTTTCTCCTTAGGTACCCTCCTCGATATTGATCAACTGCTTGAGTTCGCGAAATTGGGCTGTTATATTCAATACGATCTCTTCGGCACTGAATGTTCTTTCTACCAATTTAACTCAGCTATTGATATGCCATCGGATGCGCAGCGCATTGCTAATGTTTTAAAATTGCTGCAGGAAGGTTTGGTGAATAGAATTTTATTGTCTCATGACATACATACGAAACATCGATTGGTTAGTCTTATAACTTATATGTTAAAAAATCAATCAATCAATAACAGTAATTTTCATCTCAATCACTTTGCAGACATCTTACGGCGGACACGGTTATCATCACGTGCACATGAATATTTTACCACGCTTGTTTGCTAAAGGCGTTTCTATCGAGGATGTTGAGCAGATTACTGTCACAAATCCCGCAAACTGGCTGCAATTTAATATCTAATTTATTTGTCGAAGCTGTAGTGACGCAAATTATTATGTAAATTTATGCGTTCAGCTTAAACATTTTGTATTTAATTTTTCCTTTTTGTTGTATATGTTGTAGTATTTAAAGATGACGTTGAAAATTGTTATTGTTGTAACCATTTTATTCAATACTTTAATTTGTGTGATTTTTTTCGCATCGCGATAAGACATTGACCCTTATGTTAGTTAGGTTAGCTTTATTTGCTTGTGTGTGGTGGGTATCATCTAGGCTGAGTATGCATTAAATTACCAGAGAAAAGTATTTCCCTAAAACGATTTTGGTACTCTGCACGAATATCATAATTTTCCCGTTCTGCCGACTGACTATTCATAGAAATGTCTACAGCATGGGGCTCTGCGTTTAGCGAACGCTGAACAGTGATCGAAGAGATTTTTTACTGTTTCTCCCTATCTCTCTCTATACCTTCAGCTTGTGCACAGATTATTCCCTGTTCAGGTAAACTTTGAACCCAGACAAAGCTATACGAATTATTTCAGTCCTTTCATTGAGAGATGATCGAATTTTTCGGCAACTATAGAAACCTGCGTCATTGTCTTTTGAAATTTGATTGCCCGTCATGGGGACTTGGAAATATGTAGCTATCGGCCTCAAAGACGCTATAGGCAGGCAAAAAGTAAACCTTTAAACTAAACATACTAAAAATACTTCATTACCAATAAGTATTTGTTATTTGAACCCATCGATTATACGAGTAAGTAAATACATAAAGAGAGTAAAGCGAGAGCATTAAGCAATGGATGTCTGGTAGGGATGTCAATTTTGAGCATTTTATTGATCCCAGGATTTTCGAGATCTGAAAACAAAATCCCAAGACAATCCTGGGATCCCGAGTTTTTTAAAGTTATAATTCGTAATTTTGAATTTGTCAAAAAATGTAACACTTCTGTAATCGTTGTATTATAGAAGTATACAAAATAACATTCATATAGCAAAGAAGAACGCTTTGTAGTAATTCATGTATGTATTTTTTTATCTTTTCAGACCGATATTATATATTAATATATTACCATTCAGTATAAAAAGTAAAAATTAAATCACCAATTCAATTTTGAGCGAGGCAGAATTATTCCTTATTTTGAACAAAATGCAATCTTTAAGAGTTTAAAGCCTTAAGTGCGTTATCCTCAAACCTGTACGTAAATTTGTTGCATTTTAAATCTGCAGTGGAGAAGCACTGCTGCGTCTCAACACTTGTTGGTAGGAATGCTCTCTGTAAGGTAAATCCTTTTTCGCCTCATTACAATAACTATCAATTTCTTTTACCAAGCCTTCTGATACAATTTTATGCCTTTCGATTATTGGACAATTGCGAGCTGCTCGTAAAAACTTGATGCAATTTATCTTTGAAACTTTTTGCCATATCCACCTCAAGCACCTCGTCGATAGTTCTATTAACATCGCTTTCATAGTAAGGCTCATTTTCTACTCAAGGAGGATATTATCCAACTCATTTATAATAGCAAACAAAGCCTTTTGGAAGTTAACAAGCCTTGTTATTGATCGTATTTCTATAATCCCCTATTAAAATTTTTATTCGTTTATTATTGTATGTGGTATTCAGGCAATTTTACCCTTGAAAGTTAAATTTTTATGAATGATACAAAGTTAAAAAAAATAAATGGCTATTAAATTCATTGTTTTCTGCAATTCCGGGATTTGAATAGACATAGCCCGGGATATACGGAAGTTAAAAAAGGCCGGGATCACGGGATTGACATGCCTAGTGTCTGGAGCATACGAATATATTTCGACGAATGTTCGTTCGAGTTGGAATAAACGGTTAAATTCTTATATATGAAATTTCGCGGATATCGAAGTTCGTTGAAACTTTTTAAATTTTTAAATTGAGAAATCAACATGGCGTGATATGACTTATTACGTGCCGATTGTATTAGTGTTAATGAAAATAGTTTCAGACGACAATAAATACTACTTCTGATTACCATACCTAAACTCATCACAACTATGCTTACAAAACCTAACTTACCAAACCTGAACTCCGGACACTTAAACTTACCACACCTAAACTCATGTATTTTGTATTATATTTTATTACACACCTAAACTCACCGTACGCTAACACATCTAAATCTTCCCCACCTTAATTCAAAACACGAAATCTCCCATTGCCTAAATCTATCATACCAAAACCCACCACATCTAAATTCACCAACTCTCTTTAACTCACCAGAACTACCCTCACTTTAACTAATATGACCCGCCAACACTTCGCCATATCTCTTCTTTCATCACCTTCTTCATAACCCAATAATTGAGACCTGTATCACGTTTTAATATTTTTAAAGTACAATAATATTGAATTTTTACGTAAACATGAATTTCGGGTAATTTCAGAATAAAAACAAGAAAACAGACCGATTATTTTTTAATTCGCCGCCATTTCGTGGCCGCCTTGCCAATAGATCACCACACTGGAAAACCCTAACACTCTTAACAAAAGCCACTTTAAATAAAATTATTGAATTAAATTTTGTTTATTTATAAGCTGCACAGTTCGTGCATACATATTTAAATTTTTTTTAAATTAAAACTAACTTAAATTTATATTTATAAGCAATTAAATTTAAAGTAACAACTTCTTTTGTGGAGCAACTGCATAACAACATAATATATGTATTATGTTTAAATTACCAGAATATTAAACAAAAACGATTACACTTATTTTCCATTAGAAACAAAAATTTATAAACTTAAACTAGTACATACACACGCTGTATATACATAGGTATAATTGTATGCAAATAATAAGCCTTAATTTTAGATGCTTTGAGTAAATTCGTATGATTTAATGAAATCGCATATTTTTCTTATAACTTAAGTGGACCATATCTAGTAAATGTGTTTTTATTATAGTAATTTTAATTTTACAATTTCAATATTTATATGGTTCATACATACATTTAAACAAGCATTGGCATTGAGTTCACGTTCGACGAACGTCGCCAATTGATCAGTGTTAGGAATATATTTTTTTTTGCAAATAAAACTTCTTTAAACATACATTTTTTAAACGCAAATTCAATGAATTTAAAATAACATTTTTTTAAAATTATTGTATACATTAGAGAGGCATTGCTCAAATATCATGAATTGTTTACAAACTTAATGATGTACTTTAATTAGTTTTGATCAATAGAAGCAAAATAGCAAAAACACCTTGCAAAGCGACATCCATGCTTTTGTTTACATGCATTAATTTTGCTTTTTGTTTTTCCCATTTCATTTTTTCATTTCATTTCATTTAATTTTTGGCACAGTACGATATTGAAATTTATTTACTATTAATGGATTGAAAAAAAAAAAAAAATTCAAAATTGCAATAAAAAGCGGACAAAAGCAATACGTGTTTAAATACATACGCATGTATATGAGCTATTATGTAAGTATGTATGTATTAGACACACTAACATTCTACATACTAAGCTGCGAGATATTGCAATAAGTAACTAACATACATATGTACATATGTAGTTACTAAACAGCGATTGAGTAGCAAATATTAAAAAGTGAATAAGACTGCATATTTATGAACATATGTATGTATGTAAGAATTTGTAAAATATATAAAAAAATTTCATATGCATGTTTAATGAACATTAATGTTTAAATTAACATATATCACCTTAATTATATGTATGCATGTATGTATGTATGTATATAAATTTTAGCACAATTAAATTTTTAAATTTTTCTTACAATTTGTAAATATATGTATGTACGAGTATGTAGTATGAAAATATTTAGACATTTTATTTGCTTGCATTCTTATCAGATATTCCATTTTTATTATTATTATTACTACTAATGACTATTATCTAAACGTATTATCAGTGCATCGACGACATTGTAGATCTCATCGAAATGTGGTCGTGCCTCTGCTTCGGCGGACCAGCACTTCAGCATGACGCGATACATTTCGGGCGGTGTATTTTCAGGCGCTGGCATGCGATAGCCTGAAAGAGAGGTGAGAGAATGTTTTTAAATATTTTATTTATACCAGAGATAAAAATATGGCATTAGATAAGAATTGTTATTTATCGGTTATTTACTTCTGAAAAATTAATACAACTTAAGTGCATGAAGTGCATAAAAATTGAGTATATTTCGCTAGAGAGAAAGAAAACAAGTAATAAAAATAAATAAATAAATTTTTGAAATTGCATTTCTCAAGGATTTTGGTAGCGTATCTACTATAATGTACATAAAAAATGTTAGTATCAAAAACAATAATAATATAGAAATTCAAATTAAAAAACGTGAGTTGCGAGTTTCGAATTTAAAATAATATTTATTCGTTAATAGGCAAACAACACAACTAGTAAAAAATATGTACACATGAACTATTATCTGGCGCTGTCCATGTATGTACATACGTAATTTCTAAAAAAAAATAAAAAAATGTATCTCCATTGAAATCAATTAATTGGTTAAAACAAGTGTACAATATCAGTGTGTTTGAATTTTTTATTTCTTTTTTTCTTTGGTAGTGATCCAGAGTCATGGTAAATTGTTTTAAATGGTCAATCGTTAATAAAGCTTCCTTGTAAGTTTTTATTTTGGTTTGTGCTTCCTTCTTCATTTTCATTGCTACCTTCACTATCATTTTGAATATTAACCGCACCATCTAATAAGATGCCATCGATTGCTGTGCTTACGAGTATAAGTCCGAGAAACTATTTGCAAAAGAAGGTTGATGATGATATATTTTTTATACAATAACCTTATTTTCCTATTTTGTAGAAATAAAGTTATATTTTTATATAAAAACTACCTGCCTTCGGTTTTATAAAACAATCCTTAATAGCTTTAGTTTGAGTGCTGATTTTGAATCATAAATAAAACTCAAGAAATAATTTATAGCGCAAGGACTATGTCTTTTATGTCTTCACTCACCTGCATCGATTCGCTCGCGTGCCCGTGAATTACTCATCCCTGAATAGGGTGTATCACCTTTGGAGAATATTTCCCACATTAAAATGCCATAGGACCAAACGTCACACAATGAGGTATATTTGCCAAAATTCAAAGCCTCTGGCGCTGTCCATTTAACAGGGATCTGTTTCATGCCATCGGATACTGAAAAATTAATAACGTTTTTCTCATTTAAAACCGCTTTTATATTTGTAATTTTAACGTAACTTACCGATATATTCTTCTTCTTCGCGTGACATTCCGAAATCGGAAATTTTGACTTGATTTTCAAAATCAACTAAACAATTACGTGCAGCGAGATCTCGATGTATACAATTCTTAGATTCCAAGTAACGCATGCCTAAAAAATTTGCAAAAAGATAATGACACATATTTTAGAATAATAAACCATGAACTAACTACATAAAAAATAGACCCAAAAGAACAAGATAATGGGCAGAAATAATTCTAAATTTATGATTTATGAGATGGCAAATTTAATGAAATGTATTTAGCGTCTGACAGAGAATGCACTCAAAAAGAGGCCTTTCAGAAAGGCTATTAGCTACCGGGATTATTTATTGGTTTCTTAAAAACAAGTTTCGTAATATTTAACGAAACTTGTTTCTAATAAATAAAGAGGGTTGATCATTAATATAACTGTGCTAATCGAAAAGCTAAATAATCGATTCCTCTACCATTTCGAGCATACAGAAAATGGTTCTCTGGGTTAGGTTATTTATGGATTTTTTTTCATTTTAAATATCTTATTGCATTTCCTCGACTATTTTTATATTATTTAATTTCACTTAAACTTTATTAGATTAAATTGAAACCATGTCAATTTTATGTAATAAATATATGTATGTGCAGTTTTGTCATTACATGTCAACAGGTTACTTATACGCCACGACAATTGGTATTCTGTGTAAACATGAAATCTGGATATTTTAGAAACGGCACTTTAACAATATATGGACTTCATTTTGTACAATTTAGTGCTGATTGAGTTTATGTAAATAAATTTTAGGACTAGGACTACAAGTGGAGCTTACCAGCTGCCGCATCTCGACACATGCCCATTTGTTGACGTGCCGTCAAAGAGTTTGAGTTCTTACGTAAATTATTCAGCAAGGAGCCACCTGGAAGTACATAAGTTGTTGTATTAATACTGGCTAAGAAGATAAAACAATTTAATTCTAAAAACTTGTAAATGTTACCACCTTTTATAAACTATTTATTTCATTATACTTTATTTTAATGTACTTTTTCAGTTCTCGGCTCATTTCTTGTTATTTGACATCAGTTTAATATTTTATTTAATAATGTTTTCAACTCGATAATTTTGAATTTTTTTCTTATCATTTCTTAATCTAATTTTTGTTAAGCCTTCAGTTGTTCCCTTGTTAAATTTCTGTAATTTTTCAAATATAGTTCTGATAATTCTAAAGTTTAAAAATAGATTTCATTTATGCAAAGTATGGAAATTCACCTGAAACTAGCACTTTGTAAGACTAAAATTGAATTAGCAACAAAACTACATGCCCGAAAGATTTATAAAAATTCTGATTAAAATGTTAAAAATTATGAAGACACTTTTGGATATTTTTTATGAAGACTGCACAAGGATTGAAACTAAAATATTACAAAGTTTCAATAAGGTAATAACTTATTGTAATTTTTTAAATATAAATCACTACTATTATTTTAAAACTCTCTGTATATATTTTTTAAAATATTTTAATTTTTTTGTCAATACATTTTTTTTTTACTTCTGTCATATATTATTTTACCTAAGCTAGTCTAATACTCCTGGCCACTTACCCGGCACAAGTTCCATGACTATCATAATCGGTTGCTTTTGTACACAAATTCCAATTAGTTTTACAATATTTGGATGATCATATTGTTTAAGAATACGCCCCTCTTGCAAAAATTTACGTTTCTGTTCATCGGGTAGCGTCATGCGGCAGGTTTTTACGGCGACATCCTGTTTGGTTGACTTCAATTTTGCCTTATAAACATCACCGAAATTGCCCTGCGTCAAAAACAAAAACAAAAACAAAACAAATTAGTATTGTTATAAAAAATATTGATAGTTCACTACTGCTCACTCTGCCGATCTTCTCCAACAGCACAACATCATCATTGCTCAGCTCCCAGCGTTCACGGCAGATGGCACGTCGCAAAATGGCACCCGACTTCACTGTCACTGGCAATTCCGATTGATACTGATGCATGATGAGCTCCTGAATGCTGGTGAATGGTGGACCCTCGAACCGAAAATGTCCATCCGCCGTTGTTTGCACTATGAAATGCTTGTGGCCATTCCAGCAAACGCTCAACACTATTTGACTCTCTTCGTTGCGTATGGTTTCACGTACCAAGAAATCGCCATCGTTGTTTAGCAATCGTACGACTTCTTCACGAGGCAGCACACCGTGGAACCACTCCTCTTCGTAGAGTGGTCGATTGGTGGAGAGTGACATCTATGGAGTGAATGAGAGAGTGTGATTTCAATAGTGGCGATATTTTATTGATCTATGCAATTTTTTTTTCTTCTTTTTGAAGGAGTTTATTAATGCGGAATGGTTACAACAAAAAAGGCCAGCAAAATAAGCTTTATAAACAATATATGTATGTACAATAACATGCTCACATAGAGAGAGTTAGAGAGAGAAGACAACATAAAATCGTTTACTACTTAAAAGTGAAGGTTGGTAAAAAAAATAAATAATAGCAATACCCGCATGAGTTTTGGTTAAGATAATTTCGCGCTTACGACAAAATGTTTGTTTAAGCTTAATTACAGTTGCTAAAAATCATTCCGACTTTACAATTTTTAAGACATTCTGCATACTCGCTTTTTATTTAAGTATTTACTAAGAACAAAAAGTTTTAGCTTTAAAATTATATACAAATTTATTAGCCATATTTCGTGTAATATCTATAAAGAATACTTAAAACTTTGAAGCATAAATATGGTACATCGCCGTTTTAAAAAAATGCTGCAATGTATGTACATACATATGTATGTATATAAATAATTTAATGTTGAAAGGATGAATTTTCGATATTGCCTTCCGAAAAGCGACGGCAGTTAGATTAAAAAAAAAAAAAAAATTTTCTATTTGGATGCTTAGTTTTAAGTTGACAGTCGTTTGGGTAAGTCGATGTGAGGGATATTGGTTTTTGGTTTTGTAAGGCAATACGCCTGCGCAAATCAAGAAAAAGTTGGACTTTGTGTATGGGCAGTAAGAGGTTAGAAGCACAATGAACATTCGGAACGTCTAGAAGCTACTTCTACCTTATTCACCAGATCAAGCCCCAAGCGGCTTATTTTTGTTACCCCATCTAAAACTGCGCTCGGATAACAGAGATTTTCGCCAAATGAATAATTATTTTGCCGAGAAAAACGCCGGGAACTTTTTGGACATCTTAAAGCGATGGGTGCATCAGACCACCTTCGTTTATATCACGGCTACGAATTAAACCATAAAAGTTCCGGTACCAAGTGAGTAGCAATAAATGCTTTGCTTGCCAAATCATCTGCGGTTTCACTTCCTGGAATCCCTCGCATTAATGTGTATTTCTTAGCCAGTGGCTAGAAGCTGCCCTAATTATAAAAAAATTGGTTGTGAAATATTGATTTGATAGAAACTTAAAGGCCCGTCCTCTGTCAAGATGCCAACCACTCTATTGGGGTTTTAGTTGACATGCAAAGTTGACATCGGGCAGTTTGGCGTCGCGCCTTAGGCCAAGGCACAAGACTCATTCGTTATTGGGGTACTGAGTGATACTGCACTGTTTAATAGTAATAATAGTAATAATTTGACGCTAACGCTTAACAGTTCTGAGCTTTGGTCGATCTACTTTTAAACGCACATTACCGCCTTTAAGTTGTAATATAAATGGAGGGGCTGACTCCGAACGGCAGATGTATTTCATGAGAAACCTTTTCATCGTAGATTTGCCATTGTCTGCCGAGGAGCGACCACTATTGGAAAAATTATTTTTTATGATTTGGATTTGACATGAACTGACTTAGATTCGACTTATCGGTTCCTGCAACCAAAAAAAAATTATAACACGTATGACTATAAAATAAGCTACGAGTTACTGAATATTATTTGCTGACCTTCTTTATATGTTAAGTATCTATACTAAATTTAAATGTATTACTTGCAATTCGTTTATGACGCTATAAAATCTATATTTACGCTGGCGTTTAGCTAAATTTAATAATGTTTGTTTTCCATTTTTCTCATTACGTCAATTTTTAAAAGATAGACAACAAAACAAAACAATAGACATACACACATACATACATACATATGTATATACACATGTACGTAGGCATATACTGACGCCACTAAAATATTACTGAAGGAAGATTTCTTAAAAACAAACGTTGATCGGAAATAAAAATTTCAAATATTATTTTTAAGTAAATTTTGTATACATATGTATGTATGCATGTACATACTACATACTGTAATGGCCATATGATTTGCAAGCATAATCAAAATGTTAATTTGCACAACCTATGTTTAATAATTTATTTTTGATAATTTTCAATTCACAGCATTCTCTAACAAAAACCACATAAACCTAAATTTCAAACTTTGTAGCTAAAAGCTAAAACAATCAATAAATTCTTCTCTGAAATGTTGGAATTTTTTGTGTGTGCAGTTCCATAGCACATTCAATTTAAGTATAATAAAGTGCAAACTTCAACTAACTTGATAACACCTTTGAATTTATAAAACTTTTTTAATCGAGGGTGTGCTGCTTTCTTCGATATAAATATAAATTTTGTTAATTTGATATAGGAAAGCAGTTTTGGCAAAAAATTCTTAAAATCTGCGGTAATTCCTAGCGATATGAGGCGCATAAACGTGAAGCAAATTATTATACTAAAATAAAACCCTTTGCTCAAAACGAGTTTAAAATTTGTATGAGAATTTGGTGGACATTTTTTTCTATGGTTTAAACTTGAAACTTGAGTTTATATAATTTTTAATACTAAATTTTTAAAATTATGAAAATTCTGAATTGGTTTCAAAAAATATGGCCACCACTGTATGTACTCGAATGAGAATATATGTACCATGAACTTGCATACAAAGCATGTGCTTCCACAAACAACATTTAAAACATTAGCTTTCATTGTGAAAATTGACATTTTCCCATCCGGTTGAATGAATTGAATATCAAATAATATTTCTTAAATTGTTTTATACTAAGCTTATTTAAGATAAATATACATACATATTTACTTTTCATGTGTATTACTTTTTAAGTTCCATTAATATTTACTTAAATAAAATTATTAAGTTGTAAAAAAACTCAACACAATATTTGATCTTTTCAAAACACTGCAAACGAAATAGCTAAGGGTCTTACAAGTATAAATGATTTTGGACGTTTTTTTCTGCCTGGCGCCACTGGTGGCCCTTTAATTTGTGTTGGTGATGTTAGTAGTTGTGAGGAACTACGACTACTAAGACCCGAAGAACTCATCTTGAAGAAGTTGAAATGCTGCAGAATTCCCTCCGTTTTTGAAATTCTCATTTTCCTTTTATTTTCACTTTAAAAACATGCGTTGCGTACTTTGTATTTAGTTAAATAAATAAATATTAACTCAGTTTTCTTTTTTTTTAATATGTACACATTTATTTTCAGCGTTTGCACACAATGCCGACGGTTTATATCTGATCACAAATCGGCTAAAGCGGAATAACTAAATGCGGCCGACACTCAACAATATTTAGATGCTAAAAAAGTACCGAAGTATATGAAAACGAAATCTTTAAAGAGTTGAATAAAAATCTTAGAAATATATGTGTGGAAACATTGTATATTAGCTTTAAAACATATACACTTTTCTCACAAATCTACACGACAATGAGTATTTAGCTCGCGCACTTGAATTTTCGCTCGTTCAGAGAATGTTGGCCTATTTAGAGAAAGGGAAATGATAACTCAGTATAATTCTGCTCTCTGTTGTATCTACAAGAAAATACATATTATTGCACCCGGCCGGTGGTGATATTTTGCAAAAATATAGTTCTCAAGAGAAATAACCATTTTATTTATATGTATATGTATGTATACATACATACACACATACAAACATACAAACATATACTTGTTTAATGTTGCTAATTTTAGTTTAACCGCAAAGAGGTTTTGTCCGCTCTTTATTTCCTATGTAAATTGATTGTGAATTGCAAGCAACCGACTCAGTGTTGGAACGCATCCAAAATACGATTTGGTTGAATTAGCCCAAATAACCAGAAATGTATTGAACCGGCTGTTTACTCGTATAAGTGTTTATGTATGTACTATGTACAAATATTTTACTTAAACAGGTGGAAATGCAAAAATGCACTCTGAGTACGTTAGCTTTGTGAACTGCGAAAATTGTTTACTTAGCAACTTTTAATGTGGGAACAGTGTCGAGGAAAATTGTAATGAATTTCAAAGAATATTTCATACGTTTCGTTATTTTACCAGAAGGAACGTGTTCAATTTAATCTGAATATAGTCATTGTTAAGAAAATGTATCTCTACTTTATAGTGTGTAATCCATAATATAATGTGTATTTACATTTTTCTAAATATATTTTAAACTACATTGTATCGCATACAGAGATATTTACATACATTTTTTATTTACTTTTGAGCGTAAAAGATTTCTTAATTTAATTTATTGCTATACATTATACTATATTATCGTTTAATTATATTTACAAATGCCTAAATAAATTGTTTGCACCAATTATATAGTAATGTATATAATAACATACATATGTAAACTGATGGCAAATATAAATGGACTCAGACATTTTATCAATTTTGGTTATCTATTTTCCTTCCATCTAATTTCTTTCTTATATTTCACCTTTAAAAATTCAGTTTATTCTTTAAAAATAATCCAAATAAACCCAAAATTTTACATTTAATATAAAAAGTAAACAATTATCATAATGAATGTAATGAAAGTTTTATGATAAATACAAAAATGCTTCGAACGTGGGAATTGGTAGACTTTTTGTTGAAAATTACCTAGCGGTCATAGATTTAATTGAAAATAAATTATTGAAGTTATTTAAAAATGAATGAAATACTGAATTAAGTTTTCAAATTAAAAAATTCTAAATTCAAATAACAGTTTGTATATTTGCATACTTATACAGTAGCCCTTGACATAAATTTGCAGATACTATATTTCAAATATACTCGTATATTTAAATAAATATGTTTTGTCTATAACACTTCTATTAATATTTTTTTATAATTTTATTGAGCTCAAGGCCAGTTTATGGAAGATTTGTTTCTGAAAAAACAACAACAGCTTTCAATGGTTGAAGTTATAGTACTATTTCGGAAATCACCACATTTCCTCATCAGACTTCTTTTTTGATTATTAAATTAAATTATTTTTAATTTAATTTTGATAACCACTTCTCTCAGGCTTTGAACCCGGGAGCTCGGAGTTGCAGAGCCAATACGCTACCTATTGTGCTACGCTAGCCGAGTTGGCTGTTGTGTTTATTTCATCTTCCTTAAACAAACCAACTACAAACAAGAGCAACTGATCTGCCGCTATTTAACTTGTTTGTGTGGTTGGTTCTATGTAAAAAAAATGTGACTTATAGGCTGAGTTAGTGAAAAAAGCAAAAATTTATTTAATAAAAATTATTAAATACACTTAACACTTTACTCTCTTGAATTATTTAATCTGTCTGCCATGAAGAACTTTTACATTTCAACAAAATTACATTAACAGTTCGAACTTAAAAAAAAAAACAATTTCAATTTTATAAGTTTGCAGTTTTGTAGCAAATACGTACATTGTTTTAACGAGGGTTTTTTGATCATTTTCCACTAAAAAATATATTTGTTTCAAAAGTTAAATGGAAGCCAATGACGTCAATGGCTCTTACTAAAATTGTATGAGTAACAATACACATAAGAAACACTCTAAATTTGTTTTAAAACAGTTCGAAACTTTAAAGAAATTTTGCTGAATTATTATAAATTTTGCATAAGGTTTAAAATTTGGATGTATGGATTTTGCTCAGGAATTACCTTCATTTAATACAAAGTTTTATTAGAATTTGAATAAAAGATAAATAATCAAAACTTGTGTAAATTTCTGAGTTCTACAACTTTGCCGCCAGTATATGTAAGTACATATATTCCAAGCCAAGGAAGGCATTAAAAATACGCCGTTTTTCTATAAATGTTCCAAAAAACATATTAAAAATCATCTCAAGAAAATAAACGGAATTCCCAGCATTTAAAAATAAGTTTCATAAATTATTTACAACAGATTAACATGCAGCAAGTTTGTTCACACATATTCTTAAGTATATTCCTTGAAGAATATCAGCAAATAAGGTGAAAATATATTTAACTTTAAAATTTTGTATGCGCTCTAATTGCGTTAAGATAATGCAGAGCTGCAGTGTTTGATTAAATGTAAATAAAAAAGAAAAAAAAAACTCAAAGCTTACGACAACGACAAAATAATTATTATGCGATTGCGCTAATTGCTGTACAAAATAGGTGTCTAGGTGTTGTTGTTGTTGTTGGTGCGACATTGGTGCGTAGGTGATTTTTGTGCAGAGCATACGAAAAGCCAAATCAAAAAGTAATTCTAAAAATTTCAATGCTACGTTCTTGTGGTGGCAATACACAGCTACTTCTACAGATGCAAAAATTCAGTTATAGTTGTGAGCGAGTAAAGGATGCAATTTTCATAGAGAATACATTTTTTTGTTGGTATGCACTTGCGTTCGTCCCACTGTACTGGCGACCAGTGAAAGTGAACTGCTGCTGGTGCTGCTGCTAGGCAGCTACTACAATCGAGTACTACTCACACTCATCGCCAAGCTGGGCACGCTGTAGCAATGATCCTTAAGGCTGAGGAGATCCTCACCGCCGCTGCCTTCATCTTCAGCATCGGCAGAGCTCGTCGAATCGAAGTGTGTTGGTTCAATGAAGGGGGTCTTATTCGCAACTTTCTCGGGTGGACAAGTGCAAAACTCTTCGATGGCCGCATCGCAATTCTCCGCATTGACCTCATCTCTTTTGAAAGCAAAGTCCTTGCTAAAATCGAATACATTCTTCGATGGATGCACGCGCCGGCGCTTGGTGCATTGTTTGCAGATTTTATCGCGTTTCATTTGGAAATTTAGTAATTTGGCACGGAATGTTTGACGTAACGCTTTGGATTTCTTTTGTAACTTTGGCACTTTTAACCGTAGCTTAGCGGACATGCTAACTGCTTCGGTTTTGGACGGATTCGTTGTGTCGGCAAGTGCCATTGGCGCTTGCATTGTTGTACTCGTGCTTGTATTTTCTGTGGAGTCATTGTGATTGTTGTTGTTATTATTTGTGATTTTTTCCTTGTTCACGTTGCCATTGCTTTTCGACTTTGTCTCCGAATCAGCTGTACTTTGTGTGGCTTGTGTTGGCAACTCAGCGTTCATGGATGGTTCATTTGTACGCCCGTTGCTTTGCGTCGTACTGCCGAGCTCCGGGTTAATCAGTTCAAATTGATCGCTGTTCTCTTTATATTCAACCAAAGTTATGGTTGTCTTTGGCACTTTTGGCTGTACATTCTTCTTAGTGAACTCTTTAAGATTCGTCATAATTGCATTTATGGACTTTTGTGAGAACGATACTGAACGTTTCTTGCTATTGCCGTTTCCGTCACTCTCCTTTTCCTTGCGCGCTGCACACGGTCGACAGTCCGAACTCGAACTGGACGTGCGCTTCGATGAACAGTGTGCATCTTGCTCGTCACTAGTTTTGGTTCGTACTGTCGGTTCGGCGGTTTCGATAGCATCGAAATTCAATTGCGGTCGCGTCGCTGCAGCTTGTGGCAATTGACGCTTCAAGCGATCATCCCATGTGCGATTTAATTCGTCGATCTTATCCAAATGCGCATCAATCGAGTTCTTTACTGTTTCTTGCACGGGCACCGAAGCTTCTGGAGTTGCCAGTAACTTCGGACTGTTTTTATTTTCCAAAACAGCTTCTAGCTCGTTTTTCTCCAAAACGTCCGATCGCAGTTCGAGCGCTCGATCCACTGTCAGTCGCGTGCTGTCTTCACGATTTATTTCGATTTTTACATTTTCTTGCCGTCGCAAAGCTAACTCACCACTTCTGACACTATCGCAATCACCCCCCAACGACTCACAACCCCCTAATAATTCTGCATATATATTATTGTTGTTGGTTTTATGATCGTTTAACTCTTTAAACGGCTCGTTTGTGTTAGTATCAATGGAGATGACAAAAGCAGTAGGCGTATCCTCTTCATTCAAACAAAACATTGAAAGCTGCGTGCGCCGCAACTTGGGAAACATTTTGGCAGTGGCGGCGCCTCGATCAAACATAATCACTGAATCAGGTTCTATGTCATGCAGACCGTTGCTGGTGTTAGCTTCGAGACTTGTGGCCATGCGCAAGGGGTTAGTAATGGGCTCGTACTTCGCAGGACTACTAGTATTTACCGATAACGATCCGAGACTTTGGGAGCGCGGTTGTAGTTTGTTGAAGCGTTGCGTACGCATACGATTCGGAGTGGGCGTGGTCGGTTGCGGTGTAGATTTGCGTTTGAATGGTCTACCGCGCAGTAATGTGAGTACGGCACCTCGACGCCGTAACTCGTTCATAATACTTACGCCAGTGGAATTGGTTGAAGCCGCAGAGTTCTGTTATGTATTGTTTGATGTGATCATATGTATAGATATTACATTTGTTTTGGTATATGGTTTGGTAATTTTTGATTGAATTGCAATGGCGTTTTTGGGTGTATATAAAAAAAAGTTAAGTGAATAAGAGTGTAAAAGGGGGTAAAAGAGTTTATTAAGTAAAACTAAAAGCTTTTTAACGTTAAGTGTAAGACATGTGTATTGTGATTGGACATCGGACCGAAACCTCTCTTCTTTTTTTTAAGTATAAGAAAAAACAATCCCCTCGAACTCATTCAAAAGTACTTTATAAGATGTATCGAAAAGTATTAGCTGCTGCAGTTTTTTTGTCACTACTGCCTCGAAATTTTTGTAATTTAAAGAATAGCTTTAAGGCCGGTAAATAAAAATGTTTTTACTGACATTTTGAATTACAAATAGATTAAATTTATCTGCATGTACAAGCTCCTCATTTTTGCATGTAAAAGCAAAAAAGCTGTTTTCGCTCGCTTTAGATCAACCTTTATATTCCGTGCCGTGCTTGTTCTGTCAGAAAAATTTAGACGTACCTCCTTATTCTAACTTTCACAAAAATCACCGCATTATTTTTGTGATTTTTTTTGCGCCCAACAGTGCTATACCTTAGCTTCAAATGTTATTAACTAGAATTAAAGTTTTATACTCATGCTAAATATACTACTTCGCATCGGGTCCATCAATTGTTAGCGTGCTTTCTTTTGAATGAAGTGAAGCGCTAAAACCTTACCTAACCTAACTATTGGTTAAATAGTTTTGAAACTCAATATATTCGTTCCAATTTTCGATACATCTTTTTTGAGTCCTCCCACAGCCATGTCTAGTAATTGTCACAAAAAAGCCGAATGAGTTTTAAGCTTAGAAATATGCAGAAACCCCTTAAACTTATAACTACATATATCTCAAAATAAGCTAACCCTTCACCGGCTTAAAGTGTTTGCGTGTATTTGTGGTGATAATGGTACAACTACAGAGTTTACTAACCTGTTGGTCGTTATTAAAACTATTCTCGATGAAATTTTGTTCCAAATGATCATCACAGCCAGATGGCAGCTCCTCGCAGCCAATCTCATTTAAAGCACACTTTATCATATCGACAAGTTTCTGTTTTTGTTTCTCTTGGCAACGCAGCGCATTGAGGTCCTTTGATTGCCTACTATGTATGTTAATTAAGAGAAAAAAGTCAAATAATACTTTTTTAATTAAAAATTATTTCCGCTTACTTCTGACTATCCTTGGGTGATTGTATGCCATTGCTGGCGGTGCTGCCATTTCTCGTGATGCTACCGTTTGCTATAGGCGATCCACCATTCGCTTGCTCGACCATCTTTAACTGCTTCTCCTGACAATCCTTCACTGATAACTCCAAATCAATCAGACGCGATCTCAGCCAATCGACTGTGAGATTATCCACTGTAAGGGTATTTGATTGCAATTTACCAGGTATATCCTCGATGAGGGCGTCATCGAATTGGAATACTAGCGGCGTGGTGGGTGAGGTTCTGTAACGGTTATTGAGAACAAGAAAATAATATTTAAAAAAATATATAATACATTTAAAATAATAGCGCTATTACTTGTGTTTTTCGGTGAATTCCCGATACTCCTCACTGGGATTTATGCTGTTTATCACATTGTCGATTCGCTTTTGTATCTCTTTGAATTTGTCGGATGTGAGATCGCCATGCTGACTGGTCTCTTGCAATATGTTTTTCCAGAGCAATATAAAGCTCTCTTGCACAGATTGTTGATGCTCCAGCAGTCCCGGCAGCAATACTGTACGGAAATCTTTCTCCACCTCCACGGCCTCGGTGATTGAGAGCACATATTCGTTGTGGGTGAGATGTAATTTACGGCAGGCTTTCTGATATTTATCGCGTACATCGTCCAATTTTCGACCACCACGCCCGGCTGTGAATATGTAAGTAAAAGAGAGGTACAAAAAGTTTTAAAGATAGTTAAGATTGGAAAACTTTGTTAGTGTTTGCTACAGAAAATATTTATTATGAAAATAATTTTTCAGAAGCCAAATCTGTTATGGAAAAAATAAAAAGCATCTAATTGGAAAAAAACATAAAACCAATAATATTGAGATCTGCAGCGCAAGAAAAAGTTTCGTTTAAATTGTTCACGATCTACTTAGAGATGATGGTCGCTCTCCAAAGTGTATAAGCCTGAGACCACTTATTCACACAATATATGTATGTATGTTCAGAGGTCATCTCAAACAGATCATAAAATCTGCAGTCCGCAACCTCCGAGAGTCTCATTATGTGAAGATGTTATCTCAGCCTACGATTCCTAATCAGTTCATTACCGTTTTATAACTGTCTGCCAGCTTTGACAACGTCTTGAAGGAGTCTAGTGCCCTTAGAGCTGCCTGGCTATCTTACATATCGTAGTCCTTCTGCGCAGAAATTCGTGGGAGCACAACTGGATTAAATTTACTTCCGACTGGAAAATAATTGAGTATACATACACCAGGACACTTTTTTTTTTTTAAATGGCCCCAGTGCTTTACAGGTGTTCCTTTCAGGTATTATAATGTTGCAAGTCTTGGTAAAGGATAATTTTGAAAGCATAGAGTCTATGAGTTTGGCAACTGGATCAGCATTGAGTGTGGTTGTAAGAAACTCAAATGCCCTCTGAAGTCTCCACTTTATGGACTTCTAAGATTGTTCAGTTAATGATTCACGAAGAGACTTTTTTTTTTTAAATCAGGTTATTGATAAACTTTTTAAATATTCTGAATGACCATTTTCATGCAACAACAAATACACAGTGGATATATATATACATATATAAGATGTTTGCCTTGAATGTGCATTTGTCTAGAATTATAACTACTTTTTTTATGAAAATGAGTTTTCATGTACTTACATTTGATGTAGTGCTCTTCAAAACGTGTACGCAATGCTTTATAACCCTCCAGATGTTTTTGATACTCAGATTTCTTACGAACCACTTCGTCTGTGAGCTATAATGATATTAAAATTAAAAAAAAATTATTAATTTTTCAAAATGAATTATCAAAAGGCGCATGATTTTGTAAAACACAAATTTAAAATTTTAAATATTATTGAAAATTTAATCTGATTTCATTTCCAATCGACAATTATTTGAACTTCTCTACCCCACGACTAGTCTTCCAAAAACTTTATTGTATGCGATTGCCAAATCCAATCAATCGCGATCCTTTTGAAACCAAAAATGTTCATAGAACATTTTGATTTGATTAATAACAAAAAACAAAAGGATTTTTTTCTAAAAATATTGCTGGCAGAGTCGTAGATCTTATGTTTTGGCTATACCCGAGGCACATTGAACAGGTAGTATCAGCAGAGCAGCTGATTTGATGAGACCCCTAAACTGTCAAACTCTGTTTATATTTTACCTATGGCGTAATGATTTAATGCCCCTTGCCTTTTACTTTGATTTCATACTTACATATGTATTTTCAAAACAAACTAAAAACTTGACATTCCGTAGGTTGACACATTAGAGGTCTCAGGCAACAACAAAATACATGCGATTTTCCCATGCTGCTACCTGTTCAATATTCCTTGGCTATACCTCATCCAACTATTTTATAAATGTTTGGTTGCGTAAAACGAATTCGATTATTTAACTGCCTTAAATGAAATTAGTTATCTGCTCCTTTTCTCACACCTATTTAATGGTTACATCATTTTACTATGCGAAACATCGCGATTGTCTACATACGAGTACAGAAGTAAATGGATTTAGCTTTATGATACCTACATAACTACATATGTGACATACATTTTTAAAATTTTTATGCTTGCATGCACAAATGTTTATTTTGCCCTGCTATTCGCCTTTGCCCGGCCGAAATACCCAGAGAAAAGTTGTGCATGAGAAAGTGTAGGTTATAAATAGCAAAATCGGAATCGTAACGTTGCATTCATTTTATTGTCGGCTTTGCCTTTGCTTTTGTTGGTAATGTTGGTGTTGGTTGTTACCATTTACCGGCATTTCATAACGGAAATGAAACGAATACCAGCCGCATAGACGTGCAAGTATTTTATTAAATGTTGAAATGTCAGTTAGCAGGTCATATTGTCCAATAACAAATCACTAAATCGCTGTCCCACCAATTGTTCAAATACATATTTTATGAGTACATATGGATTGATAATCTTATATTCATGCATGTGTACTATAATGTTTTCGTTAATATGTACTTTATAAGTGCTTACATAAGTATGTATTTATGTATATGCAAATGCCTCATTCATAGCAAAGTAAAGAAATTTTAAGTTGGTACATAAGAAGACAATCTCCAGATTGTGTCATGTGGAAAAAAATATTCGCAATGTCCTCGACAAAAAAAAAATCCAAAAATCGGCGTTTTATTTTAGGCACCTGAAGCTTCCACATTTGTTATATATTAAAAGTGAATGGGTTATAGAATCGCTTACTCAAAATTTGTATAAAATTCGAAATCAAGCTTCAATTCAGCTTGGAATTTGATGACACAAACAGTCAAAATTTGAAATGTGTGTTTATACGGCTTGTTGAACAATTGTCTATATTAAGATTCCAAATATTAGCAAATTTGAAGAAATTACTAATTGTGAAATTTTTAAAAAATCTACCATCAATTTATTAAGCGGCCACCTATGCGCATATAATAATAATAATACTCTTGGCTTACACTATATAGCTCAGTGTTTCGCCTAGCTTCTCATACCATTTGTAGTGTGCGTATTTTTATGTTGTACCACAAATGGAGGGACCTACTTTATGAGAAGCTCTTTCATGGCAGAAATCCCCTCGGAGGGTTGCCATTGCATTCCGAGGGTGGCCAATTTTAGAAAAAAACTGTTTCTATGATTCGAACCTCGAACTCAGCGGCATATCGCGTTATAGCACACACCGTACCCACTCAAACACATTGGCACATATTGCAGGGTAAAAATCCAGTGTGCAGACCCAGACAAATTTTCTGAAGTTTGAGAAAAAATCAAATTACTAAAGAAGCTTGAGTAGTTTGCTGCTGTTAAACTTTGTACAAACTTATAAAATTGAAAAACAAAAAAAAATAGTATCAGTATCCGAACATTTACAATTTTATATCAAGTTAAAAATGGTTTGACATTATCGCTGATTATAGATTTTTTTTTGCATACTCTAATTGTTTTCTTTTTTATGGAAAAATTCGTTTTTTAACAATGAACTTTCATTTTGAACGGTGTAGAGAATTAACTGTATTTTAATTAATTAAAAATAAAATATAATTAAAAGGAGGTGTCAAAATTTGACAATATGTAGCGCTCCTAGTAATATGCACACATGAAGCACTCGAGACGACTCGCTCGAGTTACTGCTCGTTATCGGCCTTTTGCTTCGCGGTCACATGCATACAAGAATACTAATTTTGTTCTATTCACAATTGAATAGCGGTAAATTTTAGTTTTAATCAATTAATTAATGATTAAGTGTACATTGTACACTCTGTTTTAAAATTATAGCACATACACTTATTGAAAAATTTGGACAATAAAAATATCTTTGATTCTCTAACAAACACCATTGAAAGCAACTTTTTAAATTTTATACAAAATGTCGAGAACATTTATCAAAATTTCATCGAAATATCGAACTTTTTAAAAACAATTTTGGAATTTTTTGGGGTATGCATATATGTATGTATTGTATTGTATTGTATACTCAAAAAAAATCTAAATATTTTTTCTGAAAAAGTTCGAAATTTTTTAAATCGGGTGTTTATGGGTTTTCTTAGAACATAAACCATATTTAACTTGAAAAATAATTTTAATTAATTGGTAGAAACATAAAGTACCCAAATCTGTCAATATGTGGTTGTGCTATAATTTGTGAACAGAGTATACTTACATGCACATACCATTTTCACAAAAAACTTTATGCCTATTTACATACATACATATGTACTTATAACGAGAACTTACATACATCGCATAGAATTCAATGCACTTTTCTGCTTATTAGTTAATACGCTTCCGCAATTTTTGCAGTTATCGCACTTAATTATGCATTCATTCACCGCCAACATAACTGAGATGAGCAGCCACAAAAGAAAATTGTTGAAGTGAAAAATAATCAACTAACAAAACAATAATCACGATACGCTTATGTACATCATCCGTACCATTCTCCTTCGCCATGTTCAACATATTCGTTATCATGGAAATCATCATTCTCATTGTTGGCGTGTTATCTGCCACAAACTGACCATTACTGGATAACACTGAAGCCCTCTCTCCATTATTTCCACTACTCCACCAATTAGCTGAGAGTTTGATATTTGGTAAATGTTAGTGCTGCAGTTGCCACGTGATCATCACAAATATATTTTCCCGTTTCGCTATTAGCACTATGTACTTTTATAATGTTGCTTGTTTTTAAACGCCAATAGCATCAAGTCCATATATATTATCTTTTTGTTTTTGTTTTTAGAAGCATAGCTTAAGTGACCACAATCGAGCATTCAATTAAGAACTCTTAAGTGATACTCATTTTCTTAGCGTACAGCTGCAGAAAAATCTACTCGACTGACTGACTTGCAAGCTGACTGGCCTGCAGCCAAACAGAGTAGAGCCATTCGTCGATTCTCTCGAAGTGGAGGAAGAAAAACTTGGAAATAAGCATAGCTACATTTACCATTTATTCTGACAGTACTCAGTACACAAGTGGTATAGTTACAATGCATTTGGTTTTGCTTGCAAAGTCCAGTATGAACCAAGTGGCTAGCAGCTAGCAGCAGTTGCAGCCAATTTTTCTGCAATTGTTTTTCGTTGAGGTTTGCAGCTGCATCTGTTGTGTTGTGTTGTGTTGTGTTGTGCTGTGACCGTTGACTGACTGCCGTACGGTATATCTATGTATTTACATGTGTTTTCAACGGTTCGCTACACAATTACATACATAGAAATAAATATTTTATTATCTTTATTGCGACTCATATTCGCTGATTATTTACTGCTTTTGCTGATTGTTGTTGATGGTGATGGTTTTTCTTGTCTTGTCTTTTGTTTATAGCTCACGTGCCGTTTAGATGTTTACAATAGTGTTGTTTTACTTTTATTCTTAAACAAGTAAGTAGATCCGAGTGAACTAAGACTTCGTAAATAAAGCAAGTGAAGTTTTCAAAAATGTATCTTGTTTTTGTAAATTTACTTGTACTTGTATGCAAGTACATGTACCGAAATGTAAGCAATGATGAATTCTTTCAATTATAATTAAAAGTGTGGTATGTACATATTTTTAGGTCTTTAATGACTTCTATTTTTAGACTTATGTTATATAAGTTTTTTAAGTTTTAATATAGTAGTCAGGATCTTGTCGAGGCAAGTTCAGAAGTTTTTCGGAACCAGTTCGGAACCAGTTTAATATTTTTGTAAACCATTTGAAGACACGTTCGATACGAGTTCGGGAATATTTTGTATTTATTTCAAGGCTACTTCGGTACTTTTTTGTGACCGTTGAGAATCAAGCCACAAAACTTATGAAAATGTACCAAGCCTTGCGAAAAAAATTACGATAGTGTACCGGAAATGTACCGATAACGTACCTAAAATGTATGAAAAAAATCCAAAATAGTACCGAAAAATACTCTTAAAATGTAGGAAAAAGTAACGTGAGTAGCTAAAATATACACAAATTCTACCAAAAAAGTACATAAATATACCGCAAAAATAATGAAAGTGTACGTGTAAAATTTATCAATTTGAATAGCGGAGTCAAGACCTTGTCGATACAAGTACTTTTTTGTGAGCATTCAGAATCAAGCCGCAAAGGTAATGAAAATGTACCAAGACTAGTGAAGAAATAAAGATAGTGAACCGATTATGTACGTAAACTGTACCGAAAATGTATCGAAAACTACCAAAATCGTCCCGAAAAAGCATCTTAAAATGTAGGAAAAAAGTAACGGAAGTGCACCGAAAGATTAGTTAAAATATACTTAAAAGGATCATAAAATATACCACAAAATTAATGAAACTGTATCGAAAAAGTACTTGAAATTTACCAAAAGTGTACCAAAAAAACTTCGAATGTGTACCGCGGTTAGAACTTAAAAGTTTTTCAAGATCAGAATTGCTGTGGAAACACTTTTAAAATATGAGTTTCAAATTATTTATATCGCTGTTGGAAAGGCTTTACAATACAAATTTTAAAATTTTAGTTATCGATGACTCAAGCAAATTTTTTCATTCATAATTATTATTGCAATACTTTTACAATTAATTCCAAAATGTGTATAACTTCACCATTAAATTTAAATTTTTCTGGGTCTCTGTTCATATATATTTAATGTAGCTTTTATGTACTTAACGCACAAGATATTTACAATTTATATATAAAATTGTAATTTATGAACATGCACACCAATTTCTTTTGTTTGTGCGCATGTCAAGTATGGTAAGTCAAGATGAGGTGGAATGTTTCCATTTCAAGTACATTCATGTACATAGCTACATTTTCTATTCCGCGCCAAGCGGATGTTGTGGTGAGTTCTTTTGTTTAATTCTCTTTTTACCCTTCCATTTACTGTTGCGTTTTTTTCTATTCAATTCTTACGCTAATAAAATCTGACGTTTTTCTCATATTCTGAAGCTTCTCTTGTAGATTGCTTACCATTTTTCTTGTGTTATATTTGCCTTTTCGTTGTTTGTTTACAAATTGTTTTTTACCCAATATTTGCTTTTTCTCCGCGTGATTTTTTCTTATGAATTTATGATCTTATCTCAACTTCATGCCACCTTCATCTTGCGCCAACGCTTGTCTATTTATTATTGTGGTTGTAGATTGAACTTTGATTTTGGTTTGTTGTTTGGATGGTATGTTTTTTTTTTTTCATTTTTCGAGCACATGATCAAGCGATCATTTGAGTATACGTCAAGAAACACAAACATATCTTTGTATAGATGTTGTCAGTTTTTTTCTCGTTGCACAAGAAACATTGTTGCTAATTGATCAATAGATGTATGTATTCCTGATTCACAAAGAATTTTTAAATTCCGAGATAAAATTGAGTGCATTCGGGCCGCAGTGCGTCGGTACATTAAATAAGGATGTATCCGTCATTTTGAATCGTATACAGCTTGAATTTTTATTATTTACTAATTTAACTTACATATCACAAACCATTCATTTTAAATAAATTGATAATTGAACATACAATATTCTAATTAGGTATTAAAGCCGGCACTTACTTTTTTTACTATTGGAGTATACTTTGAAAAAGGAATTCGTATGGAATGGAAGCTTTGGCTGACACGAGAATTGGAATACACTCTTCACAATTTTTAGTAATTATCTCATTTTTCAAAGATCGACTAATCGAAAACAATTTTTCACGATTTTTACAGCAGTGCTTTGAATAATTTTATAAATTAAAAATATAATTTATAAATCTGAGTAAAAAAACAGTACTTTTTTGTGCAAATGGTAGAAATAAAAAAACAATACTATCTACTTATGTACGTATGTTCATACAATATGTGCATCTGTGATAATTTGGGTTTGGTGATACAGAACGCTGTAGCCTTCTTCAGGCTGAGGTAATAGTAATTGCTTCTTCAAAGTGCACCTTCTTTATGGTCAGTCAAGACACGATTGAATACGAAATATGCTGGGTGATGCCAAACCGAGCATTTAAATAGCTTCTCAAAGGAATACTTATGGCTACGTGCTTACTTTACTGGTCAGGTCTGCAGCATTTTGCAAAATGAGCTTCAGATTTTTGGGGCATTGGGCGGTCTGTCAATACTCGCTTATCTATGGGAACAATTAATTTATCATTGGGTTGATAGTGCTGACAAGTTTGATTGTATGTAAGCCTTTAGTTTGGCAGTGTAAGTATGTATGAGCAGACCTTTAGTTGAAGAGATACATAGATAGTTATGAATATAGTACTCATAAGTAAAGAGCAAATCTAAAGAAAATTTTCAATAACTTCAAAAAAATAAAAAGTGATGATGAAGCAACTGAGTCAGCGCAAACCAGATAGTTAAACACTTGTAAAATTTTGCATTGCAACAACTGATCTTGTTTTCTCTTTCCGTGTTTGTCACCACGACGTGTTTACGATGGCGCAGGCCAGTCAGTCATTATACATAACATATGTACATGTATGTCGAATTTCCATAAATTGATGTGCACAGATTAACACCATTGAAATAAGTGGCATATAAGAAAACCCGGCAATTAAGTAAAAGAAAAATATGGTATAAAAAACAAAAACGAGCAAGCAATAATAATTTAAAACAATACAATCAAGTTAGAGAGGCATGGCTTGTAACAAATGATTATTTCTTGCGTTTGAAATGAACATTTTATGCATGTATGTATGTACATATGTAAGTATTAGGTGTGTCAATCCCGGGATCCTAGCCTTTTTAACTAGCGATATCCCGGGATAAGTCGTTTTAAATTATAATAATAAATATGAGAGGTCGGTTTCTTTAAAATATGTATAAGCACATTTTCATTAAACTTTAATTTACATTTTTTTTTAACAAAAATAAACCCGAAAGATAAAAAACAGAAAGAGACGTTCGAATAAAACACACAAATAAAATTTTTTGTTTTGCTCTTGCCACTATGAAAGCGATGTTTATAGAACTAACGACGTGGTGCTTGAAGTGGATAAGGCAAAAAATCTTTAAGATAAATTGCATCATGTTTTAAGGAGCAGCTCGCAATCGTCCAATAATCGAAAGGCATAAAATTGTATATCAGAAAGCTTGGTAAAAGAAATTGATAGTTATTGTAATGAGACGATAAAGGCAATGTCCTACAGAGCTAATTTAACAGTGCTTCTCCACTGCAGATTTAAAATGCAACAAATGTAGGTTCAGGCTTGAGGATAACACACTTAAGGCTTTTATTTCTTCGAGATTGCATTTTGATCAAAATAAGGAATACTTCTGCCACGCTTAAAATGTAATAGGTGATGTACGAGTGTTTAATTTTTACTTGATGTACATATATCTTTTTTTACTAAATGGTAATATGTAAATTTTTAATATTGGTCTCAAACAAAAATTAACAACAATTTTACTTTATGTAGTTGCATTTTCTTCTGTACCAAATACACGTGTTTATTTGTACTTGAAGTATTAATTATTATGTATGTCTGTCAAATTTTACGTTTATTTATTTTTTATCCTTGGAAAGACACATAATGAATTAAAATAAATCGTTCTTCTCTGTTATATTAATGTTATATTGTATACTTCTATAATACAACGATAACAGACGGATTACATTTTTTGACAAATTAAATTCCACATCCCGGTAATTTGTTTTCAGATCTCTAAAATATCACGATCAATAAAATGCCCATCCCTAGTAAGTATGTATTGTATCTTTAGCAAAATATTGAAATTAAAAAAAATGGAATCTCCAGTCGGGGCGGAGATACAGCGACATGCCGACCCATTAGTATGCCTTCATAATTTTGGGCATGAGTCGTTTGACAGCAGTCACGCTACAATATATTAAAAAAAAAAAAAAATAAAGACAAAAACAATCCACAAATAAGCCACTTGTATGCGTGCACATTTACACGTTAAATACACACTTTCGTACTTGCTTACATAATTATATATACATATATGTGTATGTGTGTATGGATGTGTGTACGGGTAGTTACAGGTTTTCAAAAGTCAAGCAAGTCGACTTGTTAGCCTGACTGTCGCGGCTAAGCACAGCTGCTGTTCTACGAAATTGGGTCATTCGTGAGTTAACTATGAATAAATTTACAGTATTTTTCTCACTTGTTAATACTTTTTCAGTGCCTTAATGCATCTTCAAATTAACGAGTTTTTATTGCTTAAGCTTCCATTTTTTTTTTAATTTCTATATACTTTTCTTCCTTTTTTTAAGTTCGTTTTATTGTTTTAATGATGTTGTGTCCCATGGTGTGGCGGCCCAAGAGCTGGCTGAATGAAGCCTTACTCTCATGGCGTGGTTTTTAATTCGCTGCGTATGGTTCATGTTGGGTTTGAGACATGTCTACATACATACAAATATTTGTATGCTAATATAATTTTCTGTATACTTTTATTGTTGTTTTGGTTATGTTCTCTTGTTTGGCATAACTAACATCGTGGTCATGACCTTTTTATGCTCCTCTTTAACGAATATTTTTCGCAAGATTTTTTCATGAGGTGACAATTTATTTATTTTTTTCTTTAGGAATCTCAGTGAGATCATAAGTTATGCTGTACTATAAAACAAACAAAATGAACCGTGAAATAGGTAAAGGTTATTGACAGTAGAAATGTTGTTGAAGAACAGTTAAAAGCTTGACACTTTTTAATTACAAAAACACTAAATATTTTTACAGTATGTTAAATTTCTTCGAATTCACTAAAATTACTTATATAAATGAATAATGTTAATAATTTACAGTTTGAGGAAAATGAAATAAACATAACAGCAAACTCGGCTAGCGTAGCACAATATGTAGCTTATTGGTTCTGCAGCACCAAGCTCCCGGACTCAAAGCCTGAGAGAAGTGGTTAAGAAAAATAAATTTAAATAATTTAATAAAAAGAAGTCTGATGCGGAAATGTGGTGATTTCCGAAATAGTACTATAATTTCTACCATTAAAAAACTGTTGTTGTTTTTTCACAAAAATCTTCCATAAACTGGCCTTGAGCTCAATAAAAATTGTAAATTATTAACTTTTATTTTTAGGCAATGTGTTACAAAATGTATTTCTTAATTGATTTCTAATTTATATTTTAATGTATATTCTATGAATTCGCCACTGAATTTAAATAAATTGAAGATACAAATCTCTATAGATATCAATGTAAAACCTAAGCTTGTTGATTTGTTCTTAAATAAACCTTTCGCCAAGTTTTTAAAGATAAATGTGTTTTATTATTATACTATTAGTAATACCATTGGCAAGTAAAAGTATCGATAGTTTAGAGGTATCGTTGGAACCCTACCTTTTTGTTTTAAAAATGTTTGTTTTATATTCTAAAAAACAATGGTAATTTAAACTAGCAATTGATCAACGTGAAATTAAATGGGATACTCAAAATAAGTCTAGTTTTTTTAATTTCATTTTTGGCGATTTTTTTCATATCTTTCGTTTTATTTGCAACAAAATTGTAAACCCGGGTTAATGCACCTGAATTTATAAACTAAAACTCTTCTTGGTTTTTTTTTTCAAATAAAACAAAATTGTCAATTACTAATCATTTAAGGCCCATAAAAAATTGAACAAAATTTATAATTTTGTTTTATGAAACGAATTTCTCTAGCCCCTTTGTTAAACTTTCTTATTGGAAAAAGCGGTTTCAATGTCGTTATTTTGAAATAAATTCATAAAACTTATTTTGTAGTTTATCGACTTTAAACTTAAATTGTAAACAGACACATAAAATGTTCCCAGTTGTACCTACAAGATGTGACCATGACCAATAAAAACAAACAAAAGCGAAAAGTTAGGTACACGCGTATCGTGACGTTCAACAACTAACGCATTGTATTACAAAAAAATGTAGGAAAAAAGTTATTGAATACACTTAATATCCATTTTACTCTTTCACACATTCAAGGACACTTGTTTATCGCATTTATTTATTTTTTAATCAATAAATAACTAGCCATTCACGCTTTTGAAATTTTCAAAAGGTCACCGCGTTTGTTTTGGCACAAAAGATTGGCAAACTAAAAAAAAATTTTTTTTTTTATTTTAATAAGAAACATTACCTTTTGTATTGGCAACTGCAGCTTTTGCGATGTGTTTCTGTGAGTATCGATAATTTATGGAGAATGACACCCAAACAGATATACTGACTGATGCAGAAAGTCCTCAAAGAAAAAACTTTTCGCTATTTTGTGTTCGTAGTTAAGGGTAAATTTCCCATATATGTACATGTTTGTTAAATAAGAAAGGTCATGCAATGAAATTAAATTTGCCTGAATTTGACATATGTAAGTCGAAACTATTGGAAGTCGCAAGGTGTCTCGAAATTGCAAGTCATAATCTGAGGCACGTTTTAAATTTTGATTTCATAAAAACTAAGGTCCAGAAATGGTGTTATTACATTTCTAATGCAGTTTAGAAAACATAAAAGCTAAAATTGAGTTGAATAAAACCTAATTTCGGCAGACGTTCACCACTTCCCTCCTCCATATATCTATCCCTTCAAAATGTCACTTTCAAATTGGTGACTACGTCGTGAGCGTAACTTTCGATTTCACTTTAACATTTCAAGTTTAAAGCAACTTTGGTTGTGCTACTAGTTTTTTCTGGCAATCAAATTCTATTGTAACTATTCTTTGGACTTTTATTGTAACTAGTTTTCGATTATTGTTATGAATTTTAAGAGCGCTAATTTCATTACTGCCATTCTGATACAAAGAAAAAAAAACTCAAACAAGGCATAACTTGAAAAAATGTCCATTGTATTTTTATCGGCATCGGTAACAATGTTGACTACACACATAAATAAACAACAATGAGGAATACTACAGTTGCCGCATAAAAGATGAAACTAAATTTAAAAAAAGGCTGACTAAATCTCTGTATAATGTAAATATGATATGCAGATATTTTGTATGTATGTATGTACGTATTTGTATGGCATCCGAAAACTCTATTCATTCTTTCGCCTAAATTATGACCTAAAATGCAGGCAATGAACGTCACACGCTGTGCTTGGCCGTGAAGTTGGAATGAGCATATGTTTGTATGTGTATACATGAGTAAGTATCACTACTACATTTGCATGCACATAATTACAACGCTCATACATATGTGCGAGTAGGTATGTATGCTTGCCTGCCACTTTAGTGATTCTACACTTTCAGTTATTCGTGTTTTTTACTGCAATTTACATAATCGATATCGAATGATTACGTCAGTTAACTTTGGAAATGGTTAGTTTTTCGTTTATTCGCTTGTGTAGCATAAGAGTTGATGGTGATAAGTGGCAATTTTGAATGCTTTTTAATAATTGATTGAGTATATTATGTAGATATTTAAAACAAAAATTAATGAACACAAATCAATCTCAATGATGCGTTATTAATTAAGAGTGTTTCATAGTTTATGTAGTAAACAACATAAACATGTTTACGATTATAAAATATATGATCGATGGAAACTAACATTACTCACACCCATGGCTTTAACTGAAATCTAGTTGTAGGGTAAGCTTTTTCTTGGCCTTCTTAAACGAATAACAATTTGTTTTTGTCTCAGCAATTTTGTGTATGACAATTCGTAAATAATTTTTACAAAAACTTTCGTTTGCAAACTGAAATATTAAAGAATATATATTTAAAATTTCTTCAACCTATGCTAGTGTTTATTCAATATCACAAACGTACTGATATTTCCAGCTTCAATTATAAGTTTAAAAATTCCATTCATTATGTTTATAAAATTTAATAAGGGTCGCAATATACTTTGTTTCTAAACTAGTATTAAATACTGAAAAATTTTAACATTGCTATTTTTTTATTATTATTTTTAAACTAAACTACAGTAAATTTTCTAGCTAAAGCCATATGAGACCACGCTTTAAACTTTTTACAAAAATTTAAAAATGCATTAAACAATAGTGGATGAAAAGTAAAAATTTTAAAAATTTGAAACATTTCTGAGTGTGTAGTTTGGTAGTCCATTCAGTTTAAGTACGTTAAAGCTGAAGTTGAGGTACGTATAGATAAAAATTAATTTTTGACTATTTTTTTACTGGTGCTCTTATGAAATTTTTTTTCCATATAACGTATTTTCTATATATGTATGCAGAATACTATCACTAAAAAAATATAAATAAATTGCCGCCATTTATATATTTAAATTAAGGGTGAACAAAGCTGCATGCTCAAAAATTCAATTATGTTTTAGCTTGAAATGCCGGGATAGTAAATAAAGAAGCCTTCCATAAGATCATAGAAAGGATGTACTTTGGTTATCTTGGGTTGTCGTAAAGACAGGCGAACTGACGAATGAAGCGACATTCTTTAATCGATTGCCCTTGCTATGTCTATGGATTCCTCAAATACTATAAATAAAAAAAAACAGAAACATTTTTTTCTATATGAGGAAAGGGTTTAAGTGAGGCAATAAGTATTTTATTAAAACAAAACCTGTTTGAATCATGATCACCTATGTTATAAAAGTCATTTAATAATAATTATGAGTAAGAAAAAATGATTTGCGTCTTCTATGACGTGACCATTTTTAGAAGCAGTTCGGGAGTAGTTAAATACCATTTTCAAAATGAAAACAATGCCTGGCTCGACCTGGATACCAAAAAAGTTCTGAAGTTCAGAAATGATTCGTGTTTGATGATGCAAGCTTTTTTTACTCAATCTTTTTTTTTAATAAAATACTATTATATTATTAGTCTCAAAATAATATTTCGTCATAATTTTTATCCAAATACATTTAAAATTCTTATAATATTTCGGGTCAGTGAAAACATTTTAAATAATTGTAGATATACACGTACATGTGTACATATATTAAATAGGAAGCAGAGCGCAGGCCTTGTGTTTATTTCCTCATACTCCTCCCGATTTTGTTTTATACTTAGAAGAAAATGAATTTGATTAGCATGCAAAATAGCAAGAAATACATATATCGCTGTATTCGATTTAATTCTGGAACTAGAACTTGTGAACTTTGGCGTTGATCGCCTGTGATTAAATGATTATATCATTTAATGAAAAATATTCTACAAAAAAAAAAATGAAGTGTTGTTAACAAAGCTCCTAACGAGGTAAATAAAAAAAAGTACTTGATTAATATTCTCCTTTGCAAAATCTAAATTTACTAGATGTTTCTGTTAATTAAATAAGTAAAGTATGAGCTTGTGTTATAAAGCGGTGATTTCATTTAGACAATATGACGTCAGTTTAATCAGCAAAAAAAATTAAAAATATTTTTCCTTTATCTTTAATTGTTAATGGAGTTTACGGGCTTCTGCATACCAAGCTCGTTCTTTGTTTGTGTTATACTAGTTTTAGTAAATTTTTAGAAGTAGCCTTGTCTGCAACTCATTTGCTTTGGAGTACGATGAACTGAATAGTTTTGCAAAACAGCATTTGATGTGCTTTTAAGCAGCAAATAATTTGCATATCTGAAAAAACTTAAGTCACTATAGATGAGGGTTTTTCAGTGACGGAAACCATAAGCGAATTGGAAGTTGACTGCGGAGTTTCAAAATAATAAGATATATTTTGAATATAGTAATATTAATTTTTTTTTTTAGATTTAAATATTTAAGTACAATTTCAGATTAGAGAAGAGTTATATAGGGCAAGTAAAATCTTAAACATAGAAAAAGTTTTTTTCTAATAGCGGTCACCACTCGGCAGTTAATGGCAAACCTCCGATGGTATTTCTGCCATGAAAAAGCTTCTCATAAATACATCGGCCATTCGGAGTCGGCACAAAACTGTAGGTCCCTCTATTGGTAGTAGAACACAAAGATGATAGGAGAAGCTCGGACAAATACTGAGCTATATAGTGTAAGCGCAAAATTATTATTATTATTATATACAAACAATTATTTGCATTCAACATGGATTTATTTGTATTCCTAAAATTCGTGAAATCGAGGATGCCTCAAAAATAGATCGATTTACTTTAATTTCACAATAAATACCAAAGTCATTTAAGATTAAGCGTATTGTAACGAAAGATCTTATATGTATGTGTTAGTTCACTTTTATTAGCCAAATTAATGTTTTTCTTTTTGCATAATCGCCTGCTTGCTTTTGAAATTACATTCCAGATGTGAAAAGAAAATTGAAAAAATAAAAAATACACGCGAAATAGGTGCGCACTCATATTTGGCAACTGACATTGGACTACTTGTATATTCAATTGGTTTGTGTTAACTTTTCGAATAATGGGTGTGTGTTTGCGTTTCATACATTCATACATATTTTTTTTATAATTTTTTTTAAGACACAATCAACTTTCTAACTTGGCTAGCACATAAAAGCGCTGTGAAAGTCTTAAGTGAGAGAATAAGTTGGAATTAGGCGAGGGGGAAACAAAGAGTGAGCATATAGTTGAGAAGAAAAAGGCCAAATAGTAAAAGTTTTGTTGAGGATGTGGATTTGCGCGCTAAAGTTATAGCTTGTTCACTTTCCAAAATGTTTCTTTTGGCTTAAAAGTTGTAGCAAGTTTGTAGCCTAAGTCTTTTGTTTACTACGCAATATTTAATAACGACAATTGTGGAACATGTGGGAAAATGAAATGAGCACAATGTATTTTTTTTTTCTTTAAAACAGAATTAACGTAACTTGCGTAAAATAGATCAATTATAATTACAAATTTGGAACCGTGTAATTGTTTTTATATTTTTTTTTGTATTCTTAATTTCAACTATTTCTCACCAAACTCTATTACAATGGAAATTAAAAAAAAAACTCAAACTCAATAACATGATAACAGGATTTCACGAAAACTGGCATGTAAACTTACCACCCAAAGAGACTTAATTCATTATGCAGCTTTTAATGTTTATTTAATTACTATATTGATTCACTAAATTAAGGTTGATTGATTAACATTTAGTTATCTTCAATTCATTCACAAAGCTGAATCTAATTTCAATTGATCTACACTTATGGTTCCCTTTGGTTTTAGGCACTTAGGTATCATTATTGCTTAAAGCAAATCATAATAATCAATTAACCATACAAACATAGCATTCAATAAATTTTATTGTTTTTGTATTACATTTCAGCTAAGCTATGGCGCAAAGCAGCACAATTTTTTTTAGATTGAAGTTAAAAGCACGTTTTTTTATGCAAGTTTAAAGCGCGTGGCAATAAATGTAAGGCAATTTAGAAAACGGAAATTATAACGATTAATTGTTATTTGAGTAAATGGAAAACTAACGTTTTATATATTAAAAAAATTAAACGTTTTTAAAGAATTTTAATAAAACAAACTGATGGTTTTTTGAGATTTATTTAACAGACTTAACATTAAACTTTCCATTTAAAAACAAATTTGTATATCTATTGTATTATAATCGAAAGAAGCTAAGTTTTACCTAATAAAGAAAAATATTACTAATATCTAGAATTTATATTTTGATATAATTTGAAGACTCAAAAATAATTGGTGTTATTGCCTTTCTTCGCTTTCACGTTCTTCATTTCTATTTACTCTCAGAGACTTGTTATTGCTGGCCAGAGGCGACTGCTAGTACAAAAAAAAAGACAAATTAGGTTTTATTTTTGCTATAAAAGATTAAAGTTAAGAGTTTTACAAATATGGATGAATCATTTTCCTTAAAGATTCCCCTGATATCGGAACGCTATTTACTGGTTATGTTAATTCAATAAATCACTAAATCTGAAATAGAGATGTTCATGAATTACTAAAGCAAACAAAAACAAATATATTTGAGATCAATTGCAAATGTATAACTTTCCAGATTCATTTCTTATGTCACACTAAGGATATAAAAAGGCCATCTCAATATGATGGATTAATTGATTTTGTTTATAATGTTTCATAATTGTTTTATTATAATAACACATTTTATATAATTTCACTTATGCTGTTGTATCCACACTTTTTAGAGTTGTTATGCTTTTCATATACATACATATGTATGTACAGCAGCCTAGGGGCCGAAACAAGCTAACAAAATCATAATTTTTAAAGATATTTTTTTATTTAAGCAACGAAAAAAAAAATAAAATTCGAATTTATTTTCACTGGTCTGTGGAAGCGCCGCTCTGTGGTGCCTACAACGACTTGAGCACGAGCGAATCGGTGTTCAGTGGCTTAGAAGTATAAAAATGCTAACTTTATTTATGAAAGTTTTGTGGTTTCATCAAGAATTACAAATGCTGAATATGTATTTATCTAAGTTTGGCTTTAAATGACACCACTGCCTCAGGGATAGCTATTATAAAACTGAATAATTGAATGATGGAAAAATAAGAATACATTTTCATTCTTATTGAAAATTAATTGAACGATGAATGAAAATTTATTCGCTATTCAAAAGTATTTGAATAATTAATGAAAATTTATTCGTTATACCAAAACATTTATATAAAATATGTGAATAAATTAAAAAATTTTTATAGTTGATATTTTTGGACTATGTATACATATATCAATAATTGTATATAAGGCTTGAGGCAAGTTTTTTGTTGGCAAAAGTTAATTTTATGTGAATACAAATTCTATAAAACTTTCAGTTTCCTTTTTCAATTGTTCTAGACCTAGATTTACTACAATTTTGCAATTTTGGCGAAACAGTGTGAATTACTTTTTTTCCAGTAAAATCAATTTATCATTTTTATGGCCAATACCACAAGCATGTGTATGTGTTCTCGTATGTACGTATATTTAAGTAAGCTGAGCGCATGCGCAACCAACAAGTTACCAACTTTTTTCGCTGATACGAATGATATTTTTTATATGTACTTGTTTTCTTACTGTCGCTGCATTGGTTTTTCTGCGGGATTTTTTTCTTTTTTCTGACTGTTGTGAATACTCTTACATGATGTACTTTGTATTTGTATTATTTTGTTTTATTTATTTTTTATTTTATTTCATAACTGGTCCACGTTTCTTGGAATTACGAACAAAGAAGCTGTGGTTACTGGTGAAGCAGAGCCAGTTGTTTGATTGCAGGGAATTCAAAAGGAGCTTTCGGCACTTATGGTGGTAACTTTAAAGTTAAAAAAGGCTTAGTTGAAGTTGCAGCCGATTCTACAGTTGGAGTTTGGACTGTTGTCTTGTATATACGAGTATGTATGTATGTATTTATTTATTTGTAGTTGGCTGCAGTCGCAGTTGACCGACAAACGAAGTGTTTATTTTCATTTTTTTTTTTGGTCTGCCTTCGTTCGTGTGTGTGCGCGTTTGGTTGTTCGTCGTGTTGTATGCGCTTGCATAAGTGCCTCGCAAGGAGCAGGCAAACAAACAATGGCGAACAAGATTGGCGGTTCTAGTTTTTTGTAGTTTTGCTGTTCGTAAGAAATAATAAGAAAATTTAAAAGCAAAGAGTATCAACAAGTTAATGAATACAGTGCGCCGTCTGCGCTTGTTGTTTGAGGATATTGGATGCTGGGGGTTAATTTTATTTTTTGTTTTTACTTTTTCGTTTTTAGTTGACGTGTGCGTAGCAAAATGATTACTGGTTGGTGGAAAGTGTGTAATAAAAAGTTTATGAGAGGCAATGGAGTTAGCAACAAAAAAAAAATAAAAAATTATGAATTATAAGTAATTATTGTACAATACTAAAAAGCGGTCACACATACTCACACACACCAACAGTGGCGTGCACATGGTTAGAAACAAATAAAAAAAAAAACTGAATTTTAGTCTGATAATAATCAAGTTTTAATTCGTTTATATGTCAGAATTATTTTCTGAGGGAAAAAAACACTTTAATATAAAAGAAAATGAGCAGCATCCTCCTCAAAAAAGCTCCGAAAATTTTTTCATTGTATCTGTAAAGATCAAAAATGACAATTGCTCAAGTGCAGTGATCTCAAATACAAATTTCGAATCAAAAGCGATAGGATATAGAAAGGCGTGATAGGTATCTTACAACTTTTTAAAGTTTATTTAAATTTTGTGAACTTTGCAAAACTTTGTTCTGTTATAAATCGCAATATATTTTAAATGCCAATTAGTAAATACCAAAAAAAAAAATTTAAGTTGCAAACAATTTAAATTTGAATTTAACTTCTGATCATGTGCACCCTACTGTATGGTCATACAAAGAATACACACCGGCAGCTTTAAGTTTAATTTGGTTAAGATCTTTTCGTTGTTGCATCTTGTGATAAACACACATGCGCACTAACCCAATCAACCGAAAGTTAAGGAATTTAAGGGAAGGCTTCGGCGGACAATAAATTGTGTAAGCAAAAAAATGAGCTTTAGAAAATTTGCGTATATTTAAATGGCAATTATACATATGTATGTATAGAAAGTAATGAAAGTTGTTGCCTGACGTATAATGAGTGTGATGATATATTTAATCTTAAACACTCTTCTACATACTCACGAGTCATGACATTATAGCACATTTATTGAAACCTGATAACCAATAACATAATTTTTTATTTAACGTGTTAAGCTCAAAAAAGATATAACTCAATGACCGAATGCTTGATATACAAATCAATCTATGTAAGTGTGATGTTCGAATGTCAATCGATTTAAAAAAGAAAGTTTGAGAACCTCAGATTCTAACAATTATTTGAGGGAACTGTAAATTCTATTAAATCAACATTGAAACAATATAAAGGCTTTTTAATTAAATTTCGCCTATAGGTGACGGTAAATGGAAGTTTATTTTGCACTCGGATAATACTGCCAATCCGAATGTTTTAGTTCATTTTTTTTATAATTACATTCGCCTTCATCCACTTTTGTCCGTCTATTGGAAGGATCATAACATTCCTTAAAAACAATGGACCGTCAACCTCTAGCCAATTTGAATTGCAGATAACCCGATTTTAGTGTTTTGTCTTTTTTAGTGTATTAGTTGTCTCGAAACCAAACTGGACAAGGAAGTATGAAAAATCTATATTTAGAAACCTCGAATACCGCCAGATTCGCCTTAGGAAATATTCTCCTGTTACCACATTAATAAAAATGTAACTGTATTTGGGTTTCCTTCGGATTTTCCGACAGGGTGGAATTTTGATGTAAGTATATTGGAACGATTTTCCATACCTTGTCAAATTTGGTTTTGGTTTCGGCGTTGTGTCAAATTTGACAAGGGATGACGGAAAATCGTTCCAATATACATCAAAAATGTAACTCCTAAAAATTAAACCTTAAGATTGCCTCAGCGGTGAATATATTTAACAAATTTATTTTTAGCCTTAATAGTCTCATTTATAAAATATCTCCCAGACTCAAAATTAATTGGGAACGCCTTACTGAGTTTCTCTTAATACTCATATATTCGTGTTGAACATTTTAGGAATTAGAAAATTTTTTTATTCTGATTTTTCAATAATAGGGTCAAAACGACCTCAATATTGCTTTAAAGTAATTAAGATGAACTTGAGGCCAATTTGGAGAAACTTAGTTCAACTGTAAACTGTAAATTTCTTACATTACAGAGCAAACCGGTGAACTATTTGATATTCAAGAGCTTTATTTTTATAGTTAAATGCCAAAGCAAGCCTGTTATTGAGTTCGCCCATTTATCTTATAATTAAACTAGTCGATTTCAGAACTTTTTGGCTGCCTGGGAGAACACACGCATATGTTTGTAAGAATATACAAATATCCGGTAATCACGCATTAAAGGCAACGCATACACTCATCCATCTACGAGCACATTAGCAAGGAACGCCCTCGGCGGTCACTGCTGCAACTGCAAGCACCACAAAACTGGACTTAGTTAGACATCAGCAATGGTAAGCAATTATCGATGCTCCTTCGTTGCAAATTTTTATTGTTTCTATTTTGGTAACATATTTTTTTGCGGCAATAGCAGCAACAGCCTACTGCGAACTTGTTTTGTGTGCCATTATTTAATTTTGGTTGCAGCGTGGGAACGCAATCAGGTTCGTTGCGTTGCGCAGGCGCAAAGTGTACGCAGATAAATATCTACTACACATACATACATATGTATGAATACATGGGTCTACCCTACCGCGAAGCGTCAACAATATGCAACTTTCATTTGAGCTCTTCTGAGGTGGCGAAAATTTTCCATTACTTGTGGTTTTGCGATGAAATTAATAGCAGGTCGGCAGCTGTGGCGGAAAATAGTACGAGTAATAATGCAAAATGCTAAGACTTAATGTAGTAATAACAATAACTGAAAAGAATATATGGCAAGGCGCTTCTGATAGCGCAAATGTATATATATATATATATATATATATGGATATGTATGTATATGCATACCACATAAGTAGTATTACGGCCCAATGCTTTCTGTAAATAAACGATATCATAAATATGTCTTGTAGTAGACATCTATTGCGTATCGCTGAAATTGACAGTATGTAGAATAGGATGGTGCTTAAAACCAAATGTCTGATTTTTATATTTATATTTACTCACCTCCTCAGGCGGCAAAAGGGTTATGAAAGATATTAAGGCAGAATAGAAAAAAAACTTAAGTTTTAATATTTTTTGTTTCCGTAATGGAAAATTGGCTTTACCCCCAAAGCGACACATCCTAACCTTAATTTAATATCACATCTTTCACGCGGGTGTTGATGTTTACGAAATCCTTTGCGCAAATTTTCATCCTACATTTCAGGACCCCCCTAATGCAGATACAATTTATTAGATTAAACCATATACAAAATTCGAACAAATGTAGTTTTATTTAGTTTAAAATTAATTTAGTTCATGCACATATTTACATTTACATACAGTGCGGTTCACTACTATACCACACCCACATATTTATAAGTTTTGACAATTTATTTATCATTTGCATAATTTTCATTAGTTCATATCTACTTACGAGTATATGGAAATCTATATAAATCAATAATTTCTTCTCTATAGACTTTGAGACCGTACATGCATAGTTTTGCGGTTCATCGCAGTTAGGGGAAGATTTGTAGCTGTGTTTTGAACCGGGTTGCCAACTGTTTAAAAAGCCAAGTTTTATAAAGTATTCAAATATGTTTTCACCGGCTATGACAATCCTTAGCCATATTTAATACAGGGTTGCCACCTATTTCGAACTTATACTACAAAAGAAGAAGAAGAAAGTTATCAATGTTCCTTTGATCTCGGGACCTCCAGGGCGAGAACCCTGGATTCCTCTTATTTTTTCTATTTTTTGGGAAAAAGTCCAATAACCTGGAATTTTATTTTTTTAGTCCGATAATATCTACCAGTCAAACTTGTCCAAATATTTTTTAAGGTCGAAATAAAAGTCCTTTCCTAATAACAAACAAACCGCTTATCCAAAATGATATAAAATGAAAGAGAACTGAAAAAGTTTCAAAATGAAATATCTAAACAAGAGATGCCACCTTTTTATAATGTAATAATATTTTGTGTGCCAAAATAAAAGTCCTTGCCAAATAATAAACAAAATTCAAGCCCATAATTAACTCAAATATCATGTATAAAGCTAAAAAAAAATAATTAATTTTTTTGAGTATGCAGCTGTGCAAAGCATTACATTTCGGTACAATAAAATGCAAGTTAAATGACCGTTGTTTTTGTGAAAATTTTTATACTGACATTATCTTTGAATTTTTTAAATATAAAAATTCGAACATATGGTTTATATGGAAGAAAACCTGAACAGCACTAATTTAAAAAATTTTTCAAAAATCCACTCTAACTTGTACATCCTTCAACCTTGTATTTTATTATACCAAAATTGTTGTGTTAAATACCCACATACTAAAAATTGCCGAAACAAAACGGTAGACTCCGCAAATATTAAAAAAAATAAAAATCTTGAAAATTGGTTTACCTTGCCACTGTGATTTTTATAATTTTTGTTATAGACAACTGTATTTTAAATAAAAAATAATGGATATTAAGTAAAATAAAAATATTGTCTAAACTTGTCAATATGTACGTATCGTATAGCTACAATAAACATTACATTTATATAAAAAATACTAAAATTACTATATTTATTTAGTTGCATACATACATCCGTCATAATCTCAACTTCGCATTTTACTTAAATCGTTAAATATATACTCGTACATATGTACATTTATTTTAAATTTAAATATTAAACTATACATACGCAAAAGTATAAGCGTAAATATGTACTTGCATACATATTTAATGGGCATACTTTCTTTTTATTGCGTTTTACTACTTTCCGCATAAGTAGCAGCCATGTATTTTTATGGCCTTTGTACCAGTGAGCATCACCGCCGATCTTAACGGCGTCGTTGCCATCGTCACCGGGAACGTTAAGAAGCCATTCAACTTTTGACGCCAGCGTCACAATCACAATAATCAACATCGTCTCAGGCAAATTCTTATCGCCTTACATATTTTGTCTCGCATTTAAGTTTGTGCGTTTTAAACTTTACCCCGGTTGGATATTTTATTTGAAATAAATTAAGTAACCAAAGTCACTCACAATTAGTTAAGTCACCACAAAATCTTATTCAAATACGCCGTGAATTTTAGCACTGCTTACATTGGCTAGCGAGCGGCAACGACCAAACGAATCTTTTATTATGACATTTTTTTTAATATTTAAACTTTCTGCTTGATTTTGCTGCTTTGCTGATTTCATCTTTATGTAAAAATTAAAATAATTGCAAAAAATGAGGTTTTCTTATCGACAAGTGCTTTGGGGAATAATTTTTCGTTCTCTGACGCAGATGACGGCACAATACCGAAAGCGGTTTATCGCTTTGCTTAACTTAACGAAAGGTTCTACAAAATTAAAATAAAAATACATACACAGGTAAAAAAGTTTACACAAAGATTTCCAGGTTATTGAAAAAGTTCGTAGATAAAACTTTAAAATTTTATTATTTCACAAAAAGCAATTTGACAGATCTGCAATACAGCATGACTTTGATTATGACGAAATTTAGCTAGTAGCGCTAAATCTTACCATCCATTTGATTTTGCAAACTTATAAGAACACAGATTTTCACTATGCGTGTATACTTTGTGTTTGAAAAGAGGAGAGCTTAGTAAATATCAATTTAAACAAGTAACCTAAGAAAAATCAAATAAAACAAGCATGATCTCAAAATACAGTGTGTCGAGTTGAATGATGGAAAGAAAAGAAAGAAAATTTCGATTTAATTTGATAAACCAATGCGTCTTAAGAATTGAAATATTAAGTTTACTCTTGTAACACCTTCAGGAAATAAGTCATAACTAGGAAATCGATCCTCAATACTTGGATTGCAGTACGTGCTATTACTCGATATGCCGCTGGGTTCGAGGTTTGAATCTCAGCCAGGGAAAGTAAAATCTAAAGCAAAGGACAAGTTTTGTTCTAATAGCGGTACCCCTGGGCAGGCAACGGCAAACCTCCGAGGGTATTTCTGCAATGAAAAAGCTTTTCATAAAATACATCTGCCGTTCTGAGTCGGTACAAAATTGTAGGACCCTCCGTTTGTGGTAGAATATAAAGACGCACACAACAAGTGGTAGGAGAAGCTCGGCCAAACACTGAGCTAAATAGTGTGAACGCCAAATTCTTCGTAAAAAAATACCTTGCTGCTGTATGTATATGTATATAAATATATATTATTTTAAATTTAAAAAATATTTGAATTAAAAATTTAACAGCAAATTTGATTTAGGAGAAGAAAAAGGTTTACGTATAATATTTTTTTTATTTGGGAATTCGCCAATTTTTTTTTTACATTTTTACTTGCACCATGAGCGCAACGTATAAGAAAAACATAAAATGTACTTGCACCCTATTTACAGGGTTCGCTCGTGGTAGCTTTCCTTAGGTTAAAATCCGTCTAGGTACCAAATAGTGCTATTCCGCCACAATATTTTCATGGAACCTCTGACATATTTTCCGATTTTTAGTCTTCACACTACTTCGATTTGTTAATAGCTCTGTTTATGTTTTTTTTCCTTTAGGTCTTTCGCAAAGAACACAAGATGTGCTAAAGCTAGGAAATTTCAGATAGTGAATAAGGTATATATTAACTCTTATTGCTCGTGCTTGCAGCTCCATCCATTGAAGCAAAGCTACGAATACATACATATGTAAAGGGGTTTTCAATAGGGACGCTACAAAAGTATACTGATAGGGACCGCAAACGACGCCATATTTTTTCCCGCTCTCATGACACTTCTCTTCACTAAGGTTTGCCATTTCTTAATGGAAAGATATACGATCCAACAACGAGTAGAAATTATTAAAATTTACTACCGAAATTCGGACTGAGTGGCCTCGACATCAAGAGCGCTACGTGCAATTTATGAGGAGGCTCATTTTTGGCTGAATGGCTTCGTCAATAAGCAAAATATGCGCTATTGGTCACACAGCAACCCACACGTACTCAATGAGTTACCATTGCATACCGAAAAACTTACGGTTTGGTACGGTTTATGGACCGGCGGCGTCATTGAGCCGTTCTTCTTCCGTGATGATCAAGACCGGCACGTTACTGTGAATGGAAATCGCTACCGCTCAATGATAACCGAATATTTTTTGCCCGAATTTGATGATATAGAATTGGACAAAATGTGGTTTCAACAGGACGGCGCCACAAGCCACTCAGCGAGTGCCACAATTTATTTATTGAAAACCAAGTTTGGTGAACGTGTTATCTCACGAAATGGCCCAGTCAATTGGCCGCATCGGTCGTGCGACTTAACGCCGTTAGACTATTTCCGTCAAGTCTGTGGTCTATGCCAACAGACCAGCGACCAGCGATGAACTTCGTACGAATATCGAACGTAAAATTGCAGCAGTATCGGCTGATTTATGCTTGAAAATTGTCGAAAATTGGGTTCAGCGTCTGGACTTCTGCAAGCGTGCCCGTGCAAAAGAAATCGAGTTCCATACATAATGGCATCCAAAACCGTTATATACATACTATATCCACTTTCGAGTTATTAACTACATATTCTTTCTTTGTTTTTATTATTTTTTTCGAGTTGTATAATAGCAATTTCGTAACCCGTCCGAAAAAAAAAGATTTGGATGGAATTCGTTATAATCTGAATTTTTCCGACCTGAGATTAGACCAAAATACGCGATTCCGCCATAAGTGCCATCTAAATACTTTAGGCCAAAGTTGTTCACTGAAGCTTTAGCTGAAACGCACAAGCATGTATGAAAGAATGCAATTTATTTTTATAATTTATTAATCAAAGAAACTCACAATACCGCCATAACTCTCTCCTTCTAAACATTAATTGCGACTTTTACTCGCCTTAATCGCCAATAAAGTCGAAAGAAAGAAACTTCTAAATAACACAAGTCAGCTGCGTAAATACTCGTATGTACATATACATACATACATAGTCGCTGAATTATTAGCTTTCACGCGACAAGTTGAATATTTCCGCCTGCACATAAGTAAGACGCTGAAAATGCTTGTGCAAATATTGATTCGAACAAGGTGCAGCACTAAGAGCAACTGAAGAAAAGTGTATGTATGTATTTACAAACGAGTATGTATGTATGTTCAAATGTATATATAAAGCTATTAAATTTTGATGACAATGCATTGTTGACGAGCATTTCAAAATTCTTGCGACATTGACGATATGAGGTGAAAAGAATTTCTCTTTCATGTTAAAAACAATTGTCGGACAAGGAGTCGAGCAGGGGGGGTGGAGGTGGGTGCGATTGATTGCACGCAGTAGGCAGACGTGTGCCGCAATGGAGGTGAAAAAAACTGGACTTGAAATTGTGGCAGTGAAAAAGTGTGTTAAAAAGGCAAGACACAAATGATTGCGACGCTAATGATTGAAGCAACCGCAGAGAGAAAAAAAAATTTAATCAAACAAGCAGCGATTTGAAAGTGAGAGATAAAAAAGAAAAACCGGTAGTGGCACAAATATTTACAAATTTTCGAACAAACAGGTTTTTAAAGCTTCATCGCCAATTGTGAGTGATATGTGCGCAGATGGACTTGAAAATGGCAATGGTTCAGGAGTAGGATATGATCTACTTTCGCGCACAGCTGCAGCAGCGTTTTGGCATGCAATTGCGGCTAAGCGGGCACAAGCAATACTTATTATTGACAGCAGCAATGCGGCGATCGGACAAGTGTAATGAACGAATAAGTTTTTATATACCTATGTACGTACTGCAATGCATCAAATAGCGTAAGTTACTTGTGGTTAAACATATGTATGGTATACTCATATGTACATACATATATAGATAAATTGCAGCTACCTTGAAGATACAAAATTTATAATTGGAAATTCAGAAAAATTTTAATTAGACTGCATTTGTACTGTTTATTAGTAGCGTTTCTATACTTTTTGAAACTCTAACCAAAAATCGAAACCGCTGCACTTTTTTTCTTAAATTTTTAATGGCAATACTACTTTATATTAATTATGAAAAAAAAAATTTTTTAAACGTCGTTTTCACATATACATACATACGTATATATATTTTTTTTAAATTTAATATATTTAATTATTTTAAAATAATTTTAAAATTAAATTAATTGTATTTTTATATTAATAGCTTTACATAATTTACTTATTTGTTTAGGCAAGTGTCCCTATTAAAAAATTACGTAAGTTTTTATTAACATATTTATTACAAGGCAAACTTAAAAAATTTCAGACTTTTTTCTGAAATAAAGCATTATCGAGTATGCAGTTCATAGCCCATTCAATTTTATTACAATAAAGTGCATAGTTCCAGTTTTGAGATAATTTTAAATTTAAACAAATTTTTTTAAATGCAAATTGTAAAAAACTTATGTATGTTCTCAAAGACTGTTTTAAGTTTTTTTTTTTTAAATGTTGGAAAGAACATTTCATGAATAACGAATTAGTTGATAAAAACTTTGTTGTTTTGTTTATTAGTAACAGAAACTTTTGGCAAACATTTTACATAAAAAAGTACCTACATAAAGTCTCCACAAGTTAAAGTGATTTTCAAATTTTTATTGAAATGCATAAATGTAAATTGTTTGCTTGTGGCAAATGTTGCTGAACAAACACATCTGAAAAATAATGGATTACAAATATTTAATGCATTTTTGAAAATATAAACAAAATAAAAACATCTATTGGGAACACATTTTTGTGCAACTTGTAATTTTATAATTTAAAAAAAATTTTAATTTTGATTAAATTGTTTTCCAGAAGCTCTAATTTTACAATGTTTCCAAAAAAAATCAGCAGGCTTTCTTGAATATTTTTAATAGTTCTAGACAAGCGCAAATGCAAGTGGTTTAAGTTGAAAATACATATTTTTTTTTGGTTTAAAAAAAAAATAAATATAAATTACAAAATTGGATAACTGCGTTTAGGTAAAACCCTCCACCTTCCTCCATCCGAAATTCTTATGGTTGTTACTAATTGAAGTCTGTTTTTTAATATTGAGCTGAGATTATACGAAGTTCTATTAAAATTGCATTGCGTATAAAATGCGCGGCTCAATGGAAACTTAAAATTATTGTTAACTATTATTAGCTTATGAGGTTTTGTATGCCAAAAATTGAAAAATTGGTGGCCAACTAAATCGTTAGCGCGTGCGAAGTGTGCGTTTGCTTGTCATTTGCTGCGATAGCGAACGTAACCCCAACATTGGCCTGGGAAATCTGAACAAGAAGTGCGTTGTGACAAAGCGACAGCAAAGCATTGACGCCAACAGGAAATGTAACACACACATAAATGAAAGCCAGCATCTTATGGCCAACTTGCTTTGGCTTAAAACAATTTTCGATTCAACATCTTGACAGTTTTGTGATCATCACAAAAGTGGCACAAAATTCCGAAAACAAGCAATACAAAGCAAAACTAAAAAGAGCAAATGCTGTCAAGTGCAATGTCGTTGCGCGCCAAAAGAAACTAAAATTTAACGACAGTGGCATTTGCAGCGCTCTTGACTTTGAATGTATCGCACTTTGTTTCGAGTTGGCAACACCTTTTTGGTCCATTGACTTTGAGCATTAATTAATTACATATTAAATGTAAGCTTTTGAAAGTTTTTGATTTTAGGATAAATTGACACTGGTAAGCAATTTCATTAACGTTATCTATTATTCACTACGTCATTCAGTTCCGCTTTTTTTTCGTATTAATTTATTTTTTTTGGTGTCATGTGTAGTGCTTGGAGTTCAATGCTACAAAACCAATAAGTTTATTGAGTTCGCGAAATCCAAAGCCACCACTATTGAATTTTTTTTTTATGAAAAAGAAAAGAGTCAAAAATAGTGGGTTTCAAAATTGCATAGGCAATTTTAATATAAAAAAAAAATGCTATATATTGTATTGAAAGTTTTTAAAAATTTTTTTTTTACAAATTTTAAACTTACTTGTATATGATTTTTATGAGAGAATGAGCTATCTTTTAATTAAAATGATAATTAAATGAAATGAAAATAATGACCCAAAAAAATACATATAGAAGAATATATGTAGGAGTGTATCACGATAAGTAAACGAAGCAAGCAGAGAATTGAAGCAAAATTGAGAAATGCGAAAAAAAACTTTGATCATAAAAATGCTGTTTGAATTGGTCGTATACAAAATTTTTTAAACGAAATAAACACAAAGTTCCAAAACCAATTATTTTCAAGGACGCTCTGCTAAGGACGGAATTATAAAACAATTCAATGTAATACGCTGCCTCACCGCATTTTAAGTGCGAACCAGCTGGTCGAAACGTTTCAACTTTACGCAATTACTTCGAAAAATATTTCGAATTTTACTCCAACTAAAAATGGCGACAAATTTTGTAATTCGGACTATAAAGAATTTCGGAGACTGGTGGAATAATAAACCGTCCGAAAATGGGCCAAAAGCTTTCAGAGCCGCAGAGAATCGTCCTTATTTCGATAATACCTAAAGAATGTTTACTGACGAACTATTCTAATTGAGGAGAAATTTATCACACTCAGACATCTTGACATGCCTCTCAACTATTAGAAAATCAAGCACGGACTTCTCAACAACACTCCACCACAGCTTATTAGCTAAGATCGACAAAAATGTGGCTGAAAAGTCATGTTACGTATTGCAATCCATTCTGCATACTCTGGCTTGCACTATTTGACATTGAAATTCGGAGTCTCTCAAGCTCTTCCAAAAGTTGTTCAAGCATCGAAGTTCGTGAGAGGTTACAATTAAGAGAAGTTGCCAAATTATTAAAGTTAGAAAAAGCTTTAAAGATGTTGTCACTTTAATAAAACAGTAACCAGATAGTCGATTTCAGTAATTTTAAGTTACCTCGCAAGCCATTTGGACCTTCTATACCGCATATTAAAAGTCATGACTGCAAAATTAGTTCATGTTTATATTGAAACCATAAAAATGCGCCACAGCACAAGACCAAAAAAAAAAAAAACGAAACAAAAACCAAAGACAAAAACAACATAATTCACCTTCACTTACAAAACAAAAGAATCACCAAACAAAAAAGAAATACTTTCACATTGATTTCCATTAATGCAAACGAACCAGAAGAATATACAACATATGCACTTTTGCTTTCTTGGCTTTGGGGGATTTTGGCCAATACAATGTTGCCATAGCTGCTCTTGCCGTAGCTGCATACCTTTTGATGCGACGCTGAGCAAAGCAATTGAACTGTGAACGTACTTGAATTTGTTCATAACCTTTACATCGGTTTTAAATAAACGAAAGTGGGTGCTCGTGCGTGCCACAAAGGTACAACAAACACAAGAGTACGGGCACATGCACTTGTGCAACTCTCTGCGGTGTACAAGTGCAAGTTGTATTTGTTTTTTTTTTTTTGCATTCGTACAGCAACGTGCAGAGTAAACGTGACATTGTTATACTATACCAAAAGTAACAAAAAATTGAATAACAAAAATGAGTAATGAAAAATGGAAAATGGAAAAACATAAAACTACAACGATACATAGACAACATAAGAACGGCATAAAAACGCTGAAATATATGTTGTTTTGTGCTGCAAACAAAAATTCAATTTTTTTGCATGAGTGGTATGCAAAATACGCGGGGGTACAGATTTCTATTTAATAAAACCCACACATAGTTTTGATTTTTTAGTCAACATTTTTGGGACATTTTTTTTATTTTTGGTTTTTTAGACATTTACGCAGTGAAGTGTTTTATATGTATATATCGTAAAAGATAGATATTTTTTTATTTTGAAATCTAAAATAAATGTGGAGCTAGCTTAAAGGGTTCAAAGTTTCCCATGCTTTTCGATTACGAAAAAAATAATTCGCGGAAGGAATAAATAATCCTTTGAAAACTATGTTCAAAAGACTTTAAAGAATAACGAAACTGGTTTGTCTTAAAACCAAACTTGACAAGGGATAAGGGAAAATCGTTCCGAAATTACCAACTGCTTCTTTTCGTTTTTCTAAAAGAGCCAAAAAAAAAACAAATATTCATTAATATTAAATAAGTGCAAATATTTTAAATATATATATATAATTTTGGCGCGTACACTATATAGCTCAGTGTTTGGCCGAGCTTCTCCTACCATTTGTGGTGTGCGTCTTTATATTCTACCACAAATGGAGGGACCTACAGTTTTGTGCCGACTCCGAACGGCAGATGTATTTAATGAGAAGCTTTTTCATGGCAGAAATACCCTCGGAGGTTTGCCATTGCCTGCCGAGGGGTGACCGCTATTAGAAAAACTTTTTCTATGATTAAGATTTTGCTTGCCCTGACTGAGATTCGAACCTCGAACTCACCGGCATATCGAGTTATAGCACGCACCGCTACCAACTCGACCACAGCGGCCACAGTCAATAAATAATCAATATTAAAAATCAATATTAAATAGTCAATATTAAAAAAATTATTTAATAAGTAATTGGTTATTGGTTTTAAAATCTTTTAAATAATTTTGTCTTTAAAAAAGTTGCATTTTTTGATATAGAACAATCTTATGGGGTCGGAGTATTGCTATTGATTGCCCCATTCTATTAGTAAAACTCAATTTTAACATTCCTCAGCGAAGTTACGCAATTTTTTGCCATTTTATGGTGTTAATTACAAAACTGAATATGCTCGTAATGCCCCTATTGCCCGTGCCATTGGTGAATTTAATATGATATCGAACAAGGTATTATTAGATTTTTCTTATGCAAAAAATGTTTTTAAAAATCTTTTGGATTCAACTTTTTAGATTTTGAAATTTTCTTTTCTTAGTTATTAAGCATAATATTGTTAATAGTCTGTAAGGAAATTATTGTTCAATAGACTCAATAAATAAATAAATAAATAAATAAAATTTGCATCAATAATTTTTCTAATATATAATCTTTATTTCAATTGAAAATATCGTTACTTGTCCTTTTTACATAACCAATTATTTTACTTTGGACGCATTCATAATATTTTAATTCGATTTATAAGAAGATTGCTTCTTTAAGAGCAGATTGAAAAATTATTTGAAACTCAGTAAAGACTACTCCAGAACTAACACAAAATGAGATTACTTTTTAGAGAGTTAATCTAACACAATCATGCAAAAATTAATTAAATAAACATTCATACAAATTTCATACTTGCAAAAAACCGCCGCTGGAAACTACAAAAATTACCTTATAGATAGTTTTTAAAAGACTTAATTTCTAAAAATTTCTTATTGCCGTTTCGTGTACTTTATATTTTTCTAAAAAAAATTTGGCACGATTCCAATTATATATTTCTTTGACATTTAATAACTTTATTAACTCCCAAAAATGTTTTGTTTAGCCTTGTAACTGACACTATTTGGCTATCTCTCTTCGGATAGTTATCTTTTTATTAACTAATGTATTTGTTTTGAAGATTTTCACGTTAAGTAGCGTCACAGTAAAACCCAAATGTTTACAAACACATATGCACACACATATGTGTGTATATGAATACAAAGTACTATCCTCAAAACCACACACTAGAAAAGTCAACAGAGCAAAAAACTGCTCAATGTTTTAATTAGTGTTGCTTTTTGAATTCAAAAAACAATTTTAATTTATTTACAAAGTGCAACAAATGTGTGCACATTGATCATTGCAAACAAAGATAAATATGTATACAAGAAAATTTGTATTGATAAATGAATTGCAATTACACGCAATTTTTATTATTGATTTGTCGGTAATAAATTTTTTGCAGCAAAGCGCGAATTGAGTGAATCACCCTAAATCTTCAATATGTTTATACGAGCGTGTGCAATCATTTCGTGACAAATAATTTCAGCTGTAATTTTGCGCAGTCAGAAGCTGACCAATGAGATAAGTTTAAATAAAGTAGTAGACAATTTTATTTCGAGTAAAAAGTAACTCAACGCCTTATTTTCTTTTGATTTATGGCCACTACGAATAGCGAACGTAAAATTATTTCATTTTAATAAATACATTAAAGAATTTAGTAGTTTTACTTTTATGCTGAGGCTTTTAAAAACTGCTCTCATTAATTTCAATTAGAAATTTTAAAAGCATTTCAGCATGAAAACGAAATACACAACTAACTGTTTCGAACAGAAATTATTTATTGTGAGTTTCTCAACGGATGGAAGTCGATCGATAGTAGTGAACTGGGGGGTTGTCTGTTAGTCTGCACGAATTTCATTGTATTTTCAATGTAGTTTCAATATACAGCATACATATTGATATTAGTCTGTGTGTGTATGCGCGCTTAATGTGCACCATAAATTTTCCGTTGGCAGTCGAAGACAGACAACATAAATTTCACTTTTGCAAACAACAGTAATGTCGATGGCAACAACAACAGCAGAGCGCGCGTGTTCAAATACAGATATTAAATTGTATGAATTTTCAAACTCCTATAAACTAAATTATCATCACATAAATGTTATAACACACATATAAAAATGTGTACGTGAATTCGGAAGCACTTTTTTTTGATTATTTATAATACGAGTATAAGTAAGAGATGCATGTTGTTATTGGGTACAAACACTTCAATGTTTTCAAAACATTGGAAAACAGATTCTACGTACTTATTTGGTGAAACCTACATCTTCCATAACGAAATCTCGAGAAAATCTTAGAAAATAGATGTTTTTACGAAAAAAATTTGTGATTTTTGGAATAAATGATTTTTGTAACATCATCTAGCAAAAGATTTACTATGAAAAACCTTCAAAATTGGATTCCTTGATATTAAAAACATTGAAAATACTAGAATTTTAATGAAAACCTGCAAAAAAAGCAAATCATCTACTGCAGGGCAATTTTTAGGCAAATCTAAGCATCAGAAAAGGTTCCTTATTCACCAAAAAAAATAAGTTACAATAATTTATAACTGTTTCCTGTACCCTAACATCATGAATCCAGACTGTCTTTCCGGTGAAAGCGAATTTAGCCAAATATTGGTTTACTTTCACAAAGTCGTTTAACCGAAAATTTCTTAAATTTTTATAGGTTAAATATCTTTTTGGGATCTTATTAAATTGGTTTTATCAAATATGGATTCTTTCGAATTCTTTTTAAGATAAATTAATATGGCTATAAAGTTTTTCTTTGCAAACAATGGGCAATGCTACGAATATGAATCAAGAATAAGTGGGTTTTGATACTTAATCTGTATAAGAAATTTGAGGTAAGTTTATTAATGAATTTGCCATGAAGTGTTGCCTAAACTACAAGAATTAAGAACATAGAATAACATTTTTTTTCTCACTAAACACTCTTCAAATTTTCATTTTAAATTTTTTTTGTAAAATCTTAAAATGTTTTACAAATGGATAAAAAAAAGTCCACAGCAATGCAAATATTATGTTTGTTAATAATTTTCGTTGCCCTTTCCCTTAATTAAAAAAAATCAACATTTTATCAAGCTGCTTACGAATTCTGTGCCTTTCTTTTTTCCGGTTTAAATTCAGTTAAAAAAATTATCAGTTTCCAAAAAAAATTTGTATAGTTGTGCTAAATTTCTATCAAACGTTTATCTGAACCACCCATACAGCCATAGTGTTTGGGAACTCAGGAAAATATCACTTCAAATAGAAACTATTCGGTGTTCTTTATAATATGAAATATAAAATCTTTATAATATGAAATGGGATTCGCCATACAATCTTCCCCCTTACACTAGTCGTTTAAAACTTATTAATCTTCCTACTCTTTCGAGTCGCAGAGAAATGTTAGGTATAATATTTCTCGTAAAATTAGTCAATGGATGGATCTCAAGTCCATTTCTTCTAGAGCAAATTAATTTTAATGTACCCTCCCGTGCAACGAGAAACTTTAAACCACTTTTCTTGAAACTATGCAGAACTAACTTTGAGTTGAATGAACCGTTTCGGGGTTTATGCCAAGACTTTAACAATCATTCCAGCACCTTTGATGTATCGGACTCACTTTTTATAATTAAAAGAACTATTCTATCCTCTCTTAATAACAGCTAACGATCCAATTTTCTTACTTTGCATTTCTCTAACTTTGTATTCGGCTGATGAATTCTTATTCTGTAGCTGAGCAGCTTAACAAACTTTCTTCTGTCACGACTCGGCACCTAAGATTTGTATATTTAAAAAACATCCGTACGTTATGCGGATTGAGCCCCTCGTGCCGGTTGGGCGGGAAAGTGGGTTTCCGTTGGGTTATAATTGTAATTGTAAATACAAAATCTTTGAAACTGGAATATTAAAAAATGGCTTTCCAATTGTTTTTAGAATTTATTTAATACAAAAATATTCATGAATTTGGACGTTAGAGTGCAGCAAAATAATTACTCAATTAATATATAGAATAATCACTTTTATAATATTCCCCCAGCATTAAACATTTTTATTATGTACTGAAAATACTTATTACAGTAAAATCTAAACACGCACTGCTTTCTTCATGAATTTGTTGGCAAGAAAAGTATATGTATGTAAGGTAAAATTAAAATTTTTTTGTTTGCCTTCAGATCTTGCTACTAAGGGGTATTCAGAAACGCTCTAAACTTTCATGTTTAATTTAAATACTAAATTCACACAATTTATTTCACAAATCAAAACAATTCAGAATACAGTTTACATACAAAAACATACATAAAAACTTACAAGTTGTGCCGAACAACGCAACAAAGCAAACCAAAACAGAATGTTTTTTTTTTATTCACTCTCAAGTGGTTGCAAACTAAAAAGAGAAACTATCTTTGTGCAATGTACATACTATACGCTTGTGCATAGCTTTGTGCATATGTATGCGTGCGTGCATGTAAGTGCGGTTGTGAGGTTGCGCATACGCCCTGGCTATCATTAAGCAATTCAACGCATTAAATGCGTCTGGCTGATTGCTGTCTGACTGCCGGCACTGATGAGCGTGGAATGGCGTCTCACAATAGCCCAAATAGCATGTATGTATATTTATTTCTTTGCTAATGTGTACATTTATTTACAGAACTTTGCTTTCCTTTTGGTTTTTTTTTTGCTTCAATACTACAAATGGTTTATCGTTCTTTCGCTCCCTCATCGACAATAAATTTCTTTGTTAATGTTGTTTACATTTTTCGTTATCGCCATTAGTGTTTTGGTATTTTTTTTTTTCGTACTATGATTGGTAGTTGTTTGCGGGAATATATTTTGTACGTACTTAATGTGTTTATAAAAAAAAGTAAATAATGAGTTTGCAAAGTAAAAAAAGAGGAAAAGGAACAAAGTGAATAGGAAGATGGAATTGTTTTGTGTAAAATGTCTTCTAACTTGCTGTACCAAGTACTTTAACTGCACTATCTAACGCAAATTATGTACATATCTGTGTATGCCTGCGTAATTCTAAAATTGAAATGAGTTGAAAATGTTTAGTAAATACATGTACTTCCATAATAATTTGCTTGCATTAGTAGACGTACAATATAGTCTATAAATTAATGAGCGTAAATACGTAAATATGCATGGCATGTGAGTAAACATGAATGAAATTTTGTTTACAAAATATACATTTTTGCGTAGATATGTAACCTTATGTACATATGTACATTAGTGGCAAAGCAATACAAATTTAAAAATATCTAGTCCGTTGCTTTATATTTAGAATTAAACTAAACAAAAACAATATGAGAGTTTCATCGATATCATGTCGGAATAAAATGGTCAGTCGCAAATATGTATAAACATATGCAAGATATAGTATGAGAAAAATGTAACAGCTGTATTTCCAACTCTTCAAGTCCCTTTTTTAAATATTTATATTTTCATTTCCTGTATTTAAAATCAATTCATTCGCATCTAGTAGGAATCTTATAAAGAATTAGTATATAAATAGTTTAAAATGAGGTTAAAGACTTTTACTTTTTTTTAATGAAATTGTATAAATAACTTAAACCAAATATTATAATATTAAAAAAAAAAATAATTTCATCCCTATTTTGAGAGGGTTGAAAACTGTTGAAATATTACATTTAAATTAAATTATCCAAACTATTTGCAATGAGTGTTGAATTTTTTTAATAAACCAAATATTGCAATATGTATTGCCAGAAACGAAACTTTTAGATATTTTTGTTGTTTTTGACCTGTTTAATTTCATTATTTCATATTTAAATGAGCTAAAGCCCAATTTTTGTTGGAAAAATTAGATAATTTCACTTCAAAATCATTTTTTCTATTTATTTACACACATCGGAGCAAGTAATTTTTAACAAAAAACCGACTTTAATGAACGGATTCAATAAAACAAACGTTATCGAAATGAATTCACGTGGTTTTAAGTTAGCCGCTAACAGACAAAACAAAGAAAAACGATGTGCCGATGATTTCAGAGTTTCCTCATATTTTTCAACTAAATATCACAAAAATGCTGTCTGCAAGAAAGTTTCATTAAGAAGATATTTTCTAAGAGAGTTCCTTTAAACTGTATTTAATTTCTAAGTTTAATCAAATATGGCTTAATGGATATCAAACGAAAGCGTTTTAAAAAAGGTTAATTACTAAACTCGTTTAAAACTGCTCAGAGAAGCTAACAAAGTCAAAAAAAAGCTAAACATTATCACCTTTCAATTTGCAAAGGATGCCTTTAGTACGCTCAACAATAACTTTATAATACACACAGTCAACAGCCAGAAAGCATTTCAAAACACATAACCTGCTAATCTTCACCTAAAGCGCTTTGCTTTCACTGTGAGCTATCAAAAAGGAATGCCACTGAGAATGTAACAAAAAATCCTTCTAATCTGCCTTTATCGTTATGAAACTGATAGCGAGATTGAGTCTGGACACAAATAACATAACGAATTCTGTGCCAATGTTTGCGGTTGCTGCTGGACATGTGATGAGTGCTGTCCAAGCTTAACCACAACCGTAACCACCACACATCAACAACTCACAAACTCCAACCACAAGTCGCAGTGTCAAGCCAAAGCCGGTTCGTACCGGCTGTAGTCATTCTAAATAGCACAACACACCATAGCAACCCGGTCAAGTTGGATGGGCAAAAACAAAAACATAGAAAAAAGAGTAACAAAAACGAAAACGAATATCACAAACACGTTTACAGTTGCATATTTGTACGAAAGCTTAGCGTTACCCTCTCAGCAGGATGTTCATAACGATCTGACAAGACTTGTGGCGACAATCGCAACATGTTGCCGGCAGTTTTTTTATTACTCCGTGGGTGGGAGGGGGTTTTTGTTTTGCCCTTGTTGTTGCTATGGGAAATTTTCGCAAAGTGGCGTACAAATTTGCGAATTTCAGTAAGTGTTAATGTATGTGTGTTTGCTTTTTTCTGTGTGGCTTGACCATGTCATGCAATGTCTAGCCAGGAAAATCATTTTCCGGCGTCCTGCTTCAGTGGTCGCCAAACAAATTGGTATTGTTGCTTTGAATCGCTGGGAATTTTTTTGTGGAGTCGACGGTTGCTACTGGTGGCTTAAATGTAATTTCGTTTGTAAATATGTTTCAGATAGTTGTGTGAAATTTTATCGTTTGTAAGTGAATTGTAATGTGGCCGCGGAGGTTTGGAGCACTCTAGCTAATTTGAAAACAATTAAAATGCAGGTAGCATATCAAATAAAAAAAAAACTACGTATTCATATTCATTTCTTTTTCTTATATTTGTATTTATTCATATTCATATACCTTATTCATATTCATATTCGTTTTCATATTTATATTCATCTCAATATTCGTATTTCTATTCTCATTCATATATATATATATATATACATATATTCTCATTCATATTCTATATTCGTACTCCTACTCATATTTTGTTCTTATTCATATTCGTATTCGCATTCATTTTCGTTTTCATATAGTCATATTCATATTCATATTCACATTCATATTCATATTAACATTCATATTCTTTTTTATTGTGAATTTCGTATTAAAATTAAGTTTCACATTCTTTTATGTATATACTCCTATTAAAATATGTATGTATATAGATATTCAAATTAACATTCACATACCCTTTTATATAGTTATTTACATATACAAAAATTCACTTTTCAAACCACGAATATATTTCTTTTCCCTATATTTTTTCATCTTAATCTATGACTCCTCGTGACTTAAAGCTCACTAGAAACTAATGTACATATTTTTTACGTAATCGGTCAACAAATTTCGAGATAGCTACAAAAAAAAACCAATTCCACCATCACTGCAACAGCTGATGCAACAAATATTATCTTTTGTTCCGCCTGTAGTTTGCAGCTGACAAGCAGTTAATTGCGTCACAATGTTGGCGGAAAATCCATTGACGCCATTGCCGGCCCATTCGCTGAGAGTCATTGTTGTTTATACATATTGTGTGCGCATTGTCATAAAACGACAAAATTCGCTGTCACAATTTGGCATTGCTATTTTCACTTATTTTTGTACGTTTTTTTTTTCACAATTTTACATTTCAGTCAGAAATTGAGAGCCCAGCAGTGAGTTGATGGCTCGATAGACATGCAAAGATACAAACAAACAAACAAAAGTAAACAATCCACAAAGCAACCAACAAGCGACCAACGGCCAAAAAAGATAACATCGCAAAGGAAAGGACTTCGAAGCAGAGGTGGTGAGAAGGGAGGCGAACAAAAAGTACAACAAAAATAAAATGCATAACCGCATACTTAGATAGTCACATTGACTGACTCCCTGTTAGGGTGACGATGTGGAATGGTTGGTCACCTCACTGGTTGGTTGAGCAGCTGAACGTGTTGTTCAAAGCTGTTGGCAAAGTTGCCCTGAATTTATGGTAAAATCCATTATATTGCAATTATATGTAAGACACGTTCAAATGACGGCATAACTTACGCATGCACTTTTCATAGTTGCCTCTCATGGTACACATATTTTTAGAGTTCCACTTTTAATTTTTTGACGACAGATGCCCAATTTAGCCACTTCTTTGAAATAGACATTGGGGATTTTAATTTTCATTTATTGGATGTACATTTTTTCAACAATGCAGTGGAATTTTATTGAGGAATGAAAATGTATAATTTGTGGCATATTCTTTAAATTTAGATGACGATAGATAAGTTCTAATAGAGTGAAAAAAAAATTAAATTAAGTGGGGTTAAAATCAAGGCTTATACGATTGTTTAAGCCATAAAGCTGCAATTAACATACATGAGATTGTCGGTAATTGCTTTTTGGAAAATGGCAATTGAAGTTTGAAATTGAACTTCTCAAAAAGGCGACTATAGATTTTGTGCAAACTCTCAGATTGAGAAAAACGGCATTATTAACTTTATTTGCAATATTTTCATATACCACATTTAATTAACCGTGCGACAATACGAAAAAAATTTACAGATTTTACGACATTTGTCCAAGGTAAGTTGAGCATCTGACAATATTTTTTCGAGTGTTCAAAGCACGGAATTTATATGAAGAATTGTCGTATACAAAAAAAATGTTTGTGACATACGAACGACAAAATTTTGCTCAATATCTCGGAAACTAAAAGCGAAATCCGAAAACGGATAGCGCCCTTCAAAAAATCCGGAAATTTTTTCTGTCAAAGGGTTAATATGGCGTCTGAAATGAGAGAGTGAAACTACCTCTAAAAATGATTGTATCATGGTTGCCTCTACATATGTACGTACGTACAGTCATACTTACATACATACATATGTATGTATGTATGTATCTATATGTATGAACTTAAAAGTTTGTATGCTTATGCCTAGATAAATCCATCGCGCAATTTTTTATGGGCATGTTCAGCAAATAAGAGGCCACAGCAACATAAGCGCCAGTAATGTCTACCGATGCGTTGACACTGTCAGTAGGTTGGATGGACGGGCAACTGGACAAGAACATGAAGGCGGACATAAGTGAGTAAACAATTGTGTTTTTTTCGCTTTATTTTTGTTTTTATTGTACGCTATTGCAAAGCAGTAATATTATTTCAATACATTGTCTGTATTAAGTGCAGAGATTGTTGTTGCAAAGCAAACAACATGGCACAGTATAGCATTTTATTCAATGCTCTATATATATTATTTGATTGCGTTTCAGATTGGGAAATAGTTATGAGCGATTTACGAACAAGTTAAAAACTGTTGACTTCATAAATATCTAAATATTTGAAATGTTTATACACATAATTGTATTTTAATAAAATACGAGTACATTAAACAAAGCATTCATACATTTTTAATGTTTCGTTCGTTATCATTTTCGTGTAGAAATGAGGAAATGAAAAATATAATATTTTAATATATATAAAAGTAAGTTTCGTACGTATAAACGCACATAACTTGAAAATGAATTGTCCGATTTAAAAATACTTTTTAGTTGCGTTTGTCTTTGCCCAAAGAAAAATGTTACAGAGGGAAAACCTCTATAGGTGGCGCTGGTGTCGAGTTATAACTAATATTCGTATTTATTGTTCGATTTCAGTAAGGGGAAGAAAAACATATAAAGTCGAGTTATTTAAAAAAGTTGTATAGCTGAACCGATTTTGATGAAATTGTTGTATTTACATAAAGCTATATATCATAACTGGGACGTCGAAATATTGCTTTGATATTATTCAACGCTAAATTTTGAACTTGGAAAATCTCCCAAAGGTATAAAGAAAAGTGGGAAACTACGAAAACGGATGCGAAATTTAGGTGGCAGATTCATATTCCGCATAAATTCTGGGCCGGCCGAAGTTTAATAGTAGTTTGTGCTCTTTTCCGGCATTCTTCTGTTATTATTGTGTGCCAAGAAACAAATAATTCGTTATTGTCAGCTGTCGAGCAAACTAAATTTATTCCAAAATTCGTCCGAGTGTTCTAAAATCATCCTAACAATCACGAAGCCTACAGGAGTGAAACTTAAGTCCCGTTCAGAAAAAGCATTAATTGAGGCAATTATTAAATTGTCTCTATTGAACAGAGCTTAAGGCATGCATTTATTTACCAAGTTTGTTTTTAAGACAAACCGGCTTGGGCGTTGTGCCATCTTCAACAAAGTTGAATACATAATATAAGAGCAGACATTTTTCTGCTTAAAAATATATGCAACCTTTATCTGAAGATTAGCCGGTCGAAGAGTACTTGTTAGTCCTATAATATTCATTAATTTTAATACATGGAAAATTGTGCAATACTCTTCACTAATGTGAGTATTTTTCCGACTGTGTAAAAATTTCAAAGAGAGACGGAAGAGTATTATAAGATGGGACGCCTGTATATTAACAGTATTGGTAAAATCTAGTAGCAAATCTAAAAATTAAAAAAAAAAAAAATTTGAATTTTACAAATTAACATTTCCATACAAATGATATGATTTTGATTAATTTAAAAACTTAAATTTATGATTTTAAATATAAGTTTAAAAAGTTTCAGAAATAGTTGAACTAAATAAGAGAGAAATTCTTGAACATCTTATATGAAAATCAATACTTTACATATTTACAATGTGAATACGTATGAACAGTATAGGGATATATCTGCAATAAATATAAACTTTTAATCAGCAAAGAACTTAAATTATTCATCATTTCCGAAAATCGCGTTAGCTTAGTTCGTTTGGCTACGTATTCCATCACACACAACTACCGTGCGATTTTGCTTCCTTGTGCATAGAAAAATGTTTGGATTTTATCGCTACTTCAACGAGCATTTTCTTTGCTTACTCCTTTTGCATGCATTTCTATGGGCTTTACTAGGAAACTTTCACGTCTACAAAAAGAACTTAAAAAAAGGCGAACGATATCCTAAACAAATTGCATACAATACAGATGGCAATCTTTTTTATGCTTTTTTTTAAGATCTTGTAATGTGAGTGTGTGAGAGTATGTTTGTACTAAATTTTAGTAGAAGGCGTACTAATGTTGATTCTCCCCGCACTTATGTTAAACAAATCACTATTGTTGTTATTTAGTTATTGCCGCATTTGAAAGCATTTCCAAGCATTCAACGAGATAAGTAACTATAAGAGAACGATAAACTTTACTGAACTTGCAAAATAGTTACAGCAACAAAACCCAACAACAGATAAATAACAAAGTTTCTTTTTATTACAGTTCGGTGCAATTCGTAGTGAGCGACGAAAAAAACTCCTTAGTGTCACTTGTGTTGCCGCCAAAGAAAGTGGGCAGTGACGTTGTGTAGCGTCGAAGACTGTTGAACTTATGGCTGTAATTTAGGACTTTTGTCGCAATGTCAACAAACTTTTTCGCCATGCAACATGCAACTTTCGCTGCCAAGCGCCAAACGATAATCAACGCTGATGTTCTATATTAAGTGGGCGAACACAACAGCACCACCCACCCGCTTGATGAAAAGATGAAAACTTTCAATGCACCACGAGTAAATACACTCAATCCACACCTCAAACAGGCGTTTGCTTCAACACTTTTGGCGGTTGCTTTCTTGGTGCAAAAGTGAGTGAAGTTGTTAATGACAGTATTTTCACAAATCATTTGCATGAGCTGGCAAAGCGCTTTTACGTTTTTATTTTGGTTTCATTGAAATAGTTGTGGTGGTTAGTGGTGGCGTTAAGTGCACAATAAAAAAGCAAGCAAAACTACCACTTCTCTTTGAAGAGGAAGTTTGTATGTCTGCTGGTGCTATTTACAAGTTAATTGTTACGGTACGTATGTATATAAACACCATTTTTGCGGGTTGAAGGAAAAATTGCTTGATTGCGAGCGAAAATTGCAAAATAAACTTAAAAAAAAAGTAACAAACGTTTGGCGCCGTTTCCAATTTTATTCTCATTAGCTATAAAGTTTGCAACAAAATTTTTAGGTTCACATATGAACATATTTAAATGAAAGTTGTTGAAAGAATATCCTTTGAGATTGTCTGCTTATTAAAATGAATTATGTAAATATAATTTAAGCTATTTTGGGAAACACTTTATGTCTACCCACCAACCTTTAATTTAATTTAAGATCGAGGGTTGGCGATCATTTGGGATTACCAAATAAAATAAAAGAATTAAAAATGGTTGGATGATCTCAGAAAACGTTATTATATGCGTATTGCTACAGGTGTAGATTACTTTGAAACAAAAATCTTAAAAATTAGTCAATTAATCAAAAGTCAGTTTTTCTATATTTAAACACACCTAATATCACTTATCTCTTTTAAATCTCTTACTTTTTAAGCATGCTTTTCGTATATCTTACTCTTTTTATCTTGCTTATACTATTTTTCAGTAGTGTCTATTGAACAAGCGTGACTACTGCCCAAATTTGAAAGCTTAATAATAATAATATTAATTTGGCGCTTACACTATATAGCTCAGTGTTTGGCCGAGCTTCTCCTACAATTTGTTGTGTGGTCTTTTTATTCTACCACAAATGGAGGGACCTACAATTTTGTGCCGACTCCGAACGGCAGATGTATTTAATGAAAAGCTTTTTCATGGCAGAAATACCCGCGGAGGTTTGCCATTGCCTGCCGAGGGGTCAGCGCTGTTAGAAAAATACCTTTCTATGATTTGGATTTTACTTGCCTTGGCTGAGATTCGCACCTCGAACCCAGCGGCTTGCAAGGTTTAACTAATTGTGAACGAAATCAATTTTATATAAAGGAAACTGTGAAACACCCTACCCTCGGCGAAAAAAATTCTCAAAAATCAACGGTGTATTTTACTTTAAAATATATTTATTTCTGCAATAAAGCGATCTATTTCTCAACATAAACTCCTTTAAACTATAAACATTTACTCCAGCGTTTCTCCCATTTTCTTTAATTCCTTCCAAATAATAGCTTTTCTCAAGACTCTCAAAATAGGCGTTTGTTTCAGTGTGAACCTCTTTATTTGACCCAAATCTCTTACCACCTAGCCATTTCTTCGTGTTTGAAAAAAGGAAGCTGGAGAATATTCTGGATGGGATAGACTTTTGCCATGGTGAAAGCACACATGTGCACCCGCGCTTATGGTCGAGTGTGATCAATCGCGACACCCATCGCAAGGATAGCCCCTTGACTATATCCAAATAAAATGTGTGCCACTTTAACCATCAAAATTTTTCATTTATATATGATTCACAAAGCAATGAATGAAACATACTTAAAATTTAAATATGTATGTATGTATGACTGGCGACAATTTTAAAACCTTACATCAAATCAATCATTAATTAATTAACCAAATTAACGAATTTTTACTGACAAAACGGAAAATGTCTGTCGTGACAAAATTGCCACTGCCGCTTTATGAAATGGGCCAAATCTCAAATTGCGGAAAATATGAGAAAGACAGTTCGTGACTAAAAATGATAAAAATTAGATAATCGTACACGATTTGAGTGAGAGTCTAATATTTTGGAAAAAACCTACATATTTTAATATGAACAAAACAAAAATAATTTTTATTTTCAAAATAAAAACAATTACAATAACAGCACCTCAAAACCACTACTTTCGGTTTTATTAACCCTACAGAGGCTACTTGAAAATGCTTTTGTTTTTAATTATATTTTGTTTTTGCAATTTGCATTTTCATTTGAGTCAAATGTTGTATGCAAGCACAAGTATGCACTTCAGTCGTACTGAAAAATGGACAACAATAAATACAAACACATACAAAACAATACTTACAGACAGCCAGACAGACAACCGCCAAAGGAATGAAACGACGCCTTAAAGCACACTTCACCGCTGGCACTTTCCATCAATTATTGTACAATATTTCGTAGTTGAGCTAAAGAGCATTGGAAGCATTTGCATTTGCTAGAACTTTACTATGTTGCATACCACAGCCATGACGAAATGGGGCAAAAGTGGAGTTTGTCGATGACAAAAGCAGCTGAGCAGCGCAGACGCACTTAATCTCCATTACCAATGGCGCGTTGAGTCTGGTTTTTCCAATGCTGTTAATTTGCGCACAAAATACTCAAATGCCATACAAAAATATACATAAAAGCAAAAGCAAAAACAGCAATAAAAATACCAACAAAATAGTAGCAGCAGTTCGGCTTCTGTGCATAGTTAGTTAGGGCAAGCCATCTCGCCCCCTTCATTTAGAGCGTTTTGATTAAAACTTTGGCGCCAGCACTTGAAATGCATAAAATGTATTTCTTTATTTTTACCACAAAACACTTACACACACACATACAATGTAGTGCGATTGTCCCCTTTTTTTTGTGAGCAAATTTTAATCAAGCATAACTCCATAGCCGCAAGGCAAACTGACGGTCGCTGGTAAAAGGGGAGTTTATCGAAATGGTTGGGAAATGAAGAGTCTGCTCAAGTGGCATATTAGTTGTACAAACGTTAATATCCAGATACAAAAGTATTATATTTATGTAGATGGTTGCTCGACAAAGAAATTTTTGCAGACAACTTAGTGTTCTCTAAAGCTTTCTATGCCGTTACAATGATGGTGGAGTGTAATAATGCGAAGCAGTAAAAGTGAATTGCTTTCAATTTATGTTGCAACATTTCATTGGCATTTGAAAGCCAAAAACAATCGGCATCCTAGCTAAATGTTTCGATTATTCATAGTTATTCAAAGAGGCAAAGTGGTGGATGTACATACATATTTACTCACCTACCTCTGTATTTATGAAGTCATACTTAAATCAATATTCACGCATACAGCATCGCAATGTCTATAATCCCCTTTTGATAAAAGCACACTACCATGCACACAATTAAACTATTCAAATATTAATTTCATTGCCCTTTCCTTTTGCACTCTTGTTTCGTCCCTCTCTCTCTCTCTCTCTCCCTGGTTTCCATTCAGTTCTATACCTAATGCATGTCTGCGTTTATTGTTTTAACTGATATTGTTACCCCAACTAGGTTCTTTCAAAGCTCTTTGTGAGAATGGTCTGGTCTGAGAGGATCTGCGAGGTGTAGGAAAGACACCGCGGAGAGGTATAGTCAGCACACATTTTCTCGGATATCCAGGCGGAGCTTCTGGCAATTGCTTCTCCCCGGGTCCAGTTCGGTAGTAAGAGCCATCCGATTCTAAATGGCTCTGCTGTCGGCCCTGCTACTTAAGTTGGTTGGCATGGAGACGGAAACATTGGAAGTAGCAAACTATTTCTTTCGGTACGATGAAACGATTGTTTTCGTTGTTGAATTATTCAAAACCAAAAGCTCTGAAATCATTGGAATATGCTACCTTTATCTGAAGGCCTAGTCAAAAAAAATTATATATCTAGGATTGAGCGGGTCCAAAACGTTTTTCTTGATTGACCTTAAGACTTTGGAATCAAGAAGGTCGGTACTCTCACTTTCTTTTGTTCGTAATATCATCAATGGCGACATTGACTGCTCCTTTCTTTTGGAAAGAATTAATTTCAACATCCCTCAACGTAATCTTCGTATTTCTTTACCTTTCTATGGTGTTAAATTTAAAACAGAATATTCGCGAAATGCTCCCCTTGTTCGAGCGCTAATTGAACTTAATTCACTCTCGAGTTACATCTTACTTGATTTTTCAATTCCAAAAAATGTATTTTCTCATATTCTAAATTTAGGTATCTAGGTGTTTAAATCTTAATTTTTAATTACTTTGTAAATAGTCTGTAAGAAACTTTCTGTTCATAGACTAAATAAATAAATTAATAAATAAATAAATAAATAAAATTCAAACCTTTCCTGCACGAAAGTCTTTGAACGTGTTCTAACAAATCTGTTAGCAAACCAAAATGTCTTATTTGGAACTTCCGATTTTTTTAGAAATCTGATTTTAGAAAGAAATCGTAGGCGCTCTACCTAGTGTCTTCAATTTTATTAATTGTAACTGGCAACCAGCAAAAATGCGTATTGGGTTTTATTACTGCCTACACTAAGATACTATGCAATTTCAATACGACTTTATTTAACTCATTGCGGTATTCCAACAAGTATATATGTTTCGACATTTCGCCACACAAACCACTCATATTCATCTTTAGAAATGTTTCAAGAAAATACCTTTATGCTTGTTTTCTCCCATAGAATACCTACGAGTATTAAGGCATAAGTATGTACGAGTGCAGTGAATGAATACGTTCGCATTTGTATTGATTCTAAATAACTATGGATTTGTTTTTTTTTCTTTGGTTCCAATCATCTTGATTTAAATCAATGCGGCTCCGTCACAGCAAAACGCTTTGGCGAATACAGACAAATGAAGCCGTATAAAATTCGTCATACCATTGTCGCTCACCATTGTCGCTCACAATTGTCAATGAAATGACGAGCATTTGAAACAAAATCTTACCCGGAAGACATTCGTAGTCAAAGTGTCAATAATATATGAATGTAAGTATGTAAGTGCATAATCGTTAGTTTATTAACGAACTTGCATATTTAAAAATCTTTGTATGAGCATAAAAATACCATGCGTTCGTTCTTCAATGAAAGTTTGCATATACTCTTAAAAATCGTCTATCATTTTAATGGCGACAAATGTCGTTGCAAGATTTTTTTTTGTTTTAAATATGAGTAATTTTTCTTATGTCAAAGTTTTTCGGTTTGTGTAGCTCGTTAAATTTAAAAACCCCGAAATGCTCGTTTCTTTCCTATAAAAAATAATCGCGGTTTTGCGTTGCATGGGGTAACTGTCAGGAAAAAAATTGTCAAAAATCAGTAATAAATTGTAGAAACTTAAAACTTGCACTTTCTCTGACTTAAAATGAATGAGCCAAATAACTGCATACTCAAAAAAATGCAAAAACTTTTTTTTTTAAACTTTCCAATTTTTATGAAACTTTGTAAAATCATTGTACATTTTGTAGATACATAGTTTAAAAAATGGGTGATAATTGTTTTTCTTAGAAAATGAACCATATTTTACTTGAAAAATAATTTTAATTAATTTGAAGAAAGATAAATTGCTCAAATCTGTAAATATATTGTTGTGCTAGAATTTGTGTACAGAGTATACACTCTCCAGGAAAAAAATTTTCAAAAATCAACGACACATTTTAGCCACCTAAAACTTGCACCATTTTATTCTAGAATTGAATGACATCGCCCAAACTGTCTGCAAAAAACTTTGGTTAACAATTGGTTTCGTAGCTCGATGTAGATGTAGCGCAAATAAAGAGTTACCTTTTTCTAAATGCCGCAAGCAATAAGCAGTTATAAATATTAATACTTAAGTGGTAGCACGTGATAGCAGTATATACGAGTACATAATTGCATACATATGTATGTAAACACATACATATTTTCAATACATACATATACTAACATGTGTACATAAATAGGTTTAACTGTGTAAGCCACTACGAATAACAAATTTTCTTGGAGAATTCAATAAGGTAATCGAACAAGTTGTGCATATACCACAGTGATTGAACACATACATACATACATGCATATAAATATAGTAAACACATATCTTTATATATTTCATGCTTTCTAGCTAGTTCTAGCTTCATAAACATGTGTTTCTAAGAATGCAACGATTTTGGAGTTTGACTGAAGCTGCTCAACAAACTCTTTTGTGGGTTCTTATAGGAAAAACAGCATCTATGTACATGCAGACATACTTACATATATATGTACATGTATAAATACATATATGTACATACATATGTGTGAGTTTATAAAAACGCTGACTTTGTGGCGGCATGCAGCTCAGAAAAGAAACTTAAACATCAAGAAAAACAACTTCTACCACAAAGTGAACAAAAAAAATTATTGTGCATTGACCATGAAATGCAACAAGCTGCACAAGTTTCCAACGAATGTTCGTTCTTTATGATAAATGAGCTGAGTTGAGCGGCATTGAGGTTCATAATGATGCATGTATTGTAGTGTGTGTGTACCATTGATATGGGTGCAACATTGTTGGTGGCAATATGTTGCTACATTGTTAGTTGTTGCGCTCTTAGGAAGGTTTTTTTTTTTTCATATACAATTTTTCTGTGTTAGTGCACTCTACATGTTTGTATATAAAACCGATTGCTGGCGCTGAATCGCTGTTGAAATGAGTTTCTTGACTCCTACAAAATTTCTTCAAATACAAACTGTGCCTGAAAAAAGTATGAAACTTTGCGATTGGCAGAAGAAATTACAGAAACTCAAAGGAAACTGATGTGCTTTTTTTTCTTTTCTCCTTACTTAATTCTTCACCTTTCTTCCAGGAAGCAGCAAAGGTTAAATGTATTCACATTTAAGCACATTTCGTGGCGATCCGCAAATATATACACATAAAAATGTCACTCCGGCAACAACTTTATTACTTAAACTTTTATTTATTGCTTGGTAATAAATTTTTTGTGTAACATAGCAAACAAAATGATTTAAGAAGTGGTTCACAAGAGTAAATTTGCGAGTTTATACATTTATAAACACAACTGCCAATATGCTGAGGAACTAAGCCAACTCCATGGAGTTTATATTTATTAATATGTTATCTACATACATATGTACATGTATGTATGTATGTACGAGTATATATGTTCGTTTATCTTGTGAAACTGAAAAAAAATAATTGGCCTTTGAACTAATGCCAAAGTAAAAAAAAATTGACAATGAAGGACGCTAGCGATGTATTAATTTGTATAAGCCATCAGCAAGGACAAAAAATTTGTTTTTGTTATTCGTTAGCATATACATACATACATATGTATGTCAAAGTTAATATAAAAATGTGTGTATGTTTTTGCAGCTGCCAATTAATTAAGCTTTTTGAATAGCTTGCCTTCATGGTTGTCAAAATATTAATCACTGTATTTGCAGTAATTTCTTGTGCTGTCCTTTCCTCTATTTCCACACTACACTCTCAGTATGATGCCCCGTAATCTCAATGTAAAAGCGTATACATACTTATGTATATATAAATATATTATTTATTTAATTTTTATTTTAAATGTTTTTTGCAATCTGATTTGAATGCATTTTTAATATACTTTTAAGAAAAAAAAGTATAAATAGTTTATAATAATTTTAAAGGTTACTTTCAAGCTAATATTTAAATTGTAATTTTTTTATCTTCGTTTATATGATCAGTCAATTTTTGAAATTCGGAACATACGAGTATACTGAAAAAATTATAGAATTACCATATGTTGTCAAGTTTTGGTTATTTATTTTGTGTATTTAAAATTTAATAATTTTTTTAAAAGACTCGCTTATGACATAAAAAAAACTTGTATATATAGATTAGTGAAATTTTGAGAAATTAGCTGTCATGTCAGGTATTGAAAATTTTGCAATTGTACGATTTGTTAAATAAATTTTAAATACAGTCAAACTTTTTTTAACGCGGTTCATTGGGACAGACTTTTTCGCGTAAACAAACACCGCGTTAAAAAGAAGAAAACAAGCATCAAAATAATGTCGATTTCAAATATTCGTATGTATGTATTTCGGAACAGGCCTGTAGAGGCAGGTTGGACCATTTCACACTTATATTCAACTGAGCGATTGTTGATAGAGTTGATGCATCTGAAACAAAAGATCGGTGTGAAGGGATGGGTGGAAGTTGAAAGGAAAGATTGGATGAGATGTTTTTCTAAGAGTATTATGAAAAACCAGCCGCAATCAAGGCCCCGAGGTTAATGATGCAGCGTTCAAAGATAGTCGTGAAAGCCAGACTTCACTTTTTGCATTTTAGGAACATTTCCTTATACAATTTTTTTCTTAAAACTATAACAGATATTACAGAAGTGTTTTATTCAATATGAAGTGTATGTCAAAGGCTGCAACGATGCGTTTTTATATCGTCATACTATGCATAATAATTGTTTTATACAAAAACAAACATCAGCGTGCACTCAAAACATGGTCAGTTGGTTGGCGTGCAAGCTCCATAATAAACATCCAAACAAATTTTTTTCCTATTGATTTAATGTTAATTCTACACCTTGACGTACTCCGATTTTTTATTTAACGAAAATGGAAACAAATTATTAACATTTTCCTTCTATTATTTGGACTTTTGCAATTAAATAAAAACTCGTATCTCAACTATTTTAATTTTAGATCTAAGTGCAAAATAGTGTGATATCCGCAATTAGCATGGAACGACTGTCCTTGGTTGATATACATACATATGCACATCTACACATAACACATACATACATACATGCATACATATGTGTTTGGAATTAAAATTTTTATTAATTTTTGTTTGTTTCCTGCAGCATAGGATTCAACATTAATCAGGCTTAAAAATATTGCATACTACTCTGGGTTTGGCAAGCAGTGCCAGCCAATACATGTTTGCATATTGGCAACATAAATTAAGCGCCGCTGTGTGCCAAAACAAAACAAAAAAAAACAACTTTAACGAATATAATAACAATGTGAGCATCCCACATATTGTATGTATTAATTGAAGGTAATTAATTGCCATGCAAGTGGCATTATTCAGGCATTGAGCCGAATACACAAATGGATTTTCACAATGGCTGAAGATGATAGCCAAATTAAGAGGACTTTCACAAACATACACATACATACGTATTTATTCAAGTACGAAGGCATGGCAAATTGTAATGAATTGCGGATTATTAAAATTAATTATATTATATGTTTTAATTGTTCATTTTTTTTACTTAAGTGCAAGAACTTCAATCGACATTTTTTGAAGAATTGCCGGAAAATTAAATCTAATAAATTTCGTAAATATTAATTGTCAAATACTCAGATTAAAATAAAAAACATTGTATTAGTTTATTATTTCTTCCGCACTGTCAATTTATCTCTAGTTGAAACCTCTAATTCTAAATCAAGGAATTAAAAACCTTTGCACCTACATTGAGTCAGCTATAAAATAAAAATGTCTGCCGATCTCAGTCTACGCACATATACATCACGATCAAAATATTAAAAAATATCGTATTTGTGGTCCGATTTATCACATATTCGTAATAAAAATATTTTAGTATTGGGCAAAAAAGGTCCATTGTAAAAAATGTATTTGCCAGATGCGCTGCAGTTGAGTTATCACTAAATGCTATATTTATGTGTGCATGTGTATGAGTACATCGACTTGGTCAATATTTAAAATTAGCAACGGGAAAATAAATGCTCTTGCAAATAATTTACCCGCCAGGTGGCGCTAGAGTGGAGTCAATATTAAAAGTCATATTTATGAAACGATGTGACTCACATTTGAGAGATATATTAGTAAAGGAAGGAGCAATAGTTTTTCAAAAAAATTACGGAAAGCTCCGATATAGTGCAAATTAAAAACAAGGGGTTGAAACACTTTGATTCGTATGCGGAATGTAAAAATACTTTTGTGAAAAATGTAATCGCCAAATGGTGCTGTCAATAACTTATTACTAAAAGTCATATTTATGAATTCATTCGCCTCACATTCTAAATTTATTTTGGTATAAAAAGGAAAATTTGAAAAAAGAATTACATATCTACTTTTTGGGTAGCGCTGGTGTCAAGATATGAATAATAATCGTGTTTTATTTATGTTTTATAAATATTTTAGTTAGGGGAACGTACGTTTGCAAAATAAATTTTGTAAATAGTTATCCATCGCAACTGAATATAAAAACTAATGAATTGTGTGATATTTTGCAGCAGTCACTCTAAAATGGCAACTAGTATGTGTATATATACATACATACATACATATGTACATCTTAACTAAAATTCATATATCGAACACCAGTTTTGGACGAAACAGACATCGAATATCAATCGACAGGTGCCGTAGAATATTTTGTTTTAGATATTTTTTTCATATGGATCCATCTATTATTATAACCCAACGGAAACCCACTTTCCCACCCAACCGATACGAGGGGCTCAATCCGCATAATGTACGGATGTTTTTTAAATATACAAATCTTAGGTGCAGAGTCGTGACAGAAGAAAGTTTGTTAAGCGTCGAGATCCCAAGCTGCTCAGTTACAGAATAAGAATTCATCAGCCGAATACAAAGTTAGAGAAATGCAAAGTAAGAAAACTGGATCGTTAGCTGTTATTAAGAGAGGATAGAACAGTTCTTTTAATTATAAAAAGTGAGTCTACTTAAATTAATTAACCGAAGTAAGTAAAATATTTTACTCATAGTTTTGGTTACAAGAACACTTAAAACCCAAAATCGAAATTAGAAAAAAACTTTCGGGCACATAATTAAAAATATTTGTTCTCAATAAACCGATTTCACATCCCAACTCACACACGCTCCTCTCATTCTTGACTTGGAGGTAACAAAAAATGGTATTCTCTGTCAGATAGCCACCCAGACTTTCGTTCTTATTTGATGTCCTTTGAGAACTTTCTCGATACTTTGATCGTATTCGTTTTTATTTTCCTCATATTCTCAACTTAGACGTTCTTTGAACGTTTTTCTCCAGTGCAAACTATTTTCAATACTTTTGTTATCGCTTGGTTTTTTTACGTAAATTTTCTTGTCATTAAATTTTATTCTCGTCAGAACTAAACCAAAATCGAAACGCGTTCTCAATCCATGATTAATAAGGCAATTTTTTTATTATTGAACTCTCATTCTAGACGTGCTAAAATTTAGCTTGGTAGCATTTCTTGGCATTGATTAGTGAAATTTTAATAAGCTGTAAAAACAAATTCGGGGCAATTGATTTTTATTTTTCATATTACCAACGACTTGGACTGAAATGTTAAAAATTTAGCGAAACAGGCCAAGGTACGCTTACTTATATTTAAATAAAAAAGCATAGCATAAGAAACATAAATTATACATATGTATGTATATATGTATGTACATACAAAAACATACATTTACTTCTTTTACATAAGAAATATTGAAAATAATGCTGAGCTTTATGGCGCCCAAGCAATTTACTATAGTTATTAAAATCGAAATTACCAAATCAATCGAAAAAAAAATCAACAGTACATGCAATGCACATTTACATATGCAACAAATTATTAAATACTGCACATCGCAACAATGCCATTAAATTATTTCAATTAGCAATTTCTTGGTAATTTGTGACGCTGTGCAACATTGAGGCGCTCAGTCAGCAACATGCCACACGCTGGTCACTGAATCACACGACGATAGCGAAGCATTTTTGTGGCGATCGAATATGTGCTTAGTATGCAAATACACACATAAAACGGTTTATACATACATACAAGCATATGTGATCCAAAAAGTTAAAAAAAAATTAAAAAATTTACGAATAATAGTGCAAAACTGATGCAATTCTTAAAAATAAACAAGAAATGTATGCCTCAAGAAGTCAACTATAAAATTTGATACTATTTTTCTTTTTATATATGCATGTATATATGTATGTATGTAGCTCAAGCGCAAAAACAGACATTTTTGCTGAAGCGCTACAGAAATTTTGTCGAGCGTATTAGGTTTGTGTACATACATATAAATATTTTTTCTTGTAGCAGTGGAACTATTTCTTTTTTGTATTAATATTTATGCACATGTCTGTAGAAGTATGTCAAAGCGGCATACAAATGTGTTTTGCACATGTTGAAAGTTTGTTTCCTCAAAGCTAATTTTTATGTAAACATTTGGCGAAATTATAATTATAATTTTTATATACATTTCCTTTGGCTTTAATGTATGCAGAAACGTAAAATTCTCAAGCAATTGCAGGCGACTGAAATGTGACCGGTTGATGGTGTATTGTTTATTTATTGCTAACTTTTATTTCTCGTTTAGCTGCTGCATTGTGTTGACTACGCATGGCAGAATTTAATTCGAAAATATTTATAAATATTTTGATTAGGTCATGTTGCTTCGAACTACCGCTGCTACAAAAGCTACAAAAGGTGTGAGTTTTCAAATCCAAGAAACGAAGACGATAACTATATATGAGTGATAAAGGAGAGCTCGACATGGTAAAATAATACACGAAGTACTATATACATACATATTTACTCGTGCATACGTACATATGTATGTACATATGTGCTAGAAAAATATCATTCGAATAAAGCAAATAAATCAAAATTTTGTATCAGTTTATTCAGTCATAAAAGTACTTACAAGAGATTTGATTAATGCTCTACGATATCCAATTGTATATGTATAGATCTAATCGGTATATAAATATTAAATTTGGAACAAATCTTCTCAAACATTCAAAGTTCTCCAAACACAACAAAATCTCCATTCCAACTCAAAAATCAAATTACGAATCGGATCTATAACAATTACAAATTTTATCCATGTTTTTTTAAGGAAAAAATTAATTGAACTATGCCAACTTTTTCGTTACAAATCATTTAAAGTTTAATTTAAATGAGAAACACAAGAAGCAAAGAAAATACTATCTATGATTTATTTGGGTAAACAAAAAGAAAGTTAGGTAGATCCACAAATTTTAACTGTTTGGAGGTTGGAAAAGGAAAGATGCTTCTTCGGGAAAAAATAAGTTATATCAAGCCTTTATTATTAAAAAGCATTTATTTATTTTAAAATGTTTAAAGTTCAATCAAAAGTTCAATAAAATAACTAAGTAAAAAAAGGGAATAGTCTTTTTTTTGTTGTTTCATAGACTTCGATCGCAGCTGACTTAAGTTTGCTTGTGTTTTTGACTACATATTCTCAAAAAACCGTAAAAACGATTGAATCATCAAGAGGGGTTCGTTCTAAATGCAACCTTATCATGAAGCTATTTTCAACATCCCCAAGTTGAACGAGTGGAAAGGCAATTCATACAAGCATTTATTGTTTGAAACGATGTTAAATCGCTTGGGGAATGCTTCATGTAAATGCTTCTAATCTTAAATTAATTAATTTGAGATTCTCTCGGTTTGGTCTCAGACGGTATAGAAAGTGTCCATGATTTATTAATAAATAAGGCGAAAGCTGCATTAAATATAATTTCGAACGTCAACTCTCACATTTCGGGCACTTATGTATGTTAGCTCTACAGCATTGTCTCTATATATAAATTTAACTCCATGCATAGAAAACTTTCGATGAATAGTCATAACCCTTGGATTTCGAAGCAATGCAAAAAAAAATTAGCTTTCATGTTAAATCCAACCAAAGCAAATTTTGTAACCCAAAATCTCACTCAGGCTTTGCTATTTAATTGATTTATTTTGTAAATGGTTCAAACAAATTTACTTATAGATTTTTTAAATATTTTGAAGCGATTAGAAACAACAAAAAAAATGATTTTTAATTTAAGAAGCAAGATATTTTAAGCTGCATTGAATGGATTATGTCAGGAGCTCTTTTATGAAATAGGGCTTTTATTTTCATTGTTTTTTTGCTCTGCACAGAGGTCGGATCCAATCGGACTATTGACTCTAGAAAATAGTCTTAGATTTTCAGTGTATTCCGCTATAGAATTTAACAAAATTTCTGACTTTCGTCGTTATTTTTATTTCTCCACTGCTTGTATTTTTATTTTTAAACAAATGTCAGTTAAAACATCAACATTTTGGTTGATCTTCTCATCATCGAAAACATGTGAACTTAACAAATTTGCAAAAGTATTCGAGTTCAACGGCATCATAATTTTCAATGGCTTTATGTTGACACTCAGCACAGTATAATTTCGTAGTGAAGTCAGCAATAAAGTATACAATGTTTTAACCTTTTATGGGCTTGAAGAGAAGCACTTCAACGGTTAAATACCTTGCTATTTTGCGATCATATCATACAAACGATTGAAATACGCATGTAAATTACATATAGGCATATTTACAAATAACTTCATACATACATAGCTGCTCTTCGTATTCATGATATCGAAAATTATAACCACGTTCCAGGGGCTAAACGCAAACATACTTACCCATACATACATATGAACAAAACTAGCATAGTCGTAGGTATGAACCCAATAAGCATTTTGGTTGATCTTCAATTTTAGATGCATTTTAAATATGTAATTTTCTCAAACTTTCAATGTTAGTTCTCAACTAGCCCCTGACAGCGTTCTCACACTATAATGATATTTGTATTTATTTTTAAATTGTCAAAATTTTAATTCTCAACTTGAATTCCTAACGGCCAGTTTTTATGTTGCCTTTTTCGGAGCGGAACGAAGTGCTTGATTTTTTTTTAGAAGTGTTTCTTAGCACGTTCGCAAGTTGAAAACAATTTTTACCAAAAATTGAGAAAATATTTAGTTTACGGTAATAACAATGCGTATAATCAAATTGACAAATGGTATATTCTTAAATATTTGACATATTTTAATTCAGTGTTTGCTGGGAAAGTATGAGACAGCATGTCGTACTGTCAACCCAATAAATTTTCGTCTATGTTGACGCACACTTTTAAGCCGCTTAAGTGGTTATGACTCTTCATACTGCCAAGTACTTTCATTGTATCCCTTTCGATTGAGTCGCTATAGAAATAACGTTAAATAAGAAATCAAAAAGCATTAAAGTTTTATTTCTTCAATTACTATTTATTATTAATTCTTAAAAAATTTGTATTCGATAGTTCATGAGTAGCATTATGAGTTATCAATAACAAAAGCCTAACGACTTGTTCGATGCAACAGAATTGTATTATTGTATGTACATACATATGTAACTAAAAGTCTGCGGCAATCAATGCTTAGTTGACTGGTAAATTGACAAGCCCTCGAACCAATGGCTGAGTTGACTGACTCGCTAAAGCGTTTTATGAAAATTGCCTGTGCGTGGTGGTACTGAAAAAAAAATCCATAACGCTCTTTCGTTCGTACGTTGTTTGATTTGGTTGTAAACATATCACATTACAAGTGCCCAACCAGGTGTTAGGCCTTTACGCAGACGTTTTTACATTTATGAGTATGCAACTTTACGTATGGATGTATTACGTTTGTGTAAATGCCTTTTGTATGCAGTGTGTTATGCGATTTTCTGGAAACTTTCAGCGCTTAAGCATAAATAGTTTATGAGTCAGTAAAATTTGTATACGCAGATGAAAAAGTAAAAGGTTGGTGTCGTAAATGGAATATGGTTAAAATAGGAAAACAAAATGTTATGCAATAGTAAGCTATCTAAACACTACCTATTTAAAAAAAAAAAGATATTATTATAAACATTGTAAATTATTACAACAAAGGTAAAACTTAATGTACTCCGAAGTTTCTTCTTCAGTCCACAAAACTTGCCGTCTATATTCTCATAGCGTTTTATGAAGACAGTACATTAGTCTTGAGTGTCCATTCGGGTATCCGATTAGCATTCTCAGACTCTGCGTGGTAAGGTCTGAACAGAGGCTCTATGGACAGTAGTGTCCGGATTCTTTTCAATTGCCTTTTGAGAAATACGGGTAAACACAAACATCAATCATAAAACGTTTAAGCCATTAAAACTAAAACTTGCATCACGCTCAACGGCAAATTTCGTGAAGTTCGTAACATAAAGACATACATACTACATACAGATAATTTTCGATCTATAAGTCAGCCATATATGAAGTTTAAAAATATTGTTAACTTACATGATTAAGGCGCGCTGCGATCTTGGCATGCTCCTCCTGATAAGCTTTGCGTGCTTTACGTTTATCCTGAGATAAATGTGTCAGCTTTTCGCAGACAACTTCAAGTAGTTCTGCATTGCTTTTGAATTGTTTAGCTTGATGATCCAATTCGTCCATGTAGGAGCGCCATGCTTTCGTTATTAGGCTGCCTATAGCAAGAAAAAAAACGAAATTACAATCAATAGTAGTAATTAATTTAGTAATTAATTAATTAATCAGAGTGTCAATCTGAGGAATTTTATGATAGGAATAAAATAGGAATATCCAAAAAATTAATAATACTTTTCCATTCTCCAATTATAACTTACCCACAGGTTTGTTTCTGACCAAACTCTTCTTGTTAGATTCCGATGCTCTTAGGAGGCTTTTCAGAGCCATATGAAATCATTCGTTTAAATATACTCTTGCAAAGGCAAATTTTTTCAGCAAAACACAAGGCTATGCTTTAAAATGAAACCTTTCTAGCACAGATTACAAGACTCTGATATACTAAGATGATTTTTCAACCTCAGTGAGAGTTCCTGGACACAATTCTCCTTATAGGATAGAGAAATGACCATCTTATTGGTAACTTATTTACTTTTCTTCATTCTCTAATTCTTAAATTGGGCCTTTCTCCATTTTTTTCTGTTATTACATACATATTTTCCTCAGAATTTATGTATGCGCGAGTCTTGTTCTCCAAACTATTGACCCTCTGATCCTTACTATTAAATATAGAGATATTCTCTTAAATGAAGGAAGAAATTGCTTAGTATGTAAATATTTCATGAAAAATATAAATATGTTCCATCATCTGTTGAATATTTATATTCCAAATTTAACGAAAAAATTGTGGGTTTCTGCGGGTTGCGGGTTACAAACTATTGACGTGACAAATATTACGAACAACTAACAATGTCTTGTTCAATATGCCGGAGTTAAGAGTCTTTGAAAATGTGAAAGTAAACTAGTTTTTATTAAAACTTTTTTCTTCAACTTATTTGATTTCTTAAACTTATTTGATTTTATTTATTTTTAGAAATTTAAACGAAATAGTATGCATTTTCCTTAAAGATAGATAGATTGAAGGAGGTATGCACTACGACCAATTTGTATATTGTGTCCTCGAAAGTTTATCACCTCAGCAAAAGCCCAGAATAATCGCCGAGGTTAGGGAGTGTATACGTTGCTCTCCCGCCCATGACCGTCCTAGGGTCATTCCCCGTCTGCGCACCGCGCGCGCCACAGCCGAGTCGCAGAAGCGACAAATATCGCCCAACCCGATCCCCAACTTATAATTCTCAGTTACTCCCTGGGAAGCTCTTTCATGCGCCTGTGTCTTATCAGTTTGTACACCCCAAAGCGACACTTTGACTGTCGAAGATAGAAATATATAGATTACTGAATAACACTAAAATATAATTATTAAAGTTGGCTCGCATTTTTTAAGTTGCATGCAAATGATATTAAAACGCGACAAGTGTTCAGCCGATAAACAAAAAAGATTAAGGCAAATTAATGGCCGGCAAATTTACAGTTTTGTTTACATTATTGTGGGTATTGAATATTTCATTAACCATTTGATGTGCAACAATTGTTTAGTTGCATTTCAAGTGCAGTTAAAAATATTACAAATAAATGGTGCCACAATGCATGACCATTAACATACATATGTAAGCATGTACATACATACAAACATATGTTTGGAAGTGCATTTTCATTACTTTATACATATGTAACTAAATGTCTACGTACATCCAAACAGCTGTGCATTGTAATTGCTAATTATTTTTCCTTAATGCAGGTTAATTTATTTCGAATTGTATATACAGTACAGTAATATTTTATTTTCAGTAATTATTTTCCTTTTGTTATATGTATGTTTTATATTTATTAGTTTATTTCTTTAGAGTTAAGCATTTAGCGCACTTAGTCACGCTTATTGAGCTTAATACTATAAGGAAGAAATAATTATAATGAATGGCGAACTAAGTCATAACGCTTTAGAGTAGTGAATGGCAAATGTGCGAGTAAATAATTGCAGCTGCAATTTTGACTTAATTACCAGCAACAACTGTGCAACTTATGAAAGCATTATAGCGCATAGAGTCTTATGTATATGTATATGTAGGTGTAAGCAAACAAATATACAAACCATATAAAAGTAGGGGCGTCAATTACGTCAACAAAACACCTAACTAACTCAAGACCCAAAAAAAGCAAATGTAGCAAAAAAAAACGTTGGCCAAAACTTGTAGTTCGCCGGCGCTAGTAAACGCATCGAGCAGCGCAAATGATCGTGGGAAATTGGCGCAAAACAGCTGTTTAAATGTTTCAAATAATGCGAACAAAGATTTATTTACACATACACAAACAAGCAGACACTTATGAATATTCGTTGGTTAGATTTGCATATTTCAATTCCCAAAGGCAACTCGCTTGCTAGAGATACTACAATTTTGCTAATGCTAGTCTTTTCGTGAATAGCAAGCAAGTTCGTGGTCAAGGTTATAATTTTTCCACACAAAATGTAGTATCTATTTAGTAGTCGATTGCAAAGAAATTGCAAGATAATTACTATCTTATGTTTGCTTTACAATGTTTTTGCAATTAAATTGAAACTTAATAATTGTACTTGAAAGTCTCGGCAATACTTCGAAACTGGCACTTTTTTAATCGTTCCTGGCATCTGTTAGCTACACCATTGCAATACAAATTTTTTTACATATAAGTAGATAAATTTATATATTTGTATATTTATAAGTTTTTTCTTATGTGCACAAATGTTTTACTTAGTGGGATTTTGTAACAATCCATGTACTGAGTACTTATTATACTAAGAAGCTGATGTTATTACTGGTTGTTGTAATCAACACTTCAATCTACACACGGTTCCAAAGAGCGCCTTTGTCTCCAAACCAAACTTGACAAGGGATGACGGAAAATCGTTCCAACAAATATCAAAACAATTTATATTTTTCGATAATAGTAATTCTAGTAAAGTATAAATACCAAAATGGTTGACTTTTTCATGATACACATTTTAACCTTTTGAAGTTTGCCAGCATTTAAATTTATTTTATTTATTTTGCACTCTGCTCATAAATTATAGCACAAACACATATTGACACAAACACGATTAAAATCCATTATTTTTTTTAAATTATATAAAAAATGTAGAAAACGTTTATCAAAAATTCTTCTAAATTTCGAATTTATTAAAAACTTTTTTTGGTATGCGAAATTTAATTAAATTTTTTTTGACAATTTTCGCTATTTCTTCCTTATAAAAAATAATCGCAGTTTTGCGTTGTATGGGAGAAACTGTCTGTAAAAAAATCATCAAAAATCAGTGATAAATTGTAGACAATTGAAACTGTCAATTTATTATTTTACTAAAATTTGAAAGAGCCAAAAAACTGCATACTCAAAAAAATGCTAAAACCTTGTTTTTTTAAAGTACGAAATTTTTATGAAATCCTGTTAAATCATTGTACATTTTGTAAATAGTTTGTTGTTTTTTTTTTCTTATAATTTGTCCCAATAACTAATCAGCTCATAAACAAATAAAAAAATAAAAAATAGTTTTCAAGGTTTTTTATAGAGAATGAACTTATTTTACTTGAAAAATAATTTTATTTAATTAGAGCGAAAATAAAGTGCCTAAATCTGTCAATATGTGATTGTGCTGTAATTTGTGAACATATTTAGTGCTCGTACATATATATTTGAATACTACTTCATTACCTCATCTATTTTACTTGAAAATGTTTACGTTTCCACAGAATTGTTATAGTAATTTATTTAATTTCAATCTAAAATCCAAACGGCTTTCATAGCTACTTTTTAGACGAATGCACATAATTACTGTGTACGTTTGTATTTAGTAGTGAGTGTTAAAAATATGTACATATATATTTTTTGTTGCTTTTATATAATTAATTTGATAACTTTGCATTAAGCTGTTACAAGAATGACTGACAAAGCGAGTAGATTATCAAATGGAATGTTGTAATTTATCAGAAATCCAAACAATCGTTAATGTTTCCATAGACGATGTCAACTGCAAATGATTCACTTATCGCATTTTACATGGATGACATACTCCATACGACCAGATATATGTATGTAGTTCTGTACATGTACGCATATACATATATACCTACACTCGGCGACTTTACTAGCGCCGCACTTCTATTTTCTCAATGTAATCAAGTTTTCCGCGCAATTTGAAGCGGGTAACTTTAGATTTGGCAAACTAAAAAATTTTTTTTTTGCCAAGGATTGAACATTTGTGTTCCTTTTGTGTAATTTGTAAAAATTTTTAGCACATTTTTATTGTGGAATTGAAAGTGGGAATAAAAATTTCCCAACAATACCAAACTATCGAAGATTGACAGGGGACCCAAAAACTAAAATTTTGTCTTATTCCGAAGAAAATTTCGGGAAAAGGAAAGTAGCTATACGCTTGGAATATAGTGAATCATTCATATGTCGATTTTTAACATCATATCAAAAAACTGGTCGAAGAAATCGATGCACATACCCAGGATAATTAAGCGTTTTAAATAGGCGAAATGAGGCTCATCTGAAGCGTTTATATCTTAAGGACAGAATAAAAACAGCTTCAAAATTAAAAGAAGAACGCAGTTCCGCATTAAAAAATCGTTGCTGCACCCGCACTATTCAGCGGCGGGTCAAGGATATGGAGATAGAGTCTCGTCGACCCGCACACAAACAACTGTACTGCGGCGCTAGTAATGTCGCCGAGTGTATGTACATTACGAGGTGAATTTACACATGCATTTTCAGCTTCACATTATTTTAATTTTTTTTAAGTACACTTTTTCTAAAATTCTTGGCATACCCACCTAAATCGGAAATACACATGCAAAGCAAATGAAACAATTGGAATACATTGCTGTAGGCGAATGCTTTTGTTGATGTTGCTGCTGCTGCTGGAAAACATTACTGTGATTAATTTTGAAATTATTTTTAAATTGTTTAGTGTTATTGCCCGTATAAGTTACTTTGATGATGTGGGACCTGCAGTGAATGGTTGTACTCGTAAATTTGTTCACTCTAGAGGTGTAAGATATGTACTAGTGCTTAGCTGATAAATTCGAGTGCATGCGCGCCAGCCAACGACGTGTTTGTTTGTGTAACTAATTGAAGTTTTCATATTAATAATGTTTCTAAGGTGCAGAAAAACAATTACTGACAATCACTTACACTTACCACGACAAATGAAATAAAACATGCAACAGCTTTTTTCGAAAAAAAAAAAAAAACGCAATGGTTAGGTAAAATACTGAAATTCAAATATGAAAAAATCGAAATAGTTAATTGGCCAACAAATTTAAAGGAACTGGAAGATATTGTTGAACATTAAAAGTAAATTAGAAGTGAGTTTCTCAGATTTATCACTTTTTTTAGCAAATTCCTAAATAATAAATACTGATTGGCTGTAATGGTCATTGACAATCAACGTTGGTTTAAATTTTTGAGGTTTTAGAAATACCAAAGTTTGCTTTTGCGCTCTCTGAAATATTTTATGAGAATATATTTTAAAAATAATAATTTTTATATATGTAGATGGTAATTTCTTTAAAAAAACATGTTTGTAGGAAGTTAAATGAACTTAGACAATTAATAACCGAAATTATGGATATTTCTTTGAGTTTGTGTGTGAACTTTGAGGTTTTTCTTAAAGATTTTGTGATTTTTCTATGGTGGATATACAAATAGAACCAGTACTGAGAGAGTAAGAAATTAACTTAGCACTTCCACACTTTGAAAAATTTGGACAATATATTTTTCTTTTTCTTTGAATATCTTTTTTTGTTTATAATTTTATTTTACAAAATTTCGAAATTTTTAAATTAATTTTGCTGTACATACAGTTTTATAGGTTAGAATGGTTTTTTTCTATAGTGCTGTGATTTGTTTTTCCATATAAAGAAAATTTTGTTGTTAAATACGGCAAAAAAATTTAAGAAATCAGCGGTAACTTGTAAAGTCATAAAACTTGAAAATCATTAGGGGTATTTGGGATCTGTTGTATTTGCCATTGTATTTTGTATTCGTGGTTTCTGTGGTTTTTATAGCAAATGTAGTAAAAATCAAACATTAAAATATACGTTCCACTTCAAATACAAGAGTGCAAGCAAATACTATGGATGAAACCTGCTGTAAATGTGGCTTTTCATTGGTAAATTTCCCACAGCCGATCACAACAAAAAAAGATGAATCATCGAATCATCTACAAATGCGTTTGTCGAAAAAATTGATATTTATTTGTGTGTATTAGAGTTTATCGTTTATCTTAGCAATTTGATTTATACAATTATTAGTAATAAAATGTAATATTTTGGTTTTTTCGCCTTTTCGGGGCATATTACGCACATTTGTTTATTTGTTGGTGGCACATATGTATGTACATATGAACTCGCTGTTCGGGAAATTTAACAATGACACGGAGACAGATATTGTGTGCTCGCAATTTAATTGTGTAAATCCGAATTCGTTGTAAAAATAGTAAATATTACGAATACAAGAAATCCCGAAAATCCCTATTATATTTACATTTAATAATTTTATGTCCATACCACATATGCACTCAAAACAACTCTAATTTTTTTTAAGTTCAAAACTTTTATGAAGTTTTGTAAAAAGTTTGAAACTTGTGGAGTAACAGCATTTTATTTAAAAAAAATAATAGAAATTATAGAAGAAAAATATTGAAATATGTATATGAAAACACGAACGAACCAAGAAAAATCCATATTTTGGCCTCTAAAATCACGTTAAAAATGTCGATATCTATTAGAAATCGAAAAGCTTTTTACGATAACAATATTGACTAAACTATTGATAACTATAAAGATGTCTGCCGGCATCGATTGAAATATCGTTAAAAAAAATTGGTAACGATATAACAATGTCGATATGGACAACGATAATTCTGAGGATGCGTTGGAAAATCTTGCAAGGAGTTTGGTTTTTCTTACGATTATATCTTATTTTCAAATATTTTAAAGATAATACATATCCATACATAATTCCTGAAAACTATTATAGTTTGGGAGAAGACAAGCCATTTATAACGAAATATCGACCAACTGCTTATGTCTAAATTATTGTAAATGAAAATTATCGCCAAAAAAGCATACTAAAATGTATTGGACGATTTTGTGCGAAAAAGTGAAAGTGCATTGAACATAAATCACCGTTGTTGCAAAAAAAAACCCAATCCCAACAACATCAATGACTTGGCAATAAAGCTGAATACATAAGTACACAGTAATACATACATATGTACAAGTTAATATTTATGTACTTATATTTGTAAGTAAGTACGTATAAAACTGTGGAAGTAATGGATAAATCCATGTCGCGTTTGGCTGGAAACCCCGCTCAGCTGGCCGGTCGCGTAATAACTCTGCCTATTAGCGCGAAGCTTTTGTTACATTTGCACATGCTTTGTATATGTACGCATCTACATATTATATATATATACACACAGGTATACTTATATGCATACATACATATGTACATACACAAGTACCAATGCTGTTTGCATACTGACGGCGTGACATGTTGCCACATTTTACGCTTGAGTGAGAAATTAAATCGCTTGGCAGACTATTAAATCTCCATTGCCCCCACCACCTTCCCCCTTGTTTCGTTAATGCTTTGAAGCGAGCGGGTATGCAAAAATTACATCACGCACAATTGTGCGTACAGTTTGCAGTTATACTCGTAAATGAGTGTGTAGATGAATGCCCCGATATCGTGCGATATTGGTAATATTTCACATACAGACAGTTATACCAATATTTATCGGTACATATTTGTATAAACATTTTGTCGATTGGTAAATGCTGTTTGGAAATAAATTTATACGTTAACTTAAAACATTATGTTGGACTTTTAATTTTTTTTTATCAGTCGAAAAGATCATAGCATTTGAAGTTTTCTACTCCACATCTACATATTCTTAGAGAGTGGACAGACGAGCAGAGTTGATTTGGATTAAGAAGCAAAAAAAGCAAATTAAAATTTCAACCAGACAGACGTTAATAATGAATATGCAGTGTGGAGTAATGTAGGTTGATCGTTTACTATTCGAGTAGAAATCCGCTAATGAAAAAGAGAATTATGAATGATGAGTTATGAAATTTTAAACTTTGGTTTATTTGGTTTTTGTTAGAAATTTATTTTATTTAAAAAATATCAAAATTTCAATTTAATGCATAACTAAATAGTCAAAATGTGGCAATATTTGGATGTGGTATAATTGTGATAAGCACTATTATAATTTTTCTCAAAAGCTCAAAAACAATTAAAAAATTAAAGTTAAACTGTTGTTGTTCCTTCAAATAAAAAACTTTCATAAAGCAGCCTCAAGCTCAATAACAAGATTGAGAAAACAAAAAGTTTTAATTTAGCTCTTAATTTCTGATCGAAACCATATCTGTAGAAAATCGTGTATTTATTAGTTATTTTTTAATGAATAGTATTTAAGATACCTTGTATAACCAGATAAGTTGCGATTTGTTTAACTATGGGCGTTTTATTAATAAATATTCAAATCAAAAATAACACATTTTCAGAAAATATCTATTTATGATGAAAATTACTTTTTAGAGATCATTAAAATAATTTGTTAAATGGCGAATAAGTTTTCATCATTCACACAAATAATTTTGAATAATGAATATATTATTTTCTGAAAAGACCCATTCATGTTTTAAACTAATATCTTTATTAAGTAAATAAATAAATAAAAAATTTAAGTGAGGTCATTTTATACCTAATCAACAATTGTTTCGAAACTAGAGACTTTATTTTGAGACTAGTCATTTTGTTTTATTAATTAAACTGCTTACTAAATGCCGGCGTCAGACTTTGAGACCTGTTTAAAGTCGATAAAATTTTCAAAAATCATTTAAATATATGAGTATTTTGTTGGTATTTTTTATTACTATACTATTTTTTTTTTTAAGTATATTAAGTATCCAATGAACACACAACGACATTACTAATATAAACATACATGCATATAAAATAGACGACTTTTATAATATTCTTCTTTCAAAGCTTGCGATATAAAAATCGCATTGACGTATTTATTTGCGCTACCCACACGCGAATTTGATTTTATTGCGAAATTTGCTCTTGTGCTTTGTGGACTTGCCAAGCAAGTTTCCGTTTTTGTGAAAGAATTTCATATTGAATAAGATACGGGAGTATGAGCTGTCAATTGGGATTTAGCTTTAATTCCAGTATATTTCAACAAAATTAGTATATATGTACATACATATGTAATGTTTTTATGTCTATTATGTACACTTTTGAGGGCTTTGTTTAAAACTTGTTCGCGATAAAGAAATTTTGTGCTTTCCCTCGCGCCTTCTTGAGTGTTTTTATTATTATTTGTTTAAGAGTGAAACAAAGAATTTTAAAGTTAAATTATGACGCTTTCGCTTGTTGTGTGACGCAAATGTAATGTTGCGCTGGAAAATATATTCGACTGATAAGCAATTAGACTTGGAGCTGTTGTTAGTTCTATACTATTTTTACTTTTGTTTTCTCCTATCATTTTTCACAATGTGTACATTGTTTTTTTTTCTTTTCTCCTATTTTTAGCTTTATACAGTTGTTTATTTATTGCTTTATCTAAAAGTTTATGACGTTTATTGTGTTTGCTCAACGATTTGATAAATACTGCGGTTACGTTCAACACAAAAATGTAAATTGTATTCACCGTGGGCGGTTTGAAGTTATTATTTTTCTCAAACTAATTTACTGAGTGCTGATATTTACTGAGAGATATCAATAGAAACTAAACTGAATGTCTAAACTCGTTCTTCGTCGACCATGCATTTGAAAAATAAAATGAAATCTGTAAGTTTCGGTTATTTTTAAACCTCAAAAAAAAGTAAATGGAGTTCGGAAAATAATTCTCCCAGAATGGTCTTCAGTCTAGTCTAATTTAAATTTTTTCAACTCGTTATTGACCTCTGTATCAGATTTAGGCTTCGTAATAGTCTTGAAATATTAATGTTGGTAGATTCAATCTTGACTTAAAGTTATTGATTCTATCATGAGTTAATTTGTTTGATGTTATTTATTTTTTCATTTTATATATGACAAATGATCTCAAACCTTGTATTTCATCATGATCATACCCCAATGACAATGCAATTAGATGAACGGATTAATCCACTGGGTGGCGCAAGTGTAAAGGTATGTATGTGCAAAATCGTATTTTTGGTCTGGCTTCTCTCATGTTCGAATTATAAATCGGACGCGTGAAATTTTTTCATTTTTGCCGTTCTTTACTTGTAATATATGTATAACTTAATCACTTATATAGGAGCAGTGATTTTTGGTGTTTTCCTTGTTTTTTTTTTAAGTAATATTTATTATTTTTCAGTTAAAATGCAATTTAATCACTAACAAAAATCATGTAAAACGAAATATTAAACTTTACACAAAATCTAAAATAATTTGCCAAATTTTTATCAAATTTCTAAACGTAAAGAAATTTAGACACTCTTTCGCAATTTCTTTCATATGAAAAAATCTATCGAGCGTTCTTGCGAAAGTAGCACTAAAAAAATTGTTAAAAATAACCGGTTAAATCTAGCCACTTGAAATTTTTACAATACTACGTTTTTCGAGATAAGTTGTTTAAAAAAATTCCAGCAGATATGTATGTATGTATATTCAAAACCTCAGTTAAAAAAAAATTTCTTTAAAATATCGCAGCTTAAAAACCAGAAACACGCTCTTACTTTTTAGTTCACATTGTCATAAAAGCGTATATTGAGATTTTTTAAATAATAACTTCATTATATGTTACTTATGTAATATAAATTATTTATTGTTTAATATATTGAGATTCGAACCTTGAACTCATCGGCATATCGAGTTATAGCACGCACTGCTACTCACTCGACCAGAGCGGTACAAATAATAAATATTCACTACACTTGAGATATCAGGTAAACATTTGTGGTAACGATTATAGGGACACTGGAATAAAACCGCAAACAACGTAAGGAAAACTCTTCATATTTATGTATGTACATACATGAAAATATACATATGAACACATTGTATATACATACATACATAAAATGTATATAAATTATATACAAATTTAGTTTATTTCCCTTTGTACTCACCTTGCATTTCATCAGCGCGATCGGTTTTCAAGCCCTGTTGTGCAACCGCAGCCAAACCGATCGCGTATTCCCGATCGCATTTGGCTTTTAATTGAATGGATCGTTTCATGGTCTCCATAAGGCGCAGTTCGGCATCTTGGCGCACAATTAATGCCTCGTGCGCGGCACGGCCCTGCAGGGCCGATGAAAAACCCATTGTTTTGTTCTCTTTATTTTTATGTATACGGTTTGTTTAATTTTTCACAAAATTTTGTACCAAAATATATTTGTTGGAGTCTATAATTGTAAAATTTTTAATGCTTTTTAATTAAAATTTTATACAGCACTTTCCTTCATTTTAGTTAGTTATTTTTTCATATTAAAATTGTATGTATCACAAAATTATAAGTTTTTTTCACATATTTTCCACACTTTTCAATTTATCTTGAGTAACTAGCGAATTTTGAAGATAAAAAAAGAACTATAAAACAATCACTTAATTTTTTTTTTTGCGAGTGTTATTTTCTGTACACTAATGTACATATGTACATAAATATTATTTTGTAATTTTTTTTTTGGATAAACATATTTTTATATTTTTATATATTTTTATTTTTTATTTTTTTGTAAGATAAATTTATCTATATTTAATTTATATATAATGCACTACGCAAGTTTTTCCAACGTAAGTTATGGAACCTATCATAAAGATATATTTTGCGGCATAGAATGTACGTAACTTCTTTTTAGTTTTGTTGGTTTCTGTCTGTATTCTGTGGAGAACTTGAACAACGGTTTCATACAACTATTCCGCTGCTCCCAGGCGTATAACTGTAAAGCTCTAAGTTCATTATGGAAAATTAATAAGCACATCAAGAATTGAAACTTGGGCTAATAATCTTTTCAATTCGAATGTGTCAGTCTATTATCAAAATTATATTATTTTTATTAAAATTAATCGCATACATTCATCAAGTCGTTCAATAATAAAAATAAGTGAATACATCCATTCGCCGGTTAGCATACGTTTCAAAAACAACGCAATTTCAAAAACACAAAACCTTGCCAAAAACCACTGACTACAAAATTTTGAAAAATCAAAATTTACAAAAGAACAACAAAGCAAATAAAAGACAAGCGATCCCCGAAATATTGGATAAACAAATCATAAGAGTTTCACTTAATTTTTCGCCGAAAATGTTAATGTATTTGTACACACATATGTACATACATACATACCATATATGTACATATGTATATATATATATATATGTACATTAAAATGCTTGTAAGCATTTGTATATTTAGTAGACTTTCACATTTTTTGCCGCTGATTTGCATTATTTTCTGCTTGCTTTTGCTTCGAAGAATATTTCGACACTTTATCTCATTTTATTTCGTTTCATTTTAATTCTCCTTACACTTTTTACTTTCTTAAATTTCTGCTGTGTCAATAATATGAACTCTCTCGTTTGTTGGTGTTGTTGTTTTCGACAAAATACGGCACATTTATTGGCCAAATGGAGAGTACTGAGTTGATGGCTTGTTGGAATACACACATGCCAATTTGCGAATTTGTGAAAAAAATTTACACTAGCGTACAATTGCAAAACATGAGTGAGTGAAAGCAACAACAAATTTTATGCAAAATAATTAGCTTTTGAAAAGTGTGAGTGTTGCAAAAATCAGTTTTGTTAGTTACGTAAAAGCAATTTGTTGGCTAAAAAGCGTTTATAATTTTCATAGGGTAGAAAATTCAAAAAAAAATAACGGAAATTTCAGCAATACTTTTCTATAAATGGCTGTTAAAAATATTAAACTCCAAATGATTTTAGAAAATGGAACCTTTGAGTAATGTTATAATTTCTACTTTTGAGTGAAGAAGCGATATATTCTTACTAATCATCTTATTGGCAAACTTCAAAGAAAATTTGTCGTTTGTGAACCAGTGCTTTAAATTTACAATATTTTTCGGTTTTTTTTTGTAATAGTAAGACCTGATAAAAAAAAATTCTTCATAATAAATTTGAAACCGGTGTTCAAAGTATCAATAACTTATTCTCGATATAGGGATCAGCCGATTTGTATTTTTTACATCTTATTAAGTGTAGTCACGTGCAATATTGTTGCAGATTTGACTATAATTAAAATTAAGTGGATTTACTACTTTTCGACGATTAATGCTTAATCTGCTCACATTTTTGATTCTTCATTCAATCTCTAACTAGAAGCATCTATGTTTTTGTCATGAACTCGTGGGAAGATATGTACCCAAAATGACTAGGGATCAAAACTTAATAACCCCTATCAGGTTGATGAATCATATACTCATATACAGATACCGATTCCCAAGCCTTTGGGAACTTTTATTTTGTTTTAAAGCTGCAGACGGAACGTTTGCCAAAGGCTTTAGAGTTCATCTGAATATTTAAGTAAACTTTAAAAATAAATTTAATTCAAACGCAAAGTAAAACTTTTATTTACCAAAAAAAATGTAAAAGCATATTCGAATTGTACACATTGTGTTCCTAAATTAAATAACATTTAATGTTGTAAAAAAATCTGTTGGTTGTTGACTAGTTTCGAATGTAGGTACTCGTATAAATATGAAAGCTATGGAATAAATTCAGTGCAATAATTAATATAACCTGTATCATACCACTTTGCGCGTTTTGTTCCGTATAAAAATAGATTTTGTTAATACGTTTGATACTCGTATTAAACTCTTCTTAGTCACCGAAACACCTCTAGCTCTTTATTTCTTATTTGTACTCCCAAGAGCTCCACAGGATTCGTAGAGAGATGCGAACCCAAATAATTCAACATTAGACTCGCAAATACTGTGTGGCTTAGTAGAAAGTAATAAGATGAATTCACCTCGTCATCTGTCGGACAGCTGCGAGCCATATCGTGTGAATGCCAATTGGAAAGTGTATTTTCGAAACCAAAGTAAAAAGACAGAGTTGTGATTTCGAAAGCACGTGGAATTCTCGAGATCCTTCGATCCACTCTAGATCAGAAGGGCTTTGCAATTGAGTAGACATGAGGTCCATCTACCCAAAAGCGAATAACAGGTGGTCAGGGTCATTCCCAACTGCTCCTTGCCCAGTGATAAAACTTCAAGAGTACCCTTTTAAGGTAGCCAATTAGTCACGCAGTTGACCTCGACAACTCTATATTCCGGAACGCATAGAAATCTTAAGTAAAAGTATTCTGATGTAATTGAAGGCGTGGTCTGATATTCCACCACCCGCCGACAGAAAACGAAGTGATGACTTAAGTTATTTCTTTAAAATTTTGTGTTTTTGAAAAAAAAAAGTTTTTAAATTTCATATTGTTATGAAGTTATAAAATGTCAACTACCTACAACAAATGTTTAACACATTTTAATTCAAAAGGCTACATAAAAAAGAAAACAACGTTTTTTAAAACTCACACCGTTCAAAATTTAGTGAACAGATACTGTAAATTTGTAAAAAAAAAAATGTATGTTTCAACCCAAATCATCTTCAACTTCACTCGAACTCCGAGCCTTGCTTTTTCTCTCAATACGTTGATAATATTGATGTTGTTGTTGTTATTGTAGGCTACTACTAAACCATGTTTAGCTGTATTATTATTCTTAACACCCATATTGTTGCCGTTCTCTTGCTGTGCTGCTGCTTTTATTATGTCTCAACATGTTGCTGATGTTTTCGAAAAACTTGTTTTTCCAGCGTACAAACAACAACAACTTAATACATACAATACAATAACAATCAGCATTGAGTTGAGAGTTGAGCTAGTGCAAGTAAGTTAAGGTACACGAGTAGATAGAAGGCTGGTTAGGTTGATTGGTAGGTAAGTAGATAGTCAGTTTTGTTCACACACACCAGCACACATACTGTATCTACAAAAGCAAACAAATATAAACATTACAAACACAATAAGCGCACACCACACCGGAGTGCACACAAATGCACGCACTCACAAAGTTCTAACCGCGCTTCATTGGAGATTTACGCTCACAACTACGACAGCATAGCAATACACAAACACACAAACGCGCGCGCACTTATTTATGGAGTGGCAGGAGCACAGCTCCAACATTGCTTGACTGCTGACTTTTCCATGGCTGTGCGATTGTTTGTTTGCTTGAACTCCACTCCGCCTTACTGCCTCGCTGCTTGACTGCTGCCGGCTGCCTTCTAGCTGGCTTGCTGTGTATCTTTGAGATACAAGTAGCGCATGCTTTGCCGCCACAGGTCGCCGCTTTGTGTCTGGTTGTATGGAAAACGGGTTAGACATCGCAAACGAGAATAACAATAAAAAAAAACAACAACCAGACCAACGGCGGGACAATAAATACACAAAACACCGTAGCTGAACGACAAACAACAAGAAAGACACAACAAAACCAAATAGGAGCACGCTGAAAGGTGGTAGAAGGGCAGGCGGTTAGACGGTTTGTCGGACAGACAGGCCATCCAAAAATATTAAACAGCAAATAAATCTTGTACTTGATCAGCGATAAAAAAAAAAATCTTAAAACCGAAATACCGCATAACATCAAAAACAAAAGAGAAATGTGTTTGCACGATATAATAAATACGAGTATATAAATGTATTTTGGTAAATTTTTTTTAATGATTTCGTTTTCAAATGTTCACTTCATTTTTATCTAAATGTGTATTTCTGAGTGTGCCCCGAGTCTGTGTTCGCGACTATCTGCGCGCCATTGTCGTTACTCCAAGCTGTCAATATAGCTTAGCTTAAAACTGCGCGCTCACGAGGATGCACCACAGCGAAACAACAGGGCCAGGTACAAAGCCGCGCGGCATATCGCACGGATACGATCGACACTTAGTTGTTTTGCTACCGAAAATATGAAGCTCGCCATACAATACTTCTTTTCAAGACTTTTACTAAATCTTTTTAAAATTTTTTTCCAATCTCATCCCATCAAATGTCACATTCGATTTGCCAAATCACGCGTGCAAGGCACTTGGTAGTGGGAAGAGAGCGTTTTAGCGCGCACGGGGCCACCACAACGCACACACTTTAACGTCACTAACAAAAACACACTTTGCATAGCAATTTTTTAATCTCAAGATATGAAGTGTTTTGTTTTACACTTCAATAAATTTGCTTCTTTATGCTTGCAATGTTTCCACTTTAATACACACAATTTCTCCACAAACTAGCCATATAACGCTTGCAATTTATTTTTGATTCATTTTTTTTTTTTTGTAAATTTATGTACATACATAATTTTTCGTTTGCTCACTATTGGTTATTAATTTTTAAGTTCACATTAAAAAAATCAACAACAAAGTATTTATAAATTGGCCGGCCGCACTTTAGAACTGCACACGTATACGCTTCGAACAAGACTCGTTGCAACTGTTGGAGACACAAATGAATTTAGCAAGCAAAGCCGCATTGGCTCCCCAACACACTCATACATTCATATCCACAATGTGGCCACTTAAAACACACTCAAACATGTTTGAGCGCGGCGCTCCCAACAGTCACTCACTATTTAGGCTTTTGAGTAGCCGGCCGTCGACTGAGTATTTCGTGTGTATTTTTTTTTTTGTTATTTATCTTTTTTAACTTTTTTTAACTTGTGTTGACATTTTTGCTATTCTGCCTTCTGACTTGTGGCGTGCCTTCATATTCATATTGTTGTTTTTGTCGCCTTCACCACACAATGTGTCCCATTCAATTGAACGCTTTGTCACACTTTGGAAAATTATATTAAAATGAGGTCAACGCACCTATTAGTTATGAGGAAGCTTACAAATAGTGTGTTAATTAAAATTTGCCAATTTCGAAGGGGCCATACAAACATGCATACGCTAGTTGTTGAGAAGATGTTAAAAGTTTGCAAAAAATTGTTACTTATTCTGTAAAGAATTGAAGTTCACTGTGAATCAAATCAAATTAGAAATTAATTAAATCTCAATTAAAGAAGTTATAAGACCCGATTGAGATTTTTAGTCTACCGGTCTTTGGGTTTCTTGCTGGTCAGGTGGTCAGAAAGTAGCTACACTAGTTGCTTCTTGACAATCAGAATAGACGTGATTCGGAGCAGCTTCTTGTTGTATAGGCGGTCTTAAAGAACGCATTTCAGAGATTGAAAGAGATTTCAAACCGTCTGGTAAATAGATAGTCCGAAAGATCAAGTTTCAAAACTAGTTGTATTTCAGAAAATTTGTGTTTATCTTTTAACAATTCTCTTGCGTCCTATTTTCAGGATATTCTTGGTCACATTATATATTTTCAATGATTGTCAAGCGACAACCTAGGCTTGGAGAAAACAAACGTCACAAAAGTCTAGCTATGAAATGCCGCCGATCTCTTAAAAGACGGCTGAGATATTTCCTAGCAATGACATTAGTGATATACTTGGTATATATTAGGAAGAGACCATGCATCACTTACTCTGCCGGTGCACGATATTAGCTCGAATAAAGCCCTCGGGTATAATTTAATTAGTTAGCTTGAAGATCTGCAATGACAGCCAAGCTGCACTCAAGGCATTGGCCAGCCGACTAACTACCTCCAAGTTAGTTCGGCAATGCAAGTCCCGACTGAACTATGTTGGTAAACATATTGAACTTGCTTTACTCTGGGTGCCTGGTCACTCGGGAGTACCTGGTAATGAGACATCTGACCATTTGGCCAGAATTGGCTCGGATCAGGTGTTCCTTGGCCCGCAGCCTGCTATAGCACTCCCACCTTTGGCCATCGATGTCACCATCAGAAACTGGGTTAATACTTCGCTCAGCTATGACTGGGAGTCGTCGAGAAGTTGCAGATGGGCAAAACTCACATGATGCACACTACGGAGTTGAAATGATTGTAGTTAAGAAGTAGAATTCATTTCATATCAAATCGTGAACTTCGAAGAATTGACCGCTCATTTCTAAATGAAGTCCTTCTTTGATTCCTTACTATTTTTGTATGCCACGAATACATAACGTACGTATATATAGAAATAGGATAGTCGAAATGGCTCATCATTTAAGCGCCTTCGAGTGATTTATCTACGAGCAGTTCACTAAACCAACCCGCACTCTATTTTCCAAACCTATTTTATGTGAACTACTAGTACTCCGAGTAATGTTGATATCAAAGGCTTATACATATGTACATATGTATGTGGATTATTCTGCAACCTCTTTTAAAAATCAGCTCATTCAAACCATCCCTTTTGCTAAAGTGCAAATGTTTAATTTTCCTTTGTTTTTCATAATAAACAGATGTGAAGTATGCTTATCCCATAAAGTAACTCAAAAAAAAAAAAACCGAACTCACTCAATTTCGTCTTGCAACATCAAACCGACAGGCAATCAGACAATCGAGCCCATCGAGCCCATCGAGCCCATCGACCAGTAAATCAGTTGCTCAACCTGTTTCACAGTTTTCAGCTCAGCTGCATTGATTCCTGTCGATGCCACAGCTGCGCTGATTTACCAAATGACTAACTGACTTGCTGGTGGCCGCTTTTGTTTACAAAATTCTGTCCGCTTTACTGCTGCTATGCGTGTGTGTATGTGTGTGTGTATGTGAATGTTTGTTAGCATTTACTATTGTTTACCTCCTACCCTGATGACAAATGTACTAACAGCAAGCCGACGACGGCTGTAACAGCACATAAAGTGAGCAAACAAGCAGCCAGGCAAGCCTAGTCGCTATGCCGGTAATAGACACAAACTCAACAACAAAAGACACCACGGAATTGCTTAGAGGTACTAGATGAACTTGTTGGCACAAATATGCGCACACGTACTCACATTTTCATTTACATACATATATACATTCATGCTACAAGGAATGGGCTCAAAGAATGTGCAACACCAACAAATTATGCCAAAGTTAACCTCACTATTTGTGTAAATGGAATTGAGCTGTATTGAACTGCTGCTGCTGCTGCTGTGTGCAATTGGTAGCTGATGAACATGAAAAACATTCATAAATGAAATTGAAAAATGTTTGTCGTGAATTCAGGCAGAAGTTCACAAGCAGCTACTGCAACCATTCCATGGAATAGTCAAAGCCAAGGTAGCCGAGGCTAGACGCGAATGCATTTGTGACTTGCCGTCAGCCAGTCAATTGGCCATAAATTGGCGACTACCATTAGCGCTGTCCGTCCGGACTAACGCACTTAAAATGTAGCCAACTAGCGTATAATAGGCATCTATGAACATGTCTATGTATGTTTTGTATGTACTTAGTTGCAAAAAGGATCTGCTGCGTCTTGTTGTTATTTTATTTACTCTATTGTGAAAAGGATGTAAAAAGGTCGATTCTCGGTTATTGTCGATGTCGGTGGTGGAATATGCAACTCTCGTAAGTGTCTGGCGGTCATTTGAGTGCATAAATCCGGACACGCACCATTAGCAAGCCATTAAGTGGCGGCCAGTGCACGTGTACTCGCTGCATGCTTCTCTATGCATGTGTGTAGGTATGGTGGTCCGCCTGTAGAAATTACAATTTTTCAAAATGACGCAAAGCATGCATTTGAATGGTCATCAAACAAATTTTCAAGGGTCAGTGAAAACCTAAATTGCGTGGTAATTAAAATATTTCGAGTTTTAAAGGAAAAGTTATTTGTAAGTAAGGTGCTGCACACTTCCGTCGAACAAAGTTTTTTCATTTTGTTCTGAGAAATATGTTACCGGTTTATACTAAGACCATTTTTTTTTATAAATTTTAATAAAACTTTTTGTTTAATTCTACTACATAAATATTGTGCATAGTTGAAAATATGAACTATGTTATAATGGTTTTCGTTACTTATTCCAATTTTAATTTTAACGTTTTGCTCAAAGGTAGACTTGTAAATTTATGATTAATAAATAAACGAAGATTTTTATAATTAATAAATATGTATATATACATACATACATATGTATTTATATATACATATGTACATATGTATTTATTTTCAAAAATGTTAGTTAATTGATATTTTTTTTATTAAATGATTAACGTAATTATTTTCAATTATTATTCGTATTTTAGATTACATACATTTAAAAAATTATTTTGAAAGTTTTTACTTATTTTTACTTCTTTTAATAATATGATTAATAACATAATTTGCTTGTACTTAATTATTGTTGATTTTTTACACGACCAATATAATAACTAAATTATTTTCACTTATTATTCGTTTTTCTTAATTTCGTGTAGGTAATTTTAATACCATAACTTCATACTAATACAATTTTGTATGTCAAATAATATTTGGAAAAATAATTAATAATAATCAAATAAATCAAAATAAAAGTAATCAAACGAAAAATAAAAAATAAACAAACAAAAAAAAATTATCAATAAATTGGATGACAAAAATGTTAATTTATTATTTTTAATTATTTGACTATATTTATATATATGTTCAATGGCAAATAAACAAGATTTTTTCTCCTAATTTTAATTAAAATAAATGATTTAATGCTGAGTTAATGCTGAGTTAAGCAAAAAATGAAAATAGTCAGTTAAATTAAAAAAAAAAAAAAACAAATCAAAATAAAGTCTACTAATCGTAATGGAAATTTAATATCTCTGCTAAAAAGCATTTTTTATAATATTATCATTGTCGTTTCATTCAAGAATAATCGTTATCTTGTGTTTTATATGATTTCACTCAAGAAAAAAACTCAGCTTAATGCATAATGTTAATTTTTGATTTATATTTTTTCCGGTATAGAGGTTAATTTTAGTCCTAAGAAGGGCTGATTGAAATAATATCTAAAAAAAAAAGCCTAAAAATCAACCCCGAAAAAAGATGTCTTTATCAAAGTGCTTCTATTTAACATATTCAGTTTTAACTTCTCTAGCGAAATACCAATGGAGATACAATTAACACACACGTGCAATTCAAATTGGCAATGTTCGGTTAAAAACTTAATCGGAGCTAAAAACGCTGGATAAGGTCATTCGTATGATAAGTTAGCGTTGAAAATTGGCTGAACAGTAGCTTGCTGCCGGTTTTTTCGGGACTAAAAGCGCCCTTTAAGATAATCCATTAAATAAGTAAGTGCGCTAGTTTGAAAAAAATTGTATGTTTGCAAATCAACATTTTAATTTATGACGTAGATAAACTCAAAAAACAGACATCGAAATACATGAGTGTGAGAAGCTCTGACGTTCCAGAGCACAATATCACTAATAACTGTTTTCAGTTTATTCAGTCTTTTTAATTCCGCTATAAACGTGCTATTGAGCGACACTTACAAATTTGTTGTCGATTTCACAGCCACATCCGACAACATAGAGAGCTGCGCGGTTTTCCTAAGAAGCAACTCAAATCCATGATAGAACTAAGAAAGTATCGTTTGATAATGACATCTCTGCGGGAGAACATCTCACTTCGAATACCAGTAATATGAAATTTTTAAAACATTATAATGTATCTAATTGTCCAATATTACTAGACTCAATAAATAAGAGAATAGTTAATAAGCAAATTATATAAATACGAACTGAGATATTCTCCCGCAGAAGTGTCATAATCAGAGACGAGACTTTCTGAGTTCTTTTATTTGAGTCAAATTGTTTAATATGTTTTCAGTCCCATAACTGAAACAAAAATTGAATCCATTTAATTTAGTTTAAAAGCTGGCTAATTTATTTTTAACCATTTTGCATTTTGAATATCACTAATCTTTTTTGCTCCTCAAAAGCTCATCAACCGCTAACATCTTAATTAGTCTACCAAATTAGCTTTTCTCACAGAACATGACATCATTTCGCATGCCCTTATTTTTAATATATATTAAGATATGTGTATGTATGTATATTGCCGCAACTGCAAAAGAATTTAAGACAGCGGAAAATATTTTAACGGAGAAAATGAGTCTATTAGTAAATCACTCAACGGTCAGAAAATGTATGTAAATAAACAATATGATTAACAACTTATTTAATTTTAAGTATGTATGTTTGTCTTCATGCTTAAATGTTTAAATATATAGATATTTATATACACACACACACTCGTATATACATGTTTTTTGTATTGTGTAAATTTTTATAGACGAACGACGTCTTCAAGTGCCCATTGTTTGCAGCTAATCTGTGAAAATCTACTTTCCATTTCGCAAGTGTCGCACGAAATGGCAATAACACCAATAAAAATATTTTAGACAATGCGTAATAATTAGGTTAAAGTGTGGCCGAATTGGCAGAAAAGTGCAAGAAAAGCACACACACACATTCGCTGTAAGTTTCAAGCGCTGCGAAAATTACAAATTTCAGTTGTAACGGGTGGTCCATAAATCCTTTATCGCGACTCTTTAGTGCTCACCGTTGACCGAAAAGTTTCGCTTTCAGCAACATTTTGAAAGAAAATTGGCCAATGATATAAACCTTCCAAATTGTCATACTCTGAGGATACATTGGTTTCTCGGCGATCACGTGCGGAGTTTCCGATCTACAGATGCGGCAATTTTGATTTTTCACAAGGTCGCCGGTATAAAAAGATGATTTAATGAGTAAACCGTTTTTCATTTCGTTGGTTCATATTTATTGAACTTTGTTCAAGTGTAGAGCGGAAAATAAATATATGATTGGAAAAACAAGCCACTATATGGACTACCCGTTACATGGAGGTAAGCACTGTGCCAAGTAAAAAATATCACAATAGAACAGTGAACAGTGAAAACGAACGCATAGGCATTAAGAAAGTTTACGAAAATAGCGACGACGAAATGCAAGAGATATTTAAAGTATGCACATTTATCTATATATACATATGTACATATATACTACTGCATAAGTATTCGTATGTAGAGATAGACATACATACCTATGGATCTATAGTATTTTTTTTTGGGGGAGCTTGTGCAGCCAAATGGCCGCCCAGGCAACTGCGATAGCTGCTATTTATCTGAGTATCGGCGACATGATGTTTCAAATAAATAGAAGACAAATAGCAATAAATTGCCAAAATTGATATGGTGTTCAAAAATATAATGTCTGATATTGTTACACTCAACACACATTTTTGATCTCGCATCTCGAAACTTTTTCTTGCCGTTCGTGGCGTCAAATGTAAGAACTTGACCATCTGACGACGAGACTAACAAGGGATTTGTAGAAGAAGTCGCGGATTTGTCGTTTTGGGAAAACCTTTAAAAATTATTAACAAATTTTATGAAATTATAATTAGAACAACAAACATGATGTTTCTACTATAAAACAAACGGAAATATTTGGGGAAAAAGTATTTAAAATGTATGTATATGTATGTAGGACAAATGTACATTAGCAAATTATCAGACTAATACCCGTATTCAGTATTCATATTCTAATATATACAAAAGTCACAATTTGAGACCAGTTGGCTTTTATAAGACTCAAAATAAAGTCACTACGTTGTGACCTATTGATGAACTTTATTTAAATAAAAACAAAAGAGAAGAACGTGAAAGCGAGGAAAGGCTTTAGCTCTTAAATTTTCAGACTTGAAATTATGCCAAGTTACAAAATTCGGGCATAATTTGGTGAAGACATTTTTTATCGCTGACAATTATGCTTTTACGTCTTCCTTTTTGTTAAAGGTTTTGCATGCTTCTTTTTCTAGGTACATTTTTTCACGCATGCACATTGACTTGTCATATTCTTAATACGCTCGTAAGAATCTGATTGATTAATTTCAAGTTATGACAGTCCACCTAGAATCTCATAATGGCTAGATCTAGCACCAAAATCTCTTACGACAAAAAAAAGCACGAGTCTCTCAAATCACGGTCACTTTATTTTTTTGCTGCAATTTTGTTCAATTTCACCAAGGTCTTGAATTTCGAATTCTTGGTACAAGTTGAAATTATTTATTGGCGAACAATAGACATTCGCAATATGAACAGTCGACCATAAGTAGCATGTGATCGTCAAGAAAAATTCTTTCGTTTGACGAGCAATTAAATTCAATTAAATTTAATTGAAAACTTTCCATAATCACTACATTAAAAGAAGAAAGAAAGTCAGATGTTGCTGCTTACTTCAGTTGAAAGTTAAAAGCACATTATACATAGATACTTAAATGAAGTTCTATGATTTCGAAAAAGTGTATGTATGTACATGGTATATTGTGAAGTTTAACGTTGTGGTCCTTGAAGCAACGGGGCGCAACACGAACTTCACGGAAGCAGCTGTAGATATTCTAGAGGCTTATACTTGTATTCTTCTTTATGCAAGAGAAATGCGAGATCGAAATGAGCTAGAATGATATGATTGTTATCGCCAGAAAGCTTAACCCAAGTAATTTAGGGCAAACGTGTTAAGTCCACTATTGTCACCTGAAAAAAAATTAACTGATACAAGACGGTTCTGAAGGTATTCCATGCAGTTGCGATTAGGGGTATTATTGGAGAAGAATGAGGCTTACTGGTATTGAAAGGAATAGAGAGAAAATTCAAGTACTTAGAAGAAGCTTTTTTTTCCCGTGCTAGCCGGAAAATTAATATTGACTAACAATAATTGTTTTCAACTAAATACTGGCACCGTGAAAACCTACTTGCAAAACATAATTCAAAAATAAATTTAAAGGCAGATTGGTAGTATGATTAAGTAGATAAATTAAGCCTTAATTAAAAATGTTCCAAAATTTTTTTTTTTTAAGTTATACAACTTTAAAAAACGTAAGGTGTCTCGACGTAAGCCATTGTTTATCACTTCATATTAGTTTAATCAAAAAAATTATTAGGTACGTTTTTAAGGCAAAGAGTCATAGATTAATAAAAAAAATTGTTTTTTTAAACCAACGATTTTAAGCCTTTGTTAATAAAAAAAAAAACAATATGTTATAGAACATATTACTTACTTAATTGGCGCATCAACCGCCTAAGCGATTTTGGCCGAGCTCAACAAAGCACGCCAGCTGTCCCTATCTTTTGCTAACTGGCGAAAATTGGAAATCCCAAGTATAGCCAAGTCTTTTTCCACTTGGTCTTTCCAAACCAGTGGAGGTCTTCCTTTTCCTCTGCTACCACCAGCAGGTACCGCGTCCAAAACCTTCAGGGCTGAAGCTATTTCGTCCATTCGTACGACGTGACCTAGCCAGCGGAGCCGCTGGTTCTTAATCCGTTGCACTATGTCTACGTCCTTGTACAGTTCGTACAGCTCATCGTTCCATCGTACGCGGTATTTGCCGCCGCAAAGACGCAAAGGTCCATAAATCTTCCGAAGAATATTTCTCTCGAACACTCCAAGAGCTCTCTCATCTGATGTTGTCATCGTCCATGCTTCTGCGCCATACAATAGGACGGGCATGATGAAAGACTTATAGAGTATGATTTTTGTCCGTCGAGAGAGAATTTTACTGTGCAATTGCCTACTCAGTCCGAAGTAGCACTTGTTGGCAAGAGAGATTCTGCGTTGGATTTCAAGGCTGACGCTGTTATTGGTGTTAATGCTGGTTCCTAAGTAAACGAAGTCCTCTACTTTTTCAAAGTTATAACTGTCAACAGTGATGTTAGATCCCAGTCGTGAATATGCCGACTGTCTATTTGATAACAGGAGATACTTCGTCCTACCCTCGTTCACCTCCATCCTTTTTGTGGATTGAGCTCGTGCATGCACTTAACCAGCTCCTCTCGGGTTCAACATATTCTGCAAGGTTGTTGCAGTTGCTTCCAAAAAGGTACTTAATAATTTTTTTGAAAAAAAATAATATTTGGCGAGCTATGAAGCGATAAACAAAGGCTTACGCAGGAATGCCCTGATACGCGAATAGAGGGATGCTTTTGATGTAAACATCTTATGAGAACCATACCTTGAGTTAAGTTAAGTGAGTTTCGATTCATTTTTCTTTCTTTTCAAAAACATTTTGTTTAATAATTATGGGATTTATAAGGCGCACGTACGAAAAAGTTAAACAAATTGTTTTTTTCAACTTTAATTTTTGTTGTTGTTTTTGTTAAATTGTAAAGAAAATATTAAATAAAATAAAATACTCGTAGCATGAAGTTATTTTTGAATTTTTTTTAAATATACCCAAAATTTTTTATACTTTAAGAATAAACTAAGGCAATACAAAGTTCATATGTACTCAGTATTTATGTTTGCACATACTACGAGTATGTGTGTAGGTATGTATACTACACACTAAAAACACTGGCCTTTTCACGCATTAGACAACTCACTTAACGGCCAACCATTTCGACAAACTGGAAGTAATGAATAAATTATAGAAATTGATGAAAAGTTCAAAAGCGCGTTGAACTTATTTATGGTTGAGCAACAACAATTTGCATATGGACGTACTTACATACATGCATCTTTACAGAAGCTGTACTGTATTTTATGCTTGTTGTTGAGTAGTTAAATTTAATAAACTTAAAGATTTTCCAGTTCATAACAAAAATAATGACAAAAGTAGAAGAGGCGCAGTCAATGAGAACAGCCAGTCACGACGTAGCCGTCCAATGAAAGGCAATCAATTGAAGAAAGCTTCAGAATGCAAACAAAGCAATAAAATAAATTATAGAATCAAACAGATGTGAACTATAGTTGTTGGCATTGCCGTACAAAAAAAAACATAACTTAATATCAGACAAAACTTTTCGAAAATTTTTATTTTCTGTGGAAGACTCGCGTTGCTGCAACCGTCTTGCAAACTTGGTAGTACATCCTAAGAATACAACCTCTAGAGCGGTGGTTTGGGTCCAGAGAACCACAACGGCTACGGCGAAGCAGTCCCACACCAAGCTTCAGCGTCAGGGATGAGTCTGGCTTACGGCAGCAATGCGCACGTGTTCGAGAGATAACGTACTAAAGCATCGAAGGGTATTGGGATTGAACTCTCGGTGCAAATGGGAGCTCTCCCAGTTACTTCCAAGCGGACAAGGCGAATTTAACACGGTGGTGTTATGGAGCCAGCTGATTTTTTCAGTTTGCTGGACTGAATGTCAAAGGGCTTCGTTCTGACTGGCTGGCGAAGTAAATCACCAACAGAAACTTGACATTTAGTCCAGCAAAGCATAAACAAAATACATGGACGCCTTTTACTTAAATGCGCTTACCACCACCTTGATAAATTCGCCTTGCAAGCGGAGCTCTGCGAAATTAAATTGTGTGCGGAGATAAACTGGCGTAGAAACTATCACAGCGAGAGGATAAACTTCCTCTTTAATATTAATTAGGCGGCGCTCAAAGCTCTCTCCTTGTTCGAAGTTAAATCCTAGTTCGTACTGAAGGTCTTTGAGAGACTTAATGACTTTGCTAAGTACACCGCTATCCTATTTGAGTGGGTACTATTTACTGAAGATTTATATGCAAAACCACGAAAAAGTTGGAGATCATCACAACTAATTTGACGGGTCGGGGTACTTTAGGAGATCACCTGCATACGCTGAGGATCTGGTCAAGCGACATATATCGTTTCTGTGACTCAGTCAATAAGACTTAAATGCTCATATCGCACCCTAAACCAAAAACAGTCAGAACTCAAAAAATTTTAAATGTTCAGGAGAGTCAAAACAAACAGTCTCTACAATAATGATGATAATTTTATAATCATACTTTTCCAGTAAAAGAAGATAGTAACTACGAAAAAATTTCTGGAGCAGTTGGGGAAGTATTCCGTGAATTAGTTTATGTGGAAAAATAATTTAAAAACATTTTTTTTTAATATCCAAGAGAAGTAAAAAAATTTATGTAAAAATGGTTGTAATATTTTAAGCGTACTTTTCCAGTAAATAAGATAATTACGATGAAGAAATTTTCGCAGCATGTTGGGAAGTATTCTGGGAATAGGTTTATGAGATAAAAGCGATTTTAAAAAATTTTGAGAAGTGACGGTTTTTGGTTTAGGGTGCGATATGTACATATGTATATGCAATTAAAACACGTTCAACAATCTTTCGTATGATATAGATTTTAGATTTTTTTGTACCTAGTTTTGGAGTTTATTGTTTAGTTCAAAGTTTCAAGTTTTCTTTTTATGAATTGAACTGTGTTTTAATTGAAAAATAATATGTATATAATTTAAATATTTTAAGGCTTAACTTTATGTTATTCGCTACGTGGGAATGCTTCAAAAAACCAATTATTCTAAAAGTTGTCCCATTAATGATAGGGTAAACATCAAAAATATTTTAAAATGAAGTTTTTATTCTAATTTTAATTTATATAAAACCATATTAGTTTTCGTTTCCAAGGTATCACTGACAAAGTATTTCCTTATATTACTTATTACTTTTCTTTTGTTTAATTAAGCTACGAGTATTAACATGTTAAGTTCAATGTTAGTTTTTTCTCGCAAGCTTGAGAAAAAAATGTTAGGATAAATCAGAAAAATCAGCATTACTGCGAGCCTGATAATATGGTCACTCGCCTGAAAGCAAATGCAAATAAAAAAATTGAAATTAGATAATGGTCTGTCAGTCTGTAGATATACATATGTATATCGAAACATTAATTTTAACACATGTTATATCTATGTATGTACATATGTATGTATGTATACTGAACATAGCACTAAATTTGCCACTTACGCGCTGTAGGTATATTGTTTGAATACTTGCAAAGCGTATAGAGGAGACAAAACAGACACTTGTGGCTTCCCATCTCCCATGACCCCACAACCGCAATGCACCCACGTTTTTACGAATTGTGAGCGCCAACATGCAAGTATGCCACAATAATGTATACACAAACATGCATATATGTACATACATACATACCTATCTATAAAATCTATAATGGCATGGTTACATACATACATACATACATACATATGTACTCGTACATACATCACTCCTCACGCCCACTTGGCACTGCACACGCATCATTCGTATGCAAGTCAATCGTCCGCCTATGAAAATTTGCCGACAACAGCTATTCGGAATGTAATCGCTTGCAGTGGATACCAACAACAACAAGTATGCAAGAATTTCTTTTATGCAAACTTGCCTCCAGCACCGCTCACTGCTTGCCATTGCAACCTAGGCATTGTAGAAGCCTCGGGTGATCTAAAGTGCTTCTTTGTTGTTTCATTGACTTCGGTATGCGGTGAATGTTTCTTTTTGTATATTGTTTATTTTTTTTTTAAGTGTTTTCAATAATTTCGAATTTTTTTTGTTTGCATTATGTGTACTTGCTCAATAAGAAATATGCATATGCACTTTCATACGGGTATCATACATACAAGAGGTAGTAACTCAGGTAAATGTAGTTAACTAAAAAAGGTTGGTTGTTAATCATTTCATTTTTAACATATTTATTGAAGTAAAAAAAATCGGGCTCGGAAGCTAACTGGCCGGATCGACCCCTCGAATATTTGTATGTTCTACTGTAAAATGTTTTTACTTTTCAATTAAATTATTTAGGTACATATTTTAAATATTTTAAAATTATTTTTCTCAAAGTAAGTATGTACATATGTATTACTATTTCAACACGAATAACAATTCCATATACATATGTATGTACATACATATATTGATTACAAATAATAATGTTTTATAAAAATATAAAAACAATACATAATTGCACAGACCTTATTATGGAAGGCTAAGATCTGTCCTGTTATTCTTTCCGCTGATTGCAATTTGCATAAATACGAAATTTTGGTTTTAGAATTTTCAAGGTGAAAATTTTTAAATGAATTAGAGAGTGGCGTTTGAAATTGCACCTAAAAATAATCATGATTATCCTTACCTTGTTTATTTTCTAGATGATTGCATGCATTTCGTTTTGATCTATTTGATTTCGAAAAAGTCGGAGGTGTTCTCAAAAATTTAAGGAAAATGTAGTTGTTTTAGTTACTTCAATTTTTAATGTGAAATTTTAGGTGAGTATCTACCTAGTGCGTTTCGATAGAAAATTTGTTCGATTTCGAACTATTCAAACAAAAAACGAAAGCAGCACACTTTAGAATAGAAATTCCTTTGGAATTCGAACTGCCAATCAAAGTAGGGTGTACGGTTCGAATGAGCAACTAAAGATTAAAAAAAAACGAAAAAACGCCGTTGCGTACACGCCTGAGTAAAATAGTATAATGAAAAAGTTAAACCGAGGTTTAGTTGAAAAGGTTCGCACATCACTTATTGGGACGAGATATCAGTAAAAGCCATCAGGATACAGCTGGAAAGGGTTGAAAAAAATATAACGATATTTGTGAAACGATAACAGAAGAAATATTGCCTCCGTTTTTCGCGAAAAGTCAAATCGTGGGATTTCGGCAAATTTTGTTTGCTAGGATGTATACCTTCAAAGCCAATGTAAAAATTCCTATCAGATGTAATTTTAATGTTTTCAAGTTTTCTTTTTAATTATAAGAAGTGTTCAAAGATGCCGTTACTGCCATAATTACCGTTTAAATTTACATTTTTCAAACAGCTACATCATAGGTACACAATTCCAATGTCGTTACCAATATAAATATCTCAAAAAATGTATTCAAATGTCCAATAAGATGTAGATTCTTTTGTATGTAAGTTCAAACCTTTTAAAATATGTCGCCATAACATGTTATTGTTACTATGTGTGTCAATATATAGTACATATGTACATATGCATGCCTATGATATGAAAAAGGACGATTACAATCACGAGCATTCATAACACTTTAAAGAAATTTCTTTATATAAAGCTCCGTGACCTGCAGGGTTATTTTTATTTGTAACGACATGTCTGAGCTTTTGTCTTTCTGAGGTTAAAATTTAGTCAACAGCGAAAATAGCTGAGGATCCAAAGAAAAACTCAAAATCCATACTTATTATCCAGTATTTGTAACGCATTTTACATATTTGTGCAATAAATCAGATCTGGTATTATATAATTAACTAGCAATTATATTTTGTAGAATTGGTGAATTCTTTAATTTTCACATTTTAATAAATACCATTTCTATAACTCAACAATTCAAAATATTTGCACTTTTCAGTTTTGTCTATTTACTTAGGATCAGTGGGCAATTTGAAGCCAACAAGATCCGCAGTATCTTTGACGGTGCGTTCGCCACGACCGTGGTACTCTTTATAAAGCTCATTATATTTACGCAAGCTGGCCAGGTAAGTAAGATAAGTCTGACCAAGGAATAGCGCTTCATCTCGTGCCTTACACAATTGCTGATCTGTGGTTGAGTATTTTTTGTATTGCGCGAGCACATATCGAGCGGCCAATGAATTTTTGATGCAACTGTTAGGTGACACGGCGCGTAGCTCCTGGAGCAGGGAACGCAACGTTTTAGTAGCGACCATGCTAAAAGAAATCAATGTTATTGGAAATGCTACTTTAAATAATCAATATTTTGACTCACCTGATATTACAAAATTGAAATTATGAAATCGAAATTTTTACACAGCCGGCCAACAGCTGTTTATGACAAACCGCCACTCGTTGCCGAAAACTCGTTACGGGCGGTCTTCACCTGCTTTCAATGCTAGGTTGCTTTCTGCTTCTTGTCGTCGCAAGCGAGAGAGAGATTTGTTCACTGGGCATTTTGAAAGCATACTTTTTCATTTGCAACATGTCGTAGAGCAAGAAGGTTCGTGCCCTGCGTGCTATTCAAACTCCAAACCCACTCATATTGTCGGTATAAATTAATTAATTTACAAAGATCAGTAACGCGACACTCGATTTTATCAATATATCTTATTAAAAGGCTTTTTTGTGCTCGAAGAGCCTATGATAAACGATGTTGCCACAATGAAAGATGCTACGAAATGCGAAAATGGCTGTCAAACTACAAAAATGACAGTTGAAAGTAAGCGGGCGCTCGCTTACCGATCGGTTTGCTAGACGAAGCATACTTTCAACTTTTTGCGGTCTTCACGTGCGACATGTCGCTTGCTTTCAGAAGTAAGCGAGCGTTGAAAGCAGGTGAAGACCGCAAGTTAAGGAAACTACTACTCGCTACTTTCAATACCGTAGAATAAAACGAGTGCTATTTATTATCGTAAATGCTAAGTTTTATTCAAATTTCCATATTTCTATTATAGAGTGAATTTTAGTGTAAAAGAAATGATCTCAATCCGAATCTATGACAAGGTAATCCATATGCTAGGGTATTGTTACAGTCTCTTCCATTTTAACATCACTTTCATCTTTATCTATACTCAGTTCAAGTATCGCATCTTCATCCACCGACATATTTCCCTTGGAGCCATTTTCATCTATAGGGGATTCCTTTTTCATCATTTTTCCGGCTTCTAACTTAGTGCCGCTTTTCTCTCCATGTAACGGAAGTTCGTCATCATCGCTTAACTCCATTGTGTCTAAGCCGTTTAGGTCCTCATCATCACTACTCTCACTGCTGCTATCTTCTTCCAATTGCGCCTGCAACTCTCGTATAGAGTACATAAGTAAGGTGAAATCATTACGGCGTTTTTGAAATTTGCGTTCCAACTTAATTTTCTTTTCCATCAGCTCGCCAAGATCTTTTTTTAGTGCATCTATTTGTTTTGTGGTATCTTTACGGTCAGGTTGTTCCTTAATTACCTTCGCCAACATATCATACTCCATTTTGTTTTTGCGTATCTGCTTGGCTAGCACAAGTTCACTCTTACTTTCATCTATTTCGTTCTTAGCCAACTCTATACTTTTTTCGATAGAGTCGGATAGCTTTGCGTAATTTTTTAACTCTTCTTTTATCATTTTGGAAGTGTAGTCAGTTTTGGCGGCAGCGAATTCACATTGAGCCATTTGGGCGAGAAGGCGATCGTAAATTATTTGGCTATTTTGTTGTAGCGTGAGTTTAGAAAGTTATTAACGAATATGTTTGGTTTTTTTTTGAATACATACTTGTTTTCCGGTGAATCGTTTTTGGAGAAAGTCCATTTCAGGAACTGCTTAAGAAGCATATTTAGCCGTCGGTCATCGCCGGTGCCGTCTCCATCAATTAACAAGCGGCGTTTTATTATATCTTCTACAAATGAAATTAATGTTTATATTCTGCATTACACTCAATATGTATATAATATTTAAACATTTACCGTCAGACATTTAAGTTGCTAGTTTTTTTAATTTTTGTATAAAAATTATACACAAATGATTCCACTAAAAACTGCTGCAAAAGATAAACAAAGAGCTGTCAGCTGTTTGTGACACTTGACAATTCTCTGTCCTAAGTTTGTTTCCGTACTTTTAGGGCCAGTTTCAGTTTCTGTTTGTCGTTTAAACTAAGTTTAAACAGCCGATTGTGTACGGTTAATCTAATGCGATTCAAAAATAATCACACAAGTGTTTTTCTACTTGGTGTCAACCGAGATATTCAAAGAACAATATGCAACAAAAATTTATCATCAAAAATGAAGTTCATATGTTAAGTAATCGTCGCCAATTCTTAAGTAAAGTTAAGTTAAGTGTTGACTAACTGAGCCAATAAAAATCTAAAATCAACTGATTCTTAAGTTTCTTACGGTAAGTTAAGTTTTGACTAATCGCGTGCACGGCTTTCCATTTAACAGGTTGACCAAATCTTAAATTAAGTTAACTTAGGTTCTTGACTAACTGAGCCTTAAGAAAAATGAACAACATTATGAAATAATTTTACATATCGATCTTTCTCCTCTGAAAAGTAAATAAACAAACTTTGACAATTGTTCAACTTTTTCAACATTTGTACACAAAAATTAAAAATTGTTTTGTAAAGTAGATTGTCGCGGATTATGTGAATTACCTATGTATTTCCATTTGAATTCTGACTCACATTTATTTTACCATGAATAAAGATGGTAGTAAGCCACCGCCTGGCACATTTTTTTACAATCAGCCGTGCTACACACATTTCAACAAATCCTTCGACGATCCCCATGACGCGCTCTATCAACATCTAAACGAGGTACATCCGGTTTTTATGAAACCTGAACTCCTCGAACGAGGCTTTAATTACCACATCTTGGTAGATCCACGCACCAAAAAGGAGGTGAAACAAATTTTGTATGATCACTCAAATGATGAATGTCACAACATTGAAGTCTTCCGAAGTGTTGTGCCCTCGAGGATAAATAAAAAAGACCATCTAGCGTGTATGCGCCTTTTAAAAGCATGGCAGGAATTTCAGGAAGTAGATGAGGCAGATGTTTTGCGTTGGCGATTGCTAGAGCGGGCAAGAACTGCAGAAAAAGAAGAATTTTATAAATTTTTACAAGAATACTCTCGCACCCAAAAGGAGATTATTTACGCGCCAACTGAACGTTTAGTTGTGCTTTATAAACGTTTATATGCTGCGAAACTGCAGCAACTACTATCTGAATATCCAGAAAATTTGGCATTGAACACACATGTCGGTCTCCCACATCCACAGAGTTATAAGGTCAGTCAAGGTAAATGTATTCAAATAGATAACGTGCGTTTAGTTACACGCAAGGGCTGGATTCCAATTCTAAAGAACATTAAAAATGATATTAAGCGACTGAATTTAAGACTCGAAACCTATATGGATTATTATATAAATAATTTGGACTTACAAAGTTATACCAAATTGGCGTCCAGTGAAGATATCGAGCAATCAGCGCACCAATTTCATATACCGTTCGAGTCTCTACTATTTTTGTTGACCGCTGGCAACTATCATGATCTGCCAACCGAAGTACCTCTAGAAATTGCTGGTAGTAATGAAGATACTTTCAAAACCATAATATTCAATCAGCCACTGCCTCCACGAACCTGTGGTTGGTACACTCATAAACTGATTTTAGAAAATGCTTTCGAAGCTTTAGTGAGTACATGTACAGAAATACAGTGGCTGTATGTAGATAATGATAAAGTACAACTGCAGGAAGCAGATGTCACCCCTGAAATTAAAGCGGTTCGAAACACGGAGGGTAAAGAATTTCATGTCTTCGAATTTAATGAGTATATTAAAAAACTTTCTCCGGAACATGAAAAAAGTAACAAAAGTAATTTCGCTGATGTCGAGTGGAATCTCAAGGGACATGATGATGAGCAAAACAAGATTAAGCTACAACTTTTTACACGACTGAATGTGACATCAGCAAAGGATGTATCTGGTGAAGACATGCTAGCAAGCCACACTATCAAATTGGAATATAAACCAAAATTTGGCGCTGAGATAATGACAAAATACGAGCTACTTAAGGAATGGCTACGAATAAAGCTTTTAAGTCAGTGCAAAGGCTTTACGGATTACAGCCTGTGTTATCGAATTGCAGTGAATAATTTCAGCGTTCAGCTGGAGCATAAATTAATATTAACAGGCATTGAGCAGCAACTTGCTGAGGTGTACCAAATCCATATACCACAATTGCTGGTAGGGCTGGCAGATACCTTACAGTTGTTGCTTAATATGCGCGCAGGCAAGTACTTTTTACGATACAATCCAAAATACCCAGAAAAACTATTGCTAGCAGCCCCTTCTACAGAAATAACTCCAAATACAGTTTTCTTGCATACTCTACTCAATGTTGTACCATCTGATTTGGCTTTTATGACAGATGTGCAACATCTACCAATTAGTGACTCCTTGTGTACCGCTGTGCATGAAAACTACAAAATTATGCCGTGCACATTTAGACCAAGGAATCCCCATCAAGTGAGTTCCCAAATACCAGCCAAAACATACGGAAATATAAGAAGTGATGAAGAATATGTAAAAAGACGTCTTCAGGCTAACATAGCGTTAAAAACGAAAAAGAAGGAAATGCTTCTACAACAATACAAAGCCCGTAGAAAGCACATTAAAGCGACGAAAACCAAGAAGCGCAAGAAACTTAAAAATGAGGAAGTAGCTAAAGCAGATGATCTGGAAAAATTTATGAACGAGTTTTAGTTATATCTATGTAGTTATTTATGATATATTGTGTATTAAATACTTGCATACAAACTTTATACACTTTATTTTACAGCCTAATACCTATATGCTTAGTTTTTCGAATTCCTCAGCAGATATCATTTCAATATCAGTATATGTAGGTGGATCTCGTTGCGTCCAAAACGCTGCTTCGGCCTTTGGCAGTGAAGTTACGGGAAAGACGTGCACTGACAAATCATTAAATACATTATGTGTTTCATAATCATCTTCTAGTTGCAATTCTTTTGTAAAAAGCAGCACATCTAATATATAACCGGAATCTAATCGTAGTATCCTTTCAGGTTTGCTAATCGACAAACTCTCGAAACTATTATTTAACAGTACCAAGTTTTTTAAACGCTGCGGTTGCCAGTTACTCCATAGCAAATTATTAGTCAAACCATTCGGACAGTGTGGCAGGTAGAATAGTGTGAGTTCATCCACTGCATATTTAGCTTCACAATTTTCAGTCATTAGCGAACAGTTTAGGCGTTGCAGCACCTGTTTTTCGCTATCTCTGAAAACAGGATCGAAGTAAATAGCTTCTTCAATGCAATAATGACGTTGTGCGCAAATGATAAAGACCAGTTGGTGCAGTGCTTGAAAGTTTCTGGTAAAGGGACCAATTCCAAAACAAACTAAACGGGAAAATTTGTTCGATTCCATCAGCGCTTTCAGGCCATCATCCACAGTCTCCATAGCTTGGATAAAGTAATCGCAACCAACCATTTGTGTACATAATTGTTCCAGCCGTCTGTAGAGTGAAATTAATTGCATTAAGTTTTAGTACAGTGAACGTAGGGGCATAATATACTTGATAAATACTTCCACATCAACTTCTCTATCCTCCTTCTCTTTATTGTGATCAGAAAGCTTTCGCAATCTCGGGTTTATAGATCTGCGTGCTATCCACTTTTTCCTAGTAACTGCTCGAAATTCCTCCGACATTTGTATTTAGTTAGTTATATTAATTTTTTTTTTGTTGATTTAAGTTACTGCTTATCCGTGTAGTTATATTTAGTTAATATTAATTTTTGTTGCTCTCCAATTGAACGTTCTATCTTTGACAGTATGCTTTGTTCCTGCTTCGTAAATATACCATTTACAATTTGTTCCGGCATTAACCCGACATCTTCACAGAATAGATGTACATCTGTCCTGTACGATGCATCTGTCATTTGGGAGGAAAAATTAAAAATGTTTGGTCAATTTTTATGTGTGGCCAGTTTGATGTCAAGTTCGCTTTATTAAAGCGCAAATATGCTGAAAATATTACAAGATAAGTATATGTTGTTTCCCTCTCAAATACGTAAACATTAATAAATTCTATAGAAAACCACAAATTTTTTGCTTTTGAATGAAAATTCTTCGATGTTGACCCCACGAAGTTTACGGCCAATGAAAAATTAGCTGTCAAATAGACGCCAAGACAAGACATAAACGCTGACATATGGCGGCATTAAGAAATAAGCGGTCTCCATTGACAATATATTTTAGGCCATCAGCTATTTTCTGTGGAGATGTCGGGTGATGGAGCTTGTGGCGGTTGCGTCTGAGCATGATACAATGCATTGCTGTCATTGGACACACCAGCGGCAGCCGCACATTCCGGGCAGTGGTTGACTTTTAGAAAATTTCAATGTCCAACGGGAAGTACAGAATATGTCTCCGGTTGACCTGGCTGCGTTGCGTACAATTGGCCTGCGTTTGCTGCGGTTTTTATGTTGTGCTCATTAAGGGCCAGTTTTTCAGTGCAAGTTGAACTCTGTTTGTCGTTTAAACTAAGTTTAAACTCAGAATGCAGTTTTTCAGTCAACTTTAAACGGAGTTTAAGCTAAGTTTAAACGGCCGACTGTGCTCGGTTAAACTTAGTTTAACTTATCAGCTGTTTGCTAACTACTTCGTTTTGGTTGCAACAAATTTATTTGGGCGCAAGGAAACTAAGTTTAAATTTAAACTGAGTTTAACTAAACTTAGTTTAAACTGAGTTTAAACCAGCACTGAAAAACTGGCCCTAAGTGTTTGTGGCGGTGGACCCGTAGCGGCCATACATTGCGACAGCAATTGCGGCGTGACTTCCACACCAACCGACGTAGGCAGAGGAAGTACGCATCCTCATTACGGGCACCATCATGCGTGGACATGTCAAATGCTGCCCAGCACTCCGCACGCTGTTGCTTTGATCAAGTTGAAGCACGTCGCTATTTGCGTCCTTAATTTCTTAACTTTCCTCCGGCATATATGTACATACATACATACATATGTGTTTCATTGTTTTACAACTACAGCGAGTGAAACTGTATATGTATGTCTACTACAAAATAAACCGATATTAAATTGTTTTCTTACGATGTCGGATTTTTATTGTTGTACCAATTGAATATTCTTGACTCTACAAATTAAATTGGAACTTTTGCAGCGACAACTTCCCCTGTGGTAAAATGTGTGAAATATAGAGCTACTTTTGCAGCGAAAACTTCCCCTGTGGTACAATGTGCGAAATATAGAGCTACTTTTTTTCTGCGCCATTGGTGTGTTTCACATTATTCAGCTTTTGTTATGAGTATCTGTAATGCGGTTGCAGAGAACGTAGAATCTACGTTCTTTGAACATGAATTGAAAATATACATTTAAAATTAACGGTTTAATTTTACAAGCTGTGTCAATCAGTATCATAAGTTTTAACATTTGCCCGAATTTAGTAACTTTGTGTCATCTCAATTCTCAAAATGAGCTAGAGCTTATTGCTTTTGCTCGCTTTCGCGTTTTCTTCTTTTCTTCTTTTGTTTTTATTTTAATTTTTTGTGACCTGTTCAACACCAGGTCACTATTTACAGGCTTTATTTTGAGACTAGAGGCTTCATTTTGAAACTAATGACTGCCAACTGGTCTAAAATTGTGCTTTTGGTCTATATCTAAGTCTCTAATATAGACAAAAAGCACAAGTTTACTGCTTACTGAAATCGGGTAATTACATACATATGTATGTGCAAATATTGACAAAATCAGTTCACCAGCAGTGAAATAATAAACACTTGATTTACATACAAGTTGTTTACTGACCATCAAATTTCCTCATTGATGAGATGTCATATCGCTGATTTATATTTTGGGAAATTTTTTATTCCTAGTTTTTAATTGTTAAACTATAAATGTTACTTTCAAACAATTTATTAATTTTACAATCCTTATTCAAAGTACATAATATTAAAGCTAAGTACGAGTATATATAAAAATAAGCTTCATAGTTTTAAGGTTCATACAGCATTTGACAATTCATTTTGGGAATGATTGAGTACTATGTCAGTACCATTTCGTGGCTAATTTCGATCTTACTTTTTTACTTACAATACGATTTAGTTTTTACAGTAAATATTGTATCTAATAAATTAATTTTTTAATACATAGGGATCTGTATGCTATACATATATGTACATATATTTGTAAAATTTTTAGTTTCAAAATGATCATGAAGTGATTCTGAAAAGGTCGTAAAATTTTCCCGAAATCATCTCGAGCAAGTTATGTAATGATACCGAACTTGTCTTTTATAAAGCCAAAAATTTTCTCAAATCAGATTAGAAAATTGTTCTGTAATAGTCCTGAATAGGCGTCGCAATTATCCTAAACTTGAAATGCTATTGAAATAGACCTGCAAAAACTTTTAAATGGTTCAGAATTATTCTACAAACGGTCCTAAAATATCATACTTGGTCAAAATGTTTATAAAATAGCCTATGTACCAAAATAATCTCGAAATAATTCTGAACAAGTCTCAAATAGGCCTGAACAGGAATTAATAGTATTTTTTCGAAAATATCTTAAAGGAGTCCTGAAATATTACCAAAATAATCTTTAACAGGTACCGTATCTATCACGAAATATACCTGAAATAGACCTGAATAGATCCGGAAACTGTATGAAATTATATCGAACTGCATACACAGAAGCAAAATGGTCCCGAATGTACATTATTAATTCAAATTCAAATCCTTCATATGAATAAATCCCCTCCAACCCTCCTTATCTAGTTGTCTTCACAGTACAGATTAAGAAAAAAGGAAAAACGTACACTATGTGAACAAAATCAGTAAAAATCAGTAACAGATACAAACTGGCAATTTCATTTATTTTCGATGTGGTTTCCGATAGATTGCACCATATTGCAGAATATTTTTCAATGTTCCTAGTAGAATTCTGCGGCATGTTGATTTGTTTAGGGTCGCTTTCAACAAAACTTTCTACAGTAAAAACGGTCCCCTAAATAGAACTTTGCAAGAATTAAATACGATTTCCAGTTATCTACGCCAAAGACTATTTTGCATAACCGACTTAATTCTTATTTAAGTAATGTCAAAAATATTTTATAATAATATGCAATACATACTTTCTAATATGTCTAGTCTGTAAGAACTTCTGTTCATTGACTTCAGAAACAAAGAAATAAAAATATATAAAAAAAAACATCGCTGGTGCGCCATCTACATGTGGAGGGAAAATACTCTGTGGAATTTTGACAAAAATACTTATTTCGACATATTACTTTTTTCCAACCAGCTTTAAAATGCAATTGTTCCTATATAATTTCCAAACAATTTACTATACAAATCGGTCGCTTAAATCGAGGTTTTCATATAAACCGATTTAAATTATTTAATTTGTCTATGAAAGATCAAGATAAATGTGTAGCCTCATAAAGCTAAAAAGTTGTCAGGTTTTAAAAAATTTTCAATATACAAAATACACAAGAAGCAGTTAAAATTTCCCGCTGGTTTTATGCAAATTTTACATACATACATACATACATACATATGTATATCGGGAGCAAGGATGTGTTTACACATAAAAATCACGGTTGTTAAGTATTAAAGTCTGTAGTAGGTTCGGTTCTTGAATCTTTTGTTTTTAATTCAAATTCAAATCCTTGATACGAGTATCTTGTGATAAGAACAAGTGTTTCAGCAAGCATGCACACCACCGTATGTATGTATGTAAATATGTATATACATACATGTATGTGAATTAAAATATGACGTACTACATACATATGTTTGATTATACATACATGGAAAAGCAAACAGTGTTGCATTTTTCCAACTACCGAATTAAAGTGCAGTAAAATTAAAGTCACACACACACACACACATACAAATGTGAACATTCGAGTTTATGTATTTTTATCCAACTAAGTTGCCCACTCCCCACTCCAACATTGCTGCGATCAATACGAAGTAGAAACTTGTTTTCTTCGTTACATTGGTGTGGTGAATCTAGAGGCGCTGACTTTCTGACGCAAATGAATCCACCATGCATGCGATCGCGCCAGTCGCGAGCGAGCAGTGCTATAATTCAAACGTTTCCAACGGGAAAAAAATCGGAAATAGCTTTGATCGTTTACGAAAAGTGGTGCACTAAAACTCGATAAAACGAATTTTATTTAGCTATAATAAAAAAAATTAATTTATTAGTAAAGTACCGTAAAGTACATTAATAACTAAGAGTGCATTGTATGGGAGCGTGATTGCCTATTAAAGAGGGGAACTTACGATATTTGGGGCGAAGCTTCGAACCAGTGTGGGTTAGTTAACGGTCAACGTACATACATATGTATGTAAATGCAAGTGTTGAAATTTTTTTTAAAGGAAAGTGAACTTAAAATGTGTTAAAAACTAAAGCAAATATGAAAATAATTAACGACTAAACGAATATCGAAAACGAAGCAGTAACACGAAATTTAAGTGTTTAATGAAATGTGCATTCAAATGCAAAACTAACACAGTTACGCGGAGTAAAATTAGAATTTTAAAGTAAAAATGTTCAAATTAAACAACTTTCTAGTGACAGTCAAATTACCGATTGCAATGCAACGCCAACAATAACGCCCACAAACAAACTAACCAACTTCATGAAAAGAGACATAAGACGATAAACCCAATACTAAAAAAAAAAAATTTGCTAACAACGAAAAATAAAAGTTTAAGAAAACAAACACTTTGAAAAAATCTTCGTGCAGGTAAAGCCGCTGTCAACACCAAAAAAAAGTCACACATACATACTTATACATACATACATATATGACAAATACGTAAAGCTTTATTGTTTTTGTAGGAGAGACAGCGGTTCCGCAAAAGGCAGCAGCGATTACACACGTTGAATCATTGCAAATAGCCGAACTACGCCTTTGAAACACAAATAAACAACACCCTAGTGCTTAGGCACATATTCGTACGTACTAAATATAACTCTTAGTTTTGTTTTGAACTTAACAAAAAAAAAAAAAACAGAACTTTACGTGAGTTAAAAAAATAACCTGTAATTGATACCTCATTGTACACAGTCACAAGTTCATTTTGCGAGAATTTAATAGCGCACGAACAACAAAGCGACCAAAAAAAAGAGCACCGAGTTAAGCAAAAACAAAAAAAAAAAGAATACTCTTAACTCGTATGCATTACAACGTTTTCTTCTGCAGCGTGCATTTATTTATTCGTTTGTCTTGTTGAATTTTTGGCTTTGCTGTTAAAAGTGCTCAAATTCAAGCTGCTCCCATTTTGGAGCGCACCTTGCCTAAATTACGAGTATGTATGTATGTACATAACTAACTGACTGACTTGAAGACAGCTGTTGCGCTTGCAAATAAACCAACAACAAATCGTAACGTTAATAAAAATCAGTCAGAAAAAAGCGAAAACAAAGAAAACACTAAAATATAAAGTGCAAATTTAGCGCAACATTGCCAATAAGCAGGATTTTTTTTTCACCTTTAACGTAATCGTTTGCGGTTGGTCAGTCGGTCGGTCGGTCGGTCGCCCGTCCAGTTAACGTATGGTCTGGTTACAAAGAAACATTTTTAAAAATATCGCACACCGTTGCGAATAAAATCAGTTAACGAGTGCATGCGTGAGTGTATTTGCTCCTTTAACACTAACAATTTGCACGTTAAAATAACACAAGCAATAATAATAAAACAGAAATCAAGTGAAAAAAAGTTAGCGCGCATCGCTTTAAAGCTCAGCCATATAAACGAAACGAAACCAACAAATAAACGAATAAAACGGTCCACAACGACATTCGCTGTGAAGACAAAAGAAGCCAATTGCCAGCTCGTTTCCTTTTCCCTCTTTTTTTTATTTTTCCGTTGTGCGCGTATATTTTTCTTTAGCATTCTCGTTGTTACGTTAACTTTGTTTCTTTTAAAATTTCTTTTTTATTTCGTTTTTTTTTAGCGTGCGTGGTAGTGTATTGTATGTAAGTGCTTCAATTTGCATAAATTTTTTCAACATTTTGCACCTCTTTTATGTTACTTTGAAACAACGTTGAAAGCCGCTGAATGTGTAGCCACAAAATACTAAAAACACTAGCGTCAAGAAAAGCAAAAGCAAGAATAACAGCCGGCTCGTGTAGCTTAAAAATATCGGGAATATTATTTTTCTGCTGACTACATTGTTCGTTTTTGCCCATAAATGTGAATATCATCGACAGCAAAAATTATCACAAAAACTAAAATAAAAACGAAAATCAACAAAATAAAAATACAAAAGTAAGGTAAGTGCTTAGCATATCAAATTAGCCGTGTAAAGCAAAACCTTTAGAAGTTATTGTGTGTGTATAAAATTTCAATAAATCGCTCAAATTTTAGACATTACAAAATTAAAAGCGTGGGAACAAAGCATTTTTTTTATTACACAATCCTTGTATTTGAGCAACGTCCGTTGCAATATGTTTCACTATTTGCAAGATCTCGAAATCTTGCCTTGAATGTCAAAAATTAGAACAGTTTTTTTTCTGATTTTCAATTATGTGAGACTAGATTAAAAAACGAATATCTAGTATTAAAAAAGCAATATTTTATTATTATATATGCTTCCATAAAATCGCATACACTTATGTATCTGCTGTATATTTTCTCAAGACCTATAATAATATGCATATTTTCACTAAATCTCCTTTACTGACCAAAATTATTGTTTGTTTGCTCTTTAATGAATGATTCAAAATAAATTGGTAAAATATTGGGGAGGTATTTAACCATTTTTTAGGAAAAAAAGTTACCCGCGTGAATGGTTGGTAACATTAGGGTTAAAAAAGATTTCGACTGTTGTTGTTGCTTTCGACAAGCTGTGGATATGATGTACACTGGAACGAGTATTCGTCTTCTCTAGTCAAATTTGGTTTGAATTCGAACAGTTTTAAGCTTTGTCAACTTAAGTGCCGTTTTTCATTTTCTTTGCAATATACTGATCGTTTAAAGCTGTCATAAACCACGACAGTGGTTGGTACACATGAGAAATGTTAACCGAATATGAAAAAAAAAAGTTTTAAATAAAGAAATACGTGTCTCGGCGTTTTGCTGTAGCACGTCAGATTTTTAAGCTTCAAAGGACCGTGGAGGTTCACTTCTAATGTAATACTATTATAAAAAGTTCTATAAAAACAGAATGGGTGAACCGATTTTAATGCTTGAGCCAGTTTTGAAAAGGTAATTAAATTTGGATTTCTACAGTAGATGGCGCTTTAATTTTCATATAAAGTTAAAAAATAACCCAAAATGTACGAAATTCATTAGATACAAAAAAAAAATTATAAAAATACAAAAATGAATATAAAATCTTAACTATTATTTTGTGTTAAAAATGTTGGTCGTTTATTTTTTTTTTATTTTTTATTTTTTTTATTTCGTACATTTTTGGTTATTTTTTAACTTTACATGAAAATTAAAGCGCCATCTACCGGAAAAAAAATTGTTTTCTTAATAAAAAAAAATCCAAATTTAATTACCTTTTCAAAACTTGCTCAAGCATTAAAATCGGTTCACCCATTCTGCTTTTATAGAACTTTTCAGTATTACATTAGAAGTGAACCTCGTCGGTCCTTTGAAGCTTAAAAATCGGTTTTTAAAAATTCTGACGTGCTACAGCAAAACGCCGAGACACGTATTTATTTATTTTGAGCCTATTTTCATATTATGTTAACATTTCTCATGTGTACCAAAAAAACTTGATTTTGTCTTACTGTATTATCAATTGTTTCAAAAGATCTATAAAATAATTTACGGAAATAATGCCACCATATTCTACTATTTCACCGAAAACCGAAATATTTTCAATTGGCGTCCTTAAGCGCGAGCAAAGTCAGAACAACGGTGATATTAATACTTTTAGCACCAGGCCAGTGCAATCCTTACTTAAAAAAGGTCAGCGCACTATCAGAAAATAGCTCAGAGTAGTTAAACAGTACTGGTACAAAAAAAAACAGGCCTGTGCCGGGTGAAGTGTTTATTGGGAATGTGATCAAAAACATAAAAAACTCCATGGTCAGCCAAAATCGCCTAGGCGATAAAAGCTAGGAAAGAGGAAGACTTTCTAAGCCCCTGATCGCTGTTGTGAGCGAACGATATATGTATACCCTGTTCCCAAATTATAGCACAACCACATATTGACGATTTGGTCACTTAATTTTTCTTTCTCTAATTAATTAAAATTATTTTCCAAGTAAAATATTTTTCTTTCTCTAAGAAAACCCATAAACACCCATATTTTTATAAAATATTTATAACATGTACAATGTTCTAAAAAAAATTCATTAAAAATAAAAGGTTTTTTAAACTTTTTATTTTTAAGTATGCAGTTTTTTGGCTCATTAAATTTTAGTCTAGAGAATAAATAAATTGTGCAAATGTGTACATCTTGTGCTGTAATTTGTGAACAGAGTGTACTATACAAATTCTTTAACATTATCGACTTTAAAACGAGTTCTATGACCATCTTTTGCTGCTTTCGCTTTTGGTTTTTTTACAAATTGAAATGTACATTAAACTTTATTTAAAATTAAATGATGGTTTAATACTAATTTTCTCAAACTCTGCTTACTCGCCTACAATCTTCAAGTACATAAGTATGAACCACGACATTCTAAGTACAAGCAAAACAGTGAAAACCCAACAGTTTTCTTAACAAGCACCACAAACAACACAACTACAAAATTTAGTAAAATTAAAAAAAAAAAATAGCAAAAAAAAAACATTGTATGCTGTTGAGCGACGCTGCTGTTTCTTTTACTATATTGTTGATGGCAACAAATTCATGGTAAGCGCAATGTTTGCATCTAAAGCTTCACAGCAATGACAAAAAATAATAGTAAAACTATTTACAAAAAACATACATACATACATGTGTACGTACAAAAGTACATCAGCAACATTCGTTGTGGCGCCTGGTGTGTTGAAGAGCTGATCGTTAGGCGGGCGGAACGTGGGGGAGTGATGTTGGCGATGGTACCCGCAAACTTATTCAAACTAACAAAAAAAAATAACACTTTCACAAGCTGCTAAGCGTTATTTTATTTTCGTTGTTGTTATTGTTTTATAAAGTTGTTGTGGCTGCTGGTTTTTTGCATGGAAATGTTTTTTATTTAAATACTACCAACTTATGTATTTAGTACATATAAACGTTGAATGGCTTGAGTATTTCTGTTATCATTATTGCGTACATTTTTGCTTTCATTTTTATTTTTTGTGGTTGCTAGTTAGTTAGTTGGCTGCATTATAAGCGGTTCCAATGCAACACAACTTTTACGAAATGAATTTTCTTTTCACGATTTTATACAGCTGTAAAATTATAAAAAGTGTCAATTGGAGTTTTAACTAACATACATACATATATACACAGATATGTATATATATACTCCCCCCTACACAAATGTACTCGTATAACAAGCTGCATTTGGAACAGCCTGCATATTTTCCACATGTTTCCACCTAAAGAGTTTAAAGTACCAAAGCACGAAGTTTTGGCTTCTTTTGTACGAAAATGTGGCCGCAAAAATCAACTGAATTTTTCATATATTTGATTATTTGAAACAAATTTCATATTCAAAAATTATTCGTGCCGAAGCCCGTTTTTTTCGATTGTGTGGCAGCCTGTTGATCGGGAAAGCATGTTTCACGCCCTATTTTTCTTATTAGTAAAAAATTACGCGAATGACATTTTAAAAGGCGCTACATCATCAAGACCCTAAATGACATACAGTTCGCCTGGGTATATGAGTATGTGCGAGAAGTTTGCTTGTTTATTTAATATATGTATGGACTTTTTAAGGTCTTGCTTCGCCAAATAAGCATTTTGATATTTCTTAACCGTACATTGTTGCGAAGGTGCAGTCGAACGGTTATATGAAATATACATAAATGTGCATTGCCAACTGGTTTATTTAAAAATGCACGAATGTAATAAAAGCAGCCGGTGTGTGTTTGTGCAGCAATAATCAAAATATATGTATGTACCTACCTTAGAAATATTGTTTATTCCCTATGGATAAGTATACTGTAATCAAAGGAACAAGTTGTAAACTTCTTCACAACTAGTTCACTTCGGAACCGCAACTAGTCAGCCAACTGTCTCTTTTCCATACAAGCAACTAGTATTTTTAACATGAGGATATCCTACGAGATGGCAATTGTCAGATTTGAGTCAGTAAATAGACAAAAAATACTAGTCCACTTATGCACTAAACATACCAGTCTCTTACTAGTTCAAAACAAACAAATACTAGTCCACGGTATACATAGTGCACATGGCTTTATGTATGTAAGTAATTTATGTATACAAGTCAATATTCTCAATTAATATAAGACATGAATAAATTTCTTTGCATTTGGTAAAAGTCTGGGCTTTTTCGGACTAGTTCGATATCAATAAGGAAATTCAAGTTGTAAACTAGTATTAGTTTGGTGTTGCAATGCTGGGTACTCGTATGCACATATACATTCAAATGAACTTAAAAATATAATCTCAATTCAATTACTTCTATATGTTAGTTAATAGAATTGCTTTGTTTTATATTATTGACATTTGAATATGTCTTTTAATTCCGGTTTTAATTTTGGGACCCTTACGACTACTTAGCGACTTTTATGAATATCCAAATAAAAATGGATAATTGTATACCTCTAAATGGCACTAAAAAATGCAACGGAAATTACAATTTGCATTTGAGTGGCATTTTTATATGGCTTGTTTCTGAATGATTCCAAAGCAAATTTCTGAATTCGATTTATCTCTAATAAAATATTCTTTACGGTGGACAAGTAATCTACAAGACGTCGAGCTCCCCTTCCTTGGGTCCTCCATTTCCCCATCAGGATTCGACCCAGATTTTCAAAAACTGGAGTTATGAGTCTTATATGCTTCAAGAACACAAAGTTTTAAGATTCATGCACTTTCTCAAATGACTCACTACATAAAAATGCACTTTAAAATTGTACAAAACCCAAATAAAATTTACAAATGTTATGCAAATACGACAAATTTTCAGAAGTAATGTCACAAAAAAATTGGAGCTCTCATTCTATTCTGCAAATTAAATTTTTTGGCTTATTTCCCTAGACCAAAGTGAATTTGATGTTCATTGATTGATTTGTATAAGGAAGTATCTAATACAATTAGGGTATTCACAACGTGCCATATATATAAAATTTGAAATATTTCCCTTTTCTGTGTAATGCAGCAAAAATAACAAAAATAAATTTAAGGATACTAAAACTTTTTAAGACTTTACAACTTTACGACACTTTGTGAATACGCTAATTATATTTCGGTGTGGTAAAATAAGTTAAGATATCTTGGCATCGTGAACGAAAGGCCACGCAACTACTTCGTTACTATGTACGTTGTTTGGTATTAATATTTCTGTTTTAAAATTGTGATAGCTTTAATGCCTAGTTAGTAGTTTCGTCGAATTTTTTTTTAAATTTTCTAAATAAAACTGATTTGGTAAAAATCGTTTACTAAATTCCTCAGATTTCTAGGTAACTATTTTCTAAGACAAAATATGCTAAGGCCTCCTCGTGAAACTACCAAAAAATTTTGTTTTCTAAATATTCAACGTTATAGAAAAGTACATACACACACTGAAATACTTAAAGACATACACACTCGAATTAGGTGTAAAAATCGACCTTCTTGCAGTTAATGACTGTTACACAAAAAAAAAAAGTTTTCGCTTTCCATTTTTTTAATTAAAGTTCAAAACAAGTACATACACATGTGACACCTTAGACCAGTTTATACCAGTTTCTATGCTATAGTGCATAAATTTGCTAACCTTTGAAAACTGAAGTAAAAGCAGCAAACTCCCAATAAATTAGGCGTCTCCTTTTCAACGTCTTTCACTTTCGGCGACAACCTGTTTAAACATTGCATACAACACACAATTATTTTACACACAAGCGAGTATCTGTGTTGATATATTTTTATGCTGCGTGGTACTATTTATGTTTGTACAAAATATCATCGCCATCGCCTTTGTCATTATTACCAGCTTCTTGCGCATATCACGCACAAATTATGTAATCAAATTCAATATAAATTACGAATGTGTCCAATGTGTCATTTAAAACAACAACAGCAGCAGCATGAAGTGAAGTACGGTTGTTGAAACGATGCGCGGGGGGGTGGTGGTGACACCTGTTGTTTGCTTATTAACTCACTGTGCCGCTTTACAGTTATGCATTTTATTGCCATCGCCACGCGCATGAAGCTTCGTGACACGTTCGCTGCCAATTTATATGCGCAAATAGCCAAGTTAAGAGATATTACCTAAATATTTACGCTCGCATTGTCTGGGGGAAAGTTTAGTGAAATGTCTACAAAACTTGTACATATGTATGTGTTTTTTGTTGTTGCTATATTCATGCAATGCAAAGTAAAATCAAAAAATTTCACTGATTTCTGCTAATGAGTTTAATAAATATTGTTTATTAGCATTTTGATTAACCCACTTGAGTCTTAGTGGTTTTGCGATTCATTGCGGTTATCTTTTTTGTTGTTACCGAAATGTTTGCGCGAATTGCAATTTAAGTCGCTTTTGATTGATGATTATTTGCGAACGAACTTTGATATAAACATTCACCAACTTTTTATTAATAATGTGGAATGTATATATATTTATATTTTATAACTATTGTGAATGCATAATTACTTCATTTTGTTTTGTGTATGAACAATTTAATTTTAATTAATATTCGTAGCGGTACTGAAAAAACATAGTTGTATAAGAGGAATTTTAAACACTGCACTCGGAAGCGAGTGTGAAAGTGATGGGAAGCTGAGTAGCGTTTAACAATTATTTTGACAAATTTTTTATTTATTTTTTGTTGAAGTTACCACCAAGGTAGGAATATACTGAAATTTGGAACGATTTTCCGTCATCCCTTGTCAAGTTTCGGTTTAAGACAAACCGGTTTCGGCGTTGTGCCATATGAAGTTGACTTGACGCATGATGGCATGACGGAAAATCGTTCCAAAAAATTCAGTATTATTTTTTTCACACTTCTCTTTCTTTCATTTAAAATACAGTTTATATAATATATATATAAAATCATAAAAAGTTATTTTTTAAAGTTCATTTCAAATGATAATATATTTATTCTTAATTTTTGCCAGATTTTTAGTGATGCCTTCACGAAGAAAGAGCTAGAAAACTGTCTTTCGCAGCATGCAAATTTAACACAATTTTAACTTTAACTCCCTATATATCTTTAAATATTTATATATTGATCAACTAGAAAGTGTTACCCAACAAACTTTAAACTATTATATAATCAAGATAAAGTCAATTTTAAAGGTAGCAGCAGCTTTTCCAAAAAAAAATTATCAAACAAATATGGATACATGCTTTTCTAATTTAGGAGTAGACTTAATCTTGACTAAAACTACATAGTTACAAATTTTTAAATGCTTATAAACAAAATATCGAGTTTTTAAACTTTTTTTTATGATTTTCGAGTGTTGGTTTTTAAAAATAAAAAAGGTGTTACAAAGTCTAAAATAAAATAATTTGCTATATGCAGTTAAATTGTTAAATGCCTATAAAATCTGTTAAGAAAGTTTCAAATTCGAATGCGAATTGATATCGTCATCGCCACCGCTATCACTTTTATTCGCTATCGAATTCAATATCATTATTATAAAAGTAATTATAAATTCCATTTCATTTTATAGTTTTTGTATATGATAGGAAGTACGATCAATTTTAAGTCGATTACTTATATCGTAGAAATGTATCGCAGACATTAAAATTGTCCACAAACTGGTATACTTTTAAGAGTAAAAAATTTCTCTCATTCAGAAAAATATATCGGCATCTCAAATATTGTACAATCCAATTCTGATGGCGAATCTCACTCTGGTTAAAATAATGTTCGACATTTTCGCTAATGCAGCTATTATGCGTTGTATATAATATTGAAAAAAATAAGCTTTGATTTTTGTAATGTAAGACGCCAAAATATGAGTTTTATTCATTATAGCCTTGTTTTTGTAATAAAGTTTCTACCAGGAAAATGCCAAATTTTATGTAAAAATGTTCTTAATATTCAATAATTGAAAAAAGCTCCGTTGGCTTATATTTGCACAAAAATCTTGACGTGTTCATGATTGAAAAAGAATTTTCAGTGTCACCGGAAATATTTACCAAAATTGGAAGTACAGCTAAGTACCATACATTGATCAGTAATAAGTGGATACACTTACATAAGAAATTAACTATTCAGAAACCAGGTTTAGCCTCAAAAGGCGAAATCAAATCGCACGATTTAATTATGAAATCTAAACGGTACAATAAAAGCTCATTACCAAATAAGTGCAGAATAATAAAACAAGTTATTTATGACTACATATGTAGTATATGATATAAACTCATATATATCATATACATACATACATATGTAAGTATTTATATATAAAAAAGTACACATGAATAATTGTGTATATGTACAGATATACATATGCACATATATAAATATATGGTTAGTACTAAAAATTTAGGGAAATTATCAAAACGGTAAGAAGAAATTATCACCTTTGGCGAGCCTTCAAAATTTTGAATATATTCCAATCAATATATTTTCGTTTAAACCTTAAGGTTCATTAAAAATCATGGTTCTTAATAAAAAAAAAATTTCGGTTTTTTTTTTGAAGCGCTAAATACCATATCTTGTGTATGTACATATGTATGTTAGAATGTATGTACTCGTACCATAGGGCGGGTCAATTTGGATGGAATAATTTTTTTTTAACATATTCTAATTTCGATATATCCATATCTAAATAAGATCATAAACATTTAACTACAATTTAATTGACTTTCGATAATTCTAACTTCAAGGCCATTGGCGTTACAATATTTTTTTTTGTCATGCAGGTTAAAAATGATTTGAATTGCAACTAAAAGTTTTGAAAGCAAAAATAATTAAATATAACCGATTTCAACGTTTAACAATCGCAAAATCTCCATTAACGCTGTTTTAACACATGTTAATGCGATTATTCTGAGAGTTTTTTTTTTATTAATAGTTTCTAGTGCTTAAGGTGTTTATTGCCTACTTATGGAACTTGATTGAATTATTAGCCGCATTAAGCGTAAACAAACTTCCGATATAAAGTGCAAAAATTTAATGATATATAATAATAAAAAAAAATTAAATGAAAAGGAACACTTAAATACATACATACATAGGTAAATAAAACCAAGAGTGATCACAGCAATTTAGCAATTTGGTAATTGCCTTAATTTTTATAAAAAAAATATTAATTTGTATGTGCACACACATGCATATTTGTATTCACGTTAAGCTTGTGCATTACCTAACTAAATAAATGATGTCATACATTTAGAAATACCATTTCGATGAGCCACTAAATCTTTCACAGAATCAAAATAAAAAACAGTGGTTACGCGTTGGGGTTTTCATTAACATTCGCTATACCATCATACCGCAAAAAAAAAAGAAAAATTAAATAAAAATGTAATATCTTCGGTAATTTTTGTCTGAGCTTAAAGTATGATATAATAATGTTTTGGGTATATTCGAGACTTTTGAAGACCCGACTATATATGCCGATAAAAAAGCAACCTCTAAACATGCAAAGTTTAATTAAATTTGCAGTAGAAAAATAAGGATCCGACATACATTAACCTCCAGAAAACAGAAGTGTAAACAGTCCTCCGAAAATACTTCAGATTACTGGTTGTACGGCTAATTTCTTATTTTATTGATACGATGTTATGCATGAACTTATCTACATATGTACTTACACTACGATAATGTGCAGAAATATTTAATACATTTTATTAATTGCTTGTTGTTAATTTTTTTGTGGTATTGCGGTATATTAAGGATTTTTATTTTGATGCGTAAGTATTTTGAAAAGTTCAAAATATATTTATCTAAAAAAGTCCAAATGCTATTATTTGATAAGATTTTATTTAAAAAAATCAATATAAAAATTTGAGAAAGTTTTAAATTTATGTAATTATTACAAATTTTCATTTTGAAAAGAAAATAATTTCAAAGTATAGTAACTGAATATAATCAATATTAAACATATGTAACTAGTAATTTTCTAGTGTGACCGTTGTGGTCGAGTTGGTAGCGGTGCGTGCTATTACTCGATATGCCGCTGGGTTAGAGGTTCGAACCTCAGCCAGGGCAAGCAAAACCTAAATCATAGAAACGTTTTTTTCTAACAGCGGTCACCCCTCGGCAGGCAATGGCAAAGCTCCGCGGGTATTTCTGCCATGAAAAAGCTTTTCATTAATTACATCTGCCGTTCGGAGTCGGCACAAAACTGTAGGTTCCTCCATTTGTGGTATAATATAAAGACGCACACCACAAATGGTAGGAAAAGCTCGGCCAAACGTTGAGTGTAAGAGCCAAAATTATTATTATTGTATAGTAATTTTTTAGTAGTAAATTATATACTAAGTATATAAACCCTACTTATTTCAAAGTTCAAGTTTAAAATAAGAGTTATTCTATATCTAAAAACTAAGGACTATTTTTAAAAATACAATTTAGAAGTTGTCCCAAGTTTTACAAGTTGCCCATACATTTTAAATGAAAAAAAAAACTTTTCCTAGAAATTAATTAGAAGCTTTGTAAAACGAATACTTTTTAATCGCCGAACTCTGATTCTCTACAAGAGGACTTAAGGAATAGTTTTAAACGTAAAATAAAAACAATTTTTAAAATTAAAATTTCCAGCGCATTCTTGTTAATTGTCCTTAAGAAAAGCTGTGAAAACTTTATCAACAGTGTTGATTTCTTCAGTCTTTCTGATTGAGAGTCTCATCAGTGATCTAAATTATGTGATTCCAATATGTCGCATCTTGTACAAACTTCCTCAAGCTTTTCGCAACTTTCCTAATATTCTTCCTCTATACATATGTACATATATCATTTTCAAAATGTCAAAAGAAATCTTAGTATGACAACTTCTCTTACTTCCATGTGTATTAAGCATACACAAAACGTTGCATGTCAAAGTCACGACCATTTAATTATAATAAAAAAGTATCGCCACCACCGGTATACCTCGCATACCACCAGCACCACACTCCAGTTATTCTAATTTTTCCAAACAAATATTTCCCCTTTCAAATACGGCAAAAGCCAAAGCAGCAGGCCAAATGTAACTGCCTGCTGGCCAGTTTGATTGTCTTTGCTTTGTAGAATAAATCGATCCGATACAATACTTGCGATCTATTATTCCATGCGACCTGTCAGTCGACTTCCACTGACATCGATCGATCTCGACTGGCAAATAACAAAAGCGACTATTGTTCTCCGTTCTAATGGAGATTGAGGCACATACTTTGAACAACATACTCGCACATACATAGTATGTAGATATTTTCTAGTATGTGCGTTTTGCATGGCATGCTTGCATTTCTAAAGCTGCCACAAGATTTCACTTGACAGCCAAGAAAAATCAATTTCAACACAAAAGTTATTACTCAGCGCCTTTTGCACTTTGCGCTTTCTGTGGTTGCTTGCTGCCATTTGAATGGCACACGAGGTACCAACTGTAATTTTTTGCTTCAATGTAAGTGTGCACTCATGTCCGCATAACGGTTTCAATGAAGATAAATAATTAAAATAATAATGGTTTCTTGACAGCGGCAAAGTGCGAAAGCTGGCGAAATAATTCCATTGTACTGAGCCATTTGCCAGGTACTAAAGAAATTAAATAAATAAATAAAATTGCTTAGTTTGCAAAAGAGAATGTGTCTGATGAAGTAAATTTATAAATACATTCGGTATTTCGGTTTTAATCTGGAACAGAATGGCGATATTCACAATGTGTTGTAGTGTCGTAAGATCTGAAAATTTCCTCGATAGTCGATAAACGATAACAATATCAACCTCCTCATCGATAATTCCTGTAAACATATCGACTATGATAAAGCGCCGAAACCGAAAGTAGTACAAATGCATTTAGTGCAGTCGTATATCCTCTTTTCACAAATCATAGTACAACAACATATTAACAATTTTGGACACTTTGTTTTTCTTCTAATTGACTAAAAATATTTTTCAAGTAAAATATGGGTCATTCTCTAAGATAAACCAAAAACTCCCATTCTTTAAACTATTTACAAAGTTTACGATGATTTAACAAATAATCATTAAAATTTCGAACTTTTTAAAAAAAGATAAGAATTTTTTTGAGTATGCAGTTTTTTGGCCCATTCAATTTTAAGAAAGTGCAAGTTTTAAATGTCTACAAGCTATCGCTGATTTTCGACAGTTGTTTACTGGCAGTTTCCTCCATACACACGCGATTGTTTTTTATATGTTGGGAATTGCGAAAGAGCGTCTGTAAAAAAATTTAAAAAATCAATGGAAATTCGCATCTACTAGAAACTTGCACTTTTTTGTACTAAAATTGAATGAGCTAGATATCTGCATACTCGTAAAAATTCTAAACCATTTTTTTTAATTCAAAATTTTGATAAATGCTTTCTACTTTTTCTTATAAAATTAAAAAAAAAATTTTTTATGGTGTTTGTAAGAGAATTAACGATTTTTTAATTGAAATTTTTTTAAATTTAATTGTAGTGTAAATAAATTGTCCAAATCAGCCAATATATCTTTGTGCTATAATTTGTGAACAGATTGTAGAGTTTTGCCGCCGGTTGTTCTGTCTGACAGATATTTTAACTTACCATAATACAACGATCAATTTTAATTGATAGTCAATCTGTTTTCGACAACTTAAACTTCATTTTTTTGGAGCATGTAAACAAGCCTATGGAAAAGAAATTGTATTAATCGGAGTATTGAGATGTGCTATCGCAAGAGTTATCATTTATATACATTCACATGTACATACGTACATATGTACGTATATATTTATGCAAATCTTTATGTTTAGCAATATGGGAGATGTAAATAAGACAACCCAATTCGTCAGCTGTAAAACAGTCAATGCAATGAATACGTATTAGCAGCAGCATGCCATATATTTGTAGACTTGAGATATGTACATAGTATAAGCACAGTCAACCGCCAACCGCCAACAACAGCGTCTTTTGTAGCATCACTGATATTTCGAATTCGCACTTTAGTATTTTGTACATATGTACATACTATGTATTTGCTAACAAATATACTTATTTAGTTTATTTTATACAAAATATAAGAAATCACAGCTGGAATTTGACTTTGTTCAAGTGTGTGTAAATAGGCAAATAAAGCACACTACTATGAAGTAGTTTTGTATTTTTTCACATCAAACAATGTGTATGGTGTTGATTGACTGCTTCTATGGAAAATTAGCATTGCCATTAGCACAATGGAAATTGGTGCTGCTGGCCGGGAAATTATTTGAGAGACAAAGCAATTTGCATGAATGAATATTTAAGCAGAATACTAAATGAAAAATTGCGGAATGAAGCGAGCAATTTAGGCTGTTTTATATTTGGTGCATTTTTCCTAGACTGACTTAGATTCTAGTGTCGGTTCCGAAGCCATTTTTTTTACCAAGGGTTAAAAATTATTAACTAAAAAAATTGAAAGTCCTGAAGTCTTCATTTGTTGGAAAGATTAAATAATCTTAAATAAAAATAATAATTTATGGTAGAATATAAAGACGCACACAACAAATGGTAGGAGAAGCTCGGCCAAACACTGAGCTACATATATACATAGTGCAAGCGGCAAATTATTATTATTATTAAATAAAAAATTAGTAGCTAGCTCTAACTTATTTAATTTTTCAATTTTATTTTTTATTGTTGGTTATATATTATTCATTAACATATATTTATTTTAGTGACATAACTAATTAAGTTTAATTTAAGTATCTTATATGAAATTAACTATTACAAAGAAATTAAGTTAAATTAAAAATTTAGATATAAATATATGTACCTACATATAAAAATAATGAAAAATTAAGTAATAAACAAACAATACAATTAAACATAACGAACTGATATAAAATTGAGTAAAATAAAATCAAAGAGTAAAATAAAACAAAATATAATAAAATTAAACAATATTTTGTAGTTAATTGAAATTACAAAAAATTAAATATTGCAAAATGAAATAAAATTAATAAATAAAAAATGACTTATATAATTAAATAAAATGAAAAGTAAAATTTGGGGTAAATGAAGTTGATAAAAAATTAAAAAAATTAAATAAAAATAATAAAAAAATAAACCAAAACAAAAGAAAATGTAAAAAAAAATCAAGTTTCGGTACATAAAATAAAATAAAATAAAATATGATAAGTAAGATAAAATAAATAATACTAAAATAAATAAAATAAAAATTAATAAAATAATAGTTAAAAATTAAGAAAAAGAAAAAAAAACAATTTAAAAGAAATATAATCATGAAACAAAAATGATCAAAAAAAAAAATGAGAAAGTAAAAAAAAAAATATTTTCATTTAAATTTCCTTTATTTAATTTTGCTTATTAACCGACTGTTTTATATTTTAGCTCATAACCTTAGACTCCGTGAACCACATTCCATCATTTTTACTTTTGGGAAATTAAAATCATTCATATATACATACATTAAAAATTAACATTTTTTTTTGCTACCAATATAAATATGTATACAGTTTCATTTCAGCAGAATTTTAAAAATTTTATTTTTAATAGAAATCTACAAAGGAAAAACAAAAGTGAAATAATTTAAATTTGATAGTAAGTGCCTAGCAAGATTGCACTGCTTCATATGTATGTATGTATTTACATATAACATACTACATACATACATACATACGTATATTTAAATATACAATTATTACATATTTATGTGTAAAGTTTAATTCTTTCCGTCGGACTTTTTATTGAAATGTTATATTTGTTCACAGATTTAATTCTCTTTTTTAATAAAATGTAATTTTATTTCATAAACTTTTTTTTTCTTTTTAATTTTTATTTCATTTGTGTTTATTATTGATTTAATTAAATTTTTTCTATTTCATTTCTCCTTATATTTTTATTTTTTTATTAACTTACATTTTTTTTCAAGGCATTGTATTGCACTTGATTGTACCGTATCTCATTTCTTACGCACATTCCAATGAAAGGTACAATTACACCTTCATGAGTCGATGACGGCAATGTCTGCGCATGCGCAAATACGAACGTTGAAATTTCACAAAAATACCTTCACAAAAATGCGCAACTCATCGTCTCGCATATTCGTTGGTCAGATAAAAATGAAACAAAAAATAAAATTGTAGCTTTTGGCATTTAAAATGCGTTCATCGACGCACCGTGGAGAAAGTTGGCTGGCTACTCGTTGAAAGCAAAAGCAAAAAACACAAAAACGATGTAACGAAAATAAAAAAAAAGTTCAAATAAGCAGCAAGTCTTTAAGAAATTTCGTATATACCGTAGTTGAATTTGCAATCTCATGTTGGTACGAGTACATTTTTTTTTAATGTTTAGGCTGAGAAATTAGTAAACTAAATTTTCAATATCCGACCAGACCTACAACCTTTGAATAAAGAAAAATATATACTGTATTCACTCAGCGTCTCATTTTCCATTTTATTTATTTATTTTATTTAAAAGCTTGTCTTCAAGCGCAATTATTCATATCCGCTTTTAGTAGCGTCACTGCGAAGGTGTCGAGGCGCCACATCAGTTGATTATCGGCGGCCGGTTGTTTGTCATTGATTCGAAGCGCCTGTAATGAAGTGGGCTGCTGATAAAAATTACAATTAAATATACATATGCACATATACATATATGTACATACAAATGTACATATATACAATAAGTATACAGTAATGCACAAAAGTATTCGTAATTTATTTTTTTACGATATTCAAAATATGAATTTTGGTACATATTTATCCATTCCATAAGCAAAACCACTCAAATAAATCAACTTTGGCCCTTTGAATGCATAAGAAAAATCTATTCCTGTATGACAGAAAATACACAAAGACTTTAGCGCAAAATATTCTCAAAAATCACTTGATAAATCAAAATTGAATGAACTACAAAACCATTATTCAATTAGAAAAGGTTTGGTAAATAATGACAAGGGAGCTTTGACACTCCCATACAAAAGGTTGCATTTAAGAAGATTAAAACGAGGGAATAATTAGTACCCTTTTGGCAAAAATGAATTAATTCAGGAGTTCGCGAAATAGGTAATTAGTAGTTAGCCAATTTTGAAAATTCATATGAATTTTTGAGCTATAATGAAAATATGAAGGTAAACTGACAGAAAATTCTTATATTTTTTTTGTGAATGCTTTTTTCAGTAAAATATCTTTAACTAAAAGCAGGTTAAAGAAGTAAGGAAAGATAAGTTCGGGCGAAACTTAATTTTATATACCCTCGCGATGTATTTTTGTATGGGCGATGCCCATAATATCATAAAAACCCCGTTTCTTTATTTCAAATCGCTGCTAGTATTAAACTTTACTGAATTTGTTTCAATAAATACTGGAAAACGATTTTTTGGCAATTTTCAAAATTTCCGCTATTTGGAAGTTTTTTAACGATGATAACAGCGATATTGAGAAAAATTAGTTCACCAAATTTTGTGACGATACCTTACACCGCTATTGAGATACAGCCTTTTTTTCATAAGTGGGCGTGACAACGCTCAATTTCATAAATACCTAATTTCTTAGTTCAAAATCGCTCCAAATACCGAATTTCACTCAATTTGTTTTAATACATACCAAAAAACCAAAGTTTTTACATTTTTCAAAACTTCCGTTATATGGGAGGTGAGTGTGGTAATGATCTAATATTTTTAATTATTGGAAATTTCTTTAAGAAATTGAAGAATTTGTTTTTGTGTTTTCTCTTATATTGTTAATAAAAATTTACCAAAAATATGTACGAAAATTATTTTGAATACATACGAGTACATACATATATACTTAGTATGTTATATTAAAGGATAGATATGTCATTAAAGCCGCCTTTCTATGCAAATGTCAAAAGTTTTTAATGCTTGATTATTTTTATTTGTATATAAAAATATATAAATTTTTTTAAACTATCGTTTATGAGCATTATGCGAAGACCTCGACATGCATTTTGTTTAATTGCAAATTTGAATAGTTGCATGTATATTGTTTATAAATTTTTATTTGTATGTACATGAGTGTATGTATGTATGTGTAATTTGGCACACAATAAAAGTTTATTGTTGAACCGGGTGCCAATAACAAACGGTTTTGTTCATATTGTAGTTACATTCACACAATATGTATGTATATATGTATTTTCAAATTTACTTTTGTAATTATGTTTACTTAAGTACCTACATATGTATGTATGTCTGAAATTGCGCTTCAAAAAGCTTTTGACCTCCCACGTGATTAGAGTATATCATAAGGTAATATGTTCATTGTTTATACATATACTACATATACACATACTCATATACACATACAAGTACAGACATTTATACTTGTATGTGTGTAAATTTAAAACTATGGCACCGACATAAACGACACTTGATAGCCATCTTAATAAAAATAAGTTTTAAATGACACGCAAAATTTTGCGAGTGAATATAATTTACACACACAAAACATACATACATAATTGCATACATATGTACATACTGTCACACACAGCAATTACGATTAGACCACTTTGCGTGGAAAATGAGCTTGGTTGATTTGTCTAACCTTGAATTTTATAAGGTCACTTGGATAATGAAATTTACTTATTTATTCGCACAAGTGCATAAAAACCTATAATGTTTCGTATAAAGATTATAACTTCAGTTCACTTTCGTATAAAAAAATTAGTTTTTCGAGCTCTAGCGAAAGATTCAGAACTACATATATCATCGTCTATATAGATTTGCATGATTATTCACAAAAATACCAAAAAATAATGCCGACTTATAAAGGTGTATTATCGGTTTATTTTTTTTTTTCTTCTGAAATATAGTATTATCCTTGTAAGATATTTTCTTTTAAATTCCTCTAAATACATCCTAATTGACTTTGTATGATACATGGCTAGATACAAATTGATATCGTAAAGATAAAAGTCAAATCAAAAGTCGCACCTGTATTAAAGTATTAATGATTGTACTCTGAATCGAAAAAGTTTCAAGAATTTGTAGATACAAGTACATAGAATAGTTGAATATTTTCCAATGTTATGGTATTTGATTTCAGAAAAAAAAATTTTTTTTTTAAATATAGTTAAAATTTTTTTATACAAAAATAGTTTAAGAAACACCAACTTAACTGTCTTTAAACAGGCTTTCAACGTTTTGATGTAATTGTACCAGTTTTCTCTCTCGCAGGAAAAAGATGACTTAACAACAGATAAGTACCTTGTCGGATATCAAAGGGCTTTAAAAGCAATAAAAAATGTACTTTTTTCAACTAGAAGTGGTTTTAAATGTTCTAGTAGCAAGTCAATTATCCGACTATGCATTTGATTACAACCATTTTCAATTATATTTGACTGAAGGATTATTAAAATGTTATTTTTTTTTCAACTGCAATAAAATGTGTTTATTTAAAATTATGCTTCACTACAACATTTTTAAAATAATTTTCTTTGAATCTGAGTTAAATAAATGAAGAACTAAAGATTCGCACGCTGCATTTGTTTCAAAGCAATTCTCGTTCAACTACTTTAAAATTGGTTAATTTTTTAGACTGTCTGCGTTTTTTCTACAGGGTATGAACGAACTTTCAAATATATACAGAAATTTGAGAAAACCGCAGATAAAAATAAACGAATAAACAGAACGAAAACCGAAACCGGTATGTCACAAAACCAAATTTGACCAGAAATGACGGAAAATCGTTCCAATATACATAAGATAAAAATAAAACTTGGTCGTCAGAAGATAGACAATTTTAGCTCCTTTTAAGTCCCATAATTAACTTTCGATAATTGTTTTTCATTTCATATTCGTTGGATTAATTTAGTGGACATATATGTAATTTTAAATACTCGTAAGGCTAACCCCTTATGTAAGCGGGCCTTACAAATTTCCCCAGCGCTTGTCATTTCTGCATACGACGACACAATTTCTTTTTTGCCTAAAACTACTTAGATTGCAGTGTTTCCGAATTCAGTTATGTAGCAAATAAGAGAGCAATTGTGAGAGAGTAAACGCCGCTCTTTTAAAAGTTGCATGACTTTGCAAAAAGATTTTTTGCTCCGAAACTCTAGAAAAAGAACAAATTTAAAAATAAATGTTGCCGTATTCGTTGTATTTGACAGAATTATGTTTCCGTCATTTTTGTTGACTCTCGCTTTCTCTAAGAGCCATTTTATTTTGTGGCAGTTTTGCCAGCTTTTGCGAGAAAACTTGGGGAATAAAGTTATTTTTGATAATTCTTTTAAATTCAATTTTATTTCAATAATATAGCGAATGCTTTATTAATAACTCTCATAAAAAATATTTAGTTTTATCCTTGGATATAATTAACAAAGAAATTTACCAAATCTAACAATATTAAATTTTTCGATTTTTTAATACTCGCTCATATGCATAGATTTCTAGTAGATTCAAAATAATGGTCCATTGGTCCTTGAGACCAATACGCACAAGACATTATAGTTCTATGATCGATGTTCTTAAGCTTTAGAAATCTTGCTTTGTACACACTTTATATTTCATTTAGCACAGAGCAAAAATTATATGTTTGTCGCATTGGAGATAATTTAAAAACAAATTTAAAAAGTTTCACTATTGTTTACAAAATTGGAATTCAAAATGACCTGCATGAAAGAAAAGTATTTGCAATTTCTACTGCAATGTGTATACAAGCGAGTGTGGTTATTTGAAGCGGCAGGAAAATATCTCAAACACTTTTGAAATCTATTAACGCACACACTTTGTTACTTATCGCTTATAAATTAAAATAATTGAGAGCAGGTATTTCAGCATCAAAATATATTTGGAATACTTTAAATATTTACCTTAACAAAACAGGCCGGTTTGCACAAAATTTTCTGGCATCTCAATTCCCCCTCCGCTTGGCAAGCGAACAATGTTAACTATTTTTAACACACGAAAATGTTTAATGAAACAATTGCCGTCGATAAAAATTTATATGTGTATACAGTGACTGAAGCAGAAAATGACAATGATATTCTTAAAATATTTAAATTTTGATTAACATGTTGCATGAAAAGATTGATTTTACGAGTATAAAAAAGTTGCAAACTTTGGAAAATGAAAATTCAAACAAATACTAAAATTTTTACCATTTTTTTAGTTGTTAAATTATGCTGCTCAGCAGCTGGTGATAAATTAGCTTCCAATTCAATTTTTGTTTGAAATTTAAAAGCTTAAATAACGGTTTAAACAGAAGCAAATTGCTGGGCGAACTGAGTCAGAAGAAAATACAAATGTCACCAGTATATTGACAAATAAAAAAACATAAAAATATAAAAGCGAAAAGAAAAATATCAAAATGTTCTAAAAGTTTTAATTAGCAAATTTATAATGTACTTTGCATTTATTTTAATTTTAAAATAAAATGTATTCTCGCCGATTATTGTTAGACGAACTGCCTCGTCACTTCGGTTGTGTGCAATATCTTATACTGCAGTGTGATTTAATTTAGATTTCGAACGAAATCTGCCCAACGATTTAACTATGTTTGTATCATATACTTTATTTTTTTCAGTTCTTAATTTTAAAAATTTTTATTTCAGTCTTCAGATAGTTCTAACAGACTATATAAAGAACATATTAAGAAAAATTTAAAAAATTTGGCAAATAATTTTTGCTTAGAAAATTTAATTCTTCTTTAATTAACATGGTCACTATTATTGCTATGCAAACAAAAACTATACACTTGGAAAAATTTTTAAAATTGTAATTAAAAAATTTAAGCTTATGACGAAAATTTGATATAGAATGAACTGCATATATTATTTTAAAAATATCAAAAACAAATTTTACATAAAACAGTTTGTGTCATCACAAAATATTAAGGCCAAATTTTAGCAGCCCAGTTTTTTTTATATTTAACATTAACTGGCTAAACAGGCTTCTACGTCCTCGTCATTTTAATATTTTTGGAAAAAATGTTTTACGTAAGCTACACCATTTTGTTCATATGCATTGCTACAATATCAACCATCAGCTGATGTAGCTAAGGAAATAGCTTGTGGCTGTAATACTGAATTCTGCATTTTATAGAACTCTAGCTCATTACATAAAATTCTCTACCCCCTTACATATAAATTAGTATTTCTGACTTTGAACAAAATTTCTAACAGTTAGTAAGATTTTCAGCAAAATTTGTTATTTATGGTATATGCAGTTTTGAATTTATCATACACATACGTTTTGAAATTTTGGTGAAAATTTTATTAATTTTCATAAATATTTTGAATGAGCTGGATTTCTATAAAAAACTATTTAACATAAAGTAAACAAAATATAAGTCAAAACTTGCAGTTGCATTATTTTTTTTCCCCAGTTTATGTGTTTAAAAAATATCTGTCACATTTTCGATTTGACCTACTGTTATAATAATGCAAGCATGTATGTTTTTATATGCGAATGCCTACTTATCGTTAAAGTGTGTTATATGTAAAATAGAAAAATAAGAATAGGAAAGTTCACCTTAATGGGTGCTTGTCTACGGAAGTGTGTGTGTAGATGTGTGTGTCGCCATGTGTTGAACGTCTGGGTGTAGTGCGTAAGTTCAAATTCCCTAGATTTAGACACATTTGGTGCGCTCTATAAGAAAATACAGAATTATTTACAGACAATCTATTCTCATTTGAAGAGAAAACTCCACAGTCTGTGCGATCGCATTGATTTGCTGTTTATTTGTCATGTTTAAAATATGGCTCTTGTCTTGCAATGACAAACGACTGCAGTGACGACACACTCACGCCAAGCGAGCATACATACCGACTTACTTGCATATAATTAAAATAGAGGCGCACAGTTTCATTTATTTTCAGACTATTTACATTGCTTTTTTTTATACCTGGTGACCTGACTGTGTGTGTTTTTACATATATGTCAGAATAATTGTTTATGTACGTGTTTTGTGTTCGCTTTTCTGCACGTACCTATGTATGTATGAATGTATCTATGTATTTATATTTATGTATGCATGCAGTTTAGAGTCTTGGTAATTTTTGTTCTTATTTACTACCATTTGGGCACATCACGTTTTCTAGGATTTCCCCAGTCGTCCGCTGTTGTTTTCATGTCGCCGTGTTAATTGCAGATGTTACACTTAATTACCAGATAATTGCTACTAACCATTTGCAGCACATTTAACATTTTAAAGAGGCCTTCAAGAAATATAGGTACTCTTTTTTTTTTGGATCTGTTGTTGACAGTGGCAAAGTGAAAGGATATGTTTTGAGTTTTAGTGTAGGTGTGAGTAGGTTTACTCTTCATATTACGATAATTATTTATGCAGCAAAAGTTTTTGTGTTGGTTGGTTGCGGGCGGTTGCTGTGTAATAATTTAATACACCCACTAGTTGATTTACAAGAAAATAAATTTAAGTCGCAGACTGCTGATAAATTTACTACATACTTGCATTAAATAAGTTTGCAATATTTTGTTACATGTGCGTTTTTGATATTGAAATATAAAAATTATTTTGCAATTTAAATACTTTTTCCTCGAATGTGTTGGTCACTTCGACTTTGACTTCGATATGCGTCACAAAGTTAGTTTTGGTGATACACACTTATTGTACTTATCCACATTTTAAATAAATTCGATATAAAAATAAATTAATGTATGTAATCGTATGTATCGCACAACCGGTTGGTGACAACATATTTTTAATCATTTTTAATTCTGTGGAAGCTTTTAACATAACGTCCAGTCATTGAAACCTTTTTAAATTTTCTAATGTAAATTTCTTGCAATGGTCAAATGAAATTTTAATTTTCAAATATGAAATGAAAAAATTTACAATTAATCTCTGGATAATTTTATAAAAATAAAAAATCTTAACTTTTATGAAATTTTCATTTGATATTTTTAAAAGTAAAAAATCATTTTACTGTAGCTTGTATTAAAGTATATAAAACGAATATTGTTAGTTTTCCTATTAGCTTCACAGCTAAAAAACATCTATGCATGACACTCTTCAGCTTTACTAACTTAAAATAGCAAGAAGAGTTGAATGAAAGATCTATACATTGGCCCGAAATCCAATGAAAATACTATAAATGTTCCTGAGTTTTATGAAAAGTTTAGAAGTTTTCTTTTATACTAGTTTTAGTTGTAATTTAAGTTTTGTTTCTTTAAATAAATTCAATAAATAAAATTAAATTAGTCAAAATTTTAAGATATTAACCTTAGTTAGTATGAGCCAGAATATGACGTGCCCGAGAAAAGTTCGCTACAAATATTATTGAACAGCAATGAGTAACTGTGACTCATACTAGCCGGTTAAGGGGAGAGATGAATAGATAATTAAAAAATTATTTCTTCTCTTTTTTCTATCTGAGTTATTAACGCTAGAGTGGTAGCGCTAATGTATACTAAATATATATACATATATATATAGTATATATAATAAGTATGTTATCAGGCAATTGTGTTGTACATACATTTTATTTACTTACGCTCCCGCCAAAAAAAATTTAGAAGTAAATGAAACACTTTTTGAACTTTGTTGTGCACGTATGGCACGAGTATTTTATGCGGAAAATGAAAACGCCACATAAATTTCACATCCGTTTTCATTGCTTCTAATTTAATATTATTGTTACATCACATTTCCCAATGCCCTAAAATACATTTATGCATATATTTTACAGGGTTGTTCAAACACACTCAGACTTTACAATGTGACAATATAAGGGACAATGTGTTGGAAATTGAAAGATCAGAGTCTCAGAGTGCTGGCGGTAAATTTATCAAAGCTGTGCAACGCTAGTAAACCATGTGTGAGATGCAACCGTGTGAGGGGGAGTTTTAGCGGGAACCCATCAACATATTCGGTTTAAGGGCACCAAAGACACAGCCCCTTGAATGTTGTATTCAAAGGTCTGGCTGGTGATATCATCACACCCGAAAGAGTTTGTACTGGGCAAAGTTAGGTTTATATTCTTAAAACAATGTACAACAATATGAGTTACAAGGCCTGTTTGGATTTTACAAATGTTTCAGCTTATGCTTTTTAGAAACTAAAAAAATCCCAGTTCTCGCTAAAGTGCCTTTACATGCATATAACTACATATAATCGTACTGTTTACAACCTTTTTACAAATCCATCTTACCATAATTCTTCAAATTAAGATGCATGCAATTGTTTTTTTAATCCCAAATTTTCCATTCGGATCTCATCTAGCGCGCACATTTTCCATGAAAACAACAAACCAAAACTCAATTCTCGCATTTGCGCTCATGTAAACGTAAAATGCAAAATGCGAACAGAAACAAAAACAATAACATTGATGGCAAAAGCTTTGCATAAACTTAACCACATTTCAGCCCAACAAATTTCAATGGATTTTAAAAAGGGATTTCTCGGCATTATGCACATTTCCGTACTGGCGAAAAAATAGTTTTAGCGCAATGTTTAACACTACTATCGTCATGATTACGACACCATCTCCACACTGCCTGGTCTGCTTGTAAACTTCGGCTGTGGCATGCTGTTGGCAAAAAAAAGTTCCGTATGCCACGTGTGTTTGTTGCATGTCAGCTGAAAAGAGTGCCAACACATGGTCGACCGTCCGTCCGTCCGTCCATCCATCCAAATGTTGGACTAGACCAACGGAATACCTAGTACTGCAACCGTATAAAATCGTAAAGTTTCTATTGTGTAAGCGTTGTTGCAAAATGGGCGATTTGATGATGGTGGTACCGCTTGAAGACACACATGCAAGAATGCATAGGTTTGTGTGTATGTATGTACACATGGAGTTGGCGAGTCTGTGCAGCATGTGGCATGTGGCATGCAAAAATCCTCGTATCACAGACAATTCAGACAATTCGGCACGAATGAATAATACACCGACGGGGTTTATTGTTTATAGGTAAACATTCGCTTTTCAAACCTTTTAGCTTTATGTAGTTACACAAATACAAACAAAACATTGTTAGTTACATTTGTGGCTATGTGTGCTGTAGTAAAACTGTGAATTTCCTACAATAATCCAGTATTTTCTAGCTTTTCCTTCTCATCGCATTTTAAATAGTGGTATAGTTAAACCAACAATAACACTTTATACGCATGGGAACCTAAATGTATCAAATTGTTATGTATGTGAAATGGCCTGTTTAGTGTTTGAATCAGCTTTGTTAAAAACCAAAAAAATTCAGTTGTTTTATTGGCAATATTTTTTGTACAATGTAAGTTCAATTGCTTGAGTCATACACCAGCTTTTTCAATTGTTGTTATTTAAGTTTTTTATAAAAATTTTACAATGAATTACGATACGAGATCGGGAAATGAAGGCGAGGTAATATTTCCACCTATATAATAAGCCAAAAGAATGAATGGAAAAAAGGTGCTTAATGTATTAAAACACATATTTTTTAAAGCTTTACATTTTAACACTTACACCAGTTAACCCTTTAATGGCTACTATGACAATATGATGCCTCCACAAAGCTAGCACTTATATTTTTTCAATACTATATTTTATTCCAAATATATAAAAGTGTCAGCAAGTAGAAATGCCAGGGCAATAAATTTTACAGCAGCTATACTGAATTATGTGTCTCGAAATCATGATTCAATTATAAAAGGTTCTGTACTTACTGACAGCTATGATCTGACACACCTTAATCTATAGTTGTATTTTGGAAGTACGCAGAAAGGGGAAGAATGTGATCCCTTTTCGTGAGATAGTAGTTAAAAAGTTCTAAGTAAAATATGTATTTAAATACTATTTTTTTTAAGTATTTATTTAATTTATATATGAGCTAGCTTATACCCGCGAAATTTTGCATAAATAAAATATGTATATGTATAAAGAATGAAACTTAAAATAAAAAATAAGTCAAACATTGTGTTGTACGTGGTTGTGTGTAACAACATCTTTCAAGTACTACATTGCACATAACATATCATATGTTCTGAGAAATCCGATATCAAAAATTAACCAATAATTTTCTGTATGAACACGAAAATGCTTTTTTTTTATAAATATTCATCAGCACCAATTCCATCAGCACAGCCATTTTCAATTACATTTCATAAAAAGTATGTTATGTTCCAAAATAGGTTCCTGCTTTCCTGGTAAATTTTATTTGAATTTGTTGAGCTATAACAAAGATCCAAATATTCACAAAAAATTTGAGAATGAAAAATTTTGCATTTCCTACATATTTTTTGCGGAGTTATTTTTTTTCAAGATTATAAATAAAACAACATGGTTCTTTTGATCGACCAAATCCAAGTGTTAAACAATTTTATAGTTTTTGGCAAGTTTGGTAAATTAGAGTTTCTGTAAAGGTACATACATAAATATATAAATTTCATTATAATTAGTTAATTTTAGGTAAAACGTTTTACAATTAAGGATTCAGAAAGTATCTTACTTTAAAACAACTTTAACTTTAACACCTATTAATGGTTAATCTTTCTTTCTTCATGTATGTTTATAGTTATATTTCGCTGCGCTGACTGGGGAAAATGTATTGTCTGAAAATAAATGTACTTATCATAATGTAAACAACTCAAATAAAAACTGAGATTTACTCACCAGATCCTCGGGAAAATGCAAATAATGTCCCACATAAGAGTTCGCTTCTTATAAGTAATGGCTAATTATTGTGCAAATAAGATATATTTGAAAAATTGCTAAATTATTACAAAATAACATAAACTTTTTGTTAAACTTACCCGAATTCACGCTATCACAAAATTAAATGTCAATAGTGAAAAACTTAGAAATTAGAAAAACGATTGAGTAATGCCAACGCTTTTTTTATATGAAGAAGTTTACAATATACTACTATACAAGTGAAAAATTTAGAATATGCAACATTCTTCATGAGTTAAGGAGCCGATTTGTTATGCGGAAACGAGAGGGCGGCTTTATTACAAAACCTTTTATTATTGAATCATGTCTCGAAATAAAATCATGTTCAAAGTAACTCTGAGAATACAAAACGTACTTTTACCAACCGAACTTTCAGAATATATGTGGAATAACAACTAAACTCGATTTATTCAGAAATATATATGTAGGTAAACGAAATTCTACTGTGTACTATGTAATTATGTTGGTAATTATTGAATTGCGTTCTTGTTAACGAACTCTACATTAGTCGCTGTGTAAACGATACGAATTGCAGTGAAACATTTATTCGGATACACACGAACAAGTGATTATTTTTATAAAAATATTGCTAGAAATACTAATAATTGGAAAATATATTTCAATGAAACTTCTATTAAATTGTTTAATTTTAATAAATAAATAAAAAGTCAGTCTTGAGTTAATCAGTTAGTTAATTGACATTTAAAGTGGTATTTTGAAAATACTCAAAATCAAGTTAAGTTGTTATCCCTTGTGGCCACAAATATGTACATTTGTACAAAAATTTAAAGAAAACTATTTCAGATTCATAAATAAAACTCATTCCGTTTTTTTTTCTTTTACTATTATTTGCGCAATATATGTATCGGCAATAAGTTTCAGTATTTTTGTAGAATGTTCTCCTTGGTGGATACAAAAATCTACCCGCGATTTAAAAATCACCACACTAAAAATGCTAGAGTTGTTAAGTCTGGAAACGTGTTCTTAGTATTTCTGAGAAATGTCGCTAATTTCTTCGCAAAAGTTCCAATTATATTTGAACCTTAGAAAAAAATTATGTAGTCAAGGGTAATGTACTTAGACGGTAGCACTGACTAAATTAAAAATATTAACTGAAGCTTTCGACAACCTTTCTGTGTCGCTGCATAGTCGAACAACTCAAGCACTTGGGATGACGCATCTTCAACAGCCAGGCAAAGAAAGCCCCTACTAGCGAAATTGACCCTGTCTTCATACTCACTCAAGAGCGCACTCACATTGGAAATTATGTTTACGTGTGAAAAAAAGGAATCGGAAGCCCTCCCCAACGAACCTTATTAACAAATATCATAAATGAGTTGATATTCGATGAAATTTGCAAAAGTTTATTTATTTATTTTTTTATTTCATATTAATATTTTGTACAACTAAGACTATTGAATATTTTATATGTACATCAGCAAGCACTTACATATATTCATACACAGACATAATTTCAATATAAATACAAAAACACATACATATATTATAACAATAATTAAAGTAACCTTAAAACTAGTTGGTATTAGAACACTAATTTATTGAAAAAGAAACAAACGATAGAAGTGCGTAAAATTAAGAGTAGAGAGTAGATAGTACAGAGATCAACGCCAAGATTATTTGAAGTCAGATGTAAACGACACGTTCGATATATAAAAGTAATCAAGTATTATCTTTGTGAAGTTTATTCTATTCAGTCCAGTTTTGACGGTTTCCAGAATCGAGTTCCACAGTCTAACAGCGCTGATGAAAAACAGTCGCTCAGAGGCAAGCGAACTATATTTATGTAGGTACGATTTCGTTAGCTGAAGTTTTTCATACAAATATATATATATTCAGTGGATTTCCATGTCAAAAGCTGCTAAGTAATAAATAATGCTGCAGCCCAGAATTTTATCCCGCCATGGCAATATGTGATCATATCGTCCAATGCGACATACATACATATATGTACATATATTATGAATGCATATATAAGTTATATGCGTACGGAAGGTGGGTTCAATTTAATAGTAGTGTATGATTTTGACAATTCATTTTCCTTTAATTTGATTTACACATTTTTTTCAATTAAAAAAATCAGTTAACTCCCTAATGAAAACCTTAAAAACCAAAATTTGAAAGTTTCAAAAAAATGTATGCGAGTAAAACTAGAACTGTACTAACATTAACTGGATATTCGAAAATTTCCTTTATTTTCTACATTATTATTTATATATAGTTTAAAAAAAATAAAATTAGAAAAATAGGTTATCATGTTATAAACCTTGAGATAAATCAATCCAGTTTTAATACTAGAAGTGTGATATCTTTGAAAGCTGTTAGGTGTCGCTTATGGGTCACATTATAGAGAATAGAGTACGCCGAGCCTATCGAGTTTAATAGCGTGACGAACAGCATTAAAACCATTGAAAGTATTTCGTCTTTCAAGGCAATGTTAAAACAAAATATATCAGATAATGTGGCACAATTTCTTATGCTTTTATTTAAGGACATTTACTGTAAGAAATCTTCAATGCAGCTACATTTTTTTTTTCTTGAAGAACTCGTTTTGATAATACGTAAAGTCATAAAATATTGATACAAAAGTTTATTTTGTATATGCGTGGATAACTTTTCTTGGGTTAATATGTACATATATAAGTAAGTTAGCACATCACAAACATTTGCCCGGATATTTTAGAATATATTTATTTATATATATGTATACATATATACTACATATTCGTAAATACATAAGTATACTTACCAACTACCAAGTTTACCAACACAGCAATCCCTTGCTTGTTTTTAAGCAGTGAACAACTCTTCAGAAGCGGGGAAGCTGTTAACATAATTGAATATAATTACCAGTATTGTCGTGGTGCAATGTTTATACTGCGTATATTCGTATGTATGTATGTTTTTGCTGCAACACTAAATATTTGATAGCAATTGTGTTGTTGGCTTTTGTATATTGTGCACAATAGTTGGCAATTATTTAATTAGCTTTTCTCGCCAGCTGCTGTAAAGTCCATTATAAAGCATTTATGTATGTATGTTCACATGTATACAGTATGTCTGTATGTTTGTATGTTAATGTATATAATTGCAACTTTAAGAAGTGGGGAATTGCAAAAAACCACTACTTTTTGCAAACGTCGTCGTAAATGATGCGTTTCGAAAGTAAATTTTCAATATCCGCATAGTAATGAGTTTATGGCACAGTGAATTTAAAGAATATATAATATATGTATGTACATACATATGCTATATAAAAATAAATATTGCAATTTTATGAAGGCGAAAAAATGTCCATTCGTTACTCACGTTCTTGTACATGATTGCCTTGAAAGACACTACATAACATTGATTGGTAATTATTGAATTGCGTTCTTGTTAACGAACTCTACATTAGTCGCTGTGTAAACGATACCATTTGCAGTGAAACATTTATTCGGATACCCACGTACAAGTGATTATTTTTATAAAAATATTGTTAGAAATGCTAATTGTTTAATTGCATAGTTGTAAGCAGAAAGGAACTGGTACACAACTCCTTGGAATACAAATATTCACTTGCTGTATATAACTTTCAGCCTAAGTGTGCCACCGTGTTCTCTGCGCGGTAACAGCCACTCTAACCTAACCTAACCTAACCATATCGTATAAATATTTATTGGTGTGTGTGTCAGCGTATGCCGCAATTTTAATTGCAAATTAACTCTTACAATAATATTCAGTTTCAAAGCACCGACTGCCATACTTTTGCGTAATTTTGCAATTTAATATATATATTTTTTTAATATACACACATACCTGCATACTTTAAGTTTTGTGATACGCTTACAAAATTGCTCTTGATTTCCTGTTGGCAAGCTCCTTCAGTTATTTAATGCCATAATTTGCCAGTAATTAATTCATGTTGTTACTTATTATATTTTATAGACTAGGTTGTGTGCCTGTTATAAATATTGATATTAATGTTGATTATGTCTTTATGTGCCATGTTTTTCCTTGTGCCATTTTATACTAACTTCCTTTTTCCTCTCTTTTATTTTCAGTTTTCAACGCAATGTTACATCATTTTTCAAATTAAAAGAGGTAAGTTATGAATAAAGGTGCTCATTGAAATATTTTAAAGGTATAATATACATATATGTATTAGTTGAGATATCAAGGGGTGAAAAAATTTGTATGCACGTTTTATTGAGAGATATTAATTAAGTCACTTTACGTAAATTTTTGGCAAAAATGTATAATGTTAGCTTTAGAATGCAATGCTGTTCGTATGAGTAGTTCATCTAAATTATAGTTGTATATTTTTATCAACAAATACGGTTGTAAACCCAGTATAGACGGATTAGTAGAACAAATGGTGCTTTGATTTGGATTTCACATACATATAAGAACCAAATCAAAAAACCGAGGGTATATTCAGAATCAGCGATCCAATAATATAATGGGGGGTACAGTTATTGCCCATTTTGAAATTTAATGAAAGACGTGAAAGTCCGGACTGGTTTTGGTTGTTGCATAGTATTAAAATTTTTACCCAATAAAGCTCAAAAGACAGTTTTGATGTTAAAAAAAGTACTCATAACACTGCGTTAATTTTTCTATATATTCTTTATATACCATAAAAAGGCAAATTCTGACATGTACATGAAAATCGCTGATACACATGTATTTTTATTTTTTCTCCCCTTTCCGAAAAAGTATATTTAGTTCATAGGACAGAATGTGTGTAACGCGGTTCATAGGACAGAACTAAAGCTCGTTTTTGTAATGTAGTGTATCCACTGGGTGATATGGATTCCGATATCACTAAAAGTGAGTTTAATTTCCATTCCTTTGACAGGGAGTGATGGCCCTCAATGATATTCTTCTCAATCTTAACTAAGGTGGAGTGAAAACCAGTAGCTGGATATGCGGATGGCGTCAGTATCGCTAAGCTTGGCATCTCACCTTCTAGAATAGCTAAGCTTAAAATGGAGTTCTATTTCGATTTCACAGTTGGGCCTCGAAAAGTGGCGTGAGTGGAGCATGATAAGGAGCTGAGGTCTAAAATTAAAGTTCGTTTTAGTACAGAGTAAAATGAGTCATGAGCCAAGAGTGCGATTGGTGTGATTGTTAAATTTACTCAGGGGTCTAAAATTTACACAGGTGTGCTTGCGGGGGTATTTTCTGAGAAGCTGGAAACATCTGTTTCCGATTTATAAACGTTGTTCAGTAGTATTTTCTCAACAGAGAGAACAATTAAATCAGCTTTGATATAGAGAAAAAAGCATTTATCTGATTGCTAAGTAATTAAAAGTAATCGGACCCTCCTGAAACATGAACGATATACCTCCTTAGTGAACAACGAAACATGGCTTCCTGGCCGCTTTCTATTTATAAGAATGCAAACAATGATTTGCATCGGATTATTACCTTGGTCGAAAATGCTGATGGGACGAATTTTCATTATAATGACAACCATACGCTACAGCACCGAAAGCAATGACCTTTTGGACAGAATTTTCGATATTCAACAAAAATATCGACAATGTTGCACAGCGCATAATATTAATTTGATACATTTACGATCTTCGATTTTCTATAACCAGCAAAGATCCAAAATCGATTGCAATTCGAAATAAGAGCCATAGTTTCAATAGGTATCAGCTTTAATATTTATTTCCTTTCCATCGTATTCTTATGAAACAAATTTATTCGAAGTGACAGTTCGTAAAGACCTCTGTTTACTAGAGCGATAAGTGAAATTTATCGTGTAGCCAAGTGTATACAGTATTTCTCTCTTCTTATCAATTTCCACACATTCGCTTCTTTAATTATTTTTTTTAACGTACCGCTTATCGTGTTGCGTATCGTATGGTATATCACTCTAATAAGCACCATGTCATATCGCTCTTTAAATATGTTCGCAACTTGTATTTTTTGTATAAATAAATTCATAAAATAATCGCATGATTGCAGACATTTTTTTTACTTATTATGATACAATAAAAAGCATTTAAAATAAATATTTTTCAAACTAAAACATTTTAAATTTCATTTCCTCAAAAATCAATTGCGAGCGATCGTTTTTATTGATCGCAGAATAGTACGAGTATTTAATTGTAAGAGTTTGTCTAGTTTGCGGTGAGTCTTGTAAAATTTTTTCGCCGTGCGTCTTCTGCGCACGTTTCTTAAACTTTTCGAGAATATTCGTTTTAATTTTTTTTTTGTTCTTTTGTTGGCCGACTTGCGATATGCAAAAGGTTCCCTTAATGAAATGATGATTCACCGTTTTCAGAAATATTCTTTTAACTACATATGTACATATGTACATATGTAAGTATGCTGTTAAAGATCGCTGGCTTCGTGATATACATATAAATATTTATAGATATATTACTGAAATATAATATTTTTATGTATGGTTCAAGTGCCACTGTTACCAAAATTAAAACTGCATATGGTGGGGCGAGATTTAAAGAGGTTTGCTTGAATTGGCAAGCAGTCAAGTGGCATGCGCGTATAACGGCGGGCCATGAATATGTAATTACCAGTATGATATGGTTAGATGAATTTCCATAATGCACACTTCATTGCCAGATGAACTATAAATGTTTTCAAGTGCGAGCGCACAGAACAAATCAACTTAAAGAAGCGTGAGTTTATGTGTGTCGAAGCTGTTGGAAAATGTACAGATTGCCGAGTGCATTTGATACACACAAATTTTACAGTTTCGAGTTTATATGTATATGTATACCGAATAAATACATACGAGTATGCACATAATATTCATCATTCACGCAAATATCACTGCAACGGCAATAAAATGAAATCAATCAAAATGCAACTGCGTTGGCAGCAATAGCAGCGACAGCAGCAGAAAATAATGCAAAACACAAAATGCAATGTGCGGTTGTTTTTCCAAGCGGTTTGCTGGTTTCTAATGCACACAGTTAAGTGGCGTTCTAGTGGTTGCAAGCCGGATGGAGCATAAATCCCACAAATACTTGATTCGATTCTCTGTACTTGCTGTGAGAGGTGATTGATGCTGGGGGAGATTTAAGGCGTTGAATGAAAAAAAAATGCATATAATTTTAAATTGCGGGCAGCGTTATGAACAGCAGCAATGGCGATAGACTAGTATCTATGAGAATGGGTGTTTGAATAATAGTAAACTGTAATGTATGTTGAGCAAAATATGATTCTTTCGGGGGAATAGTTCAAAAGAGCTAACATGTCTTTGCATCACGATTACGTCAGCTGTCATAACGAAATATAAGAAAAGTTATATTGTGCATTGTACGGTTTCTAAATAAAAACTAACTTCATATAAAGTCTAAGTTTAAATTTTAGTTTTTCAATACAGAAGAGTTGGGTTGTTTCAGACTAGGCACACTTCTTTAAACCGAATCTTGCGAGCCATTTAATGTGATATTTTAGTGTTACAAAGATGGTATTTTTTTTTGTATAATCAAACGCTGGTTCAATTTAATATTTGAGTTGAAAATGGCCCATTTGTAGATCGTACAGCTGTTGCGCTGATACACTTTTTTCTTACACGCTTTTCCGGTGAGCATGATAAGTAGGCAATGAATCTTTTTCAATGAAAAAACAACGCTATACTTGAACGAAGGATTTAGCGAAATAAAAATTTTTACACAAATGGTAATGATTTTACTGAAAAGTTCTATTTTTGAATGTCTAAAAATTCAGGTTTTTCATCCCCAAAAAAAAACTTTTGTTTCAAGTAAAAATTCCTTCGTTCAATTATGAGTTATTCTCACCGCAACGGGACTTTTTAAAAAGCATCATTTTGAGATAATCGCGTTAAAAGTTTTGCACGTACTTGTGGGCATTCGGGAGAAGCGCGCTGGTGACAGCTGTAACTTTGGCTCTAGTGTTCAAAAATTTATGAATTTTTAAGGAAATAAACTCAAAAGGATATACTTTGAGAAAATGTAATTAAAAAAATTTCGATTTTTCGACCAACACAACCCGATATTTTCTTTGAGTGCCTCAATACTTCTGGCATTATTTCTTTATTAGTTCGGGACGAGTTTAAGAACTTTTCGGGACCGTTTTGGGATTAGTTCGTAAATATATCGGGGCTAGCTCGGGTGCAACTTGTGTTTTCTGGAAACTATTTACTAAACAACTTAACAAAGTAAATATATAAATGCTTCCTGTTAGGACTTCTAATTGCCTCGGGATCTTACCGCTTTGGATTCTGACGTGCGGAGGTTGAGAAGGTGAACTCATTTCAGCATTGCTCCCTAGGCTATCTAAAATTATTTGTTAAACGGTTCTTTAAATGTATTTTTGTTTTCAAACGTTTAGATTCATGCGAAGGAATCTGCTTATTGAACTATCGTTTAAGAAAATTATAATTGATTTATCTTGTTCTCGTCTTTTTGAGCAGCTTTACCCTCATTGCAGTTTAATGTATGACCTATTTCACCCAACGACCACACCATCTTTAAAATATCATAAACTACTACGTTTTTATGTACACACGCGTACACACGCATATCAACGTCATTCATTAATAGCCAGCACAAATTGCAGTGAAACTCAATTGTTGGGTCGGTCACTTGAAATGAAGCCCCAGCAATATTTATGTCGTTTGAACAACCAGCAACCACCACAAATACGCAGAGGGTAATGCAATCACTTGAGGATCTCTCGAAGCTATTGAAGTCATTTAAGTGCAGCAATGCGATAGCAGCCGATTGCATGAATCGGGCGCTGCATTTAAATGTGTGTGACTCTGTGCCAATACATATATGTATACTCTTATATGTACATATATAAGTGAGTTTGGCTTTGTATTCATTTATGTGCTCCCATTTGGCAGCGCCTCTAAATGGTGCGACAATGCAACCATTATCTGTCATATAAAGCAGATCGCTGAGATCAGAAGCGCGTGGACCCACATTTTTAGCGTCAATTGTAGCAAATATGTACATGTGTGCTGTGCAGGGTAAACATACATACACTTATGTATGTATCAGTATGGATTAGTTTGGGATGAAAAAGCGACACTTCAATGAACATTTCTACGTTTATTGCATTCATTGTATGTACATACATATTTTCTACTTTTGCGGTCGTTCATCTCTATGCAATGATGCGTTGCTGCAGATCGCATTGCAGATCGCGATATTTACTTATTCCAAATACAATCTATTCGCGATTGTAGGCACACTGGCGAGAAAAGTTGGAACGTCGCTTGATATCAGTTTTAAATGCCAGATTATAGAAAATATTAGCTGATCTTCAATTATCCGCAGCTAAAATCACTTTAACTGTTGTTGGGAAAAACCTAGAAGACTGCAAGAGTGTTAGGTAAATGGAGTGTAAGAAATTGGGTGTATATTAATAGTCCGGTGATTCAAAGTCTTTCTATGATCTCTTAATTCGACCCGATTCTTCAATCCATTTCTGTATATTCAGGTTTGAAAGCAGCAATTAATTAATTTTTTATATGGTTAATATAAACATAAATAAATACATAGCCAAAAATATGTATGCATATGGATCCACCCGCGCATTCTCTCGACGGAATAACTTTTTTTAGCCCAAATGTGGCCTTTTTTGCTTCGAATGAATATCGTATCTGAACAAAAGCTCTCATTTATATTCATCAACATTTCACCCTGTCGGACTAGAAAGAGAATATCAAAAAATAGTTTTTTATGCTCTTACAACGACAACAATAATAATAAAAAACAATATTGGCTTTCTTTTGTACTCGTTCACCTGAAGAAATCCACTGTCTGGATTAAGAGAATCTTCAATGTAAAAATTTGTTGAAAAGCAAAAAATAATATGAAAAATTTAAATTTCAGAATCGAGAACAAAAATATCTTAATTAACTTAGGAGCTAAATTTTTTTTAAATGCAAAGTGGAAGAACATTTAAGGTTTTGGACAAAACACTTTGTACAAAATTACTAAAACATTTCGTCGGCTTGAAGAAAAGTTCAAGCTAAGTTCGTTTTACTTTTCATCTCGCATCAAAATTTAGCATTAAAAAAAAAAGACTTAACAGCTTTTCACTCTAAGATCACGTTATTTTCCTTTGACAAGGCTTAAATGTGAATTTATAGTACCTGGTAAGATTTAATTATAATCTAGCTAAGAAAAATAAGAAATGCACTTGAAACTCGAGCCATAACATTTGCACACACATATTTACATATGTATGTATATGTGTATATATAAAATCTAAAAATGAATGTATTTTTATTTCAATCTGCACAATCGCGTTGCGAGTTACAGTTAGTATGTGGTACATTAGAAAATAAACTCAATCCCCTGGTACATCGTCGTACATATGTAGATACAATTGCGATTGGAGGAATGCAGCAAAAAAAAAACAATCAACAGTGCCACAGAAATTGTAGAAACAAATGTTTGAGATATTAAATTAAGATCTGCGGTTTACGCAAAATAAGTAATTGTGGTGAATCTCTGCATCTATGGAAGAGGAAAAACGATACTCAGCCTATGAACCGTATCTACCAGGGGTAAAAGGCGATGTGATATCAAACAACAAAAAAAATTCGCAAATAAAAGAAAAATGTTAAAAGCCTTTTAAAATACACACTCACATACGCAGATGAAATGTAAGCATTTGTATGTATATATGTATGTGTGTATGAAAATATCGTTGTGTGCATACGCGGCTCGCATTTACATACGTCAATGCAGTCAATGGGAGCATCGCTGCCATTAAAGCGATTTTCAGAAAAAAATTTAATTGTTGAAAGAATGTCTTCTAAAAAAAAATGTATGTGTGCTTGTAAATGAATGAACACATACATATATAAAAATGTAGATATGTGTGTATATATATCAGATATAGATATTCGTTTCAACTGATTCCACTTCTGCTGCCACTTCTCTGTACGGCCCTGACAACTTAGTCACCTTTTAATGAAGTCGTTGCAACTTCTATTTTTCTTAACTCTTCCATCTTTTTTGTTTGCTTTGCATCAAATAATTCGTATGTATCAAAGAAATGTTATTGCAATTTGCCATCAAAGCAACAATCTGCTATCTGGCTGTCTCAATGTGCTCCACTGTGGCGCAAGCAGGAAATGGCGAAGCACGTTCAACAGAGATACTTAACACATTTAAGCGTGATTACAGAAGCAGCAAAATGAAAATCAGTATAAACGCGAAAGATGGAATTTGTTGGCAATAATACGTGGGCGGTTATTTTTATTTTCAAACCAAGTATAAATAAATAGTTTCGTTGCATTTGATTTGGCTTGTGTTATTAGTAAGGGTGGTTTTTCTTAAACTTTACACACTTATGCTCCTTTTTCCACTAAAAAAAAAGTTGAGCTAACAAAATGAAAATATCAAAGAACGGACATCGTGTGTTTTCGCTAGTTAAATAATTTCATATATCTTCCACCAAGAGTTTCTATTAAAAATGTATCTTTAAATCTTAATAAATCATGTTTACCGTCAATGTGGCATTTGAAAATCCGATATTTTCAAGAACGAGTAGGAACGCATATTTCGATTTTCATACCAATTTTTTAAATTAAAAATTTTCAAGTATTTTGCCAAAAAAATGCAATTTCTCAAGATTATGCCTGAAGCGAATAGTTGAAAAATTAAATAATCGGTATGTTCTTAATCAGCGATCTCGAATTAGTTAAGAACACGTTTAATTTTTCAGGTTCTCGCAAAAGATCGAAATATGTAAACCAATATAATTAATTAAAATTGTATCAAAACTTTATTTTTTTTATTAAAATATATGTTTTTTTTATTTACAGTTTTGCAGTTCTCATTTAATTCTAGTGAGAAAAAAAATTTGAAACTTAAATAAAAATTTATAGAATTATTTATTTTTATATTTTACATTTTACCTCTCTGATTGATACTTGGCCTTACATGATTTGTGTTAGAGAACGAATTTTTTTTATTGAAAGTTATTTACAGTAAAGTTATTAACATAAGTGGCAAATAATATAGTTTTAAATTTACTTACCGTATACGCTTGTGTACCACACACTGCAAACACAAATCACATACCTCGTACCAAAGAATGAATGAAATTTTCAAAAAGTAAAGAAAAAGCTAAAATAGAAATGTAACAGCGGGAAAGAATGTAGCGAGCGCTCTATCGTAATCGCGAATCGTTTAAGCAGACAGTTACAAACAAACTTGCTTGCTCTTACGTACATATTCGTACGTATGTATGTATCGTATATGGTATGAATATGCCATGCGTTTGTGCGTTCGCAGCTGGCATGCAAAACATCTGTTTATAAACAACAGCACGTATGAGGAAAAGCTGGCAAGCATTGGTGTGTAAAATTAACAGAAATTAACACCATTAAATTGCTTATCCAAATAATTAGCTTTTGAGCTTCACTTGTTGCTACGCACATGCATACATACATACATACATACATACATACATATTTATTTCATTTTGCAATGCGACGTTGATTACAACACCATTACTTCTTGTTATGTATTATCTTTTTCTCTGATTTCGTTGAAAGCGCCTTATTGGGAGGTAAACATAATTCCATTTTCATAAAGTAAACAGCAGAAAAATGTGCTAATGGGAATGAAACTATTTTTGATATACGAGAATGCATATACTACATATTCGTACATATAAACGAGTACATACATACATATATGTACATACATACAGCAAAATACTCATGTACATATACGTATGCACATATGTATGTATGTTCGCATTAATGCTCTTTTAGTTATTGCATAAACTGATGTGTTTGCTTTTTATTACCAAAAGTCAATAAACTAATTAAATATTTTCAATTTACGTAAAAAGAAAAGCAATTAAAAACCAATAACAATTGTGCTTAATTAGCTTAAATCATGAATTCATTTTTTAAATGAAAAATTCCTTGGATTAAGCTTAAAAAATATCAATCATGCATTTGTTTATTCACATAATGAACACTCGATTTTTATATAAATTGTATACCTTACGTATGCTATAATTTTTTCATTTTTAAAGTGTTAAAATTGCAATTTATCTAAAATCATAATGTTTGTAAATTTTTTGTGTACATAAAAAAATTAGAATATTTGTTTATGGTGGAATTAAAATAACCAATTTGTCAAATTACATTCTCGTTCTATATTTGCACCGGCTCGTCTCGAATACTCATTGGAGAGGTGGAGACGTTTCAACTTTGTTATCAGATTTTAACGAAATCTTTCGAAGCAATTTTTTTTTAGCAAATTTCATTCCAATAGTCGAAAAATTTCTTTTAGAAAGGCAAAAAGTCAATAAATTGAAGGTTCTACCGAGATTTGAACTCGGATCGCTGGATTCAAAGTCCAGAGTGCTAACCATTACACCATAGAACCGCATAATTGTGCTATGGCAAAGAGAAAGCAGAAACGACAAGTGACGCGTATCCGAGTGAGTGAATGCAATCGCTATAACTCGCACTGAAGTTTTGCATGAAAAATAAAAAAAATATATAATCCTAAACAAACAAAATGCATTTTTTGTGATAATTTGACATTTAATGATTGCTATTTACAGGTGAAGTTACTTTATTAAATGCTTTATGGACAAAAAAAAATATTGTTTTTGTGGGCTTTGATTTTTTAACCGCTCTTAGAATTATGAATATATCTTTTAAAGTGTCGTGCATCAAAATACAAGGTAATGACAAAACATAAATTTTCGAATCAAATATTTTTGTTTGCTTGTTTTTTGCGATCCCATGTATACTTTATATGTCGAATTATCAATAGCAGTCGCGACTCTTCATCAGGTCGTACAAGAAAGTTTATTTCCATAAACTGAAATTATATATTACACAGTACAACACATGATTTGCCAACTCAATGAAAATCGATGCACGCGTTTCGCTTTTATTCACAATTGAGTAAAGGTATGAATTTCAAAAATTTGCTCGACATATGCACAACATTCTTCGGAAAAACCCTCGATCATATTTCGATTTCGATTTTCATGATCTTTGTCTCATTTTGCTCATAGGTTATGTGACTTTGCGAAAAAGTAACTAGACTTGAAACTTATTTCCGTTTTGTATTTTTATGAATTAAAAAAAAAAAAAAAAAATTTTTCTTCATGCGCTTATTTTTAACTTGGAAACTGTTGCTTGTATAGGAAAACAATATATATATGAACAGATTAAGGGAATTGTAATTCTAAATTTTTTAAAATTTATTTCAACTAAATCGGGCTAGTGGCTGTCGAGCTATGTCAAACAACAGGGCCTAAAACGTGATAAATTCCCCTATACGATAGTACTAACTTCAAATCGATATTAAAAATATTTTGGCAGGTAAGAAGACAAAACGAATGATGCAGAAATTATTCTTTTTGGGTCTAATTTCACATACAGTTGGCAATCAATGAACTGAAAAATGTTGTACTGTATTAGTTAAAACCTTACATTCGCGACGTTATAATCGCTGTAAAGCTGGATGGATATTCATCCCAAAATAGATTGCCTACTGCTATAACTTTTAAGGTAGATGTTAAAAAAGATAGATCTGTTAATAAAACAATTGAAATTCCGGTTAATAATTGAATGCAAGGCATCGTAAAATTTATTATCGTAGATTACATGTGCAGTAGCAAATTTTTTTGCACTTTGTAAAACATTCAAACAATTTTCTTCAAATGCTATGGCATTTACCTAAAATTTTCTAAAGATTTTGCGATTGAAATATTTAGTTTCTTCTCTGATATTGTCATTTAAAAAGCTGGCTACAGTTGAGATCGCAAATCATTTGACCAAGTTTAATCAATAAATGTTTTTAACATTTCGCTTATAAAGGCACGAAAATCGAAAAATATTTAGCATTGAGCAAGCAACTGTCAATAAAAAGTGTTAGCACGGAGTTCGAAAAAATTTAAAAATTCTAAGTTTATACAAATTTACGCATATATACATATGTTCATACATAGAATTAATTTATATGTACATACATACATACTTTCAACTCCAAAAAAATTCGATCATCATTAGCGCCTCTAAATCATGGTCAACAGCTGCCTTTAAAGTAAAACAGCAGCAGCGCTACTGGCATTTTGCTAGCATAGAGCTATTTTCGAAAAAAATGGTTTCATGCTTGTAACCGGTTTGTGAAAAAATTGCTTTAAGCCAAAAAAAAAATGTCAGCAAATCGCAAAAAGAAAAAAAGCATCTACAAAAAGGCAACTTCGACGGAAAGTGGCAATTGTCGAAAGAAAAATAGAATCAAATAAGCATATTAATATTAAAAAAAAATGGCACCTGAAATTGATGAGCAAACTCTATGCTGACGGCGACGGAAAAGCACGCAAATATATACACCCATATGTACATATGTACATATCTATGTAGTTGACCGAAAGGTCAAATCAATAGCAGCGCAATCAAAGCGAATCGAATACCTTTGATATATGAATTTGAGGCACTTGACCGCTCGGCCCCTTGAGTGTTGAACGTTGCAAGTTTATTTGGCAGATTTGATGCATTCATCCGCGGGATTTATTATTAATTGATACACAACTACGCTACACACAAAATTACAGTGCACGGCCAGCGCTGGCCGTATTTGACTCAATAGTTTGCTTGAGATTGCAAAAATTTCTAATGCCACTCCAAACTTGTTGCACAGTTCAGTTGGCCTTATGAAAAAGTGCATATGCACAGTCCATATTGTTTTCAATGAGTGAGTGCGTGCGTGTATGAGTATGTGTTGCATTAACCTTAACTGTTTGGTGCTCGAGTTTGCGCAAACTGAACCGTAAAGCATGCGTTTGCATTAAATTCAGCGCACTCAAAAACAAAAAGCAACAACAATTCAGCAAACAAGCTATTCGCTTTGTTTTCAAATAAGTTGCTACTTGCTGCTTGCCTTTGCCTTTCGTTGTTGATTTTCTAATTGCAGCGCATTCACTTCAGTGCACACTGGAAATTGTGGAATGCCGCTGCAACGCCACCTCTAAAGCCGCCAGAGAGTTTGAACGTTGTAACGCACTAAAGTGAAATATAAACTATCATGAGAAAAAAATTGCAATTTAATGTTTTTCACTTTTTTGTTAATTTTCCAATTGCGTTTTTATTTTACAATTTTTACGGTGCCACGTTTGCCATATTTGAACGGTTGTTTGGTTATGTCGCAAATTGATTTATTTCTACAAGGTTTTCCAACGCCGCCAATGCGCAGGCGCTTAGTTATTGCCGCCAGCGCCACTTACATAGATTGTAAAGTGTGTATGTAATTAGGGTAGGCGTTTGCCTAAAATTGTGGTTGATGTGTATGCATTTGTCTGCATGCGCACGCACCTTAAAATTTATGCAGCGCTAATGGTATATACATTTTTTATATTATTAGATTAAATGTACTCGTAAAATGTACGCTGCTGTATGGTGCAATAAAATATGTTAATGTAATTATATAAATATGTTAGTGATTTTGATTTATTGCAAGTGGTTTGCGTAAACTCATTGAGTTGATTTGCGCCAATGAGTTGACTAATGGGTTTTAATAAATCCGATTTTTAAGAGGATGTTTATCAACTATATAATTGCGAAAAAAATCATGAAATTTTATTCTTTTAAATGTACTAATATCGTTAACAAAGTAAAACATATTTGGTTTCAATCATTTAGTTTTTTACAACTAAAATTTTATAGCATGTTCACACTGAAACATAAACTGAGCTTAAGGTATTTTGTTTCAACGACAAGCGTCAATCGTTCAAATTGTTGTGTTTAAATAAATCAGAGTTTGTTTACTTCCTCTTATCTGAACTTTACCTACGGCAAAAATTTTCCCTACAAGGGGATCGCAATTTTCAGTAATGCCGCCAAATTGATTTTTGAGACTGAATGACTGAGGGTTACTCTATAGGGTGATTGACTCGGTTGTTTCAAATGGGTATTTTCAGGTTTTTTTTTATAAATTATTTTGCGATTTTTTGAAATCTTGATTTTTCGAATATCGAATAAATCGTTTCATTAATCTCTAAACCCGGTTTTTACCCTAAAACTGGTTTAGCCTTTGAGAAATAATTGAAATATGGCAGCACATCGACTTATTTTACATCTATTATATTTTTATTGAAACAGCAGTCAGTAAGGCATTATCAAATTGTTCAAGGTTATCCATTCTTTTATGAGTATTTTCAATATCAAGTTTTATAAAAACTAAAGAACAAAATAGATCGACTTCATTTACTGATGATTCAGTCATTTGACTTCAAAACATTTATGCCGAAATTCAGTAATTTAGTATAACCTCAAATCACAAAATTTGAGACTATTTAAGAGCTGGAGCTTATTGCATTTCCCTTATTTTACGTCACAATTAAGAGACTTTATTTTGAGAGTAGAGGCTTTATTTTAAGACCACTTAATGAAAACTGGTCTCAAAATTATCACCTGGTGATGAGCAGGTCACAAAAAATTACAACAAAGACAAAAGAAAAAAACCTGAAAGCGAGGAAAAGCAATTATCTCTAGCTCGTTTTGAGACTTGAAATGAGACTGAGTTACAGAATTCGGGTATTATACTACTCACTGAATTCTGATGTTAAACTACATTTTATTTTCAAAAGATTTCTCTCAAAGAAATGATTATGTTTAGTTATATGTACATTGTGGTAGCTTTTTCCTTACTAATAAAAATAACCGGTTAACCCGTAGTTTCCTAGATTTTAAAACTAGGAATCGGTTTTTCTTTTAATTGCAATTTTACAAATAATTCGAAAACATATTTTACAAAAAAGTCCCATAATCGAACACCATATTACACTCACACACAGTTAAATAGGTGTTTTCAATCTCGCATGACGGCAGTGGCTTCGAGTTTAGACTACCGCTTGCGATTTTGAAAGTTGCAAGTTCAAATCCGGCGGTTCAAACATAAAACTTCAAAGGTAGTTTCTTTGCTTTCTTTGTATTATTTTTGGAACAACATTTTATAAATTTATTTTTCTGCTTTAGTCTTGATTTAGTATTTTCTAGTTAAAAGAGTGATATTACTGAACTCGACGTATTTTTGCAATCTACTATATCAAAATGCATCTGAACGACGACGAATCAAAATTTATGGAGTGGCATTCATTCGCAACGTTTAATACAAAGTGTTTCTTATAGTTTTTTTGTGACAAGAAAACTACACTGCTATTAAATTTTGTGATGTTTTTGTAGGCAATGACTTCATTTGAACTATTCACTTCGCATCTACTTAGTTATGAATATATTTTTAATTACCTTTTTTTTAATGGTCTTTTTTTATTTTAACTTAGCGTTGCTTTTGTTGAATACGCCTTTGTAATGATGTGAATTTTTTTTGTATTGTTGTCATCTGAATAAATATATTTTTACCATGGCAAGAAAAGAACTTTCTCTTAAAAAACTTAGGTTTCTTTATTCACTGTTTAAAAAAAAAAAATATCGAATTCCTTTCGTTTTTTCGTGCATTTCTCATTACGCGCTGATTGCTTTTTATGCTTTTTTCGCTTTTATTTTTATTTATTTTTTTTACCCGCTTCACGCACTAGTTCCGACGAAATCGAGACAGTGTCACTGAAACTAAAATATTTCGGTACTTTTGTAGCACTCTTGCTTCTCATAATTACTCGCCCGCAACCTTGGTGCTCTTATACTTGTGTAGTAAATTAATTGACCTTACCAGTTGGTGGTGTATGTGCTGTTGACGTTGGTTTCTTCAGATTGTTGTTGCCACTTCTATTGCCTTGCAGCAGCCTAATGTTTTTTGTGCTTGGAATTTATTGCGGTCTTCCATTTGTGGGCTGCTGTTGCCGCTGGCCATTGTACGCACGCACACTTCTCTTATTTCTTTTAGAGTTGCACGCCGACTGACTGTCTCACTTTGTGTGCGTTCAGTGGTTATTTTAATGTAAATTTGTCTGCACTTCTTAATATGAGTTTAGCTATAATTATATTTAGATATAGTATACACGTATGGCAGCATGTTCGCTTGTATCCACTTATTAAAAGTTGTTGCCAGCAAAGATATTAAAAGCGAAACAACTTAGGCAAGTAAAAAGTTTTTTTTTATTATTAGAAATAAAATGTACATATGTAGATATTTACACGCTAAGCATTCACGCTTATTGCAATGCCTAGGCTAAGGGAAAAGAAAATACATTGCATTGATTATGAGAGCCATTGAGCATTAACGTAGTATTTCGCCATTTAAATGCAAGCATCCTTCGCATTCTGGTCATGTTACCTTCTTCACTTTCTTTGCCACTGTCTATTCATTACTCTCAAGCTACTTTCGCAAAGTCATAGTTCGTTAACCTAATAATTATATAATCATACATATGCGTGTGCACACTTGGTTCTTGTTGTTGTTTTGTGCTGTGGTCAATAAATTGCGATAAACATAGACTGCGTAGCAAACAAAGTCAACTCCTCCACATATGTACGAGTATTTAAATCGTTCATCATTGCTGCTTAGTTGTATTTTTCTAAGATACAGTGGCAGAGCTGAAAATTCGACTAACGGCAAATTACATTGAAGAAATGCACAGCGCCGAAATCGTGTTGTTTCTAAGCCCAGTTTAGGTAAGGGATGATGTGAAACTGTTCTATTGTACACGCATCGACTTGCCATCCTGTCGTGAAAACAAATAGAAAATTTAAATAATCAGCAAGTTATAAATTAAATCAACGATCCTTTAAATTAAATTTTGACAATATTTATGTATGTACATTTTATTTTATTGTTTCTAAACTAAAATGTGGTACATTCTCTTTATAAAAAAGAAAAATTCCACAACAAATGCAGATTTTTTTAGAATTTATTCTATTAAACATATTTAAAGCCCAATTTGAGTGTACGAAGTGTACAAAATTTATATGCTTGAAATCTCTTCAAATTACAAGTAATTTTTGAAAATTTTTTTACTAACGCTCCTTCGCAGTTTCTTCCATATAACTGGATAACATATTTATAGAAAACTGCGCAACACGGTCACGCTAAAAATTAATAGGTTTTAAAGTTAAAATTATTTTATTAAGCTTCTAGTTATATAAAAATTAGGGTTATTTTATTTTTTATTATAAGATAAACCTTTTTTATGGGAACATAATGACATTTTTAAATTAATTTTTTCGTAGTAAAATATGTTAATAAAAATATTGACTTATTTGACCATTTAAAATATTGGAATAAAAAAATTTTTTTAAATGATTTCTCATATTTTTAAAACGACTTATTAATAAAATTCAGGACTAGAGTTTTTTCTTAGAGTTCTATAATAATTTGTTTTCAATTTGATCGATTAAGAACAACATCTCGATCTTCTACGCATTCAATTGAATTACAATTTTTTGTATTGATTTACTTCATCTTCAGTCCAAATATTTATTTGCGCTACTGTATATTTGGTGTTATAATGGCGTTTCTCTTCAATGTTAGTAATTAATATAGAATTAACATAAGGATATATGCTTAAATGAATTAGTTGAAAATATACGCCTTTACATCGTGCCCTGCGCAGTCTTTGCTTGAGTTTCACAGCGGTACTCAACAATTGGCCTGTAATTAAATACCGATTTCAGCGGCGAATTGTCGGAGCACTAATTTAGTTCTACTCCTCTGACTGAATAACAGTTTGGGTTATTATTGTGTGTGGAAGATTTATGGCACTTCAATACAAAATCAAGCAAAAACGTATAATTCTTAATTACCAAAGTGTGAAATCTATTTATCATTGATAACTGATGTGATTGCTTAGGATTTGTTTAGTTAAGAGAAATTTTTAAGTTTTTTGTAAATGTAGATTAAATTAGCAGAGGCTGCAATTTAAAATATTGTCGCCGAAGCTTACCTTAAAGAAAGTTTAAATAACAAAATTTGTTAAAATATGCTAAAAAAATAGTTTGTGATTTAAATTTGGCTTTTGAATTTCGCTGATAAGAACGCAAATATTTTAACCATAAACTAATTTACCCAAAGTATCACTGAAAATCTAAATATTTTATTTTAATGAAAATATACAAACACAAGTGCGAATTTTAATTCGAAATGATATCGATCAAGAAAATGACATGTAACGAGAGAAGTTTCCATTGAAAAATTTACTTTGACGAAATATTTTAATCAAGTAAAATTAGTCAATCGTATTTTTTTTTGTTCGGAATCAAAATATATGGTACATAAGAATATATGTAAAAAATAAATATGCAAATAATGTCTTGCTAATTTATTTAGCAAAATTAAAAAAAAAAAATATTTTTCATTTCTATTTTAAAATTAGAAAATAAAGTCATTCGTACTAAATTTTTTTGGTAACGGTTTTTGAAGCCCTTTATTTTTAAAAAATCATTAAAAAAATAAACTTATTTAAATTTTTTTGGTTACAGTTTTTGAAGCCTTTTTTTATAAAAATAATTAAGTCCTTTTTATAAAAGTCAGAATAGTTGAGTTAATTATTATTTAAAATTCTTATTTTTGGATTAAGATTTCCAAAATTAAAGCCAGAAGTAATAAGAATAAATTATTCCTCACAAAAATAATTGTTAAGGACCGATTTTTATAATGAAAATAGTAACTCTTACGGTTCTTTACATATAATTATACACTTAGAATATCGTTTTAAAATCCATTGTATGGAGCATCGATTAATAAATGTCTTTATAATCGATTTATTTTCGAGTTTTTCAGTGCCGCTTCGGATACACGAAACTGTTAAAAAATCTAGATAATTTAAATTACAATTTTATGCAAATAAATGTTGAACGCAGTATAGATTTTTTTTTAATCGCAGAAAATAATATAAGAATGGCTCATGAAAATATTTTGCTCGCACTGCATTGTTTAAAAATTTGTCGTAGTACAAAAACACAAAAGAATATTATCACAATTTTGTCAGTTAAAAATATAAGTTGTTATTGACTTTTGAAAGCAGTCTCTGTCATACCACACAAACACAAAGATTAATTATATTTTGATCTCAGCCAAAGATGGTTCATACGAGTATGCACATAAATATATCTAATTTGAAGTGTAAAGCCGATGGAGTGTGGTTTATGTGCGCTCAGCCAAAAGAAACCGGCAAAACGTACAAACGCAAAAACCAGTCCCACAATTTTTAATGGCGTTGATAAAGATTTGTGTGCTGATACTTACATACATACATACATTTTTATACACATTTCATTTCATATTTAATTTTTATTTTCACATTTATATTTAATCTTGGCTTTTCGCCGGCTACTACACATTGTTTACGCTTGCAATACTATTTGGCAAATGTGCGAGCTGCTGTTGGTGTAGCGAGCGTTGTGTATGTTGTGCGGTATTTTATGGTGAGCCAGCGTGTTGGTGGGCCGATGAATTCATCGTTTAGCTGGTTGGTTAGCTGCTGGTTGCTGGTTACTCGGTGGCTGGTTGGCTGGCAGTCAAGGTGAAAGTTGTGACATGCATCGCCTGTACGCTGCAACAGCCCAGCGCGCGGCAGCAACTCAATTGGTGGACACGCAACCTGTTTGCTTTGCTTTGAGAAATTATGCGATTTTTCGCTGTCCGCATACCACCAAAGGCGGCGGTTTATGTACCCATATGCATGTTTTTCCCCCCCTTTTTATGCCTTTGTGTTTGCTAACTCGTATTTAAACAACGACGCTACTAATTAACGCACTAAACATTTCGACTATTTTCACAAAATTTATATGAAACACGCTTTTGCTGAAGTAAATTTATGTGTATGAATGTGTATCAATTAATTATGCGCAGTGTAGGACGCTTTCCGCTTTCCGCATTCGCATGATAGCGTCTTGTTTATCCGCTTGCAAAGAAAGTTTGCGTTTTTCGTGCGCTCCAGCTAGAATATCCGGCTTTGGGGTATTTTCGCCATGCTCCCATACAATCATGCAAATATTGTAAATATGTGAGTTATCTTTTTTAACGTGTTATGTTTTATTAGTTTCTTTATTAATTCACTTGTTATTTGTTTTTGTGCATTTACAATTTCTTGCAATTTTTGCTATTTATCTACATGATTGGTAGCGAGCGCTCCGCTCCACGCTTCACTTGGCTGGTCAACACGGCCATGCGCTGGCGCATAACTTTTCAAGTACGATTTGTGAGTAGTACCATACGTTTGCAAGCGCGCCATTAAAAATGTTACAGATATGAAATGTTTCTTTGAGGCTTGTCTTTTACGTTTGACTGGCACTGAAAGTTGTCGATAATGGCACAGGAAAATCTACATTTCAACTGTGCAAACATTTCTCGTGAAATTCGCTGATCTTTAGCGCGAAAAAAATCGGACCACGTTGAGTGGCTTATGACATGAACGTCAGTTATGTTTGATTGCTGACGGGTGGCTGCTGGCACGAGACTGACTGCCACATGCACTCAACTTTAAATCAATAAAGTTCAGAGCTTTAATTGTTATACTTATATATATAGTATATAAGAATATGTACCCTGTAGAAATGTTCTTTGACTTTAAAAGGATTAATAAAGGATTGGAAATTTCTAGTGAATTTTTTATTATTAAAATATGATTTTTAAAAGCCTGAAAAATTTACACTTTAGTAACAAAAAATCATTTATGGCATTAGTGCAAATTTAAGTCAACTTTAAATTTCGAAAAATAATTTTTTAAATTTTGAATATGAAGTTTTAAATTATATTATGATAAAGCGCCTACGATATTAATTTTTATATAATTTAAGCTGATTATGCTAAGAAAGGATATTTCTTAGACTATTTAAACTTGCATTTTTAGCTACAAAACTGTTGCCTAAAATAATTTAAAATTTTTTTTTATACGTTTGAATTTTTGCGTAACTACTTTTGCATTTATTATAAATTTTGTATAAAGTATAAGTAAGTTTTTTTTTATCAGCTAGACTTTTATATTCTTTTAATTATTATATAAACAAAAGAAAACTAGTAAACAAATTTGGAAATGTGACGTATCATTATTATGCCGCCTGATGCGTAGAGTTTTCGTCCTCTTCGGCAATCAACTGACTATTCAACGATTTAGGGCAGTTTTCATGACTTCTTGTTCAAATACACCTAATAATATACGAGTATACAATTAATATTCACATATATTTTCTTAAGTACCTCTTAAGTGTACGAGTTTGTCGGCAAAATATTTCTACCCGCTTAAAATGTATATGTAAGTTGAGCAAAGCATAGGCCACTAAATATTTAATCTTCATAGAAATGTGCTCTTGCAGTTCTCTAATTAATTTTGTACCACAATTCGATCCTTTTTTTGTGCTGACTTTGCATTTGCACTTATAATTGCACCTTAGACTTGTAAGTCGTATTTACACATTCCCGTTTTAACTAGTGGGGCAAATTCTCTGTTGAATTTAATTCGTATGAGGAAAAGAGTAACTTGTATTCTGATCTTTTGTTGTTGTTGCTTCCGACAGGGTGTGAAATGATTAAAACCAAACTTGACAAGGGATGACGAAAATTCGTTCCAAAACCAGTAACTTGTAATTTGTTCTTGAAATATCAGCTTTTCTGCTCCAGATCATCTTGTACAATACTACCCACGCTTAATGGATCATAAAATTGCAGGCATACAAAAAGAAAAACATATAATTTATGGTTTGCATTACTTTTGCTACCCACAAAGTATTACTAAGATTTCGTTCTTGCTCTCCCCATCTTTTTTGTTCGTCATCTTATGTATAATCACTTAAGCAATACATCTTGCCCTACTGGGTTTACAAGCGCAAAAACACTTCCGTTCTAGGTACTCAGCTTGATGTCGTTGACAAAATCAAGCCTGCAACAACAAAGTTTTCTGCTCCGATGAAGCATTGAATTGACATTGCATTACAGTTGATGTTGCTGCAATTGCTTTAACGATGTCTGATAGAGTTGCATTTTTTGTCGTTGCTGTTTGTGTCACTGTCAACGTTAGCAATGTCAATGTTTTATTTTGCTATTGCTGCTTCTTGCGTTGTTGCTTCTGTTGCTGGCACCGAACTAGTCGTATGGACGAGTTTACATACATACATTACTTCGAAATGCATTCTGCCACTTATAGCTTTACTATTTATTTTCTTTTAGAATTGTTATTTGCAACGAATTCTTTTAGTTTAATCGTACCTTATTTTGCCGCTCCCTTCATGTTTTTCCGCTGCGATGGTTTTAAGATATATAAAGTATTTTTTTTTGTATGTTGCATTGAACCCCTTTTAAATTAAATTGACAACCCGAATGAAACGTTCATTGCAGTTCTATACCTATGCGATTGTTGTTGCATTTGTTTTTATAATATATGTATATTGTTCAAAATAATAGTTGTGCTGTGGTTCACTACAAAAATATAGCATACTCATATAATGATAAATTCGAACAAAACATTTAAATTTTTTTTATTTTTCATCTAATATTTTCAAAATTAATTTTTACAAGACCGAGGCCTCGATTTCAAAATATAAATTTTAAAGATCGATAAGCAAAATAAACACTTTTCAATTAAGTTTAAAAAAAATTTACAAGATTTAAATAATTTAAGATATTTTTGTCGGTTGTAAAAGCTAAATACGAAATTTACACCGAGCAAGGCACACTTATGGCCGTTTGCACCATCTCTGGTTAAGATTACCGGTGGTAAGCTGCAACAATTCAGCGCTTACTTAGCTGACGGATAGTCTAAACAGACGCTTTTAGTTCCGATTAAGCGTTTAACCGGATAAAATATAAATTAAAACTGACACTTCAACGTGGCTCATTTCTTAATATTTCCATAGTCCTGATAAAAGTCTACTGTACTCAACATAATGTACTCGTAAATGAAGGCACGAAATTATAATGCGAGATGAGCTTTGGCCTTGCGTGTGGGTTAAAGTATAGTGGAGAAATGTGTGGTAAGTTTAGGTTTGTGGAGAATAAGTGTGGTGAGTTTAGGGGTGGTGAGTGCAGGTATGGTAAGTAAAGGCTTTTGTCTGAAATATAAGCAATTTTTGTTATCCGCAACCATTTCCGTGTACACCGTCACACATTTTTTCATAAAATAACATAACATAAAATATCATAACTTAATATAACATTACATAAGATAGTAGCACATATAATGATTTAACATGACATAATGTAACCCGATATCTCCACAGAAAATAGCTGATGTTTTAACATCTGTCATTTTGACTGGAAAATATGAGAAATATATTGTCAAGTTTTATATGTGAGTTCGCTTTAATAAAGCGCAAATACGTTAAAAATATTAAAAGAAGTATGTTATTTCCCTCTCAAATACATAAACATTAATAAATGCAATAGAAAACAACTCAGTTTTTGCTTCTGAATGCGAATATCTTCGATGTATGTTGACCCCGCGAAGTTTACGGCCAAATGAAAAATTAGCTGTCAAAGTAACAAAGTGGCATCTTATTCCAGGCAAAAGATGTCAAGAAATAAACTCTGACATATATTGCTGACATGGAGAAATAAGCGGTCTGCAATGACAATATATTTCCTGACATATATTTTAGGATATAAACTTTTTATTGTGGAGACGTGCTTTAACGCAACTTAAGATAACATAATTTAGGCGTTGTGAGTCTTGGTGTGGTGAGTTTTCGTGTGATGAGTTTAGATGTGCGCACATTAGATTTTTTGAGTTTAGTTGTGGTAAGTTCGGGTTTGGTGAATTCAGGTTTGGTAAGTTCAGTTTTTGTGAGATGAGAATAAGTACTGCCTTTAATAACTTCCGTTTATACCAAAACATTCCGCACAATTTTCGTTGCATTCACTGATTTTGCAATTTACTACCGCTGCTGAAGAATTTTCAATCCACAAAAAATAAATTTGCTACTCTACTCTTGCTATCTGTTAGATGTAACTTTATTTAAAAAAAATATAGAAATTAATTAAAAAAAAACTTTGTAGCACTATTATCATTTTGAACACAACTGTGTATGTATATCTAAACTTATACTTACATACATATGTATATAAATAATATACTGTTTAGATTGCTATTTCTTAAACTGTTACCAGCAATGTCATTTACAATTCACAATTTGTTCGACTGATTCTGTTCATGTCGATTCTGTTGCAGCTGCTGCTTCTTTTGATTACGAGTATTTTAGTGCGGCAGCTAACAGTAGCATACTGTCATTGACAAGCAAAATGCTACACACACGTAAGTATATACACATGTACAAACATAAAAAGTATATACTCGTAGCTAGTTTATATGTGCAACGAGCGTGAAGTAAGGGGCAAGTATTCAGCGCTTGTTTGGCAATGCGCACATTTGCAACATGTCAGGCGTATAGTGCAAACAAAAAAGTTTGCTCAAAAATAAAAATGTGTGATAAACATGAATATTTGCTCATTTGGGAATCGCTCATGTTTGCACTTTGTTTCACAAAGATATGTACATACGAGTATGTACATATGTTCTCTACCAACACTTGTACTAATCATTTCATGTGTGCATAAATACGAGTATTTAGTAAACGCGCTCGTAACTTTTCTAACGCACGCTCTACCTTGGCTCCCTGCTCCTCCTTCTCAGCTTGCTGCACAAGCCGCTCACAGCTAAAATTCAACTTGGCTAAATGTGTCACAGCAACACCATTGGGTATTGCAACAACCAGCTACCAACTGGCCACCGGCAACTAAATACATCAACTAACAAGTTACTGCACCTTCTTTTGCTCTCTGCTCACCACCTCAAGTTCTCCTCTAACAGCTGTTGTTGCGTTTGTTCTTATGCAAGATTTTTAGAATTAACTACTATTGGTTTGTTTAATGTAAGGCGTGGATTTATTATGAATTTCGTGGCAAACGGTTAAAACTATTTAGCACACTTGATACTAGTTTGGCACTAGAATTCGTGACTGGTTCAGTAAATTTACATAATTTTTAATAGCAACTTGTTCTTTTACTGTTGATAGGTCAGAAGTTTATTAGTTCTAATGGTTTCAGTGGTATTGAATAAGGTGGCCAAAGAGCTAGACAAAGATTAAAAGAGATTTTTAAGTAAGGAAAACGAACTTGTACATGCAAATAAATGTTTAACTGCTTTCAGAGGAGACTTGAGGAAATCATTGCAAGAAATAAAAAATAAACCAGAACCGTCAAAGATATAGAAAAATTTTGCTTTTTTGTTAACACTGAAATATATATTTTACGTCCGGGTGAAATTTTTCTATTGTTTTTTAAGCAACTTCCCTTTATGCTAGAGACTTGAAGCTTCAAAGACAGTTCATAATGATAAAGCAATATCCCTAATCTCTTAAGTGCCACAGGACTCGAATTGTTCATACAGTCTGCATTTATAAATCTTACATTATAGCGCGGCGTTCTTCACATTAAGGACATTTAGAGAAGGATTTTTATAGAACAATAACTGATTTAGTGTTACAGGTATTAAGGTAATCGCATTCCGATTTTGCGTATAATTTTTAAGTTGAAAGAAGCAATCAATATAAAATTAATTTCTAAATGATATTTCTTTGGGCCAAGCTTTATTCAATTGAACGTTGTAATAAGGAGCTTTACGGAAACTTTGTTTTACTTTTCATTTAAACCGGCTGTAAAGCTCCTTATTATAACGTCAAATTAATTTCATTTATTTAATATATTTAAAGTTGTTGTTCATGTAAGACATTGGTCTGTTAAGAGTATATCAATTTGATAATATTATTATCATTATATTAAGTTACATACATTAAATTATTATTAATAATATTGAAATAAGTTAAAATAAGTGAGCTCAAGGCTAACAAGAAAAACTTATATTTAGGATTTTAATTAACAAGATATACACAATGAGTCAATATAAGAAAGCTGCCAAAAAAGATACAAGTAAAAGGACAGAAGAGAGAAAGAAAATAAAACTAATCACAATCGCAGCAACTATATAGATCTAAGGTAATTATATATCATCACCTTGTAGTTACTCCTATTTATTACATTTTTAATGGACATTTTGAGAACAATCTACATATGGGCAGCACAAAGAACTGATAAGCATTTATGCATAAACAGTTATCACTTGGCCATTTCGATATGGCCGACAAATCACTATTTATTTAAAACACAAATCTTCGACAAGACCAATACGACTAGACAAATACACTTGTACGTATATCGTCGGCATACACATGAAGATTAACATAACTAAAAACTGAGAACACATCATTTACGAAAAGGCTTAACAAATGAGGACCTAGGAAGATCCCTGTAGCACACCAGCTGAGGCAGCTTTAAAATTAGAGGAGACATTTTTCCCCTTCACTTTTTGCACCCTGCCTTCAAGCTAGCCTATTATAGATTTTAAGGAGTTGTCCGAAGAACCAAAAAAATTTTAACTTTCTTACATAAAATATGATGATTAACCATGTCAAATGCCGCATATAAAATTTTAAAATATCGGTTGTTTATTAATATCGATAACATAATTGTACTCTGACAAATCTTAGAAGTAAAAACTATAAATCGAATAAAGTTCTTTATGTGTTTACTAAAAAACTACAAATAGTCTTCATAAACTTTGATTATAAATAGTCTTTAGCTATCATGGTTATTTGTTCTTCCGAAGCTATATTTAAGCTTTACGAGTAACACCCGTTAAAATTTTATTTCATCAACTACGTAGCTGCTAATTTAAGATTGATCATACTAAGTGATTATTGAATAATCGAGTTCAGGTATGCATATCGCTTTTTTTATAATTTTTCATATCATTTAAAAATAAAGTTTATCTTAATTATTACACTATTATTAAACCACTAACTATTAAAAAACCTCTTCTTAATTCGTATTCATGTATGTGGATATAAATGATAAGTCAACATAACGATTTACTTAGATAATATTTAGTAGTCCATTGGAAGCGTAAAGGATTAAATTAATATTTAATATCAATATTTTTATTAATTTATAAATGTTTCAAAAATATTCTTAAGAAAAGTTTCATGAAAATGCCCAATGTAGGTATGTATATTCAAACATGTGTGCTAAGTAATGACGGGATGCTTATTATGTCAAAACTGCTTTAACGCATAAATACACGTTGAATAGCTTAAACGTCTACAGAGTAAACATTCAAGCTTAGTCCATGGAAAGAAAAAATACCAAATATTTTTAAGTTATAATTTAAACATTTTTGTAACTACATATACATATATTAAGAAATAAAAATAATTGTTTCCTTACAACTTTTACGCAGAAGTATTTTTTTTTAAATTAACCAAATTTTTAAATGCAATTATTGTTGATTATAACGGATGCACAGCCCTTTGGCAAGCTTTAAAATCAAAAGAATGTAACGGTATGTCCCCCATAAGTCATGGGGGCAAGCAGAAAAACTATATACTATTTCCACATGTTTACAGAATGGAGTTGAAAAATTGCTAGAAGCGTAAACTTGCAAAAAAAATTACAAATGTTCAACTTTTATTATTTTTAAAATCATATTTTTTCACCTTATATTATGTCAATGTTAGTAAGAGAATAGTAAAATTACTGATTTATCTGATTCGCAGTTAAAGTTCTCAGCGCTTTAATAGCTTTCTTTTCTACTTAATTGGCGCTATAATTGCCTAGGTAATTTTGACAATTTTGACTAAAAAAGGTATTGTATTTTTGCATGCAGATATTTATGTTAAAACAACGCCATTTAAAAAAACTATCAACTCTCACCGACTTTTCTGATTTCTGGCAAACATTTAAATATTCAAAAATTACTATTACTAGATGCTAACATTGGTTTAGCTAAATTCTACCAAAATGAAAATATTCTAAAATGTCATTTAGCTTAACTACGGTTAGTAATTAATTTGTCTTTACCTGCTCATTTGGGACATCTCAACTGTAACTAATCGACTTCTCCCCATTCCAGAAAGTTCACTACATTTTTTGGGTCAAAAGTTCAACTTTAAATAAATAGCCACTGCTATCTGCTAAACGTTTTTAAAATTAATTAATAAAAGACAAACGCGCTCACAAAAATGTACACACTATCACCAAATCTTATAAAAGTCAATGATCACATAGCGGTTGTGTTGTTCTTTACGAATATACTAACTCACTTATGTAGTTCTTTAACCTACTTCGCTCACAAAACAACCTCTCGTTTATTTTTCTTTCCTGCTTTGATAAGCCATACACTCAGCGGGTGTCCCAATTCTCTTAATCTTGCCTATTGCCACGCATTTGTGTACGGCCACCAGTGGTGGCCAAGTAAAGTTGGTCAAATCGACATTTTCGCTAGTTGTAAAAAAGAAGTGGCCTAGCAGCATACTTTTGCGCGCCACCATAACTTTGTACATCGCCATCACCGCTCTACCTTGCTCATGCTCGTAGTACGGGTACAGCAGTAATTCGAGTAGCGTAAACTAATCAATGAAAATGCCAAATGGCGCAGGCGCATTACGAAGCGAATAAACTAGACAGGGAATACTCGCAGGCAAGGAGGTAAGTTAAAAAATAGCGTGGCACACTTTTCGTGACAGCCTTTCGGCCTTTCGGTCTTTTGGCCGCCGCACAATGCATGCCAACTACATATGTAGTATACTCGTATATGTATGTGTGTATGTATGAAGGCCTCCTTGCCTCCATACAAGTTTGGTATATGTGTTTATCGGTCTGATATTTATTACCAACAAATCAACAAGGAATTTTTCCGTTGCCACTGGTACTTACTATTTTTGTATGGCTTATATAGTGCTTGTCTTTGCTACTTTGAAAGCTGGTATACGAGTAACTACTTACTCAATGCAGTCAGTAACAAAAGCAATCGTGCAATCTAGAACCGGCCGCAGCATTGCATTGTCGTTGCAGTCAATCAATGGTTGGAAGCCGTTAGAATGTCCCGTTTTAATGTTTATTTTACGAAAGCGCTCGCCTATATCTTTTTGTCTCCCGCTAGCTTCTTGCCCGCTGTGTCTCAACACAGGTTGACCACTTCATGCCATCTATGGCTATAGGTATACATACCCAATTGGAAATTATCGCCGTTTTAAAGATCGATTTTCCGATGCGAGTGAAGTTTCAGTGGTTCTATCAATCAGTTCATGATGCGGTTGAGAATAGAGGTTTTATGACGAAAACGAATCAAACAAGGCTACTTAGATGTACATATATGAATTACAATTAAAAGTAGATTTTGAAAGGAGGACATTTTTCAAAACAAAACAGCGTAAAAAACATATCTTTCTTGCTTGCGGAGTCTATTCAATTGATTCATGCAGTTGACAGCATATTTTATTCTCCAATAGAATACGTCTGCAATTCTTAGCTCGCTTGTAAAATTATTTAGAAATATAACTCTACTTTTTCTCCTCTATCTTGCAAATATTAAATATTCGGTGCACTCATAATTCAAACAGAATAACCTTAGTTTAAATTAAGGGTATTTTTATAAATATGTATTGAGCGTTTTGATTTCCAACCGGGTTTTTATGCTCGCTCTTACATACATATATGCGGTATGTATGTTTTTATAAAAATATGTACGCCTGCTTAAATGTACATGGCATGCTTTTGTTTTCTGCTGCAATGCAACTGGTTTGAGATCCACTTCATAAATATTTAAAATTACCAATAAACTGTGCACTAATGCTTTTGACATTCTTCTTGGCCTCTGTGCAGCAACAGCTGCAGCGCCTATCGGGCGACCAAGTGGCAACAACGGGAATTCTTTGACACAGTTTTGCATTTTAATCCCAACTAAGCGCACAAACGTTTAACCGAAGACGCCTACAGAAAAGCGTTCACGACACTGTGTGTTCAAGAATGTTGCTTTCAAATTCTTAATAAATTAAAATATACGAACCAATAACCAACTTTTTCACACGTCCATTGAAAAATTACTTAGAATTACTTTTGGATGAATGGCTGGCTTTGTTAGTAAAATAAATTGGCGCATATGTCATGAAATGAACCACAATGATTTTTACTAGGTGGCAATACATAGCAAAAATGATACGTCTTGATAAAAACGACATGATAATGCCCGATTTTCTTTGACCCAAATTACGCGATGTAGTCGTAGACTACTTATAGCTTCAGCAGTGAGAAAACCATATGCCTGCAAAGGTTACATTTATATCGATTTGTTTGCGTTTTCGTTAACGTGCATGAAGGTGACCGAGGTTATAAGTTTGATTTCGAAAAATGCGAATGTAGTTCATATTTAGACCAGATACCGAGCGAAAAAATACTTGCGCACCCAAGCAACACCTTAAATATGTTAATAACTTGTTCATCATAGGTATATACACCATAGAATAATTACTACGTACTCCAACGAATGAGAAAGATAAACAAAACTATAAAGAATTAGAAAGCCGAAACTGCTTTATCCCAAAACCAAAATTGAAAAGAGATGATGGAAACGATTCGAAACTTCAAGATTATCAGAGGGAAATAAGTGTAGCCTCAATTCCAAGTTGCTATAGAGGTAGATGGGCCATTTTACGTCAATATACAAAAATAAATATTATAAGAGTTTCACGTTTATCGATAACTGTGTTTTTTTAATCAAAAAGTATTTAAAAGCGCTCAAATTGTCCCCTGTATTATAAACAAGGATCGAAGAAGGTATAATCGAAATTGAAATGAGAGCAAAACTTTTGTGATTTCTTTTTCACAAGAACTTAAGTAAGAATAAAATTGTCGAGAAAGTTGTAAATTAAAATTATAGAAGAACGATACTTTGAAACGTGCTCAAACATTATTAAAAATGCTTTCGAGAACAAAAGCTCTAGGAATCTTCCCGCGAATAAAAAAATGGGGAATAAAAGTATAGGTAACGTTATGCAAAAAACGAAACGGAAACAAGTTTTTTTCGACATCAATCAGGAAATCCCCAAAAAGTAAAAGTAAAACCTTCAAGAAATAAAGATTTGGAGACCGCAACAGCATTCCTCTTTATGCAAACAATTGCCATTTCAAATTATTATTTCAGTTTGAAACTTCGGTGGAATTTATTATGTAACCAATAATTTAATCAAAGCGTCATTATTTGAAGAAAAACAAATGGATAGCTATTGCAATTATTCTTGTTGTATAACTATTATATCAAAGTTGTATAACTATTATATCAACGTTCCCTCCAGAATTTCAAGAAATTTCCGGCCTCTCTTTCTGAAGCCATGTAAAAGTAATTTTGAGTTAAATGAGCCACTCCGTAGTTTGTGTCAGGATTTTAACACTCACTCCGGTTCTTTTGATATTTCAGACTCACTTTATTACATTAAGAAAACTATACTCAATCCTCTCAATAATTAATACATACATACATATACATATATTACTATTCGATCAGCTGATGAGCATTTGTTCTGTAGCTGAACAGTTTTAGATCCCGACACTTCAGTTATTATTTACGATTTCCTCAACATAATCCAACTTTCTCTTTGACCTCTATAAATCATCGTATTATTGAACATACAAAAATAACCAAAACCTATGTGTACTCTTGGGTTCTATATACGGTTAGTTCACCTTAATGCTAATTGGTAGGAAACGATTTTTCATTCCTATTCCCAGTAGAGCGTCCACTTTTTCTTAACGTTTAGTCCTCAAAACTTTTATTCTCATTTTGTTCTTGAACAGAACATTCCCTAAACTTTTGTTTTTATATGATTTTCCTTGAAAATCTTGGCGATACATTCATTCTCTTTCTGATTTTCTTGTTAGTTTTGTTCCCACTTCGTTCATATTGAGAACGTTCACTAGTCGTTTTTCACGGAAACGTTCTCGAACTTTTTGTTGCCCGTTTGTTCCCATTTAAATGTTTCTTAATACTTTTGTTCCCATTTGGTTCTTTTCTGGGAACGTTATTGACATGTCATTTCATTCTTTAGCAGAAGCAAACCTTAAGCGGCAACTGATTTTAATGAAAACAGAAAAGAGTTTATAAAAGCAATGGTGTGTAACTTTAGGTAATAAATATTTTTTTACCTCTATTTCTTTGTGGAATATTTCAATCAGGGTACCAACCCAACTTTTATTATTACCATTTTTAACACTTTTTATACTTTTCTTAATTTTTAAGTTTTACTGTATTCATCGTTTATCGGTTCTAAGCTTGATAACTTAAAAATTTGCACATTTTTTTTTGTTTTTGTTTATTCTAATATACATATGTATGTATATAGGTAAATATATAGAATATATAGAATATAGAATCTGTGTTCATACATACATAAGCAAGTAGATAGTATGTATCTACTCACCGTCAGTTTATCGCATTGATTCGTGGCCAACATTTTTGCAGTTAACCTTTACCAAATGCGACTTTAGCATTTATGAAGAATTCAACTAATTAAGAGAAGTGGTTTTTGCGCACGCGCAGCCGCCAGTCAGCAGTCAACAGAGACAAGCGACCGAGAACAGTCACGTCATGCCATTGCATTGCATTTTAGCACTGCACTGCACGCGAATCTATTGTTGAGAAATTTTATTTAAACCCACTATTGCGGTTTGCTTCAACTTTTAGTTGCATACTTCTGCCGCTTCTTTGCATCTGTACAGGCGTTGTCGCCGTTACTGGCTTTCGTATTGTATTAGCTTTGGTACTTTCATGCAAGATTCTGTAAACGCATTTAATTTATGCCTTAAAGCGGTTCTTTATCGTCAAGCTTGATTGCAGACTAACATTGCAACTCGACTCCATTCAATTGTTGCTTGATCAGAGCGCAGCTGTGTATCTTTATTAAGTATGCACATACACATATGTACACATGTATGTATATATGTATGTACGAGTAAACTCGTAGAACAAATTATTACCAATGATAGTAGGTTAAAAAAAAAATCATGTATCTAAGTAAGTAACTCGTTTTTTTTCATGTAGATAGTGTCTGCAACGATTTTAATGGTCAGCGTATTGAAAATACTTGTTTTTCCTTTCTTTCTGCACGCTAGCAGTAATGACCTTCAGCGCATTTAATAGTTGGCGATTAGCGGTTGAGGTGACACTGCTGTATGGATTCTAACATTTTAAAGTTTTATTTTTTTTTGTATTTGAATGTGTGTTCATTTTTTCTACATTGGTTGACTCAGTCGTATGTAGTCTAATGTGCACCATGACTTTACGGTTTTTTATGAGTGCTGTTGTTTCTCTACTTGTTTGCACAATTCATTCTAACTCTGTTTTTTATTTCATTCAAAGCTCGTTTATGACCGCACATAATTTAGTATTGTACTGAAACTTGGCGATACGTATTTACACAGAGGCCGTTGTTATGTCTTTGCATTTGTTGTTGCTTTTTGCTTTTCTATGTATTTTTTATTCATCGCATTGTGCACTCATTGGTTTACAAAGTCGCTTCTAGTTATACTAGTGTACATATGTTTTTTATGGGATCACGAAATTTTGTGTAGGTTTTTAAAAATACTTCCTGGAAACAAAAGATCTAAGAAGCGAACTTGACTAGTATGAGTTAGTTGAATGGAGGAATGCTTGGTCCGGTAATTGTCAACAGTAATTTCACACATATGTTGATATGGATGGAAGCATTCCGCCGACACTCTTTTTGTCAAAACTGACCCTTAAGAGGTCAACGTTAAGTAATAATTCCCAGCAATTTTTTAATTGCATGTGCTCTTTTTCATGTAATTGTCCGGCAAGATGTTAAAAATGGCATGAGGGTACATAAATTATCTAACTTGGTTAGAGCTACTGTTTTCTATTTAAGGGTAATATTAGTAGCACCATTTTTTATGTATATATTTTCTTGATAAAGAATAAACCCTTTTTGGATTTTGTAAATTACACGATGTGCCTGTGGCTCAATTAAAAAGTTAATGTTATGTATGAACGTTGTATTAGATTCTATGGAGATTAAAAAATTAGCTTTTGTTCGATGGGTCTTCTATAGATGTTAACTTACAATCTGGTCTTGCCAAATAAGTATTATAAAATTAAACAAGTAAAATAAGGCTGTCTTCGGCTATGGCAAAATCTTCATACCTTTCATGAATGAACGAATTGTATGGGAGCCAGATGTTATATTTCTTCGATTTTAATGATTTTGACTGATTTTATAGTCCCAATAATAATTCATATTTTTGGAAAATTTCAATTCTTTAGTGGCTTAAATCAAAAGCACCAAAGTGCTAAATGCAATATCTAAACAATCGGTTGTATGGTAGGTATTTACATATTTTATTTCTCTGATCTTTATCTCGGCCAAAGACTGAGCTATATAGTGTAAGCGCCAAAATTATGTTATTATTACATATGTATTTTAAAAATATTTTCTAAGAAATCTGAGCAAAACCATTATAAATATTTATGTGAACAAAAAATTCTTTCGTATTTCTTAACCTTTTCTGTCATTTTATTATTGATCTTTTCGTTAGCTTCAATGCAGTGCATAAAGCATTTTTCTTTGGTAATTAACATAATTTTGTTTAAAGTATATCCTTCAGGTTTCATCCTAATGTAATGACCAAAGCACTGAGAACATTAGAACCAAGAAAAAAGTCAAAATAAAATAGTGACATGGCGAGAAATAGGGAAAAAGAGTCATAAAAAAATTATATAAACGTCTAGTTTACAAGTAAAAAAAAAAATAATTAAAGTACATAGTTTCGTTAAATGAGTTTTTATCTTAGAGCCTGCCACTTTATACATATTTGGATTCAAGAATGACAGAAATACAAATTGCGACCATCGAGCTGATAGCAAAAAATTATTGATGTAGTAGTAAGTAGTATACGGCGAATGGCAGAGCAAAGAAGAAATTGTAAGAAAGAAGAGGAAATAAGCTCGTTTATCTTGATCAATGCTGCCGTCTGTTTAGCCTATAAATGAACGTAACACATAGTTGATGTCAAGCTTGACCTCTTCATTGAAATGCATATGTGCTTTAAGGTATTAGAATTTCCTACCATAGCCGGTTATAAGCACACGATATTCTATAAAAAATGAGGTTTACCCAAATAGAAGAAAGACTTTTTATTAATTATAACTATCATTATGTGTGCATAATATGCGATATTAATTATTCTGATTTATAAAAATTTTAGCGAAAATTCACATCATAACAAAGTGTTTCAAATAAAAGTTTTGAGACAACAGAAACGTATAACGAATTCTCTCTTCATAATTGATTTAACTGTTTATTTTTCATCGCAGATGCATGTACATACATACATATGTATATTCTGTATGACTTTAAAAACGAATTAAGTATTTTATAAGCATTGCTATTAACATTTTCTTATAATAATAATACAAATTTGGCGGTTGCTCTATATAGCTGAGTGTTTGGCCGAGCTGCTCCTACAGTTTGTGGTGTGCATCTTTATATTCTACCACCAATGGAGGGACCTACAATTTTGTGCCGACTCCGAACGGCAGATGTATTTTATGATAATCTTTTTTATGGCAGTAATACCCTCAGAGGTTTACCATTGCCTGCCGAGGGGTGACCGCTATTAAAAAAAAACTTTTTTTATGATTTAGATTTCACTTGCCCTGGCCAAGATCGGAACCTCGAACTCACCGGCATATCAAGTTATAGCACGCACCGCTACTCACTTGACCACAGCGGCCACAGCATTTCCTTTCTTCTACTTTAAAAATTAAAGTGTGTCATACTCCTTTGTTTGCAGTTAGCTTGTCATTTTGTGTGTTGGGAAAAAATTAATTTGATTTACGATCTACGAAACTGCTGCTAATGCTTTACAAATTTCTGCAATTTAACGATTCTTGCTCCCCACAGATTTATTGCATTTCAAATTTTCTTGCTTTCTGGCAATTCGATTTTACTGTCGCAAGCGTTCATTGCCCTTGGCATCCCTTCGTCATTTACAATTTGTAAGCATTTTGTAAAGTGGTCTGAATCATCAAGTTTGCATTTGAAATTGATACGATAATGACTGAGGAGAGTGAGCTTGGCACATTGTAAATTACAATTTATTGTTTATTTCGACAAATTCAAATTCTGCCCTGAATTTGCAGTTGTGCAAAATGTCAATTAACCTCAATTCAGCTCACGTAGCGCCGCCGTCACCGCAAAGAGGGCGACCATGACGCAAACTAACACAATACTAATTATTTTTTTTTTTTTTTTTTTAAGTTTAAGTGCGTATATGTTTGAATATTTTATAAAATACGCGTGCGCGAATTATTTACTTGCGCTTTGGTTTTATTAGCCGCCCAAATTATTGATGCCGTGAGAAATAGCATTGAGTATTTGACTAAAAGTTTGAGGTAAAAAATTCATTGTGGAAATCGCAATTTTTACCTTCTTGGATAGCACTAAATTTATTTCCGATGCATGGCTGAAATTGAGTTTTGAAGTACAATCTCCTTAAGGAGCTTTAAACAAAGGTTATGAAGTCTCTGATACATTTTTCTAACAATAAAACTTCAAATTAAAATTAAAATTGATAGAACACCAAATCTCTCAGGTTTCCCAACAACATAAAAAGATATATCTCACATAATATAAACTAAGAAATTTCAAGATTTGCAAAAAAATATAATCTTTGGAAAAGAAAAAATTGTCTGCCTAATATTTATTTTGCACATTTTAATCCTATTTTTAACGACCTTTAATTAAAGATGTTTGGTTACGGATCAAAACAAATGTACATATATAAGTAGAAGTCAATGGTTTAAATTTACTGCACAAAATTCTTCGGCAGCGATAGTTTCAGGCCAGATGTTTTATTTTAAGTTCCTTTACAAGTACTTGATTTTTAAATTAATTGTAGTTTCGGGTATATTATTTAAACTTTCGTTAAATTAATTGTAGTTTCGGGTATATTATTTAAACTTTGAATCGTCCGTGAAAGCCTCTAGACTAGCACTGGCATCGTTTAATTGGAGTTTGTGTTGAAGAATTTTATATTTTGATATCAAGAATTGTTAAAAGAAGAAATAAAGATAGAAAATATGATAAATTAAAATGAGTATATTTGTGTGTAAGTATACGAGTATTATCCAATATATAAAATATTGATTAAAAACAGAAAAAAAAAATCTGAATAAATTTGAGATATTGTTTTGTTTCATGAATGTCAGAATCATGAAAGTTAATCAAATGTATTCGTAATATTTTTAAGCTCGCGCCTTGCTTCTCTGCAACATAGATCTTTAATGTCCGCCTCAAATAAGCAAAAGCATTAAAACCACACGTCTAGTCGTAAATTACGTTGCTGCTGCACAAAATCAAGGTTAACACGTACGACCTCTTTCTAGGACACAACAAAAAAAAAAAAGTAGCAGCGAAATCATCGCCGACGACGACGACGACAGCTCTAAATAAACACAGTCCAACGTATTACTGAACGAACGCTTGGAGTACTAAAGCCAGAATAAATCACACTGTCGTGTCAAATGCAATTAGAGCATAAAAATAGTAAAATACAAAATAAAGTGAACTGCTGCATAAATAATAAACACAAACAATAAGAAAATCAAAAGGAAAATTTTGCGCTGAATTATTGGAAAAGTGAAAGAATAAATATAAGCGTATTTCAATATCAATAAGAACACGGTTAAACATAAAAAGAGAAAGGTAGCGCATAAACTATAAAAGCCAAAGGTGTTTGTATTGCAGCCGTGAACAGCGAGTTAGTTGCTTCCCGTGCTTCTTATGTTGCTTCCCGTTCCATTTTGTCCATCAAGCTGACCAACTAACTAAACCACCTGCAATTCAACAATCACCCGCTGCCACTCAAGCAATTCATTGTTGGCGCATGTAAATTATTAAGAAAAGCACAATGCATTCGAGCCGAGTTGCAACAACAAAAACAAGTTGAACTAACTCACAATCATCTAATCAACAGCAATTTAAACACTTGCAGGTACACCTTTGCATTGTTTCTTCATTTTATTTTATGTTTCGATTTTTCTTTATTATTGTTTTTGCCGGCAAACGCCACAAATCCGAGGCGGCACTGCATAGCTGTTAATGCGTTTAAGCCACCTCACTGAGTTGTTAATAAGAACTTTACAAAAGCTCCAACAACAAAACATGATTTACAACTTTTCATTTTCTAAACAACTGAAAGTTCTATTTTTCTGCATATTCTATTTATTTTTTTTGTTTTTCATTTTGACCGCATTAACTGCTAAGTGTGCATTTGCCTTTGGTGGTTGTTGTTATTTTCGTTTACTCCTGAGTTATTATTATTATTTTTTAATGTGCTCGATTTAGCTGATTGTCTTCTAATTGCACTTGATTGCTTTTTAACATACATATGTACAAACTAATTAAATGTTTTATTTGACATAGATCTCTGTTGAGATTTGTTTTCTTATAGCTTTGTTGCTAATTGTTTGTTAGCGATGAATTTGGGTTTGTTTTATTAAGATAGTAGGCATTAACTTATAGTTTTCATTATTTCTTACTTCACTCTATGGCTTGGCAGGATATTTTAAGCATATTTCTTACACATTCGTATACATAATTATAAATCTTTCCTGATTTTTTTTTAATTTTGCACACAGTCAATGGAAAAATGCCGAGAAGCATTTATAAATTTTTTTCGAAAACCAAAGGTATTATTAACCCACATGTAGGTTGCACATTAAAAAAAAAAAAAATAAAAGTTTACAAAAATTGCCAAATAATCTTTTTGGAACAATCGACGTAGACTAAATTAAAATCCAAGATGAACCATTTTGGGCGCACGAACAAAAATTGTGTTTATACTAACATACTCGTATTCCAATATTTTATATTATTTTATATGTTCCTAAAATAAATACTATTCTACAAAGGAAAGCTACATGCCTTTTAAAATATTTCTCTTGGATGCAAATTGTTACAACCATTGCGACAGAAACATAAACCGACAGTTCACATTTATACATTTCGATTTGAAATTGATTTGTATTATTCTTTTGAGTGAATTTTTGCCGCTGATGAGCATAGTATAAATAACTAATAGATTAAAAATCTGAAAACAAATTGTTCTCCTTTCTTTAACAAAGAAGTCATAGCCCGCTTCTTTTCCTTAAATAATATTAATATTATTGAGCAATTTTATATGCAAATAAAGTTTAAAGACTATTAAAATTGCGTTGCAATACATTTAAAGTAATAATTTGGCAGATGTATTTTATGAGAAGAGGCAGATGTATTTTATGCCGGGATGTGATCGCTATTAGAAAAAACTGATGCTTATTCCTCAATTGTCATATACAAATTTTTTTTTAAGACCAAAGGTTTAATACGTAAAAATTACTGAAAGAAATTTTAATTTTCAAAAATTGTGAAATATTAAAAAAAATTAAGGATAATGTTCGATACGTCTATTTACTACCCAAATTAATTTAAGAGTACTAAGTAAAAAAAAATTGTAAACTTGGTCGGTGTATCGTTCAATGAAACGCCCCTATACTTATATTAAATAAACTCTTTAACTGTGGATACAGTATTTTTTTTGTTTTTTCAAATTAAATGTTGAAACTCTTATGAAAATTGTCGATTATAATTAGAATTAATAATATGAATTTTTGATTTATTTCATATTTCTCATGCATTATATTTTGGGATGAAAAACTTTGAAGCTTCTGCAAAATTATTAAAAAACTATTTTATTTTTTGTTTTATTTTATTAAATGAAAAATAATAACACAATTTTTAATTTTTAATTAATTAATTAATTAATATTTTAAATTTCCACAAACTTAAGAGATCAAAAAGCCTATAAAAAAATATATTTATATACGTACAAATCAAACTGAATGGTGAAAATATAATCATATAAAAATTTATTAATGTTTTCTTTTACCAAATATTGATATTCACCATTATGGATTGTTTTATTTGTTTTTTTTGCAATTAATCTATGAAAAATTGTTTCCTTAAAGGAGTAACAACAAATTTTAAAATTTATATATTATAAAATAATTGTATTTCTTATTACCACAAATAGTTCCTAATTACAAAAAAAAAAACAAATTAAATACTCTTTTATACCCCGACTAATTCCATATTTTTTTAATTCTTATTTCAGAACAAAAACCAAATAGCAAATGCAAACTGAGAAGGTATGTAAGAGAAAATTTCAGAGTAAAGTTAAATCAAATAATCTCACGCTAATATCAACAATTACAACATATGGAATTTATAAGTTTGTTTATATGAGAGTATGTATGTGTGTATGCATATACATATATATGTACGTATAGAAGGTGCATTACTGAAACCAATTAGATACGGCACTCACTTTTCCAAACGATGCAAATTACTGCACAAAAAAAGATACTTATGAATGCGCATATAAATACCTACGCATATATGTATGTGAGCACGTCTATGTATGTATGTACATACATACAAAGTTTAGTGTGTAAATTTAAAAACGTATTTTAATTGCAAAACTTGCAGTTTCCAAGCATATAAATTCAATTTTCGCTTTCCATAATAAGTTTGGTAGCTGGCCATATGTAACAGCTTGATATGGTATGTTTGTACATTAGGGTGAACAAAAAAAATGTCTGCGATATAAGCAAAGTGCCTTCAAAAACAATAATCAAATGCATTTTTAGTAAATTTTTCATATTAACTATTTTTTTATAAATATTATTAACGATTATTTGTATTACAAAAGCGTTAATTAAATCATTGGTTATTATTCTGAAGAGAAACACGGTTAGCCGATTTAAAGTCGATTAAAAAACAAGCATTCTACACCATTTTCACGAAAAATTAAAAAAAAATGGGTATACGAAGGGGTGAGCGAATTAAAGCGCCGACAGCCTTTTTTTTGCCTTTTCTAAAAAAGAAAACATGTAGGTACACTAGGTCGGATGAGAAACATTATTACATTACCGAGCAAAATAATTTATTTTTCTGTTTCATCATCAATCGGAAGATTTATAATTAAGAATAAGCTTGGTTGTGTTTTTCAGTATAGTTAGCGATTCAAAAAGCGTAGTTTTCGGGGTTTTTTAAAGCTTTTGTTGGTTGATCCACATTATATTTGGAACTTTCACTTTAATAACTTAAATAAGATGAACTACAAAACTGTATATTTGAAATTAAAAAAAAATGGTTGGATTAAAAATCTGAAATTAAAAAAAAAATAGCAATATTTTAATTAAAAAATATTAAGAAAAACGTTAAATTTTATTCTTTTGATATTTGCAGTTTAATTTGCTACACTCGCAATATTAAAAAAAAAAAGTTAACTACATAAAACTTTGGAATTGAAATGTAAGAAAATAATACACTTGCAAATACAACCATCAGACAAATACTGGATATAAAATACATTTGTATCTGCACATGTATGTAAGTGCATACATTTATTAGTATGTATATACCTCATTACATGTTGAAGTTGTGTGCATTTGGCTTGCTAGGTGGTCAGCCTACGACCAAACACATGTTCGCGCCATAAACCACATTTATCAAAGAACATGCAATGAAGTCGATTTAGAATTATGGTTTACATTTTGCAGTTATTGTTTTTTATTTTTTATTTTCTGATGCCAATGTTAGATGCAGTTAACTAAAAGATCACTAGATAAATACATACATACATATGTGAAATTGTAAATTAATGTGGTGAGAGCAAGCGTCAGAAATAATTTGCACATACTCGTTTATGTACATACATAGGTACATATTTATTTATACGTTCAAACGCAGATATTATCGCGAACTGCTTATTTTTGCATACATACATACATACAAACATACATGTGCTTATGGCAAAAACGGAGTTTAGCCTGGCGCTGATGCAATCGCATAAATTGTACAAGTAGTCGTCTGCTTATGTAGATGGATGACTGGCTGTGAAATATGTGGAATAATTTTGATTAAGGCAAAGTCCGCAAAAGAAAAAAAAAAAAAGAAAAACAACAAGAAAATTAAAAGTTATGAGAAGATTCCAAAACACAAACAGATATGGCACGTATTGCGAAAATAGCACTCGAAATATGTTTACGAACATACAAATATACATACTTAGATATGTATGCATGTTCAACATGAACGCCAGTAGCAGTAGCTGCGATTTAATGCTTTTTATGTACATAAATGGGCTAACCGACAACCAGGAAGCATAATTCTCGCGCAAAGATGCGAAAAAAGGCATTAAAAAATCGAGTGAACGAAGCGAAGAAAAATGTGCAAGCAAAATATGTATTACGTTGCCTAAACATCTGTATGTACATATATACATACATATGTATGTTTGAACTAAAGTGCAACAACTGGCACGCGGCTTAGTGCATTGTACGCTTTAAGACAGATAAAGGCGTATAACTAAGCGAGCGTGAAGCAAAATGTGTATACATACTATGTACATATATATCCCACATGACAAGTAAAGTTGTGCAGCAGGCATCCATAATATTTATGTACAAGTACTTGTAAATACGCAAATAAATATGTGCAAACGTATTCTTCCTTGAAGCTTATTGCAAAGTGCATTGCTAAATTGATGTATTGGTGACAGACGTCAAGAAGATGCAGAAGCGATCGCTACTTTATTTCCATGCTTTCATATGAACATATATGTAGATAACCTTACATTTTCAGCGTCAGTCACGAATTTTTCTGCACTGCCTACAAACTTTAACTCAAGCGCAAATTATAGCTTCACCACATATTCACGATTTTCTCCAATTTTTTTTTTTCATTAAATTTCTGCTATTCTTCAATAAAAATGCAGTTCAATTTCTATTAAAAATTATATAAATATAAGTTTAAAACTTAAAAAAAAGTTTAACAAAATTTCATCAAAATTTTAAATAAAAAAAAACTATGCGAGTTACTTTTATAAGTAAGTTTAGACAAAAAAGTGCAAATTTTAATTGGGCACGAATTGCCGTTCATTTTTCACACATAATAAGTACAGCATTTTATTATAATAATAATAATAATAATAATTTGGCGCTTGCACTACACAGCTCAGTGTTTGGTCTTTGGTCTATATTCACCTACCATTTGTAGTGTTCGTCTTTATATTCTACCACAAATGGAGGGACCTACAGTTTTGTGTCGACTCCGAACGGCAAATGTATTTAATGAGAAGCTTTTTCATGGCAGAAATTCCCTCGGAGGTTTGCCATTGCCTGCCGAGAGGTGACCGCTATTACAAAAAAAACTTGTGAATAAGATTTTACTAGCCCTGGCTTAGATTCGAACCTCGAACCCAGCGGCATATCGAGTTATAGAACGCACCTCAACCCACTCGACCACAGCGGTCACAAAACCGCAATACCTTCCTAAAAAGTTACCAAAAGTCTACGTTTATTTGTCGGCTTTAAAGTACCGATTTATCGTAAAAACTTTAATGGACTGTTAAACTGCTTGCTGAAAAATATTAACATTTTTAAACAAATTTTTAATTGCTTTTTCTTCAGTTCTTTGTTTGAAAATGAACTGCAATTTAATTGGAAAATATCGAAAATTGAATTTTAAACAAATTAAAGAAATTTATCAGTATGTGGTGAATTCATATTTTGCAATGGACTTATCACTTCACATACGTACGTACGTGCATAATCAGTTATACACTTTCCTTCAATTACAAAACTTATCTACATACATATCTACAAACAAACAAAAAAAAAACAAAAAAACACTCAATCACCAACAACACTACTTTTGATTAAGTTCTCTGTGTGGTTGCAGAAAGAAAAAAACAACAAATTCCTTTGCCAATTTACTGTAAATTGACTTTCGTTTCGCTGTCAGCTTTTTCAATTCCCATTCGGTTTCTCGTTAGACAACAATCATTGAGTTACAGAATTGCTATTGCCAGTTCATTCAGCTTCTCATTTGCATTCTTCACTGCCAGACGGAGTAATTAAATTATGTACTCGTATTTCTTCTTCCTCATCTCAATTGATAAGCACAGCTGTGTTTGTGTTGGTGACTCAATGTTGCGTATACGCACCGTGTACCGTATTGCACATAATTTTTCGAGAAAGTTGTTTTAAGCAAAAAAAAAGACTCCAGTTGATGAATAAGCTTGTTTTGGTAAGCGAAATAGTTATTGTTAATGAGTTGAAAATCACTCCTAGATGCCTAACACGAATTTTTTATTAGCGCTTTAAATTTTTTATAATAGTCTTGTAATTTGAGCTTTTGCGCAGTTTTCGGGACTTGTTTCTGATAATATTTGCCAGATTCTCTTGAAAAGGGTATAAAATTTTCAACCGATTTTTTGAAGTTAAAACTCTTATGTACAACTTCTATTTTAAAGTTATTTTCTTCTTTTTGGTAAATTTTTAATTTCAGCCGAATTCTTCCTCATATGATATTTTTTCTTATTAGCTAGGGAAATAGTTTAAACAATAAAAGGTACCTTTAAACTTTCTATTTTCGATTTGTTCCTTTGTTTTTCAAAAAGAACCTTGCCAATTGTGTTAATTGAATTCGTGAAATTTTAAATTTTTGATAGAATTCCCATTTCTAATATCTGTTCGACTGCGTCGCCTTAGACCATTCAGTTTAGTATTCAGCGCATATTTTTTTGATGAACGGCATTCATCAAAGTTTGTATGTAGTTCCAATTAGCTCTTAACTGAAGATGTAAAAAACGGCTCTAAGAATTTCAAACTTTTATTCTGAAATATTCCAATAAACACAACCATTTCTTTCTTGTTTTTGGTTCTATTAGATTTTATAACAAAAATCAATAGATTTAGGCTGAAAGTTTCAAAATCTTGATGAGAAAAAACACAGTATAAAATCGGTTGCAAAGTTCATAACAAATGGATAAAAAAACAAAACAGCTGAGAAATTAAAAATTAAATAAGTTTTGGATTATTTTTAATTGTTATGTTCTCTTTGTAACCTTGTGTTATTCCCATAAACTTCACTTATTAAAACTTCATTTATTATTACACGCACTCCATTTAATCATATATAATCATATGTAGAGTTTTGTTTATATATACATTCATATATGAGAAGCGCATATAAATCGCGTAAATGTAGAGGCTGAGTCAGAAATTTTGTTAAACTATATTAAGTAAATGAAAATCTATTGTCTCATACTTATACTTACATACATACTCGTATCTATGTATAGAACAAGTAATTTGAACAAATACTCATTCATTAAAAATTAAATTCAACAAATGGAAACTAAACGGAAACACACAAATATTGTTGCAAAGTGTTTTAGAAAATGCCTATTCATTTATGTAAATGCATATTGTGAATCTTCATGAATGTAAAATAGGAATGGGCGAACATTTGAAAATCAAAAAGTGTGATATATGTTTGAAAATAAATTGTTACGGCATTCGACTGGGTTGCAAGCATTATGCGACAGCCAGCAAGTCAGCAATGCCGTTGGTCAAAAAACAAAACATAAATGAAATGGAAAAAAGAAAAAAAAACTAGCAATTTATAATCATTTAAAAAGATTTATGCGACTAAAGTGAAAGTAAATGTTGCTAAAGAAATTTGAATACGGTGGCTGTGTATGTTTGTAAGTGTTTATGCCCAGCAAGAACCAAAAAGATAATCAGTAGGGAAACAGAAACTGTATCGTTTTTTGTTAGATTTAAGTTAAAAGAAATACCAACATTTTTTTATAATTTTTTCATAATCTTGGTTATGGAAAAAAATAGCATAATAAACGGTATTTACAAGGTGTCGAAAAGTTCTAAAATCATTAAATTCAGTAGTTTAAAAATCGTTTTTGTTGGTTTTGTTGCATTCCACAGAAAATGGAAATGTAAATGTAATGGAAAATAAAATTTAGAATTTTTCGGAAATTGCTATTGACATATTGCAAATATTTTTTTATTTTTTTTTATTTATTTAAAAGAGAAACAATTATAAATAATTACCTCACTTACGAGCTAAAGCACTGGCTGCCAGGGCCTTCGGCTTGCAAATATTTATTTACTTTTTCTAATATCAACAATTTTCAATACAAATATAGTGCATTCTCAAACAAAATACATAAACATTTATTTTCAAAACGTATAATAAATTTGTAGTTTTGCTAAAATGTTGAAGATTCAGTTATTTTTAAAAGATAATAAATATTCGTGGCCGCTGTGGTCGAGTTGGTAGCGGTGCGTGCTATTACTTGATATGCCGGTGAGTTCGAGGTTCGAATCTCAGTCAGGGCAAGTAAAATCTTAATAATAGAAAAAGTTTTTTCTAATAGCGGTCACCCCTAGGCAGGCAACGGCAAACCTCCGAGGGTATTTCTGCCATGAAAAAGCTTCTCATTAAATACATCTGCCGTTCGGAGTCGGCACAAAACAGTAGGTCCCTCCATTTGTGGTATAATATAAAGACGCACACCACAAATGGTAGGAGAAGCTCGGCCAAACACTGAGCTATATAGTGTACGCGCCAAAATTATATATTATAATAAATATTCGAAACTTGTAAAGATGTGAGTGGCGTATAAATTTGATTAACACTTTATACAAGGCGACAAGTTCAAGCTTTCCCGCTGGGTTATAATTGACTGCAAGCATCAATTGGCACAGTGTGCAGTCCCTTGAAAACCTTTATTTCCCACTTAACATATTTACGTATGTATGTACATAATTTTAAATGCATTTTATCTGTCACAGCGACTGTCTGTCACTCGGTCAGTCAAGCATCCGCAGCTAATGCATTTGCCGTCGTCATCAGTGCCGTTCGTTAGCTTTTTATTCATACAACTCGTTTTGTATTTATGAGTATGCTACTTTTACCATAAACCCATATAAATTTGAGACTTTAAATTGGTATACATGTATACATACATACATATTTATGTTACAGTACTGTAAATTCTGTGTGGTACATACATACATATGCATGTATTTATGTAACTGCAAATGTCAACATAAAGTGAATTATTTTTGTCTTTAAGTTGTTGCTGTTGCTATTTTTACATTTTACACTCTTCTTTTTTTTAATAAACTCACACTTACGCAACAAAAATGTCTTTCCGAAAAGAGACTTTTTCTCGTTTTCCTGCTTACATCGATTTTTTATTGCTTTCTTTCTGTCTGGCTGTTAAATGCAAAGTTTGCTTCAAAGAAACTAATGTGCAGCAAATGAAAAATCGACTTATGTGCATGTGTGTACATCTTTGAAGAAACAAAAAATGTTGGTCCACCAAATTTATTGCACTTTTAGTTTTTAGAAAATACTTTGTACAGCTATTTTCACTGGAAAGAGGCCACTGAAGTATTCAAATAAATGTTAATTTTGTTTGAATTCAAGACTTTCAGTGACATTTGTTCATTACTACTGAAAACAAATTAAATTTATTTTATTCAATTGCGTTTAATTTCGTTTATTTCATCACCATACGGTGTGATGGTTTTTCTTTTGGATTGGATTGAGTTGAATTTTTAGTAGCTCACAAAACTCTTAGTTTCACAAGCACATAGACAAATTTTCAAATTTTACTGAAGGCCTGAAGAGGGAGCTGGTAAACTCTTTGACGAACCTTATCAACTTGTCGAGGGAAGAGAGAATACAACTTTTCTATTTTCCCTACAACTAAATATAAAATAGCGGCAGGAACTTTAAATAAGAAGGTCACAGTCAATCGTCAATGATACCAATGACGACCATGTGTTGTCATCAAGGGTTCTTCCTCCTCTAAGCTATTACGAATTTTGCACTGCCTTAATTTATATACCTAAACGATATTTGAAGAGGTACGAACGGTTTCCATTGCCTTTAATGCTGCTGGTCCGTCACAGCAGAAAATAATTTGGCACCTGCGACACCATTCACTGAGTAACATTACACACAGTCTAGCCGATGTTTTTATGTTATCAATATTGCGCCATATTAAGTTAGATTTTAACTTGCATGTATGAATTCGTCTGTTATATTTCTTCTGCACAGTATGATAATTGGATACATCCTCTTTCGAACGGGTTTTTGTAGCAATCGTTTAAGGCTATCTACTTTTTCTCTTTCGATGTTTTGTTTGTCCAGCATTGCGCCTTAGTACCAATTTCTCTTTTTCGCTTTATTTCAGCGCCCATGCTTCGTTTAAATAAAACCTAACCAACAAAGTACTCGCCACTTCGATTTCTTCAACCTTTTCGAGTTTGTGATGTTCTAGAGTTCTCCTCTCTAGAGTCAACCTATAATTTTTCCAAAGTGCAGACGATTTCTTACTTGGCGCGTAACAATGCCAAGCCACAGCTTAATGTATCACTGTTCGAAGAGAGTTTGTACTGCCGATACCATTCATTTCTTGGAAGAATGCATTAAAACTTTATTCGTTGAGGTTAGATCAATCACTTCTTGTCTTTAATTGGTACGTTTAGTATCTGTATTTTGTAAAACCAATTCGGAATATGGGATACGATGTTGTTGAAAATTATAATCGTATAAAGGTTGCAATTTGAAACTACCACAAACTAGAGCCTTTATTTTCTTTGAGATGAGGTTCGCCCATTAAGGTCTGCGTTGTCCACCCATAAAAAAACCGCTATACAACTGTTACATTAAACTTTAACCCAATGATCGCTTCAAAAGTAAAAGATAGGGAAAAATAATTAAAAAAAGCTTTTAGATTTTTGTCCTTAATATGACTTTATTGTAATAGGTATGTTTTTTTTTACTACCAATCGGAATTACTTACAATTATTGTGGCACACGAGGTGGAATAGATAATTAAGTTCCAGTATTTCCCAACAATCTCACACCTTAATCTCCGTTTTGCATACATACATTTGTATATATTATATAAAAGTGCTTCAGCAAATTTTTATTCGAATTTTTACTCTATCGGCCACCTAAAATTTCAATAGTAATTTAAATTTTAATGGTAATTGCGAAAGGATTTTCGCATACTCTTTAAATAATAAAACACCACCACGTCATGCATTATTTTGACCCATCAATTTTGTGCATTGCTTAAGTTTAAACTAAAGTTGCAAATAATTCACTGCCATAGAAACAGTGGTGCTAGTTATTTACTGTCCGACTGAACTTTTAAAATTACGTCAAAACTTTTCATAAACTTTTCGGGCAAAAATTTAATTTACTTTCAATAACTTCTGCGAAATTTCAATTCAATAAAAATTAATGCTAAATATTTCGCACAACAACAAAAAGTGTGGGCTACGTGAAAGCAATCGAAAACTTTGCACAGCAAAAATAATAACAACAACAAATCATAATGCACAGGCAAGGCTTATAAACTTTGCACTTTAAGGGTAAAACTAAACTAGAGAAAAGAAAACAAAAACCCAATGCTCGCTGACCGTGGCTTGAACTTTTCAAAACACCAACAATAAAAGCACACAATACACAGATATTTTTATTTTCATTCATTTCTCCGTTAAACTGCAGCCACAAAAGTGCTCCAGCCCCTTCCCGCTGGGTGCATTGATTCGTCGTAGTTTTGTTTGCAGTTGGGAAAATGCAAATCTCTCCAAGTTGCTTGCAACTATTCGGGGTGTTTCAAGTAATTTTTGTTTATTTTGTTATTCAAAGTGTCTGCATTTTATTGCTTAATATTATCGTAAATTCAAAACATACTCCAAGGCAACAAACATACGTACAAGCAATTTTAGACGAAGAGTGTGTACAATTTTTCTATACATGAATTGCACACGCAATGAGTTGGGCGGGCAGCCGGACGACAGTATACATCCAATGACAGCAAATCAATGAATGAGTCAAGTATGTTGTTGCTGTCGCTGGCACTGAGGGCTGGAGCAAAAATGACAGCGACGACACTAAGCTTTGCTGACAAGTGAGTTTATTTGGAAACAAATCGAAAGAGAAGCGTTGGTGTATTCAGTGCGGTGCTAATAATTTGAAAAATTGCCAACTTGCTATTAAGATGCCTAGTAAAAAAAAAAATTATTATTGATATTTGGAAATTTTAAAAATATTAATATGTCATTCCAAATACTTTTAAAAAGATAAGCGCATTATCAAAAAAAAAAAAAAAAAAACCATTCTAAAATTGTTCTCTTGTTCAAACCATTGCTTTTTTTTGTATTTATTATTAAATGTAGCAAATAACATTGATATACATATGTATATGTATGTAAATATTTCAATCAGACTGTACCAGAGAGCAGAGTTTACCGTTTACTCTCCAATCGAAGCTTTGTTTGAAAGGCGTTTTCGAAAAAAAAATGACTTTGAACAACCCCAAGAACAGAGTACCACACTTCAAAATCTGATTATAAATTTCTCAAATTCAACGAAAAATGTTAAAATACACCACGTAAGTCCGTCAAACATAAAGGCTTTTTATTGCAAAAGTTTTTTTCATAGATGGAAATCATGGATTCATCTATCATATTTACTTTCAGATCCGACTATAAATGTCTAAGATATGACGAACAAACGTTCTAGGGTAACCACAAAATAATTTTTTTTTTTTTTCAAAATGTGCTGCATAAATCTTTAGCTTGAAGGGTGTATGACGAACTGTTTTTTCCTCTGATGTGATGCGGTCTTACAGCTCTGTTTCGTTGAGAATTTCTTACCAAAACTACTTAACCAAAAAATAGTCTTATAACCGCCGGATAGACCTTTGAAAAATCTTTACTTGTTATCTTTTGGTACAAGCTATCGTTATCCTTTGACGAAAAATTTTTGCAAACATCATCAATAAATACTTAGCCCGTACTGCTTTCATCAATAGTACCTTGTTCCAAGTTCCATTTTTTTATGAGAGGCCAACGTTGATTTTGCTTGTAAAGAAAAGGACTGATGTCAGAACTTATTAATTAGCTCGTGCCATAAGCTGGCCGTGGATACCAGTGCCCGTTATACCAATGACATTCGTATGAGCTGTTGTCTTTCGGCTTTCGATTTCTTTCAGCAAGCTTTCAATAGTGATTTTCCACAATTAAGGGCAGATCACTCCCCCTTAAAGATTACCTCTTACTGCGAATTTTAACTTGCATAAGCAGCTTAAAATTTACATTCGTTTACTACTACTATTGTTTGTGCCTTATGTTGACCTCGAACAATAGATATATTTATGAGATGCTTATTCATAGCAAAAATACCCTCGGAGATTTGCCATTGCCTCGGGTCATCATTAGTGTAACAAAAAAAAACTGCCATCAACAGTTCCCAACTTATTCATCTTCATTGTCCCCTTCACTGAAAATTTGGCATTGAGCCTGGCGCGGTCGGACTTTAAAGTCACTCAAGGTTATGAGCCGCTGTCAATGGAAACAATTTCATTGTCATGACCTGTCTTTGTTGAGTATTTAGCGTACGCCTATTTAATAGCCCACACAAAAACAAAAATCTAAGCAAAAATGCGAGGGAATAAAGCTTGCACTTTGCGCATCCATCATACGCCGTGTAGAACCAAAATATCTATATAATTGTATGTATGTAATACCAATAAAGTACGCAGTGCCTACTCTTCACGCTTCCATTAAATTTTTGATTTATTTATTTAGCATTTTCACTGCGAAAATTTTTCAATTTCATCAGTTTCAGTTTTTTTTCTTTTATAAATTTTATTTTCACTTTCAGTGTCGCATTGACAATGAAAAGCAACCCAGCGAGTGAGAGGAAATTTCGACGATCCCATAGTTTGCACTCACATGCATATACACATATGCACATACTTATGTATGTTTGTAAAAGCAATATATTTACATTGGTATGGTAATATGTTTGAATGTACTTCAGACCAGTTATGGCTGTTGTTGTATTTTAGAAACACACATCCATACAAACATATTTAAGTATGTTGCATGCCACAAAAGGTTTTACAATCCATGACAGGTTGTATGCAGTGGGTAACCAAATATACAATGCATGTATTAAATATACATAAAATATATACATATGTATGCATGTATGTACAAAGCAATGCAACAAAAAACAAAAATTTCACATAGCTTCACCAAAAAAGCGCAAGCTAATTTTAATTGTAGCTACAGTGATGGCAACGCTAGTTAATTGGTTGCTATACATAGACTTGATATGGCTATGAAATACAAAAACACAAAGCCTACACACACACGCATACCTACATACATATGTATATACGATTATGTAAGTATCAGAGCTTCATAACTATGGCAATCAGCGGCGCGTGAGCTGCAGCAACTAAATAACTAAGCCATAAAAATCTCTCCAGCTTCACGGTCACCAAGGCAACTCCTTGTTAACTTTGGCTACATTTTTTTTTTTGTTGAATTTTGCACGAACTCGCCCGCTCGTACACGCCAACATCACTTCTACCAGCTGTCAATTATATCGGATTTCAAACCAAATACTAAATAGAATACAGGGTGTTGCAATATATTGAACTAGCAATAGAGCATTTTGTAATATAACCCTCTATCGTTTAAGGCTGTACTGTTAAGTCGAAATACACAGCAAGTATGATATATTTGCTGTTTTAGTTGCCCTGTCGTATCTAATATAATATTTATTTACTGTTAGAAATTGGTTAGAGCTCGCAAATTTGTTTTACTTCGCTTAAATTTCAGTTCCGTGCAAAATGTCACTTAAAATTATTGCGGAAAAAGTTGTTTCTTTTTAATTAAACTGTGTCGTATCCGATAACTTGATTGTAAGCAGAAAAATTTTGGTGAACAACTTTGGTATTTAACTTTTATAGTAGTAAAAAGTTACTGAGAAATAAGATGTTGAATAAGATCTTGGAGCGAAAATTAATTGCGGCCTCAGGGCAGCTATGCTCTGTTAATCGAAGTTTTCTGTTCATCTTGTATTTCCTGGCTGGGCTTAATTATAAAATCAATTGATCTTATATGTCAAATCAGCAGCTACTAGACTTCAAGGATTCGGTGCAAACTGATGAAGATGTCGATTTCAGCAGTGACGGTGACTTGACTGATAAATACTACGTTCCAGATCCCAAAAATGATCAATTTATTTCTCAGTGCGTTAGGGAAATGAACCATGCTGATGCAACTGATATTTTCAATAAAGGCATTTATATGTTTTTTTCGATTACAGCGTTTGGTGTTGACATCAGTATACATAGTTTTGTGGAAAGATAACAAAGCTATTCGATTGGCGTCATTCCATTTCCAAAAGAGATTTCTAATGGATAAGTATTAAAGGCACTACGATAAAAAGAAAAAACAGTTTTTTGAAATAAATTATTCACAAATCATTCGGGAGTTAAAGGCCAACATGGTTGGAGTTAAATGTATGGACATTTTCATGGGTTGTTATGACATTCGTGTAAATACAAAAATAACTATATTTATTCATTTAGTCGATATGGCAGATACGAATGCTTATGTTTTTTCGACTACCACTATAGTTTATTTCAAAATATATACATTTTCCAAATTAAATAAAACAATTTGTTATAAAATATTAGTATATATTTTTAATGCTAACCGCGCAAGTATGCCCTGAGGCAGCCTTACGATTTCTTCGCAGAACGGTTCAAGAAAACAAAATTTGCATACGATATCATTTTATGAGCTAAAATTTCTCATACAAAAAATTATGAGCTCCCATGGTTTAATTTTCAGCTTTTGAACGATAGAGGTATAAATTCCAGTTAGTTTTGTTATTAATGTCGTTCTCGATATAAAAAAGTCTTACCTTTAACTTGTCCAAGCTTTCATTAAATACATTTTATTTAATGCTTTGATTTTTATATTAGGTGCGCGATCATTTTCATATTGTTATTGTCATAATTTTATTATTTTTCCCGCTTCTTTTAATAAGTATCCAATATTTTTTTTAATAATATCTATACCATTTTCATTATAAAAATTAATTTCGTTATTGTCTTTCTAATCGATTAATTTTTCAACATATTCATTGGCTGCTTCTTGAGATCATTATTTAAATCGATACATTTCACAAGGTTATTGTGTAAACAGTTATCGAGTTATCGATACCATTAAAGAGTTTTATGGTTAATAACATAACTCTTGATTATAAATGTCATTACGGTTGATAATATCGTTTTTGGTTTATTGTTGATTTAGTTATTTTACGTTCATCGAGATATCGTTATCATCAGTTGTATTGCAGTGGCTTCAGCTTTTATTGCATTACTTTTATTATTCCTACTACATATCAAAACGTCTACATATCATTTTGTTTATCAATGTTTATGTAACATAACAAAATTCGGTAATTGTATAATTTTTATTCCGAAACAAAATAATCATGGAGATCAAAAATAATTTGAAAACTTTATTTACTATCTGAACACTTACATATAACAAGGAATCTTGCTGAATATATTTACTATTTGTTTTTTTTTCACACTTATAACCCCCTTATTAAATCACCCTGTAATGGTAACAAAAAAAAATCGTTTGAAGAAACAAATTAAAGCACCAACATGGCAGCATCAAAAGAAAATTAAAACGAAAAAAATAAACGCTGAAAGGAGTGAAAAAGTAAAAAAAAATAATGGCAAAATCGCGACAGCAACTCACAACGGCACTTAGCTGATGAACATCAGGCGACATTTTAATTTGAGTGAAAGTTTTTCTAGTTGCCTTTCGTGACGAAATTGGTAGAGCAGAAGGAGAGTGCGACGGTTGAGCATCATGCAGCAGCGGACGTCAAGTGACATGAAAATGAAAACAAACAAAACTGATAATGACTGGAAAATCTCACAATAACTCAATTACTTACTTACTCCAAACAAAATGCTAAGTCTAAATCAGACCACTCGAACGTGCTTTATTTAGTATTTACTTAATTTTTTTTTTCTTTGTAATTTCTTACTGGAGTCCCATTTTATTTACAGCACTTTAAAAATCATTGCCATTAACTACATTAGTGCAATAGAAAACAAAAGAAAAATCAAAAATTAAATGCCTGAAATGTAATGCCAAACACTTGTTGATTTAGTGGCCACAAAAACGACTTTCTTGAAAACGAAACTTGCTTCCATGTGTCTGCTTGCTTACGGCTATAACTATAATTCACCAACTTTCCAAGTGACTACTCAACAGCCGCGCATTTATCTTATTTAATTTGCCATTCATGCACAACTTGAGCAAAAACTTTTTTAGCGGAACTTTTTTATGCCATTAATCATCAACTATACATTCGCCTAATGCAAACATTTTACGCTTGAGTACTTTATTCTAAAACTTTAAATGTGCAAATAAACCCTTTTTTCAAATATATGCGCGCTTATTAAACAATCAAGGCAGTATACATAATTATAGTATTTGCGTTGTGGTAAAGAGAGAAATTTTGTTTAATTTTCTATTTCAGTCAAGGGAGATATGGACATGTAAATTTAAAAAAATAAAGAGAATTTAAAATATATATTTTTTTTTTCTTAATGTTGGACATATTTGTATTATTTTTGTAGCATATATGTAATAATGAATTGTTGAAAACTTATTATCAATCTATTTACTCACAATAAATTCAAGAATTATTCACTCAGACAGGTCCTGAGAATTTAGCTATTGCTTTCCGAACCAAGTGTTTTAAAAGACGACGCAAAATTTGCCCAAATAATATATTCTATTCAATTTCTATTATTTATTAAAATTAAGTTAATTCTATATTAAATAGCCTCCACAATTTTTTCTTTATACTTATTAACGAAAGTTTTCAGAAAACTTTTACATAAGAGGCTATTTTTACTAGCAGTATAAAAATATATATTTGAATTGCGAAATTGCGCCAAAAAAAAAAAATTTTTAAATCTGATATACTACATAAATAAATTTTTTTTATTTACAAATGGTTTCTAAACTATGAAAATTGATTTGAGCAAGATCGAGAATTAAACATCTATTATTCATTTTAAACTCAAAGCTCAATATCCAAAAAAAAAGCACGTTTTCCTAACTAAACTGATAACTGACTTTTCTTATGTTGCTTTATTTTATGATTATAGATTTCCTTTCTAATGCTTAGTATACAACTCACAAGAAATTCTAAAAATTCATATAAAATGACTCTCAAGAAATTTTCTTCAAAAAAACATTATTTAATCAGTCTGAAGCTCTGAAGAAAAAAATGCATTTCTTTAAAAATATTTACAGCAACGGCAAAGTATTTTTTCAATCAACTGAAGTAATGAACAATATTTCTTGTGAGCTATATTCTAAGCTTAACTATGAATTAAATATGATTTTTATTTATAAAAGTCATTAATATAAATCAATCACAGAATTTTATGTAACACACTTTATAAATCACAATTTTTACAATCATTACTGCTAAGCTGATTAATTAAATAAAAAGCTTTTATTTTCCGAAAACTACAGTGGGTAAGAGATTTATAAATATTAATGATTTTTATGATTTAAGGTCATTGGATAATTTTTGTGAACAATAGTCCTCGAACCAGTCATTGTTATTATATAATAAATAAGCATTTATAATTGTTGCTTAAATACAAAAAAAAGTCAAGAAAAATTTTAAATGATTAGGTAACCAAGAAAGCTAAATTTAATAGGTTAAATTCAAAAACCTATTATTTTTTCCGATTATTTTTTATTAAAATATATATTATGTATCTACACACATCCGTTTCTTTTTAACCATTTTTGCATTAAATAAAAGATTATATATTTACGATACCTTCTAGTCAATTCCATTTTCAAATTTTCGTAAGTTTTACAAAAGTAATCCTTCGAAAAGCCTCTTAGAGACTCTTAGCCGCCACATTTAACACAGACAAGTAGAAAGTCAATTGCGAAAAATTATAAAAACCTATAAACAAATCGCATGCTTCGAGGTCCATGCTAACATACAAATGTATACATACATACACACATAGGTAATCCCCGAAAATCAAAAAAAGCCTGCGCAGCGGCAGCAACGACAGCAACGACAACAAAAAGGTTCAATGCACAAAAGTTTCAAAACAAGGGCAGTTCAAATGGCTAAATGGCTAATTAACCAACGACAGAGTATTGTACGCTTGAGTGTGAATGTGTATGTGCGTGTGTGTGTGCGCTGTTGCACTTGCGAAAAAAAAAAATTGGCGAAAGGAAGAAGAAGCTTACGAAATAAAAATGAAATTGAAAACAATAGAGCAAAGCCACCAGCCGACGTAGGACTTGCTACAGAAAAGCAAAGTGGAAAAGCAACGCCATCAACAAGCAACAACACACAACACTGCTACTGATGTTAAACGTCAACTTTCGGTTAAATTGATTACAGCCGGGTCGAAAGGCAATGGCAACGGCAACGGCAACGGCAACGGCAACGGCAACGGCAACGGCAACAGCAACAGCAACACCAACTAAAACAATAATAATGATGTTGTTGGCGGCATTGCACATACCTACATACTTGTACATATTTACATTCACACGGATGGGTACCTTGGAGTATATGAATGTATGTGTTGTTGCAACTATGTAATCGCAGTCATTGTTTGTAATGGCGCCCAAGTGGCATTGCAGCGGCGCGTCGCATCATTTGTGGCTGCTTGTTAAACATAAATGTACCAACACATACTCCTACATACATACATACATACATACATACATATGCTTGTGAATTTGTGATTTTCCGTATTTGTACGTGTGTGAATGTGTGTACGTGGCCAATGAACCTTGGGATGACTTGTTGGCAATACAATACGCGCTAACTTGCACTTTCCAACTTGGCAGCAAAAGAGAAGCAAAAACAAAATGCACAGCAAAGAAAAAAGAAACAAAAAAAAAGGAAAAGTGCACAAAAAAATATAAATGAATGAATGAACGCGCATTAGTGTGAGGGAGTGTGTGCATTTTGGCAGTCCTCTGGCAAATGTTTGTTTGTATATATGAATGTTAATAGTATGCATAATCTGCAATTTGTTGCGACTGCGTAAAAAGTAAAAAAAAAAAGAAATATTTTTGGACTACAATTTCTTTAAACAATATACGAATATCAAAAAAATGCAGTACACAATTCACCGACTACCGGTCGGCAACATACCAGCAATCAACTGCAATTCAATTTTAGTGACTATGCAAAAGTGACTCCTTACAAAATTAGCCAGTAGATATTCACTTTTTTTATATCGCGGTTATAATTGTATGCTGCTTTACTTACTTACTATAAGAGTAAAGTAATCATTGTTGCATAGAACCAAAATCTTAAACTGGAATAAATGGTCATCAAAAGCACTAGCGGAATATAAAAAATTGCAACTACCATTGTTAAGCACACGTAATAAGTAATAAAATAAAATAAAAGCAAATCCGATTATTTTACAATTTATAAAAAGTCAGACAAATCAAAAATTATGTTATAACAGGTTGAAAGATATTATTTTAATATTTGTGATAACTTTGATGCTTGCTGTTTTTATTAACATTTCTTATTCACAGTAGTGAGCATAAAAACCAGTTCGCGACTTTTATGGGATTAGCTTTGTACTTTTTCGTGTTAATATTCGAGATAATTCGGTGATAGTTCAGAACTTTTTCGTACCAATTTCGTAATACATAGATTCAGGACGAGCTCGTGAATACTTCGGAATCTCTCGAAATGATTCTGAAAAGTTCTTAATTACTAACTGCTCTTGTAATTGTCTTGAGCAAGGTTCGCCTATTAAGACTTTAACAGTTCTTTCTGCTTTATAATTATTAAGAAAGTACTTTTTAATTAACATATTTATGTACATAAGAATAATAATTCATAATAATAATAATATAATTTGACACATACACTATGTAGCTCAGTGTTTGGCCGAGCTTCTCCTACCATTTGTAGTGTGCATCTTTATATTCTACCACAAATGGAGGTACCTACAGTTTTGTGCCGACTCCGAACGGATTCGAACCTCGAACTCTGCGGCATATAGAGTTATAACACGCACCGCAAACCACTCAACCACAGCGGCCACAAAGAATAATTATTAAAGTAGTGATAAAAATTATGACTACGATCACCGATTAGCTGTGAAGAAACTTTGAATTTTAAATTTTAAGTCGGCTGCTATCACTGCCGGACAACATTTGTATGTATGAAGAAAGATGAAAAAAGATAATGTTTCAATTTTTGGCATTTGCCATAAAGGCAACTATTGAATGTATTAAACAGTTTCGCATGGATTTCCAAAGAAACCTTTCCCAGACAAAGTTTCAACCAGCGCCTGGAGTTCAGACTCTGAGCTGCTCACTTGTAAATTAAAAAACCCAATCGGAAATTATCGTGCAATAATTATTCAAGTGCAGCTTAACTGAAAAACTTTGTTTGGGATGACTTCATTGTTTTTTGATAATGAAATAATATCAAACACCACTGTTTAAATTTGATTCGTGGATGGGACAGTCTTAGTGATGAATTGCGTAACGACCATTTTTCAATTGATGCTTTGTGGCAAAGATCAATGCTATGCGAGAAATAATCAGTTGAATCTTCATATGAAACACTGGGAGAATAAGGCACGCTTACAAATTGGAAAAAGTCAAATATGAGGAATTCCATATTGAAATACAAAGAAGTAAAATCTTTTTTTTTTTAATTGTCATGCCAATTGAGTATGTTGTAGAAAAGCTCATAAGATATGACAGAACGACCGTTGCTTGTTACAACTTATGGCTTAATACATGCATGCGCTCAGCGAAAATCTTGATTTTATTAGACATTGCTTCACAGAAAAATTTATATCTCAGACCTGATAAAGAGACACCCTTTAAAAATTGGTCAATTTATTCTTTGATATACGTTCGAACACATATATTAAAAAAAAAATGGTTAAAATCGTGCAAACATTTCAGAAATTTTTTTTTTATTAACAAAAGTATGAAAAATTTTACTTAAAAAAAAATTATTATAAATCTCTGACTCTTTGTCTATAAAAAAGTTTTTTGATAGAACTATTATCTTGCGAGCTATGAAGTGATAAACAATGGGTTATGTCGAGGCACCTTACTTTTTTAAAGTTGCATAACTTTTGCTCTATATTGTGTTTACAGACAGAGGTCCTACCTCCGTAGCATATCCAAAATTCGCGTAAAAGTACTTCTTGACCAACTGAAATAGAGTGGAATGACTAATACACAAGATTGTTAATTAAATTCTAGTAGCGTAGAACGTCTGCAATTACACAATTTAAACGGATCATATTTCTAAGGTATACACTTAAGTGTAGAGTAAATGATTTGGTAATTGGTTTTTTCGAATGCAAAAATGTGTAGGTCTTAAATGCATATATATTTATAAATAATCGAAGAGGTGTTTCTTGCCCCATCGGGATGAATATGATAAATTACAAAAAACAAGTTATGACTTGGTTTGTGATAGTCTCGCAAAGTCTCACATTCGAATCTAGGTCCCAAAAAAAGATATAATCCTTAAATTTAACTTTCCGTTTGCAATTTTAATTAATAACTCAGTCTTCCCCGCAATTTTCCCGGCTGTAGGCTTTCTCAAGCATTTTCACATTACACAACTTTTCTGATGAAACATAAAATGTGTGAAAATAAATGTAAAATGTTTCCGTAAATATGTCGATATTTTTCCAACTGACTTTTTTTTAATTTTGCTCAGCTAGGTTACTGTAATACAATTTAAAAGGCGTATCAATAGAGCTAGCCAACAAAATACAAATGGTAAAAAATATTAGTAATTTTAAAAATTCCGTAATAATAAGCAGAGAATACAAAACCTAAGCAGTAAAATAGCCATAATAATGGCGTCGAATTAGCTGAAATTAAAAAAAAAAAACTTGAATTGGAGTAACTTCGGCAGCGGTTAAAGTCATTATTTGGCATGCAAAAATTTGCGCCTAACTAAATTGCATAAAAAAACCAAATAAAGCCAAACATCGAAAATGATATCACGTAGCTAATTTTTTGTTGAAAAATCCAAACTTTTTTCGTAAGCCGCTGAGGTAAAATACCCAGAAAAATTACAGTCAGACATGAAAATTGTGTCTTGATTTATTAGCGTTGGCATGAGGAAATTACACGCGCGCGCACACACACACAAGCACACTTATAATACCTCCATACTTTTGCAAAATAAAAATAAAATATACCCCCAAATTGGTTCATAGCCAATCCTCTTACAACTGTCCCCCTTCTGTAATGCCTTGCCAGACAGACAGACCGACAACCAACCATCAGCCGTCAATCGTAGTGTCGAAACTTAACGAAATTTCTAACATTTTTTTGGCTTTGCTATGAGTTACACGTAAGTTTGACAACTAAATGATGTCCCGATCCGGTAGGCATACAATTTTATTGAAGCTCTTGTTGGGTGAGACATTGGGCAGGGGAAAACACACCCACTGTTTATTACCAACTGCGTATGCCTAGTTGTAGTTAATTAAAAATCCAATTTGCCAACAACAATCAAATTAGAATTCAACAGGACTATGATTTTGCATTGGTGCGTCCCAGAGCAGAGGCTAACGGTTGAAATTTAATTGTACATTTTGTGGGTATAAAAAGTGGTGAGTAGAATTGGACAGATCCTTTTTTTTATAATTTTTGTTATTTTCGTATGTATATACGAAATGTATGTATGTATTTATACGTACGTATGTACGAGTATGTAACTGACGTCATCTTAACTGCGACTAAGGGATCTTGTATTTTTATTTCATCAAATCGGCTATTTTAACTTTTAAAGTACGATACAAGTACATGGAAAAGTAGTAATCTACGCAGCCGAAATCACGTGTAACAATTATTTTTTTTAAGAATAAATAGTTTAGAATATAATAAAAATTCGGTTGAATCAAAGTTTCAAACTTTGTATAAAATTTATAAGAAATTTTTAAATTTTGAACCAAATTTTAAACTTTTTAGTTGAAAACATTTTTTCTGAGGCCGCTGTGGTCGAATTGGCAGCAGTGCGTGCTATAACTCGACATGCCGCTGGGTTCGAGCTTCGAATCATAGCCAATGCAAATAAAATCTTAATCAAAGAAAATTTTTTTTTCACTTCTCGGCAGGCAATGGCAAACCTCCGAAGGAATTTCCAGAAAAAAGTTTCAAGTGGGTAAAAATTGTCGTTGAGTTTTGAGAATTACCTTAGATTTTGGTTTTATAAATTTTTTCTTATTCATGTAACGTGTGCACATTTTTAATTCTTAATATAAAATACGTTATAGAATTCAAAGAAAGCTCAAAAATTAACAATTGTTTTAAGCTACTTGCGACTTAAAAATTTAAATACAGAAATAAAATGGAGAAAATCTTTTTAATATTGTTAATTTTGAAATTTCTTATTAATTTTATACAATGCTTGAAGCACAGATTCACGCGATCCTTTTGTGTGAAGTGAATACAAATACCGAACGAGGGTATGATTAAGAAAATATAACAAACTGCGATGGCGATATACATACATATATCGCGAACAAAGGCAAGAAGAATTACCTTAGAAGCATTTCTATATCGAAAATTTAATATAGGTATTTATTTTTATGTCTATGTAAAGCTTATGAGGTCAGTATGAGACATCAAAGAAAATTGAGTGAAGGGATGACGATTGAAAAAGTTATCCATAAAACATATGTGCAACATACATACATGATCTGAATAAGTAATAAAATAAACTTTTATTACTATTTTAGTACAAATAGGCAAACTATTACTATAGTACGTTGTGGTTAAATATGCAGTGCTTGGAAATATATACATAACATATGTATGTACATGTGGGCATTTCCATTAAATTATAAACAAAAGTTGAACACCTTTTTTATGATTTGTTAAAATCACCTCATAATTTAATAGGAATAGATAGATAGAGCACCCAAATTTTAGTATGTAGAATTATACACTTTTAGCCAAATGACAAAAGGTTTTGACGACTTTTTATAACTTTATTTAATTTTCAAAGCAGAATTCATTCTCAAACAAAAATCATACAAATCAAAATTTCACATTTTATACATACATAATTTATAATAATTAAATGGAATTGTATCAAAAGATCGAAATGAATATGCAGTTTTGAAGCCAATTTAAATTTAGTGAGGTACAAATTTCAAATGGTTCCAACTCATCGCAGATATTTGATATATTTTTACTGACCCCTTTTAGCAATTTCTTCCTTATAAAAAATGTGTGCACGCGTTATAACTAAAATAAAAAATTGCACAAGACCATCAGTAAAAATAGTTTAAAGAATCAACGGTATTTTTTTACCTTATGAAACTTGTACTTGATGTCACTAAAATTTAACTTGAGTAAAAAAGTGTCAAGTGGCTGAAGTATGCCAATGATTTTTGAGTTTTTCTGTTCGCCGTGGGTCTTTGCGCTTTTTTTCATTTAAAAAGATATTAATTTGAAGACATTTTTGTGGAAAATAACCATTAAAGTTTCTGACTTTCAAAGACCTAAAACCCCATTTTTATATCTTCTAATGAGATACTCAAATAACTAAAAATCAGCGAAGATTTTGTAATCCATGCAGACAAGCACCTGCATCGACTGCAAAGCAAGGTTTTTTTGCTTTGATGAAATTTAAAAATGACTTAGTACTAGTTAAAATAAATTATTACTTATTTTTAAGTCGTACGAATGTTGCTTCCGTCATCATGGAAATACCCGTCGGACTACACCACGTATGAGTAATGTCAATCTTACAATTTGGTTACGTCCTACCCACCCCGCTAAAGTTCACACATACGTACATTCAGTTAATGTATACATATAAACTACATTTTAAAGATTAAACAAAATTTTTATGAGAAAATAAAAACAAATTTGTCCAATCAATAAGGTTAATAAACAAATTGCTAAGAGCAAGTGATAAGGAAAGTTATTATATTTTTGCCAAACTTAGGAAATGAAATTATTAAAATGCAAAAGACGAATCCTGCAATTTTAAGCTCTAAAAAATCGTTTGCGAAGAAATCCGCAACTATTTAATATTATCGCTGTAGAAAACTCTTAGAATAAATATAAATTATGTTTTTTGTTTTATATCACACGGTGAAATAATAAAATTTGTGATATTACGCACTTATTTAGTTTCATTATTTAGTTTCATTTGCTTGTGATGTAAAAATAAATTTTTTGCAGCTTAGAAAGATCCAAGTTGTAATGCATCTACACCCTTTTCAATATATGTATGTACATATGTACTTTGGTATAATTTTGATAGCAAATTTTATGTTAAAAGAACATTCAAATTCTGTGCTGTATACGCGAAACAAAAACCACAATGCTTTATTTTATTTACAATGTTTGCAAATATGTCAAAGCGTTTTAAATGCTAATTATTTAAAATCAAAAGTTCTAAGAATCCTTCCCAGTACATAGTATTTTTGGTCGTGGAAGACCATTTTTAACTCTACTTATGATATTTTAAATTGCAGGAGATTGTATTTTTTTAGTTCTAGGAAAGATTTTAACGCCTGTATAGGTTGCGGACATACTCGTATCAGAAAATATAATATCTTTAAATTTTGATTCACCAAACAATATACTACCAGAAGTGAACTCGAACCAGCGCCATTAAAATCGCAAGATGAAGTCATCTTGTCAACTTTCCAGCTTGTTTAAATTTTTGAAAAGAAAAAGAAAAACGTGCATAAAATTGATGATTTTTTCTAGTGTTATATCAGTCTTTTAATTTATGTGTGGAAATCCATAATAGAAGGCAATAATGCTACTTTCAAAATTTTTAAATTATTACATTTAATAAAATGTTTCTAATCACTTCATTTAAATGCATTATCTGACTTTAAGATTATCTTGAAAGCATTCCGCAGCAATTTTGTTAAATTTTTTGTAGTACCAAACTTTGATTTAATGCTGTTGCTAGTTATACGAGTTAATCGCCAAATAGTATTCTTTATACAAATCATGCTTCTGTCATTTATGTATATTTGCGCTAAAAGCAATTTGTAATGTTGAAATTTAAATTTGATAAAAAAAAAATTATTTATGCAAATTCGAATTCTTAAAGCCGAAAAAGCAAATCCAGTTAGAAATTTTAATGAAGCTCATTGCATACGCTGGCAAGCTATTTTTGGTAATACACATCTACATAAACACATACGTATTTCTACAATATGCCGGCCGGCCGGTTTTCGGCTGAGTCACCAACCGGCAGTCCGATTATTTTTACGACCACAAAACTATTGAATGAGTGAGTGGCACTTGCACAGAACAAAACTATTTATAACAGCGTCGATTTGTCAACGTATACTCGTATTGATTTGAAATTTCGAAATAGAACTCTGCGCATGCATAGCTTAAGGGCGGGCGGTCTGCGTGAAATCTCAGAAAACTCCCACGATTTGTGGCAGCGAGTATTGCATAGCTGAAATATGAGTAATAGTAATGCGAATTTGTTGCCTTTAGCTGTGCACAGCCTGCGGCTGCACAAGCAACATATTGCGATTGAGTTGCCTGCAGTGGCAATATTCAATATTGCATAAAACATACACACACTTGCGAATTTTAAGTACGCTAGCACGCTTTTTTTTCACAAATATGCTACATAAATGCATACAAGCATACCTAAATGCATAATAGGGATGCAAATTTTGGGCATTTTATTTGTCCCGGGATTTTCGAGATTTAAAACCGAAATCCTGGGACAATCCCGGGATTCCGAATTTCACGAAGTACTTTATCTTTGAAGCCTTTTGCCTTATCTACTTCAGGCACCTCGTTGTTAGTTCTATTAACATTGCTGAGTGGGATATTCTCCAGTTCATTTATATTTGACAGGAGCAAAACAAAGCCTTAAGGGAGTTAACAACCTGTGTTAGTTTTCGATTTGAACTCTCTAATAGCTTTGTTTTACTGTTGAAAGTTGTTGTTTTTTATAACTCCGGGATTTGAATAGACTTCTCCCGTGATATTCGGGAGCTAAGAAAGGCCGGGACATGCCTAGTGCATACGTATACATATATGCACTCATTTTTACGAACCTGAAAATCAACATTTCATTCGAAAATTTTTATCGCGCCTACACACTGCATCATACACACATTGCAACTAGCCGGATTAGCAGGCAGTTGGTCACATTCTTTCGCCAGTCAGTTGTTGTTGGTTGATCGGTTGGTTGAATCGCTGTTTCGTTGGTGGATGGAGATGGGAAGCGCGCCCATCGAATGTTGCGCTCATTTGCGAAAGTAGTCGAGCGATTCGTTGGGGGCAAAATGTGGCGACAAAAGCGGGGCTGGCATGACAGTCAGCCGGCGCGCCAGTGACACAAATGCAATAATTCTGCGCACTCGAAGTAGACTGAATTGTTTTTTTTTTTTAACTTCATTGCTATTTACTGCAGCCTGACTTGCTCTTAATTAGGATGTGACAGGCGAGCACAGACGTGTGGCGCATTGAGGCGCAAACATATGTTGCAGATGCTGCCAATGAAAGAGTAGTGGTGAAAAGCAGTAAACTGAATTACAAAGGGGAAAAAACGTGTGTAGAAGTTATCTGAAGCTTATTGCAGCGAAATGTCGGCAACATGAGATCTCTCATATCAGCTACATATGTATGTATATAAGTCAGCAATGTGCGAGTTTGGCTGTACATTAGGGTTGTCCAAAAAAAAATGTAATGTCTGAATTTGTATACTAACTCAAAACTCATAAGAAAATCAAAAATTTGTTAAAAGAAAAGTTAAAACATACTTAAAAATCAATGTTTTTCAATCAGCAAACTCTATTTTTTTTATATAGTTCTTAAACTAGTGAAATGTTTTGGTTTCGTGCCAAACCGGCAAATGGTTTTTATATTTTCTTTTGTTTATTTGACCAAGAAATTTTATTTTAAAAATTTTTAGGGGGAACTAAATAAAAAATTTGATATCTATTTCTTTCCTATTTCCTATGCGCTTTTAGCCGGACCACCCAAATGTACATACAAATGCAACTCCTTGATGATTTTCCAGCTTTTACTGACATTGCAAAGCACCATTGCATTCAATAGCCAATAGTGCTAGTACTGGCTGAATGGCTGACTGACTGGCTGAGAAGTAATGCGAACGCAATGCACTCAAATAACTTGTTGGCTTTTGCTTTTTTTTTAGTGTTGGTATGTTTTTTTCTTGTTTTTTTTTATGTTGAAGTCGTGGCGTGGAGTTGAAGTGATGTAGCGCAAATACTTGGCTTCATTCAACGGAAGCCTTATAAAAAAAAATTGTGGATTGTTTTTGCATTGCTTAAAACTTAATTGGCTGCATTGTTCGTTCGTTTATTTATACAAATATTTCTAGTTGCTTTAGTTTGTAGTTTGGTGGGAAACTAACCTTGAAAAGTTGTAATGAATCTTCAGCTGTTTGTCGGTAGTTTTTCTCATCACTTGCTTATAAACGAATAGTTAATAAATGAATAGTTCAAGATATATTCATATTAGTTTTATTGCTACTAGTTCTCGTACATCAGGTTAGATAAAAGCTTGGCATGGCCGACACTTCGATATAAAGAAAAAAATATTATTTAAACAAGAGTTCACAATATTTCAAACTTCGTCGAAGAAGAAATGTTGAAATCTTAATTTTTGTATACTCTAAGCTTCCCAACCAATTTAGCTTAATATGGTTTGTGCGCTTTAAAACATTCACATTACTAAGGATGATAACAGTCTGTTTTGGCATTCGAAGAAGTATTTTTAAAACTTTGATGCGGCGTTTTGGCAAGAGCGCGACATTGTGAGAGAACTAGCCACTTCTCCTTCTCTTTTTTTTATCTTCATCGAATAGAAAATCCAGTATTCTAGCTATGGTTCTAATCAGTGAGTGTCCAATTAGAATTTCTACCACTGATACTATAATAGTACATTTGTCGCCCATACAAGCTATACCATTCATGTAATTACAAGAAGATGCTGTTAATTGTTATCTCGACAGAGCTAATCAAGGATATTTCGGTATACTTCCTTGTAGCGATACATTTTAACATTATTTGAATATTGAAAATGGGAGGACATATGTACATATATATTTCTACAAACTGTATTACGAGGACAAATTTACACTATGGAAAATTTTTAGTTTTAAATATTTACAAAAAGATTTTAATTTATTTTTATTTTGTTTCAAGGACTCATCAGGCTGCTCGTTGTACATCTAAATGATGTGATATGTGAGCAATTTTTTCCATCTTTGTATGATCGAAAAGTTAAAAATCATTGAAAATTATTCGTTAGTATGTTACGGGCACTAAGATAAAGACGAAATATACTTAACAATAAATTTTCATATTTAAAAAAATTTGTTTACAGAAATTGTCTTAAGAACTATAAAAATCTCTTGTTAGCTATGAAACTTGTTTGGAAGATACCTTAGAAAATTTTATGTGGCGCTGTCACCTGCATCAAATTTAAACACATTTTGCAGCAATCCCGTTGGTCAGCTTACGAAGGAAACAGCAGATGCCCGGAACACACGATGTTATATGCAACCCAATTTTAGAACAGGAAGAGTCTGAATGAATATGAAATATAATGAATTAAACGAAAATAGCATAAAAACCTCTGAATATTCTATAAACGCATTTTTAAAAAAGCATACATATGAAGTAAATAAATAATGTACGAATGTCATTCCATATGTTACACATACTTACATGGATTACTGCATCTGCTTTTGACTGACTGACTGAATAACAAACAGGAAAAAGCTACTTCATACTCACAAACACATTACGGCTTAGAGTAGCATTAAAAGGAGAGAAGTAAGAAGCGAACTAACCTTTCATAAATAAGCTGTAAAAGTAGTATGTAGCTGTTGTAGATTAGTAGGCAATGGCAGAGTTGTCAAGTTGACAACTAAAGAGCATGTCTAATGCGTTAAGTCGCCATGACGACATTCTTAGAATAGCACATCTTTGTATATGGATCTACTTAAATAATATACGGAGATTATTATGCTTGAGAGAAATTAAAGTAGTATTCAGTTAATAAATGTAATAACGCGCTTACTTCGTCGTTAATTTAGTATTAGTGAGAAGGAAAATAATAAGTGATGATAAAGTACATACAAAAATATGTTATCGATAGTTACATTTATCGGTCAACCATTTGATTACTCTATGTCACAATTTATTACATTTTTTTACATAGATACACGTCACTAAATGTTAACTTCAGTGTGGAGCTAACCTACAATAATATGTTGATTCTGGACACATTTTGAAGCAAAAATCTAAAAGTGGTTTGACTAAGAAATTGCTAGCAATAATAAAATGTAGAGTAAGCGGAATATTTAGAACTTACTTTTAATTTTGAAGATTTGATACAAAAAAATTAATATTTTTTTTATTGCATACACTTTTTTTGAAACACCTTAGTTGATTTTTGATATCCTTATGTACATATATCAAAAGTAAAGTCTTACTATAGACATGCAAGCAAGGGAGGCATAGATGAGGATAAAACCAAAAACATTATGCAGGATTTAAATAACATTAAACATAGTAAAATGGCGAGAACACGAATTACAATTTTTTCATTTGTCTTTTCAGTACCTCCCTTACACCTGTGTCAGATATTAACTACTATGTAGATGACTGAAGAATTTTTGATGGTCTTAAAACTATGTTTTCATACAAAAAATTTAGAGCATGCGTTTATATGGAAGAAATTGCGAGAAAAAAAATGGCAATAATTAACTAAGAATTTAGCCAGATGAAACTTACACTTTGTTTTACATAAATTGAGCTTTAAATTTGCATACGTAAACAGTATTCTTAAAGTACCGAACTTCAAAAATTAAAAACCTAAAATTTGAGAAAACTTTTTTTTTAATTCTTCTGGTTTTGTAAAAGTTTGAAAAAAAATTTTCGTTATGTAGTGGTGCTGTATTTATGCAAAGCAATGAATATAAATATGTACATACATAAAAGTGTATACGATATTCATGAATTGCTCCAACAATAACAACTCCTTCATTTCAATATCATTTACCTTTCCAATTTTTAATCACGCACATTTTTACTTTCATAAGTACATTCTTTATTATTTAACATAAATATTTAATTAATCTCAATTATTATTTTATTCGTTTTCAGACTATCTAAATAAACAAGCCTTGGCAAAAACCAAATTTTGCAGTTGTTTGAGGTGAGTTATTACGGAACTTAAATTTACTTTAAATGAGGTTTTTTTACAAAAAATTTGTACAAATGTGAACTATCAAATAATTTGTATTTTCTTAATCGGTTCAAAAGCAATTTGGCTGCTGGCATATTAATCATTCTTAATTAGCAAGTAAAGACAATGCAACAAATGCAATACTATTAATATTTGCATAATTCAGCGGCTGCATTAATCAAAGTTATAACACTCATATCAACAGCAAAAGGCCAAAATCCAAAAAAAAAAAATACCACTACATACAATGTAAGAATCTGAGACACCCGTCAAAGCCTTAATTAATACCTTCGAATAAGAACTGCTTCACATTCTAATTTATTTTTAATCCAAATAGCTTAAGCAAAATTTTTTTTTCTTACCTTCTAAACCCAATTTATACCACACATCCGCCACTTCGGTATCATGACTCTTCTAAAACGTTACTAAATTTGTATGTATTTGACCTTCACTGCAGCCTTAAATGTTAGCATATATGTATGTACGTATGTATTAGCAATTCGTTTATAAATGGTTTTTGATGGAAAAAGATTTCCTGTGTTAAATACAAAACAATGGTGTCGGAGAGGCAGTTCCTGGTGCACGTGACTCGACTTTGGAATTATTTTCCCCAAAGTTTGATATATTTAAGTAACATGAGCACATAATTAGACGCGAGCTTCAGAGTTATATTAGTATTAGTTAAGATAATAATAATACATAAGCAACTTTTGTTCTTATACTTGAATCTTTTCCTTCAGTCATATTCGTAGTTTTAAGTTTAAATGTAGATATTCTTATTTTATTTTTCGTTATACATATCTGTTGTGACTAGCACTAATAATTATAAGGTTTACCCTTGTTGTGTTAGGATTGAATTTATAATAAATACAAATACAAAAACAATAACACACACATGCCTAACCGGGCATTCATACATTTATACACATACATATGTGTATACGAATCACACATACTAATATCTGTGGAAATGTAATATCCCACCCTGTATTCAAATATATTACATACTTGAATTGCTGTAAAGTATGCAAAATACTTCACCTTCTTTACACCAGTAGTTATTCTTAACTTGGTTATGTTTTGTGAAATATCAATTGTGAGCTAATCTTTAAGCTTTATACCTGTTAGTGAACTTGTAAAACTTTACATCATCTTGATACCATTTGATGAACTACATAGTAAGCGTTTTGATAATATGCAATGTAAAAACTTTTTACGAGAGAAACTAAAAATGTTTTGGAAGTCAAGATAATTTAATTTGACTAATAAAGTAAATATTCATACATCAATATAGAACTGTCGAATTTATATCAATCAAGAAATGAATTTTGAATTTTTTTATTGCGTGCTCTTTCATTCTAAATTACGATACATAACTGTTCGCATGATAATGGTATTTCTGATAATGTATTTTCATTTTATTTTATGTTTTTTTTTCGATTAAAATACAGTTAATGCTCCCACAAAATGAAGCGAGTTTCCATAAAATTTTCAAGCTTAGCACCTCAAAACTTTTGCTTCATCGCTTATACACCATCCATGATTGAGTATGTACTTTGACACCGCAGGTGTTAAAAAAACAACGATATTTACATAAATACATATGTATGTACATACGTACACATAAGCTTTCATACATACGCACAGTATACGCGTAGGTTCGAATTAAAATTGGCAAGCATTCGTTGAAGTAAGGAATTTAAGACTTTAATCCTGTAATATTCAATTAAAATGCATTGCAAGGTATAGTGTCGTGATTGTCGCAGACAGAGACATATAATTGAAAGTGAGTGTTTATAAAAAGATAAAAATAAATGCACATAGGCTGATCGATTTAAATCACATAACAATAAGTAGATACTTGAGATTTAATTATTGTAGGTATGTCGCTAGGTAACGTAAGTAATTCATGTTCTTTATATAGTGCACATACATTTTTTTAAATTATGACACTTTCTTAAATTGTTAAGATTGCATACAAATATTTACTTATTGAGCAATTGTTCTAAACATTTTTGGCGAGATCTTCTATTCACGCTTCACTGCTGTCAAAAAGCATTCATTCCAAAGTCGCCGATATACTTTATTCTTTCATTTAATTTTCTTTTATTTAAGCTATGCGTATATTTATATATAAACATGTTTAATACCTTCTCCACTTTACATTATCGTTTATTTCAAAATATTTTTATGCACACCAATTCCCTTTAGGTGGAAATCACTACAATTTAAATTGACGCATAAATATATCTTTATTAAAAATGCTCTGCAAAGCATATGCCCGAAAGTATAACTAAAATCTATTAAAGTAGGCCAAACGCATGCGTGTTACTAGTTTGCAGCAACCGCAGCTAATCAATAAGTTCTCAACATGAAAATACCCCGCTGGAAAATCAAAGTCTGCTCTATAGTACCACGAGAACCATTCGTTTTTTGAATAACAATTTTAAATAATTTGGGTCTACGTTAATATATCAGGTTTTAACCGCAATTTTGGTGTAACCAACAAGGTTTTCGATTTTAGATTTTTTAACGCCGATCAATAACGGTACATCCAAAATAAGCACCCTTGCGAGAGCACAATGTGAAACATAAATTAAGTTTCATCTTAATAACTCTACCTTATTTGATAACAAATAAAATAAAAACCTTCTTCTAATAATTCACAATTTGATTAAGCTCGAGACCAGTTTATGGACTTGAACTAGGGCCCTCGGAATTGCAGAGTGATGAAGAATAAAATATAATAAACTAAATAAAAAATAAGTCTGATGAGAAAATGTGGTAATTTCCGAAATAGTACTATAACTTCCACCATTAAAAAGCTGTTGTTTATCCAAATAAAAATCTTCCATAAACTGGTCTCGAGCTCAATAAAGTTTTGAATTATTATTCATTTATAGGGCCAATAAAAATCATAACAAAATTAAAAAGTTTCTTCAGTGAATTTAGACCAGAGTAATTTGCTTCACTCACAACTCTATTATTAATACACCACATTATTATTATTATTATTTAGATACTACATAGTACGAATACCAGTACTAAAAAATGTTTTTTTTTAGCACTGGCTACTGAGGCGTATTATTTTTAATTGCTACTAAACTTTAGACATTCATGGAGTTTAATGGAATATTTTTGTCATAAAGCACGTCAAATCTTTTAATTTTGGTTTTTCTTTTGTTCAAAGACTTTATCTCCTCAGAAATTTTCCGACAAATAATTATTTGATGAACCCCGTAACGCAAAATATTTCGTACAGAGGTCCTTTTGATTCACGTATCCAAGGCCTTTTCTTAAACAAATGCTTTCAAAAATTAGAAAATGATAATAAACGCCAGTAAATGAGCGTGTGACTACATTTATAATCGATTTGGAGCGAATGGTTCAAATATCGCTTGGCCACTTTTAATAACATCCTTAATAAAAATAACTATCTATCGTTATTAAATCTGATAATGCTTATAGAGGCAAACATTCGTTTTCAAGATATTAAATTCGTACAAGTGTACTTATTGTATATATATATATGTATGTATATTTGTACATTTCGAGATTTTATTACGATTTTTGTTGTTATTCAAAATTAAGTGTATTAAATTGAGTTCGTTTATATTTAGAAACTAAATTTGTACTAGAAAAATAATGTACGCACCTAAAATAAGCATCGATAAAAACCAGGCAGCCGTCTGTTGATTGAATTAATACAAGATGCATGAAGTAAGGTTTTATTTTTGAAAATACTTTAGAGTAGGCGGTGTAATTGTTTTTACATTATTGCTTGTGTGCTGGAATGTTTGCTTATAAATTGCATTTTTGTTTTGTCTCTATTTTTACGTGCGTGTGTTTTACTAGCAAATTAAATTAGGCAAAGATGCTATATTTGATATTCTGAGAACAAAAATTGACATGGCACAACGCCGAAACCCGTTTGTCTCTAAACTAAACTTGACATGGGATGACGGAAAATCGTTTCAACAAATATAAACATCCCACCCTGTCGGACCAGAAATTTGACTTTCTGAGAATAAATACATTTTCGTAATAACTTGAAATAGTTAAGTCTTCCTCATTATAAAAAAGTAACTAAATTTTTTTTTTTTAATTCAGGTAATTCTTAAATATTATCCGTTTAAGCACAAGTTTTAAACTTTCTAATATCTTAAGAAAAAATAAATTTTTAAATAAGTATCATTAGCGAATTTAATTTGAGTCTAACAATGTGCATATTTCAGGTGACTAAAATACCTCGTTGATTTATGCCGTTTTTTTCCAAGGCAGTTGAGCAGTTTCTCGCAAAACATTAAAAATTTGAAAACATCAATTAAGTAGCCGGGAATTTGAACTATGTTAAACTAACATTTAATGGGCTAAAAGACTGCCTACTAAAACAATTTGCTGAAATTTATATTTACAAATTTTTAAATTTTGCTTACACTTTCTAAATGCTTAATTACTTTTTGTGAAGACTATCAAAGTTTAAAACTTGGTCTTAAGAAGTTTATGTTACAAAGTTTTTTTTTGAATATCAATTAACAAAATAATAAATAAATAGTAATGTATTTAGTAATGTATTCACTTCACTCGCCATTATTTATTTCATGTCACTGTCATTAGATAATTTCATTTATTGCATGCATTCAAAATACGAGTGTGGCATATTCATTGCTTACTCATTGAATTTAGAACTCAATATGCAAATAAGGCAATAAATAATATATATTCATTAATCGTGTTTAAATAACCCATTAATCATATGAGAGAATTTGTCATTTGTCAGCGTTATAAATAGCTAGTAATCGTTGCACATTGTTTTTACTTTTCACCTCATTTTCTATTCAAATTTTGATGCATGGTGTATGTGAGATATTTAAATTTTGATACAATTTTTTATATATGTATTTCTTTACATACATATGTACATAAAACATATACTTATCAATAAAATCAAATTAACGAAATAATTATAAATACTTGACTTTTTAGTAGTTTAGTTTTTAAAAAGTTTGGAATGATTTTTCATGCAGTTTACTCTATGGATAATCATAATTTAAATGGCTGTGTTTTCTGTGTAGTTTAGTAGTTTAGTGCATCCAGCTATTTGTAGGGTATTTACAGTACCCTTCTATACAAACATATGAGGCAGAATGTGTACTTTCGAGGACGAACTTTTTTTAATTTCAGAGTTAATTTGTGTCATAGCAGCTAAAATAATGCATTGAGCTAAGTGACATTTTTATATTGAGCCCAATTTAAATCATTATTAGCATGTTTATGATGTAAAATGTTAATAATTTACAATTTTATTGAGCTGAGTTATGATGTAAAATTTAATTTTAATATGCTTGAAGTTCGGTTAATATGGTTTTTGTTTAGAAATTATATGTTTGTTTTTCATAATAATTTACAATTTTATTGAGCACTTTATTATTAAGACACTTGGTCAACATCGCAAACCTTTAACACAGCCTGAACAAAGAAATACAATCATCTTCATTAATCTATATTTTTAACGAAATTCTTTTTTAATATTCAAAAAGAAGATTCCGATAAACTTTGGACCACTCGGCTAATATTGAGAGATTTAAATTTGAAGATATGAAACCAGTTTGAATACTTAGCCAACGTGAAATATAAGTTGGCATTGATTTAAAAAAAATATTTATATATATATGTATGTATATATTTGTATAACTATGCATTCAACTTAACTTTGAAAATAAAATTTTTTTTACATCTACAAACATAACTTCTATAATTGTCCATTACCAAATTACCGTTAAGAAAAATCTCATTGCAAAGATCTGATTTATGAATTTATTGCTACAATAAACACGTATTCACCGCTGCCATCAACAATGACAAACAAACACTATCCGTTGCAACGATCTTGAAGGGAAACAAAGTTGTGACAACATTTCCCAGCAAACATGCTTGACACATTTTTCGCAAAAAGAAAAACAAAAAACATAAACTAAATAAAAGCAAAGTAAAAATAGGGAACAACAAAATAGCAACAACAATTCGCCATTCAATGCGCTTCTACGAGTACACACATACACATTAAGTAAGCGGAAGTTGCCAACTGTCCTTGCTATTTCCAAACAACTTTGCTGCATCCGCCAAAAGCATTCAGCGATGCAACAGTTTCACCACAGCTGGTGTTGTGGCTGCCGCTGCCGCTGCTGCTCTGCTGTTTTGGTCTTTTGCCAGTTTAATATCTACATTTACCCGCCAATTTAGAGATATGAATTATAGATATTTTTGTGTAGAAGTGAGCCAGATTTTTTATACATGTTTTTTTTTTCTTATTTGCAAAACTCATGAGTAACAGCAGTCACTATATGTAGGTGCGGTTTTTTGCTTTGGCTAACTGTGTGAGAGTTTTGGCCGGTTTTTGGTGTGCTCATTCGATTCGAGTTTTGTGAGAATGTACAATCATACATATACATTATATACCGTTAGTCTTTTATTTAAAGTTTCTTATTAATGACATTTCAAGTTGGCTGTGAAAGTAAACATTTGTATGATTATTTTCCTTTTTGCTACATTAAAGTCAAATTTACAGCATTGCACTTAAATTTAGAATTTTTATGCGCTGAGGTGTGTAATTTTTCAAGCGAATGTGTGCATTTTATTATCTGGATTGAAGCAGCTCTTGTACTACACACATAACTAAAATATCGATCTCAAACAAGAATGTACTTACGTGACTGGTGCCAATTCAATACATCGCTAAATAGAGAGGACGCTTCCAAAGTTAACGGAATTTTTATTTTTGGACGCGGTCAGGACAAAAACGAAGCATTTAAATTTCTAAGAGCTATGCAATAAATTTGCTGGAAACTTACGGGTATTTCCTGCTTCAAACCGCTTTTTCTTCTGATACCAAAAAACTTCTTCAGTTGCGCCTCTTCTTTACGAACCTGAAGCAGTAACTCATAACAAGTGATGGTAGTTCTTTCTGCACTTGTTCCTTCTATTGTTCCGATGCCCACTAGTAAGTTGCGATGGAAATAAACTTTTTTCGTCCGGGCTTCAAAGGTATACAACGTTAAATTTGTATATCTCTGACCATCACCATGTTATTCTACAGCTCATAATCCGATACCCGGTCATAAATCTAGCGTAAAATAAATAAAAATATTTTGGAAATACCCAAAGCCTACCAAGCTCAAAGTAGCAGCTGTATTTTTATTCTACGCTTGATCCCAAAGTTAACATTATGGGTGGGGATTATGCTGTTTATGGGTATATTTCAAAGTTGTAACTGACGAGAGTCTCAATGCGCAAGAACTTTTTTTATATTCCCAAAAGGAAATTTGTTTTGTTTTCGTTCATTTGTAGACCAACATTTTTTTTTCCTTATCCAGAAAACGTTTTACAATCAAATTGTGCTTAGGCGGAGGTACATGCGTCCTGGCAGCTCTCCGCCGCCGGCTTTGAACAGATAAGTCTCCTCCGGACGCTTTGTTATTAGTCATAGAAATGGTATTTTCATCTCACCTTGGTCGAGGAGATGGGTGTGAAGGTCAACCCCCATTATTGGCCATTCAAAAGCGTTGAGAAGTGTTTCAGCCATTTCTAAGCGCGCTCTGGACGCCTTCTATGCGAGCGGCACTCTTACCTGCCAGCATTTCAAGCTCTCTGCAATCACGTCTTTCCGCCTATACTCTTGAAATTTTGAGGGATGAACAGTAGGTAAGGTGTTGATCAAGAGCTTACAGTTGGAGCTTTTGAGTGGTCTATTGAGCTGCGTCTTTTCGAATTCACTACTTTATGATACATCAGCACTTCGAATTAGAACACAATTAAAACAAAATAAAAATCTAATATTCGTACATTATTAAAACTTTTTTTAACATCAAAGTGTAGACAGTCAGTTTAGTTGGCTTTGATAAATTCCAATGAAAGTATAAAAATATACTATACAATTTAAGCTCTTGAGGGAAATCTCCCTATTTTACCTGTTTGAAACCGCCAATGTGTTAAGGGGTTATATTTAGTTAAAATTTAAAAAAAAAAATCGATGTTTTCATTTCATTTTCGTAATGTACATGTATTCAAGTAAACACTCTGAAAATTTCAAGTCAATCTGACAGTTATTTTTGAAGTTACACGCATAATTGTAACGACCCGTCAGTGCATTTCAAAATGCTTTTGAAACTTTAACCTTATTTTTCTCAAAACTGTGTTTTGAAAGTCGGTGACCAAGATTTCTCGGAAACGGCTGAACCGATTAGTCTCAAAGTTTAACACAAGCTTCTGTACTTTACTTTCTAGTATTTAATTGAAGCCTTTTTATTACCGATAAAAAAAATGTATTCACAATTTAAGGCCAAAATTATAGCAAAAAAATTTTTTTTTTTTTGAGAAGAAATTTTTTTTGTGGGTCCCTGTGTTGCTGTATCGAATCAATCAAATTGTGGAACTGCAAATAAATTGCCTAACGAAAAGTAATATGCCAATAGTCATGGTTTTTCGATAAAATAATACATCTCCATACTCGTTTAAGCAACAATAGTTGTAATAAATATTTGCATGCAATAACAGTAAGATGTGTTAACATAAACCTAAAAACTCTCAAAGTATCTGACAATTGCATTGAAGAGGAAGATACATAAAAATGCGCTTACATACATACATACTTGCATACAATTTTTAAATAACTGACCCAAATCCCATCACAAGAACCCATTCAAAGCCAGTTTGACGGCTTTGCAGCATTGCTATGCAACACGAGTATGAAATGTACTTGTATTAATGAAGATTTGTAGCCGCCACTTACATATTTGGCCTAGAGCAGCCCACAAGCGCACATCATCTCAAGTAGCATTTGAGCTGCTTTGCGGCATTTGAGCGTTTGCAATTGCAATTGATGGCCATGGTTACATGAACATCGCAAGTGGCAAAATATAAAAAATTCAAGATGATTTTCGACAGACCGAAATTATTTTGAGCAGCAAGTAAATATAAGTAAGTATATTATGTACGTAAGAATAATAGTAACTATTGAATAATCAAGTGTGCAGCCGCATAGCTGAGTGGCTTTTAGATGAGCGTGAGCTGAGCTGCAGTTTCTGCTAGTGTTTGTGAACGAAGTGGAAACGCAAACATACTTGTAAGGTGGTAATGTTGAATAGCCATTTTTTTCAGTTTTTTTTTACTTTTTCCTACTACCACATAACTAAAAATGAAGCAGATAATTGTAGATATGTTTGAAAATGCTGCATGCATTGCGAGAGCAAGTTAAATTACTTGTAGACGCGAATCTCTTCCGTTGCTTGTCTGCATTTCTTTTTTTTTTTTTAATTTAATTTGTGTGCAAACTTTTTTCGCCATTCAGCACAAACTTAAACTTTCCAAATCATTGAGGTGTGAATGCGCAAAGTTTCCACCCGCTCGACCGCCTTTTCCGGCTGTTGGCATTATTTGTTTTCACACCTTCATTGTTATCGCTTTCTTTCTTTCGCACTCCTTCCACATTGCTGACTGCTGACTGCAAGCGCATGCTAAAATGAAACTATTGTTTATGTAGTTAATTTGGCAACATTTTATTTTTTACTCGCACATCATCCACTACTTTGCCATTTCCCAATGTATTCACATTCCAGATTCAGCATTCGGCATTCATGATTAATGAATTTAAATGGCATTGTTAACTGTTCTGGTTTCCGTTTTTGTTTTTTTTTTGCTTTTTGGAAACTATCTATGTACACTTCTTCGTTGGCTCAACATACACGCAAATCTTTCTATTTATGGACATTCATACATTTTTGACATGTATGTACATATGTATGTATGTATTTAAAATCATACGTGGGTGATTTCACTCAATCAATTGGCAGCAGTTAATAAACTTGTTAGACCAATTTGGTAGTGCAAAAATTTTGCCGAATTCACATGGTGATGTTTTCAAATCGAGTTTTTGCATCCAAAAGTAATTAATACGAGTACCATATTTTTTTTAATTTGAATTCACCGTAGTCTGTTATGTACTCGTACATTTGAAGTTTATCAATATAAGAGCCAAAAAAGAAATTTGAAAATTTTAGTCCTTAGACCGGTTAGTCTGGTCCGGACCACTTAAAATTTCTATAATATAATAATAATAGTTCGGTTTCAAAATTCATACAAACACAGGGTACAATCCCACTATACGCAAGGCATCGAGGTCAATTTAGCCACTCTTCGATTGCAGTAGATTATTCGTGCATTGTGAAATTTTCCACGGCTCAGACCAGGGTGTGCCAAACATTTGGACGTCGAGTAGAGCAAATCATACGAATAGTGTTCAGAATGGGCCACAATTCACCGTCCAGCGTATAGAGGCGCATCAAGCAAACCAATAATCACTTGAGTAGAACTGATTTTGGAGCGACATTTCAATGGCAAATAGTAAATATTTAATCTTATCTTAAAAGCCATATAAAAACTATCTTAATTTCATAAACTCTCTCAACATTTTACAAACAAGCTTTCTTAAAGGTACTGGCACACTACGAACTTTTTTTATTTATTTATTTATTTATTTATTTATTTATTATCAGAAAAATAACAATACAATTATTATTTTACTTTAAAAATAGTAGTTTACTTTGCTAATCTGGTATGTTTTATTGCACCTTGAAAACTTCAATGACCAAATAATAGCTAGTTATTTGCCACAATGTAAAATTAATATTATCACAGCTTTAAAGTACTCTCGTATACGTATGTACATACATACTTAAGTATATTATATACCGCGTTACTTGGGACATCTAACGGGTTTTCAAAACGGCAGTTTTTATTCGAAAAAATCGTCCCTGACCATTTTTGTCATAGTGGTAGAGTGACAATTTCGATTTTTACTTGCATTTTTCTTTTAGCACTTCTGTAAGTTAATTGTACGCTGCAGTTCAACACTAATCTTTGAAGCCTACTCCCACTTCATTTATACAAAGTTGTTTCGGGTCAAACATTTTGTAAATAATTTCGGCATGGTTTGATTGCGAAATAGCCGCACTTGGCTTAAAGCACGAGATTTAAAATGAAATGAATAATGAAAACGTTCCTTAAACATTGCAATCTTTGATAAACCGATGTTTGATGCTACTGAAAATGGAATCTAAGTTATTTACATATATATTAAACACATTTTTATATAAACGAAAAAAACGTCTACCGTTCGGATTTAGCGTTTAACTCTTTGTGTTGTATCAAAGTGTATATTACAAATTGAAGAAGACTGCCGGCGCTATATTTTTATTACAATTAATATAAACAATCTTGCATATATTAACTCCTATAATATGAGACAAACTTTCTCTCCCCCGAACACAAAACGCTAAAACTCAGTACACCTCGTAGCATAAAAATTATTTGATTTCCAATTTTTTTTCTTCGTATTCAATTCTCCATTCAATCAACACTTAAATAGCTTTTATGCTGATGAAAAAAAAAATATAACTCTATTTACCTTAAACAATAGCAACAGTTATGGTAGCGAGTTTGACGAACATCACAAATCGCCTTACTATTGTTTTCGGAAAGTTAAATTTCGACTTTTACTTTTTTCGGTATTTTCTTAAGACTTTGGTTTTCCTCGTTTCACATTCATTATTTCACTAAATTTATTATTCTTTATAATTCCTTTATATGAAAGAAATTACTCTTTTGATTATCAGCGAAATTTAAGACTTTCAAATTATGTCGATATTTATTAAAAAAAACTCTAAAAATAGCATAAAATATATATTAATAAATGCGTTTTTAAATAACTTGTAAGTGAAAGTTAATTATGAAAACGAAATCGCAATGTGAAGTTGTTTGCGTAACTGTTAGGCTGTTTTGCATTAAAATTATGATATCAAAAAAAAAATTTTATTTTAGGAAAAAAATCTATATAACTATTGACAAATTTTGGTGATTTGTTTTCCTTCTTCCGAATATGCAGGTTTGACGCCCATTCAATTTTAGTATAATAATATATGTACAAGCTTCAAGACGCTAATTGTAGTATTAGTTTTTCGAATTTTGATCGTCGACGCCGTGAAAGCAAAAACAAATACATGTTAGAAAATAATTTACACTTTTCGCCATTAACTTCACCTCATTTAGCTTGAATTTTAATTGAAAAAAAAAAAAAAATTAAAGAAAATTAAAGGAAAATATTTGAACTATCAACAATAATGAAGTTTTCGAAGATGAGACATCAAAGATCCAATTATTGGTAAAAAAATTATAATTTTAGTAACCAAAACAATTATTTTTACCTATTTTAATGTATTAATTAATATGTTTATACAAATAGAAAACTTGTTTTGAATAAAAGTAGTCAAGAGGCCGTGCAAGTAACCAACACTTTTTTATTCCTCATTTCAGATTATGGCCACAGAGCTTCCACTTTTTTAAACACCGCCTCCTCACCCATTACATCCATAGGTTCACACACGAACTATCAACGCCTTTCTCAATCACAATATGTCCTCCTCGATATGTCCACATTTCACACAGAACGCATGGAAGAAGGATCTCTGTTCCAATTGCTTCAAATCGAAAGATGAACACAAACCCGGTAATTCTACATACACATCCAAATATTCTAGCGTCATGGATAGATCGAAATTCAACACCAATTTAATGTCCAAAAGCGATTTGGATAGCAAAAGGACTGATTACCCAAATAAATATAAATCACCCGCAAAGAGCATCATGAAGAAATCATTTGCCTCACTCAAATCAAAAGCCAGCAAAAGCAAACCACACAAAGTTTCCTTTCCGAAGAACATCTTTGAAGTTATTGGCGTCGGCGGCGAATGGTCGGACAATGATTCCGATGATGATGATGATCATGATTTCATGAATATTGGCAATGAGCACGACGACAATGCCGCCACTAGCACTGACGACGACGAGACACTCGAGTTGAAGCGCATAACCCGTGCCAACACCGATTTCAATATGAACAATGGCAATTTGCTGGGCGATCCACAGGAGAATATTAAGCGTTCATTTGCAGCGCTAAAGCTTGGCGCACCGCAAGTCGACAAGGAGGGCAAAAAGCAAACGCTCAAGATAAATGTAATGCCATTTGGAGCCACAGCGACTACTGATTGCGCCAAGGCAGCGTCTTCGATTACCGCCACAACGGTGAAGGCCAAATTTGAGACGCGAGTAAATGAGCCGAGTGAACACACAGTGATTAAGCAATGCGCGACTATTGTTAAGTCAATAAAAAAGACGGCCACAGCGACGGCAGCGACCGCAACGAAGATAACAAACACAGCTGCTACGACAGCGACGAAAACAGTAACGTCTTACGCGACCTCCAGCACCAACAGTTTGCTGAGCGCACAGGCTAAGCAAGAAGCTTTGGCGGTGAGCGATAGCGATGGCAAGAATAGCCCGCCTATCGAACGGGCCATGGAAAAATCGCTGCTGGACGAAATATCTGAGACGCTCGAAAAGAAACAAAGCGAATGTAAGAAATTGGCTAGCGAAAAGGAGATGATCGCCGCTATTAACAACAACAGCAACAGCAACACCAGCACCAACACATGCAATAGCACGAATAATGCAACCACTGCAACGGCTGTAGCTACACCGGCAAAGATTAAATTTGAGATTAGCAGCCTAAGTGATGCTGTGGAGAATAAGCCATTTCTTGAGCTTAAGAAGCCGATCGCACGCAATCCACCTATTACAAAGGATCATGCCAAACCCAAAATAAATGTCTTCCATAAATTCTCGGATAGCGACAGCAACTGTTCGGACAACGAGAATGGCATCTCAGCGTACTACGATGTGGTCGAAACACAAATAAGCTACGAGAATCTGCCAGATGGCAAATGTGATGCACAAGATAAGCCCAGTGTGGGTATTGTCGGCTCACCAGCCACAGCAACAGCTGAGAATAAGTGCAACAAGAATGCAACCAGCAAGAACGACACTTCCATATTCTCCAGTTCTCAATACATCACCGACATGCTGCTGTCATCGAAGACACGTGCGGCCTCATACAATCTACATGAAGGCAACTTTATGACTAGCAAAATAACATCTGATGGGCTCATTGTGACCAAGTGCAGCTCGGACGATGCGCTCGACTCGACGGGCAGCAGTTTCGATGGCAGTAGCGATGAGGAGACCTCGTACAATATGATACGTAGCGAATCGGACTCTGGCATCGGCATCAGTATTGGCAATGAGTACAAGAACTGCGGCGCCGAAAAGGAACGTGTGCGTGTTGAGAAGAAGTTGAGTGTGAGTACCAACAATTCCGACTACGAGGACATACAAGTGGCCAATCAAACTGCTACAGCAGCTTCAAAAGCTGCGCCAATGAAAGTAACAACAACAAAAGCGACTACAGCGAAACCCGCTTTCATTTTGGACAAGAGCAGAGAGCTTCATGGCGAGCCAGACGGCAGTGCAGATCCAGACGGAAGTTTGGAGAACAAAGAATCAAACACAACGCAGCAACAGTCAGCGCAGCAGCAGCAACAACAACAACAACAACAACAGTTGCCTGCATTGCCTAAGTCACCACCACCCACAAAACTGATTGATGCCCGTCCCTCATTCCTACATGGCCTGCAAAAGCAACATCCGCCTATCTTGCTAAAGAAACCTGACTTGCCAGCTAAACCGGTAGTGTCACCAACTAACACGCCACTCAAATCATTTGTCAGTAAACGCACACCGACGAATGCAGAACAGCAAGTTATCAATCAATTACATATGGTCATGTCGAAATCCAACGAAAATCTGAGCTTGAGCGCGTTGTCACCAGACTCAGCGAAAGATGATGGCAAGCTAAAGAAAGGCAGAGCGCCAAATCCGCCGCCCGAGCAAAAAACTAGCGCGCCACCAACGCCAGAGCTTGACTACAATGCCGCGCTAGAATTCAATCAGACACGCAGGCCAGTCGACGATGCTGCAGTGGTAGAGGCGATTACCAAAAAAGTCGCAAGCTCGGAACAACAATCAGCAACGCCAACAACGCAAATACAAGCTGAGCCCAAATTGAACAACGATAACAACTTTGATGTGAAAAAGCCAAACGAACGCGCAGAAACTAACAAGATCGCTGCCACAAAAAGTCAGCATACCAGTGAACAAGCATCGACAACAATTACCGGCGGCACAATCGCCGCAGCCACTGTCACCAAAAACACCGCAATCAACAATACACCGATCATTTATACGCGCCGAGCAACGCCGACTACAACGAACACTACGCACAACATTAGTCTTAGCAACGCCAAAAATGCCTCTTCGCCGGTGATACGCGAAAAAGACAAGCGTGAGCGGGCCACTGTCAATCCCAAGTTCCGTAGCCTCAATACATTCGTCACACAACGCAGCAATGCGCTGAAGAACATGCAACTACAGTCGGCCACATCTTCGCTTAGCCTCAAACAATCGCTCACACCTGAGCCCATGCCGAAGAATCACAAGAACCTGTCATTATCTGAGGAGTGTCTAACCGATGTGGCACACACCAATACGACGGTAAATCTGCCAACATTGCCATCGACTAGTGACAAAAAGTTGACGCCGCAACAACAGCAACAAACGCCGCCACAAAAGACCAAAACGAAATTTTCCATCAAGAAATTCTTACGCATGGGTGCCAGCAAAACGACGGACAATCTGCACAAGAAGGACAGCATTTATTCGGAGATCTGTACGGGTGAGGAGGCTGGTGTTGTGGGTAAGCCACGCTTAGTGATCATTCATCCGATCGATATTAATCCGACAGCAGTGGAAGTGGTCAAAGACATAACGAAGACCAATGATGCGGTTGCAGCGCAAACGGTGGCCGTGGTGACGACGAAGCCACCGGCACCGCCATTGCGCAACATAGACTCGCAACGCTCGCACGAGCTCAACAAGCCGGCACGTCCGCCGCCACCAAAGAGCGCAGAGTTGCGCCGGAAGCAGGCAATCATTGGGCTGAATGCCGTTGCGATGACGATGACAGACTCACCGACTGGCCGCAAGGCTGTCGGCTTAGCTGCAAGCGAGGCAGGCGGCTCTATGAAATACAAGTCGGATAATGTTTATGCCAATTTAGGTAAGTGCCAGTTTCATATCATATTTATTGTAGATATGTAAGTGGCTTTGTGTACAATGCATTTAGGAATAGAGTTCGCTTTGTAACGTGAATCTGACAAATGGTGGATCTTAAAAAAGACAGAAAAGGCGCCCTTATTCCTAGGCCAGCAAGATTAGCTTGTCTAGTCAACCCAGGTTGCTTTTAAATGAACAAAAATAGATAGTTTTTCACTGAGAAATATTACTAAAAATATTAAGTATTTAATTTGTTTTCGTACTGACATTAAACACCGAAGGAACGATTCTTTCAGAAGACAATTTTGCATGCAGTGGTCAGTGCAGTTTCACTTTTGTAAAATGTTCAGGTATTTCTTCAAGCTACAACTTCCAATTTCAATATGTAAATTTTTACAAGACCGAATCTCATGAATTTTAGCATTGCATCGTTGCTGATCATTGGCCGAAATAACATTAGAATTATCTTAAAAGATTTTTGTTCTAATGGATTAATTCAGCGAATTCCTCATATTTTGTTTACAGCAAATTTAAAATTTTCATCAAGTATTTCATGAAATAGGAAATGAATATAAGAACATTTTAAATGTTATTTCAAGCTAAATTTCATTTCGACATTAATATCTAAGCATCACTTTTATCCAATCAAAGAAGGCAGAAAATCAATAGAAAAATATTCAATTTCGAATTTTAGCACTATGAAATTTGGTTATTGCATCGCCTCTCGAATGGCATTGATTTTTGTATTCTGTATTGCGATTGATTAAACAAAATCCTATGTGGCAAAACATTACAATATTGAAAAAAATACTAGCATGTTTAGGTTTAGTTCTTATTCAAAAATTTGCCTCGAATATATGTACATATTTTCTGAAACAAGGCGTATCACAAATAAATACCATTTTTTTATCAAAAATGCTTAGAAAAATATTAAGAAATAAAAATAATGATGTATTTGAATTAAAGACTGTAATTGTGATGCACAAATTCTATATTAAAAAAATGGCTAAGCAGTCTTTCGTTCTAAGCTTCCGAATTGTTTTATTTTTTCGAATCGCTGAGCGTGAATGAAGAGTTAAACATTAAATATCATTTTTGACCTCAAATAGAGATTATGAATGATTGAGCAACTTAACCTCATATCTGACTATAAATTCTTGCTTAGCTATCCGAATATTTACTTAAAATTTGTATTTATTTAAACATTTATGACGTAAAAAGAGTAATTATTGTGACATAGGTGTTTGAGCAAGATTATTGGCGAAAAGCGCGCGTGCAGACAGAGCCTTAATTGAGGAAACTAGCAAATTGCCTTTGTGTAATATATAAGAAATAAAAGTCGAGATTATATAATTTGCTTACTAACAAATATACGCATTGGGTATACAAATTTAAATTCAACCAGACCTTTTGGTCTCACTTTTATTTACGCTTTATTCGTACTTAGTTTATTTTTGTAAAGTTTAAGTGATGTTTAAATTGTAGCAACACTTTTTCATGGCAGCCTCTTAGATTCACCCATCCGTTTCTTGTTTTTCTTTTTCCTACGCCTTTAACTTCTCTCCTCCTTAAGTTGCTGTACTCGTATGTATGTTGTGACTTGTACTCGTACTTTTATGCTTCTTTTTTTGGCATTGCCTTACCATAAAGTAGTGAAAAATGTTCATTGTCCAACAAAACAGATGACTTTGGCAGCAAATTGCAATTGTTGCTACGAAACGGCAAGCGGTATTGCAACGTCAAGCATTAATATATAAGTATATACATACACATCTGTTGAAGTTCGACAAAATAGCCTAACTTGACTCTATATATTTGACTCTAAAGCTTTAACGGGATTGTTGTTATATGAAATTCAAAGGATTAGTCTTTTAATCTATCTTTTAAGAAACAATTTTCATACAATTCGATTACAAATATTAAACTTGTCTATGAAAGCTTTAATTTGATATGCCCTAAATAAAACTTGCTAGTGCCAAGTAAGGTTATTTTGTCAAAAGTCCACAGATATGTATGTATGTACGTATATGGCATTGCAAACACTTTAGGTCCAGCATTCAAAAACTAGCTAACTAACCGCAATTTATTTTAGCCAATTGTTCAAAGCAGTGCTTGTCACAAGATGTCATAAGCAGTGTTTTCTGAAAATAGGTTAATTTATTAATTAGTTCGTTTGGCTATAAGAAACAAAATATACAGACGTGCGTTATGTGTTGACACTTGATTTAAGAACCGAACTAATTAATTGGCGTTGTATTCATTTTAAAGAGAATGGTATAAGCTTCAATTCGAGATATTGTCGAGAGGGTTGTCTTCACTCATTACCTCCCTAAGAATTATCCAAACCTAAAGAAAAATAAAATCTCAAACAGCTGAAAATATATAAATTTTTGCAAAAGTTAAAGTTATTTTATATAAATATGTACACACATATTTGAAGTTAGAGCTGGTTGTAGTGCTCAAAATGTGGGAGTAGTTAAATTAATTTAATTTTAAACTTATTTTCAGAAGTGTTGCAAATGTTTTGAGTATGCAATTTTTAGCCCATTCAATTTTGGGTGCTCATTATCTTTAGCTCTCTCTAGCTTTTTTCGCTGTGGCAATACACAAAGAGCTCAGATTTGTTAAATTTTTTCTTTCGACTTGGGCGATTTCAACTTTTTAAAGTATCATCCAGAAAACATTTAATAAATTTTGAAAAATTTTTGAGCTTAAGGCCGATCGGTTTATTGGGAAAATTATTAGGAAAAAACAATAATACTCAAAGTGGTAGAAGTTATAGTACTATTTCGGAAATCACCACATTTTCTCATCAGACTTCTTTCTTCTTGGCTTCTGCGGAAAGCCGAACAATTTTCAATCATGAGCATACCAAAGTTGGCGGGGGCAGAAAACCCAACAATGCGAAACGCACTGCCACTAAATAGATATCTTCGAAAATACATATGTTCAGACATATTTATGTACATTCCAGTACAAATGTACAACCGTAAAGAAATAAAGAGCCTCAGAAAACCTCGTCACGTTCCAACACCGAACAACTCAATACCTGAGTGGGGCTAGACGCATACGACCTTCAAGGTGATAAAAATACGAAATCAAAAAAAAAAAAAAACTCTAACGATAGTGATCCCAATTCAAATTCATGTGAAGTAAAGTACCAACTGAAAAAACGGTGGAAAAAAGTGCTACGCGAACTCGTCAGCAACCCATTTACCTACTAAAATTATGAAAACAAAAAAAAAGGCAACAAAACGAAAACGAGAAGGTATGCAAAATAAAGTAAAAAATAAAATGAAGAAGCATAAGAAGTTTCTACATAGAATGTACTATTTATGTATGTCTGAGTGTACAATAATTGGCACATGTGGCACATGGATGGATTATCGAAGTCATAATGAACCAAAAATAAGTAAAACGAATGAAATATGTAAATATTTATGTTCATACTAAATATGTATTTACATACAACAAAATTTGTATACGCCTTATGTTTGTAGGAGCATGAATAAAACATAAATACTACATAAGCTTACATGTATGTATGTATATTCATCCAAAAATTACTAACACAGCCCCTCATTTCCAACGGCATAACCGTAAAACGTATGATTGTAACGTCTGATGTTGACTACTGTTGGATTAACTGGGTTAAGTGCGCAGGCAGGCTATGGCTCACGCTAACGCACACGCACACAAAAATTTCGGGTTTTCATGAATATACGAGCATTTACATACATACATACATACTTATGTATGTATGAGTGCACACACATTTAAGAAGTCATCAAGCGAACCGTTCTTGAAGCTTCAATATGTTTACACGCTTACAGATGTTGGTATGGTATGTGCATTAATAATAAATAACCCGATGTACCTTGAAACGTGTTGGTGAATTCAAAAAATATGTATGTAAGAGCATTGTAAATGGCAAGAATCGAATATTAAGGAGTAGTGGCTAGGAAGCGGCGGCCGGTAGGCGTAGTTCATGAGAAATGTAAGTAAGTACATACATACAGTGGAGCGCTTTCTAACCTTTGAGTAAAAAACATCTTTGGCTTGGGAGTCATTTTTTTTATTTGAAGTTCTACCTTTGCTTTCATTCGAATTTTCGGTTCAGATTTTAATGATCCCCATACTTTAAAGGTACTATACTACTTCAATTGGGCTGTCTAAGTTAGAAATGCATTATTTACCCGTATATGGAGGGAGGCTATATCACCGTTGTCAGATTAATAGACTAGAAGCCATCCAAAGAAGTTTCTTCTTTTTTCTCTTAGAACGATAAATTTATCTCATCCGATGCTTCCGTATAGTTCAAGATGACTATTGATAAATTGTTTTTTGTTGTTTTTTTACTCCGACAAGGTTGAAAGTTGATGTATTTTGGAACGATTTTCCGTCGATCCTTGTCAAATTTGGTTTTGAAACAAACCGGTTTCGGCATCGTTCTCAACGAAAAATAACACTGAAGATGGCACAATGCCGAAACCGCTGAGCTATATAGTATAAGCCCAAATTATTATTATTGTTATTATGATATTAAAATCGCATACAAATTTGCGTACGATATTTCTCAAAAGCTGTTATAAAAATCTTATCAAAATTTGTTAAGTGGGTATTTTTCTTTCGTATTAAATGTTTTACTGGAAAACGATTTTGCAGAATATGTTTCTCTAAAAAATTCTAAACTGATTCACACTAAAGTAGAAGGTAAAAGCAAAACTACTGTGGATTACCTCTTCAATAAAATTAAAGTTTAAAATTCCTTTAGCATTATTTATTTATTATTTTTTATTTACATTATTATTTTTAAAGATAAATCTTAATTGGAAAACAATTTGTTAGCATACCATTGTAGGTTTGTATGTAAGAAATGTGCAACACCATCTGCAAAATGCTCTCAAAAATCAAGGAAAATTTTTAAATACTTGGATTGGCTTTAAGATAACATGCATGAGAATTTAAAAAAAAATTTGAATACAACTTTTTGCAATTTTTGTGAACTTTGTGCAAGCTTTGAAAATTTTCTTTTCATGGTTTCTGTTAGTGGTTAAGGATATTTAGTCGTTGTTGGATATTTGACTTTAAGAGTGATGCATAAAATTATTTTAAATAAATACCAAACAATTTCTAAACTTTTTGTAAATGTTATCTGAGAGAATGTGGCGCGTGTGTCACTGAAAATGCCTCTTTACCATTTCGCAATCAAAATCGAATTTTGGTCAAACCAGTTGATTTTGCACACCAGCTAATTTTTTGTTGGAAAATATACCGTTAACCTTTTTTCGAAACGGCGTTTTTCGCAGATTCTGTTAAGATACATTAAAATATAACTTCATTAAAAGTTTTATAGAGCAAGTATCAAATTTTAAAAAACTGTATATGCTTGCTTTTAGTGTTCTTTTCCTAATATTTTTGTGCCTTTGTCATTTTAGGGAATGAATGATATGCTTCGGTTTTTATTAAAAATTAACTGCGATATGGACTTCCTAAAATTATTTAAAAATATTTATAATTGTGACTATAAAAAAAGGCTCTTGGGACTGTTATAAATATATATTAATTTTTAGTCAACATAGTCAAAAGTATTTATTTTTTTTATGTTTCCAACAGATTAATTATGCATAGTAGGGTTAATTAATGCAATTAAAAAATTTGTGTCATTTATAATTATTTAAAATAACTTCATAAATTAACGTAAGTTGCAGTAATACCATTTTGTACTTTGGTTCTGTGGTATGATCTGCAATTACGAGACAATTGGAACCATAAATATATGCAAATACATTTGTAAGTATTTCGACTACTCAATGGCACGGCTTAATACATATTTCAAAATGCTTTATAAAATCTTGATTTGATAAATATTTTATGAAAACGTTTTTAAGCTTGGATTTTAAGATAAATTTCTTTGTGTTTAATTTGAATTTCGAAATTATCTCTTTCAATATTTGTTACTGCTACCCACTGTGCAAGAAAAAACTATGGACCTTCTTCAATATCGTAATTTAATAGAAGTGAAGCGCGCCGAAAAAAGAACTGTTACACACTTTTTAATGTATATACAAATGTATATACATAGCTACATTTTATTTATGTATTTACCGCTATTTATGTATGTATTTTTGTATGAATATTTATTTACACCCCTGCAGGCTGCAGCACTCGACCTCTGAGTGCCACTGCCATTTGCCGCAATTGAGTGATGCGGCAATGTTGCAGCCACACAGCCAGCGAAGCGTCCACTCTGTTGGCCAGAAGTTAAATCAACAAATCTTAAAACGCTGATTAAAGACCGCATTCTCCAATCAACCAATATGCTACTGTGGCATAATTGGTAGCTAGCAGCTTAAACTCGTACTCAGCCGCGCGATGATGTTATAATCAATTGTGTGTGTGTTTATTTGCAAATATATTTGTACATTTGTATTTGTGAGCAAGAGTTCGTCGCATCTTTATGTGATTGGTTTAAATTTGGGTCACAATTACAAAAAGTTTGACGTTTTTGTCGGTCGCGTAGTTGTTGCTCTTGAGGTTCTTTTTTTTTCTTTTACTTATGAAGCTTATCCAATATTTTATTTTTCATTTTCGTTGTTTCTAATGCTGTTAAGTGCCACTACCGGTGCTATAACTTATGTATGTATGTATGTGTTTGCGTATGTATGTAAGTGGCCGGTATTTTGTGCTGCCTCTGCCATTTGGTTAATTCAAGTTTGACGATTCTTGGCCAACTTTGCGCCACTGGGAGTACAGATTGTATTTGCATGCTTTGCTACGTTATGTACCGTTGTACTGCACAAGGTTAAATGGCTACGTGGTAGACGTACAAATGTAATTTTTGCAAATACGTACACTTACATGCATACACACATATGTATGTGTATAAGAAGCTAATATTTGACTGCACACTTGACTGGATTTACCACTGAAATTGGGGTTAAATGAATTTTCATTTACTTCGAAAGGCAGGCAAGAAAGTATGTAAACACATAAAGGATTATAAGTCGTCTACGTATACACATGTTTACTAGTTATGTAATAGCTATGTTTGGATGCACATATGTTTATTTATATTCACCCTGAAAAGAACAAACTTTTGCATGCAAAATATTAACAGTTACGCTGCATAATTAATACATATATGTATATAGCGCATATCAGAAATAAACGACTTCCACGTATGGCATGTTTTGACTATATCTGTTACTCTCTTTTATTAACTTGCATATACTATTTCATTTTTGGCGTATTTGATATGGAATTCTGGAAATCCAGACATGATGATTTATTTAGGGCACAACAGTTGTGTCCAGCACAAAGAAAAAGTATACACACAAGAATTAACTCCGACTGTTCTTGTTGCTGAAAGCGAAACTCGCAGGCCTTTGTAATTCGCAGAGCTCAGGAGAAGCTCGCCTCTCCTTTCCTATCAGTTATGGCGTGCGTCTTTCAGTTGAACTGTGCATGTTTCTTATATCAGGTCTAAATGATTTTTGTTCTAAAAATTTCTGATATTTGAAATCCTAACATTAAAAAAAAAGGTTTAAAAGCTCATATTCTGATACTATAATTGTTAACCGATTTTTTAATAATTAATTTTTTTTTATAAATTTACTTATGTACAGTTTTCTTTACTTAACCTTTTGGTTTTCATTGATGTGGATAGGGTTTACGAAATTTGATTCTGGTGTAGCAGATGATTTTGCACTGACATTCTCAAATAAACTTGTACACGCCTTGCTTGTTGATTGGTCTGCTTTTATCTTTTTCTTTTTAGGTATCTTCAACTTATTTGGGACTACAACAGTGCATCGATTTGAGCCTTTTTGGGTACACTTTGACTTTTATGTTTGTTGTTGCTCTGACGGTGTACATTAGGACAGTCCACGATTTTCTAAAACGCTTCAAAATTCAACGAGTTCATTTGTTTTGTGGTAGAAAAAATGTTTTGAGCACATGGAAAAAGTTGTCAAGACTAGTTTTTAATGCCATCAAAGGCGAATTCATAGAAGATGGTAAATTCCCTTCAGCTGATGGCTTGTTTTATCTTCGCCTTGCGCAGTGAAAGTGTTAAAATGATTATTTTGTTAACATTTTCAATTTCTATTTACGTTCGTGTTGGAAAACTCCATGTTTTGCTCGTCTATTTTACAGACATTCAATTGATTAATTTTGTTATAAATCCTCAGCAGTTTTGCTTGATGTGCAAAATTTGGAATTCCAACCATTCGCTTATTTTTGTTTTTATAAGCTACTCTGACATTTTCACCGCAAAATACACAATATTTTTTACTTACCTTGAACTAATTCGCCTTGATGCCGTCTGTTGTTTTGTAAGTAAAAATTGTCTAACCTTAAATTAACTGTCCATGTAGAGACGTGTCACCAATAAAAGAGGAAATGACAAAAATATTGTTTTACATAAAAATATACATTGACATAAAAAAGGGGATTACTTGGTTGTCTATGAATTCATAAATACAAACATACAAACATATAAACATATTTCCTGACCTGTCTATCAGCATGAAAGTAACAATACTTAGCTCAATTTAAATAGTGGAACGAATCTTAAATCCTGAAAGTTTTTGCACTTTGCACAATAACAAGTTTCTGAACGTCGTATAGGAAAAAAATATACACCTGTATTTATGTATAACATATTTATAGTTATCGAGAGATATAATTTTTTCTCAACAAAAACTGTTAAAGCTTACACAGATTACCCTTTTAAACGCTGACATCTTTTTGTCTGTCTATTATTACAATTTTACAATAAGAAATATCAAATTTCGTAAACATTGTCACATCAGTTTTTTGTTTAACAATCAGTGGAAAAAGCTTAAGAAAAGAACAATAGCCTGTGAAACTAAATAATAGTATCTTCTTTCATCAAAAGAATAACATTTTCTACGCCATATTCAAAAGAAATTATGTATATTCTGAAGCTTGATGTTTATTATCGTTATTCATCAGCATTATTAAGTGTAAATATGTGTATGATAATTTATGCAATATTAGCTGGAAATATTTTGAAAGTAATTTACATAAGTTCTAAAAATTAAGACTTTTTATTTTCTATACTATGTCTTTTGTTAAGATTATCGCACCAATAAAAATAGTTTAAGTAAAAACTTACTTGGTTTTAAATTTACTATTATATTTGAGTAAATGAATAACCGAACTTTGGTTGACTGCGATTGCCATTCTTCTATTTAATAAAAGAATACTTTTAACACATGCTTGGCTGTGAATTATAGTGCAAAACTATTGGAAGCAGCTTAGCACAAAAATTTTTACGACATTGTGTTCCTTAAAACAAAAATAAAGTTAATACTCTAAGGGCGGACAGATCGTCGATCAGGGATCAAAACGGCCCAGAAAGTTCGTCAATATATACACAATTTATCAGACGTGCTGTGAAAGTGAATTAGTGTGCTTCCAATTTCACAAATTTCTTCGCATATCAGGTCATCCCTGTCGCACATATCGGTTATCGTTGTGGCAATTCACAAACAGCTGTTGTAGAAATTTCCCTTTCGCATTCAGCTATGTATGCTTTTTTGAGCAGTTATCAGCAAAACACTTAAAAATACGCATAATTCAATGAATAACTAATACAGAAATGTCATAAATGGCTTCTTTAAACATCAAAGAATATTAAAAAAATTATTCCAATCGAAAATAATTAAACAGTTACACACTTTTTGTCATTTACTTTTCATTTCACATACAACCAAGCATTCGGATTCAATTCACAAAAATGTATGTGAATGTGAAATTGGGAGCACCAAACATGTGATTTCAAACCGAATCCACAGGGAAATTTGTGAATGTGAAACTGGGAGCACGGCTGTATATATTTTTATTCCTTCCCTTAATTTTTGTCGTCTGCCGACTTTACAAAACTCACCATTTAATCTTCTCTATCGTTTTTTTTTTTTACAGGCGAAATTCGCTCATCGATTGCACCGCGCAAGCCAGAGCGTACGGCCAGCATGCGTGAGCGTGAGGCACAATTGGAATTGGCACGTAAACGACACGCTGGGACGCGTAATGAGAACGCCGATACTATCTCCATTTGCTCGTCAAACGGTGATAATGTATCGTTCGAACATATAAATTTGAATAACAGCAACATCAACAATAACCACACACACCTTTCAACCAATCCCAATGGTGCAAACGCCGCCAGTAACAATAACAAAAAGCGAAATACAACCGCAAATAATGCAACCACATTGAGCCCACAACTTTCAACGACCGATAGAGCTGTCACGCCGACAGTGAGCGATGGCAAACCACCAACCGGCAGCCGCACGAGTACCTTTGAGCGACGCAAAAGTGATCCAAAAATTGCAATCGCTAATAAGTTGGAAATTTTTGAAAGTCGCGTAGCCAGCAACAACAACATAGCGAACAATACATCGGCAACGAGTCACCAGAGCGAAGTGCGTCCGACCAGCTTAAAGGATTCGGTGCGTAAAATAAACCACACCATCGACAATTACTTGAAGGATAAGCGTGAATACGAGAATTTGTATGAAATGGTGAAGAGTCCATCCTCACCGCCGTTGCCACCGATGCGGTCGGTTGATTTATCAACCGGTCAGCGTTTGCAGACGCCACGTCGTAACAATAACAACACTAGCCATCTATATTCGGATACAATGTCGGTGGCTAGTTATACGCGCAGCGAATATGGACCTGGTCGCAACTTTGGTTTGAACAATAGTTTAGGTAATAATGAATAAATGAATTTTTTTACTTATTTTATACGTGTACTTCAAACCTATTTTACAGCCAACATTCCACGCATTATCTCAGCTTCGTACTGTGGCAGCGAGGTGGGCGAATTCGAAATCTATGCGCCCTACAGTTATTATGGCAGCGAGGCAGGCGGTGATGTAGCTACCGATATCAATGACAGCGTATGGGGCATACCATCGGTAAGTGAAATTTTTTTTTTAATTTTCAACAAAATCCCTTAAGATTAAAGTTAGACAGGCATATTTACCAGCCTAAAAGCCGATTCGCTCCAATAAACTATCACTTAACCTCAACGTGAACGAAGCTGACAATTGCAACTTCAATTCTGGCAATTGCAATGCAATTCTAAGATTGCTGTCGAATGTAGAAGAGGCCTGCACGAGCAGGTTCTACAATCCAAAAGTGATAGTGGCTCCAGAAATTTCGACGCAGACAAGCTAGATAGGAAGAGAACTAAATTACTCTTTGTAAACTTTTACCAGAAAGCAGGCGTTGCGTTGAATTCCATCCAAGTACGGGATCTGGTCAGGTTCTCCCAAAATAGAAACAACCGGAGAAATTTGAAAAGTTTTCTCTCATACAACAAAAGAAAATCGGGGCAAAGAAGATCTAAGTAAACACCACTAATATACATTTATCAACCATCCCTCAATCAGTTTAATTGTAGACATTTTGTACAACTAGATATTGCTGGTTAAATTTAAAAAGGTAGGAAAGAGTGGGCGACCAGGTTAGAAGGTTAGAGAGAGATCAGGAATGATCCCATGTTCTAAATTTGGGGTAAAAACTTGTTGATGCTCGAGCTGCAATAAACATATCAGCCGCAGGACACAAATACTAACTAACTCATGACCGATGAAAGTAAACCAATCAGAGTAGAACTATAAGAGTCTAATAAGGTTGAAAGAACTCAATTCGTACATTTCCATACTTGGAATGAAAATAGATTTAAAGGCTTCTTGTGTGAGCATTGTTTAAAAGAACGGCTGACTCCTTTTGAAAAAGATTTTCTTTTTCCATATTTAAAACTCACTAAGTCACATTGATAAATGAATTATGTTAGTATAATTAATGTCTGGACCTGATAAACAGTGTCGAATAAAAACTGTTCCCTCTCTTACTCGCCCAAATAACCCAACATTCTGGACAAGTCAGTGGAGAATTGAATGCTGTTAACGTGACTGATTAAAAGCTGGGCAGCGTAAGTAGTATGAAGTGCTGAGATATTTCCATCTCAATATCTTCCAGGCAACTATGACTGAAGAGATTGGACAATGTGTTCAATCTTACTGGGTGAATGCAAATTGAAGCTTGACCTGTGTGAACCTTTATCAATAGTGAGAGCTGAACTTTAGCAGTTCAGTATCCATTTGAGTCTTATATGAAAGCATATCCAGGCATTTTACACTGAGGTAATTACCCAACCAGTCTTGAGTAAACCGTGACAATTGGAATAGAAAGTTTGATTGATTAACTGGCCTAGGTACCTGCTTGATTGGTAAGACGCACCGTGGCACCTCTTTTGGCAGACGTTGCTGGGATATGGAACAGAGATAGGCGCTTTTCAGCTAACCGTTGAAGTCAATGTATTTTTAGGCAATGGATGACCTCATACCTATGCAGTTTGAAATTCCCATTCTGCACCTTGGGCGGTTTAACCCATAACCGAGACCACTGATAACTTTTACTTATTTTCGCAGTACTCCAGTTCTACTTCTACTTCACCTTTACTCATTTCCAATTCCCTTCGATTTCTTTTAGGCCATCAAGCAGCGTGCTAAAGCTACAAATCGCTTGCGCATGCGCAAAGGGCGCAGTGTTGTACACAAAACCATCGAAGACAATTATACCGCTGTGGTTGTGGCTAATCATGAGGCCTTGGCGCAAGTGCTCGATCAGGTGAGTAGCACACACGTACACGTACACATACACAAACTTTCACTTCATATCCACTTTTTTTCTTTCTCTCACGTGCCACAGCTCCAACAGACACCCGTTATACCGCCCGCACTGCGGCCCCTAGCCAATGCCATAAATTTGCGCTTCGAAGACTTTACCATACTCGACGGCGCACAGGCGTTTGTGGTTGGCAAGAAGGCCTTCCATGCGGCGCTCTGGACCACAGCACCCGTCACCTTGGCGCTTTCGGCCGACTGTAATCAGTTGTCTGGCGTTGGTGGTGAATTGAATCAACTAACTGGCGGCGTCTGCGGCGTACTTAATCCAATTACGGAATTTTGCGATTTAGTGCCCAGCTATCATTTGCCGCTAATGCCCTCCACAGCCGTTACACTGCTACAAGCAACAATTTCGGTGCTGCCACGCTTACAATTGGACACGCTACAATCGATCGGTGGCATACTCAAGGGCAAGTCGCAGGTGTTGGACAAAAGTAACTTCAATTTTCGCGGCTCCATACCGAATTTGGCCGCTGCTGCCGGCTTTAAGGATAGCGCTACCTTTAATGCTCTACGCAACGTCGTTTCAGTGCAGAATCTAAGCACCTTAAATGAGGAGTGCTCGCTGGAAAAGTGTGGTGGCGCCGCATCATTGGAGGCGGCTGGCGAAGGCGCTACAACGGCGGGCATGCCAGCATTTGACGATGTAATGACACGTGAAGTGGCCTTCATTATGTTGCAACTGGTGAATGGCATGAAAAATTTGCAAGCGAAAGCGATCGAGGAGATGCCGCTCAGCTTATCGAATGTGGTGCTTTCCAAGGATGTCGAAAATAAGGATGCGCAAGCACGTCTCTGTGTGTTGCAAGGGTAAGTTGGAAATATGAAATTTGAAAAAATTTTATTAATACTTTTCACGCTCACAGCAACAACAATGACGAGGACGAACCAATGGGCACACTTTGTAAATGCGCGCACATTGCGCTCACTGAACTACTGCCTGCCACGAAAATAACGCCCATCATTGGCGACATATTGCTACAAGAACGCGCCGAATCACTTTCAAAATCCAAATCGGTATTGGAATTTGTGCTCTGGGGTCCCTCTGATGTGGTGCTCTCCGGCTCGACCAAAGAACGTGAGCTTGCGTTGCAACGTTGGTTGGATTTGGAACGTGCCACTGTGCTGCATGGCCTGGTGCGCACGCGTATTGAGCTAACTGTCTACGATGAATGCCATTTAATGTTTTTGGTGCGCTCAACGGCGAAAATGATGAATGACGCAGCGAAAATTGTATGCAACTATCAACAGCCATTAACGGAGCAGTCACAGCAACAGCAGCATGGGGAATAGGTGCAATTGCTAAATATTTGCTAGACGAACGAATAAATCTGTTTGTTCGTTTATGTATAGGTCTGCTGTAGTAAAGTAAATGATTACAGTTCAATATACTAAAGGAGTGTAACCATTGTTTTTTTTTGAAAAATATTGCGCACATTATACAAAACATGTAAACAACAATGTTGCTGCACCACTGTGAACTGCAACATTGTTGCACAACATTTAATGTGCGACTGCACTTTTGAGCGGGTTATGCATGGGCTTGAAATGAGTACTAGTATATATACACCTGATAAATATATTTCTATGGAGACACCATGCATGCAAACGTTTGAAGAACTTGAATATTAAAGTCACTGAAAGAGATTAATGTTAAAAGTTTTGCGAATTGATAAAAAATACTGTGTGTTCGATTGTGATTTTTTTTCGTTTCGGGATATGCATATTTACATTCAGTCATATACAGTATGTGTCGACAAACTTATTTAAATACGTACATGCATGAAATTATTGCTCAATTTGCTTAAAAATAGCATTTTTTTTTCAATTTTGTTAATCAACAATTTCAACAAATTGTTTATATTACTAATTGCAAATATATAGTTTGTAATTGTGTATACTTATACACACACGCAAACATAAAAAGAATTCAAACATATCAAAATGTGTACTCAAAATGAGAAAAACGACAATTGTTTTTGTATTTTTGTACCATTACATTTTTAAGTATATTATTTAGTATAAAATAAATCGTATTTAATTAAAAAGCAAATTTTAAGTTGCGTGCAATCATCTAGCATTCAAATACGTATGTATGTAACTACTTTGCTTATGTTAAGTGCCAAATTTCGAAAACGAATAATAAAAACCAAAAACTTAAGCAAAGTATTCATACAACCCATACACACTACGAAGTAGTTGAAAAAAAAAAAACGAATGAGAGGAAACCCTAAATTAAAAAATGCAGCTAGCCCTTGTCAAAATGTAACTAATTAAATTTGAGTGTACACTTATGTACATACATACAATTATTTTACATTTATATATTTTTGTAAAAAAAAAACCTTTTTTCTTAATTCATTATTTTTCTTCATATTTTCTTTCACATCATTATTATTATTTTGTGCTTTTATCTATATATGTTACACACTTAGGAACACGTTTCTTATGCAATCTTTGATTTATATATTATCTTGTTGGATTTGCTCAAAATCTACGTACATACATTCATTAATATGTATACATACATACATACATACATGCACTTGTATGTGCAAGCAAATAAAATGCATAAATATATCAAGAATATACGTATATGTACATATGTGTATGTGTATGTATTTACATGTAAGAGTTAAATTTTATTTTATCGTTACATTTTGTATACAACTTAAGTTGGTGTTTGAAATATTGTCGTAAATATTTAAATTAATCAAATAATTATAAATGTATTGTATAACAATTTACCGAATAAATGAATATTTATGAATTTGATTTAAAATAAATAAAAAATCCTAAATTGATCTTTTAATTTTGAAAGCAACGAGCGTAGACTAAAATATATGTAGGAGTGTTTGTGCATACAGCATTCGCCTTTAGCATCAACATATAACGCCTAAATGTATGCACCGGCATTTCTTCGCTCACTTTTAGAACACTTGATTAACCCTGTGCGGGAAAACGAATACAACCTGCAACGCCTTTATGTGCGCCTGGTAGAATATGGAACATTGAGTAAAATGACTGACGCAACTGCAAGTACAAAACACACACACACACCTCACTCACACACGTACACTGCCGTATATGATGATGTCCCGCTTTTAGTTGCGAGTTTTTTTTTTAATATATGTGGCTTGTTTAATAAAATTCCTAGAAATCCAAATTTTTAGCTTTTTGCTAAAATTAGAAGGCTATCGATTGTTGTTCCAGCTCTAATGTAAAGGGTGTTTTTTTTATGATATATATGATATATATGATATTTATATGATATATAATGAGGCAATACGGAGTTGATCTTTTTTGACAGGTGTTACTTGATTTATACTCAGTTTGGTTTGGATATACACAGCAGACCGATAGTAATGTACTCTGCTGTGGTATGGGGAAACCACGGTTTCTATGCTGAACATATTACAAAGAAGTGTGTGCATAAGCATTACGGGCGCTATGAGCACAACCTCAGGCGTGGCTCTTAATGCTCTGTTGGAATTGCTACCTTTGGATTTAGCGATCCAGGAGGAGGCTATGAAGACGATGTGTTGACTGCATGCTTACGGCCTGTGGCTCGACGACAGAAGCTTCGGACACAGGAAGTTGTTTGGAAGGGTGTCAGAGGAATACCCTTTGCTTCTGGCCCCAAATGACAAAATGATACCGGGTATCTCCTTTGGGAGAAAGTACGCCGTTAGCTTTCCTACAAGGGAAGAATAGAGATGCAGATACTCTTCTGGGGAGCTCGGTAAAAACTTTCTACACTGATGGCTCCAAGACTGATAATGGGACTGGTGCTGGCTGGCATCTCGAGGGTAACTTCAGAGGCTTCTCCGCTTTGGGTCAGATAACCACGGTGTTTCAATCGGAGGTCTTCGTAATACTCAAAGTAGCAGACTGGATAGTTGGCGAAAGTTGGAGAGGATACCATATTAAGGTCTGTAGTGACAGCCAAGCTGCCCTAAAGGCTTTGGAAACCGCTCGTGTTTCTTCAAAAATTGTCCAGGAATGCAAGTTAAGGCTAAACTCCGTTGCAAGACGGAATAAGCTTGTGTGGGTGCCGGGACACTGTGGTGTTCAAGGTAACGGACTACGCAGGTTCGTTAAAGAATCGGGGAAGTTTGCTGAGGAGTAATTACCTCATATGACTCCTTCTCCCTCATCCTGTTTATCCTTTTTACAGGCCTCAAGTACAATGGACAACAACGTCTGAGTGCTTGGTAAACTCATGTTTGGGTTTTCCGGCCATCCATCCATCCATTGGTTTGCCCTATCAAGACGCCTTGAAAAAGAATATTCGGCGCTTTATTGCTGACATACGGCACCAATTGCGGCAAAACAACGTTGAAAATTTGGCCTCTCGGCTAGAATTTGCCCAAAATCATTTTTAAAGCATAATGGCAAATCCATATATTTAAAATAAAGCTAAATTCTTGGCCATAGCTAAGGCACATTAAACAAAGCTGATTTTATTTTATTTATTTTATGAGACCCCTAAACTGCTTTGCCTTTTACTTTGTGTATATAAATATTTTCATCACAAACTGCCGTTTTTATCATGATGCAATAATGAAAGCCTGGTACCGGGCTTTAGTTACATCGCGAGAGCATACAAACATACGAGTATATCGGACTAACGACTAAACATTTCTCTACTTGCTTTAAATAAATCTAGGCATGATAAGCATCTGGGATATATCTCTGTATATTTCACGATACCGATTTCCAATAATCTGCAAAATTTTCCAAGTCATGTTTATATCGTTGTTTCATTTCAGAAAGGCCCTTTCCCACAATTCTATCCCTTCACACGTATGTATGTATATAGATTGGAAAATTTACAAAAAAGTTATGTTTAGTTAAATATAATTTTTTAATGATGCTGTTTATTACTATGAGGTATTTTTTTGAGTCGTTCAACAGATTTTGTAAAAATCTGAATTCGAAATGAAAATGCGTTAGGGCGTTTCTGTATAAAGATAAAAGCACATAGAATTATGTTAATATTTCAGAAATTTTTTCTCATTCGTCTTATCGTCACAATAGATGGGTGGCAATTCTAGTTTTTTCTACATTGCGAAGTCAGTCAACTGATGTCAATCTGAAACAATTTGTTTAATCGCCGATTACATGCACGTGACTACTTATAATTTTTTTTTAAATATGCACATATGTACATAGTTGAGCTTAAGTAGAGATAAATATGTATTAACTGCGGTAAGGGAAATTATTAAATTTTTAAATTTTAATTAATTGAAAAATTATCAATGCAAGGGTTTTAAAACTACGATACAAATTAGCCGTGCGATTTACTGTTATCTTCGATTCCACAATTTTCATCTCCTTTACCAATTCACAATTTAACTTAAGTATGTTAAATATGTATCTTCACTTATTGTATAATATATATTTGTACACTTTATTTTATGTATTTCTTGTCTTCTTTTAATTTTCCGACAGAGCGCAATGTTGATAAATTTTAGAAGGATTTTAATGTCTCCCTTGTCATGTTTGTTTTTAACGAACCGGCTTCAATATTATTCCTAAAGAACCGTGGTAAGTTATAACTGCCTATTTCACCACAGTAAAATCTACTAAGACCGAATTAGACTCTGATAACAATCAACGAATGTAAAACTCGTTCTATTTAGTATGGTGATAAAGGCCGAGATATTTTGTTAGTGGCACGGTACGGAACTTGCATCTTACTTGTAATATACGTTCTATGGTTATGCCATCTTCAATGTCGTTTTTCGTTCTGTTCCTTGTTCCTATTATTTTATGTTAAAAGCTCGTAAAACTAGCATGAGAATTTCATGATCCCTTTTTTTAGTTAGATTCAAAAAATAAAATTATTTAATATTGTAAATAATTAGCAAAAACTTAGGTCGAAAGCTAGTTTAGATAAGGTGAATTTAGGTATAGTAAGTTGATGTATGACGAGTTAAATCATGGTGAGGTTGCGTGTGGTCAATTTGCGTGTGCGAATTTCGATATGGCGATATGGGAGCTTAGTCAGTTTACCGACGAGGGTTAAAAAAAACGTACGCACTTTGGTTCTCCACCAAAAGTTAAAGTAAAGAAAAAACTGTAAAACCGCCCATCAAACAAACAAAGTAATTCTGAAAATGATTAAGTCTTAAACAAAGAGAAACACTTTGATTGAAGTGAAAACGTGATCGCTTCACAAACAATTATGTCTAAATAGTTAGAACAATTAAGTTATGCAAATTACAAATGGCAAATACAAGTATGCATATGTATATAGAAAATTGTTTTGAATAAGTATAAAGAATGCGTACAAAAAACGCTTGTCTAATGTCATAATAAATAGGCTAGGAAAACAACTAATCAGTAGGATTAAAACCGCGTACACGTTTAGTTCTTGAAATTGTCATATCAAAATGTTGCAAAATAGAAAATACAAAAGTGTCGTCATAAAGGGAGTCGAAGTGATCACAAAGCGATTGTTGGGAACAAAGCAGGTGCATAAATAAATAAATTTTTATGGGTTTTTGGCACTTTGTATATTAGACAGTCAGGAAGTGCATATTTAATGTGTAGTTTTCGTGCAGCGTAACGCCGGTGGTCACACATAGTAGCGATGTTTTAATACAAATCGAAAGCAGATACCCTAATCAACAAACATGAATGTGAAGTTGCATTTAATTTCTTATAAATTAAATCGCTGATTAAAGTAGTGGTAAAAGTTCACTTCATTTTATTAACCAAAATTATATTCACCTGTGCCTGCGATTTTTCGCTGAAGGTGGATACCAAAAAGGTGCAGGTAAGATTTTTGAAATTGGGCTGGCGCAATCGTCTTTTAGTCACATCCTATAAGAAATTGTCAAAATAAACGAAAACATACCGCTTTTGGCCAGTCCAAGCCTATTTTGCATAATAAAATTGTATTTCTTCGCACATTTAAATATAAATTGTTTACCCCTTTCCATTTGGACTCATTTTTAATTGCAGGCTCCAAACTATTCAGCATCATCCTGCTGTTTTCAAAACTCAGCTACATTTTCGTTTTTTGTTTGACAAATCCCCTTTCAATATCCGGCTTTTCCTGCATTCCACCTAAAATTATCTATATTTAAACTTAGTTTACTGTTTTGCTACTGCAATAGGCGATTTAAAAAAAATTAAATTAAGTTACTTACATTTTGAATCCGCGAAATTGTTCGCCTCTTATAAAATAATGAACAAATTCAACTAATCCGCCAACTATTTCCGCCCGAAATAGGTGTTGCCGATGAGGGGAAATAATGTTCGAAATTGGAAAATTTCCGTCCGAAATTTATAAAAGTGTACAGTGAAAAGTGAAATATTTCAGGCAAAACGAAATTCACACTAAGGGTGATTATGTTGACATATGCGAGGTTATCAGGAAGTTTATTAATCTGTTTACACAGATAAATATTTATGCTAATTAAGTGCAACCCACAATTCAGTTGTCTATAGAGGCCTTCAACCAATCAAGAACCGATATCAAGGTTAACGGCATGTTTACTCGTAGAGAGGCGGATATATGTACATAAAACTTTGCGAAAATGTCCATCACACAAAGTATATTAGAAACAAAGAGTTAAAAAATTGAATCGGAAAAATAAAATCGTCCTCTCTTCCCCAGCATATACACACTGTCGTCCCAGGATGTCCAGCAGATCTTGAACAGTCTACGGACACTTTCTCGGAATGGGAACGTGCACGACCTTTCAATGAATTGCCTAAAGATAGTGCATTCAAAATGATCTGCAAATTTTTGCCAGGCGGCCGTTATTATAAGTTAGGCTCCAATCAATTGGAAAAAGCAATGCACAAGGATTTTGGTGATATATTTCTAGTGCCAGCAGTTATGGGTCGACCCAATACCGTAGTTACGCACAATCCCGATGATTTTGCATGCGTCCTTCGCAATGATGGTGCGTCGCCAATAAGGCCGTTTTCAACGCTCCGCTATCATCGAAACAAGCGTCATGCGGAATTTTTTAAGAATGTTGAGGGCGTCTTAACGACGTAAGTTGGTTTTATTTGTGTCTTCACAATGCAACTAATAAAAATATGTACATACACATTATTATCTCTTTTAGGCAAGGCAAAAAATGGGGCTCTTTTCGTTCGGCTGTAAATCCTTTGCTAATGCAACCAAAGAATGTGCAAATGTATTTCAGTAGAATGGCGAAAGTGAACCAGGAATTCATTGAAAAGTAAGTATAAAAGTTACAATTGGTGCAACCTTTCAAGTATGAATACTCTGACCAATCACAGAATTCGTTTGATACGCGATCCAAACACACTGGAAATGCCCGACGATTTCGAAGATAATATACAGCTGTGGTTACTGGAGTCGTTATCTGTTGTCGCACTAGACCAGCAACTCGGTTTGTTTCGGGAAAATAACAAAAACTTTGCAGATGCCAAAAAAGTTATTTCTGCGTTGAGAGTTATAGTAACGCTCGCTTACGATTTGGAGTGGAAACCTTCATTGTGGCGGCTAGTGAGCACACCAAAATACCAGCGTCTAATGCAAGCAATGGATGATTTGCAAAATGTAACGTTGAAGTACGTAGAGCAGTCCATCGCAAGACTGGAGACTGAAAAGCAAAAGGGTCTTGAACGACCAGAACATGAACAGAGTGCCTTCGAGAAACTTGTGAAGAGCGATCAGAAAAAAGCGACTGTGATGACCATGGATTTACTGGCGGGTGGCGTGAACTCGGTAAATATGTCGCTTTGTTTTATTATGCAAAAACAATGGAAAATAGCTACTTCATATATGTTCACAGACGACATCGCTGATCACTGGCATTCTACTTTGTTTAGCTAAAAATCCAGAAAAACAACAAAAATTGCGAGAGGAAGTAAGCCGAATATTGCCCCAGAAGGACGGTGAGTTCACAGCCGATGCTCTTAATAGCATTCCCTATCTGCGTGCGTGCATCAAGGAATCTATACGCAACTATCCAGTGTCTGTCGGTGTTATTCGCGTGACTCAAAAGGATCTCGTCTTAAGCGGTTATAGGGTGCCTAAAGGTACTGGAATAAATATGGTTGGCACTACTTTATATGCCGATGAAAAGTTCTTTCCTCGTCCGTTGGAATTTTTGCCAGAACGTTGGCTACGATCGGATAAAGCAAAAGGCGAAGATGCGATAGCAGTGACTCAAGAGAGTATGCAACCAATGAAACCAAGCAACCCGTTCATCTTTTTACCATTCGGGTTTGGGCCACGAGTTTGTCTAGGACGTAGAATTAGCGAAATGGAAGTGGAATTAGGTATAGCGAGATTGATTAGAAATTTTCAAATCGAATACAATTATCCAACAGATAATGCATTTAAAAGTGTGTTTATTAACATACCAAATTTGCCGCTTAAATTTAAATTCACTGATATAGAATAGGAAGGTGTTAAAGGTATTGTCAAGTGTTTAGAAAATTTTTCGAAATTGTCAAAATCTTGAATACTTAGATAAATATTATTGAGATTAGAGGTGCCAATTTTATTGATGGAGTGCGCGAAAATGACTTTTAAAACCAGCAGAGATTTCACCAAAAATATTTTTATTGCTTTAAAAATTGCGCCATTTTTTTTTTTAAACTAAATAAATAAATAAAATTCTATTTAAAGAATTCACTGTATTTAATTGGAAAATAATAAATATTTGATAATTGAATTGTAAATCAATGAAGTATATCCATGCTACCATTTTCGAAATCGCAAAAATATTTCAATTATATTATTAAATCGCAACTTACGTGCTCTAACATTTGTAAATAGCTTTTTGTTTTCTGCTATACCCACTCAAATGTTGACATTTAACATAGCGACTTCAATCATATCGCAATACGCAGAAGTAAGTGAAACCACGAGCATGGCCGTTTAAGTATGTTTCCTAAATGTATACAAAAGATCTCGAAATATTCAGGGATTAATTGTATTTTGTTAAAATAGCTCTCCCGTAAATATTTGTCGTCTCATTTTGTGCAAGAATTTTTTGAAATCTTACATTCGGACATTTCGGCCTCCTTCTCACATACTTCGTGTTTCGCTTCATTTGTAAAAATAAGTGACGGTATGTTTGCACATATGGATGTACGTGTTTCTTATTTAATTTTTAAGACCTGTGCATCGTCCCAATTTAAAGTGGCGATACGAATTCATATTTGCGGGCATATTATTTCTTATTTAATTATGGTGTATTTACATACATACTTATGTTCTTATAAATGGACTTAAGTATAGACACATATTCATATGTACTTACATATTTACATATGTATGTATATACAATTTAACTCCTGCTTATTACATTTTGATTCTGCTTGACTACGCGTAAGTCATCAAATATTTAACTTGTATTCAAGTTTTCGCTGCATAAATTTGATGCGTATTTAATATACATATGTATGCATGTACATAGGTGATAGTTGAAAAAGATCTTAAACATGGCTTTGTATCGAAATTCTACAGAACTCTTTTAAGATTAAGTTTAAGGGGTTAAAATATTTAACAAAAAATTATTGAAATCATTTACAACACAACATTTAATTATAAGCTAATATGTATATTTCTACGTCCATAACTTGTAGTTGTTAGTTATAATCGCAGATAATTACAACATATTGGAAATGCTTAAGGGTCAAACCCTATGCCAATCTCCAGTCTTCCGAACTTACTGCAATTGCAGTTAATTAACTGCACTTGTAACAAAACAAAATTTAACATTTGCTGTCCTCCTGCGAGAACTTTCATCTACTGCAGCCCTCTTTTTTGGTTAAAAAAGCAAACGCTGTAATTTCTTTTCAGATAAAACATATCGAAATGTTGTTGAGTTGGATATTACTTTCTAAATAACCAATAAAAATATTTTACTACAAGCAATAATTTGATGGTATACTGGCACTTGGCTATCCCAGAGAAAAACAGAAAATATTAAGTAAAAAATTAAAGCTTTTTCCTCCCAAAAAAATGCACAGTGTTATCTGCACTTGTTAAATGAGAATGAAATTCAATGAATGCATTTAAAAAAAAACGTGAACATGAAGCAAAAAAATTAATATTTATTATAGCATGTTATGTAAACTGCAATATCTTGAAATAACCTACATAATAATGTTGTTAAGTACAAAGAATGCTGTTCACGGTAAACTTGTTTATGTTAGCTTTGATAATTTTAACCGATAGCAGCACATTGGCTAAAAAAAACGAAAACGAGACGAATTTAATTGACCGCTGTGGTCGAGTGTGTAGCAGCGTGCTGTAACTCAATGTGTAATAATCTAATTATAGGCAATGGCAAACCTCCGAGGATATTTTATGGCATATAAAAAAAGCTTCTGATAAAATATATCTGCCGTTGGGAGTTGGCATAAAACTGTAGGTCCCTCCATTTGTGGTACAACATAAGACACGCACACCACAAATGGAAGGAGAAGCTCGACCAAACACTGAAATAGATTTAATTCAAAAGAGAGTACGCAATTTAAGGTTTTTAATAAAATTATTAACCGATAACATCAATATTTATGAGTTAAATACCGTCAAAAGAATTATGAAATGTATAAACCGAAAACTATTCTAACTAGCCTGCATCGAAATTCCCATATTTGAGATCGATTCCACTTTTAGAGTTTTTTACAACGATTTTTATTTATGTATGTACATATGTAGAAGCCTAAAGTTTGACGCTAATATTCGCCCCTATTACGGTTGTCGTCGTCAATGGCGTCGTCACTTTTCAGTCGACATCACATCGACGCACTATTGGTATTGGCTAAACGTATTGAGACGAAGTCGACAGTTTATCGATAAAATCAATGTAGAAATACCATCTTTGTCAATTCTGCATGAGCTGTTTCATTTTGTTTACAATTTTTATGCAAAAAATTTCATTGTTCGAATTCGTCGGAATATTTTAATTGAATATTTTCTCAGAAAAATGTTAGTTGTTTTTGTTCAAGCGATAATGAGAGCAAAAAATAGCTTGCATCAAAAAGAAAAATTATAAGGTAGAATTCAGATGTATTTAGTTTGCCAGATAACAAGTGTTACAATTAACATTCGTGGATAAGGCTTTTGGATTTTTTCATGATAGTTGTTAAACATTTTTTTTTCCAGATTTGAAGAATATTTTCGACTCAACAAAACTGCGTTATGTATGTGCTGGAAAACATCTGTTGCCAGAAGAGTTTCAAATTGTTCTGCACTTGTAATTTTCATTTCTAAATCAATACAGATACACATGTAATAATTAAATTTCAATATTTGTTTGTTAATAAAAATTAATTTCTTAAAAAAAACAATTATACCTTCAAATTTTCTTCTAGTCGTCAGTAAAAACGGTGTCGACTGAAATGGCGTCGCTTGAACTCAACGTTGACAGCAATTTTGCATAGAAAATACCAAATGTGTGTCAATAGCTGTCAATAGTTATCGATAACGACTACGCCAATACCGATTTTAACAAGTCGTCGTCGTTTATTGTCGAAGACGACAACCGTAATAGGAGGGATTGTTTGCTATACATAATACAATTAGTTCAAAAGTTTTCAAATACAGCCATTTTTATTTTTAAACGATTTTAAAATTTTTGTTTCTGAAACGTATTTAACTTCTTTTATGTTTAATGCAAAATTTACAGAGCTGAAATAATTTTGAGTATTATCTCATTTTGACCATTCGCTTGATTATACATACTCGTACTTTTTCATTATTGAAGTAATTGTAGAGAAATCTCCCTTTACGTACATATGTATAAATATTTGCAGAAGATAGCAGAAGAATGGTATTGCAAAGCATTGCTTTGAGAATAAGGCATTTCAGTTCAACCGGAGCAGTGATTACGTGAAGTTTGGTGTAGTTAACTTAAAAAATGATTTTTAGAAAATTGCATGGCGTAACGACGAGCAAAGGCGCCGGTGTGTCAACCTCACTGCGTTTGTTGGCCACAAAGCAGGTAAAATATTTAAGATATAAGTGTAATATATTTGAATTTTAATTAAAATATTACATTCGTCTCGGAGAGTTTGCTTGATAGTTTTTCATTCGTTTAAGTGTAAAATATATCGATCCATTTCCATCATGTCGATTAAGTAAGAGTTCCAAATTACTCGATATCAGTGTCATCCGAAAATCCATACTTTGTGCGATGTTAAGTATTTACTAGACATTCGCATGAATTAATTCATTCATGAATGCACAAGTAATTCAAACCGATTCTTTCGTTCGCATGATGTTGCTAACCATTCGAAATGGTCCGTATACTCGTACGTATGAATGCAGGCGGCGAAGTTGGTTGCTTTGCTATTGCCGAAGACGCAATTCATACGTTTCATAAGTAAAACGAAGCCATGGCGCCGAACCTATGAATGCGAGCATAATGAGACAAGATCGGCTTAACGTTATATAATTCATCTAAATTCATAATAATTCACTATAATACAAATGAACTCGAAAATGTGATAAGCGGAAATGCAATAGCTATTTATTTCAGAAAGATTTTTGCGATAATATTGCTATGCATGTTTTTTTTTTTTTCAAAGGAGGAGGCATCGAAAGCTTTTACCCTGTCAGTGTGGGACTAGTTCCGCGATAACAAGGGCCGCGTCTTTGGAAACTTTTCGGTATGCAGAACATACTCTGAGAGCGCAGAGGCGATATGTTGCGTTGATGTTCCGGGCATGCGTTGCTATACATGTAGTATGTAACATATGTATGTGCACACATATGTACATATGTATGTATGTATATACATACATACGTAAAGCAGCGAAAAAGTGGTTATATTCTTAATTGTATCTACATGCATATACGAGTACATATAGTATGTATATATGTATGTATATAATTATAATTGGTGTAATTGATTAAACATATTCAAAATATGTAATATAGCCATATCGTTATACAATTTTTGAAAATCGTTCGTGATAGTTTGTCGTTTAAACTAAGTTTAAACTCTGTATGCAGTTTTTCAGTAAATCTTAAATGGAGTTGAAACTTATTTTAACTTATCTTTACTGATACTGCTTACTAAAATATACTTTATATCATAAATAAACGAATCCCAGATATGACATGTTTGGTTTTCCTTTCTTTTATTTAATTTTTCATATTTTTCAATAAAAATACAGTTCCATTATCCAAAAAAAACCCTATTAACCCAAGCTCAAGAGTTTTTATAAAATTTATAACTATTCACAGATAAAAATTTTGAAGTAACGAAGTTTGGTTGGAAAGAAAGAATATTAATTCATTAAAATAAAATTATATTTATTTTCATACACATATATTTATATATGTACATAAATACAACTTAAAAGTAATATATTATTCATGAAAAAGATAAGAAAAATAAATATAAAAAAAACAATTTAATTTACATTTCTTTATATGAGTATCATGGTACAATAAACAGGTAATATAATGTTAGCACTTGATTTGAGTTTTTTCTTATAAGTGGTCCATAACAAGTCAAATTTTGTTTACATCGTCAAATTTGATATACCTATCTACTTTGAAGGGTGATGGACCACAACAAATCAAAAAATATACCCCAGGGTTGCATTTTCTTTATTGCTGCTACCTGTTTAAAGTGCCTTGCATGAGTATACTGAAAACAATACATTTAATATCTGCTTCTGCAAATTTTCTGAGTAAAATTTTTGTTGAAATCAAGAAAAAGGTAATTTTTGATGATCTCTGGTGTACACATGTTTACAAATACAGCCTAGCAAGAAAAATACGATGGTTTTACCAGCCTTATTGCATTTTCTTATTCTTTTTGCAGGGACCTAAAATTTTTCTCAGGCGTGACAATGTAGTGCTGCAAATTTGTACATTTTTCTCATATGTATATATGTATGTACATATGTATGTACATATAATACTTATACATTTATTGGCAGTAACCTAGCTATCTGCGCAATGTGTAAAAATTCAGCAATCAAAGGGAGATAGTTTTAGTACAAATGTACGTTGTGTACATGCGCAGGTTTTACATGTACATATTAGTATCTGTGAATACATGTAAAAAATACATAAAAGCCCGTTTTACATATCTGCAGTTGCGCCAAAAAATAAAATTTAAGAGGGTTCCTTCACTATACCCTTTTTTGAAGAAGTTTACTCATACAAAATAAAGTGTGCTGATGAAGTAGATATCAAACAAACACGATTTCATTTAGTATAATGATTAGCAATTTTTTATTTAAGAATATTTAATTCATGTGTATATAAATTCAGTTGTAACTAAGAAAAAGTTTACTCATTGATTATTTTTCTAAAGAGACAAAAAACTATAGTGGCAAAAATTGTACAGTAACCCTTTACAATATTCGCCTGAGTTAAACCGCTTACATTAACTAATTTTTTGGCTAAGCCACAAAACCAATAGTGAATTTATTTTTAAAGTAAACCTTCTGTTCGGTCGATTTTTCGATTTTTCGCTATCAAAAAAAAAAAAAAAACTAATATCGAGATAAAAACTTATTACTTTTTTAATTAACTGAGTGCGTTTAGTACCTCAATGCTAAATAATGTTTCAATCGCTATATACTATTTATTTAAAAAGGTTGTACCTAAATTTTTTTTTAAATTTTATTCGCTAAAACAATTTTTTCAGTTTTGACCGGGCTTTTATTCAGTAATTGTCTCAAAATTTTTTCTGATGTTATACAAATATTGCAGACGTCTCTAGATGGTGTTTGAAATGGTTCCATATTTTTGTGTGCTACGTGCGATGGAATTTTATTGGTCTTGTTAGATTGGACATTTAATTTTCTTTTTCATTAGAATAGATAGATAGACAGTGCAATGAAACTCTTGTAATGCATTTGCACGAAACACTTACTGTGTGATACTTCTGCAATTTATTGTATTCAAAAATTTTTCAAAATACAAGAAAATTCAAAAACTTTCTGGTACGCCACTGGATTTTGTTTTGAATTCAAGTGTCATTTTTGAATTACGTTTACTCGGTTTTCCTTTTCTAATTTTATATATCTGTACTGTAATGTTTGCTGACTGCACTTGTTGATAGATACTGCCCATGATTCAATTATAAAAGGTTATGTACTTACTGACAGCTAAAATCTGACACTCCTTAATCTATAGTTGTATTTTGGAAGTACGCAGAAAAGGGAGAAAATGTGATCCCTTTTTGCGAAAAGGTACTAGAAAAGTACTAAGTATAATGCATGTTAAAATAAGATGGTTTTCAACTAATTATTGATTTTATTTATTAACTAGATTGGACCCGCGGTTACCCACGGGATTTTACTCCACTATTTTATGCAAATAAAACGTATAGAGAATTAATTATATTTAAACTGGTAAATAATACAAATTTAATTTTAAAAAACTCAACAGCTGTATGTGTGCGTGATTGTGTGTAAAAACATCATTTAAGTACTCCATCCCACAAATTTACCGAGAAACACACATTCAAACATACAACCTTTCAGTTTTAATATTGGTATTATACATTTTTTATTGCCTACGGAAGAACATATGTATTTATATATTTATTGCAGACTTAAGAGGTCTGTTTTGAATTTCGATTTTGGAAAATTCGGTCGGAGTCGGAGTGAATGGCATTGGCGAGCATCTATTGTGATTTTAAAGTATTGTTTTTGATTCCCCGAAAAGAAATAAAGAATAAACTCTGATCTTCACAGAACTGAAGAAACAGCAAATCGAAGAGAAATGATTTATATAGTCCGATCAAATTTGTTGAATGCAGAACAGGCCTGTACATCTTTTAAGTGAAAATAAAAATAAAACGACATGGTTATAGTAAAAAATGTGAGATTTATTTGCACTTAATCGATAAAACTAGATTTTGTATAATCTTAGGGATAGGTTAGTAAATAAGCAGGGAAACACCAAACGTTCGAGGGAACCTGTAAACAAAGAGGTTCAATTATTAGAATTTCTCCTAAACGTTGCAGTTGCTATTACATTTAACTTACCTGTGTGTGTGTGCGTCTGAGGCAGCAAAAAAAGTTCGAAGACGGTGACTGCAGTTGAGCAGGAAAACACCAAACGCACGAAGGAAGCTGTAAACTAAAATGTTTAATTATTAGAATACTTCCTTATAGTTTCATTTGCTATATTACATTTTACTTACGTGTGTGTGTGCTTCTTCGTGTCGGTTATGTTTACACTCGCAATCGAGTGCAACATATCTGCTGCAGGAGAAAAGCTCAAGTCGATCGGCGATGAAAATATAACATATATACATACATGCACAATTATGTACATATACTCGTATTCCACTGCGCTCGCTGGGGAAAGATATTCTGCTAATAAATGGATTTATCATTGATGCAATCAAATAAAAACAAAACTGGTATTTACTTACCCGGTCCTCGGCCAGAAAATTTGATTATCTCACACTACATACATATGTGTTGTGGTTAATTACACTGGAAATAAGATATGCTTTAAATTTAAAATGAAAAATTTGTATAATGTTATGAAATAACAACGATTTTTTGCAAAACTTACCGAAATTCACGCAATCACAAAGTCAAATGTCAATAGTGAAAAACTTAGAAATTAGAAAAACGATTGAGTAATGCCAACGCTTTTTTTATATGAAGAAGTTTACAATATACTACTATACAAGTGAAAAATTTAGAATATGCAACATTCTTCATGAGTTAAGGAGCCGATTTGTCATGCGGGAAAGAGTGAGCTGCTTTATTACAGAACCTTTTATTATTGAATCATGGATACTGCCAAGGCACATTCAATAGGTAGCAGCAGTAGCAAAATTAAAAAAAAAATTGAGCTCTGTATATTTTGTTTTTGCTTTTAAAAGCTAAAATTTCCAAAATATTTTATCAACTTCCTTGAATTGTACTGAAAGCATTCTTATCACAACTAAATTCAAAATTTGACAATTCCAATTAAAATAAAATATGAAAAAAGTTCAAAAAAAAGTTTGCTGCAGCTACCTGTGTATTTGATGTGCCTTGAATACTGCCAATATATACATAAGTATTATACATGATTCTATTATAAAAGGTTCGGTAAATAATGACATTCGAATTTTGACACTACCTTATAAAGGGTTGTTTTAAGAAGTATGGAAAACTGGGTAGATTTTGTTACCATTTCTTAAAAAGTAAATAATAAGTAATAAAATGTTAGTGATTTTTTAAATTAAAAATTTCGAAGACATTTCATTTAAATTAATAAATACAATAGCTACGCTTACAAAATTTAAATAATTATGTATGTACTTTTTGGTAAATATTTTTTTTTTTTAATTTTTAACTAGTGAATAAATTTTCAATCTATTTGTCCCATGAACTAAACGATTTTAGGGTATAAAGCAAATCTAAGTTATATATTTGGTTTATTCCTTTTATTTATTTACTATCGGTATCAGGGTTATTCTTAATATTTTATGAACGCCCAACATTTTATTCCGATAAATAGTAAGTGACTTTATGGAGTTAATATAGTTGTGGAAAAACCACAGTAATTCGAGATTTTAGAAAGAGATTCTTTATATGTTAAAACAAAAATAAATCAAACTTCATTACTCAATAATTTATTTCTTACAAATTCTTGGTTTTGGCATTTGGACGATTATTATGTCATATTATTTCTAATTTATTTAAACCTATTCCTTCTAGAAATTACAAAACTTTCCACTCTGTCACATATAATTTATATGCGCGTGAAAAGCATTCAGTGAAAACGCGCGTCATTTATACACATTTACAAGACGGGGTCGTTCTTGTAATCAGAAAAAATGCTGTTGCCTGTTACTTTTTTGTATAAAAAAGTTTCAAGGTAACTACTATTATAATTTTTAAGAAGCAACACAGTTTTGATGCTAAGGGAGCCGTTTGACAAAAAGTGAGGGAGCTAGCTGCTTAGTTACCAAACCTTTAATAATTGAATCATGAGTATGTATGTACAACATATGTACATATATGAATGTATCCAGCAAATCAGATTTGTCTAAACTCATGCATACATACATATAATAATAGAATTTATTACTTTTAATTTTGATACAAGTAATATGTACATATGTAGATATGTTTTTAAAAAATTACAAATACTACTACTAAACTTACGTCCATGTTCTTATACAATAACTGCGTATTTATATTGTCTACAGCTGGTGCACGTCACATTCAATCTAACTATGTATTTCGCATTATTCAATCGTTCGAATAACCCACTGCACAAGCATATTTATGAGTGATTTCAGACATCATTCAACTTCCTCTGCGCAGAAGTTCCATTCATACCACACACATACTCGTACTCTACAATGTTCATTCCATCCAAAGTACATGAATGCTATTGTAAAGCGTCTAATCTCAAAATAAAGTCTCAAAATTGTGACCAGGTGATGTGCAGGTCACAAAAAATGTAAATAAAAACAAAAGAACAACACGTGAAAGTGAGGAAAAGCAATAATCTGTAGCTCATTTTGAGACTTGAGATGATACAAAGTTTTTGAATTTGGGCATAAGTTTGAGTCTGCAATTCATAAGCAATGATTTGAATGAGAACGAAGCTAAAATGTTTGTGAATGATTCACGAAAGCATTTACCTGCGCTTACATACATACATACATAAGCGATATTCATTTGTATGTACATATGTATCTAAGTACATACATATATATTGTAGATGGATGAAAAGTATTCACTACAAGTATAAAAATTGTGTTTCATTGACTTTTTGACTTCATATATCGGGTACGACTAATAATTTCATCTAAATTTGGATTTATTATTAGTTCTGATATCATTGAGAACGATACGCAAATCCATTTCGTCAGCCATCATTTGCTCGGGAGATAACAGTTTGCTTATATCTAAACTTAAATATTTGCTTAAGATGCGAAATGAATACTCATTAAATATTCCTGTAAATATTTTATATGATTTCATTCCATTTTGCAAAGCAAAATATTTGCTAAATCTCGAGTCTCATGTTGTTAAAATTTCTAGAAGATTCGATAACATTAAAGCGCTGATTATGCATACTTCGCACAACTTTCGCATAACTTTTGAAATGTCAAATAATATATGTTCAATGCATTCCACCTGTATGCAATTACGCAGAAATTAGCACAACTTAATAAATATTTGCAATCTCTTGAATTTTGATTTGCTAGTGACATTTCAATTGCAGTGGTACCAATAGCAATGCCTTTAAAAAGTTGTATGTATAGTCTTTTAGTGGTATTCACAACTTTCTTAATGTTAACATGTGTATTCTAATATTGTTCATTTTTTTCTTTAAAAAACCAAATAAATGTAGCTGAAATACAATACTAATAATATAAAGTCGACCACTTTTATTTTCGTTGAAAGTACTAAACATTTTTGAAAATGGAAAAGAATGTAAATTTAAATTTTTATATCAAAATGCATTTACATATACTTCACAAAGATCAGCTGTTTTTGTACGCATACCGTGAATGACCCTAATACGTTAATAGCCATTTATTGTTGTTTGACGATGGGCAGGGCTGATACTCGTATTTAAGTTGGGTTGTGCGAAATATTATCAGCATTAACTACGTAAGATTGTGCGAAGCTCTGCAAATTTATGCGAAAGTTTTGCGAGGTATGTATAATCCGCACTTAAGACTTTACAACCTCTGATAACTTTTGTAAAATCAGACGAAATCGTAACTAGAAGCGGCGGTTAAGACCAGCCGTTAAATAAAAAAACGATGAATTGTTGGTAACCGCCGGTAATTTTAAACAAAAATGGTGCAAACGGCTTTTCAAAAAGCCTGCGCGAATTTTGCTGGTTTCCTCGTGAAACTCAAACAAAAAAGTACAAATACTAATTAATACAAAAACTTTCAGGACCTAATTTGTCAACAAGCCACAGAGCCCCTCGCCATCAAAAGTCCATTATCTACTACTACAACTGAACCAACGCAAGCGATGCCCGTGGAGTGGCAGAGAGCGCGTCCATTTAGCGATATACCCAAAATTGGTGCACTGAAATTGATCACGAAGTTTTTGCCAGGTGGACGATATTCAAAAATGGATTTTAATGAGTTAGTATCAGCAATGCTCAAGGATTTCGGGCCCATCTTCATAATGCCCGCATTAATAGGCCGACCCAGTATTTTAGTGACACACAATCCAAAAGATTTTCAAAATATATTTCGCAATGAAGGTATTTGGCCAGTGAGGCCATTTGCGGAAACTATGCGTTACTATCGAAATACGCTGCGTGCGGACTTTTTTGGTGGTATAGATGGCGCAGTTGCATCGTAAGCTACCAACATACATACATGCATATATATATTTGTAGTCACATATTTAGGTGTATTATCTATGTACATACATATATTTATTGCAGGCAAGGTGAGCAGTGGGGTTCATTTCGTACGATCGTTAATCCGATACTTTTGCAACGAAATTATATTAATATGTATGCGAAAGAAATGGCACAAGTTAATCAAGAGTTGGTTGAGAGGTAGGTATACGATTTATAATTAAACTTTTGAATATGTCTCCAGTGAAATATGTCCAATATAAAATATGTGCAACTTGCAACAGAGTAATGCACAAATCTGTCAGTTTTTGAGCACACCATTTACATATAACAATCGAAGTAAATTTCGACACAATTTTATTTTCCTTAGGATACGCTTGATACGCAATCCCAAAACCATGGAAACGCCAAGCGATTTTAATGAGCTTCTACTACGTTGGATGCTTGAGTCTGTAGCTTTGGTTGCGCTTGACGGACAACTTGGCTTGCTACGCGAAGATAGCAAAAATTCCGCCGACGCTTTGAAACTTTTTTCCGCTTTAAATGTTTTTATGCAACTTTGTTTCGAATTAGAATACAAACCTACTTTGTGGCGGTTCATAGCAACACCGAAGTTCAAGCGTCTCATGAGAGCGATGGATGATATTAGAATTGTGACATTGAAATATGTCAGCGAGGCCATCAACCGTTTGAGAGTCGAAAAGCAACAAGGTGTCGAACGGCCGGAGCATGAGATCACCATGTTGGAGAGAATGTTAAAGCGAGATAAAAAAGTGGCGACTGTGATGGCTATGGATATAATAATGTCGGGCGTTGATACCGTAAAGAGTTTACATTTGTTCTTTACTTATTCTTTAAAGTTTTAATAAACCCTAACATATTAACATATGTATTTTTTTAACAGACAACCAGCATGGCCATTGGTACTCTACTCTGCTTGGCTAAAAATCCAGAAAAGCAGCATCGCTTGCGTGATGAAGTAAAACGAATTTTACCACATAAGGATGGAGAGTTCACAGCAGAAGTATTATATAATGTACCATATCTACGCGCCTGCATTAAGGAGTCCTTACGTATCTACCCTGTGACAATAGCAAACATGCGTGTGCCAAAAAACGATGTCGTTTTAAGTGGCTATCAAGTGCCTAAAGGCACCTGGACCAACATGATATTTACGACTTTGCAAACGAACGAACAATATTTTCCACGTCCACTCGAATATTTGCCAGAGCGTTGGCTACGAACTGATTGTGTGGATAACGAAGCAAAGAAGGGAGATGGAGAATGCGTACAATCACTGAAAGCGAGCAATCCGTTCGCTTATTTGCCATTCGGCTATGGGCCGAGAATTTGTGTTGGACGTAGAATAAGTGAATTGGTAGTGGAGTTGGGTGTAGCCAGGCTGGTTAGGAATTTTAATATAGAATTCAATTATCCCACAGAAAAAGCATTCAAGGGTATGTTTATTAATATATCAAATATACCGCTAAAATTCAAATTTACTGAAATTGATTAAAAAGCGATTGTGAGAAAACGTACATGCAGTGCTAGTGAGAAAAATAGCACTTAATATCAAAATTGTAGAATTTCAAATAACACATTTAAAATAGCATCCCTTTGTAATTAGGTTCATTTAAAAATTAAACAAAATTTAAAAAATTGTCATACATTTTTTTTTTTTGCAATTGAGTATACAAGTTTATAGTAAGAGCAAATTTCAAGTGGCTGGAAATAACCTTGGATTTTTAAGTTTTTTTTTCACCGGGGGTTTTGCAGTGTTCTTCCGTTTACAAATTAATTTTGTTTATAGTGCGTTAGAAATAAGCAAACGTTTAATTAAAGTACATACATTAATAAGAATTTTATTTCTTTATTTCATCAGAAATAGGGAAACATATGTATTTGATAATGAAAAATTTCCACTCCAAAAGTAACTTTGAATACAATGCAATTGATACCAAAAATTTTCGTTAAAAATTCCATCATACTTTCGTTTTCATAACTCGACGAAAGCGAAAGCACACAAATAAGTAAATTAAAAATGCTATTACGAATCTATGTACATACACATCAACATCAATGCATATAAAAATCGCTTGGCTGAGGTCTTATCAAATTGTCTACACACACGTTTATTCAGTTAGAAATCAACAGCGAAAGCGTTTAGTTATTTAAAATATATGTAATTTAAAAAATGTATTATGCAAACGTAAAAGGTGTTTCCATCGGCAAAAGTTGCGTCATAAATACGAGTAGCTTCGAAGCGATCACAAAACGTTTGCTGGCAACAAAGCAGGTGAATAGTGCAGCGGATATTTCAGTGTTTATGTGTTTGCACATTATTGTCTACATACATACATACATATTTACATACATACGTCAAAATGTACTTTAGACTATCAAGGTGCGCCGGGTTATGTTTTTAAGTATATACGGCACTTAAAAAAGTATTTGAAATGTAATTTTATTCACGCCCTTCAAAATACATATGTATGTATGTATGTATTTACGAGTATCTTGTATGAATTTTTTTTTGTAATTTTTTATAAAAAAATAGAATTCCTTCCATTTGAGAAATCACAATTATCAGCATTTCAACATTTGTGCAAAATTTAACATATTCGACTTATTTATTAAATTAAAAGGAATAGATTTCGAGTATGCGATTTTGTAGCATACATATGTATGTATGTAAGTACATATATGTACATAGACTCTCGTTTAATGGTATAAAATAATTAATTTTCGATTAACTGGAAATGTGTAAAAAACTGCACTCTCTGTTAGCTCAAATGATAATTTACTTAAATGAGGCAAAAAACTGGATGGGCAACCATCGGAGAAGATCGGCCGGAATTCGAAATTTATGATGTTGACGTGAATAAAAATATATATACATACATACATAAAGATATGGCGATTTTTAAATTCACATTTACATTATTATTGATAAATATTACGAAAATAAATTTAATTTATTTAATAAAAAAGAAGTCTAATGAGGAAATGTGGTTATTTCCGAAATAGTACTATAATTTCTACCATTAAAAAACTGTTGTTGTTTTTTCACAAAAATCTTCCATAAACTGACCTTGAGATCAATAAAAATTGTAAAAAAAAAAGATTAATATTCCAAATAAATGAATTTCTCTATATTTTCAAAATTTTAACATATACCCGAACTCTGTAACTCGGTCTCATCTCTAGTCTCAAAATGAGCTAGAGATTATGGCTTTTTCTTGCGTTTTTTCTTTTGTTTTTATTTAAATATTTTTGAGAATAGCGGCTTTATTTCAAATCTAATGAATACTGGTCTAAAGTTGTGAATTGCGTCTCTATTAGAGACCGAGACTGCTTACTGAATTAGGGGGTATATTTGAAGACTACAGGCTTTATTTTGAAACTAACGAATACCAACTGGCCTAAACTTGTGACTTTGTCTCTATTAGAGACTGAACCCCAAATTCAGTTAGCAATCTTAGTCTCTAATAGGGACAAAAGTCAAAAATTTTAGACGATTCTTCATTTTCGGCTCTGTTTCTCAAAAAAGGCATTTTGCATTAAAAGCAAACAGTAAGTGTATCACAATCACATTTTTCTCCTCAGCAAATAGGGACTGCCATCCCTGTAAGTTCTTCTTTAATTCATGACCAGCCTGCGGACACCTCATCGGAATGGGAACGTGCACGACCTTTCAATGATTTGCCAAAGGATAGTGCATTCAAAATGGTCTGCAAATTTTTGCCTGGCGGCCGTTATTATAAATTAGACTCCAATCAATTGGAGAAGGCATTGCACAAGGATTTTGGTGATATATTTGTAGTGCCCGCATTTATGGGTCGACCCGATACCTTAGTAACCCACAATCCCGATGACTTTGCATGTGTAATTCGAAATGAGGGTGTTTCGCCAATAAGGCCATTTTCGACGCTACGCTATCATCGAAATAAGCGGCATGCGGAATTTTTCAAGGATGTCGAGGGTGTCTTAACGACGTAAGTTTAAATTGCATCTTAAAAATTATAACATAAGTATATGTTAATGTACATATTTATTTATATGTAAAGCTATATCTTCCAGGCAAGGTAAACAGTGGAGCTCTTTTCGTTCGGCTGTAAATCCTTTGCTAATGCAACCAAAGATTATGCAAACGTATTTCAGTAAAATGGCGAAAGTGAACCAGGAATTCATTGACAAGTAAGTGTCCAAAAATTATATTGGGTGTTCACCCCAACTATTTTTAAATAGCCACTTTCGTTAACAATAGAATTCGTTCGATACGCGATCCTAACACACTGGAAATGCCCGACGATTTCGAAGATAATATACAGCTGTGGTTACTGGAGTCGTTATCTGTTGTCGCACTAGACCAGCAACTCGGTTTGTTTCGGGAAAATAACGAAAACTTTGCAGATGCCAAGAAACTCACTTCTGCCTTGAATGTGTTATTCACACTTGCCTATGATTTGGAGTGGAAACCTTCATTGTGGCGGCTAGTGAGCACACCAAAATACCAGCGATTAATGCAAGCAATGGATGATTTGCAAAATGTAACGTTGAAGTACGTAGAGCAGTCCATCGCAAGACTGGAGACTGAAAAGCAAAAGGGTCTTGAACGACCAGAACATGAACAGAGTGCCTTCGAGAAACTTGTGAAGATCGATCAGAAAAAAGCGACCGTGATGACCATGGATTTACTGGCAGGAGGCGTGAATACGGTAAATATTTTGAATTGTTTTCCTTCAAAACCATACAAGTACACTTGAAATTAATTGGCAGACGGCATCACTGGCTACTGGCATTCTATTATGTTTATCTAAAAATCCAGACAAGCAACAAAAGTTACGAGAGGAAGTCAAACGAATATTGCCGCAAAAGGATGGTGATTTCACAGCCGATGCTCTTAATAGAATTCCCTACTTGCGTGCCTGCATCAAGGAATCCATGCGCATCCATCCATTGTCCGTCGGTATAGTTCGTGTGTCGCAAAATGATCTCGTCTTAAGCGGTTATAGGGTGCCTAAAGGAACTATGATAAATATGGTTGCTACAACTTTATTGGCGAATGAAAACTATTTCCCTCGACCGCTGGAGTTCTTGCCAGAACGTTGGCTGCGTTCCAATAAGGCGAGCGACGAAGACTCAGACCACAGCGCTCTAAAGTGTGGGCAATCCTTGAAACCCAGTAACCCGTTCATCTTCTTACCATTCGGTGTTGGACCAAGAATTTGTCTTGGACGTAGAGTTAGCGAATTGGAAGTGGAATTGGGTATAGCGAGATTAGTTAGAAATTTCCAAATCGAATTCAACTATCCAACGGATAATGCTTTTAAAAGTTTATTTATTAACATGCCCAATGTGCCGCTGAAATTCAAGTTCACTGATGTTGAATAATATAATGTCATAAGTAAATTTTTTAAAACGTTTAGACAAATGTGCAAAATTAAAAAAAAAACAGCATCTTTACACAGTAAGAAGAAAAGAAGTAGCGTTCGTTTTGACTGACATCAAATTGCAGTAAAATCTTTATTATTCAGAAATTGTCTTCAGTTTTTTTTTACCTGGATGGCGCTTTTTGTAGTTTATATTTTTAGCTTACTTATGTGAAACTACTGTTTGTAAAAAAAATTTGTATTTAAAATTTCTACAAATAGAATAATAGCCAGTTTTTTTTTAAATTAAGGGTAAAATTGTGTGATTATTTTGGGGAAACAGAAACTATTTTAAGGCTATTTACAAATGTTTTTTGTTTCCTTGTATCCTTATGTATCTAATGAAATAAAGTTTTTCTAGGGATTTTTTTATCAGTTCGAAGTACATAAATACTGAAAATTTTACTTAAAATCATTAAAAAATTGCCTATTTTGTATTTCATTACAACTCATAATATGTATGGATATGTAAAGTCTATAAGCTTTTTTTTGGCCAGATAAGAAGTAGCAACTGCTTACGAATGTGTCTTTGTGTTCGACAAACGGAATAGAAAGGGCTTAGGTTCGTTGAGTGTTTTTAGTGGCCGCCAATATGCAGCCGAAAGAAAATCGGTTAAGCGGTTATGGTGCTTACTAAGGTCGAAATGACGAAAAGAGGGAAAAGATCATCAATTTAACAAATGATTATTTTAAAAGCGCTTGTGAGATCCACCTGTTTGCTGGAAAGCAAAATTTATTATATGAGAAATGTTTGTCACACTTTAGATTTCAAAGTACTGAACCGATTTTAATAATTCTTTTTTAAATTTAAACATTTGCGAAACACAACTGAGCGGCTTACTTATATTTTTAATTCTTGGAATGTAATGATCCATTTTTCAGGGTTAAGTTATAAAAAAAAACACATTTTTCAGAAAGCATTTGGAGTGTTAGCGTTCATTCTAGAGAATTATTAAAAACAAATTTAATACAGCGCCTTTTTAAGTAAACTTTAAATACATATTTAGAGATGGTTTGTTTACTTTAGTCTAAAATTGACACTGAAGATGGTACAACACCGAAACCAATTTGTCTCCATGTCAAACTTGACAAGGGATGACGGAAAATCGTTCTAACATTCATCAATATTTTGAAAATTTGTTTTTTTAACTTCCATACTTTTCAATTAAAATAAAATTCAATGTCTAGGAAAGCCATACTCGTATAAGCTTCAATCATTGTACAAAACGACAAAAAAATTCATTAAACTTCCATAAATATTTCGAAGTTCTTACATCTTTTATTGGAATTTTCATCATATGTGTAATAAAGTACAAGTTTGAAATGTACGAGTATGTACTAAATGAATGTAAAAGGAAAGTTACGCGCAGTTTTTTTTCATATATGTTCATATTTTATTTAGTTATTTAAATCAACAGCACTTAAGCTCAGCTGGCACTGCAAAATCATCCACAAATGTGAATCAAGCAAGCAGGTCCATATACCGAACTGTACAAATATGATGTTTTCAAATTTCTTAAATTTTGTCTGGAGGCCGACATTTTCAGCTAGACTCTGCCCATTGCGATTAAAATGGAATTGGGCGAAATTTATAGTAGTGCCGGGAATGAGGGGAAGACCAGATGCGAAGATTTTATTTGTAAAGGGTGTTTTTTGTGAAGAAATAAAACGCGTATAATTTAATGCTATGGCCAAGAATTTAGCTTTTTTATAAAGATAAATCGCACGATCTTGAAGGCCACGCCACAAGCCAACGACGCGAGATAATGCGCTCATCAAAAGTGTCCTTCAACAAATTGATTGTTTCATTGGCTGTATGGCATGTAGTGCCGTCTTGTTGGAACCAAAGGTCGTCCGCATCAGTAACAGCTGTCAAAAAGACCAACTCCGATAAAAGTGTTGCCTCATTGAAAACCCCACGTTAGCGAATTAAAATTTTGCATATACTATGTATATACAATTTTGAGTTTTGCTTGTATTATTAAATCCTAAATCTGTCAATCTAGTTTTTTCGATTGAAATGCTTGAAGACCGTTCAATTTTTTTACACTCCACCGTGACAATGAACATTACTGAACTTCAGTTGCTTTATATCTACTGCTCTTTACCGTCAAATACGTTCATTGTAGGTTATTTGAAATTGTTTACTGGTTGCGCTTGGTTGTTGAAAATAAACACTTGTATCATAAAATATTTAAAACTTATATTCTTGCTTATATTCAGAATTTAGGTAGGACAATAAAGTGATAAAATTGGAGCAACAGAAAAATCGTTTAACAAGTCTAAAGCACTTGTATAATTTTGTAAAGTTCCTCAACGTTTGAAATTTCAATTAAAAGCTGATCAGTAAATTTGTCTAGAACATTGCGGCTATAGAATTATCCTTCTTTTCAGTCGATTTAATCAAATATTAGTTCCTTTTGTTCAAACCCATACTAACGCCTTTGTTGTCTCACCGCTCTAAATACAGATATGTAAAATCCATTTAAACATTAGTGACAGCTTTTTGTCACCCCAATCTTAGATCTGGCTTTGAGCGAAAAAGCCGTATTCCAATTATAAGTATAATTTAATTTAATAAGAACCGGTTTTTACTTGACTATGATTATGTCCCTATATTTTTAGGTAAACAACTTGTACTAAAAGGTTTTCAAGGTCGCTGATGATCTGCTGGAATGCAACCATGTAAAAGTTATTTACAATGACTAATTTTTTTATAAAATGGCGATGTCAATTGGTACATAAAAAAATAGTTTTTAAGTAGCTTTAAAGTAATTTAAAGTTAATAAAATGAAAAGAACTTTCGTTGAAATTGTTTTACAAAAAAATCAATGCAACTAGATTTTATAATACTAATTAAGAGCATATGTACATATATGTGCGTCCACGTGAAAAGGGCCCACTTCGGCGGTATTGGAGTTATGCATATAGGTGTCTTCCTGGTTGATTTCCGAACATTTTGAGACAAATTAGACCATCCTAACTGAAGAATTGAGGGAAATATAGAACTTTAAAGGTGAATATCCGAAGAATGTCTAATTGAGAAAAATCAATTTAAAGTTGAAAGTTCGATTTTTTTCATTTCTACTCGGACGTAAAATGGGTGTTCGTTTGAATCGAACAGGAACATAGTCGGCATGAGAAAAAATACTATTAGATAATTTTTCAATCATTATTATATGTGAAATAACTAATTAACATCAACTCGACAAAGTGGGCCCTTTTCTAAATATTTGCTTTTTCATCTAATTCAACCGATGATCACAGAAAATTATGAATGAGTTAACGTTGAAATGGACTCAACAGTAAATATTTTATTGTAATTAAAGATGAAACAAAGGCAACAAATTAGCAGTTATTCATTCAATACAGTCATTGACAGTAATCAATCCACAGATTTTATCACATCTCATCGCGTTTGCGCTTTGGACATAGTGGTATACCATTCCGTATTGAATTTCGGTGGTATGAGTTAAAAGTCCAAAATTATCACCTTTTCTTTCAAAAAAAGTCCATAGAACATGGAAATGCTTCATATTTCTCCAATGCGACAAAGTGGGGATTTTCTTTTTTTTTTTTTCAAAAAATAAAATTAATTACTTCTATTACTCGTATACCTAGGAAGCTAAATTTGGTGTCATTCGACGCGTAAATGTATATAGTTTCATAATAAACCATAATAAAAAATTACGAAATTCGATCCATGTATCGAAAAATCTATATATCTCGGAAATTAGATGCGACAAAGTGGGCCCTTTTCACGTGGACGCACACATATCAGTATAAAAAAACGAACTTTGTGTAAGTACATTTTTTCATATTCGAGGATGTTATATTCTTAACGTGAATACTTTCAACTTACCTTAAATGGTCATCTTCTTGTTTATTTCGGATCGTGTTAATAAAAATAAAACGAAACAAATTATTAACTAATAATTTATAATTACAAAGTCAGCACACTCAATTGTTTGTTTAAAGCTCATTCAATCTTTATTTATTTTATACATAAATTTCTAATATATATACGTATATATATTATTTTTTACATACTACATTTTACAACAAAGTTACTTGTACGTTTTTAATTACATTTTCTAAAGCCCATATTACAAGTTTCCCTAGTAATATTACAAACATACATAAAATATACATACATTAATTTGTATACATTTAAGCGGCAATTACTAAATACTAATATTCATCATATATGTATGTATGTACATATGTATGTGAGTATATATAAGTAGTGTTCCTTTTGTATAATAATTTTATTTTAACAATATTTATGTATACATTTGTATGTAGTAAATCTACATTACGTACAAGAAAACGTGAATTGTCTTATTTTAAAGCTTATATCTTTGTCGTTCTTTTTTGCTATTGGTTTACCTTTTCTTTTTTTCTTTATTAAATTTAAACATTGGTCAATTCCGAAAGGGCTCAATTCAAAGAGCTTTGATAATGTATTTATTAGTTATTAAAATGTGTATTTTTTTACACAATAAACACAAGAAATTTCAGCACAAATATTTTGTCATTAAAATTTGCTATGCAATTTTGATATGAAATAGTTGTATCTACATATGTAGATATTTAAATATGTACATATTCTAATTTTTAAACATTCTTTTAAAGTAATATACAAATTAATAAGAATTTTTTTTTCTCATTAAGAGTATTAAATAAATAAAACAAGAGTATTAACACTAAGTGTTAAATTACTCCAAAATGTGTTTGTTGCCTAACTAAGCAGAAAGTTCTAGTTTGCGAGTTTAAGGAGATGTCAAAGATATTTAACAAAAGTACATATTAAGCTTGAGTGTTTTTATGTTAAGTTTCGAAGGAAATGCAATATGATAAGCGCCCTTGCTATGCTATTCTTGAGTGATAAACGTTTTCTATTATTTCGGAATTCAATAATCGAAAATATTACCGATTGTTAATAAAAAGAGAATCTTTTTTTTCAAATCCTTTATAGATAAGTAACTTTTGGAAAAGTATTATTGTATTACATTCATATAAAAAACTTTAACTTATAAAACTTGTTTCGTCTTACTTTGTTTATAATTTTTCTATGGCGTTTCTATTTTTCTTTTTTCTATTTATAACACTTGTAGTTATTCTGAATTGTTAAAGTTTAGATCTTCTATTCCGATACTTTTGTCTATATTACTAAGTAAAAATTATGTTCTCAATGGAAGGTGTGTTTTATTTTATTTAACGTCTACTTTATTTGCGGATATTAATTTACCAAAGAAATTTAATGATCCTACGCCATGCAAGTTAACAACATCTCTAGCAAAGTAAACAAAATTATAAATAATAATAAATCTTGAGTTCGATTTGAAAACAACAGAAGAGAGTTGTCATATTTTTAAAAACGATCGCTTGTTCGCGAGATTGATATGCAATTGTAAGTTAGGAGACTATAATTTCCTTTTGACTGTGAACAACTTACCCATTTTCACAGGAACAGGAGAAATAACGTTCAACTAATTTTTTAACAGCATTGTAACAATGTTACAATGAACTACGAAAGGAGGTAGTTAGCTCAATTTTCTACAGGACTATCCAAGGACAGGCAAAAAACGGAATAATAAACATCCCACAGCCAGACAACTGGCAGCTTATTAAGGACAATTTAAAACGACCGTACCGACCCCACCAACCTCAAGGTAATCTCAGCTAAAAAATAAATGATAGAAGTGAAAAATATTAAATATAGAGCGAACGACTTGACGGTTAACTGTAGGGGTTACCACTACACGACTTAAGCGACATGAACATAAATAACATAATGGGAGCGCGGGTTGAGTATATGTTGTCAACAATTTATTAATTACTTTACGCATATATAAGGAGGGGTGTGGAAAATTTATTTTGAATTTATAAACGGGAGAGCGAGCGTTTTATAAATACAAGGTGGCGCAAAATTAATCTTCCTATCATAAGATGTCGTCGTCAAACATTTTTTCATAACTCAATCAAAATGCCGGGATTAACTGACATAATTAACCAGACCAACTTTGTTGTGAGGGAATTACAAGGTGGCATTGGAATATTAGATATTTCAAGAGAAACCATAAGGGAAAAACGGATGGCTTTCGATACAGAGTGGCATCAGCGAAACTTCCAGATCTGGAAAAACGTTTATTCATCAAGTATTTAGTCGTACTATGGAGGTAGAATACTTCATAGACACAAAAACACCATTACACTTATACATTTCACACTTACATTATATCAGACCCACACACAAATATACATGTAAACATATGACAAGACACAATTTTGCGAAACATCAGACCGTACGGACGTGTTCCCCCCGATCATACTTTAATTTTAATAAAGTGTATAATATTTAAATTCAAAATTTATTCCTTTTTCATTTTTTAATAAAAGGTCATGTAAAAAGTGGTGAGTTGTCAGAGTGCAGTGATTGCAAGCAAATAAGTGCAGTTGCACACTTGTAAAATATGCTTTAGCTGGTAGTGGTGTTGGTAATAAAAACACAAATTTTTCGATTTTTTATTTATTTGTTAGACATTACATATTTCAAATAGCCAGAGAGGAATTGGAGGAGGTTCAATTCCACTGGATACTAAATTTGTACCAAAATAAAGGTAATATTTCATTTTATTAAAAATAGAAAACAGGAGAGCTTTAATTTATTCCTGATCGAAATGGAGCCATTGCCACTTGCATCCAACAAATGCACCGTGGGAAATCAAGGCCAGGGCCGGTCTCAGACAACGAGTTGTAAACAAGTTATACAACCATTGCGCCGCTGCCAGGTAGCCGAGGTGAAATGTACTCAACGGACACAGCGGGCAGACAGTCGAGTTCGAGACGGGCTACTTAATAGTTTAACGTAGTATTTAAGACCTGCTTAAATAAACTCTAATTGTCATATCCTGTAACTAGTGTTGTTTCTTTAGGGCAGCTGGCCTTTCATATTATTTTAAGTGCAATCCTTAAAAGATCCTTAACTTACATACACACAAAGAAACCATGTAGAACTTAAAACTTTTATCATTTGTTGGAGCACGCCACATTTACTATTTCAAATACATTCACCACTCAACAATATTATCACTCAGTTATTTCATATTCATTGCATTTAGTTTATATAAACATTTATATTTATAACGTTGCCTTTCGGCACATTAAATTTGTTACTATGGCTGTGTGTTAATCGGTAACTTTTTACTCCGTGGTAAGATGAGGTGGAAAAATTTACTGTGGTGTAAAAATAATTTCATTTTTGCTGTGTCAAATGCAAAGTGAAATTGTGACAATTGAAATACAAAACAAGCGTTCGTGCGAAAACACAGAATACAAAAAAAATATTTCTCTTTATTGATGTCGGTATTATTGGAAATTGAAGCAATGTATTCATTTGATGATTCGATATTAAATGGAAACTTAAGGCAACGCGCAAGCCGCCAGGTAATACATGCATGAGAATTACTTACAATTTTATATTTGATTTTGTGCGAATATTAGCAGGAAATTGTTTATCTTCACCCGAGAGTTATATCTGAGGACATCAATGCAAATATGTCCGGTGACGGAACGAAAATCCGGGTGCATTTAGGAATCTCTTCCAGCACGTTTAGAAAAATTGTACAAACCATTCCCAACAAACATCACGGATGGTCGTGCGATTATGAAGTTATTTGCTTTTTATATTGTGTTTTTGCCAACAATGTGAAGCTGTCAAATTTAACCTAGCCCCTTGAGCTAGGTAAAATTCTGACGTTCATTTTCACCACGAAAAATGTCAAAAATTCATTTCTCTCTGTCAAAATTTGATGTTTTCTACCAATTGACACACAGTCTTTACATACATACATATGTAACATACACATGTATATACATATGTACATATTACTTGATTTGTATTCTACTTAAGCTCATTGGTAATGTGCTAATTAATTTATATTGTATAAGTTAACAATGAAGCCAGCACCCATAAGCCGTCCCGTATGCTAATGCTGGGTTGCAAGCTGATGCTGGGTTGTAAAGATGCACACATTTATTGTAGTACATTACTAAGAGCTATCATTGGCTAATGATGTTAGTACCGTGTGCAAATGCATTAGCAATTCGAACGGGATTGTCACCTGATGCCGGGCACAACAATGCAGAGAAAATACGAATGCTTAGCAACAATGATAAGAAACGTGGTGGTGACCAACTCCACGTTTCTTATCATTCACTTAGGTCACCACGTACATAATTAAATATCAAAGAAGGAAATGTTCGTATGCAAATAAAAAAAGCGATGGTCAATTGATAAACGAGAGCCTTGACAACAGACATAAGAAACACGGACTTTGAATAAGCAAGTCGCTTCGCTTAAGAAATTATTTGAAAATTAATAAAGGCGAGTCGCTTCGCTATAAAATATTAAAGCAGTGAATTTTATTTTAGAAGAATTTCACTATTTACAATTATTGTTAATAATATTGATTAAATGAATTAATTATCGGGTTTGCACAAACCAATCACTCCAAAATCCCTCAATTCTAAAAGTGGATAATTGGCTAGTTTAGCAGCCCTGCGTGGCTGAATTGTACTCACACACATATGTATGTATGTACATACATATACGGTGTTCATACGTATGTACTTATATTGAAATAAAATGAATCATTGTAAAAAGAATATTCGGCAAGATACCACGCGTTTTAAATTCAAAGAATAAAATTAATAAAAAAGACAAGTTTTTTGAGTCACTTAGTTTTAGTTGTTGTTGGGTGCATACGACTGCCCCATTATTCAATTATATCAATTTTTCCATTTTTTTATCAATTTACGAGCGTAAACTAACGCTCCAACACCATTAAATCACCCTTTGGATATTTAAATTTAACGTTGAAGGAGAGAATCACAGTCAACTGGCTCACAAACAAATATCATGGTTTGTTGTTTATATATGTATTAAATTTAGATGATTTTACAAGGATTCTTTGATAAGAAAAAATTCCTTCCAAAGGAGTTGAGTGTAGCTGGAAGTGATGTACATCTAAAAACTTTCACCATTAAATCACCCTTTGGATATTTAAATTTAACGATGAAGGAAACAATCACAGTGAACTGGCTAACAAACAAATATCATGGTTTGTTGTGGAGCGATGGTGAATCATCATTGAAAGAGGTTAAAAAGTATTGAAATCAATGTATTAAAGAGAAGGAAGATAAGCTAATTGTTTATGTTAAAGGATTGGATAAAATTAAATGGGTAGAAGATATAATTAAAAATATATTAATATATTATAGTTAGATGATTTTAATTGTCAAAATATAGATCAATTATATAAACCTAATATGAATGTTACCAATGAAATTAGTCTTTGTGATTACCATAAGATGAAAAATGTTCTACCAATTTGTTGTAAATGTTCAGAAAAACGAGTTATTTTATCATAAAATGTATGAATAAATAAACCATAAATTAAATTAATTGTAGTTGTTTTTATTTCACAACAAACAGGTTTTCGTTGTTATCATTTTTTTTATTAAGGTTAGTATTAGCATATGTAAGTGGTTTAGATAAGAGAGTGGTGGTGTGTGGTTTACTTTTTTCTATTTCTTGATTTTAGCACAACCGGTTAAGGTTAAAAATGCTGTCTATAAAAGCTAGTGAGGGAGTGCAAAAATGTTCAATTCCCAACATTCAGTAAAGTCGTATTGAACTTTAGGGTTCAAATTAAAATGAATATAGAGAACGTTCTATTAAAAATTTATTCAGTTTCATTGCAGAAAACCTTTATAAAACCAACACTTTCGTTAACGGCTTTTCCCCTTAATACACCAATGAAAATTATGAAGATGGAGAAGAAATCTTCTAAATTTGGAGAAAAGATATATATGGAGCTGGAGAAAAATGTGGTATTTTTTCCGGGAAAAATACAATGATCTGAGTGAAGAGGAACTTGCTGTACTATCCACCGGAGTGTTTAATGTTACAAAAACGATGTATTCCAAATTCAATTATAATTTTATTTTTAATAAAAAGAAGTAAAAATTAAAACAAATTGACATTTATTAAATCACCTTATAAAAGAACATGGGTATTTTCATAATCGCTTTAGTTTGATTAGAAACTTTAAACAAAACATTATAAAAAATTAATTATCTTTGCGAATTATTGTAGCATTACCCAGAATGCGTTTCACTTTTAATGCATTGTCATGCAAATAAAAATTTTATTTCCGCCATACACGGACAAATCGTTGCCTAAACCGTTTGTTGGACTAGCATTTAAAAAACGACAAGATTTGGAATTATACTTTCATCTATTTATGAACCATGCAAAACATTTGTTCGTACCGTATAGTTCAGAGACATTCAAATCAAAAATAAAAAGAACAGGACTCGTTCTTACAGAAAACATGACACTCATTGAATTTGTCCGCACGCATCGAGTCTGCTAACACGGCCCAAGGAAAAAGAAAAGCACCTCTGAAAATCTGCGTCAAAGCAGGTACGAATATCCTGCAATAGAAAATACATTCATATTATTTTGAGCGTCCCAATTGTAATGTGCAGTTTTCCATTAATGGAATGAAATCTTGAAAGTTTTACGAATAAAACATCTAACATTTTCTTTTCAAATATTTGTAGGTCAACCAAACTAAATTGCCTGCATTTGTGACCCTTAATTATTTAGAAGAACATGAAGCTTTAGTTATTACTGCACTTAATTTGCAAAAAGTGTTTAAAGGTATACATTTCCTAGTAGCAAAAATATTTGTTCCTTTGTAACATTCTTGTTTTAATTATGTACATAGCAATTCAACAATCACGAACCGGAAGTAAGAAAACTCAATGGAAATTATGCAAAAGAAGTTTAAAAAGTGACGCGCCTCCGTTGTCCCAAATCTACTGTTCGAAGACAAACCTTCAAAGATACCAAAAAATACCTTCCGATGAAAGATTTACACATAGATGTAAAGTAATGATTAGATAATGCTAATGATTGCTAATTAACTTTCTTTTGTGAAATTCTCTATTTCATTAAACAATTAGAATTAGTTGAACTAATTCCCATTAGAAAATTGAAATTTTAATTCTAATGGTAAATCTAGTTGCAATTAGTTGCCATTAGCAAAAAAATTTGGTTTATCTTTACAATTAGAAATCTAATTGACTTCTTCTAATGAAATTAGATATTCAATTAGCTTAAATTAGAATCAATTACATAAACCAATAGCGACTAGAATTTGAGTACAAGTGCATACATACATACAAGTTTCTTGCTGCACTCAGCATTCTTCGCGTACGAGCCAATATTCTTATGTATACAATTGGCCGTACATATGTAAGCGTTAGTAAATAAGAAAGTACATAATAAGTTTTAATAAACACAATTGATTAATTACACCTTATGCGAAGAGTTCGCACGTTTTAATCTACATGGCGATCCTGCCAGTTCTATCGGCAACTTGCCTTGCATATCGGCAAAATGCCTTTTATTAATCCTGCCCTGCCAGCTACAACATCAACAAATTAACAATGTCCAAAGAACGTATTGGCCCGCTACCGATAACCATCGAGGAATACAGGCGTCGAAACAGCACTAAAACTACCGAAAAACCAATAAAAGTCCCGACAGCCGTGGTTTTCAAACGAAAGAGAGGCGGAAGGAAGTACAACAAAAGGAAGGAAATAGCGCAAATATATAAGAAGATACAGCTAGAAACCTCAGCTGCATCGAAGCAACAACTAAAGAAGAAAATCCATGGTATAAGAAAACAACAGTAAAAGTACTATATTTTATATTTTTAACAAACATTTTGGCAACCTAACGGCTGCCTATTAATTGGCAAGAATTGTTTAATGTTGAATACATTAACCGAACAATAATTAAACAAAATAAAATATACCATTATTCTTATGTAAGCTGTCTATGAGTTTATTTATTTCAACATTTCACATGACTTGCCAGAATCCAATAAAGAGCCTGTAAAACGGCAGTCACATCTCTATACCCTGAATAAGCTTCCCCAGGTGGCAGATTATTTAGTTATAAAAATATATGAATTAAGGTTTTTGTTGGGCAGGTGCGCTTTGAAATTGGCGGGCTTTGGCCAAGAAGACTTACCCTCTTTCATAGAGTCAGTAAGGTGCCTTGTGTCCTCGAGAAGCTTCCCCAGAAGTCAGTTTGTTTCATGCAAACGGATATGAATTTTTCTTTTTTTTTTTGTAACAAGTGTATTTTAAAAGAGTCGTGCACTCGGTGTGCAGAAGCTGCCTCAGCTGCAGGTGGGTCTGGTCAACCTGAAAGCATAGGCATAGTCACTCTTTTCGTCGCTCGAGAGTCGACTTCCTGTAGATATCATCTCCAGGGAGCGGGCTTGCAGGACCTAAAAACACACAATGATACGGGAATTAAAAGAAAAATACGTTCGAAAGTGATCAAAAGTAATGCACGAACTTTATTTACATTTTCTCGTCGCCAATAAGCTATTATTGGTATTAATGGTGGTAACACTGCTGCGGCAAAGGCCATTTTCAGAACGAGACTCGAGGGGGAAAAATTTCGGCCTTCTACAAGCTGTACAATGTGTGCAGTTGTGTGCACACTTACGTGCACTTATGTACACTATGTGCAGTTGGGTGCACCTTATGTGCAGTTATGTGCACTCCTATGTGCAGTTATGTACACTCTTATGTGCAGTTATGTGCACTTATGTGCAAAACGGTGCCTTTAGCCAACTCTTACCACATTTGTCAAAAAGCTCTGCCCACAACTTCAAAAGACGGTGGTAAGTTGAGTTCCTGCAAATATTTTAATAAACATTTTACTTACACAATTTGTATGTGTTTTATTTTCACGCTTTTGGAAAACCAGCCCTAAAATCTCCCCGAGCTCATCAGTAGCCTTGATTTGAATTAACTCATGCATAATCCTCTTCTAAATGCGCATAAGCACTCTTATAAATGCACGAAAATTATGTGCATAAGTACTGTATATTGTGAAATAGCAGCTGTTGTCAAAAGTGTTTATTATTAAAAAATAGCTGCAAATATTAGCAAATTAAACCAAATTATAAATAAAAATGCGGTTTCTTGTGGGTTTGAAGGATAGGAATTCATGCAATCCGAAAGATTTTTGCAAACTGCTTGGCAAAAATTCACAACAATTTCACCAACAGTACTGCATTCTATATTCCAAAGCGAACAATGAGATAGCCACTATTTTATGAAGTGCAATATATTGCTGTTCACCTTTTCAATGCTCCTCACCTTTTCAATGCTCCCAACTTTTCCACAAATTTTGCTAAATGCATTTGTCTTGAAATGAAAATTTTCTTTGAAACGATTTACGTCCTTTGAAGGTTCTTCTCGTTCCCAAAAGTCGCTATAGCGATCATTCATGGAATAGTGTGCATGTGTATAAATTATTTATATCGTTACAGCACATAAAATATACTCACACATTTGCACAACTTCCTTTCTCTAATGTCGAGAAGTGTAACCATTCGAGAATTACGTATGTGCGAATGTATTGCATATTTTTTATAAAGCATCTTTAAGATAGTAAATCTAAGCTGTTTTTATTTCGTAATAATTTTTTGCCATTTAATTAATATGGATTTTACTTGTTATTTCATAATTGAAATATATGGTAATACTTTAGAATTTAATATATGTCAATTATGAAATAACAAGTAAAATCCATACGTTAACGAAAAACAATTTCAACCTTTTTAATAATTTGTTCGTTGAAATGGAAGTCGCTGGAGACATGTTGGGCGACCAGCCTGACGTAGGTAATACTTTCGTAAAATTGATCAACACTTTGAATGACACTTCAATCTTGGATGCTAAAATTAAAGAACAATTGCCTATTTTGAAACAAAGAAATCTAATCGCATCAAATATTAAAGAAAGTTTAAAAAATTCTATAGTTATTAAATTATCAATTGTTTTGGTTATTTATATCACAACACAATCTGCATTGTTTACAATTGCTACGTTGTTGTTCTTTTGCCAATAACACTTGCGGAAATAGACTTGGAAACTGATATATTCATCAACCAGGCCGTACCAGAATACTGTATTCAAACTAATTGCATTTCAGATAGAAATAACTTTAATCAAGCTCAATTAAGTATATCTGATTGTCAACAAATTGACAAAACAGACATAAAATTACAGGTGGTCGATGATAAAATACAGGTTATTTGCAACAGAAAACCAGAAGTTAACAAAATGAAGACGAGGCAGAAGCGGCACACCAAGCCAGAGGCAAAGGTTGAGCAGTTCAACTGGGTGTATAAATTTAATGAAATTAAGAATCAATACAGAGATCGAGTGTAAACTGGAAAATATCATTTTGGTAACTGTAATCATCTATGTTTTGTATTTTTGTTTTGGGTTAATTTGGGCCCGGGTTGGAGTTAATGTCACGATGTTGATTTTGGACATATCCAACATCTTCTCTTCGATCAATTTAGATTGGAGTAAATTGTTTTTATTGTCTTGATAGTTTTCATATTTTATAACGCACCACAACGTGTTATACCCGTCATATTGATTAGCCTACCATTTGTGATCAGGGATGCACATGCTTCATTATGCAACAATAGGCTAGTTAACACAATAGTTGGGTCAAGATATGAAAGTGGAAACATGGTTAAAAATGTCACCAAATGCGAAATAACTATGTCTATTAACGATTGTTATACTTATCGAATTCTGAACAACAAAACGGAAAATATTTTTGAAATACAACTGATTGCAATTGATGGTGAAATGAATTGGCAGGATGAATATGAAGTGCCAAGCGTGATATATCAGCGAGTATGCACAGAGGAACATTGCGGCGATGGATGGGGCTTCACATGCGATTTTACAGCAGGAGAGAATCAGATGGACCACAAGTATCGCATACGAGTGTAAGTTAAGGCAACGTACTATTACGTTGACAAAGCAATATGTATTTTTAATTTAAACAAACAAAAGAATCATATTGCATTCGCTAATATTCTTCGCTGTAATGTGAATTACGACTTCAGCGCTACACGCGCAACAATTATTGCTAACGCAAGCGTCTGCAAATTAATTGCTACCGAAAATATTGGTAACAAGAAACCATATTTCGGATTTCCCACAACGTGACTTGAGAATTGAATGAAAGCGCAACGTGACAACAAGCCTATATAATGCTTGTTACCGGTTTGAGTCGGGGATTGATTAATGATCACATAAGAAGTATGTTAAATAAGGTGACCAACCGTCCTCCTTTGAGCAGGATTGTCCTCCGAAAATGCGGCTTGTCCTCCGAAAAATTTGTGTCCTCCTTTTTGACGATTTTGTCCTCCGTTTTTGAAGATTTTGTCCTCCTTTTGTGGCGTTATAGTTAAAATGTTCAAAAAATGCGTACCTTCTTTGTTTATGCAATATTTGAGAAGTTGACTAAATAATCTGCCGACTAGGTTTTGCAATGTGACTACGCCATTATAGCGTTGAGATTACAAGCTTAATATCGTGTTTATCGATGTATCGATGCTTATACTATGTTCTGACTGCGCCGTAAACTCGAGTTTAAGGTTCTGGAGTTTATGAAAAACTGTCAAGTGTTCTCATTGGGGTGTTTAAGAAACTCAGAGTTTAATTTGACACTTGTTTATTTACTTTTTGCTGTTTCCATTCAGTTTATGCATTTTTGCAAAAATGCCCGCAAATATAAAGATTGTTTTGTTTATTGTGAAAATATATCTTCAAATGTTTCAAAAATATGTAGAATTAGATAATGCTTGCACAAAAAGCATAGCAAGTTATCGTGCTAGAAGTGATTATTTCATGAAGACGATGTGGTTTTGTTTAACTAATCAGTTTTTGATATTATCAATTTTACAAAAACTTGTTTCACCAAATTTCAAAATGCATTGGAAATTGGTAAACTATATATGCAAACTTTCTTACTGAGTGATTTTTATTAGTTAATATATATGTATGTGTGTAGAATCGGGCAGGTAGATTTTGGGAGATTGATTGCCAAAGTAATGGAGAGGAGTTCTTCAAAACCAATTTCCGGATGAAACGAAGCAGTTTTTACAAATTATGTGGTCTCCTTTCTCCTATGCAGAAGAAAGACAAAAATTTTCGTGAAGCCATTTGTCTTGAGAAACGTATAGCCATTTCTCTATATTGCATGGGATCATCTGCCGAATACCGTACTGTGGGTAATATGTTCGGAATTGGAAAATCGACTGTTTGTTCAATTGTACTAGAGTTTTGTAAAGTAGCGTGTGCTATATTATTTCCTATATATCTGAATCAGTTTCCACTCAGTAGAGAAACAATTAGAGATTGCATAGCTTATTTCAACCGAATTGGATTTCCTCAATGTATCGGTGCAATTGGTAAGTATTTAATGTATATAACTGAATTTACTATAAGAGTAAATAACTCCAAAATTCGGTTCATTTTGCATTTTCCAATATACATATGTTCTTTCCAAATTTTTTATTTTAATTAAACTTTTTAGATGGATGTCATATAGAAATACGTCCAAAACATGAGAAAGCAGTCGACTATTTCAATTATAAAGGATGGTATTCGACCGTGCTTTTGGCATTGGTTGATGCCAGGTAATTTTTAACGATTCATACTATGTACGTATGTTTAAAATAATAACTAGTTTCCATTTCCAGGTATCGCTTCCTTTACATCAATGTAGGTAGTCCAGGAAGATGTAATGACTCTTATATATACGAGAGGTCACTATTAAAGAATGAACTGCAGAACTGTGCATTGCTTAATGAAATGAGTGTACAATTAGAGGCGGTAAATATACCTGTTCTAATACTAGGTGACTCTGCATTTCGTTTGTCCAAAACTGTTATGAAGCCTTTCCCATTTCAGCTGAGTCACACCAATTCACAGAAGCAATTCAACTATAGATTGTCGAAATGCCGCAGTGTAGTAGAAAATGCATTCCGTCACTTAAAAGCGCGGTAACAAGTTTCAAAATAATTTCATTTCAATATTTAAAACCTAATTAAAATAGATTCCGCAGGATTGGAAAAGGCATTGACAATAATATTCAGAATGCGAATTCTGTTATAAAAGTATGCTGCGTTTTACACAACTTTTTAGTTGAAGAAAAAGATGAAGTGCCCCGAACTTGGTTACAAGAACAAGCAAGCATGGATCTAAGTAGGAATTATCCCAGCCATTCCACAAATGGCATGAACAATAGAAATGAGGCCGAAGAGATACGTAACGCCCTCAGTTTACATTTTAGTGAGTATGATTTTCGACTTGCTATCACAATTGGAAACATATCATTTATTGTCGCCGTTTATGTATGTATATTCCCGCATACATCATAAGAAAATCGCTAACATACATATATTCATATTTACACATAAAACAGTAAAACGGACCCCACTCTCTGTTATAAATTGTTATGTATGAACACTTCAACTATCAAATGGAAAATATCTACACTTTCTTTATCTAGAACACTTATATGTACATACATAATACATTCATCAGCAAATATTAATATCGGTATCGTCACATACGTAAATGCAAATATGTACAAATTCAATGTATTTACATACCTAAATATGTATCTGCATTCGCCTATACCCAGCAAAAACCGCCTAACGCATTCACCAACACTTAAACAATATCTAAGCGCTGAACCAATACTAATGTACAAAATGTTCCTATATCCATTATATGTTAAAAAAAGACAGTCAAAATATGTTGCGAAATATATACATATATCTTTCTCAGTCCTTTCTTTTAAAGCTTGGCATTGCCAGCGCAACAATATATCCGTGCAATGGTTCTTTTCGATAGCATTGCCAGGCGCGAATACGGTATTATTACTTTGATAAATCCAAGTAATCGGATCTTATACGCATAGCAATATTCTAGTGATCAAGTTGAATTTTGAAACTCAATTATTTTAATAAAATAATAGTATTATCGCAATCAAGTCTACATAGAAGTGAATGAATTGTTTAAATAATTTCATTTAAGTAATTGTAAGCAAAAAAGGTACAATGTTATACAAACGACAATCTCGCAATGTCAGCAACTTCTCGGTAATTTAATGAACATCTAGTGCAATTTTATTTATATACATAAACTTATTTAAAAAAATAGCGATAAACTCGTATATGTATAATATAATAGTTGACAAAGTCAAATAACTGATAACTGATGGGTACACAATTCCAAATATATAAATCTATATAAATATATATTTATATACAACTAAATTTTTCTAGTATATCTTCATATATATATATATCTGAACTTATTATATTATACATACTATTATAATATACATACACGAGTTTATCGCTATCAAAAAAGAATGTGTATATAAGTTAACTCCACAAAAGTTAACATTGCAGTTCCCACGCGCAATGCACATTCTGCTGACGCCATGTCTACGGATTTCGGATATCAGATCACGCCGTAAGCGTGTGAAACAAACTTGGCACATGTTGGGTGCATGTGACAAAGCGTCGCGGCAAGCTTATGTTAAGAACAAATTGTAAATGTAGTTTTAGTTCAATTTTTGTGCTCAATAAAGATGTGCTCATAGAGCACTAATTAATTTTTTTATAACTCTAAACAAACATCGAGTTAATTGGCGCCCAACGTAAAAGGGCCACGGTAAGCGCGACAAAACGTAAAATATTTTAAAGTATTTGAATGGCCTATTGTCCTAAAGAAGCAAAGTGCCAAGTGACTAAGTAGTTACGTGTTTTAATTTTCGCAAAAAATAATCGGCGGCTAACATACCTAACCGTTCGCGAAAAGCGCATTAAATAGTTACCAGGCCCAAAATAAACAAGCCTGTAAGGTCCGTCCGCAGGCAACCTCGACGATCGTCTCCTCAGCAGGACCATTAGTAGCGCGGACGAGCGCAAAAAGGAGCAACCCAGCGGGAGCAGCGAGGGATTATTAGTAAGATAACTTAGTTATAAGAATTTTTTTTTTTGTGGAAAAAGCAAATAAGAATATAAATATTATAAAGTAAAATTTTGTGAAAAATAGTAACTGAAGTAACTATAATAAAAAGAATTGAAGTAAAATTTAAGAAATTTTTTTGTGGAAAAAGCAAATAAGAATATAAATATTATAAAGTAAAATTTTGTGTAAAATAGTAACTGAAGTAACTATAATAAAAAGAATTGAAGTAAAATTTAAGAAATTTTTTTGTGGAGAAAGCAAATAAGAATATAAATATTATAAAGTAAAATTTTGTGAAAAATAGTAACTGAAGTAACTATAATAAAAAAAAAAAAATTTTGAAGTAAAATTTAAGAAATTTTTTTTTGTGGAAAAAAACAAATAAGAATATAAATATTATAAAGTAGAATTTTGTGAAAAACAGTGAAACAAGAAGTAAAATTTGTGCTACAAAAATAAGTTAACAAAAATAAAAGGCTGTAAAATCATAAAAAAATACAACAAAGTTGAATATCCTTCAACTTATAATATTACCCTAATTCCACGAATCCTTATACGGACCCTCCGGAGTAGAAAGGGCCCTCTTCCAAGAAGAGGTCAATAATAACAAAATAATAAAAAATAAATAGAACCCATAAAAAAATTTTTTTTTCTTCGAAATGGCTACAAATAATAACGTCATCAGACCACCAGTGTTGACAGGTACTCTCCCTCAAACAAATACTGAAAGGGATATGAGTAATCATATAGCGGAACTAGTTGCTAGATTGGTTGACGCCAGGCTAGGTCAGAAAGAGAATCCTATAGTAGAAGTAGACGAGACCATTACTTTAACGAACGGACATAACATAGGAGAATTAGACAAAATTCCTGATGTTGTCAGGAGTCTGAGGGAATTCTCTGGCGAACCAAGGGAATTCAGCTCTTGGAAAAAGAGCGTAGAGAGAATTATAAAAATCTACGAACCAATTTGCGGTAGTCCGAAATATTTCGGAATACTAAGCGTGATCAGAAATAAAATAATAGGCCAAGCAGACGCGGCATTGGAGTCGTACAATACTCCATTAAATTGGAAGGCAATTTGTAAGTGCCTTACTCTCCATTATGCCGACAAACGAGACCTCGGCACTCTCGAATACCAAATGAATTCACTCTTACAAGGACGTTCAACCACGCAGGAGTTCTACCAAAGTGTTTACTGCCATTTATCTCTCATTTTAAACAAGATATCCTGTATGGATATGAGCCATGAAACACTCTGCATTATGACCCAAACATATCGAAATAAAGCACTCGATACCTTTATTCGTGGTTTGAATGGGGACTTACCTAAATTATTAGGTATGAGGGAACCAGTAGACCTCCCTCAAGCTTTACATCTTTGCCTCAAACTAGAAAATCAATACTTCAGAACAAATTATGCTCACGGAGTTGCAAGAAACCTCCATAATCCTACCACAATACGTCCGACAGTACCTCCTGTAAATTCTAATATTCGAATTAATCCAAATAATAAAGCAAATCCTTATTTTCATCCAGAATTAGCATATCTCCCACAACTGCCGAGAAATCCCAATCCAACTCCAAATCCTGGTTTTGGATATAACCATTACAATAATTTTAATAATTTCAGAAATAATCCTGTTCCTCCTCCACGTCCTTTTGGCCCTAAACCACCGAATAAACCTGAGCCAATGGAAGTAGATCAAAGCGCTCAAACACGTAATGTCAATTATATGAATCGACCGGCGCAAAATAATAATTCTCAAGGTAAAAGACCAGCATCAACGCAGCTCCATACAGACAAAAGACAACGTAATTATAATATTGAGACACAAGACTACGAAGACGTTATGGACAAAAATGAAGAAGCAGGACAATCATTACATGACTATGTTTATCCCTCTGAAAATCTAGAAGATAATTACCAAACAGAACCCGATCCCTCCGAAAATATTGATTTTACAGATATTCATTTTTTAGGATGAATAACTCTTCATTGCCATATATTGAAGGAAAAACCGGCAATGGAGAGATAATGAAAATATTAATAGATACAGGGTCCAACAAAAACTATGTGCAGCCCCAGTTTGCAATAAAGCCTATCAGAAACGATACTCCTTTCTTCGCATCCTCTATCGGAGGAAATATTCCTATTACTCACCACACCTTCGCAAACGTCTTCGGTTTGAAAGACCAAACCATAAAATTTTTCTTGATGCCAACGCTGAAATCCTTTCACGCCATTATAGGAAATGATTCATTAAAAGAGCTAGATGCAGTAATACATGCAAAGGATAACTATATGTCAATAGGCAAAAATAGAGTTAAAATCAAATTGAAGCAACAATTCTCACAGGACGTAAATCTTATAAATATCAGGACAGAACATCTAAATCAAATCCAAAAAGAAAAATTACAAAACTTAGTTAACAATTTCAAGACGCTATTTGCCGATCCCGAAGAAAAATTAACTTTTACTACTACAGTAAAAGGCGAAATTCGCACCACCACAGACAGGCCAGTTTATACTAAAAGTTACCCTTATCCAATGTGCCTTAAAGACCAGGTGGAAAAACAAATTAAAGAATATTTACGCGACGGAATCATTCGACCCTCTAGGTCAGCATACAACGCTCCCGTATGGGTGGTACCAAAGAAATTAGATGCGTCAGGAGAAAAAAAATACCGTATGGTGGTCGATTACAGAAAGTTAAATTTAGTAACAGTGCCCGACAAATATCCCATCCCCGAAATCAACGATGTATTGTCCCAACTTGGGAAAAATAGGTATTTTTCAACAATTGATTTAAAAAGTGGATTTCATCAAATTCCTTCCTTAAAGAATCAGATGTCGAAAAAACAGCGTTCTCTATAAACAACGGAAAATTTGAATTTACTCGCCTGCCTTTTGGGCTGAAAAATGCCCCCGCAATTTTCCAAAGAGCTCTCGACGATATCCTCAGAGACCACATTGGCAAGCGATGTTACGTCTACATTGATGATATTATCATCTTTAGCAAGGACCAAGAAACTCATTTTAATGACATAAAAATAATTTTCGAAACTCTAGAAAACGCCAACTTAAAAATACAATTAGATAAAAGCGAATTTTTAAGATCTGAGGTTGAATTTCTCGGATTTATAATTTCCGAGAAGGGTCTCAAAACGAATCCAAAGAAAACTGACGCAATAGTGAATTTTCCAACGCCCCAAACCTTGAAAGATCTCCGTTCTTTCCTGGGACTTTCAGGGTATTATCGCCGCTTCATAAAAGATTACGCGAAGCTGGCAAACCCCCTTACAGTCCTTTTAAGGGGGGAGGATGGGCGAAAGCCCAAAAACGTTTTAAAAAAAACCTTATATCACTAGACGAGAAAGCAATAGACGCATTTAATAAAATTAAATTATCACTGACTGCAGAGGAAGTTATGCTCATTCACCCTGACTTTTCAAAAGAGTTCCAATTAACAACAGACGCATCTAACTACGCGATTGGAGCTGTACTGTCACAAAATGATAAACCCATTGCTTTCATATCCCGAACACTAAACCAGACAGAAGAACACTACGCCACGAATGAAAAGGAAATGCTGGCGATCATCTGGGCTTTAAGTAACTTACGAAACTATCTTTACGGATCGGCGAAAGTTAAAATCTTCACCGATCACCAGCCATTGACATACGCACTTAGTACCAGAAACAATAACAATAAGATGAAAAGATGGAAAGCCATCTTGGAAGAGTACAACTATGAGTTGTATTACAAACCAGGAAAGGCAAATGTGGTGGCAGATGCACTTTCGCGACCGCCCCAGGTAAACTCACTGACGGGAACCATGCATAGTGACGAAAGCTCCGAACATAATTTAATACCTATAACGGAGGCTCCTATAAATGCTTTTAAGAACCAAATATTACTAAACGTTGATGAAATTTCTACATACAGGTTCAATATAGTCTTTCCCACCTACCACAGACATACCGTTACTGAAAGTGACTACTCTCACGAGAAATTAATCGAAATATTAAAACGATATTTAAATCCATCAGTAGTGAATGGCTTAAGCACTGAAGAGCATATTCTTGGAAAAGTACAAGAAATTTACCCTCTACACTTCAGAAACTATAAAATTAGATTCACACGCAAAATGTTAAAAGACGTAACAGACGCAGCTGAACAAGAGAACGAAATCTTAAAAGAACACAAACGCGCGCACCGCAGTGCACGCGAAAATAAAGAGCAGCTCTTACGATCATTCTATTTCCCAAAAATGCAATCAAAAATAGATTCAATAATAAATCAATGTAAAATTTGTAAAACGCAAAAATACGAAAGACCCCCTCCAAAACCCATTATTCAACCGACTCCCATTCCACAATATCCTGGACAGATCGTGCATTTAGACAGTTACCACAAACTCTGGAAGAATAGTCCATAAAGGACTAATAAGAAACTAAAACAAGAAAAAACTAAAATAAAAATAAATATAAAAAATAATAATAAAAAAAAAAAAAACTATAGAAACAAATCTTTAGATGATAATAGTTATTTTTCGTTTTGCAGGGAACAACATGACAAACCTCATTAGATACATACCGTTTCTATTGAAACTTTTGACGATAGGCCACTGTGAAACCCAAGTTTTAGATTACAGCAATTCCCAAATTATCGCAATCGAGAAGGGAATTGCACTGCTACAGACCGGTACATTCAGACTCATACACAGAATTAACCTAAATCAATACGAGGACGCAATCTTAGACATTGAATCTACTACCAAGACCTACGTGACATCCAAGGACAGCAGTTACCTTTTCCTCAACCACGACATTGAAATAGTAAAAAACATACTTGACGGACTCAAACCTAGACGAAAACGATCACTGAACATACTAGGGACAGCTTGGAAATGGTTAGCAGGTACACCAGACCACGACGATTTTCAACTGATATCCGACCAAACCAACAACTTACTGACTAATAATGACAAACAGGTAATAATTAACAGGATAACGATCAACCGACTAAACGAAATTTCAAAAACGACAAATACACTTCTAAACACAGTCCAATCAAGTGAAATAGCAAAAAAAGAGATTATTCGCAATATAGAACGCAAACTGAAAATAATTAAAGAGGAATTGGTTCAGATAGATTACTCGATACAGTGGGCCAAAGCCAACATCGTCAACTCCTTTATCTTATCAAATTTTGAAATTAACATTACAAAAACCCTCTTCGAAGAACAAAAAATGCCTTTTGTAAATCTAATAGAAGCCTTGGAGTTCAGCGAAGTTAAAATCGCATCAAATCAATCAACTTTGTTGTACATTGTTTCACTACCATTAACAGAAAAAAATAGTTGTAAAAAGTTGTTACTAAAACCTGTAAAAACGAAAAATGTTAGCATTAAGTTGGAATTTGAAAATATAATGTTTTGTAAAAATGAAATTTTGGGAATCAAAAACAAATGTAATACTTTAGATGAAATATCAATTTGTAAAGCCTCGAACTTTGCAAATATAACTAGCTCTAAGTGCATCCCTAATTTAATTAAAAGCTTGCCTTCAACATGCACCACAACCAACAATCAACATTTACCGACAATCGAAGAAATAACACCCAACATCCTTCTACTAAATGATCACAGAGGAGAGGTATCAATAGATGGCAGATCCGTATCTTTACAAGGAACATTTCTTATTCACCATATCAATTCTACAATATTGGTGCAAAATCAATTATTCAAAAGCAAACAGATATCAGCCGCCAAACCACTACCTGCAATAGCAAAAATTTCGAATGCGACCAATATATTTAAAGAAGCCCTGTCCTTACAGATGCTGAAGGAATTACAGATAAGTAACACTGAACAGCTGAGAGGAATCAAGTACAAATATGGCGCTAGCCTTACCACTAATTTCATCATCCTTGCCGTAATTATCAGTCTTCTGTCATACAGGACGTACATCTCCAGAAGGAACTATAAAGTAACCATACAAACACCAAAAAATCTGGCCGATGACCTCTCTTGTACTTCAGACCACAACAGCGAGGACGCTGTTGAACTTAAAGGGGGAGGAGTTAACTCCACAAAAGTTAACATTGCAGTTCCCACGCGCAATGCACATTCTGCTGACGCCATGTCTACGGATTTCGGATATCAGATCACGCCGTAAGCGTGTGAAACAAACTTGGCACATGTTGGGTGCATGTGACAAAGCGTCGCGGCAAGCTTATGTTAAGAACAAATTGTAAATGTAGTTTTAGTTCAATTTTTGTGCTCAATAAAGATGTGCTCATAGAGCACTAATTAATTTTTTTATAACTCTAAACAAACATCGAGTTAATTTATATACTATACTATATCATAATAAAAACCAATTTTAAATGTATTAAGTGAATTCAAATGTACTCGAAAACCGGTTACTTTGCGGTCGCTCTTAGAATGCACTAAGCCGCCAAAGTAAAAAGGTACATCACTATGCATTTGTCTGTGCAAACGTGAAAACATAAATTTGAGAAAAAAATTTTTGGATATTTATTTATTCCTTGGAAGCGGAATTTTGACCAGGACCACTTCATCTGGAATCCGGCTAATAGTGTAAGTGACAATGAAATCCACAAGAAACGCGTTAAGTGTAGAGAAGAAAAATTGTGAAGTTAGGGCAGAGGAGTATAGAAAATTAGGAGAATTTGCAGCAGTAGGCACTGACGATAGCGAAACCATAAATGAATATTTAAATGAAAGTGAAGAAATGTTGTGTCAAAATGAGCAACAGGAGAATTCAAGCTTTAGGGTAGATATCCGTTCAGGTGCTCATGGAAAAGCTGCTGTTATAAGAGCGTGGGCTATAAGCAATAGTGTTTCACGCAACGCCGTGACTGATTTGTTAAAAACCTTAAAAGAAATTGGCGTTAATGACCTGCCTCTTTGTCCCACAACTCTTTTTATTAAAGAAAAGAAAAAAGTTCCAATCCAGTCCATACCAATATACATATGTATGTATATATTCTTACAAATTGTTTATATTAATTCTCTGCAGATGTATTTTCATCTGAAGGGCGTCCAACATACGAGAAACTTCTCGGAAAATGTGTGGAACTGAGCCACAACAGGTGGCGACAAAAGAAGTTATTAGCAAATCGTACAATCTCCAACAAGTAAGTTTTTAAATTGTTTTAAAGAAAACATTTAGTTGCTTTTTTTAACTTTCCTTTTTTAGCTCCTCTGGCACATCTCCCAATAGTCTTCAAAATTGACTGCAGCATTATTTAATTTCTATAAACATATGTATATTTAAATGAATATTTTCGCACCTAATCTTTTTAATTTACATATGTTCTACTTATAATAACTTTAAGTTAATAACTCTCTTTTTTAAGTTATTAAAATATTATTTTATTAAACATGAATTTAAAACTTCCGCACATACTGTATGCATATCTACTTATATATGTGTGTATAAAATAAAGGTAGTATTTAAAATGTAATATTTAAGATAAGTATTTATTAATAAATGCAACTAAAAGTTTATATAAAAATATTAACGGTTAGATGTTTTGTTATTTATAGGGTATGTATACGAATAGATATAACGGATAAACAATACATTTTTTATAAGTTAGGAATACGGAATATTTATACAGCATCCTATATGTTAAATATCATATAATATAACGCTTAGCAATATCAAGTTGGAAAGAGACCACACTACGATAACTAAATAGTAAAATTGCATGCAGCAGAAAAGGAAAGATGCTCACATGTACAACAGAGTATGCGTTAGTTTAGTCCCAAAGCCCTTCATAAAATAATGGAAAGTTTTTGAATTTCTAACGCATACTTTTTGTAGTACTATGGACTACATAACGCATCATTTTACAGATACTATTTCTGCTGGGTACACTTCTTTGTACATACAAGTTAACGCGGCCGGCTACTGCCCACTTGCACTGTTCCCACGGCTGGCAGCTACACGTGTCGCAGCGTCAGCATAATTGCATTTCACACGGTTGCGAAATATGTGTGCTGCGCATTCTACCGAAATATGCTACCGCTGGGAAGTCAAGGCCAATGCCGCTCGCACCCAGACAGTGAGCGCACCCTTACGTAAGGTTGGCAGCGCGCGACATTATAAGAGGGAGCAGAACCTGGAGTTGGAAGCAGTTGCTGTTGGGGCGTGAACTTAACTAGCGTAATTATTTACTTGTGTGAATTACTATTGATAAAATAAACTTGTAACGTTGTATAAAACTAGTGTTGTTCCTTTTGGGCAAGTTGGCCCTCCATTTTTTTTAGTGTACAGGACCTTCAGTCCTTTAACTGGCGCCCGAGCAGGGACCAGGAGTGAAAGTGTGAAGCAAAAAATTGAAATTGAAATTAAATTAAAAAGCCGATTAAAGGCTAGAGAAAAAGTTTAACAAAAAAAGCCAAGAGCTATAATTGAAGTGAAAAAGGATAAAAGCTAAGGACTTTTATTAGAGTGAAAAAGGATAAAAACTAAGGAATATAACTACAGGAATACAATTTCCTTGTGATTGCGAAAATCAAAAAAGGCTACGAGGCCATTGCAGTGAAACCATATTACAAGCTCCTGAGAGGCCATACTATTATACGAAGCGCTGAAAGCCCGCATATGCAAATATTGGTATTGTGAGTATAGAATTGTAAACGATTTCCTTTTCAGAAAAACTATAAGATGGAGGAATTAAAATCGACCGTCACCAGCCTCACAGGCGCTGTGAATGCAATCCTGGAGAAAATGAACTCGCTCGAAAGACGAGTTACTCACTTAGACACTGTAAGCGCATCAGCCGCGTCCGCTGCTAGATCAGGGGGAATAGATAGGGTAGAAGAGGTGCCTCTTCAGGCTCCAGTCACTGAGCTAGAACTTAAAGAGATTAGTCGCCTTCCAGACTGTGTGAAGGAGCTTAGGGTTTTCGATGGCAATCCCGTCGAGTATGTATCCTGGATACATGCTGTAGAGGCGATTTTGTCGGACTTCAAGGTTGTCAAAGGTAAACCAATATTCAGGGCCATAATGCAACATGTTCGGCAAAAGGTACGCGGCACTGGTTTCCTACAATATTTTCGACAATAACTGGACAAAAATAAAGGAGTGCCTTTCGTTGCACTACGCTGACAAGCGTGATATTCGTACATTGGAACACCAGTTGCATCAGTTGCAACAAAAGGGGTCCAGGATTGACGAATTTTACGCTGTCGTCAACCACCAATTTTCTTTGATTATTAATAAAATCAAAACAGAATCCTACACGGAGGAGACGGTGAGAGTGCTCATAGACACCTATCGAAACAGGGCACTCGACGTATTTATACGTGGATTAAATGGCGAACTATCAAAAATGCTTTTAATCCAAAGGCCAAAAACCCTACCAGAAGCTTATTCAGCATGTCTGGAAATTCAAAACGTAAATTTCCGCAACTTCTCAATTCACAGTTCTCAGGCAACCAATCAAGTGGTTGTCCCAATCAATAATGTTCCAAGGCCGAATGTAACTTACGGTGGTAGGCCACCAATACCTCCAAGACCAACCTGGCGGCAACAGGATCGCCGTCCACAGTTCCAACCGCGGGAACGATTCTCCGGAAACGTGAGTGCCCAGCCATCTCTTCAATCTTCTGTACAATCCAAAAACCCGCCTGTGGAAAAAATGGACGTGGATGGATCTGTGCAGACACGCGCTGTTAACTATATGAATAGGCCGAATCCTTACAAAAGAGGAGCAAGGTCGGACAATCTCCCACGGAAGCACCAGAAACTATTCTACTCATCCACGGGCACAAATGAGGAAGAGTTAAAAGGCAATGAAGAGGGGGATTTTCTCTCCGGGGGCCATCTAGCGTACCATACCTAGGATATACACTCCCGAACGGCCGCACTCTCAAATTCCTTGTAGATACGGGGGCAAATAAGAACTTTATAAGCGAAGCGGTCGCAACAGAGAGTGCTCCTGTAGAGGAAGTATTTAAAGTGCACTCAGCGGGGGGAACAGTGCCGGTAGAAAAGAAAGTGTCCCTAAACTTTTTTAAGGATGTTGGCCACAGCTCTAAAACAACCTTCTTTGTGCTTCCTGGACTAAAATCCTTTGACGGTATCATTGGGGATGATACCCTTAGGATGCTAGGAGCTGTTGTAGATAGGAAAAACAATTATTTAAAAATTAACGAATTTAAACTACCTTTAAAGGCCAGAATTTCAAATCAGGTCAACTATTCCGTAGGAAGTGGTGTATCCACAGAAATGGAACAACGCGTAGGGAATATACTGCAAAAATATGCAGATCTCTTCGTGCCACTTAATGGTAGTGAATTAATAGATACCAGCGTTCGAGCTGAAATACGAACTAATACTTCCGATCCTATCTACAGCAAAAGCTACCCTTACCCAGGCTGCATGAGAGATGAAGTCGATAGACAAATTCAGGAACTCCTCGACGAGGGTATAATTAGGACATCTAAGAGTCCTTATAACTCTCCGATATGGGTGGTCCCGAAAAAACCGAAACCAAACGGAGAAAAGCAGTACCGTATGGTTATTGATTACAAAAGGCTAAACGCTGTAACAATAGCTGATACCTACCCGATACCAGACATTAACGCAACTCTTAGTAGTTTGGGAAAAGCCAAATACTACACGACAATTGACTTAACGTCAGGATTCCACCAAATTCCTATGAAGCCCTCGGACATAACTAAGACGGCTTTTTCGACCATGAACGGCAAATACGAGTTTTTGAGACTACCATTTGGTCTTAAGAATGCGCCCGCAATCTTCCAGCGAATGATAGACGACGTGCTAAGACAATATATTGGTAAGATTTGCTACGTCTATATCGACGACATTATTGTTTTCGGTAAAGACGAAGAGGACCATCTACAGAATGTCGAAAAGATTTTCGCTAGACTACTTGAAGCAAATCTAAAAGTCAATTTGGAAAAAACGTGCTTCCTAGAAACGGAGGTAGAATTTCTCGGGTACATCATTACGCCGGAGGGAGTGCGGGCGGATCCTAAGAAGGTAGAGGCTATAAAACGTATTTCTTCGCCTGAAAATTTAAAAGACTTAAAGAGCTTTCTAGGTATGACCTCTTATTACAGGAAATTTATTCGCGATTATGCCAAGGTAGCAAAGCCTCTTACAAATTTGACGCGGGGGGAAAACGCCCAAGTCAAAGCAAATGTTTCAAAGAAAGTCAGTATTCGATTAGATGCTGAGGCTTCACAGGCGTTTGGTGAACTTAAACAATTACTTATTTCTGCAGACGTCCTTGCATTCCCAGACTTTGATAAAACATTCAATTTAACAACTGATGCCTCAAATTTTGCAATCGGTGCAGTTCTGTCTCAAGGTGAAATAGGGAAAGATAAACCTATTGCATATATCTCTCGTTCCTTGAACAAAGCAGAGGAAAACTATGCCACGAACGAAAAGGAGATGTTGGCGATAGTGTGGGCATTGGACAACCTCAGGTCATATCTGTATGGAGCAAAAAAGATAAAAATATATACCGACCATCAGCCATTGACATTTTCCTTAAGTTGCCGAAATTACAACGCTAAACTGAAGCGCTGGAAGGCCCGAATCGAAGAATACAATTGTGAAATTATCTATAAACCAGGTAAAACAAATGTAGTCGCCGACGCACTTTCCCGCTTGAAAACAGAAGTTAACGCACTCACCGACTCCATTGTAGCTCACCCACCATCGGTATTGGAGGATAATCCTACAGGAACCACTGCGGATGAAGTGGGATCGGAAACTGACACTGCCACTGAATGCACTATGCATTCGGCCCAGCAGGATAATTCCGACCTCATACCACATGTGGAAGCCCCTATCAATGTCTTTAGGAACCAATTGATATTCAGAGAGGGGGATAACCCTCGATGCCTTGAAGAACCACATCAAGGCTACCGCAGGTTTTATATCTCATTCCCAGAGCAGGATGGCGCCGCATTGACCACAATTCTAAAAGAATGCCTTAATCCAAATGTCATTAATGGCATAAAAATTCCAGAAAGATTTCTTACTCTGCTACAGGAAGTTTATATAGGAAACTTCCAAAGATATCGGGTAAGGATAGCGCAAAGAATTGCGGAGGATGTAACGACCATGGATAGAGTGTTTAATATTATCGAGAATGAACACAAAAGGGCTCATAGGAACCCTCGTGAAAACAGGCTGCAAATACTCGAGAAATATTATTTCCCTGCAATGGCTAGGCAAATAAGAGACTACGCTAAAAATTGTGACATCTGCAAATCGAACAAGTATGATAGGCATCCATCTAAACCCTTCATCCAGCCCACCCCAATACCAAGCTATCCTTGCGAAATCTTGCACATCGACATTTTCGAGATTGATAAACAAAAATACCTCAGTGCACTCGACAAATTCTCGAAATTCGCGAAACTATTTTCAATCAAAAATAAATCATCGATTCATTTACGCAAGAAATTAACAAGTCTCTTGCACTACTTTTCCGTTCCTAGGATACTGGTCATGGACAATGAAAGAGGTTTTTTGACACCACTAGTCTTGAATTATATCCGTTCATTGGGCATAGAAATTTACCAGACTCCTACTCAGCATAGTGAGGCCAATGGTCAAGTCGAGCGTGTGCACTCTACGTTAATAGAAATATATCGTTGCATCGCAGACGAATTCAGTAGGCTCACACCAAAGGAGCGAGTTTCAATCGCAGTAGATCGCTACAACAATACTGTTCATTCCGTCACAAAGACGAAACCGGCAGATTTGTTTTTCAATAGATCAAGCAGGATTAACTACCAGGGGTTGGTTAACTTTAGGGAAGATACTTACGAAAACGTAAAAGCACTATTGCAGAAAGAGCAGGACGTTAGAAATGCAAGAATTAATGCTCGTCGTACAGCACCACGCAATTTTAATTCCGGCAATAATCTGTTCATTGCAAACAAACAAATAAAAGGCAAACATAAGCCTCTTTACAAACAAGAAACTGTTGGCGAAAACAGAAATGTAACTATTGTTACTGAAAGTGGAAAAAAATTCCATAAAACTGACATAAAAAATGTCTAAGATAACATTGGTCAGAAGGTAAACTCATGCATAGATCCTTAAGCCCCAGCGGTCTGGGTACAAGTTTTTGTATTTGATCAAGTCATGTTGGTTCAATTCCAACTTACTCGATGGTTCGAGTGACGACAGTCAAAGTGGTTCAACCCCACCAAAGGACTATGGCTTTAATTGACGTGAAGTATCTCGTGCCATGAGTAGGCCATTTGCAACTATTAACGCTTATGACTAAAAGGGAATAACGCGAGCCTTCCAATGTCATCTGAGATAATGCCTATATTCCGATGCAAAGAAAACTGCATAATGCAAATGCAAGAAGAATGCACAGCAAATAATTTTAAATAAATAATTCTAAATGATTGATTTCAAACGAATATTTTAAATAATTAATTTCAAATAGTAATTTGAAATAATTAATTACAAATAAATTGAAATAAATAATTTCGAATAAATAATTCATTTTAAATAATTAATTGCAAATAAATAACTTCAAATAAATAATTTCAAATAAATAATTCTAAATAATTGATTTCAAACGAATATTTTAAATAATTAATTTCAAATTCAAATAAATAATTTGAAATAAATAATTTCGAATAAATAATTCATTTTAAATAATAAATTGCAAATAAATAACTTCAAATAAAAAATTTGAAATAAATACTCTGAAAACAACAATCATTTTATAAAAAAAAAAAAAAAAAAAGGGATATCATTCCCAAGGAAAAAGAAAAATTACTAACAGCAATTAACATTACTAATACTAACCAATAAACAAATTACTAACAAGGAAAAAAACATATAAAAAGAACAATTACTAACATTATGCTAATAAACACTTCCACTTCTGGGTCCCAATGAATCCTTCTCATTTTTCTTTTATTCCTTGTAACGCCCCAACCAACTCAACTAGAATAATAATATAGATTAATTTAGAGTAATAAGAATTGTATATCCTGTAAGCAAGCCACTACTCACATCACTGGAAAATAATAATTGTGTAATTGTAAAATAAGGCAATTTAGCATGTCAATAGATAAAACAGCGTCCTTTGGACCAATTGCAAAATATGCCTACATAGAAAGATCAAAAATTGTAATATCAAAATATGCTTAGGTTAATTAATTTAAGTATACACGATATATAATTAGTATTAATTTATTTCATATATGGGGGTAAGACATAACATTAAGCAAATCAAAAATGAATTTAACACCCACAGCATCAGCCTTTGCGCAGCCGCGCAAACCTATGACCTATTCAAAATCGACTCGCCTCTTGTGACCATCCGGGACGGATATGGCTGGGTCATCGATGGACATTTTAAGCTGATACATACCATTGACTTAGCGAGCTTCGACAAAATCGTTGACAGACTAGAGGAGGCCATCATCAACCTCGACTCCAGCAGATCCGACACAACCATTGACGTCCTGAACTACCAGATAGAGAAAATAAGATCCTATTTGCGCGAATTAAAAGGCCCCGAAGTAATAAGGATGAAGCGTTCGATTAATTGGATTGGCTCTGCCTGGAAATGGATTGCTGGCACTCCCGATGCAACAGACTGGGATGACCTTCTTCAAAAACAAGATATTCTTATGAGCAATAACGAACAACAGTATCAGGTAAATTCAGAAATCTTCAAAACAACTCATGAACTGTTGCAGGTGATCAACGGAATTGTTGCCATCACAAACGACGTCCAAGATCGCAGCCGACTAGAGCAAATTTCGCAGGAAATCCAGAATAAAATCACCATCCTCAAAGAAGACGTCTATGAGCTAGTTCGTGCGTGTCAAATGGCTAAAGCTGGCGTCGTGAACAGTAATCTCCTGAGCAAGGAGGAAATCAATCGACTTATCAGCGAGATAGAAGTACTACCATACAGCAACGTCATCGAAGCTATAGAATATAGTAGGCCATCGATCTACACCAATGGATCTCTTCTTCTGTATGTGCTGCCCATGCCCAAGGTTATGCACACCAGATATAACCACCTGATTGCTCGAGCTGTTCAACAGGATGGACATCAAGTGGAACTAAACTACACAACTATGTTGGCGAACAAAAATCAGACCTATGGCATTAAGGGTAATTGCCTACACCTTACGGCAGCGATGGTTTGCGGACAAGAATCCCTCGACCTACTAGCGGAAGATGGCTGTTTGCCTCGTCTTATCAAAGGAGGAGAAACAAGCTGTCGATACCTTACATTTAACGAGTCAGCTATTGAAGTGATCAAGGAGGATACCATCTACCTAAATAACTTCAACGGGAGCATTGGCTCAGGTAACACCGCTAATCAATTCTTAGGCTCTTTTATCCTTCAGATGAACAACGAGTCGGTAAACATCAACAACCATACTTACTGGAGTACTAGTAGCTCAGAGGTGCAGTTGCTACCACCCGTTCTTACCAATGTGAGGAATAAATCCTTGGCAGTGAATCTCGACCTTGTCCACGGAATGACGTCAAGCAACATCAAACTCTTAACCTACCTTAAGAAAAAAACCGACTGGTCCATTGTTTCCGAAATCATGGGATTTGTCCTTTTGGCGATGGTTGTGTGGATCATATGGAAGAAGATGACAGCAGGAATGAAAATCCCCGAGCTTAAGATATCATTGCTGAACAGAAGCCTCCGTGGCCAACAACACGGGGACACTCCTCGAGCACCTAATCTGCGGGACGCAGATCTTTGAAGGGGGAGGAGTTAACGCGGCCGGCTACTGCCCACTTGCACTGTTCCCACGGCTGGCAGCTACACGTGTCGCAGCGTCAGCATAATTGCATTTCACACGGTTGCGAAATATGTGTGCTGCGCATTCTACCGAAATATGCTACCGCTGGGAAGTCAAGGCCAATGCCGCTCGCACCCAGACAGTGAGCGCACCCTTACGTAAGGTTGGCAGCGCGCGACATTATAAGAGGGAGCAGAACCTGGAGTTGGAAGCAGTTGCTGTTGGGGCGTGAACTTAACTAGCGTAATTATTTACTTGTGTGAATTACTATTGATAAAATAAACTTGTAACGTTGTATAAAACTAGTGTTGTTCCTTTTGGGCAAGTTGGCCCTCCATTTTTTTTAGTGTACAGGACCTTCAGTCCTTTAACTTACATATATACATATGTATTGCATAAACAACATGTAAATAACCAAATTTCAAACATACCAACTTACATACTTACGTTTGGAGGTACTTGTAAAAACGGAAACACTAAGTTTTCATAAACAAGATTACACATGTTTTTACATATACTTTGCAATTTTTATTTTTCCATTTTAATTCAAACGACTTAAATAATTGAGTATGCCTTCCGTCAGTTTTTTGATGTCGTCGCGCATCTCTTTCAAAACTTCCACTTTCTCCTTTTCTACCTTCGCCATTTCTTCCCCCATTCTGCTTTGTTCGGCGGCTGCTTCTTTGTAGCATTTGCCAAACTCTTCATACATCGTAATTAATTTGTCGATGTTATTTTTTGCAGGCCGAGTATTGGAACCCGATGGCAATTCTGCTAGCAACGGCATCGACAGCTCAGGGGTCAACGGCGAAGGCGGCGGCAGCTCCATGGTCGACGGCGAAGGTGGCGGCAACGACATATGGGACTGAGGTTGTGCTATCTCTTCCGAGTTGTCTAAAATAGTGTGTACATACATAAAAGCTAATTAAAATAAAGCGTGAAACAAAGCAAAAACACATATTTACATTGGATGCTTTCCTCCACAACAACATCAACATTATTGATTCGGTGTGCTCCAATTATCTGGTGCACTGCCTCGTACAGCGGCCACTCCGCCGGCGAACCTCCTGACGGCCCAATAGTCTCCTTACACTTTCTGGAAAATTAGTACATACACTTTTAATTGATATTTTATTTAAATTCGCTAATATCTTACCAGTATTTCGCAGTTAAATTCGCAATTTTATATTTAATGTCTGGGACAGACAGATCATAACCTTGCTTTGCTAAGTCGGAGGCCATTTCTTTGTAGACATGCGTGTTTTTCCTGACGCCTCGCAATTCGTCTATCTTCTGGCCCCACAACTCAACAAAGCAAGCTTCTGCTCCGCTGCCCCAAAAATCCTTCCTTCGCCGCTTTTTGGCTGGAGTTTGTAAAAAATTCGCGGATTCCATTTCCGTATTATTTTGCACTTTGTTTACAATTACATGAACTGTCAAATTATAAACAGTGCAGCAAAACTTTTAAACAGTGATGCCAAAATTTGTCAACAGTGCGGCCTAATTTTGTTGCAAATAAGAGTTGTAATTGCATAAACACCAAATGAAAGTGGTGTTTAAGGCGAGTTAAAGGAAAAATATTCGTATGGTAAACTCCGAGTTTATCATAAGTGTTTGACGTTAAACTCCAAAATTGCTCATAAACTCGAGTTAGCGGCGCAGTCAGAACATAGTATTAGCTATCACTATTGCTTTTGATGTTTTGCAAATTACTGGTCGGAGCTCGTTAAAAAGGGTAAGAAACTGAAAAATAATAAAATGCATTGGTTAATGTAATATATTTTCAGTTGGAAATGGCTGCGAAAAAAAGAAAATGTCAATTGACAGAAAAGTTAAAGGCGGAATTTTCTTTTATTCATGTTGTTGGCAAAAATGACGAGTCTTATGTGAAATGCAGCATTTGTTTAGCTGAGTTCACCATTTCGGTTGGCGGCAGAGCAAGCATAACGAAACATATTTCTTCGAAAAAACACAAAAGCAGTTTGACTTTGGCAACTACATCCCACAAAGTAACTAACTTTGTAAAAGCTGAATTATTTGGAGAATCTGAAAAGGCATTAGCAGCTGCGGAAGGTTTGGTGGCATATCACACTGTAATGCACAATCAAAGTTTCAGAAGCTTAGACTGCTTATCAAAAATTAACAGAAGTATTTTCAATAAAAAATTCCACTGCGCTAGAACTAAAGGTGAGGCAATAATCTGTAACGTTTTCCATCAATATGCAAGGGATGACTTAAAAAATGATTTGCAAAGAGCTTCGTTTGTAACTCTACTCTCAGATGCTTCAAACCACAAGGATGTAAAATTGTATCCTGTTTTGGTACGTTATATGGATTTTGAAAAAGGCATTCAAACAAAAATTCTATCCTTTGATTCAATTAATGGTGAAACATCTAATATATTGTCCAACCACTTACATAATGTGATCGACGCCAATGACTTACAAAGTAAAGTCATTGCAATCTGTGCCGATAATACAAACACAAACTTTGGAGGCATTAATCGTAATGGTGTTAACAATGTTCATAAAAAATTAATGTCTTTATGTGAAAAATCACTCCTTGGAATTGGGTGCAATGCTTATATTTTTTCAAATGCTTTGAATATTGCTTCTAGTTTAATGAGTATTGATGTTGAGTTTGTAATTGTTCAAATTTATTTACATTTTGAACGGTTCACTGTTAGAGTCACTTCGTTAAAAGGTTTTTGTGAAGAAGCCTCTGTAGAGTACAAGAAGTTGTTGGGTTATTCAAAAACAAGGTGGTTGGCGTTAACTCCTGCAATTGAACGAGTGTTGAAACTATTTGAGCCGTTAAAATCATATTTTTTGAGTTTGGCAAAATGTCCTCTTAATATAAGAAACTTTTTTTTGAATGAATGTGCTGAAACAACTCTTTTATTTATTCATAGTCAGGCTACGATGTTTCACTCTATGATACAAAAAATTGAAAGGGGAAACATAACTTCAACTGAAGTATATTTTCACTGTAATACTTTAAAAGATAAGCTAAAACGACGTTGTGAATCTAATTTTTTGCCATTAATCGTTCAGTCAAATCTAAACAAATTGTCTAAAAATGATTCTGAAATTAAAAATAAATTTTATTCGGATATTCAAAATTTTTATACAGCTGCCATTGAATATTTAGAAAATTGGACTAAACACGACGATTACTAATTTTTGTTTGATTGGGTTTTGTTAAAAAATGAAATCGATTGGGAGAATGTATTGAAAACTTTGGATTTCTGTAGAAACAAACTAGGCATTGTAATTGATGATAATTTGCTATTTGATGAGGTGGGATGTATTAATAATGTTCTAAAGAATGACATATTGAATGAGACGGCAGATGAAGAAATTGATAAAAAATGGATTCATATTTTTAACTTTTTTACAAAACAGCGTATACCTTTTAATAATGTAAAAATATTAATAGAAATCGCCCTATGTTTACCGGGCACAACCGCTAATGTTGAAAGAGTATTTTCATGGTGCAATGATATATGGACCAGTGAAAAGGCGAGACTTGATGTGAAGACTTTAGCAGCAATGGTAATTGTTAAATGCAATATTGGTTTAGATTGTTTGTCATTTTATAACTTATTAAAAAAAAATGATGGATTATTGAAAAAAATTCATTCGAAAGCAAAATTTTGATCTCATATTATTTCTTTATTTACATATTAAAAGCTAAAATATGGATTCCTTTGAAATACCATATGTATGTGCATATGCATACGTATGTACCTAAAAAAAAAATTGAAGTACAAATATGTAATTTTTTGTCCTATTTTTTAATGACATAAACTGTGAATTGTTTTTTGTTCCAAACAATATTTATTTTCGTATTTTTCACGTTGTTAAATAAATATACATATATGTATAAAAAAGCTGTGTTTTAATGTCGATAATTTGTCCTCCTTTTTCGCGAAAAATTTTGATCGTCTTAGCAATTTTTATGATTTTAGTGCATTTGTCCTCCTTTTTCGCTCGAAAATTCTGGTCACCTTAATGTTAAACAACTATGTTAAGTGTATTAATGTATCAACTAATATATTGAAATAAATGAATAAATAAATTAACTTGCATATGTTGGCTTTTGGCGATGTGGTTGCATAAGCCATTGTTATTGGTCAGCGACGTGAATTATTACTTTTTCAAAATCAAAAGTGTGCACATATCAGGTTAGAAAACAAATCACCCGGCTCGAGGTTCAGTTTATGGTATCAGAAAACCATAATACACCAATTAAACACTCATATATCATGAATAAAATGAATCGGGTTGAAGTGGCAGGATTGTCAATGAAAATAAACAACTTTTATATTGATGAATTTATAAATTACAGGATAAAATGTACTAACCAGATATATAAACTTAGGCCAACAGCAAATTTCCCCTTGCAAGCGTTGCATAGCATTGGCATGAATGGGAGCTATGATTTTCACTTTTATTCGAAGGTGAACGTTTTAACTAGAGACACCGTCAGATTGAACGTTGACACCATATTTAATTTATTACAAAATAGTGATTTTACTGATAAAAATTCGTCTGCAGTTGGAGGTAACTACACTACATTGTCATTTGAAGTAAAGAGCTGGATGTATGCAAAATCAATACAGTAATGCAGTCTGGCGATATAGCTAGAACGCTGTCAGGTACAGTGTATTGTAGTGTATCAAGAAATACATATTTACAAACACAATTCAATATAATAATAACATACAAACTTACAGACATACATATCTACATAAACATAAATATACAAATTTACAAATGTATCAAAATACAACACGCGAGTTACATATGTAAGCAATTATGCCAAAACACCTGACGGTGCAGCAGACGATATTGACAAGTTTTTAATGCAAATAAGCAAATAAGCAAAATTGAAACCTAAAACCCCTTCCGGCCTATTTAATAAATTATGTGTAAAAAGAACAAGTGAAAATCAAAAGTTAAACATATTTCCAGGAATCTTCAATTTGTTATACAAATTGCTTAGCAAACAGTTAATAATTTCCCATGCCGAAAATTAGTGAGTAAGCAATAATTGTTAACAGAATAAGTTTCGTTTTAAGTTTGAAAAATTCAATAAAGCAGTCTGTTTTTACAAGCCATCAGCGCCACCTCGCTGTAACTTAACTTTGTAATCTTTTTTAAAAACCCGTTCGCCGCGACTACAAATAAAACTGGCGCATTCGGTACTCCTTACCTAGAAAGTAATAAGGTTTGGACAGTGATTCGGAAATACGGTCGTGTGACGTAACTTTCTTAATAATCGTGTATTATAATACCCTTATTTAATCCTGCGAATCTGTAGCCAGCTCAGGAGCTGACCGGACCCTCCAGAATATAACAAAATATAAAGCAAATTATATTGACTATAAAAAGTGCTTGAAGTGAAAAGCGACCTGAAAAAAAAAGAGGCGCTTAATCACCAACACAAAGGGATATATACCAAAAATATAACATAAATTAAATCAACTTTAAAGTGTTTGAAGTGAAAAGCGATCTAAAAACAAAAAAGACGCTTATTCACCAAACAAGGTGCAGTGAACGGAAAAGAATAAAGAAACCAAAATTAAGAAGAGAAGACAGAAGGCGTTTGACGAAAGAAGGATGGCACAGCAGGAACAGACTCACATCCCGAACGTGGAGCTGATTGAAGAGCTCAATCGGAGGGAGCAACAACTGGAGCAACTTCGGCAGGCCTACATGCAGCTTCAGCAAAGACAAACTACAAATGACAACGGATTGCAAAGGATACTGAAAAACATTCAACATTTACCCACATTCACCGGAAGAGGGGAGGTAACAATAAACTCCTTTATGAGTGGAGTAGAGTACTTACTCTCAAGCATAAAAGACGAGGAAACACGAAAAGAAGCAACGAGGGCAGTATTCTATAGAACAATACAGGAGAGGCAAAAGACGTAATTATAAATATTCCACATCCCGACAACTGGGCAGAGATAAAAAAGGCGCTTAAACTTCGATACAAGCCTGATGCAGAACCGCACGAATTATATAGACGAATTTGCAACATGAAGGCGAATACGGTGAGTGAATTAGCTATAATAGCACAAAAAATTAAATATAAGGCAGATGAAGTAAAAGTGTACCACAAGGACGAGGTAGGAATTGACCTTAGTAACGTGGACAGTTTGCTAGTTAATACACTGAAAGAAATGACTCAGGGAACTTTGTTAGACAAAATATATGAAGAACAGGACTTGCATAAGATTTTAGACATTATGACAAGGAGAAGGTTCGAGGACACATGTATTAGGTCGGAATTTTAAAAGTTTAGGAAGACGGACGGATATTATAAAAATAACAGAAGTTATTATGACAATAAACAAAAGGATAAATTGCCAGACAGAGAAAATAAAGTAGGACAAAATAAACAAAATTACAATACAAATCCTGAAAAGAATTCGTGTCAACTTAAACAGAATTACAATAACAGAGGATACGGAGAGAATAATTCAGGTCAAAGGAACCTAAACTATAGAGATAACTATTCAAATCAAGTGAAGAAAAGTGGTAATTCTAACCAATTTAAGCTAGATAAAGGAGAACCTATGGAGGTAGACAACGTAGAAGCAAATCAAGACAGAACTCGAGTTGCAGGACACCCTAGTAGCAGTAGCAGCCAAAATCGCTTGCAATCGCCTAGGCAAAGCAACAGGGAAGCTGATGATTGTGAAGTAAATAATGCTATTTTTTTTATAAAGAAGCCTCAGAGAGCTTACCGCGAATAACAATAACTATCGAAAATAAAAAGTACATAGCGTTAATAGATACGGGGGCAAGCATAAGTTTAATCGATTCAGAACTAAATGAATTCGAAAAAATACCCCTTGAAAATGAAATTATAATTAGCACAGTAACTAGTAAAGAAAAAATTACCCACAAAGTGCATACAAGAGCACCAATTGAATTTAACTTACCAGATAACGCATACATAAGGTGGAGATCAACACCATTGCGAGGTAGGAAATTTAATTTTATAATAGGCATTGATTTATTGAATCATCTAAATACCATGATAAATCTGGTAGATGGTAAGATTACTCTTAATGAAAAAGAGTCAGAATTTTTAAATAAACCCTTCAATTTTAAAGAAATTTGTTCACTAGAGGTGACAAATGAAAAATTTAAAGGAATGCAATTAGATCATTTAAATGCGGAAGAATTTAAGGAAATAACGAAACTATTAAAAACTTATGAAAAGTTATTATTTAAAGAAGGAGAAAAATTAACTAGTACAACAGAAATCCAGCACGAAATAAGAACTACCACAGAAGAACAAATAAATTCTAAATTATACAGGTATCCACCTTAACATGAAGAGGAAGTGCGTAGACAAGTTAAAGAGATGGAGGGGCAAGGAATTATTAGAAAAAGTAATTCTAGATATTCCAGTCCTTTAATAGTGATACCAAAGAAAATGGATAACTCAGGAAAAAAGAAGTACAGGATAGTGGTAGACTATAGAAAATTAAATGAGGTAACAATAGATGATAAATACCCCTTACCTAACATTAATTCAATTTTAGATAAATTGGGACGCGCGCAATACTTTACGACAATAGATTTAGCAAAAGGGTATCATCAAATCACAATAAGAGAGGAAGATACATAGGTGTAAAACAGCGTTCGTAACACCTCATGGCCTGTATGAATTTACAAGGATGCCATTCGGGTTAAAGAATGCACCTGCAACCTTTCAACGTCTGATGAACGAAATTTTAAGAGATTTTATTAATAAAACGTGTGTTGTATATTTGGATGATATACTTATTTTTAGCACAACACTACAGGAACATATTAAAGCAATCAAAGACATTTTTAAAGTACTAGAGAAAAAAAATTTAAAAATACAAATGGATAAGTGCAATTTTTTGAAAAAAGAGACAGAATTTTTAGGACATATTTTAACAAAAGATGGCATGAAGCTCAATCCAAATAAAATTAAAGTAATAGAAGAACTAGAACTACCAAAAACAGAGAAACAAATAAAGAGTTTTTTAGGTATAACTGGTTACTACAGAAAATTCGTTAAAGATTATGCGAAGGTAGCACAACCAATTACAAAATATCTTAAGAAAGGAGTACGAATTAACTCAAAAGATCCTTCGTACATAGAAGCTTTCGTGAAATTAAAGCAATTGATAAGTTCACACCCAATTTTACGATATCCAAATTTTGAGAAAGAATTCACTTTAACTGATGCTTCGAATTATGCAATAGGGGCATTTGTATCTCAAGAAGGACACCCAATTTGCTATGCATCAAGAACACTTGTTACGGAAAACGGTCGACGTAAATGCATACATATTGATATTAATGCAAACGGTCGACATAAGCACATACATACAGATACTAATGCAAACGGTCAGTATAAATGCATACATATTGACATGCATGCAAACATACATATTCTTATACATTACTTTCCCACACTTTTGAGACCGACGTTGATTATTCAACGCTTAAGGCCAATGTCGATCACATAACATAAACCATAACTAAGAATATCAAGGCACTTGATACGCACTAAGCGCTAACATTCAAGTGTGCAACTGTCTCGGTTATTTAAAACCCAGACTGAATTAAATGCATTTCTTTACACCAAAATAATATGCCAATGACATTTGGGACCTGTGGGTTCGTACCGTTTTCCATCAACGCCTCAAGCACAGCGATCGCATGATTAGACATTTTCCCACCAAATGCGATCGCTGGGCTGACTTAGTTTAGCTATAAATACATTAAGAAAAATATGATTAAGACAGTTTGTAACGTCAAGTGAGAACGCCTAGACCAGGTATTTTACTGGTCTCGTGGCATTGAATAAAACATAAAATCTCTTTACATCGTTTGTTGAAACTTATTTAAAATTACTCTACATGGCGATCCTGCCAGGAGCATTAAAATAAAAGAAGGCTAAAAATAGCAAGTAAAATTGCTGAGAAAGCCACATATAAAATAAATTAAAGGACTATAAATAGCAAATATATTGCTGAAATGTCTTTAAATAAATAAAAAAAAAAAAAAAAATTTTTTTTTAAAAAAGTAATTTTTAAACGTTCCCGAGCAACCAACCTCAAAAGATTTGGATGAAATTACGAAGCGAACACCTGACTTTGGCAATCACCATCAGATCCAGTGAAAGTTCCAAAAAACTCGAAAAAAAAAATTTTACAAAGGAATACAAGGCAAACAAAAGGGTATATAACTTGCGGCACCTCGAATTAATGGACGAATTCGAGAAGATACTAGAATACTGGAGTCACTACTACAAATCCTTCGATAAGCAAGAGCAGGAAACAACATCCCAACAACAATCAAACACACCTATAAATATTGGCCCTCTACCAATAACAATCGAGGAATACCAGCGGCGTAACAGCTACAAAAAGGCACAAGGGGCAGTAAAAATCCCAGTTCCGATTAAATTTAAAAGGAAGCGAGGCGGAAAAAAGTACGCCCAACGAAGGAAAATTGCTGAACTATACAAGCAAATAAATATGGAGACATCGACAGAAGCAAAAATTCAGCTGAAGCAGGAGATAAGCAGTATAAGGAATCTATAGATGTAACAGTAGTTAATATTTATAAAAATAAAAAATAAAATATATATGTATATATATAAAAAACATTTTAACATAATATTTTGGCAACCTAACGGCTGCCTATTGAAGGGCAACAATTGTTGCCGTTTTAGAAATTTAAGTATGGGCGGACAAAATACAAAAATAGCCGACCCAAAAGCTAATGTGGTAAATTCCATAGAAGTTGCCGATCATACAGTTGATTTAGATTCAATTAGGATTATGCTATTACTAATTACCATATGTAGTTGCATAGGATTATTTCTAAGACTTTATTCAACCCATAATAAAATATAAAAAAAAAAATATAAGAGTCGCTCCGACGGCCTTGATAAAGTTTAAGAGTTAAAATTTTGCCATGAAATGGGAAGCTATCAGTACAGATTTAACAAAACATAAAATAAATTTTTTAAAATCTTTCAAATGTCTGAGTCAGAATAGAGCTATAAAAAAGGAAACAGTGGTTAGACATATAAATATTTTACAAGACAATTTAAACTACATTAGAGCCATATCAAATGTTTACCAAACAAAATTTACTAGAGAACACAAAGCAATAGTAGGAAAATTGTTTAAAGAACTCAGGGAAAAATTTATTAAAGTTCTATGCAAATTCGAAATTGAACAAGATATTCCTGAAACAACAATCAATCAGATTGATGTAAATTTAGATAGGCTAAACATTTCTGACCACGACAGTACTTTAGATATACCAGAATCCAACATGCCACAATCATTAAACGATTTCCTTTGCAATACTGCAAAACTAATACCACCATTCGATGGAAAACCTGAAAATCTACAAAGTTTTCTTGACGCACTTCAGTTAGTTGATCTAGTCAAAGGAGATCATGAAGAAGCAGCAGTAACCTTAATTAAATCAAGATTAAAAGGTACAGCAAGAAATCTAATCAGTAATGAGAGTACAGTAGCTGCAATTATAGCAAAATTAAAATCAGCAGTCAAAGGTGAATCAGTCGAAGTATTGACTGCAAAAATTATGAATACCAAACAGTTTAGCAAAACAGCAACAACATTTTGTAACGAGATAGAAGATCTCACTAAATCACTGCAAAACGCGTACATTAATGACGGACTTAATCCAGATTTAGCTAGTTCTTATTCGACAAAAACAGCTATAAAAGCTCTGGTAAAGAATTCCTCAAATGAAAAAGTTAAACTTATAATGGAAGCAGGTACATTCACTAATATGAATGATGCTGTAGCAAAATTCGTGAACAGCTGCACAGAAGCTACTGATAGTAGATCAGTAATGCAGCTGAATAGAAGAAACAATTTCAAAAGATTTCCATCTTTTTCTGGTAACAGAAATCAAAACAGCTATAGAGGAAGAAATAGATATTACAATGACAATAATTCGAGGCCAAACTCTAGAACCAACCAAAATAGAAATTATACCAACAATCAAAATAGGAACCAAACTAATCGTAACAGCAATAACAACCGTAACTTAAGAGCAGTTGAAGCCCATCCGGAAAACGGATCAGCTCCCCAGAATGCCCAACTGGGGAATGCTCGCAACAATTAACATCGAAAATTCTTAACATTAACCTAAATTTCAGTAATTACCTTATTATTGAATCTTCATTTAATGAAATACCAAACACTTTTTTGCTTGACACGGGATCAGAAATTTCGATCATTAAAAATACATCAATTACCAATACTAACACTTTTAACAAAAACGCAATATATAAATTAACTGGCATAGGTAAAGGTACAACAAACACTTTAGGTAGTATAAATGCAGATATTTATTTTGACAATATAATAGTGAATCACAATTTTCAAGTAGTAGACGAAAACTTTCCAATCCCATGCGATGGAATAATAGGTATTGATTTTATTAAGCAAAATAATTGCACTTTAGAATACCGAAATAATGGCCAAAGTTTTATTATGATTAGATCTCATTATAACAATCAAAAACAAAAAGTAGAAATATTAGATTCACCAAAAGATAACACAATATCATTACCAGCTAGAGCAGAAGTAATAAGAAGAATTTCAATCAATTCAAATGAAGATGAAGTTCTTATTCCAAACCAAGAACTATCATCTGGAGTATATATAGGAAATACAATAGTAACAATAAAAAACGCCTTTGTACGTATAATTAATACAACAGAAGAAAATTTATTACTGGAAAATTTCACAATTAGAACAGAAAACCTTAATGGCTACAACGTAGTTAAAATAAGCGAAATACAAAATGACACTAGTGAAAGAAAAAACATAATTTTAAATAAAATTTCTCAAAATTGTCCATTACAACACAAAAAGAAATTGCTTAGCCTTTGTTCAAATTTTACAGACGTTTTCGCTTTAGAAACAGACCCATGTACGTGCAACAACTTTTACAAACAGAAACTCCACTTAAACGACAAAACACCAGTATATATAAAAAATTACAGAACTCCACACAATCATAAAGAGGAAATAAATAAACACATAGAAAAATTAATCAATGACGATATCATTGAACCTTCTGTTTCAGAATATAATAGTCCAATCTTATTAGTTCCCAAAAAGTCAAATACATCAGAGAAAAAATGGAGACTTGTAATAGATTATAGGCAAGTCAATAAGCGCTTAGCATCAGATAAATACCCATTACCGAGAATAGATGATATTTTAGACCAACTAGGACGTGCAAAATATTTTTCATGTTTAGACTTATTATCAGGATTTCACCAAATAGAACTAGAAGAAAAATCACGAAATATTACATCATTCTCGTCCGACCAAGGTTCATTCCGATTTAAAAGATTACCTTTTGGTTTAAAAATAGCACCCAACTCATTCCAAAGAATGATGAACATCGCATTCTCAGGTCTAGGCCCAAACAAAACATTCGTATACATGGATGACCTCATAGTCATCGGATGTTCGGAAACGCATATGCTAAACAATTTAAAATCAGTCTTTGAAATTTGTAGAAAAACCAACTTAAAATTACAACCAGATAAATGTCAATTTTTCAATTCAGAAGTAACATTTTTAGGACATAGGTGTACTGGTCAAGGAATTTTACCAGATAACTCAAAATATGACAAAATCTTATATTATCCAAAACCAACAAACGCTGATGCATCTAAACGATTCATAGCCTTTGTAAATTACTACAGACGATTTATACCTAATTTCGCTCATCATGCAATACATATCACTAGACTAACAAGAAAAAAAGCACAATTCATATGGACACCAGAATGTGAAAAAGCATTTCACTATTTAAAGAATTCCCTATTATCTCCACAAATACTAAAATATCCTAATTTCGATCAACCCTTTTGCATAACTACGGACGCAAGTAAAATTGCATGCGGCGCCGTACTTAGCCAAGATCATAATGGTATACGGTTACCAATAGCTTTCGCATCTAGAACTTTTACAAAAGGAGAAAGTAATAAATCAGTAATAGAACAAGAACTTACAGCAATACATTGGTCAATCAACTTCTTTAAACCATACATTTATGGACGAAAGTTCTTAATACAAAGTGATCACAAACCTCTTACATACCTATTTGCCATGAAAAATCCTTCATCTAAATTAACACGTATGAGATTAGATCTTGAAGAATTCGACTTCGAAGTTGAATATATTAATGGAAAAGACAATTGCGGAGCTGACGCTTTATCTCGAATTGATTTCGGGCAAATTAAAAGACTTAAAGAAGAAAACACTGCAATTATACAAGTTATTACTCGATCTAAATCGAAAAATACAATAACACCAACTAAAAAAGCAACTAATATAAAAAATATGACATTAAAAGTGTACGAAACAATTACGACACACGAAGTGAAAAAGTTACCAAGCCTAAAACTTATGATAAGGTGCACCTCAAATGAATATAATGAGAAGAATGAAAAATTAAATTAATCCTCTAATTTAATTTTATTCCATGGAAAAAGAAAGACAGTTGAATTCAACGCTAAAGATTTTATTGCTTATGGGAAGATTGAACTAGCTCAATTGTTTCTCAAACTTGAAAAAGTAGTTGGCAATAAAAACTTCAGCAATATAAAAATCGCGATTAATGATAAATTATTTGAGTATGTCGACATTGAGGACTTTAAAAGAATAGGTAATAAAACTCTAGAGAAGGTAACAATAGCGATAACGCCAAAAATAACAACAATCACTTCGCCAGCTAAAAAACTGGAAATTTTGACTAAATATCATGATGACCCTGTATTTGGAGGCCACCCAGGTGTCACAAGATTATTATCCAAGCTAAGACGAAAATACTATTGGAAAAATATGATTTCAGACGTGAAATTATATATAAAAAATTGCGAAAAATGTAAACAAAATAAATCTGGTATAAACCATGTAGAACCATTAATTACTACACAAACGCCAGCGAAATCCTTTGAAATTGTACAAATCGACACAGTAGGTCCATTACCTAAGTCATTTAATGGAAATGAATATGCACTAACGATAATTTGCGATAATAACATAATTAACTAGATTTATCCGGTACCGATAAAATCATAAGAAATAAATATATCAGATAGATTTTAAATACATATAACTATAAGAAAATTACTTCATACATATATATATAAAAAAAAAAAAAAAAAAAAAAAAAAAAAAAAAAAAAAAATGTTTACTAATTATACTTGAAGATTTTTTTTTCCCAAAAAGGGAGGTGTTACGGAAAACGGTCGACGTAAATGCATACATATTGATATTAATGCAAACGGTCGACATAAGCACATACATACAGATACTAATGCAAACGGTCAGTATAAATGCATACATATTGACATGCATGCAAACATACATATTCTTATACATTACTTTCCCACACTTTTGAGACCGACGTTGATTATTCAACGCTTAAGGCCAATGTCGATCACATAACATAAACCATAACTAAGAATATCAAGGCACTTGATACGCACTAAGCGCTAACATTCAAGTGTGCAACTGTCTCGGTTATTTAAAACCCAGACTGAATTAAATGCATTTCTTTACACCAAAATAATATGCCAATGACATTTGAGACCTGTGGGTTCGTACCGTTTTCCATCAACGCCTCAAGCACAGCGATCGCATGATTAGACATTTTCCCACCAAATGCGATCGCTGGGCTGACTTAGTTTAGCTATAAATACATTAAGAAAAATATGATTAAGACAGTTTTGTAACGTCAAGTGAGAACGCCTAGACCAGGTATTTTACTGGTCTCGTGGCATTGAATAAAACATAAAATCTCTTTACATCGTTTGTTGAAACTTATTTAAAATTACTCTACATTAGGTCTTCTAATCATTAGTACCCAGCTTTGCAATATACTTAGGCATTTGGGGTAAAAACCTTAATAGAACATTATTTCAGGCGGCCAAAAATAACACAGATGCACCAGGGCCTGTTATAAAAGGCTAAAACAAGCTATTCACTATAAACGTGACTTGTAAAATACTCGGTACTGACCGGGGTGGTTTACCACGTATAAACATTATATTATTCAATTTATTTTAGTCTTATTTTATCATTATGACTGTGTCAAAATAGTTGAGCGCAGTACTATAGAACCGCGATTTTATGTTAAAACCATAACACCGGAAACCACATTAATAATAGGTAATGAGGATAAGGAGAAGCATTACATGAGCGCGCTTCAGACGATATAAACCCAACAATAATTCATGTTGATCGTTATTATCAAACATTACATATGAAGGTTCAGTAATCAAAGATATGTATGTCGTCGTCAGCTGTAGACATATTTAATTTTCTAAAAAACTTTAAACATATTTTGCCTGAAGATCAGAAGAAAATACTTTTGAATATTCATTCAAAAATTGAGTATAGAGATAAATTAAATAAAATAAAGAATCGTTTCGGTGAACATTATGAAGACTGCGTTTGGTCGAATTCTAATTGCAAAGTTGGCCCAGACACTTCCAATTGCTCATACCTAGAGCGTTTGGATAAGGAAGCCTACAACATTTTGAACACTTATACTAAAATTTATAACCAATTGCAATGTAAACATTGTAAAAACGAAAAAAAAAAAAAAAAAAAAAATACTTTAAATAAAAAGAATTTTTTATTTTATTTTTAAATTTTTAAATAATCTTTTTTACAACATTTGTAAATGGAATATATTCATACATTTTATCATGGATAAGTATACAATAAGCAGCGGTGTTAGCAGGGACGGACCTGTGAAATTTTAATTCAATCCGAATATCGATGGGACCGCTTTTTACAGATTCATTTTGATGTGTTACATCTAAAACAATTATTGGAGCATTATCAACAAATTGATCAGGCGATAAGTGGTTGGGGAGTACGTCCATAGTAACTTTGTTGAAATTTTAAATACATATCATATAATAGAGCATACCGATTTCGTTCAAATTTAATATTAAGATCATCATATGGATATGCAGTGGAGTTAAGGTGAACTTTGACATCTAATAAGTCACAACGTTTAAATTTCTTGTCATTTTGAAATCCTAAAAGAATATAGCGAGGTCTTTTATTTTCACCAACCATTTTAACATTCCATAAGATATTCGTGCTTTCCTTTAGAGAGGGGTTATGGTAGACATCCCAACTTCTAAATGAAATGTTTAGCGGTTGTTTACTATTAATTGTTTTCAACATAGTTAACCGTTACGAGTCTGAAAGTTGAATATGTGGCACTTTCCATGTAATATTTAAAAGTTTTAATATAAGCTTTTATTATACTATTATCAAAAATGGGCTTGTACAAAACGTTTATTATATCACACATATTTCCAATTAAACCCTAAACTTATTAGAAACTCCTTATTCGATGGAGTTAAATCAATTTTATGTTGAACAACAGAATTTACCTCTTTAGAACGTAGATTTTTTGTTTTTGTAACCAATAATTTTGAGGATGATTGGAAACTATTCACAAAATCTGTATGTATTGGCTTTTTATTAAAAATTATCATTTTTTCCTCCTTTATATAAGTTTTAAATGTAGTCTTATTGATATGGCTTCTCCACGAAAATTAATCAGGCTACCCGTTTGATCAACAACTTTAAGAACTAGAGTGCTTATTTGACGAGTATTAACCGGTAAATATATAACATTAACAGGTATTTCTGAGATGTTACTGATGTATTGTATGCGCAGATATTTCATTTATATATGAGCCGTTGATGATATTACATTCAACAGATATTGTGTTTATTTTTGTTATATCCACTGGATTGTCAGAGTAATGAACAGTCTTTGGCTCCAATATTCTTTTACTGGAACCTAGTAATGGTTGAAGAAGATATGTATAAATACAAATTTTGTTTTGAAATAAACTAATTGTAATAATATATTTATGGTGGTCACATTGATTTGGAGCAATGGATTCTAAAAATTATACAGACTTTGATATCGAACAACAAATATCCAATTTTGTGTTCGATCAAGATGAATTCGATAAGATGTTAAAAAGTTTCGATGAAGAAGAATTTAATAAGCAGCTTCAAAAACTAGAAGAGCCCTCCCAATCCCTACAAGATACAACTGAAGTGAAGACATATGTATGTATGTACCAAATAAGCGTAAGAGACAACGACCTGCAAAGATAATACTAGCTGAATGTTCTACACAAAAGCCGCTCAACTAAAAACTAATACCAAAAATGTAAATAATTGTATTGATCTTTGTGAACCAATACTAACAGCTGTTCCTATAAATGGGAATATGAACACTAAAGGGTTATTAAGTGTGGGAAAAATTAATTTAAATGATAAGACGAAAGAAGTTCCCTCATTTGAAGTTAATTTTAAAAATGATAGAGATATTCAAAAATTAAAATTTTTAATACAACAGTGGTTTGATGATGAAATTAAAGCGGATGATATCGATTTGGAATGCGCTGGAACTTCAACAAAGAAACATAATATTAGCTGTGATGTTGAATGGATTAGGGAAGATAAACTTCTTAATGAACTTTTAGGAATTGTATTTAAATATAAAGGTATTGGTGGTTTTGCTCGCATTAATCAATTGAAAAAAAGTTTATATGCATTTATTAAATTTAGTTGTAACAAATGGTTTATTTATAAATGTACAAATGTTATAAATTTAAAATAATATTCTTTATTTGAATATAAAAAAATTATAATTAAAACAATATTGTTTCTTTTATTATTTTCAATTCATCAAAATTTACTGCAACAAGAAATTGTGTGCAATATGTAGCAGAACGTTCTTCTCCCTTAAATGCTAGTACATTAACTTCAAATTCTCCATATGTTGCCTCCTTTAAAAATTTTCTAGGAGTTCCATTAATTTTTAAACGGAAATGATATTCCATCTGTCCTTCAATTAATTCACTGGCCGCAGCCCTGCGATCTTTTACACATTTCATTTCACTACAAAATGAATAGGCACTGGTGCTGACATCAACCCAAGCAGGATACAGTAACGGAACCGATGCAGTTGATCACAACGGGATCAACAATACGAATGATGATTAAATATCAAAAAAATATAAAATAAATATAAATAAAGTTTTTTATTAAATAACTGTTTTTTTATTTTTATTTATAAAGGAAAAATACGTTATAAGTTGAGTTTGGTATATTTATCATCTCTTCGGCAAAAAGCTTTTAATTTTTTACAACTCGTTAAGTGCTGGTGTACATTATAATATAATTTCAAAATTTTTTTTGCTTCTGCTTCCGATTTTTCTTTAGAAGAAGTACATTTACATGTATCGGGTCCACTTTTGGCATTTTCATTTGACTTTTGGTGAGTTTTTTTTAATAGCAAATTTGTTAATAGCCTCAATATTCGCCTGAATGGTAGATAGTTATTTTTGATGTAGTCTTACATTAATTATTCAAATTGTCTAATGTAGGTTTGAAATCAAATACATGTATCTTTTTAATTTCACCATTACTCAAAATACGTTCCCTTTCAACCTTACGATATTGGAAACAAGTGGTTTTCACCTTTCGTTTCTCATATTCAACATTATACATATGTACAACGTACAGTTACTTCATTGTTTTCATACATAATATTGAAATCTCGAGGACGAAAATTAAGCAGAATGGATGACCATCCATTCAGATGCTATTTTTTCGACTCTTTAGAAGACACTATCAACTAGTTTGGCTCACTACTTGGAAGAAGACTATGGCATGGAAGTTGAAAGGATTAGTCGTATACGTTTCGAGTTTAAATTAAAAGTTTATAATACATTTAAGTTATACGCCGTGTTTTCGGCATATATAATGTTGAAGCCAAAAGCCTTCAATGGTTGGGAATCGCTGGTGGTTTCCTATGCACAGCTTTTCGCTGCAAAGCTACACTATGATTAGAAATACACCGGTGAGAGGCAAAGAAATATCGGATTGTTAAAACTTATGGTCGGTTTCGCGTAGTCATTCGTTGAAAGACAGTAGACAGCGTCAGCCATCGTCACCATCGACCAAACTAAAGGTAATATCTAAGCTAAATACATACATACATTTGTATACCTATATACACACCTATATACACATAACTTGCTTTATGTGCTTATCGTAATAAAATCTTCTTGATTCTAATTCATTTTGCTTATTGTTTCTTCTTTGTTACAAAACAAATATCGTGAGTACCGGCGATCATCTTTGGTGTTTCCCAATAAACATATAATAAAATCGTATAATGGTAATTAAGCTAAGTCTAAGTATGGAATAGTTGAAATAAAAAACCATGATTTAGCCTATCCTTTCAAATATTCAATATATGGTTTACATAAACTAGATTGTAAGTGGGCAACGCATGATGACTTACCACATGTGAACACCTGTGCATTTAACATTTTCTATCAACGATATAAAACCCTTGAAAAAATATTCAATTTTGATTAAAAGCAATAAAACGAAGGTATAAAAAATAAGTGAAAGCTAAAAGCAAAAAAGCGTAATTGCTAATAAGAGGAGAAATAAATAAATTCTAATTAAAAAATTAGTGTGAAAGCTTAATTTGCCACAAGGCATTTAACCAAAGTAGGATTATAGAGTGTGAACTAAACATAGTACAAACAAGTGAAAGAGAAGTGTATTCACAGCGACTATACAAGGAGGCGATCGATGTTTATACTATTGTAGTAAGTGAACATACTGTCAATATTCTTGTTCTGTTCAGATAAATACAAAATCCTTACGAGCCACTGTGACGAACCTGGCTGGTGCCGTCAATGCGCTCCTTGAGCAGATGAACAGCATGTAGAGGCGGGTCTCTTCCTTCGACTCGCTTCGGTATCGGCTTGTCCAACTTGACACTGGTAGAACAATGAATTTGCAGGAAGAACCAAATGTGCAACCCTGAGCGCCTACTGCGGAAGCTGACCTGAAGGAGATCAGTAGGCTCCCGGACTCTGTAAAGGAGTTGCAGGCCTTCGACGGCCTATCGGATTTCAAGGTAGTAAAGGATAAACCGATTTGTATGTATGTGGAGCAACCAATGCTGCTCTTATATCTTATAATATCTTCGACACAAATAAAGGAGTGTTTGTCACTTCATTATTCGGATGAACGTGATATCCGCACATTGGAGTATCAACTTCACCAGTTGTCCCAAAAGGATTCTTGGCTTTATAAATTCTATGCCGTTGTGAATCACCAATTTTCGTTGATAATCAATCAAATTAAAATGGAGTCCTACTCCGAAGAAAAAAACTAAGGTCCTTGTTGATACTAATAGAAGCCGTGCCTTGGATATCTTCATACGAGAAAATTTTTCTCATTTATTTATCCACACAGCGCGCAATCGTGTTGTCGCCCAAATAAATACAATTCCAGGTCGAATGCATGGCTTCAGTGCTAACAGGGCTCCTCCCCTTCCACCAAGGACAACTTGGCGTCCTCCTTCAAAAAACTAGATCAACAGTTTGTGCCGAAACAAGACCAACCACCAGTCGAAAACATGGGCGTTGACCAGTCCGTCCAGAGTAAACGGGTAAACTACATGAATCGACCGAATCCGTTCAAGCGTAGGGCTAAGTCGGAGAATCTACCGCGTAAGCAACAGAGGTTGTACCACGTTTCTACAGGTGACGTAGAACAGAAGGATGACTACTCCGCTACTGCGGAAGAAGAGGATTTCTATATTCAACGGCCATCTAGCGTACCATACCACGAATACAGGTTGCTGAACGGGCGCACATTTAACTTTCTGTTGGACACTGGGGCAAATAAGAATTTTATAAAGCCAACGGTGGTCAAGCAGGGCAAACCAGTCAATAAGTCCCTATAAATCCCCAATTTGGATGGTTCCAAAAATAAAAACCAAACCAAACGGCGAGAAACAATTTCGCATGGTCCTAGACTATAAAAGACTGAACGCTGTTACCCATTCCGGATATAAATGCAACCTTATGCAGCGTAGGAAAAACTATGTACTATACCACCATTGACCTGACATCAGGTCTCCATCAGATACCCATGAAGGAATCTGATATTCACAACACAGCGTTTTCTACGATGAATGGGAAATACGAATTCTTACGATAGCCTTTCGGTTTAAGAAATGCTCCAGCAATCTTTCAACGAATCATCGACGATGTGCTCAAGCAATATATTGGTAAAATTTACTATGTGTACATCGACGATATTATTGTATCCGGAAAGGACGCAGAAGACCATTTGCAAAATGTAGATAAAGTATTTTCAAAATTGCTTGAGGCGAATCTGAAGGTCAAACTGGAGAAAACCTTCTTCCTCGAAACATTATCACACCCGACGGTGCTCGCCCTGACCCAAAAAAGGTTGAGGATATGAATTTAATCCTGCCTCCAGAGAATTTAAAGGAACTTAAAAGCTTTCTGGGTATGACGTCGTACTACGTCGTATTAATTCGCGAATACGCAAAAATTACGAAACCTTTGACCAACCTTACGCATTGGGTGGAAATTAAGCTTGATATTGAGGCACTACAAACCTTTGTCAACTTAAAACGATTGCTCACTTCTGCCGACGTCCTAGTCTTTCCAGACTTCGAAAATTGTTTTTATCTATTCACAGATGCGTCGTATTATGCTATAGAAGCAGTGTTATATACTTACATATGTAAGGACAAACCAATTGCGTATATTTCTCGTTCCCTTAATAAGATCGAAGACAATTACGCTACCAATGATAACTTGCCGTTAGATAATTTGCTATCCTTCTTGTATGGTGCAAAAAAAAATAAGAATCTACACTGATCACAAACCGACTAGAGAAAGCACTATCCAGTCTAAACGAAACACCCGCAGTTTATGAAGTACTCTCATTCCAGTTAAGCAGAAACCGTACACATCTAGACGGATTAAAAGGACATGAATCACTTAGACGAAAGCGATCGATAAACTAGATTGGATCGGCCGGGAAATGGATTGCCGATTCGCCCGACGCAACAGACTGGGATGCAGTTCTTCGAAATGAAGATGCTCTGAATCTAAACAACAAGCAGCAATACAAGGTAAATGCGGGAATTTTCAAGAAAACTGATGAATTTTTGCAGAAGGTGAATCACAATGTGATCGCCACTAACGACATCTCGCGCAAAAAGAACCTTGAAAGGTTTTCTCAAAAAATCCTACACAAGATCATCCTTCTAATAGAAGAAATTAACGATCTTATCCACGCCTGTCAGGTGGTCAAAGTTGGCGTGGTCAACACCAACCTTTTGAGTAAAGCTTGTCAGCGAGATAGAATTGTTCCCATATAGTAAATGTCTGAGGTGACAAAAGAAAGATGTAATCGCACAAGCTAACACCCAAAAAGATCATCGAGTGGAGCTGGCAAACAAAACGATTATAGTTAACAAGCACGAGACGTATGTCATATGTCTGCGGCTAACCCCTGCAATAATTTGTGAGTCTAGCGTTGAACGAATTAAGGACGACACAATTTTCCATGACAACTTCAGTGGAACCATAGGATCAGGTAAATCTGTAATCAATTTAAATGGACAATGAGGCAATAACCGTCAACAACCATAGCTATTCGCGTACAAGTATCACAGGAGCTTAAGGCCTCGGCCACGCAGTAAGCTGCTGAGCGTCTGAGCGGCAAAAAAAAAATAAAACATATGAAATTACATGGAAGTGGCCACGCAATGAGCGAGCGGCGCAATCAATTTCTGAGCGTCTGAGCGACGCCGCTCAGCAATTAAACTTGTTATAATATTTTTTTTTTGATTTCTGAGCGGCAAACATGTAACATGTCAAAAATAAATATAGAAATGTTAATTTCGGCTGTGCAATAGCGACCAGATTGGCGGCCTAATTTAAAAAATAAAAATATAACTGATAAATTATGGAATGAAGTTGGTGAAATTTGTGGTACATATTACAGGTAAGTTTGGCTGACTTCGTATGTTCAAATAGCTTTGAACATGTACATATACCTAGATACAGTCCACTAGTTACATAAGAGTTTAATACTTAGAAAACTAAAATTGTATACACACGTACATACATACATACTTACATTCAAATGTACTATCAGTATACTTGCACGCACAAGAAATATGTAATGAAATTAGGCACTTGCTCGTAAAAGAAACATAAGCAGATACATATTGACAAAAACCATTTGTTGTCAGTCACAGCTAATAATTTCATTTCATGATGTTGTTTATTCTAAAATAAACATACACATTCATACATACAAATTCACATTTACAAAATAGAAATGTAGCAATGCATTTGTACATTGTTTAGATTAATAATCAATACGCTTAAGCATGCTTTGGTTCTTTATCAGCTAAACATAAATACTCACACACATACATACATAATTAGTTAAGCAACGTAATCTTAAGAATTTGTATATAAAGAGCTGTAAATACTTGAATAAACCAGAATTCAAAAGATTCTCAATTTAGAAACATTGTCTATTTCTTAATCCTTCACTTTTATTTTATTCTTTAATTCCCCCCACCAGTGGTAAGGAGTAGAGAATAAAAATTAAAAGTAGTTTTCAGAATAAGGCAGTGCATGTTTACTTATTACTCCCCACCCGAGGTAAGCAATAAGTTAAACCGCTCTGAAATATAGTACTTAAACTGTACATCGTAAATGCATATTGCAAAGCATAATGAGAAAGCATAATGTTCATTTACAACACTGGAAGTAAGAGGAGACATCCAAAAGATTATTTTTGAGAAACTTAAGGTTAATGAACAAATTTCAAAAACAAAAAGATAATAATAAAAATACATACCTTAAAGTTAAAACCAGTCTCTGCTCTGGAGAAATAGCACTTCTTTGTTTTATTAATCTAGGTTGCACTTTTTCAAGCAGCATGTCAAAAGATTTTACAGACATACGTAGGTATTGCCAGAATCTATCTGGAAAATTTCGAAGATTCTTAAATAAATGATTGAATTCACCGAATTTTGATCTTAATTGGTTAATAGGATGAACACCAAATCTTCTTTTTTTTCCCCGTTTAAGTAATCTATATACATAAAAACGATTTTCCAACAATGACATACGGCGAACTGCTTTTGACAACGGCATTTTAACTACTAATCGCTCAAGAGCAGCCGCTCAGTGCTTGGCCACACGTCGCTTAGAATTGCCGCTCAGCCGCCCTAAACCTTAACCTCGTACTTGCCCAATTTTGTCTCGTCAACATTTGCTTTACTTAGAATTAAGTACATAGTATGTACATATGTAAGTTAACGCGCACCTATTGAGCGCTCCCGCGGTTGCCCGTTACACGTGCCGCAGTGTCAGCACATTTCCATTTCACCATATAATGCAACGGGAGCCATTGTCACTTGCATCCAACAAATGCGCCGTGGGAAATCAAGGCCAGGGCCGGTCTCAGACAACGAGTTGTAAACAAGTTATACAACCATTGCGCCGCTGCCAGGTAGCCGAGGTGAAAAGTACTCAACGGACACAGCGGGCAGGCAGTCGAGTTCGGGACGGGCTACCTAATAGGTTAATGTAGATTCTAAGACGTTCTTAAAATAAAGTCAAGTGAAATATAGCTTACTAGTGTTGTTTCTTCAGGGCAGCTGGCCCTTCATATTTTTTTGAGTTTAATCCTTAAAGGATCCTTAACTTGTATATAAACTGTAATTTTATTGAAGTAGTGAATATAGCAAGTAAGTGAAAACTGTATAAAAAGAGAAAAATAATAAAATTTGTAAGTTCATTCTATCATCAAACGCAGTGTTTTAATCATTCTGGTGGCAGTGGCGATAATTTATGTGTAAGTTAACTGTGTCCTACTGCCACCAACTACTGGGTTGGACACGGACGTCTGCTGACCTAGCTAGTAAACTGTGTAGTGTATCAAGAAATACATACCCAACAAACATCAAAAAAATATTTCTCAAACCTTGGAGAAGTTCATAGTTCTCAAGTTGATATCCACGGTATTTCTCCAAATTTCTCAAACCATGGAGAAATTCATAGTTCTCAAGTTGATATCCAACGTATTTCTCCAACTCTTCTCATTTTTTTTTTTTGGTATTTTCATATGACTATCAAAAGCAATAAAGTACGAGTATAATGAATTTACATACATGTGTATATTCACGGTGTTTTAAATTCAAAAGGAAGAAAATATATTTTCGATTTTTATTTCAGTACTGCTACTAAACGTTTGAGACCAATTGGAAAATCACATTTGAGATCAAGTTGAGAACTAACTTTTTCTCAACTTGAGAATCATAATTATTGCCATACAAAAAAAATGCCCTTTTTGTTGAGAACGCTATGATTCTCTACTTGAGATGCACTTGAGAAACAACGTTGGAGGTTTGAGAAATACCTTAGTTCTCAACTTAACCTCAAGTTGAGCTCAAGCCTAAATGTTTATTGGGTATTTACAAACACAATTCAATATAATAATAACATACAAACTTACAGACATACATATCTACATAAACATAAATATACATATTTACAAATGTATCAAAATACAACACGCGCGACAAACCAAAACTCGGTTCATTGATCGAGTCGCTTTTCATTACGTAAACAAATAGCGACTTGGATTTGAGTGCAAGCGTATACAAACATACATACAAGTTTCTTCCTGCACTCAGCATTCTTCGCGTACGAGCCCCTATTCTTATGTATACAATTGGCCGTAAGCGTTAGTAAATAAGAAAGTACATAATAACTTGTAGTTTAAATAGTACGAAAATATTTTAATAAAAACAATTGATATCCAATAACGAACCAGTGAACATTCTTTAACCATTTACATGGCGATCCTGCCTTGTTAAAGCAAAGAGCGGCAAGAAATCCTGCCTTGATAAATAGAAAGTGGCAAATTTTGTTTTGCCTAGCTTATCACATAGTGGCAAGAAATCCTGCCTTGCTTAAACATAATTTGGCACAGATCATGCCCTTAGAATGAGGGACGAGTTTGATGAAGTTCTTAAAAAATGGACAACCCATTTCAAAATCAATGAAGAGAAACTAGCGCCAGCGATACCACCAACGGACCTGCTGATTGGCCCGATTCCAATCACTATTGAGGAATATAGATGAAGAAATAGCAGGAAAACCAAGGAAGAACCACAAAAAATTACCAATCAAACAAAACTTAAAAAGAAACGAGGAGGAAAAAAGTATCGTCAACGCAGGAAAATAGCAGAACTATACAAAGAAATCAACCTACAGGCGTCAGCAATCAAAAAGAAAAAGCTAAAAAATGCAATTAAGGAGATAAGGAAATTATAATATCATATACGAGTATTGAAAATTTTAAATAAATATATTTTGGCAACCTAACGGCTGCCTATTAATTGGCAAGAATTGAAAAATTCTTGCCGTAAAATACAATAAATATATATTACTAGTACGCAATGCTTAATTATTAGCAAATACAGTATAATCCGAATATAACGACCTCGCTTACAGCGTCCAACCGCTTTTAGCGACGTAAACGCAACTTAAAGTTTGGTTTTAGTACAAATTTTTGAAAAAAACATTGCTTAAAGCGTCACCGTTTTTAGCGACATACCGGCTTTAGCGACGTAATTTCACGAAATTTTAAGATAAGTTTACTGGTTATAACGACGACGCATGCTTTTTTATTAAGAATGAATGTCGCCGATCAGTTGCGGAATCAATAACGGTAAAGTACGGTACAATGTTTTTATGTCTTTCGCTAGTACATAGCTATTTACTTATGTATGTGTCGGAGTATGCAATTATTTGATGACTGTGTGAATTCCCTTAGTGTCTGTATGAATTCGCCTTATTCAAAGTGTTATTCTACCCTTTTCGTTTTTGTAGTATGTTCGTTGCTGTTCACTGATATTGCACAGTCATTTCAATGTTACCGAAAGAATACACTACGTACTCACGAAAAGAACACTGAAAGAGTGAGATGGAACTAGGCTATGGCTGAACGTAGTCCTGAGTGTTGCTGAGTGTGAGCGAAAGGGAAATGCCTGTCCATGATGTAGTTCGTAAGTTTTACCGACGGTGAAAAGAGGATCTACAAAAAGCAAGGCAGTCGAAGTTGGTCCGTGAACAGCAGCACACTCCGGAATTCGTTGTCTGCGCCAAGTCTAGTGGAATCCATTAATATGGAAAATTCTAATAACTCGTCATATGTATTTCGTAAATTTTTGTAGATCAGTCTCGTCTTCAATGTATAAATGTCAGTTAGTTAGTTATTTTTTCGCGGTCAGACAATAAGAAGATGCGCCGCAATGAGTGCTCTGAAGAGAAAATGTTTTTCTATTGAAGAAAAAGATGCAATTATACATCGCTTAGAAGCTGGCGAATCAAATGCACTTCTTGCAAAAGAGTTCGGTGTTAGTCATTCCACAATATCTACAATCAAGAAAAATAAAAGCAAAATTGAACCTCTATTCAATGAAAATGTTCTTAAAATTAAACGTGTGAGAGTTTCGAGTCAAGATGATGTAGATAAAGCATTATTGCAGTGGTTTAAAGTGCAGCGTAATAAGGGTATACCTATAAATGGGCCTATACTACAAGAAAAAGCAAATGATTTTGCTAAGAAGCTTAACATTTCTGGATTCGAATGCTCAACAAGTTGGATCAGCCGATTCAAAGTAAGACACAATATTGTTGCAGGCAAAGTTGCTGGTGAATCTCTGTCAGTCCAAAAGAGTGATGTGAGCGACTGGTTAGCAAAAGTTTGGCCAAATTTGAAAGCCCAATTTAGCGATGATGAGATTTTTAACGCTGATGAAGCGGGATTATTTTATAAGTTGACACCAAATCAAACTTTAAAATTTAGAGGAGAAAAATGTTTAGGCGGAAAGCTGTCGAAAGAAAGACTAACTGTGCTAATTGCAGCAAACATGAGTGGTACAATAAAAAGAAAATTGCTTGTAATTGAAAAGTCAAAGCGTCCAAGATGTTTCAAAAACGTACGGTCGTTACCTGTCGATTATGTTAGTAATAGCAGAGCCTGGATGACATCTGATATTTTTACGAAATGGGTGCGTGATTGGGATCGTGAACTCAAGAAAACGAAAAAAAAAATCCTACTTTTGGTTGATAATTGTCCAGCACACCCTAAAATCGATGACTTGAGAAGCATTACTCTAGTTTTTCTACCACCGAATACTACATCCATATTGCAACCTATGGATCAAGGAGTAATTCGTGCGTTTAAATCATATTTTCGAAAATTCCTTGTTCTAAAACTAATCAACGACCACGATAACAATAAAAATAACAAGGTTGGGCAAGTGAAGATTACAATACTTGATGCCATTCTTATGATGTATGATGCTTGGAACAAGGTTTCTGAAATAACGATTTCTAACTGTTTCAAGCATGCTGGATTTTCTATCGCGAATATAGGCGTTACCAGCACCTCAATATCATCTGATTTTGATGATGAAGTGCTTTTGAAAGTAGCCTACCCATATCAACAGAAGAAATCGAGGAATTTTCTAGTATTGACAATAATCTTGCAATATGTGGAGAACTAACCGATGAACCAATTGTGTAAAATGTAATTGTCGACAAGAGTGATAGTGATGACAGCGCTGATGAAAATGACCAGATTTCTTCATCTCCAAGCGTATCTGAAGCTCTAAAATCTGCAGAAATTTTAAATCAATTTGTACATGCTAATTTCGTTGATGAATCTGCAAAAAATATGATGTCTATTCTTCATAATGCTGTACGCGATTCTTATTTTCACCATAACAAGAAAAAACAAGGTAAAATTACAGACTTTTTGAAGTAAATTTATATAATTGTACGTATGTATGTATGTATATTACTATGTACGAGTACATATGTATGTTGATAAAATGTATGTATACATAATTTGAATTGGAATAAATTTTATTTTTACTGAAAACGGTTTTTTAATAGCAAAAAAAAATATTCCAGCGTACTACAGTTAGTATGAAAACACTAGGGAAGCGTAAAAGCAAAAAAAAAAAAAATCTCTAAATTCTTTTTGAACGTCGACCGGTTACAACGACGTATTTTCATCGGTCCCTTGAATGTCGTTATAACCGGATTCTACTGTACTTAAAACAAAAATGGGTGGAGAAAACTCCAAAATAAAAAATGCCGACGCCAACGTCGTTAACCAAATAGAAGTTGTTGATCACACAGAGGCATTAGACTCCATAAAACTAATGTTACTGCTAATAACAATATTCAGTTGCATTGAACTATTTTTAAAAATATACTCTACACATAATAGGTTATTAAAGAAAAAATATATAAGCCGCGCAGATGGTTTAGATAAAGTATAATAGATGTTTAGTTAATACTTAACCAAATTTTTAATGGGCCGATGGGAAGAAGTTTGTAAAATATTTTTAGAAGAAAAAGGAATAGCAGAGAAATCCTACAAATGTATAAATAAAAACATAAAAATAAGGACAGAGACAGTAGTCAAACATTTAACAATAATATTAACATCTCTCAATAGATTAGGTAAGGAAATACGAGAAATAAATAGCCAGCTCACTAAAAGTCACCAAATAGAAGCATATCAAATATTTTCAAGTGTCAGAGATAAACTAGTATCCTCACATGCCAGGTACAACATAGAAGTGACGGTACCAACTATATTCGAACACGACATACTAATTGACTTTGAACCCTTATTGTTAGACACAACCACCGATTTAGAGGAAGACGAAGAAGAACAGACAGAGAAAGAATTACAAAAACTAAATTTCCAAAAAACCAAATTCAAAATGGCACAAACAACGGTAGAATTTATTAAGACAGTATCATCAATTCTACCCGAGTTTGACGGTAGACCAGAAAACCTACACAGTTTTTTGGACGCTCTTGATATTCTTGAACAAATCAAGGATAGTCATGAAGCCATTGCAATTTCTATGATTAAAACAAAACTTAAAGGCACAGCTAGAAATTTAATAAGTAATGAACAAACAATACTAGATATAAAACTAAAATTAAAACGCAGTATAAAAGGCGAGTCAGTAGAAGTACTAACAGCCAAACTACTAAATATCCAACAACGCACTAAGACAGCCAACCAATATACAAATGAAATTGAAAAATTGACAAAATCTTTAGAAGGAGCATACATCTCCGATGGCCTGACCTCCGAGCTAGCAACAAAATATGCTACACAATCAGCTGTAAAAGCGATATGTAAAAACTGCTCAAATGAAAAAGTTAAAATGATAATGCAAGCAGGAACGTTCACTTCGATGAACGAGGCAATATCAAAATTTACAAACAGTTGTACTGAAGTTACAGGTAACCCTAACTCAGTATTACAACTTCGCCAGCGAGGAAATTATCGTGGTAACTTTCGCAGAAGTTATCAAGGTAGAAATTACAGAACATTCCCACGCGGCAATAACAATAATCTTAATAATAACTACCGACAATACAATAATCAACAAAGACAAAATAGGAGTTATTATAATCAAACAAGACCGAATAACAGAACCAATGGTCGCAATGTACGTAACCTAAACCAACAAGAAAGTCAAAGTACGGAAAACCAGCAAACTCCACTTCAACAATAGATAGTGCAAAAAGAAGGGTATGCGTACTCAACCTACATCTAAATAGCTACATATCTTGCAAAACAGCATTAACCCAGATAGTACCAATGTACTAAATATAGTACACCTAGATCATGTCGCGTCATGCTCGCATTTGAAATTTCTCGTTAGCGCGCAATGCAACAAAATGTTCATTATGCTTGCAGCAGTCGTTAGACATACATCGCACGTTGGTGGCAGAGTTAAGATTTCGTGTTTTTTCTTGTCGAAGTTTGACAAAATTGCAAAATGCAAAATTTCCATATACGGTTCGAAAGGTAAGGCAATATAAAATATTATATAAGATAAAAATTGAAAATTTTATAGGTAGGTTGAAGAAATATATCCAATATTTCAGTATAATATGAAAAACTTAGGTTTTTTTAAAAAATGTTATCTATTTTGGCTAAACAAACTAGGGTGTACTTCATTTAGTACATTGGGACTATATGCGCTGTGTTTGTCATTATTTCATAGGGGTGTTACACTTAACGAAGTACTTGCTATTTTGGAGGATGACGATGATAATGGGAATAGAGTTGAAGACATTTGTATTTTTCCACCAATTAATGCAGCGGATGAATTGACAGATGAAGACTCCGGGGACGAGGACTATCTGCAGATAGATAACCTTCCAGCTTCTCAACTGCGGGCTCCAGCAGAAGTTGAATTTGAAGGAAGAAACGCCGAGCATACTTCATCAGATGATTCCGATGACGACTTGCAATTGAGCGAGCTAGCAAAAAAGCAGAATCTTCGAAAACGTAAGGCAAAAAAACAAACGAGATATAACTGGGTAAAGGAGGACTTAGAATTTTCTGTTACGGATTTCGAGGGACCGCCATTCTCAATGGAATCAGAAAATCCTCTAGAGCTCTTTTTTAAGTTTTTTGATGATGAAGTAAGAGAGCTAATTCGGACTGAAACTAACAACTATGCCCAACAAAAAAACATCAATGCAAACTTTGAAAAGCGCGAAATTTTAGCATTCATAGGAGTTTTGATATTGAGCGGATACGTACAGGTTCCAAGAAAAAAAATGTACTGGGAACGCGAAAAAGATTGTCACAATGACCTGATCTCAGATGCAATAACCAGAAACCGATTTTATATGATTTTTTCCAATTTTCATGTGTGCAACAATCAACATTTGAATACTGATGACAAGTTTGCAAAGGTAAGGCCTCTTTTCGATCTAATAAATAAAAAATTCATGGAGCATGCACCATTAGAGGAAATGCATTCTATTGATGAGGCCATGGTACCATATTATGGCCGTCATGGTTGTAAACAGTACATCCATGGAAAACCGATTCGATACGGCTATAAGTTGTGGGTAGGTGCTACCCGGTTAGGTTACTTGAATTGGTTTGAACCATATCAGGGGGCATCAACAAACATAAGCAAAAGGTATGAAGATTTTGGTGTTGGAAGTGGAGTTGTGCTGGAGTACGCACAAGCCTTACGTGACAACTGGCCAGATCGGAAGTTTCATCTATTTTTCGATAACTTTTTTAGTTCAGTTCCTTTGATCGAAAAACTCACTGAGTGGAACTTATACTCAACCGGAACAATAAGGGAAAATAGACTAAAAGATGCATCTCTGTTGAACTCAAAAATCATGAAAAAGGATGATCGAGGATCCTACGACTACGCAAAAATCTCGGACGAAAATATAATAGCAGTGAAGTGGCATGATAACAATGTAGTTTGCCTTATATCAAACTTTGCTGGAGTACAACCGGTTCATACAGTAAACCGTTACTCACGACGGAAAAAAAATATATGGGTGGAGCAACCGTATCTCATAAATATGTACAATGCCAATATGGGTGGAGTAGATCGTTCCGATCAAAATATCAGCCTATATAGAGTTTCAATCAGAGGAAAAAAGTGGTATCATTGTTTATTGACCCACTGTATTGACATGGCTGTGCAAAATGCATGGCAATTGCATCGAAAACAAAATGGAGACATGGACCAGCTGAAATTTAGGAGAGTCATTGCAACTACATTACTGCAGCAAAATCTGAAAGAGCAAACTTACCAAAAAGGACCCAGAGGAAGCTTGGAAGAATCAGTTTTACGCTACGATGGCATGAATCATTTCGTGGTTCACCAGGATAAGCAAACTCGTTGTGGATTTTGTCATGAACGGACCACGACCAGATGCTCAAAATGCGATGTTGGAGTGCATGTTAAGTGTTTTATTTCATTTCATACTAAAAATTAATTTTTTCGTTCACAACGCATATGTTCCCAATGTACTAAATATAGTACGGCCTTAAAATCCACTTTCATGAAAATATTTAGCAAGGTAAGTTATTTGAAAGTAGGTATTCAATATTCACTGGTACTACGCAAAATTGTTATTTCCCTACTCTAATCTACACTTCAATTAGGTTTATTAATTTTGGGGTATCACACAAATTTACACGTTCATAAACATTTATGAAATAATTTTTCTTTAATGTAATTAACTTGCGTGTTGCTGAGTTACTGTACATTTCGTTGAAACGAAAAGGATAGCAAGAAAAAAAAACGACAAAACATACCTACTACATACATACACAAATAAAATTTATGTTCTTAGTATAAGGAGGTATTTTAGGGAGTTAGATATGGGCTATGTATGTATATGTGAATGTATGTATGTACATATATAAAATATAAAACCAAATTTAGATTTTTTGTTTGACTGTTGGTACATACTATGTATGTTGTTATTGTTATTTGTATAAAAACTTATTATGTACTGTGATATTACTTATTTTATTTATTCTTATAAACTAACTGTGATATAACAGCAATCGACGCTTTAGCTTCTGTTGATTTCCAATATGTAATGACTTTTCTTATTTCCACTATTTATACTACATAAATACATATGTATGTATGTAGGTATATATGCACATACATATGTATATCTACACATTTACCTTAGGTTAATATTTCCGGCCGACGCTTGGTCCCGGATTCAATAAACGGCAAAAATGTGGTGTTGTCACGCGACAATCGACTTGCATGTGACGCCTTTGTCGCATCGACTGTGGTCATTGCCGATTTGTCGTAGCATCGTTTATGTATTCAGTATGCCTTTTTGCCTATCGGAAGGAGAAAACATAAAAATCGTTAAAGTTAATGTAATGAATTAAAACAATTGTGTAACAAGTAATTTACCTAAACGCACTAGGTCATAAATAAATAAATAAATAAATAAATATAATATTTGTAACAAGAAATAAAAACTATCCGTATATTTAAATGTACCTATACAATGATAGTGGAATAGTAGTTGTTTAAAGTGTTTCCGAAAATATCACATTAATACTACACGCTTACTGTTTCGTAAGTAAAACTTCTTTAGCGGCGTTAGTAAGTTGGAAAATTAATGGAGCGACGGAGAAATTTTTTTCTTAAAACAGTAAAACTGTCATTCTGGAAATTCAATACTAAACGAGTAAAACTGCTCGTCAAAGCTCACTTTTAACTATCATACAGAGGTACCACGCCGAGAACTATAATGAGAAAGGCGTCGTGCGAGTGAGTCTTTGTGGAACTGACTAGTGAACTAGTGAACAGTATTTCAATTGGTTAAAAACTGCATTGTCGCGAATTTTGGATATGTTGCAGAGGAAGTTTTAAAATGTCGGTAAACACAATATAGAGCAAAGAAATTTTTTTTTTCAACTTTAAAAATGTAAGGTGTCTCGACGTAAGTTATTGTTTATCACTTAATAGCTCGCAAAATACTAGTTCATGTTTGCACGATTTTAAAAATTAAAAAAATATATAGCTATGTGATCAAACGCATATCAAAAAATAAACTGGCCAATTTTTAAAGGGTGTCTCTTTATAGGGACTGAGATATTAATTTTTTCGTGAAGCAATGTCTAATAAAATCAAGTGTTTCGTTGAGCGCATGCATTTATTAAGCAAGCTTGCCCGTTGCTTATTACAACTTATGGCTTAGTAATTAATAATTATTAGCAATTATTTTGATGGTTCACGATAGTATACATCTGTCAGATGGTGTCGAAAAGAAATAGGATTTGAGAAAGTAAAAATAACAAATATTTTATAAACCAAGATAATAAAAGTTTATAAAAAATATGACTACGACTGAGTTGTGGTTAGACGACTCTTTAGAGGAGGATGAAAGTTTGCTGGAATAGGTCAGATACAGAAAGAAGCTAAGGGACGCTTCCAACTCTTTGGAAATGGATTCCACTACGTAAGTATAATGCTATTTCTTAGAGGTTTCGGCATGTTCAACATTTAAGAAGTTTTGTTTGCAGATTTACAAAAAACTTCCGTTTATCCAAAGAGGCGTTTGTGGACTCGGTGTCTACTACAGAAGAGCTGCTGCAGCGATGCACCCGAGCGAAATCTATTCCCATATATACTAAAATTGGCAACAACTTTCCGTGTTTGTGCTCAGGGTTCGTATCAGCTTAGTATAGGGAATGAAAACATGCTTGGGCTTGCACAGCCTGTACTTTTGTGGAAATCCCTTTAGCAAATTGTGGATTTTCTTCCATCAATGCAACTAGTATTTCTAACTGCTGCTTGGTACTCACAACTTTCGACCTGTATACAATTAACAAAAATAATATCATATTATTAATTTTTTACCATAAAGCAATAAATAAGCTCCAAAAACTTACATTTTCACAAAATTTCAAACGCTTCGCTTTGCTGTCGAAAGGAAAATTCTGTTCGACTCAAGATTCGATGCTCAGCGAAAATTTCGACAGGGTTGCACAGCTCATATAACGAATTTGACATTCGATCTTCGATGTTCGATAACCAGCGAATATCGAAGATTGAATGCAACTCATAATATGGGCCTGACTTATGCCGAGACATCTTACATTTTTAAAGTCGCATAACTTTTTAAAAAGTTTCTTCTATAATATCCGGTCGATCTGTTATATCTTATGAGTTTTTGACCAACATACACAATTTACACAAAAATCTAAAAAAAACTATATTTTCTTTTATAAATCGATCGTGATCGTTGAGCATCAAAGATGGACTAAAACAAATTAACATATTAATTTCAATTGCTCGTATTTATTAAGAATTTAGTTTACAACTTAAGTCACTGAAGAATTGTTAGGTAAGTAATGTTAGTATGTATGTAGGTTTCTAGTTAATTTATCGGAAATTTGAGAGCGTAGTCTTATAGCATAGCAAAACGCTATAAGCTGCATCCAATATAATCCAATAAGCTGCCAAATCTTCAGTTATCTTACTGAGCGTCGCGTAATACGTTGTGCCAAAACTCTTCTCATAGCTTCATCAGCAGCATTCACCATTTCCTCTCCTCCAATGGCGGCTGGTGTTGCCGCTATACGCATACGAAATGGTGTAGCCAGACTGCAGTACGAAACGATGTCGTTATCATCATCATCATCATCATAATCCAAATCGCTATCGTCGCCTCTTTGTCGATCCTGGACAGCAACGAGCGCTGCAATAGCCGACAATTGTTGCAATGCCGATGGCCCGGCTGCATTTGGGATATTCATGATGTAAGGTTGAGGAACGGGTTGTGCGCCTTCTGTGACTTCAGCGATATTATGAATTTTCACATACAATATTTCGTCAACTTCAGGCATTTTGAAAGAGATTTTCAAAAAAAAATTACGCTTTCTATATAATTGGTTGAGATGTCACACTACTAGTTGTTTGGTGGTTAGACGTACTTTTCACTAGACATTAATGTTGAGAATATGTCATATTTTAAAAGGATTAACGTCTTTTATATGCATTTTAGGTATAGTTAAAATTGATAATTACTTGCAGGTAGTCTTGACAATTATTCAAGTTTGTGTCATATCAGGTACATTCATATATGTACATACATATGTATGTATGTATGTTCAAAAAATTGTTTGTTAGAGCTAAACATAAACGTAAATCTTAGAACACAAAATAAGTGAACAGCCGAAAGTGATTAGCGTTGAGTTTTTACACTATCGTTGGTAATCAGGACGTTTAAAAAAAAAGGAAACATGTATGTATGTACTTACATATATAAAAAGAACAAACCTTTTTGAGTGAATTAATAAAAAAACGTGTTCACAAATTTTCAAGTTTTGGATGAGAAATAAATTTCCATTCCTCATTTAAATAATTTTGTATAGCAATATATTTTAAATCTTACTTCAATTTACTTTGAATAACAAAAAATTTGCATACGTCATTGAGTAAACTATGACCAAATTAAAAAAAAAATAAATTAACCCATACATTTTCTGTTTTCAGATGAATAATAAATTCATACTCTGATTTAAAATACAGGACAGGACAGGGTGTGAGATTTTTATCGTATTGGTGTATTTTTTGGCAAACTATTGGCGGAATATCCACACCAAATTGCATTGAAATTACAAAATGGATTGTCGCAGATTTTAGAAAAAAATATATTAATATTTTTTTTTGAATTCAATGCAAGTTTTGCTTGATTTTTCACTCTTAATACATATGCACCTATAATCAAAATATCAATCTTTAATTCAAAACATAAGTTTAGAAAAACAATTCACAAATTGTTTAAGAACTTCAGTGCTAATTATGCACTTCTTCTGGAAGAGGTTCTGTGAATTTCTCTTGTTATGGGGTTTAAAGTTTTTCCGATAAATTAGCAAATTTACAATCTGGCGTGTTCAATTATTTCAGCGAATATCCTTTTTGTCCCAAAATAACTCAAAAATGATACAAATGCTTTGTTAACACGAAAATCAGAGCTTTGCTTAATCATGTTTGCAAGTTCATACGGCATAAATAATAAATGATATTTAATAAAAATATTTATTTTTTGAGTTTAATAATAAATATTAATTTGATTATTAAGAAAAATCAGCTTAGACTAACAGAAGACTAACTTTTTAAAACATTTGAAGCAAAAAATTATTTATTTTTTTACAATATAATTTAGCTTTAGCAACTTTGGCCATCACTAATCTGGCAGCCTTGCAAGCGGTGGCTAATTGGCAACCTTGCAGCATGTGGTAAACAGACAAAGTGAGGAGGTCTATTTAACTTTCAATGTAGCGAGACGAATGTTAAGACAATCTCGGATTTTTTTTTTCAAGTGAATTCAATTCAGATTTTGTAAAAATAATTATAATATTCATTATAAAATTATTAAACTTGTCATTCCACATTTATACAATTAAGTCTACAGTACCTTGCATACCAGCAAAATTATAAACTTATAAAGTAATTAAGTTTGAAGATTTTATAAAAGCGTATCTTGATAAAGAGAATTAAGCAACTGTGACTGAGAAAAAAAAATCGGAGACTTCTTTGAGGTACGTTAAAGCTTATCCGCTCAAGTAAAACTTTACAATCAGTGAAAGTACAGTCCTTCTTTTTTTTCAAAGAGCTCACGTTAATTAGCAAAAACTGAAAGTCTTAAGACGAAATAAGAGACCCGAATCGAACACGTTCAAGTCCATTAATTGAAATACGTGATACCTTTGCTACTATTTTTGTTTGTACTTTGATGGCGTTTTCTATTAAAACTTAAACTTTGCATTACTTCGCATTATTTTTAAGGGTGCGAAATTCATTTCTTTGCGAATTAGTTGACTCTAATCTATTCCTTCAACTATCGCGCTTTGTTTTTCTTATAACGACTGCGTGTCGGCAGACAATTGAAACCTTTTAAAACAACTCTTTTAAGATGTATGTATAGAGTAAATTTGTATGTAAGTGTGAAACGAAAACAGTCAATTTGTATACTCTGTTATTGAATATTGTTTACGCAATTAGGTAAATTAAACTGTAAGTAGTGGTGGCTATTGTACTTACCAAATCGGCAACAATTGGCTCCTCGATTTCGAGTCCTTGCAGCGCCTGCTCTCTGCTCAAATGGACCTCGTAGGACATGGTTGGCGTAACGAAGACGACGCGATGTTTTCGCGTCTGTAGAATATTCGCAATAACCATCTGGGGTGGCGTGAAAATAGAAAGGTAGAGAAACAAAATGAATAAATAAACATATGTACAGGTGTACATATATAAAAGGAAATATGTACTTATAACGGGTGTTTTTTTTAGGGGTATAGAACTTCGAATTGAAATAAAACACAAGAAAATCGTTTTAAGGTCCATCAATTTGGCTTTATTGGAAGGATAATTTTATGCCATTAATGTTTAAATATGATTTCGGGCATGTGGCCGCCGCGGCTGGCTCGAATAAAGCCAATTCTACAGGTCCAATTTTCAACCACTTTTTCGAGCATATGGGGCCGTATGTCGGCAATAACGCCACGAATGTTGGCTTCCAATTCCCCTAACGTTTCTGGTTTGTTGGTGTAGACGAGCGACTTCACATATCCCCAAAGAAAATAATCCAATGGTGTCAAATCACACGATCTTGGTGGCCAATTGACAGGTCCATTCCGCGAAATTATGCGCTCAGCGAATGTTTCCTTCAATAAATCGATTGTGACGTGCGCTGTGTGGCATGTAGCGTCGTCTTGTTGGAACCACAACTCATCCACATTCATGCCATCCAATTCGGGAACAAAATAGTCGGTTATCATGGCTCTATACCGGTCTCCATTAACGGTAACTGCCTCTCCAGCGTTATTGCGGAAGAAGTATGGCCCAATGACTCCACCAGCCCATAGAGCACACCAAACAGTCAGTTTTTGTGGATGTAATGGCGTTTCAAGGGTCTCATGTGGATTCTCTTCACTCCAAATGCGGCAATTTTGCTTGTTGACGTAGCCATTCAACCAAAAATGAGCCTCATCACTGAACAAAATTTTGCGATGAAAATCAGCATCGAGATCAATCTCATTTTCGGCCCATACACCAAAATCACGACGCATTGCATGGTCTCGCGGCTTTAATTCTTGCACAAGCTGGATCTTGTAAGGTCGCAAGCCAAGATCTTTGCGCAAAATCTTCCATAAAGTTGATGGACAAAGCTCCAATTGCTGTGCACGGTGGCGAATCGATTCATTCGGGTCCTCTTCAACACTTTGCTCTACAGCGGCAATTGTTTCTTCGGTGCGCACTGTTCGACGTCTCTGCGGATGCGTATTATCACATAGAGTAAACGTAGTGCGAAAACGATCCATGGTTAACCGAATTAATTGCTCTGATGGACGATTATGTCGACCATAAAATGGACGGAGCTCACGGTAAACTTCGCGAACTGAACCATTATTTTCGAAATAAATTTGCACGATTTGCAAGCGTTGTTCTTTTGTCAACCTGTTCATGATGAAATGGCAAACCAAACTGAACATAAATGACATTAGAGTTGCCAGATTTGACCACAAAATGCCAGTTTTATCTCTATTCGAAACACAAACCTGTAAAAAAAACACCCTTTACATAATACATACATACATACATACTCGTGTTAGTGAGCGCCGCTTAAGTGCTAAGTGCACTTGTTTATTTGCAAAAAAAAACAAAAGTACCTAGACAGTTGTTTCAGAGCAATATTGTTTTTATTTTGTGTTTATGGAAATTACAGTTACTGACAATATAATAGAAACAAGGATTATTTCCATAGATACGAGTATTTGCCAATAACAGATATTAAAACATGTCTTAGCCAAATGAAAACATGTTAAAAAAAATGTGCCAGCATAAACTCTTGGTAGCAAAACCATTATTTGCAATTATGTCAGTGCATCGTTTTGGCATAAATTCTACTAGGGTCTCACAGAATAATTGCTTGATGTAAGCATGTAAACTTATTTATTTGTGGATTTTTCACAAAACCACTTATTTTTATGTTGCAGATTTTGATTTGATTTATAATATATAAATAAAAAATTTTAAGAATTCCTATGTAGATGGCTTCTGATACGACAGATTTATTTATGTATGTATGTATCTACATAATTGTGTGAAAATATATATTCATATGAAAAAAGTACAAAGTCGATATAAGTTATTTTATTAAATTTCCACTGAAATATATTAAGGGAAAAAAAATATTTGTATTTACATATGAATGCATACATATGTATGTTTGTATGTATTAGGCATGTCAATGCCTGTCATGCCATTTCCAACTCCCGAATATCATGGGATCAGTCTAATCAAAACCCACACTTGCAGAAAACAGTGAATTTAATAGCCATTTATTTTTAAAAATTTTAATTAACATTTTTTTAAACAAAAATAAACCTCAAATGATTTCAAACAAACAGTGCCAAATCGATTTAAACACACAAATAACACACTAAAAATACCTTTCAGAGTTGTATTGAAATAAGAAAACGCAACATGAGAAACAAAAACAAGTTTACAACTGTTGTGTTACGATAACACAATACGACAAATAACACGGCTTGTTAACTTCCTAAAGGCTTTGTTTTGCCCTTGCCATTAAAAATTAACAGGAGAATTTGCTCCTCGAGTAGAAAACGAGCCTTACTATGAATGGTAATATATTAATATTTAATATTGGTCTCAAAGAGTGATTAAAAAACTGTTACTTTATGTAGGTGCATTTACTTCTGTACCAAATTATAATTATATTTGTACTTAAAGTATAAATTACTTTATATGTGTATCAAATTTATGTCATTTCTTTTTTGTTCTTCTATTTACATATATACATGAATTACAACGAATCGTTCTTTGTTATATTAATAAAGTATGCAAAATACTTCTATAATGCAACGATTTTAGACGTGTTACATTTTTTAACCAATTAAAAATTACGAATTTCACGAAGTTTTGATTCGTAATTTTGACATCCCTAGTATGTACTCGTATGCATGTACTAAATCATGTTTTTAAAAACATGCCACAGCCTTCAACGCACGTGATTGTCAGTTTAAAAAATAAAAATAAATAAATAAGTGAAAAATGTTGATTACCGTTGATGAAGTGTAAAAAGGTCCTAACTGATTTTTTTTTTTGATGAGGCTTTTTGCAGTTACATATGTATATTAAGTGGCCACTGATAAAACATACATACATATATCTGCCACAGACATTTAAGATTCGCGACTTAAGAGCAACTGATTGTAAGAACACTGTTTTGGAAAACATTTTACAAAGCTTTGCATGTGTGGAAAATTTGGTTTTTAACTTTTTTAAAAAATTAAAAATGTCAGTTAGGGCTTTTTACATTTCATCAAAGATATTTATGTATGTACATATGTACATGCATACACATTTGTATGTATGTACATATTTACACATTCTACTACACTCATATGCAAAGCCAAATGAAGGTCATGAATGCAAAAAATGAATTTGTAAAAACTAGTTACGAGTATGTAAATAAATAAATAGAAATACAAAAAAAAAGGAAAGTGTTAGCATTGAAATAGCTCTAGACTTGGGTGACACAAATGCATACATATACATTTGTACATACGAGTATACTTGTATAGTTACATTGCGTTGCACATGCAAACGAATTGTCGACGAGCACGAAACTTAACAATAAAATCAGCATTAAATTGAGTAATTTAACCCTGATTTGATAAACCAATTGAAATGTGCTAAGAAGATAACCATACGTCTGGGAGACGTATCATCGTTTCCTTGGTGTAATTGTATGATAATAACAAATTTAATAACTTTGTACTCACGTGGATTTTTTGAATATTTCCTTATTAGTTAAATGCATTAACACAGGTTTTATTATTTTTTGTTATTAAAAAACAATAACAATTTCATTTTTTTCTATTCACAAGAGAGAAAGCGAAAAATTTAAAAAACATACGCCTCGCAGAGTTAGGTTATCAATGCAGGGTTAATATGAATTGATTTAATATATTTATGTAGATATTATTTATAGTCGCGATATTAGTTTAGTTTTTTAAAGAATAATGAAAATAAGTAATCACTTAGAAAGTAAGCAGGAACAATTAAAACACAATGAACGTACTGAAACTGTCATTTTTCAAGGAGTATTCAGACAATTTTGGAAGAAGAAGAGTCAAGGGGTTACCTACATGGGTTTCACAGCTTAAAAAAATCGATTTTTTATTGCCTTATTATATTTACAACGGCTCAAGAATATTATCCTAAACTTTAAAGTCGATCCGAATTATAGTTTCAGAGATACAGCTTTGGAAAGGCGCCTCCTCAAAGTTAGGTAGGTAGCTCAATCAAAATATTAAACGGGATTTTCTCGAAACTGTGTTTTCAAAATTGGTTGTCAAGAGTTCTCGAAAAATACTTAACCGATCTCGATGAAATTTTGCACAATTCACGAGGACTTGGACGAGGGATTTGTTTTCAAGCCCAACTATTTAAAAATAAAAACAATGTTGAGCAAATTTTACCAAAATTTGAATTTTTTTGTAGAAAGATCTGCCTTCACTTTTTTCTTCAATTCAGATGGTCCTGTCATGAGTTCTTTGGTCAACAAGGACGACCTTTTTTTCCGAGGGGTCGCCAGAAATTACGTCAGAATGGCGGAGTTTTGAATATTGTCCTTTGAAAATTTCCAAAATTATTTTTTAAATGTACAAACATATGTATGTATATCTTTAAGGCAGTAAAAAGTTAGAATAAAATATTTTATTTTTAATATAAAAAAAGTGGTTGAAAATAGACCTTTTTTCCCCGAGTAAAACCTTGTAACCCCTTAATGTGCTAGCATTTCATATAACGGGTGATCCATATAGAGATTGTTCTTTCGGGCAATAATAAAAATTCCGACATTTTTGTTTAAATTTTTTTTTTAATTAAAAAAAGGTCTAGATGGATCTCCCTATACATATGTATGTATGTACATACATGGTATACCTAATGGTCAAGAATCTTATATGGCATGATAAATTCTTTAAATCAAAGAATTCTTTGTACCGAGCGATATCTTTTTTTTAAATTTTTTTGACTACAAATTTATATCCACATGCTATTTGTAATTTTTTTTAATTAAACACTATTATTGCAAAACTGCACAGTCAAAATTTTTCTAAAGCTTCTGAGTAAAACTTTGAAATAGGTATGAAATTTTATAAAAATTATTAAAAAAAAAGATTTACAAAAAATTCAAACTTCTGTTTATGTGGTTAAAATTAGAGAATCAATGTGTTTTAATAAAAAGTAGTTTGAAGTTAGTAACAATTAATAAATTGCCTAAATTTATCAAAATGTACGAATTTGTCACTACGTCCAAAATATACCAAATATATAATATATAAGGTGTCATAGGTTTAAAAAAATTGATAGCGGCAGAAAAATACAACTTTCGAATAGTTATCCATAACTAGTTTAAGGATCGAATATTTTCGATGTATATCTGTTGAAAAACTCTTTAAAGAAGAGTTTAAATATCTCAATTTTTTGTGAGAGAAATTTTCATCAAATAATGCAGTTCTAAACATAACTACATATGTATGTATGTATGTATACATATATATCACAACTTCTAGTTACAAATTTGGACAATTTAGTTTTAACAATTTTTTATTTTAAATCCATAGTATCCCGTGCTTCAAGCTGAAATATATTTTCATAAATTTTAAAACAAATTACTAAATTTAAATTAAAGTGCAAGTCAAAACCGGCTACGAATTACCGTTGATTTTTGACTGTTATTTTTTTTTTTGACGTTGCTCTTCTTTACAAAAATAAATTTTGACAATGCAAAGTAACATTTAGGCATCTGAAAATTATACTTTACTTTATTAAATGAGCTAGTCAAATGTACGCACAAAAGTGTTTAAAACATTAAACAAAAACAAATTTTTTTAGACTATTATTCTTTTCGAAACATCGTTTCCACAGATGTTATATTTTTTAAAAATAATTTTTGTTACTCCTGTAAAATAATGGTCTTTGTGGATTAAGATTAGGTTATATCAGTGAAGAACTATTAAAAATTAATTCATCAATTATAATTTTTTTTTTATTTGCAACAAAGTTTGAATCTTGGGCTTATAACAAGGCATATCTAAAGGACAGCAGTCGAGTAGAAAAATCCATTATTTTTTTAAATTTATTTTATGAAGACCCTAAGCATGTTTGTATTTAATCAAGAAAAAACTATTCAGGCGTTTCTTTCAAAATGTTTGACCATTTTTTATTCGCTTCGCATCTCATAATTATTTAACTACGTTGGTTGAAGGAAAATGTGAGATAGGCCATTTCTATATTAACTTTACGTGTATGTATGTTTGTATGCAGCACATACTTATGTATGTCTGGATATGTTTGTGGCGTGTCAGCTTGTTTGACTGGCGTGCTGCCGACCGACCACTGTCATTACCAGCAGGCCAACAGAGTTCAGGCCACAAATGCAAATATTGATATTTTAAATTGCACAACACAATGAGGAGTACTTTACTTTATGGTTGTGTTGTACACCGGAATTCTCAAAGCTAATTGTAGCAAAAGCCAATAATGGGTATCGTAGAAGAAAACAGACGGCAACCAAAAGCATATTAACGTAAAGTGCAATATTTATATATACCTACACAGATACCATACATATGCACATAACTGAGTATTAATATACTGTTTTGTTAATATTTCAAGTGCACATGTATCCACTCACCTTATGATTGTATTTGTATAGACTATCGCGCGCCTTGGTAATCAATAAATTCTCGTCCGTTTCCAATTTGAATGAGACAACAAATGCATGAGGCACCCAGAGGCTAGCTAAAGGTGCCAACATTTTTGGCACCAACTGCAATGAAATCGTCGGAGCACCTTGACCGGACTGGATTTTGTGAGTGGGCTGTAAATAGAGTGGAAATTCAAATGAAAATGATTAAAGACAATTTATTATGCAGCAATTTACTAAGAAATAAAATTCATGAGCATTAAGCTGGGTAAATGTTTTTAATAAAATTAGTATATCAAATTTATAATTTTGATTCCATAATTTTGTAAGACGTGTATTATTTTAATTATAAGCAAATTATTTTTACATCAATTTGACAAATTTCCTTTGAATATTTTATTTCTATAACTATGCATTGCTCTACGTTTTTTTGTACTAAACTATTTGACCGGGCACACATACTGCGCCTGTTTCTAATTAAATTCGTTTTTAAATAGAAAATTTGGATGACATGAATTTTATGGAAAAAACGAAACCTACTTCACATTATGTATTTTGTATTCCAAATTTTCAACATGTTTCCTTTAATAAATTTTGATAACTTTCTTATCTAATACTTTCAGAAAATCCCATTTAAGCCCAAATTTGTAATCTTAACAAAAGAGTATCAAAATCTAAAAAAGTGCAATTAAAAAAAAATTGTTTCGCGTACAAAAGTAGATTTTGTTTGTGGAAAAAAAATTAACAGTATTTTTAGTCACATTTTACGAATCATTTTGCTACAACAAAAAAAAAATCCAACACCCTCCAGTGTAGACAAGTTGAATTCACCTAAACGAAGATTTATGGAGGACATACACTGTTAGTAAAATAAAATTCAAATTAAACTGCAATCATTATTCTTAAAATAACACTAATTCTGAAGGCGTAAAATGGTAATAAAGTAATAAATTCATACCCACACGCGTTCCAAACAATATTCCAAACGGGCGAAGTCTAGAGAATTGTAAGCAAAGGATATCGTACATATGTACGCACCTTCATACATACATACATAGGTATGTTATATGTTTGTATGTAGTATGTACACATAAAAATTAATGTATATAAACACATTTGTGTGGGAAAAACCGACTATTAGACACAATAATTTTAGACGATGCTTGGTAGACGTGCAAACTATTGATGTTACTATCGATATTATCGATAGATTTATATTTCCATCACTATCGATGGTTTAAGTAACTATAAACTATAAAAAAGTGGAGAAAGTGTTGTTCTTGCACAAAAAATAATTAGATCGACTAGCGTAAAATAAAAATAACAATGAAAATATAAATAATTACTTTACATAAACAGTTCCATTATTATCCTTTCTTTGGAACATTCGAAGCGCAGGTAATTTCCCTTCAAAAACTCTTTCTGTAAAAACAATAAATTTTTTAAAAGCTTTTTCGATGTTAGTGGTTCCGATTGTAGAGGTGGTCGGCTGATTTTACCCAAAGCAAGAGCTGATTTAAATAAAAATTTCAAAATGTCAAAGTGCAACTGCCGCGGAAAAGAATATACTCGTAAGACTAGTGGAAATTTGCAGGAAAACGTGAAGGTGTGAAAGAAAATTGATTCCTTTTTAAAGAAAAAGACAAAATTTTTTTCCAAAAGACGTACATAAAACATTTTCGTATTGTAGGGGATGAGGTGTCTCGCGAATTTGTCATTATTTTAGATCCTTGCTATATGTTACCGAACCGTTCAATGAAAGAAGTATAGTAAAACTGCAGATTACTTTCAAAACGGTTGAGAATTGCGCAATAAACCCAGACTATTAGACATCTCGCTCTAACGAGAGCTACCTAACGTATAACGTGCCATTTTCAAACAAATAATTTTGTATAAAAAGTTAGCGTTTTAGTAACCAAAAAAATTAATCGTGAGGCTCAACCGAAAATATTTGTACCACATATGAAGAGACCTGTAGTTAAGATGCGAGCTTTCGATCACAGCGGCATGCCGAGATAAAATACGTAAAGCTACACTCTGAGCGACAGCGCCCACAAATACCATAGTTAACCCAAACAAGTTAAATGGAGATTTTATTTATGGGTGTTAAAAAAGTAAGCACAAGAGTTGAAAAAAACTTTATTATATTCTCGATATTCACTCTATTTTTTAATCAATGCATTTATTGTAAGTGTATTTGAAACAAACAAAAAAAAAAAAACTGTTACACTGAAAACAAAAAAAGCAAATACCGAGATAGATATTTTAGGTAACCGAAAGCGTATAATAAATCTTTAGTACCAAAAAAATATTTAGAGAATTGATAGTGGAATTGAACAAACAAGTACAAAAAAATTGCTTACATATAATATTCTACTTATAAATAATTGCCCAAAAATAAATGGGAATTTGGGGGTTAGGGCGCCCAAACCAAATAGTGAATTGAAAGTAATATAACAATAACGAAATATGAATGTATGTATGTATGTATATGTAAACCTTTGTTCAATATTATAGTTGCGGTTCATTTTTGCAAATTTAAGCAATTCATTTTCATTTTAATTACTTTAATTTTTTATTAATTTTTTATTAAATTCATTCTCCTACAAAACCCTTACATTGTTGCATATTACTTGAGCAGAACTGAATAGGCTACGAAACTGCTTCTGCCGCTGCTATTAAATTGAATACAGGTGTAGAAATATAAACACAGTGAAATAAGTTGAGATAGAAGCCATTTTAATTTTTCTATGTACATACATACATACAGGGCCGGCGGAACACTTTCAGTAAGTAGTAGTCTTTGCTTTCCTGATTTCTAAAATTATCTGAAGTTTTCCGAGTGGGTAGGACTACCCATACTACCATAGGCTTCCACCGGCCCTACATACATTTAAGCATTCCAAAACTAAATATTTCAATAAAAAAAAAGTCTGACCTCGCCACTACAAAGTATTTTTGTACTATATTAGAGTACAAGGTTTACAATATTTTTTTTTAAAGCTTCTTTTATATTACCCATATTTTTTGTGTGCATATCTACAATTTCAATTACGATTGTCCCTATGTACCAGTGTCAATCAAAACAAGCATAGTTACATACTAACTAATTAGTTTATTTGAGCTTTAATTAGGCAACCACGCGAAAAAGCCTCGAAAGGGCGAACTAAAAGGGCGTCACAACGAGGACAACCAGCAAAAGAGAAAAACGAACGCAGGAATTTGAGTTTCATTCAAGAACGCTAAGGCTCGTTGCGCCTTGTAACCTTGATGGCTCATAAATCTTTCACGCCCAAAAGCTATATAAAATATATACACCCACAAATGCGCGTAACTGAATCGCAGTGAAGACGAAGGCATTAACTGAATAGTAGTGTCACAGTGTCAGTGTCAATAACAGGCAAGCGGATGTGCGACGCTGGTAATAAACTGCCGCTCACCGATTTGCCTGCGCGGCACAACTTATCACTTTAATCAATTCGTGTGGTGGAAACAGACAACACAAGGGTGGTGCATAAAAAAAAGCACAAACCTTCACTTAAATTGACGAATTTCAATTCTATATAAAGTGAGCCGTAGCAACGAAAGTCATTGATTCTCGCAAATAGTTAAATATTTGTCCCAAAAAATCGATATCTATCTTCAAAAATTTGCACAAAAAGTTACTAAAGTAGCACATTCAATTCAATTAGATGCAATTATGTATTCAAATCACAGTGATTGCCAGAAATGCATTGGCAAACATGTTAATTATTTAGACATTCGCATAATTTGCATTTATTAATGAAACATATATGTACATACATACATGCATGCATACATTATAAACATAAGTTAGGATTTCTAAAAAATAAAAATATTAGGTTTGAAAAGAAAAACTTAAAAAAAGGATGGAATTTGGTATTTTTTTGGGTAATTCGATAAACAAATGTAAGTTTTAAACGCACGTTTTTCAATTTACTTAAATACTTCCGTCAAAACATGACCGATTTAGACATTTCAGGTATCCGGTATTTTATCTTTCTTTGCAAAAAAAAAACAACGTTATTCAAATCCAAACTTTTTTTTCATAAATATCAATACTTGCACCTTTAAAAAAATATATTTTTATACAGACCTTTGAAACTTAAATTTTTCCATCATCTGATATGAGTTCTGTACAAAAAAAATAAAAAAGAACTCCATTTTCAGAGGTACATATTTTCAAACCGGTCCAGTTTGCATAAATATAAATATATTTCAGAAATAGTTCTTGGCGGAAGTCATAAAATATAAAAGTTTTTATAAATCCGGTGTAAAAATGTACTAGATTTTTTTTTTTGCAGTATAATATTTATGTAATGTAATGCTGGTAAGAAAAATATCACAAACATTTTAATTGCTATTGTTTCCAACTTACGTTTGTTTATTTATTTGTTTTTAATAATTTTAATTTTAAATATAATTTAATATATAACAGAAACCACTTACATAAGTAAAATTTGGGAACTTTGTACAAAATTTATAAAAATGAAAAAAAATATTAACGGCCCGATTCTGTGTTCTTCATAAATTATCAAACATTTACAAATATCCAATACATTTATCAAGTTTTATGTATTCTAATCAAAAATAAATAACTCTTTTTCTATGCTTAATTGTAAATATGAAATATGTTATTGACAAATTTTAAACTTTAAATATTTGTAAATGCTTGATAATCTATAGTAAATAATTGTTTACCAAAAATTGTATGTAGACTTTTTACACAATTTTCTACACTACAATTTTTTGAACCTTTCAATATTAGGGCGATAAAGTGCAAGTCGCTTTTATAAAAATAAATTTATTTGATGCAGTGGAAAATGCGAAAAAACCTGTGTAAAGAAACGTTTTCGTTAAGTTTAACAGCTTTGCTTGCTGTTGACTGCTTGGATCACGGCTTAAAACACACTAATGTGACAGAGGAGACGGCAAGCTTTTCCCAAGGTAATTTCTATGATCTACCAGCAGAGTTACAAATGTCACGCATTTTTCAAATGGACTGTAGGATTTTTGGAAGACTTACATATGTACATATTATTTTTATGAGTTCTGAGTGATTGTTGTTGCAGGGCTACTTCTTAGCTTTTTCATATGAACAACAGAATTCAATTTAAGTCAAATGTTTGCAAGTGAACCTTTATATAGTATTCGCATAAATATTAAATGCATATATTTGTACATGCATATGCATGTATGTATGTATGTATACAATGTACATTTTAAGTGTGTGTGCTTGCGTACATTAATACATATATACACATATATGTATGTATGTATGTGCCCTCCTAACTAATTGTGCACAGAATATGTACTCCCAAAGCACTGCAGAGCTTAGCATTGAAGAGAAATACGGAACTTCAAGAATGATAAAATGAGCGCTTTCCACATGCATACAAAGGAAATTGCAACAAAGGAAAATTAAATTTGACGACTTTGAGCCGTAAGCAGTTTTGGGATTTTAAAGTAATTTGATAAATTTTTGAAGCAAAGGTGAGGCGGCCCAAAGGCATTAGAACGAAATAAAACCTTGAAATTGGAAATGGAAATGAAAATAGAGAAAATAAGACTCACTCCTGTCACGCCCCATAAATACAGAGCTAACATTAACTACATATTTATTTATATAAAATACGACTCTGATGACACCGATACGACCACCCTAGAGACGTTTAAAGAAAAGTGTAACGACTCTCAGTATGTATGTGACTTCGGAAGCGACGCGATACTAATGTAAAATTACTGAGTTCTATTCAATATACATATGTATATTACATATTAATTATTTACTAAATAAAATTGTATTTTATTTATTTAAAAACATAAGCAAGCCATCCTAAATCGCGAAGATGTATGTGAACGTAAGTAGTATTGAACACTTGTGCGTGTCACTCGTATTGGGCTTTAACATTTTTGTTAAGATGCGTCTAGTTCAAAATTGTATACTTTAACTTAACTATAAAATTTACTACTTTGCAGACCAACATGTTTACGTTTACATTGGACATGCTTTGGAGCTATTACAAAAACTATGTGTAAAATTTACGTAAAACCTGCTGAAAATTTTGTGTATTTTTTACATTTAAAAATTGTGGTAACTTTTGTAGTATCCTGTAAAAAATAGTGAGAACAGTTTTCCTAGGCTCTTGGCAACGCTAGTAACATTCCGTGTTCACATGTAGATGGTGCACTAGTTTAGTTGTTGTCTACGCTGGTGGCATCTATTAGTTAAATTTGCGTAAAATCGTTTCTAAATATAGTGTATTATTACCTAGTCGGAAACTTCAATCAAAAAGACGAATCTATGATATAGTTCAGGGTTTTATCAGAATCACTTTCGTACCCTTTTAAGGACAATTCTGGAACATTTCGTTACTCTTTTAGAACTTCTGAGAGACACTTTCAGAACCTTTTCCATCTTGTTCACGAGATTTTAGAACCGCTTAAGACTAGTATTGGGGCTAATTCAGGAATGTTTCAAGGTACTTCAAAACTAGTCACGAAACAGTCTTGAAATAAAGTTGAATAATTGCCGAAAATTTTCCGAAAAGTTCTTAAACTGATTCCACCAAATTGATTAACAAGTTTTTGAAAATGTCGTTTCCTGAAAATAACTGAGAATACTCTAAGCACCGTTTGCACCATCTCTAAAAGGGACGGTTAAGACCATCTGTCCGAACAGCACAGAGATCAGGGTGACACACTTAGGCTGAAAGTTAAGAAGTCCGTTGTAATACCACTGGTGCAAGCCATGGATCTTTTCCCGTCCCTTTAAAAATTTAACCATTTAACAAAGTTAGGAATGCTTGCAGAGTTCAGGTCGGCTAAGCAGTCCAAGAAGTAATCTTTGAATTTATTTCCATATTTGTCTTGTGATATGACAGGAGGACTCCGTAGCCCATCTGGAGTTTACTTTCTCCATAAGCTCGGATCTTAATCTAAGCCTTAAGGACGCTAGAGGTATACCTGCATCTTCGACAGAGTTTTTAGCGGTCAGTTCCGTCCCTTGCCTTGCCAGCTCGTCAGTTGCCTGGAATGGCCTTATGACCAGGGACCCAGGTAGTATAATTCAGTTTCCCAACATTATCAGGCAGATTTTAAATCGCATTTACAGCGCGCGAGAAATCTGCCATAGAGACCCACTGCTAGAAGATTTAACAATACCTACAGGGATTTGGTGGGTGTGAAGGGCCCGTTATGAGCATTGAAGCTGCCCTCTGTACTCGTTTAAAATTGAGCCCTGTTCAGTGATGGCCCCCATACTACGACCCCATAGAAGAGAATGGGTCTTATCACCGCTGTGTATATCCAGTGCAGTATTTGTGGCTTTATTCCACATTTCTTCTCTAAAACGCAATAATGGCTTTTCTGGAGCGTTCTTCAATATTTCGCTTCCAGTCGAGTTTTTTGTCCAGAATGACTCCAAGGTACTTGACCTCGGTTGCTAAAGGTTGCACTACCCCATTTATAGATGGCAGTTTTAAAGAGGGAATTTTGTATTTCCTCGTAAAGAGCTCCACCTCAGTCATGGAAGGATTGACGCTGAGTCCAGGAGGTAACAGTACTGATTGCGTTTTGAAGCAAGTCACTTAGGACTTGCAGATGTTTACCAGTTGCTGTGATTGCTATGTCGTCGGCATATGCAACGACTAGGCAGCCAGTGTTCTTGAGGTTTAAAAGTAAATCGGTTAAAGTGAGATTCCACAATAAGTGGTAGAGAACGCTCTCTTGAGGTGTTCCTCTGACTACGTGATTAGATTTTGAACTGTCCCCTAGCATTGAGAAAATGTATCTACTTTTGAGTAGAAGCCCCACAAAGTCCACTATTCCCTGCTGCACTCCCACCGTTCGGAGTGACTTGAGAACAGCATCGGGGTAGACATTGTTGAAGGCTCCCTCAATATTAAGAAAGGTTCGCAGCGTGAACTCTTTTATGGCCAGACCGTTTTCGATCGTTAAGACGATGTCATGGAGAGCGGTCTCCACGGATTTGCCTTTTAAATATGAATGCTGGTTCGAAGAGAGGCCGTCTTTTCTTATATTCGGACGAGTTTTGAGAAGGAATGAGGTGATACGTATGGGCCTCAAATCTTAAGGTTTCGCGTGAGCGGCCTTGCCTATCTTGGGTATGAAGAGCACCTTCGCCTTTGCGAAGTTAGTGTTACAATCATTTATATTGCTTTCACAACTTGTCAAGTTCTTTAAAATACCACATACACACATCCCTAATATCAAAAGTCATTTAGCGACCATTCACGTCATCATCATAATGGTAATTATTGCTAACATTTCTTAACTTAGCGTCATACAAAAACACTTATGTACGTTTATTTTTTATTTATTTTAGTTTGAATACCTAAATACTTTGCAACATTGTCGGTGTTGATGTTGTTGTCACCCTTTCAGCTGCTTTAGGTGTCGTTGTTAAGTAATCTGATCTACATAAATTTAGCTTGTAAAGTTTTTTCACTACTCTTTTTTTTTTGCTCCTACACAATCTACACAACCACATTTTCCTGTCTCCGTAGTTATATATACATACTTAGTAAATTTTTATGGCCTTGCAGGCAACAGTTGGCTTTTACCATGACGTCGATGTTCGCCATCATGTCGTTGTCGCAATTGAGACTTCGAGCAAATTTTTTTTTTATTCGCGTTGGTTTTCTCAGAGTAGTGGTAACTGGAACAGATGTGCTAGCGTGGCAACGGCACTTCACTAAATGTCGTTTCTTGGGTTAACGAAAAGGATTTATTTTCTAGTTATTTTCAAGCGATTTAAATATGTACATAAAATATACTAGGGGTAAATAAACCGGTTTTTCATACAATAATAAAAACGTTTACGAGGTTTATGCGGTTGCGAGGCATTTGCGCGTTTAGATGAATACCCATATTATACTTCTGAGGTATACATTTCCGTTATTTGAGCACGTATTTCTGCATACATACATATATTTACAAAGCCTAAACAATTTTTTTTTCGCAAAATCGTATTTTCAAGAAAATGAGTATTCTGGCTGTTGTTAGTTTGATGTTTTAATTACAAATGTACATATGTACATATGTATACTATGAATTTATCATTTTAATTAAAACATAGCTATTATAATTGTTCGATATCCGATTTTAAACGAACAATTGTTATCGAAATAGTGGTTCAAATTGTAAATGGCTACAATTTGAAATTAAAATGGAGTGCCGAAATTCTTTAATTCGGTCCACGTGAAAATATGTACATTTTGAAGAAGTTTCTTTGTCATAACTACTCGAAAAGTGACTTTCTTATCGTTGTTGGGTGTTTTTTTTTTTTGATTATTTTGTAGCGCCTACTTTTTTATATTTTGCAGAGACAGGTACAATGCAGTGGTAAGAAAATGGTCCCAGATCGATAGTCGGCAGTATCCTTATACGAGTATTAAGCCCAACTTCTGGAGGTTTTTGGGCTGGCAAAAGTGTTGTGTAGAGTTTTTTTTTTAAATGACATTCAAGTTTTGCATTACCTAGCATTAAAATCATAACAATTCTAGTCAAAGAATGTAAAAAATAATTTTTATTTGAAGTAGTTGTCTTTCAAACATTAATTTATATTTTTTAAAATGAAAAAACTTTTTTTTTGGCAACAATTTATGAAACAAGTAGATTTTTTAAGCTTGTAACATATTTTTATATTCTCGTGATAATCTTCTTTGATACACATATGTTTTGGGGTCCTTAAAAAAAATCTGATGTGCTGGTAAAAAACTACGCAGATTTGCTGACATATAACTCAAATGTATTTCAGAAAAAATCAATTGATTTTCAGAAAAGATCAATTTTATTTTAGAAAAACACAAATGTATTTCAGAAAAAATGAAATTAATACATTTGTGGTTTTCTTAAATACATTTGCGTTTTTCTGAAATACATTTGTGTTTTTCTGAAATACATTTGGCCTATTCTGAAATACATTTGCGTTATTCTGAAATACAATTGGATTTTGATTAAAAACATTTGGCCATTTCTGAATTTCATTTGTATTTTTCTGAAATAAAATTGACCTTCTCTGAAATACAATTGGGTTTTTCTGAAATACAATTGATATTTTCTGAAATACATTTGTGTTTTTCTAAAATACTGTTGCACGCTTATAAAAAGTAAAAAATTATTTTATTCACTTTTGTGCTTCATTTTTATGTAATTTCTGTATATGTATGTATATTGCTGTTTCATACTTATTCTTTTAATTTTTTATCACCCAAAGAGAAAGAAAAAGTTCAATGTAGGTACATACATACATACATACATTTGAACATTTGTATGTTTCTATGAATGTGTCAAGAAAAATAACTAACGCCAACCACGGAACAAGCGTTAATAGACAGAAATACATACATACATCTTATATATGTAGTATGTACATCTCAAGAAGTATCTATGTATATATACATGTACATATATATATTTTTTTTGCTTGCATGGCTACACTACTTACATACATACATACATACATATATGACACACTTACTTGCTTCATTCACTCGCTTGGTCCGACAACATCGACAACATCAGGACAAACAAGAATTAGAGCCAAGCACCGACAGCCTAGGAGCTAGCGACTACAAAGTCAGTCAACCAACTAAGTAAGCCACATTCACTGGCAGTGTTGGCGGCAAGGCACTGGCCAAGGACAATGTCAAGGCGGGCACCAACATCTAAAGCAAAGTTTTCTGAAATAAATGTCAAGCTGGCACAGGCACACGGGCGCTCTGCTTGTTGCCTGCGTCAATAGAGAACCAGAAATGCTGCATTTATGTAAATATATATGTATATATGTATGTATGTATGTGTGTAGTTGAATGTCGGTGGAAGATAACCTAAGGCAAGCGCATATATTTAACTATATGTACTCAAAACGGATGATGAAATTAAAGTGAGTGAAATAATATTGAAAATGATAATAAAACTATGCACATATTAAGCTGCATATACTCGTACTCGTATGTACATACATATATACATACATATACTCGGACAAACATACATATGTTATATGCATAGCTACAGTCATGAGTACAAAGGACAATCAATAAGTATCCGGTTGAGGTTACCAAAGCATAATGAACCTATTAAAAATGCATTAAGATGTTGGTGTTATCGTCTGACTAAAGCCACTTTTCTTACACTCAAACGCGGGTACTTACATAGATACCAATTTATCGACCCTTAAGGGCCGTACTCATACAACTTTTCTCGCTTTACTTGACAATTCGAAATTTAACAACAAAGCATGAGGTGTAGAAGGTTTGCTACATAGAACAAATGTTGAGAGTTCGCCATGATTTTGCTTCGTTTTGCTTTGCTTTACTTTTCTCGCCTTGTATTTAGCAGCATTCATATAACATCTGTACTTTAACTAATCTGTCAAAGCGAAACTCTGAAGCAAAGCAAAGCGAAAGTCTTATGTGTACGGCCCTTTATACCTATGTACATACCTACTCGTACAGTAACTAATAACTAGGAATGTATTAGGCATGTCTATACCCAGGACCTCGAAATACCGGGATGAGTTTATTCAAATGCCGGAATTGTAGAAAACAAAGAGTTTAATAGCTATTTATTTATCAAATTTTGTATCATATATATGTATAAATGAGCTGGAGAATATCACACTCGAGTAGAAAATGAAAGCGATGTTAATAGAACTAACAACGAGGTGCCTGAAGTGGATAAGGCAGAAGGTTCCAAAGATAAATAAGGCATGCAATTTATCAGAAGGCTTGGTAAAAGAAATTGAAAGTTTTTGTAATGAGACGATAAAAGCTTTGTCCTACAGAGAGCAATTAACTTATTGTCGACAATCCAACCAACAAGTGTTGAGGCGCAGCAGTGCTTCTTCTGTACCAAATATGTATACATTTTTGAACGTTTATTTCCTTTTATTTCTTGAAAATACTAATAAATTGATACATGATTTACAAGAAATCGTTTTTCTTTGTTATATTAATGAGATTTTGTATACTTCTATAATACAACGATTACAGACGTGTTCAATTTTTTTGGAAATTAAAGATTACGAATCAAAACTTCGTCAAATTCGGGATCCCGGGTTTGTTTCGGGATTTCGTTCTCAAGTCTCGAAAATATCGGGATCAACAAAATGCTTAGAATAGGCATTCTTAGTATGTATGTATATAGTGGCGTGGCATTGTCATTTAGTAATTGTGTTGGAAACTTTGTCAAATCCGCCATCGCTACTTGAGTCTGTCGTTGGCAGGGGCATTAGCAACAGCATATAATCGAGTTGTTGCAACATTCATTCAATGTGTCTGGAAATGTTCATTGTATGTGCCAACTATTTCATTCATTTTCACTTCAGTTATATGACAGCAGCAGCAACCAACTTTTGAATGCCAACTGCTGAATGATAATGAAAAGTTTTAGCAATGGTTGGGCAGTTGTGATTGAAGAAATGTTAAAGTGATGATAATAGGAAAGTATGTAGATGACTACTGAATAGGAATCGGGTGAACAAATACAAAGATATGTATGCTAGAAAAGATTCGTTATATTTTTCATAACTTACATACATATCGATTTTCAAAATATTAAACTAAAAAATTGATCATAAACACTTGTATTCATGGGTGCCTCAAAACATCGAGCTGGTTGAGATGTAGTTTCGAAATCTCTCACGATTGTCGGTTTTATGTTAGAAGAACGATAGGAAATTCTTTCCGTCCAAAGATTGTAATTTCTGCAACATTTCACAAAAAAAAGGACGTTCATGCTGTTATAACAACAACAATAATATTAACCATAGCATAAATCTCCATACTTGAGCAAGATTAAATAAAATAAAAATTTAAGTCTCAGCTCCACGAAATCACAAACAAATTTTGATTAATACTTTTTAAAAACTATCAGGCCTGTTCTGAATTTCGATTTCGACAAAATTTGTCGAAATCGGAATGTTTAAATCCTTTCTCCTTAATCTGTTGTTTGCTTCTTCAGTTCCGTGAGGATTAGAACTTATTCTTTTCATTTCGGAGAATGAGACACAATACTTTAAAACCAAAAATAAGTGCTCGTTTTCGATGTATAGCAATGTCTTTCATTCCGATTCCGAACAACTTGAAATTCAGAACAGGTCTGTATATATTTAAAATTATGTGTAATTCCAAGACGAGAAGCCATAAAATCTTTAAAATGGTCGCATTTCCGAAATATATGCATACACGAGTATAATGATAATCGGAAAGAAATATTGTTACGTGAAACTTACTCACAAGGTGACGCTGTAGTCGAGCTATTACTACAAAAGATATCAATATATTTATGGTTCAATCGGTTCGTATTCGAAGTTTGTACATTTATATATACATACATACATACGCATGTACAGAGAACGTATATTATTTGGAGAAGATGTATGGCGTTTCGTTCCCTCTGGCAAGTCTTATTGGCTCATCGAAATCCAGTTAGATCGAATTGGATTTTGATATCTATCAAACAATGTCCAACTCGTTCCAGTATGAAAAACCTATGACAGATACATACATATATTGTTAACGGAACGGAAAGCGACTTGCACTTTCTTGTTAATGTATGTTCTTTGATATGTATGAGGTGGAAATTGGCAAAGTGCTTGCGCAAAAATTTACCCGACAGGTGGCGCTATAGACGAGCTGTTTCTTTACAAGTGCCGATTCGATGCATATTCGAAATACTTATTGGTAAGAGAACACGAGATATTAATAAAAATCATATTTATATTCGTTTTCTGTTCATATTTGAAATTCAACTTAACTTATTTAGGTGATTCACAAGGTGGCTTAAGTGTTGTATTGTCGTAGTCATACAATTTTTAGAAAAATTCCAAGCTGTGTTATTTTACATACTTATGCTGTGCAATGCAACAAAAACAAAATAAAACAAAATTTTAACTACCGAAAACTTGTATCACCTTACACCTTTACGACATTTTACGACACCTTGTGAACCACCTAATTGATTTACATGTTTCTATGTATTTAGTGATAAAAAGAAAGAATATCCTTTTGTAAACAAAATTACACTGACTCTTCTTCTTCTTTCTTTCTTCTTTCATTGGCTCGATAACCGCCTATGCGATTTTGGCCGACCTTAGCACAGCACGCCAGTTATTTCTCTCTTTCGCTAACTGGCGCCAGTTGGAAATACCAAGCGTACCCAAGTCCTTTACCGCCTGGTCTCTCCAACGCAGAGGAGGCCTCCCTTTTCCTCTGCTACCACCGGCGGGTACCGCGTCGAATACTTTCAGAGCTGGGGCGCTTTCATCCATTCGAACGACATGACCAAGCCAGCGAAGCCGCTGAATCTTAATTAATGACGACCACGACACTGACTCTACCTTTTGCAAAAAATGTATTGTACCATTACGTAGTTAATTTAGTTAGTTTAAAAAAAAGTTCAGATATGGAAAAAACGTTTGTTGAGCCTCCTTTAAGCTGCCAAGTAAAATTTCCGACTGGATAACGTTCGAATAATAAGCATAAATGTTACTCGTACACTGCAAGCCATTTTCTACTTAAATTACTGCGAAAATATCGCCATAACTACATACTAACTACTTATATACATACATATACATATGTGTTGTTTATATTATCCATTATGCCCAACACTTTTCACCAACATACTGATGTAGTCAAGTCTAAGCAGATCGATATATCAGAATTTTTCTCTTACGAGTGCATACAGTTTATCACTCATTTCCACTTTGTTTGCCATTCATTTTTATTGTATGTAGATACATACATAAGTACAAACATTCGGCAAATGTGTCGCCAAATCGGTTCATATACAAACATGCGAGTTCTCATATTCACTTCCTGTATATGGCCTTTCAAATCTACTTTACTTTGTCATATTATTGCAACTATGTAAGTACATATGTTTATTATTTTTCTATATACGAGTACATACGAATATGTACAAATCACGAATATAAATTAAATTTTATAGGTTTTAGAAACCGCAGAGACCAATTTCAAATATTTAAAAAATGCATTGAAACACAAAAAGAAACTAAAGTAAATCATACATAAGTATGTATATACCGAACCGAAAAAAATATGAAACCACATTTTCGATAGTAATTTGGGTACTTGTTTTTTTTTAAATTTTTTGAGCTTTATCAGTGAGCTAATTTTGACTTATATTATACAAGCAAGAAAATCTAAGTTCGTGAAACCACGTGAGAATATTCGAATTCATATATGAACAAAATTAAAAATAACTAAATACTCACCATCATATCTTGCGGAATATAGAAATCCGATACTGCCGCCGCTAAATACAACAATGCTCGCTCCTCGAATGCCGCCAAGCATTCGCATGCGGCGCGCAACAGCCACAAATAGTCCGCCACCGTATTAAAGCTAACATATAATATCAATTGGGATTCGCGCGCTTGCTTATATTTAGCTAAAATTGGTGCGAAAACATCTACCGAATCCGGTTTCACCATTATCGATGTACTCTGTCCATTATCCGTTATGTCAAGCATATCGAAAAACTGTTGGCCGGTAAAGTGACGAGTGAATGGTTCGAGCGATTTGACGCGATACATAAATATCACCGCATAATCCTGATCAAGGAAATATTCCGCAGAGGCTGAGCCACGTGTACCCGCACTAAAATTGTCTACAAAGCGTACGGTATTGTGCTCCAGAGGTACTGTGGTGCCACCCGACTGGAAGTAGAAATGAAATAAGTAAGTTATTTAGTGATAAGATTTAAAGGAATATGTATGTACGTATGTAAGTATGTACGGATGTAAGTATGTTTTTAGCACGAACACAAAAAACATGTTTAATACCTAATTTATGTATATTTGTATGAGGGTGGTCTAAAACGTTTCCGACCTCTACGTGAAGATAGCAACATTCAAAAAAATTTAGTGAATGTTTTTGTGCATCTTTTGACAGTTACTCCTAAAATTTTCAGTCATTTTTGACGCGCAGTTTTGGTCACGTTAGATCAAAAACGTGTTCGAATGGACATTTCGGACGCTCCGTTTGGGCGCAATGAATCCGAATTTGGCGCCAATTAATACCTGTAGATAAAACTTGGATACACCATTATACGGCCGAAACGAAAATACAGTCAAATCCGTGGACTGCAAAGAAGTCCAAAAACTATTTTTTTCGGCTATGAAAGTGAAGGCGTCCGTTTTTTGTGATAGTCATGGAGTTATCTTAATATATTATCATCAAAAAGGAAAAACCATTACAAGAGCATAATACGCTTCATTATTCGACAAGCTAAAGGCAGAAATTGTAGAAAAACGGCCACATTTGCAGAAAAAGAAAATCCTGTTTCAATAAGTCAACTTAGACGACTGCACTTTACGACGTAACGACAGCACTTTACGACGTAACAACAGTGAACTTTCCTTATCTGCAATTGTCGTCTTAAAGCCAACTTTTTAAATATTTTGAAGACTTCAGCGACATTTCCAATGGCTCATTTGTTGTTGCCACATACAAATATTTCACTTCTATAAAATTAAAATATTTTGTTCAAAGTGAAATTTTTCAGCAACAAATAAGTAAATAGGTCGATTGAGTTCTTCCAGTTGTAAAGTAAGACTTGTTAAAGCCTTGAACAACTGCAAGCCTGCTTCCGTGAAGTGGTGGTGTTGTACTTGACCATCCGCCTTATGCTTTGAACATTTAGTCGACTACCCTTCACGACGTAATGACAGCGAAATTTCATTGTCTGCAAATGTCGTCTTAAAGCCAGCTTCTTGAAGTCGTGCTGTTGTCTTAAATTATGTGCTGTCTGTTCGTGTAAAAGTCCAGCAACGAAATTTCTCAGAATTTTGGAATTTTCTCTCTCAAAGAGAGATGCTTGCAGATTTTTACGCGAACGCAAAATTTGCAGAAACTTGTAAGTTTAATGAACAGCAAAATGAGAAACGTTGCATTAGTGTTTTCCTGAAACATTCCACTAACGAAACTTAAACAAACGAACTTTTACTTGCTTCTTGCATGTTTAATAATCATATTTTCTAATTTTCACCTTTAAAACTCTTAAACAAAAATTTCGAATTTATCCAAATTGCAATCAGCTGCTTTTAATCAGTTGTTTTCTTGCTTGCAAATTTGTGCTGGGTAAAATTTGTCCAGCAAGAATTTGTAACTTCTCCTCACCTCAAAATTCGATTATTACGAATGTATGTACGTTGTGCGCATGCGCAGGTTTTATATGAATTAGGATCTGTGAGTATATGTGACAAACACATAAAAGCGAGTTTGACATATGTACATATCTGCAGTTGCGCCAAAAAATTAATTTGAAGAGGGTTGCTTCACTGTGGGGGGGCCTATAGCCTTTTTTGACGAAGTTTACTCATACAAAATAAAGTGTGCTGATGAAGTATTAAAATTTTATTTCGTATCTACTTAGAAATCAAACAAACACGATTTCATGATAGTAATTAGCAATTTTTTATTAAATAATATTTAATTAATGTGTACATACATACATAGTATATAAATTCAGTTTTAACTGAGTAAAAATTTATTCATTGTTTATTCAATTAAAGAGACAAAAAACTATAGTGCAAAAATTGTACAATAACCCTTTCCAATATTCGCAATGTTATTCATTTGGAATTTTTTGAATATGAATCTCCGTAAAACCACTTACATTAACTAATTTTTTGGCTAAGCCACTTATTGGTTACGAAACAATATTAATTTTGTGAATTTATTTCTAATGTAAACTTTCTGTTCGGTAGTTTTTTCGATTTTTCGCTATCAAAAAACTAACGAATATCGAGATAATGCTACGAGCGATGGCATTTCATCGCCTAGCAATTGGTCTTGACAGATTCGGCTTATTATTTTCTTTTGCATTTTCGCTGCCACAAATCCAGCGATATGGCGAACAACATTAGCAACATAGATAGTGCAATGAAAATCTTGTAATGCACTTGTAACGAAACACCTACGCATGCAAAGCTATATTTTTTGCTCTATCTCTTGTTTTTTTCACATAAAAAGCATATGTGCGACATTTCTGCAATTTATTGTAATCAAAAATTTCACAAAATATTGGAAAATTCATTTTTGACTTAAGCGTCAGTTAGTCAAGACTTAACTTAACTGAACTTAACCCAACCTGTTATATGGAAAGCAGTGCAAGCGATGAGTCAACACTTAACTTACCGTAAGAAATTTAAGAAGCTGTTGATTTCAGATTCTTTAGTTTCGGCCTTACGTAAATTGAGAGCCGTGAGAGCGGTTAGAGAATCAGGCTTACTCCAATAAAGAACTGTTCTCAAAATTCTGCCGGGATGTAAATTGGCACAACGAAAAGTCTCTATTTATCGGGTGAATTTGCCACCACCATTTTCTTGGACCAAGTGACTGCTTCTTGCACATTTTGTACATTTGTGCTAAACTTAAAAACATTCGACACAATTTAACTCTCCCTGACATTTTTACAAGGAATATGCGATTCAAAAATAATCACACAAGTGCTTTTATTTACTACTTTGTATGTACTTTGTGTCAACGGAGATATTCGAAGAACAATATGCAACAAAAATTAATTATCAAAAATTAAGTTGACATGTTGAGTAATCGTCTCCAATTCTTAATTTAAGTTAAGTTAAGTTAAGTCTTGACTAACTGACGCTTTACGTTTACTCGGTTTTCCTTTTCTAATTTTGTATATCTGTACTGTAATGTTTGCTGACTGCACTTGTTGATACTGCCAATACATGATTCAAAAATACAAGGTTGGATAATTAGGCAGTTGTCTCACTCTTGCACGCTGCCTTAAGGTAGCCTGTGTTGCTCTCTTTTAATTTAAGAAATCTTTTTTCAAAGAAAGCATTTTATGTTTTTAAATTTTTTACTGTATATATTTTATATAAAATAACATAAAATTAAAAAAAAAGAATTATATAAATATTTACAACCATAAAATTATACAGTTAAAATATCGAATAGAAGAACATTTATTAGTATTTTGACCAGTTTTGACTAACGTCTTTACTTGATTTCTAACAGATGTATATAACGATTTAGAAAATACAGAGGTTGCGCCTTCCGCAAACCGCTATTTGCTCTCAGCAAATTTGATAGAATCAGCTGTTTATGCTACATCACAGAACGCGGTTAGTTTTGTTTGTATGTTTGTAAGCATATGTTTGTGCTTAAATTCAATGCTTAAAAGCAATTTTATTTAAAATAAAGTTAGTAAACATGAAGTGCGCAGTGTTAAGTATTAAATCACAGAGTCTATTAATGATACGGGGCTATAAAACTTGCTAAAAACGATGTGAAGGTGTAGCTGCGCACTTCGTTGCAAGTTAAGCTTCTTGTGTTTTCTAATGTTACTCTGCAGTGTTTTTTTAAAGATCTCCAATTAAAGACAGAGCATAAATGAAGTTATTTAAATATAAATATATTGCATAAAGTGCTGAAATTGGTAAAAACTTAAAAATTTACAAATCCTAGCAGAACCTAACCTCACATTTTCGTTTGCAATTTCTTCCGATTCTCAGTAAAACCATGGTCGTGACGTTGCACGCATTTTGCTTCACATCATATTTCGTCGGGAAGGCGCAATCTTGTATTCTATCGTTCTTGGATGTACATATATGAATAAGAATTCCATTAATTTTTTGACGAAGGTATTGTGTGGTGTTTTCAAAATAAAAAAAAATATTTCGATCAACTAATTTTACATTTTTAGTGACTTGAATCTAACAATTTTATGATCTACAATAATGGTAATTATATTTTTAAAATAGTTTGAAATTGCAATGAAATATGTATACAATCCTGGTTACTGGGCTTTTCATAGATACCTCTTATTTTGGTTGGTAAAATTGATATTGAATTAAAGAAAAATTTATTATCAAACATTTTTCCAAATGTGATAGTTCTATTTTCTGCATGTAAAAACCTAAAAAAGGTTAAAATCACATTATTTTTGTTAACAAAATGTGTAAAAAATATTTGCCTCTAAATCACACTTGCGTTTTTTGTTTCTATAGTTTGTTGTATTAAGGTGCTATGTATAAACATATGTACATACAAGTGTGGTTGAATATTCGCATTTCGCTACTAGTTACCTACTTTTCTACTACCTTTGCGCGAAAAGGGATAACATATTTTCCCCTTTATCAGATGTTCCTAAATGCAACCTTACAAGGCTGTCGGAAAACTTAAACGTCAATAAGTATCCAACCTTTTATAATTGAATCATGCTGCCAATATATATGTATTACATATATAGCTCCGGCACACGAAAATTTATTTCATTCATTTGTGATTGAAGAATCCAAACTTTTTCTTCGATTAATTATGTGACAGTAACAGCTACATTGATTCGTGTAAGCGTCAGTGGCAGTGACCACACGTTTTCTGAATATTTGTCACCTAATAACAATGAAGCAGAAACCCTAATTTCTATTTTTTAATATGCAGTGACAGAGACCAATCGTCCGACGAGATTCGCTTTAATTCTGTTTATAGTTAAGCAAAAGTTCAATTATAACATACACACAAACAGAGAAGTTTTTTCTTCCAGACGAAAAAAAAATCTTTATTTCAATGACGCACGCCAGCGTAAATATATCACATACTCGTTCTACACATATTTTTATTTGAAAACTTTCATAAATATACATACATGCAACTTACCGTTATAAGGACGACGCGGTTGTGTAGTTTATTGTGCCGTTCGCAAAACTCTTTTAATAGCGATCGATTATCTTCGAAATCGGTTGGCGGTAAATGAGTATTATAAAAGTCCTCCCAATGTGTCATGATGAAAAAATGCTTAGCGCTGGTGGTATAAACGTTGTGACAAGTTGCGAGTTTTGTTAATGGCGGATTTCAGCGTTTCCAGCAAATGCAATTTTTATGCAGGAAATATTTTTTTTTATGCGAGTAACTTAGTTGGTTTTGATTTGAGTTTTGATTGAATTGTGTATAGCATGCGTGGCCTTCTAACTCATTGGCGGAAATTAAACTTTAACGATATTATCTTTATGCGAGTTGTTTGTCGGTTTTAAGTGTGCAAACGGAAATAAAGGAACTTTTTATTTAGCTGTTGTGAAGAAGAAAAAGCAATGATAGAAATGAGATTTATTAGAAAGATGAAAAAATTATTTTCATATTTTTACAATCAAAAGGCTATATGTATGTACATATGTACATATGTACATGTTTATATTTATTTAAAACCCAAAACAATAAACGTACAATGAGTTCTTTTGAAAATGTCACTGCAGCGAAGAAGGGTAATTTTAAGAAGTGGCCGGACAGAAACATAGTTCTCACCACTTTAATGCTGCGATAAACTAGGAAAAATTTTATTTTTTACACCCCAGCGTTGCCATTTTGGTGACAACAAACAAACGCATGTTCTTTGTTTTAGGAGGCCGCTGTGGTCGAGTTGGTAGCGGTGCGTGCTATTACTCGATATGCCGCTGGGTCCGAGGTTCGCATCTTAGCCAGGGCAAGAAAAATCCAAATCATAGAAAAGTTTTTTTTTCTAATAGCGGTCACCCCTCGGCAGGCAATGGCAAACCTCCGAGGGTATTTTTGCCATTAAAAAGCTTCACATAAAATACCTCTACCGTTCGGAGACGGCACTTAACTGTATTTCCCTCCTTTTGTGGTAGAATATAAAGACGCACACTACAAATGGTAGAAGAAGCTAGATCAAATACTGAGCTTATCATACATAGTGTAAAGGTCAAATGGAAATCTCCGAAACCGCACATTTAACTTCTACTTGTTGATAGATATCTAGGTCTGTTAAGATAGCGTAACCACATTAAGCAACCAAAGTCTAACGTATATCAAAATTAAGAGCTCATTTAGTGCTGATTTAATGCCGCAACCCTAAATTTAATGCTCTAATTTTTTCCCAAAAAACTTGTGGTTACGCTAGCTAACTAGTTTCGCTGGCGTATCCACAACTAAAAACTAACAGAAGAAAATTAAAAATAAATATGCAGGAATTAAGAGCTCATTTAGTGCTCTCAAAATAGTTAAAAGTTTTTTTCTTTTTATGTTCTTGAAGCCCAATTTTTTTCTTTAAACTTTTCATTACGTTAAATTAACAATAAGTTTACGGATCTACAACTTAAAAATTACCTCTAAATAAAAAATGACTATGCAGGAATTAAGAGCTCATTTAGTGCTCTCAAAATAGCCTACAGACTTTTTTCAGAAAAAAGTATTTTTTGAAAAAAACTTGTGGTTAAGCTATATAAACGTTAAGCTGGCGTATCCACAACTAAAAACTATCTTAAAAAAATTAAAAATGACTATGCAGGAATTAAGGGCTAATTTAGTGCTCTCAAAATATAATACAGGATTTTTTCAAAAAAAATTATTTTTTTCACCCTCTTTGAATTCGCGGTCAATACGGACTTCTTTTTTATAGTTATCATTATGGGTTTCGCATAAAAAGTTACTGCCACATATACAATATCCTACAAAGATTATTTTGATTAAATAAAATGTAGCGTATTGTGGAAAAAATATGTGTGTTTGATTGCCCATTAAGGAAGTTATTACAAAAATACTTTCTACAACCAATTTTTATCAGAAAAAAATTAGCAAAACAAATAATAGTTCACACTTTTTAAATACATGTATGTATATAAATTGTGTTCCGAGCTATAAAAAAGGGTTTTCTAAAAAAATTTTTTTGTTTATTCTTTCATTAAAAATTATTTTCAAACAAATTTTTATGAGAAATTCGAGAATTAAGTAATGCCCCTTAAATGTTTTTCCACGTTAATTCACAAAATTTTCCATTTGATTTTAACCGATTTTATGTAGATATATGTACATAAGTAGGTACATACATATGTATGTACATATATAAACTTTTCAATATCTCATATTTTTTATTATTAAACTTTTTCTTTATTTTTTTTTTATATGAATATGTATGTATGTATGTACATATGTATATGCATCATTATAAACATATAGAAGAACTAAAATGAACTTTTTTTTAACTCTTTGTATATTTATTAACTTAAGAACAATGTAATATAACATTTATTTAAAATAAAAATAAAATAATACTTTTTAATAAAAAAAAAAAAATTCTAGATTCGAACTCAGAAGTTTAGATTTATAGGAAAGAGTGCTACCTCTCGGCTAATGGCCCTGCAAAGAATTTGAGCGCTAGTTGCAGGTTTGTTTTCCAGCCTACGAAATAAAGGCTAAAAAGCCAGGGGCGCAACAAAGATAGATACATATATGTATGTACATATGTACATATATAAGAACTTTTAGCATCATCACTTAGGTGTGCATTTGATAGAAAGTCACATGTATACGAAAAACTTTGCACGTTTATCCCTGCGCTCTTAGCGGAGTGATTTGAATATGAAGCGTTTGGTGACCTATCAATAAAAACGCATGACCGCAACGCTACTAGGTAAATTGACCGGGACTTTTTTTTCTGGGATGTTATAAACGATGCATTGATACGAGTATATGTTATGTACCCACTAAAGCAACGAAATTTGAAGCGTGTACTTGGCATATAGGGGTAGCGTTCGCTTAGTGACCCTCGAGTGACGGATTCGGTTTTTATAATTTATTTAATTTAATTTATGTATACGCAATCCATAATGACATGCTCGAACAAAAGGGAAAGTTCATTCCTTATAAAGAGTGCAAACCAAACAATTTTTAACAAAAGCTGGACAATCAAAATTATTTCTGTTCAAATGGAAAATTTTGTGAATAAACGTGAAAAACATTTAAGGGGCATTACTTAATTCTCGAATTTCTCATACAAATTTGTTTGAAAATAATTTTTAATAAAAGAACAAAAAAAACTTTTTTTTAGAAAACCCTTTTTTATAGCTCGGAACACAATTTATATACATACATACATACATGTATTGAAAAAGTATGAACTATTATTTGTTTTGCTAATTTTTTTCTGATAAAAATTGGTTGTAGAAAGTATTTTTTTAATAAATTCCTTAATGGGCAATCAAACACACACATATTTTTTCCACAATACGCTACATTTTATTTAATCGAAATAATCTTTGTAGGTTATTGTATATGTGGCAGTAACTTTTTATGCGAAACCCATAATGATAACTATAAAAAAGAAGTCCGTATTGACCGCGAATTCAAAGAGGGTGAAAAAAATATTTTTTTTTTAAATCCTGTGTTATATTTTTAGAGCACTAAATGAGCCCTTAATTCCTGCATAGTCATTTTATATTTTTTTAAGATACTTTTTAGTTGTGGATACGCCAGCTTAACGTAAATATAGCTTAACTACAAGTTTTTGAAAAAAGTCTATAGGCTATTTTGAGAGCACTAAATGAGCCCTTAACTTCTGCATAGTAATTTTTTATTTTTTGGCGTAGAATACGTCTTACCTTACGGTATGGGCACCCATGTCAGGTTTTTATTGTTGTAATCTCTATTTCTTTAATTATAAGGAAACGGCACGGTTACTTCTTTTAAAAAATTTTTTGTAGTCAAATGAAGATGTTAGCTTTCGTTTGACATACATTTCATGTTGGTTGATATCTTCCTAATATTTAAATTTCGCAAATGAAAATTGTATAAACACATGCACACAAATATGTGTGTGGTGTTTGGTTGAGTGTTTGCTGTTGGGCGATTTAAATGTACTCGTGCAGCCCTTTCTTTGTATTGCATAATTTTAGGCGGGCAAGTTAAAGTAGAGTAAAGGCAGAGAAAGCGCTGCCAACTACTGCTTATTGGTGGTGATTTTAACACAGAAATCACTTCAAATACTAGATTGGCGAAATTTATCAGCGATACGTTTAATTTGGATTATATTCGAAATGATGCTCCCACAACTATTGATAACACAACCATTGACTTAGTTTTTGCGAGAAATTTAAATATTAATTTAAAAACATATTTATCCTATTTTTCCCATCATAAGCCTATATTCTCAAAAGTAACTTTCAAATAATCAAATAGATTTGGGTCTGTTATTTATCATTTATCTTTACTATTGATAACTACCATTGACTTCGTTTTTGCGAGAAATTTAATTGATAATTTAAAAACATTTTTATCCTATTTTCCTATCATAAGCTTATGTATATCATCAAAAGTAACTATCAAATAAAGAAATTCATTTGCTTGTATTATTTATCATTATAAATTATCATTATACATACATATGTTTTCTGTCTTATCGGATGGCGTATTCTACGTTAAACTTAATGGATGTGTCTCTGACACAGCCTCCTTCTTTTTAAGATACTTTTTAGTTGTGGATACGCCAGCTTAACGTTAATATAGCGTAATTACAAGTTTTTTCAAAAATATTATTAATTCCTGCAGAGTCATTTTTTATTTTTTAAGATACTTTTTAGTTGTGGATACGCCAGCTTAACGTTAATCTAGCGTAACCACAAGTTTTTTGGGAAAAAATTAGAGCATTAAATTTAGGGTTGCGGCATTAAATTAGCACTAAATGAGCTCTTAATTTTGATATACGTTAGACTTTGGTTGCTTAATGTGGTTACGCTATCTTAACAGACCTTAGATATCTGCGATGAATATTATTATATTTTTTTAGTGAAGGTTCGGTGAGATCCAACTACTACGTTTCATTGAAGGGTGAAAACGTCCGTTTAAGGCGGAAACTAATTTGTAAAATGTACTGCGAGACAGAAAAACACAACAAAAAGTTTTTTTTTATGAGATTAAAAATCCCGAAATACATGCCTATGTATTTGTATTCATGGAAAAATACAGACCCCACATTTATCTTTTGGATCTAATTTAAGGAACTCAAAAATTCGTTAAAAGAAAGTCCATTTTCTGAACTCACAAATTTTGTTTATAACTTACTAATTTTACTTTTAAGCTTTTCGGCGATGAATTTTAGCAACAATAAATATGCTTAAAAAAGAGGTATTTAGCACTGTTAAACTCACTTTTAATAATAAGAAGTGGTGTTAGAATATTTAACAACTGCTAACTGATATTAAAATTAATGAACTCAAACAAAATTTTTGACCCGAATAATTTTCGTCAGAAGAAACGAATATTATGTTAAAGTTATAATAACATTTCTAAAAATGCAAATTTTAACACCATAAAATACAAAAATGTATAATAAAAACAAAAGAGAGAAACGTGAAAGCAACAAAATTAATTTTAATGTAATCACTTAGCAACAAATTACAAACGTGGTTAAAATCGTTTTAAGGAGGTTTTGTCTTTTTGGGTAGGGTTTAGTATAGTGCCGCATAAATTTGGTTTACTGTGGCTAAACGCGTAAATTAAATTGAAAAATTCAAATGCACATAGATGAACAACAAAATAAACTTTTGTTTAACTTTAATTTTGCAAAAATCCGTCCACAAATTTTATCAGAATTTAACTTTAAAAATGCACTTTTTTTGGCATTTTTCACATAAAGACTGTTTGATTTTCATTCACTGCACTTAATATAGAGCCACTAATCCTTTCATTTTGGCACACACATATTATTAATACATTGTGCTATCAATTTTCAACGTTTTTAGAATCAACAAATGCTTAAATACTTCGCAATTATTAAATAAAAACTTGCATATTTCAGCCCCGCGCGATTTTTTATTACAAATTTTCGCCTGCGGCGCTTTTCACAAATATATATGTAAATATTTCGTAATATCTTGAAAATTTGTAATTAAAAATCGCGCGATTTTTTATTACAAATTTTCGCCTGCGGCGCTTATCACAAATACATAAATATTTCGTATTATATTGAAAATTTGTAATTAAAAATCGCGCGATTTTTTATTACAAATTTTCGCCTGCGGCGCTTTTTACAAATAAATAAATACATCATTTATAACATATGACATGAACCCACATATTGTCCAGAGTTTAACAAAAAATTGTTTGCTGGGTAACTTTGTGTCGATTTTGTATGCAAAAAGGTGAATTTTTGCCCATTTTTAAAGGCTTCCCTAGGGCCTCACCTCGGGTCTAGAGGAACCAGTGAGGGCTTATTAAAAAGTTTATTCTTTCCCCTTTCTAACGGTGTGCTTGGAGGGGTGCCACGCCCCCTCCTTCGCCGCCCACTACCCCATTTTTATGCGGCACTATACTAAACATTTCCCACTAAATAACCTGGCCAGCGAGACGTACTGGTTTTTCCTCTACTTCTATCTGTAATCCACAAAAGAATCTTGACTACAGAATACGTAATGAACATGTAGTATATACATTTAAATACATGCATACATGAACTTGCATTTAAATTATGCTATTATGACCACTGCTTGCAAGTATAATACTAACCAGATGAATAGTGTAATTCTAATAAAAATTAAGGTAAGATGCCAAAATAATTATTAATAAATAATTCATTCACAAAAACGCGCTACATAACTATCACTGTTCACTTATGTGTCCAATAAGAACATAAATTGTAATCGGAACTTCCCGTTTCGAGTTCCAAACACGGACAACCGGAATGTCACAAAGCAAACTTTGCACTTTTATTTTTGTTATTCAATTGTAGTTGTTTCCGTTTTAAAGTAAATAATCACATTTACGACCGCGACGAACTATTATTTTAGACGTGGTTAATAAAGCTCTGATTTCACTACGAGTTCATTTTCATCTGCAATGTCTAATACAAATTATGATGGAAAAGACACTAGCCCAATACAAAGTTCAATTCGGAGTTATCTCCATTGACATTCTGCCAATGTTGCCCATTATCTTAATATGTATCGAATGTTTTCCCTTGATTTCTTTAAATACGATTTTAATTATAAATCGATATAAAATTTCAAAAGTTCTTTTTTATCTCATTTTTTAGAAACTAAGATATATTTGTGTTACTACAATATAAATATATATCGCCTGAACCGTATTAACTCTGGCAGCACGCAATCAACCTACTCCGAAATTTCGAAAAATTCCAAATATAAAGGGCCGTACACATACAACTTTCCTCGCTTTACTTGACAATTCGAAATTTAACAACAAAGCATGAGGTGTAGAAGGTTTGCTACATAGAACGCTTTGACAGTTTCTACGTAAGTGGTTTGTTTTCAATTGTTATTTGTGTCTATTCCAAATATGTTGTTTAATAAAATATTAAGAAATGAGTTTTACTTATATAATTAAGTGGTAGTTATGCTACTTATGTATGTTTCAAAGTCGCGAGTGTAATAAACTATATTGAGGCGGAGCATATTTCGACAACATAAATAAAAACCGATCAAAGAGGTGTTTTATTTGCTATTTATTAATATTTCTCTTCTTTTATCTTTTTGAAAGTAATTATACACGCAAAAACTATGAAATACTAGTAAATTTTCTAAATCGTGTGTATATGCACGCAGAAATAAAATGGAAATGCAAACAGTTGGTTGTCAAAGTGTACAAATGTTGAGAGTTCGCCATGATTTTGCTTCGTTTTGCTTTGCTTTACTTTTCTCGCCTTGTATTTAGCAGCACTCATATAACATCAGGTCTTCAACTTATCTGTCAAAGCGAAACCCTGAAGCAAAGCAAAGCGAAAGTCTTATGTGTACGGCCCTTAAAAGAGAGATACCATATTTACTGTACAAGTTGTATATAACATTTACTGCAGACTACACTGTCCATTAAATTTATTCTGTATTATCATATATAGTTGATGGCACATCAAATATGTAGGCGCAACAAAGTTATATTTCAACTTTTTTTATTTTTTTACTCTAATTTGTGTTGTCAAATTTTGTATTTCGACATGATAAATATTCTGTGAGTACAATTGAAGGTAGTGAATAAAAAAATTTGAAATTATATCTGGTTAAAGCAAAAACAAATAACACAGCTTAAAAATTTATAAAATTGCCAGTACTACAAAAAACTTACTTACCCGACATCTCCACAGAAAATAGCTGATGTTCTAACATCTGTCATTTTGGCAGGAAAAAATTAAAAATGTTAGTCATTTTTAAGGGGTGTGCCGTTTGATGTATTGACATAGACATTTGTAAGATGGCGTCAAGCAAGTAAGTTCGGTTTATTAAATCGCAAATATGCTGAAGAAATATGTTATTTACCTCCCAAATACGTAAACATTAATAAATGCAATAGAAAACCACTCACTTTTTGCTTCTGAATGAAAATATCTTCAATGTTGACCCCACAAAATTTACAGCCAAATGAAAAATTAGCTGTCAAAGTACCAAATTTAAAACATCGATAGCAGTCATTCGATTTATATCTGATGATATCGTTGTTTTAAGAATATCGATGTCTGTTAGCATTCTTTTGCAAAGTGTGCTTTGAGAGTCAGCTTTTCTGCTGTTTTGTTTTGTTTGGTGGATTTTATTGTCGGTGCTCGACGTTCTCATTTACATAACTTGTCGGGGAAAAGGCAGCTATCCGCGTAATGCTCCTAAAAATTACATTCATTCTTTTCACATGTCTCGTTGAAAATATAAAAATTAGAAAGTTGTAATACAAAAAAAAAATTAATTTTAGCCAACACCGTCGACGTCAGTAAGCCGCTGGCCGCTAACCTGAATAAATTACCATATAAAACACATAAATTATCATCAAAATGGCACAACGCGCACCAAACAAAAATCTCGTCTCTAAATTAGTGAACAGCCTGAAGAGCAAGGAGTTTCGCGATTATTTAATGAGGTTTGTATGCTGTCTGTAATATTTTGAAAAACTTCTGACTCGTACATTTTTTAATTGTCTCGCTCAGCACACATTTCTGGGGACCAGTAGCCAATTGGGGAATTCCGCTAGCAGCAATTGCTGATTTCAAAAAGGATCCTAAATTCATATCAGGCAAAATGACTCTTGGTAAGTTGAACACGGTATAAATCTATCGGCGCTTATCTCCCTCATATAACCGTGCAAATATGCAAATATTCATACATACATAATTACGTTCTTAATCTGCTGTTGTCAGCGTCCAATATTTTTGTTCTTAGTTTTCATTTTAAGTTAGTGTTGTGCATATTAAAAGCAACAGCATTCAAAATGACATATGTAGCTTATCAGGTATATTTATTTATTTATTTTTAAGAATTTTCAATTAAAATTCATTCCATTGTCTAATGGAAATCATACAAACCAAAGTTTTAAAATTTGTAGAAAACTTAAAAATCGTCAAAAATTTGTATATAGATTTTCAACTTTTTTCTCAGAAATGCTAGAATTTTTTTGATTATGCGGTTTTATATATATAATATAATTTTTGCGCGTACACTATATAGCTCAGTGTTTGGCCGAGCTTCTCCTACCATTTGTGGTGTGCGTCTTTATATTATACCACAAATGGAGGGACCTACAGTTTTGTGCCGACTCCGAACGGCAGATGTATTTAATGAGAAGCTTTTTCATGGCAGAAATACCCTCGGAGGTTTGCCATTGCCTGCCGAGGGGTGACCGCTATTAGAAAAAAAACTTTTTCTATGATTAAGATTTTGCGGTTTTATAGTTCATTAAATTTTAGTCTAACAATCTGAAAGTTGCACGTAGCTAGGAACTACCGTTGATATATTAGATTTTTTTTCGTCAAGGGTGTTGCGACTTTCTGCCATTTTATATTTATGTATATGGGAGAAAGTCGCTACACCCTTGACGAAAAAAATTCGAATAAATCAACGCTAACACCGATGTTCTTGAAAGTTTCAGATTGTTAGACTAAAATTTAAAGGGCTACAAAACTGCAGACTCAAAACTATTTTACACTTGTGAGAAAAAAGTTGAAAATCTATATAGAAATTTGTCAAACTTTTTTTTTGTTTTTACAAAGTTTAAAACATTGATTTTATGGTACACGATGGACTGAATTTTAATTGGAAATTCTTAAAAATAAATAAGCAAGCTTTGTCATTTTGAATGCTATTGCTTTTGATATGTTCAACACTGTACATGATTACCAGTTTAACTGGTGTGCTTTTGTGCATTTTTTCTTTAAGAAGAATCTTATTTAAATAATGCTAATGAGTTTCTAAGTTACCGTCTCTGCGTTAATATTAAATAAATCTTGGCGTTTAATATATATGTATGTATATGAATTATTGTATATATGTAATTACATAAGTAGGTTTAGTACACTTGCAAAGATTTGCCAATCAATAAAACTATATTTTTGTGGTAAAAATAAAGCTCAATTAATCTTTATAAACTTTTATTTTCAGCTCTTACACTTTACTCATGTGTGTTCATGCGATTCGCTTGGAAGGTTCAACCAAGAAATATGCTTCTATTCGCTTGCCATTTAACTAACTCCACCGCTCAAACAGTGCAAGGAGTTCGCTTCATCAATTATGAATTCATAGAGAAAAAGAACACAGCGTAAAAATTACATATGAGGACATACAGTATTGGTGCTTCATTTTTATAGTGGCTGCAATATTAAAGTTTTAGTTATGTTTAGGTAAATTCGTATGTACAAAACTTAGCGCAAATTGGAAATAAGCAAAATTAAGTAGCTCGTGCTTTATATATTGCACCAACTCTCAACTTCAATCTGCCAATCGCTACAAACTGCAGCGGAATTGAAGATTAAAGGCGCAACTGAGCTGCGTGACATGTGTTCGTGTAAATAATTTCCATATTTAAAAAGCTGTTTGTAAGTAATCGAATATACCAATTTGTGTATTCATATTTGTTTATCTGAAAAGATAAATGTTGTTTACTATCAACGATAATACAAATAATAAAATGTTTGTAATGAAAACCAACACTGTCACTCGCCTTTTTAATTATTGTACTCTTCAGACTTTTTGAAATTATTTAGTAACTGTTACTATAACAAATCCAAGGCACATTAAACGGAGAAAAACCCTGGGGTATATTTTGTGATTTGTTGTGGTCCATCACTCTTCAAAATAGAGATATCAAATTTGACGAGTCTACATTTTGCTCGAAAATACATTTGTTTTCAACGCAAACAGCTCAAAACGCATCACACTACAACGGATCCTCAGGAAGCATTGCTCCTGATCACAAAACTCTGGAAAGACTCACGAGGTATGCCTTCAAGAATGCAAAAAATTGTAGGAACGCACTTAACTGTTTGCAGAAAGCGGCATGCCGAAGTTCTGTTCCAATTGGATATGAAAAGCAAGATCTGAGCTTTCCCTGTCATTTCTGAGTATGATCATACATAAGAACATATGTAAGTGTATGTTGCTTTAACGCAAAATTGTATAAAATAGAAAATATAAATATAAAAAATGTAAACAAAGATTGTATTGTAAACAAAGTTTTTTTTTTAGATAAAAGTTTGTTTTGTAAAAAAAGTTTGACTTGTTATGGACCACATACCTCGTACAAATAACTATACATATGTATGTGCATCAACTATTTGCAAAATATTTCTGGGTATGCAGGTTTATTATTATTATTATATAAGATATAAAAAAAAACAAAAAATAACAAATTTAAGTTTTCTTAAACTAAAAAACAAAATTTAAGTTTATGCTTATAGTAAATATTTATATGTGGATTTTCCTATTTTTGTCTGTAAAACTTTTTCATTTGAGTTCAACTAAAAGACATCTTTATTTTAGTAGTCAATAGTTTTGACCTTATTTTTTAAAACTAAATTAAGCCGCTTTGGTATAGAATTAACTAATGACTGTAGAATAGTTATGTCAATATTGGCCCATTAATTTAAGGTGACGTACTGTCTCAAACTGCCTTTGGTTTTGGAAAACACGTGCAGAGAGAATCCCCCAGAGATATTCGATCGGATTAAGGTCCGGACTCAATGCTGGCCATTGTAATATGGGAATTATCCTGTCATTAAAGAAGTTCTTCGTGACCTGTGCCGTGTGGATTGAAGCATTATCCTGCTGATATGTCCAGTTATCGCCATAAATATTGCCAGAAAATTCTATCAACTCACTGTCCAAAAGATTTACATATGTACATATGTACATACTAGCATAGTATAAGAAAAAACTCCAATCAGCTGATAACATTCTACTACCTGTTTATTGTACCATGTAACAAATCTGAATTGTTTTCTTGGGAAACGGTATCGTGTTAAAAAAGAAACTGTATAAAGTAAACGAAATTAACGCGCATGACCAACCAAACTTATCTGTTGCAAAGAAGGTATTTGGTAATTGATAACGAAAAGCTTCGACATGCGGAGATTATGTGAGTGTGCTGATAAGAATTCAAGTGACGCTGATTTAACTTGAATAATTTAAGGCATTTAAGAGGCGCGGAAATGCGCGATATGCAGTACTTAATATCATGCTGGCTATGTTTTTGGCTCGGCCAAATTTCAGCTATGTGGTGTGAGCGCAAAATTAATAATAATAGTAGGTATATGTTTCTTGTTAAGGATTGTGACATCAGGCAGAATAAAAGGAGCAGCGGTTAGTCTAAACACCCAATATAATTTTTTTTCAATGATTATGAAATAGAAGCTCTACAAGGCAGTTACCATATTCCTAAATAAATATTCTAATGAATATGAACTATTTTAGTGAAAATACATCAATTTACTTATTAAAATATTTAATACCTAAGGAGAAAAAAAGATAATCATTGATCTTATTATGTTAAACCAGTTTCAGGTAAAGTAACAACCTCTATATTTATATAAGCTTTTACAATATTTCATAGCAAAAATGCCCATTTAATTATAGTTAATTCCTTCTGGCAACTGCGTTTTGTCAATGAGTGACCCTACAAGCCACGACTAACCGAAACTGCAATTCCCACAGTTGTTTCGGGTATTTATAACGTTATATCACTGTTAGTACTGAAATGAGTAAGCGGGATCTACATATGTACATATATTTTGCATACATACTATATTGCATTAGTTAGAAAGAGATGAAATGTAAGAGTTTCGGGTAGAATTGTCAACTTGGCCTTAAGAATCTAATAGAAACTTTACCAGAATCCTCTCGTAGAGCTCTCTGGTAAATCATACATAATTTAACCGACAGTGTTCTTGCTGGGGAGTATTGACGATTATGTCAAAACGGCCACTTTCAAAATTTATTTACTTTGATTTAACCCATAACTACACATTGGAGGAAAAAGGCCCAATAAAAATTAGCAGTAAACAATACATTTACAAACAAATAAAAAAAAAAGCTCCACAACAGAAGGTTTCAGGAAGCAATGCTCCAGGTAACAATATTCCTGTAGAAGGGACGAAAAATTGCAGCGGTTAGTCTAAACACCCAATATAATTTTTTTTCAATGATTATGAAATAGAAGCTCTTTACAAGGCAGTTACCATATTCCTAAATAAATATTCTAATGAATATGAACTATTTTAGTGAAAATACATCAATTTACTTATTAAAATATTTAATACCTAAGGAGAAAAAAAGATAATCATTGATCTTATTATGTTAAACCAGTTTCAGGTAAAGTAACAACCTCTATATTTATATAAGCTTTTACAATATTTCATAGCAAAAATGCCCATTTAATTATAGTTAATTCCTTCTGGCAACTGCGTTTTGTCAATGAGTGACCCTACAAGACACGACTAACCGAAACTGCAATTCCCACAGTTGTTTCGGGTATTTATAACGTTATATCACTGTTAGTACTGAAATGAGTAAGCGGGATCTACATATGTACATATATTTTGCATACATACTATATTGCATTAGTTAGAAAGAGATGAAATGTAAGAGTTTCGGGTAGAATTGTCAACTTGGCCTTAAGAATCTAATAGAAACTTTACCAGAATCCTCTCGTAGAGCTCTCTGGTAAATCATACATAATTTAACCGACAGTGTTCTTGCTGGGGAGTATTGACGATTATGTCAAAACGGCCACTTTCAAAATTTATTTACTTTGATTTAACCCATAACTACACATTGGAGGAAAAAGGCCCAATAAAAATTAGCAGTAAACAATACATTTACAAACAAATAAAAAAAAGCTCCACAACAGAAGGTTTCAGGAAGCAATGCTCCAGGTAACAATATTCCTGTAGAAGGGACGAAAAATTGCAAAATAATGTATTCAGTGAAATGCTTGATTGTTTGGCGTGCAGAGGTGTCAGTATATACATAAATGGAACTTCAAAAGAATGGGATCTTAAAAACTTCAGTATAAAGTAATCTTAAGCGCCTGCGTTTAGCATACTCACTTCGAAGAATGTGGTATATGCAAATTGAGGGAAGGAACAGAGTTGGGCATTATATTGATCCTTTGCGCTCCAGCAATAAGGTCTCATTGCAAGAAATGGTCGGAACACACCCAAGTGTTTGCAGCAAGCTCCATGCCACAAGCTCTCTTCCAATTGGAATTTCTTCGCAGATGCTGCGGAACTTTTTTCGACTTCGAAAACGCAATGCACATCTTCCCATTTCTATATGTGTATGAAACTTAAATCCTGTACACGCAATTTTTTTAAAAATAATATTCAGCTTAATAGCCAAACTCATATACATAAATACAAACAAACTTTGTTTTTGTTTTGAAAAAAACAAAATTATGTTTTGTTAACAGAGTTTGACTTGTTATGGACCACATACATATAAGAAAAAACTACAATCAGCTGCTGACATTATACTACCTGTTCATTGTACCATGGTTTGATTTTTAGCGAAAATTTTCCAATTTCCCTTGGTACTTTCCAATGATTATTCACAATAGCACCACTTTCTCACTTTCCAACACTTTCAATGAGGTCGGCTATTTTTTTATGGGACTTTATTTCAACCCGCTTATTTCAACTCAACTCGCTTATTTTTGTTGTTGCTCTCCACGCTATACGATAAGCTACCTAGTGTTCTTTAGCAAGTCGCTTACAAAAGATGAGGCCTAATATATGTACATATGTATGTATATTGAAAGTTTTTTTCAATAGGACAATCGATTAACTCGACTACATTCAAAGAGTGTCGGTTTCAATTCCAATCGATTTATTTAATAAAATAACAAATAAATGAAAAGGAAAGTTTGTTAACTATTCTATCGAAGTTTGTTTAATTTTACCGCATTGTCAAAACCGGCTAACAAACTGTCTGTACTCTAGAGTGCGTCGCATTTAGTTTGCTTCATCGTGATGCCATCGTGATCGATACTTTTGTCAATTGATTTCGTTATTTTTTCTCTATAGTTTTACAGCGACCTTTTATTTGGAATTGTAGAAAAAAATATTTTTTTTAAACCACCATATTTATTTAATAATTCTCGGTTACTTTCTGCATTTTTTAAATATCTGCTTTCTTTTTAATAAGTGTTGTTCAGTATTAGCAGTAGAGCAAAAACAATAATAGAGTTGTATTTCGGGTTTCCCTTGGTCCCTAGAATATCAAATTCTGTGAACAACTGTCAAGTTCTTAGACTAATATAAGAAAACTTTTACTTAAAAACCGAATTGAAAAGGAATCAGGTGCTCTACTGCTAATACGGATTCCATTGACATGGGAATAAAGTTATTATATATTAAGTTCCGTTTGCACTATCTCCGGATAAGTTCTAAGCAGAACTAAAAGCACCGGTTAACACCAATATTTCCGCTACAATAGGCTGATTTGTAGCTAACCGTTCCAACCAAGTCAATAACTTCGCTTCTAAATCATGTTCCTCCCTAAACACAAATTGATATTTTAAAGTCAATCACCCTTATCGTGAGATTCGTTAAAAAAAAATTCACCCGAAATTTTTTCATTCGCCCGGATTGAATCCGCCTATTGTGAGTTTCACCCGGAATAAATTTCGCTTCGAAAATTCGAGCTTGGTAATTACAACTCTGAAATGTGTATACTTCAAGTGTAAAATTGTCAAATAATTCAACAATATTAACATGTGGTGAACGTTTTTGTGTTCTACCACAAATGGAGGCACCTGCAGTTTTATACCGACTCCGGATGGCAGATGTTTTTAGGAGAAGTATTTTTATGGTTGATATACATTCGGCGGTTTGCCATTGCCGCGGAGCTACCGCTATTAAAAAAACATTGTTTATTGATATGAGACTTTACATGCCCCGACAGAGCCTTGAATCTGAACACTCAACAGTATTCCAATTTATAACGCCGGCCACAGCTGTCGACTAAGAATACATATACGTATGCACATATGTACATACATAAAATAATAATTTGTCGCTTACACTATATAGCTGAGTGTTTGGCCGAGCTGCTCCTACCATTTGTGGTGTGCATCTTTATATTCTACCGCAAATGGAGGGTCCTACAATTTTGTGCTGACCCCGAACGGCAGATATATTTTATAAAAAGATTTTTCATTGCAGAAATGACCTCGGAGGTTAGTCATTGCCGGCCGAAGGGTGACAGCTATTAGAAAAAAACTTTTTCTATGATTGAGATTTTGCTTGCCCTGACAGAGATTCGAACCTCGAACTCAGAGGCATATCGACTTATGGCACGCACCGTTACTAGCTCGACCACAGCGACCACTATGTATATATATAAATATGTAGGTGTATATATACATACATACGACTTGGTTTTTAAATCCTCGAAAAAATTTGTATGGTTAATTCATCTCTTCATTTGCGAATTGTATTTTGGCTCGAAATACCACTAAACAATAATAATGGACATGAAATGTATTTTTCAAAAAAAAAACCAACTCCAAGAAAATATAATTTTTTGAAGTACTTTAATAAATAGGATCATGTACATAAATTCATAAAATATTAACTTACCAGTTTAACATTGCGATTAATTGATTGAAATCAAAGAAAAAAAAAGATAAAACCAGAATTTTTTTATTTTAACTATATTAAATTTGTTTTATTCTTGTTATTACAATATTTTTGTTAATTTTCTGATTTATTGTTTTCACTTTCATAACGCATTACATAATTTCTTACTTGCTTTTATTCAACCTATTTCTTGATTTTCAGTATTTATTTGAATTTCGATTTACGTATGTATGTATACAGTAAAATATTTTGTTATCGTAAATTATTAAAACAAAGGAAAACATATGTTAAGCTAATCATAACAATCTTTAGCAAACAAACATATTGTACGAGTATGAATTGAATCTGTATTTCAAATAGTGTATATGTATATGTATGTCATGCAGCATTTACGTACAAGTAGCAATTTCACAGGTGACACAACATCGCCTGAAAAACTACCCAATAAGTGGATCCCATATAAAAAGGATACAATCAACAAAAGCTGAACGAGTTGAAAGCCAACCGCTTCATGTACATAAATGCTGTTTAAGTCACATCTGTTTTTTTGTAGCATTTATTGGCGAAATTCGATAGAGGGTAACAATTTTTAATAATTATTTAAACTAAGCGTAACCGCTGCTTTCGTAAGTCTAAACTCTTCTGTCTCATGTGTATGAATGTATTTTTACATAAAAAAAAAACTGTTAATTTGTATATATTAATAACTCAAAACGAAAATCAGATAAAAGTTAAATATGTAGTCACAGAGTCGAGTACTGTGAATGTGAATTTAATATTTCGATTAATTAAATTTCATGCATTCATCTTCGCTTACATCGAATATATATGTTAATATCGTTTTTTGGGAAGGTTAACGGTTTTATTGTAGAGTTTATATTCTGCATTACTTTTAGAATTTTGTTGATTCATATGCATATGTACATGCATATATATTTTATTTTATTTCTTTCGGTATAAGAATTATAAATTGTATTATGCTTTGATTTTAAGTTAATTATTATTTTGTTGCTTATTTTAGATTCCAGCAGCAATTTTGCAAATTATTTCCTTTACAATTTACACTTGTCAAAAAGTTCTGATTTTGACTACAACAAGATAATATTTGTCATGCTACATATGTATGTACATATGTATGCATGTAAGTTTATATGTCTAACTTAAAAACAAACATTTTCAAGTATTGTAATATTCATATGCCTATTTTGCGTCTTGAACTTCCATGAAAGTGAAAATATAAGTCATTTGAGGGAAATGCAATTATAAATATGTATTTTAAAAAACAAGCTAAACTTATATCACGTAAAGTGGTTTCCTCTTGCTTTCTTAATTTCATACATTCAATTTGCCTCTTTTCCTTGTCTTTTTATAAGCCATTTTCTTCATTAAAACATTTTAATTCCATTTTTCATTTACACTCTGCCGCCAAATGTGATAACGAAAATTGTAGAACTTTAATTACCTCAATCAAAAAAGTTTAAATCGAATTAAATTACTTAAGAATATTTACGAAATATTAAAGTTTTTCTCATATAAATTATAAAAACCGAAATTCTTAATAAAAGAAATCACTTCAACTTTAGAATTAATTCTAAACATTTCATTTATTGTATATAGTTCTCCATTTTTGTTAAATATTTATTTTTTTCATAATTCCGTTAATTATTCTTAAACTGTTAATAAAATTTTCTTTAGATTTTTTAACAGTTAAAAATTGTAGCAATTCTAGAAAAAGTCATACGGTTTTAATATAAAAAACGTTTGATGTTTTAATCAATTTATTTTTATATTAATAATTATATATTTAATTTGTATGTTCGGTTACAGTGAGTGAGTGTGTGAGCGACGTTACGTTTTGCGGTTTAATGTTGATGTAAAGTGTAAACAGTCTACCTACCAACACTTTGCAGTCCGACGCATTCGAAGCTGAGCCGCCATTTTCAGTTTGATTCGTTATTTGCGGAAGTTGCTCGGCCCCAATAAACGAATCGCGACTTCCGTAATATTCGCTTAGGTTTTGTGAATTTTATTTCTTTGTTTATTTATTTAAAGTAATTGCGCTGTATTCTCTTTCGGTCTTAAGTGCGTTCAAGCCCAAATTTAAATACGATAGTTGCTTTTAGTGTTCATTTGTATTAAAAAAAAGTGTGTATGTGAATTCTCATCTAGTGATGTAGTTTGCAAGTAGTGAGAAATTCAGCAGCTTAGTAGAGAGAGAAACAAATAATTGGGAAAGTGTCAATTGAGAAAAGTATTGGTGGTCAATAATAGGAAATGGTCGTTTACCAACTATTCAGCGCTTACTTATTTGACGGATGATAACAAGTTTTTCTTGTTAAAATAAATCTAACCAAATGTTCTTTGGAAAGAGTCACGTGGCAAGAAGAGGGCAAATGATGGGAAAATGTGACTAAAAAATATTAGTGATATTTGAAAAAAAAAAAAAAATTGGCGTCCCTATACATCAATAGCGGATTGTCCCAGCGATCTTACCAATCTGCACATGCATTGCAATTATTTGAATATTCATAAGCTTTTTAAACATCCGTCGAAGTGTTGAGCATAATTTTTCATCAATTTGTATGTAATGTATGTATGTGTGTATGATGTATTCATTGTATTTGCCAAATAGGTTTATAATCAATGAAATAGTGCATGCATCCTAAACAATTTAGAAAAATTAATTTTGCCAATATTTTAAATGTGTTTTTGATTTATCATTTTCTTTATTTATTTTATTACTTTATTTGCCAATTTAAACATAATGATTTACACAATAAAAATCTACTTTAAAGTTCGCAGTCTGTTTTTTCTTCAGATATTACGTGTATGCTTTTGCAAGTCTTTTGTTTTTTTCCATTACGTTGCGCCACTTTTGTTTAAATGATACTTAAAATATGTCAATATGTGTATAAGTCATTCCTTCTAACTCAACGATTCTGTTACTACTTTTGCGATCACAATTTCCTTATATCATATACATACATATATTTTTTTTTTTTATCAAATCGTTCGTTTTTTATGTTCGCACAATTTTTTTCTATGTTTTCATACAATATTTTTTTTGCTTTTGCTTTATGCTCCATTATACAATTAGTTAATTATAAAGTGTAAAGTTAACACATTGCTTAAATTTAATTTCCACACGGCATATCTAGGTATATGCAAAAACAATATATTTATATATTTATGTTATTAAAATTTAGGTTTATGCACTAAAACATTATAATTTTTAGTATTACATACAAAAATGTTACAATAAGTAATATTCAATTATTGAGTGATTTTAATAAAATTAGCCAATTAATATGTAAATACAATAAAATAAAAATATTTTGCTACAACAAAATGAAAATTGCGCAAATTTTCAAAAAAAAAGATGTGTTTTTACAAATACTTGAAATTCCAAAATACACAATTTAGTTTTTTTCTTCAAAACCACTGAACAATTAATCTAATATAGCCAAACGTTTTGTTTTCCCAAAATTAATTTTAAAAAATAACGTAACGTAACATAACTAGAAAAATTTTTAAAATATGTATGAAACACAAATAATTCGAAAACAAAACAAAAAAAAAAAAAATAACAGGTTGAATTTAAATTTGGTTACAAACTAAATTTATAAATGTACAAAAATGCATTTTGTCAATAAAAAGAAATATGAATTTAAGAACAAACAAACGAATTACATTGCATTTGCACTGTTAGATAATTAGAATGCTAATTTTTTTTTTAATTTTTGAAAAATTTTTAAATTTTCTATTTTGAAAATATTTTTTTATTGCTAAATATACACTCAATTATGGTAATATACAGCGGTTTATTGTTTGATTAAAAGTATTTTTAAAAATTATTTCAAATATATATTTTTATTATATTTTTTTTATTTATTAACAAGAATATAACTTAAAATACATACATATAACATAAATCAGTACAATTTCATTTTTGCAAGTTTAATTTTAAGTGTTAATTATAAAACAAAAAAGTGTTATGATTAAAATAAAATAAAACGTAAGTTTATAGTAAAAATACAAAATATTTGCAATTCGTTCATTAGTCATAGAAGTAGTTATATTTGCTATAAAGTCACCATATTTTTTTATTGTATGCCAATTCTTTTTTTGTATTTAAAGCCTTTACATATTTTATAATAGAATTGGAATATTTTTTTCGCGGCGTTTTGGGGCAGTTGCATAAACTGTTTACAATATTAAAATTTTGAATGGATTTACAATTGCTTACATATTTATGCATATACTCGTATAAGGAGTGTGAACTTAATAATTTGTATGTGCGTATGTCCGTTTTATTAATTAAACGTTCAATGTTAATATTTTAAGTTTGAGTGAACAAAATTATTTAATTATTATATTTAGAGTGAGTAAAATATGTGTATTCATTCATACATATATGTATATGTATTTAGTACGTTCGTATATTGTTAAAAAATTAAAATAGCAAGTATGCAAAAATTTAAGTTTCAGTAAAATAATTCATTTGTATATTGGTTTTTCCTTTTACTTTGCCCTTTATCCGATTGATATTTTTTATTTTTAACTACGAAAATGACAGCAGGGTGCTACAGATTTTGGATTTATTACTTATGTATATTTGTGTATAACTGATTGAATATAGCGTGTTAGGTAAAAATATAATTAATGCGTAAATAGAAAGTTACGAGGAAGCGAACAAGCCTTTAAATCTTAATTCCTTTGCTTATATTTTCTGTCAATATCGAGATGAAGATAAAGTAAGTTTGAAATTTATGAACGCGGTATTTATGCACACCGTTATTTGGAATTCATTGTTTTCTATTGAAATCGAAACTGGATAAATTTGGTTTGAAACTGATCGTTAACCTTTAATATGACGGCCTTACATATTTTTTCAAGTAAATTGTTAGTTTTGCTCAAAGCGGTTTGAAAAGGCAACATTTTCAATTTGCAAAGCTCCTAAAAGCCAGTGCTATTATTAGAAATACTAGAAGTTTGCACAAAAATTATAATTCTAACATGAAAAAATATATAATTTAAGTTGTGGTGAAATGATATTATTAATTGAAATTTCATTGCAAAATTATTGTTATTCAAAATATGTGGCTTCCATTAAGCATTTAGATATGTTTGAAGATTTTGACTCAGTACAAGAATTAAGAGAATTTTAAATCCAATAAAAAAAAATACTTATTTTAGTTGAGTTTAAATTTGAAAGTTTTAAATTTTGATTTATGAGATCCAGACCAGTAATTGAAGGGCAAAAATAGTTAGCTTAATTTAATTTGATATTATTGTGGTCGATTGGATGCAAAAATAAGAACATTTTTATTTCCAAAAATTCAAGTTCTATATTACAATTTCGCCAAAATATTGCCAATTTCGCAGTTAGAATATTCTTAAATTTGTTGTAAGAGATCAAAAGCTGTTTGCCGTTGTTCCTCCAAGCACTTCCGGCCTATTTCACACGCGTATACTATTTTACTAGAAAGAAACAGCAGTCAATTGTTTTTCTCAACTTGCTTTATCTCTCCCTTTCTCTTCTTCTTCCTACAATTGGCACCATCTCCAACTACATTCTCTCTCTCTTACTCTTTTGTCTACAAAAAAAAATTTCACATCCTTTGCTATTTGCTGCACCTTTGTCGTGCAATATAAGGGCCCCTATCAATATAAAGTATGTAGTAGGTATATTGTATGTGTGTATAACTATGCTTGGTTAGTTTTTTTTATTTTTATTGCATGTGTATAGTTCAATTGTTTAATTTTTAAATTCTGCTTTTCTCTGTCACCGCTTTTCTAGTTATATGTTATTTACTTTTATTTAGGGAAGTTTTTATATATAGTAAGTATATATGTATTTGTTTTAAATCTATTAGTTTTATAAGTATGCGCAATATTTAAAATTTATTTTATATTTTTATGTATTTCACATTAATTTTCTTTTAATGATTTTTAATTTTACCTTAATTTTTGCTCTAATTTTTAATTCGTTTTGTATTTGTTTGTTTGTTTATTTTTTATTGGAAATGGCTATTATGTATGTATGTATGTATACTAAAAAATAAAAACGAATTCCTATTGTGATGTTTTAATTAGTTCGTTGCCGTGTTTTGTTTTTGTGATTTTTTTTGTTTTACTCAAATTGTTTTTATTAGCTTTTGTGTTTTTAATGCTTTGCGCACGTTTTTGGTCGCTTTTTCAATGTATTAAACTGGTTACTCGAAGACAATAATCAACCGAAAAAAAAAACTTTAAATTTCTGTTTTCAGTTATAGATCGAAATGAAAAGTGTAAATATTCAAAATGTTATAAAATTATAAAACAAGTTGTAAATAATCTTTTTTTAAACGCGTTATTATTAAATGTAATAAAAACGAATTGCCGAAGAAAAAATTTAATAACCGTAAATTTCATAAGAGAAATAATTTCCAACAGTTTTTTTTTCGCACAAGTTGTACTCCCACTTAAAACTTGTTTGTAAAAATGTTTTATTACATCCAACATGTTGACATTATATAATAATTTACCATGCTGGCGCGCACAGTTTTTGCACAAAATAACCGTTTAGCGGATATTTAGTTTTTTGTTTGTTTTTGTTTAATTGTTTCTATTAGTTGCAATTAAAATTTTTTCTGCCATGCACATTTTTTAGCTTAGTGTTGATTATAAATCCATACATACATTTTCTATATATGTATGTATATAGTATGTAGTTTAACTTTTAAGAATTTTCAATTTTCAGTCAATTTTTTTTCGCAAAGCTTTGCTTTTTGAATTTTCAAAGTCTTCTTTTGCATGTATTTATGTCCCTTCACAAATTTTCTTCTTTTTTTTTTTGCAAAGTCCCAACATTAGACAAACATATGTTTTTTAATTTTTTAATGATTTGCATAAATTCATGAATGTTCTGTTTTACGCGGCAACATATTTACAAGAATTTTTTCATAATTATTTTGGGAGGTTTTGCTCTAAAGATATCTTTTTATTAAATTTTTATTTTATAAATCTTATTTTTTTTCTTTTCAATCCTCTGCATTTTGTATTAAATAGTGTATAAAAAGTGCGTATCGAAATATTTATGTAGTACTAATCAATTAGATAATTAATACAATGCCAAGTGTGTTTTGATGCTATTCTTTTTGACGCTTGCTATGGATGCTGTATTTTTTTGCACAACAATTTTCCGGCTTTATTGGGGTTCTTTTTTAAGCTAATTGAATGCTATTTTTTCCATTTGCTTTAATTTGTTATTTTTAAAATCAGTTTTTTTGTCGTTTTCAATTCACTCAAGTTTTTGTTTTGTAATACTTAAAAAGTTTACTGGAATTATTTTGTTATTGTTGTTGTTGTTGTTATGATGTATGCAATTTAAAATGCGCAAAGAAGCCAAAGTAAACTTTCAAAAGAAATAAAACTTGTTAAAATTACATGCCGGTTGCTACTTATTATATTTAATTTTATTACATTTAATTGTTTTCTTCTTTGTTTTTTTTTTTTTTTTTGACTTTTCTGAATTTAGCCTAGACTTTTCATTTTTAAAAAGTATACATTTGCACACATTGTTTACATACATACATATTTTCTATTTAATTGCAAAATTACGGACGTGAATCTTCAAATGAGTACAGCACTACTACATACATACATATTTATTTATTTGCTTGTGAAATTGAATTTTTACTAATATTTGCAGTGGAAAATCAATGAATGTTGTGCTGAAATAAAATCTGGCGCATCTTATATCTTCATTTGTTTATGGCTATGTCTTTAATTAATTTTTAGCGGACTGCTACAAAGTTTAATTAGTTTTACTATATACATATGTATGTATGTATTTGTATATATTATATGATATTTATGCAGTTGTATGTGTGCATAGAAATATGCATACATACTTACGTTTTTATAAGATTGTTAATAATTATTGCTTTTCACGCTGATTTTTTGTTGGGTGCATTTCCTCAATTGTTGTCGAATTTGGAAGTTCAGGCCTCATTAGAAATTTGCCAGCATTGCAATGTCTTTCTAGTTTAATTCCCAAATCTAACTGATCGTTAATTTTGCATAATTTTTATTATTTTTAAATTTTTTTTTTTTGCATTGACAACTTTTTATATTTTTTTGAATGTCTGTATAAATGTTATTGTATTTTCTAATGCCTGACACTTTTTATTTTAAACTTCTTCAATTTGGTGTTGTTCTTCTAGTTGTGTTTTTGTTGCTGTAATTGTCTTTACATCTTATTTAGTCTTATTGTGTTTTTGTTATAATTGGTATTATTGTTGTTGCTAATTATTTTCGGTTTTCGTTTTTTGTTTTTAATAGACAACGGCTTCTCCCTTCTTCTCGCTACATTTCGAATATATTGTAAACGCAATCAAGTATCTACGTATGCATGCATGTATGTATGTATGTATGTATGTATGTATTTTAATGTTTTATAGTTTATATGTAATTGTTGTTGTTGGCAACACTTTTTTTTTGAACTCGCTGTTATTATTGCTGCTATTTGTTTTTATTGGAAATGCAGTGGTTGTTATTGTTGTGTTTATTAATTTGCTGTTTTTGTAATTGTATATGCGATTATTATTATTGTTGGTTGCTGCTGTTCTTCTTCTTATTTAATGTGGTTGTTATATTGTTATTGTTGTTGCTGCTTAACTCCAAGCTGGAAATGTATCTGTGTACCATTGCTCGCCATTGGTGCCAAGTGGTTGTTGTGGTAACGGTATACTGCCCCAACTGCCATTTCCGATTAAACCGCTCGGGTAACGTCGCTTAATATCTGCAGGATTTTGGTGACCTCCATCGAATTTACGTTTACCGACTACTGCACTCGATAGAAAGCAGCGCTCGCCAAGTGGAGGGGGTGAGTATGTATGTATGTACATCGGATATACGGGTGTGTGTATGTTTGAGCGTGACATTGCCACATCGTAAAGCGTAGCGGTTTTAAGTTTTTTTTTTTGGTTTATTTTGTTTTGTTTTGTTTTGGTAGAAGTAAGTGTTTTTGTGTCATCAAAGAGAAGAGAGAAATGGAAATAGCATTAATATTTGTTATGTATACAAATTTTAGAAGCATTAAGAAATCAATTCGTAGCTCTATTTGTGACCTGTTCAATGCAATTTTTAAAAATTTCTTTCGCCCGTGGGCATTTAATAAGTTTTTGGCAAGGAGAAAAAAACTTGAGTATGTACTATGTATATTTATTTTTTAGAATGGCAAATGGAAAGCAATCGGACAGTCTTGGTTGTTAAAATATACTTGAAGGTTTAGTACATAAAGTGAAGACATACAAAAATAGATTTATGTATTTAGAATATACATAACTACATATAGATATATGTATTATAATAAGCTTTTAAAAAATATACTTTGTTTTGAGAAATCGTCAAATGCACTGTTTTCTAATTTAAAATAAATTATTCGATATAATGCTTTTCCGATTAACTGCGTAATTGATCGAGTTAAAAATGAATTGACGGCAGCATTGCGGATTTGTATATTTAATACTTAGGTAATTTTCATATCATAAAAGTGGACACAAATACAAAACTATAAATAATATCCATACATAAAAAAATGTATTTATGTATATTTTTCAAAAAGCTGCATTACAATTTTTTTATTTACTTTGCGTTACTTTTTTTCAGATCCGAGCATCTTATGAGTATTATGAAGCGATTCTAATGACCGTTTTCACGATCGCCGATTGATTCCTAATCGAAAATGTTTACGCCAGTTAAAGCCATGCATCTAAAAAGCGCTGAAAATAAAGGCAACTTATCTTCCGCTAAGTCGCTTTGATATTATTCAATTGCATCAAATCGTAACAACTAATTAATTAACAGTTAATTCTGTTATCCTCCATCGTTTCATGCTTATTCAGGGAATTACATATATACATACATATATATTGAGAGCCAAAAAATTAAAAACTTCCCTAGGAATTAATTAATTAATATTGTGAATTAATAGTAAAATACCGAACGTATGACAATAATGGGGCCTCAATTCCAAAAACATGAATGGCGCTCCCCGAAAATGTAGAGTACAAAAGGTTAAATGTCTTTTAAATAATAACGACTGCTTATTTATAAAATCATACTGGACTATTCTAAAATCCGATCGGAATTGATTTCGAATCGATTTGGATTGCCGTCTCGGAATTCGAAGGATCCAAACCCTATTGAAACTGTCAAAAATAAATTGTTTTGTTGATGCGCCAAATATTTACATCTTCATTTAATTGTTGCGTCTTTAACTTATGCAAGAAATTTTTTTTTAACTGCTAGTTATTGTCAAAATAAAACAAAAAAAACTTTAAATAAAAAGTGCTATTTGTTTGTGGCTGAATTTGATGATCACATTAGGGAGCAAACTTGATGAAAAAAAAACAAGGAATGTTTTGAGTATCCAATGCAAAATTAAAATACAATCAACTAAAATTAAATCCGCTGTTATTTTTTATTTATTGTCTACTTTTGAAACCATTAAGATTCGTTTATAATAAGAAAACAATTAACATATTTTATACCTTATATTCTAAGATTAAAAATTTTTTTAAATGAAAATTCCTGATTTATCTAACTGCAAAGGTTTAATTCAATTCGGGTTCAGTTCCGATTCAAATATAATTCCGATTTCAGAACAGCCGCAATAGACTCAATAAATGAAAACAAATAGTACATTTGAATCGTTACCAGTTTTCCGATTAACCTTTTTTAAATATTAAATAAGTAGCATCACGGAGCCTTGTTACTTGAAACGGTATTCACATTTCGTTTATTTGTGAAAAATGGTTTTTGTTTGTTAATAACGCAAGGTTAAATTTCTCACATTAAAAAAAATGAAATCTGCAATACAGTTAATAAAATAATTTATATAATTTATTTTACCACATCAGAACTAAAGTACGTACGTTTTTTGACTACCTCACACGGTTTTTGTACTTAACATTTTTTTATTGTTTAATTTTTATTGACGTAAGATTTAAAGATATTTCTAAAATTTTTTAAAATTAATTTCTATTTATGTATGTATAATGAAAATATATCTTGCATTAAAATATACACAAATTCTTTACTAGGTAATGAACAGACGTTGTATACTATACAATTTTTTTCTCCCGATAAACAGACGTTGCCGATTGCTTTCATTTGACATTCAGAGAAGTTATGTATGCCCTATGGTTGAAATACTTTAATGCATAATATCCCAATTTAATAAAAAAAAAAACTACTAACATAAAATATACGTTACAATTGGATATTTAAAGAAATATATAAACTAAATAATAAAGTTAAATACAAATTGGCACTAAATAAAGCATAATTGCAATCTGTGCTGGAATGAATAATCAATTTATTTTGAATAAATTCAGGTAAACGGATTTTGGGGAAGTGGAGTTACAAATAAAATTAAAACAAGTACGGCGATTTTTTTTTACATATTTTATTATTACACAAGAATAAATTTATTTCCATAATTTGACTAAATTTTGCATAATACAAAATTGTATTGGGTTTTATCTCGTCAAAGGGAAATAATGATGAAAAATTTATAATATATATGATGTACGAGTATTTAAAAAAAAAAACAATCAACGAACATAGTAAATGACAAAAAACAAAATACAAAAAATTATGATTATATATTAGTAGACATACATATTGAAAATATATATGTATACTATCTATACAATTCAATCTAGTGCACACATAAATAGATGATAGATAAAGAGGCAGTAGCGATAGATGAGTGATTGAAGATAATAAAAGAGTGATGGCAACGTTGATAGTTGAGTGTAGAAATATTTTCGCCGACTTCAAATTCATTTTGATTTCTTATTTGTATACTTTTGGCAATATTTCAAAGGGATTCTCCACTTAAGGGCGGCTGGATATTCGCACGGGCTTCATCTTGACATAAGATCCAAGCAAATTAAAATTATTTTACTATTTTTAACTCTTGGCTGTTTCGTATGATTGGTTTGATTGTACATATTGTATATATTTCATTCTCAATGTTGCTATATAAGGTAGTTCTGTTAAGTTTGCTTGAAGTTCGGGGCGATGTATTGAGTGATTTTTTCGAAGATGTGCATTTGATAAATAATTTCATTCCAAAAATTTGTATGCAATGAAAATCTATTCTTTCAAATTCCGTGTTCATAATTTTTTTAAGATTAACGGCAGCTATTGTCATTGATGATAATGTTTTTTATGCATGAACTCCGATGGAAGCTGGAAAATGTTTTTATTTTTCATATGCAGGAGAGGGAGTGAAAGATTTTTGAGAATCATAAGCATGAATGCAATAAATAATATTAAGAATGAAAGTAAATCACTAGACACACAATAGATAAAATCACATTAAACTACATTGCTAGATATGTATGTTTAAAAATAATTTATTTTGATAAAGCTTCTAATAATAAAGTAGTGGTGGATCTCATTTTAGTTTTTTTTTTTTAAATTTAATTTTGTATTGTGTTTATACCAAATGTGGCACTTTTTTGAAAGTTTTAAGCCATAATAAACGGTGTGTGTCTCCCTTCAGCCAGAGCTCTATAAATCCAGAACCCTGTAATAAGCTTAACGGCTTTCAATACTTTATTATTTCATGTAATCTGTAAAGCTGTAAAGCTGAAAAGCCACAAACGGCTGGGACTTATTTCCTAAAAGTGACAGTGACAGCATAAAAACCATCGATAATGTCAAACGGGGAATAACTCTTGCTCGGAACAAAATTGTACAATCATTATTCGGTGAGTTCGAGGTTCGAATCTCAGTCAAGGCAAGCAAAATCTTAATCATAGAAAAAGTGTTTTCTAATAGCGGTCACCCCTCGGCATACAATGGCAAACCTCCGTTGAAAAAGCTTCTCACTAAATACATCTGCCGTTCGGAGTCGGCACAAACAGGAGGGACCATTTGTGGAAAAATATAAAGATGCCAGTTTCGTTGCTACAAAGAGTTTCCGCGATGCAGATATCCCAACGTTGAGGGTGATGCGCATTGTCTGCAATATAACGAATACTGATTTTTTTGTTTGGATTAGCAAAGAAATTATCAAAAAGCTTTGAATTAAAACTTTTTGTAAAATTTGACATGGTTTGAAACTTGGGATTATGATTTTTATGATTATTATTGCTTCTATAATATAAAACAGAAAACAAAATAATTGCTAAACATGTTAATACGTCTGTGTGCTGATGCGTTGCATATCAATCAAGATTCTATTTAATGTTTAAATAAAAATTAATATGTAACACATAAGGTAAAGAAAATCTTTACACCAAATAAATAAATTGAACCAACCCTGACAACTTTCACCTTATATTGTTTTCAAACGAATTTGACAGCCATGCAACTCTGTAAAGTGAACGCACGCAATTCAATTTCGGGTGGACGTGAAAGATCCACGGCAATTTTTACTTTGAAATTTTCCTGAAAGTTGACTTTTGTCACACTTGCTGGTTTCATGAAACAAGTCCCTTAAATGGAGTTCTGGCTTTTATCTAGTTTTTTTCTAAGAAATAACTAGAACAAAAGTACAGAATGTTGGTGTTAAAGCTGTTATAAATAAATGGAGCTCTTGAAGGGGTTGCTAAACAAAAAAAAAGTCAGTGCATACACTTTTTGCTGAGTTTTTGAGTGTTGAATAATAACACTTAGAATTTTATCTAAATCATATTATTATGGAATGATTGTTGGTAAGAATATTTATATTGTTTTTAAAGTTATGGTTTTCCTTAATTTACATACACATGATTCAAAATTTATAATAAAAATATTATTAGAAGCTTTATTCTACTAAAACCAAAACGTTCTACAACACGTTGGAAGCATTCGTGAATTATATTTACTACTAAGTAAAATAACTTTAAACGTTTATTTGTCGTATAAAAATACTATCGCTTGCAAGTAAAATCGTATACAAAAATGTTTGCAAATATACATACATACATATTTATGTAGACGTATTATGTACATATGTATATGTATGCATTTATGTACGTTAAAATTCAATACACATAAACAGTAAATAAATAATAATATTTTCTTTTAAATATTTTCAAATACTTAAATTTAAATGAAACGAATCGATTAGTATTTAAAACATATTTTTTCCTATGTATATAAATGTTTGCATTCGAGAAAATTTTATATTTTTTTATGTTGTTACGAACATATTATATGTAGATACATATATTTATGTACGAATACCATTTTTATTGTATTTTATTTATTTCAGTTAACAGTAATATATCACTATAGCGTATACATACATATATTATAGTCTCAAAGTACCCTTATAAAATAATTTAAATTAATGAATGTGTTTTTTTAAAAAGGGTAAAAATGAATTAAGGAGAGTGATGTTGGCAGCAGGGGTGCATTTTTATAGTTGAATAAATAGTAGTATTTTTAATAAATATGTGATAATTTTTAGCAGTTATCTAGGCAAAACATATTATGGGAGTGTATAAATAAGTTTGTATAAGGGATAAGTAAATTCAATTAACAATGAATGTGTGAACAAATATGTATCTACATACATACTAAGTATGTATGTATTTATAAGTAAGAATGTAAGCATGATAATGAACAAATCTTTTGTATTTCTTACTTTCATATGCAGTTTAAATAAAATAAAAAAAAATAAAATATAAAAATAAAAATAATTTTTTTCTGCGAAATTAACATTTTGTTTAAATAAATATATTATTGTGTATAAATAACTTAAAAAGTTTTTTTTAATCAATTGACAATGCAATGGCAACTTAAAATATTGAAATAATCTGGCTTAACCATCAGCTATATATGTACTTATAAACAGTTATCTAGAGAAATTGAAATTTCAAATGAACAGATTTCTTTAAATTTACTACTCGATTCTGTGTTCTTAATAAATTAACAAACATTTACAAATATTAAAAAGTTTATAATTTTTCAATAACATTTTTCATATTTATAATAAAAAAAAAGCTTTTTATTATTGATAAATTTTCAATATAGATTTGATTATTTATCAAGAACACACAATCGGGCAGTGAGCGTTGTTAAATATGAAGAACATATTTTTAAAGTGGAACCTCGATATTAAGCAGTTCCAGTTATAATTATAAAGACTCAGCAAAATTGTCGTTTTTTAGAATTTTTCGTTTAATTTAGGTTCGTTATATTGCAGTTTCACTGTGCACACATACATACTATGCCAATACATTTGTATGTGAGGTAAGCAATGCATATAAACTTCTTTTTTTTTATTTTAAATTAGCACAACTGTAACTTATTAATAAAAAGTTTCATTTGAATTGATCTTAAACTATTTGGCTTTGGAACGCGCGAATTTTATTTTGATACAGTACTCATGTTTCTATGCATTGCAAGTTTGTTTGCTAAACATTCATATACTAAATTTGTATGTATGTATGTGTGTATGCATGATTGCAATAATTTGAGTCTGGTAGATATATGTATATAAAACTAAATCGTTTAAAAGGTATTAAACACTGTTTTTTTATCGCCGTAAGGTGATCGAAAAACTATCAATGTTAGATACATAAATATTAAATATTATGTTAGTATGTATGCATTTCAGAAATATATTTCGAATAAATACAAAACAAATATCGAATCTTAAAAAAATTATATATACACGTCAGTGGGATAAATAGGAATTTTGTACGGTGTTTGTTTGGAATTTGTTTGATTTTTGATTTCATTTTTGATTTTGTTTACCATAATAAATATGATTGTTGTTTGAAGCTGGTTTTGAATTTTCAACAAATAACCGTAAAAACTTAATGCCGGGCCGTTGTTATGTTTTCGATTGTTTGATTTTGGTTTTTTTTTCTTTGGATTTTTTGATTGTTTCGAATTCGTTTTGGATTTTTGGAAACCGATTTTGTGTTTTTGCCAAGTATTCGTACATAGAATAACAGATATACTATAGTTCTGAACTTGTATGTATAATTTATGTATGTACATTAAATGGTTATAAAATAGGAACATATTACAATTTATGTAATTTACAACTCGCTATAGCGTTATGTAAATTCGCTATTAAGTGCCTTAAAAAACATTAAATATGTAGCTATGTATTACTTAAGTTGGCGCGAAATGTGTAAATTGCACATTTGCTATGCACTTATTTTTGCTAATAAATACTAATCGATTCATACTTTCATTTCATTAAAAAAAAAACATTTTTATTAAAACGATAAACTGAGAAGCTGCGAATAAAAAAATTAAGTGAATAACATACAAAATATGCAAATATAGTTATGTATTTATTTAAGTACCCATCTACATATGTTTGTTTGTACATTTGTGCATATGTATGTACATATTTCTGTATGTATGGTATGTATGCGCCTTGGTTGGGTCGGTTAAACAATTATGCGCCAGTGTTATCTAAATTATCATATAAAAAACGCATAAAGCTATTAGAAATACAATTACGAGTTCACAATGAAATATAAATACTTATGTACATATGTATGTACATACTAAGTGAAATTCTTAGACACACGAACACAACGGGCATCATGACGGTAGACTAAAAAGGGTATATTAGCAAAAATTTCTAATTGCATGCAGAGAATAAAATCAACGAGAGTGTAGATAAAATGGCACGTTGTATACATATGCCTGTACATATATTTACATATACATACATATAAAAGCGTAACAGCATTTAAGGAGTAATGAGAAATTTCACTTGTTTTTGTGTAGTTATTGAAACACCGGCGCTTACTGGAAATACTACTTGTGTACCGTTAACACGGTAAATGCATAAGTACATTTCACTTTAACCCAACCAACCTCAAATATGGAACGCGTATAAAACGCATAAACAAAAAGGAATAAAAGAAGTGAGGAAAAAAATGGCGGAAAAACAAAAATGGTTCATTTTTTATTTGTCATGGCCGGTTTCCACCGCCGGGCGCGCTACCATTTTGCCCACAATTTAAAGCAAACAAAACAAACAACAAAAAAAAAGTACATATACATATATACTAATAAAACTATAGTGAGTTAAGAGAAAGAGAGCACACATACTTAATAGTTGCAGTGCGAGAGAGCAAGTCTCATATTTATTTGTTTTTTCTTCTTTTTTTTTTCTTACAAAAATGCGAACAAAATACAATATTTTCTTTATTAAAATTAATTATATGTTATTATTAGAACAACAAATTATTTATGCATAATCGATTATAAAGTAATTAATGTCAAATATTTAATGCAAAGTACTAAAATTACGCAAAAGATAATGTAATTACAATTTGCAGTATACAATAAAGAAAATTTCAACTATTTTACTTACAATAATAATAAAAATTCACATTACTAATTATTACGTCGACAACCAAAAAAACAAAAAAAAAACATTAATGTTTTACACAAACCATACAGCAACATATGATTAAAGTATTGAAATTTACGAGAAAGAGATAGTCATATCAAAGAGAAAGACAGTGTGTGTGTGTGTGTGCGTGTGCATGTGTTCGTATGTTTACACACAAGAGTCAAAATCAATCAGGTGAAATTGGCAGGTAACAACATACAAATGTACATAACTAAGTATGGGTATATAAACAATACATAATGCAATTTAAATTTTTTTTAATGACTTTTTTTTTTGTTAAAATTGTAAAAATGCTAAAATTAAATGTTCTGTATGTACATATGTATGTATGTTACTGTGTAACGTAGTTGCTATTTATTTATTGATTTTTCTTTATTCTCAAAACAATTGGAACATACAATACATAGGTAGTTATAATTATGATAACGTTTAAGTTTAAACTAATTAATTTAACAATAAAAAGTACTTGTATGTATGTAGTAAAGAGTTGTAGAAAAAATGTATACCGCTAGCACAAAAACAACATTTTATTATCAAAGTACTTAAAAGTAGTAGATGTCGTAGCACATTTCTAAGGAACTTCCACTAGCTTAACAGTACATTTGTATGCATATATTTATGTATGTGTGTATGTATGCAGTGATCATTGTTTAATTATCTTTGTATTCTAATTAAACGCTTGTGGGTGGATGTGTGTGTGCGTTGATGCGGTTATGTGTGTGTGTGTGTGTTTTTTTTTTTTGGCATAAAAAGAAAATCCATATACACAGCACAATATTTATTAATAGTTACAAAAATTACATTTCTATGATTTAAGGATTGTAAATATTTAGTATGCTTGTTTATATGTATAGCATATAAAAAAATATTGATAAACTGCGTTTAAATATGTAAATACATATATGTAACTCTATATAGCCAGTTTTTACTATGCAGTATAGATGTATGTATGTTAATCTCTTTCTATTATTATTTTTTGTCTCTCTTAAACTTTTGCTTTATAATTGAAACACTCTTATTTCAATTGTACATTAAACTTACAAACTGGCTGCTGTGATTGTTTTTGTGGTTGTTGTTGTTGTTCTTGTTGTTGTTACTTTTAAATGTTGTTGATGCACTATTTACTTATTTACTTTTTTTTTCTTGTAATAAATTTGGTTGAAATGAATTTCTCACCTGGTAAATTTTGTAGCGGCTTGGCGTGCTGGGTGCCACGAGCGCTGGGACGCATTTGTCCCACCCCACGGACCCCCCCGGTTGCTGCCTGAGCCCCCTGAGCGGTGGCCCCCCGCTGAACTGCCACCGCCGCCGCCGCCGCCGCCGCCACCACCGCCGCTTGAGGGGCCCCCTGACGGCTGATGTTGCCACGGAGCCCAACGGCTCGGCCACGCGTGGCCGTGATTCCACGTCCACGACCAACCCCCTGTTGATGTTGTTGTTGTCGTTGTTGTTGTTGTGGTTTATTGTTGTTGTTGTTTTTTTTTAAATTGCGTTTTCAAGTTTGTGTGTGTGTATATATGTATATAGAAAATATGTTTGGTGGTGTACGGTTTCGTGTGTTTGTTTTTTTTTTTGTATTCAATTTGTGTGTAGTTGGTTATTCGGTTTGTTTGTTTTTTCGGGTTTGACAAATTTCGTCAAATTTATTAGCGAACCATATTTCGTTTGCGGATTGTAAACAAGTTGGTTGATTGGTGGGTCGGTTGTTTGGTTGTTTGGTAGGTTGGTAGTTCAATTGGTTGATTTCGGCCATTGCCATTTGGTACGCACGAACATTATGTATATAATACATTATGTACACATGATAATTACATACATTTTATTTTATATACATGAATCGCCAAGGTGGTAACCAAAGTTAACAATACAATTATTGGTTATTGGACAATAATGCAATGGTATGCGGTTTTCGTGTTGTTTTTTTTTTTAGTAAATGTTATTTGATAAACATTATTCGGTTTTTGATTTCGCGTGTACGGTTGTTGGGTGGTTTCCAATGATTCGAAATTTTCAAGGGGTATTTTCAAACATAATTCCGGCACATAGTTGAAATTTTTTTTCCAAATGGTGAATGTTTTTTTTTTGGTTAAGTCAGTTTGGAAAAGCAATTGTGAAAGAGGCATTATTAAAAAAAAAAAATTTAATAATAATAATTATGGGTGAATTCGAAATGGTTTCATTTTCAAACAAAAGGTATTGATTGCATAATAAAAGTTCGCAGTTGTTGTGCGCGTTTTGTTTTAAAAATTTTCAATCATATTTGTGGTGGTGATTGGTAAGTTTTGTTTTGTATTTGGTATTTGTGGTTTGACGAAAATATATATATAATTTTTTTAAGATGATATATTTGGTTTGTTTTACCGAAACATAAAAAAGAAAAAGAAAGAAAAGAAAAAATCGAAATTAACGCGTTAGATTTTTATGTTTAAAAATCAATTAATATGAATAATTATAATAAAAATTAATGTCTTTATAAAAACTTGTGAAAAGTATAAAAGCTTAAACGTAACAATTTCAAATTGAAAGCGACACAATTTGTACTCGGCAACTTGTGGTTTTAAATCTAAAAAGTCTCAAGTATTTCCAAATATTTATAACATTTTTATTGAATTTACTAAATTCCGTGATTAATTATGTAAATTTCGTAGATTTGTATGCATATTGACTTTCTTTTAAAGTCTCTAACATCAGTAAAATATTATTTGCGAAATATACTTACATATGTATAAGCTTAAATTCGATTATACTATATTTGAAAAATGTATGTTAAATATTTACGAGTAAAATTTACGTAAAATATAATTTTTGTTTGTTTTTTTTTTGCTAGCCTGCATTGAACTTTGGTTGCAATTGCAGTCAACACAAGCTAAATGCAAGTTACTCATAAATTTTTCATATAGTGTTTAAGTAATGTATCCTTTGTAATTTTGCATTTATGCAGGAATATAAACGAAATTTGCGATTGACACATTTTTTAGATTTGAAATTTTAATACTATAATTAATTTAGAAACTTTTTTTTCGTTGTATAATTTCGAAATATAGAAAAATTTTCAGTGTAAAATATTAAAGCGATATTTACGGGGCCATATTATAATAATTTTTATTAACTTATGCCAATATTTTAGATTTATGCATTAATGGTAGTTAAATGAAATCAACAAGCTTAAGGTTAGTTAGCTTAGGTTAGTGGGTAGCGGTGAGCACTTATGTATAAAATATAATAAAAAATAAGGTATAAGCAAAAAGCAAACAAAAAATATATAAAAATAAGTATTTTCTTTTCCAAAACCTACATTATTATTTCAAGGAGCCATAAATGTATGAGAAATGACTTACTATCGAACAATAAAATCGGTCATTTGAATAAAGTGAAAAAAACAAAAAGAAAAAAAACTTTTGACGAAGACCGTATTTGCGAAAATACTGTTGAAATACTTTAGTAAGTTTTATTTACCGATATTTTTTTTTTTAGCAATTTAGTAGTTGAATTAATCTTTATTTGTTTTAAAGTTTTAAATTCTAATAACTGCCTTGATCAATTCTTTTATGTATAATTTCGTAGTCTTTATATTTAGGAATCCAAAGAATTAAATTTATGATAAGAAGAATTGGACGAAGTTCTAAACATTAAATGGTTAGCTTTATGATAATACTTAAGAAAACTATAAACGATTATGTATATTTAGCTTTGAAATACACGAGTAAGTTAAATTTGCAATTAATACATTAACTTCTATTAAAAATTGCTTATGAAATTCAGAAGTGGAATAAGCTTTTTGTATTAATACTACGATCCCAAGGCAGCGATATTCGATACAAGATGGTAATTACATCTCTTATTCGTAATTCATTTTCCAATAACGAATCAAATAATAATTTGCTGAACAGAATTTTGAGTGCGAATTACTTATATGTTTTTTAATACATTTTTAAGTTCGATTTTTGATGCTGTTCAACCAAAAAGGAAGTGTTACCCAAAACAAAAATTTTGTTAATACACAATAACAGAAGCAAAACGATATGAACTAGAAAATTTAATAGAAATAGATGCTGCTCTTGAAGCAACACCATCCATCTTCTTAATAAGAACTATGAAGATATCGTTAATCTCTGGCGTGGTCCAACTTGCTAGAGGGGTTTCTTTATATCGAAGATGCCGAGAATAAACCACGCACTCTGAACTTATGTACAATTGTTATTTATTGTTAATACCAGCAGCCACAGGATTAAAAAAATATAACTTCCAATCGAATTACGAATGGTTAATTAGCGAATAACTAAGATAGCGAACACATACTTTTATACGTAATTCGCCGTGCCTTTGGGAACGTAGTATAAGACTCAATTCGATTTGTTTTAGGTGCTAACGGAACCCGAATTAAACTACATTTGTCTGAAACGCTAATCGAGAATATATGGTACATATGTATAGATAAATCTCGTTAAATGATTTAAGACCGCTAGCTGAGTTGTACTCGTATTGTTTTGGAATAAGAAAACTGTTCAGAAATTACTGAGGTTTTATTATTTTCTGATCAAAAACCTTTCTTTTTATGTGTTTAATAAAACAAACTTTAGGTTTCTATTATTTATTTATTTGGTTGCAAGGTTTATCTATAAGTGGTTGCGCATTACGCATGTCCGCTTTACTTCTCTCACAAAATTTAGCAATCATCTGATTATTCTTGAAGTAGCTGGGTGGGGATACGACGATGCACAGTTGAATTATTCAAGTGATAGTAAATGTGCAGAGAGAAGCATTGTTTGAACTTGGTTTGATTGACGCTTCCATAAAAATATAGCTCCTCTTAATTCTTTACATGTAGGTTTGAAAAAAGAAAAAAAAAACTTTTTTTATTAGCACACTTTGATCAGCTCTAGTATTTTCCATAAGAACTTGTTGCCTTGTTGCTAATTAATTATACATATTTATGTATAAACATACGATTATATAAGCAATTAATTAACAATAAAATTGTTTTAACATACTTATTTAAAGTAAATATCGCAAGTTTTGATAATTTCATTTGTTTTTTTTTTCAAAAAACTTGGTAGATACATCTTTATATCATTTTAGCATAATCATAGCCATCAATTTAGCAACCTATTCGTTTGGCATAGAAATGCAAAAATTATAAAAATATCTACAAAGCAAATAAGCATCATCAAATAAACAAAAAGCTCTCTAATTTATTTAACACAAAAAGCACTTAAACTAGAAGTTTAAAAATTAAAATTAACAAATAAAAGCATTAACAAATTAAAAGTGTTGATGTTTTCGTTGTTAATAATGTGTATTGCAATAACCGAAAAGTAACATTTTTAGTAACTTAAGGCACAGTAGAAACACGAATGTTCAGTGAAAAAATGTATGCTGGAGTGGAATTTGTTTGTTTCTACGGCGGTTTGTTTAGTTTCTTACATTACTATTAGAGGGTGGGTGCACATTAGGGTTGACACTCACAGGACGGAATCTCAAATATAAATAATTAATATATATATATATTTTTTTGTGAATGTAAGTTTAAAAAATTAAAAATGCTAGTTGATTAACTAATGCTAGACGAGGTTTCAAAAAAGTATCCCTGAAAGCATGAATGAGGCCAAAATTTTGATGCCAGGTAGTGATAATTTTGAAGTTTTTGATGATGTTTTCGCGCTGTCGTTGCAGTTGGTTGTGTTAGAAATGTGTTGGAGTGTGACTTTGTCGTTATCCGTATGCGTGTACTATGTTTTTTTGTTTTGCATTAAATTTTGTATAAGCCAAAAATCAAAGAAAATTTATGATTAAAATAAAAGCGTGAAAAGATAAATAAAAAACACAAGTTAAAAAAATATAGTTATGTTTCAGCACTACTAGCGAATCTATTAGAATTTTTGAAAAGGAAAAGCAACTAATTTTACCACTAACAATAAGCGAACATGAAAATGAGCATTTCAATAAATGTCCGGCCTTAAATGCCAATTGTTTTAAACGATTTGTAAAAAAATATACTTCGATCTTTTGAAAATATTCCGAGAAATTTTGAACTGTAAATATTGTTAAAAATAGCAGGTGTTGAAGTGCCTGGAGTTTAGAGAAATAGTAAATATAGTGGTAATGTAGTAGTGGAAATAGTGTATGTACATATGTATGTATGTGTGTATATTAATAGTTGCAGTAGCAATGGTAATAGTAGTAGAAGTAGTAGTAGTAGTAGTAGTAGTAGTAGTAGTAGTAGTAGTAGTATGAGTAGTAAGTTGTATTAGAAGAATGTAAGACCCACCACATTGTTTCTGGCCGTTCTCTGCAGTCCACCAGCGGGTCCACCAGTTGGCAATGGTGTTACACCGCTCGGTGGATAATCAAAGAAGTATTCTCCATCATAGGTGCGATAAAATTCGTCGTAATAGGATTCATTGTAGCCGCCACGATAATCCGAATAACCATAAAAGTCGTAATCATAATCTATAAATTGGGAAAAATTTTGCTGTGGTATTCTTTTCGTATTTCTTTCAACTCTTTCTTCTAAAAAAAATTATTTAGAAACGTTGGCAAAATTTCGAAAATTACAAAAACAACAAATTAAAGAAAAATAAAAAAATTAAAAACAATTTAGAAAAAACTAAGATTTTATATAAATATGTTATATTTATGCAAAACGAACATTTATAGCAATAGCCTTTCGTTGGGTAAACCGATTTAAAGCATTTAAAAATGCCGCTCCTAAATCACATTGCTTAAAAACTTTGAAATAAGCGATTTCTTTTCATGAATGGCAAAAAAAAAAAATAACTAAGAAGCTAATGAATAATTGATAAGTATTTGACTGTGAAGGTGCTTTCAAAGTGAACTAAAGGTTTGAAATCAGACGTTTAAGCAATTTAATAATGACGACAAAATATGATACGAAATACACCAGTTTTTTGCCATAATAGCTGTACTCAATGAAGAAAAACATAAATTGTTGAAATATTCTGAAGGTATAACTTTTTCTTAATATGGCTTGAAAATAGTTCCAAAATAGAAATGTATACTCATCGTTGATATTATTATATTTAGCTACTGCTTTAACATTATCAGTTAAAATGACATAGTGAATATCAGACATTATGAGTATGTAAGGAGTTAAAATGTCGGCTGGGAGCCTACGATGATCAAGCCAGATCAATTGACGATCTCTTCGACATCTAAAATTTGAACTACAGCCGCGAAATGTTATCGTTTTTGTTTGACGAATTTCGAAGAATTGATTTCGGTTTTGTGTAAAAATAATTGACTGAAGGTCTTGTTAGTCTCTTTGGAAAAAGTAACAGTATTTCTTGAATGAATATTAAGAACTTTAAAGAATGCGTTTCGGAATTCAGGGCATTGGCTTGCTGGAAGCATTGGCCTCTTGGGAAAATTGGTTGAATTTGCAAAATTGCTTTGTACGGTTCGCTAATCGCTACAATACAACTCTGTGGTTTCCGAGAGATCTCAGTAAGCTTAGTAAGAGCATTAAACTTGACAACCTGACTTATTTTTAGCTCTCAGTTTTGACCAAAACGCAAACATACATTTGTACATACATACATGTTTATATACGAAAGGCTTCGCTATAAAGATTTGCTAAAATACCACATTTTATTGAAAATTAATTTTTTTTCTTTATTTACAGACTAAAACTAACTACATACGTAGAATTTTAATCAAAATTATAAATACTCTAAATCAAAAAAAAAAAAGTACAGGTTTTTGAAGCTACAAATCATGAGTAACTAAAATAAACTGTTGTAATTGACTTTTGTTTTTTTTTTTTGCATGATATGTGGCGCAGAAACTTCAATTTATATATATAAATTTAAAAATTCGTCCGGCGTGTTGTAGTTTACAAGAAGTAATGGTCCAGATGTATTATACCCAAATATGTGTTCGTATATTTGTAGTGTACATTTTCTTAAAAACCAAATAGCGCGGCAGACCTCGCTGTATTTGCTCAGGAACGCTTTTCTTATACAACGAATTTTCAGATAACTTTTTTAAGGGCTGTGGTCTTATAAACAACTAATTTGGATGGGGAACAAATGAGGTTTGTATGTACATAGTATATAATATGTGTTTGATAGGGATATTTTAGTTGTTGCAATTTTGGATTAGCGTTTTGTTAATCTATTCAATTAAAGAACTTTGCTATGAGCTTTTTTGTTTTTATTCCATTTTGCTAGGGAAAAGCGTAATTTATTTCGTGTTTCGGTAACGTTTTACTTTTAGGGTATTCACAGTGAAGCGTATGCTTGGTTCTGCAAAAAATTAACTACTTACCGGTGGTGTTAGAACATCAAATAGTATACGGGGTGCTTAAAATTCACTATACGTAGAGGCATTTGAAACATTTAATGTAGTAAAGAGAAATGTATCGCTAAAATTACTAAACATTTAAATATTTAGTTACTGTATTCATTGTTTTGTTGAATTTGAGTTTGAGTTGAAGTTGAATAAAACATTTAGAAAAGAAATTCTTAAATAATTTAAATACATATATTGTATTATATAAAATGGAATAAAAACAAATGTATGTAGAGGTTACAAAGATTAGCGCAGTATTACGAAAAACACCAAAAACATGCAGACTGTCTAAGAAAACTAAAAAAAAATTCACACAAAACTGATGAAAAACTTAAATGGACAAACACATTTTATAGCTCGTAAATTTTGGATTTATGTTTTATTTTTGTTTTTTCAAGTAAAAGTGCAATATTAATTTTGATAAAATGAATTATAGAGTTATACTAGTGACAAACACACCGATTACAGAAGAAGCTTAATATTTACGCAATTTTGCTTTCATAAAGAAATATAATGTTTATAATATGAGGATATATTTTGTGAAAACTAATGAAAAATGCTTGATTTATCTGTGGATTTAAAAGCAATTTGCAAAAGCAAGGCATCGGGTGAAGGTTAGGGAATAATAGGTGGTAGATAAACAACAAAATAAATTGCTAAGAGAGGATAGGGGAGATAGGGTTGTTAATTGTTAGTAGTAACTTAAAAAATTAAGAAAAGTAATAAATTTTGTAGACAATTTAAGAAAGAAAGAAATACAACAAAAAATAGAAAGCTATATAAAACCTATAGAATATAACATTCTTCAATGTATAATTTAATTTTGTCTCGACACAATGACACACATGCGTACATGTACAAATGAATGTACATAGACTTTCGAAAAATAAAGCCATAAACGATTTAGTGCTTCTAATCAGTTCAGCTTTAATTGAAAACATAGGTATGTATATTTATATTCAATTTGCTACTACTGATAGGGTTTTAAGCGGCGTTCAGACATCACTTTTATTGAGAAAATTAAAATTAAAATTGTCTATCATGCCATTTATGAAATTCGAAAATGTTAATTCTTACCGTTTTAGCATTTTTTTTTTTTTCAAAGTTTATTAACCATGTAAAATCTTATAGTTTAGCAAATTGGTTGCGTATGATACAAGGCTAACGCTTGTTTCATAGTTTTTATATAAAATATTCAGTGCTTGTCAAGAGATCTTCAGCAGATCGTAGGAATGAAAAATTTTCGATTTCCAGAGCATTTCATATTCACTCTTATTGTGAGTTTCGCCCGAAAAAAAATTCTCCTAAAATGTATGCTAAGCGCACAGTACAAAGTTAAAGATTTCGGGCGAAAATTAAACTCACGATGTGGGTGATTGTGTGTTTTCAATATAAAAATTTATTTAGTAATTGACCGAATTAAGCGCTTGCTGAACTTTTACTTTTGCCAAAAGTCCTCAGAAACGAATGCATGTTATTATGTACTATGTACATACATATGTATGTACAATTGTGCGCATGTATGTCGATAATAAGTTTGTACTGTAATTGAAATCACATATGCGATAAATACTGTTTACTTTGCCTAGCGAAATACGAGTTTATAGTATTTTATATTATGGCTGCAATTGTTATGATTGCTTCTGCTTTACGCCTGCTTTTTTAAGCTTGCTTCGAAAAATTTCCAATCGGTAAATGGGTAGTTAAGTATGAGTGTAAGTATGTATGTCAACTGCAAATCTAATTTTACGCCATTCAGCGTATTATCCTTTTTCAAGTATTCTTTCGCAATTGATTTTAGTGAGTAACATTTTATTTAATTTCAATTTAATTTTTTTTCTTTTTTCGTTTTTTTTTTGTTATTTTTGAAGATGTAGTATGTAACTAATAAATGTAATTTACTAACATTAAAAAAAATACATGATAAATATTTATGTATATAATAGTATAGCCCATCAAAGTTCTACATAAGTATTTATTTCGTAGACATTTACACTAAGTTAAATAATTATTAATTGTTGTAAAAAACGCATTTCGACTTACCGTAATCGCGTGGAATTGGTGCGCGCAGCGGTATTCGTGGACCACCAGGCAGGCGCATTGGTGCAGTTAAGGACATCATGTTGGGATGTGTAGGCGACAAGTTTCTGTATGGAGATAATTGTTCATAGCTAATATGAGTTAAAAATTTACAAGTGCACACACACAAACACATGGGAACAACACGGACGGCGGTTGCGCGCCAATGCAACATTATATGTATATATTATTTTTTCGTTGTTTTTGTTGGTTTTTTTTATTTAATTTTTTTTTTTTTTTTACATATTTGTCGGTTTTTGTATTGTTTGTATTGTTGGTATTTGCATAAGTTGTTAAACATGATTCATATGTGAACGAGCACAAAAGTTCGATTAAGTGAGTTTGTTTGAGTTTAATTAAGTGCGCAGTGAAAAAGAGGGAGAGAGAGAGAGAGAAGAGAATATAAAATTAATTAAATAATTGTACATTGCTATTAAAGGTTTTACGAGTACAAGAGGTTAAGGACGAACGACCATCTAATGAAGTGGTGACAATCAATTTCGTTTCATAAATCCGAAGCTACCGCTAACAAATGGGCAGCATACAACCAATGTATGTATATAGGAGATATGTGTATCGAGTATTCACAAATTGGTTAGTTTGGTTTTAGTTTTTTTTTGTTTTTGAATTTGTTTTGGGAAATTTTCATTTTTGAATTTTGACACTCCAAATGTGGGAGGAGGGGGGTAAACATTAGTGTACATATACATATGTAAAAGATATGTGTATGAGTATTTAATTTTTGGTTTGTTATTTTTATGCAGCATGCCTAGTTAGCGCTCTCACTTACCCGACAATGCCGGGACGTCCTTGCATCATTTGCATCATGCGACGTTCGCGTGCGCGTAGAATTTCCTCCTTCTTCTTCTTGTCTGATGGTGGTTTGGCCAGCGATACCTGCAAATTAACGATATGCATGCGTTAATTGTATGCGTCAAACGTGAAATTTTGTCTCTGGAAATGCTTACCTCAATATTTGAAGAGCCGAGCTCTTTGCCGTTGAGGCCGCGCATTGCAATCACGGCACTATCACGATCTTCGAAATGTACGAAAGCATAGTCTTTGATTTTTTTAACGCGTTCAACTTTGCCAAATTGCTCGAATTGCTCCTAATTAATTGTTAAAAATAAATGGTTGGTGTTAGAACAGTATATTACCATGAAAAACGAAATAGTAATATTTGTAGTAAAATATCAAAGAAATGTATGTACCTTTAATTTCTCCTCACTAACGTCTTGTGTCAAATTTCTCACGTACAAAACTTTCACCTTTGACATTGTCTGCTCGTCTGGTTCCTCCTGCGGATCGGCCCAATCGACAATGATATCACATCCCCAAACCTAAATAAAATAATGTCTTTAGTTCTCAATTTGCCATTTACAGGTGTGATTTTTATTCGATTGAAATTGAAAATTAATTTTGAACTTGGAAATTGATTGAGCAATGAAGTTAAAAAACGAAATGACATAATTTTCTTATTATTTTGCAAAATTCATAATCCTTTAACATAATAGTTTTAGGACAGAATTGCGTGGAATATTTGAAACTTATATTTCGAAACATCTAGTTTACATAACAATTGTCTTTGAAAACAGTAAGGGGATTCACAAGATGCCGTAATATCATAAAATCATAGAACTATTTAAATCATAGAACTATTAAGATTCCAAGTTATGTTATTTAATTTAATGTTTCTGCGCAATATAAAATTTTATAACTATAACGAAACATTGGTATAATTGATTTATGTGAAGACAATTTGCCTTCTATTGAACCAAAAAAGTAGTGAACAGTTTGAGAAACACTTGAGAGTAATATGGAGGTTTTCAGACTTCGGTGTTTCGCACGCTCTACTTATTTCCCTTTAGATATACCAAAGTCTTCTCGTTCGGAGCCGATTGAGGTGAAAAGGTATAAAAAGTGTGTAGATACCGTCGTACAAAGACGAATTCATGCAACAAATTTTTTATATTTTTCTTCAAGCGCCCAGTTTTACAATTAATATTGAAAGAATTTTATTTTTTTGTGACCCGCTTTCGAGTCCAATGAATGTCAAATGGTCTAAAAATGGGATTTTTCTCTCTATTAACGACTAGAGACTGCTTACTGAGTTCCGGAACGAATTGCTTAAATTTTCTAACCAACGGTGGTCAGCACCTAAATACGTAAAATCCCCGCTTGTTGAATCAATCAAACAAGATTTCGCTTTCGGGCACGCTCAAAATAAAAATTATAACGTGAGTTGCTGTTGTACATACTAGTAAGTAATTCTCGTTTCCTCGCCGTGAACGGCAGTAAACCTTCCGAACTTTTCATTGTGACATTTGAAAGTGTTGTAATTCATTGACGTGTTTTTTTTTATAATTTTTATACGTTTAACAGTTTTATTTGCCACTTACCTTGATTCTTCCCGTGCCAAGTCTTCGTTTTGCCAGCGAGGCAGCTTTGTGAGACTCATATTCCAGAAAACAGAATCCACGATTTTTCTTCTTGTCATCGGGTGAACTGTAGATGATCACTTCAATAAGGCCAGCTAATGTGTGCGCGCAACAAAAATATAAAAAATTGAACAAAAAAAAAACAACCAAACACAAATAAATTAGTAAAAAATAAGTAATTACTAAGTAAATTCAATCGATATGGGAATAATATGCGGAAATTTATTAAAAAATACAACAAATAATTATTGTTATAACATATACTATGTACGAGTATGTATAGAGAGTGAGAGATAAAGAAGTTACTTCTGTACACTCTCGTATTGATTGTTCGTTGAAAATAATGCAGAGAGAGAGAGAGAGAAGAAAAGCGCAGAAAATTGCAAAATTTTACATCACAAGCATTAGGCAGGAGCGTTGTTATGCAAAATAGTGAATTTTCACGCTATTCAATTGTATTACTCGATAGACAACAATAAAATCAATTGCACAAACATAAAAATGACATTTAGGAATGTGCAAAATGCCTAAAAAATTATTTTTTTAACAATTTTATTTGCATTTTTAATTAACTTATGTTAAATGTTATTATTGTGAAAAACCAATGCCAAAATTCGTATGCCTTTTGCATTTTTTATTGCATATAAATTTCCATTTTTTTTAGTACACTTCTTTTATAAGTTATAATAATTAAAGTCCCAACAGCAAAATAAACAATAAGATCACAAAGGCACATCTAATCAAAAAAACAAAAACTTGTGTCGATTCGTATATGCTTATTAACGGTTTTTTGCGCATACATACAAATAAATTATTTTCGTTTACAATTTTTACATACATATAACATATTTTTGATATACATACATATCTATAATTATAAGTAGTTTTTCGTTTTTATTATACATACATAATCAAGTTGGATTTTCTTAAACAAACAGAAACTAGAGACACCAAGTGAAACCATAGTATCCAAAAAGAAAAATATATGTTTATACCATTTATATTTGTATGTATGTATGTAAGTATGTGTGTTGTATATAAAACACAAATGAAACAAATAATCACATTATAGGTGTTCTTATAGGTATATAAGTATGCATGTAAGTATGTATTGAATATGCACGAGTAGTATATAATATATTTATGTATGTACTATATATGTTTAAAAACGGAATCACATTTAGGTTTTTATGCAAAAAAAGTGGGTATTTAAAAGTACTGTAAAAGCTTTGGTTAAGCTTTTGTTGAAACGGGGTTTGGCTTTAAAACCAATATGTATCTATGTATGTATGTATTATATTTTTCAAAACAATTTCAGCGTCTTAGGCGCACTTTACATGAAAGCTAAATTTTGATTGCCAATCAACTTGTTGTAATTTAGCCGAGTTTTCCAAAAAGGCTTGCATATATTTTTTTTTTTATACATACTCATTAGAGGTACTAAGTACACATTTAACAACAGAAAGTAATTTTTGTTTTCTTTTTTTATGAATTGAAGGAAAATCATTATTAGAAGAAATGTACAAAGGCTCGTTTAGAACGCTAATTTTATTCTGATTCTTTAAGGGTAAAGGAGTTTGCTGGGACTTCATGAGAGGTAAGCAAATTGTATTTATTTATAAATAAATATTTAATAGTATTTCTCCAGTCATTACCATTTTATTTAAAAAATTCATAAAAACAAATTAATGCAATGGACCGAATATTGTGAGAGGCCTTTTTTTAATATTAGGTTTGTGTTTCATCAACTAACTTTTATTGATCTTGTTCAACTATGTTATATTTGAAATGTGAAGACAGCTGGCAATCATATTCGTAATTTGAAATTACTCATTAAGAGCGTTAATTTCCTTAACTTATAAAAATTGGTTGATCCACTTTATTTTTTCGAACATGAATACGCAATTTAATTAACGCATAATAAACTCAAAGTAGGGGGGAAGAAAGAGATAGAAACACAGACACAGAGAAAGAGAAATATATATATAGAGGGAGAGAGATTGAAAGAGAGTGAAAGGTAGAGTGATAGGTATAACTGAACAACTTAAAGCGTGAAACAAGTAGTAGTTACATATGTATGTATGTACTTGATCCATTTTACAACTGAAGCTAGACAATTATTTATTGTTTTTATATAAGTATGATTTCACAATCTTTTTAATAGTGGTGGTTCGATTAAAAAAAAAGTAATAATTTTGGTGGTTAACAGGCAATCGTAACTCAGTACTCAAAAATTTTGCGAACAATTATTAATTTACTGTTTTTGTTGCAATTGTATGTTTTCACTAGAATACAAAAGTTGTTATGGAATTAAGTTTACCGGAGAACAAGTTGTCTTTATCCGAAATATATTTTGAACTGTGTATGCTTTAACATTATTTCGTTCCATTGTTCGTGTTATTCAGAGTTACGATTGTGCTTGTCTTTTGGTTTAAAGGAGTCTGGAGTGATGCAATGACACATTTGAGCTCAATCTTTTAAATATGTAATATGCACTTACATTGTATTGTATGTCTATGCATCTTACATACAATATACCACATACATTAACACTTCTTCTCATTGGAATTTGTATCTACATTTAATTAAGTAGTTGGTTTATTTTTCAAATCATTTAATTACGGCCCAAAGAGCCACTGTTTAAAAAACTCCCTTTATATGTATATGGATTTTGTAAAGAAAAGCCTACTTTGCCCCGGAGAGTGCAAAACAATTCATTCAAATTCAAATAAGTCAAGGAATTATGGAAATATGCCTTTAATAATCGATTTGTCGCCATCTTTGCATTTTCATTCGCCAGGTAAAATCTCATAATATGAAATTCCGCTATATTCTATAACCGCCGCATTTTCTGCTGCAACATCTGATCATATATAAATAGCTCGTCTTTTCTGCGATCGTGAAACTAATGATAATCCTCAGATTAATTGGAAGCTATTTTGGTTTTTGTTTTAATAAAGGACACATCCTTTCTGATTTTGCGGAAAATTTCAATTTTCTTACTCAGATTACATTAGAAAACTAGAAAACTCATATTACAGATATTATTAATGATACATTGCGAGTGACTTTATTTTCTTTAAGCCTTCAAACAACTAAGTTGTCATCATCAAAATAGAAAAAATAAATTACACGTTTGAAAAGCTCTTTTAAAAACCAGCGCATTTGATGATTAATTTTTTAACGCTTCATCGCATTTCTTAAACTCTATTATATATGATTGCTTGTACAATATGTTTCGTTATAAATTTAATTTGCACACATAATATTTTTGACGAAGTTACCGACTTCGTTGCACAAAATATTTAATTGGATTCATAAGATATAAGCAAAATCGTTGCCATTCCTGTAAAATTCAGCATAGTAATTTTTTTTAATATAAATTTAGTAAATAATTATCTATGTAGCTGACATTTTTTATACAATATGTATGTATACGTAGGTATTTACTAATTTTTAATACTTAAACATTTCTATATTTGTAGTTCTAAAGTTAACTTGAGCTGTTACCGTTGCACCACCACTTCTTCTTAAGGAGTCTAAAACTATAAAAAAATGGATGAATAAGTGTTTAGTATGACGAGCTGGCAACGCCGACTCTTCAAACTTTAATTTTTTCAATTTCCTGATCAACTAATAAAAATTTTTAAATTTTGGCAATGATTTTTCAATGTTTAAATTTTTAGCATATTTTAGATTTTGATTGGTTTTTTTGCGCTAATTTTTTATTTTTTAGATAAAGTTGTTAGCTACAGTTTTTCTTTTAGTTTAGTAATTTTATACGTTTTTCAATTTCAAAAAAAATTTATATAATTTTTGTTGTATTTTTCAATAATTTCCTGACTTGGAAGAGGGGAATAAGTGCTGCACACACACATATATAATTTTGCACCATCGTAAAAGCTCAAATGCAAGCACCAAACTGGTAAACATAATATTATAGTGAGCGACAAATGTCTCACTTGTGGCCACTTGTATTTGTGATTTTACGCTGGCTTATTTTACAAATGAAATGGTAGTAGGGGTTTTTTGGCAGCATTTTTAAGCGAAAATTGCAAAACAAAAATCCAATTCGTTTCAATTTCACAGCTTTTGCCCGTCGCAAGCGCACATCACCCCATTGGTGTGCTTTTACAACTTTAAGCTCAGTTAAGAGACTTTAATGGCGCTTACCTAGGATCAATTTTGTTGTTGTTATCAGTATGATTTACACACCAATTGCAAAATTTTATTCATGTACATATGTAAGTAATTCCAATAAACATATAAAATAGTCAATTCACTTTGTTGTTGTGTATTCTGCAACTGTCGCTAACAAAATGAGCTTTTTTTCTTTTTCGAAAATTGCCAATTGTTACCGTGAACCAATTTTTTGCAGTTTCAATATGGTGTATTGCGAATTGAAGGTGAATTATGTGAGTAGGAAAATCATGCATGGCAGAAATTATTTGTATGTATGTAGCTCGCTTTCGACTCACATTAACCATTATCGAATCTTACAAAAAATATATTTTTGTTTTAGAAAAATTTTAATTCAATTATTGAATGTGTAAAAATTCAATTAATGGTGTTGGTTATTTAGTGGTGAGTTTTGGTGGGAGAACTGTTTGAGGTTAGGGAGTGGATGTTAAGATTGTTTTTTTTTTTTGTTGCTGAAATAGCCTCAAATTGTGTTGAACAGGAGGTTTGGATGGGGAGGAAGGGTGTATAAATCAAGTGTCGTTTTTGACTGGTCATTTTTCATGATTTTGAAATATACCACTTACGTGCGTGTTTCGTAAATTCCTCAATTAATTCCTCACGATCTCTATTCTTAGGAATATTGCCGACAAAAAGCCGGTGATTGTTAAATGATATCGTAACACCAATCTTTTTGCCTTTCCGAATTTCAAAATCATTCAGCTGGAATTGTCAAAAGTTCACACAAAAATATTGTATTTTGTTTATTTTTTGTTTTTTTTTAGAAAATTTTGTAACGTTTGGTTTTGTATGGGTTCAGGGAATTTTTCTGTTTTTTTGTTTTCAATTTCTCTTAAAAAAATTTCAAATTTGAAATAGTATACGTAATATAATATGAGATATATGTATTATGTAGGTAATTATAGATAATTTTGCTTTAGCTTTTGAAGAATCGTGCCAAATATAACTTAATTAAATGTAAAAAAAAATTACAAGTTCCAGAAAAATTCTAATTTGTGGTATAAAGTGATTAAGGAAGGATAAAATATATTACTTAAATAAATGATTTATGATTATCGTATGCATGTAAATATGTAAGAATGTTCAACAGTCTAACGTTTTCCGCTTAACCAAATGAAAATGGTGTAATAAAAAAAACCAAAATGTTTATGCTCCCAATATTTCAGCTACTTAAATTGTTAATTTCAAAAAAAAAAAAACAAATAATTGTTTGTATACAAACTATTTAGGCACAACGTAGAAAACGCAAAAAAAAAATTGTATGTATATTCGAACTTATTGAGTTTAGTAGAACAACAATGCGTTTAATGGCGAAATTGATTATTGTTAAATATGTATTCAAATAATTCCAATATGTTCAACACTTTAACTCTACGAATGAGTGAAGTACAAATTAACATTATATAACGGAAAGTATCTAGTATAAAAATATGCAAACTCTTCTCCTATTTATGTATATATAAAAAAAAAGAAATGAAGTAGTGTCATTTTAAAAGTATGTTTCTGCGTACTACCAATTTCTTTAAGAGTTTTCCCTCTTTACCCTTGGACAAACTCACTATAAATTGCTTTAAAGCATACTACATTCCTGACTTAAATTCAATTTCTATACCGTTTACATTTTTTCTTAACTCACATCAGTTCAAAATAAAGAATTTGCACGTAACAACAGGCAGGTGGCTCCGTATGTATTTTATTTATTTATTAAGCATTAATATTTTTGTATAATTATAAAAATTTATTTTTGTGGTATGAGTATGGTATGATATCGCAGTTTAACTTCGAGAAATTAGACCTTAGAAGAAAATGTAATGATCGTCTATTATTTACTTGACATCAATATACTGAAATCAGTTCCTTAAGTTGACAGAAACTTGATTTAGTTAAAAAAAATTGTTTGCAATTTTTCCGTCCTGCGGTAACATGTATGTATGTTTGTATGTATGCACTTATTTTTTATAATTTGTTCATTTACTTTTTAACGCTCTTTTATGCATATCCTATTTTTTGCACTTTTTAATTGATTTTTCTTCCTTGTCTCTTAACATATCCTCAAACTATTAGAAGCTGCTATTAGACGATATTTTATGAAATTGATAAAAATTTGAAAATTTTGTTGGTTAAAACGAATTTAGTTAGTATGGCAATTTGTCAGAGATTAGCTGTAATGCATTTTCATAAGGATTTTAATTTAATAAAATCGAAATTTAAGAAATTTAACTTCAGTAAAATATGAATGCCATAGTTCATTATAAGTTAGATATTACTTTCATATGTAAATTAGCAAAAAAGGTATCGCCTTTAAATGAGTGAAAACTTTTTGAAAATTATTGCAGTATCTAATTTTTATTTATGCGAAGATTTTTTCTTATCTAAAATCGTTGGTTTTCACTTATTGATATTGATGCAAGACTAGTTTTTCAGTGCCAGCGAAAAAATTAAGTTTACTTTCAACTCAATTTTAAATAATTTGAAGAATAATTTGCATAAAAAGTATTTTTAATTACTTGAAGTACTTAAGAAGAATTTTAAAATTTATCAAGCACTTACTATTAACTGATAGTTTTGGGTAACCCTGAATATACAAACCGACAAAAATAGATTATACATTATTAATACCAAATTAGAGATTTGGGTTAAAAAAGGTCATTGATTCGATTCATCGAATTCTGTAATTTGGTAGAATCTCAAGCATCAAAATTTGAAACTAAAATGACAGAACTCAGTAACTTGGTATAATCTTGGTCTCGGTCTAAAAATTAACTAGAATCATCTTTTCCTCGCTTTAACGTTTTTTTTCTTTTGTTTTTATTTTAATTTTTTGTGACCTGCTCATCACCAAGTCACAATTTATGTCCAAAATCAGTAACTTGGTATAATCTCATGTCTCAAAATGTGAGACTATGAGCTAAAGATTATTGCAGTTCCTCACTCTCACGTTCTTCGCTTTTGTTTTTATTTTAAATTTTTTGTGACCAAGTCACAGTTAGTGACTTTATTTTGAGACTAGAGGCTTTATTGTGAGTCTTATAAAATCCAACTGGTATCAATTTGCGACTTTTGTCTCTATTAGAGACTGATACTGATACATTAGGCCAATTGCCTAATGACAATTTAAAAACTTTATTTTGATACCAATGAGTGTTAACTGGTCTAAAAATTTTATTTGTTTTTCTCTATACGAGACCGATATTGCTTACTGAAATCCAGCATAAGCCTTATTTTTTATTTTGTCTTCATAAATTAATGTTTAAATGTCTAAGGCTTTGCTTTGTTCCTAAATACTTTATTTTGAAACTAATGAATATCAAATGGTATAAAAATGCAACTTTTGTCTCTATTAAAGAATCACTCTGAATTTTGTACATCTATTATTATCATGTATAAATCAATTGGCTTTACATTTATTTTACTTTTAATATCAAGAGAGAGCGCGCTTGAGCTGATATACTCGTATTCTAAAAACTGTATTTGTATGTATTTTTTATTTTAATACGATTTTGTACTCAAAATTTTTCTTCTATATTGATAATTCAAAACATGAATTTAAATAGTTTATTTTAAAAAGTTTTTCATATTACATAAATATCAGTTATCCACCATTAAGCGAAATTTGTTCAAAACAACTTATCTACAGACTTTCTTTGAATAAATAATGCTTTTGAGCTGATGTGTTACAATAATTGGAATTGTATTTTTTAATACTTGTTTTATCTTCTATATATGATGTGATGTGTATATTTTCGCTTCAAATATTAAATTTAAATATTTTGTTTGAATAAATTATAATCGAATGAAATATTTTTTATTCACGATTAAGCGAAGTTAGCGCAAATCAATTGACCTAAATGACTCCTGACAACTGAGCTAATCATACAAAAGAAATACATAGTATGTAAGTACAAACGTACAGTGGTTCACAGCTTATTTCAACCAGCATGCGTTTAAAATTGTATTTGATTATAACTTTTAACCTAGGCCTTACATGGGAAAACTTTAAATGCAAATCGATAGACTAATATGTCTACTATTCTAAACTAAGTGAATTTATTTTCATATGCTTGTTTTCGATAACTTTTTAATATAAAACTTAAAAATAGTGCAAATTACAATGTCACAGCTTATTTCAACCAGCTAAAAAAATATGAAAACTTAGATAAGGTTCGATTAAGTTTTGGTTGGTTCAGTAGTTTGTATGTCCTCCTTTCATCTCTATGACCGATTTCAACCTTTTTGGCATCGTTTGCACTAACTTCCGAGTTGTTTCGGGACTAATGTTTCCCCATTCCTACACTACAGCGTTTTTCAGATCGTTTTTGCACGTAATTTTGTGTTTGTGAATATTTTGGTCTAATATTGCCAATCAATTTTCGATCACATTCAAATCAGGTTTTTGAACCGGCGGAGTCATTAAGTGGGGGCAGTTCCATATAAGCCACGACTAAGAAATGCCCGACTTATGTTTCGGGTCATTTTCTTAATAATAAAGAAAATGTGAACGAATGCCAAGATTTTTCGCACTTTGAAGCAGATTCGCTTTCAAAATATTAAGATACAATGTTTTGTCCACCGTATCTTCAATAAACGTTATGTTGCCATCGCCCGCTGCCGACATACAGGCCCAAACCATGACGTGTCCACCTCCGTGTTTCACTGTCGCCTTCAAGTTTTTACTCTGCAGCTGGGTATTTGGCTTGCGCCATGCATAAGACGGTCCGTCGGACCCAAAAATATTAAATTTTGACTCGTCAGCAAATACCACTTGCTTCCAGAAGCTGCAGTCCTTATAAATATGATTTTTTGCAAATCGAAGACGACTTTGTTGAATTTTTTTACTAATGAAGGGCTTTTTTCGTGCTATCCTGCCATTAAACCTGTATTTGCGCAGCACTCTCCGAACCGTTTCTGTACTGCTTGATTTTTCCAACTCGCTGGTTATCTGATTTTCCAGTTTGGGGTCCTTTAGATTTGGGTATTCCCTTATTTTACGCAAAATATAGCGCTCATCCGTATTATTGAAAATATTGTTTGGCGCGCTTCTGCCTTTATCATGGACTCTATTTTCATGTACAAAGCGTGATATAATGCACTGCACTGTAGAGTCACTTAAATTAACCATTTCCGCAATTTTGCGACGCGAGTGACTATTTTTGAAGTGGCTGAGGACTAACTAACGCCGCTCAATAGTGTTACGTCGGCCCATCTTCGAAAACCCGTTTGGAATCGAGTTTAATGACAAAATTAACTTTTGAGCTGTTTAATCTTTGCGCGATTCTTACTGGAAATTGAAAATAAATTTCAAATGATACGAAAAACGATGGATTTTGCGATTAATTATGCCTGGTTGAAATAAGCTGTGACATTGTAATTTGCACTATTTTTAAGTTTTATACTAAAAAGTTATCGAAAACAAGCATATGAAAATAAATTCACTTAGTTTAGAATAGTAGACATACTAGTCTATCGATTTGCATTTAAAGTTTTTCCATGTAAGGCCTAGGTTAAAAATTATAATCAAATAAAATGTTAAACGCATGCTGGTTGAAATAAGCTGTGAACCACTGTATGTATGTATGTATGTACATATGTATCTATATGCTGTGTGTGTTTTGGGTATTTTATGAACTATTTTATTGTACTAAGTTAGGAAAAGAATTGTTGCAAGAATTTTTGTTGTTTTTTTTTGTCTTTCATTTAGTTTAAATTTATATTTTCTTCATTTTTGAGAGTTAATGACTGGAGATATCTTTGTCGTTTCTTAATTAGAGTTCATTTCTTTTAGATTTTGATGGTATATCTAAAAAATTAACGGAAAAAAAATTTAGAACTTCAATCCACATAACCATTCACGGTGAATGTATGCACTTATGAAGATTGCACATTTATGTTGTATGTGTGTATGTTTGTATGTACATATGTACGTACATTTATATGTGTGGTTGTGTATGAAGTATGCATGTGAGCTGTGCGACACAAAGCTTGTGCTGATGTATGTATGTATGCACCTATTGCACGTTTGATGCAAGAATGTCATATTTTTAAACTGTTGTTTTTTTGTAAATTAAATCTTATATACAGTGGTCATTTGTAACCAAATTTGAAATGATTTAATTACAATTTAAATTTTTTTGAATGCTTGCTGAATTTTTTATACACAAAGTTTTAAATTTGTGTAATTTAAAAATAATGTAAATTAAATTAATAAAAAAATGTATACACAATTTATCATGTACATATGTATGTGTGTACATATGGAATGTACACTTATGGACAGCAAACATTGAGGTTTGCTTTTTTTTTTGATAAGTTTTGATTATTTTAATTTTGAAATATTTATCAGTTATTAAAATTATATTTTATATTATATTTTTGTAAGATATTATAGAAAATATTTTGGTATGCAGTTTTGAGGTGTATTTAATTAAACGCACGTTTCAAAACGCTAAATTTATTATACAAAAATTGAATGAAAAGCATAGTCATTTTTTTAAAATTCTTATTTAATTAATTAATTAATTATTGTAGAAATAGTTTGCTTTTAAAACCTTTTTATGGAATTTTTAAAATTTGCACTTAAGACATTCTTCGATCAAATGCGCATAGGTGTGCTTGTACGACATAAAAACCCTGGTGTTGTATGTACATACATATGTATGGCATCAGTAGCATAAATACTTATGTATGTATGTATGTATGTATGCACATGCCAGTTTATAAATACAAATGTGCGCTATTTTTCTTTAAAATTTTTACAATGTTTATTTGTGGTGAATTAAAGTTGCACGCAGTAAATTTTCGGTTAGCTACGCATTTGAAAAGAGTCTCAGTGATATTGAAAAATAATAAAAAAAAAAACCAAATTTGGTATAAGTTGGTGGGTGCTTTTTAGATGATGGTGATGAGCAGTGATAAGTAGCGATAAGAATTGTTAGGCATGAAAAGTGTATGCGAAATAATGAGTAATGATTAAATGTGATGGAATGGATGGCACATTATTGACAAGATGGGTTAATTAAAATAATTTCAATTAAACATACATACATATGTAAGTATGTATGTTATATTCATATATATAACTAAAAAAACATTAAAAGAAAAAACTTAATTATAATTGAAAATAATTTATGCGTGCTTTAAAATTGGTACTTTTATAAAGAAAGCGAGCATATCTGCGAAATGCTCCGACTTTCATAATTGACCCTCCCCCTCCAGCCGCCTGCACATTTCGCGTTGGAAAATTCATGAGTTATTGTTTTCATGTATTCAGATTTTCACCTATTCACACATCATTCGCCAATTGGGTGTTAGCCAATATTAAAGCCAATTGGATTTTCGTATTTTTAAAAGCCAATTGCAATCTTGCTGCCAGTATTCATGCGAATTGTAGTGGAATTTTCGCTGTATAAAATGCAAAATATGTACTAGTTATTTTTGTAGTTATTTACCACTCAGAAGTGGAATGGGGAACAAGCCCGAATGTGAACTCTCTCTTATTATCGCACATTCGTTTTCGAAACGCATGCACTTTTCTACGTCAGACAATCAATTGCAAATTCCCTAAGCTCCAAACTTTAGTTCAGATACATTTTTTTCTAATTTTTATTCGCTGTTTGCAATTACGAATAATTTTGTGCATATTGAAACATATCGAGCCTTAACCGCGAAAATAACGTAAGCGACATTTTTTCCAAAATTAACTTTTTGATGCAGAACTGTTCTAAAACTGATAATACGTCATCTGGCTAAATATTGTTTCGCTAATCGTTATAGTTATGGAGATGTACGACTTTACATTTTATCGTAAGCGACATTCACTCTTAAAAAAAGAAAAAATATTTAAAAAAAACCTTCTCCTGTAAAATTTGGTTTTTGTCGCTTACGCTAAAATGGCGGTAAAGGCTCGATATGAGTTTCAGAAATTGAAAAGTTGGGACAAAAAATTTTTGGTTTTGTAAAAATTATTACAAAATTCGAAATCAGTAAGCCTAAAAAGCTAATAGTAATGTGTGTTATTAAAAATTTTTTTTTCTACTATTTTTTTTTGAATAAAAGTTTAAAACTAAAATCAGTGAGCTGAAATAGCCCGTGGCAATTGTTCGCGGCACTGAAATTTCGTAAGATTTTAGTCATACCAACATGTAAGCCGAGATTGCAAAATTCAATTGCTTTTTTGAAAAACAAAAACTAGCTGATTTAAGAAGAAAAATTAATTTATTTTTAGTAGTTTTCTCTACTTGAAAAATTATTGAAACACAGAAAATGTTAACTTTATTTACTCACAATAAATATGTTAAGGTTAGTTACATTTTTGTTCAAAAGTTCTAAATCTCTTTCGAAAATTTTTGCATATATGTTTATGAATTTTCTTCTAGTTACTCCCTCAGAAAGTTGAAATTTTTAATGAAAAGGGTCATTAATTTAAAATTTTGAAGATGTCGAAAGCCACGTGTTTTTTATAAGAATGAATTTAATGAACAGTTTCGAGCCTATACGAGTATATATTTTTTTCAGGGTAAGCGATTCATTTCATACATATGTATATTCAAATCTTCTGCATCTTCCTTTAATTAATTTTCAAATATTATTCGTTTTATCATAAACTTTTATGCACACTAAATATTGTGTCAATAGCTTTCTCACAGATTTTCATATTTTGCATATTATACATTTAATAAATTCCACCACATTAGCATAATCGCTTGCAATGCTTTAGTTAATTAGGAAAAAAATTAAATTTTAGAAAAAATTTCATTTTGAATTTACCTGTTAATTTACCAAATTCGTCTAATATCTCCTCTTTGCCTTTCGATTTGGGTATGTTGCCTACAAATAGGCGCAGGTTCGGCACACTAATGTTAATTTTTAGACACTTGCCGGGTTTTATTTCGTGATTATCGAGCTGTAGATGGGGAATATGTATACAAATATATATATGTGTTTTTAGCGTTTGTTTATGTCATTGTTGTTTTTTTTTTTTTGCAGTAGTTGTAGTAAATGTAAATGTTATGCTGTTGTAGTTGGTAGGATTCAATAATAATATAAACAATATACCAATTATTAAATAATAAATAAATAAATAACTAATAGAAATGGTAAAAACATAAAAAATGAATAAAAAAAAATCGTCAACGAAAATACTGAGCACAAATGGTAGTATAATAAAGTTACTAGTATGTAATAATAAAACGAAAAAAATACATTTTAAATAATGCAAATTGAAAAATGATACAGGCAGGAAAAGGAAATCAATACAGGTTTTAAAAGTTAAAATGATTTTTCGAAAATTCTGGTCAAATGAAAATGAAAGAAGATAATTTGAAGGAAATTATAGTGAACGCATGAGTGGAGGGGAGAATTGGGTTTAGAAGAATATTCAAAATATATATATTTTGCGCATTAGTTGTGAAAATTTTGGTATGTATGTGTGTATAAATGTTTTTGTATTTGTAAAGTGCTAAACGTACACAATTACCAGTTCAGTTCGTTTTGTATACCTGAAGAATTTTCGAGTGTGCGTGATTTTGATGTGAGCTGGGGCAGTTACTTAATATTAGCCGAAATTTTTGGTTTTTGTTTAAATTGTTTATTTGAATGTTTCTTTTGATTTTTGCTATTTATTTTCAAAAGCCAACATTCATTGTACGTTGCGTGAATTGCGAGTCCAATATGAAAGCAATTTCGCATTAATTTAAAGTAAAGGAAGATTTGAAGGATAAGATAAACAAAGCTAAGTTAATAATAAATTTATATTTGCTATTATTTAATTAATGGCATGCGCGCAATTAAAATGTAAATAAAATAAGCCAATTTTTAATTACACCATGTAGAACGATTTTGAAATATTTTTAAAAATATCATTTTGCAAGTTCAAAGAATATTGACGCAAATCGGAAATTAAGCACAGCACTAATAGTAAAGGTCTGTAGCAGGAAAAGAATTCTATTACAGATTTAAAAAAAATGTAGTGTAGTAAGACCGTTGAGCGGGTACGTAGTTATTGCAAAGAGGAGAAATACATTTTACAGAATAGTTAAAAAAAAAATATAATAAAAAATTTTATGTATTTTTGGATGATGAATTTTTGCTATTTTTTCCAAAACTCGTGTTGCTTATGGATTTTATTTAATATTTTTGAATTTATAATTTTGACTTTTTGAATTTTGAATTTCGTCACACTTTTATTTACGCCGAGTGTTGCAGTCTAAAATTATGACATACCCCAAAATAATTGCATAAATATATGTAAGTAGTTAAAGTATTACTTATTTTATAAGTGTATAACACGCTGCTAAAAAGTATAGTTATACACATAATAAAAAAAAATAATAATAAGAAAGGACAAGAAAATACTTTTAAAACTACAATTACTAAGGAAACGGGGTTGCGGTAGAGGGCGCCAGGCAGATAGGCTACTTAAACGGAAGTGAAGGAAAATATTTTTTGGGGAACTTTAGAGACTTCTTTTCAAATCGTTTTTTTTTTTTGTTTCTGCTTGTCGTTGTAGCGCAAAATTTTTGTTTCAGTGTTGTTTTTTTAGAAATTAAGCTAATTATGGGATTACATTCTTTTGGATTTCTGCGTTGACTATTGTAAGTGATTTAGAAAAAAATAGAAAAAAAATTTGGTTGCAACCAATTTCGAACACAGTAAGCGAAATGTGGCAGTTGATTGTTTTTTTTTGTTGTATTTTTTTTTAAACAGCATGCAAATGCAAGTAAAAAAACTACTACTCAGTATTTGTAGAATTGACAGAGCAAAGAATTCAGTAAAGTAGCACAACTTAAAAGTACAGTAAAGTACAGAGAGAACGCGAAAGCAGCTACAAAAATTGTAAATACTTACTATATATAGTATACTTAAAATATACAAAAAATATCTTAAAATAAATTTGTATGTACGAGTTAACTACTAATAATATTGAATATTGTAATAATAATTGTTTTTGTTTCAATCGATCAAATTCAGTAGCCGGAAGTTGATATCCGATTAAAGTCATCCAAAATAAAGGTTTTTTTTCAACTTTTGCAGATTTTGCTCGTTTTACTTTTATTTTCGATTTGAAATTTTTTACGTGTCATTTTTGTCTTGTAAATTTCGTAGCATAATTTTGTTTGCTCTCAGCCTAAAAGAAATGGGTTTTGTGCCTAAAATTATACTATTGAAAAGAAATTATGATACAATCGATTAAAGCGTTTCGTTGTTTTGAATTTTTTTTTTCGATACAACAAGTAGGTAAGTAAATAAATATGTATTTGAAATATAATAAATAAGTTAACTGTTTGCTTTCATAAAGCTGCATAAATGTAAAAGCCTTTTGTACGCTAATCTTATAAGCGTTTGCATAAAATAATTGCTCTTTTTTTAATGCTATAAAATGTATTTGAAAAAATTTTACAAATGGAATTTCAAACTACCTGTCGTACGGCATTTGAGGCCGATTCACGCGTCGTGAAGGTAACAAATGCGTATCCACGATTTGTACCCGTCATCGGATCCATCATTAGTCTGAGGTCCCATATTGGACCGCATTCTTCGAATAGCGGTATGATTTCATCCTCGAACATATCTTTTGGAATTTTCCCACAGAAAACTTCGCAGCCATTTCCAGGCGTTGGCCCATTCCAATCGGGCGGTGGTCCGCCATATTTGCGTTGACCTAAAAAATTACAACGAGAAACAAAAAACAAAAACAATAATGAAATCAAAGTGAAAAAAATTAAATCAAATATGCAAATAAAATGTGTACATATTATCTATTCAAATCCATTATTACCAGTGGTCACGTCTAAGGAGTAGCCAGTTCGTTCGAGTATCTTTTTAATTTTCTCCTCATCCGGTCCCTTCACTTGAACTGTGGTCGCTGGCGCTGGTACTCCTTGTTGGCTGGCGCGGCTCTTTTGTCTATATGTTTTCATAACACCACATAAATACGCAGACTTATTTGACACATGTTCCAAATTTGATTCGAGGAACTGACTCAATACATTCAAGGCACCATCAACCGGAAACTCTTTGAGCGCGTCTAGAGCGCGCTCATCTAATTCGACATGCGCTAATTTACCTGTTTTGTAAATATCATCAAGTTTGCCGGCAACCTACAAATAAACGTAAATCGAAAATTAAAAGAAGATTCATTGATGAAGACAAATATTCAAAAGTAAATTATTAAAATTTGGTAGCTATTGGGAAGAAATGTAGAAAATCTCTAAGCCTGAAAACCTCACTTTTAACTCAACTAAGCACTTCTAGCAAATACAAAATAAATAAATTTTAGGAGTAGTTCTTAAGTGTCTAGAACTCATCTCATTTTTGTGGAAGCCATTCAAGGGCCTATGAGTCTACCTAGTGAAGCGGAGCGTATACGGTATTCTTAATTGATCGAGTTCTAAGCAATATCCCGTTGGCCTAAGGCGGATGTAGGTTTTGGTAGAACGCTGTCCGACTACATGTTACATCTGATTCCTGATATTGCAAGTGGTCAGCTAACGTCGGAATATTTTCGCTCTTACTTGTAGATATGTTATCGTATAATTTTGGATCCCGTGAACGGATTTCGATAGTTCATACTTTTTCTTAAAGTTGGTGTGTCAAGCGAAGTTCCATAATAATGTGTTTTCGATGATTGTAGTCGGTTTTTGTTTTGTAAATTTCTTTTATTGAATTTACGAGTAAGCAAATATTTATAAATTCTAGATTTTATTTGGTTTTACATACAACTTGGAATACTTTTTTTTTATCATTTTGGGCTTTTGGCCACTTCACAACTGGCTCAATGAACGGTTGTTATAAATATTTTGTTTAAACTTACTTTTTTATCTAAGCCATATTCCAAGAGTTTTGGGTAATCTTCCGTTCTTTCACCATCGCCGCGATCTTCTGATTTTTGATTGATGTCATCTACCAGTTCGCCATTGCCTTCCGCCATTTCTATAAATAAATCAAAATAAGAAAAATTTGTGTTAAAATAAATTTTATATAACATTTATAAAGTTTGGTTATATGAATAACTAAACTGCTCACATGAATTTGAATTGAAAAAAAAACCATGAGAAAGATTTCGAGTATGCAGTTGGATCGCACATTCAATCTCAGTATGAAAACCGGCAAGTTTCAGGTGTCTTAAAATTAATGATTTGTGATATTTATTTGTTGTTATTTATGTACATTACACTAAAATACATTTTATTGAAATATATTTTAACTGAGAATTAAAAAAAAAAAATCAAAAGAAGCATAAAAACTAGGCAAAATATCACGTTTCTATTATTCTGACTCTGGATGTGTGAAAGAAATGCACAAACATATGTATTTTCTGCTATGTTTATTTTACTCTTTGCAATTCTACCGACACAAAATAAAATATGTTATCGTAATAAAAGTTTGAGATTATTGAACTGCTACACGAAATACGCCAAAAGAATACACGCCAGCGAACTATCAGTAGCGCGCATAGAAAGTAAACCAAAAAACAAAATTTTGCAACAATCCACTAAATAACAAAAATCGCCATTACAATTTGCTTAGCGCCAGCCAATCCCCAATTAGACAAAAAGTAGAACATCAACGCTTGTTCAACCACTTGCTGCCCGAAAGTCTCTTCAATTGCCACACGCTCCAACTACTAAATACTCGTCGACGATCAATGTTCGCGTGGCTGCCTATGCGTAAGCATCGAGAGATTGCGGAAGTGCTAGTCACAAAATTTGCCTTGAAACGGGTTCAATGAACGTCAATTAGGTCGCTGCCGCACGCTTCAACGCACATTTCGCGTAATTTCGCAAATTCGCAAATTCGCAATATGGAAGGGAATAATAATAATAAAAAAAATAGATATAGCCGGTACACACGCACTTTGTGGTTACTACTCACACGCTAGAATCACATTATTCTCTCTTTTTATTTTGTTAACGTTACTCTGCTCTATTCGCTAGTTCGCCGGCAGAGTAGTGATCGCAGTGAATGAGAAACAAAACAGAAAATTTATTTTAAAAAAATACAAGGCGATAAATTTGGCAAATTCGCAAAAATTACGCGTAGAGAGTGCGTTGACACCAGGCCGGCCTTTTTTATTTGCCATTTCTGCCGCTTCTCTTTGTAGTGCGTGTGAATTTACGCGGTTAGCTGCTGGCTGATCGTTATTGTATTCGTAGATATGCATGTACCTACATATGCATGTGTTTGTATAGCCGCTTTGAAGTGCGTGCTTGCTAGCAGCTGATAGTTGCTTCAGTGTGTACTAGGGTGGTTCAAAAAAGAAAAAAATATTTTTGTTGTGCCAAAAAATTTTGGCGTTCAAATACAATCAGCTCAGTCAGCAATGTGCAATAACATAAAGTTTTCTTTGCAGTTTCTTGTAGAACACAAAGCGAATAAATAAAACGTAAGAGCCGTTGTAAAGAGCGAAGTAATGAACATTTATAAATACAATCACAATTTATAATTGCAAAAAAGTGAAATAAACAATTTAAAGTTTCTTGCAGAAAAACAGTTTGCCATTTGAAAAATATTCGTTCCCACTTTAGTTGCGTCTACGTTGCCGGAACAACGGATTTCTATTCGGCAAATGATGCTTTCTTCAGCAGCACTGGCCAAAAATTTATAGGAAATATTTTATGCCGCTACAACAACAGCAACATTGAAAAGTGCTGTTACCATTCCTAAAAAAATTAATTTTTTTTATTTTTTATTTAAAATATTTCCACTACATATCTAGGGTGAGAGCCTTGAAACTCCCGACATTAATCCCACTCCCCCCATACATTTTCAGATCACCCTAGTATATGATTTTACTCTGAAATAGGCGCGTCTGCAAGATAATTTTCTATTATTTGCTCGAATGACTGTACGCTTTTGTTGCCACACACTCACGCATTATTGCCTTGCAGAGCGGCATGAGCGGCAAGCAAACAGCTGCGTTGTTACGTATACGCCACCGACGCCACCCATACACACAAACACACAAGATGTGCACACATTTGCATACATTATTTTATGTTCATAAGCACGAGGCGTACATTCATAGCTAAGCAGCTGAGCAGCTGAACAGCCGAGTAGCAGAGGTACTCAAATGTAGTGTAGTAGAGTAGAAGCGCGCAATCCAAAGCAGCTGTTCAATCGAGTCACCTCCTCCACTATTATCTTTGCCATTGGTTTCGATTTTGTTGATTGTTTTTTTCTTTTTCTCGATTGCCTAATGACAAATATCGAAAGCCGGCTGGCCCGGCTATGTTGAACAGCAACTGTTGATGTGACGCAGCTACAATGACGTTCACAAAAGCGTCAAACAATATGCGTATACAAGACTATATATGTATGTATGTATGTATGTATGTGTGTATGATTATGTATAAATAAATAGTTGTTTGTTGTTGGTCTATTCTTCTTTTGTTTCATTCAAGTGGAGGAGGATACTCTGCTTGCTAGTTGAAATCTATTTATTATTGCGTGCGGTGCGGTGAGTGAGTGAGTGTGTTGTGTGTTTCTGCAAACCTTGGAAATTTTTCTATTTCAACCAGAGTTAGAGCGCCGTCTTTGTTCGGATACACAAGACAATCACACATAAGAGTTTACATAACCAACCACTTCTGCGTAGGTTTATTACAAAGTGTGTACCAATTGCGGTAAAACAAAAAAATACATTTATACTTCCGCTTCACAAGATTCACTTTTTAGTAAAACAAACATTGCCGGCGTTTTACTCTCTCAATTATAGGCAGCAAGTCTTGTGCGTTTTGGCACTGGTTATGGGTCCTGTGAGACCAGAAAAAGCTTATAAGCACTATAAAATGATTATGACTTTTTTTTTAATTAACTTGACACAATTTTTTGGCAGTTTTTTCTTAAAAAGACTTTAATCGATAGCGATCGAAATAATAAAAAACTACTGCTTTAGAAAAGTTTTTTTTGGCTGTCAAATTTGAAATTTTTATAAAATAAAAAAATCATTATAGTTCTAGTTAAGTTATTGCCAAAAATTTAGGAAAATATGGAAAAAGGGTCCATTATTGGTATAGTTCGAAAGGTACATATTTTCTTCAGGTGGAAATAGAATTTTCCGAGTTGCTGAAATTTAATTTAAAACTTTGTTTTTTTTTTAGATCATAAAACATTAAAAAACTATTTTAGTTGGATGAAAAATATTAAATTAATAAAAACATATTTTTAACTTTGTTCGTGTTCGTACCAAATAAATAATAACAAAGAAAGTGTGAAAATATCAAATAACTATGTTTTACGGCCCTGTTCTCGAAGGTCTTTTAAATGTTATACTTGAAAGCTTAATGAAATCTTTAAAAATTATTTAAAAAATATGTTTCTTTTATATAATAGTGAAAACGGTTGTTAGATTATCAGTTACATAGGCACTCTAATCGTGAGTTTCGCCCGAAAAAAGAATTCACCCGAATTTTATTCCAAGCGCACAGGAAAAAAATAACGATTTCGGGCGAAAATGATTCTAAATATGAGAGTGCTGACTAGGTTAGTAGTGCTAATATGTAGATATAATATGTAGATATATTTGCTTACAAATGTATGTATTATATAAAGCGCTCAAAATTCGGTTAATCAAATGGTCATTCAATGCACACGAAAGAGCACGCATACACACTCACACACACACATAGACTTGAATGTACAAATATTTTAAATATATGTACATAGCTCTACAGTAAGCCGTAAAAGAGCAAATAATAAAAAATACAAATGTACTTTGTAAAAAAAAACCCAAGCGAATATTTCAATAATTTGAAACTTTTACTTTATTTTGCAAAACTGCAACCCAAACATTTTTGAAACACTGATAAGGAAGTGTGACATTTTGGTGGTAATTTTTTAATATTTGAATAACTTTTGTAAAATAAATGTACGAACTTTTTAAACCTTCATATGGTTTCATATAAATAAACAGCTACATCAATTTTTTTTTTAACAAACGATGCTCAAAACTTGTAAAGGAGTGTCTCTATTACAGTATAGGACGAATCTAAAGTACACAAAAACAAATGATCCCCAAATTTTTTGAGTAAACAAATTTATAAAAAAAAAAATGCAAAAGAGCTAAATTTACAAAATTTTTTTTTTCAATTTTAATTATATTTAACATAGCGGGCATAATTTTATAAATAAAATGTACGTGCATTCATGTTGCTCATTATATTTAACATAGCGGGCATAATTTTATAAATAAAATGTATGTGCATTCATGTTGCTCATTTTCTAAACAATAAACTGTTATAACCCAAGAAAAATAGCTTTGAAGATTTGATTTTAAACAAAGTTCCATAGTAAAAATTAATAAATATTATTTTGTTGTACTGAGCTGCTGAGAATGGGTGCAGCTATAAAGATTTATACAAGATCGAAGAACAGGTAAAGATTGTAACTGCATACTTTACCAGATTTTTTTTTCTTATGTTATGATAGCACATCGTCGCCTAAAAAGTAAAGCTGCTAAGCTGAATTTTTCAAATATTGCAAGATATATATATATAGAAACTATTAAGTAATCTAAAAAATTAAAAAATTAACTTAACTACTTTTCACACTAAGCCAGCGATAAGTATATGTACATATAAAGTTTTTGTGATATCTCATTTCCATTTAATTTTATTTCTAACTTTATTATTTTGTGGATTTTTGTTTGCCTTTTCGCTTGTATGTATGTACGTAAATTGTTTGCTATGCGATGTTTTTCGTATTTTGCTTTTATTATTTTTGCTCATTTCTTGGTGATGAGTAGGTTCAAATAATATTCAACAGATGTTGCTTGAAAAAAAAAATGTATTCGCTCGGTATCTAAGCGCTGTGTTGCTACGTCCCTCGGCCGCCCACAGCGTCACTGCTTACTTGTGAACGATTTGTATTTTTGTCCACATAATACACACTTTGTGGCTGTATAAATTACGCGAAATCAGAGTACTAAAAAAATGCATGAAAAAATATAAACAAATAGCTTGAAAATATGTATATGTAACAATACACAGCTTGCTATTTTTTTCCGTATGCAAATATGTATGCATGTCAATATGTGTATATGAAATTGCGTGTATTGATGAAGCGATAAGATATGTACTCTTTATATGTTTGTATATTCAAATCATTTTAGTGAATACACACAAAAGATTGGCGAAATGCTTGTTCACGAAATTTGCAATTTTTTTTTAACGCTAGCAGCGAGAGAAAAGGTATTTTTTGGCTTGATAAATTTTGCTTTCAAACGTATGGAAATAGTTTCTCCTTTACTATAGCAGCAGGGCATGCAACAAAGTTTCAAACAAAACTTTTTGCTGATTATATTTGCAAAGTTGCTTTTATATGTATACTACAAATCTACAATACAGAAGAAGAAAAAATATCATATAGTATGTATGCCTGTAAAAAGCTCCTCTGCACGTGTTTGCAAATTAATGAGCGCAATATATTGAAATGTGAAAACTAAAATTCAATAGGTACGACAAAACTTTTCGATGCTTAAAATTTGTTGCTGCTTGACGCTCGCATAATTGAAAATTCTCAGCAAACTAAAAGTATGAAGTTTTTTTTGCAAAGCATACTCAAATTCGCTATCAGTTCGCATTGAAGGCAAATAAAAAAAAAAACTAGTAAGCTTCTAACTAAAGAGGCATGTTTGCAAGTACATTACGCAATGTCGCTGACACATTAAATTAAATATAAAATTGTTGAAAAAAAAAAAACAGTACACTTGTGTGCTATCAATAAAATGTCGCTAAATGCAAAATAAAAAATTAAAACGGTTGAGTAATTTTTTTTCAGCATCAACATCGCACATTTATACTGTATTTTTATATATATTTTTTTTTATTTCCCATTCCCCATTGACATTGAACTTCTTTTCGGATCATCGTTTCTTTATTTTTATCAGCTACCTGTATTATAGTATAGTTGACAAAAAAAAAATTAGATCGTTATTATTGAGCAAAAGATAGTCTCCCGAATACGTAAAACAAAAATTGGACTTTGTATGAAATTTTGCGAACAAGTGGGATTGTGAATATATAGAGGATTGAATGTATGTATGTATGTATGTATTTATGTTATGCCTAGTAAAAAATATGAATAAATATTTGTCTCTAACAACTCTAGAATATCTTTCAACTTTCAAGTTAAACTAAGTGAATATCTTTACTATTTACTACTCTCATTACTTTCATCTATTTTTAATATTTTCGAAGCTGTTGGTTTTAATATTTTTTCTTGTCAAATTAATTAAATACTAAGATTTTTTTTTTCTACCGCTTGTTGTTTTCGTCTGCAAAACTCTCATCAAAATTACCTGGCTAATAATTTTACTGAATAAAATAAAATAGTTTTTATTAGATTTACTAACTTAAAAATGTGTCAAAATGACCAACTCACCTCAAACATATTCATTTGCATATTCGGTTTTAGGGCCGCAATCAAAATATGAATGAAAAACGTAAACCAGTTTTGAAGTTAAGGAACAAAACGATATTTGTTTTATTTTTATTTTTATTTTTATTTTTATTTTAATTTTTTTCTAATCGTCTCATACCACATTTGAGTATTAGTTGAATGCCTCACAGTGTAGTTGTAAATTGTTGCCTTAATTTAGAACTCATATTTATACAAAATATGTTGAAAGGAAAAAGCGAATTGAAGTCATTCTGTATTAAGATACAATTGTATGTACAGGGTGAAAAGCGGTTAAGTCAACTTTTTAAATGTTGCAGAAAATATAAAAGTAATGATATACTTTCACATACTTTACATTGAAATTTAAAAATTGTTCAATTTCAAACACCTAGAAAAAATGCTTGTATTCTCTCCGATGTACAGTGTTTCAAATAAAAATAGAGCCCTCGCGCTTATTTATTTTGTTTATTTAATTGGTAGAGTTTTTCAACCAATTCCAAAAAAAAAAAAAGGTTATCAATTCGCAGAAATATTTTTCAAGCTTTTTTTTTTTTGATCCCGTGAACAATTTTAAATAATTTTTCAATCTCAAGAGTGGTCCAGTAGATGGAAGCCTTCACACTTTTCTTCAGTTAAAAATTACTAATTATAAATCCGAATGCAAAATCACTAGCACATTTTAGTTGAACAAAACTTAATTTTCATAGCGTATATTAAATATTTATTTTTACCTCGCATTGCTTGCCTACAACTTATAAAATATTTTCTCTGCTCCGACACTAAACATTTTAAAGCATTGTACAGACCAACGAGTGTTTGCTGAATTTAATTAAATTTCCATTTGGATGACTGCAGTGTGCCACTTTTGTGCTATACTTACATAACTTCGTTCGTAAAGTGTTTTAAATCACTATTTAAATTCACTTGCGCCACAAAGCTATGAACTCGTATGTAACTGTGTGTGCATATATACTCTACTCAACCGCATTCTATAGATTATAAAGTGCATGTATGCATACATTTATGTACCTTTGTATCAATGTTTGTATGTATGTACATATGTATATGCATGAGCAAATGTAATGGAGCTTGACATTTTACATGGATTCATTTTGGATCTATTGCTTGCAGCATTTTCATTCATTAATTATTCAAAACATGACTAAAAAATACTTACAAATATGTACATATTTTCGTACACTTGCATAAAATTACATCGCAGTGACAAATAACAAATGAGCCAAGCCCACAAGGCATGCCCGAGGTAAACGAAAGGAATTTGTATATGTAAACTAGGCTGGAGCTGGCTGTTACGAAATTATAATACATATTAAATACTGTAAAATAGTATACTCTCGAGTGTATATACTACATACATACATATGTACATATGCGTGTGTAACACCATACACTTTTAAGCTTAAAGTTACTTTATATAATATACTCCGACAACTTACACATTAATAAAATGCGAGCATAACAAAGTGATAGTTTCAATAATTTATGAAAATTTTAACTAAATAAGTGAGAGATTCTTTAAATTTTATATACTAATAATTTGATGTGAAGGAAAAAATGGATATAGAAAGGATTTTTGCAAGTTTCAAATATCTTTGAAGAATCAGAAAATATTCGTATTTCATTTGCTAACACCTTTAAATAATGGATGGTTGCTCATAAATGTAAGTTACTTATATGCATTTATTGAAGTCTCAATCTTTTTCCATATACAAAGCTTTCTTCAGTCAATGGTTACGTATAGAAATAAATTCTATAAATTTTCAAAAACACAATAATTATACTGAATACATAAAAATGTGTATAAAAGATCACTGATATACACAAATTTTTGGAGCGGTAATGTAAAATTAAAAAATATATCAATACGAATGGATAGCGTTGAAAAAGAGAAAACGATTACGATTAATCGATATGAATTTAAAAATCGATAGTAAATAGGAATAACAATATACTTCGATCACAAAAAGATATAAATAAAGGTAACTGCATTTAATAGAAGCAATGACGATATGATTAATAATGCAGATACAAGTTACAAAGATATCGATATGAATACCGATAACTATAAAAAAGAAAACGACAACCATATCAATAAAATATAAAAATTAACGTTCACAATACAAATATTTATAGTAAAAAAGTAACAAGAATATTGATATTAATAACGTTAAAATTAAATAAAATTCTACTAATAACGATGGCAATGTCAGCCTTTTTCTCTGTGTATATACATACATACATTTGCACTTATGTAAATGTGCATTTGTATATAAAAGTACACTTTGCCACTTTGCAGGCAACAACAACAATGGCACTACCAATGTTTGTTGCAATTTGGTACCAGCTTATAGCAGGGTACTTTGACCCATAAATCGGTCGAATGTTTGGCAAGTTTGCAATGTTATATGAAAGAGTACGGAGAGGAGGGGCTTTGACGCGGTCTACAACGAAATCTCACTAAATTTATGGTCACCGCATTGGCACTTCCGCTTGATAGGAAGCAACGTTGCCATTACCGGTATTCGCATGGGACAGCAGAGCTCTGGAATGCAACGAAGCGTTGCCAAATTGATACAATAACAAATACAAAATACAAATACATATATGAATATAAGTTTGCATGTACATATGCATCTGTATTCATATGTATGAGTACATACATTAGAACTAGTTCAAAGTACCGAAACGATAAATTCCCTTGTGGTATTTGTTAGCATCCATTTCCGATACATATGTACATATGTACATACATAAGTACGAAAACGAATACATTCGTGGCCAAGTAAACCTTACTACAGAAATATTTAAAATTTTTAACAATCGTCTGTTTATCTTTATTTCAGTTAAATTATTTTCTATAAAATTTACAGCATTGTTCAACAAAAGCCACATATGTAAGTATGTAAATCAAGTTTCAAACTTAGTGCACAGTTACAAAAAAAAATCAGAATTTTTCTTAAAAACTTCAAGTATAAGAAATGAAAAAAAAATATTTGAGCATGCAGTTTTTTTTAATTCTTAAAATACAAAAACTACAAATTTCAAGTGTTTAAAAATTATAGTTAAGTTTAAAAATTTTTTTTGCTAAGGCAATTGAGAAGTACACTTTTTTTATATGAATGAATCAAAGAGCTTCTGGGCATATATTCCATTTCGCTGGTTTTAAGAACGATTTGGGAGAACTGTGAGAATCACAGAATTTTCAACCAAAATGAAATACATACATACTCGTAAATACATATAATATGCAATTCGTTATTCGTGAAAATATGTACATAGTATATTTTAATCGAATTATGTAAGATGTGATTTTCTTTAGTGAATTTTAAAATTCTGTTATGATAGTATTGTGCCAAATTGTGGGAAACTACTCTTGAAAATGTGTATTTCAATAAAAAAAAAAACATAACTCCGGCACTTTCCATAAAAAATATCAATTTTGAAGACTGAAAGATGCAAACTGCTGAAAACAATGAACGAAAAATATTCTTCAAGATAGCACAGCGCCGAAACTGGTTTACCTCCAAATAAAAACTCGTTACTGGCTATCACCTAATGAAAGTATGTAAATGTTTCCCTTTTAAAACGATCTTTATATATTATTATTATTTCTTCAAAATGCACTTGTCAAAAAATTAAAATCAAGGATGTTGTCTGAGCTTTTCTGTATACTAAGATCAGTTGCCGTACATAATACGAAGGACGGTTTTAATAGCCGTGACTAGTTTGACTGGCAATTTTACACTAGTCTCAATACATAATAGGGGCATACGGTTAATACAAGAATAACGAATATTTGTTTCAAATACAGCTTGGTCAATCTGCAACTGGCATCATTCACTAGCCACTAACAAACTAGTATCAAGTTCGCCGCATTGTATACCAGTTCAAGAACCAGAACGTGTGCTACTAACTAGTTTATAATTTTACAGCATACTATGTTTTGTGTTTTTTTTTACTTAACTATGTGCGTATTGTTATTGGAAATATTACAAATTTACTCGACGTTGCCGCACTTGAATTAAGTACCGATCCACCGCAAGCGGTTAGTATGTAAATGCGAAATGGTCGAAAAGGAAATGTATAAACAGCGTTAAATAATGCAAACAACAGCGCTTGGGTTACATTCACGGTAATTTGCGTCCTTGCTCCAACCCACTCACCGCACGCTCAAATAAGTAAATAGCTATCGTGTACATTACCAATGCGCTCTTTATTGAATCGCAATTCATGCACACCGATCTGGTTGTTGATGTAATCGAATTGAACTACCTTTGTAATTTAGGTTGCCAATGGCATTTTTGACAGCGAAAAAAAGTCCAATAAAAGAAATATTTAACAATTATTTACCACCGATTTCATTTCCTTGCCTTCACTTTTATTCATTCCCTTGCATCGACAAATGCAAGGAAGCTTATATACAACACATACAACACATACATAGATTCATACATACATACATACATATGTACCTACAAACACTCTAGTTGCCAACGCGCCAACAGTAGCTACCTCAATATTTTTTGTGTTATTACCAACGCCGCCACCACCAACACCATGCATGTGTTTATTTTTGTATTTTGTCATTATTGGTTTTGTGTCTGTTATCCTAACGGTATTTCCACATACGGATAAGAATGCACAAACTTACACACACACACAAATTCACATGTACTTGAATTCTCGCCACGAGTGGGTGCGAAAGCGCTGTGAGCGAGACACACCCTTCAAAGCGTGTGTTCAACAAAGCACGCATACTCATACATTTTCACACAAACACAAACACACACACACACACAAATTGCAATGTTTTTAAGTTTTTTTTTTGCGTTTTAACAAAACACGTTCGCCTCCTTGTTGGGATGTTGCTTATTGGCTTGCACTGCCGTTTGCCGCACAGACAGTGATAAAAGCAAAAATAACTTTAGCTAGCAGTTTTTGTCCTTTTTAGTTGAGAGAAGCAAGTTGCAAGAGCGTGAAGCAAACAATAGGATTTATTTGCTCATGCTAATGTCCTTTCGTCGATCAGCAGCCAAGAGCAGGCGTGCGTTTGTGCATTTTTCGCATCGCATAAATACATATTTTGCTGAATATTTGTGATTCGAAATTTTGTATGCATTTTTATTTGAAATTGTTAAACAAGGGCAATTAAAAAGTTATTTGAACGAAGAAAAATTGCACCATTTTATTTATAACTGCTGAACTGAGTGTGTTAAGTAATTTAAAGGAGCAACTTTGCTGCTAGAGGCAACGATGCAAAAAGGGTGGCTTGAACAGGCGGTCGAATTTTTTTCACCAAAATTGATATACATATAAGTATTTTGATCGACTTTCGCATATAAGGACACACGGAAAAGTACTCGTAAAATAGCTGTGTAATTGGTGTTTGGGAGGATGAAAAATATACATAAATAATATGAACGTTTATTTATGCATTTAATTTTTTTGAATAATTCAAAACAAATAAAACAAAAACAGTTTTTTGTTGTTTTTTTACTTCGACAAGGTTGAAAGTTGATGTATTTTGGAACGATTTTCCGTCGATCCTTGTCAAATTTGGTTTTGAAACAAACTGGTTTCGGCGTTGACAAGGATCGACGGAAAATCGTTCCAAAATACAAAAACTAAAACAAATTTTTAGGCTTATAGCACATTATTATTGTAGTTGAAAAATAAAAAAAAACGCAAAAAGGGTTCTGTTTAAATAAATAAACAAAACAAAAATAATCGGTAACGGCATAAATTTCAGTAAGAGTAAACAAGGAAAAACGCGCCATCTAAACCAGACGGCATTACAAGGAGGAAGTGAAAAACTTTAAAACGAAAAAAAAACGAAAAACTGCTGAAAACAAACAACAAGGTCGTTAAGAATTGCTGCGCAGACGCGAACTGAGTTCAATTCTGCACACACATGCATACACGAACACATAAACAGTCACGAAACATGCAAGTCGCTTTACATTTGTTAAGGACACATTTGCACAAACACCAGAGCAAGGCAAGGAGTTAAGTTCTAGGTTGAATTGAGCGATGTATTCGGTTGTTTGGCAGTGAGTGCAGTTGTACTTTCGTTGCGACGATGATGACGAAGTAAACACGAAAGCAAAACCAACGACTACAATTGAACGCCAGCTGTAGTATTATGTTGTTAAGCAATAAAAACTTTGAAACATTTTGTAAAAAAAAAAGCACAAAATCTGCTGCACGCAACATTCTTCTACTGTAGACGCGACGTCTACAACAACATTAACGTCAACATCAACATCAACATCAATGACATTCGCGTTGTCATTTGAAATTTTTTACTCTTTCTTATAGACTATCTAAGGCGTTGTTGTTGGTAGCATTGCCCATAGTTAGACGATGGCCGGTTGCCCCTAAGCCAGCAACTACCATCGCAATATTTATGTATTTGTAAACGTCGATATCAACAAACAAATCCTTGACATCAGCTGCATCTAGCCATCCATCCATCCGTCTGACAGTGAGTCAATAGTGGCGCAGCGTCGTTGGTGACTGTGACTGTGACTGTGAAGAGCTACCGACGCAGTCACGTGAAGAATGGGTGTTGGCTGCGCCCGGGCGTGCAATACCAGCTATTCTGGCAAATATTTCCGGAACGCACCAATACTCGTACAACAAGGACAAACAACAAAGCCGCCAACAATGCCGCCAATAACAGTGGCATAGCAAAGACCGGCAGTGTAATTTTCAGAGGCAGAGCCGTGGAACATAAAAGCGGAAGCGCTGAAGTGGCTAAAATGGAGCGAAAATATTCGCTCACTGACGGCTGCTATGCAACTCAAATGGTATAATAACTTGAGTATCGATTTTTGAGTTTCTAGTTATATGTGGCGTTGTTTGTTTGCATTTCGCTTACAAGGATTATAACTGTATACATACACATACTATATACATACATACAGACATACCTAACTGCAATTATGCATTGCCTGACAACGATATGCAAAAGTTCCTATGTTAACATATTTGCCTGTGTAAAAAATTGTGTATTTATGGATTCGGTAACGATTATTGCAGCAATTTCAGCAGCATAGTGTCGTTGGGTGCATTTACCGACAGGCATACTACATACATATGTACATATGTACGACTACATACACACAACATAATTACTATTTGGGGTAACATGTTGCAGGGGGAGTCGGCGGTTTTGTTCGACTCTTCGCCCGCCGTTGGCGCATTGTTCGAATAACAAACGTGATTTATGGTAATAGCCGTGTGCAGGCAAAGGTGGAGGCTACATAGTAGTTAATGGCGCAGCAGTGGTTAAGTTATTTTGCAGTTATGTATGTATTTATAACAAACATTAACTTATTAGCTTAAGTAGCACATTTGTGTACACATGGATGGATGTTCGTTGAGTGAAACTATTTAAACTTTAAACGATATGGAAATATGTGCGGTACAAGCCGTGAAACAGTTATTATTTTTTTTTAAAGAAGTTTTGTGTTCAATACGATTAGTTTACAAAGTTTGAGGTGGCGTTATTTTATGAAAATAAAGGATGTTAGCGAGCATTCATGTGGACTATGAGTATATGTATGTATGTACAGAGTGCACACAGAGTCTTTCAAAAAATAAATCCATACTTAAATTTTCTGTTTTAAGATATTCGAAATTCATAATTCAATGTTTATAGAAAATTCCCAATATTTGAACAAATTTTACAAAATGGCTCTCGAAATTTTATTGTTATTTTATTTACATATGTATGTACATATACATACATATATATTATTTATTTTATTTACTTTTATTAATGTAGAATATTTAGCCGCTGTGGCCGAGTGAATAGCGGTGCCGTATGCCGTTGCATACCAAATTTTTGTTTAAATCTGATTAAAAGATATACTAAGTTTATAAAAAAAATTTAGATCTGTTGTTTCCAAAACCTTAGATTTATATATATTTTTTTTTATTTTATAAAGAAAAAATATTTGGCATATTTCTCTCCAAATTCCAGTAGTTAATATTGGTAGTCTTATATATACATATGTATGTACATAATTTTAAGAAAGGAGAACAAAAATCATATAATCGCATTAAAAAAAATCTGCTGTAAATGATTTGAAAATCAAATTTATTTAATATTGTATTACAACTTTTTTGTACTACCAAATAATGCTAAGATTAATTTCCATAAACAATTTATTAATGTTTTTAAAATAAATAATTGGCTTATGATTAAGTAGACAGATTAATTAATTCGCAATTATTTGTTATGCTCACAATTACTCACATTACAACCCTTAAAATTATCTATGCATTTTCCGTGCATCTTCATTCTCAGAAGACGCTCTTGCCCAGCTCAGGGGTGCTCTGGCCAGTCGAGGAGGTGCTGAGCCCCGCCTCGCTCCCACCTAGCTACGGCCCTTTTTGTATGTCTAATCGCGTTTGTTAGGAAAGAGATCAGTTTACTAGCTTTAACCTATCAATGATATATCGTTTACATACTTACATACATATATTGATAATTTTTTTTATTTGTACTGAAATTTATAAATTTATGGAATACTTCTAACAACTTATTTCCTATGTAAATAAGCATGTAATTTCTGTGTCAAATTTTTTTTTTTCAGCTGTTTTAATAATACAAATTTGTAAGGCAACCTATTACTAAAAATTCTAAACTTCGCGCAAAATGTTCTGCTTTGCGAGCTATAATATAACTTTTTCTCTCTGTTTTTTTTTTTGTTCTGCAATAAAAATCCACTCAACGCCATCTGCATGACCTCATTCAATTTCATTTGCTCACTAAGGGATTATATAAATTTTTAATTAAAATATAATTGCACAGCCGGTGAAACGTGTCAGCTGCGTTGCGCATCAGCTCAACCGACTAAAGGCTAGCACAGCTAGCCGACCAATTCGAGAGCGTAGTAAATATGTGAGAGTACAATGTATCAGAGGAGCTTGCCTACAGTAAGCGGGTCAAACACGTGGTATGCGCACTTTAGTCTTGTAAATATTGCATTTGCTTTTCGCTTCTTTTACATTCTTTTGACAATTTGGTGCATTGCGAAATTGGCGAAGAGCCATGACAATCGTAACGAAAAAGAAAACAGCATACACGGTTGATGTTGATGGAATTGTGTGAAGGAATTAATGTATGTATGTATGTATGATTGTATGTATTAACATATGAGCAGTTGTAGAGTGCATTGCAGAGGCTGTCAGTTGTAAGTGCAATAAAGAAAGACATTCACCGAAGTCTATGTATGCACATTATTCATGTAAGCGTGCAAGTATATCAGTTTTATAAGAACGTAGCATTCCTAGATATGTATGTACATATGTATGTATGTATGTACATATGTGAACGTTGATGGATACTGATTGTCATGGATCGCTGTCTAGAAAATAAATTCTTTAACATTTTTTATGTGCACCAAAAGAACAGCAGCAGTAGCAGCAGTAGCAGCAATAGCATAGTGGCAATTTAATGCAACCTGACAAGTGAATTAAGGAAAAATTTATTTTCAAACATATGCGTATTGCAAATACAAATGCACAAAATTACAGATGTGATTACCGATTTTTGCACACAAAAATTGCATGGATACACGGCAACACACATCTACAATAGCTTACATAAGTTTGTTTCAAGTGAAATTTTCGACACTATTCACATTGTTTTCCATGAACATTATTTTTTGTAAAATTTTAATAAATTTTTAGCTCACACTTTAACTGAGAGCACATATTATTTTGCTTCGTACAGAATTGCCAAACATTTTCCAAATATAAAAATTCGCCATTGAAATTTCAACAATTTTAATCAAAGTTTGTATAAAAATTCTGGCTTTTCTAGACTTTTTAATATCGTGAAAAAATTTCAAAAATCGACCGAAAACTTGCACTAAACTTCGATGTGCTACAAAATTGTGAGACCAAAAAATTACTTTACATGAGTTATTTTAAATCTTAAATCGGTGGGTGAATTTTCGGCGAAGTTTAACATTTTGCTGCATTTAGCATAACCATGAAAAATATTGTGAGTATTACAGGAAAAAATTCGGGAAAGAAACTTCTCTCAGCCACTGTGTGAGCTTACATACATATATAGATATGTATGAGCAGAAGAAAACATTGTGCGTCACTGTTTGCATTGGCAACTTTCAGCGGCAGTAAAGCAACCGAACTGGACGAACAAATAAATTCGGAAGGCATTGCCTCGAGCGCTTTTCGAATGCATATCAGAAAGAAGGAAGGAAATTGTAACGACATGACATGGGTGAGAAATGATTGTGCGAATAAACGAATATATTTCAATGGATGTACATATGTAGGTGCTATGTCAATATAGCAATATTCTTTTGTAGACATGTAGATATGTGCTAGTACATTTTACACATTTATGTATGTATGTGTGTATAATAAAATATACATATGTTATATATAGCTTTTGTGTGAATTTGAAAGCTAAAAAAAATGTATATGTTTGGGCGCAATGTTTTTCTTTCATTCAGTTCGTTTAATTTTGCACCATCATACACCACAGTATTTTAAAAAGTTTAAATTTAAATTAAATAAAGAGTAACGAACTGTTATCGCCAGCAATATTTCGCTAAAGTACTTTTAGTTTTCTTTTAAGTAAACTTGATATAATCCATACTTGTGTTGTATTTATGTATTCACATGAAGTCAACACATTATTTCTCCACTACAAAGATTTTTCGTAGGATGTGCACTAGCATCGGAATGCTTTTTCGATATCTTCCCTTTGATTTGGCTTTTGAAGTTCTTTTATCTAGTTACGAGATTGAGACACATTATTTTGAGATTATCGGCGAAATTTGTTTCCTTAGGAATCTCTACTAGCACTGATCGTTTTATTTTAACTAAATCAGGTCATCTTGCTGTGAAGTGAACGACCATAGATAAGCTAGATCTTTGGTTAAATATCCTTTAAAAAATTTAGTTTACATAAATTCGGACACTTTATACTGTCTAGCTTCCAAGGTTAGGAATTTATTTACTTAGACTGAAACAAAAACTTGTTACGCTCCACTAAGGCCCAGAGCAGGTTAAAACTCAGTTTAAACTAAGTTTAGTTAAACTCAGTTTAAATTTAAACTTAGTTTTCTTGCGCTCAAATAAATTTGTTGCAACCAAAACGAAATAGTCAGCACGCAGCTGAAAAGTTAAACTAAGTTTAACTGGGCGCAATCGGCCGTTTAAAGTTGACAGAAAAACTGCATACCGAGTTTAAACTTAGTTTAAACGACAAACAGAGTTCAATTTGCACTGCAAAACTGGCCCTTAGATGCTTAAAATATCATCACCAGCGTAATGATGTGTGGCTGCCGTACGAATGAACGTTTAAGATGAATACCTCCGACAGTATTTCAAAAAAACACAAATGTATTTCAAAAAAGAGGGATTGTATTTCAGAAAAATACAATTGTATTTTAGAAAAGATCAATTATATTTCAGAAACACACAAACGATTTTCAGAATTGGCCAAATAAACTTCCTAAAAGCACAATTGTATTTCAGAAAAACACAAATGTATTTCAGAAAAGACGAAATTACATTTGTGATTTTCTGAAAAACATTTGACCATTTCTGAATTTAATTTGAGTTTTTCTAAAAAACATTTTGCCAATTCTGAAAAACATTTGTATTTTTCTAAATACCTTTGCGTTGTTTTGAAATGCATTTGTGTTTTTCTGAAAAACATTTGGCCATTACTGAAGTACATTTGTGATTTTCTAAAATACTGTTGCAAAAGGTGTAGTGTAGTCTCGTTTTCCCCCAAGCAACGTGGAAGGACTTCCAGTCATTCTTTTTCTGTGTTGTGCTATATTCAATAACATTTTTTGCGCAAATAGTCTCCATGAAAATTAATAACATCACACTTGGAGGAATATTTGTATTAATTTTTTTATAATTATCAAACTCGTAATTTAAAAAAAACGTTTTCTTGAGGACAATATATCTCGAAAATGGATGATAATAGTTTTTCTTAATTTCCCACATCTGGTCACTTTAGCAGCTTTGTCTTTGAAGGCCATGAGCAGCAACGAACGTGACCACGCAGCCGCTACAATAACAACAACACAACAACCACGCATTACATGCCAATTTACGTCTTTGCATGATTTTAAACATGTTTTTAAACTCCCTCCATGTCGCTTTCCGGCTCAAATGGAAGTGCAAGAAAAATGGCGAACCGCCAAAATGCACCAGCTACAGAGTTGGCAACGCCGCCATAACCGCGCTGCTTTTGTGTGCTTGTATGTATACATGTACATACAATGTGTGCACGAGTGGGCACGGCAAAGTGCAAGAGCCTGTGTGTGCGTGAAGTGAATAATTGAAATATGCAGCCGGAGCTGGAACTGGAGTGGAGAGCACAAAGGCTGTATGCTCTCGCCAGCAGCGACCTGATAAAGCGAAAAAGCTCTTAGTAAATTTTATAATTGTACAAACGGAGAGGAAAAAGCAAAGAATTTATTAAACGCGCGACGTAATGCAGCACACATGCACGCTCTCCTGCATACGAGTAAACACATACATATGTACGAGTATGTATGCATGGTAAATCGCAACCGCATGTGCAGAGTGCGGGGCGCGAAATGGGGAGCAGCGTTGGCATAGAGGCAATGCAGAAATGCTACAGCAGTTGAGATGAGATGCCAAGCCGCAGCGATAAAATGTCGACAGGCAAGATAGGGGGGGGGTATGTTGGTATTGGGATAAGACCACAAAGTAAACCGACAACTAAAAAGGCAAAAGCAAACACGCGTAAAAACAAAAAAAAAACCAGACAATATAACTTCAAAATGCAGTAAGGCGTCATTTTGTGGGAGGCGGGGTTGTTGGGGATGTTGGCGAAGTGGCATGCAGCTGCATAAAGGGCGTTGATTGTGCTTTTGGCGGCGCGCGCAATAATTTGCAATGTGTTTTTGCCGCTTCTTCTATTACTTCTTCTTGCACTATATTTTTTATTTGATTTCGCATTGTTCTTCGTGTTTGCGAACTTCAACGATCCAGCCATTTATGTATGTATGTATGTATGTATGTACACTCTGTTCACAAACACATATTAACACAATTTTTTAAATTTATTTTTCAATTAAAACATCGTTAATTCTCTAACAAACAGTTTGTTTTAACTTTATAAAAAATGTTGAAAACATTTAACAATATCTCTTCAACATTTCTAACTTAAAAAAAAACTTGAACTATTTGGGGTATGCAGATATGTATGTATCCCATTCAATTTTAGTACAATAAAGTGCAAGTTTTTAGTGGCTATGAATTACCATTGATTTTTGGAAATATTTTTATTTTCGCAAGTGCTCAATATAAAAAATAGTCGCAGTATTGAGATGCATGCAAGAAACTGCTAGTAAAAAAAAAAAATTAAAAAATCAGTAATAACTTGTAGACACTTAAAACTTGCATTCTCTCACACTAAAAGTGAATGAGCAAAAAAACTGCATACTCGAAAAAATTCTGAAAACTTATTTTAAATATTTAAAATTTGTAAGATCCTTGCAGATATTACAAATAGTTTAAAAAAGGAAGTTTATAGTTTTTCTTAAGGAATGAACAATATTTATTTGGAAAAATAATTTTATTTAATTAAAAGAAAAATAAAGTGGTCAAATCCGTCGTTATGTGGTTGTGCTTTAACAGAGTATACCTACATACATACGTATATACGGTGGCGGTTAAAATGAGAGCTGAGGGATGTGTTCATCTACATACATACATATTTCAGCAATTGGTTATTTTTTAATAAATTTTTATTTTTATTCTTTTATTTTATTATACTTTTTAATAATTGCTACTATTCCAAACTAGTCTCAGTGATTACAAAACAAATTTCATATCTTAAAAAAGTATAATATTTCTAACTCTTTTATCAGAATTTGATAAAAAAATTTCGATCATGTAGATATTTAGCAAGATATACTGAAATTTTTGCAAAGGTAAACCATTGTTTTTCTAAGCAAGTGATCGACTTTAAAAATATGACATTTGCAGGCATGTCCTCCAGGTTGTGACAGTTTCAACTGTTTAAGTAAGAACTGCAAAATTATTCCCTAATTTGAATTTTGGCAATAATTATTAAATTAAATATTTATTGATTAATACTTTTCCGTATTTCGAAAAAGGAAATTAGGCGCTTTCTTTATTTCATTAACTTTATTTTGTATTTTTAAAGCAAAAATATGTTTGTCGCTCACATTACACATATGTACATACATATGTACATACATCTGTATATACATAATTACTTTGCAATCAATTTTACAATTATCTGAGTTGTTGATTTTTTTCTCGACTCACTTAAGATTCATGCTTCGCCGCCATATTCATTCACATTGCTTTTATATGAAAGCTAATAATATTCCAGACGTTGTGGAGTCGCAGCATTGAGAGATTGCGAGCCAAACGGATATTTAATAAAAGTGCAAAGGCTGTTCGCCAAAACCTAATTGCAATCAAAAACGGCGGACGTGAATAAAGCTTGATAAAAGCTAAAGTTATATGAAATAAATAATTTTATTTTTACATGCTTATTTGTTGTACGAACACATTGCATGACTTGACAATGTGCAGCGATGATAAAGCCTAAGTGAAATTAGAGTAGAGGGGCAGAAAAAATATTTTATGAAGCATTGACAAAGTTGTGTGGAAAAAATTTAAAAAGTTCATTACAATTAGAAGCAACTGGCTGAAGCGAAAATTTTCTCGAGGTCATTTGTATGTACACATGTTTGTATATACGAGTATGCAAAAATATTTACAAATTTTTTAAAATTTACCCACTGTCAACTGCCGTTTAAAGTTTCAAATTTAAAAGTAATCACTTTTTGACATACAATGTTGACGTTTAATGCAATTCTTGGCACAGGCAAAAGTTTCTATTGAACGATTTGCAGCCAGTTGTCATGCAAGAATCGTTTATATGATGTGTATTTCGGATATATTTACGTTCATATACATAATTGTACATATGCAAGTACTTATTTTCTGGCAACAGCTAATGTCTTTTAATATATTTTGTACTCATTAGGATTGATTACTTTTACTTAGTAAACAAGTGTACAAATCCAAGTGTACAAATCCAGACTTATCAAAATCTGTCAATCCAAACCATTAACTTCAGCGGATTTCACAACAGCTCCGTTCACAGTTTTAATACTTCTATACACACTACATTAGATCACACAAGGACTCTTTCTAGACGCTTCCAATACAGTATAATTTATTGTAAGACCGATAAGTTTTTTTTTTGTTGGAATCAGACACGAAACAACGCGTGCAGAAAACAGCACTCAGACTTCATGCCGTACATTGTACTGTTTTCATGTTTCTTTTAATCTGTTATAAATTTGCAGGATTTACAAATAAATCTTAGCAGATTTTGGGGTGTCAAAGAGCTCAGGTGTTCGTCTCTCAACACGTCGCGACCAAATGCCTCACACCTAGTTCTTGCAAAGGCGGGGCAGAATCACAGAAAGTCTTCCGCCGTCTCTTCCTCTTCAAAACAGGAGTTGCCTGCAGTCTTGCCTGTTAAGCGAGAGCAAGTGTTTTGATATTGCTTCTGAGATTGAAGGTAACATGACTTTTGCTCATCTGCAACCTCTCGACGTCTCCCAGTCATTGCTGAGCGAAGTATTCTGATAAGCTTGCTTAGAGCTCTAGGAACTCAGTACTGATTTACAAATGAATTTCACCAAAGAGCACGTAAAGTTGCCTAATGATTATTTAACCTGTCATTTTGATTTGCATCAGAGGCGACTATTGACTAAGAAAAAATAAAAAATATGCCACAATAATATTTCCCAATCAAGGCGACTGACTGTAATTTGGAATGGAAACATTTTGCAGAGCCATGATTAGCATAATCAAATGCATCAAACAAAAACCACCTGCCTGTTCGCGAAACAACATTAGATGAAACTGATGGTTTTACACTGGTCCAAGTGGTTTCTCCTTCATTCGCATGGCTGCTTTAGAACACTAGGAGCAGATGTTAACGTATGGACCGAAATATAATGCAAAATTCACCAGAATAACCTTCTAAAAGAAAAGCCTTTTTAAACATAAATATGTTAAGCTTCTGGAGGTAAAAGTCATTGAGGATACAATCCGCATGATACAAGCGTCTGAATGAACTATGGTAGATTTATTATCAAATTAAAAAAAAGTTTACATTCTATGTACATTTGATATCATTTGAGATTTATTTTATATGATTTTTTTTTAATTGATTTCATCAAGCTCCCGTTATCTCGAGAAAGATTGTAATTTTATTCTCAATCATTTTCGAACGCTTAATATTTGAATTAAAGCCTTGATTTCAAATCGTTCTCAAATGCATGTTTATCAAAGCTAATTAAGCGCTTCGCTTCATAAAAGGAGAGTCTGATTATATGTTGCTCCGGAAGCTTACTAGATACTAATCAACCTGGATTTTGCAGTTTTTAAATCTTTAAAAATATTTATTTAAGCTTATTCAAAGTCGTAAGTTTCAATATAAAAATCGAGAATTAACTGAGAAATGAGGGTTGACTGACACTATGAAAATGGGCCTCAGAAATTCTAAGTTAAAATATACTTTCTTCGAAATTTCAATAAGAAAAAGTACGGCAACTCTAAATACTCAATGCAAATGGTGCAAATCCCAGCTAAGAACGTCAAGCAAATAGCTCTAAATATAATTTATCAAAGTACATGCGCACACAACATCCCATTTTATGCTTGGCTTCCTGCCTAACTTTTCAACAATTCCAAGTTTCGTGTTTAAGGTAATTTGTTCTACCTTCACAATCTTCGAGTCAAACTTGAGCTCAGAACTAAGTACATATGTATGTAAATGTGTATGAGTGTGTGCAAGTAATTTTAGTAGATTGGTCTGCCAGAGGGTCAGACGATCGCTTACTTTGCTGGCAAGTCGGTCTATTGGTAGGTTGGTGGATGTCTGGCATGCAGTGTTTGTTTGCGTGCATCTGTATTTGTGTGTGTGTGTGTGTGTTTGTGCCTCGTTTCGTTACCTTTTTTTGCCATAGCGAATTTCATTAAATACATAACTTAGTGAAATAAGCGAGGAAAGTAAGAAGCGAAAAAGCAACAGCCCGGCAACATGGGAACAACAACAATAGCCACAGCAAACATTTCATCAAAGACGTTCATCCACACATGCTCACACACAATGACTTACGAATGCGCCAGCGACTGCGAGACTGCGACTGCGATTGTCACGGCGATGGCAACAGCAGAGCCAAAGCAAAGGCAAAGGCAATGCAAAAACAAAATGGTGGACAAAATGGTGTGCTCCCCACTGCGCGTTAATGCGATTGTGACGTGAATTGCAGTCATAGTGCAAACAAAATAAAAAAACACAGCAAGCAAACCAAATGCAACAACAGCAATAATAACAAATAGCGAACAGTGAATAGTGAACGAAAAAGCCAACAATAGAATGAAAAACACATTGACAGTGCAATTATGTATGTATGTATGTATGTATGTATTTACATACATGTATGTACATGTGTATGTATGTATGTATGTATATAAAGTGATACTCGCTGTCGCAAAGCAGCAAACAAGCGCATTTTGGGGCCAGTGCCTGCACGCTCGCTACTCGCTTAGCACACTTGACTTGCCCACCGGCCGAATAGCAGACAGCAGACAACGACACTCAGTCAGTCTGCCAGTCAATGCACATATTTCGCAAATTTATAGGTACATATGTATGTATGTAAATAAATGTGTATGTACATATGTACCTATGAATTTTTGTGTTTGACAAAGATGCGAAACGGGAATAATTTATAAGTAGGTACATAAACACAAGCAAACATTCTTTTGGATTCGTGTCGAAGAGTGTGTTTGCGTGATACTCGCATGATGTACATATACATACATACATACATACATACATACATACATATGTACATATGTACGTACGAACATTAGTTCGTTAAAAAAGAAAATTCGCAGTACACCACCGAACTAAAGTGTTTTTGAAAAACCGAAAATGTGTCGAAAATTGTAAAAAACGACCGAAAGTTGGTGCCATAGCCGGAATAAAAATGTTCTCCTCAAGACGAAATCTTAGAAATATTTTAGTATCAGTGATGGTAATCAGTAAAAGTTAAAATTTTAATCGAAAGCCTTTGCTCAAAAGCGATTATTATAATTTTATATTTATATATTCACTCGTGATAAACGGTTACTTTTTTACTTCAATGTTTAAATTAAGAAAAATGATATTCTCATTTTTTATTTTTTTAACGCAAGGAATTTTTATGTATTTGCTCATCTAGTTGTATTTGTTTTGTCACATGATAAATGTAACGTTGTTATCAAATATTAAGCTTAAAGACCAGAAATTAAAATAATGATATAAAAATGGGAAGCTACATAAATTTTATTCGAGAGTGGAACAAATAAAAAACAATGTTTTTATTATTTTTTATGTAAAAATTTGAATGTTTAAATCGAAAAATAAGAACCATTGTAGATAACCGTAGGAAATACAAAAACAATTTGTGATTATTTTCCATCCCTGGTGCAATGATGATCCCTAGCATGGGCAAAGAACTTTTTTGTTTGAAATCGCTTTGCAAAAATAATTTGTGATTGGCGAGTGTAAGGGGAAATTGATTTTGCCTGTGAGATCGATGGTACAATCTGCATAACGTTAAATCCAAGGTCGTTTTGATAAATCAGGGGCTTTTTGGAAGAAAAGCGTTTTATTGCTCGGCATAGTCTCCATTTAGATTTTAACATTTCATTACAATTACATCATCCAGCGTTTTCTCAATTTTTTATTCCTTTCGAATTTAGTTTCATCCTAGCCATTGCTTTTAGTTAAGTTTTTAGTCTGCCTAAATTGCTGGATTTTTGCATCAATCCAATATATAGTTTGTCCAAAAGATCTGATAATATTTGTCCTGAATGATTCCGTGATCTAATTGAATATTTTGAAGCTGTTACACGCTGTTTATCGCTACATAACCATTGAAATTAATGAATCGGAATATTCATCAAAGCCTTCCTTTTTTGGATTTCAGTGGGTTGTCTGCTTTTAATAGCATTGAAATATAAGCTTAATGATGCAACAAAATATTTTAACAGATGTCAGTTGACATTTAAGTTTACATATGTATATATTTGCAGTAAGCTGAAAATGTCACTGACTTATCAAATTTCCCTCATACTGTGTGCTCTTTTTCTAGTCAGACTTTGGCTTCTACATGCTTGCAGTCTAAAGTGGCCCAATATTAACACTAATACATACAAACATATAATCATACATTCACACAAAACAAAAATATGCACAACAATTCGCATGTGCGGGTACGTGGGCGTCGATCACTTGCAGTCAGACAATCTCAAAAACAAAAATTCCCCCTTAAACAAATTTCCGCTCCTGCATTTGGAGCTGGCACAATTATACACTCTACGAGTATTTAAGATCTGCATACCAAATACCAATTCAGTTTTTTTGTTTTGCATTCTATTTCAAGAAATTCTTGAAAATCATTGCTTTTATAACGGCAGTTTTTTTTATTACTTTCGCTTCATTTGTTTGCGAAAATAATAATTCAAATCTTGTTTTTCTTATTCAGGTTAGTTAGCTAGATTCGCAATGGCGTGAAAGAAATCGGCAATATTTAATATTGGGTTTAATTTTTTTTTTTTATTAAAGTTGCGACACTATTTACATTTACTACTTTAAATTAAAGGGTATTCTACTTTAGAGACTGGAAAATTGCCTTTTTTTAAATTTTTGTCCAAACGGCACTATTAAATATTGTTGAACGCGACTTCTGGCAAGTTAAATTAAGGATGTAATCAATAAATTGACGGTTTTACTTTGTCAAAAAGTTTATTCAAATCATAATAGTGGCGATTCAAAGTTGAGCATGCATAAAATCCTTTGCTTCGATGTTGCCATGATTTTTCTCATTTAAATCTTCTGAAACAGAGAATTCGATAAACTTTGTATTCAGTAAACTAGCTAATATATTCGGAACCATATCAACGCAATCGAACTACGAACTGAAAAAAAAACGCGTTGAAAGTTTCATGAAAACACCACCGTGCACCGTGCATAGCTTAATTTATGGCTTTGTATCTCGAAAAGTATTTTAGATCGAGTTATAATATTTTGCAGGCATATTATGCATATTATGTAGCACGAAAAGATGGGAGCAAAAAAAAAACAAATTTTTTAACCATCTAAAGTAGAATATTCCCTTAAGTCAAATAATTTCATATATGTAATAATTATCGTATTAAAAAAGTGAACCAAACACTGTGTGTTTCGATATAAAAAGCATTTGTAGTGCACACAAATACACAGCCAGTTCAAATTGCTGTCTGGCAGCGCAAATTACAGCAACAATGGCGAGCATATCGAAGCTGTTTCAATGCAGTTGCTAGCAAACATTTCTGTGCAGACAGCAAGAAAAAATATGAAGAAACAATAAAAAAAAAGCGAGAACACTCACCAATGCAATTGTTTTGACAAGCAGAATGAGAGGAAACTTTTGTGTCTATCGCCAACGAGCGAAAAATTGCCGATAAAAAAGCGAAACAGCGTGCAAATGAATAAAGTTAATAAAAATTGAACTCAAAATACATACATATGTATATCATAAAATTTATTAATAAGTAGATATACACATGAGATGGTGAAGGAAAAATATTTGGTCATACTTTCGCCAATCTAAAGTATTTTTGCTAGGTGGATGCGAGAGAAACAATGTTTGCAGACCTTCCTATTGATCAAAAGTTTTAAATTTCCGTTACATCTTTGGTGTAAATAATCAAATTTTTTAGTAGATCGTTTTTTTTTTTTTTTTTTTTTGATGACCAAACATCGTAGCAGCACACTTTAAGGTCGCATCATAAATACTAAACACTCTAAATGCCTGGGAAGGCCATTAAAAACATTTTTTTCGAAGTCGTCTTACAAAAATACTTAAGCTTGTTGAGTGTACGGAAAACTTTTTGTTTTTTGTCTTTGAAGTGATTAGGCCGTACCACTACGCCACGATGCATTAGCTCCATTTAATGCATGAACAAAGTTTATTTTTATACGGAAGAAACTTGAAAACAATATCTGCAAAAAATTATTGTTGCACTTTCTTGTACTACGTACTGAAATAATTTTGAGACTTTCTTTTTATTTTACCTAATTGTATTTGAGCTTTAAGGGCGATTGAATATGGGAAAAATTATAAGGAAATAACAACAATATTTATTGCTGCTTTTGCGGAGTGATTCCACTCATCAGACTTCTTCCTTCAGAACTTCCGTATATTGTAAATGCAATTCGGCGTTTCTTTCAAATATTTTACTGCAATACTCAATGGAACAATTATAGTGCGAAAAATGCATTTCAGATGGCACGCACAAAGTAAACATATTTCGATCTTATTCAGGTGAAATGTTGGAACTGAAGATGTAAACAATTTGTAAAAAGTTTCACCGAGCTTGCCAAATAATATTTCACTCGTCTGTGAAATCGTTAAAAAATGCCTTATCAAGAAATATTCCCGCCATTTCGTACAGGTCTTAAGCTTTAATTCCATTTTACATGCACTTGCTTGCAATTAGTACCACTGTCAATGCACGCATACACAACCAAATGCAGTTCCAAACTCACACCACTACACCGCAGGCATTGAGTACAAGTACAATGCATACAAACACACAAGGAAACAATTGGCACTAAAATTGGCGTTTGACTGGATTTCGTTGGCGCTTTTGGGGTTGCATACACAAACCGAACGACGAAACGAAATGGAATGAAACAAAGATGACGGAGTACAATGTTGAACAGTGCACAGACGGACGCAGACGGATAGCTAGCGAAGCACCAAGGCGATGGCGAGAGAAGTACTACATAGTGTGGTGTAGGGCGGTGCTGGCGGCAGCGGCGGCAATGGGGGAGCAAAAAGCGGTGTCGACTGGTTGTCAGGTTGCTGCAGTTGAATTACTACTTTATACATTTGAATTTTAATATCTCATGTTTGCACTTTCAATTGCACACATACATACACACATATACTCTCGAACTCATACACATACACTAGCACTTGCACGAGTATGCACATAAAAGTAGCAGACGAACCAAAGCGCAGCGGCGCAAAGTGTAGATTTGGCGGCGATGGCGGACGGAGGCGATGGAGGCGTCCAAGAGGGTTGCGGAAGCGTAGAAGGAGTGTGGGGGTTGGGGACGGCGAACGCAAATAGTGAGCGATAAATGCGAAACGCTTTGGCGCATTGTACAGTAGTAACACAAATTGAAGCAGTCGAGGTGGAATTGGAAGTGGAGGAACTAGTCGCCGTCGTCGTTTGGAATATGAAGTCGAAGTACGAATACTAAATATGCGGCTGTATTTAGTATATATGTATGTACATACATATGTATGTAAATGTATATGCGCATATGTTTGTATGCTAAAGCGCAGCTCACATTCACACATGCACTTTTCAAAGTACACACACGTTCGCGGCGTCAATGGCGTCGACGGTACTGTGCGATGCGGCGCGGTGTGGGGGCGGAAACGACTCACAGGCGGAACATACGACACACTCACATGCACACGCACACAGAATGATTGAATAGACGCCGACGTTAGCTTGCAATGCATACATATGTACATGCATGTTTAATTGTCTATATATGTATACTAAATTTATCTATATAAAATTTTGCATATAGTATTTGCACTGATATCTTCTATTTGTACATAAATTTTATTGCGAAAAAGATAAACTTTTTAAGAACATTTTTTTTCACTTTCTGCTGCTTGAGTGTTGAGCAACGAGTCGCACAATGAAACCGTCTCTCGTAAAATCTTTTTAGCTTTTATAAATATTTTCACAGGTTTTTGGTTTTGAAATTAATATACATTTGAAATTTTTATTTCGTTTGCGCGTTGCTCATGTGATTTAAGTGTATTTATAATAATTTTTTTTTATATAAACTAATTTTCCTTCTCACATCACTATCATTGACTTTTTTTTTCAAAGATTCTTTGCTATTCGCAAATTCATTTCGTTGTTCAATTTTTTCTGCATTCCATTTTATTAATTCCTTCGCTCGCACTTTGGCGATATTTTTTTTCCAATACATACACGCGCATACTACACACACACGCACACTGAGAAATACACTCACTCGCAAGCAGACGCAAAGTAAAAATTCCTTTTCTTCGCTTTTTGCTGCGCGCAGCCACAATGCAAATTTCTATATGTATTCAAAGCTACTTTTAATTACCTTTTGAATTTATATTGGGAATTTTGTCACTTTTTAAACTGCAACTTTTATTTATTTATTATATTGATGATTCCTTTGTTTTTTGATTTTTTTTTTTAATATTTTATTTTTGTTTTTTTTTTTCTTTAAAATATATGTGTATAATTTTTCACTTGCAGCGCGCGCGTAGTTATTATTTTTAGAGAATTCTTTATTATTAACGCTGTATACACTTTTTTGATTGAGATCACGAAAAAATTCTTACGCGTAACAAAATTAATTCATACATATAAAAACATAACGAAACTTATATAAAAATTCTTTAAATATTTTTAATAATTGTTTTCCTAGTATATTACGAGATATTTATTTATATTTAACTTTTAAGTTTTCTTATTGTTGATTATTATTACTTTAAAAGACTGTCGCGAATTACAATGTGTAGTATAATAGTAAGAAAAACTGTTCCAAAGTGATTTTTGTGCCGCGGTGTAATATGGCGGACGCTACGTCACCGGTTCTTCTTGCTCGTCTGCTCGCACTCAGCACAGCACAGTCACAGCGGAGCACAGCACAGCGTAAGGTCTGTTTGGTTCGGCGACGGCGGCGCAGCAGCCTGCCTGGTTTCGACGTCGCGCGCTCAGCGTTCCTATACACCGAAAATATACAGCACCAATACTAACCAAGTTAAAAAGGAGGCAGCACCAAACAGTCAGCGGTGCGCAAACAAAGAGTAACTAGTCGAAAGCCAAATACAAAATGTGAACTGTGCAACGCGCCAAAGTTGTTGGCAATCGGCAATGTGCAGAGGAAACAGCGATAAAGCGTTGCATTCGAGAGCGCGCCGGAATGCAATGCACAGCGTACACCCATGGCTGCGTCGCCATTGCAGCAGCGAAAGCACGGGCACCCAACCGCGTTCTCTCGCTCTCATACTGTATCTCTCTTGTTTAAGGCACAGCGACAAGCGGCAAAAATTTGCAAATAGCAAAAAGTTATTTAAAAAAAAACATATAAAGACATACACAAAGGCGAAAGCGCAACCCCACTTTTTGCAATTCGCGCGCACTTATGATACACACACACATGCACATGCTCACATTCTCTCCCGTTTTGCTCTTGCGCGCACACCCATACAATTTAGCGGACGCTATCACACACACAGATACTTTTGCGGCGGCAACTGAGTACAACGCGTTGGTCGTCAGGGTAGCGACGAATTTGCAAAGCAAAGCGGATTGCGAAAATACAAAAATTTTGCAAATGTGAAGATACGCACACACACATACATATACATATCTAAATACTTAAGAGAGAGTTTCGCGCTCACCAATTCAAGCTTTTTTTTTTGTGCGCCAAAGTTAACAGCGCAGCAGCCAGCTTTAGTGCCTGGCTACTCCTCCTCCTCCCAATCGCTTCGAGTACAGGAGGAGACAGCGGGACCAAAGACGCAGTTTGGCAAATGAGCCAAGGTAAGAGCACGAAAAGAAAACAAAAAACCATTAAAAGTAAAAGGTCTATCGCGCGCGCACGATCATCGCCTCTCAAATATACGAGCGCGTGAGCGAATAAAATTTCGAATTTTCCCTTTGCTTGTTTTCTGCAATGCAACAGTAGAAGAATTAATATCAAGCTTGTGAAAAGATTGGACACAGGACTGAAATTACAAAGTTTTTTTGTACATACATACGAATTAAAAATAAGTGGAGAGTAAGGAATGCCGTATAAAAGGTAGACGGGAAAGATTTTGGAAAAAAAAAATAGTTGACACTTGGCGAATGTCAGAGAGACGCAACAATGTACGAAAGCGTACAATAACAGAAAACGATTTACTTTGTATATGCAAAATTTATACAATAAAAATGTAAGTCTATTTGAAGTTTGTTGAAATATGTGTACATACTCGGAGCTTAACCAGAATGCCAGCAGAAAGTGAAGGTATGTATGTACATATGTACATATACATATTTGTACTTGGCGAGCTGCTTTAGCAACACCGAGTAGAATTCGCCAAGCAAACATGTGCGGTGCACGTATGTATATTTAGTAAGCGCATGCCGCCAGTATTGCCAGATGAGCGCATTTTGTAACGCATATGGGGATATCGATATTCCCTTGAAATATGTTGGTTATTTTAAAGCTGTTTTAAAGTTTTGAAATTTATCAATAAACCAAATTGGATACATAACCTCTATTTTTCGTTTACTACATGTGCGATTTTAAGCTTATTTTGGGGGCTTAAATTGCACTTTGTCATTTTTTTAGAGTTTGGAATTTTTCTGCTGGTTTAAAAATGTAATCTTTAACGAATGACCACTTTTCGTATAAAATTCTTATTGGTTTGAAAACTTTCTTGCTGAAGATTAACAGAATGTGTTAATATGAACAAAACACGTCAATAAATATGTACGTCCACCTGCTAAAATTAAGATTAATTTTGTTCTTAAGGCGAGGGTAGTCTCCCCTAAAGATCTTCGAGAAGATTTGCCATGCATATAAACATATAATATGTATACATATATGAAGGTATGCATTTTAAGTACACAAATTTCGAAGAGCAATTACTCAAAAAAACTTTTCTGCACTGCAAACCAAGCTTACTTTTTTGAGCGAATTTTTATATTATAAATTGTTGATGTGCTTAAGATAAATTTTGGTATAAGGGATAAAACAAAAACCCCCAAAGTGGTATAACTTATACCCTCTCATCGGTCGAGCAAGGTGGTAAGCAATCAAACAATTAAATATAAATTTAAAATATTTAAATGACCACAATTAAACAGACATCAAAAATTTGTTTTCGAATCTGTAAAGGTTTGTCAAAATTGAGACATTTTTTGGAGATAACCATGATGATGGAGCTCACAAAATTTCTGGCAACATTGCTGACAACGAAGAGCATGTGCGAATATATACATATGTAAGTACATACATCCATACATAAATACAAATGTATGTATGTATATAAAAACAACAATGTAAATACATATGTGTGTAAATAGATACATATAGTTGTCGATACGTAGTACCATACATTGCTACGTATGGGGTTTTGTTTGATAGTTTGTCAATTTGGTTTGATTTCTATATGTAGCTTTGGCTTGGCTACAGTGGGCGGCAGTGAGCTAGCGCTGGCTGTCGATGTCATTTAAGTGGAAGTTTTAAATGTCGTCTAATGGAACTTTATATATGTACGGTAGAATGTTTCGGTTGCAATATCTAAGATACTTTTCAATAAAATTGTGGTATGGTTGTAAAAAAAAAAAATTAATGACTTTCATATCAAATTTGGATTCAAAAAATCTAAATAAAAAATAAGTTTTTATTCTTATAAAACCTTTAACGAAAATATTGTTTTGACATTTCAATGGTTATTTTCGTAAAGAAAAATATTAAGTTTTTGCATGAAACAGACCTCATAAATGGATTTATCTTTATCAGCTTTTTTTTTAGTGGAAAATGGCAAAAATAAAAAAAAAATTGAGTTCCTTAACGCAAAACCCAGTAAAATGCATATGTTTGTACATACATATATACATACATATAAGCTTATGTATGCATGTGGTTTAATGTGTTATGGTTGTTTTAAAGCTTTTTTCAATTTATATATTCTGTAAACAATTTGTTAAAATTTCTGTCAGGAAATGCAGTAAATAAATAACTAAACATTCCAATACAGGCGATTTTTATCTGGAAATCCTACTTTTAGGCTAAAATTATATTAAAAATCGCTTTAAAAAAACGCCCTTTTGCATGTGTTTTATTTATTTAAAAAATAAGTGGGCTTGTGACTAACGCTTTAATATGAAGAACGATGTTATCATCAAAGTGCGACTATGAATTTCTATAAAAATTTGCTTCAATTCACAACCATTTATCATACTGACAATTTTCACTTATCTATTTGAATTTTTTTTTTTTCTAAAATAAACTATCTACATAAACTCATTTTCCTAACTTAATAAAACAATTGCAAAGGTAATTTTTTGTGCTTTTATAGTTAAGAGTGAAGGGTGTACACTATGTTTATTATAATTAATTCTTTTTGTAAACTTTTATTCCTTAGTGCTTATTTGTTGACTGCTTCCAAAACTGACAAGTATCATCAATTAAGTACATTTAATTCTTTCAAATTCTAAAGCTTTACGCTGCCCTGCGTGTGCAAAAATGTATCTCTCAAAATTGCGACGGTTGCACAAATATCGCGATAGTTATCAACCGCAACCGTGACCCGCGCAACTAGCCAACACCACCACCACCACTAACTATCCCAACCAACAAAAGCATCAGCAATATTTATAATAGTAGCAACAGACCTCTCACCCACCTCTACCACCGCGCCATCATATCTCTTTCAGCACTTTACTAGTACACTCGTAGACTCACCTAATCGAAAAACTATTGAGGGTGTACCTCTAAAGCCAAAATATGAACATACCACCAAACGAATGACAATGGGTGAGCGCATCAGCTGGGGAACACGAAGGGTGGATGATGTGCATACATATGTACACATGTATGTATGTAGGTGTTCGCTAAGCGCTGATGATAAACTGACTGCACAAATTTCCATTTGCAAAGGAAGTAATATTTAAACATTAATTAGCGAGCCGCGAGCGAGAGGGTGGTTGGCATTATTAGCCACCGGCGATGATAATTTCCATTTAGCAATGACGAATCCAACACGTGATGCAAGTGGCTGTTCCTATGACTGGGTCTGTGTACAAATATATACATACATACTTAGTATTTACACAAACAATAAATACGTTAAGTAAAAATAATAAATTGCAAATCTCAAGTGACTTGACATGTTTTGTTCAAAAATTAATCATCGTTGCGTTAAGATAAAATTAAGTTGTTCGCAGCGGCGAGGAGCGCACGCTTCTTTTCAGAAATTCTAACGATCGGCTGATTCAAAGAAAAATATGTTGGATATTCGTACATACATATATACATATACATATACATACATACATATATACTAACATAAATATATTTCTACTTAAAGGTATACATACCAATAACGCAAAGTAGATATGAATAATCAAGCTACCGAAGCGGTGGCAGAGCAAAAGCAAAAGCCATTAGATGATTAAAGAGTTGTGGTAAAAATGAGAAAAAAAGCACACACTTCTATGCAAATTAAAATGCACAGGAATAATAGAATTTGCACTTTTTAGAAAAGTTGAATAGTTTTACAAAACAATTTTCAGGATTTGTTGATTCAAATTGTAGCAGCTACATACATATGTAATATTTCAAAAATTGTCTCAATTCGATGATATTGGCTACATTTGGCAATAAAATAGAATATATTAACATCAAAATTAATGCGAAAAAATAGTGATAAACGTCAATTTAGGCATATTGATAACAAAAAAAATTTCAATTTCTTCATTGAATCTAGGGCAAGTAAAATCTTAATCATTGAAAAAGTTTTTTTCATAGAAAAGCTTGTCCTTAAAGACATCTACCGTTCGGAGTCGGCACAGAATTGTAGGTTCCTCAATTTGTGGTATAATATAAAGACGCACATCACAAATCGTAGGAGAAGCTCGGCCAAACACTGAGATATATAGAAGTATAAGCGTCAAATTATTATTATTATTATTATATTTAAAAGTGCATTCATTTGGAATGAATATTTAATTTTTAAATTCCGTCAGTTCTTTTATTAAATTTAATTTTAATGTGCATAGAAACAGTCAACTAAAACACGTACAGGATTTTTGACAATTTGAGTTCTTTAACAATTATTTTGTTTGGTATTTTTTTTATAATTAAAATATAATTCATTCTATAGCGAGAACCACAAAAATCCCAAATTTTCAATTAAAATTTAACATTTCATTCGGATTTCTTGGAAAAATTTTGAGTTTGCAGTGTTTTAGAATTTGACAATTTCTCCTATAGAAAAACCGGTTTTTATAGTTTAACTCAAGGCACATCAAGTAGGTAGACGCAGCAAACTTTTTTTTGAACTTTTTTCATATTTTATTTTTATTGGTGTTGTCAGTTTTTTAATTTCGTTGTAATAAGAATGCTTTCAGTACAATTCAAAGTAGTTGATAAAATATTTTTGAAATTTTAGCTTCTAAAAGCAAAAACAAAATACACATACATACATAGCTTATAATTTTTTTTAAAATTGTTTTACTGCGCTTACCTATTGAATATGCTTTGGTTTTACTTTATAAAAACTACTTAACGCAAAAAGAAATAAGGAAAGTTAAGTAGTACTTATTAATAAAATCGATGTAAATTAGTTGAATAAAATTTTTAAAACCAATTACTGTGAAAGAATTAATTTTAGCCGCCCAGATAAGCCTCGACGATGGCGTGTGACTAAAATAGCGAGCTAAGCAGATACAAAGCCTTAGTAACTGATAGCCCATGAACATTTTTCGATAAGCAAATAGATTAAGCAGATACTTGGCGAATAAAGAGCAGCATCTACACTAATCGAATGCGAGTTTGAATACGAAAACGAATATCAATGAGGATATTATTACTATTAAGACTACAAATAGAAATACTCGAATGGATACAAATATGGAAGAAATACGAATATAGTTGTTTATAGCATATTTACATACACATGTACATATATGTACATATACATATGTACATATATGATTATTTTATTTTTTTTTGCCAAAGTATTAAACCTTTGCACTAGTACTCTTTTAAAAGTTACTTCGATCAACGCTGCTTAATTGTATTAAACTAGTTCTGATTTTAACTTTAAAAAATCGGGCCGCTTGCACCATATTTGGTTAAGCGCTTAGTCGGAACAAAAAGCGCCGTTTAAGACCATTCGTTAGATAAGTAAGCGCTAAATAGTAAGCTGAATTGTAGCTAACCGCCGGGAAATTTAACCAGGGATGGTGTAAACGGCTCTTATTTTTTTATTGCACTAAATAGGGTAAAAGGCATTAACGCATTTAAATGAATACCCACATAAAGTTTCTTTATATTTTTAAATTTTTTTATTTGATAATTGGATATTTAAAAATATTGAGGATAACTCGATCTGCTAAAAACTATGTTGCAATATAAGTGCATTATGGTTTTTGTTTTTCTTTTGGATTATCTAAGGCCAATCGGAAGTTATGTCTACTGCTGAAATATAATTTCAATCTATGTAAGTAGCAATAAAAACATAAAACAATTGAGTTTACTGGCTCAACGTACGCATAATTAAAAAGTAGAAGTAAAATATGAAAAGTAATTGCAGCTGAAGTCCTCATTTTTTAATTAAAATTAATTGAACAACTTTTTGAAATAAATACATAATACATGTACATAAATACATAAACGAAGATGAGATAAGCCATTTCTATACATACTTTACCATACGATATGTATGTAGGTGACTCTGTTCTGGTAGCTTACTACTTTTCCATATACCAGTACATACTTGAGATTTTTGAAGTTAAAATACAGATTTGATGAATTTAGCGACTATAACAGTCGACACCTAAAGTTAACCGCAGTATTTTGATATAATTCTCCGAAGGATCTTAGCTTCAGGGGGAAAGCTTTTAGATTTTAACTTAGTTATACCGTAAGTATGCATTTTTTTGAAAATCACGAATAAAGAACCATCTAATGGTAAATTTTTGGTAAATTTACGTCTCGTTACATGCGGAGTCTTCATTTTTAATTTGCCATTTTTGTAATTATATTACAATTGCAATACACGCATGTATGCTGTATGCAGAATGTTAGGTATTTCTGTACGCATCTCGGGCAGTTTATACTGATTTTGTGAATAACTCGACACTAGCGCCATCTGGGATATATTTTTTTCACAGCACACGGCTCATATTAATGGTCTAGTGAATATACTACCGAATTTTTGGATAAAAAAAATGGATACTAAAACGGGCATTAACCGTGAAATAAAAATCGTTTCAATATTTGATTAAAAGTTGTGGAAAATAGCGCCAAAATAGTATGGGTTATGAATTTCAGAATATACCAACTTTAGATAAATTTAAATTAACTTTATATTTTGGTTAAACATTAATATTCAAAACTTTATTAACTGTAATAAATTGCAAAAATTTGCAACATTTGCATTCTTCAATTAAGAATTTCTTTAAACTGAGAGCGTTGTGAGACTCCGCCAAATTTCTTACGGTGAGTTTCATAAGTTAAGTATGTATATCTAGACTAATTCGACTAATTTATTTGTATTAGAAGCCAGCACGAAACTGTGAATGCGCGATGGTTTCGAGTTATTCGAACATACATATCTTTCTCTAACATTATTTGCGCATTTCAGTATTAATGAGATATTGAATTATTGCACTTACTAGTTTTTGGTGTTGTATTATCCTTAATGCACGTATGAAAATGTAGACAGACTCGCTGTTGTTGTAGTCCTTACGTACTGTTGATCCTAGTGAGCTAATTTGTACGCACGAAGTAACACTACCCAAAAGGTTTTCACTGCGTTTTGTTTTTATTTTTGTTTGTTTGTCTTATTTTTGCAATAAGTATGTGTGTATGTATTTATATTTATGTGATGTACTTTAAGTATGTAACAACGAATAGTAAAAAAAAAACTGAAACAAAACGGGCAAATGCACACACAAAAATATTCAAACAAATGTATAAAATTTCACTAAAAGAACACTTTGATGGTTTTTTCTCTCTTTGCTTTGCTCTGGTGTACTTTTGTTGCTTTCACGTTAAATTTTTAACACCACTTAATTGTTTGAATTTCTCGAGTTTGTTTTATGTTACAAATTCTTATTTTTTAAATTAATTTTTTGTTTTACTTTTTTTCGCACGTTATTCAAAAGTTCAACACAATTTTATAGCACTTTGAACACGTTTTTTTTTTGTTTTTAATTGCATTTATTTGCAGATGTTTTCAGTTTGCCGATTTGCCAATTTCGGTGTATCTGATCGTGTAGGTTGCAGACGTGAACTGCACGTTGCCACGCGGCGATCACACGAAACAAAACGAAACGAAACGCGAATCTGGAACGACGGATCGTCAAGTACTGCGAATGCACTGAGATCTCTGCTGCTCTTGCTGCTGCTCTTCGGGCTACTACTGCTGCGGCTGTACTGCTGGCGCTGCTTAACTTCGATGGCTGCTGCAATGTGAATGGACGTCGTTGCACTTGGCCGCTGCAATTAATTTTAGTTTTCCACTTCGATTTCCCAGTTTTTTTTTTATGATATCGTTTACAATTTCCGCCTCCTCTTTTGTAATATAACTGCCAATTAAATATAAATGATGTTTTTGTGTTTTAAAAAATTTTGATTCACGACGACAATACGTGCACGCCGGCCGCTATCAGCACATTCGTTCTACCGCTGTATATTTGCACACTAACTGACTGACTGATTCGCCGTTGGGCCAACACCGTCGACGTCGAATTCAAATCCGTAAAAAGCCGTTGAATCGAATGCACTTTCTCGTCTTGCAATCGCGATCGTGCAATGTAATGCAACCAAACGAGCTGCTTCGTCTCGGAGCGACGGAATTGATAGTTTAATAGTGGTGTTAGAATTGGTAGTGGTGTTAGTAAAGATGATTTCCGGCTTATTCGTTGGAGCCGGTTGCCATTAAAAAGCGTCGACAGAATTTGGTGAGTGCACGCTCTGCTCAACACGAATACGAAAAGTGCAATCGAATGCAACGATGCAACAAACTTGTGATGCAGCGCCGAACGCTGATACGATCCTACGATCACTCTCGGTGACAGTCGGCCGTCGGCAAATCAATGTTTTTGTTGTTGTCGCTGCCGATTAATGCGATAAATAAGATTACGGCAGCGTTGCTAAAAGCTGTCGATAATGTTGTTGTTGTTGTTGTTGCGGTAGCTCTCCACCACCGCTAGAGAACGTTTGCTTGCTTATGCGAGTTAGGCGCTGGTAATGTATTAGTGGTGGTGGTTCGTTGTCTACGAACAAAAAAAAAGTGCAATGCAGAACAAGTCACGAACTTGCAATCTAGTGAATGCAGTTTATTTGCACTCGATGTATGTATGTGTGAGTGAGTGTCCAAAAGCTGGAGCGAGAGAATGACTAAGTGAGTGAGAGTGGGCGTGTTGGCGAGTGTGGAGCTTTATAGTCGCTCGTTGTCTCGACACACGATCGTTCCCTTGTACGATTCGCTTGTTGCTATGTAATACAAAATTGCGACAGTTGGTTGTTGTTTTTGCGCTATTTTCTAAATTAATACTCCTTTCTTTTTAGGGGTATTCGCCTTTCTGCTTCTTGCACTTTTTGCCAATTTTTCCGGTCTCCGTTGTGCGCGTTTCGCTGCGCTTTGACTATTTGTTTTAGAAAGTTGTAGAATTGGCCACGTGTACTCGTCGTCACTGCACCAGTAATTGTTAGTTAACGTTTTTGCAGAGTTCGATTAACTTTGTGAAGACTTTTTTGTCGTTTAAAAATTATAAATTTATTTTTGTTTCCTTTAAAACTAGTTGTAAATGCGTCGTAAGCGTATTAAGTTGCAGCAGAAAACAATTCGAAGTTTTAGTGGAAGAAATACATATCTCTAGAATTAACTTTTAGGCACAATATAAGTTTTTTTTTATTTCCTTCTTTTGCTCCCGCCACTGGTTTTATTTTGTAAAATGCTCAGCACTTTTCGATAATTCCGTTCAAAAACGGCAAAAAATGTTTACGTCGAAAGTTCTGCATAGTTTATTTTCTATAGTTTAAAAATTTAACTTTGTGTAGAGTTGACAGTTTTCCTTTAAACGTCTTGAGAGCGCTCTATATACAAAGCCTTAACAAGTTCCATAAAACATTCAGATCTTTATGTTCCAAGTTTTCACAACCTAAGCACTGTTGCTTCAATCACTTTTCTGCTCTTGTGTATATGCAAGTAGATCAATACTAGCAAATTTCCAACAAGCTAATCCTTTCGATTAAGAAGGCTATAGTAAATATTTAGTTAAATTTGTTTTGAAGAGACTACAAACAAACGTATGTAGTTCAACGCAAAAATTGTCGTTTCTCTCTGGATATTTTTTTATTTATTAATATATTTATTGTTTGAATGCTTTTGGTTGTTATGTAAAATAGCTTTTGTTAAAAATTTTTCAATGGTAACATGTTTACCTCGGTTTCTTACTCGTTTGGCTTTTTGCACAAAACTATTTTTTTTTTTACCTTCTTTTTGTTTATTATCCACCGATTGTCATTTCGTTGCTATTCTCACTCAATTATAATTTACACACTTGTTATTTTTTTAGTATTTTTCACACTTGTTTTTGTGTTTATGCCTCGCTTGAATCGCTTACGATTTTTCAAGTGATATTTTCAACACTTTTCTCGAATGTTTTCAAGTAATTTATTAGGTTTATTGCGCACGCCGCGTCATAATGCTGCATTTTCTTATACAATCATTACACACTACTGGGGAGCACACAGAAATGTTTCGAAAACGTAAGTTCTGAGCTCGTGGTTGAACACAGTTTTTTTTTGCGATCTTTGTATAAAAATGTTTCGCCGGAGCACTCAATTTTATATTTTTAATGTTGGTGTTTTTTTTTTGTTAAGCACAACACAGGCGTCTATTATCGCTTTTATATATAAAAACAGCGTATATTTTTGTCTTTCTAACTTTATACACACTTCGAACAAACTTAAGTGTTCTTTATTAATGTTTTTTTTTTTAATATTTTCTTATTGTTATTAAGAAAAAATTATTATTAACTTAAACGCGCGTAGTAATAATAATATGTATGTAGTAAACAAAACTATATTTAAACGTGTAAGTGAAAAGCGTAAAAATATTTAAAAATTGTTTGAGCAAAATTAAAAAAAAGTAACTAAACTAAAACGAATTTACTAAGTCGTAAAGATTAGAAAAATAATAATTGAAAGTTGCATTTTCTTTCGTTGTAGCGTAAATACTTTGAAAAACTGCTGTTGAAAATTGTAGTGAATATTTGTATTCTCCGTAGTTGCTGCTTTTGTTGTTGATACTGCTGTGTATATGGACTGCGTGCTGGAAATCGCGACTAATTTGTTTTTATTGTTAAAATTTTATTTATTTATTTTCGAATATTGCTGCTGCTTTTACTAAATTTATGATTTTTGAAAATATCTTTTTTATTTTGGGCTTTGCTCTCCGAGTATACGCGGACTTTTGTTTACGCTGCTGCTTATAATTATTGCAAAATTAATTTACCGGCAACCAAATGATTAATTTTACAAATGCTGGTTTATTTATAAATTTTTTGGAATTTATGGCAAATTTTGCTCTTTTCCCTCGATGCGTTGATTTTTTTTTACTATTTTGCTGCTGCGGTATTTGTTCTTCCGTTTTATTACTGACGAATTTTGAAAATTTGTATTCTTTAGTACTGCAAAATTTTGCCGATATTTATGTTTAATAAACTTTTTGTATGTTTTAACCAATTGAAGTTGTGAAAATTTTTAGAAATTTGTGCCTGCGATATCTTCTCATCGTCGTCCGTCCGCGATACTGTGGCTAAGTGTAGCGGTTACGTTGATGTCTGGCGTTTTGGCTAACGACTCTGTCTCATCGACGACGACTCTTGCTTGGTTCGGCTAAAGTTAGCTCCTCAGCTCAGTCTCAGCACTACCGATACAATTGCCTTTGTAGTGCAAAAGAGTGCAAAAGTGGTGAGTGTAGTGTATGTGTGTGTGCACGTGTGGCTTAATTGGCACCGGCAACTTTGTTGGCGATTGTCGCTGCAAAAATATTGTAGCACAAAAATGTATCTGAAGAATTTCGTCTGGGTGGCTGTTCGCCGTTTACCCTTCCACTTTACCTTATCCCTACGCTGCTCGACCGCTGCTGTTCCTACTGCAGTTGACGGCGCCACACTCACTCATTGTTGCCAACATATTTGTTTTTTTTTTTTACTTACAAAGGTTGCTTCAAATTTTTAGTTGTCGTAAAGCTTGCAGTTGACGCGCTCACGCTAACGCTCTCTCTCGAACTGCATTCGCTACGCTTTGCTTGTGTATGCGTGCATTAAAGCAATTGTTGGTGTGTGTGCGTTTGTGTGCTGTCGAGACTTGTCATTGTATGCGTTATTGCCGGTATCGCCATGCACCACTGCTGCTGCCTTGGCAACCCTTATGTATGCAACACAATATTACTTGTTGTTGCTGTGCTGCTGGCAGTCGTTTGCAACTTCCGCCTTGCTGTTGTGCTTTGCCTATCGCTTCACCTTTTGCAACTTGGTTTGCTAAAACGTAACTTTTGTTTTGCTGTTCTCTTTCTTAGCTTTTGCACAAGTCGCAGAGTTGCATTTTCTGCACAAACACGCACACACGCGACAAATATATGAGCGGCGGCGCTCATACAATCAACCAATTGCGTACATACATACATACACACATACATTCATATGCTCGCTCCAAAGTCGCAACCAGTGCAGCGAATTCAACCTCACCGAGCAGCACTTGCGCTTGGCCATACGATTTGTATGTGTGTGTGTGTGTGTGTGTGTATGTGTGAGTGCATGTGCAATGAGTTGCAAGTATGTATGTGTGGCAATATATTGTCGCGTCGCCGCTCTCCAAGCGCTTTTGCGGCCAATGCAGCTATGCAACGACTTTCTTTCACATCTCACCTACCAACAGCTCGCCATTCACTGCATTCTCTCTCGAATTTGCAGTTGTGCAGCAGCGTTTCTCGCCGTCAACATCAGCCACAGCGAAAGCGTTTAGCTCTTTTAGGTTCATTAGCAAAACCACATCCACAGATACAATTTGTATGCCTCTCACGTTTTTTTTTGTTTTGTGTAAGGCGGCTATCATTGAAAATCTTTGCGTTGCAGCTCACGATTTTTTATCTCTGCTTTTTCGGTTTCTCTTTCCATAGTTGCTTCTACGCCGTGTCCATCTTACCCCCAAATCGTCTGTAGAGGTTGTAGCGCCTAAGTATCGCCATCAGATATGCCTATGGAACATTTCAATTAACTGCATTTTTTTTTTTGCTCTCCGGCGTCCTGTCACCCCATCGTCTTCGTGCTCTTCTTCTGCCATTAATTAACTTTCGGTCATTCGTGACAAAGTTTGCGTGCGTGTTTGTGTGTGCTTGGAGCGTCGCGATAAGCGATAAGATCTCGCATGATTTGCCTAATCGTATCCCTCTAGGTCGCCTCAACAATGGCAACACCGGCTGGCTGTTTCGTGTCTTGTTGTCATTTTGACTGATGCCTTTTGTTGTGACGAACAGGTGTATTCGATATAAAGACATACTGACAAGAATTCACATAATTATTCGGCATTTCAGTTATGTTATAATCTTTTCCAAGTGAATGATTTAATAAACGTTTCTTTGTTTAGCGAGCGCTTCTTTTCATGTCTTCGCAGCTTTTGTCCGAGGGAAACAATCTGAACTTTTATTTTTGTTCAAAATTTGAAAAGTCTCATACATACTATATTTGATGTTTATTATTTTTAATATTTTCGCATATAAATGTACGCTAAGCATTTTCTCATTTCTTCGAAATTCAAAGAAAGTTTGGAAATTTATGTGTATGGCAATCTTTCAAAATAAATCATTTTAAGATAACCATACATATATTAAAAATTATAAAGTACGCCACGTAATTAAAAGGCAGTTTATTTGATTTTTTAATTTCCGATATTTTTAAATTATAATACAATAATACAATAAATCCCTACCTAAAAAAACCAAAAATGTAAAGCATTTTTTTGAGGGTGTGTGTTCTCATTCCATTTAATTTTAGTGTAACAAGGTGTAAGTTTGAATTGCATACTTTCGGTGTTTGATTTAATTTGCATTCGCGATTCAAACATAAAATATGCTCGTCTGTCAGTGCTATAAACCAATGTTTCAAGCCGAATTCATGTAAGGTGGTACCGATTCTAAAAATGCAACGCTTTGGTGGGTGGTTATTTTCAAACTATATCTCCTTTGTATTTAAATAATTTTACACTACTAGAGTCACCGTAAAAAGTTATAGTGAACCATATCTAAAAATCATAGTAAATTTCTTGTAGTTAAACGGAACAATTGATTATTAGCACCTAAACAATTGATTTTGACAACCAACAACCATTCAGCTGATTGATTAACACTACCTTTTATGAATTCGCCTTGAAATGTTTCTTTACACATTCATTCACTGAGACTTTACTTGCTTAAATTTTTATTACAAAATCGGACTTTTACCGAAATAGCACAATGTGTGATTTTTGGATTCTAATTGAACTTTATGAATTTATTGGGCGCAAAAAAATTTGCATACATATCTCACAAAAATTGAGTCGTTTGTACAGGAGTTTTGTACGAATAGAACCATAGTTTGTAAAAGTATAACTTGTGGATATCAGAGACCGAAAATAACTGGTCCACATTAAATTCAATGTTTTTTTTCCTATCATTTACCATTGCTGTTTTTGATATATCACTGAAAGTTGGATTTAGGTTTGAGATTTAAAGGTTAATGACTGTGAGTAATAGAAAAGCTATGAAAGTAAATGTCAACTGAAGTTATTTTTTTGGAAATTTATTTTGTTGTAAAGGTCAGTTACTAATTTGTGTTATGAAATAGAAAAATGTATGATAAAAAAGCTATGAAGCAAACCAAACTGTAAAAATGTAAAAATAATTTTAAATTTTAGGAAACATTTAGTTTAACAACACTGTCCAACAGCATTTTTGGAACAGAATAGCGACCCTATAATTCTGAAAGGGTATGTTGAGTAGATAATTTTTGTAGAACAAACTTATGGTCCAGCACGTCTGAGTTTTTTTTTAAAGTGGGTCAAAGTTTTCATTTTTTGGTCGAAGGGAGCATTATACTATATGAAAAAAAATGTTGTAAGTTAATGTCTGAGAGAATTCTTATGGTCAGAGTTGTATTGTGGAATTGTATGAGGATTATTTTTGTGGAAGATCTTAACCCTCTAACTGGTCTCTTTATGGGTCAACTGGACCCTTTTTTCGAGAAAATCAAAAAATATCCTTAAAAAAAGGACATTTAAGGATTAAAATATTCTACGAAAATGTTTGGCGGAAAATTTCAGTGGGGGTCACCAAAGACACCATTGTTGTAAATAAAGCTCTTTACGATTAATTGGCAAAATTACACCCCAACTTCTAAAAAAAAAATAATAATTTTGTTTTAATAGTGGTTTATTATATGTAGTATGTACATATTTATTTTTTTTTGCTTCAGCAGTAGTATGACAATGGATTAAAGATTAAACTTAATATGCTTTCCTGTATTGAGCTTGACGTGACATGACTTACAACATTTTTTTCATATAGTATAATGCTCCCTTCGACCAAAAAATGAAAAGTTTGTTCTACAAAAATGATCTACTCAACATACCCTTTCAGAATTATGGGGTCGCTATTCTGTTCCATTCAAAAAGTCTTCATTTGTTGGACAGTGTAATTACTTTTTTATCCAAGGAGTGTGAGAATTCGGAACCAATTCGAGACTTAGTTTGCATAATTCCGAGAATCATTCACGAACAGTTTAAGAGCAATTCGGTACTACTCCGAGATTAGTTCAGGACCTGTTCGGAAATTTGTTGTCATCATTTTGATACTCGTTTGAGAATGGTTTAAGACCAGTTCGGGACTAACTCACTACTAGTTCAGCCCCGAACTAGTGTTGAACTAGTTCTGAACGGGTACCGAATTCATGCAAACTAAATCCCGAACGAGTCCCGAAATGATGCAAAATAACTCCCGAACGAGTCTCGAATTGATGCAAAACATGTCGCGAAAATGTTCCGAACCAGTCTCTACGCTTAAGACACACACACATTTTTCTCATTCATAATTTTTGTGAGAAGACTTATAATATACATACATACATACATACATCAGTCTCAAGATTTTAGTAATATAAGTCTTTGAATAATACTTATAGATTACTCGAAAAATTTGTATATTACTACAATAATTATTGGATGGCTTTTATTATTTTCTCTAATAAAAGTTATGCCTTTGATACAAGTATTTCTAAAGTTTCCGCATTTAAATAGTATCGTATTTTATTTAAAACGAAATGGCTAAATACATATATTTAATGCAAAAAATATAATTTAAAGGCAGTTTGAGACAAAAATTGAATAACAAATCAACTAAATGTCTAATCAAAAAAAATAAGCGAACAATTTTGTATACCAGTTATGGGCGGTGGATAATTTTTTAAAACATAAAATAAATCGCAATTTGGAACACTTTGATAAATGGAGCAGTTATTTTCGGTTTCTGTTGGATATACTACATACATAAGTTTCTAATTTATTTGAGACATTCTTAATATCTCCATCCATGCGCCACCTAGCGGATTAAAATGTAGAATTCAGTTTTTACAATGAAATTGGCTTTAACACAAAAGATGTTTATTATTTTCACAGCGGGTTATACCTGTACTGTGACGGTTAGTACCAAATTACTTCAAAGCTCTACGTTTCTGGCCGGGGATAAGAAAGTGTTGACAGTGAAATGTACAACACCTATGTACATACATATGTATGTATGTATGTACATACATATGATCTCGACTTATTGATAATGATTAGTTATCGATTATAATTGTTATATTTTTCTTTCGTGATATTTATTTTCAATTACGTTTTAAAATACTTTTAACGTACTTTTAAGTTTATTTAATACTCGTATGTATATTAAATAGAGTAATTTTTTCTTACAAAAACTGGAAATCGGTGTGTCATATAATAATAGTTTGCAGATGCGAAATAGTTGATAGGAATTTAACCACTCAACTACTCTTGTCGAATTTCATATGATTTCATATCAAACATATAAAATTATATCAAAGTACATACATACATACATACATATGTATGTTCATATGTATAGGCACTCATTTAATTTGCGATGGAGAAATTTGTACGAGAATACTCCGTCTCTTTATGTTGGTACAACTGTGTGCCGCCACTGCACCGATGTGCCATTACCAATGGAGATGACGACGCTGACACACAAGATGACCATCGTAATTTTTTCGAAGACGAATCCTGTTTTCATTCCCACAGTTTTCGTTTTGGTACCCAGCGCGCATCGGCAGCGGCTGCAGCACCGCATCACATCCGTCCATCTATTTGATATAATAAAATGACATCCAACACTTCGTTCGGTTGTAGACACCGCAGCCGCACCGCGACTCAGATCGCGAATCGCGCAACTGTCGCTCCAAAAGTAAAACCAAAAAAAAAAGGCGAAGAAATCAAGGAAATAATGCACCAAAAAAAAAAGTATGAAATAAACTTTTTTCTTACGATTCGCATACATTTTTTTTTTAAATTTTATGTGCCGTATCAACGCCAGCGGAAGGAGGGATTGTCACAAGGACTTGTCTGCATTCGATTCCTTCGCGTACATATGTATGTATGATACAGCAAAGTATAGCAGAGTGGGCTGAGGGGTTAATAAGTATGCATACATGTAAATTGGAAAAAAAGGGATGTTGCGGATGAGCGGATGTTTGGACTTTGTTGTCCAGCAATACAGAAAGGGTTGTTGAGGAAACATTGCGATAGTACTCGTGTTGCAAAATTGAGGCAATCAGCTGTTGTGATGTTGTTGCTTTTACATACATAAATTTGTTCGAGATATTCGTATTTTAATTAATAATTTCAAATGTTCGATGTGTCCTCATTAATTATTAATATTTTTTAAATATTTCGAAATCAAGGCAAAAAGTGACTATATTAACTATAAATACATGATAATAATAATAATAATAATAATAGTTATATAAAATAAATGAAAAAATACCACATGAAAACATAACCTGAAACCTGAGAGATATAACCGGAAAAAGCTAGTTGCTAAGTAAAAATCGTCTCTATATATATAAAAGAAAGTTGCATACGTATAAACGCCCATAACTCGAGAATGAATTGTGCGATTTAAGTAGACTACAACTAAAATTTGTCTTTGCCCAAGGAAAAATGTCACGGAGAGGAAACCTCGACAGGTGGCGCTGGTGTCGAGTTATAACTAAAAATCTTGTATGCTTTCCACGAAAAATTTATCAGATAGGTGGCGCTGAGGTCGATTTATTTATAAAAGTCGTATTTTAGATTCATGTTGTATTCTACTTGCCTGATTAAAAATGGGCTTGCAAAAAGTTAAGATGTATAGTTTTCTGTATATTTCCACTCCAGCGCTACCAAGCAACATACATATGTATGTATGTATGACAGATGTCTGGTTCACATCACTCCAAACTACTGGGATACTTAGATATAAAAAAAAAATAGCATCACAAACTAAATGACTTTTCTTGATAACGCTACCTTACGAATGCAAAATTACTTTTCTATTATCTAATTTAATTCTTTAGTAAAATACATACATACATACATATATTAACCTAAAAAACAAAATGAATGAAATTTATAAATTGAAATTGAAATAGGTTGAAATTGTCTTTACTTTTGGAATTTAAACGCCTGTAACTCAAAAAGTACTATTCTGTTAGACACCAGAAATGTGAGTATATCAATGTAACAAAAAAATTGATATACCTTTCGAACAAGATTCATAATAGGTTAGTTCTTTTCGCTTTTCTGTGATATAATGTAATCGTCATATTGTTGTTATTGTTAGTGCGATCGGCATCTGCTAGATTCTTGATCAGCCGGTTATTTGCCAAACAAAATTAAAAAGTAATATCAGCTTTGGTGGCGGATAGATATTACTGCGAAATACTAACTAGGACCTACTTTTTTCTATATAAAGAAAAATATTAGTTAGGTTTTGTAGTGTTGCTTCTGTAGTGTTGCTAGATTGATTCATCCCCGATCTTTGAACCACCAAACTACACGTTTGCAAATATTGTGCACATACATACATACATTTTTGTCGGCAAATTAAGTTTATTCAAATATCCTTAATAAATCATATTTTTTTTATTAAATTACTTTTAATTTTTTCTCGAAATTGGTTAACTTTCAAAAATTTTAATAATTTATTTTCCTTTTATGTTGATAAAGCTCGGTTTTCGCCACGTATGCAATACATTTTGTTTATACGTTAAAATGGAAAAAAATTCGGAAAAGTTTTAAAAAATCAGCGATTGCTTTTAGCGACGTAAAACTTAAACGTAATTATACTCAAACTCAGTGGCTCATCGACAACTTAAAGCTTTTGAAAACGAAGTGTAAAATTTTGATGAAAATTAAGTTTTGCCTGGATTCGAAATGAAGATGAGTGAGATCCTTTCTTTGTTAAATTAATAATATCTTTGTAGGTAGAATATAGAAATGCAAAAGATTTCCAAAACTCGTCATTAGTCACAAATACTGGCCTTTTAGCAACTAGCGAATGAACATTCAATGTCGCTGAAGCATCGAATCAAACTTTTCCAAGTGACCATAGGTGCCATTATGTGCTCAAAACCACGCAAGGACAATGATTAATCGATTTCTACCGGCTAAGAAAGAAGACAGTAAAAAAGACAGCAGCAACCAGCTCAGCTCACAACACACATCCCCCCAATTCCCCGAACGCTTTATCACTGAAGGTCTTATGATATCGCACACAAGGCAACACCACTTCAATGCAAATAATGTTTACCTAAAATCTTAAATTCGGCAAGCAAACAGAATCTACACAAAAAAAAAAGCTGCGCATAAAATTCAACATTTGCATTTTTAATGCATAAGCAGAAGTACACACATTGGGAAAAAAATAGTTAGCAAAAAAAAAAAATACAGAGAAACTTTTTTCACTAGCCATTTTTATTATTCAAACGCTCACTCGATCGCTGCGCATCCTCCTTTTTTCTTTCATTTATTCATTCAATCATTTTTCCATTCATTTACTATCATTTCTTGCTACCCGATCGCGATTTAATGCAAAGCGATTTTGTCTGTTCTTGATGAGGCCACGTTCAAGAAATGATGCTGCGGCTGCGACTAAGGCTGATGAGGATGCGCTCAGCCGTGGCTTTCGTTGTTCGGTGTGGCAGTGTCACATTCAATTCAATCGTTGCTGATGGTCACCGGCGTTGTTCACGATCGCCATCATTATAATCATCTTCAACAGCGGTGGCAGACACAGCAAGCTACAATAAAAAATATAAAAAAACGATGGGCGTATATTTCTGATAAGCACCAACAAAAAGCAAAGACGTTGACACAATAAAAAGATGCTTTCGCACACACACGCTCGCATGTGCACTGGCACAGTTATCCTTTTGTGATATATGAGTAAGTTGTACCTCAGCAGCATTGGAGCGATGTTGTGCCGCAGTGAGAGGTGGCATAGCTTACCCCGCTTTTGTTCAGCTGTGCCTGAGCTTTTAGGCACACACAACTACAGTCGCAGGCGCAGTCGCAGTGCAATGACACAATCAACTATTCCGTTGTGTGTGTGTGTGTGTGTTACCTACGCGACTCCTTGAGGCGCATGTTGAAATAATAATAAAATGACCACACGTTACCTTCGTCGGCTGCAACAATAACAAAACGGCCGCGTAAGGGTCGCGAAGTTCGATTTTTTTGCGTTGCTGATTTCGCGTAGATGGACACCCTCCTCAATGAGACAACAAACGCACGCACACACATACACACGCAGTGGAGCGCACCCCTTTTTTGTGTTCGGTTGGGTTGGGTTGAGTTGGCTGTGTGGTTGTTGCTCTTGCCAATATTGCCGCTGGTGGGAAAATTTTATCTAAATTGATGCTGGTGCAATTTCGCTACCCATTTTTGTTGTTGGATACCGCGATGCGTATAGCGTTTGTTGATTTTTTTTTTGCAGTTCATCTTTTCATTCGAAGACTGTGTGCTTTTTGTTTTTGATAGAATACAAAGTTTTTGTCATATTGTGGAATGTTTTGTCGTCACTTTTAAAAATGAGGAAAATACTTAAAGTCCATAAATTAAAGATGTGAAATAGTTGGTACACCCATGCTCACATACTCACATACTTACGTTTATACTTAAGTTTAGCCGCATACATACATACATACATACATATGTACAAATAATAGTGCAGCAAAAACAAAAAAGAGGTGGGCAAACCCAGCAACAGCAATAAAAGCAGCTTGTTTGGCTGAAGAACAATAATGAAATTAGATGAAGGTGTTAAAAATATAAAAGGATTCCCAACATCTATGAGATTTTGGCAAACAGATGGTCCATATTCCTTTTAAAATAACGGCTGTAATATGAATGACCATTTTTATTTACTTACATATGTATGTATGTATTTTTATACGAGTATAAGTAAGTAAGTACGTCATGTGAAAACCGAGTGTGAGGGAAATGCGTAGTTTAGAGATTACAGCTGATTTTTTCCAAGTTTTTATATGCGCATAAATATCTATGGACAAATAAAATAATAAATTTCCGTATTTCATTCAAATACTTAAAGCTTAGTGTAAAGCTCCAAAAATAAACGCAAAATACTTTTTTAAGCACCAGAAATAATGAATGACATTGTTTGACTTATTTATACCGAATTATAAAACAGTTATATTTTTAACTTTTATTTGACTTTTAACATAAAAAAACTATTTCAAAGTTTATGTGCACATAAGTTTTTATAATTATCTTTACTTTTCTCATGATCCCGTGATCGGAAATGAACAAAATTAATATGCTACTAATCTTGATTAATAATAATTTGGCGCTTAAACTATTTAGTTCAGTGTTTGACCGAGCTTCTCCTACATGTGCAGATGTCTTTTAGGAGAAACTTTTATATGGCAAAAATACCTCGGAAGTTTCCCATTGCCTGCCGAGGGGTGACCGCTGTTAGAAAAAAAACTTTTTCTTTAATTAAGATTTTACTTGCCCAGCGTCATATCGAGTTACAACTTGCACCGCTACCGACTCGACCACTGTAGCTAGTTTTCATCAAAATAATTAAATATATAAAGTCATTAAAATATAGAATATTTCTGTACGTGCGATTGATGGAATTCTAAAATTTATGTCGCTTGCCTCTTTTACGTACATGGATTTGTCCATATGTATGAGTATAATAATAATAAAAATAATTTTGGTGCTTACACTATATAGCTCAGTGTTTGGCCGAGCTTCTCCTACCGTTTGTGGTGTGCGTCTTTATATTTTTATTTCTTTTATTTTTAACCGCCTCAAGATGCTTAAAACATCTTTTCCCCAACCGTTAGGGAATCGTTATTGCTCAGAAGAAAAATTTTTATTACAAGCATAATGAGATTTCAATTTGTGAATTATAGATCCGCTAGGTGGCGCTAGAGTCGTACTACACATAAACGGGGTTTTAATTGTCAGATCTAGTTTGAATTCGTATTTTATTGATTGTAAGATAGTAAACACTTTGTGAAAAATCTTCGCTGGCGACTTGTTTGCCAAAAATATTGCAAGGAACGTCGCCAGCGTCTAATGGTGATTCAACGATTTATCAAAACTATTTTATTCACTTCTTTAACGTTTGCAACAGTTGATGAGACGATATACATACATACATTTGTACATGTAAAATGACTATCTGCAGTGTAAAATTAAAGGAATGATAGCTACGAGGGCGGGTCAATAAATCCGCGACTTTTTGAATTTCTTGCCTCTTTACTGAAATGGCATCACTGGTACTATCAACAGGCATCTGTCAGTTGACTCCTGTCAAAATTTAAGCAAGCTGCGGCATTTAGTTTGTGTTTGATAGTCATTCAACAGCGTTATTTGGGGAGAAAATGGAAAAAAATCCAAAAACATGTATTTCATTCAAAAATTCAAGTTATACATATTTAGAATTGATTTGATTATGAATATTTATATTAACTTCTATGTTCTATTTACCTAATAACGGGAAGAAGAATTTTTTTAAATATTGTATTTTTACTTTAATTAAAACATTTTGGATAACTACTAAAAGATGGCTCAATGAGAAATTAGAAATACCGAGCCATAACCGCCAAAAGGACGTAAGCAACAAATACATTTTTTTTAATCAGAAAGTGCTTTTTAGCTAATTTCCTCCGCAGTTAAGCTTCACAAGATTTACGTTGTTTTTTCGTCAAAACTCGACTATATTTATTAAAATGCGCTTCTGCCGATAAGTTTAAGAGAATCAGCCTTCTTCTCTAAAATTTTTCACATGTCGGTTATGGCTTGATATATAGTACAGATGCGGTTTGATATATGTTTACGAATAATATAAACGCTGGGTGGTGTTGGAGTTGCGGTATTCAGAAAATTATAATAATAAGAGCGCTTTTAGAATGATATCAGATTAGAAATTTCATGCGTGTCAAAAAACCGTCCATTTTTTTAACTAATCAAAGTGAAGCTTTTTTCCACAGTTGCTGTCAATACTTTAGAATATCGGGTGATCATTAAATAATTTATGAATCAACTTGCAAATTCATAAAAAAAATAATTACAAATAACTGTTAATGGACCATTGAAATTACATTAATTGTTATTTAATTAATTGCAATTAAACTTCTAATCGCATATTGAAGTTAAAATTTGTATTACAATTATTATTAGAATTATATCATGGAAGATTTAAAATTTACAACTGTCCTTATTTTATGGGCATAATCTTCAATAAACATTTTATTAAAGACTTCAAACTATCTTAATGGGCTTAAAATCTAAAAAAAAATGTAATTATTCATAGTTAATAAAAGTCGTTAAACAAAAGCAAATTAATAAATATGATTATTGTTTTTGAAGATAAATCTTTATTTCCAGTAAAAATTATTAGAAGCTGTTAAGTGCTTAAGCTGTTAAGCAGGTGTACTATGTAACGAAGGGTATCATTTAGAAACTCCACCAGAAATTTTTGGAAAAATGTTCATGAGCACAAGAGAGTGTTGTTTATGTTACATAGATAAGCTTGACAACACAAAGCACAGAGTATGTGCTGTTGAAATAATAATAATTTAATTTTTTTTTATATCTAAATTACCATATATAAATAATGAAATTGTAGCTGAGTGCACTGAGGTAGGAATGTTATTTGTTAGCAAATCTGAATTTCGGGAGTCGTAGAATCAATACGAGGCAAAAATTTATGATTTATAATTTCTTATTGAGAAATTCTACAAATGTTTAGAAAAATATAATAAAAATGACAAAAAATGCAATTTATATGAAAATATAAAATAAAATGAAATGTACATACCTATAAGAAAATATAAACGCCTGAAAATTGATTCGAAAACCGCTTTTAAGTCATACGAAAATATTATTTTCGAATATTCACATTAGTGGGAGAACGTGACCGGAAAACTTCCGGAAACAAATTCCGCTTTCGGATGAGACATAGGAATTTTATTAGAATTTGATTCCGTTTTTGAAAACGTTTCCAAACGGCTTTTAGCTGGCTGCGTATGTATGTATTTCCATACATTGATACATTTTTTATCAATATTTTTCAACAAACGAACATATTTTATTTGCAAAGACACACACTTGTGCATATTTGATTTCAAAAGCACTCTCACGTGTACGTGCAATCAGCTGGAGGAATTTTTTTTTAATACAAACCGTTAATTTCACATCACGAATTCGAGAATAATACTATCAGCAATACCAACGCTTAATTAAAATGTTAAGAGTAAAAGGTATGTATGCACTCGTTTCAGTTTGGTCGGTAAAGCGTAAATAGTTGTTTAAAATAATACAAAAACTCAATTAATATTTTACTATGTATGTAATTCCATTTAAAAATTTTAATGAGAGTCCACAAAAATTGGACACTCCTCATCTTTCCAAAAAAATGTATCACTTTTTCTTTCGATTCCATTTTAGATGGATCTTGAACGTTTTAAATATGTGTTTTTTCATTTATGTACTGCTGTGATTAACAAATGTTTCTTATATTTTTATTTAATTCTGAATCATAAGTACGAGTACAACCATATTAATGCAATTCAGTAAGTAACAATACTTTTTTTTTTGCTAATTTTGCGGGGGTTCAAATCAAATTTCAAGCTTTACACTAACTTTTGAAGAATAGATACATCATTTTCATAAAAAGTTTCAAAATTTCTCTAACAAATTGTTTTTTACAAGTCCTAACTACATATAAAAAATTGCACTTTTTACAAAAGAAACTCTGGAAATTGGAGCTTTTGATAGTCGTTTCTTGTAGGGAGTTCTTTGAAAAACTATCATTTTCAACTAGCAGAATTACAGTGAAACTACCCTTATTAGAACTTCCTTAACTCGAATTTTCTATAACTCGAGTAAAATTAATTGGCTATTGCGCTTAGAGAACAATATACACTAATTTTTAGTTCCATAACTCGAACTGCTCTAAATCGAATTTCTCCATAACTCAAATAAAGATTTAGGCAAATGCTTCTGTAAGTCAAATAATCCCAAATTATGCACTGGTTGTGTTTTGCTTCTGCTTTTTGTAAATGCATTATACTTGTTGACTTTTCTTTGTGTAACGTTTGCTAACTAGATATAGAAGTGTGTAAAGCAGATTTTCCCATAGACGACAACATTATTGAGCATTATAGCACTAACTCAGCAGATTAGCAGATTCAAGTTTCAGCGCTATGGAAAGTGATGATTCAAATGATGATGTTAGAGATTGCTTCAGATGTTCGAATTTATATTTCGAAACAAACGACACTACCACTGACGATCACTATAAGGCTGTGAACAACTTCAAATCTTTTTCTTTACTGAGAACCCCAAAGTGAAAGTAGGAATAATGTTGCCCCGTTTCTTTTTCTTAGCCCTTTCAAGAAGTAACGTGTCCATTTCTCAATTTTTAATGATGACAGATAGCCTAATGCAAAAGTTACAGTGTTAGAAAGCGACATTTTTTCGATAAAAGAAAACGCCTTAATTTCTGAATATTTTAATTTATTGTAACATTTAGATATCTGTGTACTTTCATAATTGCACTTTCTTGAAAAAAAATTATATTCTATAACTCCATAAGTCGAAAATTTTGATTGGATTATGGAGTTTCGAGTTATATTTGTCCAGTGGTGGCCAATTGATTTGCAACCAATTGATTTGCAACCACTTTTATTCACTTTTTTATTTTTAAGGATTTTTAAATAAAATTCAGTTCGTTCTCGACCATATAAAATCATGTTTAAAACTTTTTAGAAGACTAAAAAAACATTCAAGAATTTTTTATATTTTTTTTAACTTCTATCTGAGAAGTGTTCGAATTTTTTTTAGTATGCAGTTTTATAGCCCATTCAATTAGCTCTAGGAACCACCGTTGTTTTTTTTAATATTTTTGGTCGCGTTTGCTTCCATATAACGAATAAGCGAAGTTTATTTTAAATGGAAAAATCATCCTTGACAAAAAAAATTCTAAAAAATCAACGGTGATTCATTACCACTTAAAACTTTCACATTGTTATACTAAAACTAAATGAGCTACATATAAAATTTAAAACTCAAAAAAAATCTTACACTTCAGAGAAAAAAATTCAAAATTGAAATGAAAGTTTGTCAAATTATTTTGAAGTTTTCTACAGAGTTTCAAACTTGGTTTTTATAGTTTATGTTAGAGAATGGACTGAATTTTAATTGATAATTCTAAAAACTGAATAAATGAATATAAGTTGTAAACTATGTTATTTTTTTAATGTAGTTGCAAATCAATTGGCCACACCCACCACCGTAGGTTCGACTCTATTTAAAAAATTTGCTTAACTGACAAAACATAACAATATTCATATTTTTATGAAGAGAAAAATATTTTATTTTAAAGAACTTTTTGCCTTCCTAGCATAAACGCTAAAACTACGGTTGTTGGCTCTTAATAAGATTATCTCACAATTACAATCTCATTCCGCCACAGGTAAGTATCTGCAGATGGATATATAAATAACTACGATTGTCAGCATAAGACGCTAAACATGCATTCCTCTGCTTCCACATTTATTCTTCTTCTTCGCCGGCCGAGCATACCCAAACGTGCAATGCAACGCCATGTTTTTACAAGCAAACGAAAGTAAAGCAAACATGAAATCAACACCGCAACACGCTGCCATGACAGCCAGCCGAGTCGTTGCACAGTCAATGCAACGATGTCTGCGCCACACCGCCGCACACCGCCTTTCACGACACAGCTAAGCCTTTCTTTTTTTTTGTTTTTGTGTGTGTGTGTATGTTTTTTTTTTTAATTCCTACCGACGAGTGCGATTTGTTTGTTTGCTGGTTTGGGCGTTTGTTGCTTGCATACTGCTTAAGACATCATCAGGCTTCCGTGTGCAGCGGCACCAACGGCTGTAATTATGTTGCATAGCTAAATACAACAACACCAATAAGAATATCAGCAATGGGAGCCGCAATATTGCATATCAACGAAATGTTTGAAAGGGTGCGCTGCCGCCGCCGCCGCTGCTACATACATACACACACACATAAATGGTGACGATGGCGATGGCGGTGTTGGTGTTGGTGCTATGCCGCTTAAAATGCTTGTACATAGATGTCGGCTGTTAGGTCAATGCCCCAAAAAACCTTTGCTTTTGCCTGGCACGACATAAGCAGCAGCAGCAGCAGCAGCACAAAGCGAATTCAAAGCACAAATGTGACATGCAAAAAGCAAATGCAAAAAAAAAAAAAATAGTAAACGAAAGCGTCGAAGTGCCATTGCAAGCGCACAAAAGCTGTCTCCTTTGCGAAACGCATTGCATAGGCTCGCATGTGTGTGTGTTGCGCTGGTACAGCATTGGCATCGAACAAACGACAAAGCGGCAAAGCAACACAGCACAGCACACTGACAACAGCACATTTGGGTTAATTGGAAGCTATGCGTTACATTTAATGGTAAAAAGAAAGTTTCTTTGTCAGTTTGGCGCTGCTGTCAGTGCTATGGTGAATCTAATTTTTTATTTAACTTTTTCCGCTGAAATGCTCCCTTTCGCAGTTGAAGCGCCTAAAAGGGTGCACTACATACATATGTTTGTATGTTTGTATGTATGTGCTTGCATATGCACATTTTGCAAGTTTTCATGTTGCCAGCATTTATTTGTGCGAAACGTTGATTCGCTTTTGATGTGGCCTACATAGTGGCATTTTCATGCAAGTACAAGTACATATGTATGCATGAATACCCTTACCTTGTACTCCAGCTGGTGTGGCATGTAGTAAATAAGGATGATTGTATTTGCGAAGTTGAGGAGTAAACTCATAAATCGTTCATTAAAGTCGGCTTAACTGAGAACACTTTCCCTTCATCTCTTGTAAATCTTTACTGCAGGCAAATAAAAGCAAATATGCAACCTACAGCATCAACGCTCACTTAAGACTAATATTGAAATATGTAGTTGGTTTTTCTTCTGAAAAACGATAACCACCGACAGACATCTAGGATAGAAGAAGCGACGAGTTCTCTCTATAAAGTCTCGGTCAGGACCCCAATCAAGGTTGATTGCTATGATTGCTACCCTATAGTACATATTAGGGTGTTCGATTATTCTATTTTTTTGTAAAACCGGTTTTCGAATTATTTGAAAAATGCAAAGTTAAAAAAACCGGTTTCTAATTTTTAAATCAAGAAAAAACCGGGTTAAACGTATTTTTCAGTAATTTTTATGTAAATAAAAATATATATGGTTGACTAAAAATAAAAAGCGAAAATATCAGATTGGAAGGCTTGGCTTTATTTAAAAGCAAAATCGAAACAAAACAAATTCAAATTAATTTGAATTAAGTTTAAACAAACATGTAATTAAATACAATAATTTCTCAGAAAGATATCTTTTAAAAATAAAATACAGCTTAAATGTTTTGGAGTCAATCTATTTTTATACCCGCTCACATAACGGTTGCTTGTAACAGCAAAAAATAATCAAGATAGATATATACATATATGTATGTATCTACAAGATCGGTCAATAACCACACCCACCTCCCATATAACGGAAGTTTTTTTATAAATGCATAAACTCCGTTTTTTCGGTATCCATTACAGCAAATTGAGTGAAATTTGGTATTTGGAGATATTTTGAACTAAGAAATTAGGTATTTATTTGAATTTTGAAAAATGGGCGTTGCCACGCCCACTTATGAACAATTTTCTGTATCTCAATAACCATGTAAGGTATCGTCACAAAATTTGGTGGAGATATTTTCTTTGATATCGCTATTATTATATTAGAAAATTTTTCAAATCGTATCATAACCGGTGGGCGCGGTTCCCCTATAACGGAAATTTTGAAAAATGCTAAATTCTCGTTTTTTCTTTTTCTGTTGGAACTTATTAATTAAAATTTAATATTTAGATACTTAGATAGTTAATTAATAAACTTGATTTTTATGAAATTTTGAAAAAAAGGCCTTGCCACGCCCACTTATGAAAAAATTGCTGTATCTCAATAACGGGGTAAGGTATCGTCACAAACTTTGGTGAACATATTGTTCTTGAGACCATTAGCATTACCGTCAATAATCTTTGAAATCGGACCATAACCACGCCCGACTTCCATAAAACGGAAATTTTGAAAATATTCAAAACACTTCGTTTTTCAGTATTTATTGCAAGAAATTGAGTAAAGTTTAATACTAGCAGCGATTTGAAACAAAGAAACGGGAATTTTATAATATTATGGGCACCGCTCATACAAAAATACATCGCGAGGGTATATAAAATTCAGTTCCGCCCCAATTAAGCTTTCCTTACATGTTTCCTTTGTCGTTATTGATATCGTTATTCGATGCTAATATTATCGATACCTTTTGTTATAGATTAAGTCGTAATTTTCTACTTTATACAACAATACAACAAAACAATGTACATACATATGTACATACATATGTATGTATATTGATATTATCTATTCCTTTATCCTATTTTTACATCGTACCCATTATTGATAAAGCTAACGAGAATGTTAACATTACGATGTCGGTGTCATTATCGTTATAATAATCGTTACCTACGTTGTCGATATCTTTAGCAAAATGAGAGACACATACATATTACTCAACACAAAAGATTCTTACTATATTTAGTGCACTGTGACCCCATTGACCAACCTTAACGAAAACAATAAATCGGCATATCAGAATTTTAAATCAATTTAACTTGGCCTACTTTTCAACTTGAACACGCTTAACCAAGTGCTGTAGCGGAGAGTGTACGTAGACACGCTAAAAGAAAAAAAACGTCTAAACTAAAGAATAATAAAAGAAATTGAGAAAAATTACAAAAAAAAGCATTAAACGCAGCGCAAAGCTTCTACGTCCATTCAAAAGCAAGTACAGGAAAGAATGGAGTTTAGCTGCAGCTAAAATGCAGCTGGCAATGTTCGAGATCCTGCCACTGAGTAAGCAAACATGCACACATTTACGTACATTCGTATATGTATGTATGTACATATGTATGTATAACATCATTTATGCTCCTTTTACATAGGTATGCACGTACATATGTATGTATGTATGTATTTAGGCTAAATGTACAGTGCGTGCAAAACGGCACAACGCAACGCAACGCATCCTGTCCCATATCTGAAGGCTAGCTGACCGCAATATCGGCCAGAGTCAGCTAGCAAGCAGTTAAGCTGCCGATTCTGAACAAACAAACCAAAACAAAAAAAAACAAGAATTGCATATGTCGCAGCAACATTTGCCACAGCTGTGCGCCACAGAGTGTGTGTAGAAGTGGTCGAAGTGCAGCGTGCAATGCGGGAAGCAGGCGATTTTGCTTTTTGTTTCACTGCGTCCCTGCAGCAAAAGCGAAAAGTTAAAAAGAATATGAAACGAAAAGTGTGCTTTACTTAACCCATAACTGGGCAATAACAGCCGTTTTTAAGTACATAAATAAATATGTATGTATGTATGTATGCATGTATTTATGTATGTAAAGTTTGCTGCGCACGCTTACGCTGCTGTCGACGCTGCCACCAGCCACCATCGCCGCAAATGTGCATTCGTTAAAAAGCAACGAAAAACAAAAAAGGCGCCTATGCACATACAAATGTGTTACTGAATGTGTATGTATGTATGTATGTGTGTGACTTATAACCTGGTCAGACTGGACCTACATCAACATGCGGCGGTGGTGAAGTGCATTTAATGTGCGATTTTGAAATAAGAACAAACAACAAAAATGAACTAAATAAAGTGGCATTGAAGCAGAAAATGGAAAACAAAAAACAAAAAACGACACGCCACAACGGGGTATGGAAAGTGTGTGTATTATTTGAGCCCGCAATAGTCCAATCGCACTCAACACATACACATACACACATATGTACATAATATGTGTCTACATATGTGCATACCCCTCTCCCGAGCCCAACAACTACAGCCTGCTAACCATCGCCCGCATACAGCGCGCCACCCTCCGTTTGGTCATAACCACAGCTAATCGGCTGCAGCGGGCGGGTAACTGCATCACGGTCGCTACTAAACTTCGTGCGCGCTGTTGCTAGGCTGAGACTGTGCGTTTTATTTTTTGCACACCAGCGTAACCGCAGGAAAAAGTTTTTTCTGCATTTTTTTTTTTTTTTTGTTAGTATTAATTTTTTACTTAGCTAAGCGCGCGTATCGTTAGCCCGATAAGCAAGCCGGCAAGTCAATCGTCTGCAACCAAGGCTTTCAAGACCACACTTGGTTGTCTTTTTGTTTTTTGTTGGCTGTTTGTCCCTATGCAGTTCGCTGCTGACACCTTAACCAACAACAGCAGTAGCGGCTGTAGAAGCCACTATGTCGTCGCTTCTTTGTAACTCTATACTCACTCGATCAGCAACAGACGCCATCAAGGCACACTGTGCATACACACGCACATACTTTTATGTATCTATGTACATATGTATGCGTGTATCTTCTGGTTAAGCAGCCACTACTGAACTACTAAACACCAGCGACTCTGCTCTGCCGCTGCTGGTTGTCCGATCCATGCTGCAGCAGTTTGTAACGCTTCAACGCCAATGCAATTTAGAGAACACGTTCCCCCCGTTTTGCTTTGTCTTAAAAATTCACTGCATAGCAGCGTTCCCATCCAGAAATATATGCATTTTATATCTTTATATGAGAGTTTATATGTATGCAACCGATTGCCGTCAACGACCGACAACATTCAGTCAGCCCAAAAGTCCTTGAAATGCAGCAAATGCGGCATGACGCATTTTAACTATGTATGCACGTATGCATGTATCTGCTGTTGTTGGGAAGCAACAAAATTGAATTAAAAAAATTGAAAGATTACAAGAAAAACTGGAAATTTGTATGTGTATTGCATACATACGAACGTCTTTAACTTGTTTCGATTTTTTCTTACTTGATCGGCATTGAAGTGTTTTGTATCCAACTAAACTTTACAACTTATGTCATAGTCACTCTCAGCTGTAACTGAAAGAAACCAGAATTCGCTATGACTACACCCAGTAGTAAAATTCAAAATTTTGGATATGAAACCTCATTGCTAGGTTGGGTGGATAATCAACATTTTTTATGAATATAGATTTGAAGGGTTTCAAAATAAATTTTAACACACCTAAAATTTACCAAAGTAAAATAAACTTCAAAAATCGCCGCAACAAAATAGGCCCCTACTTCGTTAAACCGGCTCCTGCGTTATTTTGATAATTTACTCCGTGATAAACACATGTATCTAAACGCATATTTCAAAATGTACGCGCGCTCGATGGTGCACCTGATGAGTTCTTAAACGAAATATTTCGAAGTGGCTCACGAAATTCACATTCTCTTCAACCTAAAGCTCACTTCCAATTGGGTGCTCGGGAGCTACCCAGAAAATACTTGGGTGAAAATTATTGTTCCCGATAGTCCACAAATCCTTGAACCTTGAACCGTATGCAGAAGAATCGTTCTGTTAACAGCTATGTAGATGAAGCATTCCATTTTCTGCAAGCGGAACTTTCACGCTAAAAAGCTGTATACAGAGCCACGCTGTGCCCGGTTTCAACGGGAGTTGAGGGAGGAAGTGAATTTCATTTTATATGGAAAGGAAGAAGAGACCGAGATGCGAAGAGCTTGAAGTGATATCCGAAAGGAAAACGTACGAAAATTATTTTTCAAAATTTATGACGACTAACACTGTTATCGACGATTTAGCCACTGTCATCCAAAGCATACTAAAATTATAAGGCGAGCACTTGCTGACACTGTTAAAATATGGCAGCTGCTTACCCATGGGACAATATGACGAACCCTTCTTTCCAATCAATGATGACAAAATCTACATAGCGTCAATCGACTGCGGCGAAATTTAAATAGCAATAGAATTGCTAAAGAACTACAATTGTAAAATTGCTTTGGGGAACACATTCAATTCGGACAGAGGAGAAGTTTCATACAAGGGGACTCGCTTTCGTGTGACTTCTTTAATCTGATGTTGGAGTAGATAATTCAAGCAACAGACCACTTCTAACGTACGCCGATGAAGTTGATGGCATTGGTCTAAATAACCGCGTCGTGATGCGAGCTGCAAAATGAAACATACCTTGAATTAGAAAACCATTATTGGCACCCAAAGTTTCAAGTTTGCAAAAGTAGCCTTGAAATCCAACAGACGATTTCTTTGGCCACAAGTGGTTCTTCGAAGTGAGTGGGCAGATGTCTCTCTTGGCGAACAAATGTCATTCTCTATAAATCCCTAATTGCGCTGCAGCATGGACAAGGAATAAATATAAGTTTTATAAAACAACAATATATATACCATTCGAAAGACCGTAATTTATTTATTTATGTTATAGTAGTACAAAGTAAGACTTAGGTCTTTTAATAGTACTTCAACTATCCTGTAGTGTACGTGGAAGATATAATGCTAATAACTTAAATCTAACATATTATACATTTTTTTCTTTAAATATACCTTAAATAATAATGTGAATGGGAAACAGAAAAGAGAAGAAAATGAAAAAATAGAATAGTTAAAAAGTTAAGTTTAAGATTAACGCCCCGCTTCAATGCAGTCAGACAGATTTAAAATAGTCATACATTTGTGTCTTGTAGTTGAATCTGCTTAGTCTAGCCCTGACGGTTTGAGGTATCAAATTCCAGATTCTAACCGCGTTAATGAAAAATAGCCTTGATGATGTTAAGTATTTAAACTTTGGAACAATAAGACCGTGGTGTCTCCGCGACCTTACTGGTATCAGCTTTTCGAACAGATAACTTGGCGTATTCCATGTAGAGAGTTTGTACACAAATATGCAACTTCTTGCGGACAGGTAGTTATCTAGGCTACAACCCAGGATCTTTGTACGCCAATCAAAAATGTGGTCATAGTTATTGATCTCATACACACAATGTGTAGCATTATTGAATGCTACATTGATTTTACGAGAAGATATCGAGTCTAACTTACTGTACACTAGCTCTGAGGTGATTAGTGGCATAATTAACAGTAGTTTCAATTTACGCTGGGTTTCAATTGGCGTAAATGCAGCTGAGACCGTTAGTTTGCACCCAACCCTGTTGATATGGTCCGTACTCGAAAGTTTTGAATTAAGTATAAATCCTAAATTTTTTACCTTACATATCTGTAAAACTAAGGGAGCTAGCGCCTACCCACAACTTTGGAATATTATCTACATATAAAACACTGTGTATATGTATAGGTAAGACGTATGACTTTGACGCATTTAGACACAAAAAATTTTCAATAGCCCAAAGAAAAAACATCATTGACAAAGAGACTAGATAAAAGCGGACAGATCCCTGCGGTACACCGGTATATACAGATCGAGGCTGAGATATCGAATTTATTGACTTGTCTATAGCCAGATTGAAGTGGCGAAATAAGATTATCTTTATGTACAAATGCAGAGATTTGCGAAGCCATCAAGTTTTCGCAGGCCTTGGAAAAGGCAGGCAAACCAAAAATTTCAAGAAACCCTTCGAAATGATATGTGCTAAGCAAGCAAGCCATTTAAATAAAATATAACAAAACGACTGCCACACTATGATAGAACGCTCCCCAAAATGATCACACTTTATCTAATATATTATTTAGGGAGCGCTTGGTGCCTTGTGGTTCGGACGTTCTGCGCGGACATAACGAAATAGCGTTTCATTTCTATATATAAGATAAAGTGTTTAGATTTTTTTTTTAATTTTTGTATACGAAGAAAGTACCTAAAAAAACAAAATATCCAAAATCCCTAAATATATTTCGGCATTCTAATTAAACTGAGCGAATCGCTGATCGTATGTACAAATATCAAATAACACTCTAATGAATAACGGCAAATTGTATGTACATATATGTATGAACATCAACCGCTGCTCGAGCTAATTTTTATAAATTTCTCATTTAACTAGTGCTAAATTAGTATTTGAGATTTTTCAAATCGTGACTAATAAAAGAGGCATGTTTATTTAAAATTTTCCATACTTTGAACACATTCAACCTAATTTTTATTGCGTCCCATCAAAGTACCACCAATCAGAAGTTAAGCTAATGACGCCTAATCTAACGAAGATTGAAATTCAGTCAGCAATGCTAGCAACAACAACGCAGTGCGGCGCATCACATTTCATATTTTATTACTATACCACAGCAACAGCAACAGCAACAACAACAACAACACCAACAACTTGCCATCTTCTCCCCTGCTGTTTCCCAGCTAGTAGCTGCTGCTTTCACGTTCTGTCTGCACTTGTCAGTGCGAATTTATTTCTATATTTACGCTTCGCTAAATCTGTTAGTTGCTGAGTGGCTGCCCTCTTCATTCTCCCTTCTGCTTTAAGCTCTCTGCTCCTCCATCAATGCTCGTTGCACTTGAACACACAACAGTGGCTCATTGTAACACTTTGCGCGCCACACATTCGCTAGATGGTGTTGATATGTGTACGAGTATGTGTGTGTGTGTGTGTGTGTGTGTATTTGTGAGTGTATTTGCTTGACGGCGCATATGTTTGTAGGGTGCCCCAAGTGTTTCTACATTACAGTGGGGCATTCTTCAAATTTTTTGTAGTGTAAATTTACTGGTGAATTGAAAATCGCTGCAGCTGCAACTGTAAGTAGTCAAACAATTTGCAGATGAATACGGGAAAAACATATGAGTATGAGTAATTGTATGTGAACCTACTATGTATGTATGTATGTATGTTTGTACATATGTATGTATGTAACTACTATGGACGTTCTCGTATGTTTATACCCTGCAGAGAAAACCTGACCTATGACTCTATGATACATACGCGCATACAATTTATATAGATTTTGCATATTTTTTTGTTGTCGCACAATCAGCGATGCTCTGATGCTCGAAGTGTCGACATATTGAAACCAAAAAGAAGGCTTAAATTTATTAATTGCAAACGGGTTCTCATCTGTCCAAAATGAGTATTTATTTACATTTTTTCAATTTTATATAAAAACTGACACAAAATAAGAATTTCAGTTTGATTTGCATTGCGGGTGAAACCGGCTATAAATTCAAAAGAACCAAATCAGCTCGGTGCTGTGGCAAAATTACGCGTGCGTTCTGCGAATGAGTTTAATTCCAAAGAAGAACCTCTATCGGTAGAATTATATGCATTTTAGCCATATTGAGGCATATTTGACTACAAGCGGTCGAAAGAATAAACCATAGATCAGGGGAGATACAAAAAATTAACAGCGGTGACCTAAAGCGCGTCGCTTAAAATCGTGTTGCTTCAAAAAGATCTACCTCTTCACTTGCAAACCGAACTGTCAGAAATTCTCAAAAAATTACATTAATTTCTAACCAAATATTAGTGACAACGAATCCGATCCCACGACAGTCTGCGATACCGACACGACCCGTATTTATAGTTTCAGGCACGGACTGTCACTTCAGCAGTGTTTTCCAAAAAAATTATAGGCAATGTTTTATGCTACTGCAACAACAACTCGTACCTCTTCAAAAATAGTTTTAAAGCCTAACCTAATTTTTACGCACGGCTGTAATTTTCTATCGAAAATATGTCATGCCAATTACTGAGGGCAACTGAAATAAAGCGGCGTGCGTTAGATGCTAATAAATTTTTATTTTGCACGACTTTTGAATTTGAAATTTCTCAACTCATTTTGTTTGAATTTTTGACACACGCAAATGTACATATATCAGTTCACACCTGAAAACGAACTTCACGCCATGCGTATGCGAGTATGAGATTCGGTTGTAAAGATTTTAAGTTGTGAGAAAACCTTTTTCCGAAATACAATAAGCTTGAATTCATCACGTCACTTGGAAACAGTGGTGTTCAAGGTAACGAACTGACTGAAGAATGAGAACTAAACAATTGGAACAGAACTCATCATAAAGCCAACTCTAGTGGAGAAGCTCGATCTCATAAGTAAAATGCATGGGAGCTATTTATGACTTTTAAAACGACGAAAAAGAATAGAGAAGAAAACGAAAATCATTCTTAAACAGAGACACAACGAATACGGAGGAGACTTGAACTGTCCTCCACGATATGCCGATATTATCGAATGATTATAGTTAAAATATTATAGTATATAGATTTTGATAACTAATTTACTGTACTAGAACTCGATACCGATAGGTTCCGATACCACGACTTATGCCATCAATACCAGGCTGGTGGATCCCGGTGTATAGACAACTTTTATAAAATTACCCCGTTGTTAAACATTCTAGCCCGTTAGTAAACATTGGCACAATTGCAGAAAACAGAAAGTCCTCTGATTAGAACTCTTATAACAGAGTTTTGTATTCTTAAAATTTTATAAATCTTTTCCCAATCTCATCGCGGCCTAAGAAACCTTCAGAGCTCTCAATTCTCTCGTTTGAACCATTGGCTGTAATATATAGTATTATCAAATAGTAAGGCGCAAATTGATGAACCTATACAGGCTTCCGCCTCATGTCTCTCCTTTTGTCTGCTATAACGCTGCTTTCGATTAGGTGGGGCCAATTAGAAATCCCAGTATAGTCAAGGCTTTTTCCGCTTGGTCTTTCCAGCGGATGTCTTCCTTTTCCTCTACCACCACCAGCTGGTACCGCGTCGGAAATCTTCGGAGCAGAGCTACTATTTCATCTATCCGAACGACGTGGCCTAGCCAGCGGAGCCGCTGGTTCTTAATCCGCTGCACTATGTCTATGTCCTTGTTAAACTCGTACAGCTCATCGTTTTGACGTATTCGCCGTCGAAAAGTCGCAAGGGTCCATAGATCTTTTGAATAATCTTTCTCTCAAACACTCCAAGAGTCCCCTCATCTGATATTGTCATCGTCCATGCTTCTGCGCCATACAATAGAACGGACATAAGTAGAGACCTATAGAGTATTGTTTTTGTCCGTCAAGAGAGGTCTTTGCTGTTTATATCCAATAACCAGCTAAAATGACTCAAACATTTGTTTGAGAATTTTTGGAAAACGACGTACATACGTCTGAACTAGTAGGTAACAAAAATTTAATTTCAATTTTTTTTTGCTCACCTGCACTTCAATGCACATACACACAATTGCATACAGATTTACGCGTATCAAATTGTGGCATGCGATTTATTGTAAATGAATTTCACACCTTTTTTTATACACACACATATTTATCTACAAGCTCTTAGTTTGTACTAGTGCAACTTGCCAGTTTTTTCTTCGATAGCAAATGTCTACGAAAATCGATATTTACACAGAAGGACGAAAGGACAGAGGTAAGCAGCATTAATAACTTCCAACACCTCCTCAACATTAACGCTTAAAAAATTAATGTAAGTGTGAAGGAATTGAATTACAAATGCCAGGATCTGTGGACAAATAAAAAAGTAAAAAAAAATTTAGAATCCCACAGAAAAAAAAAACAAAAGAATTTTTTAAACACTCAACATGCCAGTCATAACATCAGTCAAGCAGTGCTAAACACTCGGCAAGCCATGACAAAACGCTCAAGATATGCACTTCAGTAGCCACAACATAGTGGCTGGGAGAAGAGCCAAGCCTCCTCCTTCATCTGGCAGCCACAGGATCTGTAGAGTGCATTACATTCGTACGCAAATATCGGCCTGTTACATGCACGATGACAAATAGAAGGGGAAGAAGACTGCTATCACCGGCTGGCGGCGTGATGCATCAGCTAAAGTATATGAAAAAGAAATGCGCAAGTGGCTTTAGCACTCACTTTGCCATTATTCTACTGCAGTTAAGCTGAATTTAGCACGTCTTAAAGCAGCGGCACTAACCCGACTTTGTGCTCATCTTTTTGCTTGTACCACCATCTACTCGTCGACACAAAAACGCTCCGCACAGCCACCGTCACCCCATCATTTTGTATTTCAAATTGTCGAGCTTCGAGCATTGCCACAGCTCATACAATACGCGCTAAAAATGCACTTTTAATGACGGTTTCCGGTTACACACAAATGCAAGAAAAAAATAAAAATCACACACATACGCGCAGATTTGTAAAATTAAAACACTCAAGCGTATACTTATGTGGAAATGTATTGTACTTACATAAATGGGTGTGTGTGTGTGTGGGTTTGCAGTAGGGATCCTCGTGGTGTTTGCGCTGACAGGAGCATAATGTTTGTATGTATGTACGTACATATGTTTGCATTTACATATTACATATGTATGTATGTATGTATGTATGTACGTTTGCTTGAACGTACTTTTTGCAATGAGTGTCAGGAGCAAGAGCGCACCACTGCTTGGCACAAACTGTACACACGCCAACAGCAAGCAATGCAGTTAAAAAGTTGTCCTTTCTTTTCGTAAAGCACACACGAACTGACATGCATATAAACATATGCATATGCACACATACCTACACGGAATATACATATGTATGTGTGCTACTGCTTACTTCACAGTTCAGCTTGTTGCTTATTTATAAATCGCTTTTTTTTTTAAATACACACATTTTTATTATTTCGCATTATTTAATATGATTTATTAACGAATATATCATATTGATACTTGTTAATAAATATAAATACCAGTTACTTTTCTTAAATCTCCAATTATTTTTACAACGATCCCAGTGGTTTTGTGTCGACTCCGACCGGCAGATGTATTTAATGAGAAGTTTTTTCATGGCTGAAATACCCTCGGAGGTTTGCCATTGCCTGCCGAGGGGTGACCACTATTGAAAACAACTTTTTCTATAATAAAGATTTTGCTGGCCCTGGCTGAGATTTGAACCTCGAACTCAGTGGCATATCGAGTTATAGCACGCACCGCTACCACAGCGTTAAATTTATCAAGTATTTTTGTACTCGATGCTTTTTACTGCGTTCCAAGTAGGTATTGAAAAAATAGTTCTTCAGGCCAGTTCTCCTTAATCTGTTGTTAGTTTCTTCAGTTTTTTGTGGATCAGAACTTATTATTTTCTTTTCGGAGTATCAGTAATAAAAAAAGGAAATTGTTTCTATCTATGAGTACTTAAGATGAACCAAAGATTCAGTAAAGTCGAACGCAACTCACACAAGCTTTAAGCCCTCCCTTCTCATCCCAAGTTCAACAAATTAATTTTCTGGATTTGCAATCATATTGTCAGTCACATTAAATTTATCCAAATAATATGAAGCTAATGACTATGAAGTGATTCTTTATCTGCCTATTAGCGATACTGGAAGATATGGACATTACACTCACTCAGCCATACTCGAATGCACGAGTATGTTAGTTTAAAAAAGCTCGCCTATAGTTATCGGCTGTGGACTCGCCTATTTTCTGAGAGAGACGATTCTCAACACAAATGTAACACTTAATGTTTCTTAAGTAAGTACTCAATACCTTTCCCAAACTGAGTAAACATCGATATCTTGATTGATAGAAATACAAATTCAGATTTGAGTAACACCTATAACATATAGATTTATCACTAGTTTCAATACGATATAATACAGATTGATGTTAAGAAATGTGTGTTTCGAATCCAGTTTGACGGCACGTGTGCAGAAAGAATACTCGGAGTACATGTCATCCATTGTATTGTATTTATGTTTCTTTTAATGTTCTCATGTCTCTTATAATATTTTAATCTGTACTATTTACAAATGAACCTACAAATTTTATTGGTCGTCAAAGATCTCAAGTATTCGTCTCTCAACAAATCGCTGCCAATTCCTTATACCTAGTTCTTGCAAAGTTGAGGTTGAAGCAGTGACAGTTTTTCGTCACCTCCTTTTTAAGATAGAATTGTTATACAAACGTTTAAGCATCATTTTTTGAAGAGTACGTACATATAATTGGAATCTTAATATTATCTAGTTGAGAGAAGCAAGTAAAAGAGGTTGAGAACGGTGAAAAATTACTTACTGTCAACAAACAAAGGTTATTCGCCAATTACACTTGACAATTTTAACTTTGAAGCTGTGCAGAGATTGACAAATACTACATACATAAGTATTTTTATGATGCACCACCAAATATGTATGTAGTATATCAGCTTGAAAATCAAGCGCCGAATAACTCTTTTTCGGCAGGTGCGAATACTTTGAGCTCGGTAGGCAACCCTTTCTTGACGAACAAAAAACTAGCTTTGTAAATATCTTATTATAAACTTTATTTTATATTAATCAGAAATAAAGATGCTTTCGGAAAAAACTTTTCTATGAACTATTTATGACCTTCGCGCTGGATGATAAACTATAACTCGTTCAGAACATAATAAAAGGTAAACAATGCCTTGGTTATGGATGGATGTGTCTGTTGTGAAAATGTCCTTAGACTCGGCGGGGATGGATGGAAAATGAAAGCAAAAGGGTCCATGAAAACAATAGATAAAGCAAAAAGATAGGTCTTCACTTGGTACGAGTAACTACTGACTTATCTTCGCAAAGGAGAGAGGCAAGGTCGAAGTTTTTTTATATCTCAGTCTAATCCGGTAGGCGGTTGTGCAGTTATAAGGAAAAGCAGCAAAATGTGTAAACCAAAAAAAAAACTTCCATATTACTTATGTACATTGAATCCAAATTCTACATAATTGTGTGTGAATGCAAGCTTTAGACGAGATTGCAATATAAATGTATGTAAATCAACATACAAATACATACTAATTGAAATCTCGTTAGAGAATTGAAGTAGGTCGAGCCATTCGCTTCATATGTATGGATATGTAAATGTGTATTTGAAGATATGTTTAAAAAGTAGCAAGTTAAGTTAAGTACCTCGCCTGATACGCACATAATTGTTTACCACTTCTAATATATGGTTGCAAAATAACTTTTAGAACACTCAAAAACTATATTGCTAATGGCACTTCCAACTTTTGTATTAATCATAATTAGCACAAAATCACTATCACTGTTTGCTTTGGAGCAGGTGGAGATGATGGTTTTAATTTTTTTCGTTAAGTGTTTGGTGGTATTATGGAAGAAGTTGGAGATGTTTTCCAAATTTTTTGATTATGAATCTTTAGTGACTGCAAAGTTAGCTTCAGCTTTACTATTTGACCAACCTAAGTAATACATGACGAATAAGCAACTAAGGTTATACAAAAAAAGCCAAAATACGCAGAGGACACCACCTTGCAAAAGAAAAATGTATGACATAGAGCTACAACCGAAGTTAAGTGTAAAATGTATCGAGTGGATAAAAAATAATCGCATAATGCGAAGTATAAAACTATCGGAAAAAAATTGGAATGAAGGAGAACAACTAATCGGATATACCTGTGATTGATCTTAAGAAAATACCGTGCAAACATATTAGGAAGTATTTTGAAGTTATAAGAACGTTTTCGGTAAAAGCTATTGAAAATACATTTGGACGGAACTGAACCCAAGCACATTAGGCGGATACATTTCAAACTGCAAACGTTTTAAAGTCATTCAGCGCTAATACAAAATTTGGACTCTCCTTGCTTTCTTGGCGAATATGCTACGGGGCAGGTTTGTTTCCATTTCATTCCACGTATTTCTATTTTTCTTAATGCGGATGTTACTAAGATTTTTGTTTCCTAAACTATTGTTCGCATTTTTTTTTCCTTATTGGGAATGTCCAAGGGCTATGTTGTCATATAATACTTATTAAAAAAGTTCCTAAAAGTTAGGTACTCACTTTCGCTCTTAGTAAACACTCTCGGTTTGTTTGTGTAAGCAATCTTGGGAACAAAACCAAACGAGAGCGAACTTTTATTGTGGATCAAACATTTGGTTTTATTCAGCCTATAAACTGTGAAATGTTGATATCAATTTTGTAAAATTCTTTTCATGATTTCCTAATAAAGGAAGGGATTTTACCAAAAATATTAAACGAAAAAAGGTTGTGATTTTGACAGTTTTCATTTTTAAATACACTTGGAATGTAATATCGAATGACGAATAACTTTTAACCTATTGGAACTTGGCAAATAATTGGGGTTCCAGCATTTTAACAAGTCTTTGTTGTTTTTATTTTATTTATTTAATCCTAAATTCTTTCCTATAAAAGTATACTTTATTGCCTCTCCAAAATTATTCAATTCCAAATTTTAAACTTTGTGCAAAAATTATGAAATGTTGCAGAATTGATAGTTGTTTTTTGAATATGTAGTTTTAAAAAAAAAATGGGTAGGGGTTGTCACTAATTTTCTAGAATTTCTCTCGAAGTATTTAACGCAAGGAAAAAATTTATTTGTGTGAAAGAAAATCGCAAAAAAGTATAAAAATCAACGACAATTTCTGATTATTGCACTTCAGAGAAAAAAACAGATTAAAGCTTGGCAAAATGTTTATGTTTTTTGCACAATGTTTATAAACATAATTTTTATAAAGAAAAATTATAAATGCCTATGGTTAGCGGTTGAGCGCAAAACAACTACACGAATCAAACTCTTGAACTAAAAAATAAATTTAAAACTTTTTTGTTTGTTTTACAACAGCACTTACTGTGGATGTACATACATACATACATACATATGTAAAATACATAAATATGAAAGTAGAGCATAAGTGCCTGAAACGTATTAGAACAAAATGGCGTATGTTGCATTAATGTTGCCCTAAGCACTTAGTATGGCACTCGGCCATGGACTGCAAATAAGCGCGAACTGTGAAATACAAAAGAGGTCAATAGCTTTTACCATATTTCAAGTAATTTTTCGAAACTGACCTACAACAATAATGAAATTTTACACATTTACCAGTTCACTGCATCTAAATGTACTACTTTTAAAAATGTATGTTTGAGTGCATGTTTGCATAAGATTGAGCTATGCACTAATTTTAATAGGCTATTACATGTTGTAAACACAATAAAAATCATACATATTCTCGTATATAGATGACTGAATGCGATAATTTTATTGGATTGTTTTAATTATTTTTTTCTTTTTTAATTTTATTTTGTAAATCAATAAGTGAGTGAAAAACAACAGCTGCCATTTGTCTCGGCATCTGCAAACAGCATCTGCAGTGTTGCAATTAAGAAGGGGTGTGCATATTTAATACTGATTTTTTACACATTTATTTGCAATTTTTTTTTTCTCTTTCTATGCAAGTATGCTACTCTGCTCGATTTCAATATTTCACACTTGAAATGCAAATTTTTTCTCACCATCATTCAAATTATTTCCATAACTATAAGCACAATCGCCGTCACAGCTGAAGAGTGCAAAAACAATATGAAATTGCCAATAATACTGACTATATATTACGAGTATTTAGTAGCAGCAGCAGTGATGGGGAGGAAGACAGGCTGGCAGGCAGGCATGGCTTGCAGTGCCGCACTAATTTTTGCATTGTATAGGTCAGTTTTTTTTTTCCAGCATGCATGGCTCAATACGCTCGCTACGCCGATATTGTAACTTGCGCAAGCGGAGAAATGCCGGGCGCAGCAGGACTAAAACAGGACGAAACGGTGCGGGCAAGTCGTATGCAGTTTGTCTGTGCATGTGAGCATGTGTGCAACTGTGCATATTAGGTTTCGAGTACTTGCTTTTTTTTATGCATTTTTGCCAGCAATCCCTTGACTACTTCGTTGTCATCAGCTAGTGTTGGCAGGACTGCGATGGGTTCAATGACAGCGTGGAAGGCCACTCACAGGCGCACACACAACACATTTACCGTTATGAAGCTTGCAAGCAAATCGCCAGCGGCAGTTGAATTGCATATAACAATAAGCTGCAGCAAGAATTCTAGTGCACTCATACACTACAGCGAGTGTGTGTGTGTGTGTGTGTGTTGGTTTCAGTTGTTGCATATGTGCGCTTAGCGTTTGAAATGCATTTTTCTGTTTACCGCCTAGGCAGAAGAGTATGGCAAGCGTCTTAGCTGTCACTACCACAGTTCATTCACCAGGATATCGCTTGCAGGATGTGCGCCTTCTAAGCGTCGTCCATTGCTGCATTGTTTGCAGTTGATGGCCGCTAGCAATTTTGCACTACAAATATGTATGCACATATATTTTGCCAGCTTTTGTTGCAGCAACGCTTGCTTCGCAACTTAACGCATTTGCTTTACTAGTTTCCTGCGCATCGCCTTTAAGTTGCATGCAAAACTTGTTTTTTCTTATTTCATTTGAATTTCCCTTACCTTAGGTACTTACAGACAGTGCGTTTCACAACTATAACTTATTTGCAATATTTTACAGTTTAAAAAAAAAAATTTTAAAAAAAATATGTACATACATACATACATATATCAAAATTTTCATCTTTGTATTTACAAAATTTTCGAATTAAAAATATTCAAACATTTTTTGCAATATTTTGAACTTTCATTTAGAACTTCCGAGAAAAGCTGTTTATGAAGTGTAATGCCTGAATCAATTTAAGCATAAAAAAGTGTATGTTTTAAATGGACCACAGTTTTTTATAACTTTTGCAAAAATATCTCTGACTAACCCTTCGGGAGGTCAGTTTTAATTTTATTTCAGATATTCTTTAGTAAAAACTCAAAAATTCGGATATTATAAAAAATGTAAATCATAACAAAACATGTAGTGTCAAAAATAAAATATTTTATTTAAATTTTATATTTTTTCGTTTACATTTACATAAGCCGCTTCCTGTTCGCTTCCTTGGAAACTCCAACATAATATATTAAATCTAAATTTCTTTAAAAATATCGATTTTTGTTTTAAATTGAACTGATATTCTACAAAGCACAATGTGAAAGGACAGTTAATTATTAAATAACAATAAATGTCAAAGAAATATTTATAAAAAAGTGGAGACGGTGTGGATTTAAAGGCGATGTTTATTAAATCCCAATAGTCAAATGTTATAATGGAGATGCTCCCGAAAATAAATTGAAAAGACAATTAAACATCGGATATATGTATGTATATGTAGAATTTAAAAAAGATATTTAATTGCAATGAATGGCCTTTTTGGAATGGAAGAAATTATACTTGGACTTTTTTTTTCAATATTTGTATGCACTACTTTAGTTTATAATGGAATTTTTATTTTGAATAAAAAATAGAGTGTACAATTTTTTCCTTCCACTATTATAAAGCTGGAGCTTAAAACCTTTTGTACCATCGCTAATAAAATAATGATAGCGGTGGTTTGGTTTTATTCCACTAAATTTGTAGTTAATAATAAATAGGATAGAGGAAACTCCTATGACAAGTGCCTTAAGAGTTCATTCTTAAAAGCTAGTTTTGAAATAAGCTTCACATACAACTAAAGTGAGCGGTAGTAAAAAGCTTAGTGCACTCAAAATTGAGTACACTATCCCGCAAGTCGGTTTGAAATTTTGATAAAAGTTTGCCGTTTTTTTTTTTTGAAATTTTGTAAAAAGTTTAAAATTTTAGATAACATGGCTTTAGCTAAAAAAATTTATTAAATTGTAATTGGAAAATTATGGCAATTGAATTTAAGAAAAAAAAAAAAAAACATTGTCAATATGTGATGTTCTTATAGTTAAGAGACCGAGTACATTTTCTTATTCTTTAATTTTTGCTTTCGTTAGGTTCGCTAAACATCAGCCTTAGCTTTGCAGGGGTGAGTTGTTGCAGCCAGCTGCATCTGCTGCTTCTGTTGCTGCATCCTTCCTTCCATCCACTGCCTTGCCGTTGTTTTGCATTTTACATTCGCGCTGGTGTTACGCATTTAACCCCTTTCCGTTACTGCTCGACTACTTTGGCTGGTGCTGTTTTCTTTGGCCAGCATTGTTTGTCTTTTGTTGTATTCAAAACTGCGATCCGCTGTGGCATTTTTCGCAATAAATAAATCCAACGTCAGCCCAGTTCCGCTTATTGTTGGCCGGTCAGCGCAATAATAAAAACGAAATCAAATAAATAGCAAAAAAAACGCGAGCTTTATAAAGCAACTAACAACAATGCGTACACACACACACACACACACATATACACATGCAAACTCATACACCCATAACATTAAGTATTATCCTTTCTTCATCATCTCCCGCAGCAATCGTAGTAATCGCAATTACCAGTCGCCGCCAATAAGTGCATTATACTGCCGCTTTGCTTGCAACAACCCCTAAAAATACGCCACAACTGCACTTTGTGCAGCAACAATGGCGGAAAATGCATTTCCGCGCGCGCTTTTGTGCTGCATAGACCAGCGTCCAGCCGCGTTGTTTTCTCATTTTTGTTTTTTTTTTTGTTTAATTCACATTCACTTTTTTTCTATAGTTCAGACGCGTTTTTATTGCAATTCCTTCTTGCTCTTTGTTAGTCTATGTGGCAGTGTAACAGCCGTGCAACAGTCCCTTGTCTACAAAATGCATCCAGAAATTGCATCTGCGCACTCAAATACGTTGCGAAATGCAGAAACATCGCAGCTTTGTTCAAGAAATAAAATCAATTTCATTTTTTTACTTTACTTTTAGTGAATTTATTTTGATGTTTGTACCTCTTTGCTTTACTTACAACATTTCCTTTCGCGTGGCACGTAGGCTTCACTGAACGGTCTACTTTTTCGTGTGAATACAGACGTAATTTGCTACATATCCTCATTCTCCTGCTCATCTCTCACCTTGAAGAATTTTGTAGTTCTCCAGTTTAATCCCAATATCATGCTCTGAATCATTTCTAATGTTGGACTGGCAGTTGAGATGAATTTGTATTTTGGAGGTTGGAAAATGTAACGTGGCCATTGTCAGTACATCTGACAAAAAAAAAATGCTAGAGAAATGTTACCTTAACCATGTCCGGTCTGTTTTTAGTAATTTTACAGGTCAGCAAGGGATCTTAGGAGTATTACCCATGAGCTCTCTTTTATCGGCAACGATCACAGCTAAACTAGATCGAATAATTCGTTGCTGTTTGATGCAATGCGCTAAGAGCTCACAGTTCTCCAGCTTGCCAACCATTACGATAATTGGAACACAAACCATAGCTTTACGGTTCTTACGTTGTGCTGGTATCTGCAGCAGTTAAGCAATCGGAGTCTGCCTCAAAATTTCAGTCAACTCTCATACAAAAAAAAAATGTATGTAAATGTGAAATTGGGAGCACCAAACATGTGATTTCAAACCGAATCCACAGGGAAATTTGTGAATGTGAAACTGATAAATTTAGATTAATTAAAATAAGCATTCATCCAGAAGCAGTATGTTAATATTTCAACGAATGTACGAAAAAAACTTTTATAAAAAAAAAGAAAAATTAAGTCTACTTTGTATTAAATATGTCCTATTAGTCCATTAATAACAATAAAATTAGTACCTTAATAACAATACCGGGATCCCGAATTTCATAAAATTTTGATTCGTAATTCTTAATTTGCCAAAAAATGTAACACGTCTGTAATCGTTGTATTATAGAAGTATACAAAATAACAAAAGAACGATTTGTTGTAAATCATGTATGAATTTATTGGTATTTTCAAGAAATAAAAGGAAATAAACGTACAAAAATGTATACATATTTGGTACAAAAGAAGCACTGCTGCGCCTCAACACTTGTTGGTTGGATTGTCGACAATAAGTTAAATGCTTTCTGTAAGACATAGCCTTTATCGCCTTATGACAAAAATTATCAATTTCTTTTACCAAGCCTTTTGATAAATTGTATGCCTTATGATTATTGGACAATTGCTTGATGCAATTTATCTTTGAAACCACCTTAGGCACCTCGTTGTTTGTTCTATTAACATCGCTTTCATAATGAGGCTCATTTTCTACTCGAGTCGGATATTCTCCAGGTCATTTATAACGACAAGAACAAAACAAAGCCTTAAGGGAGTTAACAAGCTGTGTTATTTGTCGTTTGTAAACTCTCTAAAGGCTTACCCTTGAAAGAGGATTTTTTAAAAATTATACAAAACTAGCAAATACCCGGCGTGCTGCGCTTCGCCTTTAAAGGATTTTTGTCTGGAAAAATGCCCTATTTGAAAAGATTTCTTAGTCAAAGATTTCTCAAATACCTTCCATTCGACACCCATATTGTAATATTTCGTTTATCTTATCAACTTATTTAAGTTTAAATTTCCAAGTAGGTGAGAACCCGTCTCAAACATATTTTAGTCAGTCGTTGTATTGACAATTCGTAAAAAATTTACATGGTAGATAAGTCTTGGCATCTGTGAGCACAACAAAAAAAAATCTACCAAATCGGTTCAGCCGTTCTCAAGTGATGTGGTAACATACATGTGGCAATTCAGTTTTCTATATCTATCTTTATATATAAAATAGAAAAAATGTTTATGTATGTATGTCCTTTATAGGCGTCAAAAGTACCTAACCGATTTTAATAAAATTTGTACAGTAAGAGCATATAGTAAGCAAGTAGTAAGCTGATAAGGAACGTCTTTCCTGTTCCAAGGGGAACATCTTAGAAAAAGAGTCCGACTTCACAATTTATAATTACAGATGTAATTTTTGCATAAGGTAACTGCTGATCCTTAACCAAAAGTGGTTGTTTATTTATGTTTAGAAGTCTAATAAATGTTTCGAATTTTATTCAAATCGGTCTGTAAATACGGATTTTAGAAAAACTCTCGACTCCAGCGCCACCTATCGAGTCTATTTTCACACAAAGTATTTATGTTTAGGAGCCTAATAAATGTTTTGAATTTCAATCAAATTGGCCTGTAAATACGGATATTAGAAATATCTCGACTCCAGCGCCACCTATCGACATTATTTAAAGGCACTTTTTATATAATGTTTTTCATAGTTAGCAAGTTGAGACATCTCTAATTTCCTGCTTCTCAAATTCCTCTCAAGGTGAAGAATAAGCATGGATAAAGAGGCTCCAGAAACGTTTAAAGAGATGCGCCGCCATCTTGGGAAAAATGATGAAAGACCTCTTCATTGCAAAACGCACACCACATGCATTTTTGCGTCGATTTTCACCAAACCTTTGTTTCGACAACCACAATAGGTAAGGGCATCGCATGTATAAATTTCAAAGAGATCGGTCGGCACATCTCTTCAAACACCCTTTACCAACGAACACACATTTTAGGTTCCTTTTAAATATATATAGATTTTAAAAATAAATGGCTATTAAATTCTTTGTTTTCTACAATTCCGGGATTTGAATAGTCTTATCCCGGGATATTCGGGAGCTAAATATGGCCGGGATCCCGGTATTGACATGCCTAGTTTGTATGTACTCACTCGCAATGGCATACATACATAAGTACAAACAAAACAGCTGAAAAACAAGTCGTACGAAAAGTGAAAACGTTTTGTTTTTGATTTCATTACAAAATATCTACGCAAAACATTATTTCCTTTTCTGATCGCAGCTCGTTGATTTGAGCGTTAAGGGCAAAATATGGACGGCGAGAGAGTGGATTGCAATTGCAACACATTGGCCAGCTGTGTGCGCTCCCCATCCAACGGGCAATGGTCGTTCGTGCGATGACCTTATTGCAAAAATTATAACGCTCTTGAGTAACGTGCACTTTGATTTATCTACAAGAGTTTGAATTGCTTTTTTCTCCTGTTTTTTCATTGACATATGTATGTACATGCATAAGTACATATGTACATGTGTGTGTATGTATGTATACCTACGCCATTAGCTTGTGAACTGCAATAAGGACATTCGCAAATGCATATGCAACCACTAAGATGATGGAATGAAGGCATGAATGCGTGGCAGGTTTAAATCAAATAATTGTACAATCAAAGTGGCAAACATAATAAGGATATAAGAAGTTGTGCGTAAAACTGAAACTAAGGCAGATGTATGGATGCAGATGTATGGATGTACATATGTATGTATGGGCAGCATACAAACATACTTAAAAAACATAAATATTCGCTGTAAGTAAGCACTCGCAAGCGATTCGCAGTTGTGAATGGGTGATGGGTTGGTGCCGAGCGGTGCTCAAGACGTAGAGGGGGCTTTAGTGAATGCAAATGACGGGGTGAGCAGTGTCGTTATGTGAAGACGACGTAACAACGACGAGTTGCATTTCTGTGACTGCCTTCCAAGAGTTTGCTTGTTGTTGTTGTTCTCAAATTTTTTCATTCCTTTTCTCAACCGGCACTTATGGCTTTGTGTTGTTTTTGCTTTTGCATTGTACAGTCTTGAACACAATGCAAATCCTGTGCTTTGCCGAACCTTTCTTCACAATTCACTTCAATTCGACTTGGCGCAGTTAAACGCAATTGTTTCGCGACGACCGTTTTAGCATAAATTTAAATGCATTCTTTCACTTTAAAGAGATGCAAAAGTTGAAAGGAAATAAAGAAAAACAACAGCAGCAATGCAATTTTATTTGTAGACAACTCGCACGCTGTGCAAGCAAAACAACAACGGCAATCACAACAAAATGCCACAGGAATCACACACACATACACACGCATTTATGCTTACATATGTATGTATGCATGTATGTGCATATCTACGAGTAGAAGATTTAAGATGTTAAAAGACAGGAAATAGTTGGAATTTAGGTTGCAGGCAAATGTAATTAATATGCGCAGATCTAAGAAATTCACTCGCAAATAATTGCAGCGAGACGAGACAAGAAGGGGTCGCGTTTAATTGAATTAGTTATTGCAAAACTCGTTATCCGACCAACATTTAGCAATGTCCTTTGTAATCTTTAGTTGCATTTAAATTCCTTTTGTTAATAACGTAAATGTATGAGTAGATTGAGAAGTTGTCGGAACAGCAAAGAGCAGAGACTGTGTCCTATAGTCTCTTACAGCGTCGGCCATGCAAATCGCATTAAACGGTATTAACCGGCCTTTGGGAAAGCGCTTCCCCCCAGACACCGATAACGTAGATACTCAGGAATGACAGCTAATAATTTTATAATGCGCTTTTGGTTGTTCCGTCCAAGCTAATGTAGAGTGGAGGACTCAGATTCAGCGGCCACTTTAGAGTTTTGGATGCGGAGTGAGTGGTGGATGAGAAGTTCTACACCGTTTGTGAGTCGATACCGATATTTTTTACTCGATATCATATCGAATTCAAAAAAAAAATTTGTTTTGCTTTTGGCATTCCGCACTTATGAGAAATAAACATAAATAAAATAGAAAGATTTTTCGAAGCTTTAATCTACACCTTTTTCCATAGTATTTCAGAAAACTACAAATATATTTGATAAACAACAACTGTACATATTTCAGAAAAACACAAATGTATTTCAGAAAACCGCAAATGTATTTCAGAAAAGCCCAATACAGACCGATTAAGGCAAGTAGCATATTTATGATCACTTACGTGTGGTTGAAAGTGATCCAAGCTGCTATTGATTCTGGAAAGCTCATAGTTACTTGCTCATTGTTTTATTAAGCGGAAAGGAAAATGGTAAAATATTTGTGTGGAAAACTTTAAGTCATCTCATTACAAATTTTAATCGTGTCGATTTTGATGGCTTCGTGCTAATTTAAGCTTCAGATGATGAAAAGTGTTATATGCAACGATCTTATGCACCAGCTGATTTACCATTCAATAACAATATACTTGATCTTTTGAAAAACAAAAAAAGATTTACTGAAGGTGTGTTAGCTCTCAGAAAGAAATTGGGTTTTTTACTTTCTTCAAGCTGAAAATGTGTTTGTGATTATGATCATTGAATTTATTTAGAAGCATATCAGAGTTGATGAAAAGATAGAACGAAAACGTCTGGTTAGTTATTGTCATGACCATCGAAAGAACGCAAATAAGTACTTTTATATTCAAAATTGTGACAGAATTCGCGTTTATTTCGAAAACTGCTGTGAGTAACTGTGTAGGTAATGCCGGAAAGCCACACTTGCTGTGTCGCCGGAATTTTTTAGTCAATTAAAACTTGCAAATTCTTACACTTCAAATGAATGGGCTACAAAACTCTGTATGTACTCGAAATTTTTTTTAAAGCTTCTGAGTAAACAGTTTGAAATTTTTATGAAAATTTGTAAAACTTGAAAAAACAAGAGCAAACAAGATAAAAATCCTTTTAATTAACCCAAAAATGTTAACTTAAAAATTTCAGAAATTGCTTAATGCAAATAACTTTCAACAACAATAATTCGCAAATTCGCCGCTGCCACAGCAAGTCAAACAAATGCTTGCCGAATTACTCTAAAATGCAAACATAAATCAACGAAATGGAATTTGTTGTCACAAATCATCTTTTCCACTGCATTCTCGTTGAGCAGACAGCATTCACATTTTCGATTCACGCTCTCGCCAAAATTTTGGGGGTATTGGCAACGCCAACCGTGCATGAATTGCAAAAGTTCAAAAACCAAAAGATATACATATATAAACAAATCCATACATACATATGTACGTGTGTATGTATTTATGTCCATATATATAAAAACCAGAAACAGCAACAATGCAAAGCAACGATAAAAATTCGCAGTCGAAAAAAAGAATTGAGAAAATGCAGAATTATTCTTTGGCGAAGACAAGCTCAACAGTGTTCTGAATGCACGCCAGGCAGGCGAAGAGCAAACAGATCATTCATATACATATCTACATGTACAAAATTATGATTATTCAAAGACGCATAAAGCGCAAGAATAAGCAAAATGGCAAAAGTTCAATACAAAGTAATACAAAACAAATACATGTTCGAAAATAAAACGATTTGAAAATAAAATATAAAAGCATTGGCTGCTGCTTGGCTGGCAAACAGACGTTGTTCATTTAACTGCACTATAGGATACTTTTAAAGATTTCTGGATCAAAAATATGTTTTTTAAGCTGAAATTTTTGTTTTGGGTATACAATGAAAAAAAAAACATTATCGATTAATCAAAAATTTTCTTTATATTTACCAAATTAAGGGCTTAAAATTTATAAGTACATCAAAACCTTTTGTGAGAACAAAATGTGTGTTTAAAAAGAAAATACAATTTAAAAACGACTTGAGTAACTGGCATTTAGTGCATCGTAAATGAATACCAACCAACATGAGAGATGCAGTTCGTTTTATTTTATTGAAGTTATGCGCTTAGTTTGTTAAAAATAATAGCAATTTAAAAAGAAATATTTAATTAATAAACAACTGAATAAAGGCCGTTTTCTTAAGTACTCTTTAAAATGCATCCGTTCGCTTAAACAAAAGTTTTGTTCTTAAAAAAATGTCGAACAGCGATAATTCGCTAGATATGTTGACTTTATTCAATATATCGTACATATTTGAAAAAATTAAGACCCTCGCGCTACCAATACCACCAAAGTGGTTTTACTTCATAATATAAGTTATCGGACCACAAATATAATTCAAAAAATATATCAAAACATGCTGACCTAGCAGATAGTCATTATGGTTTGAACATTGGAAAGTTTCAAGTTTCTACCATAATGTAAAGTTGATAAAAATCGACTGCAAAATTTCTAACAACATCTAAAAAAAGCCATTAAATAAATACTTATACATATATGTATGTACATACATAGCAAAAAGAGTCCAGTTTCGAAGGATTCTTCTGGCTCGAACACTCCTGCACTTGTATGTTATAATTTTTTGCCTCAACAATGCGTTGAATTGGCCACAGTAAGGCAGCATGCACACAACTTTGTTTTTTTTTTTTTTTAAGAAGATTGTTAGCCCGAAAAAAAGAAAACCAAGAAATCAAACATAAGAAAGAAATGATCAAAAGGCGAACAATGCGACCGCAAGCAACTGCGAAGCAAAACGGAAATACCAAAAGGGCAAAACGAAGACGTCAGGAGGTGTACATATGGACGTTTTATTTTTTAAAACTTCCAATTAAAAGACATTTCTTTCTCGACTAAAAGCCATAAATGCCCATGTTTATAAATTTGTAGAAAGTTAAAAAAAATCAACAAATTTTCATATAGATTTTAAACTTTTTCCACGAGATTTAGAATTTTGTTAGAATAAAAATATAAAAGTAGCAAACAACATAATATTGTTTTTGGTTTTAATTATATCAATGTAGTACAAGGTTATCAAGCAAATCGTTCAATAATTCGTGTTTGTCAGCGTAGTGTCTAACGTTATTTTGATGAAGCTTTCATCTTTCAATAAAGCTTTCATATCTCGATGAAGCTTTTGCTTTATATGGTTTTTCTGTAACTTGAATTTGTTGTATCAAATTTTACCATGCAATAATGGTTAGAGAAATATTATTTTTCTCACTTAAGCTTTTTCAATCTTTCATATCTTTCGTCTATACTTTAACATTCTACACCCACACACACATGTGCGTACATACAAAGGCGCAGTCATTCGGACGCTCTTTAAAATAGGTTCTTTCGAAACTGGTCACAAAAGCCAACATTTTCTATGGGAACCATTGTCCAATTCAAACCGATAACATTTTTACCGGTGGTTTTTGGAAAATTTACCATATTATTACTGCATTGTATGTAGTTCTGGGCTTGATATTTTAAAATTAAGTGATACTAGGCGTATGAGCAATATGAATGTTCATTTCCCTTGAGCTGAGAATATTATTGCTGGGCTAAAACCACATAAACATCGCAATGAAAATATTTCACTATGAAAGTGAGTTACTCGGAGTTGCTCTTGAGTTGAGCTTTGCCACATCGCTACTAAGTACTGTATCTTCAAATGGCTCCATGTCTTATTAAGCATTTAGAAGATAATTTGAAAACCATTTCTTAAGCGTTTAACCTTTGGAAAAGCGTTTGACAATATTTGTCTTAAAACTAGCAACAATTTTTTGTTCACATAAAAAAATGTTTATTTGAAAAGTAATACTCAAGACATCAAGAGTAGAAGATCCAGCTGGCTAAATTACGATCTGATTATTGTAGCCCATAAAACAACTTCTACTTATCCCGAATCAAACTCATGCTCGGCTTGTGAAAATTAACCATTCGACACCAAACAGCTCTCCACATGTCCCACGCCAAATCCTCTAATCTAACAAAACTTTCGATTTGGGCGAAACTTTGCGTTTCCTGGGCCTCCCGCTATACGAACTCGGCGAGAATGGTTGAGGGTTTCACTGACCTAGGCAGAGTTTTACAACAGTAGACACCTCCACGATCTGAAAACATGTAGAAAAACAATCAACTGGTGGTAAAATCCACTCGTATTAAACTAATTCTCACCAAACTAGAGGTCAATTGCTTGCGGGATGTTTAATTTTAGTATTGCATTTCTGATATTTCCTCGACACAAAGTGTTCAGGTTTCTCTAAATATAAATATTGTGCACAAGCGCATTTGTGTTGGTAAAGTCGGCGACTAAACGTCACTCAACTAGACAGGCCACCTGTCTATCTGACTTACTGCCAGATTAAACAACAACAAGTAAACCACCAAAAAGCACAAACAACGACTACGGATGAATACACTTAAATACAAACATATTAACAATTACTTATATAGATTTATTCACATATGTATGCATGTTTGTATACACGAACCCAAAGATTAACAATAAACTACAACGAAAGCTTAAAACCAAAGCATGGAAGCGAAATTTAAAAACCAAAAAATCGAACACCAAAAAGCGCGCACAATAATTTGCTGCATTAGTGGAATAAGAATTAGTGAAAGGCTTTTAGTGCGCAGTTGGAGGCGGAGGAGGAGAAGGACGAGAGAGAATGTGTATGCATGTTGTTGAAGCGCAAATTGAGCGTTTCGATGTTGCGGCTGAGCAGAACACATTTTTAAAATGTACAATAACAACAAAGCAACAACATGCCAACGGTTTGCTTAAACAAAATTCTCCAAAGCCTAAACAGCGCAATTTTTGTCAAGGGTGAACGACCGGCAGACGATTTGATGACTGGCGGCTGGTGGCTGGTGGCTGGTGGCTGCTGACTGTCGGCTGATGACTGATGGCTGACGGGTGGCGACGGTTAGCGACGGCAACAATAAGCACGATGACGATAAAGACTCTACTAATACATCAACATTTTTGTTTTGTAGTATGTGTTATTTTATTTTTGCTTTTGTTATTGACATTACCAGCGCGACTGAGGTTGCGGTTGCCGTTTTCGCTGCGTCAGTCATGAGCATCTTTTCGTTGTCATGAACAACGTCATCGGCATCTCAATCGCAACACTCTTTACTCCGCTAACCATTATTCTGTTGTTGCGAGTATTTATTGTCAGTATTATTGGCGTGTCGTCTCGTGAGTCACATATGTACATACACACATTCTCGTAGATACAGTGTATTGAAGGTAGTGGCGTAGTAGGAAAATACACATTTGAAAAATTCACATTGCCAACAATTAGACGAGTAAACCAACCAGCATTTGAGTGTTTTTTTTGTCTGCATAGTGTTGCTAACCAGACACCTTCACAACGTAGACACACTGAAAAAATACAACAAAGTCGTAAGACTAAATACCTTCAAGTGCATTGAATTTGCTACGTCAGTCAGGTCCACAAACCCGTCAGTACGTCAGTCCGTCAGTCAGCATTGGCCAACGAATTCATGTGCATGTGCGTATGCGTGTAGAGTATTGCGGTGGCTGCACTCAGCATTAGATATTCTACACACAATGAGAGAGGAAACCTAAAGTCAAGTTGAAGTCTTCAGACGCCCACTTCCGGTGGGCGGTTGTTGTGGGAAGGCGGACGATGTTAGACACTGTTAGATATACATAGTACAATTACTGTAACATAACTGCTTATAGCACAGTCACATGTTGCTCACATACACATGTGCACTTAGTATACATATATGTATGTATGTATGTACATATATGTACATACATACATACTAATACCCAATTAACATTGTGGTGAATGCTATTAAATAACTTTTAGTTTTCAAAATACAACAGTATCGAACTGAGAATGAACTCATAACCAGTGTTACCAGATTATATTATTTCAAAAAAAAAATTTTAATTTTTATTTTCGAACAAAACACTGTATTTTCCAAAACGTAGTTTGTTTTAATTTTTTTTAAACATAAATAACGAAAACCAATGTATTTTCAATTAAATAACATTTACAGGTTAAATTATACCTAAATAAACAACAACATTATTTATTGTATGTATACTCGTATTAAAATATTTAAGGGGGTCTCCTCATATGATGCTTAAAAAAAAGTTGTTTTTCGGGATTCTTTTTTTTTGGATGACAAGGAAATTATAAAAATTATTTATTCGAAAGATATATCTGAGACAACTTTTAAGCTATATTTGAAAAAAAAACTTGAAAAAGTCAAAAATTGCGGAGTAATCAAAAGTGCACTGGAGCGTGTCGCTGATGAATTGGTCCAATTGTATACACGATAGCGGCCGTATTTTTTTTTTTTTGAAACAGAAATACTTTGTATATCGTTAATTGTTATACATTTTTATTCTATATGAACCTAAATAAACCGGTAGAAGCCGCAAATATTTTTATACCCGAGCGTACTTGTACACAAGGGTATTATAACTTTGTTCGCATAACGGTTGTTTGTAACAGCAAGAAATAATCGAGATAGATATACCCATATACATACTAAAATGATCAGTATGAAAAGAGGAATCGATTTAGCCCTGACTGTCTGTCCGTCCGTCCGTCCGTCCGTCTGTCCGTGGTTACAATAACTTGAGTAAAAATTGAGATATCTCAATGAAATTTGGTATATAGATTGCCCTTTGGACAGGGTAGGTTGGTATTCAAAATGGTCGAGATCGGTCAATAACCACGCCCACCTCCCATATAACGAAAGTTTTTAAAAAATGCAAAAACTCCGTTTTCTCAGTATCTATTACAGCAAATTGAGTGAAATTTGGTATTTGGAGCAATTTTGAACTCAGAAATTAGGCATTTATGAAATTTTGAAAAATGGGCGTTGCCACGCCCTCTTATTAAAAAGTTTCCGTATCTCAATAACAGTGTAAGGTATCGTCACAAAATTTGGTGGGCATATTTTCCTTGATATCGCTATTATTATCGTAGAAAAGTTTTGAAATCGGATCATAACCACGCCCACCTCCCATATAACGGAAGTTTTGGAAAATGCAAAAACTTAGTTTTTTCGGTATATATTAAAAGAAATTGTGTGAAATTCGAAAAAAGAGGTATTTATGAAATTTTGAAAAATGGACGTTGCCACGCCCACTTATGAAAAAATGTCTGTAACTCAATAACGGTGTGAGGTATTGTCACACAATTCGGTGGACATATTTTCTTTGACATCGCTATTATTATCGTAGAAAATTTTTGAAATCGGACCATAACCTCGCCCACCTCCCATATAACGGAAATTTTGAAAAATGCAAAATTTTGTTTTTTCTTTATCTGAACATATTAGTTTATTATTTAGAGAGATAGTTAATAAAGAAACTTGATTTTTATGAAATTTTGAAAAAAAAGCGTCTGTTAGTATCTCAACAACGATGGAAGGTATTGTCACAAAATTTGGGGAACATGTTGTTCTTGAGACCATTAGCATCACCGTCAAAAACTTTTGAAATCGGACTATAACCACGCCCAACTTCCATATAACGGAAATTTTGAAAAATGAAAAAAAATTCGTTTTCAGTATTTATTGGAAGAAATTGAGTGAAGTTTAATACTAGCAGCGATTTGAAACAAAGAAAACGGCGTTTTCATGAAATTATGGGCACCGACCATACAAAAATAAATCGCGAGGGTATATAAAAATCGGTTTCGCCCGAATTTAGCCTTTCTTACTTGTTTTTTCTAGTTTTGAATCTGGAAATCAGATTTTAACTCAAAATTTTTGTATATACATATGTATTTTTGTTTACATTGTAAACAACAATCAAAATGGCATGAAACTGTGGTTCATATGTATATATAATAATCTACAAAATACAAGGTGAATCAGGTCGATATGTCAAATAGCTTTCCCGTAATCGTGTACACAAGTTGCAAAAATGTGATTTTGAGAAAAAACTTATTAAAGTTTTGGTACATTGCACACCGAAGTTCGACACGTGCGCACATTACTGGCAATATCTACTAAAATACTTAGAATTCAGAGCTGTAATTTTAAGGGGATGTTCACAGATAATTTTGGAATAGATTAAGCTGAAAAAAATTCGATTTTTTTTTAGCATCAAATGAGGAAACCCCCTTAAGTCACATTTTCTTTTACTGAAATTCAGTTTAATTATTATTAAACATTGAATAGTTCAAAAACTAAAATTTAATTAATATTTCAGTTAAAAAGTCTGCCTCTCTTTAATTCTTACTCGTGGAAAATTTTGTTGGGAATGCCTTTCGAATTTTTTTCAAGCTGTTTGTATTACTTTCAAACACAACTGATTTGAAGCAATACTTGTATGATGTTTTGCGCGGTTTGTCAAACCGCTTGCAGATTTATTTCGCTCTAAACTTTTCTCACGCTCATAGCATATTAGAAATATGTATGTTCATTCGATATGACATTCGACAACCAAATGAGAACCAAAGTAACAAGTGGGAAAAAAATCGCACTCTTTCATTAAAGCTTTCCTTCGAAAATGGACTGTAAGTCGAGTTCAGAAGTAAGGGAAAATACATTGGCAGCCCAATCACTGATTCCGAATGAACTCCCGTCGTGACAAAATCTCCCGTCATGAATTCGGGAAAAATGCTATCAGCAATTCCGACGTTTTCGTAGTTTGCGTTGCCAACTGTTAGCTAAGTTCGAATGAGTGCATCCAACTCTTTGACAACAGTTGAAAGGAAATGCAATATTTTCACAGACAAAGTTTACAATAGTTATTTTAATACAAAAAATAATGAAATGAGTTCCATTGTGGAAGCTGTTTTATTAAAAGAGCTACCGCGTAGCCCGAAATAGACGTTTCCAACCCGCAAATCCTTTTTATCGTTTCCTCTAAATTATTGAATGTGTGTATATGGTAGCTTTCTTTTCTCGTTGCTCAGGGTTCAATTTTGTTTAGATATGGCTTCAGTTGTACATAGCTTTTATGGTCCAACCAAACCTCTAAAATAAAGAGAATAACAGAAACAAAATATCGGTCTACTTTTTATAATAATTCAACAAATTAGCAAACATTTCTGCCTTTTTACTTTTATATTACAGTTGAATGTACTTTGGCACTTTATATTTGTGTTAAATACGAAACATTAAATTCAGATTAACAGCACTCGCTTGTGCATATGTACTTATGTATATGTATCGATTCACTAACATGATTACGAAAGTCGTATACTTAACTGGAGGCCCAAGACTTTTCAGCTGCACGGGGTTTTTCGAAAACCTTGTGCAATGTCTCCCCGTTCATTATATTCACTAGTATCATACTAACTCCGGTTAGTGGATGCTCGTGAACTGTTGAAAAATAAATTTAAATTTATGCCCTACAGCCATTAGGAAAAACATCATACATTTTTAATTACTTCAGTGTAAAGTATCCACTTAGTTTCCAGTTCACTTGCATTCTTTTGTTCGTTCTCACGTCGGGACCTCCGACGGAATTCATGATAGCCCTGTGTATAAATTAAGGTTAAATTTTGCTGGAGAATGGCATAGTTCTTGAATAAAGGCCAATATATTTTCACATTCACTATCAAAGGTGTGACTTGATTGAATTGTTAACCAAACCTAATGTTTATTGGGTATTTATGTGCAAGCATACAAACATATACATATTTATGTACATTTTATGTGGTTGTGTGTTCACATTCTCCAACGTCTGGCACATGTCTGGCAGGTTTGGATGGTCTGGCTTGCCATCATCTAAGCTCAGACATATGTACATATGTATGTATGTACATATGTATGGGGATATGCACATGGAAGTAATCAAATGCCTATGGCTACTCGTCTGCTCGTTTGGACTAATGTTCGGGCTTTTCTGGCTATGTTGCTTTTCTACTGGTGTATGCGCATGTGTGTGTGTGTGCTTGGGCTTGGACGTCCCCTTTTACCGTCCGTATGCAGCTCAGATAAACGAATAAATGTTGTGTAATACGAATAAGTGTGCTTATTGTGTTGTGCACAATGAAACAAAGAACAGGAAATAGTCCAAAACGACACGAATCGTCCGTCAGTCGTATTATAGAATCACCGCATTTTGATATCGTCTGTCCCATAGACGATGCAGGAGTACCTGTACAGGTACAACCTTAAATGTGTATACAAAAGTATGTACAAATACAAATTGTAATGCCAGATTTTATGTTAGCACTTAAGCTTAAACTGTCACGACTGTACATTGATTTTCAAGGCTTTTGCCTTTTTTAATTAAGAATGAAACAGGTATGTTTCGAAACTCGTGGACTGACTTTGAATTACGGTCATACCGAGCTCAATCACAAGAAAGTCGAAAATATTATTTCCATGAGCTGGCATGGCGAGCTCTAAACTAGCACATATTAATACTTCGGACTCGGTGAGCAATTGAAAATGGAGCCCTTTCTAGTCGGACTAAAATCTCGCCCTTCAAATCCCTTTTCATGCCCGTCCTCTCTTATACTTTGACGCAGAAACATGGTCATTGTTTATAAGCGATGCGGAAGGGTGCTTTTGGGAAAAATGCACTAAGCAAGCTTTATGGCTCGTGAGCGATAAGTATCGATAAGTGAGGGCAGCGCTGTTCTCGGCCATGCCATACATGGGTCTGTTGTTCAATATTTATTTTTTCAATCCGCGCGAGCCGTCAGATACCTACACTCAGGGCACTTAACATTTGTTTTCACTGGAGATTTTTCAACATTACCTGCTGTCGAAAATGAACAACAGACTCAGACTGAACAGAACGCAAATTGACACTGAAGATGGCTCTACGCCGGAACCGGTTTGTTTTCAAGCTTGACTAAACTTGACAGGGGATGGCGGAAAATCATTCCAACAAACATCAAATGTTTTACTCTGTCAATTTGTGCTTAATTTAAGGTTTTTGTTCATGTTTGATTTACACATTTGTTTGTTTTACCAAAAAAAAAAAAAGTTGGCAGTTTTTTTCAGTTTTACCAATAACACCATTTTTGCATTACAAATTTTTTATACAATAAAATGTATATATAAATTTTGGTTATTTTTCTATCGGCCTAATAAATTTTTTTAATAATTGACAATTTTATTGAGCTCGAGACCAAAAACTGTTGTTGTTTTTTTTACACAAAATCTTCCATAAACTGGCCTCGAGCTCAATAAAATTGTCAATTATTATAATAAAATTTATATTAAAAAAGAAGTGCGACAAATTGTTTTTTTGCTCACACATGAAATAAACATAACAAGCGCGTAACTTTATCTCAAAAGTAATAAGTAAAACTGTGTTGTTAATTTTTCAACAGCACTTTAGAATTTTTTTTAAAGGATCTCAAATTTTTAATTAGGAGACCCATCAATAAGGTGTTGTATGAAATGATCATCAAAATATCGGCGTTTGCTTGTGGAGCTCTAAATTCCAAGACTTGTTCGACGCTACCTCAACCTCAGCTAGATTTAAGGTAATGTCTGAATAAAGTTACTGCGCGTTGGCTAACTATTATTCAGCAAAATATTGAGGTTTTGCCTATTCAACTGATGGCCTTAATCCTCGCTTTTAGTTGTGATTAGTTATAGTGATGAGTTTCCTTTGGTTTTACACCCTAATAGTTTAAAATTTATATTAAATATTTTGATTTGGATGGTTAACTTTAAATTAAATCAAAACTTTTGCAATGCTGATAAACATAATTTATTTCCTTTCATTAGTTGCTGCATGTACTCATAAACGAATACATCCAAACACGAGTACACAACGAGTATAATTGCATAGCAAGGCTACATAATATGGATACAAAACAAAAAAAATACTCTTGAACTCATCAAATAGTTTTGCTTAATTTATTTGAATGTGCATCTCGTTGTGCTTGCCGTCACATTTAGCAGCACGTGAGTTGGCATGTGAAATTCCAATTTTCCTTAACATTCCACTCTTGAGCCACCAAGCGGCTCGTAGTGACTCTGGCGGCACTCGTCGTTGTTCTGTCCATTTTTATTTACGATTATAGCGAACAATAACTGAAGAAACTTGAACAAATAATAAACAACAAATTTTCAACAACTGTCCCCTCCCATGTTGGAGCGCACAACAAAGACTATACCATACTCGTAATTACTAAAAGCCACAAAGGAATAACAATGGGAGAAACCTGTTTCCTGTCACCTAATTTCCGCTAAAGAAAAGTTCTTTAGTTTTTATACTTTCGGCAGGGCAACGACAAGTAACGACCGAAATGTCCTGAACAGAAAATACAGAGGCACAAATGTGTGCAAGTATAGTATGTACTGTATGTATATGGAAATGTGTATCTACAATATTTATTCATGTACATACATATATGTACATACATAATAGTCGAAATAAAAGCATCATTTCGTATAAACACATGCAACAATAAGAACAAAAGTAAATACAAAACTAGCAATGTTCATATGTATGTATGTATGTATGTAAATATATTTGCCTACATACCCTACAAGACAGCAGAGCATGAAATAAGTGCTCAAATTATAATTGTTTATAATTTCAAAAGTGCTTATTAAAGCTGTCAACTACTCAGTTTATTTCCCACGCCCTGAATAAACTGAGTAGTTTCCCCTTGTCGGTGTGATTTTATATCTCTTTCCTACCTACAAAAATTGCTTATAGGTGAAGAATATATCGAATTTGCTCTAACAGACAAGGCAACTAATCATTTTTATGCTTATAATGTAATAAGCGGTGGCAACCAAACTACTCATTGTTGTCATCACAAACTCATCAGCACTCATAGTCAAAATAGTCATTTTTGTCCTCAGTACTAATAAACAGTGACCGCTGTGGTCGAGTAAGTAGCGGTGCGTGCTATAACTCGATATGCCGGTGAGTTCGAGGTTCGAATCTCAGTCAGGGCAAGCAAAATCTTAATCATAGAAAAAGTTTTTTCTAATAGCGGTCACCCCTCGGCAGACAATGGCAAACCTCCGAGGGTATTTCTGCCATGAAAAAACTTCTCATTAAATACATCTGCCGTTCGGAGTCGGCACAAAACTGTAGGTCCCTCCATTTGTGGTATAATATAAAGACGCACACCACAAATGGTAGGAGAAGCTCGGCCAAACACTGAGCTATATAGTGTACGCGCCAAAATTATATATATATACTAATAAACAAACTCCCCATATTTGTCATAAAAAAGTGCTCAGCACTAAAAAACAAACTCCTCATTTTCATCATCATAAAATCCTCAGCACTAAGAAACAAACTCCTCATTTTTGTCATTATAAAGTCCTCAGCAATAATAAAAAACTCCTAATTTTTGTCATCATAAAGTCCTCAGCAATAATAAAAAAAATCCTCTTTTTTGTAATCAACAAATAATCTTGTAATTTTTATTGAAATTAACTATAAAATAAAAACAATAAAAATTGTTAAATAAAAATAATAACTTGAACTATTAAATTAAAAATAATAATCAAATCTATAAAAGAATGGGGATGATCGAGCATCAATCACAGCTGCAACACTGCATATAGAAGTCTACGTTAACACTAAAGAAGATGGGAAGGCCTGGTTTTCATTATTAAGTCTACCTTTGATCATACTTACGCCAACTTAATAATTCAATTCACTATTGGATAAGAAAAATCACCGCCTTTTTATTGCAGTGTTGACGCTCGAATATTTCCAATGTTCATCCCAAAAAAAATTTGGAATACATTTTTGGAATAAATTTTTGAAATAAAATTTTTGCTGAAATGCCGACTTATTCATAGCCTACTTTGATAGAAAATTGTCTTATATGTTTATATCTTTCTCCTTCTATCACATAAGATTCTTCTTGGAGAACGGCATTACTGCTCCAACATTTGGACATTTTTTTACAGTTCGAAAAACAAATTTGTAAATGTGTTGGTGAAATGTGTAAAAGTTGTGAATGTATGTGTAAATTTTTTTGAATTTCAGGGGAAACTGCTTAGACTTGGCTTGCAGGGTATGTACAATGTATGTATGTATGAATGTATGTACATATTTAGGTCCATTGAGAAATACGAGCGCGCTTGAAGTTAATTTTTTAAAAAATTATTGTGAATATCACATTAGGATATAATTTTATTTTTTCATGGACATATGAGCTCTAGCTTTCCGGTATACTCTTCATTACGCTGCTTTGCATGGATAACGTTGCATTTCAAAAAATACAAAATTCTTCGAGAAAAATGGCTTTAAAGTTTTAAATATGTTCCTAAAAATTATGGCCCATATTAACCAATTATAAATCAAAAATCAGTGACACAATAGTATCCTCAGAATTATAGAGCAAAGAAGCAGCAGATATAATGAAAATTTTTCTTGAGAGCTGTAATCAAGTTTATAATTTGAAAATCTTTTTCATATAATGAAAAAACAAAATCAAAAAACTAACCCGTAAAATCACGTATGTACATATCTACATACATTTTTTATTTTATTAATTTGTCGCTTACACTATATAGCTCAGTGTTTGGCCGAGCTTCTCCTATTATTTGTGGGGTGCGGTGCGTCTTTATATTCTACCGCAAATGGAGGGACCCATACAATTTTGTGCCGACTCCGAACGGCAGATGTTTTTAATGAGAAGCTTTTTCATGGCAGAAATACTCTCGGAGGTTTGCCATTGGCTGCCGTGGGGTGACCGCTTTGGAAACAGATTTTTTTTATAATTAAAATTTTGCTTGCCCTGGTTGAGATTCGAACCTCGAACACATCAATATACATATGTATAAAATACTACGTTATTCTTCAAAACTGTTCAAACGGTGAGTAATAGCGTGGTTAAATCAATAAAAAGCATTCAAAATTTATATGAAATATATTTTCCTTTTAAAAAAATTCGAGAGATTTTTTTGGAATCCCTCGTATGCAAACATAAACCTACATATGTACATATGTACATATGTATGCATAGATGTATGTATGTATACGTTCTTGTCTATATATTCTGTGGCTCTTCGATACCAGTATCCTTTGAGGCGCCTATAATCTGCAGGTCACCCAACTTGTCAACAAGGCAGTCAGTCAGCCGCTGCTTGCCACATTGCTTTTTAGAGCAGCGAAAAATAAGTTTGAACATAACTGCATATGTACATACATATGTTGTTCTATATTCTTTTTTGTTTGACGAACTACCATTTCACTTCTTTTGGTCACAAACAAAACACACTTTCAGCTCCTTTTTTCGTAACTTTCTATGTAAGGGGTAACATTTTGAGCATATCGTCAGTTGTAAGTTAAATTGAGAGTCGCAGCATTGCTACAAATGTCTACATATGTATGTATGTATGTGCTTGTGTATGCAAAAAGTGCATTGTTCCTCTGTTATTGGAGCATACTTACATATGTACATTTGTTGCAATCTATGTATGGGATAGCAACCAAATAAGGGCCCAAGTACAGACAACTATATGTAGATAAGTACATGTATGAATGTGTGACACAAAAACAACACAAATGAACTTTTACGGACCTACGACAATATAAAGGATAGTGCAATTCAGATATGTTCATATGTATGTGTGCACCTATGTGTGGCCCGAAGGTGTAGACAACCGCAACGTCTACAGTAGCCGAAATGTGAACACCTAACGGAGACAAACAATAAACAAAAGGTGTGAAGTGATGTTGGTTGGACACCCTGTTTTAATGGCTGTTTCTAAGCATGTACATATATACATACATATGTATGTATGTACATATGTAATAAAATAGTGTGTAGCTTGTATGACATGTGTTTTGGAGTACTTCCCTATTTCATATTCAAATGGCAGAAGTACTCAAGAAAGCTACTCTTCTTAACAAAGGAATTTTAGTTAAAGTGTTACTTATAGAAAAAATAAAATAAATTTCGACTATCTCCAATGGAGCGTTAGCCACGCCTAAAGTTATGAAATTGAAAAGCTTTACAGTAAATATATTTTTGTTGCTGTAGTTCAATCAGCTACCCAGAGTAATAATTATTTGATGATAGAGTTTAAGAAAAGTCATTCAAATTTCCGAAAGAATTACAAGTCTTTCAATTATCATCGAAGTCATAGATCACTATTAGTTAAAATTTATTTAGTAAAGTCTCTCAATAATAATTTTCGGCAAGAAACAAGTTTTCGAAGGCTTTTATTTTGAGTATGTACATACATATGTTCATAAAAATTATGAGGGATCATTTCGAGATAAGTTCGGTCCACCAAACACCAAATTTTATAATCGAGCTACTTTTTCGGTACAGCTTCAAGACATTTTAGATACTTTTTCGTTACATTGTAGGTACTTTTTCGGTAGTTTTTAGTTACTTTTTCGATACGATTTCGCTACTTTTTAGGTACACTTTCGACCTATTCGCCAAATTGTATGTACATTTTCAGCTCGGCTCTGATTGGTCTTAAACTAGTGACGAGCTGCCCCTGAAGAAGTCCCCAAACTCGTCTCGAACTTGTAGCGAAAGGCCCTAAAATAGTCCTGAACTTGCCCCGAACTTGCCCCGAACTGGTCCCGGAATATTCTTAAACTAGTATTGTATGGGTCTTGAACCAGTTACATCTATAAAAGTGTAAACAAATTAAAGAAAATTCTGATTTTCTTTAAAAAAATTTATATTTTTCTTTGCGTATGTGTTTTCTGTGGCTCATAAAACGAGTTTTATATTGTTAAAAATGGCCGCTAATTTTTTGATTTGTTTAATACCCTTTGCTTCCATAAAACATTTGAACTTAAATTATTTTTATATAAAAGCAACAAACTCGGGACGTTTCAAGATTGAGCCGAGACATATTCTTTGAAAACCGGGGCGTATGGTAGGCCACAAAATGACTATTTCAAGAAATGTTTTCGATTCAGAAGATATACGGTTTACTGCATTTTTACTTCAAATTAGCTGTAGAACATTTTAGGAGAGGCGATCCTACCTACCGATCTGTCGTCCCATATCAATGGCTACATAAATACATACATACAACATGCATATACATATACATATACATATACATACATATACAGTAAAAATGTGAAATTAATGGATTGGCCGGATGGATGTAAAAAAGGGAATAAGGGATGCTAAGCCACAAAATTTGAAAGAATTATGGAGAGCAGCAAAGAATACTTGGGAAAATGTACCCCTCTCTAGATGCCGGACGCTTGTACACTCCATGCAGTCCAGATGTGCCGAAGTAATAGAAAATCGTGGCGGAGCAACTTCATATAAAATGTAAGGCCATTTGTATGCATTTCACAACAACAAACATGTGTTCTTATAATTTTTTATGCTTTGTTCTTATTTTTTCGAACAGGGCGTTTAAGACCCAATGCAACAAAATTTGCAGTACAAAAAAGTTAGTGCGTATTTGATGACCAGATTTTCAATTTTTTTAATACCCACAATATGTATAAATCTTTTAAGAAAAAAGGTCCAATAAAATATTACTGAGAAAATTTTATTCAATGATTTCTATGTTCACTTTGGCTGTTCTTATTATTTCGAACACGTCTGTATATACATAAATACGAAAATTTAGAATGATTCTTATACAAATTTCAAACAATTAATTATACAAATCTGCCGTTTCAGAAGCTGTCTTCATATAAATCGATATAGAATTTTGAATATGTCTGTGTAGATCAACATTAATGGATCTGAAGTGAAACGTGATTTAGTCGAAAAATCCACGATTGTTTGCAGATTGAGTTCATAACCTTTAGATACGATGAGCATTTTTAGTCCAGACTCGTTTACCCCTCAGATAGCATACTCTCACTCGATATTGGGTCCGGAACATAGTGGTGTCTTAGCAAAGCATAGTGATTTAAAAAAAACTGTAAAGATGAAGAAAACATTTTTCGAAAAGAACGTGAGCATTGCCAAAATGGCGGGGTTGTTGTGATTCAGTAGACGATCATCATAGTGAGTAGAGTGAAATTTGTTTGGGTATTCAGACAAAAAGCTCGTGTACCACCTTTTTGGCAGTTGAACTAATTGGCTGGCAAGCGCATGTATGTATGTATATATGTACTCGTATTTACATACATATGTACAAACATACATATGTTTATGTTTCCTTATAACAGTACCATTCGTTTAAGCCCAATTAATTGGAAGCGTCATTGAAATCTTAACATCTTTTTTACTCACTTTCGAGCCTGCGGAGACGAAAAAAAACACAAGAAATAATAATCTTCGAGTTTCCTCTCTCATGAGATTTTTTGAAGAACTTGCAACATCTGCTGCAGCTGATTTAGTTTCATACGTATGTATGCATATATGTACATATGTACAAACGAACATATCTATATATATTTAACCCCTTTTCATATTCGCTAAAACCGCTAATTCATCGGATTGACGTTGGCGCTTTTTACTGCAATCGGCGATCGCTGTTGTTGTTATTGCTCTTGATGTTGCCAAAGATTGACATTTGATGATAATGCCAGGAAGTGAAATTTGCAGTAGGGCAACAGTAACCAGACAGGCATCCATTGTTGCCGCCATCAACATGGCCATCTCCAGCGTAGCAGCGAACAACTACGACCGCTAGGGCCAACCAAAAATAACAACAATAAAAAAAAACATTACAACATACACGCTGCCAAGTAATTGACCTGGTTTTTTGGCAGGCTTCTCGCAAAGTGGTAAGGGGTTATATTCGGCATTTGTTTTGATGATATTACCCGCAATTTGTTTTTGCTTTATAGCTCCTTTAGGGCCTCGCAAAGGCTTTGGTGCAGTGTATAAATTTGACGTGATTTAAATAATAGCTCCACAGGACCACAAACACAGAGCGCTATCCGGTGCAGTTGACACCTCGCGTAAATGCACAGCGCAAATACGAATTTATGCATTATGTGCATCAGGGGCGCCGGAACGAAATTTTCTATGGGGGGCGGTGGCTTTGTCTTGCCATCAAAATTTCCGGAGGGTCAGCTGTCCCCTTTTCCCTCCGGTTACGGCGCCCCAGACATACATATGTACAAATGGGGGTATCTATGTAAATTTGTTGACTTTCGGCGAGTTGGCGGATTGCCAAAATCATAGTACGCTATGTGCATTTCATTGTAGGTGTACGACTATGTACATACATATGTATGTATGTGTGGTATTATGTTTGTGCTTGTATCTGCGCGTTTATTCTTTGTCGAATTTGGAGGACATTTTTCTATTTGATAAATTGCCGTTTACTTACAAATTTCGGCAGAGGCGTTTTATTGCAAATTACTTGCGCCTGACTTTCCAATTTATACAAAAACAATGCACCCAATCAATGGTCCACATGCGGTTAATTACATTTTCATAGTCTAATTTACATAAACGTTTTTTTTTGTAACAAATGCTTTGTTTGTATAAATTGCAAATTAATCGATGATACCTAATTTATTTAATTGCCTGGTTGTTGTCATCGAGTGTTTGCAGCCGCTACTGGTTTGAAGTGAGTCTGGTATGAAGAACTTGGCATAAATTTGTCGAACTTAATATCAAAATTAACAGAGGCTCACCATAAATTAGCAGTTTACTCTTCTCAAACTATTTTGGGTGTTATTTACTTTTATAACGGCAATTCCTGCAAAAGGTGAAAACAAAAAAAATCTTGGTCAGAAATATATTATCTTTGTTTTCCAATTCGCCATAAGTCGCACGATTTCACCAGTTATTTAACACAATTTATTCTCCATAGTACATACCAGAAGATAGTAATCTCAGTGTACTTTCCATCATTCATAAGCATAAGCCTATCGTAATAAGATCATATCGACGCTTCTTTAAAAGACTGAAGACGTACATATATGAACCCGCTGTTGGACCTCAACAGTGTGGCTTCGGGCCTTGTAAATCCACTATAAATCAGATATTCATAGCACGCAAAATTATGGAAAATACATTACTTAAAACAAATCAACACACACGCCCCTTTTTGTCGACATTAAAGCCGCAAAGTGATAGTGAGAACAACTTTTAGATATCGCGACTCAATTTCGTGCAACTTCTTCAATCTAGTTTTGAAAAGTGTAATAAGAGCGGAAAATCTGAATCGCAGTGGCACCATTTATAATAATAGCATGACGTTGCTGAAGGATTCGGACGATATTGGCATCGTTTTCCTTAACAAGGAGTTTTATTTACATACATATGTACATACTTATGTACCTATGTAGGATCCAGCATAAACACCACCTAATGTCATCCATGAAATCCAGCGAAGAATAACATTTGCCAACAGCTACTACTTTGGGCTCGGTCTGTAATTGAAAATCAGAGCTCCTTCTCAACGAACAAAAATCTTGCTTCACAAATTCCTCATATCCCGTCCTTTTACCTGGCTCCGTGACATGGAATGAAAAACTGTATGAGTTGTGTAATTACAAAAACTGGAGTTCTTCTACTCTTGAAGATGTCCAATAATGGATATGCACACAAAGTATAGTTTTATTTCGTAAACAAATTTAATATCTTTAGAAGGATATTTAAATTTAGGTAATGCTTTTTTGTTTTTGATAATTTGTTTGCAAAACTACAAAAAAAATATACCTTTTTAGCAAAAAAAAAAATAAATAGTTTTTTGTTGCGTTGCTCTTAATCCCTACGGAAAACGTTAGTGTTGTGCAATTATTTTGAACACCATTAAAAATCCCTTATAGAGAAAGATTAAAATTTTGTGTGGTCCTAATACCTGAAATATTTTTATAAAAGTATAGTTAATGTATTAACTAACAAAAACCATGAAAGACCGTTTAAAAAAAAAAAAAATTTGTTGCTCCCATATTTCAATACTTTTTCCCAGAAGTGTTAGATTTTTTGTGAGTATGAATTCTTGCAGTCCATTAAGTTTTAGTGCAATAAAATACAAGTCTCAAATCGCTGAGAAATAATTAACGAAACACAAAAAATTTGGTAATTTCAAAAAAGTTTGAAATTTTGGTGCACAAGTTTGAAATTTGGGCAAGCAAAACCAATTAAAATATCGCGCCGATATTAATTTATTAGTTCCAGTAGGTGCATAGTTTGTGTTTTAACATATATTTTTTAAATAAGTTCAAGTGACGTTGTTCTGCACACCAAATTTCGATTTAGTTCATGCGTTATATGTACATATGTATGTATGTATGAACAAGAAATACCAAACATCCTCTGCAAAAAAATAAACTTTAGCTACTAAAAACTTGCACAAACTGCGTACTAGAAACTATTCTAAAATTCCGAATACAATTTTTTCAAATCTGTTTAATTGAAATAATTTTATACAAAGCTTTAACGTTTTATTTATGTATGTATGTATGTAGGTTATGTGAGAGAGCAAACCATATTTTAAATTAAAATTGGTATTTATAAATAAACTAGCTGATCCGACAGACATTGGCCTGTATTATTGTATTCGAATTGGTATAGTTAATAAAAAAATATTTAAAAAAAAGTGTTTATTATTCTAATGCTTTATTATATACAGTATTCTTGGTTTCGTGATCTTCGTAATTTGAGCAATGTTTGGGAAAACCTTCTCGATAAGTTCGGTCTTAGTTTCAGTAAAGTGACAAATATTGGTAGGAAATATGATGTATCCAGACGATGAGTTAACAGGTATTTTGCCATTACCAATATCGAGCATTTTTTGGAAAAAACTTCTCCAGACTAGCATGTTCATATTCAATCAATCGAATCTTAAAAACGTTTTCCCAGTCCAACCGGAAGCATCTTAGACCAAAAATCCGCCAGTTCCATCGTTCACTTCTTTCATTAGCGTATCGTAAGCATATTTTTATTGCTCATTTAAAAGGGGAACGTTTTTTAGAACCGTTTCTTTTAATAACTTGGAATCGTGTTGGATTTCGCGTCTCAACTCTTAATTAAATGCGTCGTGCATTGGGCGATTGGGCGTTGTCATTCCTAATTGTATTAATTCTTTGTTGGTAAGCATCAACATGTGCTTGATTAATTAAAATTAATGCTTCATTGTACACTTCTTCGTTAATTTGCAAATTTGCATATGATGTTCTAAGACGCTTCTGATGTAATATATGTATGTACATACCTTTGGCCATGTGATCTTTATATTTGTTCCATAAGTAAATTAGTGTGGAAAGCAATGTTCGTATTTGTTTCGCATTTGACGAAATCATAGCAACCTCAAAGACTCTGAAAGTGTTTTGAACAGCCATGCACGCATAATTTGGATTTAATATTCCATAGGGACCATGAATCATATTTTTTGTAACAATTTCATGTAACAATGGATCTCGCCGAATACGCGATGCTTAACAATGAAGTCCATGTGTGATTTTACTTTCTTTTAAACACCCTTGCGGTAATTGGCCAAGAAATAGTTCTTGTCGAATTTCTGTTCTATTAAATTGAATTTTTAGTACATATTAGGCGTGATGGCTCTGAACTAATCGTGATATATACTAAGAAATTCAGTGTTCTTACATCCTTTTTGTAAGAAATAATAAATTAATTATTTTACTTGTACTTTATCAATAAAATAAGTCCGACCGAAGCATCTGTTTTAAACGATATTAAATTTTTTTACATCCTATTTGACAATATTTGCAGCACGCATTCTGTCAAATTTATGTCAAACGTCATAAGGTTACATTAAAAAAGTTTATAGTGCCCAAAGCGCTAAGGTTAGATTAGAAATAATTTTATATGTGGTTGTTAAGTATTCTTAAATTTTCTAATTATCCGCGTAATTTTCTTAATTTTTTTCTTTTATAAGAACCTTCTCCTGACAATAACAAACACAACAAAAAAAGAATTATCGAAATCGGTCCATCCGTTCACGCGTGATGCCGTGACCAAGGGAAATAGGGATTAATTTTAATATATCTGTGGTCACCAGCGATAATCGCCTAAGCCCTGTGTTAAAGCATAGGACTTAGGCGGTTATCGCTTGTGACCACAGATCTATACATAGATAGATATTCATACATACTTACAAGTGGGAAAAATATCGTTTGTACTTTTTTCCAATATATGTTATATTTTTAAAGGAATTAGTCAATTGTCATGGATCAATAAATAATTGTTACATATATAAAACAATATTCTGCTAAAAAAGCATATGTATATGGCGGCGTTGATTATAATCAATGCCTATACCGTTAACTAAGGCGAATTGAATTTGCCTCCCCAAATACAAATAACAGCGCAGTTTATATTTATACAAAACACCCTGTGCCCATCTGATGTTCTGCCTCACGATTTATGCATACCTACTATGAACTAAATACTGAATAGTCGGTTCTTGGTGCATACTACATGCAGATATTTTGCTCAAAAAGAGCATCTTGTAGAAATCTATATACGCATATATGTATGTATGAACATACATAAAATGTAAAGCTTTTTATGAAAACGTTTAAAATTGTAACCGACATTCTTATAAAATTACCATCGACCGGCAACTCTGCGCGTTGACACTTGCTGGGCTATTTCGTTTCCATTGCGTTTCGCATCATTCTTCAACAGGGCGTAGTTCGACAAGTGCTTAGATTAGTAATCATTCGTGTTGTGGGTGCTTGTTTTTTGTGTTTGTCCTTTTAATTTTACACAATTTAAATGTTATTTGTGCTTTCCATTCATAACACAGTAATTTAAGTCCTTGTATCACCTTAGCGCCAACATGTTGAGCGCAAAAACGTCGATTTTAATACGCAGCTATGCGCTATTTATGCTGATGCTGGTTGTGGGTGTGTTCGCCCAATTTGAGTGGCAGCAACGCGATGCCTTTGACGAAATCAAATACAGATTCGATAAAGTAAATGGCGACAATTGCCCAATACAGCATGTCAGCGATCTTTATTTGCCAGAAGACACAGTTTCACATAAGCCGGACATCAAAGAGATTAACATTAATCCGATATTCCCGAACCGCACAGCGCTGCTGCATTTACACAACATGGCAATGAGTCGCAGTTTCTTTTGGAGTTATATACTGCAATCACGCTTCATACGTCCAGCCATAAATGACACCTACGATCCTGGTATGATGTATTATTTCCTCTCCACAGTAGCAGACGTGTCTGCGAATCCCTACATAAACGCATCGGCAATTTATTTTGCACCAAACAGTTCGTATACATCCTCATACCGTGGCTTCTTCAATAAGACTTTCCCACGTTTTGGACCACGCACATTTCGTTTGGATGATTTTAATGATCCTATACACTTGCAAAAGATTTCCACTTGGAATACATTCGATGTACGCGATTTAGGTGCGCATCCGCCAGACACAAGGTCACAGGATTACTCATCAGACTTGTACAAAATAAATGAGTGGTACAAAACATGGCTGCCAGACGATGTGGAAGGTAGACACGACACAAAAACCACTTATCAAGTTGAAATACGCTACGCCAACAATACAAATGAAACATATACATTTCACGGCCCACCCGGTGCCGATGAAAGTCCTGGCCCAGTGAAATGGACCCGCCCGTACTTTGATTGCGGACGTTCAAATAAATGGCTTGTTTCGGCTGTGGTGCCAATTGCTGATATTTATCCTCGACACACGCAATTCAGACACATTGAATACCCCAAGTAAGTTGTTTCTAACATTACAAAATTGCAAGTATTAAAAAACCACCCCCTTATTTCAGATATACTGCAATTGCCGTGATAGAAATGGATTTTGAGCGTTTAGACATTAACCAATGTCCAAAGGGCGAGGGCAATAAGGGGCCAAATCACTTTGTCAACACTGCGCGTTGTAAAAAAGAAACCACGGAATGTGAGCCGCTGCACGGTTGGGGCTTCCGGCGCGGCGGCTATCAATGTCGATGTAAGCCCGGTTATCGATTGCCTAATGTTGTGCGGCGACCGTACTTAGGGGAAATTGTTGAGCGGGCCTCAGCAGAGCAATACTATAACGATTATGATTGCCTCAAAATTGGATGTAAGTTCATAGAATGTCATTGTCAATTGTCAATGGTATGCTGAAAGTTCGCGCACATTTGTGCATGTATTGTTTTAAACGACTATTTTGTGCACATTATGTTCATATACATAAGTATGTAGCTTTTTTACTTGCCACAGTGATAATATACTAGCAACACTTCCGCTTTTGTACATTCGATTTTCCTCACATTCATGCTATTATTTTTATATTTTGCCTCAAGGGGTGCAAAAAGTGCCAATACAATGGGAACGAGTTGAGTATGACGTACGTGAGAAATTTTTGGATTTACATCCGGAATATCGCAACTATTCGACCGGCTCACGAGCATTGCATGCAGAACATATCAATATTGATCAGTCGCTCAAATTCATACATGGCGTGAATTATCGCACGTGTAAAAAGTGAGTGGATTTAAAAAAAAAAAAAATGTCAACGTCTTTATTGGTGCTATTTTTAATTTTTATTTATTTATTTATTTATTTTAATTTTTATGTTTTTTTAGTTTCCATCCACAAGACTTAATTTTGCGTGGGGATGTAAGCTATGGTGCTAAGGAACAGTTTGAAAATGAGGCAAAAATGGCTGTGCGTTTGGCAAATTTCATCAGTGCTTTCTTGCAGGTAATCATTGCTGTGTTTACATTTACGTTGTTTTATGCTAAAATTTTTAATTCAACATAGTAAAATTGTTTACTCCTGAATAGTTTTGAAAAATCCAAATCACATTTTCGATGAAATTACATATATTTTTTTTTGTTTTTCCTACTTTTAAATTCGCAATGATTTTCACATTTTATACCGTAAAATAACAAGTTCTAAACGTGCGTTACATAACAGCTGTTCACTTGAGAAATACAACAACATAACCAAATGAGCATCATTAAATTATACGCATACAAGTACAAACATGCATACATAATATAAATGTTCCTTCAAGTGTGAACTATGATTTTCCACGCCTAATTCAAGTTGCTCAAATTTCCAACGTGGTCAATGGCGCATACTGTCGCTTTGAAAAGTTCATAAAATTAAATATTCAGTGTCAAAGCAACATCATCGAAATGCTAAAATCATTAGTGCAAGAAATAATAATAATAATTCCAGAAAAACATGTTATCACAATTTTGTTTGCACAAGTTGGCGCAACAAATGACATTGTCGAAAGCATAAATGAGTATAAATGAAAATTGTGCACAAAACCTGCATATTTGGTTAGTATGTATATACAAAAACAAATCGGAATCCTAAAATTCAACATGTTATGCAAATAATAAATGCCAGGAATAGACAAAAATTATAATGTTAGACAACGCATTTCGGCACAGCCGCAAAGCCTGTCGAACTAGTTTCATTCGCATTTAACTACTAGAGACACACAGCTATATTGTTGTGGTTTTTTTTTATATATATGTACATATAAGTACATTTGTAACTTACTTGTGTCATTTAACTATTTAGCTATTCATTTATTTCTCCCTCTTCCTCTCGCCCAACACAGATCTCTGATCCCAACGAGGTGTACACCGGCAAACGTGTGGCCGACAAACCGCTGACCGAGGATCAAATGATCGGCGAAACACTGGCAATTGTCTTGGGTGACACAAAGGTCTGGTCGGCTGCCATGCTTTGGGAACGCAACAAATTCACCAACCGCACCTATTTCGCACCATACGCATACAAAACCGAACTGAATACACGCAAATTCAAAGTCGAAGACTTGGCACGTCTAAACAAAACGCACGAAATCTATACAGAGAAGACGTATTTCAAGTTTTTGAAACAACGTTGGTCCACCAACTTCGATGACCTAGAAACGTTCTATATGAAAATGAAGTTGCGTCACAATGAGACAGGTGAATATATGCAAAAATATGAACACTACCCGAATTCATATCGTGCGGCGAACCTGAAGCACGGCTATTGGGCACAACCGCAATTCGACTGTGATGGCTATGTGAAGAAATGGCTCGTGACCTATGCGGCACCCTTTTTCGGCTGGGATAGCCTTAAAGTAAAACTGGAATTCAAGTAAGTGGACGTAGATTTTGTGAAGCACAAAGAAAAAAAAATCAAAAAAAAAAAAAAAATGTACGCACAAGCGGAACAACCGGTGTGTGCGCAAGGATATTAGTTAAGTAATTTGTGTACTTTTGAGAAATAATGGGTGGCTAGATATGAATGCATTGTTCTATTTTTATTTCCAATTTTGGTTTTTTTTTTGTGCAAGCCTTTAAAAGTCAATGCGATGACATTTACGCAAGTGTAGTACACAAATTCAGGGTAAAATATTAAGCTAATTTCAATAACAATTGTGGATTTTATGGGTCAGGAATTATGTGCTGTATACGTTTCTATAAATTTGTCAGTTTGAATTTTGTTGGTCTATCATGGCAAATGAAGTGGTGTATTTTTTTTGGTTGTGTTAATTTTTATAGATATTATAATTTGTTATATTCATTTAGACTATGAGGGTAGCAATTATCACATCTTTTTGCAAGTGATCATCTGAGAAATAAAAATAAAAAAATAACAATTGCAATCAAAGGTAAATCTAAAAGTGAAATAAGTGCATTAGATGAGTTTTAACCTATAGGTACGCGCCATTGATTTCTGTTTAAATTTTTATACTAAAATCAAAATAAAATGTTTTAAGCAAACATTTATGTAAATGTTGTGTGTAGTTAATTAATATAAAAATGAACTTTGCCCTCGAGTTTTTTGCATTAGTTTTTTAAACGAAAAATTTGTACCTTAAATTTATGATCGCCAGCAATATTGATTGCAAAGGAAGGAATGGAATATACATATGTATGTACATACATATGTATACATAAATATTTAAAATTTTAATTTGAGTTTCATATTTTTCATGTCAACTTAAAATGTTATCGTAACTATTTTAGGCGAATATATGTATGTACATACATACATACATATGTATGTAAACACAAAAACCTCACAAAAAAAAAAATCAGTGGTCATTTTTAACGACTTGAAACTTTTAGTTTACGTGAGATTTTATGCGTTACAAAACAGCATCTCAAAATAATTCTAATTTTTTTTTTTTAATTTTAACATTAAATACAATTTTTTTTTAATAAAAAAAGTGAAAGAATTTAGTTTTAACTAAAAATATTAGAAATTAGATAAAAACAAAATTAAGAAAAAAAAAATGTCAAAAAATCGTATTTATTATTAAAAAAATACTTTTTTAAAAACTTTTAGGGGTGTTGTTGCAGTCTCCATGGATATGTTACAATTGGACATTAATCAATGCCCGGATTGGTACTATGAGCCGAATGCCTTCAAAAACACACACAAATGTGATGGTCGCACGTCCTACGTAAGTTACAATTTTCATAAACAATTATCGTAAAATGTAAAATTTGGGTTTTGAGCTTATAAAAATTGAATTGTATTACTTTACAAGTTTTCTAAACGCCTTTTACACAATTTTATATTAATTTTGCCCAAAATATATTTCCTTCTACATCAACCAATATGCAATTTCTCATACACTCCTTTACAGTGTGTACCCATAATGGGCCGTGGCTACGAAACTGGTGGCTACAAATGTGAATGTCTCCAAGGCTATGAATATCCTTTCGAAGATCTTATCACCTACTATGACGGTCAACTAGTCGAAGCTGAATACCAGAATATTGTGGCCGACAAGCAATCACGATACGATACATTCCACTGTCGTTTGGCTGGCGCGTCTGCAATACAACTAGCCACATCGCTTCTAATATCATTGTTGGGCTTGACGCTAATACTATTATATAAGTATAGGTGAGCATGCAATAGTGCATGCGGCGGTGGAGGCCATAGTTTTACAATCAAGTGCCTACCGAAAGTAATACACAAAAAAAGTTCGTCCATTTTCGTTTAAATAATAGTATGTAAGTAAGAATTTTTGATAACACAAAGCTGACAAAAAAGTAGCAACCATACAATTATCTCCTTTCCTAAGAAGTGTGAATGCCGAGCTATAGGTACATACGAGTAATATGTACATACACATGTGTACATAGAGCAATATATATTTTTTTTAAAGAAAAGAATCTCAAACAACAAAAATTAAAGAACCAAATACATTCCTACACTTCATCTTGCCAACAACAATATGCTCAACACATAAGCGAAATATTTGTACATACATACGCAAAGGCTGCGGCATGAGCAGTAAAAATGCTGATAGCAACAACAAGATTAATAACACAAAAGTAGCAATAACAACAGCAATAGCAACACAATGACAGTAATGTGAGGAGCACCAAGAAACAGTGTCATCATTTATCCAAGGCGATTAAGTTGTAGACATAATCTATTACAATGCATCTAGTTATTTGTCATTTGCTGTATACCATAGCGCGGGGTGCGGGCTGTAGGCAGGAAGCGGTCAGCAAGCAAGCAGTGGTAGAAATGCTCAAGAAAAGCGCAAACGTTCGTTAAGCAAGTCGCAACGTATTCCGCCTTCAGAGCTCATATTACCATCAGTGCCGAATGCAAAGAACGGAAGTGCCAACGGCTGAGGCATTTGTAAAACTACAAAGTTGGCCAAGCACTCTTAAACATTGCAAAAGCGACAAAATTCGCTATAAAAGAAAACCTGTTCAATCAAAAGCCAAATAGAGCTACCATCTTAAAAGTATCTTCACACCACACGCTCGCTGCTATGTACAATATCTTGCGACAAACTCTCGCGCTTCCTTTTAGCTCAGCAGCTGAGTTGAAAGTGAGCGAGAGAGAGAGAGAGAGTACGAGAGCGAGCAAATTCCGATATTCTCAGTTGTTCCGGAAGGGTTGCAAATAAGTTTGCATATCAGTTAGAAGCTTGAAGTTTTTATTTGGCTATGCGATTCAACGTTGTGGTCGCAAAGTCTTAGACATTCAGAGGCGATCAAAGCTGAGTGTGCCCATTGTTGTTGTTGTTTTTGCTATTGGCTTGCTGTCTGCCTTGCATCATGCACCACCCTTCTTTCGTTGATCTGTCCACACAAAGATGCGCACATTGGCATGCCAAATCGTCGGTTCGTACATGCGCTTGTCCACCTATGCGCACCTATGCCTTGTACCTTAGACGCTTTTTAATGTGCTTCGGTTGGTGTGTTTTTTTCTTGTTTATATTTTTCTTATAGTATGGCCTCCTGTGTTGCCTGATTCGCTGTTGTGGCGTTTGTTTTTTTTTTTCATTATTATTTCGTTATTTTTTGCATGAATTAAATTTTTTCATAGTTGATTATCAAATGTGCCTGAATTTTTATTATCTTCGGCTGCACCCTGAGAACCTTTTTGCCACTACCGCCAGCAGTGGCGATTATGCCTTGTCAAAAAAAAAAAACCAGTTCAACACTTGGTCCGACAAAAACGCCGTTACTTTTTTGAATCAATAAAAAATACAGCGCATAGCAGCGTAGTTGTGGAATTTTAATATCAAAAAAATATTAAAAAAAAAAAAATAAGAAAAACGATGTGCAAGATTTAGGCATCGCAGGCGTCCTTCAATAGCCAACGCTTTTGCAGCGAAATATTTTCACACATTTTTCATAGTCAGCGCGCAGTGAGTGACCACTAGGAAGAAGAGTGAACACTGTATTGGCCGCTTGCTTAATCGGCAGCCAGGGGAGGCAAACAGGAAAGTATAGAGGCAGACAGACAGGACAGAGTGGCAGGCATGCATAGCGATGGAGTGGTACCTCCTCTCCTGCTGTTTTTCTTTATTATGTTACTCGCATTTTTTTTTTACTTTTTTATTATTAGTTTTGCGTCGCCTTTTCAAAGATGCGCTTCGTGGTCTATTGTATTCGCGCCACCAGCGTACGGCGGCCTTTTGTGTTTGCCACACAGCTGTGTGCTGCTATGCAAGACGGACCAATATGAAGATAATTATAACTGTACTAGTGCAATTGTTGTTGGCAATGATAAAGAAAATGCTGCTCTATAATTTTTGAACTTTATTATATCTTTTGTAGTTTTTTGTTTTTTTTTTTTTGTAATTGCAAAACTTATGACCACAATAATATTTCTTTATCACAATACAGCGTTTTGTATAAGCTTGCGTTATTTTATTAAATATATTTCGACAAGAAAAAAAAAAACAATGAACGTTCAACAAAATCCGTCCAGAAGAGAGATATACTATGTACATACATACATACATACGTACAATTAAAAGACATACATGCATAAATACATAGTTAAATGTATTTATGTATGTAAATTCGTACACAATTTTTTTATATATACCAATTACATACTATATGTATGTATGTATACATATTTAGACTTTTATAAGCACCATATTTGTGCCTTCTTATCGAAAATCGAATGAATTACTAAGTCTAGACTTTCTACAACTAATTATATCTGTAAGTGAATTTATGTAACAGTGAAATCATGTAAAATATACATCCATACTGCATATCAAAATAGCATACAATTAAAATAAGCTATCATTCGCAAGATTTTATGTGTATGTCAGGCCCTTCAGCGCCCGTTTTTCAGTGCAAAATCAATGTTGGCATCCAGCAACATAAACTAAATTTAAAAAGTCTTAATTTGCAGTTTAAAATTTAGTTTAAAAATGTATCGCATTTTGGATTGCGCTGGAAAATGATCGCTTGAAATGCCAATAATGTCGTTCCCAAAACTCTTTCCATATTATAAACCATGCATAGTGGAATTTACAAATCATTTTAAAAATTATTTTTCTTTATAAACGTACAATTTCTTTTATAAGCACTTGAACGAGTCGTAAAACGAAGACAGTTTTTTTCGATAGCATAAAATAAATAAATTGAAGTGTACTACTGTGTTGTTTTTATTTTTATTATGTACATATGTACATACACAAGTATGTTTAGTTAGGGGGTCCTCTATAACCGTTGTTTTCTAAAAATCGTTTTTTTTTGCATTTTTCTACTTTAAAACATGTTACAAATACACACTCCTCTAAGGTTTTAACGGAATACGCATTCGTTTAGTTTTTCCGGGAGCTTTGAACATGGCTGCGCACGTCCATCCACTTAAATTTTTAAAGGCGATTTCCCAAAAGTCTTGTTTTTGCTTGCTTGTTTTGGTTCTCAAGTAATCTTTGAAACTAATTTATCAATCGACTTGGAACACGTGTTTTTTTTTCAATTTTACCTTTTTGCAAAACTTAACGCTTTTTTTAAACTAAAAACACGGGAAAATTTGTTTGTTTGCTTAAAACTCCACCATGGTGTCAGACGATAGCGCCAAGTGAATACACAAATTAATTCGTTTTGAATTTTCTGTTTCAGATGAATTGCATGACCATAATTTCGCCAAGAGTTTGAACTTACATTTCTGAGACGAGTGCATTCAAGATCAAATAGAGGTCAAACAACAATTCACCAAAATGCATGTTTAAAGTTGTATAATAAACGGTTCGAATCGAAAAAGTCTCATCCCATTCGCATTAATGGTTCTCTTGCAATTCATTCTCAAAATAGTTTAAAAAAAAGCGTTATTTGTAGAGAACCCTCTAGCTACCAATCATAATCATAAGATTGAGTGATTCCATTTTTATTATATTAAAAATTTAAATACATAAACTGCTCTCTGATTCGTATGTTCACGTCAAGCGTAAATATTGCAAATATTTCGGGTAACTGCATTAATAACACTAGTTTACAAAATTTAACTTTTTGTCTGTTGCCGTGAATTTTGTGGTTGATAATTTTCACTTATGACTAGTTTTTGTCAAATCTACCCTCAAAAATTTGTGACCAGCTCGAGTAACTTTTTTTTTGATTTTTCACAATTAAGGGTACATATATATTAATCGATAACAGGCGTATTTTACTGTGTTAAGATTAGTATCTGAAATTTTTGCGTCATGCGTAGTTCAAGGAGACGTTGTTCAAATAATCCATATTATTTTTGCTATATATGCGGAGAATATGTGTTTAACAACTGTAGAAAAGTTATATCAACGTTTGAGAAAAATACCTGTTTTGAGTATTTTGGGATGCTCTTGGATAAAAATGAGAAGTCTTGGACTCCCAATTGTGTTTGTAAATCGTGTGTGCAATATTTAAGATTATGGACAAAAAAAAATTGGGAACACCGACTATTTGGCGAGAACCACGAAATCATCTCGAAGACTGTTATTTTTTTTAGCATCAACGTAAACGTTTTAAACACTAAAATTCGAGCTAAATGGCAAGCACTAGTTGTGTTCAACGCCCAGTGAAACGTTCACCTGACTCTTCAGTGCCTAAAAATATATCTGAACCCTTAGAACAAGACATTGAAGTACCAAGCTCATCACAAAATGATTCTGATTTTGAAATGAGCCGAAATGCTTTACACAAATTAAGTTACATGATCTTGTAAGAGATTTAAATCTTTCTAAGCAAGCTTCAGAATTGTTAGAATATGACGGAGTTAGAAGTAAAGAATTTTCTCGGAAATAACAAATCTGAAAATTATATTGAACTTGTAGAAGACCTTCTGCTACGATTAAAAAACATGGGCTGCAATATGAGCATAAAACTCTACGTCCTGCATAGTCACCTGGACAGGTTTCCGAAAAATGTAGGAGATATGAGCGAAGAGCAAGGAGAGCGTAGGCATCAGGACTTACGCGTCATGAAAGAGCGCTATCAGGGATTCTTGGATATGAATATGATGTCTGACTTTTGTTGGTCTCTGATACGTCATTTTCCGAAGTCTACACATCAGAGAAGAGCTTTAAAACGAAGTTTTTTAGAACTGAATGATTAATTATTATCTTCAATAAAGTTTTTCTTAGTAGGTAAATAATTGTTTTTTTTTCTGTTTTATAAAAATCTTCTAATTATATTTTTGAAAATAGCCTATCATTTGTCGTCAGCAACAGCTAAAAGTTCTTTAGCAACAGATGTACTGTAAACTAGTGTAATCAACCAAAAATATACAAAATATTTATACCGGATTCATAACCTAGAAATTGTGGAAACTTTCCATTACGTGCACACATAATTTTCGTGCATGGCGAAGGGTAAGAGATAAGCGCAAGTGCAAATTTCCAATCGGAAATGAAATATATAACAATTTTTTACATACATAGATATGTATTCGGCAATCCCCCGATATGTAGCTCCAATAACGCTGTAGGGAGCTCACCAAAAATATGTTAAAAACCACATATGCGCTTCTTGCTCTGAAATGTCGCTGAATATTGAAGGCGTCGTCGTACGTCCGAGAGTCTACGGCCTGCGGCCACCGGCCAACGAACAAAAACAGAATTCCACTATGTGTGGGTTTGTCAACAGTTCTTACAACAGAACAGGCCCTCTTACTGCATTACACAATAAAAGGTTTAATTAGTAAGCATCAACCGAGCCAATATACATACTTATGTACAAATTTACATTTTCTAGCTAATTATCGTTTGACATTTCATAACCCTACACCCAAAACGAAACATCCATCGTTGGAAAGCTAAAAATCTCCGCACAAAAAAATAATCAAATATTCACTTACCGTACTTATTCATTTTGTTCAATGTTCTTAAAATAAATCTCTTCCAAAGTTATATTCACAAAATGTTGATTGGTTGTAATTGTTGATATTATTTTGTTGATTCACAAATATGAAAGTTAATTGCGTTATTATTGATTTTATAAATAAATTTATTTCGCAGATATGTAAGTATAGCGTAGCGTGGAGGATTTCAAGAAAGTAGAAGAGGTAGAGAGATACTTGGAGTACCTTTTAAATGAAATTTGCAATTTTTTTTGTTCAGCTCGTTTTGCTATTGGTTAAACAAGTTTTTCTGTAACTTTTTTTTTTTTTTTAATAATTCTTGAACACAATACAGGAAATAACGTTCAAAACAACAACACCAAAGAAACTGCACAAAATTGTATTTCGTATTCTCATTCAATTCTCAAATTGGATCGATTTGATTTCCGATTTATTCCGCTATTATTTCAAATTTGGCGAAATTTTGATGTATCTTTTTTTAATATTTTAAAGCTTTTTTGAATTTTAATTAAAAAATTTATCTGCTTTGGAATTTATGAATATTTTTTTTCAAATGAAACTTTTTTTTCATGGTTAACTATGTTTGATGTGCCATTTACAAATTCGGTAATATTTTTCAAATTTTTGCACAAGTGTTCGTTGTGTGCTAAAATGGCTAGGTGCTTATGTCGGCATGCAGCTTAATTAATTTGTTATCAATAGTTAGTTTAAACATGGCTTTAGCAAAATTTGATAATTTTACAAATTGTCATCAAAATTTTAAACTTACGATAATAATGTGCAAATTAAAAGTGGTTGAAATTGGAATTTTTGTTTGCTTTCATATAACCAAATTTATTGATATTCAAAAAATTAAATGCAACAATTTCTATAAAAAATGGCAATTTTTAGCGACTCGAAATTTTTACATTATTTTACTTAAATTGCATGGGCTACTGCAATCCTAGACACTATCAATTTTTAAAGCGTCTGGGAAAAAAGTTTTAATTTAGAATTTTGCATGCAGTTTTGAACTTTGAAGAATATCCAACGAAAAACGGATTTACGATACAGCGAATAAGAGCGGTAATGGACTTTGCCAATTTTGACAATTCTGAAGTAAAAGTAAACAAACTAAAATTCTTGAAAACGGACAACTTAGCCCATTTCTTTTTGGTTTTTTTTTTGGTTATCTATTGAAAATATCGCTTTCTATAACTCATATTTTTCCAATTTACAAAAATTAAAACATGTCGTAAAAAATCAGCTTCACTTTGTTTTTTTTTTCATATATACTTTTACTAGAGATATTGCATCGTTCGCAGGAAGATGCAATATTATAATACATTGTATATCATTCATGAAACTTAATGCCCGAATTCAGTAACTTGGTATCATCTCAAGTCTCAAAATGAGCAAAAGATTATTGCTTTTCCTCGCTTTCACGTTTTTTTTTTAATTTAAGGCAATATTTTGGAAATTTGTTTTTCAACAACGACTAACTCAAGGCGAATTAAAAAAAGCTTTGGAAATGTTATCTTTGTTTAAAAAACTTACGGCTGTATGCAAGGCGAATTCATGAAAGGTGACGTCACATAAGCAACAACAACATTTTTATGAATTAGGATGTCATGAATATAAAGTATGATAAAATGTAAACTTACTTACCAAGCGTTTCTTTTTTTTTTATTCGCTTACATTTTCCCTTTTTTCATAAAATGTTCACTTTTACAATAAATTTTCACAAATATTGATCAAAATACATTAAATTAGAAAACTGAATTTCGTCATATCGTTTGGCTGACATCGTTAAACTTAAAACGAATAGAAGAAGAAGCATTCGCTTTATTTAATGCCAACCACCTGGTATGAATTTGGCTTTCGGCAAGCCAAGGTGTGTGTTAGCTTGAGTTTTAAGTTTTAAAATAAAATTGCTTGGAAACGGCAATACGGGTGATGTTCTACGTTATTATGTGTTTATCGCGGTTAAGAGTCGACTTCATCTTTATTGTGACTACGGTTTTAAAATCATCAAAGCGGCATTTTTAGCTTTTAAATCTGTTGCGAATATGTATATATAGTACATATATACATATATGAAAAATATGTAAGGTTAAAGTGAGTAACGATAAAATAAAAGTCGATAAAACAAAAGGCTTTAAACCATATTTGCTTTGAATTTTAAACGTCTTAATATTTGCCAAAAATTACGCAGACCCGCAAACAAAAACTGGCACAAACGCTTAACTTACTGAATTTGTTTTACTTTTTGCTTACATCTTGAAATATTTGCATCTAATCAAAAATTTTCTTAACCACTGACAGCACTAACATTTTTCATGAACTTGCACAAACAAAAACTTTGGACTAAGCCCGCTCACTTACAAGTTGTTTTGTCAATGAAAACGTTTCCTCGTAACTTTGGACTGAAACCTGTAAACATAACAAAAAAACCTGTCTTGAAAATAATGAGTAACAATCATTTTGTTTTAGATGCTTTGATTTGTGTGCATGTGTTCAGCGTATAAATATTTAAAGTGTTAACACTTACCACTCTACCACATTTTTCACAAAATGTAAAGTCGATTTTTGCCTTAAGTTACATACGAGTATGTATTTACGAAGGTATGTTTTTTTTTTCAATGTATCTTCATTTGATTTGTTTACATACATACATACTTAGCATTACATTATTTTTATTTTTAATTGAACAATTTTTTACATTTCATTTTTTAACGCACTTTCTACGTTTATTAAAATTTTTGTATTTATAAATATTTATAGTTTTATATTTTAACATGGAACTATGCGACTACATTTCACAACATACAAACATTATTGTATGTAAACTAATAAAATTAAATTTTATTGACCTAATCACAATTGCAAGAAAAGTTAACATTAAACACCTTCATCATCGATTAATCGATACTAATTAGAAATAATTGTTTATTGCCTTTTTGAACGCTTTCCTTTGTTGTGAAAAAAAATAGCATAAATACTATTGGGCTGACTCCGAAAATAGTAAAATATGCAATTGGTATGACTTTGCAATATTTGCGCTGTTTTTTTTAATAAAAAATACTTAATATTATTTAACGTTAAACATTTGACAGAGTATGACTGATGTTGATATAACATAATAGATTTAATTAAACAAATTTTAAATTGCTAATTCGTCCTTTTTCAAAGCCAGCCCGTATCTATAACCAATTATCACTCAAAGAATGTGTAATATTTTTAATATACTCACAAAATTCATACGTTAAGAATGGTACAAATAAAATTTGATTAAGGTACCCTGCAGTGAACTGCAGAGCTTGTGAAGCAAATTACTACTTCAGACCGGAAAACAGCCAAATAAAGTTTGATTGTTTTTTTTTTAGTAGAAAACCCAGAATTTGGCTTGCAATTTTTATGGTATTTAACCACAGCCATTGTATAGGCAATGTTGCCATCTTACCTGAAAACCGAATGTGGCTGCAAAAAGAACAGCCTTTAGTTTGATAGTCACATCCGGCAAACAGTAAAGTCGTAAAAAGAAAGTGATAATCAAACGGAAAAGTGAGAGAGACAACAGCTGAGATCAGCTAATTATCGTAATTTCAATGATAACAGTTGTCGGAGTAGAGAGGAATGCTTGACTTATACAAAAACATAAAACGCTATTTCATTTGATTAACAGTAAGGGCCGTTTGCACCATCTCTGGTTAAGTGCTTAATCGGAACTAAAAGCGCCGGTTAAGACCATTCGTCAGATAAGTAAGCGCTGAATAGTAAGCTGCATTGTAGTTAAACACCGGTAATTTTAATTACAGATGTAAATGGCCTTAAAAGTGGGCCTAAATTGTAGAAAATCCCCGTTTATATTGTCTTTCAGTATATTCTCGGCAAATCATGATTATAATGAAGATGATCGGTAATCGGTTCCTCGCAATATAGTATAGAATAGTAGCTTACCACCTGTAATATTAATCTGACTTTAACCAAGAGGCTCTAAATATTTTATAATCACATCGAAATGCCATTAACTATTCTCTATTAAATACTTTTAAAACTTTTATTTTCATTTTACTCCTTTCGTTTAACTTACTTTTAGCATACACATTTAATTTTAATGGGTTCCTAAAAAGCTGAACAACAAGTGAAACGCTTTAAGTCCGATTTGTAAATCGTTCTTCGTTTTTGGAAATTTCAAAAGTATGTTCGATACCGATGTCATTACAGGGAAGTCCGGAATAGTGAGTGTCCGAATTTTCGAAATTGTAGTGTACTTTCACATTCACACAGAGTTCTCATACGCCAAATCAGTTAAGTAGACACCCGTAAGCTACCTTAAACTCTTTCGAAATACTAGTATCTGATAGCATTCAATTTCTATTAAACGATCAAATCACCGTCACCGACGCTATATCGATTGTTTAACAAAAAGTTGTTTAAATAAAAAAAATGTACATAATAAATCAAGTTTTAAATATTGTGTGCGTTTCTTAAACGTTTAAAATCAAGATTTTGTGACATATTTTTAGACAAATGTATAAGATAAAACCGCATGATTCAATTAGAATTGATTAAATATTTGATAACTCCTCACTTTTTGTATATCGGCTTCCTTAGCATACAAACCGTGTTGCTTCTTAAAAATAAAAAAAGTAGTAACATGAAAACTGTTTAATACCAAAAACTAACAGCCAACACTTTTTGTTTATTTTGTCCACATAAAGGGTAAGTTCAAATCCGTCTTTTAAAGACAGATTTTTTTCTGATTACAAGACTGACCCCGTATCGCAATTATTACATGTAAATGTGTATAAATGACGCGCTTTTCCATTGAATGCTTTTCGCACGCATATTAATTCGATGTGACGGAGTGGAAAGTTTTGTAAGTTCTCGATGGAATAGGTTTAAATAAATATAAAATAATGTGACATAATAATCATCCAAAAACATGAATTTGTAAGAACTAAATTTTCGAGTTAAGAAGTTTGATTTATTTTTCTAGTCATATATAAACATTCTCTTTCTTAAATTTCGAATTATTATGGTTTTCGCCGTCCAGGGGTTCATCATAATATTAAGAATAATCCTGATGGCAATGATATATGTACATATACATATGTAAATAAAAGGAATAAATCAATTTCAGTCTTAAACGATAATAAATGTGAATTTTTCTTTTGGTATATTTTGTGGTTTTATTTTTTTTTTTGGCATTTTCGTTGCTCTCAAAATTCCAATGCAATAATGTTGAAAAACTTCAAAAAAAAAAAATCATGGTCATGAACGGTTTTACCTTAGAGTGTTTGTATCATTGTTGCATTGATCACAGTCAAGCAATATTTCTTTTTTAGACTTGAGAATAGTGCTGTAAGGCTACTTGAACATTTTATAGAACTGGGAACTGTTAGAAGCAGTATACATATATACTTTTAATTTGAACAGACAGTTTTGATGCAAATAATTAACGAATACATTTCAATTTGGTTTATTAATCATTCGATTATTTAATATATATTTCATTAAAAACTTATAATAAATACAACATTCACATATTCAAGTAATTATTTTAAAATTGTTTTTATTGAAATTTTTATCTTTGAGATTTTCAATTGAGCAGAATCAACATTGTAAACTATTTATTTACGTGCAACTCGCGTTTTTGCTTGAATTCATCCTGAAAGTTGGTGTAATCGTATTTAGATTAATTACAATATTAAGTATTATTGATTTCATAACGCCGTGCGCTCACGACCTCTATCTCGCTCATTATGTTATTCGTATTTTGAATATTCGACCCTATACATTGATAAACTAATTTGCATTCCTTATATTAAATATTAATTGCATAAATTCATATTTCTTCAAATTCAAACCTCAATTACATAATTTAAATTCTTTTTCGTTAAATTTTTACTTGCATAATTATTACCATTCATCGTCTCACGCGACACTATTTTTCATACAACATTGTTTTCACCCTTCAATCAGTGGAAGCATAATAAACGATTGTCGATTTGCGTCTAAAGCCCAAATTGAAAAACGATGTTTCAGATTTTTTGCGCTCTCGTTCATGCTCACCACCGAAGTAGGGGAACAAACGACCGCCAACACCACCGCTGCCACTGCCAATTGGTGGCGCACGTGTCGTTGAATTGCTGCTGTGACTGTGGCTGCTAGAGTGCGCTCCCGATGATGTTGAATAGTTGGCGTATTGTTGGTGTGTTTGGTGTTGATGCGAATGATGTGGTTGTTGTTGTTGTTGGTTATTGAGTAGAAATCCAGTAGGCGACATGTCAGTCATCTCACACGGCCAGATGGTGACCGAAGATGGGACCTTATGTATCCCGTCCGATAGTCGATAATGGTGGGATGCTGACCGGCTAACGATCCGTGGCGAGGACCTCGACCCCATCTGTTGCGTATTTGGTTAATGTTTGAACGCATTGATTGTGTGTGTGTACGTTTTTTTTTACAGTGTATTTGACGAAATAAAATGAATATTATTAATATCATGACATAGAAAATATGGGATAGGAGTGAGATCTACTTGTGTTTACATACATACATATACAATGAATGAGAACCCAGCGGAAATCGATCGGTAACGAAGAAGGTCAAGATTTTAACTCTTATAGTGAGTACTTATCTTCGTATGTATTTACAACTGGAAAATTTGATTAGTAACTGTTAGTTCCTAAGGTTAGAAAATTAAGTTATCTTCAGCTGTATTCACCAAAAACCTTTACAATTATTCATTACTATGTAGAGCTAGAATATGGCGTGCCTGAGCAAAATATCCTGTAGTTGTCCCAAAGAATGTCTAAATATAAGTCTGAATCGATGGAATTAGTTTTTTGCGCAAAGAAAAATTGTTAAAAATAAAAACAAAACGCTCAGAAAAGCTACTTCGTATTGCTGACCGTGAATACGGAGTATTTGATTCGTCTTAATGAACTCAGTTTTGTGGTTTAATTAACTTTTTGCTAAATTCTTATTTAATTTACTGGAATAAGGAAAATTACAAGCTTTAATAATTCGTGTCTCTAAATAGTCGTTCGCTTTTCTTGCCGCACAGCGCCAAATACCTCAAGGTCATACTGACAACTAAGTAAAACGTAAGGCTGAATAACGATTGTTGTCAAAAGATGCCTAAAACGAAAAGGCGTATACGACCTGTATGTATATCGCCTTTGCTCACCATAGAGTCACAGTACCTCAATGTGTGATTCATATTCGTGGCCTGAATCGTGGCAGTCATTTCGAATGGAACACAAATAACAATTTTTCTACACGAAATATCGAGTGCCGTAAACTCAAATGCAAATTTCGCTTCAAATTTAATTTTATGTCGATTTTGGTTTCTCTCTCCCTCCTTTAAAGTTAATCTGATCAAATGTAAGGACTCTATGATATAGCATATTCAACGCCTCCAATCAAGCCCATTTATTGGGACACAAATCAGTTCTGTTTTTAAGTGGAGTTGAAGGCATTTCGGCAACAAAGATTGGGCTACTTTGTATGCTGTGCCGTTCAGGCTAAAGGATAAACTTGAGGCGAACAAAATAAGTCGACAAACGAATTAAATTTCGCCCGACAAACGTATAAGAGATGAGTTTATGAACGAGGGTTGGGAACAACAGTCCGGTAATATGTACCTCGCTGCAGTTTATTTTGTTCGATTCATTGAGATTATAAAATTCCCTGTCACACTAGCCAAAATATTAATATTCCCCTACAAACCGATCGATTTCCATATGGCGCTTAAATATGTTCTAAAATGTTTGCTGCTACTATCTTATATGAAGCAAGTGATTTTTCTTTGGTTTATCTAAAAATATGTATCCTTTTATTTCAAATGTCTTATACTCATCTATATTTGTATGATTTCTTGCAGAAAATAAGTTGTAATTAATGCGAAATGCATCTATGTAGTTAGTAGAATTTTTACTGATTTACTGAAGTGGATTTGAAGTTATAACAAAAAGCTATAAAGTCGTAAAAAATTTAAGTAAATAATAAATTAAAGGAATAAGAAAAGAGCTTCGTAAAGTGTGAATAGACAGGCGGAGAGTGAGTGAAAGAGAGACAGAGAGAGCGATAAAGTTTACATAACAAGGTATACGAAAGGGCTGCGTAAGCAAAATATGCATTGGAGTTACGTAAGGTGTAATACGATATACATACGTTGTTAAGTAAAGCGCCACAAAAGCCACATGTATACCGAGAAGTGAGGTTATATTTAAGTATAACGGCTACGAGTGAAAAAGCTCAAATATTTATTACAAATGCAGAGGTGTATTTAAAAGTTATTTTACTTTGTATACTTAAAATTTTGACATGCTTTTTCATACTTTGATCTTAAAATAATTAGTCAATATTACGTTTGTTAAACTAATATACAAATTTCTTATGCAGCAATAAAGAAGCATTTTCACTAGAAAAGCGGTGACTTAGCAAGCGTGAGGAAATTCGGAATTTTTTTTAACAGTTCTTTATTACCTTCTATTTACATATGTATGTATTTACAAACAAACGATAAATGAGTGAAAATATAGAGAGAAGAAACGGCCAATTGGATAGACGTGCAACCGGAGGTGGTGGTAAGTACTTGGCATGAATTAAGCGCGTTTTAAGCAAGTTTCGAGAGAGCAGATCTCCAAAACCATAGGTGTTGTTGTACAAAGTGTCGTGTTGTGAGTGGTGGTGATGGTCGATTAAGTATGTTAAATGTTTCATTATCATAAAAAGTTTTTAATAACATTTTGGGGATTTTTTTACTCGGCAAAGGCATTGAAATTGACGGCATAATATTTTTGATTCAATTTACAATCGTACGCGTGTATTTGGTGGTATCTGTGAATTACGAAGTAGAAAAAACTGCATTACGCCTTAAATGTACAATAAAATATAAAGAAAAATATATAATAAACTTAATAAAAAAGTGATTGATTTAAAAAAAAAGTCACATAGTACGCAGTGTTGCATTTATGCTTTTACAGCAGCAAATCAGAAATTCGTTAAAATACAGCACTGAAACTTTTCACTTTGAAATACTGCTGTGTAAAATACATACAAATTTGAATTATTCTATAACTTAGGCGATGAGCGATGTGTACATATATTTTTTACGAGTAGCACTTTGACGTTGCTTAAGCGGCGAATGACAGCTTAAGTGCTGTACATATGAGGCACTTGTGTACTTACCAAAGCAGCTGGAAGCGGCTACGTTTACGTTAAATATTTACGTTTGCTTTCACATTTACGTTTGCGGCACTGACGGCTATGTGATGCCTTGTTTAAATTGATTTGTTTTTTTTTTTTTTTTTTTATATTTTTTATTTACATACATATGTTCAAGAACAGTGAGGTAAAATTCTTAGATTTACGAGTACTGAACTCTGTGCAATTGTGCTGTGCGCTCATTTGACATTTGTGCTTTGACACTATTGACGTTTAAGAATTGACGCGTGATTGTGAGTGATGTGGCCATGTGCGTCACCGCCTATCTTGTGGTGGGCGATGCGACCACAACATCTCTTCTACAAAACGCTGGGCGACTGCAGTTGCGTAACGTGGTGACGTGATGTTTGCAAGTTTTAGTTTTAATAATTTTTTTTTTAGATTTTTGTGAAAACGTTTACCAATATGTTGATATAAATTTTGTCAGTTAATATATTCGATCAAAAAATGTGGTTGAGAGAAAAAATTTTGAAAAGGAAAGTGAAAGAGTAAAATTTAAGTAGAAGCGATAGTTGTGTGGCATACTGATTTGATATTGGAATATGTATATATTTTTTAAGTTCTAATAGTTCGTTGGTTCAATATTAATCAACAGACAAAAATGTTGAGTGCATGTGTAAAGCAAATATAACTTCAAGCTAAAAAAAAATTAGAACCCAGTATAAATAATTATATTAATTTAATAATAAGTGAACGTAAATAATAGTTGATTAAAACTTAAAGCAACAAGTTCAAATAAATGGGCTTAGAGTGTCATTGAAGAATAGAGTCGGAATTCGTAGATGCTCATTTGCAGGCAGCTCGTGAGCATGCGCATCTACTCTCTCGAACAATTTGGCGCTTATCTCACATAGGCAAGCTCAAAGTTTAATATATATGTAAATAGGTATCAATATTTTTGATTAATATTAATTCTTATGGTATGTTTAATTTTGTTTTTGTAAATATGTAGGGTTTGAAACTGTTTTTACAGGCCACTCTTATAACCGGCCTCACAGCTTAAACGTGACAACATCGTTTACCGATAACAATTTCAATTGATTTAAATATGTATGTACTTATATCAAAATATGTTGTTTAAAACACAAACCCCGAAAATTGCTTTTTCAAAACTGAAAACTGCGTATGACAAAATTAACTTTAAGTAAGTAAGTTTTCGAGAGACAAGAATGAGCATTCCACGAAATCCTATTAGAACTAAATTTATAGATAAACAATTTATTGAATTGGCGTACTGCTTTGCTATTTGCAATTTACAACATTAAGAACGTGCAAGATATATTTAATTACAAGTACTAATAAATACGTTAATAATTTTCTGTTTTTTTTTTTAGTTATGGTGGCGTGAAACTTCAGCCTTACTTGCTGATTATAATGGAAATAACGAAATTTTTGTATGTGAAATGGATGCGAATGGTTATAATGCACGGGGCGAATAGAAAGAGATCGCGAATTCCGAAGCATTTGTCTATGGAAGATCCTTCCGTCTTCATACAGAAATTTAGCAGCTTGTTCATAAAAAAGGAGGCCGCAGAAAACGGTTAATTGTAAATATTATTTTAGTTTCACGCGAGCAAATCTTGTTACTTTGTCTTTGTACAAGTTTGTTGTCTTTAATTCGCAAACAAACTCTTTTTTGGAAGCAGTTTGCAAATGTCAGTGTTGTAAAGGCCCGTACCATTATAGCTGAAAATAAATATGCATTGTTCCGTTGCGCAATTCGCCGTAATTTGTTACGATTAGACACGTGCGTCATAACTAGCGCATAATATATTTACTTTATGGAGACTTAAGTCCCATTTACATACATGTTTGGCATTGCGTTGGCGTTCACTTCACTTCAACAGTCAGCATACCCACATTTATATGAAAGTGTCTACCCAACCAAAGTTTGGTAACGCAAACGCGAAAACTACGTACTTGGGGAAACTCTTAATGATAATGAAAACTAATGAAATTAAGTGAATAATTCAGGAAAAACTTACAAAATGCGAGAGTATACACAGTATATATACTAGTAATAATTTAGTTTATAAATTTAAATGCAAAAAAGTGAAAATGAAATGCTGAACGCCATTGTTGGCGCAAAGTTTATTGTAGCAAGCAATCTCGCTGCGCGTGTTTAGTCACACCGAAAGTTGTATGTAAACGGGCCTTTATCATTCTAATAATTTTTGATGATACTAGTTCACCTTAAAATTACTTCATACAAAATTAAGGCGTTGCCTATTGCAATTGGTAAAGGCATTTCTGAACAAAAAAATTTGAAATTTGAATTTTTGATTAACGCTGCGTTTACAAGAGACAGTACAAATAAGAATATGTATTAGCTGTGGAAATTTTCTCTTAACATAGGCCTCCAGGCTGCTACTTTCAATTAATTGTCCGTATTTACTATCTTCGAAAAAATAAATACTGTGACGAGATGTGTGTGTGTGTGTTAAGTATAGAGGTGTGAATGCATTGTTAAAATCTCCTCAAAACTGTCCCGTGTAAACTTGAAGGAAAGCACTAGAAATAGAAAAAATTAAACCTAACTCGGTAAATTTGATAGCCTTAATCTGGGTGTTCAAATTTCTTTAATCCTATTTCCTCATGTTTCAGTTTTTTTTGCAATTTTTTTTTTTTAATTTCTTTAAATATTTAAGTTATTTATATGTGGTTGAACAGCCGTTTAAATCTACATACATATGTACATTGACGAAGGCATCTTGAAAATATAACTATCATGTTGCATGCAGCCTACGCCACATTATTCAAGTCAATTAATTTTCACGATCAGTACATGTAACCAACTTGAAAGCAAGATCTTGATCATGTAACTGCAGGGTAATGTATGTACATCTGTACATACATATGTATTACATATACGACACGCAAAAACGATAGAATACATCGTGTACGACATGGTTTTGAGAATAAATATACGAGCCATGCTTAGAAGAATTTGTTTAACCTATGTATGTATGTACGTAAAAACAGTTCTCGCATTAATGCCGATTTGTAGAGAAAGGTCGCTACATTAGTGAACACTTCAATAAACGTATTTCAACATTAAATTACTTGTTATTTGTGCTTATATTAAATGTAATATATCTAAACATAAACTAAAACTAATTGTGTTTGACAGCGACTAAGATCAGCAAACTTAACAAAATTAAGTATAATAAAGTAGACATAACTAAAATTATTGCAAATTGTATCTCTTAATGACTTCTAGTCAGCATGTTAGTTGTTAAAAATTGATGATATTCTCAAGAAAACATATGAAGACTTGTACCAGGATAATAGTTTGTATATCTGCCGTTCCACAAAGTAGTAAGTTACGTTTGTTTATTATTTAATTGGGATTATGATTGATTTGGGTAAATGCAAAAAAAGGAGAGAAAAACACACAATCAAAAAACATCAACTCGTTCATCATTACAATATCAATAAGGAGGAGCAAAAACAAATCAAAAAACGTTTTGCAATGTCTAGAGTATTAAATAATTTATGTTATACGTGTTTATATGTGTATAAGAATATTTTTATGTTAACACATTTATGTTCAAAGGCAATTATGTAAATATTAAAATTTTTACGCAAAAATTAGCAAAAACGACAATGACACTCTCACATTTCAATTTTAAGAGGATAAACCAAATTCTATAAAAATTCTTTTAATAATACAGATACAGGAAGGAATGCAAATGAAATCAATAGAAAATATTACTGATTGAATTAAAGAAAATAACTGAATTTTCATATTAATTAAATAAAAAAAAAAAAAAATTAAAGCGAATAATGATATCAAATTGGCAAAGTAAAATAGAAAAAAAATAAGTAAAATCGAATGATAATAGTAGAACCTAGCGTCTAGATTTTTTTTTAAATTATCAACTAATAGGTTTACTTACATAAAAGAAGAAAATTGTTATTTTATTATGTATTTAAACCAAAACATAAACAAAACATATTTGTCGTCGTTTTTGTTTGTTGACGGTTTGAATTAAATTTAAATGCTTAAGTATGTATTTTTGTTCATTCGAATAGTTATAGTAAAATCGGGGTATCATTAAAATTTAGAGAAGTGAAAATGGAAGCATTACAAACAAAACTCACCTCGCGTTGTGACCCAACAAGATGATATTTCTGCAAATACAATGGAAATATCGATACCGTTTTTATACGAGATAATGAGAGGAGTACACGAATATAGATAGTAGTTTAAGAAAAAATTAAAATCTGATTAAACAAAAAATGTTCAAAAAAAAATATATATATGTATGTACATAGCTTTACAATAGGATTTAATTTAGTCAGATTTAATTTGACACATTTTTTTTACGAAAAAATGAATGTTGTTTTACACATAAAGTTATATAATTTTATTAAGAAATTTAGAGGAAATTATAAATTACATGCACATTTTTTACGATAATTAATAATACATAGTTACATAAGTGTAATTTTTTTTTACAAGAAATTTACGTTCTTGAGGATGCCAAAAAGAGACTATTTTGTACCGGTTAAAAAAGCGTATACCAAAAGGCGATTCTCCAATATCAGTAAAACTTTTAATGCAAGGCTTAGCAGTGCTGTTGGTAACGGTATTCAAGGTGTGCTTTCAAGCAAAAATATATAGTAGGTGTTTAAAATTGTCTAAATAAAATTGTGACCAGAAAGCAATGAGAGTTTTTCTAATTTTCCAACTCTTTCAGCAGCTGTCAAGTTATCAACAACATCCACCTGTCAAATTATTCGGTTTAGTTTGTCATTCAATATGCATTGTTCCGCGCTTAATTTCTTCGCATGCTCGGGTGGTTGTTATTATTCATCGCGCCGCGCTAAAGTTTTGTCCTTAAGCCACCAAACCAGAGAGAGAGAGATGTCGAATCGATGCCGGTTCGATGAATTTTGCGTCGCCAAAATGTTCATCTGGTTTATTTTGCGATTAAATTGTCTCTCACGACCATCGATTATTCCATTAATTCGCAATTTGGCTGAGCGAGCATAATTCGCAAATTTACGACTTAACATCAATGCATCCACAGAGATTGTTTGTGGCGCGAAATTTGGATTGAACACTGTTACGTTTCTTTGCTTTTTACGAATGTGATAATATCAGCTATTGCTGTGATCTTAGCTCAGAAAGTTAACAAACCATTTTCTTACACCCAATGCGAATTCGTACAAAGTGAAGTTTATAGGTTAGCTGTTTGTTTTTTTTATCGTTTTTTTTTTTCTTTCCATTTTGCTCTATTTCTTCTTATCCATTGTCTTCACCTTTAAAAACTCGCCATTCTTACACCCGATTTACAAGATTCAAGTCAAAGCGAATTTATAAAAGGCTGTATTGCCAGAAGAGCTAATTAAATTTTTCCATTCGCTTTGGTGCACAGAATGTCAAATGGCTCGTTCTGATTGGCTGGCAAGGTAATTGTCTACAGAAATTTGACAAGTGGTACGACAAAAGCATTATTAAAATGCAGCTATTTTTTTTTACTTATATCACCTTCAACTTAAGCCGTGATCAAGTTCTTAGTTTAGGCTTACCATTGAATAAGCTCAAGGTCAACATGAGACATACCTGTTGAATCGAGTCATTGGAAATTTGATATCTTAGACCGTTATTTTTTTTATTTAATTTTCTTTCTTATCGTTTTTATATGGTCACACTATATACATACATTTTTGTCTTCTCATTGCTCTCTTCATCATTAAAATAATACTTCTAAATAGTTACATACATATGTACTGGTACACAACGTAGTAGGCGTTAAAAGTTAGTGGCAACTCCTTAAAAACTTCTTTTATCAAATATTTTTTTTTTTAAGTTTAGGTCGTTAAAACATGTTCCCATTAGGCTAGTAATAAGCAAAAAATCGTTCTAGAAAAAAATCATAAAGCGGTCAAAATATATACTAAGTCATTTATACACATATTGCGAAAATATGTATAAAGTACAAAATAATTTAGCCATTCTGATCTGTTCAATTGTTTTCTGTAGTTCATATTTATATATATACTCGTACTTATGTGTATGTATATAATTAAGTATATTCCAAAATTTGCAAATATCCCATCTTACATTAAATAATTGAAAAACAAAAAATTTAAGTATTCTTAAAATAAATTCTAGTATTAGTAAGCAGATAGATATGCATATGTATATGTATGTATGTACGTCTACATAGATACATTTAATTAATATTTTCGAGATTGTTATTATTTCAGAACACTTGATGCAATTTCATTTAGTTGATGTCAATAAATATTTTTCTGGTTAGATATATTTAAAAGTTTTTAAATTCTATTTCATATCATACAAACTTAAGATATAAAAAGCTAAATTATTAAAAAACTAATTTCTCTTTATAAATAAACTAAAATTGAAAACACGTTCGTATATAAAGTAAGTAAGTTAGTATATTAGTAAATAGAAGATATTTCAAAATCGAATTCAGCTGCATGCGTTTCTTCCACACTTTGGGTGGTGTTTCTGAAAAAATGCCGCAAAGCAATTGGTGCAGTTAACGACTCAATTTCATTTGCCAAATTCTTAGGTATTGTGCTTTTGTTTTTTCTTTAAATACAAAGCTCGCTTTTTTTTACATAATACAACAAAAATTACTTTTTATGCTTAAAATTAACTCAAGTATATTAAGCACTTGCTCTTGTGGGGTTAATATACAAACATATGTAAACTTATGTAATTAAAAAAAAAAATTGAATTTCAATAATTCTTTGTGATGTGGAAGTATTTAGCGGTAACGAGTGCAATAAACGAATATTTGCAATATAGTGATTCATGAAAAAATCATTAAGAAATAAAAAAATTAATTACTGATAAATATACGCAGAAATTAGATCATTTACATTTGATATGTTTACAAGCAATAATAAAATCAGTAATTGATAAACTAAGCAATAATAAAATCAATCACCAATAGATGCCAATACAAAAAATTAAATTGGAAACTAGCTAATACCCGCCTGCCTCTTAGCATATCGTAAGTAGTTTCGCTTCGGATTGAGTTCTAAAAAACCACGACCACAACGCCACCTAAAGGGTTAATTTTTCGCAGAAGTATTTCCCTTCGCACTTCGAGTATACCTTTCAAATTTGAAGTAAATTAGGTTATAATTGAATATGTTAATTTCAACATCAACTAACGGACGAAAATATAGGCTTATGTTTATGGGGCTTATCAATCGAAGTAGACTGTTGCAATACTCATTTCATTAGGTATGTCTTCAATTAGTCATTTCATGTTTTCGTTATGACATCATTTTGACGTTTCATCACTTCCACATTTCAACATTCGTAATTTCATCATTTCGACATTTCATAATATTTCATTTCTTCATTTAAACATTTCGTCATTACATCGGTTTATCATTTAGTAATTTTATAATTTTTTATTTTTCTTCTCTTATTCTATTGCAATACAATCGTGAGTCGTCTTGGGCCGAGTCCAAAATATTTCTCGCACCCTCTCCTTTGCAAGCTTACGCCAGTTACGCCATTGTGTTTCAGAGTCGGCAAAAGCCTTGATTGTTGCTGTTTTTTCTATGGGAGAACGTGTGCGCCATGTTCAGGACTACAGTTTAGCAGTTTGCCGTAAACTGCGAAGTTACATTTTCCGCTTTTAAAATCTTAGATGTCTCTCATTCAAAAAAAAAAACGAAAAGAACTAAAAAACATAAAAGAGCTTTTGGTCCTCAGTTTATTTAAAAAAATTGTAATACGTTTTGTTGATTCCAATCGATTTCATAAAAGGAGGCGATTATTAAATTGTTGGAATATTTTTATTTTGTATTAACGTTTGCTACCGAATAGCTTTAGAGCAAGTAAACTCATTTCAATAGTTATTGCCTTATCGAAAAGGTGGTCCTTCAACTTGTAACTTACTCGGTAAAATATTAATAAAAATATAAGACGTAAAAAACTTGATATAAATTAAGAGCAAATAGATTAATACATTAATAAAATAAAATATACAGTTTTTTACCAATTTTACAATAATTTAGCCAGCAAAAATAACAAATCGAATGGTCCACTAATGCGTTAGTATGTAGTATGACTTCAAATTTATGATTGAGTATATTTTAACAGTGTAACGTGCTGAACTGCACCAATATGTACATATGTTAATTGCGAAAACATTTTATGCAATTTTTTTTAAATTGCACAATGGCGGAAATTTCATATACATACTTACAACCCCAAAAGAGGTAATGCAATTAAGCACATTATACTGTACTTGTGTAATAGCTGAGGTTCGTGTATTTGCGGCATACATTTGAATATTCCTCAAGCCACTCATCAACAAGCTTATATACATATGTATGTATGTAGGTATGCATGTTTGTATGGAGAAATGTACCATTCTAGATGCAATTGGGATATACATAAATATATACATATGTAAGTATGTTTGTATGTCGTTTACTTGCAATACATAGCACCTAGGCAAACAAATAGGGTGAGCATAAAAAGTTGTTTCATTTGGTGATGGTTCCAACACTTGCTGATTGATCACACCTTAGCCACAACATCCATTAACAGTGTACTTGTTGGTATGTACATAAATATGTATGTATGATGGCATATGTATTTTAAGGAATATTTTTGTGTAAATATTCACATATTTAAGTTTTTGTATACAAATAAACAAGTATTTGGCAATCCATAAACATTGGCAATTATTGTAGAAAATGCACAACAAGCCTGAAATTCGGATAAAAAAGAAAACTTGAGCGCCACGACAGACCCCGAAAAAAGGCAGTGTATGTACAGTTATATGTTGTACTGGATATGTGTGTGTATTGAAGTTTTTTTTTTGCGTTTAAAGCACATTCCGAGTGGGTGGATATAAGTATTATTTTGTTCAGAAGTATACGAGTGTTGGTAGGTAGTTTTTTGTATTTTTTTCTTTTCAGAATATTTGTTAGTATTTAGTAGTAATGATTGCTAGAGGAGCAATTGATAGTAGTAAGTGGGTAGAGAGTAGTGGTAGTAGATAGCAGTTATCAGTTAGTAGTGGAAGAGTATTAGTAGTAGTGGTAGGCAACCAAAGTTGGTAAACAGAAACGCAAAACGCAGTTCCTCTCAGGAACTCAGTAAAAAGTCTATGTATGACAGCGCAAATTGCAACGAAAAGCAAAATTAAATTGGAATAAAATTTTGACATTGCAAAATTTGCAAAATCTCAGCTCGAAATGCCAACTACAACAGCTACTAGCTTTCAGAAATTATTTTTATAAAGCGACGCCAGTGTATAGTATTTTTGTTTTTACAGTGTAGCGCCCTTCTATAAGAGATTTCGAACGTGTTTCCATAATTCCATGTCATATATATTAATTTGCTTTACTGAAATGGTTGCATTTATTGCTACTTTTAAAGTAGTAATTAAAAAAAAAAAAAAATTGAAGCGCGCAAGACTAACTAAGTTCGAAGCCAAAAAAGGTTTAATCACTATAAAAAAGTTATATATTTTTTTATTGCCATATCTAATAAGTAAATTCGATTTCGTGGAGAATCTTATATTTATGTAGTATGTATGTAGTATTTTAGCCTACCGCATGGGGGTAATGAATTTCAGCTAATTCACAACAACATTGGTAACGCAGTATAGCACGACCACTTTTTCTGAAATATTTCGGGCATAAGAATATGAGAAAATTAAAAATGTTAATAACTATATTTTTTTTGTAAACAAACAATTTTGGTTATTTTTTTATAATTTTTGAAATTAAAAAAAAAATTGCAAGACTTAAGCTTTATAGTAAATATGCATGTAGGGTAATTTTTTTTTATAAATAAATTTAGTATATATAACATTTTAAATTTAGTATATTTAACATTTTTAATAATGAATTTAAAGTGTTTTAATTTTGTTTAATTTTCAATCACTATTTAGCTGTAATATGAAAGTATGTAATTAAAATTAATTTATAAATATTGAAAAGAAATATTTTTTTTTCGACTTGATAAAAAATTAGCAATACAACACAAGCACAAGTGAACGGATAAGTATGTCTTTGTTTTTTTTTTTTTTTTGTACAAAACTCTAGCTTAGATAAAATTTTGTCTTACCTTAACAAGCGTGTTATGTAGTCAGGCCAGTTTTCGGGGAACATAACGAGGAAAAAGCCAACAGCGATTAGAATGACGCCAGCCAATTTCATGCCTGCAAATGTGGCACCATAGAGAACGACGTCCAAAGCTGGAAAACAATTTTTTATTAAGTTTTTCAATAAAATTAATAAGACATATTTCAGTGTTATTATTTGTATAACAATGGTAAACAATAAAGAGCCTTTGCAGTGTTCAGATTCAGCTTCTTCGCTGGCTGGGTCATGAAAGCACTCCAAAGAGTCCACGTGGTATCCACTGGTGGTGTTAGTGGAGAAAGGAGAACTCCTCTGGGTTGGAAAGACTAAGCAGTAAGGAACATTTAATAAATTTTGTGAGATCTTTTTATATGTATAACAATAAAGTTTTTGGCCGACTTTCTCCGCTTTTTATTATTCTGTATTCAATTTAGATATTTTTGGATTTTTGTTTGGAATTCACATGAAAACTTTCGTCATATTTACTATGACTGAAAACCAATTTATAACACTGAAAATAAATCATATCCATTTTTTTTCAAAGCAGCGTTTCCGAGATTCCCAAAGAGGTGTTTTTGCAACTGCCAACAGTTTAAAATGTACTGAATTGTCCTTAAGGAAAATATGTTAATTTTTGCAGATTTAGATAAAAATGATTAGATTTATTAATATTTTTAATTGTTTATTTTTCATTTTTAACTTTTTTCAGTAGATTAAATTAATTTTAATTTGATGTAAAATATAGAATTTTCCAGTAAAATTCAACCTAGTATCTCAAAAATTAAAAAATGTTTCTTTATAGGGTTGCATTTTTCATAATAACTATTGCCGAAATACATTTTTTCAGCAGAAATTCGAAAATCCGATCGGATCTGACTTAACGAAAACGTAACTTTTGTGTTGTTTTTGGCAAATTTGTCAAAATCTAGACTTTTCCGAAATAAATCAAACATCTTTAAATATTTTGCACCGTTTTTATATACAACTTTTAATGGAATTATTTGTGTAGAGAGATTTTAGTAAAGATTGGGAAAACCCCGGATTATCATCAAATCCTACTTCAATTAAATGATTTGGGATTTCTGAAAAGGATTAGGGTTCTGAAAAGTTTCGTAAACGTCGTAAAGAATATATAAAACTACAATACATAAATTTGCCATTTTCAGCAGAAAAAAATTACGTTAATGTCAATGTATAAGAATAAAAATATTAGTTAACTTCAATTTGGTGGAATATAATAGAACAAATATATTTTCCAAATGCGAAAAACAAAATCAAGAATAATAACACAAGCTGGATAAAACGCAAGAGAATTAAATGGACTTACGACATACTCAAAGTAAGGTGTCTTTTCAAATTTTGCGCTCATTTACTGGCGATAATGAAAAGTGTAACATTTGTTCTGATTATATTATTTAGGTTGAGCTGTTACTAGTTATCAATTCAAATCAAGAGCGTGAGCATAAACTCTCCCAAAGAGAAAGAAAAGTAAAAAAAAAAAAATAAACGAACGCAGAATTTGCTGTCACTTGCCAAAGCCGGTAGAAAAAGTCAAATCAGCTGATTTTGTTTATATATTGCTTGTAAATAAAGAGAAAGTAGCTGTGTCCCAATGAAATTAAAGGGTATTTTGGGCGATCAGTGTTCGCAAGGAAAATTTCTGAAAGAAAATACAAGTGGACACTAATTGAAAAACTTTATAAATCACAGAGTAGGCAGGAAAAAGTCAAAAAGGTCAAATTTATTTGCTAACAAGCAAAGGAGAGGAGAGACGTCTTCTGTTTTGGAACGATAAAGTGGAGAACGGCTTGACCTTACTTCGTGGCTTCACTTTGACCATGAAGTAAAAAAAATCGCTGATGGCACAATTTTTGCTGAAAACAACGCCTATGCCATTAAAATACACCACACTGGTGCGCTTGTAAAACAACAATTCAACATACCTCCTGAAACTGGTACAGCTGTAATTAAACCCAGCGTTACAAACATATTGTAAGTGACGGCTGCGCTGAACTGCATTAAAATGTGAAAAACTGAAATAAAAAACAAAAGTTATTATAATTTTTTTTTTTGGATTTATTTTCCACATTTCCATTAGCTTACCCAATAATAAAATACTGGCAATTAATAATATAATCCATGGCATACGATCTGGCGGCATACTCTCATAGCCGGCCAAATATAGTCCGACACAAACCGGCCACAGCAGCAGCGCATTGAGAAAACCGAGCGTGGTGAAGGCGAATGCAATCTGGCCAATCGGTGGATCGCCCATTACTTTGCGGAACATAACCTAAGATCGTCGTCAAGTGTGTCGAAAAAACAAAATACATATATTAAATAGAATAAGTAAAGGATTTTCGTGTTATTGATTAACTATACGCAAATAGCATGCGTCCTCAAACCCACCCTGAAGACTGCATAACCGGCAGCACCCAGCGTTGCCAGTACAACACCGCTCAGCGTGCGGCTTTCCGTTATGCCATCCATGTAGGCGAGCAGCGCGATGCCCGTGTCGCATAAAATGACCGCAACAATCTAGAGTGGATTAAAAAGCACTTAATTAAATTTATTTTTGTAACAATTTAATGCGATGTCGCACGGTGGTGCGATGGTCAGACAACATACCCGCACGCCAACAAATTGTTCATGCAGAATGACCCACGACAATAGGTAAACACAAGCGACATTGGTCGCGAACAACGCCATAGCATCGGTGGCGAAGAGTACACGCAAAGACATGGTGTACAAGTAGGTGGTCACCAGCCAAAGGATACAAAAGGAGAGGCAGCGATTGAGGAAACGACCTGTCGGCGGGTGAGTAGCATAATTGAATAAAAAAATTTCAATTAAACTTGAGATGGTGATGAACTTACCGATTGTGAAACCACGATCGCGAAAGCCACGCAACACATCGCCTAAGATCTCGCTCGGCTTGTCGCACTTTCTCAACGATACACGTCCCAGCACATAGATGGGAAAGAATAGAAATGAAAAGTTGGTGAAGAACCAAGCGGCGAAGAATGGCGCGCGAAATACGGTCGTCTCTGGCAAGGTGGGCTCTGCGACTTGGAAAAATTTTGTAGCTTCTTCCACCTCAGCGACGCTTAACGAAGTATCACTAATACCGAGCAGATTTTTAGGATCATCATCATCGAAATTACTGACCAAATCTAAATCGATAGCACGATTTGATGTACTGTCAATGTCGTCGGCTGTAATGCTGGCATAGGTGCTACGATTTAAGTAGAGAAATTTAATGCAATGCGTTGCGCCAACCCAAGACGCAGTGACGAGAATGGTAACGCAAACGCCAAAGTACATCTGTGTGTGTGAAAGAGTTTAAGAAAAGAAAAATTAATTTTTTATTACAACTTTTCATATGTCTTATACTAACCTTTCGCGCCAGTTCCGAACAGCATGTCTCTCTACAAGCTTTAAGTCGACGAAAACGCACTTCGGTGCCATCTGGCCCCGCTTCCATTGTAGGCGTGTCCGGCTCATTGGCACAAACGCCAACACCGCCACCAATGCCACTTATACCGCAACTACTCACAAAACTCCCACCACCGGCGCCGAGACCACGTCGCAAGCCTGGATGCGTACCAACTGGTGTCGACGCATCGCGCGCATCCGGATGTATAGTTATAACTTCACTCGGATCCTGTTGACTCGACGAAATTGAGTCTTGGTGGGCGATTTGGGGGTTACTGGCATTGAGCGCATTGCTAAAGCCACCATATGGACCATTGGGCGAGTCACCGGTCACAACGACTGATGGCGTACGCACCCGTTTCGGGTTAAAAATGGCGGGTATCTCTCCGTCACGGGTCATGCTATCGATGATTTGTGGAGCACTCACAATGGTGATAATGCATTGGAGTTGTTGGAGTTGAGCAACTTTATCAAGTGTAAATTAACGTGAATGGAGGCGGACAACTGGAAATAAGAAGTAAATATGTACATATATTAAAATAATGATTTACTGAGGCTTAACATTTCTTACTAATTTACAAAAAAAAATCTACACATTTCAAGACCAAGATAAAAGGTGGATAAATGAGGTTGTTTCAATCAGTCACGAAAAAACAGCTTGTTTGTAGCTCTTCATATTTCAGTCGACGTTTTTCCAATATTTCAAAGCCAACCAAAGATATGTTTAGTACATTTGACTATAAACATAATAAAGGAGCCTGTTTTTTTAAATATAAAAAAGGAAATAGTGCTATCATGCTAAATCAAATAAAGATTCGGTGGCTATGTTAAGTCTATATAAAAATGTATTATTATTATGATGGTCGATTTGTCAGACTGTTTATTGGTATGGTGGTATATTATTTTACAACTTTCGCTCATTATAGTACAAGCTTTTAAATATGGAAACATTTAGATATTTAGTTACGTTCAATTACAGCTAAGCTAACATATTTCGCGGATGTTTGCCTCTTTCTCTTTCCAACGCCTTTAATCTTAGGGGGATTTGTGTGTCAAATGGGGGCCACTAGCTATGCGTTTCTTTTGACAGTCACATACGTGTTTCGGCAAATTTCCATAATTATAAATCAATACTTTGCTTTTTCTGGATTTGACGATTGTGACATCACCGTAGTAAATAAAGAAACCACTCCTTCCACACGATTAGTAAATCATGGTTCAAATAGTTGAAAAAATTATTAATATTAATATTTGACAATAACAAAAGCAATCAAAAATCAATGGTAATCTTTAGCCACTTGAATGTATTACAAAACTCTGCATACGAAAATGTACATACAACAATTTTTTTTTAAATGTACAAACTTTTGAATAGTTTTAGTAAAAATTTTGTATAAAATTTGTAACTTGTTTTTTTATAGGGGTTTCGCTAGAGACTGGATTAAATTTTAAGCAAAAATTGTAAAATATGTCGATATAAGGTAAATTTTGTTAAGTTCTATAAGTGACAAACAATGCCCCTATGATCACTATTAGGCTTAAAACATAGTGATTGGCGGTTGTAAAAATTTTAAGTCAAAAATATTTTTCAAATATTTTTTTTTCCATAGTGCTACAATCATTATTTTAGATTTAATTATCGTACTGACATAACTTTAACTTTTGTTTTAAACGAACACAGTTTCAAAAATGCCCATTGTGAGTAGAGTCATTGCATTCATTGGCCAAAAATAGCCAGCAATATTCTTATCGACAGCATACATCTCAAAACCTAACGTGTTAAAATTAATTAAAACTAAGTTAACCTCAAAATCGTGGCCTGTAAATGCTTCGTGCGTGCACATGTGTATGTGTATGCCTAAGTCTAATCACCTATGCGTGCTGCCGTGGCAGTTGTTTTGCGAAACGCCATATCGCCAATCGTGCAAATGACGATATAATTCATGCGCAATTGCGATTAGATGAAGGCACAAGTTCGACTGCGAAGAAAAGTAAATAAAAAAAATGTTAAACTTAAAAAACCACAATTGCCATTAACCGTTCACTTCTATTTGAACGATTTATACATACTCGTACATACATAGGTATGTATAAAATAACAGCCATAAACCATACACCCATTGGCATTGGCACATTCGTGTTGTTCAATCCGCGAGACAGTAAATTTTATGCTCAAAATTGCGTTTTTAATATTAAGAACCTCTTAAATATCAAGGATATGTATGTATAGTTAAAATATAATATTTAATAAAATCAAAACAAATAAAAGCAAAATAACTTTATTGGTATCCAATAAAGGAAAAAAAAACAATACATAATTGCCTTTTTAAAAGTTTATATTTTGGAATGTTTTTAATAATTAATTTATAAAAACATACATATTTGCGTTATTCTGTACATGCATAACATGCATACTATATAAATATTAAATGAAAAAAGAACAGCTGGGGCTGGAATCTGTAACTGTGAGTTTTCAAGTGTACACTGAAAATTGCGTGCGCTGCCATTTCGCGATTCATCAAGTGTGATTATGATTTTTAACTTTCCAAATTGTGTACACTTTGCCTCAAACAAACTCATAGCATTTTATCCAGTGAGTTTTTTTTAGCAAATAAAATGAAACAAATAATAATTTTGAGTTCGCCAATGATTAGTGCGATATATATGTATATATATATATTTATCTTCAGATAGCCAAACATAAGAAACATTTCTTACGTTAAAATTTAATTTCGTCTGTTATAAATTTGAATCAGTTACTGGCCAAAGGTCTTAGCGGAATAGGAGGAGCAGTTAAAAACACCCTACAGTGGCCAAAAAATTGGTCAGATCAAAAGTATAGAAATAAGATTACATACATAAATTTATTATTAGTAAATATATTAAATTTACATTTTTCAATGATATCCTGGCTTAAAAATGTAAGAAGCTTTTTATGAAGTTTTTGTATTTCATTATACTTGCAGTTTAAAAACATTTTAAGAATATGTATATTTCTATATTTCTTTTCTTCTGGCATCCTTCTTTCATTTGGACCCACACATTTATGACATATTCTTTAACATTTTTTTTTTTAAGATTGGTCCTAACTGGAAGTTGATGTTCTTATATAATCCTTTTGTCAGACAGAATAAGAAAAACGCAATTTCACATGGTTTTATAAGTAAATTGATCTTTTGTGTATTTTGAAATTGCAGATTGATGAGGCGATTTCCAAGATACATACATCTTACAAAAATGACTAGCCTAAACTGGAAATCCCAATTTTTTTGTGACACATTTTTCTAATTGTTAGTTTATTATGAATTGATTTACGAACATTTAGAATATTTCGCATAAATCAAAATTACCACAATACGAATGGAAATCGTGGTTTAAATCCGATTTCGTATACAAAAGGTTAGTTTTTCTTCATATGTACATAAATTTAAAGTTTTTAAGAACCTAAGCACATGAGCGACCAAGCCTGTCGTCACTTCTATATATAGAATATATGGTTAAATATGCTTTGGTCCCTATAAGAATAAATTTAATTCACGCAAATGCGGTAAAGTCAATACAATCATTGAATTTCGTTCTCCATCTTTTTCTTATATACTTACGGAACTGACAAAGCGTCAAAAATAAAAATTTCATGTTTGAAACCAATTGAAATTTAACATTAAAACTATAACGTTTTTCGATATCGAGTTCTGAGTCCTATTTTGTTAAAAATAGAATTGTTCTCCACAATTTCGCCAAAAGTTTTCTAAATGGCCAATGTGACCGCATGGTTTAACTGGGTATTCTGCGATAACTAACGTTGCCCCGTGAATTTTTGCCAGAAAAAAGCTTCTCATAAAATACATCTGCCTTTCGTAGTCGGCATAAAACTCTATGTATGTAGGTCCCTCAATTTGTGTTAAATTATAAAGATACACATACAAAAGGGTAACAAAGACAAAGCCAAAGCCAAAGCCTGAGCTACACAGCGTAAACTTAAAGTTATTATTATTGTTATTATTTTACTTTAGAGAACTATATTCAAATACGCTTCGCTCTCTAATCATACTTTGACCTTCATGTTAGCTTGGATGTACGAGTTTGTATGAGTACTTGATGGTTCTGGTGAGTGGGTTAGTGTTAAGTTTTGCGCGACACAACCTTCAAAAGTGTCAAGTACACATTGTACAAATGTACATACGTACACATACACAGATTCTTACATACAAACACACACACATATACACTCTTGTGCGTTAATATCTAATATTAATGTTAAATATTTTTCAAATCGGTGAGCAGTTTTCCTAATGAGCTCCCTAACAAGGCAATTTCGCGACGCCTCTTTTGCAACTTTCAGCTAAATTTTATTCATACTCGTACAATTGGTCCACGTTCTTTTGTGTTTGTGTGTGTGTTTTTTTTAACTCATTTGGGAGACGCTTTTTTCTCTTTTCAACAAGAGGCAATGCGAGCCTAATAAAACGAGTATACATACATACATACATACATTTTTATATATTTATGATGAGAAATGTTGTGTTTGCATGTTTATTTTTCAAAATTTGCATGTCACGTGACCTTCTCTGGCCATCCGTTTGCATCGCTTCACTATTATGGAAGTTGCACCTTGACATTTACATTTTTAATGCGATTCCAAAGTGTTTGTGTTTACGTTTAGTTAAATATTTAAACCCAATTTCGGTCGAGGTAGCTGAAAGAATAAATTATATTTTTGATAAGAAATGGCGGAATTAGTTTTACGCAGATACATTTTTTCACCTTCAAAAACACTCAATCATAAACAGAATTGAAAAAAATTATGTTATTATTTTTAATATTATTATGGCATATTCGCTTTGTAAGCTGGGTAATTGAAGTGTGTGAAGTCGCTCTAATTTTAAGAATATTTTACCTTAGCCCATAGTGTTCTGTTGGGTATTCAGTGAGAGTTCTTAGACCTTCTCTGCTAAGTCAAAACAGTCGCTAAGATACTCCAGGAGTTCGGGTTATGTATCCTAAAGATTGCATTTTTATTATCTAACTCGTTGTTTGTAATTTGAGATTTCTACAATCATCTTATGAAGCGCAGATACATCTAGTCCAGAAAAATTAACACGAAATTGTAATGCTCTTATCCCCTAGGAATGATCTTGAAATCAAAAATAAAATATTTAGAGCTTGCCCAAAGCGCTCAAAATGTATCATCCCTCATATATAAGGAAAAATCAAATTTTCGTAGTAAGAGTGCCCCAAAATTCTTTCCTAACGTACATAACTGTCGTATAAATTGTTTTATCCTTTAATTGGATCAAGTTTTATTTCGCCATCACATTGGCAATAGTTAGAGCCGAAAAGAAATCAAATTTTATTATATATCTAAAACTTTTCGACACAAATCATATGAAAAAAATACTGCTGGTTTAATTATATAGAAAGTATGATACAAAATGAGATAGCCTAAAAATAAAGAAGTATACCTTGTCTACATATATTAGTCTCAAAAGTTTGCTTTGCTCCATGATTCAATTATACAAGAATAACTAAACAGCTAGCTCGGTGTTTGTCAAACGGATCCCTTAGAATCGAAATTTACTACGACATATTGGAAAGTTCTGCATTTTCTAAAGAGATGAGAAGAAAAGAATAAAGGTAAAAAAGTTCAACGTAATTCTTCGTAAAAGAACCCTTAATTCGAATGTCATTATTTATCCAACATTCTATTAAATATTTTGTCATCCGGTACAATAAGAGGTTGCTCACTAAAGTATTAATGTTACTCATACGCCATGTTGTACCTATACTACTAAATTTGTTCTCAAAAATTTATGTATATATGCCTCGCTCTCCACTTCAATTTCCATCATGTTTCCCATAATTAATTGATGTAGTTTTTAGAGATTTCTTTACTGATGCTATTCTGCAATTTCTTTCAAACTTGAGCATCCATTATATGGTAGTAGAGCGTGAGTAAAAACTTTGTCAAAAATTAACGAAAATATTTGAAACTTGCAAATTAGTAAGTTTTATGGGGTGCATAAAACTGTTATAAAAATATTCTTAAAATATATATTTTTTAGATGTACTTAATTTTGCGGAAATTTCTTAATAAAATTTTTGCATAAATGTTTCCAGCATTGAATTAATTAGGACTTTGTTAAATAACGAGCTGTATTTTAAATTAAGTAAATAAAACTAATATAAATTGTCTAAAAGTAGTCCCATAGTTATTTGTCATAGCAATCACAAAAGTATTTTCTTAAGATTTAAATGTGAACAAAATGTACAAGCATATTTTTTTTTTCTTTACTATCATAATTTGTAAGTCACTTTCATTTTTCTCTTAAATAGCAGAAGTATATTTTTTGCCAGTATATTCTTTTCCGGTTTTTTGTCTTTAAAAGTTCATTTAAGACGTTGTTTTTTAAATCGCCGAAAGCCAAGACAGGTTAAGAACTTAACAAAGAAACATTCTTCCTTTCATAAATTGGAGGATTGGAAACAAAATTGGAGGATTGCTTTCCAACTGCTTAACAATTTCAAAGATTGCAGAAAATCAGCTTGAAAGACGCTTCAATACTCCAACAAACAAACAAAAAGAGGGGCGGAAAGCGCTCTTGAAAAGAATAAACACACACCTCTCTATTAGAGACGTCTGAGAATTTTTTTAAATAAAATTTGTTGCAATGACCCTAATGAACCGCGAACGTATCCCTACATAAACTGACCTAATGAAAAAATTTTAGGTTTATCTTGTGGTTGGCTCTGTAAGTTATCGTTCTGGTTAACCAGTTGATTGTTTAATACAGTGTGAAATAGGAATACTCGTATTTTATTGAGTCACTGTATTTTTATTGAAAGTGTGATGGCTTATTGGCCGCTTGCATTGTGTGGAATGAATTGAGCAATTAGGTCAAGTGGAAATTATAAAATTCATTATAACAAAATTATCTTAGAATGAAAAATGAGAATAGAGCAACCGACAGCAAACGATGAGAAGTAGTATTTACATAGATGCATGCAAATGTATGTAATTTCATATATGCACAAGAGTATGAGGCATAGTCGATGGAATTCTCCAGTGGCGCAAAGCAATCAACTCAAGTGCCGCATAGCAGCAGGAACAGTAATTTCCAAGCTAATGCAGTCGTGCAGCACAAGTAACAGCAATGACAGTAGATGAAAAGGCAAATGGGATCAAACAGCAATAATTGAAGACGAGAGCAAAAGTAAAGTTAAAGATAATATATACGAGTAAGTAAATAGTAAATATCAGGCAAAGAGATAAATTATAAATTTTATAAATTTTTGTGTTTGTATCACATCAGTGCCGCCTTAGCAAAAAAAAGGGATTGTTGGATGCCTTACGGGAAAGTTTTAAAGAAATGCGAGAGTGTGTTCAATTTTTCAGACATTTAAATTAGTAGAAAGACCATTAATCCGAATCATTTTTAAAAGAGCGATATCGTTCCAATAATTTGAAATTCACGATTTTCTATATTTACTTGCGAATAAACCTGCCTTATCGAATAACGCCGCAAGTTCCCCTTTGCAAAATTTTTTACTTATTCAGTTTCATGCTAAACTCAACTTTCCGGGTCAAATTTTTAGAAACTACATTTAATTTGATTTGAAACTATAAAATTTTGTTATCATTAATATGTGCAGAATCACAAAGGAAATGGCGTAAATACCAACCATGCAATTAGATTTCTGAACATCTGAGTAAAACTCATCAAAGCGTATATGCAAATGAAACGAGTTCAGAACTACTCACGAAATAGTTTAGCACTATGTAAGGACCTATACGTGATTGTTTCGGAACTTTTTGAAATTATCGCGTTTTAGTTCCACAAATTTAAACTGATGTCCTTTTGATAATGTAATGAATCTGTATCGAAATAATCACGAATAAGTCTAAAAACATTTTCTTGTTATTCCCAAAATAAAACCGTTCTATGATCGCAAAATGATTCCTAAATGATTCAAAACAGTTCTGAAATATTCGTTAAATAGAACTGAAATAGTCTCAAAATAGTTCAGAGCTATTCTACAATTATTCCTGAAATAGTCAGCGAACCAGGCGCAAAGTTCTGTCGAATGGTCCTGAAATAGTGATGAAAAGTTCCTTAAATATAATAATAATAATTTGGCTTTTGAACTATATAGCTCAGTGTTTGGCCGAGCTTGTCCTATCATTTGTGATGTGCGTCTTTATATTTTACCACAAATGGAGGGACCTACAATTTCGTGCCATGGCAGATATACCCCCTGAGATTTGCTATTCCCTGCCGTGGGGTGACCGCTATAATAAACATCTTTTCTATGATTTAGATTATACTTGCCCTGGCTGAGGTTCGAACCTCGAACCCAGCGACATATCGAGTAATAGCACGCACCGTTACCCACCCGAACACAGCGGCCACATTTCCTTAAATAGTCGTATATTAATGTCGAAATGGTCCTACCCTGAACTATTCCATAAATGTTCATTTGTACACACAAGTAGCCATTGTACTAAGTTGAAAGTAAAAATACCCTAAGAATGCCAATTTTCACAAAACACCCAATTTTGTAAAAATCAGTAAATCAGCGGCAGCTGTTGCGCCATCTACATGTGAACACAAAATATTATTAGCGATAATAAAAGCTTGGAAGAAAGGGTTGCAAAGCTCTTAAAGTTTTTTGAAATGCAAAATACACAAAAAAACATCGGGGGTTTTGATAAAATTTTACAGGATTTGGAGCCTTCTAGCACGCTGTCAACTTTCTAATAGAGAGAAGTTTGTTAGACTTCTAAGATATTATAGGAAAGACAATAATATGCGATCGAGGAAAAACTAAAAAACTAAAAAAAATTGCAAAAATTTCATAAAATAACCAACAAATATGATCGAAAGTTTTTAAGTGAATGTTGTTGTTTCCGACTGCTGAGGTATACGATGAACACGTATTTTGGAACGAATTTCTGTAAAATTTTTTTTTGTAAATTTGATTGAAAGACAACCCGGTTTCGGCGTTGTGCCAACGGAAAATAATTGCCAAACACATTTAGGAAGTTCACAAGCCGTGTTATTGGTCGTATTTCGTCGTATCGCGTTTTGTAGTACAACAGCTGTAAACTTGTTGTTATTGTTTCGCATGTTAAATTTTCATATTTCAATACAACTCTGAAAGTTATGTTTAGTGTGTTATTTGTGTGTGTTATTCGATCGGCCATTTCTGTTTTAAATCATTTAAAGTTTATTTTTTATTGAAACACATGTTAATTAAAGTCAAATGCTGATGTACGTATACATAAACGGTAAACATGAGCTTATTACGAGTATTTGTAATATAGTTGTTTCTCTGCTAAGCATTTTTTTTTTTGATTTCACAATGTGAAAAATCGCAGAAAACAATCTGCTGAATAATTCACACCCGTGTAGTATATAAATAGAAGAAAGAATTATATTAGATCAAGTATTAATAAACTTTTTGCCTTAAGCCGCCGCTAAACCTTAAGACGTTGCTGATGCATAAAATATATAAATTTCTTTTTTCTCAGCACAGTTTACTACAAAATTTGTTTTTTACCACTTGTGAAAGTATATACATACATATACACAAGTACATCTAAAAATCTTACTAGCCGAGTACGTATGCAGATAAGAAGCCATAGCTAACGACAACAAAATATAAAAGTACTACAAAAATAAAGAATACCACAACTTACAAGCGTGTGCCGCAACTTGTAACATTTCATGAAGACAAAAGGAAAACAAAAATAAAACTTAAGTAATCGTCTTTGCCGCCCACAATTTCGCTACGCATTCGCCAGCCACAGTCAGGGGTGTTTTTATGGCAGAGCAAATGAGGCTTGAGTAGGCGATTAGACGCATATTCAAAACCAACTGACAATGACAAGTAGCTTGCCTTGTTCGCCAGCCATCCATTTTCGTGGTCACGGCACAAGTACATATAAGTAACCTACGCCTAATAAGTGTATGCAATGTTTTTGTTTGCTGCAACAACCTCGACTAGATATCTAAAATGCAGTGGCATACAACAGGTGGACGGAGACGCGCTGCTGCACTTCGACTCTCGCTCAACTGCTGGCTGACAATGAAGGCAAGTGACTGAACTTGCAATTAGAAGTAAATATATTTTACATACTCGTACATATGTACATATATATAGGTAGGTATGTATGTACATATGTATGTATGTGTGCGTGAATCGTTTATTTATTTATGTAGTGTGCGAATGTAGAAACACTGGACGACCAGTTGGTATAGTGGAAATATTTGTCTGCATTATTTGTTTGCTGGAAATTTCATTTTTTGCATAGATTGTGTTGTCTTCCCTGTGGCATTTTAGCGCGTTCTCACTGCAGTTGTACGGCGGTTTTGTCAACATTTTGCATGCACTTTAAGTAAAATGCTCTGACAGTCTTTTTTTTTTTGAAAATGACATAACAAAAAAAAAACAAGTGCATGCAAATAGACAAACAAGCAAAGGAAAATACTCGTAATATCATGAAAGAATGGGTGATGTTTGTTTGCATTTCGTTCTACGTTGCTGCATTTTTTATTAGAATAAATGCAGCAGGTCTACAAAGTATAAATTCAAGTGTGTGTGTGTGTGTGTGTGTGTGTGTGTTTGCATGGATGCAGGCAATTACAGCAATAGCAATAAAGAAAGACAAAGACAGTTAGAGACAGTAAATTTTGCTGTTTGAGTGGTTTAAATAATTTACTTGAAATGGGTATGTAATTTCAATTTAATTTAATTTATTAAGTCAATGGTAACAAACCTTACTGACTAGATAAAACAAAAAATTCCTAATATTAAATTAACAACTAGGATAAAAAGAAGTTTAATTAGCTACATAATAAATAAGACTTAATGCATGACTTAAATAGTGACCTTGGCATCGCAAAATCCAGATCAAGAATTCTTAAAAGCCGATAAAACTCTGCAAGCCCTCTTATAAAAGGGCTAAGCGATATTAATTCGATCTTAAAACATCAATGTCTCTTAATTCTAAAAGAGTGTGAGGAATACATCGGATTCCAGATGACTGAAAAATACTCCAGTTTCGATCGCCCTAAAGAATTAAATAAGATTATTCTAGTATATTGGGTAATTGAAATTACGAGCAGATTTTAACAAAAAAGGTAGGTTAGCAAAGACCTTAGAAATAATAAAGTTAATATGGTTAGCGAACGTAAAAGACGAGTCGAAAATTACTCCAAAATCACGAAATTCTTTTAACGGAGGCAAGTGTTACAATTGATACAGAAAATAAGTTGAGGAATGCGCATTCATGAATCTGGAAAAAGTCACGTGACAACATTTACTAATATTAAGATGTATGTAGTTTGTTTTGTGGAGCCCAGACGTTAAAAGCATTCAAATCTGCCTGCAATAACGAAATATCTGATAAGCCGGAGATTCTGCGAAAGAGTTTCAAATTGTCTGCCTAAAGCAAATATGCAGAGTGTTTGAAGCATAAACCAACATCATTAAAGAAAATGTTAAATAAGATAGGACCAGTAATGCTACCTTGTGGCACACCCAAAGTTGCCAAAATTTTGTGCGATTTAGTATTCTCAACTTTAAAATATTCTATTTGACAAGTATGATGTAAACAATGTTAGAAAAACTGAATGGAAGCCAAGATTTCAAAATTTCCATAGAAGTATTTTGTGTGAAACTGTGTCAAATGCTTTCGAGAAATCGGTGTACATATATGATGTCAACTTGACACCAACTCTGAAACGTAGGAAAACATAACTAAGAGAAAACTAACTGTTAAAGAATATTGGAAAGATTGAATTGAAAAACTATGTAACTTTGGTATTTTTGATGTTTTAGATTGCTTGATGGATATACTCGTACCTCTTCTTTTACCCGATTTGACTATTATCCATTCAATTACGGAATTTTATTAAATTGTTTATTAAACTTTATTTAACACTACTATTAAAACTAGAGCAATAAAATTTTTAAATTATATTTAATTTTATTTAAAAACTCAAATTTTCAAAAACTGTTTCTAAGACGCTGAATTCGCTTACCGAAATAATTAAAACAAATCAACAGGGACGTTAAGGGGGTATTTCGGTTTTTCAGGCTATAGTTGTTTATGATTTAAAACAAGTTTTTTTGATAGAAAAAAAATACTAGAGTGTATCAGTTTAACGGTTCCTTCAAATACAAATTTCGTACTTCACAAAACATGTTTAATCATCAAAAAATTGACGGCTTGGAAAATGTCTGAAATCAACAAATGAGATATTGTTTTAGTTAGGAGGATTGCTGTTATAAGACAAAGCAAAATAAAAAATCGAATTTTTTAATTATTAAAATTTAATAAACACCTGAAAGGTAGTCAATATTTGTATTACTTCTTTGACAAGAATTGTAAATATTTATGTAGAAAAAAAGCGCGAAACTGCCGGCATCTTTACGAACTATTAAACAATTTATGAAAAGTGTGTGTTGGACTGTAAGTTTTTCTAAATTCAACTGGTACCCACATGAACTGAGATGTGTAGTAATAACATTGTGCCAGCCGAACATTTGAATAACCAGAGCTTCTATCATTGAAATCAATTCAAAAACAAGCTGCATTCAGTGGTACTAATCATTTTCAAGCTTAGTCTACTCAAGTGTCTTTTCTTCAGTTAGAATTATTTATTGGAATTTTTTGAGTATTAAATTGGTGCGTGTATGACCATTATTAAGATACTATACTCGTATATGTACCAGATTACTAAAGGATACTCATACGCCCTGTCAAACGGAACTTTTCGAATTTCAACTCGAAGGATACTTTCGTTTCATACTCTCGATTCTATGCTATTGTGACGTCACTCTCGCTTATTGGAATTCTTACTGGAATTTGAAGTTGTGACAAGTAATTTCAATCGAAACTATGTGACGCGTACTTTAATCGAAAAATTTGTCGTTTTCCTACAGGAATACATTACTGTTTTGTTTCTCTTACATCGAGCTTACAGGTTTAAGTTTTATGGGAGCTTTTATTTCAATTTCCAACACACTTCCATTTTTTACTAACACAGAAAAATCTGTTTTAAGTTAAGAAATCTTTATTAATTTGATTGATATTAGCTATTTTATATCTATTCAATGTTTAATATTGTCGTTCCAGAGATGAAAATATTATAGATCTTGCGTAAAATTTCTTTAAAAGTGTTTTTTGTGATTTATGTGTATTTAAATCAAGCTTTTTATTTAATTTATCCTTAACTTATTTTTATATGAAAGACTACTGGTACATATATGTAAATACATATCCAGCTATTATTTTATTAGAATACACAAAAAATTACGCCTAATACGATATAAAACAGCCGAAAAATCTATTTGCCAAGGTTATCGATAACTTATGATTATCGTTATTATTATTTACATCACAAAAAAAACTATGTAAACACAAATATTATTGCAAAGTTTAAGTTCTACTAGTAACAAAATCATTTGTAACAACTCACTTAACGAAAAAAAAATATCTGCTGTAAACCACTTATTTAAGAATTAAGCACTCGAGTAAATACTTACAGAGCCAAGCAACACTTCAAGCAGAACAAATGACCACCAACAAATTACAAAAAGAAGAATGTGCAAATGTAATTACGAGTGAATCTTGCGCACACAAAATATTTGCAATTTCAAATGAAATATGAGAGGCGGACATGCGATCGTTAGGGCGTAAAAAATGAGTTTGTAATTGTAGTAGAAAAATTAAGAAGAAGAAGCAGAAGAGTGGAAAATATACATACATAAAATGTACAAGACTGAAATTGCAAAAACAAAAAATTAAAGAAGGAACGAAAATAAAATAAATTCCGAAAACCAGCGGTATTTTGTAGCCACTTGAAGCTTGCAATTTGTTTTACGAGAATTGAATGGTCTACAAAACTGCATACTTAAAAAATTCCAAAAAAAATGTTGAACAAAATTTTTAGTTTTTATGAAAATTTGTTGAATTTCTTTTAGTTGCGAACAAACGTTTAATGCATGGGTTATTATTGTTTTTTTTTTTAAGAGAATGCTATGTATTAATTAAAAAAATAATTCAAAAAAATAAATGCAAAAATAACCCAAGAAAATCATCATGATAACATGCAAATAAACGCATGCACACACACACACCTATTAAAATGCATATACAGGTATATGTACATAACGTAAGCGCTTAAAGGTGCTCCATGTAAAGACGAAGCCCAAACGCACAACGCCAACATGGCGTATACGCGACATGACATTTTTATGGAACTGGTCAAACGCCACGTTAAACGATCTGTCTGCCGAAAAGCGTCGTCGTAACGAGACAGTCAACAAATAATAAAATGGCAAAGACAAAGAAAAAGTATGCCACAAAAATACACAAAATAAAATACAAAGAAAAAAATCTTCGTATGTGAGGCAACGTGCACAACCACTACATAAACAGCCTTAAGGCACAACACAAAACTGCCGCTGCCGCTGAGTGGCACATACAATAAGAGACCACAAATGGAAGAAAAGAAAGCGTCGAATGAAGAATAAATGTGAGGCAAGGCAGTGCAGTGCGGAGCTGAATTAACACTTTCATTCATACGATTTAGCGCCGAACGGCAGCAAACGGATGTAGGAAATGCATTAAATGGCAATGAGGCGCTTTCAACATGGCATTGAGCGCAACGGCAACAGCAGCAGCAGCAACATGGGTAGTGACATAAAGCGATTGAAGCGAAGTGTTTGTGTGTGTATGTATTGCTTTATGCTTATTCCCTTCGGAGCTATGTTTGCGGCTTTCAGAGACATAGTGGCGCAATGTAGCACATTATTGCCCTTTCGAGTTTTCGTACTATGACTTGCTCTTTACCTTCCCCTCTTTTTTCGTATACGCTTAGCAGCTTTAGCTGGAACACTTTTCGTAATTACCTAAGTTCTGTTGCGATTCGGACAGCCTTTAGCACGATTTTCTTTGATAAACCTCTTCTTTCATCACTCTTGCTTTGTTCATTCTTTGTTAGCCTATCTTAAAGTTGTTTAGCTTGAATGCATGGATGTATTCTAACCAGCGAATGAACATACACACATAAATTGGTATATATGTATGTACACACATACATATGTACGAGTACTTATGCGCTGGATATGTAACACACGAAGCTTGCTGCCTGAACGCATTCATTCCCTGAAATGTTTCAAAATTGTGGTCTGCCAACCCTGCAGGGAAGGGAATGTTAAAATGTTTTTTTTTTTACTTTTTTTTTAAATTGAAATATGGGAATTGTTTTAGATCTTAAGCGTGATTGCCTACAAAGAAGGCTAGCTTAAAAGGGACAAGGTCCGTAAATAGGCTTGCCAGTCCATTTATGTTTTTCAGTGATGGAAAAAACAGTTGTTGATGAATATTAGCATTTAAATTTTAATATGAGAGCAACATTCCACAGCCAAGAAAAAAATATACCAATAGATTTCTGTTTTCACCGAGAAAAAAATTTGACAATTTTATTTTTATTACTTTTTCGTTACCTTATCAAAATTTAAAATTAAACGGTTATTCCATATTCTTACTTTATGAATTTCAAATAAAAATTAAAAGAACATTTAAACGCTATTTGTAATTTAAATATTATGAAACAGGTTAAATTTTATTTTAACATTCAATGCAAGACACATCAAACAGGTAGCAGCATTGAAGAAAATGCAACCCTGGTGTATATTTTGCTATTTGTTGTGGTCCATCACCCCTCATTTGTGTAGTTTTCTTTAAATTTGTAAATAGTTATGAAAGAAAAACATGCTGATACAAATTAACAGGGTCCAAATTTATGCAGTAATAAACATTAAAAAAAAAATTTTTTGTTTTCGAAGTCGGTTAACAAATTTCTTTAATTTTATATATCTTGGCATGAAATCTAAAATTTTATAAATGCTGTCGTTGTTCAACTATCTCTGCACTTTGTAAAAAAATTCGCCTTGCTTAAATCATTTTTTGATTTAAAGCCATTTAAAATCATATATTACCTAATTTTATTACATAGCTCAAAGTATAAACATAATCACAGTCATTGAGCGAACTTCGTGGAACAAAGAAAGTTCGCTATCAAAATTGAAACGCGCTGTAAATGCTGCGTCGGTCGACAAATCTACTGTCAGAGGACCAAAGTAAAATGTATTTAGCAAATTTTTACGAAAAAATTTTAATTATGAATGTGCATATACAACTAAAAATACAGTATAACAAATCATTGATGCATATTTCCTTTCGCTTTTGTTTTGCTGGACAAAATATTGCGGCGTATATCAGACGATGGCATTACTACGCCTGACGAAACTCGCTCAACGATTTGGCTTTGTTTATAACATTACAATTGTCGCTATATACTTTTGAAAAATTCATACATATGCATATATTATACTCTTTTGTTGTTGTTTCTTCCGACAGGGTGTGAAATGATTGGTTTTGAAACGAATTTTCGTCATCCCTTGTCAAGTTTGATTTTAAGACAAACCGGTTTCGGCTTTGTGCCATCTTCAGTTCGTTCCAAAAACATTAATTCCTATATATATTTTTAATATATTTCGATCACTGTGTTTCTATTGCAGTGTTGAAATCAAAAATTCGCTACGTTCTCTTAAGGTTTGGAATTAACTTCAATTTGATCCAGATTAGAAGCAGTTAATTCCCAAATTAAATCTGAACTAAGTCTGGTGAAGATATACCGGCGGATATAATTACAAGTCGATCCGGTAAATCAATCCCAACTGTTGTTGGATATAGTCTGAATGATTTGCTGTAGTCGCTTAGTACTATTGAAGAATAGATATAAAAATTGACCGATACATTTAAGGAATTTTTATTTTCTTTTTAAATTATAATAAATTTAAAGGGATGCTGACATGGGACATAAAAATCTACTTTCATATGTAGTTGTAAAGGCCTTGTTCTGAATATTTTTCAGGACAAGTTCGTAAATAATTCGGGACTAGACCGGGCCCGTTCAGGTCTAACTCAGAATTTTTTCGTGATCAGTACGAACTCTTGTATGAACGAAATGGTAGTGAGAAAGTCCCAAAGTAATCCCGAAGTGATCCCGACTTAATCCCGAAAAATATCCGCAATGTCACGAAACAGTCCGATAATGTCCAGAGCTAGTCCAGAGCTAGTTGGAAAATAATCCTGAAAAAATCCTTAACTAGTTCCGAAATGGTCCTGAACAAGTTATATCTATTAAAATGAACATTTTTTTCTCTCAAAAATATTATGAAAAATAAAAGACTTTTATATTAGTTTTCAAAAAGCCTAAACAATTTGCACTTAGAAGATATGTTTATAATTTTACCATAGTTTGAATGAAATTTTGGTACATAAATCGCTTTAAAGAAATAAAAAAATTATGTGGAAAAAATTCTGATTTTTCTAGTTCACCTCTCACGCACAGCTTCAGACGTTTTTCTTTATACTTGATCATGAAAAAAAGTGTTCAACACACTTTAAACATAAAAAATGATACGTCAGCGCTACATGCGTGCTTCGAAGCATACATACATACATAAATATCCGTTGTGTGAGTGCAAATGTACGCGCGCCTGTACGACCGTCCGTCCGTCCGAACGTTGGCAATGTACTTAACTTTTCTCTCCTTATACCTACACGATTTTTCACCTCTCACACACTCACTTACACTCATGCATAGGCATTTTATTTTATTTTCCTTTTAAAACTTATTCCCACAGTCTCTGCGGTCTTGAACGCATTTAAAATTTAATTACATATTATACTTATGAAAATTTGATGGCTTGAATTTTTTATACACAAGCACAGGAGTAGATACCTTCACTTTGGAGGCGATTATAGTTGCTTTAACATTTTCACCAAGAAAATTATGCAATTTTGTTTTCAGTAATTGAATTATTATAAATGCATTTCTTCTACAACTTTGAGTAATTTGACAAATATTTTTTTTCGCAGGACTCTTCCTTCATCCTTCTTTTTTTTTACTTTTCACATTTTTTTTGTATCACTTTCCTTCACTCGATAACACTGGAATTCGGTATGTCCCTAATTTATATTTGGTAAACCACATTTCGATAGATTCACAGCTAAATCCATGGGGCTACATCAATATACATATGTACATATGTGTGTATATACATATACATATATATGTAGTAATTTCACATTTTGGCCATCCGTCCCAGCTGCTGCACAAATAGTTGATTCTTTTTTATATGTGTACACAGAAATTAACACTGTTTTTTTTTGTTGCTGCGTTATCAATAATGTTTAATGGACTTTTCCGCGTCGCGTTTATTTCTGGGGAGCTCAGTGTTGACTGAATTGACCATTCGTTCCGTATCGTTAACAGACTTTCTCAAGACAATTACGCTTGTCGGCTCCGTGCGGGTGGTGGGTGAAAAGCTCGAAAGCTCCACCCACCATCCTCGCCCAAAAACTTCCTCTCATACATTTCCTCTCTTCTTTTTCACTCATCCTCTCTTCTTTCACATGGAGACTCGGTTTTTATTAATGACACTTGTTTGTGTTTGCTTATTGCACGTTGTTGGCGCCAATTTTGCTCGTTTTGTTAAGTCTTTCTACTTCGGTTTGTTTATGTTTTTTTATTACGAGTTTTGTTGTTGCATTGGTGAAAACAATTTCTAAAAACCGTGATGAGGCATGCGCGCGACCGCTTTCGCCGATGTTGTCTGTTAGCGTGTGGCCTGGTGTCAATGTACTCGTTTGCGTGACACTTCGTCACCAGAATGTCAGCCAATAATGTGTTGTTGTTGAGTTTTTAAAAATAACTATTTTTCGATACTAACTTGGAATTACTTATCAACATAAGTACATAAGTCATAAATAAGTTCGCTGAATAGTACGAAGGATGGTTCGTTGTGTCACGCAAATAGGGGAAGTTGTCTATTTGCATACAAATGGGAGTCTTAATAACTTCCGACCTTAATTAAGTATATTTTTAGTGTTTCCAACCCTTCGCTCGAAAGTGTACTGGAGCGAGACTTTCATTACTTTATATGGTTGTATGTGCATAACTTCTGAAACTCGTGTAAATGGTGGTTAATATACTGAATTAAAAGGGCCTTAATGTCTTAGCTTCTGGTAAAAGCAGAACTCGCTTAGGGATAAGTTTACCTAGTTTCAAGATTGGATACCTTTTCTCGATTTTCGAAGTGATAAGAACAGCCGTAAATTGATTTCAAATTTGTCAACTTTATCTCCAACCGCCTTGACTAATGTATTTTCGATTTCTTCCCAAAATAAAAAAAAAATTGTCTCAAGGACCATAGTTGACTTTAGTTGACTTTAAAGTATTATTGTTATCGATATTATATCCAGCTTTAGAGTTCTGGAAAATTATTAAATAAAGCTTATTTGTATAACAACGTGCACAGGTACATCGCCAAAAAAGCAAAGGTTAGAAAATTTGCCAAAAATAAAACCTATATCCAAATTTGAATTGAAATTAAATCTACAACTAAGTATATTAAATTCTGTCGGCTCTTAAACTTTACTGAACAAATAATTTCATTGTATTGGAAATTGCTTTCGAATCAGGGAAGCTGGTTGGTTTATACACCAGACGACCGTTCACTCAAGGGTTCTGCGTTAATTCGAATATTTTTTAATCTAAGAAGTCACTATCCAATTAACATTCATGCTGAAAGGTTGAATATACTAATTGATATCTTCCTTGGTAGCTGCCTTTTCATTTTCCACTTTTGAAAGATTTGGGCTTGTGCACTGCGATCTCTAGGTTTCTAGAACGCTTAACATCCTCACAAAACTTCAGTCACTCTCAGAGTCGCAAAAAACCTAAGAAAAGATCCCGGAAATGAAGAAGATATTGTCCTGGCTATTGTAAACATCGCTCGCTTCCAAGTGCTATGAATTTCAATTTTAGAAGTGACGAAGTCTAAGAAGCAACACAAGTTGCTAGACCAAATCAACAGCTTAGTCTGCACATACCTTTGAAGATTATTATTTATACGTAGAACGTTAGTAGTTAGCAGTGAGTGACTGCCTTACTGTAGTCGCAGGGCTCCAATCTATCGCACCATATGTGACCCGACTATCATGATACATACATCTTAGAATGCTGGGAATATCCACAGGATTTCCTTGCAAGACTCTGGTACACCCTTAAAGCTCTTGTAGCCTTGGATGTGGTCACTTCAACTTCGTGGCGCCCAACACTACCATCTCTCTATAACTACGTTCCTCATTTCAGAATTTTTTTCCCGGTAAAAGAGACGATTACCATTATAAAGTGACTAATTTTAAGGCTGACATGAGCGCAACAAACTCCGTTTGTCTCGTTATGTCTTAGCAAACAATAAGGGCAGCTTTTTTAAAGACCGGTAAGACGCTAATCGGGCTATAATAGTCAGTTAAGGCCAAGCGCTGAATAGTAACCGCAGTGAATTTTAAACAGTATTTAAGAAAGCGGCTCTAAAAGGAAAAATCACTCAAGTTTTGGCATGTATACCCCTATTATGTCTGGAGACTAGCAGGAGACTAGTAGCCGCTGGGTAACTATACTAGAATTTCCATTACGCAAAGCAACCCGCTACTGGTTTTTGGCTACTGAAAATATGTAAATGTGTTCCTTTTTAAAATATCTTTATATATTTTTTTTTACAAATTCTTCTAAATATGCTGAGCTTTTGTGTATACTGAGATCAATCGCCATACATAATACAAAGAACAGTTTTAGTAGCCGCGACTAGTAGACCGGCAACTACACACTAGTCTCCAAATATAATAAGGGCAATAATCTTTGCATACATTGTAGAGATAAACTAATACTTGAAGCTTAATTTGCTATAATGGCTTCAGAATAAGACAACGGTAAGAATTATAGAAATCGAAAAGAGTAAACTAGGTTATACAAATATGTAAGTATGCATGTGTATGTATGAGCAAAAGAAGAATGCCGTAATTATAATAAGAAAAAACTCTGATTTATGGTACATCTTTACTCTTGCAAACAAAACATTGAATTACAAATGACAAGAATTAGGTTAGTTCGCACCATTGAAAATATTCATATTAACACACATACACACATTCATACACACATATGTATAATAGGATTAGTGAGCGCTGCAAAAATATACAAAACTTATTCATGATAATTTGCATAATGAAAATAAGCGAAATTAAAAGTTAACGTGACGCTACAAGTTCTTTGCTTAGCGGCTTTGTCAGTCAAAACTGTCTCCACTGACACCTCAAGCTTCGATTTGATTAACGGCGGTCATTAGCATTATCGGCAGCCAGCTGTTTGTTGTCTCGCTAGAAAACTTATGCAAATTACAGCTTGTAGCTAAAATTGTACAATATGTATGCATGTATGTGTGTATAGCCAAACTTTCATTGTCATGCTAATAATTATATTCAATAAATTTACTTTAAAAAAAAAAAAAAAAACACACAGGCGAGTCAAAAGGTGTGCGTCCGATACGGCACTATGCAAATGTAAGTGGAATTGGTAAACAAATTTCGCTTTGTTCGCGCTTCTTTGATTTACTCTGCAGATTCTTTAACTTTTTCTATATTTATATTGTTTTTATAAAATTGCTTTTATTATTATGTTTTGTATGTACATATGTATGTATGTTCGTATATATTTATAAATCTATTTTTATTAATACTCCGATTTAGTTAGCGCACGGTTCCTATAAGAATTTTTTAACATAACGAAATCAGTTTTTTGGACATCTTCAAGGTGTTTAGATTAAAATATTTGTTCCGCGAGCAGTGGTGTGAACCGAGTGATTAATGAGAATGCTACGACAGTTGGTGTGTTTTAAATAATAATTGTAATTTATATAAGTTGAGAATATAATAAACGTTGGTTGCTATAAAAATAATTACGAAAAAATTGTGTCATCTTTCGCTTATCCTTCTTTTCAATTTTCGCTTTAAACGCTTAAAGATTATTTTGGCCAATGATGAATATAGTGCGGCAGTCTTTCTTGTATAAAGCTTATACACTTTATCACTTCATCGCGCAAGAATCCTTAAATCTTTCATTGAACAAGTCTCCTGAATACTCCAGAGGCTACCTCATCCAAATTTGACATCGTCTTTGCTTCGGAAGTCTTTGCAGTTGCAACGGGGGAGACCTGCGCAATGCAGCATAAATTGGAGAGAGCAATTCTAGTTGAAAAACTTAATGTCTCTTAGCAGAGTAAACTTTTGTAAAATCAGTAGTTTTTAAATAAACAAAACGCTGTACTTTAAAAAAGTATATGGTTTTGAGGCTCGAATGTAATAACAGTGTTTTTTAATCACTTCGTGGTGTCGACATTTAACAACAACTACTCCGTTTAGCTTAAGACATCACTCATACGATCTTTGACGACTTAACTTTGCAGAGAATTAATCTGTTGATACCTCGCTTGGTATCCAATAGCAATAAAAGATTCTTGAAAGTTTCGCTTTAGATATTTTTTATCCTAGCTTTACTCAGACACATTTTCATAAAATACCTCTTATTCGACAGTTAACTCTCCATGTCCGATATGAATGTGAAAACGGCCTTAAAAATGTATAAAAACGTAATTGATTGTGACAAAGAGCCATCGACTGAAATAGGTTGAGATCGTTAGAAGTTTGAGGGTATTTCCAGCAGACTTTACTAACCTGAGTAGAGAAAGATAATATTGGTAGAGGGAGGTTTGACTTTAATCATGACATTCATAGAGTGAGTATGAGTGAGCTTTATACCGTCGCTTTTTGGAATAGTTCAATATACGAGTACATCTGGATCTCATTCGTTAGACAGGCATAGTTACAACTCTCACCCGAAGCATAGAGGTCTCAATCTGAACGTTTTTGAGTGGAATCCATTGTTTCTTATTGCTTTCGACGAGCATTGGTGACTGCGGTTGTTTGTGTTGATAAAGACAGCAGGCTGCCCAATTACATTCCAGTTGAATTAGAGGACTAGAGTTTTAAGTGTTGGGAGCACTGGAGGTCAGATCTGGAAAGAGTCATTAATCTACGGTCTGCCCTGAAAGAGTGGCATTAAGCTTTGTTTCGTCAGATATAGTCAAAAACCAGTCTAGGCAGCCACATTATTGAAATCATGGTCCATAAATAATGTGGATGTTCGATCTTTCAAGTAAATCAATATACCGAAAAAACTTAAAATTTATTAGTTTTTATTTTAATTAGAAAGAAACACTTCAAAGTTCAAGACCATGATTTTTTTCTAAATGTGCAACAGATCCACCCCGTTTTCCCCTATATTTGAAAGATAAATGTGAAAGATTTTTTTGGAAATTGTTTTATTTTTTATAAACTAAAAAAATTAATAAAAATAAAATGTGATTTTCAAGAATCATACGTAATATATGTATATATAAAAATGTATTCAAACCAAGGATGCATTTTAACGTTAAATTTAACCGTTCCGAAATGTTCTCTCTTGTTTCGGTTGAAACATTTCAAAATATTATCGTTAAAGCAATTATCATAATAAATTTCATTACGTTTTTAACCGAAACGAAATGCTGGCGTTAACGTTAAAACGTTAAGAAAAACGCTGGAGATTCACTCGTCGCAAAAAGGCGCAAACAGAAGCGCTGCATACTTTTAGGCACATTAAAATTAACGAAAACGGAAATTTTATAACGTTGCAACATTAACGATTTGATTTTGTTTTCATAACATGGCGCCGAAACGCAACAAACTCATTTCGTTAAGTTAATTTTGCTCGTTAACAAAACAAAATGGTATCGTTTCGTTTGTTGAGCAGTCCTGATTCAAACGCATCCCGTGACTTTCTCCTTATTTATTAACTGGTTGGAGGTCGAAACTATTAAGAAAATCCCAAATGAATTGGTTATCACTGGCCGAGCCTCAAAATTTAATTTTTTTTTTCATTATAGATTACCTAAATATAAATTCTTCTTAGCATACATTTTCTTTAAATTCTTCACATATCAATTACTTTCAGATAGGTTTGTGTGTCGTGGCAACTTGGCTTAATTTCGCTGCATCCAAAGTGTTAGAGAAGTCGTCGGCGCGCGATTCAAGGTAGTTCTAAAATTTATTCATACTCATTCCCATTTTATTGTTCTGTCGCTTATTTTCACATTTTTCCAGTTTTGCAGCACAGCAACCACTTGTAGGCACTGGCTTTGATTACGATTATTTTGTAGCCGAATCACGTAGAGCCGCGAATCGCAGAGCTACTACAACTCAGCGGCCATTTATACGCTACTGGAACAATTTCGTGCGCAACATACGCATTCCCATACCACATATCAGTTGGAATATTACCAATCCGTTGGTGAATCTCTTCAATGGTGACGGTACAAATGTTATAGACTCACCAGTTGGCGACTATCATGAGCGAAACAAAAAACGCAAACGCAAAAATACAAAAAAGCAAACCAAAAAACGGAAAACTATCAATACGGCTTCTGGGGTTCATGTAGGAGCATATAATGTTGGTTATGATCATGATGGATACGAAAATCCCCACTCTACCGTTTATGAAAACCCCTACACTGTCGGCTTTAACCCGCTCACCACGTTGTACTTTTATGACGAGACCACCGGGCAATATTACAAAATGCCCAACTTGCCACCGCAGCACTTAAATACGTTTGTTCCTGCCGAGCAGCAGGCGATGAAGGAAGTGAATGGGGAAAAGGAAGCTGTGGAGGAGCCAATAGATCTGCAAGATGTACCGATAGTGCCACAAATTGAACCACCAACCATGGATATTGCTGTTGAAAGTAACGAATCAGATGATGAACCAATGGAGCTAGCTGTGCAGGAACATAGTCTACCTAGCTCACAAGAAATTCAAGAATCTGCAGAAGTAGAGGTTATACCATCGGATGAGGATAATATCGAAGAATCCGAGGAGGAGCAAAGTCCATTCAGCCAGCGTGCATTCGATAATAAATTACGAAGACCGCATAATGTTAAAAATTCTGAGCAGTTGCGGAGCACAATTGGCGGTTACGTGAGCGATGACAACTACAATAGAATCGGAGAAAGAATGAATCAAATAAAAAGGTCGAAAACTATAGGCAGCAGATTTAATTCACAATCGAAGCAAAAATTTAACTATTACCTTTTACAAACAGTTTAATGTAAGCTGAGCACAAATAAATGCGATAAAATACAATTGAAAAATGTTGAACTATAAATCACTTGCCTAAATAAAGTTTAATAAATACAAGTACATGTTTTTTTTTTTTTGGAAAACGCCAGTTTAATTCTATTTATAAGTCTACCTACTCAACTCTTCTTAGTTAAAAAGACAGCATAATAATAATAAAAGTTAAATTAGCTAAGAGGTATATAAATACAAATGCTATAGAAAGCAGCAACTAAGGCGTATCGATTGGCAGCGCTACGTAGTCCACATGCTCAACGTCATCGAAGTATGTATGCGTCATGGCATTTTTCGCGGAGATACGTTCGTTGGGCTCGTAAAGCATCATATTCTGCGCGAATAAAGCAATATTATTCACATTTGAACTGATTTTTATTTTATATTCGATAAAACACTGTTTACCTTAAAGAGATCATAAGCTTCATGTTTCGCAATTACATCTGGTATATTAGTCTTTTCCCATCTCGGAAATTTCGCCTTATAATCGGGTAATTGAGTAACGCCAGGCCAGGTATTTTCATCGGGTGTGCCTAGCGTTCGGAATATGCGATATAATTGGTCGATTTCACTATCGCCGGGAAAGAGTGAGCGCTTCATTATCTGTTTTTTTTTTTAGACAAACGTAAACATATTAATTGGTTTATTGTCACTAAAGCTTCATTTTTAACTCACCATTTCTGCAAATATACAACCTAAACTCCAGATATCCATGCCGGTCGCATAGTATTTAGTGCCAAGCAGTATTTCAGGCGCCCGATACCATAGCGTGACCACTTCGTGCGTATAGGCGCGCATTGGCATATTGAAGGCGCGTGCCAGTCCAAAATCGGCCAACTGCGAGGTAAATTAATTTTTTCTTTAAACTAGTTAATTGTTTAGCTTTTTTTTTCTTTTAAATACTACATACCTTAATATTACCTATGCTATCGACTAGAAGATTTTGAGGCTTGAGATCTCGATGTAATATTCGATTTGTATGGCAGAAACAAATAGCATCAAGCAGTTGGTGCATGTAACTCTGAAAGCAGAAAGGAAAAATAATCAAAAGAACTTATTTTTTTTTAAATAAATTTTTAACGAAACACAAATTCCAAAAGGTAACGTGCTATAGAAGACATTTGAAAAATAAATAAATATCCACTAGGTGGCACTGGCGACGATATATCGCTAAAACGGTCCCTTATTATAATTACAACCAATCGCAGAAATACGTGGGAAATTCGAAAGTTTCACTTTAAACGTTCCAAAACACGTATTGCGTTCGAAAACGCCCATGGATTATCGCCGATTCATATTCAAACCAACATAAGAGCAATTTAATAATTCATCAATTCTACTTAAAAATCGTTCTTTTAGCTTTTTGAAGGTGTTGATTAGCAATTTAATATCGGAATACATTTGTTTACGTTATTAAAGGTTTGGTATTCATCTTTAAAGTATAATAAATAAAAATGCAATAAAATATATAATAAAGTTAAAAATTAGCTTTTTATTTATTTTAAATACATAAACCAATTTTCCAAAAATTTTTTTTTTAATTTGTTCACCAAAATCGGATACCAGATTCGTAAACATCTACTCCCAAAAACCCCTAAAGAACAAGTTTTTATCAAATTTGATCAAATTCAGAAGTTTAACGCTTTAAATTTTTTTATCCGCCTTTATAGTGAAATTTTGAAACCAATCAAATGCAGCTGGAAATCCCAAGTTTTTGCATTGAAACTAACGTACAAGATAATATAGTTATATATGTATATCAAGTTAGAAACATGCTCGGTAAATTTACACTTTGTATCATGGTATGGTATTTTAAGGCTATTTATATATACCACATACATTTGCCATTTATGTATGCATTTATTCCCCTAAAAAAATTTAAGACACTTGTCGAGGGTGAATCGCCTGCATGAATGGAACACAGTTTCTGATTTTGATAGTTATATTATAAGTTGTGATATATTTCTCGTCCGAATATCTTTTTTTTTTTGTAAAAGGATTCATGCCGCCGGTCTCATTTTATTTTCATCGATTTTGTTGCAGAAACATATCCATTACCTGTTTTTATCAAAGCATGTGTATGAATGTTGTCATATCCAGTTAAACTTATCTTCCCCATTTTAACCTACCTTAACCAGCTTTGGCGTGAAGGCATCCTTTTTCTTGTCCATTAACTTCTTCATATCCATATTCAAGTATTCAAATACCATATACAAGCTGGAATCTGCTACCACAATGTCAAACAGCTGTACAATGTTATTATGCGTCAAGTCCTTGAGTAGAGAGATCTCACGAATTGCCGTTGATGGCACGCCCTCCGTTTCACTGAAAATGCAATTTATTATATATTAGTTTATTTCCCTTGAACTTTAAAGACCATAATTACTCAATAATTTCCCATTCACCATTACAAAAGTTGCAGCATGGAAACAAAAGAATGGACACATTTTTGGTTCAATCAATATGAGATAAATTACTTTGATGAAATGTAATAAAGCGTTGTACTCCACAGCCCGACAAAGCCGAATCATGTGGTGCTACGTATAGTATTTCATAGAAGCGCAGCATCCACATGATACGGGCCTTGTATGGTCGCGCTACTGCTTTTCAAATTTTAATAGGCTTCTATCAAAATTAGCGTCAGTAAAATATGTGTTTAAGCACTTCAATTTCAACGTAATTGGCAATTGTCTGCTTGAGGCAAATGACATTCGTCAAGGACATAACACCTGCTACCACTCTGTTACAGCACCCTTCTTGTCGTGTGTGTGTGTGTGTGTTGGTCTTGTCTCTACACCTACGCTAAAGGATATGCGTCGCAACAGAAGCGGTGCTGGCGGCAGCATGAAATCCACACAATTACAAATTATTTATGCACACCTGCGCCTATGCATTTTCTTATTTAAAGTTTTAGCAGACTCACCTATCCAAGCGAATCTTCTTCAGTGCGACATCCTTGCCTGTTTTCATATCCTTTGCCTTGTAAACGATGCCATAAGTTCCTTCGCCGATTTTTTGTATTCTCTTGAAATCGCCGACTTCGAGCATTCTACGGCCGCAACTACGTTAGTGCACTTTTCAAACGCATTTATTAAGTAAATCAAATATTTTGATACAATTCTTCAAAAGTTTAATTGAATATTTTCTATTAGAATATTTGGGATTAAAACAAAAAACACAGCACCAAGCGAAAGGAGAGAAAAGAAATTAGACGATTGACAGCGAGAAAGGCGCCGCCAGAGAGCATTTTTTTTGTAAAAACGCGCGCTGCGCTATAAAAATTTCACGCTAGATGGCGCCAAACTTCAGGTGGCGCTGCCAACAACTGAAAATATTTCATTAAGTTGACGGTCGTCTTTGAAAAAATTCCGATTTTAACAATAATATTTGTAAAATACTTCAGCGAAATGTATGTACCTATCTAAGGAAGTGTTTTAATGAAATATTAAATTAATACGAATACTTATAAGAGTAATATACCACCAATAAATTCAGGCAGAAAGGAAGTATGAAATATGAATGATCTGGCAACGTATAATAGCAGATTTGCAAGTCTTGTGCGAAAGTTTTTTGTTGAAATGTAAATGAAAGTAGTTATTTATCAACTTTGTGCATATTTTAAGTCTATGTTCAAATGTTGGATAATTTTACAAGGTCTAGTAAATGTTTGTGTTGTAGTTAAAAAAGTGTTTACTTGAAATAGATTTAAATTGAAAGTGCCAGAAATGCAATATCCACCGGAAGGCAGCGACTGTAAAAGTGAGGTTAGTGTTCCAAAAGGAACTGCATATTTAAATGTATGTCTGTTTTTTCTATTTTTATGATTAATAGCACTGTCCGTATACATACATACATATGTATATGTACATATATGTATTAAGGCAGATCTTGTATGTATTTTCTGATTTCAAATGGGCAAATAATATTTGGTTTAGAGAAATAAATTGAAATAGAGGCTTAGGCAGATAGGCATTTGCTGTATGAAATTGTTGGTACGTAGCTTGAAAAATTGAGCTTATGTGTATACATACACACATACATATATATATATCGTATTTATATGTACATATGTATGTATGAAGCACGATGTAGCGAGCAGAGATAGCACTTTCCTGGGGTCGCATTACTTAAAATTTTTCGGATTCGACAGTTGTGTAACGTGGCAATTCCATTTTCCGGTTCGCAATTTTCAGATACTTGATATTACAGCAAAGAACGTTCTTTGATTACAGTTTGCAGGTTTTTTTCTTCTTTTTATTTTATACAAACTTTTATTTTTTGCTTTCTCACACCGACATATTTATATGAGAAAAATAGAGAAGTATCAAAGCAATCAAAAAACCTCGCAACAATGTAAATTTATTGGTGCGCAATTATTCCTTCTTTTGCGAGGTTGAGGGCCACCCAATTATGATAATTTCTGTTTATTTTTGACTGTAAAGATTGAATGATAATTTACGCCATGAGATGTACACGTAGTTAGAGTACATACTGAATTGCAATATGTGTTATTTGTGCAAGCAAAATTTAAGGACTCATCCTTTTTGATATTGATGTCTTTGCTAATATTGTTTAGTAAAGACAACTACTAATATTTCTGCTACATTTTGCCAGCATAACAGGATGTTGTAGGCTAGTTATATGTGCATATACCTCTGTTGGTCGATAGTTACGCTGGGTATTTCACAATGTAATTAAGAAGTATGTATTTATGAAATATTTTAATATATGGAACAGTATATTTCCTTATACTATTCTAAGCAGAAGAAAACGTATTTTTTAAATAAGAATCCAACAAATCGCTTTGTATACGCTTATACGCTTCGTCTTAACTAGAAGTTATTTAAATTTAGATAAATCCCGTGCGAATAAATCCAAAATATGTAGCTGCCTCTGAACTTTCTTCTACCTTAAAAATTGTATTCGAAGGATTGGACTACCGCTAGTGGGCTTGGTACTTTTTGGATATTTGTAACAAAGCTAACCTTTTATGGTCATGAACTACGTTGAAGTATGCCCATGGACAGTTACGCTACATTTGCAGCAAATGTACTTTATGATGTGTTGAAAATGCATATGTTTAAAGTCAACTTAACCTTGAATCTCTGTTATGGTCAGAGGGTAGGGCGACCCTTCAAAGTCGCCAAATTGAATAAAGTAACATAAGACGTCTCCCGCATGTTACAGAACTTGTAGGACCTTTTCACTTTCATGTTTTTGATTTGTTACGCAAGGAAACCATTTTCTCAGTGTGCTTAGCAGTTAAACTTGCAAACATCTTGCTGTAGAAACCTTAACCTAGACCAAAGTCCAAGCAGCTGCAAGGAAAAGCTATATTAGCTATACTTGTGGAATATACATAAAATTACAGTTGAACGAAATTTAAAACATACGAAAATTTTCATATGATTATAAGATATATGTAGGATATAGCTGCCTCAACAAACTTGATTTGTCTCACGAAAAACGTCTATAGCAAGGCACATTCAATAGGTAGCAGCAGTAGAAAAATTAAAAAAAAAATTTTAAGCTCTGTATGTTTTGTTTTTGCTTTTAAAAGCTAGAATTTTAAAAATATTTTATCAACTACCTTAAATTGTACTGTAAGCATTCTTATCACAACGAAATTCAAAATTTGACAATTCAAATTAAAATATGTAAAATATAAAAAACTTGAAAAAAAAAGTTTGCTGCGGCTACCTCTTGGTCTATAGCAATTTTCATCAACAACAACAACAAATATACATTTTAAATTTACTTAATTGCCATTGCCCGATTTATTTAAATTTTTTTGTTAGAGGTAAATTAATGTAAATTAAAAAAAATCATCAGCAAATGTAGCTGAGAATGTGGTGGCCGCTGTGGTGGAGTATGCAGCGGTGCTTGTATATAAAATCTAAAATCCTAAAAAAATGTGTCTAATAAAGATATTTGGACCGGATGATATCGTTGAGGGTTTTGTTCGCTAAATAAAAAAAACTACTGCTCATTTGCCTTACGAGGGCGGTTTGATAAGTCAGTGACATTTTGAATAAAATATAATTTTTTTCGGCAAAAAAGCGTCCTGTTAACATAATTTCCTATTAACTTTATACATTTAGTACAGCGTTTTTCCAATTTTTTTTATCCTTCCAAATAATAGATTTTCTTAAGACTCTCAAATAGGCCTTTGTTTTTGTGATAACCTCTTCTTTCGTCGCGCGCGGTTAGATTTTTCATATCCAAATGTTCGTGTAAAATGTGAAGTTACCTACAGCCTCAGCCATCTCTTGCAGTTTCATTCTGCGGTCATCCAATATTATTTCTTGGATTTCATCGATAATTTCTGCGGTGACTTCTTTTGGGCGACCTATGTAAACGTTCGACGTCATTTGTGCTAATACGACCACAACCGAAATGAATAGTGCTGTGTCTCCATAGTATTTATAAGGCCTCTCCTTGGTTTCGGTGATGGTTTTAACGCGAAAAAAAGAATGCTTCATCAGCACACAAAATTCACTTTTTTCCATTTTTTTAAATGTCAATAGTTTATCTGGTTTTGAATGTCAAGCATAAACTTAATGACTCAGCTTGCTCAAAATTTGACAGTAGTCAATTAAGAGATGACAGTAAAGCGGCGTATAGATAGAGTCTTAAGTGAGGCAATTAGCACATTGTCTTCGTGCATTTTGGGAGAACACCATTTACTAATTGACTCTGTTAAGCGCTGTCTGAACGCCGCATTAAGGGAATGAATTTAAAGTTTCTTCGAGAAAAATTCAAAAACTCACTGACTTTTTTATTAACCCGCCCTCGCACTATTGCGAAGTTGCATTTGTTGGCTAGATAAATTCTTCGTTGGATTTCAAGGCTGCTGTTTATGCTGACTCCTAGGTACAAGGAGTACTTTGACTGCCAATACATTATTTCTTCCATTTCAAATTAAAACCCTTCTAAAATTGTTCGGGTCTACATTATCGGAACGCCAAAGAACGTCAGTTCAACAGCGGTGCCTAACAATTTATGTGCTTTTATTTAGTTTTTGCCGAAATTGAAAAGTTTCAAAATAAACTGCAACTTTTTTGGTGCCTACATATCAATGTCACCGTTGTAGTGTTGTTGTTGCGAAGACACACCATCCAAGACAATAAAATATCACTCGAACAAAAATATTTTGTACACGAATACGCTGCAACTGCTGACTTTTCGACAAGAACAAGTGGAAAAACTGTATGAAGCGAAACGTTATCAGAGCTGCAACAGCTGCAGTAGCAGAAGCAGCAGGAGGAGCAGTAGTAGCAGCAGTCAAAACAACGCAGGCAGCTAACTAACCAAAAGTATCGCAATTCGGCCAAATGTGGCAGATCAAAGTTGCACTGTGGCACTAAGAAAAGTGCAAAAGTCACCTCGAATTGGCAAACTGGCAAACTGGTAACAACCGACTACCGACTAACACACACTAAAGTCACACATGCAAGACTGCGCTTGCATAAGCATTTGCTGGCCACCAGACAAAGTCACTGTTGGCTTCCTCCAACGAATCTAACAAAATAAAAAAAAGTTGACATTAGTTTGTGCAAAAAACTTCGTAGTGGACACTGAGACGCAAGATAATACCAAACACATAAATCTGCGCTCAATAGCAAATAAACATAAATACAACGCCGTATCGATAGGGGTAAAAAATAACAACAACACAATAATACTCGTACTCGTAAAAAATAAAGAATAAAGTATAACATGGTCAGCATAGTCGTAAGTCTATGTTATCGCACCAAAAGTCTTGGTGTATGGACGGACGGCTTCAATGACGAATCAAATGTGACCGACTACCAGTTGGTGGGCCTGGCAGTCACTTGGTCACCAGCGCATTGCAATGGCCAATATTCTGGCTTTTTGTGTGTAAACTTACAAAAGTGGCAGGTTTTCTTCTTGACTTTTCTTTTCCACTTGGCCACTATTGCAAATGGTGAGCTGAATGGGCAAAGTAACTATGTACACAAGTGGCAAAGGGACTTGTTAAACATATACTGCCTTCACTCAACCGAGTATTTGTAAGGATGTACATATGTACATATGTATGTATATGTAAGTGTGTATCTAAGGATGTTTGAAAGTGAAGTAAAATTTATATCTGGGACATTTACAGTCGTCTTGTAAATTTATTTCTTCCATTCCTTAGCTACTTATTCTTAAGCAGTTAACCAAGAACGAAGTTTTTGTTTGGTTGTTCTTGGTGGACTGTGTGCTTTTACAAAAAATAAAAAGCTAACTAAAACATAAATAGGACAAGTGCCAAAAAGGAGTTTTGTTGCCAAATTTTCACACTTAAAATTTAAAAACACTTCTTTGCATAACTCGTAGTTTAAATGTCATATTTAACTTGTTTATAGATGAACGGATTAATGTGTGGATAGCGGGGTGTTCGTGAATGTACAGCTATTTACGTAATTTTTAAAGTTGCGTCCAAGTTGCATTCAAAACTGTACGGAATCTGTCAGAGTTTCCATGCAAACGAAAAAAAAAAGAAAAACACGTAAGACAAAAAGAATGAATAAATCTATTCGCCACTATTATTATCTTATTTAATTCGCCTTGTTTTTAACTAGATTGTCAAAAGGCACTGTATGCAACAGACTAGGCTTATTTTTAATTTTTTAATACATTTTACTTAAGGACCACAGCGTACTAAAATTTGCGGTAACAAATCATTGTTAGAACGTAGAGTTATAAAATGTTGCAGTGTAAAATTGTACTGCTATTGTATCTACATAGCTTAACAAAACGAAGTAACGATCGTCTTGAAAATGCATTCTAACTTTTAGTTGAGCGAAACCTTTAATAGAAAAATGGTCCAGAAATTGCTAGATGACTTGTAAAGCTTAATTTTTTTTACCTTATTTCATCTTTTGTTGGATATCGAAAATAATTTAAATTTAAAAAGTTGGAAAAAAATTTGTTTTATTAACATGTGAATCTTGTTCGGAATGTTAATTTTATATTACTTAAATTTGTTTGACTTCTTTCAAAAAGGTCAGCAATTAACCATTATTTTTTGACTGATATTTTTATAATCAAAAATAACAGTTAAATTTTAAACTTTCAATTTTAAACCGAAAAATTAAAAGTAAAATTTAATGTTTAAGTATTTTTGACTAAATAATAACAAATTTAAATAATATGTTCAGTCTTACTTATTTTAAATTAATCTTAAAACATGTAGAAACTCACTATACAAACAACTTTAAATGAAACCAATTGCGTGTAATACTTATATTTAATTTATTTCTTCTAATTAATTTAAAGAATTTTTATACTTTTTGCACCCATATTTTAATATTTCTTCTAATTTAAGTTAATATAACATAATTAAGTTGACGTTTCAAACAAACAGTTGAAAATTTAGTTAGTTACTCTCTCCTCGATGAAACTCCGGCTAATCTCTTTTATCTGCTTCACTACACTCTCATCTCCCGATACATTCAATCCTACTCTTTATTTTTGCTCTTCTTATATTCCCATAACCTACGGATCATCAGCAAAGATAATGTGATACGAAACTTCTCTCTTTCGCTTGCTGCGAGAGCCCATGATCTCACATTTTGGGGTGGCAACAATGCCGAATCATGGGCTACTGAACAGCTGGCACGCAAAAAGGTGGGCTACCAGAGGCAAATGCGTGAAAAAAGCTATAATTTTTATTTGGATAAAAAAGCGAGTAAATGTTAGTTTTTTATAGAATGTGTATTGAAATCTCTAAATTAAGAGTTAAATTTAATATAAAAGTTTTGGCAAACTATGAAGGTTTTGATTTACATACTAATATTGTATTTTATTTTAAAAATATATTCCAAAACTTTTATTTCAAAGCGGTATCAAAGGTATATATTGCATTTTAATATACATAAATAAACATGTATGTTTATAAGAATACACGCTATATCTTAAATTTATGTTTAATGCATATATAAAAGCAGGTTTTTCCAAAATATGAATTTCTGCGTTATTTGATTTTATATATATGCGCTTCTGGCATTAAGGTAAATAACATCTCTTATTTACTCTTATTTTTATTGCATTTTTCTTTATTCTGTTAGCAAACCTCAAAGGTGGCGAAGAAACTGCAAAATCTCCAAAAAATTAAATAAAAATCCCCCGATACGATTTTTACAGAGTGGCTCTTTTGGAAAATGTTATAAAAAATGCGCCTTTTGACAGCGCTCTCTCGAAACAAAGAGTTTCGTATCATATTATCTTTGTCATCAGCCCTACTCCAAAGATTATATGATACGAAACTCTCGTTCTCGTGAGAGCGCTCTCAATGGGTACATTTTTTATAGCATTTTCCAATGATGCCACTATGAAAGAAACCAAATGTGGTAATTACCATTGCATTTTTTGGAGATTTTATGAATTTAATACGACCATTGCGTTATGCAGAAGTAAATAATACGAATACAATGAAGTAACAAGTAAAATACAGGTATTAATGAAAAAATTATAAATTTATGAGTTCTGCATGAAAACTTTAAAGTATGCTTACAATTTTAACTGAAATAAAAAATATCAATTTTCACATAATCCAACATATCAATTCAATCGAAATGTGTATATGTTTGTATTTATATACAGTATGTAGGTAAAAAGTATTTAAAAAAGTAATATATAAGCAGTTTTTATTGAAAAATATTTTTATTAGCTATTTTAAAGACACTTTTTCTAAAAAAAACGAAACGTTTTTGTGAAAAGTTTTATATTTTACACATTGCTCTTTATTTTGAGATTGTAACACTTTTTTTGCAAACAACAAACACTCAATATCTTATTCTGCACAATTAGAAAGCGCACTGATTTTATTGATAATTTACACATTTTGACTCTGGCACCTCGCTATTTTACTTGTCAGCTGATAATAGGGGGACTCATTCGGTTTTGTTGCCAGCATGAAAAACGAGATCAGTCCCCCTATTTTAATAGCGGTTGAGAGAGTTTCGTATCATATAATCCTTGCCCACTCTATCTAAGCTTAGCTACCTTCCTCATTACCCAGTCTTCTCTCGTACCTATTACTCGTCATTAATTTCCCAAATCTTACTCCTCTCGGCTATTCGCCTCACTACTTTTTCACCTCTAACTCAACGCTGAGTCGTGACTCTCAGTTTCCCTCAATCAGTTATCTCAATTAATAAATTAACGATCAGTAAAAAAAAATTATAAATATATTTCAATTTCATTAATTAATTGCCCATTTGATAGGCACATTTTCTGATGGACTTATTAAGCTGGATTAAATTTGTTCGGAATAAAAAGTTCGGAAATGAGTTTATGGAATATTTTGGAGTGGTATGAGTTCACTGCCTACCTTCTCGAAGTTGTCCGACAAATTCCGGTAAAATACTTTGAATTTGTACGAGGTTTTTTTATTCTATACAAGAAAAGCCAGCGGTCTCTGTGGCTGAGTGTGTAGCAATGCTAGTTCAGAATACGCTTGTGTGTCTTTGGTTGTAGCTGAAACCAGTTGTCCACCATAACACTCTAAGCATCTAGCTCCTTAATATCTAATCCATTCTAAGCTAATCATGCATTATTCGCGTCTGCTTCCTCTTTGCTATCACAGGTTTGAAGCTTTCGAGCAATAGTTTTTTGTATTTTGAGGTACTGAGGTTCCATCATGAAAATGACTTCTAAAGGAAAGCGAATAATTCGAGCGCATAGCACAAAAATGAATTTAATGCCGCCCAATTTGTTTTTCAATCAAACTATACACGTGCTACAACTTAAGCTATTTTCACTCTTCAATGCGACGATCCCTAAAGTGAGTACAAATGGAGTTGTTCCAATACTTTTTGGCTTGCACTTCTATTTTTAGTCGTTAAAGATGAATTGCCTACAAAGCATGCTGCATCCAAACATTACCAACAGTTACAAGTAGCAAAATAGAACAACTACAACTACAACAACAACTACATCTAAACCAAGAACAATGACAACAATGATTGCCATCGGATCAACCGGGCAGGAACGTCGGTCACATTTGCAACTTGCGGCAACATTGCAATAAAATTGAATGTGCATAACTTACCCAACGACTAAGTTGAATGACAGACCAGAACACAAAAGTGCAAATCAAGTTGCAGGCAACGCAGGAATTTGCGACGTAACGTATGCAGTTTGCGGCACAGTTCCAAAGGCTAGCGAAAAAGGCCACTAGCCAAGAGAGCGAGAAGGCGACTGAGTGCCCATACACGAGATGTCAAGTGTACTAAAATCGTCTACAAGTAAGCTAGCCAATTCAAAACAAGTAAAAAGGAAAGAAATGGTGCACAAGCAGCTTGTTGTACTCGTAAGTAGCATATGCGCAAGCAAGCAAATTGTGTAAATGCAACTGTTGGCTTGTAGTGCACAAGTCGGCATTCATTTGTAGATCTCCACCAAAGGAGCCAATTTGATGAAAGAGAAGTGAAGTAGCGGTGAAATGGTTAGTCTATCATTAGTGTGCATACTTGTGAGGAAGGTAAAATAAAATGCTGAAAGCGAATTAGAATGCCACTTGCATCCATAGAGGTTGGTATTTTCGACGCATGCTACTCAGCATTTCCGGAAAATAGTTTGATTCAGGCAGCAAATTTGCAAAGATGGATTAATTTACAATAAGAAATGTGATCCTCTGTGTTTTGCTAATTCCGCCAAATCAATTTTGGCTCCCGTTGGTTGACATATAAGCTTTGCGCTGCACTCCCGTCGTATTTCCTGAATATATTTTTAATAAGATCAGCAAAGTGCTATCACTGGATCGATCAGGTCAAGTGTGACAACTACTTTCAACATGTTCTAGAAAATCTTTACATGCTGTTTCGAGACTAAAGGAACTTAGAGTTTGGCGTGTTGCCTTTCTGAATATGGGCGCAATCATCAAACTTTGCATAAATTTCACATACCCAGCAAACCAGACAACTTTTGCTCAACTATTTTCTTGTAAGAATGTCAATACAATATTTCTAATAAGTAAAGAGTGGAAAATATTCATAACTTTTTTTAATGGTTCCAATAATTAATTTAAGTCATGACTCTAAAATGAACTGTGCAGTGTAGGTGCGGAAATGTATTGACTAGACATTCCTATAGAAAGAGCTATGCGATGAACATACTCAGCGAGAGTTTGCCATCAGAGAAGCTTACAAATAGTCACAAATTCAGATAGTGGTTTGCTTTTTTTGGTACATTCAAGCGGCCTAAAGCATCTTTCATTACTACTTCCAGTCTTATGAAACAATGCAGGGAATGAAACGTGCTGAACTTAGTTTGGAAGCGTAGCGTTGCTTGATGTGAATGTTGGGTAACCGCAACATTTAACGCAATGAAAAGAACGATGAAATATTCAGTAATGCTCTCCCTTGGACAAAGGATTTTGTAGGATACTTGTGGTTACAATGCAATACTGAAACTGGAACAACTTATTGAATGAGGAATAATCATCGGCAGATAGTGAGCTCTGTAGCTACTTAGCTTCATGAAGAACTCGAATGAAATCTTACTTTAATAGTAAAGCATGATTCAATTGTAAAAGGTTAGGTAAATACTGGCATTCGAATTTTGGGGAAGTATGGAAAACGGGTTAGATTTTGTTACCCTCTCTTAAAAAGTAAATAATAAGTAGTAAAATGTTAGTGATTTTTTAAATTAAAAATTTCGAAGACATTTCATTTAAATTAAGAAATACAATAGCTAAGCTTTCAAAATTTTAATAATTATGTACTTCTTAGTAGACATTTTTTCTTATATTTTCAAGTAGTGAATAAATTTTCAATCTATTTGTCCCATGAACTAAACGATCTTATGCTATAAAGCAAATATAATCGGTATCAGGGTTATTATTAATATTGTGATGAACCCCTGCACGTTGAAAGGACCAACAATTTTATTCCGATAAAAAGTAAGTGACTTTATGGAGTAAATGGAGTGGTAAGAAAGCCACAATAATTCGAGATTTTAGAAAGAGAACCTTTATATATTAAAACAAAAATAAATCAAACTTCATTACTCAATAATTTAGTTTTTACAAATTCTTGGTTTTGGCATTTGGATGATTATTTTCAATTTATTTAAACCCATTCTTTCTAGAAATTACAAAACTTTCCACGCTGTCACATCGAATTTATATGCGCGTGAAAAGCGTTCAATGAAAAAGCGCGGTCATTTATACACATTTACATGAAATATTTACGAGACGGAGTCAATCTTGTAATCAGAAAAAATGCTGTCATTAAAATCCGGACTTAAAATTGCTGTTTACGCGCACATAAGAAACAAAAAGTGTTGCCTGTTAGTTTTTGGTATTGAAAAGTTTTGAGGTTACTACTATTATTATTTTTAAGAAGCAACACGATTTTGATGCTAAGGGAGCCGTTTGACAAAAAGTGATGGAGCTAGCTGCTTAGTTAACAAACCTTTAATAATTGAATCATGATAGTAAAGTAACATAAATTTAATCAATTCGTTCACGAGCCTGAAATTGATTACTTTATTGTATAGCACCCTGGTTGTTTGTAAATGTCACTTAAAAAGCGTCGATCAAACTCGTTTCAAGGGTCAATATGACACAGTTTGCGATTGCTAACAACTCAATCAGAAAGACTGTTGTGGTTTAAAGATTGTGGCTGGGTTCATAGGCATGTGTATACCGTCGGTACACCAACGGACACATACATATCTGTATTTGCAAGGTGCTCGAAGCTGCGATTGATTGGACGTGAATATATAGTGGAGTTCAAGCTACGAGCGATATCAATGCCGCGAAAATGAGAGTTTTCGTCGATTCTTTGAACAAAAGCAAAGTCATTAAAGCGTGAGATGACAGTTTTTTTATTAAAAGTTTTTGGCCACCAGACTCCAGAAGCTTAAGTAATAAACTACCCGCAATAGTTGCGCCGAAATAAATTCTTCAGCTTAGTTTTAATTGTATCAAATATGGAATTTATTTAATCTAGAACAAATTCGTAGTAGCACATCCCCAACTTGTTACCTTCCACAAACCCTTCCAGGTACTTGTATTTAAATGCATATGAAGATTTGACATTTCAGATACCAACTCGTGCATCTTAAGTGCAAGTACTCTGGACTCGCGCGCTTTCACTTTCATCTGCTTACTTCACTTTTACTGCATACCTAGTCGTACTCAGTCAAATTGATATATGTACTCGTGAGCAAAGCGACCGTGTCTGATGTGGTGATTTCTGTGGTGTGCATAGTTTCAGTTTTTGGTAGGCGAGTATGGTCCTAAGTATGTGTGTTCATTAGCGCCTGTGTGTGTGTGTGTGTGTGTATGTCTGTGGCAGATTGGGCGAATGTTGCGCTTGGGGACTTATGTCAGCAAATGCAAAATACCGGTGCACTAGTTTTATTTGCCATTGCTGGTTGTGGCATCAAAATGCCATGTCGGCCGCAATGGTTGTCGAGCAGCTGCATTCACCTCACACTTACTCAGTGTGTGTGCGTGTGTGTGTGTGCATTTGTTAGACAACATCAAATGAAGAGCAGCCGAGTGGTAAGTGTGCATGTGGCAGTCGCAGTGCATAAGAGCACCACCACCATCACCACCAGAGCACTCGGCCGGTGTGAAGCGAGTCGAGTTTTGTGCAAGCTGCTGCAATGCCAAGCTCTTGGGTAAATGTGTTTAACGTCGCCGTGAGCATGAATGAGTGCTTGAGGATTTGCATGTGTGTGTATGTATGTATGTACATACATATACTCGTAAGGGTAGATAACATTTGGTGTGACTCGACGTGCGAAAGCACAGAGCTCTCAGTGCAAATTGCTGCGCAACTCACTTGGGCTTTGAAACCGGGGCAGCAGTGCACGAGGACAGGAGGACAGTTTGGCTTAGTGAAAATATGAATGTAGTGAAAGTAGTTTAAACATTTTGCTTTATACTTCCCACTTTAAAACAATTTTTTAATTCTAAAGTCAAGATATAAAATAACGAAATGAATGAACTGTATTCGAAACTTAAACTATCAGGCAGACTCTCAGAAACCCAACTCAAAACGATTTTTGTACGAGTATTACCAAGTTGAATATTCCATACTGCTGCTTTTTTTACTGCTTTTATATATTTTGTTTTTTTAATTTTGTTTTAACACATACTAGATTTCAATGTGGATTTATTTATTTAATGATGAAAAATTTTTCTAGTTAATTGCTTTAAAAAATAAATACTTTATTGTCCCATCATTGGTATGAAAGAAGATATACGTATGTATATTGAAGTAATTTTACTTTGATTTAAATTATAATAATTTTCAATTAAAATACAGTTGATTCTCTAACAAAAAAATTGTAGACATAAATTTTAAACTTATTCAAATTTTTAAAAATTCAAAAATGCTGATTTAAAATTTTAAACTAAACAAATTTTGAATTTTTTGAGCTTGTTCAAGTTTAATCACGTTTCAGGTATTTAACATTATCATTGATTTTTGAGTTATTTTTTGATAGTAGTTTATAGCCACTTAAAAACTCCACTTTATTTACTAAAATTTCATGAGCTACCAAATGAAGCATACTAAAAAAAATCAAAAACTTTTTTTTTCAAAAATTTTAAATTTTGATGAAAATTAAAAAAATTTTTTGTTTTTAGTTTCGATTTTTATGAAGTTTATTTAAAGATTTAGTTGGAACAAATGAAAATAAATTAAAACAAAAATAAACTGTCATATAGTTGTTAAAAACAGTATAGCAGCAGGGTAAGCCAAGTCGTATAAGTAATATTTAATTTTAATCAAATTAGCAGCTCTATTCTGTGCACTTGACAAATTAACAAAATATTGATATTTTTATCAAGACTTTTATCAAGCAAGAAGCTCTTTGTTATTCTGTGACAACCTTGATAAAACGTAAAGCTTCAGACTGCAGGGCTTTTCCCCACATGTGTGGTGAACAAAATAATGAAGCAGAAAAAGCTGATTTCTGTTTACTTTATATTATTCACGAAATAGATTCTTCTACATCGTAAGTATTTCACACATTATTCATTAATTTGTAAAATAATATGTAACTTATTATTAAATTTAATTTATAGGAAGTCAAAATATGACCAAACGTTTCACGTGTAAAACGAAAATTTTGCATAAACGTGTTATCACTCAACGATAATGGATCACTAGCACCTCGTAAACTTCTTAAGTAACGCGTGCGATCTCCATTTTCGCAATTTTCCTCTTCGTCAAACAATAACAATAAAAGTAAAATATCTTCTTCCTTCTAATAAATTAATTTTCACAACTATGCACAAAGAGTAAAACAGATGTGTTATTTGTCAAGAGCATTTGACATCTTGACAGTTTATCAAGAAAAGAGCTTTTTATTTTTGACATAGAATAGAATAATCTTGATAAATTGTCAATCTTGATAAATAAGCAAGATGTTGAATTTGTCAAGTGCACTGAATAGAGCTGTAAATTGATATATTTTGAGCGCGAAATCAATACAAATAGTGCAAATTAAATATAGAGTAATATGTGAGAAATTATACATTTTAATATGTTTGCTTTATTTACGTTTCTCAGTTTTTCGCTTAAGTAAAACCTTTCTAACATAAATTAAGTTTTATATAATTAGTTAAATAAAAAGTCGCTTCGCATTTAGGTCCAAAAGTGATTGCAATAGCATTTAATAAACACGCTGAATTTTATGCTCATATTTAAATACATATTGTGTGGCATACACATACATATTTTCATAACTCTAATCATGAATATATCGTTAACTTAGTATCGACATACCCCATCTCCTTTTAAGTTTCGAATCCAATTTATTCAAAAATAATCGAACTGCTCTAAATATATCTAATAAAAATTGGATACATATATTACATCAATATGTTTAATGAAAATCAGCACTTCGACAAAGTTCGAACTGTCCGTTGCGAGTAGGGGCGAGTATGAGACTTTCGGTACATACATACATAGATACATATGTATGTATATGTATATGCATATATGTATATTGCAATTTTCGTTAATTTACATATGCAAATATTTATTTTTTTTCCAAGGCATATTTAACAGGTTAGAAGTGACTCTCAGTGCGATCTCTCTACTATGACGTAGAAAACTTTAAACTAGGAGCTAGTAACCTAAATTGATATTTAACAATTTTTTTTTTACACTCAATTTCTAACTAAATATGCATTTAGAAAAATATTTATTCTAAATTTGAATGCAGTTATTATTAAAATTTTGTCAATGGCAAACAGTTTCTTTGTGGTCATTCGAATGTGTCGCAATTTTGTGCCTCAGAAGATCGTACCACTTTAACGTCTTGGCTCTTTCCAAGTATTTTTTAGCTTTAAAAGAGATAATTAAAGATTGCGCTAATCGACTGAGAACAACAACAAGTGACATAATAGTAAACTGTGAATAGGAGAGAAAAATGAAATTGTAAAAAAAGAAGAGGAAGAAACGAAAGATTTCTTGTTACGCCAGCAGGAAAATCAAACAATTTTTGATTAACATGAATTTTTTGCAATCATATGTTAATACTTTACGTTTCGTTATATATATTTTTTTTATCAAAATTACTTTGCTTTTAACATTTTCTATTTTATATCTACAAATATATTTATATTTAATTTAAAACTGGTTTTTAATTTTAAGGTTCGCACTTATTTTCAATTTTCCAGTCAAATCAAGGGTAAACTCATTAAAAAATATTTTTCACAAATTTTTTAAACGACTTTAATAACATTACATTAATTTATACATTTTATATATGTATGTATATATTTTTTAAAATTATGTTTGCAACGTTATTCAAAACAATTTTTTCTTACTTAAAAGTATACAACACCAACAGTTTTAATTTTTAAATCAAAACTAGTATTTTCATAAAGTTGTGTTTTAATATGTATCGCATGCTACTTAGGTATAAATGCGGCATACATACATATATGTACATACATACATATGTAATACAATTATGTGACAAATTTCTTTTCTTTTAATAAAAATTAAGTGGCAACACCGACAATAAACAGTTTCGGACCAAAGCTTCTCAGGGAAATTTTTGTTTAACATAACTTCAATTATATATTATTTATTAAGTTTCAAAACAATTTAAAAACGAGTTTTAAACTTTGTACCGAACTTAAAAAAATTTAAATCTTTTTGAGAACACAGTTTTATAGCTAATTAAATTTAGTATAATAAAAGGCAAGCTTGAAGAGCCTATAAGGTACCGTTCATTTTTGAGATTTTTTTTCAAAATTTATTTTTATATAGAAGAACGCAATGCCCTCGGAAAAAATTACAAAAAATCAGCCATAATTTAAGCAACTTGTAATTTGTATTTAAACTTTTTCAAATAATAAAAAATAAAAAAAATTTGTCTTAAAGCAGTTTGCATTTATTTTTATTTTTTTTCGGTAGAAATAACAACAATCTCATCACTGTAAAATTTCCATATCAGAGGAGGCTTACAAAATGTGTTTTAAACGTCGCTAAAAAACGGAAAATTAATTTAAGGGATGAATATGTATAATATAAAAACAGTAATAACATTTAATTTCACTTTCTATCGTTTTTGTACACACAAACATTTTTGGACTTTAACACTTTACGAGGTTAACCACAACGTAAAAATTATTTCAGAGTAAGTTTTAAAATTATCGTTACTTTTATAATTTACGCAATGGATTCCCGCAATGTTTGCAATTTGTTAATGATTAATATAAAATATTATTGATAAAATGCATTTAAATGAAACAAAAAAAATTTCATTTGTTAAACAACAACAATAAATATTTTATATCACATGAAAATTGCTGTCATCATACATAGAACACGATGAGTTTGTTACCATGAATTGTAAATTAAAATTGCATACTTACATTTACATATGCACATACAAACATCCATAACAACCGTTCAATCATACAAAAATATAAATGTATGTATGTACATAAATATGTATGTATGTAGTTATATATTTAGCTTGCCCCAAAATGCATGTGGCGTCATTACCAATACCAACAGCAGACATTTCAGTTATGCGAATGTACATAAAACAGCTTAAATGCTGCTCTTGCTGTTTTTGTTTTGTTGCCTTTAATTCGGTTGCTTGCCTCCGGAGCGCTGCTGCTGCACAGTTGGGTGGCAATTAACGCGTTTTTATTGCATTAACAATTGACAATTAAATTGCAGGCATTGCCAGCAAACAGTATGTGTGTATGTAAATTCATGCCTGTGGCAGTACAGAGTCCTTGCAACATGTTGCGGTCATTGTTGCCAAGTGGAAAATAGAAGTAATATTTTTTTTAAGGCATTTTTGAAGATGCGACATAAAAACAAAATTTTTATTTGACCATGTAAAAGAACGAATTTTTATAAAACTTATATTTTGTGTAGAGAACTCTGAATATATTTCACATTCCAATCCCTAATACTAGAAATACGGGCAGGTGTCATTTGACCCTCATTTCAATATTTTAAATGTCAATATTTTTAATTTAAAAGCGTTTTGGTTAGAAAAGTACTTGAAATTCAAGTTACTTAAAATTTAAGACTACCTAAAAAGACGGATCATAATAACAAACAAACATTTTCCAAATAGTTTTTATAATATATTCGAGCATGCAGTTTTATGGCTCATTTTATTCTAGTACAATAAACTGCATGCTTAACGAGGCAAAAAGTTATAGTTAATTTTTAAAATTTTTCTTCCATATAAAAATAAGTTCTGTTATAAAGAAGCGAATGCGAAAAATGATTGTGAAAAACCACAATGAAAAAACCCTTTGTAATATCCAATTATAAATTTTTTTATTTCTATACAAGATTTAAAAGTAGTTGGCTCAAATGACCGCTATCCATCTTTTATGTAAATTTTCCAGTTTTTATAATGTTGAAGTATTGATACATACTGGTATTGATAAAAAAGAAATTACTTTATTTTGCAAATAAATTTTTTTTAATAATTCATAACATTTTGAGCAATTTTCTTAGTTTTAAAACCATAATTAATAAAAATTATTTTGTAACTCAAATCTTAAACTAAAGAGCATAGCCCTGGTAACTAGAGGACTTTATAGAATTTTCTTTTCATCGAAAGCTTTTAAGTAAAATGCACAAAAAAAATTCGCGTCTTATGATTTAAATCAGGCGCCGTAAATATATTTTTGTTTTAATTGCTGGCAGCACCGGCAACGTAACTGAAAGTTTTTTTTTGTTGTTTTTTTACTCCGACAAGGTTGAAAGTTGATGTATTTTGGAACGATTTTCCGTCGATCCTTGTCAAATTTGGTTTTGAAACAAACCGGTTTCGGCGTTGTGCCATCTTCAGTGGACTCACTAAACAGCCAAGGCGTATACCAACTGACCTGCGAATGCCAATACAGCTACATAGGACAAACAGGACGTAAAGTAAGAACAAGGTTCCGCGAACACATAAGGGATTACAACAAGAAATCACGGAAATCCACCACAACACCTGAATCTAACTTTGCAAATCACATGTTCCACAGCAAATGTACACCAGCAAACATTAAGAAAACCGTAAAGGTATTGCATGTGCAGCAAAAAGGTCGGCGCCTAAACGCACTGGAAAACATGGAGATATACAAACAGAAAACATTTGACGGAAGAATAATAAACGAACACCAACTCGGACGTAATATTTGAGCCATTGAAACTTGTTTACAAAAAACAAAGCACGAACTTAGGTACTACCAAAGAAACTAACACACAGGACCAACACAAAACATCCCACAGGACAAAAATTACTGACTTCTACCTACCCATGCATTCCACATCGGCAACCGTAAAAGAAAAAAAAAAACTTCACGCTGACAAATAAACCCTAAATCAGGTAGCATATACCTACAAACATTTGTTGGCTGCTAGTTAACGATAGATACCGATACCTACGAAGGACAAAACACAATAAATAGGGACCGCCAGACGTAAACTAAACAGAACGAAAAATAACACTGAAGATGGCACAACGCCGAAACCGGTTTGTTTCAAAACAAATTTGACAAGGATCGACGGAAAATCGTTCCAAAATACAGTAACTGAATACCTTTATTTCGATTCGGGCGTGACTGTGATTCGGCTGGACCAAGATCGAATGACTACTGTGCTTATTAAAACCATATATGAGACGAAAGTTTCCAAAAGCATTCATAATTTGGCAGTTGAAAGTAACAGAAATTATTATTTAAAAATAATTTTTCATTTGGAGAACAAATCCCTGCCTTTGTGTAGTCAACAATGAAGTCAACTAACCGGCTAACCAAAACTATCAAAAAATAAAAAAAAAAACTATTTTATGAGCAAAATCGGAGTCATCAATGATCAACTTTTTTTTCTAAGCAGGCACTCTAAAAGGAGTTTAAAAAATTCACTTCAAAAATACTCCAAATCCAATTAATTCTGTGCATTTCATGAATAATTTTCTATGAATTTAAGATCTCTTTCGGATCCATATTTGAAAATTCTGTGAGTCTTTTTGGAGTCTAATTTGCACATTTATTTGTTCTTCGATAATGGTTTGTATTGGCTGCTACTCTTCGGCATATTTTTCTGAAAATGTTCTTCTTACACAATTAAATAAAAAGCGTACTTTATATTTTAAGTTCACCTAAAAAGATCGCTTAGACTTCAAGAGCCTTCAGAAAGATGTCCATTTCTTGAAGTTTACATAAAACATTCTAAAAAGTTCATAAATAAGACACCTTTCGGAACCTTCTTTAATAAGTTTACAAAAAACACATCAATATATTGCATAATGGTTGTTGTGAGATCCAGTACTAACGAGCCAAACGACTTTTAGTCTTTATGTGTTTAACGCGATCATTAATACTCTGATAGTATCTGCTATGAAATTGAGTACCGTGGGACTAGGCTGACATAGGCAGGAACTCAGCCATCTAACCCATTCTTCAGAACATTTTAACTGCGTCAAGATCTGAATGGTATAGAGGTTTCCATATGTCAAACTGGAATCGCCACATATACATTGACTGTTCCAAGATGCCGGGCAGGGGTTTGCTCGAACTTCTTGGGAGAGGGTATGTCCGAAGGCTGTCGCGAATTAGGGCGTAACTGCCTTCCGAAAATACAGAATGAACGCGTAGCCATCTTTTTAGATAGCCAGGCGGCCATATTGGCTCTGGCATCTTTCATAACAAAATCGAAGTTGGTCAAGCTATGCAGAACTCTATTGAATGGAGTATGCAAACAGCTCTCGGTAGATTTAATTTGGGTTCCTGGGCACCGCTCTTCTGGCGAAGGATAAGCCTAACATTGCGAGACTCGTGGCAGTTCTCACAGGTCCACGCTAGAAGACTTGGACCTGCCTATTATGACTACTGCAGGAGCTGCAGGGATGAAGATGAATAAAAGACACTTTAGCACCTTTTGTGCAGATGTCCAGCTCTAACGAGGAAGCGTTAGGCCAGTCCCGGAGCGTTTGAGTAAAATTATCTGCAAGATTTAGGCAGTCAGAGCCTCAACATTATTCTGAAGTTCATCAACTGCGCTAGTTGGTTGTAACACAATAACCCGAGGTTCATTGATATCAAAACGGCACTCAGCTGCTAATTAGGCGTTGATCTCCATCGCCGCCTTTCGAACTTAACCTAACCGAACATTTGCAGAAGTCATTTGTGTATGGCGCATACTGATGGAGGTGATGAAGGTGGCTTTCGAGGAAACTATTCTACGAGTAATACTCGTATATTGGTGCTATTGTTGCTATTGGGGTGAAATATATGAACTATGTATATAATATCGTGGACATGGTCAATCGTTTAAAAATTCAACGATTGCGCTGACTGGCCATGTCGGCTAGGCCAATCAGGAATACAATGGAAGTACAAAGCGCTGAAGGATATAGAACCCAGCTTCACTTGGTAGGCAACTTCGCAAAACAGAGAGGCAAGTGACGAATTTATTATTGGTTTCGGCACAAGTGACAAACAAGTTTAGAACCGCTAAAAAAGAAGGTGAGAGTAATCAAATATAAAATATCTTACTGGGTAGTGCATTTGTTTGTATGTTTGTGTTCGTACTCATACATAGTTGCATTTTGTCATTTCTTCCTGCTCTTATAAACGAATGTATAATTACGTATTTGTTTGTTACGCATTAAAAACGCATTAAGCAGCCAGTGCGGCACAAATCAGCCAGCGTTGCATAATTAACGCATCCAAGAACGCATCGACATATGCAGCATAATTATCCATATACGAGTGCATAACGCACACTTGCGACAAAGCGAGAGCAAAAACAAAATGGACAAAGCAACAACAACAGCATGACACAATGATATACATCAATACATCAATACTATATGAGAAATCATCATGTCAAACGAACGAATTGGATTTCAAATGATTTTAAAATTGTTCCAACGTGCGTTGAGTTTTCCGTATCCTTCTCTGTGGATGCATGTTGCATGTTGCATGTTGGTGGCCGGCGAGCGAGTGAGGGCAAGGGCGGATAAATAATCTGATTGTTGGTCAGTCAGGTTTTTAATCGGTCAACTAGCTGTTTCGCTGGTTTGTGTAAGTGCTCTGTGGGGCTTTTTAGGTCGTGAAGCATTTCCGTTTGCGCTGCCTAATTGTTTTTACATAATATTAATTCGCTTTTTGAGCCGATGCGCGTGTTATGTAATTTGCCAATTAGTAAGCAGCAATGTTGATCGATTCTTTTTGTTTCGGTTTTTTCGCCTGTCTATCCCTGTGGCATTTGTTGCACGAATTAGCATTTCATTTGTAGCGCAGCAGCAGCAACACGCTTGTAATTGCACAGAAACATGTTCACTAAATTTCTTCTTGTTTTGCTTTTTTTTTTGTTTTTGTGTGTTACATAGGAATTTTTTCGACTGAATATTGTATTACTATAGTTCGAATACAATATTCAATCGCAACAATATGATAAGATCATATGAAACTATAATCACAAATAATTTTTGTTTTAATATATTTCCATATTTTTAAAATTAAAATACAGTTCATTTTTTAGCAAAAACATATACTCGTAACAAGTTTCTTAATTAAGAAAAAATTTACCAAATTTTTTTTTTTAATATTTTCCAAAATTTTTTTGAAATTATCTAATTAAAAAAAATTTAAAAAATGCATCTTTGAAATCGCTACAGATTACTTTTGACTCTTCCATACATAGCATGCTTGAGATGAAAACAACTGCTCAAAATTGTTCAGAATTAATTGCAATCAAGTTCGACTTTTACTACCAAAATTGTTAAGATTTTCTCTTCTTGGTAGAATGTTCAAAAGTTTGATTGATATATTATTGTTATCTGATTATAAGGAGAAAACATATCTGATCTAAACTAAATGGCTTGGACTAAGAAATATGCACCAACATTTGAATTTGAATAAAAGTGTAAGTTAAAAGTGGACCACAAAAGCTTTTCCGAACGTGAGAAATGAAAAGTTGTTTCATTGTGGACAGGACAGGAATAGCTTTCGATTTAATTGTTACACAGTGCAGCAACTTTTTTGGGTGCGAAATGAATCCAACTCAACATGAAATGACTCGATCCATATATTAAACCTCAAATATTTTTTCATTCTTAATTTTTTGTGTGAGCGGTTTAAGAATGAGTTGAAAAAGGGTTAAAATTAAGGGCATTTACAAGGTCTCTAGAGGATGGAGTTATTCTAGAAAACTGTATAAAGAAGGCAAAAGTTCACAGGATTGAAAAAAAAATAATAGAAATATTTTTCTTCGGAACATGCAATAAATTTGTATCTATGCTCTCTCTCAGCGCGAGAAAAAAGCAAAGGATACTCAATATCAGAAAAATATCACAACAATCATTGGCAGTTTAAAAGGAATCTTACCGATAGGCTTTAAAGATTACAATACAATAGTTAGCGGCGTTTAAAATGGTTTAAGCATTTGATATTAAAATCTGCAAATTATGTTAATTTGCTTTTAAAAATTCTATTTGAGTTTGCACGCTTTATTTTTTTTATTGGATTTACAATTCTACATAGGTTTGCCTAACTTACACCTGTCAAATAAGAATAGAAATGTACAAAAATGTACGGAAGTTGATCAAATAGCCAAACGCTTATAAATAGTACTTAAAAGTTATTTATAGCGAAAATTTCTATTTCAAAAAAATTCGATTTTCAAAAATGCTATGTACCTTTTACTTGAAAAAATGCCGGTACACAGTACTTCCATTCTATTGGATATTATATAAATTTGGTATCGATCATTGAATATATTAGATCATTTTGCATTCGGTTTCGGCATCGGTTTAACACGTCTTTATTGTACTCTTACATGATGACAGCTTTTAAAGCTACTATTTGGTCATTGCAGCTTTTACGGTAAAACAAAGCAAGTAAGGTTAGAGTAAACGTTAAAAGCTTAATAACAACAACTTTACGGAATATCAAAATCGTTAAAAATCTTGGTACGCTAAATGAATAGTAGTTAATAATACGAATATAAGAATTTTAGTGCAATTGACTAACTTTATTTATTCCGATTATCTTATTCTGGAGTATTCTATAATAGATTATAAAATCTTTTAGTAATAAGTCAGGCCGATAGTCTTAGTTACTAGTTGCCTTGTCAAATGTAATGTAATTATTTATAATTATATTTCATAAAAATAAATAAATAAATAAATATTTATTCCGATAAGCGGAAGTTTATATCGATGACAGAAGCGATTATGAGATTCTGAAACAAATTTATTTAAACCCTGAAATAAAAATAAGGAATATTCATCTGTTTAGTGTAAGTAAAATAAAACTTCGAACATTCACTGTTTCGTTTATGTAAAAATCACTTTTCGGTCGGGTTTACAGCTTTTAAATTTGCGTTTAACTTACGTTAGTCGATTGGCAACAGTGACGAATATCGTTATAAATGATCAGTAAATAGCAAAGTCGATAACTCAAACACTAATTTGTATAAATAGATCGACTATCATTGAACTAAAATAAAGATTTCCGCTAATAGAAAACAATTTTCGAATGAAGACATTTTGGCAGAATTATAAAAAAAAACCTCTTTAAATAAAATTCTTTTTAGAAACAAATTTTTTTAGTGACAACCTGGCAAATTGAGTAATACAAATTTCATACTCAAAAATTTACTAAAATTATTGATTAAAATGATGAAAATTTTGATGAATAACTGCTGATAAAAATCTGTTGACTTTTTTATTTTACTTATGGTAAATTAATTAAAAGGAAAAAAAAGTCAAAATATATTAAATATGTGATGATCTTATAATTGTGTCGAGCGCTATATGAGTAATGTAGACAATTGAATTTAAGTAAGAGAGTGTACTTTACTATTAAAGGGCTTAAATTTAAAAATAAATACCCATTCTATACACTCTCGCGAATAAACACACACACACACAGTCGACTAGAGCTCCTCCGACAACTATGACAACATAAAAAAAAGGAAAGTATACCACTGCTGTATAAGGTGTAATAAATTCTTTCATTTATGTGTGATTTAATGCATTATTGAGGTTGAACGTCGCGACTTCAAGACCAATGTTGACGCCGCCGGCTGGGCACTCACTAAAAACGCCATAAATCATTGTTCATTGGCTTTGTCGGGCACTTAATTGATTTGATGATTATTGAATTGCACAGCGCGAATGGTATTGCAACATATGTGCAACTTGTGCGATAGCAATTAACTGTAAATTAATATTTTCGCATTGCGTTTTGAACTTCGGAATTGGGTGTGCAATGCGATAAGGTAAGCGTATGAAGAAGAAAATGCATTTATATATGTACATATGAATGTATGTTGCATATACTACTCATATATATACATATGTAGTTCTTATGAGAATTTTAAGTTTTGACAATTTTTCTTATTTCATTGAATATTGAATATTTTTAGTTAAAAGAAAGCCACACCAAATGCTTTAAAATACAATCTGAAAATGCACAGTGAAAATCCAAAATAAAAAATGATTCAAAATTTAATGAATTGTAAAGAATCTTCAAGTACAGGACTTTATTTTAAAAACATCTCCATAGAACCAAAACTTTATTCAGCTTGACAAATAGAGCGTAGAGTGGCGGTAGAGTTCCTTGATCGCAATGTGTTGGACTGTATAAAGTTTACACTGTAAGCGTTGAAAACATCAAGCAAAGCTTCACTCACGCCGATAGCTCTTTTAACACCTACATATGTATGTATGTATGTATGTATGTAGTGGAGTAGAGACTATCTTAACGAACTTATTTATAAAGGAACAATGTCCGTCACTAAGTTATTACCTCCGTTTTACTTATTGAAATACTTTATGCTATGTTCTCTGCATTACTCTAACCGAATTTTTCACAAATTTTATCTTTTAAATTTTACTAAAAAACAAATGTCAAATTTCAACATTTTTATTTGATCGAATAAATAAATTTGTAATCGTTATTTTGTGACTTAAAAATCAAGGCCAAATTATAACTGTTTAGTAAATTTGTTTTTAACTTTTATTAAATTTTCAAGCGGTTTTCAAAAATGTACTAGGAATTTGGGAGCTTGTCCTGTCGATGTCCAATAAGGTTTTATTTTTATCAAAAAAGTTGTCATTTTTGTTTTTAATTAAATTCAAATTATTTAAAATGTAAAAAAGAGGCTTAATCCCAAAACTACATGGCAGAGGGTTGCCACATGTTTACGTGAAATTTATTTTAAATTAAATAATTGAAATACATACATATATTACTATATGTACATATATTCTGTTCATAAATTAAGGCACATCCACACATTTACAAATTTGGGCACTTTATTTTTCTTTAAATGAATTAAAATTATTTTTCAACTAAAATATGTTTCAATCTCTAAGAAAAACAATAAAAATCCTTTATTAAACTATTTACAAAATGTACAATGATTTAACAAAATTTCATCAAGATTTCGAACTTTTAAAAAGAAGTTTTAAAATTTTTTTTTAATATGCAGTTTTTTGGTTCACTAAATTTTAGTCTGAGAAAGTGCTACTTTCATTAAGATACAACTTATACCTAATTTTTGACATTTTTTTTACTAACAGTTTACGCCTTTCAACGCAACATTGCAATTATTTTTTATATGAAAGGAATTGTGAAAGAGCTTCAGTAAAAAAATTGTGAAAAATCAGTGGTAATTCGTAACTAATAGAAACTTGCACTTTGTTGTACTAAAATTAAATGAGCAACATATCTGCATACCCAAAATTATTTTTTTTTAATTCGAAATTTAAATGCAATTTTGATTAATGTTTTCTACATTTTTTATCAAACTTTAAAAATTAATATTTGTTAGAGAATTAACGATTTTTAAATCGAAAAGTTATTTAAATACATAATTGGAAGAAATATAAAAAAACCTTTGTTTGAAAATATATAAAAGATAGAGTGTTGCAAACCATATAAAATATTAAACCTAATGAAATTATACTTAATAAAATGAAATGTAAAATAAGCATATCAAACGATAAATTTTTCATAAAGCTTTATGAATAAATATTGTAAATACTATTGCGAATGGCTTGAAAAGGCTTTATTAATAAATTACATCGAAAAAAGCTGCCTTTAGCTTTAATATTACATATTTCCTTGAATAAAGAGGTCAAATAGTAATTGGTATATATATGTATGCATTACAATATGATAGTTTAAAATCATAATTCGAAAATATTTGAAGGAATACAAAATTTGTTCATTGTATATCTGCAAAAAATTGTGTGTCTAATCTCTAAAGAGAGTATTCCGGGATTTGTCTCTATCGGGTACAACTGGGCATTAATTAGTCGCAAACAAGTCTCAAAAGCATATAATTGTAGATTAGTGCTGTATTAATATCTTTTGAATGTAATACCATAAACGATGCATTGATATATGTATGTAGGTACACACTTAAGCAACGAAAGCGCGGAGATCGTTGGCATAGCAACCCTCGAGTGGCCGGTTCGATATTCACTCGAAGCTATGCTTTTTATTTTTGTTTTTTTAAATAGACTGGTCCTCATTTATACCCATTCGATTATAAAAGAACACAATTAGTCTCTTCATAGGACATGCTCGAACAGAAGGGAACAGTTCATTTCATGTAGAGAGTTCAGAGCTTGGCCGAACTTCGCCTACCATTTGTGGTGTGCGTCTTTATATTATAGCACAAATGGAGAGACCTACAGTTTTATGGCGACTCTGAACGGCCGACGCATTTTATGAGAAGCTTTTTCATGACAGAAATACCCTCGGAGGAGGTTTGTTATTGCCTGCCGAGGGGTAACCGCTAATAGAAAAAAACTTTTCTATAATTAAGATTTTACTTGCCTCGGCTAAGGTTCGAAACTCGAACTCAGCGGCATATCGAATTATAGCAGGCACTGCTACCCACTCGACCACAGCGGCCACTCGCATGTTCCCTTTTTTGTCTCTTCCCTGCAAAAAAATTGTGCGACTAATCTCTAAAGAGAGTATTTCGGGATTAGTGTCATTCGTGTACAATTGGGTATTAATTAGTTGCTAACAAGTCTCAAACGGGTAAAGTTCTAGATTAGTCCTATATTCACCTTTTTCGGGTATAATAAAGGATGAATTGATATATGTAGATTTAGACAACAAAGTTTCATGAGCGTCTTTGGCATGTAAACAGAGCATTCGCTTAGCAACCCTCGGGAAGCTGGTTCGTTTCTTACTCGAAGCAAAGATTTATATTTTTGTTTTTTTAAACAAACTGGCCGCGTGTTCCTTTGCGACTATTCCCGGACTCATCCTAGAATAATCGCATTTTTTTGCAGGGATTTTAAATTACAAAATTTACAACATTAAAATAAAAAACAGCGATAAATATTATTTTTACATTGTAAAGCCAGAAGTGCCGCCGAGAGTATTAAGTTTAAAGAATAGTAAATGTATAGTTTAAGCTCTATCATACATACATATAAACCTTTAACAAACATAAAAGGCTTTTTAAAACAACATCCCACTAAATAATATTATAATTTTTATTCTAATTGTTTGGGTATCGAAACAGGTTTTTAGAAATTGCTTTGCATAGGATAATCTAAAATAACTGTACCCTAGCCTGCACCTTAAATTACAATATTTACTACTTTAACACAATATCTACATAGATAAATATTTTCCGAACTCATTTAAATTTATTCACTTTTATACCCGCCACGCATACATTCAACTCGTCATTTATTTCAATTTCATTTAATCAGAGCTTATAACAAATCGCTTACATAATCATAAACAAAAACAAAATTTAAACATTTCACTAATTTGTATTACATACAACTACCGTTCGTGTGTGTTTTTGTTGCAACTCCAACTCACCGCTACTCGTGCTCTTGCAGTCATCGAATGGGTCAAATGCATAAATCAAAAACATGTCGCACACATTGATTACACTCAATTCGCATCAATCGCTTAAATAGCACAGCGTTTATCTGCGGTTGTGTGCGTGCGTTCGTGTGCGTGCTTGTGTGTGTGTGTGTGTGTTAGTGCGTAAAAGTGCTACTGTTCTAATGTGACGAGAGTGCATAGTGGCATGACAGGTCCTGGCATTTAATTAAAAGCGCTAAACGAGATAAATTACGCAGTGACTAATGCGAAAAATCCGCTGAAAAAGTGGCCAGTGAGTGAAATGGCCAATTCAGTTGGTGACTTTAGTGTCGTTCAGGTTTGTATACGCCAAGTAGTGGTGTGACAGTGTGTGTGTGTGTTGCTGTGTGATGTTTGTGTATTGTGGTACAAAACCGCAAATTTATGTGAAAATTTTAATTAAAATTAAAAATAATTTATCAAAGGGCAGTGCGAGTCGGCTGAAGTGAGGCAGGCGGCCAGTTTTGTGGGCGATAGCAAATGGTCAGAACGTCATTGTTGGACAAATTGACAGATGGAGATATGGACTAACGGCAACACAAACAACATCAATAGCCAACAGCCAACAGCCAACAAAAATGACAGCCGTGACTCTCTGCGTGCGGTTGCAATGGCTGCTCGACTTTGTTGGCTACAGATTTAGCAATGGCGGCGCGGCGGTCGGAGCGTAAAGACCTTTGCCAACGACAGTTTACGCTGACACCCGCATCAGCAGGTCAGTGCCGGTTTACAAAGGATAAACGTTTAATAAATTTACAACTTGTATCTATGTATGTGTTTAATATGTACATACATACATACATTTATATATGTATATACATATGTCGTATTTGTTTGTATTTGGTTTAAAAGCAATAACATTCGCTGTAGTTGAGAAGCGGGTGCTGCGATATGCGCCCTTGCATTTGTGTGGGTGTCTCTTAATGTATGGTCGCTGATAACGCGTCAACATTGCCGAATAAACATACAAGTTAATATGTATGTATGTAGATGCATATACACGTTCATATAAATTCATTATAGATAATAAAAATGACATAACTCAAATAGGAATCTGGTGCAAATATTTTATTTTTATTTAAATTGTAGACCTTTCCAGCAAAAAATATCATTTTATACGTTTCTGAGGTCGCTTCATATTGTGTCTTACGCAGAGATTGTGTAATTTTAAGTTCAGAAATTTGCTAATTTTCTTTTAATTTCTTTAAATTTACACTTTTACAAGTTTTTTTGTTCAAAATTCTTAAAAGCTTAGCAACGATCCACTTCAAGTTGCGCGAACGAAGAGTGTCGCCGTAGTCAAAATATGAGCTTCTCCACCAAAGGAGAAATAAAGCAATAAAGAAAAATAGGAAATATTGGGTGCATATTAAAATTAATTTTAGTTATTACTTCGAAAGAATACAATGAAGATGAATGTCAATTCACGTGTGTCAATAGTTACATTAATTTGGAAAAATTGTATTATTAAAACAACGTCATTAATTTTTTTTGTAGCGCAATCGCGTGGTTGGAGTTTTCATAATTCAAAATATTTTGTGAAACAAAATTCTTTACTTAACTATTTTTTTTATATTGAGCTTTGAGTTTGTTGTAATAAAGGCAAATTTCTTAAAGTAAAACATGTTACAGCCGGTTTTAAAGTACAAATACTTTATTTTGACTATAAATTCGCACAAATATCACAATAATTCATCAATTTACCTTTTATAAAAATTTATTTGAGTTATTTTTATTGAAATTAATTGAGTACATGGAATGCATTGGATTTGGTAAAAACCCTGATTTACAATTTTTGTCAACCTCGGATGGGTTCATCACTTTTAACATTTGGACTGTTTAAAGATTATTCGCGAGGTAGATAATTGTTACGAATTGTTATGAATTATCAATATTTTTGTCAAATCGCGTCCGTGCTATCCAAAAAAACTTCAAAGAAGGGGAAATTGAGAGATCAAAATGACTCTTCATATTGAAGGGAAGTAGCAAATTCTTTTAATTAAATTTTTGCCAACAAGAATTTGCAGCTGAGATTAGTAGAATATTTCAGGAAAACATTTGGATTCAATTAAGAATTCAATCAGCTGTTCGTAAAACTTGCAATTTTAACGAAAATTCTTAGAAATATTGTTTCTGAATAATTCTTGCTGGACTTTTAGATTAACGAACCAAATACCTGCTTAGGTAACTTGAAATCGCCCGCCTACTGTAGCTGTCAAGATGCATCACCGAGACCGAGAACCGAACGGCAAAATGCTTGCTGCGACGAGTACGAGTGCGACAAATGCTGCATGCGTCAAGCGTCGCCCATGATTTGTGCCCCGTTTGGATGACCTTGATACAATTTTCACAATAATTTACACTATAAAAATGGACAGTTGACTGAAAATTAAAGTTAACTCTTCACTGTGAGTACGTCATTTAACCGACTTTCATTTATTTTTTAAATTATTTTTTTACGCGATAAGGATAACAATAATTATAGCGAAAAACCTATTCTTTGAGGAAACTATATTATTTCCCTACATGGTATTGATATTCAAATTATAATGCCTCAGTACCTCAATAAAATCCAATTTTATGAGAATTTTTTTTTTTTTTGAAAAATCACAATTTCCACCACTGGAGTGTGTTAAAAACGTTTTAAGCGTGTGAATAAGAAGTGATGTAATAAAATTGTTACCAAAAAAATTACCTTCGATTGTCATTTTAACAATTTCCATTTAGCATACAATTTTCGCTTATGAATATCTCTAAATGTACTTTTATCCAGGACCAAAGTAAAATCTCTTAGCGGATGTCCGTTATATTTTACAATTACTCCTGCAATTCGGTTTTTATTTCGGTTTTAACCTTACTTTGCATTCAAGTGTTGCATCTATGGTTTGTTCATCTGTTTTCTTAACCAAAGCACAACAAATGTGAACTTCCTTCAAAGTTTTATGAAAAAGCGAAGAGGTCACAAAAGTCAAAGCTATTTACATTATCAAATTTTTCCATTATATAGTTATGCTTATTTTCAATGACAATTGTATTTAAAACATACTTACACATGAACATATACATATATGTATATATATACAAGCGTGTTCATACATCTGTATGTATTCAGCCTTGCTCGCGTGTGCATGCCCTTCAAAGGACGGCACTAAAGTGCCAACAACACTACTTGCTATACCAGAAACAATGGCAATAACTGTAATTATTGCGTATGATAACAGCAGTCACAGCGACAGTAATGGCAACACTACGAGTACAATGGCGCTGCCAACAATAGGGTCAACCGAAAGCCCCCAAAAAAAACAAAAGTATACAATCAAACAAAAACAAAAAAAATATATATGTATATATGTATGTTAGTGTATGTGTACAATATGCTGAATGAGAAAATTTGCATTTTTCGAATTGTTGTTGTTGTTAAGGCTGCAAAAATGGAGCGGCGAGATATCGGTAGTGACAATGTTGGTACAACTACGAGTACAGCGCTTACTAGGCACACCAAAGACCACGTTGTTGTCTGGTTACCAGAACAACAGTGTTGTATGTAAATCGTTTTGTGCTTATGTTTGCATTTGTTAATACTCGTATATAATTGCAACTATGTTACCAGCTTCGCCAATACTCTGTATGTTGGAAGTCAGTGGTGGTGTAGACCCACGCATTCACAAATAATGTGACGTAAATGTTATATTGACAAATCGCAGCAAAAATGCATTTCAGATATAAATTACACAATTGGATCTTGTGCGGAATAAAGGCGACAATAACTTTTATATCAAGATGTACTTCTCAAAGCCAACGAGTTTCTTTCTACTATTTGCGTATCTCAATCATTTCATAAATTAATAAGCATATATGTATATCGAATAGCTAAAATGACATACCTTGACTTGAGGACTTGACCAAGCTTTGCGGAGTTTTTTTGTTTTTAAACAGTTAACATTGTTTCAGATTGACTAACCTTATTCATAATGCAATGTACTAGTAGAATTCGGTCAGAACTGATTTATCCTTATTTTAGTTCATAGTACGCATACTCATCAGTCGCAAAGTTATTAAATTACTCGCAAAGTATATGTTTTCTCTTTAATGAGTTATATGCCCGATTTCAGTAACTTGGTATCATCTCAAGTCTCAAAATGAGCTTGAGATTATTGCTTTTCCTAGAGTTTACGCTTTTTTCTTTTGTCACAATGTAGAGACTTTATTTTGAAACTTGAGGCCATATTTTGAAACTAATGAATCCCAACTGGTCTAAAATTGTGACGTATACTTAATGATATTCTGATCATTTGTTGTTGTTGTTGCTTTCGACAAGGTGAGATTGAGTTGTATTGAGATGTTATTTATCTGAACCTACATATGTATATTAATATTTAGAATTGTCTTAATTTTGTAAAACGTACGAATTATACTTACAACAGTTGATCTAAATGTCAGCGATCGGCATCAGCAATTGGCTTAGTGGTATGTCCTTTGTCTCGTAAGAGTTGGCAGACATCAAAGGGAGTTGCAAACGTTAAGCATTTTAAGCTTTTTTCGTGTTTTTGTGTGCTTTGCGTATTCACATTTTATGATGTTAGATAACAATGCATTACCTCCGTCTCTATTATATACAGGGTGATGGCTTTTAGATGATTATAAACTCTTTCAGTATAGTTTTAATTATCATAATTTAAGTGGGTTGCAATAAATTTTTTTTTAAATGAAAGAAAGAACTGCAGTTTTTTATACTCGGTTGAATTTACGATACAGTTTGAGTAGTTAAAATTTGTGTAACGATATCAATATTAATAATTGCTAGCAGGAACGATATCGATATTAACTGTAATGACTTTTTGATACAAATTACGATTTATTACATTCTGGACTGTCATGAAAATTTAAACTTTTTTCTTCTGTAGGCACAAGTAGGTATGTAAGTGTCTACAGTAGTGGACACGAATTTAGCACCCGACGCTTTGAGCTGCACAAAATCGTACCTACCGCGGGAGCTATTCTGAAAATAGTGGAGTTACATAAATGTTTCTCAAACAATACACCCTCGTTCTAATACGAGCGAGTTATCATCAACTTTTACCAAAAATACTAAATTTATATATATGTACATATATATTAAACAATTCTATTTGAAATGTTAGAAACTTTAATGGTAATTTTTTTATTAAAAATTTTTTTAAGTATTTTCAAAATTTTTAAATCAGATTTTTATAATTTTAGCCTTGTTTATGAAAAAAAACCCCAATTTTTTTTTAATGTTTATGGGTATAAATTTGTAAAGTCATGTTACTAATTATAAGGCCACCACTGTAATATTAAGTAAATTTTAACATAAAAAATATAATCACTAGCAAACATTTTAACTCAAAATCGATTAATCGATTCGTTGTGGGACATTTTTTTAAACTTAAAATTATAAACTTACACCCAAATTCATATAAAATAAAATTATAATAAAAGGTTTCTAAAGTAACATTTTCATTCAAATTTAATTACTTACGAGTATGAAGTGTTTAAAATTGAACTCTAAAATTGCTTGCTGCTTGTCACCATATTTATGTAATAAGTTTTTGGATTCTAGAATCATGCCAAATAGTTTTACAAAATCGAAATTAAATAAGTTTAGCAATGAAATTGGCAGCCCTTAAGGTTTAACTGATGCTGAAGGTTTGTCCCTTAACACGTCACCGATTTAATTTCATATTTCTTTTATTTCAACCAATTTATGGTAGTCTAATATGTCACCCTGTAAGCATGGCGCAAAGCGCCAAGGCATTTAGAAGCTTGAAGTGGCATTAAGCAACTTTGCGGCGGAAATGTTTGCTAAAAGCTAAGGAATAGCAGCAAGTTGTTTTCAGTTTTCGTTGGCAAAATTGGCTACAATAATATTGAGAAGTACGTACGTGTGTATATACATATTAATATGGCGGATCTGCCTAACGAAGTAGATAACTTGTTTCACACTCACATGACCAAATGTATATTTTCTATTGTTTTTGATTTCATGCCATAATAGTTTAAGTCTACACATGTGCACATAAGCAAGTTGGTATGCAGATACTCGTATAAAAAATAAAGAGTTCCATTTGTTAGCGGAAGTGAAACATTTCAGTCATCGAATATTAACAACGTCACCAGTGCAACTGGCAAAAATATGCGAGAGTAAAAACACATAATAAAAGTCAAAATTAAATACAACAACAACTGGCATACCAACATTACGAGACACAAACAAATTACTCCATCAAAGGCGAGCAAATTTCTTCAAATTCAGAACGGAAGTGCACCACTTCTCTTCGCTTACAAAAAAAAAAAAAAGGCGCAAAAGCGCAAATGAAAAACACTCAAACGATAACAACAACCAACCACACTATCAATTCATTTGGAAACTGGGTGAATAGCAAGAAAACATAGCGCAAAGTTTAAAAATAATACAATTCATCTTCATCCCCAAACACTGCATGCGCTCATCACCTTCCGCAGCCGCGTTCTCCAACATTTCACAGCTCGATGGAAGCTTTTGCAACAAATGTGGCTCGACGGCAAGGAGCATTCAAGATTCCACTGAGACAGAATTTTACAAGTCATCACATACTTCCGATTGTAATTTATGTGACACGTTACATCAATAGATCAGTGCCGCACAGCCAGAGGCGATGAGTTGAAGGAAATCGAGTGCTTTTACTGGTCGCTTAGTGGCACCACAGGGTTGCCCATAGTGCTGGCAAAGCTTTCAGCGTTCTGGTTTTTGGAGTTTGGGGCATTGCGTGTGGCGCGTGGTGGTTTTTTATTTTACTTGTTTTTTTTTTTTTTGTTTGTAGTGATACGAGTACTCGTTGGCTGTGTTTTTCTTTTGTCACTTGCGTATTGATGCCGGTGTGCGGCACGGTTTCGCAGAAGTTTTTTGTGTTTTTTTTTTTTAAAAGGTGATCATTCAATGTTCGTTCTACGTAAACGAGCTACCTCAATGAATTGTTGCACATTTTTCTCGAATGCCAATAACCCTCTGGTCAATATACTCGTACTTTACTCGTTAAAATTCCTTGCTCATTCTAGTTGCATTTTGAGAATGTGAAATAATGTCTGTGCACGCATTTGTGGTGAGTGACACTGATACATTCGCGCTGAAGTTTTCTTTTAAAGGGGAATCGATAAATGAAATGGTTGCTATTGATTGGACAACAGTTTGCACTTTATGAAAACATGCTTGGCATTACTGGAGGGTGATAGCACGTGTGAGAATGTAGTGATGAGGGAATGCTTGTTGAAGATTGCACCTACAAACATAATTTAATTACATAAATTTCGTTTTTCAGACATACTCTCATAAGCATTAAGTTTTAAAAAAAGTTTTATAAAATGTTAATGTTTCGTCAACACAGGTAAATTATGACATTTCGCGCTACTAGATGCAATAACTAAAATCATTAACATTTTTTAACCTTTTTTTTTGTAATTAATGTCATTTATGTTCTCAGATTTCTATTTGCAGTTCTTGTTTGCATAATAATATCAAATGAACAATTTTGTTTTACAATCCATTTAATATAGATAAAGAAATATATTTTAATTTTACCCAAAAAAACAAAATACCTCGTGATAACATACGAAAAAAGGTAATACTGCTCTGCTTACTAACTTTAAAAGGTAACAAATAATTATTTAATATTAAACTAAAAATTTATGACATAAAACTGCCTCTATCAAAAAAACCTAAATTTGCTAACGCCGCTTTGAATATTCACAATTGAGTAATTGTAAAAAAATCTAATTTTCTGTGTAAAAGTTGTGTTGGAAACTACTTAATTTTTGTATAATATTTTTTTTCTATTTATAAGAAATACGAGTCCAATGCGAAAAAAATGCGGACACAGATCTCCTTTTCAAGTCTCACTTCTGATTGTAAATAAAAAACAAATTGGTGTTTATTCATGAACCAGATCATTCTTTAGCAAAAAGTGTATTTTTAAGGGGAGAGAGAGAGAGATAGACGAAAAGCTTTGATATCTCCACAGAACGGGGAAATCCGCAAAATAAAGATATTTAATAAAACTCGCCTTCACTTTACATTAGCACTCCGCAATTTGCAATCAAATGCAGTGAAGTTTCATCACATTCTCCGCACATTCTGTCGGTCGACTCCGATGCACGCGGCTTACATACATACTTTGATTTCTTTTAAAATGGATATATTAAAAATATTATAAATATTATAGCGATGGTGTGAAATGAATTGTTGATTTTTACACTTAATGTGTCAAATTAAGTACCTAAGGTGCCGTCCAAGCTATTTCAAAACAAATAAAGCAAACGCATACGAATATATTCATTCGTACATATCAGCCCACTTGCATTATAACAAATATAAATCCTGAGTACTGAGCTTAGAAACCTGCGCTCTCAAGTTGAATTACATTTGTGCAGAGCATATAAGTTTCAATACTTTTCCAACCCCTTTTTGTATGAGCATATACATTCATACTCGAATATACATGCATGCATATATACATATACACAACAAACCCCTTTTGCAAATAAAAAAAAACAGTTAATTATATGTTTGTATACAATCATCATATTTTATTCAATGCACTCAAACCAATCAGAAATGAATGTGCAACCACTTGTTATTGTCCTTGTAATTATTTGCGTCGATGAAGTAGGCACACTTGCTTTGGTACTTTTGTATAGATCAATCCTCAAAATACATCCAAGCGTGAGATTTTTAAGCATTTTATTCACAAATAAAGGGGTTAATTGATAAAAATTGAGTAGCTCAATATTTTAATCGGCAATTTATATTACAAATTTAATAAATTTAATTCCACTGAAAGTGTGACACATATTTTGTGATTTAAAAAATTTCTCAAATATGACTCAATCGGAAGATATTTTAAAGAGCGCAAAAGAAAAAAATCTTTAAATTTTTTTTACCAAAATTTAAAACTGCACAGTAATCTGCGGTGATGACTTTAAGTTTTCTGTGCGGGAAATTCATGTGTACGAGGGTGGTTTGGTAAGTCTGGGGCTTTCAAATGAACTATCAGGTGGAATTTGTATTAATTTAAAGCATACAAAAGTTGCTGAATGTTTTCAATTTTAGTAGCATAAAGTCCTAGTTTTCCGTGGTTTCAATTTATCGTTAATTGTTGACAATTTTTTTTACAAAAGTTCTTCCGCAATATCTCGATTTATACGTTTGGAAGAAATTGTGGAAGAGCCTTGGAAAATAAATCTCAAAATTAGACGACAATTTGTAGTGAATTAAAATTTGCTCTTTCTCGAACTAAAATTGCATGGGCTACAAAACTGCAAACTCAAAATTGTTTGTAAGAAACAAAAAAATTATTGTTTGAAACTTTGTTCTAGAAAATTGTTTGTAAGAAACGAAAAATTTCTTTGTATGCAAGTTTGTTGAATTTTTTAAAATGAATAATCTATTTGAAGCAAAGCTACTTAAGTTCTGATTTGAAAATACTCTGTACGATAATTGAAAAATAATAAATATTAACTAAAAGAATTTGAAATGTGTATATGTGGTGAATTTGTTACTAGTATGTGATAGGTTAAATAGTTGGAAAATTGCTAAAAAATTTTTGGCCAGCATAAATTTGCCAACAAGAAGACTGCTGATCAAAAACAGATGAATGCAATTGGGATAAATAAGAAGTTTTTGTTTAAGAATTTAAAAAATGAAAATTATAAAATATGAGTGTTAAACATACAAGAAGCAAGTAATTATTAATAAATTTCCGTTGTAGAATGTTTCAAGAAAACACTAATGCAATTTTTTCCATTTTGCATATTTGTATGCGTGACAAGAAATCAATCAGCTGTGCGTTGAACTTGCAAGTTTCTGCAAATTTTACGTTCGCGTACAATTTCAGATAATTTTCTTTTTGCAAGAGAACATAAGACATTTTCCCGGAATTTTTCTGTTGAATATTTTCTGTTGGAGATTTTAAACGAACGTACCTATTTAATTTCAGTAATACAATAAAGTTTTGCTGTCATACGGCGATTTCGTTTGTTATTTGAATGCGCCATTATGAACGCATTAAAATACATTTACGAGTACATACGTACTCGTATATGTAAAAATGCATATTAATCGGTTATCTATCTGCCCATGAGAACAACGACACTAATACACACACTTAAACACCACTTTAACTTAACAACCATAGATTTATTTATGCGTATCGAAATAACCAATAATTTGCTTCAAGTATATCACATTACACTCGAACTATAAAAACCACTCTTAATTTTACATCAAAAATTGAATAATAGCAATAAAAATGTAAACAGATTTTTAATACAGATTTTTACACTATCGTTTATGCCCATTTATGAAAACATCAAAATGTTAACGCAATAAATGTCGTAATCATGCGAAATCAATTAGTAGAAAAACGTTTGTGGTTGTGTTGCGTAGATGAGCAATGAATGAAAGGGAAATGGTTAAAAATTGATATAGATATACTCGTATAGTGAAATAAAGTAAAGATAATACCCCATACTTTGTCAAAATATAGTCAAAAATTCGTTGGCTATGCTTTCAGTGGTACCGTTTATGGTAGCGTGTGCTTCCGTTACAATTGAATAATTTATGTTTCTTTTATGAATGTTAATATTTCTAGATGCAGCTCCGCCTGCATGAGCCTTCCGTTCCCCTTTGAATATTTAAATTGAAGGTTTGAGTTCAGCAAGTACCATTCAACAATTCTTTGTGGTCCTTTTATTTGCTGTTACAAATCAAAAACTTTTCTTTCTTTCATATACTCGTATGTAACAGGCACTCAGATATAAACACTTGCATGCGCATGATTTTGCTTTAGAGGACGCTCTTGAAGATGATTTTGCATAGACGCAAGTACATAAGTGAAAAAGCACATATTTGTTCATATTCGTTTGCGAGAAATTTAATGCGTTTAAGGAGTAGAAACGCAATCAAAGATGAAAAATCAACAGAGTACAATAAAATATATTTTTTCAAGTACTTAAACTTCAAGTACGAATATATAAATTACATTACATTTTACATACATACACAAGTACATACGTACGTACTACAGCCGTTCAATCATTTTGCGCGTTTAGTTGGGCTATTCATAAAAGGAGACAATTTTGAAAATTCAAACTTTACATATTTTAGTTTTTCTTTCTCTGCAAGATGCAAAATAGTAATATCAAAATTTTACTTTAAGCTTTAAAAATTGTATAATTCTACAACTCTATAAAACGTTACGACACACATAATTCATTGCTTTTATAATGGCTGGAAGTAGCTTTGGTTAGCAAACTCGAACTATTTATTGTAATTTGTTAAAAAACTTTGAAATAATTCTCAAAACTCAAAAAATTTATGTTTTAGCCAACTGCAACTTTCAAAATAAACTATACGTCATTTTCGAAGCGCATACATTTTCTAAAAAAGTCAACTATAAACAAAGCCTTGGAGCAGTTATAAGTAAGATGCTTTTTATTTTGAGTTTTGTGCAATCACTTAATTTTCTTTTTGAGATGGTACACAAATTTTGTGGTAAAATGTTTATTTTTGTCCTTGAAAGACATCTTATTCTAAATTTTTGATACTCCGTGATTCTTTGCCAAATTTTGTTAAAACACTATTCGGTTAAGGCTTTGTGCCATTTTCAGTGTCTTTTTTCATTCTGATTAGTTCAATTTTTTTTTGGAACAAACAACGACATTGAAGATGCCTCAGCGCCGAAACTGGTTTGTTTCAAAATCAAACAAAACAAAATATGAATGCAAATCGTTCCTATACAAATCTAATTTCTGTCGGAAAATTAAGAGAATATCAACAAAGAATTTTGATACTTCTTTTGTTCAAGAACCTATAAAACAAATAATTTCCCAAAAATGTTCCTAAAAACATGTATTTAAATTAATAACGCTTTCTTTTCTCAAAAAAAAGTTGCCACGTTCGTTTTTCTCAGCCCTTTTAAGGCGTTGGGTGTCCATTTTCCACTTCATTGGACTCCTACCAATCAAAGTCGCAACAATTTCTACTACTAAAATCATTTTTCAGAATGACAGATAGCCTATTGCAAAATTTACTCTGGCAACTAGGGCCACATTTTTTTCGAGAAAAGAAAAAGTTGAACTAATTTAAAGAGAACTAAAAAACTAAAAAAAGCAAGATACTAAAATGTTAAATACCTAAGAAAAAACCAGCCATTTTAATTGTAAGTCGCTAAAAAATAATAGAAAACAATTTCGATAATTGACTTAATTGATTTTTAGTGTTTCTTGAATCTTAAAATTTTTTCTAGTAAAGAAGAACTAAATGATAAAATATTTCTTATAAACCATTTTGAAATTTGGTGGTGCACATGGTTTCATTTTTTTAGGAATACATTTGTAGCGTACTCTTTTTTAAACGACTCTGATCTAAAAATTAAAAATTATGATTAAATATGAAAATGTTGGCTGTTTGTTAGCTTAAACACCACTGAGATGATGGAAAACGAAATAGAGAGTGCGGTCTACCTTCTTTCGGAACTTATGTATGTTGTTAGTATGTAGGCACAACAGAGCGTATGAGTTATATTTTAACTTTTTTAAGCAACAACAGTTTCTTTTTTAATAGTAGAAGTTATAGTACTATTTTGAAAATCTCCCCATTTTCTCTTCAGACTTCTTTTTATTAAATTTATAAATGAATAATAATTCAAAATTTTATTAAGCTCGAGGCCAGTGTGTGGAAAAATGTTGTAAAAAAAATCGTAAATTTCGTTTTAAAAATTGGTTCGAAAACATCAAGCGAAAAATTTGGGAATCTGGTGTAAATACGAATATTTTGAGGTTTAAACTCGCATTTTGAGGACTTAAAAAATGTATAATATACCAAAAGGCATTTATAATCATAATAGTTAGAAACAAAAACTTTAGTTGCAAAACCAAAGAACATAAATGTATAAGAATGGACAACACGTTATTATTAGCAACGAGTGAATCTCCAGGGGCATGCTTTCTTACTCTAGCCAATCAAAAAATTCATTTGAGCAAAAGAGAAAGCATGCCCCTGGAGATTCACTCGTTGCTAAAAGTAACGTGTTGTCCCTTCTTATACATTTATGTTCTTTGGCAAAACCTGAAACAAATTCTGATGAAATAGTACTATAACTTCTACCGCTTTGAGTATTTTTTGATTTTTCCTTATAATTTTCTCAAGAAACTAATCGGCCTTAAAGCTCAAATTTAATTAAATAAAATAGTTTTAAGGTCCAACAATAACAAAAAATCGCTTTATAAATGAAAGTTTTATTAATAAGTCTACTTCAACGTCTAATAAATATGTATAGTTCCAAAACATAGGACCATAGATAACAAAATACCTCCGAAACTTTGATTCAAATCTAGTGTATTTTAGAGGCAAGTAAGAGCAACGGAAACGTCTATTTTATATACATAACATGTATACATAGGTATATACATACATACATATATAATTTAACTAAAATAATATATTGAAAACAGCTGCTGAGTATTCATGTCTTCGAATTTTTTCCGTAGAGCAGGTTCAAAGATTGAAGCATCTATAAAAAATATTTGTATAAAAATAATTATTTTAATTATTTCTGTTTTTTTTTGTAAAATATTAGAAAAGTGTTTATCTCTTCTTATATAATTGACTTATATTTAATTTTCCTTTTTTTTTTTTGTTGCTGCAATTACTAGTCAAGGGCTACAACAACGGACAGTTGCCAGATTTTATTGCCAGTAAAACTTATGATTGTGTGTGCATTTCATGAATAGCATACAAAATTAAGTTTCATACCTACATACCTACATGTGTATTAAATACATATGTAAACGAGTATGTTTCTTAGTTTGTAGTGTCGGTGATAAGAAAGAGTAAACTCGAACGTGACGTGAATGCAAAATTGCCCAGTAGAGGCCAGTAAAGAACGGTCTGTAAATGGCGCAAACATGTTTTTTAACACTACAACTGGCCTTGCTAAAATAGCACATATTTATATAATCGTATGTATGTATGCACATGCAAATAAAAAAACAAATATTTATAAATGCGATACTGTTAGTTGAGAGCTTTTAATATTCCAGCTAAAAATCACGTGCTGGACTATAAACTTGCACATATTTCTAATTCCTGCCACTTAAAAATTGTACATCTTCTGTGCAGCAGAAGAGAAGATGCGTGTGTTTGCGCAAAACCAAACAAAAAGAAATACAAAATTTAAAACACACACCAAAATAAGCACAGACCAGTAAAAATATATATACAATTTACTTGTGTACACACAGGCCAAAATCCTTTTTTTCCCTCCCACATGTTTGCCTCAAATGCGTGTTTAAGTGTGTGTGTGTGTGTGTAAAAATGTTGCTAATAAATTTGTGGACACTTTGTACGTGTGATAGGAATAATTCTAGCTTTATTAAAACATGACATCTCAAAGTTGTCCCGCTCTCCAAACTGATTCTTCCAATGTTAAGCTTCGGTGACTGTCCTTCACCGGAACTTGTAGTGGCAAATTTGTTGCTGGTGTAAGCTTGCAACTGTCTGTTTTCGTATGCGGTGTAATCGACATGTTACAAAATATAATTTAGTTGATATATGTACACATCTTCAACTCTATCGGTTGGCGTGTGCTCAAGAAGATGGATTGCGGCTCGTTTATTTTGTGTTTTATCAGAAATTGTATGATATTTAAAGTGTTGGCGTACAGCTTCGTTCAAATGAAACTATTAACTTCATATCAGTTTAGTTAATCGTACATTTTACTCTGAACTGTAATAAACGATATACTTTAGTACGATTATTTAACATGTTTCAACAATCTTCGAATTTTTGCCAAAAACTTTTTTTTAAGGATTTTGCTATTCCGTAAATGTTTTTTTGGCTACATTCGTTATCGCAAATTCAGCTGTTGTTGTTAAGCTGTCGACATTTACTTTTGGGTCGTTAAAAATAAATTTAACGATCGCTAGTGTGAATGAAAAACCGCAATTGTTCTTCTATCAGTTAGTGTTACTTCAAGAGAGGTCGCTTCAGGTTGATGGAAAAATTAACATACATTTTTTAAGTGCAATAATAATATTTGTAGTGACACAAATGCACTAAATTCGGCAATTGATTTTTAAATAATTAAAATAAAGTTTAATCTCTAATAAAAACTATAATAAATATTTGGAACAAAACAAAATTTTTGAATATTTTTTAAATATTAAAATTTTTTCAGCTATGTTTTTACAAACCCTTAACAATTTTAGTTTATAAAATTGCAATTTTAAATTGTCTAGCTACCATTATTTTTTTATTTTAATTGCTTTTTGCCGAGCGTGTTGCGTTTTTCTTTAGTTTATGGGAGTAGGCCAACTTGAGTTTTTTAAAGAATCGTTTTGTTTTCTATTAGCTAAAATGCTTCCTTATAGACCCGAGCTTAAGGAAAGTATGAAATCATACACAATTTTGAATGGTTAAAGTTTTTGTTTTAGTTTAAACAGTAACGTTACTTCAAACACTCATAAGCATGTATAGAAACTTTATACGCGTTTTTCTCGAAACACGGTTTTTAAACGCGGTATAGGACAAATTTCAACCGATTCCGAAGATTTTTACACTCAAATGCTCGCAATACAATCCTCTTGGATCTATCGTAGACTTTTTAAATATATAAATTTCTTCTTTTCTTTTCTTACAAATAATGTAATGAAAAATATGGGTTAAAAAGTAATTTTTCCTTCATATAATTGTAATTTGGTAACAAATCCATGTAATAGCAAATTCCTACGATAGATTATAGCCCGTTCATTTCTATTGGAGAGAAAAACTCGATTGTTGCAGTTGGACGGAGATTTTGGCAGCTACAACCTGTACCAGGTATATTCGCACTGTGAGAGAGGCAATATTCACAGTACCATAATTTTCGATGTAAAGTCAAAAAAAAATAAATGTTCTAAGCAACTTCAATGTATGCACATTAAAACCTTGTCAAACGATTTGCCTCGCATTGTATACTTTCTTTGCAAAAAAAATGAATTTGAAGTAACCCCTTAAAAATAAATTTTGCTCGCGTATTATATGTAAGCTAAGACGGCAAAACAACTCTCAAAAATCAATGGTAATATCTAGCTACATGAAACTTGATTGCACTGTTATACTTAAATTAATTGTTATATTAATTTCATTACTAATAAAATTGTGTTCGTAAAGTTTATTTAATTATTATACTCCCAACATACGAGACAGCTGTTGAAGCAATAAGGGCATGTTGATTCGACTGTTGCCTCATTGGAACTATGAATTACGCCATGAAATCACCAACTAGGAGGCCACATAATGACAAACAATATCTTTTAGGCAATACGAAATTAATTCCATAATAGAACCAAGACGAATTCATAAAGGTGGCAGCAAATGTTTAAGAAAAAAAGTAAATATATTTTGTTGTTGCTTTCGGTACAGCGAATGTCAAAACCAACCAGCAAACAAATGACTTTGACATTTGCTGTACCACAGCGATAGTAAAAAAAAAATCAATTGGCTGCTTACTAAGCCACCTTACTAAATATTTTCATATTATGACACGACTATTTTCGGAGCACAATGGTGCCAGATATCTTACTATGTACATATTTGCACAAAATGCTCCGTTCTTCTTAAGATGTTATTTAAAAAAGTCAAATATGTCCACCAAATGTCAATATATTTTTTGCTCTTAAATTACTCCTAATGCCACTGACGTCAATAAACAAACATCATTACACATATAGTGGACGAACTTCATAGTTTGTTTAACAAAAAAAGTTTTGTGCTGTTTATATTTTCCATTTACGTTCTCGTTTTATATGAGATCTAATTAAGATATACTTTCGGTATTTGAAAAATTTATACTGAATTTTTTCACTATAATCGAAGCAGGATACCATTTTATTTTATTGGAGACAGTTCCTTCGCCAATTTAGGTACTGAAAAGAGCGCGGTTTTTTTTTAACTTTTTTCAAGAAAGATGTATCAGTAGCACTCACACGTCATTTGTCTTTATTTTTGACAACAGCACCTGCTACACACATTAAACTCAATTTTGATTTTAAACGGGATTTTAAAAAATTTACATTGTAAATACCCGTTTGTTTTTTACGATTTGCTGAGAATAAAATTTCAATGTGTGTAAGAAAAATTAAAATTCATAATTCGGCGTATGATTTTGGTGTTGGTGTAAGCTGCTTCTCTATCAGTCTTGATGAAAAGTCTCTACCAAAAATATGTTAATAAAAAAATAAATAACACGTAGGATAATACTGAAGATAATATACAAATCAAGAAAAATCTCTGCATTAAAAAGAAAAATAAAGAAGAAATAGCGAGTGTATTTCGATTCTCTGCTAGTCGCTGTGTACTATTATTATGAGCACAACTGTAGATGGCTGTTACATCCATCTGATTTATTTGCAGACTTCTTTGGAAGTACTCGAAGTATATGTACATATGTATGTGTGTGTATGGTACATATACGAGTATACGAAAGTTTTGTCTATTAACTATAAAGTGTGTTCTCCTTATATGGAAGCCATCTTCTTTTAATTTTCCTCTGGCAGTGCCAATATCCTCCTGGAAGCTCTATTTAAAGACCAGCGCATAAATTCAAATGAATTGTCCACTCCACCTCGAACCTTGAGCCCACATCCTTCGAATATATGCATAGTTTTTGTTTCTTGCCTCACAGTCACCTAACTAACTATTGCTACCAATATTTAGTAAGCCCAAGTACAGCCTTCATATGGTTTTTGTATGCCTGCCTGCCTACTAATATTTGTATACGTATTTTCTAAGAGGAGTTTCATCATTTGGCAGCTGGCTGGCCGTTTGTCTGTCTGCTGTTTGGCTGTTGATCTAAAATGCCGAAAGTGCATGAGAAATTGCTACCCACTGTTGACAACCATAATTTATTACTGCAACACAATTGTGTGCCAACAGCAGCAACAACAGCAACAATAACAACAACACCGACAGCGATAATGATAATCACAAGGACAACATTAGCATGTCGTCATTTTGCGTATACAAAAATTTTTTTTTTTTTTTGGTTAATACACGAAAAACACTTCTGACGGCTCGAGAACATAAAGAGGTTTTCACATTTACATTTTATTTTGTTTTTTTTTTGGTTTGCTCTTTTTCGATGCATAATTCTGTGTGTGAATAAGCATTTTTATTTGTGCTAGACTTGGCTTGCAAAGTAGTATATTTTTTTAGAACATCTGAATTGGACATTGGTCGACATATTTTTTAGTTTTTGTTTTTTGCAACGTTACGAGAGATGAGAAGAGTTTTGTATTTTTGGTTGTCTCTGTAAATTTAATTATATTTTTTTTTTAACTAAAGCCACATTGGTTGCAAGTGCAAGGTCCCAGCTTGTTCTTTAATGGCAGAATTATGTTTGTCGAAACAAAACAAAAATAATGCTTAAAGCGCAGAAATACTTCAGCGAATCGGTCTCGTTATGTTTTACATTTAAGTCTATATGTAAAACTATTTTTAATTATGGAAAATATTATCATAAGTACACGGTTTCAAACTTATGTATTCAATTTAAAAAAATTCATAAATGAGAACGAAAACTGACACTAAAGATGGCACAACGCCGAAACCGGTTTGTCTTAAAACCAAACTTGACAAGGGATGATGAAAATTCGTTCCAAAACTAATCATATCACACCCTGTTGGAAGCAACAACAACAAAAGATCAGAATAAATTATAATAATTATTGGCCTTCACTGACAAACAGTTACCTAGAACTACTTTCGGGAGAAAGAACATTGTACGCTTTTCAATAATAGAGCAATGTAGATATTCAAACTCTGTTTCGGAGCCTTCCCACAAAAAACGGAGCTGAAGCTGTTTTTCAATCCGTTGCGATACTTAAAGTGTGGCGGTATATCAAATATATATTTACACTGCATTAGTCAGTAAAATCAAGAAAGTTATAGCTAATATGCAAAACTGACTCCTGCGAAACAATCAGCTGTGTGCTGAGAAGACCTGACGAAAATCTCCCATAAACAAAGAAGGAAGAATTTAGTTCAGAGCATTTTCTATGCCGCTGTCCAGCCTTTTTATACCCGAGCGTACTTGTACACAACTTTCTTCGCATAACGGTTGTTTGTAACAGCAAAAAATAATCGAGATAGGTATAGACATACGAGTATATACGAAAATGATCGGAATAAAAAGAGAAATCGATTTAGCCCTGACTGTCCGTTCGTCCGTCCGTCTGTCCGTGGCTACAAGAATATGAGTAAAAATTGAGATATTGATTGCTCTTTGGCCATGGTAGGTTGATATTGAAAATGGTGAAGATCGGTCAATGGGGTGGTTATTGACCTCCCATATAACGGAAGTTTTTGAAAAATGTAAAAACTCCGTTTTTACGGAATCCATTAAACAAAATTGAGTGAAATTTTGTAATTTTGAGCGATATTAAACTAAGAAATTAAGTATTTATGACATATTGAAAATAGGCGTTGCCACGCCTATTTATGATACAATTTTTGTAACTCAATAACTGTGATAGGTAGCGCCACAAAATTAGATATACATATTGTCCTTGATATTACTCTTATCACAATAAACCTTTTTTTGAAATCAGACCATAACCACGCCCATCTCCCATATAACGGAAGATTTGAAAAATGCTAAAACTCCGTTTTTTCGCAATCCATTAAAGCAAATTGAATGAAATTTGATATTTGAGGAGATTTTAAGTAAAGAAACTGTATGTTTATGTAATTTTGAAAAAGAGGCGTTGCCACGCCAACTTATAAAAAAATCTCTGTATCTTAATAAGACTGTTAGGTATCGTCACAAAACTTGGTATACATGTTGACATCCTTGACAGCGGTCTTACTATGGTCAACTATTTTTGAAGTCGGACTATAACCACGACCACCTTCCATATAACTGCAGAAATTAATATATTTATATTAAATATGGTTTTTAAGAAATTTAATGTAAATTATTACTTACTACTTATGTAGCTAAATATGTATGCGAGTATATTTATAAATTAATATAAACACTACAAACTACAGCTTACAAAAAAATGTGTGTTTAAATCGTTTTTCTTTTTATGACTTACTATATCAAAACTTTTTAAACTTTAAACTTTTCATGCTATGAATTATGAGAATAACAGAATATTTCAGTCAAAATACCCACTTATGTTTCCAATTGTAATGCAACTCTATCAAACTCCGTTCAAGCAATGAATTGGACTAAAACGACGTCTACCTCTCATACGATTTCATATGAACTAAAAATGCAATATTTCAGTAACTCTAATACCAATTATTTTTCAAATTGGCTTTTATACAAATTTGGAAATGGGCGTGGCCCCGTTCATACCATAAAACATCGAGAGGATTTCGGTTTCGCCCGAATTTAGATTTTCTTTTTGGTTTTTATCTTGTACTTAAACGGTAGAATTGATTACTTCTAACAAAAAAAATTGTTTTTAACAACCAACCACCAATCAGCTGATAAATTAAAATCACCTTACTTGAATTCGCCTTGTGATTAATTCACACTATGACAATTTAGTGCGAAATTTTGCATTTTAAAATTGAGTCGTCATCTTTTGTAAGCGACTAGCAAAAGAACGTCCAACTCGCTTACGTTCCAACGCTGTTATATTTTGAATACACTTTACAACACAAGTCTCTCAAAATTAATGGTCCTTTATTAAATTTGCTAGCAAAACAAAACAAAATGAGTAATTCTTATAAGAGGCGATTTTACTTACATACGTCTGTTTTATGGCTTTTTACTTAGTTTGATGTTTAGCGCAAATTTTCCTATTTCTCTTGGTACTTTTCAATGATTATTCACAATAGCACCACTTTATCACTTTCCAACACTTTCAATGAGGTCGGCTATTTTTTAAGCGAGTTTATTTCAACCGGCTTATTTCAACTCAACTCGTTTATTTTTGTTGTTGCTTTCCACGCTATACGATAAGCTACCTTGTGTTCTTTGCAAGTCGCTTATAAAAGATGAGGCCTTTTGAAAACGATTCAGTGAAGAATGCTTCCGCTACGTATTTAATTTCATTTAATAAACAAATTTACTTTCTAATGTTATCCAAAATATATGTATATAAATTTCATTCAAACATATCTCTCCAACCCGAAATTTCAATATTGTGGAGGTGCTTTTGAAAAACAATTTCTCCTTTAACAAGCAATAAGAAGCGATTTTCGCATTAAACTTGCTAACTGCATTGTACCGCATTGCCGAAGGAATTCTCTAACATTCTTAGCAGCAACTTGGAAATTAAGTATTAAGTTAAAAGGAAATCCAAGGAAAGTGAAAAAAATATTTATTAAGTGAAAATTGAAATGGCTAAACTGCTAAGTATAAAAGTGCTGGCAATTAAAAGCAATAACTGCCGTGCTCCCCTTAAGCCTCACTCTTGCCATCCTCTCTCTCTCTGCCTCTCTGCCTCTGTCTTTCTCGCTCTATCCCTGTGTGTATCACGTACATATACGAGTATAATGCAAAAAAGTTTGGCAAAACGTTTTAAGTGCACTTCACTCCTTTGCAGCGCCGCCCACTGGCCACTACTGCTGCTGCTGCTGTTGGCAGCCTTCGAAAACTTTCCACTTGGCGGATTGTGGAAGCGTGTAAAAACATTCACTTTAATTGCAGTTTAAGTTCGTTTTTATTTCCTCTTATGGCCTCAACGTTTTCGCGTGCCTTGGCTGCTCGCTCGGCTGGTTGGCAACTCTTTTATGAAATTCTTAAGACTTTGATGTTTACAATGACCAAGAAACCAAACAGATTGCTTTGGCAGCTTTGGAAAAGTGTGTCCGAGTTTGTGTGTGTGTGTGTGTGGTTTTGCTTCTTATAATAATTTAATACAAATTTACTTACCGTAATTAATCTGAATTATAATTAGTGAATTTAAAAGAATCCGACTAAAAAGAAGTTTGACTGAGTGTGTAGTGAAATTGGGAAGAGTTTGAGGTTTGACATACAAACCAACTTTTAGCACTTGGAATTGCCATTAACGAATTATCTTTAACGAAACTTTTAAAAGTAAGTATGAGAAAAGGTCAAGTTTGTTTAATCAAATCCGAGCTGAGTTCTGTAAATTTCTAAAGCTTCGTTTTGCGTAGAAATTCTTAATTGAAAATTTTATAATTTGGATTTGACACAAAACAGTCTAATGCGTTGGAGCATGTCCAATGAAAATTTTGGTAAAAAAATAGTGTATGGATAAGTAAAATATGTATGTACAAGAGTACACAGCATATGAATTAAATCCCAACAAAATTTTTTTTTACTTATTTTTTTACCGAGGCATTTCCAGTCATTCCAGACTTCTTCGTGACTTTCGTTACTATTCATCAGAAGTATTTTATAAATAACGCCTTATTCTCTCCTGAAAAATTTATTTTTGTTGATAAATTGCAGCTATACATTAAAAAAAATGTTCAAAATTTATTTCTAAAGAACTTTTCCCGCTTATTGCCTCCATATGTATAAGTTACTGAAAGTGTGGGCTATTTTTTTGGTGCCTTAAAAAATAAAACAAATATAATATTGTCAACAGTAACATCTCACTATAACCGCCTTAGTGATTTTGTGGAACTCAACATAACATTTAATATTTATTCTTTCCGATTATTTCCATCAAAGAAGGCTTTCCTTTTTCTCTGCCACAACCAGCGGATACTTCTTTGGATAACTCAAGGGTTGAAGCGCTTTCAACCATTCAAACGATATTATCTACCAGCTGTCGGATCTTAATTCGCTACACTAGATATGTATATGTGCTTGTAAAACTCATACAACTCATGCTTCCATCGCTTCTTCATCGATTTTGGCTAAGGTAGAACGAATAGCGCGTTTGTCAATGCCAATGTTGGCAATGCTATCCGCATACGCTAGCAGTGCACACTCTTATAAAATACTATGTCTAAAGTCGCACGATAAACAATGAGCTCTCTTTGAACCGCATTCTAACGAAAAATGAGTCCCACTTCTTTCCTTATCGCACGTTATCGCTACTTAGAGCTCGAGTTGCTACCGATCGTAGCTGGCCTCTGTAGATAGCATCTCTCTGGCGAGAAAACATTCATATTCGCTTCCGTTTTTTGTTCTGGCTCGCTAAAATCCTATGGATTCTTCAGCAGCAGTGCGTAGATGGCGAGAGATGAGGTTACATTGCTCTAAAGTATTCCGAGTCGATAATAGCTGCTAGGGTTGTGCGTACGTCAAGCAGACTGGAAGCATTCCTTCCGTCAAACACGAGCGATCTGGAGGCCGCCACATAACTTTATAAATATTTCATTGCTGGGATCTGATGCTAACCACGCATTGCCATAAGGCGAAGTCTATCAGTCTCATTCCGTTGTCGAAGATTTCATCGTGGATACTAGATTTTCTGACTGTGGAACCAAATATACCCTCTTTGCACATAATGACACTAAAATAGCCAAGTACGAGGTATTCATAGTAGCGGTATTTGGATATATCGTCCGTCTGCTCCTTCGTGGCATGTATTCAAATAAATGTAATACCTCGATTTAATGCGAGTTGTGAAGTGACGTTAGTCCATCGTGGTGAATGACAGTTCTCGGTGACGAAGTCTCTTTGCCACCACAAATCCGACAACGAATTTTGGCTGCTTTACGTGGCTGCTGGTCGTTTTGTTTTCCTGCTTCTATATCACATTTCTTGGAAGACATCAACCAGCAGGACAAAGTTACTTTTCCTATTATTGTTATCATGAAAATGCAGTCTCGGCTATTTGTATTTCATTGGAAATATTTTTTTTTTACGTGACAGTTATGAAGTCCTGCACGAAACTAAATCCTTAGGCACTTTAATAACTGACACAACTATATGGCGAAACACTTTCTGCAAGGTACACGCCTGTTCGCATCTCCAAATACAGTGAGCCTTTAAAGCGAATATATTTGAGTTGACCCACTAAATTCGCTCTAGCTTCTAACAAGGAAGTGACAATCAGAAACAATCTTCAGTGATGCGGCGTTCTTCAACCAAATGTTATATGAATTTTCATCAAAATATTGTATGCACAATTCAAATGTCAAACACTTTATTATATTTTCAACTGTCTAAAAGAAAGTTCTTTGTATCATTTTTTTATTCCTCATCATCTCATAATAACTATCCGTTTTTAGTAATTCGTCATTATGCATTATCTGTAATTAACTGATATAATACTTACCTTGCATTTACTGGTATCCGACGCCGTTTCATCGCCCATTCGTCAATTGTATTTTCTATGCACGAACCATCTGTCAACTGTCATATAATAACTTCAACTCTGGCAGCAAGATAAACAGCTGAATTATTTTTACTGAATAAGCCCATCGCACAGCATTCTGCACTCCTGCTGCGCTGCTTTACTCATATATTATGTACCAACGTACATCTGTATGTACTTATATATACATATATATTTATAAAATGAATGACCAGACAATTATGAAATACTTAGTAGAATTTTATGTTGACACCAAATAAAGTAAGTACAAGCTTTTAAACTTTGCAATGATTGATGTCACGACAATGTATTAGAATGTTTTCCTTTTCTCTAAGAGTTTTAGTTATATAAGTATGGATATAACTATGTATGTACTATTTCATATAGTTAGAACAATGGCGATTGCATTCTTGCGCTGTTGCGCGACTCTTAATGCCGCCTCTTCGGCCTTGGCATGGTTTTTAGAAATGCTGCAAGGAATACAAATACACCTCTCAGCTCAATTTGCAAGCCTTTTAGTCTTCTTTCGCATTAATGTACACAATTTATCAGCAATAAAAGCCGCCAGAGCGTTCGCAAATTTCTATGCAAACCGCACATAGAATAGCCACACAAATGCCCGAGTACAAACAAACCTACTCGTATATTTAAACGAGCTAGTGAAGCTCCAGCATAAATCAGTGCAATTTGCTGTGCTCTCTTGTCGTTCTCTGCCTCAGTATGTCTTGCTACAGTTGCAAGTTGTACTACATACAAACACATTTACTCGTATATATCCCCAAGCGCTTGGCACGTTGCACAGTAGTAGCTTAGCAGCACGAGGTGGTCAAATAAATGCAAAGCTTTTTGTGGTAAGAAGCATTTTATGTACAAATTTTTAAATTTAATATTGCTGGAAAATTTTGCTTGCAAAAAAATTGAGGTATGAATATGTGTGTACATTATACGTTGGTTTGATTTAAAAATGTCTGTAAGTAAAGTAAAGCCGGAATATTAATGCTCACACTTCGTACTTATGTAATATTATTTAATAATGTCTTTACTTCGAACAATCCAAGGATAATTTTACGCACATACATATGCTTGTCTCGAGGAAGGGAAATCATTAGTAATATGATAAAATGTGTTCATAAGTATGTATGTATGTTTGTACATACATATGTATGTATGTATATGTGTCGGTGATACACTCTTAGGGGGAATTCCGTGCTGCTGACTATGCCAATGTAAGAATGTATTTTTCACAAAACACAATAGGTTCAAAATAATTAAGTAGTCTCGAGTTTTACTGCGTAGAGTCGGATTTTGTCAGCAAAATTCCAATTTAAATCAATTTCGAATGCAGCAGTTTTAAATACAAAAGTTTGACTGACAAATTTTCCCCCAAAATAGATATCTTGTCACATTACACACACGTTGTCCGAGTTATCTCTTCTTTAAATTAACCTTTGCGCAGTCAACTCGTACATGCAACCTTATAGTCCCACAATATAGGTATTCAGGTACCTCCAGAATGTTTTTCGTTAGAGCTGTTCAGTTATGGAACTCTTTACCCAATAAATTAAAACTGGAATCAAATCTAAGGCAGTTCAAATTGGCAATTTATTCTATATTCTTACTCTAAGTCTTAATATTTCTATATATTTTTTTTTTTTAATCGCTTTTCTTCCTTTCAAATTTCTGCTACCTTATGTACATTACATTAAGTCCTATATTGTTAAAAATAAATAGTTTTAAAGTATTCACTTTTATACTTAAGTAATTTTTACACGTTAAAAGACTATGTCTTACTTGTGTCTAAATAATAAATAAATTTTAATATCATATATATTTTTAAAAGATAGAGATGTGGCTCGCTCATCCAAAATTCACCACACTTGATCTCACGACATCTTAACTCACCACACCTAAACTCACCACATTCCAACTCTCCACACTCAAACTCTCCACACACAAATTCACCATAGCCAAACTCAACACACCTAAACTCACCACACCCGAACTCACCCATCCTATTCTCACTGCACTACGGCCGATAACTTAATTTTAATTTACCTCAACATAAAAAGATTTGTAAATTTTTAATTCTAAATTTTGGTGAAATATTAATATGCCAACAGCGAAAAAAATATTCAGGTTTAAAACCACTGAATTAAGCACCAAACTCCTTTTCTAAAAAAAATTTTTCCAGGGCGAAGAAAATAATTAAACTTCCCTATTTAACTTTACTACCTTATCGAAGCGTTAAATTTATGGGATATTGGGGGTGACCGTTATTCCTAAATTTTATGTGAGCTCTGTGTGCTTTCAAGCAAAATTATGTATGTAGTCGAAAAAAAAAATTTAATTAAATTTTCCGCCATTTACATCTTTGAATTTATTAATTAAAAGTGCAAACTATGAACTTGAAATTATTCTTTAATATTTTCTAAAAGTTTTCAAAAGTCTTACGTAAGAAATGGAGTAAAAAGAAATGTATATTAGTGAAAATTAAAACGCTTATAACTTCCAACTTATATTTTATTCACTTAATTGAAGCTGCTGCAAAATTGCGAAGATCGGCTATATTCGTAGAAACTATGGCAGTAGTTAAATACCACCCACCAATTGGTACAAAGTACAAGCATATAAACATAACTACATAGTACGTACATACCAACACATACATACATACATACATACATACGTAACAGCAGCAATGACATTCCAAAAGTTAAACTTGTCAGCAGTGCGAAAAGTCTCGAAGTTTTAATGAGCTCCCCGAAAAGTGTTTACCAGCGCAAACTGTCTTGTGACTTCCAGTTGTTGAAGTTTCGCCCCTCCCAGCAACTTTTCTCATTCCACCTCAAATGAATTGGCTGCTGCATTGCCGATTTATGTAGTTCATATTGATGTACATACATAGTTCTGCGCTTTTTGTCTCATTCGAACTTTAAAGTAGCACAAAAGTAACTAAGTACTGCTGGCAAACTTAAGTATAGGTTATATTGCTTTCACTTAAAATTCGTCGAAGATACTCGTACATATTTACATACTTTTTAATTGCAAACACACATAAGTAAGCATATAAATGTACACTAGGGTGCTTAATACTGGATGGGAAACAAGTAAAGTCGGAATGATTCTAAATTGGAAAACCAATCTAATTTCTAAAATATAGAAAGAGGTTACTGAATGTGAAAAAATAATTTTTTGTAGATATTGTAAAGAATCTTTGAAAGTCGAATATTTTTTGATTATTCAACTTCGTTTTTTATTTAAAATTTTTTTAATTTATGTACTTATACTTCTAAACACCAAATAATAGTTATAATTAGAAAAGTTGTTAAATAAAAACTTTTTTGTATTTTTTTGACTATTCCTAATGTACATACATAAATACACACCGTTTGTATTCGTGTGTGTATATTTCATTTGCAGAATAGTTTTGCTAATGTTTTCGTAAGCTTTTGTAACAAAAGTTTTAAGGCTGAGTCAAGACTCAAAGGTCGATTGTGTAAAGGAGCGCAGTTAAAAAGGAAATTATACAATCATTCCATATTTTAATGATCTTGGAAATATCGAAACAACAACTTCCTTAATCAAAATTTCAATTTTTAATGATAGTTTATTGAGCAATAAATACATTTTTCGATTTTAATGTCAAAGACACATAATGGAAATTGTTTTGTTTTTTAATTTTTAGTTAACCAGAGACTGATTTTTTGGCATAATTTTCACTAGCTGATATTGCTATGAAAAATATGCTAGGAGTTGCGTTGCTCAGATTTAAATACTGTCAAATATTTGCAAAATATGTCTTTCTCCAAGCCGCGCTTCAAATCCAATTTTACTTTTTAATCAGGAGAAAACTTTTTTAATTTGAGTTTTAAGTTGCTTAAGCAAAAATATTTCTATTGTTTCCCATATTGGAAACTTTCTTTTAGGTTAAGTATTGGAATTTAATTTGGTAAACGTTGGCAGCTCTCCTGAAACACCTTAAAGTGCTAAATGTTAAAACTTAAACTTACCAAATTCCCTTTCGTTTGATACCGATATATTTTTATTTTTTATGATATTTTTATAATAAAATAAAGTATGACTTTTTAAACAGGTATCAACTCTCTTCAAAATATTTTCAAACGACCATATTCTGATATGCAGTATATTAATTACATAGGTAAATAATTTAAAATAATATTTGACCTTTTAAATATGTGGCAATCCTCCTACGTTTAGTGTAGAAATAAAACCTTTTTACATTGTAAAAGTTTGCTTACTTGAATTAACTTTTTTAAGAAAATATTTTAAACAGGTAGTTCCTTTTTTCCTACATTTATTTGCTCTTAGATTGCCAACATATTTTGTAAAATCATCACCAGCTTGGCTTCTATATTCTTTGAATTCAAGTTTAGCTCTAGGAAATATTGTTCAAGTTGTTGGCGGAGTAAATGCAAAGAAGCTGCTGAATATTTCATGGCAAAATATCAATGGACTATAGTAACAAATCTATTAACGACTCAAATTAGTTTGAAAAAATTACTAAAGAATTTCATCCTTCACTTGAAGTTAAAAAAAAAAAAACAGGTTCACTGACGAAAATTTGTTTGTTAGCTCGCCAAGGACTTCATTGACCTTGTTACTTGATAAGAAAAACCAAAATCGTCATGTATCGAGCATTTCTTACAAAGGTTCACTTAAGTCCACAGGTTTCGTTTGTTAGATTGAGTTCTTGTACTACCGATTGCGGAACAACTTTTGGCTAACTTTCTTAAATAAATCATTTATTAATAAAACCAGGTTGCAAGTCTGTGATGAATGCAAACTTATTTAAAATATGTCAGGAAGAATCCAATTGTAAGATGACTCTTAAGTGTTGATCGACCATGACTGCTGGGACCTTACTGAACATTGTTTGTTTTTTATTTCGAGCTGGTACAATTTATGCAAGCGCTCGATGATTCGATGATTATGATGCGGTGCCTGAGGTGGCGCGATCATGATTGAGAGTTCCTTTGCGGTAGCACACAAGTCTGTAGGTTTATTTGCAAGTCAGCAAAAGATTTAAAGTTTTTAAATTTTTGCCTTTGAAGCGAAAATTACTCTCGAATTCATACAATTTAGAGAATCGCAAGTTCAGTAATTTAAGCAAAAATGTTACATTAAAAAGATTTTAAATGGCTTCTAATCCATAGAAATGAGTGAAGTTAATTGATCGAAGTCGCATTTCAACTCAGACTGCTGTGAAAATAAGTAAAGTTTAAGCAAATGGCAGGAGAAAAAGCAACAAAGAAGAAAATCACGATGGCAACATAATAACCAGCTTTTGCCATTTACGCGCACCAACTCATGTTGCAGAAGCTACGCGGCATGAAGAGATACTTCAAGATGAAAGTGGAGTACTCAGTCATACCGCTCATTGACGTTCTCGTGCAATCATTTATCCACTTGCCTGGGGACATGTTCATCAGCTGTTCCTTTTTCAGTGTGCAAGTGCATGTGCAAGTGTGTGTCTGGTTTAGTACTGAGTGCTCTAAGTTCTACTTAAAATAAAAGTGCCACCGATATGGTTGCGGTGCTACGCTCAAATGGCACTTACCAGACTAATTGCAATGATGAATTGTGCTGGTGGCGACTTTACACAAAACAAAAAAAAAAAGAAAACATTCACATTTTCACACTTGGATGGCGGTATGTTGATGAGATTGACATTAGTAGTGGCAACGGTTGGCAATCAAATCAGTGACTGCTGCGTTGCTGGAAATGGCGAAGGCTGTCTCTCATTTGGTTGAATTCAACCATAAAGACATAAAGTGTTGCGGTTAAGCTGTCGATTTCGTATGATTTTAATGTTCCATGAATGCAATTATGTTTCTGTATTTACTTGGAAAAGCAACGATCACAGCGAGTGGCTACTTGGACTATAAGAGTTTTGTAAACATTAATTGAAAACAGTTTTCTAGGTTAATATTCACAGCAAGTTAAATAAGATTCGTATATATACATTTATTATTATTTTAACACTTCATTAGTAGTGAAGCCACGATGTATAATTCTTCTCTTTTCAAGGTAATAAACATCGTAAAACATCGTACACTTCTCTCCATAGAGCAATTCCAGATGGCATCATTTACCATTTGCAAAGTGTGTCTTAAGCTCAGCTAAGCTCTCCTCCCTCGTTTGCTGTTTCACCCGATCTCTCAGCCACTTTCTCTCGGTTTTGACCTCATGGGCGCTTCACCTCATGGGAGTCCCTCCCTCCATATCCATTCCATTCCAGTCAACATTGCAACATCTTAAGTCACCTTTAAACCAGGTTGCTTACTCTCCCTCATCTATTCATTTATAACAATATTTCTTCAAGTGTTCCGAACTTTACAATGTAAGTTAGCTCTTTTCTGTAAAAATAAAACAAAGCTTAAAATTGACAAAGAAATAAAAATTATATAGTATTCTCATCAGAAATTTGATGACAGAATGACTTCGTTTCTATGCTTGGTTTGAGCAGAGGCAAAAAAAACTTCGGCTGCCTCTCCTCTTTGAGATAATATTTATTCCATTAGGAACTAAAATATATATCTAACCATTATTTTTAATTATCAATATATAAATCTGCTTACCCTAATAAACTCTCAATACGTTCGACAAGTTTGCGCGTAGTCCGCAAAATGCCTGATGATCGTGAATAAAGAAAAAAAAATGAAAATTGCTCCAATCAATCATTTCTGCGAACTGTGTTTTAAATTTTTAATAATTCCCGAAAAAAATTCTAGTACTTCTAAAAACGTTTTTAACACCGTAAAAAGTGACAAGACTTGGATCTATAAATATGATCCCGGAATGTTTCTAAATGACCCAAAACCAATGAAATTACTCCCTTCACTGAACAGTTTTTTTAAAATACCATTTAATTTATTTCCCGTAAAACTGAACTCGATGCTACTGTTGCTATTAAGGGTTGAAGAACATTGAATTCCTAATGAAACAATTGTGGTTTTGGTTTAGTTCTGCATAGAAATAAAATAATATATGAAGGACATTTCCGGAAAAAATAAAACAAAAGAAAAAAACTCTCGAGAAAGTTCAAGAGAAGAACAAAACTAGGACAGAACTATCGGTAAAGGTCTTAAAAGGAAGAAAAAAATGAGAACGTAATTCTCGGAAACAAAAAAAAGGGCAACAAAGCTTTTCCATACGTGTCAAAAAGATCAAAACGAGAATAAGACTCTCACAAACGTTATCACAAAGAGCAGAATAAGAGCAAAACTTTTGGGAACGTTTTCAATGAGAACGAAAGTATCGAGAACGATTCTGATATACGAATGCAATTCAGGAGCGTTCTTTTGAAGAAGATAGTGGTAACGAAAGTTTTGATAGCTTAATTATAGGCATAAAAGGGATAAATAACAACCTGAAGAAATGACACCGATTAATACCGTTTTGGGAATTTCAATTTCTGTGGAAGTTGATGTGTTCTTTTTGAAATGAAAAAAATTTAAAGTTCTTTTAATTCGTCAAAAGTTAAGAGTAAAAAAATAGAATACCCTTCCATTTAAAATTTCTGTGGTATTTTTTTCTATTTTTGGTAAAAATTCTCTTCTACGCTAATATATGGCTAAAGCTCGCTCAAGTCTTCTCACTGTAAAAGTTTGAGCATTTTAAAGCTACGTCTACACTGTGTCTACAACAACAGTTTCCGCTTCCATTTTTTCGCGAATAGTCACGCAAAAATTTGTCTTAAATTATGTTCTTATATAATTCTTGTTGAGAACGTGCTTAACAGTTCCATTCTCACTTTCCTGCTATTGAAATGAGTGCCTAATTTCGATTTACGTTCTTAGGAAATAAACGATGAAAGGAATATTTAATTCGATAAATGCCAAGAGTCTAAAAAACACAAAAAAATTCCACAATTTCTAAGTAAATGAAAACACTATTCATAAGCATACTTTGAACTGCACCTTATTTTAACTTTTATTTATATATCCACAAAAATATGTCTGTTAGTAGGCTCAATATAACTAAGAATCTATGTAAGTATGTATTTTAGTATTTTCACACATTTTTCGTACATTTTGAACTGCTTCCGCTTGGCGATTCTAAAGCTATTTAATTTAATTTTATTTGTTTTGGCAACAACCCATAAGAACAGCTGTTTTTTTTTTCTTATCCTTGTGACGCCTGGCGCATTACTCACACCGCTAATATACACACATACATACATACATACATACATACATACTCATACATATGTACGAATCCATTGTATACAAGTCACCTTTGCCTGCTAACCCCATTCAATTGTTTGGGCGACCTCGACGTGGTGTCACCAATATTTTTTTCTTTTGAATTGCCGTCTCGTTCCGCCTACTTTTTTTTTTGGCCCACCCAATGTCATTTTGGCGCCAAAACATAAGTTAGACGTAATGAAGGAATCAGCTGAAGCGACAAAATTCAACAAAAACTCAACACAAATCGACGCAAATGACCAGGCACAGTGCAAAAGAGGCGGATTGAGGTTAAAGTGAAGGGGGAGGGGCGGGGAGTTCGGTAGGTAATGATGATGGAAACGGAAACGATGAAAGCGTTGAAGTTTTTAAAAACTTTTATCAATTGCTGATAATCCTTTTTGGATATAACCCAATGGCATTTTATATTTTTGGCTGCCAAAATGCGTTTAGTGCGACTGTTTTTTTTGTATTTTTTTTATTTGCTTTTTATTGTAAGGCTAGTTTTGTTTGTTTGTGTGCGCGCGTTGCTGTTGGTTGCTTTTACTTATTGTTGTTCTTGTTATTGTTTTTGCTTTCTGTCACAGACGTTGTCGCCATTTGTAGCAATTTTATGGGAATTGTTTCTATATTATTGCAGTTATACACATTGTTAGAGAAAAATTTGATATTTTTTGCTTCTTTTGCTACTTTGAAAAAGTATTTTTGTTTGTGGCTAATATGCATGAATTTTGTTGCTGTTTTTTATATTGTTTTTATTGCTGCATTTAATGAGGTGCACATGTACTGAACTGATTAAACTTTCACCATCAGCATCAGTCGACATTACTATACTGGAAATTTATGCGACCTATTCCTTTGACAACAAGCAGCTGCTTGTTATTTAGTCCAACGAATTTTATCTAAAGGTACTCAATTATTTTGCGAAATATAATTCTAACTTTAACTTATGTTTTCAAAATAATTTTGTATGTAACAGAAACTATTTAATAACCAAATTGCTCAGAGTAAAATTTCCAAATCCCACCACAGCCATGGCCTACCTTAGCAAACGATTGGCAAAATTTTATGTTGCGTGAATGATAATATAAACATAAAATGGAAATAAGAGTGTGTTTGTTAGTGAATGGGGTCGAGGAACTCTGCAATACATTCGCATATGAATGCTAATGTACCAACGGCACTTTCATACATACAAACAAGCCTCGAACATTACTGCCAACCACAATTCGCTGTTCCATTAACATAACAAACAAGCCGAAGGCTAGCTTCCTTCCTGGCATCATTATCCAAAGCAACTCAATTAAAATTGGTCACACACAGTTACCATTAACACCGATGCCACTACCACCAATGTGGCGTTGAACGGCCGTTCGGTGAGCAGCAGACGATAGACACAAATGCCACGCATAAAAATCACATAAAATTTGATACAGTTCAGGCATCTTCCGCTCTTGTATGTATGTACATATGTATGTTTGTAGCAGCGTTTGGGCAGTTGTATCTTGCAGACTCGTAAAATAAAGAAAACGAGTTTACGACTTCGACCGAATTCCATTGACCTTTGAGTACGTCTTATTGGGGGCAGGAAATATTTGGTTACTTGTGGTTCAAATTATGTGAGAGTAATAAGCATGGATTGAGATTTCATCTTAGAAGTAGAACAAGTTGTATTTACATGTTAAGAGCGCACGAGCATTAATTGCTTTTGTAGAGATGTTATTTATTTATTCATACATATATACTATATATGTATGTATTTAATATTATTATTTATCACAAATAAATTTAGACTAAATATTTATATAAACAAGCGATGAAGGCTTGCGGCTGACTTGTGTAAATGTAAATGGAAAATTACATTTAAATGCACTATTTATTGGTATTGAATTATAAAATGTTTATCTACATTTTTTAAAGTTCAAACCAAGTTCAAACAATTTATATTTATTTTCTAGTATTGCGCAGTGTCGATACCAAAAGATGCTCAGGACAGGACGTTTTCAATAGGAGTGACAGCATAGGGATTTTTAAAATTATCGATCTCAAGTCCTTATCAGTGCTCAGAGAGTAAAACTTCTAATTAAATAATAAGAGTATATAATTTTTATTTTTAAGAGACATTGATTTCAGCGTTGTGCCATCTTCAGCGTCTCTTTTTCGTTTTGATTAATTTGTGATTCTTCGTCCGTATTTATAGTTACGTTACGGTGAATTTCATTGTTTATTATCGAAGATTACGTCCAAAACGATGTTTATTTGTTCGTTTATTATTTTATCGTTGAATTATTTTGTTTGTATATTTCAAACACACCAAATACCAAAATACCGCATAAGTATATGCACATACATATGTATATGTACGAAGGACAAACAAAAGTTCGCTCAGTTGGTGACCCTTTTTTTTTCTTAAAATAAACAAAAATACCAAATCCTATGCAATTGTTTTACTAGACTTTGTTCTAAAAAAATATAAAATATAGACTAGAAAACGCAAAATACTCAACCAAAGATCAGACGATATTCCACCAACAACGCAAACAGAAATTCGTTGCATGATTCTATTCTTTTCAGAATATTGAATAACTAAATAAAATGGAGCATATAGAACGTTTGCACCGTCTATACAGGCTATTTCCAACTGGTTCCGAAGATTCCAGACAAGACATTTTTCTGTAGAGAAAGAGTCCCGAGAAGATCGAACAAAATCTTCCACTGACGACATCACTGCGACTCGGGTCAAATCTAAACTTGACGACGATCGACGATTAACACAAGAAATCATTTCTGATCAATTGCGGTTGGATGTGTTGCGAATATTAAGTTATAATCTGGGATACACTAAGAAATCTGCTCGATGGGTTCCATGCATTTTAAATGAGAATGTTGACGAATCTTGATTTTATAAGTACGAAACGGAAACCAAACAATATTCCATGTTATTGAGCTAAAGCGTAGAACACCCGGGTGAATCAACAAAAATCAGCAACAAAAGTAATGATGTCAGTTTAACTCACCCAATCAAAAATCGTAGCTGCTATTCCTTTGGAAAAAGGTTAGACGGAAACTGCAAAATGGTATACCGAAGACTTTTTACCAAAAGCTTTAAAAAACTTGTGGGAGAACAGAAAGAAAACGAGCCAGCTCACACCGCTGAAATAAAGAATAACTTTATGCGATTTTGGCATCGAAGAACTACGACGGATCTAGCACTTTGTGATTTCTGGTTATTCAAAAAAATTAGAGAAATTTTCAGAGGAAGGTATTTAATAGCAACGCAAGATAATTACTGCGTTAAAAAGCAATATTTTAAAGAATTACTAATTACTTTTAAATAATACGCGATACTTAAAAGTACCGACCACGAGGAATTCGATTCTGAAAAGTATTCAATAGTTCCAAAAATCCATCCTTACATTAGCCACAACATTATGAAAAAAGTTGGAAGTTCTTGCAAATGAAATATTACACAGGATTTCCTTAATCTTGGATACTTGTAAAAATATATATTTCGGTTCATATGAATAATTTTTGCTGATAAAAAAAAAACAATTTTAAATATAAAAACCAACTTTAAGTGTGTGTAGCCTTTGACGACGTTTTCCCGAAAAACTAGTTTTATTGAGTTTTTTTTTCGTTATAATTAAACGCTATTCCTTCATATATCTGTAGATATTTATTTCGACTACAGCGCCACCTTACGAAAAATAATTTATGTAAATACGTTATATATTACTAATTTTAGGATAGTCGATGCTTAAATAAAAAACTAATCGGCCTTAAAGCTTATAAAGAATTAAAAAATTAAATAAAAAATTTCGGAATACGCTGAGCATCTGGTAGATATTAGATATTTTATTTAATTTTAATTAAATCAGATTAGAAATATGTATTTTCTGAATATAACGACTTTTTTTATGGAGTATGCAATTCTGGTTTTAATTGAATCATTTGTTAATGCTTATTTTCGGAAGTTGCCGATTCCAGCGCCAGGTAGCTTGTCAATTTTTTTGTGGAAGTATTTTGTTTTAAGCATATTAATATTAATCGCACAATCATAATCGACATTTTGAATATACCGACTTCAGCGAAGGCGTATATTTCATGAAATGAGGGATATTAAACATGAAAATTTGTGCTAAATTAATGAAACGATTTTTAAATATTAAATACATACCATATGCCTGAGTTATTACCTTAGTCTCTCATAAGCCATTTGCTGTTGGGAACTATTTTAACAAAATTTTAATATTCTATTATCCAATAGTACTAAGTCAAGAACATTATGAATGAACTAAGCTTCGATTATTTTAGTGTTCAAATAGAAAAAATTTAAATTACAACTAAAGTAGTTATATTTTAGCGCACTGAAAAGCGTTTGGTGTGCCAATTGATTTTGAAAACGGCAGACAAGAAGAAGACCAAAAGAAAATCGCAGCAGTAAATTTCGCCATACCAAGACATTGTGCTGGGAAACTCTTTCAACTGCAATGTATTTTCTGGTTATTGCTGCGTCTTATCTACCACCGCACCCGTCAACGCTGGCGCCGCCGGCCAATATGCGACTCAACTGCAGTTTATTAAAGCTCAAAAATTTCACAGCCACTGCACCAAAAAGGCGTTGTTATGCATCGACGATTTGCACTTGATTCTTTGCAGTGCGCATTATCCTGCGGCCACATGTGCAACTGGCATTGCATCCTGCTGTGTACTGCACAGCTGCCGCCATCACACCTTCCAACACACAGAGGTAGATATGCATGTATGTACGCTTGCACGCTTCTTAGCCAAAATTTTCACTCGCACACTTTTTTTTTTCGATATTTCTTCTTTTATCTTCATTTATTTTGATTTTTTTTTTCGTTGCTTCGCACAGAACTTTGTTTGCCGCGCTGTGCGAACGAAGTTTTATTTAAAAATGCAATATTTCGGAATTCTTTCGCGCTCTACGCTCACACTCTTTGCATAAATATATGTAACGTATAAAGAGTACTACAGTGTACGAGTATGTATTTCGATATGGTTTTCATAAAATTTTATAAAAGCCGAAATTGAAAAAGGCAGCAGCTACAAAATGTGATCACCGCCAGCGAATTGCAATGAAATAAAATGAAAACAAAACATGCGTATAAATTGCATTTAATATTGTACCATCCTACCGCGAGCCATTGGCGCGTCGCGTGAAAGAGCGAGTCAGCCACTCAGCGAAAGCAATGGCAAGCAACTCTCGACTGCTTACGCGCCTCAATGTATGCATTGGTTAAAGTGCAGGCGCTATTGCAATCAAACGCAGTCATATACGAGTACATAAATACGTACAAAGCTTTTTATAAATATGCATTTGAATGCACGTGTACGTGTGTGTGTGTGTTTGCATGTGTGTGCTGATGTTCGCTAGAATTGTATTGCTGCTATTTAACGGCATTGTTGTGGCTGCCTGCAGTTGATTCAATTTTATGAACCTTTTAAAAAACACTCACAAACTTTGATTCGACTCGCACACACAGCCTCCGTATCGGAAGGCAATCAATTCTGTATGCTGCCTGCTGGCTGCGTTGCTAGGCGTTAGGTGCAGCTGTACTATTTGCTTGCAACAAAATTTTCGATAGAAACAGTGTTGGGAGGCGTGTTGTGTGTGCTTCAGTTGAACTCATTGGCGCCGATAGTCTCAAATTTACTTGCCTCTTAATATACATTTGTACATTATTTTATATTTGCATTTTCGTTTGAATTCACTCAAAAGTGTATTATCGTTCTTGATGGTGCTGCGATTTGGACTTTACACTGCAACTGTAGGCGAATATAATGTGCGTACATATTTTAAAATTTTGTATCTACAAGTTCATCTTATATACTGCGTTTAAGAATAGAAGCACAATCAATTATTTTGCAAATAATTTCAATGCTTTTTCATTCTCTAACCAGACTATAAAAACCATTTTTTTAAACTTTTTAAAAAATGCAAAATAATTTAACGAAATTTTCACAAAATTTCGAACTGGAATTTTTAGTTTATCCATTATGCCTTCGAACTATAATTTTATAATACTTCTTCTAACTCTATCACCCTTATGAATTGGATAATGATTTTTGATGACAGCGACACCGTACCTGTCTTTCCCCTAGTTCCCCGAGTTCGAGGAGCCGATACAGAGGAGCCTCAGGGACCAATTCACAGAATCGACACGTCTCATTGGACCAGATTTCCAACCTGTGAAGGTGGTCGTAAAGTCTACAGTGGCTCGTGAGAAATGCCGTGATCATTCTTTTAGAGGACATTCAACTGCCTGAAGCGCTTTCGTGTTGTCCTATTGCAAAGGCAGGCTCGTTTAATTTGTTACTGCTGCTCGTTTATAATACAGCTGCACGAAGTCTCGAACCGAACAAAATATGTCAGCTTAACTTAGAGAGCTATTAATACAAATATTAACTGAATTTTAAGCTTTAGCATTTTCTATTAAAGCACAGCTCATTCTCAAATAAATACGATACGAGTATAAAGACCATACGAATATTAAACAGAATGTAGATTTCCGATAAAAAAGGCACCTGACCGCCGAGTTTCATTCAAATAGCTCTAAAATTTATGTACTACTTTGCCAAATCGACTCAGCTCATTATCCTGATCAATTAGGTATACTTTTTGATGAAATTTCAACGAATGTAATAAATGTTTTTGCTACAGTATCTTGAGTACCATTCAAGATTACACAATTATAAATAATGGAATTGTTGAAAAATAAACACACTTCTTCGAATAAGTTTAATTTAGTGAAAGCTTTTTATACTGGTATGCTTTTCCTTTCATATGTCTATAATTACTTTTCATTATTTTGCATACATTTGCCCATCCAACATGCCCCAGCAGTATGGTAATAATATACTTAGTTACAATCCCTGTAGAATATGTTTAATATTTTTGTACCATTTAATTATTATGCTATTGGGTTTGAGCTTTTTAGCGATATCAGTATGCCCAAGTCAAGCTGTTTTCTGTAGCATAAGACATAGAAACAAGAAGGCATTAAACTGTTCCATCTACAAAAATTCGCAATAAAGAAAATTTTTTTTTGGAGTTATGTGGAGTGGAGCTGACACTTGTGTTGTTTGCATACAATTGTGTTCGTGTTAAAGCCGCTTAAGTAATAATAATTACACTGTTCAACAGGCAAAAAACCTCACTGGGTTTCTCAACGATTTTTAAAGCTTTTCGGTCTGCTGAATCCGAATACGAAGTCAGAATTTAAAATTTTATTTTTAATCCGTGAACAAGTGTAACTAAAGGATTTCGTGGTCAAGGAATCATAATATAATATTTATTTTTAGATTTGACCACATTCAAATGTTTCTGTAGTGCAGACAAGGTGCGAATTCGAATCCTTGTCTCGGAATGAAGTCTGATGATAGAGCTAATAGTTCTACCTCAGCTGATTGTAGCAGATTTAAGGTTGTTCTTGTTTTTTTACCAACTTAATAAAAAGTTTACCAAATTTGTGCATTTTGCATTCCAATATATTAAAATTTTATAAAGTTTGTTTTCAAAAATTAGTAAAAAATGTACTAAAACACCAAGTTTTTAGTATGAACTATTGTGACATCTGTAAGCGGTCAAATTTATGATTGCTTGAACCCAAAAACCTTTAATTACACTTTTTCAATGATAAACAAAAAATATTAAAAATAGGATGACCCGAAAATTCTGACTTCAGATTCGGATTCAGCAGACCCGAAATCTTTAGAAACCGTTGAGAAACCCGGTGCAATTTTTTAAATATTAAATTTTAAAATTGAAAACGATTCAACGATTTCGACAAATTTTTTGTTCAGCGAGAGGGTTTATTTTTTTTTTTTCTTACCGCTGGCCAATTAGCAGAATTATCGAATTTGTGTTAGAGGAAAACTGGAATAAGTTTCAGAGCTCCAATGACATTAAGACAATCAGTTTGATTGGTTGTTCGTCATCTCTTCTCATCGCATATCTTTGAAAAGTGCAAACTGAATGATAAAAAATTATTTGCTCAACGAATTTATTTAGGATGTAAACAATTATGACGCTGGCACGACGAGGAAGTTGTTCAACTTTTCAGTGATTAATGGCAGCCTTCGAGAGAAATATCGCCTAAATTCACAATGCCTTCATTCTTGCGATGTCTATAACATCAGAATATTAATGAAAGTTATAACATCTCAAGTGTTTACTCCTTTCTTGAGGTAGAGGAGATGGCGGAACACTTTTTGTATTTTTATGAAGTTTTTGTGTAAATAAAAAAAAAGATAAAGAACATAGTCTTTCCGCGATTAAGTTTTTTGTAATGGTTTTCCCTAACAGGTAACATTTTTTCGCTCAATTTTGGGGTGTTTCAAATAAACTTTCAGTGGATTATTAACTAACTTTTATGCTGCCCATTTACATTTATTGATATGTTGGTGATTATAATTTTCTTAACACGTAGGCTTTTTTGGTTGTTTTGATAGAAATCCTAAGATTATTTTCTACACAATAATGAAGACTTATTTATAAATGATAATTTTGGCTTTCTTAAAAGAAATCTCCTAATATTTTCCATTTGCGAAAAGAAAGAAAAGAAAACTGAGTTTCTGAATAAAAATAACAAAAGCTAATTCATTGATGCAGTTTGTAAACACTTTCGTAAACGATGCATTTTGAACGAATTTAAAAAAAAAAAAAAAAAAATTGCCATAAAGATTTCGCGCTCCTCTAAAATAGAAGGATGTAGTCTCTCTCTCTCATCCTTATATTCAAGCCTAGGTTATTAGCTCGCCACCCGCAAGTACTTTCGCGTCCTTGGCTACTCCTATGACTTCTAAAATTATCTAATTTTCTCTCGAAATGCATGTAACGATAATCAATTTCCCTAATGAAATTTTAAAATCGCATTCGATGAACGGTGCGGCCTTGGTGGAATCAAAAAGTTGCTAATTAAATTAGACATGACTTTCGGGTGTGCTCGCATTAGGAGCAGTCGTAGCAAAAACTTCGAGTATTTTGTTGTTATGCATGCGCATACTTATACTCGTGTGTACGTACATATACATATACATATGCAACATACATATTGTATTACGAGTAAATGAGTGAAATTGTTAATCAAACACACACGAAACAAATACGGGTTGAAAGAAATAGAAATTAGAAAGGAGGAAGTGCAACTGAAGTGCTTGCCACAACCAAGCGACGGAAGGAATCGAGGAAGGCTATGTAGTAACCAGCTGGCATACCAGTACAAATGTTAGGGACTTGAATGTGCGATAAATTGTTGAAATTGGTTTTGATGCACGCTTGTGCAAATGCATGTGCCACAGCAACAACTTTTTGTATTCGGTTGCATGATGCGAGTGGTACAAACTCGTACAAGTTTTGTGTAACTTCGCATTCAATTCGCAATTGTAAGCAGTCTAAATGAGTAGGGCGTTGGGACACTGGATATTAAAGTAGATTTTCGACGTTGTGAAAAGCTTAAGAGGTATTGAGTGAAATTGAAAAATTGTGAAAGCTTGTTGAAACAAGTATCCTTTTGATAGTAAGCAGTGCAAGCTAGGAATTTTGGGCGTGTTTGAAGAAATTGCAGATATGTTCGTATTGGAAAACGTTAGTGGCTGCCAAGGCAAAGTCGGCCAATTGAAAACGAAAAATGAAAATTGTTAATTGAAAAAACAAAAAAAAACAAAAAAATTTCAAAATGGAAATAAAATGAAAGTAGAGTAGAATCATCAATTTCTTGATTCGTCAAGTATGTTGAGAGAAAGCGACTGCTGTTGTTGTTGTTATTGCAGTTGCTATGGAGCCGAGGAAAGAGCGAACAGAAGTAACAAATAACTACACTGATGGCAAATTAAAACTAAGTGATCAAATATAAATAAATCTAAAAATTGATCATTTTTGGGAGTTCATTTTAATTTAATTCAATTGCTAATATTTTTCCATTAAACCGCATTATTCTCTACAAAAGCATTATAAACGAAAATTTTAAACTACATACAAAATTTATAAAAATTTAATAAAATTTGTTTAAAGTTTTTAACTTTTTAAACAAAATATTTTAAAGTTTTAAGTGTGTTCATAAGATTTAAGTAAACTAAAGTGCAAATTTCAAATCGCTATAAATGATGTTAATTTTTGAAAACATTTTGGCCGATGATTTTGAGCGTTTTCTTCCATATAAGAATAAATTTCAACCGTTTTTTGTCACAAGCATCAAAATTTTAAACTTTTTCCTCTATTGAAGGCTAGAGACTATTCCGCATGAAATTCGGCATATAATTAAATTTTATAAAAAATTTAAAATTTGATTAACAATTTTTTATGTTAAAAAATAAATTCAATTGAACCAACTATTAAAGTCGAGCTTTAATACTTATTTTTATTTATATATTTTCAATTTTATTCTCTTTATGTTGCATATTGAGCTTTATGACTTTTTTTTTTTAAATAAAACAAAAAGTTTTATTTCATTTATTAATTTTTATTCTTAGTATCAATATTTCGACTTCAATATAAAGGCATTTTAAATACTGAAAAAGAAGTTAAAAGCTATTTTACATTATAATATTTTAAATAAAACAAACATACGCTTTAACTTTAAAATTCAAAGAAAATATACAAATTTACGACCATAGCTAAATGGTTAATTTCTTTTATGAATTGCCTTTAATCGAAAATGTCTTAAAATAGTTTTGGACTCTTTTTAATTCATTAATTTTTTCCACATTTTCAAAAAAAAATCTAAAACAAAAATATCAATATTGAACCAGCGTACAAACTTCGATTCACATAAAATTGGCTCATTTTGACCTTTAGATTACAAAAGGGTTAAACTTATAACATTTTTTTTAAACTTTAATTTAAGAAAGTTTTTTTTTAAAGAGTCTCTATTATAGATTGAACTAGATTTTAAATAAAATATAATAAAAAGAAATTTTAGTGTTATTTTTTCTGTCCGCCACTGTGTGTATGTTTGCAAATGTATACTCTAGTGTGCTCTAGCTGGGTGTATTTAACTTGAGCTAATAACTCTGTGGGGTTTCTTGCTTTTTATCAAATAACTTGAATTTTTTTTTTATAATTTAACAAATGGTCAACTCTGCTTGAATTGCGCACGTGGCCACTCGAACATTGATGAAGTAAATGAAATTGAGTGTATTTGCAGCAGACTAAACATCAACATAAGAGTTCTAAATTTGCTCATATTTAAAAACAAAATCATATTTATGTTACATAAAAAGTGTGATTGTAGAAAGATTTATATCGCAGCAACAGTCGTCACAGTATTTAAATATTTTGTACGAGTATTTTGCTGTGATGCTAAGAAATACTTGCTCGATTTTCTTCTCAGAATCATTATGCGACAGAGCGTTAAAATAAAAACCAATTTTCATTTTTATCTTTTAATAAGTATTATTTTAAAATTTTGCTGTGTGTTTGTGTAAACTTTCGAAAAAAATATGTAACTTCGTCCCAAAATGAGATTGAAACTCAGTGCGTACTTCACTTCTTAATCGCTTGAAATTTTTCCGCACGAAACTATTTTTTCACATTTTGTGAATGCGAGTAAATAATAATCGCTGGTAGCCAGATTGGGGCTATATATAAAATAGAGGTCCCGTTTTTATTGAGATCAGCTAACGAACAAGGACTCTTGTGAATGTGCACTCTTGGGACCGAAGCAGTATAAAACTCCAAAGGCGCTTGGATGAATTTTTAAAAGTGTAACTTTTGAAGTCTGACTTGTAAGGATTAATAACTTTCCATCAAATTTTAATTTTGCTCATCACAAAATAAGTTACCGATTGATGGTTTATTTATGTTTTTGGTGTTATGCGATAAGTTGTTAGCTCAGCAGAACCTTGCGATCTCTTATTGCGTTGCAGAAAATTATTCAAAATATGACTGACCGCCCATTGGGTTGCCTCAGTCAGACTAATTTGGGTATCTCGTCATAGCGGCTTCTAGACGAACTCATATTGAAAGAAATTGGTGGGAATGCCCCTGACCATATGCAGTCAACAAGTCTTGGACATATAGATATCTTGACAGCTACGCCAACGCTGAGGGAAACCGCGACTTGTGCCGTTGAAAGGTTCATCTAACCCAGAGTGTTTCGAAGACGTTTAAAGAAGCCACTTAGGCTCAATAAGCAGCACAAGACATTGTTAGAGTTATCGCAGCATTCAGTAAGAAAATGTGTCGCAGCTGCTTGGAGGATGGTAACACACAACCACCTCAGTACTGAGTAAGGAGACAACCTTACTTCAGCAAGCGCAATGTACAATCAACTAAGCTCTTACTACAACATTGTCCAGTGTTTGCTAAACAGACTTTTTCGCTGGCATGCGGTGCTTTTCTGTTTATTGTAGTAGCTACGACTCTAATGCTACTAGTTAAGTAAAAGACAGCTCTGATAGATGGTACAATCAGACAATTAAGTCTCTATCCGTCTTATTATCCAAATTTCTAGCTAACGTACATAACCTTAGAAATCAAGAGTGTGAGAACTTGAGATGATTTGCAGTTAAAAACCTAATTCCAACAGAAACTCGGTCTACTCTGCTAAACCCTAAAATTGTGAAGCGCTTTTTAGCCGAGCGATTGAATGATTGGGTTATTGAGTTGAAATTGTCGTCGCTGTCAAACCATTCAGCGGCAGTTGCCAGTCGTCAGCCACCATCTATGTACATTCATTCGTCAACAACCTCAGCGCCAAACATGCCAAGGTAACTGATGATGTTGTCAATCCCAACGGTGCCTGCCCCAACACTGACGCACACGGCTGATAGTGACAACTGAATGCAAACGTTGCTTTGTGTCACAAATACAGATCGATTTTTTTTTTGTCATTTGCTTTCACATTTCACATTTCTTTTGTTGATAGTCGACTTTTTTTGCGGTATTTAAAATTTCGCTAAAAGCTTGTTGTAAAGGCGGTTTTGTTGGCGGTGTTGTTCCTGTTGGTTGGCACAGCTGTTTTTGGTTTCGCTTGCTGGCGCCCGTCAACCAAATTGTTTGTTGATTTCATTTTGCTTGCAGTATTCGTTGGTATTCCTTCAAATCTCCTTCCGCTCATCAGCGTGATTGTCTGCTAACTGACTGCGGAAACCTGCACATAAATACATTTGTGTACATAACACACTCGTAAACGCACACACATTCGCATTGTGTGTGTGTGTGTCGTTTATGTAAGAATTCTCAAATGATTTTTTCGTTTTCCAATTTTCATTTTCATGTTTTTTCTACTCTTTGTACGTGTTCTCTCGCTGTACGTTGCACGGTTGGGTGGCTGTATAATTCAGCGGAAGTACTGGCAGCAGATTTCCTCACGATTTCTTAAATTTCGGTTTTGTTATTAAGCTTTGTACCGTTATTCTTGATGCTTTCGCAGTAATTGAAGTTCACTTGTGATTATTTGCTAAGCAACAGAGTTGCTGATACATTTGTTTACACATGATTCTCTTTTGAAATTCAAGTCAGTGGTGATGGCAAGTGCCTGCCATTGTGAAGCGTTCAATAGAACGAGTGGGAACGCAAGAATGGAGAAAGGAAAGGATTTTGCTTTAAAATTAAGCACATCGTTGTGGAATTTTAGGAAAAGTAACCGAATATATGTATGTTAAAAAAATCGTATTCTCACCTCACTTGGCTTTAAGAACATAATGCAAAATCCCCGTGGGCATTTCCTCCAAGAAAGAGCGTAGTTCTCTCAATTCATCTTAAAGAGTTGTATTATTTATCTAACAATGTTCGGTGCTAATGAAGGCTAAAGTGAAGATGCAAATTCACTACAGGGATCATCCGAAAGTCATCGGAAGCGGCCAAAGAGGAATTTAGATTCGGGTGTACTAGTTGATACGTATAAATAGATGGGATCTACAGAGGGTGCGAGACCGTGCACTAAAGCACTAAAGAGTGACGAAACTTTCTCTCTTTATCTCCCTCTCTCACCTCTTTCTTTTTTTTTTCTTAATATGGCAGTGAAATAGTTGGCCTACAAGCACTACATTTACTAAAGCTGTGGTTTCCAAAAATTATCGTCATTAACTTCCTCTGAGAACAAACTTTAAAAAGATTGCTGGAGTCATGAGACTTCTTAGCTAGTTAACTGGATCTGATGCCACATCGATTACATTTACGGCTGGAGCGCTTTCATCCATTCGAACGGTATGACTTAACCAGCGGAGTCGCTGGTTCTTTATTCGCTGAACTATGTATATGTGCTTATAAAGCTTGTACAGCTCCATGTTCCATTGTCTGTGGTATTCGCCATCGCACAGGCATAGAGGTCCATACATCTTTTGAAGAATATTTCTCTCGAACACTCCAAGAGCCCACTCATCTTGTGTTGTCGTCATTCATGTTTCTCTATCCTAAAATAGAACGGGCATAATAAGAGACTTATATAGTTGGGGTTTTGTTAACCGAAGGAGGACTTAACTGCGCTCAGTTGACTACTTAGTCCGACGTAGCACTTGTTAGCAAGATATACTCGTATTCTACGCTGGATTTCAAGGCTATGGTTCCTTAGTTAAAGGAATCCTCTATTTTTTCAATTTTATTACTGTTAACAGTGATGTGAGTGCCCAGCGGTGAATGTGCCGACTGTTTATTTGATGAGAGGAGATACTTCGTCTTGCCCTCGCTCACCTCCAGACTCAATCACTTCACTTTCTCTATGCAGCAGCACGTACTTATAAAATATTAATTTAATTCCGTGGTTCGAATTGTCTCTAGGACCAGGTAAAATTAGTCACACGACAAAGGCTCACCCTTTCTGAGAACTATTTTGGTATCAAACGGATCGGAGAGATCCTTTCCAATTCTAGTAGAGCTGGTGGTGTTGCTCAAAAATGGGCAAAGTCATGCGAATGTCACCACTTGTGTCAATGAATTGAGAAGACGGTAGCTGGACGAATCCTTAAAATCGCACCCGACTTTGTAAGGACACCACAAACTTTATAGGTAAACATAATTTATGTTTTAGCAAAGAATCAATACAAACATATGCTTTAAAAATAATCAAAAATTTTCAAATATTGAATTTTGCGAAACTATCAAGATTCTGAATAAAAACTAGAAGACTTAGCTTAATCTTAAATATGAAAAATGTTCCGTAAACGCAATTAACTATTGAATAATTGAGTGATGAGTCCAGGTGTGGTCAGTTCAGTTGTGGTCAGTTCAGGTGTGGTCAGTTCAGGTGTGGTGAGTTTAAGTGTTGTGAGTTCTAGAGTAGTGTGGTGGATTTAAGTGTGGTTAGCTCAGATATGGTGTGTTCAGGTATAGTGGGAAGAAGCTTCATTTGCTGCAGACGTTGCATTCACCATGTACAATTTTCAATTTACTTTCGCCGCTTAAGTAGTTTCATTTAAAAAAAATAGATAATTTAAAAATGTATTTACCAACGCCATTCGTTAGAGCAACGAAATGCCTTGCTATCAAAAAAACCCGGAAAAATCTAGAATACTATTCGATCTGCAAATATTTTACTTAATGAACACATAGAACTCTTTAAGGTCAAATTTCAATTTAATTTGATGCTGAATTCAAGTTTAAGTGCACGTAACCCCAAATCGAGTTAACATTACATAATTGGTATTTCGCCACGAAAAGGTAAATATTTTTCATACTGTTGAAATAGGGGGCTGTGTAAATTGTGTAAATATTTTATTTCGTTTTAATTCTTTTACTGAAAGCAGTTGCAACATTTTCACAAATCGGCAAAAATGAACCAATTAAAATTTTCGCTGCATTTTTTTCTTTGTGTCATTATACCAATACTGCGTTCTACCTAGCTTGCTGTTTTTTCGTTTCGTTGTTTTTTTTTTGTTTTGTTTTTTACTCTTTGTGTTTTACTCTTTGTTTTCTACGTGCACATGAAGGAATGCAAACATTTTGTGGTATTTCCGTTTCAACAAATTCCGTTTACCTTTTAGTACTGGTCAGTTGGCGCTGCCTAAGTAACTGTGTGGCAATGATGTGGCAAGAGAATGCGTGTGTAGTGGGGACGCTGGCGTCAATGGGGTTCCAGCGTGAGGTATATGGTTAAAATGGGGAATAACTACGAGCGTAGAAGGTAAAAAAAAATTGTATTGTAAATGCTTACATTCCGCCAAGTTTGAAGGTTATGGTCGCACAATGAGTTCAAAATGGTTGTAATTATATCGAAAATTATGTGCGCACTTTTAAATTTATAAATTAACGGAAATTACAAAGTAACGATAATAAAGTAGTTAATTTCTGAGCAGATCGAACTCTATTAGTATGAAAGTTAAGTCTTTAGACCACAAATACTCCACTAGAGTGCTTTTAAACAAAATATTTCTGTATTAATGAAATAAGTATTTAATAAGCTTGTACGCATACAATATTAACTTTTAAATTACCTTTTAATGCAGACTAATTTATCAGCGCATGTTTGAAATATTAGCCCACAAAAAATTATTTATATACATATATACATATGTATGTACAGAAAAACTGAAATTTGGAGCTTTATCGTAGAAGAAAGAAAAAGTGTTAAATAGTAATTAAAAAAAAAAAATTAAAAAAAGCGGACGGAAATTTTAGCAAATACTTCGGTAAAAATCTGGAAAATAACGCCCAATTGTGAAAAATACCTCAACCTGACAACAATAGTCAGTAGTACTACACCAAAATCAGGTTGCTGTATCGACGTGCTACTACTAGATTCAAAAGTCACAAATTTAGACCAGTTGGTATTCGCTGCTCTCAAAATAAATCCTTTATATGGGGATTCTGTCATTTGATATAATCACAAAATTTCAGACTATTGCCTTTCCTTGCTTATAAGTTTTTATTTTTTTTTTTGTTTAGCTTAAGTTTTTATGACCTGCCTATCCCCTAGTCACAATTTAGAGACTTTATTTTGAGACCAATGCAAGGCAACTGGTCTAAATTTGTGACTTTTGTCAAAATCAAGTTAATTTTATATCGACGAACTTTGTAATGTTCGATGGGAAAACGAACGTTGAATTTGATAGTCGTAATTAGTAGAGCCCGAATTTCAATGCCTAGAAAGTTTGCCTTAAATATGACATAACTATAAGCGAAATTTATACCAAATCATATGATTTTTTTTACAGTTATGTATTTTTAGGCATATTTTATCTTGAGTTTTCTATATTCACACTGTTGAGCGCAAAACTATTTCAGTGAATTCACCAAAAGTGTACAGCAGAGCTGTGCTGCCACTTGCTGATAATGAAGGCAGAATATTGCTGGTCAGGACAACGCGAAACTGACGATGCTGATCTAAGGAAAAAACGGTCCAAAAGCACTTTTGTTCTATATATTTTCATTTAATAATATTTATTAGTGAATTAAGTTCTTTGTAAATTTTTGCAAAATTTTCGTTCTTATAAAAAGTAAAATAACTGACTCACTTTTTGGCCGATTTTTTAAAAGAAACATTCGTACTCTCTGAATCTAATCAAAACTTATTTTGAGTTTTTATAAAATAGTGTATGAAAATATTGCCAAAGTCAAAAAAAGAAGAAAAAGGGTAGCAAAATTAAGGTTTGTTGTGCAAAACCAAGTAAGTTTCCTTAGATTTATTAAGACATCTATATATTCTTCCAAAGGTCTGAGTTTCTTCTTTCTTAGACCGTTCTTAGAATGAAAATCGGTTGTTAATAAGCTAAGATATGGGCTAAGAAGTGCGCAAAAGCACGAAAAATCGGTTTTTGGCGTAGAATACGTCTTACCTTACGGTATGGGCAACCATGTCAGATTATTATTGTTGTAATCTCTATTTCTTTAATTATAAGGAAACGGCGAGATAAATTTTTTTAAAAATTTGTTTGTAGTCAAATGAAGATGTTAGCTTTCGTTTGACATACATTTCATATTGGTTGATATCTTCCTAATATTTAAATCTCTCAAATGAAATTTTTATAAACACATCCAAACAAATATGTGTGTGGTGTTTGGTTGAGTGTGTAGTAGTGGTGGGTAACATAGTTTGTAGCGTGAATAGACGTTCATTTTATTGCATAATTTTAGGCGGGAAAATTTAAGTAGAGTAAAGGCAGAGAAAGCGCTGCCAACTACTGCTTATTGGTGGTGATTTTAACACAGAAATCACTTCAAATACTAGATTGGCGAAATTTATGAGCGATACGTTTAATTTGGATTATATTCGAAATGATGCTCCAACAACTATTGATAACACAACCATTGACTTAGTTTTTGCGAGAAATTTTAATGTTAATTTAAAAACATATTTATCCTATTTTTCCTATCATAAGCTTATGTATATCATCAAGAGTAACTTTCAAATAATCAAATAGATTTGGGTCTGTTATTTATCATTTATCTTTTCTATTGATAACTACCATTGACTTCGTTTTTGCGAGAAATTTAATTGATAATTTAAAAACATTTTTATCCTATTTTCCTATCATAAGCTTATGTATATCATCAAAAGTAACTATCAAATAAAGAAATTCATTTGCTTGCATTATTTATCATTATAAATTATCATTATACATATGTTTTCTGTCTTATCGGATGGCGTATTCTACGTTAAACTTAATGGCCGTGTCTCTGACACAGCCTCCTTCTTTAATTTTTTAAGGTTCAGTCGAGATTTTGGGGGTGTTTGACAAATTCCAAAATTGGATTCTCGTTCTACTCGATAAGACCTACAAGGAAAATAACATCACTTCCCAGGTATTTCGACTTCATTCTTTTTTGTAGCACTGTGTAATCAAACATTTCCCAGTCGTCTGAGTAGAGCCTAAAAGTAGTCTAAAAGATTGAAATGGCTAACAAAATGCTTCAGCTTAGAATTTTGTGCGCATAAATGTAAAAAGTGTAAATTTTTGAAGATTTAAAAAACACGGTGTAGGAACTACTGCGAATGCAACTCTGAAGTACTCCAAATCTAGTAAAAACATACTTTATTTTCATTTAATAAAATTAAGAAATTATATTAAGCAAACGAAAGTATTTATAACACATTAATACCACGGCTGACTCGAGTTTAATTGCGCTCGTTTAACAATGCTCATCGTTAATGATTAATTTCAAGAAAAAAAAAAAAAATAAATAAACAGAACTAAATGAAATAAAAACAGCGAGAAAGTAAAATTAATGGAAATGCATTGCAAATTGTGGCCAACAAAATGACGCTGTGAGTTAAAGTTTATTAACGATTTGCAAATATATTTTTGCCACACAGCAAGAGTACGCCACTGTGGCAGCAGACGACATTCCTGCGTGTGTTCATGCCGCAGGCTCTGATTTATAATAGCATTTAATAGCGAACCTTTCGCCAGCGCCATGCTCCAGCCTTACATTTAATCAGTCACCTAGAAAAATTGCCATCGAAGTGTGCTAATGGATAAGGATTTGCAAAATGATTGCTGGCAAGTTGCACTGGCAATTCGCATTGTTGGTATACTCGCATGTTACTTCATATGCTACACTGGTGCTGTTTGACTTTCTCGCTGCCGCTATGTACGAGTAGTGTGTAATATTTAAGCAACAAACTGATGCAAACTGTGCCTCAAAAGTGAGGTAGGTCAAAAAAAGAAAGAAAAAATTCCAAGCATCCATGTGTTTGTTTGATAAATTTTATTGCTACTTTCCGCCTCACTGGCGCTACATACGCAATCACCTATATATGATGCATACATATGTACGTGATATATACGCGGTATATAAACCACATTTGTACTTATTTATATGCTTGCTGCCACTTGCTGTTAATCAAACTTTTCTTACGTATGCGTATGTTGCAGTTGACTGAATATCCTTCGATTCTTGGTTTGTCTGCGTTGCAGGACTTTGTGGACTCTGCGCATTCGCCATTGCAGTTGTTTGCCATCGTTAATGAGTAGAAGAAATACAATGAAATCAACATGACCGCATTACGTTGTAAATACATAGACACATTGTCATTGCACACACACACACACACAGACATACACGTGCACTCAAAAGTTCTCATACAGTGTCGGTCAATGGTATTATAATTTATGTTTATAATTTAGATAATTCTCTAAAACGAAGTTCCAAACATTGCATAGTGTTTTTAGAAATTTATCAAATCTTAGAAAAGTTTTATCGAAATGTCTGACTTTTTAATAAGAACTTGCAGAAAACTTCTGAGCAGTTTTATAGTTGGCTAATCTCTACTGTTGATTTTTGAAAAAATTTCGCAATGCATGAAGATACCTAATTTTAGCTAAACAGTCGCGGCAAAAATAAAATGCAGCCTAAAATTTAATTGCCTGCAAAACTGTGTAATGCAATATTATCGCTTATTTCTTAGAATTTCATGCGCCACATTTGCTTTCATAAATCGCAAGGAAAAATCTATTATGTGACAGAAATGGCACAACAGACTTTGCAAAATATAATTTCCTAAAATTAAGGACAACCTTTATACACTTGAAAAATGCTACGAAACTGAATACTCGAAAATTTTCTAAAGAAAAAATTAAAAGGTTTGAATTTGACTAAAAAAACTAAAATTTTTTTTTCTTTTTATTTTGATTGAAACGACTTTCATAAAAATATTTCAAACATAATCTAACTTGAAAATCGTTGCTAATTGAAATAAATAGTCAACGTTTATATATTTTTATCACCCACTGTATATAAAGCCATGTAGTAGTCGTAGCAATGTTGCATTCCTGCAGTTCTCTTGGGCATTTCGCCGATACAAATTAACTCCTCATTTATCTCGCTACACATTGGACGCACACACGCTCACATGCATACATATATGTATACATACATACATACACACACACATATATGTACGTAGATGCTTGCACATCGACTTTGGCGCCAAATGTCACCGCAATGAGTTCCTAATTACTTTTCACTTTCTCCTTTCGTGCTGCTTTTTATTCAGCATATTAGTTATTCTACTTCGTTCGTTTGTTCGTTTGTACATTTGACATTTTATAGTTCTTTATGTGACCAAAAAGGGCAACAAATAAATTAATTTTCTTGGCATTTGTCCAAGAAGTTGGCAGCAATTAAATGAAAGGCTGCCAGGAAATGTGAAATTAGTGAGTTTTATTGCAGCGAATGAATGAGAGCGCACAATCAACGCGGAATTTGCGTAAAGTGCTAATGTACATGCTCGTCGCAGGCCAAACTTTTGACTTTTGAATGCAGTGTGGATGTGTATGCGGTCAGTGGAGGCCAACTTGTGTGTGGGGACTGCATTACAAATTATTTGGGTTGTTCTGTTTGTGAAAAATAGTTTTTTTTTTTTAATTTAATACGTTTTTAAATGAACCAAAATGAAAAAAATGAGTTCTTCGAGTTCTAGATAATTGTGAAGTTTGAATAACTTTAGGAATAGTGTTTGCAAGAAAAGTTGTCAACTTTGTAGTTTTTTTTTCGAAAGTCCGTTGATGTCATCAAGGAGTGCTTACCATTCGCTGATTAAAATGATTTGCTGCGCTTTTGATAAAAAACAATTTTGCATCTTTATAAAAAAAAGTGCATCCAAAACGCATCGTAGGAAGCATCTAAAAAGCGTCTTAAAATAAATAACATGTAAATTCCAAATTCGATTTTATTGGCAAGATTATTAAGCGCTTCAATGCTTTAAGAGAGCTTCTAAATTGCCATTCTTGCAATAAAAAAAAACAGTTTAATCTTCTTCCGAAAAATAGGCTGAAAGCTTCACTTCACTTCTTGAGTTTCTTACAACGAATTACTTATCTTTTCTTAAGATTACAAACTGACTATCTTTGATGACTTTTGTATCCCATTCACTTTTTATGCAAAAGGTTGCAAAATTAAAGTTGGCTACAATTTGATTTTTTTTAAAGTTTCTTAGCCCAAAATCTTATTTTTTTGTATGGAATATGAACACAGTTATTTGCAAAAGAAATAATTAAAAATTAATGTTGTGTGTTAGTGTTTTTATCGTAATTAAAAAAAATGCGAAAAAAAGTTAAAATTTGTGAACATTTTATGAAAATTTGTTGATTTAATATAAAAATCAAATGCAGTTTAAAACTAAGGATTTACATATGATTCTCTTAAGAGAAAGAATTTGCTTTTTCTTGTAAGATATAAAAAATTTAGTTAAGAAAAAGTTAGCTCACAACCACAAAAGAACAAGGTTTTGACAATATTTATCTTCTTAGAAGCAAAACTGTTTAACTTTTTAAAATGTTGTCATATTCGTTAAATACATATTTTAAAATATTTGTTTGTTATATGATTAGGACTCCTTTTATTTAAAAAAAAAAGGCTTTCAGAACGAAAGATGCCATTCGACGTTAATATATTTTAATTTAATTACAAAATCTAATAAAAGAGTCAAGAAGCGAAACCGAACTTTTTTTTAGTCACATTGTTAAGTCGTTCGTTTTCAAGAAGTTCTTCGAATTCGCAGAAAATGTTATCATTTATTCTCAAATATTAAGAGTTTAAAACGAAATATCAAAAATTATATGATTATATATATTTTATATAAGCTTTTCCTTTAACTTTTGTAGCTATTTTCTAAATAAGTCATCCAAAACCCCATTTTCACGATTACTTTGTCCAAAACAACAGCAAAGTCCATTGTCATTTGTACGACATATTTGCACAAAGTTAAAGAAATGAGTAAATATGTGGCACTTTTGGTACATGCGTGGTTTTCCATTCTTAGTAAAATAAATCGTATTTTCTTTCAAGTAGAATTTCATTTTTATTTTTAATTAATCGCATTAAAATGAAAAGATGTAATCAAATGTTTGATACCTTACCAAATTGATTTGCCACTGAAATTAAAATTTTCCTTTGGTGGTAGATATTAATTGTCAAAAAGAGATTTTTTGCATGCATATTATTTTTTTTTTTTAATTTTTTTTTTTTTTTCATATATTAATTGTTCCTTTTTTATAATTTTTTTTTTTTTTGGTTTGTCTTTTATCAAAATAAACAAATAACTTGTGTTCGGTGACATTGTTACTTTAAACAAAACATTATTTCAATTTTGTCCTTTTTCACTTTTTTGTTTGCTTTTTTAATATTTTTTTTTAAACATTTACGCATTTAGCATTAAGAAAACTGCGAGACTAATTTTAGACCATTTTAAATGGGTTAAGAAAATTCAAAAAAAATGTTAGGCCATATTTTTAAAATGTATACTTTAAGGAATATCCTCTCAAAATTTCAGGGTGATTGGAGTTCTGGAACCAAAGTTATGGATCTTTACAGCGCGCTATGTCTCTAAAGCAAACGTGTCGCGTTGAAACTTTAACCTCGATTATCTCTAAATTCTATTTTTTGAAAACTGCCTTCACGGTGAGCACGATTTCTCGAAAGCCATTTTACCGATCGTTCTTAAGTCTTCAGGTGTTGTTTATATTAACAATGACTAGTTCGTGAACGAAGGAAATTCAATTTGGAAAAATTAACGAACATGGGCCATGGACGTCACAGTTCAACGAATTTTCTAATGGAATTTTTTCTGCAATCATGTCAAAATATGCCCTACTTGACATTATGAAAGTCGTTTGGAAATATATACTGAAAAATACCAAAAAAAAAATTCTTCCAATCTTAAACCCGCCCTGCAATGACGACATAAAAGAACTACCAGGTTTGCCATTGACAACCGAGAGACGTTCACTATTGTAAATACCACTAAGCAAATTATAGTACACCTCTTGCAAAACCAATAAGCGTTAAATTTAAATTTCAGTTGCACAATTTCTAATCAACATGAAGACGAAGAGCCTGAAACATTACCAATCTTAAATCATTTTTTTTCACGCACCAGCAGCCGAACATTGATATTCATATGCAGGCATCCATTGTCCTTTGTGATGATGATAACATTGATAGTGATGATGATGTTTTTGTCGATGACAACAGCATCAATAGTGTTGATGGAAGGTGTCATTGCTGTTCAACCGCAACGGAAGCTGTGCTGCTGGTAGCTTTGAATAAATTTTGTCTAACCCGAGGAATATCGAACAACAACAATAAGTGGAGCCAGTATACATACTTATTAATTCTTGTAGTTTTCGATACACGCAACGAGTATGCACACAAATATACTTACTCATGAGTGTGACATCAAACGCGCACATTCAAGTGAACTTCCTTACATAAAGGCACAACTAGATTTGTTGTCCTTCAGGCAAGTGTAGGCTACTGAACTGGCCAATCCTGAAATCCCGAAAGCACGACTTTTACATAATTCAAAGTTTAAATTGCTTCACTCATTATAATTCTCGGCTGCTTGTGAAAACCATTACATTTTAATTAGTTTTCATTTTGGTCAACTTAATTTTTCACAGTGTTTTTGGACTTTCCTTAACCGACGGTGAGAGCCGTGCAGTGTTCCAAAGCTTCTTTCATATTTCTTTTCATTATATTATTTATTTATTTACACACTGAAGCCTTCAATTAATTAAAAGCCTAGTCATTTAAAAAAGCTATTGCTACTTTGGCCTTCAGCTTCTTCATACATTTTTACAATGATTTCTAAAAGTTTCATCTATATTTCTTTGTAAAGATGATATATTCTTAAGAACAATACTATTTTGTAGATGTTTTCGGTTGTACGGTTGGATATGTATTCAAAGAGATCGTTGCTATGCAAGATATGGTTTCTATATGTGGTAAAGTAGTCACAGTCAACATTGACATGCTTGATGGATACCGAAGTAGAGTTACAAAAATTACAAATCCTTGAGGTGTTGCAGTCCATAAGGTTGAGATGCATCAGCTTTGAATTCTATAAAATGTGTGGTCGGTATTATTTCTTACAACTTTATTAAGCCTAGTTTATACATAGTACTTAAAATCTACAATTTATAGCATATAAAGTGTTTTGAGATGAGATGAGCCTCGGCTACTTAATGGTTGCATTTGGGACCGATATAGTTCGGTGTTGTTATAGCCGGACCTATGGCGGCATATTTTGCCGAGTTTTCCGCGAATTCTATACTCTTGATGCTTGCATGATCCGAAGTCCAAGGGAGGATGATTTTTCGATGTGAGATGAGAGTGAAATCGAACATATTATATGTTGATGTTATTAAAACTACCTCTACAATTAGAAACTTGCATAACTTCTACGCACTAAATCTTGACAAGCTTTACTCGTGATGTTCGCAGAATCAGCTTTCTCTGAATGTAAAAAAAGGGTTTCTATTCAATCGTTATGATGAAATATTACCTGTTTCAAGCTAGGTATCAAATTTCTGGTTCTCCCCTCGATGACGTTACTATTTACTGTTTTACTTTACCACCCACATTAATTATGTTGTTTGCTCGACGTAAATCTTTAACTTTTTCCGATCCAACACATCCAGTTGTCCTTCTGCATCAAAAGCTTAACTATTCCAATTTGTTCACTGCTGGGTTTTGTAACTTCTGCTTCAAAACTTTCATAATTCGAAGAGAGATAGCACTGATTTCGACACTTCTTATCAGCTCGACTTCATCCGCAAATATTTTGTTATCCTATCGAAGCGAAAGGGAAACTATTAAGCGAAGTTAAGTTTTGGTTTACTTTTTCTTGCTAATTGTGTCAATTGATCCCTTATTTCAACTTATGCCAATTTTCCAGTATTTCTTTTGTTATTAGACTACAATACAAATACACTAATCCCGAAGTTTTGAATAGCGAAGGACATCCTTCGAGTTTGATACAATCGCTACTTGTGTACCTGTGTAATTGTCCACTCTGTTGAGCTGATATGCCTGCTATATGACTTATCTTTGCGGTTTTGACAGCTCGAATTACGTTTGATAAGGGACCAACAAACGAAAAAAGATTCGTTTTAAAGACTGGCGACGTGGATGTTGCATCATTTCAAGTTATGTGTTGCTATGTATTTATGTGCATATATATGTAATAAGTATGTAAGTGCTACCCAGTGAATAGAGTGACAGACATAATAGAATTCTTCATAATGTACATTTTACATGCATCCATACATATGTATGTGGGTATGTATTTACATATTATGTGCACAAATAAGGTGTAACAGAAAAAGTTTTAATTAGTTAACAATTTCTTAATGTAAATTCTTCTGATTACACCTACTTTTTGACAGTATTATTTGTAGACACTTGGGTAATTTTGAATTGCTGTGCTATTCACAATTGATAGATTACGGGTTAGATGCAATTTATGAAGTGTAGAGAAACTGGAATTAATTGTTTATTCTTTGAAGTTTTGCGCTTTCCTTGTGGAAATTTTGTCTCGTACACACGTGCAAGTGTATATAATTACAAATGCTGAACAGACATTCATAGTTTAGTACATTAATAAGTGCATATATGTATTATTAGTTTTGGTTGGCGATAAAAGAAAAATTAGTGCAAATAATGGTCGAATGTGTGAATGCACTTGAGACATAACTATTAATAATTCCATAGGCGTGCAGCGGAGTGGCATAAAATGTACTCGTACTAAAAGGGAAAAGACAATCTAGTTAACAAATCAAGGATATGCATTCTAAGAATATCAAACGATTGAAGTTAGCGGATAAGTTATAAAAAATTTTGCGTTCAATTATATTTGTCTTCAGTATGAAGGAACTTTGCCAACTTTATTTTCTATTCCTGCAGTTTTCACATTACTTCCAAATAAAAAATAGTTCCATACAATCCCAGCTTCATTAAGTACACGACGCATTAAAAAAAAATTCTTTGTGACCAAAAACTGAAAAAAAAGTATGACACTTCTTGACCAGCTTTGTTCTACTCAAATTCTTGAAAGAAGCTTGTCGCCGTTTGAAAAGATTAAATCCATTAAACTGAAATGAAAACACAAAACTCTCGGCAGTATGTTCACAAGAACGAAAGTAAGAACAAAACTGTCGAGAACGTTATCAACGGGAATTTCATTTGAAATAAATTTTAATAATCGTTTCTCGAAGAGATAAGAAAACGGTTTGTTTGGGATCGTTCTCAAAAAGAACTAAATGGGAGCAAAAGTTTGCGGAACTTTCACGCAAAGTTCAAAATGGGAATACAAATTTTCGGAGTTTTTGTTGAAAAAGAAACAAAATCTTCAGCACTTAACAACATTGCCTACCTTTAAAGGCAACATCAACAGCGCTTAATACTCTTCAATACGAAAGTCCCAAAACGTAATATGTTTGAAACATTTCCGCAAGTTCGCCTTGACGATAGTTTTATTCTTTACGGTAAGTTCTCAATACTGTTTAGAATGTTTCCCAGATCTTTTTATCGTATTGTTCTTTAAGAGAACGTTGTCGAGAGTTTGGATGTCAGTTTATTTTTTACAGCTACGTAACTGAACGTTTTGCTCCCGATTTGTTCCTGGTAAAGCAAATGAAAGTGTGTCTACATACATTTTTATTATTATTTTTTTTTTTTGGAATTAGGCACGAAACAACGCGTGCAGAAAACAGCACTCAGACTACAAGCCGTACATTGTACTGTTTTCATGTTACTTTTAATCTGTTTTAAATTTGCAGGATTTACAAATAAATCTTAGCAGATTTTGGGGTGTCAAAGAGCTCAGGTGTTCGTCTCTCAACACATCGCGACCAAATGCCTCACACCTAGTTCTTGCAAAGGCGGGGCAGATGCCCAAAAGTGTTCCGCTGTCTCTTTCTGTCTGTGTTCGCCTGTTAAGCGAGAGCAAGTCTTTTGATAGTCCTTCTGAGATTGAAGGTAACACGAATTTTGCTCTTCTGCAACCTCTCGACGCCTCCCAGTCATTGCTGAGCGAAGTATTAACCCAGTTTCTGATGATGGCATCAATGTCCGAATGTGGAAGTGCTATAGCTGGCTGTGGGCCAAGGAACACCTGATCCGAGCCAATTCTGACCAAATGGTCAGATGTCTCATTACCAGATACTCCCAAGTGACCAGGCGCCCATAGTAAAGCAAGTTCAAATTGTTTACCAACATAGTTTAGTTGGGACTTGCATGCCGAACTAGTTTGGAAGTATGAAGTGTTAAGTGTTGTATGAAGAAAATATTTAGTACTTAACCCTTTTAAAGATTATTAATCGCCACGACCCTGTGAGTAACAAATCATATTGATAAGCGCGTATAACTACATAAATAAATATATGCTTGTATGAATGTGAGTGCGTTTATTTGTGCTCTAAATACCACAAAGATTTAATGTGAACGTTAATTTATATTTACGATACCACATCTCAGTGAGTTGCGGTGATCTGCTTGAAAATATAAGCCTTTGTGGTCAAATGTCTTTTTACAATTGTCAAGAGTAATCAATACATCATTGACAACTATCGATTGTGACAAAGCACTGCCCAATATACTAAATACAAATATATTCTAATAACTGAGTTATAAGCTGGTAGAAGTATGCGCTGGTCTAAGAAAACGTTAAGAGCATACAAGTACGAGTATGTATGCACTAGGCATAATTTTTCAGCTCTTCAACATGTCTTTTGCGTGCGATTTGTGCACAAGAAATGGAGATGAAGCTGTTCACACTACGAATGCCTCTATTTAAGGATATGTAGTAAAAAGGTGGATGCGGAAGAAAAGACGTTTGCAAGTTTTTAATTTAAAATAAACACACGCACACACCAACTCGCTCATAAACATATTTAAGCATTTACAAATATACATACATATATACTTAGTTGTTGCAAACGCAACCCTTGTTGCATGAAAAACCTGCGTTTGAACGCAAACGTATCTTGAGTGCCTTAGGGTGATCTGTTGATGTTGAACGGCAATCCGTTTGACATCTATATCCACTCACCTCAAGTGGTATTTACACTTAATCACCTATCCAAAGCCAAATGCTGATAGTGAACCCTCCATTGAACCTTTATCAACTCCACAACATTTCGCTTATCCATTTGCCACTACTGCGTATACGTTGCTCGTTGCATTCAAGAGAGGCACGTTGCGGCCCACTACGACCGCTGCCCTGTGCCCACTGCCCACCTGTCATAAGGTACAAACGAGATACTCTATAGTAGCTGTGATGTTGACAGCTTAGAGCTTTGTGCTCTCATTGTGGCATTAGGTTGTCTCACAAATGTTTATTTCGATTGGTAATGGACCGTTTTGGGCTAATGAAAACATTCGCATTGCACTACTTGGCATTCAATTTTATTTGTTTGCGGAAGTGCGAGAACATTTTAGTTACAATGAAGTTGCCTTGTTACTTTATTGACTGGCATTTAGGTAAAGGATATTGCAAAAGTGGCGAGTGCTTAAATCAAAAATGGTAACAGAGTCACTTGGGAGTTGCTGGAATGTGAGAACCTGCTCTTCATAATCTCTTGCCTCGTCTTATGTCTTAGTTAAAGAAACATTAATCATTGTAATAATCTTCAAGTATACATTTGTAGCATAGTATTCACCGAAAACGAGTAACCATTACATTGAGAGGATGTGCAAGTAAAATGGAGGGAAATTAGAAGGAAGCGGAATGATATTTTGTAGGAGTGAAGAATTTTGGTTTAATAATTTAGAAAAAGTAGCTAAAATAACAGATATCACTAAAGCTCTCGAAAAATGTTTGTTTTTACTACTTTCTTCTTTAATTAAGGCGAAGTGAAGGTTAGCTTCTCAATATATAATTATTGGCATGCTGTGCCATTGTTTTAATTTGATCATATTAAAGAATAAATGACTGTTTGAGTGACTCACATCGTTTGGATATCTCACGGATACATTTAATATCATTAATTAACCTATCTGGTCGTCAATATGTGCCAACAATTCAATTTCTGAACATTATCCTACAGATGATTATGAACATATTTAAGTGATCTAGGCAAAATGTTGTTCCCTGCTATAAGAAATAAATGTTACAAATTTAAGTCAGATCAATGATTATATATATCTCAACCCAAGCCCCATCTAGCTGATACAGAGAAGTACTGGTTCAAGCTGCTAAGAGGCAGTTTAAGAAAAAAAAACACACATTCAGTTAGGTTGCGAAATGTAAGAGAAAATTTAAAATTGTAACTTATAAAAAATATGTATAGAAATAAAACCATTCAAATTTAAAACAAATCTGATAAAACTATGCAACAAAGTGAACATTTTTTTTTCACTTGATTCACAGTAGTAGGTAATGTAATGATTCGCCACCTTAAAACTATTTGAAATTTCGAAACAAAATTTTTATATCACGTCAAGTTTAGCATTTATTGATTTTACTTAAACTTATATAAATTGTTATTCTACATAATAATTTTGTTTTATGTGTCAAGGTTTGTTTTAAAGGACTTTCTCAGTAATTTAGTTTTGCTATTTTCAGTCCGTAATAATTATTTTTGGCTTTATCAGCAAGTAATATTGCTATTTTTATGCTTTTTATATTCATTTATTTTAGGCTATTTTAGCAAGTTATCCTTGCAGATTATAACCTTTTTGTTATGTTTAAATCCTGTCAGACTTTTTCAGCAAAAGTTATTTTGCTCTTTTTAGTCTGGCAGGATCGCCGTTTAACGAATAATGATTGACTAATCAACTGTGGTTCTGTATTTTTTATCTATAAATACCTCTTCGCTATTACAAGGGCCTCCAGCTTCAACTTTTTCTTCAATAGGACTCGATAAACTGGACGAAATACAATATCTTTCCGGTACTGGAATGTTTGGATAATGTGGTAGCGGCATTGACACTGATGACACAGTAGCATACTTCACTGAGTGTTTTGACTTTTTTGGAAAACCTTTCACAGTTGTTAAACAGAAGTAACATTCGTCTTTGTCGTGATATGTGGGGTCACCACTGCATTGTTACACTAAAAGGCATCTGTTTAATATTACCCTTTTACCAACCCGTCAAATATTAAAAACAATTTTAACAATACACTTTAGGCACCCATGATTTGTCTTGATTTCTAATGGCAATTTTAAAATAAGCATTCATGACATTTTTTAAACAAATTGACCACAAACGTAACAAAATAAGTAAGGATAATTAACACAAACACGCGGTATTTTGTAGATTTATGAGTTTTGTTTATTATAAAGTATGTTATAGTAAAACATTTTCCTAGGAGATCTCCAATTAATAATGCATTATTTTTTTTTTATAAAATCTGTCATTAAGCGGTTTTTTGTGTTTTAAATCATTCTTTTTCTGCTTTTGCGTAAGCCCTGTTCAGTAATATAAATCTCGCATAAACAATGCAATGGAAATGTATTTTAGTATAATAAAGTGTAAATCTAAAGATTCTTTTAATTGATATTGGTTGTGGGGCTATCCAAAACTGGAAGTAAATGCGATGAAAAAAGTATAAATAATTAAACTTTAAATTTTTTTTAGCTCAGAGTTCTGCTGGACACTTGTTGAATTAAAGTAGGTTGTGTAAGTTCTTTCATTTGTGTATGTGTGCTATAGCTTTGAAACTCCCTGCATATACATTAATTAATATGAAAATTAATAAAACAAAAATATTAATTCCTATTTACTTTAATAGCATAAAATGTGTGCAATAATATTTATGTCTCTTCAAAGTACCTACACTTTTTTATTTATATCAGTTTCAACAGAAACTCATCACGTAAATAGATCAGACACCAAGAGATTTTAATGTTATGTAAGTATGTAAGAAGATTTAAATGAATTATAATTTGGCATGTAGAGATGTAAAACACAAGCATTATTTCCGAAGCTGAAAGCAACCAAAGTACCAAATTTAAAAGTTTTCGCTCTGAAGGAGAGGACACATTAGAAAGAATTCAACAAACAATTCTTTGGCATTACTGTATACAAATAAACAGTCACACACACACACACAGCCACTGACAAAGGCGTATTAATATGCGTGTTTAAGAAGGCCTGAATTATCGGCTAGTAGCCGGAGAATGTGTGAGGTGGACATGTGTGTGTGTGTGTGTGTGTGTGTGTGTGTATGTGCGTTCGTGTGTGTTTGTGTTAGTGTCGATTCTTAAATGTTTTTGCCAAATGCACTTAACAGCTCAAATGCAGTTAGTCGCCGAATACTGTACTAGTTGAGATTTTAACTTCATTTAGCTTAAAAGCCAACATCTACCACTAACGGTTACAAAAACACAATGTGTACATACATAAATACATACATTCATATGTATATACACAGTACAACAACAACAACAGCAAAAGTGTAGAAATGTAGAGAAGAACAACAACAAAACAACGTGTCAGCAAGTCACAACCACGCTTTGTACATTACAAATACCAACGCACGCAAAAACATGGAGTACAAACACACACACACACGCGCACACCAGCCATCTTCCACAAAGGCATACATTTTACAGTGAGTACAAAATTTATATGTGTATGTGTGTATATAAGTCGAAAATTGTGCAGGTGATTTTTGTTTTTGTTGCAACTTTTAGTTGCTCGCCTGCTTACTGCCTTTGAATTATATACTTTGTACTTTGCCTTTCAACATTGGAAAGTGGCACAGTAAACCGGGCAAAAACGAACGAAACCGTAAACGCAAAATATAAACAAAAGCAAAGCAAAATAACAAAACAGCAAATGCGAAAGCAGAGCGATTGAAACAAAAAAGACTGTCGAGTGAATTTGCACTTAAACCGCGACTATCTTAGCAACAACAATAACAACAACAACAACAGCACCAACGACAACAACTTGACACGGCATAAACAACCAAAGCCACCGCCAATGTGGCAACTACATAGCAACATCATCCACGGCGGATGTGAAACGGTTGAACGCAGAAAGGGGGAAGTGGAAAGTGGGTGAAGAAGCGCGCCGCCGCACAGTTGAACGACTCTGCGAAAGAGATGAATGAAAAATAAAAGCGTAGCAGAACTAGCCTTTGGGGTTTTTGGGGCTTCGTGCACGCCATATGCTTTAAGTTATCCAATGACTTTTTTAAAGATTGCTCTCGCGGGCATGAAAACGAGTTTGGGGGAATCTCACAAAAAGTGTTGTTATTAATTCGCAAAATTTCTCAAATATCCGGTGAGATTTTTTAGGTTTACGGTAAGCTAGATTATTTAAGCAAATCATTTGTATACGCTTTTAGCCACTTGCAACCCACTCTATGTACATATGTACAGTGTAGGAATTTACTGTATTTACAACGTTTGCCTCAAGTCAAGTGAATAGCGGCAACAAATTCGAAATGGGTCGAAAACTTTAAAGAAAGCCAAAATATTATTATCAGCCGCTCGTAATAATGTTCAAAAAACACTTGCAAATGCTGATGTACTTTAAAGCAGATTTGTATGTGGATAAAGAGCAGATGTTGTGCCGGGGGTTTGGGGATTTTAGGGCGAAAATCGTGTTCTAAGTAGTATTAAATTTGTATGCTAATTTGTGTTGAAACTAAGTAAAAGTTTGTGCCAGTTTCAAGTGGTGTCTAAAAATCAAATCGGCAACTGGTGGTACTATAAAGCAATTACAAGAGCTTTTGCATTCGGTTTTGGGGTGAAACATACCATGATAGGTAAGGTTATATTAAGCTACGTTGGGTTTGGTGGCTGCCAAACGTAAAGAGGATCACTAAAGCAACAATGAATAGTTAAATGGGTTTAGGAAAGAAAAGAGTTAATACGATAGAGAAAGAAAATGGAAGGCAACAGAAGAAAAGGAAAAGTAAAAAATAGAACAGGAAGCCAAAAGAAAGGGAAGGGAAGGAAAACGAAAAGCAGAAGAAAGAAAGGAAAGCAAAATAAAGGAAGGCAAAGAAATTAAATGAACACACGTTGACATGGACACGAGACATTAAGTTATGGTGGTAAAAATTAGAATTTGAGGAAGATAAATACTGGCTGCTTTAAAGGTTTTATATTGGTACATAAATATGAAGTTCCGCAGATAGTTAGTATCAATTCTTAACAGCTATGTATATGAAAAAAAGAATAGAGATGTTTTGTAATATTAAGGCTACTTCATCATTCTAAGAGTAGCTGTGAAAACTTTTTTCTACTACCAGTTTCTAAACATGAAATATGTATTTAAAACTACAACCAAGATTGATAGCAATGCAAACTTTTAAAGCTTTCTTAAACACTCGTATTCTTAGTGGTGGCGGCCTACTAAAGCGTCAGTTAGTCAAGACTTAACTAAACTTAAGAATCTGTTAATTTTAGAATCTTAAGTTTCGGCCTTACGTAAATTGAGAGCCGTGAGAGCGGTGAGAGAATTAGGCTTACCAGATCTTGACATTTACAATTTTTGAAAATAAATGTATGCAAAAACTACATTTAAAACAAATTTATTTGATGTGGCGGCGAACCGTCAAAAAGCTGAAAATACAATTATAGACAAAAAGAAAATTTAAACAAAAATATAAATGACGAAAAGTTGATCATATTCTCCAATAAAGAACTTTTCGCAAAATTCTGCCGGGATGGAAATTGGCACAACAAAAAGTCTCTATTTATCGGGTGGATTTGCCACCACCTTTTCCTTTGACCAAGTGACTGCTCCTTGCACATTTTGTATATTTGTGCTAAACTTAAAAACATTCAAAACAATTTAATTCTCCTTGATATTTTTACAAGCAATATGCGATTCAAAAATAATCACACAATTTGCAACAAAAATTAATCATTAAAAATTAAGTTGACATGTCGAGTAATCGTCTCCAATTCTTAAGTTAAGTTAAGTTAAGTCTTGATTAACTGACGCTTAAGCCAGCTCGCTGGCAAATTAGTACTTTCTTGTTATAATTCACGGACCAGACTTTTAGAATTTAATCCCTAGATACATACATGGTCTTGCCACGCTACGTGGCGCTGGAATCAATCAGTTAAGGTAATAGTCTACAAAATGTAATCGATAGATGGCGCTGGAATATATTTACATATTAAAAAAACCCGTAGCTATGTTTTTACCGTGTAGAAATTTGTACACGTCGTGTTAATGTTATTCCACCTTTGAAATACTCACTACGGCTGTCGGGCAGAACTGTGATTCGAGTCAATCTTGAAGGCGGCAGCTGCATCGTTGTTTGTATAAAGAGGTTTTGTTCTTAAGAAAACTTTTATACCTACACTTGACCTTAGTAAAACTGAGCACCTGTGTATATTTTGGTGTCTTCGGAAAAAAAATATTCAGGGAAGTTACAAATACTAAAACTTCTCTAGAACTCTCCATTGCAGCAAAATATAAGAAAAACTAGTATTTTCTTTTTTATAAAATATTAACTCTGAAGTAATTTTGCCGCTGTTTTCTCTATAATAAGAATGAGAAGAGCATTGAATATTTATTTATTTATTTATTTAGCCTATGAACAAAAGTTTCTTACATACTATTTACAAAGTGATTAAAAAGTAAGTTTTAAAACCTTAGAAAACTAAATAAACAAGTACGGAAAGCAAAATATGGGCTGTGCCACGGTCATTTTTCAAAATTTCATAAACACCCTGTTTCTTTGTTCAAATCGCTGCAAGCATTAAAATTTTCAAAATTTGTTCCACTAGATAGCGAAAAAACAAAGGTTTTTACATTTTTCAAAACTTCCGTTATATAGAAGGTGGGCGTGGTTATAGTCCGATTTCCAAAATTTTTGACATTGATACTAGTGTTGTCAAGGACAATATGTTTACTATATCTCGCAATGTTATTGAGATACAAACATTTTATTATAAGTGGGCGTGGTAACGCCCATTTTTTAAAATGTCTTAAAAATCAAGTTTCATTATTTAAAATCGCTCTAAATATCCAATGTATAACGAAACAACGAAGTTTTTGCACTTTTCTAAACTTCCGTTATATGCAAGGTGGGCGTGGTAATTCGCATTTTTGGTGTATATATGTTTGTCTGTATCTATGTCTATTATTTTTGACTGTGACCCAAATTTAATCTCCAAACGGATGACTATCGGATGTGGCGAAACAAAAGGCTGAATGATCAAGACCCAGCTCGTTTTGCTTTCTCCAATACCGCCTTGAGGTTCTCATCCCATCCCATCCCATATTTCCATAAAAGGAGTTTAATAGAAGACCAGATAGAAGTGACAGGAAGTTTTCAAGTTTTCGTAAAATATGTAATCTACTACTTTCAAGCTACTTACTTAAGATTTCACAATTTTCGTCTACACACACACTCGCTCCATTGTGGCCCACTGTGCGCCACTGTGCATCATTGTGCATGCACCTGCATAGGACGTGTTAATCTGTTGTTTGTTTGTTTGTTGCTCCTTTATTTCTCATTTTGCGCACGAATGTCCTCGGCTTATTTCAAATGTTATAGCAAGTGTTATTGGTGTTGTTGCAGCGACTGTAAATGCTGCAGCTAACCTAGACCCAAGATCGCATTGCTACTGCATAGGTACATAATTATACACTCGCATGTTTTCAAGTGTGGGAGGGAGGTGCACGTGGTACGCACGCATTTGAATGGAGTTGTGCCATTGCATTGTTGTTGTGCGGGGGGATGCAACGCGAGTGCAAACGTATGCGAAGCGAGTACATAAAAGTGTGTAGTTCATACATTGTGGGCGTTTGAAGTGCATTTTGTTGGTCTACAGCTTTTGTTTTCATCAAGGGCACGTTTATTTCGCTATATCGATTCAGGTGGAGTAAAACTAGTCTCTGCGTAAAAGATAGATTCTTCGACTATTTTTTTATGCTTTAAATGTTTTTAGTTAAGTAGTCGTTTACCAAAATATATTCCTTAGTAATGATATAAACGTCAAATGCAACGAATTATCCATTACCCTTCTTTGGTATTTAAAATTGCATGTTTCCTTTTAAAAAATGTGTTTACTTCGACAAAGATTTTCCAAAAAAAATAAAGCACTAAAAAATTAAAAAATCGCTTCGAAAAGTTCACCTAAGATTTAAAGAAAATTTTAAAAATTTAGCCCTGCTTTGAATGATCTCGTTTTAAAGCTATCAGTTGAGACGGCCATAAAGTGGTTTATTCAGGAAACCGATTACTTTTTCATAATTCTCTTTTGATTAAATTATTCTCATGGAAACTTTTTTTTTTAAATCAAACATTTATTCAGCGAACAAAATAAATTTCTTTCGTTAAATCGAGCCTTTACCGCCATTTTAGCGTAAGCGACAAAAACCAAATTTTACAGGAGAAGGTTTTTTTTAAATATTTTTTTTTTTTTTTAAGAGTGAATGTCGCTTACGATAAAATGTAAAGTCGTACATCTCCATAACTATAACGATTAGCGAAACAATATTTAGCCAGATGACGTATTATCAGTTTCAGAACAGTTCTGCATCAAAAAGTTAATTTTGAAAAAAAATGTCGCTTACGTTATTTTCGCGGTTAGGGCTCGAAATATTTGGGCTACGGAGATATTCCAGTGTGCTATGGAAAGAGCATTAGGAGCTTTTTATTGATGTCCTGCATGTAGAAAGTATGTAAAATAGTTTAGACATAGCGCAGTAACTAAAATTATAAAATTTATTATCTTTGTGAAGCTACAGTGGTTCTTTTCGGCTTGTTTAACTCAATCCCTACACTTAAATCCATATCGAGAAGTCTTAAGCAACGTCCGCCTTTCATCGCGAAGAGGGATCTTTCGACACATTCAGCTTAAGAGTATAATAAAATCCGCAGGGTCTGTTCACCACGATAACTTCCAGAAACAATGACGAAGGCCACAAACGATACAAGGACAACAATTAACGGATATACACCTGGAAAATTCGGATCATTTGTAGATAAGATGCAATCAATACAGTTGTTGGAAGTCTTCCATAAATCCGCATCAGATAAGTTCCACTCACTGATAGAGGAGACGAATGATGAGACTAACGATGTATCCCACAAGCGTCTAGAGAAACCCGAAAATTCCACTTTCATGATACTACCTCCGACACTTTCTAAACATTCACAAAGCTATTTGGCTGTGACCTGATTAAAGAAGAAAAGAGCAAAATGAAAAGGATGAACATTGCAGATTTGTCTACTTGAATGCTCTCCTCGGCAGGGTTGCTGAATATATCAGTTTACTGGTGATATGATTAGGAAGTTTTAGAAGCCTAAATCAGGGATGTTAATGACTCATTACAACAACTTTATTAACGAAAATTTTAAAATATTTAAAATTAATGATACGTGTTGATGAGATATTTTAATAAAACTTGATGATGGCGAGCAAGAGATTTTACAATTATTACCGTTATGCAATTAAAAGCAGACAAAGCAGAGTCAACTAAAAGTCAAACTCAAAGCTTAAGTCAGTATTGTCATTAGAGCCAGCAGAGATAAGCAGACCAAAGATTTAATGTTAAGTGAATACCCGCAAGTAGTCTATGCAAAATTATTAAGACGGAGACGAGAAGAATTCCATTTCCAAACTTTCCGGTCGAAGTTGGCATCAAAAGATACACACTAAATAATAAAATAACACGCTTTTAGGTTAGCACAGCTGTGTTGAGGTGCTCCATTTTATGATTTAATAAGAAATTTACTAGGACATGACAGTCATATTATTGGGCTCCTGCAAACACTAGAAGATCATATACAACTCTACCAACAATGAGTAAAAAATAATAACAGGCCTGCAATGATTTGTCCTCTTGTAGTAATAATACCTATACTATTGAATTTAGATCTAAGAAAACAATAGTAAACAAATATTTTCCCATGGCCAATGCATAAAAATTTGCCTTTTTGAACATCTTTATAAATTTTTTCTTAGGCAACCATACAGTTTTGCTATTTTGAGATGGTTTTTGAAACAGTAATGAATAAGAAGGGTTAAAAATTGCTAAATGTCTTAAATTAAAGAATTCATAGCTTCTTAAAAAATCACCGAAAACAAAAAAAAGGTCTAAAGCTGACGAAGCTTACCACCCAACCACGTTTTGATAAATTGAAATAAAAAGAGTTGTTTGGAAAAAATATTTTATAAAAATGGCTGAAATAGCATAATCGTGATATCTTTTTTTAATGAGGGTGAGCGATAGCAAAATAGTTATCAAAACCAACTGTTATTTGTAGTTAATGAGCATGCTTTTATTAAAATAAATGGGCAACAAAACTTCATATTCCAAAAGTAAAAAAAAAATTAGATGTGAGAATTTTGTTAATTTGTTTTTTAAATGGGTTTAATTGAATTTTGTAAGACGGCACATTTAAAATTATTAAAAATTTTATTAATTAATAATAAAAAGTCAACACTTGACGATAACTGGTTAACGTATAATTATTTATTAATAATCTTCCTGAAATATTTGCCATTGTAAAAGATCTAGCAATACTTCTACATTTTTGGAACATATGTTTATTTGAAGAGAGTAACATAAAATTAAGAGCGATGAGAAGGCTTTGGGGGCATGTTCTTCGCATGATGTATGGCCCTGTTCGCGTTAGCGACGGATATCGAAGAAGATGGAATGATGAAATGTATGAGCTGTATAACGATATGGAGATAGTCAAGCGCATAAAAAGAAGGAGGCTGTGTCAGAGACACGGCCATTAAGTTTAACGTAGAATATGTAATGTTCGTTCTTAACTTGTGCGCGCCCACACGTTGGCTTTTGCTGCCACACGTTAGGCGCCACTTTGGGTAATGGTTTTAGGTGTAGCACGCAGGCTACCATATTAGTGTTCACACACACCAAATCTTACGAGTATGTCATAATGTTGTTACACTACTGCAAGAAGAAAAGGAACCGGATGCAACCGAGAAGTAATACGCCGGATTTACGGCTTCAGAGTCTTTTACACTTTGACCGTTGGGAGCGAGGTCTATCGGGGCCCGTCTTGGCGGCTAACAAGCAGTGGTTGGGGAGTTCGCGACCTCTTCCCTAAGATCTATGTCATTACAATGCTATTACAGAGCCCCTATTTTGTTTTAGAAATCACAAAAAAAATTATAACCATGGTTGTGGTAAAGAAAAAAATTTTGTAAGAAAATGTACCTGGAATGGTTGATTAAAACGGAAACTAAATGAAAAGAAAAATACAGAAACTAAACATGTTTGCACGCTGGGAGCAGCGAAGTTTTACCCGCGCTCGCGCTTCTGCACCCACCCTACCATGGCCTTTCTTGCGCTTAAAAAAAATGTTTGTTAGGCCCCTTAAGCACGCTTACCACTTCACTTCATTACCCGGAAAACAATTGGAACAAGATTATAAAGACATTTTTAAGATTTCAAAGTGCTATTCGAATTTGCTTTTAATCTCAAGTAATATTCATTTTTTCCACAAAACTTATTGAAATAACGCATAATGTATTCTTATATACTATTTCCCTTAACAATAAGCATAATCATTTATTCCTGTTCAACATACCATCAATAAAAATTAGGATATTCGTAACATTTATATTTATTCCTCCCGGAAATGTTTTATAAGAACAACCAAGCTAATTTCGAAATTATTCTTCTAATTCTCAAAAAGAAACAAATTTAATTCATAATTACGTTTTTACAATTTCCAGAATTAGGAGTTATTTAAGTTTTGCAAAAACTCATTTTAATCGCTACTAACATTAATTTTAAGGGGTAGTCTCAGCTGAGCCATGATTCACCTCAATATTGTACATTACTTTATGTAGTCATTGACCTGCATTTAATTATTTTACATATGCATAAGTACAAACAAAAATATATATACATATGTATGTATGTAAGATAATGAGAGAAAATGAAAAAAACTAGATCATATGTATGTATGCACATACATGTCTGTATGCGTGATCTCTCAAAAGATCGACAAATTACTGTAACTCAATATGCTCATATTCGCATGCAGTATACAAACATATATATATATTCACATATGTATACATAACAAATGGCAAAATTTTATAAAAGTTAAATAAAATATGTATGTAGAAACAAAATGAATCACTTACATTTGACATCGATGAAGCGTAGAAGGCCTTCCATGCTCGTCGTTGTTGCTATATTTATGAGCAAAATTGTTGTTATTAATTTACAATAATTTTTGAAATAAACCTTAATGAGCCTTGCATTTCTTAAACCAATTTTCTACGTTTCCTCCTTAAACTTACATAGTCATAAAAAAATATTGGTACCAAGCTGAGAATTATTAGTCTATCATGGTGATCATAAATTTTCGTTTGTATACGGTTTTATCCCGCCTGCCAGAAAACTTATATATGTATGTACATAGGTATGTGCTTACAGAGAAAATTAGGAAAAGCAAAAGTAACAATGATATACTAAAACAATTTTAATAGATCATACCGCTCTCTCAAACCTAATTAATATGTTTTTAACATTTAAATTCTGCAATTTTGAGTTTATGCATTTGAGAGAGTAAAGAAAATGAAACAGCAAAGGAACAATGTTAAGGAGATCAGTTCATGACCATGTGCATGGATCAGCTGATTTTGCCATGAGTACCTAATGTAAGTATGTAATGCATGTATGTATCTCTGTACGTATGCAACTCTTTCTTGTTTCTTAATACATGTATGTTTAATGTAGGTATGTCTTACACCTAATACAAAGTGATGCCTAAGTATAAAAACTAATTTCTTACACTAACTTTTTATGTTCACTAACTAGATTATTAACTCATTTTTAGTAATTTATAAAATCATTTTTTTTTGGTGATTTAGGTTATGAATTAACACTATTAAGAGGTAAGTATTTATATATAAAAAAAAGGTTAAATGGTATGAAGATAAGCTTGTAAGAATGTGATTATCGAATCGCCAATCTTAGAATTTCGTTTCTTTAAATAATCCTTTGGGTTCAAACATCTTGCAAGAATTGTAAGGAAATTTAAGGCTCTTTAATGATTTATACTGTGTTAGCATCCGAGCTCTAGTTTCCATGTTGAGAAGGGATTTTAACGCAAAGTAACTGAACGGTGTACATATGTATATATGTATGTGCAGGTGGTGGTTAGACTTTGTTCCGACAATCAAGGTAAGCCATAAATCCCGCGTTTTCCCAATGATACGGGGGCACGTGTGTCTTTCGAGGTATGTATATATCGCTATAAATTGCGAAATGCCAGAGAAATTGAATGTCTGTGGATGATAATTAGTTTTTAGAAACCCTTGAAACCTTTTGCATTTTACGACAAAAAAAGAAAAATTAAAAAAAGGTAATCTTACCAAGTGTAAACTTGTACTGCGGCACGTTAATCCGCTAAGGTAGCCAAGGACTCCTTAATTTTAGTTCGCTAATTTATATGTATAAATTTATTTGAACGTTCATAACTAAACTTTGACAAGGACACTTGTATTTTATTTTTCACCGCACAATTCAATTTAACACTTGCTCTGCTCGCTGGTCTGTCGGAAAAGAAGGAAAATGGTACAGAGGATGCTGTACAAAGATTTGACAGATCACTGTGCAAGTCGTTTAAGTGTTATATCCGCCATATGACAATGACGTAAATATATGTATATAACAGTCAATAATTTCTGTAATAGATTTTATTGAACTGATATGTACATTTTATTGAATTGACCTAAAAAATTGACTTGAAATTTTATGATAAAAGAAATATTTGGGGAATAAGTAAACAAATTAAAAACTTAGAAACGCCCATTACAAACTGGATAATGCGATATTTTTTAAAGAGGAGCATTAGCCTGAAAAGGGCAGTTAGCTTCGTATATCTTTAGCATGGAATGTTCCTATTTGCCTGCCTTGAAGGTCTTCTAACACATAATAGGAATTTCCTATTTTCGCCTTAATTCTTGCTTTTAGAAAAGAGTGGCTGAGCTTAGCATTGACGTTTTTCTCGAAATTGCTCTGGGCAAAGTTTCGACGGAAAACTTCTTGCCCTACTCTAAACGATACGGGTTTAGATCGTAGATTGTATTGTCTACTGTTTTGCTCGTAAGCTTTAGTCAAATTGTCTTTTAATTTGGTTCTCATTAAAATAAGTTCGTCATCGCGTGACAGTCTAATGGCTGGTTCATCTAATTGCTGGAGGTTTCTCAAAAGTTCATATGATGACCCGTGATTTATCATATCGAAACCGAACAAAGCGTGATATGGTGAACAGTTCAATGCTTGATGAAGGGAATTCCTGAGCGCACAACTAATAGCATTTATATTTATATCCCACTCACGATGATCGCTTTTCAGGTATGCCCTGATAGCAGCTATCAATGAGCGATTTACGCGCTCAGAAGCGTTTGATTGTGGTGAATATAAGGCAGTTAAAACATGCTTTACGCCATGTTTTGTTAGAAATGCCTCAAAATCATTAGCTTTAAACTGAGAGCCATTATCGGTGACAATAATTTCCGGTATACCATAAACAAGGAAAATCTGATTTTTTAGAAAATGGACTATTAAGTTGGTGGTAAATTTTTTTAATGGACAAAGCCAATGGAATTTTGATAAATGGTCCATTACAATAAGCAAGCCAATATTACCAGACTTACTCCTTGGGTACGGTCCCAAGATATCGACATATAGTCGTTGAAAAGGTCTGTCTGAAATCGCTTGATTACCCATCGGCGGACGTAAGGTCACGTTCGGTGCTTTTGTCATTTTGCATGTTTCGCATTTTCGTACATACGCTTTGACATCCCTTACCATTCCTGGCCAATATAAATTTCTGCGAAGCAAATCTAATGTTTTAGACATTCCACCATGAGCTGCAATCAAGTCATCATGTGCGTGTGACAGTACTTCATTACGAAGCTCAAGAGGAACCCAAAGTTTCCAAGCATTTTGCTCCGATTCAGAGGTGCCGTTGGAGTGTTGTGTTCGAATATAAACATATTTTTCAATAATTTTTATATCCGGATACTTTTCTGAATTTTTCAAAATTTTCTCTTTCAGATCCTCATAATCTTTTGCATAAAAATATGAAGAGGCTAGATCGATTGGTGGCCCTATTTCTAAAGCGTTAACTTCTCCGTGCATCCTAGAAAGGGCATCTGGTACAATATTTTCTTTTCCTTTTCTGTGAGTGATAGTAAATTTGAAACTTTGCAACTTTAAAACCCACCTGGCTAAACGACCATTTAACTTTGGTTGCCGCATGAGCCATAAAAGACTCGAGTGGTCAGTTATTACCTCGAATTCTTGCAATTCCAAATAACAGCGAAAGCGTTCTATTGCCTGCATGGCAGCTAGACATTCGCGCTCGGTTACACTGTAGTTGCGTTGCGCAGAGTTTAATTTTTTTGACATAAATGCCACAGGACATTCATCGCCGTCGTCGTTGAGTTGAACTAGAACAGCGCCGATGCCATAGTCACTCGCGTCGCAGTGCACGTAAAATTTTTTTTCAAAATTCGGGTTTTGCAAAACGGGGGCTGTGGTTAGCAGTCGCTTCACTTTTTCAAATGCAACTTGCGCAGCATCTGTCCACAAAAATTCTTTTTTGGTCGAAAGGACTTCAGTAATAGGGAAAGTTACTTCCGCGAAATTTTCTATGAATCGTCTATACCATCCTGCAATTCCAAGAAAACCGCGTATTTGTTTAAACGTTTTTGGAATTGGCCAGTTCAAAATGGATTCAACCTTTTCCGGATCCGTTGCTATACCGCCATGACCGATAACATAGCCAAGGTATTTAATTTTGGTAACACAAAATTGACTTTTCTTAATGTTTATCGTTAAATTCGCTTTTCGGAATTGTTCAGCGATTCGTACTAAAACTGAAAGGTGAGATTCGAATGTATCCGACACGATGCATAAGTCATCCAAGTATCCGAAGACGCAATTCCTAAGGTCAGGTGGAATGATCTCATCCATTAATCTACACATTGTTTGCGCTGCGTTGCACAAACCGAATGGCATTACCATGAATTGATATAAGGGCCGACCAGGTACTGTAAATGCTGTCAGTGCTTTTGACCGTTCTGTAAGCGCAATCTGCCAGTATGCATCTTTTAAATCGATTTTAGTTATAATATGTGCCTTTGGCAATCGCGACAATATACCTTCTATCATTGGAAGTGGATACGCATCCTTTTGTGTCACTTCGTTAATTTTTCTCGCATCAAGACATAAGCGGATTTTATTTGGCTTAATGACCATGCGCATTGGTGAGCTCCAGGCACTATTGGATTTTTCAATGACACCTAAACTCAACATTCTATCAATTTCTTTGTATATTAGTTGTTCTACCCCTGGGGAAACAGGATAAAAGCGTTGTTTAACAGGCTTTGCGTCGCCAACGTCAATATCATGCGTAAGCAAACTAGTTCTGCCTAAACCTATCTTTTCGAAATCGGGAAATAAGGCTTTAACTGCTACAAGCTGTCGACATTGATCCTCCGTCAACAGACATGAATCCGAGTTTGAAGAGTTGGTGACAAGATCTTTCGCAGAGTTGTCTAAAGATACATTAGAAATAATGTTTGGTGCTAGGCCGAAAGTTTTCCAGAAATCAATGCCTAGAATCAAGTTTTGTTCTAACGACGGAATAACGAATAGAGTAAGTTTTCTTGTCTGGTTTTTGTAATCGATATTAACTGTCAGACTGCCTAAAACCTGATGTGGTTTACCATCAGCTGTTTTGACATTAGAGTGTATTTTTCTAAATTGAGGCAATTCAGTAATATTTCCTTTTGCGAGCGTCGAACCCACGCAGCTTATGTTTGCTCCAGTGTCCAGCAAACCGAATACTGTTTTATTAAGAACTTTGACTTCAGCGTAATAAAGTGAATCCTTTTCATTTAAAACTGCTGAAACAAGATATTTTTTTGTTGTACGCAACGCTTTCCAAAAGCGTCTTAATCGTAAAGTTGATCTTCGTGGCTTTTTGTGATGATTTGAAATTTTTGGGTATTCTTTGAAAATTCGAGCTTTTGCTTCAATATAATTCCGCATGCGCTCGTGGAATGGTCTGATTGGATAAAGAATTTTGTCCAATCCATTAGGCTTCTCCTCGCTCTTTAACGTTTCATAAGGCAACGTGTCGTCGACTGATTGCGATGACGCTGAGCTAGCCGGTCTTGAATTATGAAAGGTATTTTGTAATTTTACTTGGGTGACATCCCTTTCTTCCCGAATGTCCCCTTGTGCGAGTTTTTTGCTTTCGCAAGACAAATTTCGCACTGAGGTTTGTAAACATTTTTGGCCCCACACCCGTAACAAAAGATTTTTCGTTCTTGCAGACACATATCCCACATATGTCCTTCAATGTCACAATTCCAACAAACAAGTGTACGTGGCGTTTTCGCTATCGTTGCGACTCTAGATATGGGATCAGTATCTACATTACAATTTTCTTCCTCAACATCTTCTTCACGTAATGCTGCTATATTACGTCTGGGAACAGCTGTTCGAGCTGGTTGGGATCGTCTATATGATTCCTCATTTAAAAGGTATTCGCGCCTTTGGACGAGTTTCCGGAGATGCGCTGTCGACTGAATCGGAATGTATAAAAGTTCGTGTCGTATGTCAGACCTTAAATTTCTTGTTACTATTTCGATTAATTCTGATTCGTCTAAAGGAATGGGTAAACGATCAACCATTGTAACGATGGCGTCGTGGAATTGCTCGTAAGTTTCACCGGGACGTTGCTTCCGACTTCGAATTTCTTCACAAATGTCGTAATTAGAGCGGTAATCTTTAAACTCATACTTAAGTGCCGCACAAAACGGTTGCCATTCTACTCTGGGCACTTGTTTGTGGTATCTCCAGTACCATGACTTAGCCTTACCAGATAATAAGATATGCAGATTTTTGCAAACTGCAGAAAAATCATTACTTAAAGTTTGAGCAGTCAGTGAACGAATTCGATAAATAAATTCTTCACAGCTCAGGCCTGTTGATGAACCATCAAAAGTAATGCGCCAGTTTTGTATAGTGGTGGTTACCCTATCTGGTCGCAAAATGTCTAAATTGTTATGAAAAGTAGTTGGGTTTGGATATTGACCATTTGCCACGTTGGCATTTACAGAAGTGTCATTTTGGGTCTCCGGTTGAGTGGTTTGCAAATTCAAGCTCGCGAACAAACGTTGAACTGTCGTTTCAACCATTTGGCCAATCTGCCTATAGTCAACTAAATTTGGGTTTTGACCCTGCATAACATTTTGGTTATGCCGACTTCGACGGTGGTGGTGAGAACGAACACCACTAGGTGCCGAATGATGCGTGTTGCTGTCATCCCCGATGGATGGAAGATTATGTTCGTCAAGTACAGGAAGAGAAAGATTTCCGTCATCTGCGAATAGATTCGGTACATCCTTTACCGCTTCCTCATAAAGTCTACGGTGGGCTTGCCTTGTATTATATCGAGGCACGGCTCCTTGAGCACTTCCTCGACCACGAGAAGATTTGTTGGCATCCGCCACATGAAGTTGCGCTTGCGGACTTTGCCTCAAAATAATCTTTTTAAGATCCTGTTGCCTACAAGTTCTCCTACAACAAGGACATTCCTGTGAATCACTTAGCCAATTAGTAATGCACTTATTGTGATAAACATGATTACACAAAGTTATAAGACAATCTTGGGCCGGTTGTATATCCTGAAGACATATTGTACATGCACAAACGTCCTTGTCAAGAATAGCTGACAAGTTCTCGTTGCTGTGGACAACTGCCATTTTAGCAAATATTCACAAAAAAAAATCCAAAAAAATATCATGCAAAAAAAATAAATGTAAATAAAGTAAAAGTTATAATGTTTTCCGTAGGGTGTAATTGGTGAAGTGTAAGGAAATATATACCAATGTGCAAACACAGTAATAAAATTATAGTTGATTTGGCTATGGATTTTGAGAACATAGTTTGTGTAAATTTAACCGTTTAGACTTAAGGTACTGTTGGACCAAATACTGCTACCTGGAGCTAAAATTTGGTAAATCCGAACCCAATACTTTGTCTTTTATTTAGATTTTTGTTTTTAAACTATGAAAACTCACTGGTGGTTGCCAAGTTTTTACATTTCATTTGTGCGATTCCAAAAGATGTCAAAAAGGAGTTACAGAGAGCCAAGCGGTCGAAATCTGTCTGGTATTTAACACTCCAAGCAGTCGAAGGTCCAGCATGGATCTGCAATTTATTCTAAAACCTAAGGCTCGTATCAAAATCATATAAAAACTGTTATACTATTAGAATTTGTAAATTAATTTATGAAGAAAAAAACCTAACCACGGATTGGAACAGCAAATACTGGCCTATTAACCGAAGTCAGTTTGTAACCGTAAGGTTAAGAATTGAAGTTTTATTGCCTTTTGCTGCCCCACGTTGGGCGCCATTTTTTGTAATGTTCGTTCTTAACTTGTGCGCGCCCACACGTTGGCTTTTGCTGCCACACGTTAGGCGCCACTTTGGGTAATGGTTTTAGGTGTAGCACGCAGGCTACCATATTAGTGTTCACACACACCAAATCTTACGAGTATGTCATAATGTTGTTACACTACTGCAAGAAGAAAAGGAACCGGATGCAACCGAGAAGTAATACGCCGGATTTACGGCTTCAGAGTCTTTTACACTTTGACCGTTGGGAGCGAGGTCTATCGGGGCCCGTCTTGGCGGCTAAGAAGCAGTGGTTGGGGAGTTCGCGACCTCTTCCCTAAGATCTATGTCATTACAATGCTATTACAGAGCCCCTATTTTGTTTTAGAAATCACAAAAAAAATTATAACCATGGTTGTGGTAAAGAAAAAAATTTTGTAAGAAAATGTACCTGGAATGGTTGATTAAAACGGAAACTAAATGAAAAGAAAAATACAGAAACTAAACATGTTTGCACGCTGGGAGCAGCGAAGTTTTACCCGCGCTCGCGCTTCTGCACCCACCCTACCATGGCCTTTCTTGCGCTTAAAAAAAATGTTTGTTAGGCCCCTTAAGCACGCTTACCACTTCACTTCATTACCCGGAAAACAATTGGAACAAGATTATAAAGACATTTTTAAGATTTCAAAGTGCTATTCGAATTTGCTTTTAATCTCAAGTAATATTCATTTTTTCCACAAAACTTATTGAAATAACGCATAATGTATTCTTATATACTATTTCCCTTAACAATAAGCATAATCATTTATTCCTGTTCAACATACCATCAATAAAAATTAGGATATTCGTAACATTTATATTTATTCCTCCCGGAAATGTTTTATAAGAACAACCAAGCTAATTTCGAAATTATTCTTCTAATTCTCAAAAAGAAACAAATTTAATTCATAATTACGTTTTTACAATTTCCAGAATTAGGAGTTATTTAAGTTTTGCAAAAACTCATTTTAATCGCTACTAACATTAATTTTAAGGGGTAGTCTCAGCTGAGCCATGATTCACCTCAATATTGTACATTACTTTATGTAGTCATTGACCTGCATTTAATTATTTTACATATGCATAAGTACAAACAAAAATATATATACATATGTATGTATGTAAGATAATGAGAGAAAATGAAAAAAACTAGATCATATGTATGTATGCACATACATGTCTGTATGCGTGATCTCTCAAAAGATCGACAAATTACTGTAACTCAATATGCTCATATTCGCATGCAGTATACAAACATATATATATATTCACATATGTATACATAACAAATGGCAAAATTTTATAAAAGTTAAATAAAATATGTATGTAGAAACAAAATGAATCACTTACATTTGACATCGATGAAGCGTAGAAGGCCTTCCATGCTCGTCGTTGTTGCTATATTTATGAGCAAAATTGTTGTTATTAATTTACAATAATTTTTGAAATAAACCTTAATGAGCCTTGCATTTCTTAAACCAATTTTCTACGTTTCCTCCTTAAACTTACATAGTCATAAAAAAATATTGGTACCAAGCTGAGAATTATTAGTCTATCATGGTGATCATAAATTTTCGTTTGTATACGGTTTTATCCCGCCTGCCAGAAAACTTATATATGTATGTACATAGGTATGTGCTTACAGAGAAAATTAGGAAAAGCAAAAGTAACAATGATATACTAAAACAATTTTAATAGATCATACCGCTCTCTCAAACCTAATTAATATGTTTTTAACATTTAAATTCTGCAATTTTGAGTTTATGCATTTGAGAGAGTAAAGAAAATGAAACAGCAAAGGAACAATGTTAAGGAGATCAGTTCATGACCATGTGCATGGATCAGCTGATTTTGCCATGAGTACCTAATGTAAGTATGTAATGCATGTATGTATCTCTGTACGTATGCAACTCTTTCTTGTTTCTTAATACATGTATGTTTAATGTAGGTATGTCTTACACCTAATACAAAGTGATGCCTAAGTATAAAAACTAATTTCTTACACTAACTTTTTATGTTCACTAACTAGATTATTAACTCATTTTTAGTAATTTATAAAATCATTTTTTTTTGGTGATTTAGGTTATGAATTAACACTATTAAGAGGTAAGTATTTATATATAAAAAAAAGGTTAAATGGTATGAAGATAAGCTTGTAAGAATGTGATTATCGAATCGCCAATCTTAGAATTTCGTTTCTTTAAATAATCCTTTGGGTTCAAACATCTTGCAAGAATTGTAAGGAAATTTAAGGCTCTTTAATGATTTATACTGTGTTAGCATCCGAGCTCTAGTTTCCATGTTGAGAAGGGATTTTAACGCAAAGTAACTGAACGGTGTACATATGTATATATGTATGTGCAGGTGGTGGTTAGACTTTGTTCCGACAATCAAGGTAAGCCATAAATCCCGCGTTTTCCCAATGATACGGGGGCACGTGTGTCTTTCGAGGTATGTATATATCGCTATAAATTGCGAAATGCCAGAGAAATTGAATGTCTGTGGATGATAATTAGTTTTTAGAAACCCTTGAAACCTTTTGCATTTTACGACAAAAAAAGAAAAATTAAAAAAAGGTAATCTTACCAAGTGTAAACTTGTACTGCGGCACGTTAATCCGCTAAGGTAGCCAAGGACTCCTTAATTTTAGTTCGCTAATTTATATGTATAAATTTATTTGAACGTTCATAACTAAACTTTGACAAGGACACTTGTATTTTATTTTTCACCGCACAATTCAATTTAACACTTGCTCTGCTCGCTGGTCTGTCGGAAAAGAAGGAAAATGGTACAGAGGATGCTGTACAAAGATTTGACAGATCACTGTGCAAGTCGTTTAAGTGTTATATCCGCCATATGACAATGACGTAAATATATGTATATAACAGTCAATAATTTCTGTAATAGATTTTATTGAACTGATATGTACATTTTATTGAATTGACCTAAAAAATTGACTTGAAATTTTATGATAAAAGAAATATTTGGGGAATAAGTAAACAAATTAAAAACTTAGAAACGCCCATTACAAATACGCCATTCGATAAGACAGAAAACATATGTATAATGATAATTTATAATGATAAATAATGCAAGCAAATGAATTTCTTTATTTGATAGTTACTTTTGATGATATACATAAGCTTATGATAGGAAAATAGGATAAAAATGTTTTTAAATTATCAATTAAATTTCTCGCAAAAACGAAGTCAATGGTAGTGTTATCAATAGTTGTTGGAGCATCATTTCGAATATAATCAAAATTAAACGTATCGCTCATAAATTTCGCCAATCTAGTATTTGAAGTGATTTCTGTGTTACAATCACCACCAATAAGCAGTAGTTGGCAGCGCTTTCTCTGCCTTTACTCTACTTAAATTTTCCCGCCTAAAATTATGCAATAAAATGAACGTCTATTGACCACTACCACACACTCAATCAAACACCACACACATATTTGTTTGGATGTGTTTATAAAATTTTCATTTGAGAAATTTAAATATTAGGAAGATATCAACCAATATGAAATGTACATATGTCAAACGAAAGCTAACATCTTCATTTGACTACAAAAAAATTTTTTAAAAAATTTATCTCGCCGTTTCCTTATAATTAAAGAAATAGAGATTACAACAATAACAATCTGACATGGGTGCCCATACCGTAAGGTAAGACGTATTCTACGAGAAAAATTCAATGACTACGATGGCTTGGCCATGTTGTTCTTATGAATAATGATGATCCGGTGTAAGTAAACTAGCTGTTAGATAGCATTTTACAAACATATTATTTGTTTTGGCAAACCGCATCTCTCCTCCTTATACGTTACCCATATTGATATTTTTTGACTGAAGGGTGTCTTCACAACCTAGCGAAGGAAAGAGGGAACTGACGAAGCTTTTCGGTCTCGGCTCAAACCGAGAAACGGTTGTAGCGCCATAAAAGAAGAAGGAGAACGTAAAATTTAAAAAAAGTGGAGTTAGAGTGACGAGAGAGTAAGAATATAAAATTACATATAAATTTAATACTTGTTGCTTTATTTAGTACTAATTGTATGTATGTAAATATTTGCTATTAAACTTGTGAAGTACAAAATTATATACATAAGTTATGTTGTAGTACAAAAAGATGAAAGAATTTAATTAAATAAAAATTAAATATCTCAAGAGAAGAAAATATAAATACTTTTATTTTAACAAATGTCATCATTTCTGGAAATACTTCCTTTAAACTTTCACTTACATTTATTTTAAATTGAAAAATTAAAATTTTAATCCAAATGTGCCTCTGTTAACAACATTTATTAGCATTCTGGTCCCAGGCACGCACATTAACATAAGTATCAACATGCAAACAAATGCCACAAAAATGTAAATTTTTTTGCATGCACTGCAGCTACATGTTGCGCGAGATTTTACATCAACATGTTGCTTTACTGGCTTTGCAACCAAACAGCCGCCCATCGAACATCATACAAATAAAAATACCTTCAATCGTTTTCGTTTTGCTGCGCGATTCTGGCTATGCGCACAACTATCAGTATCAGTATCAGTATCCATCTCGAATCAGATACAAGTTCAATAATAAAATTGTTATGACTTTTATTACAATTGAATTAAATAATTTGTCTCAGAGCGAAGTTATTTCTATGGCGTGTTTGAACTTCAAAAAAGCAGTTGGGTGGAAATATCTTAATACATTCAAATAAATATGGCCAGCTATTATAACTTTTCTCTGCTGTAATACATATGTACATTAAAAATATATGTACATATGTATGTGTGCATATTTTTACAGCTGTTTAGTGGGTCACTTTTATCAAATTCTCTTCGAGTACTACATATGTACATATGTATGTAGGAAGACATTTTCTTTGATAATATTCATGAGTCAGGCTGGGGATGTTTTTCTAAAGTTTGCTTGAAATGCTTTAATTTTATTTACATTTTTCTCTTATTGACTTGTTTTAAATATGCCACACAATAGTAGCAAGTCTTCAAGATTTTAAACTTTTTTAACTTCCTTTAAATATTAGCAAATATCCTCAGCTGCTTTCTGAGAGTTTCTCCTGCACCTTTTTACATGCTTTAATGTTATGCATTTTAATGAATTTTTGTATAAATGTACGTGAATATATTTTTTGACATTAAAGTTTGCCATAAATGGTAGTATTTAGAGTAATGTGTATTTTTTCATTTAGCTGCATTGTATAAGCGAAGTTGTTTCTACTATTTTATATTTAACATCAAGTGCGTGCCAGTTGCGTAGACCGATGCTTAAGGAAATTAAAGAACGAAATTATCATTCCAAGAACTGAAAATCAAAGCTATCACAGACAAATATTTCCTTTACACAAAATATAACATTAATATTCTACAAACAATAAGATTTTAAAGGCTTCACAAGTAGTTTTTGTAGAATTTTAAGAAGCCAACAATGCAGCGAACAGTTTTTATTGATGCTTAGAAAAGCTGTTTATTCTATTTAATCCGTTTCAGTTGGGTCACAAAATATATACTTGCCTTGCAAGTGTATTGGTATTATTGCTATTTAAAACCACGAAATCTTTAAATAAACTTCGTAGTAATGTCTGCATTCTATCTGTCGAAGGACGATGCTTTTTATTAACATCACTTACATTTAATTTCTACAGTGGCGCCTGAATATTCTTATTAAGGAATAAATTATCTCTTTTCTTTTAATTTTTTTTGACATATAAAAAAAGAATGAAAGATAGTGTGAACTAGTATTATATATTTAAGAGATGTTAATAAAATAAAATTTATCGAAATACCTCGAGGAGTAAAATATTTTTTAAAGAAGAGAATGTTTAATATAGAGTAAAAATAAGTTCTTTTCATCCAATTTTTTAAATTTTTATCTCTGGATCACCTTTTGAGTATTCAGTTTCAATAGGAAAATTCCAAATGGCTAGAAATCACCTTTAATTTTGCATTCTGGGGTGCTACAGTCGTTTCCAATAAAAAGTATTACAAAAAAGAATTCAAAATATTGATAAATTCATTTTTCGAAACCTAGAAGTCAAGTAAGACATAATCCGAGATCTTGTTTATTTCTATTGATAGCGCGGGCTAAAGGAGCATTGCGTGCATAATCAGTTTTAAGATTTTCTTCGTGAAAGAGATAACAAAGCGTAAGGAACGCTGAGGGACATTGAAGTTAATTCGCTCTAAAAGAGATGGATAATCCACTACACCACTGATAACTACAAAAATAAAAGTCAGGGAGAGCAGAGCACGCCTAGTTTCTAAAGACTTTGTGGAATGTTTTTGTTGTGGTACTCTAAACTGGAACAAAGAGTGAAATACGTACGGTCGATGTTAGTCCCTACTTTCAGTAATATACATTACTTTGTATACAAATTAAAATATCGAAAATTTTCTACGTACATATTTTCTACCTATATGCATACAGACATATGTACATAAGAAAATGATTTATAAAAAAACCTGCAGACGACCTCATTCAAAAGCACAAAAATAATTCTACCCAATATAACATGAAGGTAGATCTCCCGAAGAGAGAAATTAAGGAGCGCAATTTGATACGTGAAATGAAAGCAAAAGTTTTAAATGTCCGTTAAAGTAATTTAATTGTTCGCTAGAGGGGTTTTGGAAGCTTCTCTCACACTGTTCGCATAGGAGGTATACTGAAGAAACTCCCTTATTCCTCAGATTAACGGGAGATTAAGGGGAGTATTGTTCTATGAGTACTTCCCATTGATCGTTTGAAAGTGGAAATGTAGTATTCCTCCGCCTATGAAATGTAATGAAAATGGTTGTATCACGAAGTGGTACTCTCAAAGCAATCGTACGATCATCCGAAGTGGTATATACATACATATGTACTTATGTACATATGTATTTACTAGTATGTTGGTATATAAAATTGTTGAAAGAAAAAGTAACTGTAAAATGTAAGCATAATTATACAAAAAAATAAAAACGTTTAAAAAATATTAATTGTTGCCACACAATAAAAAATATTAGTACATCAAACAATTGGTATTCGATGAAAGACTTTCGAATAAACTGTAATATTTACATACTCGTATTTAACAGGCTTTGTCAACAAAACTTTGATGTAAATTTTAAGAAAAAATATTAAATATTTTCTAAAACTACGTTTAGAATGCCGCTGGCCCCGATTATTAAATGAAAACTGAAATGAAAACAAAATTCATTGAAAAACTTGTATCTCAAAAATCGTTTGAGGGAGTATTGCCACCTTATTTTATATTACAAAAATATTATGTTATGACACAGTTATGTTTACACGGTGCTACAGTGATTTTATACATTTCAAGTGACATAGTGGAGGTTTTTGGTCTGGTAAAGTATGTACAATACAAAATCGTGTTAAGAGAAATTCTAAAACCCACAAAATTTTAATTTAATGTTAAAAAATTTAGTTTTAATGTTTTCGAGGTTTCTTTTGTACCGATTTTTTAAATTTTAAATGACTTTGAGAGTTTATTAATTGTGTTTCCAGCGAATTTATTTATGCTTTTTTCTTATGAATATATAGTATAATTAAATTGTTTTTGTGCAGCCTTGCCACCTATTTTTAAGAATTTGTTATTCGTATCAGGCTTTCAAAGGTGATTTGTTTAGGATAGCGATTTATGAGAAGATGTGAAGTAAGAGAATTATTATTAAATACATTTTTTTCATAGCGTTGCCACCTAACTTATATTGCAAAAAAAATTGAAAAATCTCAATTAAATACTAGATGTCGATTTATGACAACAATTTTTTTTTTGAAAAGGTGCTAAACATTTTTTTCTGGTAGCGTTGCCACCTAATTGTTATGGCAAACAATGAACTTAGTTACAAAGCTGAGTCAAGTTTGCCGAAGTCGGTATTAAACGAAAGCTTACTAAGCATATTTTTAGTCAAACTATTTCCAGATGACGAGGTAAATCAGAAATGAAGAAGCCGCTGGCATTCAAGCAAAAATGTTTAAGGAAATTTTTTTAAATACTTTTTTATCTAACTTGGAGTGCAGAGGTAGTAACCAGTTCACTTACTCCACTGCCATTTAATTAAACTAAGCCACTCGGCAGCATAGCGCGGTACTTCTAGTGCACAAATAAATATCTGTGTATGTAAATTTAAAATTCTCCAAAGCAAAACGCAAAATAAAATACATTGAATTTTGACATGAATTTCGAGTTATACTCGTACACAAGGGGTGAACATTTTTGCTGGTTCTGCTGCCACATGTTTATTTTGCACAGCAAATATTCATATGCTTTCTAATAAAGTTAAATTGCAAAGTGCTCACCCGCATGTGAACATACTTTGTTGTATTAGTTGTATGTATATACATATGTATGAATGTAGTGCACGCGTGCCGCTATTCTGCAAGTTCGGTCAGGGGCATTCGCTAGATACTACGCGCAGAATGAATGCAACCAGAATTATAATTATCAATGCAAACATGAAGATACATTTGTAAGAATGCGAGTTTCATATCTGTGTTTTGTACGTGCACGTGGGAGTGTGTGTGTGTGTGTGTGTGTGTGAATTACCACAAATATGTGCTCACTAAAATCAGCGGATACCCGACCAAGTGTAACGTACCGCTGCCTGTTCCTGTACTTATGTATCTACTCGCACATATGCAAGAGGAAAGCTGCACTTGACGAGCTCTGTTGAACTTATGAAGCTGCAACATAGTTGACTGCATATCTATTATGGCGTAAATCCACTCTTTTCGGCAAATGGAAGACATGCAGCTTGACGTCTGTAGCATGTTAGCTATGCGCCAGCAATGCAACAGGAAGCTGATACCGCAGATATGGTCGGTTGTTGTGCGGGCATTTGACTGTGCGCCGAGCCAAGATATTCAAAGAAATATAACGCGATGCCAACCATTCGCTCGCCCCCTCAACCGATGCGATACTCCATCAAAGGCAGATGTGAAATGCTTACGAGTACATTTGGATATGTTGAATATGCTTTGGCAGCAACAACGTCGTAAACTGACTGACGGACATCAAGCAATTGATAGGAAGAGCAACAGCAGCAATTGCTATCGCCACTTTCGAGTAAAAGTGTAGCCAGTACATATATGTATGTATATGTACATATTTATATAGTGATATTTTTGCACATAACTCGCGCTTGCATCGCTTGAATTTAGACGCCGCGAATTTGCGAAAATATGCAACCTACCTACCGTATTTTGCGGCGAGTGTGGCGTCGTAGGCAAGTCGTGCGGATATTGCGGCTAGCGGAATGCATAAATTTCCTCATGTATCTTTAGACGTACGAGTGTGGCTCAATCAGTGTCTGAAAATCTAACAAAGAATTTTTTTTTTAATTTTAAGAGGCAAGTTTTTGCTTTAAAACTGCACTACACAACTATTTTAAATAAGCTACCTTTTTTGAATTAAAATTTAGGTGGCAACGCTATGCAGTATATACATAAGTATATGTTTGTAATAACATTATATTTTCGTTTAATGAGAATTAGGTGATAAATTGATTGAAATATACAAAGTATGTTTCCAAAGTTCTGGGGTTTTAGCTAAAATTTTTTATTATATTATTAACTTTCGTCAATATTACAATATAGTTTTTCATCACAATCTTCTTTCAATTTAATACATTTAAGCTAGCGAGAAACTTCCCTCTTAAATGCTTTTTGTACTTTTAAAGTACTTTCACAAACTGAATATTGAATTTTTTGAATACAGTCTGCTATTACTTTCTATTTTTCTAATAAAAATGAATTGGTAACGCCATTGGAAAAAAATGTTTCAATCAAAACTCCCTGAAACGACGTTTTATGCAGCAAAAACATACCTAAATTAAGTAAAACTTAGCTAGTGGCGTTCATAATTTAAAACAATTATTTATAATTATATTTCTAATAAATAAAAAATAAGCGAAATAGTAAAAAGTTTATATATTTTCATTTAAAATTGAGTAGAATTTTTGTTGCTTATTTTTTACTTTTCCAATAAAAATTGGCAAAATTATTTTAAAAATAAAAAAATTATTTTAAATGATGAAGTTTACTTATGCGTTTTATTTTCAAATAAAGTGACAACACTACGTAAAAATAATTTGACATTAAAGCTTAGTTTAACACGTTTTTTGTAACTACTTACATTAAGCCACTTTAAATTAGTTTATATTTTTTTCTAAATTCAATCTTTCTTTTCAAAATTCCGTGGCAATGTCAATTGTCAATTATTAAAACATGTATTATTAGGCCAATAGAAAAATAACAAATATTTATGAATAAAATATTTTTAAATACATTACTGTTGTGATACCAGATCTCGTATATTAAAATAGTTTTGCAGTTAATTAAAATTTTTCTTTAAAAAGGAGTTGACAGCACGACAGAAATATATTTTAAATGAACGTATTTAGTCAGTTTCACAGTTAAGTCATATGTTTTCTATTAAAATTAGGTGGCAACGATATGCATAAATGTTCTTAAATCAAATTTTTCTCAAACAAAATTTGTTCGAATGCTACAATTAAAGCATTTAATTCAGTTTTAAGTTTAATTTATTTTTTTCTAAAAAAAATTAGGTGGCAATGCCTTACAAAAATATTTTTAATTTAAAACCTAAATATCGCTCTCACATTAAAATTCTTAAGTTTAGTACACTTAACTCGTTTAATTTATTTTTAAATTAAATTTAGGTGGCAACGTCTTACAAAGATATTTTTAAACTAAAACTAGGTTTTACACCTAAACTGTCAGAATTCACACATTTATATTGAGTTTTGATGTCCCTTGTTCGTTTCCTAATCGTTCAAATATACATTCCGACTTGTCGGACAAGAAAGAGAGGAAACAATGCATATTTGTCATTAAAAATTAGATGGCAACGCTAAATAATAATTTTTTTAAATAAAAGATTTCTTTAACAAATTTATATTGTAATACCGCAATTCTTACTTCAAAATCAGTTTCGCAGCTAATGCACATACATATAATTGTCCTTTGTAAATAAGGTGGCAACTCCATACAAATATTTGTTTAAATTAAAACACCGTTAAACACTTTTTAGTGGTCTAATTAAATTAAAAATCTAAAATTTATTTAGTGTTGAAGTGAATTTATTTAAAAAAATAAATGACAACGCCACAAAAATATTTCCTTTTAACAATCTTTTAAGCACCTTTTTAACACTTTTACTCTGTTAGCTATATTATATTAAAAAGTTTGTTTTTGGAACCGTGTGTATTTTTATTTAATATTGCACTTAAGTAATGGTAACACCAAAAATTCCAGCGAACAGCTGCCTTCGTTTCTCCCTTGTAGGGAAGACTGAATTTATGCACATACTCGTGCTGCTACTGACTGCGCTGTAATATGTATATATTTTTGTGAATGCAACGTTATAGTGTATCATAGCGTCTGTGCTTCCGGCAGTTACGGGGGACGATGATGGGGGTTGAGGGGGTTGACTTGGTGTTGCCCAATTTATTAAATCGCAATTTGCATCCATAATTGCCAATTTTCGCTAACTTTTCAGTCAGATATGCCACGCCGCCTTCGCGCAGTTAATTTGTGTGTGCCTGCATGCTGGCTTGTTTGTATGTAACTATGTGTACATATATATGTACATAGTAACCTAGTCTCGGGGCTCTCATCTGCCGGCAGCAAGTATGAGCACACACACACATACTCGTACTAACATAGATATAGTAGACAAGAACCGGCAGAAATCGATCCACGTCGACTGCAATATTGTGCACGTTTAATTACTTTAAAAGCCATTAACGCGAACCTGCAAGGATTTACTTGCGGTTTATTGGCGAAAATTTTACTTTGGTGTACGACGAAAGTGGAGCTGATAACCATTCTTATGCCAAGTATGTACTACATACACACATACATGGATATATATGTATATATATGGATATGTAAGCAGTTGCATACTACGTGCTTGATAAGATTATGACTCCAAATATTTTTCCTTTCAATTTAATTGCTTATGGCCTTAAGTCTAGACTGTAGTTTCAAGTACCTAGTACTATAACCCATTAGGAGTGGATACTGAGATTCCTTTGTCAATTTAACGATAATCTACGTAAGTATGTATATGCAGTACAAATACGCTTATTTTGAGAACAAAAATTTATATATTAGTTCTAAGTGTATATCTTTATATATGCCAAATTAAATTTAATACATTTCCATATTCCATATTATTGAATTATTGCTTTCTCCATAACCATAGTACTAATTTCATATAAATCTGTAGCCAATTTTCGTACTATATCGCAAATACATTCAGATATAGGCAGTATCAATTCGATGAGATAATACCGTCCCCTTTCCCAATAGCTTCTGTTTCATTCCTTTGATACCTCTTTTATATTTTCGCTATATTGTATATCATCTATTTGATTTTTGTTATTTGAGTATCCTCAGGAATCCGCAAGGAAGTCAGCTTGGTCCGATACTGTTCTTGGTTTGTATAAACGACATTTCTTTTGTAGTAAAATATTCGAAAATTTTATTGTATGCAGTTAACGTTCAACTTTTGAAATCAATATGTAGCTCTGTTGATAGCAAATCTTTGCTAAAAGCAGACTTAAATAAAATGTCAAGTTACTTAATTACTTAATTGGCGCATTAACAGTCTAGGTGATAAAGTATAGCCAAGTTATTTTCCACTTGTGTCTTTCCAATGCAGAGGAGGTCTTCCTCTTTCTCTGCCACCACCAGCGATTAGCGAAAACCTTCAGGTATGTCTAGTTGATGTTATGTAAATAACATGCCATTAAACCTTAAAAATTGTGAAGTTATTTTTCTCTAAGCGCTGTTCAACTGTCTTCTTATAATATATAGTATGTGGGTATAACATGGAAAAGGTGTTCAATTTTGTTGACCTAGGAACCGCAATGGAGCACAAAGCTCAATTTCAAATTTTACATCATTATAACAGTCGATAAAGCTGAAGGTGTTTTTTGCATTTGTTAAACGATTACCAAAATAATTCAATGACCCTTTTTGACAACGTTAGTAAGGTTCTCTATAGTTCGGAACAAACGCTATGAACTTTTTTCCAACAGGATTGAGTTTTTTCAATAATGTTTTCTGCTTTTTACTTCTTTATGGGATGTTTTCTGGTGGTTACTGACAGGCTTTATATTTAGCCCTTTTCATCTGGTGGAAGGAAAGTTGTACGTTCCCTAGCGAGTTTTAAGTCGCTTCCGGCCTCTATTTTTGAAGCCACTTTTTAATGTGTTCACTTAATAAATGGTGGGATACATACACATTACGATTTAATAAAACTTTTTCTATCTACAGGTTTTATAATTTAAAACCAGCTGATGAAAATTTTGTTTGTAGCTGGACTCTTTTACATCTCAGACCGTGGTTGTTTGTCTAAATCAATTTTTTTTTACCTTCTTAGAAATTTTTTTTCCTGATATTAATTTGTTTCATTTTACTAATGTCCATCATAGTTCGCTTTTTATTGCTTTCATATGGCAACGAAGTTTCATCGCTGACCAACTCGTCAGACTTTTGTAACCATATATGATCTTATGCTGCTTGGCGATTTGCGGAAATATATGCCTTTTGTACCCTTTCACTGCTATATTTCAGTACCTCGAGTTTATTTTTTTGCCTAGCAACTCTTTAAATCGTTGGAACGAGAGAAAGTATTTCGCCTTGGAGGACAATGTCAGAGCCGTTCTGTTAAGAAAAAGAAATCTCTGTAACCTTATTTTTTTCTTTTTGAAAACTTTAAGATCGTTCTTTTTCGGTTTGATAACAACACCACCTTTTGAGCTCCTTCAAGAATTTCATCAATCGTAGAGCACAAAAAACCAGACGTCATCTAAAAATAGGAAATCGTTCGGAACCACCAAATGAAGGAGCGAAACCTCTGCTCGCGTAGCGTGTTAGTCTTACCGAACCACTAGTATTTTGTCTCTGTTGCTAAGCATCCGCTTAACCCTTATCGACAAGAGTTCGGAGACGCCGAGGGATTTATGAATTGCGTCGAAATTTATAGTGTTGAAAGCTCTTTCTACTTAAACATACATGCAAGTATATGTCTAGGAAATCAACATGAGTGAGTTACTGATAATGGTCTGATTACTGTAAAAGGAATAACAAACCCCTTGTCCATTATGCATAGTCTGTTAGACATTTTAAATTTAAAATTTTATTCTCTCTGTAGGTTGTGTGAAGTGATTGATTTATGCAACCAATTCTTCCCAGTATGGTTGAAAATTAAATATCAATTATTTTCTTTTATGTAAGGTTCTACACTAAAAACAAAAAAACAAAACAACTCTATGTATATCACACTCTTTCCAGCACCAAAGTAAGTATTTAGTTAAATCGATACTCTTATACTAATGAAATAAACTTTTGTTACTCTTGGAGCATAGAATACTATTTTGTACTATTTTAAGTTTGTCACACAACATCAAAGGGTTTTGTGTATCGGAATTGACCTCTCAAGTGCAACTTCGAATATCAACAGTAAGTGAAATTTCTAAGTCGCACAAGATTCAAGCGCTTACGCTACTTGTACTAAAATTACTTCAGAGATTTTAAAATGTAGTCGGTAATATACTTCCCTGTATGAATGTATGCAATGTATGTATGCAATCGACTGCACAATGGTATTGAATATCAACACATTCACACGTGCCCGCTGCAAACTGATGTCTACAGGTTATTCCATTAGAGCAGAAAAATTTCTCGACCACACATGCACACACTCACATACACACATGTATACATATGTATGTATGTATGTGTATATAAAACCACGCACACATACATTAGCCCTGTGGCACACAATGCGGTGCAACGATGAAGATAATCGTATTAGGAGAAGGACTTGATTTGACTTCATATCCGAGCTGAATGCGTGGCAAGCTGAGCAGCAGCAGCAACAGCAGCGGCAACACCACAAAACAGTGTAACAGTGCAGCAGTACAGACCAATGTAAAGGAGATCTTATCAAAGTTAAGAAGTCGATGACGAGAAACGAGAACAATGACGATACATACTCGTAGTTATGAATGTACTTGTCTGCTGTTTGGTATTTGAATGCTATGGAGTATTTCGTTGCAGTCGATCGATTGAAGTGCACAAAAATGCTCATTAAAAGAAAAAATACAGGAGACAAAAAAGAAAAAAAAAAAAAGAAAACGAAAGCTTACTAGCTAAGCAGCGTTAACATGCACAACACGCCAAAGGCAATAACACCTCAAAATTGTACATGTTCGGAAAATGGAATGCACATTAGGGTTGTCTAAAAAGGGATGAGAGGAATAGGAAAACCGGAGTTTTAATGCTCTTACCCCGTATGATTTTGCTTTATCAAAAACTGCCTATTATTTCTATTTTAAACAAAAAATATTTAGCGGCAGTGCGCTCGTAGCAAAAAGAATATTTTTTTTTGTGGTTGTCTTTGAATGCCAATATTTTTTCAATCGGTAAACGCTGTGTCGCTTCAAGAGGCTTCAATGAAAAGTTTACAATTAAGTATGCAAAAAATATTAAAAAATTTTGAGAAATATTTTGTACGCTTCTTTGTACGTATTTTTGCTTTTTTTGCGAGTTTTGCTGAGAAGAGATTGATATTAAAAAGGAATAATATTTGCCGTCTATTCAAGCAAAGCAGAGTCCACTTCCTTAAAAATATTTATTTTGAAGGATTAAAAAAATTAGAAATTTTGTGTGAATGGAAACAAACTTATATCCGGTTGCTATGATATATTTTGTAAAAATAATGAATACTACTTTACTTTACTTTTTCTTAAGACCACCCTAATGCTAGTACTTCTCCCTTTTCTCAAAAACAAAAAAAAAATACAACACAGAAAGGGCTTGCTCATTGTGACAAATGTTAGATATTTATGTGATACGTGTATGTCTTTGCATTGAATGCATCGTTTGCGAAAAGCATAGCAAAGGAGTGAAATAAGTACGACAATGAACATTAAACGGTAATAACGACAAAATGTTTGCTCTTTCGTGCGCTTATCCTTGTTTCGTATACGATTTCGTGCATATCGTGTTGCTGCAATTCACAAATCGCTATTTTGCATTTGCATTCAGAGTCTCAATTTTCGCCATTTAATTGCTGACCATTGTCAACTGGCTACTTGAATTGCTTTGGCGTTAGCAATTTAATATTGAAATTGCAAATGGAGTACATTTTGTGCTCTGGCAAAATTATATGGCTGCGAATGTAAGTTTCCGCTGAAGTTTTGCACACAGCAGTCGATTGTGTACCGTAGTGCATACAAATGTTTTTTTATAGTTTTTTTTTTTTTTGATTGAAATAAATTACTTTAATAAAGCTTTTGACCTTTCAACGCTATCTTTTTTTGTTTTTTTAATTTTGTTCAGTGTGATTGTAAGTTACTTGGAAGTGGATCGAAACAAAGTCAATCGCAAATGAACAAAGTAACAACGATTACATTCTGGCGAAATTGGAATTTTTAAACCATCGCGATATATTTTATATTTACTTACTTTTTTAGAGGTAATATAAACATGTGCAAGGCGAATTCATAAAAGGTGGTATAATCCCAACAGCTGATTGCTTGTTCTGCTTTTCCAATTCACCTGAATTGTTTGTTTGTATGTGTATAGTTTCATAAATAAAAACGCATATACATATACATATATGCACATATATTATTACACAATTGGTTTAATAAATATTAAAATATATGCATATATTTTCGAATGTTTTATTTATACAAAAAACTCGAATGTATGTATATAACACATAGAAACTCAAACTTCCATGTTACTAAGAATATCATTTTGAAATGTTGCACTTTACATTGTCGCGCAGTAAGCACTCGTCTTCCCAGTAACTTAGCCATCACTACTCCTTAATCACTCCCAGTCGTACAAAACTCTGCATTTCTCCGTCCATGCCGTCAAACTACATTACTCCATTCGGCTTGGCCACACTATTATTACAAACTCTCATATGCTTCAAGGCGCTGCTCCTAGTTGCTGCCCGTTTTGTAATTTGTCACTCAGCATTAACCACCTCTTGCATTGCTACCCGAAACTTGAAGCCCATAGACTTCACTTCTTTAACGATATTAATCCTTCACAGTTGTTAAAAAACCGACGGACAACAATATTAGCAGGATATATAATTTCCTCAGAGATACCGACCTACTCCGCCCTAGTCAACATGCCAGCCGAAAGCCTCAGATGCTAGCTAGCTAGTTTACCTTTAGTTTATGTAAAAATTTTATTGTAAACTTTTATAAAATAAAATAAAAAATAAATAATATATTTAAGTACTGTTTCATAACACAGCCAAAGCCTGCTAGAAAAATGTTACAAAAGAGAATTTTTCAATTCAGTTTTGGTAATTGTTCTGTCTTATTTTGACATGGAAATTTAAGGCGAGTTCAGAATTTTGACATTTTGCTCGCAAAATTACACAAACAATATACACTACGCACTCGCTTTTTATATGAATTCGCCCTCGCTACCACCTTATAGATACACCTTGAACATGTTCTTCTCCTATTATTATTTTTTTTTTAATTATCTGCTTTGAGATATAGGAGATACAGTAGTAAACTCTATAAAAGACCACATTTCTTATCAACATGGTTACTGTGCGATTTAAGTAGCAACCTACCTTGGACAAAAAGCAATCCCAAACGAAGTTTCATTAAGATATTTAAAATTTCCTTTTAATATCGTATGCATGGACAATTTGTCTGTCAGATGGATATACATATGTATGTAGCTCAATCGATTTCTATTCTTTTTCTCATCTATGTTATTGCAGCCAGTCTAAAGAGTTAATACAACAACTGGCTTCCCCATTACCCAAGTCTTTCAAATAAAATCTTCCCTGATGAGTCAGTTAGGTAAATTGATCTTTGCACGAGTATATGAAAATAGTTCTAAAGATGAGAGAAAAGGAGCAACTTCCTCACAGATCTCGTTAAGCCTCCTATTAAAATAGGAACTGCAAAGCGTTTAATGAATAAAGAGATAATATAAGTGTTAATCTTGGCAGTATTTATCGAAAAATAACGATAAACTAATGTTGCTCCATTTCTTTTTATAATAGAAGTCGTCTTTTGAAAATATGTCAAGTTAGTTTTGAACGATTTTATTTATTTTTTTTGAAATATGTAATAATTGACCCTTTTATTGAGCTCGAAACCAGTTTTATTTGAAAAAAAAAAACACAAACAGTTTTTATTTGTATTTGTATTTATTAAAGCTGTATTTACAGGGCGTAACTACATTACAACTTATAAAGCTATGTCAACGATGGCTTTATTCCATCTTCCTTAAACAAACCAACTACAAACAAGAGCAACTGATCAGCCGCTATTTAAACTTACTTGTGAAGTTGTTGTTTGTGTTTTAGCAGCTCTGTTTTGTATTTGAGTTATTTACTAATTTTAGAATGCTCATCCTTATAAATAAGGCCGATAGAAATAACAAAAATTTACTTATGAAATATTTATTTATTTTTTTTATTTCAGTCAAATGAATACAATACTTACTGACTATAAAGAAAAAATGACTTAAATCTAATGAACTGAGTGATTATAAAGTAACGTACGAATTATACCTATTGCAACGGACAGATCCAGCCCGGGAACTCGGTTTAATTCTGATTGAGTTCTATATAACGGAGCATTTTCAGCATACTTAGATTTAGCAAATTTTGTATAAAATAAATTGACACTTCGCAACTTACGACAAGGAACATTAAAAGATAATCATTCAAGGAGAGAAGGGCAATCAACTATACTTTTCACAATGTTGACAACAAAGGCACCTGAGAGGTACATACTTCTGCTGTACAGGGGTTGTAAATGCAAGAGAAGACAACGAGCTTCGTAAGAAGGGATAGGGTTGGAAAAATTCAACGAACGTAGTGCAAATTTTAAGAAACTTTTTTGTACGTATCGTCTTCAAAACTCTTTAAAATATATACTCCGTAGCTCAGGCACATATTCTAATCTGAAAGTATAAAAACGTAAAGCGGTTGTGAGTACTTAAACGAAATGTCAACCAAGTTGCTTTAGATGATTTCAACACAAAGTACAATAACAACCATTTTGCGCTTTTGGAAGTAATAAATTGTCTACTACCGCATAAATTCCATATTTCTAAAAGTATCGACAGCGAAACCTTGAACATTTGCGTGTCAAGGAATTGTTCATTCAGAAAAATAGTAAGACTTCAGATCAATCCGTGAGTAGTCAAACTATCTTTAATTATTTTCATTTCCTCAGATACAAATAAGCAAGTATTTGTCCATATTGTTTTTCAGTTTGTCTTTTCCTCGTTTTGCATTGTATTTCTTATCCACCTCATTGGAATGTTTTCTTAATCGACCAAACGGCACAGCAAGCATCCTTCCTACAATTCCCATTGCACCATAAATGACTATGAAGACCTTTGAAAAAAAAAGGTAAAAAGAGGAAAGTTACAATAAATGGCTATCATATATTTTAGAATAATATTTTTGAGTCAACAGATTAAATGAACTATAGCCAAATATGTATCAAACGAAAGTTGTTTGAAAAAAAAAAATAGTTTTATTATTTGATTTTGTTGTACATTAAATTTAAATACAAAAATGAGCAACTTCAAATGAGTAAATTTCTATTGTAGATTTTTGAAATTTTTTTTTTACTATCGGCCTTTTTCAATTTCTTCCATACAACGTATGCTCGAGACTTTCTTTGTTTAGAATAAATTGTGGGAGAGCTTTAAATCAAAAAATTTTAAATATCAAAGTTAATAATTAGTCAATTTAAGCTGTTATATTATTGCACGAAAATTGCATGGGCTACAAAACTGTAATCTGAAAAAAAAATGTATTTTATTTAAAGCTTGAAATTCTTGTGACATTTTAATTTAAAAAAAATACACATGAAAAGGTGTACTGAAAAAATTAGGAAAGTAGGTAAAAAATTACAAAAACTATACGCGTGAGCGCTGTTTTAAATTTCTCATATATCCAGCAAATCAACAACTTAAAATTTGGACTTGTAAGTAAAAAGTCGCCCTTCTTTTTTGCTACTCCAGAGAAATGTATATCAAAAGATACGATTAGTTCAGCTCAATGTTTAATATTTATATAATTCTATGTATGCTTCTTTAATCTTCTAATAAATCAATTAAAGTCATTTTTTAATGCGCACCTCTCAGTCCTGTATTATGCCTAAGTATTAAGTACACCACATGATATTGATTAATATCAAGAGAATTGACTTCCTTTGTCGTGAAACATGAATAGCTCAACGATGCAGAGTGTAAAGATTAATCGATGTCTCGAAACTTCTGACATTCTAATGAGAGTTATTTTTATTTAAAGAAAAAAGGAATGTAAATTAATACGTTTATTTGTAGATATGTTTAAGTATCATGAACAGACATAAATTTAAAATGTGTATGTTTGATAAACTAGATTTTTATAGCAGACGAGTATTTTGCACGATCCAAGTACAAATTATGCCAAAATTCTCTTAAAGCCTCTTCTAAATTTTAAACAAATGAAATAATGTTGTTTTAGTAAAATTAAATTACCATTGTATGCATTGTATACGAATATTTATACCTCTGATGAATGTTCGTTCTAAGCAATTAAATTCTTATCTTAACCTTAACGTGAACTTTGAGTGACTTCGTTGTGGCAGCAATACAAATTAAATGATGAATATCATTAAAGATAGACGTACGAAAACATATTGTATAACCTCTAAGCCAGTCAAATTGCTATTCTATACATGCATACATACATACACATAAATACATATATACGAGTAAATGCCAACTTCAAAAGTCGTTATGTTGAATCACGCTACAATACATCGTTGACACCAACATGACCAAAAGTCACCTGACAAAATCTGTCCTTTGCAAAGTTGCACAATCAAACCGAATCCATGAACACATTTTAGCATACACAAATACTTGTACATATAGTAAATATACATACATAGGTATGTATATATGTATATTTCGAATAATAAATATTTATGGTAGTTACACATGTTTCTTATCCCACTTGAAGCAAGCCAAGTTGCGTCTATTCAGACATGACAACACATTTCATATTTCAATAATAATTTGCAAAAAATAAATCATTAATCATGCAAATAATCAAACCTTCACTTGGTGTTTGTTGTTAGAGTCATCCATCCGCCATTATTGTTTGTCATTTAAGTATCGATACCATTTGTTTCCCATACCCAGCGACAACGAAAGCCATATCAGTATCAATAACAACGAACGACATTGACAATGGTTAGGTGAAATAATGTAAATTTTAGTGATGATTTGATAGCGTCGGATTTCGAGTTACTTCAATTCGAGATTTTGGCATATTTATGGGATTTTATAGCTACTCCAGTTATAAAATCAGCAAAGCAAAGTCAATTATCCAGCAAAGTCAATTATCCAGCACTTCGTTAGAAATCTAGAATTTAATGCTTCCCTTGGTAGCTCCATTTTTTTTCAACATATCATATTAATAGGTGAGAGACAAGGCCAGAGTCAGTGGTATATTTAGATATGAAGATTCGGAGTGAGAAGAATGTAAGGAATTTTAGAGCACAAGCCTGGCTTTCAGTTGCTCGAGAGAGATGGACTGCTGTAGCGAAAGATGGTGAATACCACAAAGTGAGACTACTTTTCCAAGACCTACTTGTTGATATCAGAACTGGAAATTTGATGATATTTAAAAAAATTTTTTTTAATGATTAATAATTTTTAGGGCCTTTTACAAAGTTTTGAGCTTTAATTTTAATAGCGTATTTATATACATTTTTATACAATTTAATAAACAAAACACAAGAGAGCCGAAAAAGAGTTCACAAAATTTTACTCTTCTAATTATGTAATGTCACTGCCGTATTTATGTCTGGTGCGTTAATATTTGACCAGCGACGTGTGTCGTATTCTTTTAACAACGTCAAGACCTCTAGACGAAAGCTACTTTAGCCTAAGGATGTAAAGGACCAGCTCAGAATCAATTCTTGACTTCGGAATCGGATTTCAGGTTTTTCAATTTCAATGGCGATTTATCATCTCTGATAGTCTACTTTATGACTTACATATTGCAAATGCTTCAGCATTGTTGTTATGCTTTTAAAGAAAAGGAACTCTTTTCCACAAATATTTATTTATTTAAATATTGTGTTGCCCTATTTTAATGTAACATATTTAAAGTTGAAGTTTTGCCGTTTTAAACTATAATACTATTAATTAAACTGATAACATTGGATTGACACTACTATTTTTTAACCAAAATGATGACTTTCGACTAAAGTCAGAGTCGACTTTTCCATCCTTACTTTAACCGCCTGAAAAAATGATTTAAGGTAGATAACAGGCGGATGGTGATGAAAGCTGCTTTAAAGCCTCACTCTAGAAACAAGGTTTGCTGTCAATATTTTCTCGTTAAATACAACAAAAATAAAACAGCGCTTAGGGTTGCATAACATATGCGATTCCGGTATTCACATCGCTATCACGAAAACATTCGTTTATCTATGGCGTCAGTTGCGTTGTCACTTTGGCTGCGTGATGAATTGCCTAAAAGCAGCGCCACAAATGTACAAACACAAACTCACCAATTTCATCGTTGATGATGACAATAAAGATAAGCGAGTTCATGTCGCAGCCAGCGACGATGCCAATGTTGGCTGTTGACTGTTGGCTGTTGGCTCTGAGCTGTCGTTCTGTTCTCCGGCGTGTGGGTAGTGGGGTTTGATGGCGGTGATGGTTGTGTGGTTGTACGGGTGTCGTTGACGCTTTGATTGCGCCGATGATGGGAACGTTCAATTTATAGCTTAATATTTGATACTTGACGAAATGCAATATTTCTTGTTTTTGGCATGCGATGACGATACGAGTTTATACAGGTGTGTTTTTGGGCGTACAGGATGTGCGTGCGAGTGCGTAAGGATTCGTGAGTGCACAAAATAAACATATGTTGGTTCTAATACGATTTCACAAATCACTCTGATTTGAGTGAGTCTAGTACCTCCCAGCATATGTACACATAATGGCTTTGGCCCACACACAAAAATAAAGTTCGAATTGTCGTTACATCGAAATCGCTTCTGAAATATATCCCCAGCTGAAATTTGTATGTTCCCCATTGGCAATAAAGTGAATTCCCATATGTAGACTATATTTTTTGTCTATACAACCTTAACAAAAGAACAACTCAAGGCAAGTCCTGTAAATACTTTAAAATCAGTACTTTTTGTCAGCGGTTTCGACCCTTTACATTCGTGTTTAATTACTTTATTATTTAACCAGAGCATATCCGCACAAGTTTCGTCAGCGCGGCTTACTTCTTTCAATTTACCGGCTTGGGGACTTTAAAAATAATGTCACGTAGTCACAGTTAACGTTTTTAAAATCAGTACCGTTTCATTTCCTATTTTTTTTTAGCAAATGTGTATGCAAAATATAGCTTATCTCGACTGTGTATTTGGCCCTAAAATAAACTATTTTTCTTAAAATACTTTTTTGATTTGAAGTGAGTCTAGAAATAAACATGGATTTACTGGGCCAGTGCATTTGTGTATCAATACAATAGCGCGCACTGCAAATTGTGGACGAAGCTCGACGAAATAAAGAACTATATAGTGTAGCTCACAATTAGTATTTTTAAAATAATAATAATTATTATTTTATTTCATAAAAAGAGATATTCTAAATAACTCGACTCTGGCGCTATCAATCGGCTTAATATTTGTAAATTATTCTGTAATCGCACCTCCAGCACAATTTTCTAACTATGAAAATATAGACTACAATATGGTTATATTGTCCATGCCACTGCATTTCTAAACGCAGTTGTGTTAAAGAAAACGGTCACCGCAGCAAGCGGTCTACTTACTTCGCACGGATCTATGTAAGTATATGTATTAGGATAGACCTTCTAAAAATGTGCATCAATATAATTTGAATTATATCAGATAATGTTTTAAAATTATTTTTCGTTACGTATGTTTTTTATACGAGTATATCTCATTTCACCTTAATCTTAATATAAATACAAGCTTTCGAAAAATATTGACTCCAGCGCCATCTAGTAAAACCGTTTTTCGTAGAAGTATTTATCTTTACGCTTAAACATTTCTAATATCAACTGCATCGAATCACAAAAAACTAATGTTATGAATATTCCAATTGTACCGCCTCCTAGCGGATTCACTTTTACATAAGTATTTTTCTTTGCACTTGGAGTATAATTTCCAAACTTAAACTGAGCAGAACATATGTAATACAGATTATTTGAAATGTCTAAGTACTGCGCCATCTAGCGGATTAAAATAAAGCCCAGTTAGTCTAGGCAACATAAGTACTATCCGAAACAGTTTAAAATGTTGTAAGATAATGTAGAGACTTTTAAAGGAACCATTTAAGAGACGTCGCGAGAATGCTTACCGAACTTTTCAGGTTGCACTTTCAACAGACTGGGTCGGAATCTTACTTGATTTGGCAAGTAAAGGGAGCTTAGAAGATACTTGGTCACGATGTACATTCGTTTGTTATATTGTTTGACGCGAAAAAATTCAAACATTTAAGTTCAAGACTTAACTTTCTACCGAAGGCCGGATTTAAAGAAACGCTACATATCTTCCTCAGTTGGAAATAATTCTAAAGTAAATATAAAATTCAAAAGTGCTATCTTTTTTGCGACTACTCTCGAGTAATATCTACATATACATACTAAAACTGGCTACAATTTGATAGAATAAAATAAAATTTTAGCTAATAACCTCAGAGCAAAATAACTGGTTATTGTGCGTCAAATTAACTTTAGCAAAAAATCACTGAAGGGTGAACTAGTCGCTACCATAGCAAAATCAAAACTCAACTGAGCTAAATTGGAACAACAGACACTAACTAGACCAATGACGTGTAAAATTCAGTCGTTGCTTGTATTGAAAGATGAAAGGACTAGAAAAAGTCAAGGCACGAAATTTCAACGGAAGGTCATTAGTTGAAATCAAATTGTTTGCTTGCAGAGCACGTCAGTTTTGTTTGTTGCTGATGGATAGATTGATGGATGTATATATATATACATACATATGCCTTTTGGGTAGATAATTAAATTGAATTTATGCAGCGGTGCGTTTGGTGTAAAATTCGTGTGCGATTTTTCATTTTTATCGCCTAAGGTCTATTTTACAAAACAAAAGCAAAGTATGTATGGTACATTGTACCACAAGCTTTTCCATTTATTATTTGTATATAGGAATATGTATGTATGTTTGAAATATCTGGAATACACCGCATTGAATAAACGGCAGAAATAATAGATGTACATTTGTATAAAAGAGTATGTATAATATTTCAATGCATTAAATGGCGTTCGTTTACAGAAGGTTTTCGGAGTATGTCTTGTATGATAAACAGGAGCTTTAATTTTCGCGTTTGCTGTGGAAATTTGAATTTTCTTTAAGAAAAGTGTTTGTATCAATTTGCAATGATTTATGAAATAATTAAAGTAAAATAATTTTATTTATATATTTTAGTATTTATTTCATTTAATTATTTTCTTTATTTTTATTTTTGTTTTTGAGTTATTTATATAAACTACGTTCAAATATATGTACCTCTAAATAAACATTCTTCTGATAAACCTCTCATGTGGAATTTTCATTGTCTCATAAAATATATTTTTTATATAATAGAACAGATGGCAACCTTGTACGAATATTTTTAGCGCCAATAGTGGTAGTAAAATATTTAGTAACGCTTTTTAATTTCACCTGTTTTGGTTGGCATTCTTATCACAGTACTGCATTTGGTTCCGAAAATAATGAAATCATTTAAATTTGTATCTTTTCATTTAGTTTTATGTACAAATAGGGTTGCCAGGTATACTAATTTGGGCAGAAGAGTGTTGAGTTTTTTTTTTTTAATTTTATTATTAAAATCTGCTTTTATTTAGTTTTTTACTATGTTCATTCCTGTAAAGCTCACAATGGGACCAGTAATAAGAGAACAAGCACAAAACTCTCTCACAAAGAGAACACATGACGTAGAAGTACGGGAGTAGACAAAGCCACATATCGAGTGCGATATTTGAGAAATATATGATTCTAGTTTCTTGATTTGTTTTTTTTGGCAGGATAAAAGTAAACTAACAGTAGTCTTATTTTAAAGAAATCACAAACATATCTAATCAAAATATTATTGTCTATTATATATTGCTATTAGTTTGAGACATATTCTGAGCAAAATAAACTGCTTTTACGGAACATTTTTGCATTTTTTTTTTAGAAAAGGCACGGAAAATACACACCTTTTGCGGAGTTAGAGGCTTAATCTTTTATAAAATCGTCTTCGCCGAATTTCACATAGAACTGCTGAACATAATGCAGGTCTAAAATGTAGACTTCGCATAATTTATATTCATAATAAGGCACAAATGCTTTCTCTGTCAGTGTCCTTGGATTGGAACCTTGTTATTTTAGAAAAAGTTTAATTTTATTGTTCAGTGCTCTTAATCAGCCTTAACACCTGCACAATACTAACACACTACCTGCGAAATAGTTACGATAATCGAATATTTGTTCTTCCTGCTCATATCACAAAGTACTAAGTACATAAATCGTTTCACATAAAAACTAATGACTTCGTATGTAATATAAAATCACAAACTGGCACTCAAATTTTATTGATATACGCGTATGTAAAAACATATAAATATTTGAATATACGTACAATGGCGATTACAATTATAGCAGTGACTTATGTTTACAAATTTTGAAAACTACATAGAACTTAATTGAACTATTATTATTTTCTAAGTAACATACAGTCAGACGTTCTCTACCAAATTTACCAATAAAAAAATATATCTTTCTAACTTTTTAAACGACATTTTATGATTATGCAATTTTACGGTACATTCAATTTTATTGTTTCAACTGCAAGTTTCAGTTGGCTTGAATATACCACTGAGTTTTTAGAATTTTTTTTGGCGCATTTTCGTTTTCCTTCACGAAAAACTAGATTTCGTAAAAAAAGCGTCAAAGATTATTGGTTATGTGTAGCTACATACTACAAACTTGCACTTTACTGTGATAAAATTGAATGAGCTACAGCACCGCGAACTCCTTTTTTTCAATTCTCAACGATTTTATGTCTTTCTTTCGAACACTTATGTATATGTATGTACATACACTTATTAATAGTTTTCGTCTCTCTATATCTTCCCTTTCAAACAATGAGTTTACCTTCGCACGTGCAATGCTGCGGACAATTTGCAATTTTTTTTATCTTTCTACGCAAATATCTTAGAAACTAACACACCGATTTTCAATTTTGTGCAAATGTTCATATCAGAAACTTTCATTTTATATATATTTTCCCTCTGTAGCTATAGTATTTTAGTTAAATTTTCAGAATATATACACTCCGCTCGAAAATTATAGCCCAAACACATATTGACACATTTGGACAAATTAATTTTTCATCTAATTTTTTAAAATTATTTTTCAATTAAAAGATAATTGTTTTTCGAACAAACATTCTATTCAAACAACTTTTTAAATTTTATGAAAACCGCAGAAAAATTTTATAAACATTTCGAACTTTCTAAAAAAAATTTTTAGAATTTTTAGAGGTACGCTTATTTAATTTTTGTGCAAAAAAGTGCACTACTACTACTAGTGGCTACGAATTACCACTGATTTTTCACAATTTTTTATTACTGACGCTTTTTCGCAACTCCTTTCATATAAAAAAATCGCGGTTTTGTGTTGTATGGAGGAAACTGCCGGTAAACAAACCGTCAAATTCAAATTCAGTGATAACTTGCAGCCACTTGAAACCTGCAGTTTCTCAGACTAAAATTTCTTGATCCAAAAAACTGCATACTCGAAAAAATTCTAAACATTTTTTTTTTAATATTCGAAATTTTGATGATTTTTTGTTAAATCATTGTACATTTTGTAAATAGTTAAAACATAATTTTAATTAGTTAGAATAAAAATAAAGTGCTCAAACTCTCAATATCAGTCAATATCTGGTTGTGCTACAATTTGTATAGATTAATTTCGACAGCCATATTTTTAATTTGAAAATTGTTTAGGAAGACCGTATAAAGCGTGAAACTTGGGCTTAAATGGACTTTGCTAATGAAATGACAATATTTTAATTTAACAAATAATTTAAAAAAATTTAAATAAAAATATCTGAGAGTACAAATTATTTGCAACAGCCACTGTATATGTAACAAAAAAAAAAGATATAATGTCCAAATGCAATAAATATCAACAAATAAATTCGTCATTAAGAACTTTCTGCGACTAACAAATCATAAAAATTAAATGTCCTTTCATTTACATACAAATAAACATATGTATGTACTTGTGTATGAGTGCATGTCTGTGAATATCGACGAGTATATGCAAATGTTAAAACGTGTGAACATTTGCACCATTTGCGGCAATCGGACTTAATTGCTGGATTTTTATTTTTGTTTGAATGTAAAAACACACGCGTATATCTACATTTCACATTGTACACACGGTTTTCATATATACATATATATGTATGTACATATATGTACGAGTATGTACCAATGTCATGTATATACTGACATTAGCATAAGTATTACATAAATGCATACATACAAAATACACACACACCTACATACCGCTTAGGTTTTTGACTGATTTATCTCTCAAGGACAACGTCCTATTTAAATAAAAAGGCACGCTTTGAATATTTAGCGTCCTTTTGTGACCCGCGCCTATCGTCAACACTGTATAATTTTTGAAACATTTTCGTAGATATTTTATACGAATATGTACACTTTCATTTGGTTAAACATTTACATTGGGCCGTCTGGGCTGTGACGCGCTTATCTGGGCTTCTGTTTAAATACCGAAACACGTAATCGTACACCCCTCGTCGGCCAGCGGCATCGACATGTGCAAAAGTGTATTTATTAGTAAGTAGTTGTGTCCAAAGTCGGGAGACAAGCTAATTACATGAAACCATGAAAGTGTCCATGGCCTTTCGTTTGCCGTTTTCTTTTTGCACTGCTGCGCCGGATGGCTTACGATACATTTGTACCGATGCGCTAGGCGTGGTGCGAGAATTGAAGGAACCACAATTAAATGTAATTCGGTATTGTAAGCAAATGAAAAGGGACTTACAAAATTTTTAAATGAAAAGTTAAATGTGAATAATAATATTCCTCGTGTACTTGTTTGTGTAGTTCTTTTCATTTTTCATTTATGTATTCATTTTTTTTTTTTAAATTTTTATTTTTTTTCGCTCTTCCACTTTGACCTTTTTTAAGTATTTTTTGATGGAAAACTTATTTAATTTTGATTTTGAATGACGATGAGGTTAGTATTTTTTATTTGGTTATTTTTCATTTATTTAAAGAAGGAACAAAAAAAATATATGAAAGATGTGTGTGTTTAGCCCTGGGGAGACTTTGCTGCGGAGCATCTTGCCGGCAACGGAAATTGTGTTTAGAAAATCTCTGCAAAGTGCCCTCAAACACATGTTGTTTTATCCAACTGTTACCAACCAAACATTTTTACATTAGAGACCTTTTGAGTTCTTTGGAAGAGGTAAGCAAAAATATGTATTCTGTTATAACTGAGAAATATTCCAAAATAATTTAGGTTAAGTGACAGCGAGTACATAACCTTTCCAGAAAGGATAAAAACTAACTACCTACATTCAGAGAAGCCTCGAGTGCTCGTTATAGAATTCCGGAAACAACAAATGTCCAAATGTAGAGTATTTACTTCAGAAAATTATGGTTCAGTTTAAAATTTGTCATTTAAGTCAGATCGTCGCTTTGTTACGTTTACTTTTTAGTTGTACGATTCAAAATGAATAAAAACTTTCCAATGCCTGACTCGAAAGCAAAAAGGTGAAATTTAAGTGATCCGGATTTTTTTTAGTAACATTAGGGGTATTCGGGATCAGTTGTATTCATAGTAATATTCACTATTTTTACAACGAATTCGGATTTACACAAGTAAATCGCGAGCACACCCCGTTGTAATATCTGTCTTCGTGTCATTGTAAAATTTCCCATGCGGCTGATTTATGAGTATATTCTTACATGTATACTTATATGTGTCAGCAACACGAAAAGGCGAAAAGGCGAAAAGGCGAAAAAACGAAAATATTAGATTTTATTACTAATAATTGTAAAAATAAAATTGCTAAGATAAATGATAAACTTTAATTCACACAAATAAATATCTATTTATTCGACTAATTTATTTGTAGATGATTCGACGATTCATCTTTTTTATTGTGATCGGCTGGGAGAAATTTAACAAAGAAAAACCACATTTACAGCAAGGTTCATCCATTGTATTTGCTTGCACTCTTGTATTTGAAATGGACCGTATATTTTATTGTTGGATTTTTACTTCATTTACTATAAAAACTACAGACACCATGAATACAAAATGCAATGGAAAATACAACAGATCCCGAATACCCCTAATGTATTAAAAAAAACGCATAAAAAGTTGCTTGGTTGATAACACGAAGGTTAATATGTACGTATATATACTAAATTAATTTATACAAAATCTGTTAAATATATAAAAAAAGTACTGATTGTTCTATTATCGACAAAAATAAGTCGGGAATCCGTCCCGAAAGCAACCAGTATAAGTCCAGAAGTAACCTGGCCAAGTATTATATGGTTCAGAATAAGCGCAGGAAAAGTTCCGAAATCACCTTGAACAGATATCAAACTGGTCCCTATATGACCCTGACACTGTTGATTGATAATATAAAATTTTAAAAAAGAAAGTCTTCAATTAAATTTAAGAGGCTACAAACTACTTTTGTTTTTTAACAATATTTTTTACTGAGCCTTTTTGCAATTTCTTCCATATAAATCAAAAAATACGGACTGGCGTTAAATTTTTGAAAAATTGCCAACAATCAGCGGTTATTCGCCGCAACTTAAAACTAATTATACAAGAATTTAAAGGTTTATTATACCAGAATTGAAAGGTCTACAAAAAAGTTGGAAATTTTAATTTTTAATTTTGTTAAATTATTATAAATTTTATATTATGTTTAAATTTGAGATATTTATTACAGCAGATTCTATATCTAATAATTATAATTATAATTGCTTATGCACAGCGATGCTTTATTTGAAACCAAAAACAGTGAAAATATCACTTAACTCACTCACCAAAAAAAAAAAAAAATATTGTTCTACAAAAAATGAAATTGGAACCTTAATCACGCAAATATTTGTTGCAAAATTACATAAGCATACATCATTATAAAAAATTTTGTTAATGAATAATTTATTATGCAGACAATCAAAAAAAAGAAAAAAAAACACACCGCGAAAACAAACAGTTTTATTAACAAATTTATGAAATTTAATATGTTTAATATACAATTACAAGCTAGTTTTTCAATAATGTTTTTAACTGATGTTTTCTTTTTGTTTTTCTTGGTATCATTAACTCAAATTATCGGGTTTGTTTGGACCGAAGGTAAAAACAAACGAATACAAATGTAAAAATTATAGTCTGTGTGTGCACACACATACACAAGCTTACACTTCTTATGCAGTGTAATACAATTCTAGTCTATACATATTCTACGTAGTTCATGAACTGGTATTTAATGGAAAGCGTGAACTCGGGTCAGTGCCAACAGCCGTCGAAATATAAAAGTTGTGTGACTAAAAAATCGAGAAATGTTAATAAATTTAGCTGCAAAAAAATGTTAAATTGTTTTTATTTAACACACACTAATTAAAACTCCTCTCTTAGATTAGTGGTTGGGTTGATAATCCGTTACTGCCTTATACAATGATTTCTGCCACAGCTGCCGAAACGGGGAAGAGCTGGGGAGTATTGAACATTACCTCTGCCACTGCCGTGGCCTGGCCAAGACGCGCAACTAATTCTTCAAAAATTAATTCCTGGATTGCATGACCGACTTGAACTCGGCAAGCATTCCCATCTTTCTACACTATATTAAATGCACAGAATGGCACAACTTCTAAGGGATGGGAGGGAATGCAATGGCTAAAGGCAGTGTTGTCACAACGGGCATTGTCAGCCTAAGTGTGACACCGTACTCCTGCATGGTGGCAACCTCTCTAACCTAACCTAACCTAACCTAACTGAAACATATAATACATGCTCGTATGGGGCTATATCTGGAGAATATGATGGATGGGGTAGCAGTTCGTAGGCCAATTCATAGGTTTTTCCATGGTGACAACAAACGTGTGCACCCGTGCAGTATGGTCGATTGTGAGAAATCGCGGATATATTTTCATATCCAAATATTATTTTAAAATGTTATATTTCCGATCAGTTGAAATACGAGTACCTACAGCCTCAGCCATCTGCTCTACGGTTTTATTTGCCCTTCTACTTTTCATACTTCCTACACATGTCCTCATTGATGGCAACTCAACGTTCCTGAAATGATAGATACCTAAATCGGAATTTAATATTAGAACGTTTATTGCGTTACACAATTTTTTAAGTGGTGTCTGAATGTATTTCGTCGGTTCAAGAATCAGTCGGCCTACTAGCATTCATTGTCTTCTATCATTTTGTGGCTAGGTGCCCCCATATATGAATTTTATTTTAGGGTCATCTTCTCTATCTCTTCTTCACGATCATTATGCGATATTTGCCATGTAGTTTGTACCTTCTATTTCTTCCCCTCCTCAACCCTCTCGGGAAACTGATCACTGAGAAACGGACTTAGGGAACCTTTTTGTTGTAATCCACAACACCCAAGCGTCATCGGTATATATTTGACCACAGCTGTTTACCGCTAAAACATTATAACAGTTACCGAGTGACTTCAAAGCTCTTTTACAAGTTGTTATTTGCAACTTTTTCTTCAACATCGTGCTCCGCGACTGTTCGCCATTTCAGACTACTCCCAAATGGTGTGTTTTGTTTTTGGTTTGACACTTCATTGTTACCTAGCCTTGGATGTCTTAACATAAGAACTTTCGGGGTTTTTGGGAAAGGTATCAGGCCAATTTTGTTTTCCTTAACCACTTGACCTGCTCGTATTGCCCACTAATCAAAAAGTTTTAATGTGATTTTCTTTTAGCATTCAATACTTAGTGTCCCGATACTTACCGGTACTAGTTTGGGTGCTTTACCCCCCCATTTTCTTTAGTCACTTATTTAGTGTCGCTAGCGGAGGGAGTACACCACACTTTCATTTAGTCATTGGGCACTTGCAGCTTGAATCCATATACATACATACATACATGGGCGGATGCACTAACATTTTTTGGGAGGGGAGGGAAATTAAAAATGTATGCTTGTTACATATATTGATAAGTCGTACCTTTATTTCACGAGTATTCAGCGTCTATACAGTCTATACAAATGGACCTATCATAATTTTTGACGGCTAATTCAACTTATAAAAGAATATCCATTCCCCTTAGCACCTTCGACATAATATCAATAACATTCTCATTTGTTACTTGGACGTCTCGATGCACGTTCAACAGCTCTAACCCATTCAATTGGTCTTCACATGTTTTGTTTCGTAAATACGTTTTTATCCTATGCAGGGATGAAAAATAGCGTTAGCTCGAAGCCACCGAAACCAAAAGAGTTGTGCAAATTAATAAAAGCCGATGTATCGATGGGTACAACTGCTCGTTGCAGTTGTTTAGAGCGTCAAGAAATGTGTGACATGATGACATGGTGGCAGACTGACAAATCAATTTCCAACCTCACAGTGCAGAACATGTGAGGCGCAAATTTTAAGAACTCGTTTTTCGGTAACTAATAATTACGGTTAATAAGTGAATTCATCAATCGCTCCGATAACGTGTATGGTTGTCGACAAGACACACAAACCCTGTGTGTGGAAGCCTCTTTTATAAGGACTTAAACATTTTTGAAAAATTGAAAATTGAAGTCCGTAACAAACCCGAATTTAGTATAGGTTTTTTGATATCTTCATTTGTTGCTCATATCCGCGACTTCTACGAAACAATAACGTGTAAAAATAAACAAGCAAACTGCAAGCTGTAGTTAAAGTTGAATGGCGGTGTTCTCTAACCGCGATAATAGAGTTAAAAATTTGAAATCAATATTGGAGAAAAAAATCAAATTAACAAACCCATAAGAATCCTTTTGATCTAAACGTTGTCGTTCCTAAAAAGTTTACTAAGTCGAAGACAGTGAGAATTGCGTTGACGAAGAAAGCCACTTCAGCTCTTTTATATTTTGTGCAACAATTTATGTTGGTCGAGTTGGTAGCGGTGCGTGCTTTAACTCGATATGCCGGTGAGTTCGAGGTTCGAATCTTCGTCAGGGCAAGCAAAACTCTTAAATATATAAAAAGTTTTTTCTAATAGCGGTCACCCCTCGGTAGGCAATGGCAAACCTCCGACGGAATTTCTGCCATGAAAAAGCTTCTCATTAAATACATCTGCCGTTCGGAGTCGGCACAAAGCTGTAGGTCCCTCCATTTGTGGTATAATATAAAGACGCACACCACAAACGGTAGGAGAAGCTCGGCCCAACACTGAGCTATATAGTGTAAGCGCCAAAATAATTATTATATTAAGCATCTAAAAACATTATAGCAACAAGTTTTCTCATTTATTTTACTGAAAAATGTCTTGGTTCACTTATCCCACCAGGCGTAAGACAGTCAAAAGAACTTTTTTTCGTGCCTCCAGGAAATATCGTTCGTCCTTCGGGAGAAAATTCAATTCTGTCTCGTGTGATTACATTTCACTGACCTCTCACTTTTCCTTTGAATGCGTATATAAACTTCACACTTAGCTCAGTGTAGAGTTTACGTCATCACTCATCTTAAAAAGAACCCCACAAAATTTCCTTCCACCTCTGGTTTCTTCTTATTCTAATGATTAAATACAACAGCCTCGAAGCTCCGGAATTGTCAAAAGATACAGCTTAAAGTGTTCCTTGTATTCAAGAGCCTTCTCAATGAATTATACCAGGCTTCTCATACAAATTTACATTATTTTAAAATTTTATTTAATATCTCGATTCGCAAAAATATTTTAAATTTATGTCAGTTAACGTCTTTGGAATCGTAGCATCGAACTAATTAATGTCTCTAGTTTAGTAACATTAAATACGCATACACTCACATATACATATGTACATCGATATTTGAATTGATGACAGGAAGCAAAACAAGTTTACCGGGCATTTATGGAGTTACATTGATTAAAAAATGCTTTCGTAATTAAATGAGATGGCGCATTTATATTTATTAATTATTATTAATGAGCAAATATACACCGTTTTACATCCGCATTTGCATAAACGAGTACATACCCTGTGGGAAAAAAGCAGACAGTCTGAAAAATTAACCAATTTTAAAGCAGTTAGAAATCAACTACTTTGAAACAAATGCAGCGTGCGAGTCTTTAATTCTTCGTACTCGTATATTTATATGAGCGTAATACAAAATAATTTAAAAACTTTTGTAGTGAAGAGAAACATATGTGTATAGTATATATGTATGTACATACACTGTACTCATAAAAACTCTCATCCGACAGCAGAAGGCTGTGTTGTCATTCACTTACATTTTCCAATAAAAACAGATGACGAATTGACAGCCCTTGTCGAAAATATTAACGAAGAAAACAAAACAATTTACGTGAGAAGCTAATATATTCATAAAATTCTAAATATTTATCTAAAGCTTTTTCCCATATATTCCATAGCTTAATGGAATGAAGTGCTTAATGAAAGCAAAATCTAAAGAGATGGTTTTCGCTCTTTTGTCCAATGTCGTTCTAATGAATTTCAACCTTAAACTTTACGTTTTTACGAAGTACGTGTGCAGAAGAAACTAAATTATATTTTATTTAAAACGTGTAAACTTACGTTAAAAATGAACTGAATTCCTTACTTAGTTTAAACAAAAATACATATGTAAATATAAAGAAGTATAAGTAGAAGGTATAAAATAAAGAAGTTTAAAAACAAATCGAGTTTAAAATAGTTGTAAAAAAAACCAGTTTTAAAGTAGCTGGAAATAAATAGATTTTATTGCAGTTGCAAAAAAAGTAATTTTAATGTTCTTTCTTTCAAATATATTTGAAACTGGTTGAAATCAAATGCAGAGTCGGATAATTGACTTGCTCCTATTTAGGACATCGCCATGTTAAAAAAGTTAGTTGATGACAAGAAAATATAATGAATTTAAACCACTTGTGGTTAGAAAAGAAGTACTTTTTAAATTGCTTTTAAAGTACTTTGATTTCCGATAGGGTATGTATGTACATATAAGTATGTAAAAAAAAAAAAATACTAGCAAATACTTTCATAGCTCATCACAAGCTTTGTACCACCGCTGCAGCCGCCACATTACTTGTGGGCATTGAAAGAAGCCTGTATTTGAAGCTTCCTGCGAGCGGTTGCCGACTCGCTGCCAACAAAAATAACAACAACAATTATTGTATGTACTTTGAAGGCTCGATGTATTGAAAATATTTTTATTAAAATGAAGTAAATATTATGCTCCTGAAATATTGTATATTCAAAACAATAAAGATGGATGGATACACGCGTTTGTTTGTGTGTGTTTCAACACACTATAAATTATTAATTTATTTGTTTGTCCAGCACCTTGAACACTAGCGGCATATCTGCTCTTCATTTGTTTGTTTAATGTTTTGTATGGATACTATATGTGTACGTATTTGTATCAATCCGCAAATATTCTCAATATGCATATTTAATTAATTATTTATTAAACTTTATAACCAGTGGGCAGGAAAACTGGTAAATATTGAAACTTTGTGTGTGCGCTTACTTTTTGCCTGCACTATAATTTCTGTTAAATAATATGATAGTTCAGCGATACAAGTTCTTCTACACTCTTTGAAGCTTGAAAATGAGTTAAGGAGGTTTTATATATTAAAAAGCTAATAATTTTTGGTTCAAGTGTTTCTTCACTTGTACAACAGTATTTTGTTTTCGAATTTTTTTTCTAGCTTAATTTGTTTGCACTAATAAGGCACTTTCAATAGACTTTTCTTAAATTGTTGTAACCTACAAAGAACACCGGAGAGCACTTGGATAAAGACCTGTTCGCAAAGTGATAGAGAATTCAAATTATTTCGAACACTTCCAAACTGAACTTGGCAAATTATTGTTTTGACTGTTAAGAAGTGCTGACACTCGTTTTTTACCAGAAAGCAAAATAGCATCCACAAACTTCCTAAATTGTCTAAGCTACGTATCTTTGTCTGCTATGATTGGAAATCTTTCATATGAATCTTGGATATACTCGTATGCACCCTTAAATTATTTTACACTACACTAGTAGCATTTATGCTTCTCTGTTTCTAAACTTAAAATACTTTCAGAAGTGGACCCTGCTCCTTGGGTTGGAACTATTCTTTTATTATTTTATTTTCAAATTAGCTCTTTAGTTTTAAATGCTATATCCAGCATGAACTCTTATTCATTACAAAAACTTTTTCAGTAAATGGTTTTGTTGGGCTATGCAAAAAATCTCAAACTTTACAAAAAGCTTAGCCTTAGCAAAAGCAAATACTATTTTTTACAAAATTATCTACAGAAATGTGTTTTTTCGAATATTGCCATATGGCAAAGAAAAAAAACTTCAAATGTATCGAAAAATTAATAATTTGTACCTTTCGAGCTGCAAATGCAAAATAATTTTATACGCAATTTTAATGGATTTTTAGGCTAAATTGTTTTAAAGCAGTTTTTCTTTTAAAATAAATCATCATTTCATCCATACAAACATTTTCTTCTTTTATTTTAGTGTATACTTATCAGGTAAATGTGTCTACGAGTGGACTAAAATTCGTCGTACAGTTTATCATTATTGAAAATGATGGTTGTAACTATTAAATTAATTCGTATAAGTAGAATGGAATCGGCGTCTGGTTATTTTTTGAGGAAAAATCGAATTACTATTGACTTTGACCAATACATATCCAATCTAAAATAGCTTAATATATCAAGAAATTTAAGAAACTCTTTCTTCGAAATATTGTTTGATTTTATACTCTTCAATAGTGATGCTTGATTCTGGGCTTGCACAACTTTTTCAAGAAGCTTTCTCAAAAATACACCAATTCCTTTATTTCGATAAGTCTGAATGAGTATAGCCTCTGCAGGGTTCGGCGGTCCTTTCTTCCATGGAAAGTCACAATTTTTTCCAAATTACTATTTGGAACTTGATTTTTAGAGGAAGAGCTAGATTCAGTTATTGTAGCTTCAACTAGTTCTACGTTGTCTTCCATGTTAATGTCTGAAATATGTATTAGTTTCATATTAATATCTTGTCGAGAAAGTTCTTCGATTAAAAAGTTTCATTTTTATTAAATCATCAAAAAAATTATGTTTCTTGTTAATCCTAAATATCGGATATATCCGAGTCCTCAAAGTTTCGATAACAGTTCTCAAAATACGCAAAAAAAACGTCTACATATTTATTCGATATGAAGCACCGGCTCAAATGAACACCGAATTTAAAAATTTATTGCGTTTGCCACAGAAGTTCATTAAATAAAAATATTTTTTCAAAATCATTAAATAAAAATAAGCTCCATATTATATTGCAAAACTTAATGACATAGTTCTTTGAAAGTTATTTGGAAACTATTGATCTCGCCTTTAAAGCACGTTTTCTACATACCTTGATTTTGTTAATATCCTGGAGTAGGTGATCGTTTGTAATCAGTTTGCGAAGTATCTTAAACTTTTCATCACATTTGCAATCACTTGACAGTTCACTTGAAGGTCGATCTTTGAAAACAAGCTATGTATTTTTCAAACGGCTTCACAACTAAGTAGTACGCATCGCAAGCCCAACTGGTCAGTCAACTGTCATTTTTCCATACAAGCCACTTGTATTTTTAACATGAGGATGTCCTACGAGATGGCAATAGTCAGATTTGGATCAGAAAGTCTCATACTCCTCCAAAATAGACAAAATATACTGGACCAAAACCACTAGTTGGTATTTAAAAGGGGAGTAAAATAAAATAACTTCATGAATTAAATACAATTTAAAAATATTACACATTTTTATTTAGCAAATTTGGAGTTGACAATTTCTAAGTATTGATAGAAAGGAAAGGCAAATATAAATTCATTAGCTTTAGTTGGTGTTTAAGCACATTTCGGTATTTTCTTTTAAAAACTTATTTAAAAATTTGGATAAGTTATGTTTGGTGAAAGTCTGGTTTTTTCGGACTAGTTCGATTTTAATCAGGAAACTCTAGTTGGATGTTTCACTGCAGGGTACCTAAACGTTACAAAGGTAGTTGGAGTTTCTCTTTTGGGTGTCTTTATATACTCAAAATTACATAAATACTTAGATATATGTAAGTATGTTACAGACGAGTGCGACAATCACTCCTCTGGGTGCCTTAAAATTCTTTCCCATCCTTCGAGATTTAGTTTACGAAAAATGTCGTCTGGGCTTGGCCTTAATAGAATTTCTTCAAAAAATAAGTGCAAAGTATCAGCGCACAGACATGCTTGTGGCATACAACGCAGTAGCAAGCAATAGTTGCAGCTGTTGCCAATATCTTGAGGCCGCCGCAGTTGTTTGTTTGCGTGCCTGAGTGCAAGTAGAGGTGAAACACGTACAATGGTCGCGACGACGGTGGCACGAGTGTGATTTTGACAGCTCGTGAGGGCAGCAACGCAAATAGGCTTTGGCAACCCTAGCAATAGCAGCAGCAGCAGCTGCAGTGACGGCCATGGAAAGTGTGTTGCAGCAGCGTTGCCAATAGTGAAATGGGGAGTAACAATGCATCTATGCATAGCCGCTGTATACACACACACACACACACACACAAACACAAATATATTCATATATGTATGTAAATACATAGCACGTCGGTGTTCAAACGTTGTGTCTTTTGAATTTTTAATTAATTAGCGCTCATTAAATTGAACATTTTGTGTGACAAGAGAATTCGTTTTGTGGTACTTTGGTTGCGAAAGAAATGCAAAAGTACAGACAACCAAAGCCAAAAACAAGCTAGGAAGCAAGCGAGATAGCAAAATAAACATCCAACTGCAAGTTTGTGTTGTACGTCTAATTACAAATAGTGACATTCTGCGGCACATCACAAGCACAGCCCCACAGGAATATTGAATTTGAAGTTTTAAAGTTTGTTTTGGAGAACAGACTCGTACGTGGTATTCTACTCTTGTATGTATATAAAATTTAATTATCGCAAAGTATAGAACAAACGGCGGAGACTTGTATGCAAACGTTTGGTTACGAAAGCAGTAAAATGGAATAAGATAATAATAAACTTTTGTTTTTATTTAACTGAATGTATTTCAATAATTATCAAAATTGTATCGCAATCTTTTTCGCTTTAACGATAAAGTTCGAGTAATTTCATGAATCAATATTCTTTTCAATGCCAATTGTTCTGAGATCGAGTTTTATTTTCAGTTTAAATTGTCATATAATTTTTTTCGTCTGCAGAAGATATTAACGAAATTCATCCATGATTTGTTCCTCCAAAAAAAAAAAAAAAGAAAACAAGCCTGTGTTGCACTATGAAACTTTTCTTGATTTATTTCCGGAATGTTTACTTACTAAAAAAATTTAATATCTCAATTAAAAAAAATAACACAATAATATTTATGTTTCGCTTTGCTTGGTTGTGAGCAATATGCCAGATTCAAAATTTTAAATAGGTACAGTTTTTCTGAAATGTTTGATTTGAACGAATAAATTATACAAAGAGTTAATATTAATAAATTACAGAAAATGTTGAAAGAATATTTTCCCACAGCAATTTAAATAAAACAAAAATAAGAAATAAATTCAAAATTTCAGCACTCTCTGGTATTTTAAAAACAAACGATTTCTTAAAGAAAACAACTTCATACCGTACTAAATTTGTTGTATCAAATGTAATGTGTTTAAAAATTAACAAGCAATTTAGAAAAAAAAAAATGAAACTGAATTTCATTAAAACAAAGTGTGATTCAAATATTCATGTACCTATATATAAAGGCTGTTTTTGTTAAGTTAAGTATTTTATTGAAAATAAATTGATGTTTAAAAAAATTTTTTTTAAAAAATTCAATTTTCTATATCCAACTTTTTTTTTGTTTGAAATTGGACATTTACAGTTTTTTGAAAAAAATTTGGACTCTCTGGTTAACTGAGGTGAGTTGAAAATTGGGGATGTAAGGTCAGATGCGCTGAGGTGTATGATTTAGAGGAGCAGAGGACTGGGGTCTGATCAGGTTAGGTGAGGCGAAAAGAGTTGACATGTTGTGAGTTTTAGACTTGCGAGTGTTACTACGATAAAGCGATATATTTAGCTAAAACACAATGCCGACGTACGACGAATTTTTTGTCACGAAAGTTCGTCGTGGAAATTTATAACACTCCACCGTACATGAGAATGCGCCCAACCAAAGAGTACGACGAAATTCGCCCGTCGTTTTTATACAGCGATAGATTTATTTATATTGCCAACGCAGGAGCGGCAGAGACCAAATTCGAGCCAATGTGAGCAATATGAGCAGAAATATCAATTTATTTTTATGCTAAAAAGTATTAATTGTGCCTTTTCTTGTTTTATTCATTTTAAGTGTTCAATATGGTCACTTTATCAGCTGACATTCGAGCTGTTTACATTGTTGCCGTAATTGAATTTTAGTGAGCGAAAATTCCTATGCGAGAATTAAAAGTTCACAACACAAAACTACTGTGCTTAAGCTAATTTTTTTTGATTTTTGTAGTGTGGTGAGTCTAGGCGTGGTGGGGTTAGAAATGATAGATTTAGATTTGGAGAGGTATGGTGTGTTCAGATGTGAAAAGTTCAAATAGTGAGTTTAAATGTGGTGTACTAAGATGATGAGGGTAAAGGTGAGGTAAATTTAGTGTAGTGAGGTAATGAAAATTTTAGTTGGGTGACTTAACATGTGTGTATGTTTGAGTGAGGTGTGGAGAGCAGAAGAAGTGCTTTTTGAGATTTTTAGTCCTCTCCTTAGAAACCATTTCTGTTGTCGCCATTTTCGTCTCATTAATTTTGTAATTGTTTTTTATTGGTTTATTTCATAAGACATATTCTTAAGGGATTTTCTAAGAAATTTCTAAAATACTCTGTGTTTACTGGTGAAGAGTTTCGAAATAATAACCTTCAAAAGTGTCTTTGTCACTATTCGTGAATGTGAAATCTTACAAAAAATGTTAACTCTGATCACATTTTCACAGAAACTCTGCATCGTCTAAACATGTTTAATAGATTTCGAAGTAATCTTGATTTTGTGAATGCTCGCGGTTACCAATACCCCATTTGTATGTTTATGAAAGTATGTAGAAAATAGCACACATACATACATATGTATGTAGGTATTATTAATAAATGTTCGCCAACATCTTGACGGCTGCGTGAAGTTGAGTAGTATTAATGAAATGCGTAAATTTCGCCAAATTACTTGAATGCTCAAGCGCGTACACATTTTGTTTTTTTTTTGTTTTCGCCAACGCGAAACTCTACACATGGACATTTCCATGGTGACGCACATAACGCCCGTAAGTTTAACGGGAAGAAGTCCTGGATATTTTACAAGTTTTCGATTTTTTTGTTTCTAGCCTATATTCTTCAAATGCTTTATCCAAGAAACTTACAAGCTTCCAATATTCATGAAAACTTTGCCTAGAATATGCTAGCATAACTAATTTTTATTTTCTAAAGGATGGTCGTTTCACTTGAATTTTGTTATTGAACCGTTAAGCATTGACAGAAGGTAACGTTAATTTTGATAAACTACGCAATTAATTTGAATACAATAGAAGCATTTATGTTATGACAATTGATAAAAGTACAAAATTATAAATAAAGTGCGTATAAAAAATTGCAATCAATTGAAACACTTTTGTTTTTAACCAACAGATTTGAACCAACGCTCTCTAGTGTGAAAGAAAATTTATATTTAGCTATCGATTCAACACTCTAGACGGGTGTACTTGCTAATTTTTGTCAAAACCTGTATTAATATTTTTATATAATTTAGATCACTCTGTTTTCGTAGCAGTGTTGACAATGATGATTGGGGTTTACATTTAATTTGAGGATATGCTCTAAGACAGCGATCGGCAAACTAACACAACTGCACTTTTATTGCTCTATGCTTGTGTTGAAAACTATGGTGGTACACTGAGTAAAATGCACAAGTTGACAAATCAATAAAAAGTTCACTTTATTTTTTATTTATTTGGTCCAGGTCTATTTCTTCATTATAGCATTGTATTCTGAGCAGGTCATCTAAATGTTTGTTGGAAATTGTATTTCTATTTTTAGTTTTTATGTTTTTTAATGTTGATAACGTTGTTTCGCAATTATAAGTTGTGGGGAATATGGAGTATAATTTTAAACTTTCTTCTTTTGCATAAGGATAATTTGCTACATTCACATTTCTCCAAAATTCTTTGCCAGTTGTACAAAATGTAGCATTTAATTCTAAAAGAATTTGAGCTCGCACATTTTCTTCAAGCAATTCATAATTGCTGTGGTTGTTTTTATAATGCCTTTTTAAAAAATATATATTATTAAAAACTAAAATTTGGTGGCAAATTAAACATTGAGACTCGCCAGCCAAATTTTCATTGAAAAAAAATTCACTCATTTTTATGTTTTTTGTAGTGTATAAAATTTTTGTATTTAAAAAATTTTCGCAGCGAGGTTTTGCCTTGGTGAAAGGTGAAGCAGCAACTGTCTTGATTTGCTTTGCCGAAGCGACACCAACACAATTGCAAGATAACTCCAAACTAGCTCGTCAATCCCAATCAATGTGCCCGTCTGTCAAGCGTATTAGATAATATATGCGATTGCACTTCGTTGATGATGATTCCGTGTTAAAATTGGCGTGCGCCATTAACTGCACTTTGTTTATTTTTTTTTTTCGAATTTTTCCTAAAAAATATTTATTAAAAAGTAAAATCAATAAAAATTTGTAAAAAGTTACGATTTCTATTTACTTGTTTAATTTGCCACAATCTATAATATTTTTAGGATTTCGCTCGTTGTAGACCTTTCCATGGACATGCCCATTTGCGACTTCTACTCGTACCAGCGCTTGAATCACTTTGGCTACTTGCAAAGGATTATTAATTAATTTTTATATCTTGGCACATTATTCACACTTGATGTGACCTTCAAAGCGGTGCGCGTGTGTGCTTGTGTGTGTGTGGTTTTAGGCATTTACATACATATGTAATTCCGACATAAACATCTACAAAACATAAACACATTGGGTATATAATAAATATGAAAATATTTATTAGCTGATATGTACGTACTTATGTGTGTGTGTTCATAGGCGACAAAAAAGTTTAGACACGCAAAAAAACACACACACACACAAACACCAAAATGTTCATGTTGAACAAAAACTTATTTACGCTCACGTGGGCGCACGCCTCGTATAATATGTACGAGTATGCCTGGTTACGTATGTGTGCGTGTACGTGCAAATTAAGCAACAAGGAACGACAACAGAAGAAATGCCAGAAGTTACGAAAAACAAGAACGCCACTTGTCTTGGGATTTAATTATAAAAATAACAAGGATATATGAGAAGTCCTGTGGCTGACAACGCCGCCCAAGCGGCGATGGATGAGATGACAAGTCAAATTGGTGGGATGTCAATAGGGAGACATGGTCATGTCAAACGGGAATCTCGTCGTCGCCTGTATGCCGTGCGTTTGTCTATCTGTTTGTTGTCTCGTGGCTCTGGCTGCGGTTGTATTGCTGCGGTTGTGGCTTTTGTTTATGATGTTTTTCTATTGAAATAAATAATAGCTTAAATATGTTGCACTGTTTTTGCACGCTTTGTGAAAGTATAATAGCAATGAAAACAATAACATAAAAGCATAAACAACACCTTCATGTGAAATTAACAGGGTGGGAGCTTATTTATGTATGAAGAAATGTTTTTTTGTTGCTATTTGTTGTCAACTTTTCCACGCTTGACTAGATGACCGTCGCTTTTGTTGGTGGCAAGGCGTTTAGACGAGTTCGACGCAACGCTTGTCATGTCAAATACTTTCAGACTTTTCTTTTTGCAGGTCCACTGCATTTTCTTTGTAATTATAGCTGGAGTGTTATTTTTTTTTTTTTTGTTTTTAATTAGTTGAGAAAAACTCAATGCACTACAATTCTAGCTCACACTCAGTTGCGCGGTGTTAATTTAGTGGCACACAATTCTGTTCGAGTACTTGCATAATTTGATAGCAGATTTAAGAATAGAACTTCTACTACTCACAAATTGTAAAAAAATGCTGCGAAAAGAGATGAGTTAGTCAATTCATTGAACCACGAAACATATGTTGAACTTAATACGAGTAGCAGCGCAAATTGGTCAAAAATCGCAAAATTCTGGGCGAAACGAAGCAACAACTTTATTTTCCGTCAAGTGCAGATATCTTTAAGGTTTTTGGTTCGCTGATTTCAAAAATGACGTCAGAATGTAAAAATTTAAAATGGCTGACACAGAATGGACGACAGTTTTTCGGAAAAAAGGAGATTTAAGAGCTAAAATTTAGTGTAATGGGGTTTTTGAGGTTGACCTATCGAAAATAACGTCAAAAAACTGCGATGAAAAAAAAAAATCTGAAGCACGAATCTGAAGGATGCCAAAACTTTTTCTCGAAGAATATAAAACAATACACTTCTAACAATCCCCGTATTCTATTATTTTTGCAGGATCTACTGGTATCACAACTTTTTCACACTTTTTGTTATAATTTTATGTAAAAGTAATGAAACACGCAAGTAAGTGTGTATCGCAACATTCAACACAAGTAAATGACAAACACAAACATGTTTAATCGAAATCTTTATTTTCATACCATCAAAATCACACTCCATTTTGCAAACACAAAAAAAAATTAAATAAATGTATAATTTAACATCAGCAATGGGTTTTTGAAGCAGTACCCTTTCGCAGATGTTGTAGAAGCTGCAAAAATTATGATCAAATGACATTGATGTAAATTTTTCAAATGAGTTATAGAAAAATAGCAAACAAACTACGTAATGTAGTGGCAAAAAGAACTTTTACGTTATTGTTAACCCAAAGGCAAGCATATTAATTTTTCGTCAAAATGATGGTGCAATTAAAAAGTGATGTCTCATTGAAAATATAAAAAAATCAAGCTATTCGAAAATCTCACAAACAAGGAGTATTAAAAAAATAATCGAAAAAATTTTAGAGGAATTCGTGAAACGACCCAAAGAGATATTCGCCGGATTTTAAACAAAGTTTCGAATAACCTTTTCGCATCTCACAATGCAATTTTTAAGGATGTAAACGACTCTGGCATCAAGATTTCGAAAGCTAATTTACGCAGGCGTTAATACGAAAGTAAACTAAATTTTAAACATCCAACTAAAAAGCCAAAGTTGACTCCTTAGATGTGCATGTGAAAACTATACTGGGCGCAGCTACACAAAACAAGTGGGTTTGGTACCATAAATTACTTTAAACCATTTTTTCGCAGGTTTTACTTAGCAAGATTTTCGAGTAATGAAAATATATATTTTTGCACAAAATATTATGTAAATATATCAATTATTTACCTGAAATTGTACATTGAAGAGTATAATGAGGATTGGTCATGCACTGCACGATGTTTATAAATCGCAGAGAACCCTGGACTTGTTCTGACCTCACGTCGGTAAGCGACGGATAAAATGCCGCGAAACAGCGATATCTTAAATTCAAATATTTGAATTTAATGTTCACATCCTTCTGAAGTATAATGTAATGTGGTATGATAACGTGAAGGTTACAAGTCGTTACACAATTTTTTTAGTACGAAATTTATATGAAGTTTTGTTAAATTCAATTTTGTACACTTTGAATATTGTTTAGAAAATGTGTTTCTATGGTTTTTCCAAAAGAATTAACTGTACTTTATGTGACAAAAAACAAATTTCACTTAATTAGAAGGTAAATACATTTTTAAAATTGTTTTCTAAAGTGGTTGTGCTGTAATTGTTGAACACACTTTATATTGAACGGCTTGTTTTGTATATCGTGCAGTTAATTTATTATTGCTAAGCTTATTAACAAGCGTTATATTTATTTGTCAGCGTTCAGCTTACCAATTCAACATTCGGATCTACTCGTAATGAACTTTTGCCTTCAAATCGATGACACTTCCGCTTGCGACGCAAATCCTTAAATTGGTGCGAAAAGGGATTTATTTAGGTCGGCATACACAAACATACATACATACATACGTTCGAGTACATATATTTTATGTGTGACAAATTCATGGAATAATCAAGCATACATTCATACAAACACATATACATATGTACATATATACACATTTATCCATGCATACACACACACGAACACATTTTTTCGCTTTTCGTCTATGCAATTCAAATATATGTACATTGAATGATGTTTGTTGACAAAATCAAACTTTGACCCTCACAATAACACTTAACCGGTCGGGGCCATGATCCAATTAATTTGCGTAACAGTGTTACTAATTAAATTTACTTCTTTTGTATCGTATGTTATGTACTCGTACATACATACTCGTATATATACAGACATATGTATGTATGTATGTATGTATGTGGCTTAGTGTGTCATTTATTGCACGACTGATTGATGAAATGACACATTTGCTCATTAATTAGTTGTAAATATGTTTGTATTTATTTATTTATTTATGTCCGGCTTAACGCGTTTAGTAGCGGTCTCGTGTAAATGGCCACGACTAAGGTCTGCTCATACCAATTGCTCACATTTTGACAACTACATACAAACATACTTATGTATGTTTGCATGTGTTCCAAAGCTTTTGCGACAACATAAAATTTTATCTGACATCGGTAGGCTTTGTTTATAATACGAGTATTTTGAGTATGTATGTATGTACATACATAAATATTTATAATACACATTTTATAAATCAATCAAGCTGATAACATTTCAACGTTTTTACTTTACGCATACATTGACACCTTGTACGAATACATGCAGAATATACTTAGTTACATTTATGTCATAAGCGATTAAATTTTTAATTACGTAATGCATTGTTTTGTTGCATGTAAATTCAATATTGTATTAAAATTTAATTATCTGCCCTTAAAATGCTACAAATGATTTGTTATTTTCTTGTTTGTTTGTATGTATGTAAACAAATGAATTATATAAATTGTAAAAATATGACCAATGATTGACAGGCATGTTGTGGTCATTTAGCGATCAAAGCGACTTTATTAATACATATTCATCAAACTGTGCATTCGTCAAAATAAAATAAAATTTTTTTTAACTATATAATTTTGTAGTCCATTAAATTTTAGTAGAATTGACTTTTAACAAATTTTGAGCTTCTGCAATTTCTTTGCATGCTCGAGTGTTATACTCTATTTAAAACAGAAATTATTTAGGCTCAATATATACTATGTTTCCACGGCAGATGATTCGCTCTACCATTCGTAATTGGCTGGCACCCCAATCACGAATCTAATCAACATAATTTTGCATACAAAGTTGTGTAAGCGGAAAACCTCGTAAGCGATGTGATTCGCCATTCGTAATTTAAATAGCGAAACACGTGATTCACTTGCCGTGGAAACACCGTTTACTTTTGAATTGTGCTAAACGTTTTTGGTGTTTACACGAAGTTTCATCTGTTCTTTGTACGCAATAATAACTACGTTTATAATGAGTTTCTTGTGGAATTTAGTGATTGAAGTTAAGTAGAATATTGCGTTGATAATGAGTGAACAATAAATCAAAATTACGAAATGTCCAAGAGAAAAGAACCTACTTTTTTGCTCATTTTTGATTTGATTCTATTAATTGTGTGTACCAAGAAATACGTAATGAAAACTCTCTTTCTTTCGCTAAAACACAAATTTTGATTAACACAGAAAACAGATAGCCTTTTTTTTTCTATGAAATGCGTTCCAAAACAAAGTTGAATGGCGAATTTGACACGATTATATTGCCAATTAAATACTTGGTAGACTTTGACTTGAATAAATTTCTCTTACTTACTTACTTTCATAAAAAAAAAAAATAGTCACACTTTTAAGAAGAAAATGCACGCTCTTTTTCATAGTTCTTTTTGAAGTCTAAAATTATTGTCATCATATTTTTTTAATTTTTTGTAAAATAATACCGATTTAAAAACATTTTTTAGAAGCATATAAATTAACAAAAATTTGTCTTGAAAATAGTTTACCATATTGGTCCTGGAAAAAAATCGATTTATCTTGTGAATTTATCAGGTGCACATGACATTTCGAAACAATGTACAGACATTGATTAATTTTAGCTATACATTTTTCTTTTACGTAGTTTGTAATATTTTTCAATCAAAATTTATTATATTGTCTAACAAAAACGTCATAAATCAAAGTTTCAGAGTTTGCATTAAATGTTAAATATTGCAAAGAGATCTTAGCAAAATTTCGGGCTTAAGCCACTTGGGTTCTATTTATAAGAATTTCAAATTTTGTGCTTAGAGTTTTCAAATATTTTTTTGAATTTTATAGCCAATTAAAGTCCGCCATAATGAAGTGCACGTTTGAAGTGCTCCGAATGAACTTCCGTCGTGACAAAATCTCCCGTCACGAATTTGGGAATAATGCTATCAGCAATTCCGACTTGTTCACAATTAGTGCTGCCAATTATTACGCTAAGTTCGAATAAGTGATACCAAATCTTTACACGAAATTCAGCGGTTTTTTGTTTACTTTTTTGACAGAAGTTGAAACAGTCACAGTCAAAATTTACAATAATTATTTAAATACAAAAAAAAAAAAATGGGTTCCATTGCGGTAGCTGTTTTATTAAAAGAGCTTTCCTCTAAATTATTGAATGTGTGTATGTGGTTGCTTCCCTTCACGAGCCTCAGTTATTTTTTAGGGATAACTTGCGTTGTACATGGCTTTTATGGTCTACTTAAATCTGTAAAATAAAGAGAATAACAAAAACAAAATATCGTTTTGCTTTTTACAATAACTCAATTAATTAGCAAATATTTTTGCCTATTTACTTTTTCGAGGTCGTCGCTGTTGAAGTTATTATGTCATCTTATAGTTAATCTAACTTGTCACTTTATACTTGTGTTTAATGATTCAGCTATTCCTTTATAATACTATTGAAATTTTTCTAATATTTTTTTATTGGAAACATTAAATTAAAATAAACATCACATTCTTGTGCACATATCTATTCAATAAGCTGACAAAGAAAGTCGTATCCTTAACTGGAGGCCCAAGGCTGTTTAGCCTCACAAAAACTATGCACATTTTCTTTAGGGGTTTTTGGTAAACCTTGTGCAATGTTTGCCCGCTACTCCATCATATTCACCAGTCTCTCATATTAACTCCGGTTAGAGGATGGTCTTGACTTAGTGGATATACATATTTAAATTTATGCACTACATTTTTAATTACTTCAGTGAAATATATCCACTTACTTACTAGTTTACTTGTATTTTTGTTCGTTTTAATTATTACTTTTACTTCTCTCTATAAAAGAAAGCTTTCATAGATTATTTTCACGAATAACTGTCAAAATTGCATTGCACTCGGACTTCGTCATGGCAATCTCCCGTCGGGAGCTTTGACGGAATTTATAATAGGCCCGTAGGTCCTGTTGATTTTTAATAGTTTCTTAATAAAAGTCTTGTGCTGTTTATTTCCTTTAAGGGGAATATTGCGAGCGACCAAATGTGGTGCATTTATTGAGAAAGAAAAAATTTACCAGCAATTAACCCACTTACAATAAAAACTGAACAACGATATGAGACAATATGGATTTCCTAAGCGCTGTTGACACCTTTTCCCTGAGTTTTAAAATCAACCTTTAAATGCAGCAAACGATTCTACGAAATTTACTTTAAACAAAGCTCTCTCAATTAGTCACTAAAGCATACTTTTAAGAGCCAAAGAAGTACAAAGCACTCGAAACGCTCGCCATTCCAATATTATCTCCCGCACTTGCACACACACACACACACACACACGCGCAAATGTTTAGTTGCATGAAGCCACTGTCAAAGTGCATAAATCAATGCGGTTTGAAAATGCAATAAATCATCATGATTACTGCCGCCCTAATTATTTATGTTGGCTAATTAAGGCGACGTTGCGGCGGTAGCGGCGCATCAAATCAACGCTAATTAGGTTATTTGTAGCGTGCAAAATGCGCCACTTGCCAGTTGGACAAACCCGGCAACGAGTGCAGAGCACAGAATGAAAGTTGAAAGTCGGCTGAGGAGCGCCACGAAATGGCAAGAACCAAGAATGAAAATAGAATATAGTCATAAATTTAAATTAAATTCGCAGTGAAAGCGAAAAGCGCTAGAAAGGAGGAACGGAGAGACAGAGGCAGAGAGTAAGAGAGAGAGAGAGTGGGAGGATGTGCGCGCAATTGCAAGAAACTATGCCGTGCTTAAAGCAACACACTTTTACGCTTGCGAAGTCAGCAACACATTGTCGTTCCGGCCGTGCTGCTGCTGTTGCTGCTATTGCGAACACCAACGGGCATGCCACGCACGCCAAAGACGGCGCTGATAGTCAGCACGCGGCAGCTCAACGTCCAGTGTGTGCTGCGGCAGAAGGGTTGATAGTAATAATTTTTACACAAAGAAATTCCAGAATTCAAGTGGCACTACTTTCTAACTATTGTTGTACTGTTGCTACATCAGCGAGCGCGTGCCAACCGCTGACGCTGCAAGTGGCGCTGTCGCACAATGTAGCGAGTGCGGTAGAAAACGAAAAAGAAATAATAAAAATGCGAAAATTTAACCAAGTCTGTTGGCAGTTGTTAAATAAAATGCTTAGTAATGTAAATGAAAAAAATTTCGCAAACAATCCCACAATTTTATCCGCACCACAACATCTATGTATATGATGGTAGAGCTTTGATGCGTTTCGAGTATTTTAAAGAAAAGGTTATACATTTAATAAAAAATTTTATGTGTATACATATTTATATTGCGATAATTTGCAAATTTTGACTATTTCTTTTTCTTTTATCTTATTTCCAATATTTTAGTATATAAAATCAAGTTTAAGAATTAATATAAAACTTATAATAATTCAACAAAACTTCAGCAAAATTTTGAACTTAAAAATTATTTTAGTATAAAAGATCAAGTTTAAGATTTTATATAAAACTTTTAATAATTCAACAAAACTTCAGCAAAATTTTGAACTTAAAAATTATTTTAGTATAACAGATCAAGTTTAAGATTTTATATAAAACTTTTAATAATTCAACGTTTAGAATTTTTTTGAGCATGTAGTTTTATAGGCCTTAAAGTTTTAGAATAATGTTGTTACCTTCGATTTTTGAAAACTTTTTTCCCAAATTTGACTTTATTGAGAGAGAGCGCAACATTATTTTTCAATAAAGTGAAATGTGAAAAAGAAGTTCGAAATTCAGCGGCAATTTGTAGCAACTACAAACTTGCACTTTAAATACTAAAATTAAAACCGCCACAAACTGCATAGAAGAAAAAATTTGATATATTTTTAGAGTGCCAAATTTTGCGACATTTTGTATAGGACTCTAGTCTGTGAACATAAATTGCAAGAAAAAGGCGTCAGATAAAAACCGCACATTCCAAATTAGACAGAACCAAAGACAAGTACAACAGTTTGAGTGTTCATAGATGGATTGGCGAGGAGAAAGAAAAACAATTAAGACGAATAAAAGCCAACATTGCGAATGATTTATCAACAATGAAATTAATGTGAGTGGTGAAAGAGGAGTTGGAGTGAAAATAAACCAGCCAAGTCATTAAATTTATTTAATAATTTAAGTAGTACATTCGTGAAGCTTTAAAGGTGTGGGAACAATACTAATATGTTTTGAGTAAAAACACGCAAACACAACGATATAAGTTTTCAAGCTCCCTCTGGATATTAACAGAATCTTTCAACCAATTAATTTCATGATATATCTTCAGATCTTCAGCACATAGGAGGAAAATACATTTAATAAAACAGGAGGAAATATCATTTATAAAAAGCACTAATAATAATGAACCTAGGTTCATTACCCTGAGAAACACCAGGAAAAGCAACAAAAGCATAAGACTATAAATTATCAACTCAAACGACACAGCGTCTATTATCCAGATAGGATATAATCCATTTTAAAATCTCACAATGAAAGCCCAAAAGTGCAAGTTAAGCTATCAAAATTCTATGAAATCAACTTCAAAGGTATTAAAGAAATCTGTGTTAATTGCATCAAATTGGAATCCCTTTTGAAAAATTTGCAAACAATCGTCCGTAAAATTTGCTAAGATGGTTAACGAAGATCTACCCGGAATGAGCTCATGCTAATAGACGACATAGCGAATGTTTAACAGCTTAATATATTTTATCCTCAACTAAAACAATTTTGACACTGTGGTTATCTTCAAGAACAAAATTATTATCAGAGTTGCCCGAAATAAAATTAGTTGATAAATATTAACGAAAAGATTAACACCTTTAGAGATGGAGTTGGCTGATTCTCAATTAAGTTGTACCGATGTGGGAATATTAGAACAGCTTCAGAAGAACTAAGGATAATATTTAATATCGCTTTCCAATTTACAAATATAGCTACGATATAATAACTTGTTGAGCCTGTTGAATTTTAAACTCAACAAAACACGTAATGCTCTCGATAATTAATGTTAGTAGAATGCTTTTGCTTTTTGTAAAGCTAATTCTTCAAGTTTCCAATACTAAGGTTTCTATATTTTTTTTTATAATTTTAACTATGCAGTTTCGTTTTTCAAATAAAAGTAAAGTGCACTTTCAAATCATTAGAAATTGCCATTGATTTTTTGATTTTTTTTTTTGATGAGTGTATTTCCTGTTTTCTTCCATACAACGCTGGCACAAAATCTGTGGTTGTCGCTGATTTTGCGCTTCAAACCAAACTCAAAATTTCTTTTTGGGAAATGTTTTAAAGTGAAAACGAGTTCCATCGCAATCGGAGCACGTTAACTATTTTTGGCCGCAGCTTGCATGTGATCGCGACACTGTTCGTCGCCGCCATTGCCGCTCTCCGCTCTGACAGCGTGTTGCATATGTGAGAAAATGCATTTGCAAAAGTCAGTTGAAGCATAGTCTCACCATTTCTTTGGCCGTCGGTCGGTTAGTCAGTTGATCGGTTGGCAGCATACACACATACTTACATATGTATGTGTGTTGCATGCATCATTGCACTTACCCGCTATGCATATGACTCAAAGTGGCAAGTGAATATGTGAATGCATTTGAATGTATGTGCACTCCAACTGTTGCAAGCAGGCGTACAACATTCACTATTCGCCAACGATTTATGCAATTCACTCTGCTTAAGCGTTAAGAAAAACATTGCCGCTGTAAGTAAGTACGAGTAAGTTGTTCCACATTCGTTGCGCCAGGAAACGCAGCGCAGCACTTGCATTTGCCACAGGGGCATACGCATGCACACCCGCAACCATTGTGACAGCTGTGCTTGCAACAGTTTGCCAGATCATCACGCTTCAAATGTCTCGCAACAGCACTCACTCATTCACAACAATAATTGTTGCAAGTGATAGAAGATAGACGTGCCGTAGTTAGTTCTGCAAAATAAATTGGAATTTTAGTAGAAATAGCAGGTGTTTTGTGGGGTTCCGCCACACAACATACCGAAGAAGTGTCTAGGAATCTCTTGTAAACTTTCCGGGAGTCAGTGGTATTGGTTTTTCGACGGGAGACCCAATAAACTCGCGTTTATAAAACTTTTCAAACTTTCTTCTTCTTTTTTTTTTATAAATACGCGCGAAAATAATAAAAACAAAAAAAATTAGTGAGAAAATATAAACGAGACAGGTAAGAGGCTTTGTTTAATTGTCAACTACAGCTGATCTTGTCACCCCAAGCAGAAACAGTGTAATCAGCTGTTAGTGAAGTTGCAAACCTTATAGTTGCAAAGGCACTGTAGTAGTGTAGTAGAAGATTACTAGGGTAGGTCATAAACATAAAAAATAAAAAAATTAAAAATAATAATAAAATAAAAAATAAAAAATTTAAATTTAAAAAAATAAATTAAAATAAATATAAATTAAACCAATTAAAAAAAAAAAAAAAAAAAAAAAAAAAAAAAAAAAAAAAAATTATAATTATTAATAATAAAAATAATCAATAGTAAAAATAAAAATAGAAACTAACAGAATACCCAATAAAATTTAGTAGTAATAATAACAATAACTAACTATACGATCTAAATAACTTCTGATATATAACATACAAATAATAAGGCAAAAAGAAAAACTTATATATGAGTGTTACTAGGTCGCCCGTACAAGGGCGAAATATCCCAGAGGATGCAGGTCCCCCCCAAACAGGAATTAGAGGAATAGACAGTGGATTGTTAAACCCGCTTGCAAAGCGTCCCAGGCTTGCATACTCTCCGCCGAAGTCGCTGCCATGTTCGCCGGTTCCCGAACAACCGCCCGCAGATCTGCAAGGCCCCGCATGGGTCAAGCTAGGGGCAAAAATATGTGAGCTCCACGGCATGATGGACGATGGTAAGAGGAGGTCAGTAAACCAGCAGATGCGAGATTTAATCTCCGAGCTGTCGATACTGTACGAAAAAGTAAAGACCGACACCCGTTCAAAAGCTATAAGTGTAGCCTCGCAGACTACTCCAAAAGCTTTCACGAGCAAGCCGCAGCACAGAGAAAGGAGAGAAAATGAAATGCAGCATGGTAAATTAGTTGAAGCAGGATATGAGAGAAAAGCAAATGGCCCACATGAAGTAACAAAAATGGCTGAAGAACCCCAGTGGAAGACAGTACAGTCTAAAAGAAAGCCTAAAAAAGCAGTACGGCCGGACGCACTGATTATTAAAAGTAACTGCGGGGGATCATATGCAGACGTGCTAAAGATAGTCAAAAGCGACCCACAGCTTAAGCATGTTGGTAGTATGATAACCAAAATCCGAAAGACGGCTAGCGGGGACCTTATACTCCAATTAGCAAAACCCACCGATACGCACACTAACGAGGTACAAAGTGCGGTTAAATCCGCGCTAGGTGAAAAGGCCTCGGTGCAAACGCTAACAGCAGTAACGGCGATTGAAATAAGAGACTTGGACGAACTTACAAGTAAAAAAGAGTTGTGTACCGCCTTGGAGCAAGAGTTTGAAGGGATACAGTTTGCCGAAACTTTCGTGAAGTCACTGAGAGGTGCCTACTGCGGAACTAAAACCGCCACTCTATTGGTCCCCGTTCCAGTAGCAAACAAACTGCTAGCAGCCGGTAAAGTGCGAATCGGATGGGTAATTGCCCGTATACGCGCGAAAACACAGCCAATAAAATGCTTCAAATGCCTGGAGTTTGGCCACCTCTCGAGAAATTGCAAAAGTTCGGTCGATGTTAAAAACACATGTTTCAACTGTGGGGAGCCGAATCACAAAGCTGCTGAGTGCAAAAAAGATTTAAAATGCGCAATATGCTCAAGAAGAAATGCGCCACAAGTAAAGCACAGAACTGGTGGCAGAGAATGTCCTTTTTACTTAGAGGCGGTTAAAAAAGCACGAGCACAATGAAATTTCTGCAATTAAACTTAAATCATTGCAAGGCTGCACAGGAGCTTCTGGAGCAGTCGATAGTAGAAAAGAATATCGACATAGCAATACTAAGTGAACCGTATGAGATCGGAAAAACCCCACTGTGGGCTAGTGACACCAACGGAAAATCAGCGGTATGGAGCTGTGCTAAAACGCCTTTTGCGATGGAACAACTAAAAGTGAAGCCATGCTACGTTTGCGTAAAAATATCGAAGCTATTCTTATACAGTTGTTATATACCGCCTAGCTACAGCCTTACTGAATTCGAAACCGTCCTAGATGGCCTGGTTGGCGACGCGAGAGGTAGATCCCCAGTGATAATTGCAGGCGATTTTAATGCATGGGCCCGAGAATGGGGAAGCCGATATACAAACGCCAAGGGAAGGGCTCTTCTTACAGCATTATCAATGCTGGAAGTGACGCTTGTTAACACAGGCGATAAACTTACCTTCCAAAGAGATGGAAGGGGATCTATTATCGATTTAACATTTGTAAGCAATACAATTTTCAAACGAACGTCGTGGCAAGTAAGCGAAGATTATACGCATAGCGACCATCAAGCTATTATATTTTCGATAAAAAACGATGAAGGGGCACAAAATACCTCGAGTGTAAAATCAGCTGGCTGGAGGCTGCACACATTAGACGAAGAAGGGCTCAAGGTGATGGTAACCGACATAATCCTCCCAGAAGGAGCAATTAATATGGCACACCACCTAATAGACGGAATTAAAGTAGCTTGCGACGCCTCCATGAGAAGAAAGTCCATATCTTTCCGACGCCCACCGGTGTATTGGTGGAACGAAGAGATTGCGCACCTACGCCGACAATGTAACAGCGCAAGGCGAAACTACCAAAGAGCCAGAAATCGAAACGCAAACTTTGCGGTGCAGCAAAGTGACTACAAAGAAAAGCGCACGGCGCTGAAACGGGCTATAAAAGCCAGTAAAACGAAATGTTTTCGAAGTCTATGTGACAGCGCAGATAAAGACCCCTGGGGTTCAGCATTTAAAGTAGTGACTGAAAAGCTACAAAAGTCGATACAACCGAAGATTTCATGCCCTAGAGAGTTGGAAAAAATAGTAAGCGCACTTTTCCCAGACCAACCACCATTTGAACGGGAAACATTTCCGCCTATAGAGTACGAAACGCCTCTAGTTACGGCAGAAGAAATTTTAAAAGCCGTTAAAAGCCTTAAAGAGAAAAAGGCACCAGGTCCTGATTTGATACCGAACCACATATTGAAGCTAACTGCAAATACCAACACCGAAGCGTTTGTACGGACGTACAATGAATGTCTTAAAGAAGGTATATTTCCCCCTATATGGAAGCGCCAGCGGTTAGTACTCCTACCAAAGACTGGTAAACATCCAGGAGACCCGTCCGCATACCGCCCAATATGCATGCTTGACACAGCCGGAAAACTGTTCGAACGAATCCTTAGCGATAGGCTGAGCTCAGAAATTGAAGCAGGGGGAAACCTCTCAGAAACGCAGTTCGGCTTTAGAAAAAAGCGATCAACAGTTGACGGGGCTATGCTTGTTAAGAAGCTGGCAGAAGAAGCGATAAGTGGAGTAAGATGGAAAGGCGGATCTAAGAAATATTGCTTGGTCATGACACTTGACGTTAAAAATGCGTTCAATTCCGCTAGCTGGAGGAAAATTATCGAATCTCTCCGTGGCTTTCAAGTATCAAGATATTTGCGAAAAATCATAAGTAACTACTTGGAAGATAGAGTCCTAGTATATGATACAGACGAAGGCAGCAAAGAGTATAATATAACCGGAGGAGTTCCTCAAGGATCCGTTCTTGGACCATTGCTCTGGAACATTATGTATGACGGCATTCTGCGCTTGCAAGTACCTAAAGGTTCAAAAATTGTTGGTTTTGCAGATGATATAGCGGTGGTTATTGTTGCCAAGCATATAAAAGACGTGGAGCGAGAGGCAAACCTCATGACTGCACGAATTCAGACATGGCTGGAAGAAAATGGCCTGCAGTTAGCCGAACAGAAAACTGAGGCAGTGTTAATTAGCAGCAGAAAAATCCTAGAGGTTATTAAAATTAATGTCGGAGGACATGAAATTGTTTCAAAAGCTGCCCTTAAATATCTAGGCATTATGTTTGACGCTCGATTAGTATTTAAGACTCACGTACAATATGCAGTCGAGAAAGCAGAGAAGGTGGCAGCAGCGCTAACGAGGCTTATGGTAAATAAAGGAGGTCCTAAGCAGAAAAGTAGGCAGTTGTATGCAAGCGTAATACGCTCAGTACTACTATACGGGGCACCAATCTGGTCGGCTGCGCTTGAAAAAGTTTCATACGCAAAAGAAATGAGATCACTTTTTCGACTTTGCGCTATACGAGTGTGCAGTGCATTTAGAACAACCTCAGAAGAAGCGGCGCTAGTAGTGGCTGGGCTATGTCCAATCGAGATCTTGGTTAAAGAGGCTGTAGAAACCCCACTGAGTATTGCTGAACGCGAGGTGGTCAGGCGAAACTGTTTGCGGATGTGGCAGAGGCGGTGGAGCGCTGCAGGTAAGGGACGCTGGACGAATAGACTTATTCCTTCCTTAGATAAATGGTTAGATAGGCAACACGGTGAAGTAGATTTCCACCTTACCCAAATATTGACAGGTCACGGCTGCTTTAAGTCCTATTTATACAAGTATAAACATGATGATGACCCTTACTGCACCTTCTGTGCAAATCAGGTTGTTGAAGACGCCGAACACTGTTTTTTCGTCTGTCCGCGGTTTGCAATTGAAAGGGATGACTCGAGCACGAAGTTGAGGAGATCGCTTTCGGTTAAAAACCTTGTAGATACTATGCTCGAATCTAAAGAAAATTGGTCCGTTGTTTGCAATATGGCGAACAAAATCATAACTAAACTGCGTCAAGCGGAGCAACTCCGCAGAAATTCATAGAAAGGCAATAGGCCGCTCCCCCTCCGCGAAGTAATACTTAACGGTAGTTCCACGGAGCGAGGGAAACGGAGCAGGGGTGGGTTTTTAGTGCGGTGAGTCGAAAGGCAAGTCCCACACTTCGGCTTTCAATGCTTTGTGCCACCTCTAGAAAAAAAAAAAAAAAAAAAAAAAAAAAAAAAACGTATATGCACTCATACACACACACACACACACACACACAGCTGTTTGCGTGCTGACTGTCAAGTGGCACATAAATTTGTCATAAAATTCATTGTTGTCTGTGGCAGGCGGCGCAGCGATTGGGTGGGTGCCTCTGCTGCTCGTCGCACTAAGTGGCGGCGTTGTGGCTCTGTTGCACTGAAATCGAACTATTTGCTTCAACACAGAGAGTTACTCTGCCTTTAAAGTGCAATGATTGTACAAACTTAGTAAAACTGAATAAGTGGAAGATTGCATGCAAAAAAAAAAATAAAGAAAGGACGGGCGAAAGAAATGCAATAGAGTCGATAAAGTTACATACCTTTCGTTGGAGCAGACGAAAGGATCATTGCATTTCAAATCTGGCATGTGGTCTTAGAGTATATCTTTCAGAGCCACATTTTCTTGATAACTTGTTTCATTGTGACAGTCAGAATGAACGAGATGCCGAGCTGCCCGATAGTCGATTTAAATAGACTTGATGTTCCATTTCGGAACAATCACCGAAAGCTTTTCGATTTTTGATAAACTATTTAGTTTAACTTATCACAGTTATGACTAGAATACCGGAGTTCAAGTAGAAACTGAACTTTCTGCACTATCGCGCTTGTTTCATTTTATTTCCAAACTCTCTACTCTTCTTCGTTATTGGACCAGTGTGTCTGGCGTGGCACGGAATTAAAGATATCAGTGATCTGACAAAGGTAGTCTTTTTAATATCTTGCGATGAAAGACAACAAATTCCGGGTGTCATCAGATATCGTTCTGCGGGCTTTATTCGAAGATTACCGCATTCTTCTGGTTAGAGCGACTATAGTTTTTTGGGTATTAAACATTCCGAATGCAATACCAGCGGTTCAAGTGAATGTCTTGGCATTTTTCGTATAGCTTTGATCTCTTCCTGCGCGTTACTCTTTTTTTTTGTTTTTTTTTTTCACAGCGCTTTGGCTTCGTGCATCACAAGAGAGAGACGATTGCGATTGAGTTTTCAAATGTCTTAACCAGTTCGATTGCGCCTGTTGTACTCCTTTTTTTTCTAAATCTGTATTGGTAGCACGAAAATCGGTTGCTTGATGAACAATCGATTCGGTTTTAATAACTTGTTCGTAAAGTTTAACTGTAGTATAAATCATACAAAATGGGCGTAAGTCAGTAGATAAAAAGTCGTTTGTGGTATTCGAGTAATTAATAGTTTCCACATGCCTACCGTCAGAGATGGCAGTTTTTATTGGCGTTAACAAAATATAAAATTCCGAAAACTAATTATCGGATTGTAGGGAAATGTTTAATTTTCCCAATAGTCTGATGAGATAAAATTCTTGCGAATGGGTTGTTACTTCAGCTTAGCAGGCAAGCTCACTCGGACTAGTTCTTGTCAAAAGATGGGCTGTAGTACACCAGCTCTTCCTTATAGTAGCGGGCACAATCGAAATTCCCAATCCCACAGGTTTAACCGGGTGGATGTCATACGGGGACTCTCCGCATTTTGGATGTATGTTGGGGTATCTGGGTTTATTCAAGATAGGTCAGAGCATAACCTGCAACCGTATTTAGATCTAAATTAAGCCAGATTGGTGTGAGAGTCCTGAGGCAGCTGGAGCTCCTCTTAGATTGTGGTTGTACTCCTATGAAGGCATTCACAGGACGGTAGTCCAGGTAGGTGGATATGGATACCCTGTGAATGTCGGCTAGGTATATCAATATCAATATTGCAGAGGAGCACGACGGGAAGCACGCTAGCCTCATAGTGAAGGTGCTCTTAAGGTGACATCGGAAGACAGCCGGTCGCTGTAAGCAGTCTCGTCCACTGTTTTTTACTAGTTTAAGTCCGTTAAAGCCGCTTCACTGTCGGCATTGCGGTAACCAAAGCATTGAACTTGACTTAGTTGACATTTATAATGGTGACGCTGGTATTTTTGCTTATATCTCCTCCTGCTTATAAGAGATCAGTCGTTGAACTTATAGAGAAAGATGGGTCGCAGCGCGATGCCCCCAACAAGTTCACTGCATCTCCTAAAGGCGGGAGGCTCCTATTTTTATCTCTTACAAATCTTTCTTAACGTTTTTTTTTGTTTTTGTGTTGAATTTAACTTTTAACATTCCTTGTTTAATTTCCTTAAATCGGTTTCTGCGTTGTTCTATCTTCATAATAATTTTCCATTATCTTTTTTTAATTTTATTGATTTCCATTGAAATACGCTTTTTATTTTTTTGTAATCGCACTTTAAGCAGTTCTTTTAATTTAAAAATTAATTATTGATTTCACTCATGCGATGTATCGCCCATATAATTCGGCAATATGTAGATTGTTCTCTTCTAACAAACAAATGTCATTGCACCATAACTAACCAAGGATATTGGAATGTGAACTAGATCAAAGTTTTTTCCACAATATTTTAGCGTTTTCAAATATAACTACAATAGCTGGTTGAGAGGTTAAAAGTCAAAGAATATGAAACAAAAATGTAATGGTGAATAGATCGTTGTTCGCTGCAATTGCAATGAAACGACTTAACTATCCTTAATTTTGTGTATGTAGGTGTATAGTTTGCAATGTGTACATACCCAGCAGTCTAAGCCCTCGTTTAAAACTAAAAGCAATGTCACCAAATAGTTTCGACTTCAAAAAAAAACTTGCTTCAAAATGTTTGACTTTTGGGAAGTAGTTCTTGGAGTCTGTTTGAGAAAGGTAGGTAGGTAGGTTTGTGGGGCTGTCACTGATAATTCAGCAACTCACTAAAGCCAAAACTAGAAGCCCGTTGTGATACCATCAGCATCTTGGGTTTATATCACTTAATTCTCCGAGGTCCCGAAGATTCAATCAGATTCCATTCAGTTCCAGAGGAATTACCACCGGCCCACACTGGTCTGGAAATCGAATCTAGCTGGCCAAAAGTCGAAAAACTCCGAAAACCCCTAAAATGATGTCCCAGATGATTCAAAATCGAGAAGCCGACTTTTGGCCAGCTAGATTCAACTTTCAGACCACTGTGCGGCCCTTATATTTCCAAGTAAAAAGCACCAGCTCCACTTGTTTGAGTTGACGCTGAGACCATATATGTGGTGCACATGTTGAAATATTGTATTCAATACGCGACTCCTGAAACCGAGGTCCGGACAGAGTGGTAAAATTGCGGACGAAGAAGCAATGCCTACAGGAAAGACGTAAATCAGCTTGCTATCTTTTGTGCCATACTTAAGCTATTATCTCTAGCTTTTTATCTCGTTACATTAAGCAGATCTTAGTAGAAAATGCCTACCGAGATGGAGACGGCTCACTTTTGTGACGAGTGAAGTTTAAAATTAATATAAAATGTGTTTTGATAAAGCACATAAACTTTAACTGAGAGTTAACTTTATAAAATATATAATTTTATTTCAAGGCCATCGCCGCCGTCGCCGTCTTAATATGTAAGTTGTTAGGATATTTGGTTTCAAAGCAAAGATATCAGTAGGTAACGGGGCCGCGATCAAAACTTCTCACGTCACAGTGATCGCATAGAGAAACTGACTTATATGTCTGACCACAACGATGTTCAGCGGTTTATAATACAGTGGATTAAAATGAAATGATGAAGCACCAAAATGGCAAGGTGACAGTGACAACTAAACCGGTGTTAACAGAGCCTAATTTTATATTCTGTCAATACACAATCAATGATAATTCTTCAATCAAATTTAAGTTTTGGTTAGACTACGGGAATACAAGGAAGCAGCATTGGCAGAAATCAACGTGTCAGGCAAAGTTTCTTTGGGTGGGCGGAACTATAATAGTGCAGAATTTTCAAACTTTCTGTTGTTTTCTACTTCTTGGGCATCGAGACAATGTTGCTATTTGATTAGCGGCACCTCAAAGAGTCTACTTCGAGGAGTCTACTTCAAAGAGTCAATTGTAAGATATGCAGAGGGCACAACTGATTTCGGGGTGCGATATCTACAAACTTTTTCAGCTTTGAGTTTTGAAACACATGGAAAAGATTACAATATATTCTTTATAAGAACCAATAAGAACATTTAGTGGCGATATTTCGGGTACTAATAAGATGGCAAAATGCACCAGCGCATAAGTAGACTGGGCAGTGAAGACTAAATATGGGTAGTTGCATAGACATTAATATATGTAAGTATATATTATTCCGAATTCATATGCGTACGATAGGCTTCAATGTGCGACTACCTACGCTTTTGCTTCGTTAGTATAAAAATTCCTCTCGAATTCAAACTTTTTTTTTTGTAGGAGAACTTTTTCAATTAAACCTGGAAATGGTTCGCCAACAAAGTGTAGTGAATCAAGTAGAAAGCAAAGGAAAAGGAAAAAAAAAACCAACAACAAGTTAATTAATCAGTAATAAACTTTGGCACACGCACTCATACGTATATCAATCAACACACATATGTACACACATTCACACATTTATAAAAGCTTGCAAGCGTATGGAGCGTTGAACGCAGCTCCGCAATGCTGTCTATCAAACGCCCTTCAGAAACGCTCAAAACGCTGCAACAAAAACGTAATTTCTAATGAGTAAACTTCTGGCACTAGCTGACTGAATGGCTGGCTGGCACACGAGGAACATAAACACGCTATTTGTTAGCAAACGAATGGAGGGGCAGCATTGTTTAATTTATCGTAAACGGAGAAGAATAGTGGCAAAGACAGCAGACTGACTGTCAGGTAAGGAGCTGGGAAGAACTAACTTACAGCACTTTTCTATATATGAAGTTGCAGCAGTGAGTGCATGGAAAGATTTATACATACATACATACCTACAAAACATACGTACTTACAACTGCTTGAATTGTATGTTCGTATTTTAAGTAAGTGGCGGGAAAAATCGGAAAAGGGGATGGCGGCCAAAAGACGCAGCAGACAACATTAAAAAAAAAAAATCACACAAAATTGCGGTTACTTAATTACATTTCGATTTGAACCGAGCGAATATATATTTAAAATTTCTTATCAGTGAACTAAGTAAAAAAAAATGCGATACCGGGCTTATATAAAAAACCCATTATGCAAACCACTTTTTTTTTTTCATAAATCCGTAAAAAAAGACTTCAAAATATGAGAAGTAATTAAAATAAAAATGGCAAGTATATAAGGTTAGCGTCACACATAAAATGCATGTTTATCCAGTTTTTTAACCAAACAAATTCACATACGAGTTTATTTCAATTTATAAAAAAAAAATAGTTTTTAAAAATTTAATTTGAACTTTACGTACGTCTTTTTAGAGCTCACGGTATTAATTTATTGCATAATTTTATTGGGGCTGAAATCTAGCAGTTCACTCTTCCTTTGTTGCAAATTTCAATATAAAATTCTAATTCCATCACCATTTTCAAACCCTTGTGAATGAAAGTTGCATCAAAACGAGAGAGTATTTTTATAAGTAATTTTTATAATAAAGAATTAATTCCAAAATATTTAATATATTTAAAATAATTGAAAAATATTTTTCCAATAACGTTTGCCTCTCGGCAGGTTATGACAAACTTTCGAGTCCCATTGTGAGTGAACCCTTTTCAAATATGTTTGTCTGATCACTTTAAGATCAATTTAAATATTATAATATTTTAGAGCAATTTTTTATTTTTTTTATATACTTAGTTGATAGCACTTTCCTCACAACTCGTGTGCATAAAAAAAAAACTGAGTTAAATAAATGTAAGTTTTATTTTACTAGATTTCCAATTTCTGTTTTATTTTTAGGGATGGCGATGAACCTTAAAAATTAAGCATTAAATATTTTAAATATTTTATTTTCTTCACAATTCGGACTTAGACAATTCCATTGCACTACTCGTCAGATTAAACGAATTTGTAAACACGTCAAATCTAATTTCGATAGCAAAAAATCAACTGGCTTGATATTACTTGATGTTGAAAAGGATTTTGATTCAGTCTGGCACAATGGGCTAATTCACAAATTAGTTACTTTTCAGTTCCCGCTACCTCTGGTAAAAATTATAAAAAGCTTTTTAAAAACTCGCTACTTTTGCGTTTGTTTACACAACGAATACTCTGACATAATCGAACTGCCCGCTGGAGTTCCACAGGGATCGGTCCTTGGTCCTTTATTGTATAACATTTATTGTTCTGACTTTCCAAGGTTTTCAGACTGTTCATATGCTATGTATGCAGACGACATTGGAATATTTCATTCGCATGAGTTTGGTAATGCAATCGTACCCAAACTTTAGAGCGCAGTACAAAACATCGCTGACTACTTGTGTAGTTGGAGAATTAAATTAAACATTGGTAAAACTCAAGCTATCTTTTTTACAAGAAAAAGAAGTAATTGCTTTCTACCAAGTACAGGTTTAAAACTGGACGGTTTTGATATCCCATGGGCCAATTCCGTACGATACCTTGGGGTAGTTCTTGATAAAAAAGTATCATTCTGTTATCACGTAAACTACATTCAGGAGAAAGTAAACGTGGCAATTAAAATGCTGTATGCCTTAATCAATAGACGCTGAAACTTAAGCAATGAAAATAAATTAGTAATTTAGAAGTCAATTTTTCAGTCAATAATATTATGTATATGCCTGTCCAGCATGGAGCAATGTGGCTAAAACGCACGTTAAAAAATTGCAAAATTCGTCAAAATAAAATTCTTAAAATGATGCTGCGACTTCCATGGTATTTCTCCACTAGAGAGCTTCACGATAAGTCAAAAATTAAAATTTTATCTGATCAAATACTTAATTTGACCGAAAGATTTAAATTTCGCTGTAGTTTTTCAGACAACATGTTAATATCTAAACTTTCTTAGTTTTTAAACTGATACTGGTACTTACATGTGTACATATTAACACTAGCATGTAAGTATTAACGCGGAGGTTTTTCATAGTAGATTTTTCCTTCGATGAAATATTTATATAAAAACTAAAATCTGTGATAAAAATATAAGTATAATGATGTAGAATTAAGGCTTTTACCATATTCTTTAAATATTGAGATTCCAAAATTGTTGTAACATTTTTTCTACTTAAATAAAACATTAATTCAAACATTCATTTTATTTTCTTCAAGTATCAATATTTTAATATTTAATTAAAAGTTTGTACATATGTACATATTTAACAAACCTTTCAAATATAAAACTGTATTAAATTTATATTAACGAGGTGTGTTCAAAAAATAATGTGACTTATAAAATTTTATAAAAATTATCGAATTTTTGTTGTGGTTGTATTGGTACACATGACCTGTACAAATGTTTACAGTTTCAAGTACATAACTTACTTTGTTTGTTTTTGACAGATAAAAAGTATAGACTATATATTGTAATAAAAAATAATTTGCATCAAATTTTGTGTGAAAAATGGAATCAAGTTCTCTAAAACACGTGAAATGTCACTGCCTGAGTTTGAGTTCATCTTAAGTAAAGAAAATGTTTTCAAGTGAACAAATTCTTCCAAGATGACGGAGAAGACGCCGACGAGAAGCCATGCTCTGTACGCCCCAGCACATCGATAACAAAAGATATCGTCGAAGCTGTGAAGAACTTGGTTTTTAAAATCGTCGAATTACCATAAAATAAGTTGCTGAGGATATCGCCGCATCAGTCGGCTCGGATTTTTCGGATTTTTTAGGTAAGCGACATGTGTCAGCGAAGTTTGTTCCGAAACATCTGAATTTTGATTAGAAGAACCATTGCATAAGCATCGTTCCGCAACTCTTGAATGACGTCAGTGATGACCCTGATTTGCTCAAAAGGGTGATGACTGGTGAGGAATCAAGGATATGATGTCGAAAGCAGTCGTTCCAATGGATGCACCCAGGAGAGCCAAGGCCAAAAAAGGCACGCCAAGTCCGATTAAATATCGAAGTTTTGTATAACCTTGAGGAGGCGAGAGGCAATACGAAAAAGCGTCCGTAATTCATGGCTTTTCCATTACTATAATACACCTGCTCATTCATCGTTGCGTGTGAGAGAATCGTTTGCCAAAAACAACACGACAATAAGGCTTCAGCCACAATCTTTAACGAATTTGGCACCCTGTGACTTTTTTCAGTTCCCAAAACTTAAAAAAAACTTATAAAAGGACGGAGCTCAAGGCAATATTAAGAAGTGTTTATGAGAAGTGCTTTGAGGATTGTAACAAGCATTGGCCCAAGTGCATTGTATCTGAAAGGGATTTGAAGGGGGCAATATAAATATTGTTGAATAAATAAATATTGTTTCATAAAAATATAAAGTCACCTTACGTTGAATGGCTGCATTCATCTAAAAGAAAAAAATACACGTCGCAGTTTCTTTTATAAAGTAACTCTAAAAATGCATTAGCTTTGCATTCTATTTTGTATATTTTACTTGAGCGTAAAGTCTTCATTTCAAAGCGGTATCCTCTTTATTTTACTACATAAAAAGACACAACGACACATCGAAGCCATGTAAAAATAATAATATATTCGGCGCTTAAGCAGCTTACTAAGAAGCTTTCAAAAACTGAACTTTTTGATACTGAAAAGCTGATAATTTTAAATATGATTCAAATTTAAATATCTAAATGGGCACGAATATGCGAAACATATACCGTAAGGGGCGTATAAGTACGAGTATACGCAAACATGCATATATATAAAGTATATGTGCATATGGTATATATTTGTATATATTAATATAGTTAAATAGTGTTGTCGGTCAACTAAACCACAAAATTTTGGATTGCAGTTGGTAGTTTGTACGTGTGTGTGTGTGTGTGTGCTGCGGATTATCCGGTATTTAAGGTAGCCCCGCTTGTTTACATATATGATATTTGCTCCTTTATTTGTTTGTAAATATGTATGTATGTATGTATGTATAAGTATTTGCATACGGCCAACGATACTATTGTGTATATTATATAGATACTGTTTGTAGAGGTCTGCTCTGTGGTCCTCAGAGCTTTATAAAAATACTTATGGAAGCACACTTGGCACACCGAGATTTACATTAACAAACAAGTGTACATTTGTATATGGAAACCCTTTAGGGAAATCTATTGATTGCGTGAAATTTTCTGGAAATAATTTTCTAAAACATTGTACGGAAGGCGCATTTTGTTTTTTGCGTACTTTTCAAAAACATTCTTCCTTCTAATTTTACTTGCTTCAACCGGTGAGGTGTTGAAGAGCTTACCTTTTATAAAATGCAAATTCAAATGAATTGGCTCTTCTTGTGTTAAACTAAAGACGTACAGATATTAGTTTCCATAAATATTTTTGAAAAACGTTGCTAGCCGATTTAAGGAAGCGTTATTAAAAAATAATTATTGGATAACGTTGTCTCCACTATAAATATAAACTTCAAATTTTTAAATAAAAGCGCAGTTACCATACCGACGTAGAGACGGCCAAACGTGTCAGCTGACATGACCTATCTTATGGGAGCGCCTTGTAAATGAAAACTCACAAACGTAGAATTTTCGTGTTGACGGAGAACTTACGAGGAAATCCAAGCGAATTTGATTTTTTTCGTAAAAACGTATCAGCTGATTGTTCTCTCTCTCATCATTCTTGTACACCGTTGGCAACGTGTAATTTTTGAAATCATTAAAAAGTTAGTTTACAAATACTTGAAATATTCTTAAAATATTACAAAAATACTACCGAATATAGCAGATTACAGCATAATATATTATTTAAATAGGTCAGCATTTCGATTCGATCATTTACATTATAAAAATGTTAACTAAAATTGTAATCTTATGCAAAAACATATGTATATGTATATAAATCAATGGCAACTTTGTATAAAAGTGAGCGAACAAAACAAAGTAACCAAAAAGAAGCGAGTTGGAATGTAATGAGAGCTGATTTCCACAATAAGGCTACGGTAATCAGTTTTTGTAAAAATTAGATTCTACCGCCGTCTACGCTATGCTACTTACACGTACGTGGGTAACTGCGCTATAAATTAAATGAAATTCTTTAATGCTCGTCTTACACGAGAAGTTAGAGAAAAGTTAATTAAAAAAAAAAAAATTACAGATGTTGACTTGCCATCTGTTTCAAAAATGTAACTAGGGTAATTAATAAAATGTACGAAATAACTATTATTAGTACTATGATTTCAAACAAATATAAGTTTAAAGAAGCTCTATTAGAAAACAAGTTAATAAGTTGATTGAAATTTCACAATGCGTATGCGAATCGAAAGAAGTTCAAAAAGGCATAAGTTGGAATTGATTTTTTAAGGCGCTGGCCAACATTTTTATGTATTATATACAAATTGATTAAAAAGTTATGAAAAGGAGTTTTCATGCGAATTGTTGCAATTTGGCTTACATGACAAAAATAATAAAAATGCGACATAGTGACATGTTTTAGCCATTTTCATGTTATCTATTGAATGTTTTATTTATTGTTTTTAAGTTAACTTATTACATACAATATAAAAATCTAGTCAAATATCAGTAAAATGAAATAAAAATTAATTTAAACAAATTTTTAAATTTATTTTTAAATTTTTTTTTTTAAATGCAGGTAAAAAAAAAGAAAATTTTAAATACCTTTGAAATTCCGTTTATTTTTTATAAATTTCATTTAATGAGGATATTGTGGAATTTCTTTGATATTCATTATATACGAAATTATCTTTTACATATAGATTTGTATGGAAAAATAATGTGCAATGCCACCAAATATTCCACTTGATCATTTCGAAATTCAATGAACTACAAAATTGTTTATTAAAAAAAAAATTCATTTATTCCATTTTTAAATTATTTATTAAATTTTAAGAGGTTTTAAAAATTTGCATGCTGTTTTGTAAATGTAAATGTAAAATGAAGGTTGACGCAGTCTACATATACTGATCTCTCTAAGGATTTTCATTGCCTTTCCCATGTTAAAAAAAAAAAACTAGCTTATAATGGTTTCCACTTAGTCTTCTCGAGATGGATTGCTTTATTCTTACGTAATTGCCGGTGCATGGTTGTTGTTGACAATGTCTACATACCTCGCGTAGTACCCGGGCGCCCATAATTTTTTGTATATAAGAGCATGATTTTCTTTTTTTGCTCTTTGCTTTGTGCTTATGATCTTAAAATCTATTCATCGATTAGCAATGCTCGTGACTCCGTTCTGATACAGATTGCTAAATTGATATTGTTGGCTGTTGGTGTCAAAAAAACATATTTCTTTTCACGTAACATTTTAATGTTGTAAACCATTCAAAATATAAGTGAAATTGAACACCTTAAAATAATATTCGATTCGAAATTTTTTTTACTAGCCATATTTAAATCGTATGTCATTCTCGCCTTTGAACGACGCACGGTTCAGAATTCAAAAATCCATATACACTAATACTGAAAATATATACTCTTATAATGAAATCAGTGGCCACAAGGAATATCCATTTGTATTATTTACCTTAGGTACGCTTTTCGGAACTTTTCCCTTCATATACGTCGAATTAACCTAAATTCTTTGCATAGCAGGAGAACATTCTGTCTTGATCCTTCGTTTTCGTTAAAATCCGCGGTTCTGTTGACCGTTCTTGAGAGGATCATCTTTAATGTTCCCTCTAGAACTCATGTTTATGCCGAGTCTTTCCTGGTGGGCTTGTTTAAAGCACTCTTTGCACGAAATGCTTTAATTATACGGGTCCAAGTTGAGTTCAACAGAAACTCTAAATATATTGAGATACATTTTTTTTTTTTTTAAATCACTTCCTGAGATCATTGTATCGCTTTTAGTGGCAGTATTTTTTCATCATACTTACGACTCATCGTACATATTAGAATTTATTGTATTCATTTTATAATATTAAAAAATAATAATAAATAAATGAATAAAATACCAAAATATTATGTCGATATAAAACAAAAGTTAAATGCCGAGAAACACAAGTTTTTTGATTGAACCACAACTATACCTTTTAGAATTTCAGCATATGTACTCGTATAAGAAAGTATTTATTGTAACAAATCCTTAAAAAGACTAACACTACTACAAGTTTTTCCTACACGGTATTCCATAACCGTTTGTTCAAAATACCACAGGTGCGATTCTATGTAGGTTTTACTGCAAACAATTCAAGGCATGTGTGAGATGTTTGCCCAACAAGCGGATTTGGTGTGCCACAGACGTGGCAGGCACGCAGCATCGACTCCTGTGTGCCCCTCCCCCTCCCATCTGACTTATTGTTCGTTATTGCTGGTCTGTGGATGAACGCAAAATAATTCCAAATTTTGCGGTTTTGTTGCTAAACAGGTAGCAAAAAAGAATAACAAGTAAAAAAAAACATAACACCGGATGTTGTGGTAACAATACTGTCAAATTCTAATTATGGAACTTTTTATGTTTGTCTAGCAAACTCTGCGGGCGCATTGCAGGGGTGGAGGAGAGTTGGAAGTTGGCTGGCGGATAGCAGCTAATTTCTAAAAATATGGACTAAATAAAATTCATGAAAACAAATAATATACAATGCGCAAAGGTGCACATGTGACTACACATATGTACATACATGTGTAGGTGTGTGTTTTTCTCTATCTATATGGTATATATATATGTACATATATGCAGTGCGTTGCCTTTTGCATTAAAGTGCGATTATTTATACACATTTATAGATAATTATATTTCCAATTATAAGTGAGTATGTGTTTGCGTGCAAATCTGTTTTATACCATTGTGTATACGCTACTCTGTAGAGCTAAATTAAGCTGCGATTTAGTTCGGTTTAGATTTAAATGTTTTATTGGTCCCAATCGACCGCAACAACAGGTTTGGTTTAATTTTTAGATAAACTATTGGATGGAGTGAGTCATGCCAGGTGATGGAGCGAGTATAAAGCGCTAACAATAGTTGTGTAAAAATATGCATTGTAGTTATATTTCTAACAGCCCGAAGAGCTACATATACATAGTTACAACTCCTACGTTAAGAGCAACATATCGATTTTACTTATACCAAAGAACATGAATGTATAAGAAGGGACAACACGTTACTTTAAGCAACGAGTGAATCTCCAGGGGCATGCTTTCTCTTTTGCTCAAATGAATTTTTTGATTGGCTAGAGTAAGAAAGCATGCCCCTGGAGATTCACTCGTTGCTAATAATAACGTGTTGTCCATTCTTATACATTTATGTTCTTTGCTTATACGTATGTTAATGCATTCCAAAAAGTTTACTAATTTCGTCAATTTTTCGACATTTTAATATTATTTTTTGCATATGCAGTTAGATAGTCCATTCAATTTAAGTTTAACGATCAACGTTCATTTTTGACAATTTTTTATTTACAGCCTTTTCGTGATTTCTTACTAAAAAAAACAAAAACTCGAGCATACGTTATAAGGAACCCGCTCAGTTGAGCTGCCTACAGCCTAAGCCACCGCACGCACTTTTATTCTCCGGTCATCCGATATCAATCCATGGAATTTATCAACGATTTCTGGTATAACGACCCGTTTTGGGTGACCTGAACGTTCGGCGTCACTTGTGTTCAAACGACCACAACCGAACTCAGTAAACCACTTCTTTACCATTGAAATGAATGATGCAGTGTCCCCATATCAAATATTTATCAAGTCTTTAATTGCTTTATCAGTACACAAAATTAATTTTTTTTTGTATTTTTGTTAAAAGTCAAAGTTTTGGCTTTCATCCTTATTACTACACTCTGTTAACATATTATAGCGAAAACACATATTGACAATTTATACTCCAATCATTTAAAATTATTTTTCAATTAAAGCAAAACATTTTCGAAATTTCAAACTTTTTAAAAAAATGTTAGAAATTTATGGGGTATGCAGATATTTAGCTCCTTCAATTTTAGTACGTCAAAAAAAATTCACTCGCAAACCTCTCTTTTTAGCCAAATCCGTAAATCTTATATCGAATATTTCAATGGCTTCATTTGAGTTTTTGGTGACTACGAATTACCACAATTTTTTTACTGCCGCTCTTTTGCGATTCTTCCCATATACAAATAATTGCAGGTTTGCGTTGCATGGAGGAAACTGTCTGTAAAATTTGTTTCAAAAATCAGTGTTAACTGGTAAACACTGGAAACTTGCACTTTCTCAGATTAAAATTGAATGAGGCACAAAACTGCATACTAAAAAAACCATTTTTATAAGTTCAAAATTTTGATAAAATTTTTAAAATCATTGTACATTTTGTAAACAGTTCAAAAATGGGTGTTCAAATTTTCTTACAGATTAAACCGTATTTTACTTAAAAAATAATTTAAATTAATTAGAAAAAAAATAAAGTGCTCAAATCTGTCAATATGTGCTTGTGCTAATATGTGAACAGGAGACTTCTACGCAGTTGCTATGCAACGAGGTCAACTGAAAGTTACTTAGGCTGGAGAGAAAAATTTTTAATTTGCAAAGTAAAATTATTGAAAATATCGTTATTCGGTTTATTTCCTTTTACCATTTGCGCTGTGCATCTTTAAGGTGTAACGCAAATGGGGAGACCTGCAATTTTAATGCCGAATCCGAAATTCGCACAGCGCGGAAAAGTTATATTTTCCTCTAAAGAAAACTAGCAATGTTACGATTTCAATAAAAAATGTGTCAAAAAGTTTATAGTTTGCCCGATGCCAAATCAACTATCGGTTTCCCCAAAAATTATAAAATTTTTTGAAAATGACAATTAATCGTTTTCTAGAAACGGTGTCCACGAGTTTTATTGGAAATTAAAATTGAAATTTTCCAATAAAAATTGGCCTCTAGCACATTTAAAACAAATAATAAAATAAAATAAACAGGTCAAAAAACAACATAAATCAATAATAAGGTTGAGCCTGCCTAACAAACAAAAATGTAAAAATATACATTAAATTTGTACAAACAACAACTACACAGTCAAGTTGAAATAGCGGCGGAACAGCCGCACTTGATTGTAGTGAGTTGTAAACTAAAATGAGAAAATAACAACAGCTCACACAGCGTAAGCTTAGCTGAGCCTGTTTAGATGCTGGCTTAGTTAAGCATTGCGTGGTGGCGCGGGTTCGACTCCTGCGGAAGCCGTAAAGAAAGAAGTCTGATGATGAGATGTGGTGATCTCCGAAATAGTACTATAACTTTTACCGCTTTGGGTGTTGTTGTGTTTTTTTCTCTATAAATTTTCCAATAAAAATTAGCCTCTAGCTCATTTCAAACAAATAATAAAATAAAATAAACAGGTCAAAAAACAACAAAAACTTGACAGTTGTCAAATGGACTGGCATTTTTGTTTAATAAATCTATCTTTTTAAAATATAACACCGATAGAGTTTTGTGTGAAATTACAACCTTTTGAGGTGACAGCTGTAAAACGCACTTTATAACTAAATATCTAAAAGTAAGTTTAAAATTTTTAAAATTTCAGTTGACAGCTGTCAAATGAACTGTCAGTTTTCAAAATATATAAAATATATTTAAAAATACAAATGATTCGGTTTCTAGACATGCTTGTCAGAAGTTTTATATCAAATTAAAACTTTGACAGTTGTCAAATGTACTGGAATTATTTTACAAAACAATCTTATTAAAAAATTACACCGATAAGGTTTTTGTATGAAATGAAATCTTTTGAATCGATCGTATTTTAAAAAAATTACACTGATAAACTTTTGTAAGAAACTAAATCTTCTTGAGTTGACTACTGTCAAACTGACAGTATAATTTTATAAAAGTAAGCTTACATTTTTTCAAGTTACTACTGATAAGGTTTTACAACACTGCAGTCACGAGATTTGTGTGAAATTTAAATTTTAAAATAAGAAAATTTATTCAGAAGAGGGAATAGTAACAGATGTAACCAGCTGAAAAGGAAGAGGGAGAATTAGCTCAATTGCATAATGATGCCTAACTGTAGATTTTTAAATCATCAGCCGCCTTGCATTAACAGCAAAAAAGAGATTGCAATCGAACGACATAATTCGATATGCAAATTGAAGATTTTAGGAGTTTTCCAATAACAAAGAGTAAATTCATAAAATGTTATAATACACGCTATTTTACCAAAGCTTTGTGCTTAACGCTTAATATTAACCAGCCTAATCACTTAAAAAAAATTATTCACTCGCAAACCTTTCATTTTCGCCAAATCCTCAAATCTTATATCGAACATTTCAATGGCTTCATTTGAGCATGGTATTAATTAACTAACTTTCTATTTTACGAATATACAAAATGCTAAAACTTTAAATTATTGTATACGCACGCAAGCGAATTTTCACACACACACGCAAAACCTTTTAATGCATGCAAATGCAATTGTGTATGTGTTAGTAGGCGGATAATGTGTAGTTATTTCAGTCGAAAATACTATATTGCCGAAAGCGTGGCAAATTTTTTAACAGAATTTCATTTCATCCAACTAATTTGTGCCTTTGCGTATTCAGCAAATATTTAAATATTTATAAACTCACGAAATTATTTTGTCAACGCAATTCACGTGACTCATGATGAGGATTTTTGCAATAGTCGCTTTATTGGAAATTTATTAAATATGCTGAAATAATTTTGTCAATGTGCAAATAAACCTAAACACAATACTTGTGCATGCACAAACTTACACATATGTATGTACATACAAACGTACTACAAACGGCTGATAAATTCAATATAATCTAAAATAAATTTAGTTATAAATATAAATGATAAATTCAATATAATCTAAAATAAATTTAGTTCAATGTGTAAGTACGCTTACATACGTGTATGTATTAGGAATGTCAATTTTGGGCATTTTGTTGATCCCGGGATTTTCGAGATCTGAAAACAAAATCCCGGGATAATCCCGGGATCCCGAATTTAACGAAATTTTGATTCGTAATTTTTAATTTGCCAAAAAATTTAACACGTCTGTAATCGTTGTATTATAGAAGTCTTCAAAATAACATTAATATAACAAAGAAGGACGATTTTTTAGTGGTATTTTCAAAAAAAAAAGGAAAAAACGTAAAATTTGACACACATACAAAATAATGTATAATTCAAATATACATATGTGGTACAGAAGCAAATGCACCTACATAAAGTAAAATTATTTTTCATCACTATTTGATACCAATACTAAAAATGTATATATTACCATTCAAAAAAAGAAATATATCACGCAATCCATTTTGAGCGAGGCAGAATTATTCCTTATTTTGATCAAAATGCAATCTCAAAGAAATAAAAGCCTTAAGTTTATTATCCTCCAACCTAGACCTACATTTGTTGCATTTGAAATCTGCTGGATTGCCGACAAAAAGTTAATTGCTCTTGGTATGACATAGCACTTTTTATCGCCTCATTACAAAAACTAACAATTTCTTTTACCAAAGATTCTGATAAATTTTATGCATTTCGATTATTGGACAATTGCGAGCAACTCGTCGTTAGTATTATTAACATCGCTTTTATAGAAATTTTCATTCATAATGGCAAGAACAAAACAAAGCCTTAATGAAGTTAACAAGCTGTGTTATTTGTCGATTGTGAACTCTCTAAAGGCTTTATTTTGCTATTGAAAGGGGAATCTTTAAGAATTAAACAAAATTTAAAAACTAAATGACAATTAAATTCATTGCGTTCTACAATTCCAGGATTTGAATAGACTTATGCCGGGATATTCGGGATTTAAAAAAGGCCGGGATCCCGGGATTGACATGCCTAGTGTGTATGTATGTATGTCGCTTTGCATTTATATCGATGTATAGTGCGCACCAGAATGATAAGGTCACAACGGGTTAACTATTTATTTTTACTTTTTTAGTTGCATGGTTTACTTTTTTTTTTAATTTAAAGTACAATTAAATTTCTAAAAACCTCAATAAATCAAAGTTGAAAACTTTGTAGAAAATAAAAAAGATACAGCACATTAAGACTTTTGTTATTTTTTTTTCTTATACGACAGGGTGGAATGTTGATTTTTTATTAAAAATATTAGTAAGAAGTTAGATAGTCCTTTCGAACTTTTCGAACTTCGATGAAAGTTGGACTGAATTATAATTAATTGTAAACTATTAAAAATTATAAATAAATGAAAAAAAAACCAATTGGTCTTAAAGTTCATAACCAATTAAAAAGAAATAGGCCAAACAATATCAAAAAAATATATATAAAAGAATAAGCATAAAACTCTATAGAAATTGAAATTGTACAAACAAAAACTTCACAGTCAAGTAGAAATAGCGGCAGAGCAGCCGCATTTGATTGCAGTAAGTTGTAAAGGGAAAATGAGTAAATAACAACAGCTCATATAGCTGTAAACTTAGCACGTGTTGAGGCGTCGTGCGTGCGTGTCATCGTCAATGACGAATTAAGGCTTGATGCCGCCCTAGGCCCTGTTTAACGGGCCGCTCTTTTTGATAAAAATGAGTTTCATTACTTTAGATCTAATATTTTAATTTTAAAATAACTTTACATTATTAAAATGTAATTTTTAATTATAACTAACAAACATTACAGATGCGTACATAATAGGGATGCCAATTTTGGGCATTTTGTTGTTGCATATAGTTTGTAAAGAGCATACTCTTCCGCATTGGCTGAGGAATCTTTAAGTTGACATTGTAAATGAATACATTCGTTTCCCAATGTATCTTATAAGTATTGTTTCTTGTCGTTGTTGAAGCTTTCGACAGCGTTGTAATCTATTGAATTTTGGCACGATTTTCCATCATCGCTTGTCAGAATTAAAATCATGGCTATTGCTGAGAGGACTAATTGATTGATTGACTGAATTTTTAATACCACATCGGTAAATAGTATGTGCCATGGAGAACTGGAATGATGTTTTAACAAACAACCACGCACCACACACCACGTTTGATTTTTTTTTTTAAATAAGTTTTTATTATTTGCTAATTGAAATAGATTTAATTCTCTATACGTTTTACTCTTATAATATAGCGGAGTAAAATCCCGCGGTTACAAGCTAGTTCAAACAGAAATCAAATAATTATGTAGTTAAAAACCATCATATTTCAACACATATTCTACTTAATACTTTTCTACTACCTTTTCAAAAAAAGGTACTTATCACATTTTCTCACTTTTTTGCGTACTTCCAAAATACAATTATAGATTAAGGAGTGTCAGAATTTAGCTGTCAGTAAGTAAAAAGCCTTTTATAGTTGAAACATGCACTCAGCGTATCTAAAATAGGGTAAGAAACATTTGTACGACAATTTTCTTGTTCAGAATAAGATGTTAATTGTTATGATTCATTCCTGAGGGCCTGAATAAATATCTGACATATTGCTTGCATTATCATACGTTTGCCAACAATAGTTAATTATATCTAACTCATTATTTTTGGTGAGTCTCTCAAATAATGCGTCTGGGCCCGGCGTGGGTTCATTTCACGCTGATCAGCAGATGTGGTGATCTCCGAAATAGTACTACATATCTACCTCTTTGTGTATTGTTGTTTTTCCTTATAGTTTTTCCCAAAAAACCAGTCGCCTTAATGCGCATAAACAATTAAAAATATACAGTAACGAGTATATCTGTGGACATTTGACAAAGCAACCTAAGTCTAATTTCTTAATTTTACAGGAGAGCGAAAAAACAGGTTTGCTTGTGTACAAAAAATTGTGTATGAGCTTTTTAAGGAAAGTAAAATTATGATATTGTGGAACAATGTCAAGCTCAAATTTGGCGATTAAACTTTTTATTTTAACTCTAATGTTTTATTTTTAAATTATTTTTATAGGAGTTAAGAGCTTTTGTCAAACTGAATTTGAACAAAAAAATCAACTTATATTAAATAAGTGCTTTTGTCAAAATTACAATTAAACAAAAATTTAATTTAAAAAAGAACTGAATTCCTTTTAAGTGCTTAATTTTTTATATCGCCCATTCGAGAGAAGCTCCTAATTTGCATTACGTTGCTTTGTCAAAAGCATATTGGAGAATAATGAGTTGCCCTAATTTGACTTAATTTCTTTTGACAAACGGATGTTGGAATTCAATTTTTAATATTTATGGAATATTTACATTATCTGACATAAGTTGTTTTTATAAATGCTAATGTTAAAAAAATCGTGTTAAGTTGAATTTTCTTTTTTTATAACTCTTAAACTAAAAGTGCTATCAAAAAGCAGATAAGACAGAAAGTACCGGGCTAGGAATTCATCTTTATGATAAAAAACTTGGAAAATTTACTTATCTCGACTTAGGTTGTTCTTTTAAATTTCCACAGGTATATACATATATGCAAATGTGCATACTTTTTAGCAAATGTGTTCGTAACTGCAATTCGTTTCATGCAAACAGGTGCAAATTAATTTGCATGCATTTTCGTATGTATGTGTGTAAAAGAAAATTTACAAAATTATTTGGCTTATAGAAAATATATGTAAGTATATTATTTACTTAATGGAGACGAAATTTGTCAAAATTCCATATACAAGCAAATACTCGTATGTTTATACTTATTCATTGTTCTTGGAAAATTTTCTTCGCACAACCTCATTGCATTGAAGCGAATCACGCTTCGTATGATTGACGGTTATATGAAAAATTTTTCTAATCATTCGAAAATTTGCCATCATTTAATGACAGTTCATAGCTAGCTACCTAAAATATGCTTGTCGAGCCATTTCCATTGTTTGACAATATACAAAAGTATATAGATTTGTATCAAAATATTTATTTTTCGCACCTCCATTGAAATTAGTTATTACAAATAAATGTTATTGTAACACAATTGGAAAGGTGAATTGAACTTACCAACAAACTCTGTTCCTTTTTACCAAACATGACACGCTGGATTAGTTGATTTAAGTTTTATGTACCCGTATTCACATAAAATGGAGGATGCAAAAATGTCTTGAAATGGAAAGGTTGTACCAAAGTAGAAATAAATATATTTTGACATTTTAATATAATCTCCCTTAATCTGAATACATTTATTAGATCAGTGAATTTATTATTCTAAATTGTCGAAAAAATGTTTTTTAATCTTCGCCTTGAAATCGCCTTCATGACCGCATTGGCATCGACAAATTTCCTTCTCCTTAACTCTGTTTTAAAATTTGCAAGCAGATTAAATTATTCGAAGCAATGCTTGTGTAAAACAGAGATTACAACTCTGCTCTTGTTAACCGGTGCGAGCAACACAATCTTAATAAGTTTTCATTGACGTTATTCCTTGATGACTTTCTTTAATTTTTCTAATATGGTTGTGTAGTATTTTCCAGCTAAGGCGTTAACTTTTTATTTACAATCAATAATCAGTAGCCATCAATTTCCCTATCAACTCTGACACTTTGAGCTTTGTTTTTTTTTGGGTGTGGTGCGCGCTTTCTATGACATTGCATGTACATCCTATTTCAACTCAGATTCAATGTGATAAACCCATATTTTATATATTTCCAGTGATAATCCGTTCTAAAATCTGTGCTGGGTTGGATCTCCACAAAACGGCGACACGCCAACAACGCTGCGTTTTGTAAGGCGGTATGAGCATTCTGCGTACTTATAACCAGGTATCTTTGATCAAAAACGTTCTCTATTATTAATCCTACATATATAATCATAAAGATCAGCGAAATAAAACACATAACTACCATACAACTGATTGTTCAGATATTGCATTTGACACAAAACCCCTCCATTTAAGCCGCTAAAGACGTGGAATTTTACACAAATATTAATTTTTTTGGGACTACTTGTATTATAGCAGTCAAAATCATATATATCGAATAAATATAACATATGGCTCCAATAGGGCTCCTATACAATTCCTTTATTCCTTTTTTTAATTGTTCTTAACATTTTTTTTAATACTTTCAGTTCCGGTTTTTTTTTGTTCTAAAACTAATTAAAGCTTGTTTCTTATAAAATAATTGTATTCGTTTTTTTTTAATAGCGACCACCCTTCGAGGGTATTCCTGCCATGAAAAAGCTTCTCATTAAATACATCTGCCGTTCGGAGTCGCCACAAAACTGTACGCTCATCCCTCAAATGGTAGGAGAAGCTCGGCCAAACACTGAGCTAAATTGTTATTATATTATTATTCATTTATTTTTATTGATTAATATATTACGTATAAGTGTTTCATCAAAAAGTTGCATATGCTTACGACCCAATTATCGATTATTGTACTCACAAATTTTGTGCAACATACATAAAAATTTAAATATTTTTGTATTTAGAACATTTATCACCTCCCACGAACAGCATATGTAGGTGTATTAAATCCAGCGTTTGCAAAAATGTATAGATAATATACAAAGTACAAATATACAGTGACCTACAAAACAAATGATGCAATTCATATAGATATTTACAAATTTCGCAACATTTTCCGTGAAAAACATTTTTCGTTAATTTTTGGGAAAAAAATGCATTCAAAATTTAACCAAAAACCACTATTATCAAAGTTTTAAACTCTTAAAGAACGCCTAAAACTTTTTTATTTGTAAAGGCGATGTAGAGCAGAAAGTCGAAAATTCTTGCCGAGTTCAAGTCAGCTAAACAGTCCAGAAAGTTACTTTTAAAAGCTTTACTGCACGTCTTGGCCAAGCCGGGGCAGTGGCAGAGATAGTGCTCAATACTCTCCACCTCCTCCTCGTTTCGGCAACTGCGGCAAAAATCATTTGTTGGGTAACCCAGCCTTTCCTCATGCGTGCCCATGAGGCAGTGCCCGGTTATCACCCCCACTACTAATCTGAGAGAGGAGCGGCCAAGCATAGTGAGAGCTTTAGAGCGCTTCTCATCAACTTCTGGTCAGATTTGTCTGGTAAGGTGGCAGGTGGGCTCCGATGTCCACCTTAAATTTACCTTACCCATAAGCTTAGATTTTAATCTGCGTTTATAGGATGCTAAGGGTAAACCCGCCTCTTGAACAGAGTTTATCACAGTTAGTTCTGTCCCTTTCCTTGCCAGTTCATCAGTCAGGCAGTTGCCAGGAATGTCCTTATGGCCAGGGACCAATACAACACATACGAAGTACATATCTGTCAGCTGGTTTAGAGCTGCTCTGCATTCAATGGCTAGCTTGGAGGTTGTACCGTAGGAATTTAGTGATTTAATAGCAGCCTGGCTGTCAGAATAAATGGTAATGCCTCGTTCTAAAGGAAAACACTACAGTGGTCCGGTAAACGAAGACTAAGGTTTAGATCGAGTTCACTAGAGTAAATCCCGCTGCCCACTCTTTCGTTTAACTTGGAACCGTCTGTGTATACAGCCGTCGATCCAGGATCCAGATCCATGATACCTATCCATTCGCTCCTCTCCAGGATTCTTTCGGAGAATCTATTTCCGGAGAAAGGAGGGTGTAGCACTTAAATGAAATGAAATTGATGGGCTACAAAAGTACTTATATTCAAACAAATTTCACAAAAATCAACGGTAATATTAGTGACTTAAAATTTAGACATTATTGGACAAATTTTTTTTGTAAAAACACAAATTAAAAAGTTGGAAATTTCGTTTAAAAAGTTTGAAAAATGTTTGGTTCTGATCACAGAATAAACTAGAAATTTATGAAAAATTTACGGGAAATATTTCTCGCAAAAAATATAGCAGACATTCACTGGAAAATTTCTGTGTGAGTCACTGTATGCATGAAAATATGGACATGAATATGTATTTAGTTTAAGTACATATGTACATACACTAATATGTGTGTATGAATTTTTGTAATATTGGATGACCAGGAGTGGTTAACTGAAATTGTAGAGAAATTCTGACGTTTACGGCAAAACCGAAAATTATGGAAAATTTATGAAATCGTCCATACAATGTTGCATTGTTGTTAAATTGGCATTGAAATTAATTTAAAACTAGACGAGGAGAACTTTACCTGAATGCAGGCCAAAAATAAATTATTGCTCGATGATTTATAGAATGCAATCGTTTACATATGTATGTATGTATGTCTGCATGTGCATACATAAGTGTGTGAGTGCTTGAAATGAGTTTGGATGATTTATAAACTAAACGAAATAGTAGAACATTTTGTAATTATATAAACAAAACAAAAGCACTTTTGACCGATGCAGAGGAGGCTATAGTACAGATTTGCCTAGAAAATTATATCTAATAACGACAGTGATACATACACACATACATATTTACAAATTAACATGTGCTGGCTAATAATTAGTTTATTTTCGAGGTAAATAGTTGCAAATGCCAACAGTGCCATGTCGCTTTCACAACTTCATAAATATTTGTAAATATTTCTATACATAAATGTTGCGTATGTTGCGTATGTACATAGGAAACGATTAATATGAACAAAAACAACAAATGCCAAGTTAGCACAGGTTGATGGAATTTATTCCAACTAATTGCACTGCAATCGGAATTCAACCACAGAAGCTTTTCGAATGGCGCGGCGGCAGCAGCAAATGAGCAGTGGAGAGTTTCAAGTGGGTTTTATGCAGCTGGTAGGTAGCTGCGGAACATTTAAATGATATTCGAATATTTTGAAAATGTGCATAATATGTATTTATGCATCTACATACATACAGATGTATGTACATTTGTTTGTAGACGCATTAAAATTTGCATTTACAATAAATAATATTAGATTAGATAACGCCTCCTCGTACGCCAACGCCAATGTGAATATTTCGCAAAATACACAAACGAGATTTATAATTAAATAGTGACATCATGAGTGAGTAGGGTAGTGAATAAATGGAATTTGTATGTTTGCAATAAAATCAATCACTTTGAAACATGGCCATGGCGTAATATTTAGATTTTACGTACGTAATAAAATTGGTTTTCTAATCATTTTCGGTGATAAAATTCTACCATTACGAAATATCGACACATATTTACTTATGAATAATTGTATTTAATCAATATTAATGTGGAAAATTGCAGCTTAAAGTGAAAAACTTTGAAATTCATACGAGTATGCAAAACGGATAAATTCCGCTGGAATCAAAACCAATCAGATAGATCTACGTTTTCAGTTTTTCATAAGTACCTTAGATTTTTTTTAAAGCATCTTAAAGTTTGAGCTTGGACCCAGCATTACAAAGCTATAAAAGCTTAAGATGACATTAACAAATGTCCATCAAATGAAATGGAATCTTAATCTATATCTTCTCCATAACAAACCCAACTAAAAAATTTCAATACAATTTTACAAATTTTTTTTTGCACCAATTTTTATGAAAGAACTATATGTTTGAACTACCAGACATTTTTCTTTTGTTGGGTATCTTTTTTTTTAAGTCATATACTTGTACTCTTTAGATTTATGCTAATATTTCAAATATGGACTCCAACTGAAACTTTAAGATCATCAATTTGTGGGACTGTGTACTTCCAAAAAACGCATTGACACCCTGATTTTCCGTTTACAATAAGATTATTTGATATTCCTTCTTATCCTTAATTTATATTCATCCATTTTCATCACTTAAATTATCGGTTAAACGCCGCATGATATGTAATGTAATGTTAATAAAATAATTTTTAGCATCTATTTTAAAGTATAGCTATTTTGGCGGCGCAAATAATTTGAACAAAACGTGAGTCCGCCAGAAAGGGTGGCGAATGAAATGGAGGAGACGAAATGGTTAAGAATGGCAGTGTGCGCCAATTCTTTTCACCATACTTCAGATCATCATACTTAAACTCTTCCCAACTTTAGCTCACAATACATAAACTCTTCGCGCTTAAACCCACCACCTCTTAGCTCTCCATACCTTAACTCAGCATATGAAAACTCACTTCAACACACCTCACCTTATCTCACTTTACTTCATTTCTCATTTCTTCTCCTTTCATCAAACATCACTTTATTTCATTTAGTTATTTTTGAGCTTAAGACCGATCGGTTTATTGGGAAACAACTAAGCAGAGCAAATCTTAAATTAAATTTAATATTATACCTATATATTTTATCTTCTTTTATATTAGGTTCATTTAAGTACATTGTAACCAAGGGTTATATAAATTGTATAATGATTAAGAAATGAATGAAGAGAAGTTTTTTTTTAAGACAGCAATCAGCTGCTAGATGTTAGACAAAGACGACCTTCATACCGCGATAATTGCTGCCAATAGTTTAGATCTAGGGGAAGTGGAGCGAGACGGCAAAAATTTCTAATTTCTAAATGCTTTTATCTACTTCTAAGTGAGCAAAGGAAAGGCAAAGAGGTAACGAGTGTGTGAAACAGTGCCTCGTCTAGGCTGCTATTGCTGAAGAAAATCTGTTCGCAATGCAAATGAAAAATGTGACGTCGCTTATATTTTTATTATTATTTATTTACAAGGTCTATAAGCGTACTAGTTAATAAGAAAATTTCTTTACAAAAGTAAACCTTAAGTTTAAATAATATCTAACATAAATATGTACATATATGAATTACATACTAAATTTTTGTATTGTAAACTATCTTGCAAAAAATTGTGCGTCTAATCTCTAAAGAGAGTATTCCGGGATTAGTCTCTATCGGGTACAATTGGGTATTAATTAGTTGCAACAAGTCTCAAAAGAATATAATTATAGATTAGTCCTATATGCATCTCTTTTCGGTGTAATAAACGATGCATTGATATATGATCGTATTTAGGTTACGAAGTTTAATGCGCGTCGTTGGCATGTAACGAGATTATTCGCTTAGCAACCCTCCGATTCGAGTCTCGCTCGAAGCAATGATTTTTATTTTTGTTTTCATAAATAGACTGGTCCTCAATTATTAGTCTCTTCATAGCACTTGCTCGAACTAAGGGGAACAGTTCATTCCATATAACGAAATAATCTTGAGCCTACTAACTTTTGGTATTCACTGAGACAATTTAAAAAAATTTTAATTATTATGGTTCGCCGTTCCTGATTAAATTCATTAAAAATAAAATATTACGATATTCTTAGTAATCTTCGATTCTTAATCCTGGGATATTTTTTGTGAAAAGTGGTATATGGTGGTAAAATTTTCTTTTACCATATATTAACCTTGCAGCATTGTTTAAAGCTCTTCTTAATTTATTTTTTGATTCAATATCCATATTTCCAGACACTACTTCAAAGTGCGCGATATGTGGAATAATAAGCGATTGAGCTGGCATTAATTTAATATCATTTGGCAGGCATATGAACTAATTTTGAGCTCAAGATTTCCCAGAATATAGTATTTTTTTTCCTATATTCTAATTATTAAAATATCATTTATTTAGCATCAAGAGGTCACAATGCTGCTGCAGGATAAATCTCCCATACTTATGTCAATAAAAGTTCTCTATATTAAATATATAATAAAAAAAATCTCAACTGCCCAATTGTTTATTACCGGAAAGTTCCAATCCATAGTAGAAATGCGTGGGAAAGTGCAATCACATTTGCACGTATGTACATATGCATTTATGGCATAAGCGTTGTAATCATTAAACGCGTATTATTATTACTTGCTCTTAAGTCAAGTTATTTAACAGCCATAACAGCAATAAATTCGCCAACACAAAATTAACTTTTCGAGTGCAATTTGCTTTTAGATTTTCGATTACCGTGCTCTCAACTTTCATTTTGCCATAAACGCGCGCATAGTTCTTCATAAAACAAAATCGAAAGTTACGACACACAAATACATACGTACATATGTATGTATGTATTTACTATCATAAACATAAAGAGAACAAAGAGCTCAAACTTTTTAGAAGTTAACTATAAACATATAAATACCTACAAGGTATTCGTAGTATGTACGATTGGAAAGAAATGAGCGTGCGTGCCTGCTGGCGTGGTTAGTGTTCAACAATGTGAAAAATCCGTTGGTGTTAGCGCATCCGCACGTTTTCGTTGCATGCAACACCCAACATTATTTACTAACTATGTATGTATGTTATGTACCTACTTACTTACTTACTTACTTAGCACAGTCAGCAGTTGCTTTGAGTTCGATTTCAGTCGAAATTTATTGCACGCAACCTCCTTCTTTAGAGTCTCATCTCAGCTGGAGATGGTGAAGGAGTTGCTGCGTTTGTAGCGCAAGCATTTCACAATAAACAATTGGTTATGTTCGCTGCGGTACACAATACTCACATATCGGTCATATTTACGAGTATAAGCCTTACAACAACAGCAATAACAACAACTATAACAATAACAAACGAACTAAGAACAATGTTGTGCATATTTTCCACTCAAGTTGGCTTGTGCTAAAGGCTCCTTTGTTTCAATGCTCCACTGCTCCGCTGCTCCTTGTTTTCTTGTATTTTTTTATTGTACTTGCTGCTGTTCTTGTTGTTATTTGTTTTGTGCCATAAGTTTACCTCGTCCTTCCGCCGCATGACACATACATACATACATCTCGTAGTACATACGCCGGTGCAGAGGCCGCCGCCAGCACCTTTGTGGATATTGTTTGCTTATTCATGGCTAAAAGTGTGCAAGTGTGTGTGTGTTTGTTCCCGTTGGTTGTTGCCAAAAATTTATTTTCTGCAACACTTTTTGGCATTTTACGCCAATTTTTATGGCTTCAGGATGGCAGCGTACTGATAAAGTGACTTCTGAATTATGTCCTTTCGCCCTTCGTTTCCTTTTCTCGCTCTCACGACGTTGCGGTAATGGCTTCAAGTAACTCGTATTTACAACCAAAGAAGCAAATCAAATATTATTGTGTTTCTTTCAGTAATAATTGGAATTTAACTACTGTATAGTGGTGGAGTGTAGTAAAATTAATAAAAAAATAAAAATTTATGTTAAAGAAAGTGTGTAGTAGTAATTGATTTATTAAGTCATAAGTTATTGTTGATTTTACATTGAGCAGTTCCTCGTGTTGGATTTATACACTAAAATTGCTTTCAGTAAAAAGTTTATGCATTTATCACATCACATTAATTTTGCTCGTTAAATATCAGCTTTATGCCGGTAGATTATCATAACTAAATATCCTAGGAAGTTTTTTGGTGAATTATAAAAATTATTTAATTTCAATATCCTTGCAAAGTTATTTGCAGGAGATATCCCGTTGGAAATATTCAATTGAAATTTTGTAATATATTGAACTTGAATTTTTTTAACGTTGACCACACTTTCTTACATCTCTTCCGTTTGACCCGCAAGGTTAAATATTTCGAAATGAAAACTGAGCTTGGCGCCCATATTTTTTATATCATTTGACTTGTGTATAAGCTAAGTAAATTTGAGTTTTCTAGCAGCTGGCAACTGTCTTGCAAATTCTAATTCTGTTGAGACTCTCTCGTTCGAATTCACTAATCAAATTAATTATATTTAGTCGATAAGAAACATGAAATGTTGCAATATGGGTGTCAGATATAAGTGGCGTAATTTGGAAAGTATTTTAAAAGAAGGTTGCCACCATTTAATATAAGTGAAATAATACCCGTAAAGTCCTTAAAAGGGGTCTAAGAAAGCTTATGTTAAATGAAAAATTTCAATTTTAATTCAAAAATAAATTCATAAGATTTAAATATTACAATTCTGTTCTCAAACGAAAGATGTTTAAGAAATCTCTGACTTGGGACTATTTTCACAGATAGAAATTAACTTTAGTTCGTCAGTCAACTATGTATTTTTATATTTAAAATCTGTCTAATTAGAGTTAACTATCAAAATTGGCCACAGAACAAATTTTCAATAGTATTATTAACAATTTTAATCTCTTTAATTTCAATTTAAAAAATTTGGAAATTTTAAAATGTTTACAATTAATATTAGTTTTTATTTATGCTTGGGCTTTCTTAAAGTTAATCTTTATTTTTGAGATATTAAGTATCGCTCAGTAAATAAGTTTTAGTTTAATCAAAATAAATTTGTTGGGTTGGTTTTCGGTTAGGTTTTTGTATTTTCAAATGAAAATGGTTGGGTTCGTGGTTCCAAAGTCCCAAAGTCCCAAAATTGCAAATCGCTTTAAGTAGACTAAAACTAACAAGATGAATTCATTCCAATTTTTTTTCTTCAATTCTGGCCTAATATTAATAAAAAAAAGATGTCGATATAAAGTGCAAATGAAAAGCATAAATTATTATCTCTAATATTTGCTCTATTTTAGTTAATGCAAGAATGCGTTGTGAGTTGAGTTTTCGAAAGAAGAGGTGTAGTGAATGAGTTGAGCCTTTTGAATTTTGATTGGTTGAGTTCGGATGTGATGACTAAAGGTGTGGTAGCCAAAGGTAATACCCTCTTAACTTTAGGGGTTTATAGCATAACGGCTGGAGAGTTTATATTACATAAGCGTAGTAAGCTAAGGAGTGGTGAGTTACGGTGTGGTGAGTTAGGGTGTGGTGAATATTGGAGTGGTGATTTTTTTTGCAGTGATTTAAAGTTTGACAAATTTTGTTGTGGAGAGTTCAGTTATGGTTAGCAGGAGAAATACTAATTGCCCTTCCCAACCAATACCGTTAGCACCATTCTATTGGGTTCGAATTTCTAGCATTCGCCAAACTGCCCTACGAGTAGTTAAGCCTAACTTAAAATAGTGCATCCCTACTATGTTGTTTGAAATTTTGTTTGTGTAAAAATTTGTTGACTTCCTGTCAATGCCATAAAAAATGGTATTCACACGTATGACACAAATAATATTTTACACACATACGAGTATATGTTTATACACACTTTATAAACACATATGTGAACTTAACTTGAAGTCAATAAATTTGCAATATATAAAAATTTTGTTGGTGTTTTCCTTGTAAATTATTTGAAAGGGTGTAAATGAAGTGTTGGAAATTCAACTGGCTAATATCGCTTTCGTCAATTGGATGTGAACTCTTGAAAAATGTACAACTAATTGCATTGCCATTAGTGCAACACTGCCATTTACCGCCACAATTTGCCGCACAACACGCAAATAAACGTTACACCAATGACTCTTAGTACGCGTCCTAGTTGGCACTAATATTTATTGTGGCAGTGAAAAAATCGTTTTCACATATACACGAATATGTACTTACACACGTGAAAAAGAAAATCTAAACGTAAAAATGAGAAAATAAAGTGGCTGGCAAATCGCATTTAGTTGAAGTTGTTAATGTCGATGACGTTGGTCGGTCGGTCGCTTGGTAGGTCGCGCGATCGGTTGGTTGGTTGGTTGGTTGGATGTGCGATCTGGTGGTGCAGTGATGATTTTAAATATTCGCCAGTGGAAAGGTATGTTCAATTTCATGTAAACATATATGTAGTATATATAAATGTGTGTGTGTGTGTGTGTGTGTGTGGTTAAACTCCAAGTGTAGTGTTGCATGCAGCAGTGCAAGTGGCAATTAACCCTCAATTGCTGGCGAAACTACTAAACACAACAACTGAATAATACAAACGCAAATGCGAAAAAAAAATATTGTACATGAAAATAAACTGTAATTTTGCAAACTGCGGCAACAAATTGGGGCCATTTGCGCCAATTCAACGGAAAATGTGAAAAAATGGAGCATATATTTAAGTATATCTGCATAAATATGTATGCATGTTAACATGCAAATATACTAAGTTCACTAATTATAGCACAATCACATATCGACGTATTTGTGCACTTTATTTTTCTTCCCATTAATTAAAACTATTTTTCATGTAAAATATGATTCATTCTATAAAAAAAAACAAGATTTAACAAAAATTCGTCAAAATTTCGAATTTAAAAAAAACATTAAAATTTTTTGAGTATGCAGTTTTTTGGCTCATTCAATTTTAGTGCGAGAAAGTGCAAGTTTAAAATGTCTAAAAGTTACCGCGGATTTATGACAATTTTTTCACAGGCCGTTTCCTCTATACAACGCAAAACCGCGATTTCTTTTTAATGGACCGGAGCGTCACTTAAAAATTGTCAAAAATCAGTGGTAATTTATAACAAATAGAAATTTGCACTTTGTTACACTAAAATTAAATGCCCTACATATCCGCATACCCCAAATATTTCTAAAATTTTTTTAAAAAGTTCAAAATTTGTATGAAATTTTGATAAATGTTTTTTATATTTTTTATTAAATTTAAATATTTAATGGATTTTGTTAGATAATTGAATGTTTTAATTGAAAAATATTAGTAAATAATTTGGAGTATAAATAAATTGGCCAAACGTGTCAACACGTGTTTGTGCTATACTTTGTGAACAGAGTGTATTATACCTTCATGGGGATGTGTGTTGTTGTTGAGTATCTACAAAAAAGCTTTAAAACGTTTTGTACAACACATTGTATTAAAGTCGATGTTCTTTTACTACATAAATACACGTATATATAAGCCATAATATATGTTAGCTTGGAAATATTCAAATAAAGAGCCAAGATACAGTGTTTGTGATGACCTGGGAGCCGCTATTTAAGACCAAATAAACTTTAATGAAGGAAAAATAAAGTAGCAAAAAAGCCAAAATAAATATAAAGAACCCGAAAATATAGGCAAAAATTAAAAAAAGAAAATAAGCCAATTATTTTAGAATTATGTTTGTGTTTTACAGGCAAATCGATAAAAATTTCATCAAATGAAGAATTTGTACTTTGTTTGAGAATTCGATTTGAATCGTGTATAAAGTTTAAAAACCCTACCTTGTATAGGTTTGGTGGCTCAAAAAGTTCGTAACTATTTGCAGGAGATTTTTTTGAGCGATGATTTGGCTTATCGAAATATTGGGTATGCAAGTGAGCACGACTGATAATCGCGAATTCAATGTAAAAAATTTCAAGGTAAAAATTATTAATGAATCCCGAAATCGGAGCTCAACTATGGTTAATAATCTGAGTCCTACTTACTTGTCTCCATAGGGTCGAGTTGGAAAAAGGCGGCAATAAAGTGCACCTTCTTCGCAGCAACTTTCAGTTTGTATAAATATATTCGGACAGCTTTTAGGTTTAAAAAAGCACTCGCTGATTAATTACGAAATGTTGAAATATTTTATATTTTCTATAATGTTAGTCATTTTGATAAATGCTGAAAGAATGTAAGTTTTGAGCTCTTTGAAATTGACTTTTTAAGATTTTTTTTAAACAAAAACGGTATTCGGCAACATTCAACACACATTGACCAAGAAAAGTGAAAAACAAACTTTGTATGTGTGTAATAAAATTTATAATTTATAAAATTAAAAAAAAAAAAACAAAAATTTTAAGAAAAAATATCAGAGTACCCTCTACACGTATAAACCGCACTACTCACAAACTTGCACAAAACAAAAAGTTGAATAAGAAACTTTAAACCATTTTCTACGCGTATGCCGAGAAAGTTTATATCTTTGTACAACCCCAAATCCAATTGAGTTGCATTTGCGGAACGACTTCAATTTTTAGCTTTAGTTTATTGAAGATTTGTTAGTGAAGTTATAGTACTATTTCGGAAATCACCACATTTTCCTCATCAGACTTCTTTTTGATTATTAAATTAAATTATTTTTAATTTAATTTTTCATAACCACTTCTCTCAGGCTTTGAACCCGGGAGCTCGGAGTTGCAGAGCCAATACGCTACCTATTGTGCTACGCTAGCCGAGTTGGCAGTTGTGGCCAATAGAAAAATGAACAAACATTTAGTATAAGATGTAATTTAAACTTCCTCAAAAAAAACTTTGAAACTTCCTCAAAAAAATATTTTGCTGCTAATACTTCAAATTCATACTCGTATGTATATATGTACATATGTATGTATGTATGTATATATGTATGTAAAGTTTTCAATGAATATTATTCCTTATTTTGCAAGCAATACAAAAGGATCGCTATGAAGTTTCACTTCAACTCATTCATTTATATAATGGATTACTGTTTGCTCATTTTGCGGCTATAAAGACATAAATCAAGAACAAAAATATTGCACAGAGCATATCTGCGCATGTATTAAAAATTGTCAGATGTGATTCTAAAAAGTGAATAACTTACATTTCCAGTATGTATCCGCACAATAAAAAGGAGGCTATATTTTTTTTTGCCAAACATCTTAAAGAAGTAATACTTTAAGCAAAACAAGTCAGTAGCTTACTTTACTGAAACCAAACATACATACATACTCGTATGCATGTATTTTTCTATACATTTACTTTTATACTTGATTATATTGTGTGTACATGCACAGAGTGTGCTTCCACTGAGTGTGGCTTAAATAAACACACACACGCACACACACACATATCCCTCAAGTGTTGGACGCGCCATCTGTCAGTCGCACATTTGCACAGTAATAAGCAAAGTTATTGAAATTCATATTGAATTTGCGTTGTGAGATGCAGTATGCTCAACTCCATATGAACCTGTTGTGAATAAAGACGGTGTACATTTACATTCACAATACACTCTATGTACATGCAAGTGTTGTTCCTTATGTTTGCAATGATGTGCGTAGATAGAACTCCACTGAGTAAATTATTCCCTGCAAGAACCACCTGTTGATTCCTCAAATAGCTGACTATCTTTGAATGGGGTATTTTAAAACTTATTTAGGTTCTAACAACCGCTCTTTGCTGTCTAAAAATATAACTGTTGTCTCTAAACGAATTTTCTTTGGGAAATACTTCGCAAAAGATGAAGAGAATTTACTTTCTATATGGAAAATCTTTCGTAGGGCCATTCATAAAGTTTGCTGTAAACCCCAACAAGTGGAAAATCGTACCTTTTCTCATCAATCATTTAATGGATGCAGTTACTGTTGACAAGTATGGTTCTGATAGATGGAAGCTATATTGGATGGTTGAGGACCGTATATTCGGAGGTGTACATTCACTGCTACAGTCATGGGAATGCTAAATGACTGCAAATAAGATTTCGTTACCCAGAGATCTCAAAAAGAGCTCGTTTGATGTATAGAGAAACCACATATAAACGCTTTTATATAAAATGTCTGTATTACGTTTACACCACGCTGATCGGCCAAGACGAACGGGCGGTGTTCAACTGCTTTCGATTCTTGCTTACTTGCGAATGCAAGCGAGATGTCGCTCGTATAGCCCGTAAAAAGTAGAAAGTATCCTTCGTGTCGCAAACCGATCGGTTAGCGAGCTCTCGCTTGCTTTCAACTGTCTGCTACTTTCTTAGTTTGAATGCCATTTTCTCATTTCGTAACATCTTTCATTGTGACGATATCGTATATCTTAGCGTCCTCTTGCACCAAAGCCTTGGATTAGTTAAAATATTAAAATGGAATGGTGCGATTCAGATGTTTTAAAATTAATTAATTCATACCGACAATATGAGCGCCTTTGGAATATAAATAGCGTGCAGGGCCAGACTCTTCTTACTTGACGACGTGTTGCAAATGAAAAAGTATGATTTCGAAATGCCCAGCGAATAAAACACCATCCCGCTTGCGACAACAAGAAGCAGCAATCAAGCGAGAATTGGATCCCACTGTTTGCGCCAATTTACGATACATAAGATTTCTTTCCTGCTAGGTGCGAAAATTGTGTAGAAATAAGCCTGCTTAATATCGCAAATAAGGTCCTAGCACCGACACGCAACACTTTTGTGTCCACTTTAATTCCGCTTTTAATAGCAGGAATAGAAGCTGGGTATACGATGTCATGTGTTACCGAGGTTTAAGACAAGGCGACTAACTTTCGTGCAATTTCTTCAGTCAAGCTCTACAAATCCCTCTTAATGTCCGTTCAAGTAGTATATGACGCGGAAACATGGAAGACAAACGCTTTGTTTTCGAGAGAAAATGTATGACCTCAAAGCGCGAGCGTCGGGTTTCGATATATGTACATATGTAGATGAAATAAAGAATTGTTCAAGTAATACGACATGGGAATAGTAAAATGTATAAAAGGTAAACGATTGCGACATGATGGTGCTGATGCGGCAGTTTAAAGATCTTTTCACTACGTGCCCCTGTCAGCTTTTCTACAGGGAATTAAGACACATTCATATTTCACATTTGTAGATATTAATGTATGTATGTTTGACGGTGTCTGTTCCATATGCGTTGCCATGCCAACAGTATCTTGGCTGTGTGATGTACTTTCGTGGCTGTCACTTTTCATGAATACGCGCTATTTATTCTGACACGCTGACTTTGAGTTTGTAGTACTTTTCCGATTTTTATTTTTAAATTTCTGTATTACTTCTTTGTGTTATTGTTTTTACAGTCTAGTGAAGTTTTTCATACGCAATCCAGCGACGTTGTTGATATTTGTTAATTATAGTCGGTGAAATTCAAAGTATACTTCTATATACATACATATATAATTTATTTATACAATGTATATTTGTATGTATGTGCATGTATGCGTATGATGCAGAAAAATGGCAATGGCTTTTCCGAGAACTTCTATGAAATTTCTTTGTTGACAAGGTTAGCTTAAGAAGGAAGTGAATTTAAAAAATATAAAGTATTCCCTAAAACTTTGACATTTGTTGCATTTAAGTCTGCTGAGCAAAATTTGAATGTTGATATACTTTGTGAATATTGTACATACATATATGGCTCTTTTGGCCAATACGTTTAGAAGAACAAAAAAATTAAACAACCTGCACAATAAAGATAATAAAGTTATTTTAGTGTTCTACTAGGAGTTCTTTTAATTAAATAAACAATTGAAAAATAAAAATATATATTACAGATGAGACTTTTTGCCAGGGTGTACAATTGGTTAAAAAGTGGCAAAATCTATTCCAAAGTGTGAATTCATCATAGAAGAGAGATGAGAATACATGAATCTACTTCTACTACTACTACTACTACTACTACTACTACTACTACTACTACTACTTCTACTACTAACACTACTACTACTACTTCTACTTCTACTACTACTACTACTTCTACTACTACTACTAGTACTTCTACTACTACTACTACTACTACTACTACTACTACTACTACTACTACTACTACTACTACTACTAATATTACTAATACTACTACACTGCTACTACTACTACTAATACTACTACAACTACTACCACTACTACGACTATAATTACTACGACTGCTACTTCCATTACTACTTCTACTACTACTACTACTACTACTATTACTATTAGTTGTATTACTACTACTGCTACTACTAGCACTACTAATACTAGTTCTACTACTACTATTGTTACTACTACTACTACTACTACTAATACTACTAATACTAGTACTACTACTAGTACTACTCCTACTTCTACTACTACTACTACTAATACTACTAATACTAGTACTACTACTAGTACTACTCCTACTTCTACTAATACTACTAGTACTACTAATACTACTACTACTTCTACAACCACTAAGAACACCTAAGCTAGTGAAGAAAAATTATTTAAAATTTTGAAGTTCGAAAGACTGAACAAACCTGATGAATTCTTTGTGAACACCATCCTGAATTTTCTTGCTCTCAAATTTAAGTCGAAAATAGTATAAGAAAACAGTGCAGTTAACGGGATTCTTAAAGAGTAAAACAATGAGTACTGGAAATTTGATGCACAATTCAGTATTTCATGCGTTGCCTATTCGAGACCAAATTCACAAACGAGTAAATTACGAGTATACAAAATGAAGCGTAATGAGCTGAATTTAAAACAGAAAAAAGAAAGACACTTATAAAACTAACACTGTTTCGTATTGTTCAGTAAAAAAAAAGAAATACTCCAAGATTAAATATTCGACTACAATCTATGTTTGTATGTATGTATGAAATTTTGAATCGGGTGCACAAAAACCTTAGAAAATTCCAAACAAAACTTTGTGAAATATCAGTGCGCTTGACAGGGCAAATATGCCAATTTGATGGTGTAAGTGGCGAAAGAACGACATAAGAATAAGGTAATTAAGTGGCATGAACGAAGTTCAGAAGCATTAACAATGTTTAAAAAAACTGTACAGATATATTGCGGTTTTTTGGATTATAAAAATAAAAATTTATTTCGTGTTGTCGCATTCAGTTGCAAACGTTTAGCCTAAAATTATGCAATAAAATTTTTATACGATTTGAACAGTTTTGCAGGGTTGCTTCTAGCATATACATAGAACCTAAATTCAGATAAATTCCCATAAATTTCGTACTGACGCTTCTACAAGAACAGCATAAAACGCTAAAATATTGACTTGTGCGTGTCCCCAATGGTCTTGGCTCATTAAGTAGCCTACAATTGTAAATAAATATATTTGCGTCCTCTTCTTTAATTAAATTGTAAATTTAAAAATGCCATTCCACAATCATTTCAAAGCCGATAGAAATCTCGTCAAGTTTTCTATTTCAATAACAAAGAAAACATTTGTGAAAAAAAAAACTTTGTGCGCTTTTCACAGCAAGAAGGATATGGAGAAAAAATAAATGAATTACTGGGTATAAAAACGAAGTGTTTACACAATAACGACATGTTTGTGTATATTTTTTTTCATCACTGAACTTTTACATTCATAAGGCGCTTGTGAAATGGAGGAAGAAGGATTATAGCATAAAGTAGAAGCAAAATAGAAGCATGACAAATAGCAACAACAAGCGCGCTATAGTGAAAACATTTCAAAGCGAGAACAATTGTAATTGAGTCGACCATGATTTATGCACCGCACGACGAACACAAAGAACGACGCGTCGGAGTGGGATTTTTGGTCTCGTGCACGCTGCACCGGAACCGGATACAAACAAACACGTAGTGGGTACATGACGATGCGACAAACAATCATACATACATACATATGTATGTACATAGGAATACAAAGAAATTTACATACATATACTCGTATTCATCTGCGCGTATGAAAAGTAGGCACGTATAAAACGTGTTTGCTACTATGTATGTTAACGAAAACAGAATAAAATAAAAAAATTATTTGCATGACATTAGGGTAAGCCAAAAAAAAAATTGCTAAGTCGTAAATTTTTGACCTCACCACCCTAGTGTCGTTTCAAATTTAGTTTAGATTAAAAAAATGAATAATTTTTTTTACGATTTTCAAAATGTTTATCTAAAAAAATAATTTGTTTTTCAGTTTAATTATAAAAAATAGTCCATTCCATAAAAAAAGCACGAAAATTAAGATATATTTCAACTTTTGTATAACATTTCTAGACAAGTCAACGCATTTAAGCAATCGGCACAACTTTTAAACAGAACTTTTAGATAAAGTCTGAGTATGCAAATTTGTAGTTCATGAAATTTTACGCTAACAAAGTGCAGATTACAGCCTACTAAATTATATCGTTGATTTTTGCGAATTTATTTCGCCGAGAGTGTTGTGCATTTGCTTCTCCCAATTTAATATGCCTTTGGCGAAAAATCTTAAAACTCAAAAGTTTATTTTAACCACTGAAACTTGCACGTTATAAAATGAGATGAAAGAGAACAACAGAACTGTTTACTCGGAAATTTTCGAAAATTTTATTTTTGTTTTCAAATTTGGTTGATTGGAATTAGAAATTTTGTACAAAAGTCGATTTTGTGGTTCTTACTGTTTCTTTTAAAAAATCAACTATATATTTAAAAAAAACTGATTAAATGAAATTCATGAAAAAAATTGTGTATCCTTAAAAAAATATCGAATACTTTTGGGTGAAATTGCGTTTATAAGTTTTTTTAAACAAAACCTATTATTTTCGACCGAATGTTATAGAATTTTCGTAAATCAAAAACTTTCAATCGGAGAACCCTGTTCTTACAGAAAATTAAACAAAATAACTAATTTGTATGTGTACTCTAAAATGCATCCAAAGTGCCCATGAAAACAATTAAATAATATAAAATGGTTCAAAATTAATTGAGTATTATTTTTAAGGTATCCTGAAGAAACTCAGAGTTTGTTGTATGAAAAATATTATTTTCAAGGATTCTATACCATTTCAATGAACATTTTTTCCGAAACATAAAAGACTATGTATGTATGTATAAAAAATGGAAACATCAAGCTCTTTTGATGCCTTCTAAATATTTGTTTTGCGTATTTTTTTATTTCAGAAAAGGACTGCATTCTAAAAGTGGCAACATTATATATTTGATCTGATCTCTTTTTGCATACGCTTGCGATTTTTAGTTTGTAGAAAACATAACGCAAACATCCGTAGCGCCCACTCCACACACACACACACACACACACACACGTGCATACGGCTTTCCACTTTGTTGCATCAGAAATAGACATACTTACTAGCATACTTTGCGGCTCAGTCGCGTTCGGCACGTGTTGAGTGTAGAAAATCAGGATTCAAATTCAAATTCGTGTAAATCGGCATCACTTTCACATTCGTGTGCGAGAAGCATGCCTAAAGATTATGCAACAACAAGGTAAAAATCATCATAACACATCGCACACCACTACATACACCTCATTTCAACGGCAGACACGAAAATCGTCGCATGAGTGTGTGAGTGCATCTCTGTGTGTGTACACGGGAGGGAGCCTGAAAATCGAACTTGTCACCGTTGCTAAATTGGTTTTGTCACATTTTTTTTTTTTTTTTTTTTTCTGTTTTTTCGTAGTTGAAGTGAGGGAGTGAGGGAGTGCCGTGAAGTGTGCGGCGACACTTGTCAGTTGTAGGTCAATGTGAATGGTACGATAACTATTATATTTATTGGCATGATTGAGAGTGCGCGAGGTCAACTGTAACCTGCAAAACAATTTTATATATTTTTTTGTAGCTGTTGTCAGCTTTTTAAATCAATACTTTGGCGTAAAATGTTTTCGACATCAAAATTATTGCTTGCGCAGTGTAGAGTTGACCTTTTAAAATGTGTGCGTATGTCTGTTATGCACACTTTAAATTTCATGTGTCAAAATCTGGCAAATAAAATAATAAATTTACTTAAATGGAAATTTAAATTTTTTGTCATAATATATTTGAAATTTTTTGGTCTGGCTTTAGAGGTTGAAGAAACAGATTCTTTTCCACAATATATCTCTTAAATATGCCAGACTATAAACATATATGTTCATAGTTGCAAAGTTTAATTCTTGAAATTTCATTTGAAAATATGCAAAAGCAGAGCAGCGTCGGGAAAAGCATGTAATCCCGTTTTCTAGACAATTTACTTTTACAACTTATTTTATCTTCAGTACTTAAATATCGTCGATATAAACCTAAAAATAGAAAAAGTAACGATTTTCATACCGAGTTGAATTCATTTAATTTTCTCCCTCGGAACTTTTCTTCTCAAGTCTTTCTTAAATTTTTTAAAATCAAACCTAAAGGCAGTTAGAAATTTATCCAAACTATTTTTTATTTAGTTGTAAGCAGCAATTGAAAGATTTATTTCCAAACTTACAAACTTACCTGTCGACCAAATATTTGGCTACGAGTAAATTGTATCTAGTGTATATGTATCTGTAATTAAAAATGCTGAATAAAAACTGATTTCAAAAAGCATTTTATTTCATGATGCTATGATTAGAACCTAATAAAAATAATAAATAAAAAAATACCCTCCGAAGTTTGCCATTGCCTGCCGAGTGGTGATTGCTATTAGAAAAAAAAAACTTTTCTATGAGATTCGAACCTCGAAATCAGCGGCATATAGAGTTATAGCACGAAACGCTACCCACTTGGCTACAGCGGTCACCTAAAAACTAATATATTTAAAAAAAAGTGTCATTTGCGATTGTTTGTGAAGGTAATTTTAAGGAGTTTTTACTACTTAGGGCCGTTTTCTTATCTGCCTGTTAAATATAAATGCTGTTTAAACCTCTGGACCACAAGCCTTAAAACAAGTTAAAATTACCGCCTCTTTGAAGCAGTTTTCATGACGGGTGAGGGGATGGCTTTGCCACTAGTGCAGGAATTCGGCTGTTACACCCTAAAAGCGAAAAGCAACTCTGCAATATTTGAAAAACTATTTTGTTTCGAAACAAAAATGTACATGTTGCATACATTTAGGCTCTCTTATTTAGATTAGGAGTGCTATGTACCAAGCGATTGTTGCAAATTATTCGAATAGACTACGACATACACACAGTGCAAGTTTATTGAGGGACAGTCTATTTTGCTAGCAAAGAAATGGAAACAAGCGATTGATCTGAGGTTCGTATACTCTTTAGTATATATAAAATATGGTCGTCAATAGAACTTTACGATTTTTTTTTCAAATCAACTTATTGCACTATTTTCCACAGTTTCGATTTGACTGGATATTGTTTATTGAATCCTCCAAAAGTGATTTGGCAAAAGATTCAGTTGCTATCGTAATATAATATACACCATTGCAAAAAATATTTGCTAATAAAAGATTTGTATTAAAAGGAAAATGAAAAGAAATGTGTTAATCATTTTAAAAGTCATTTAATGAAGTTATTATACATTTTCACGGACGAAATTGACTTAGCGAAGAAGCAAACGATTTCAAAACAGTTACAATGTGTCCACTTAATTTGATTATAATTAGGCGAACACGAACACATAGTATTAACATTAATCACAAATATTCGCACATACTCGTACATTTGTAAAAGCACTAAAATATTTGACAAATTAAATATATCTCTAATTGCTTGTAAAATTGCGATCTGTTATCAGCGCTAATTCAAACAACATTTACATTATTTTCGAACAGGATTACAACGTATACTAAACCATAAATACAAAAGCATATGTTTGTATGTACATATGTAAGTAAATATTGTAAATGTATATTCGTCCACAAAAACATAGTGGCGGAAGTGATTGCATACTAAAGACCCATACAATGACAAACACTTTGTCAAATTGTGCGCATAATCACTGCTAAAATTTATTGGCGTAATTTTCTTAGCCTGTATACTGGAGAGCGCGAACTCATTTGCCCGAGCATTCATTCAGAGTGGCGCGAAATAGAATGCCAACAAAGGTCCAGAGTCACTGTTGGGAAAGATGATGGTGCTGTTGAGTTGCAGTGCGTAATTAATTACGCAAGGGTAGCTGGTAGTACAATTTTAGATATGCACAATGATTTAAGCAAGTTCTGAGCAAAATAAGCTCTAACTTATGAATGGTTTATCGCTGATTGTACTGCCATATTATTTACTTTCATTCTGTTTGGTTCTTTTTTTAATTTTTTGGGTAAGTCATACTTGAGCAAATCAAAAAATGTCAATGTGAAAATGTATAAAAGATGAGTGTTTATTCGTTTTTAATTTAAAATCTTTTTTATTAAAATTTTCTTGGCTGACTGTTGATTTTGAGTTCACAAAATAGGATTACCCTTTAAAAGTAACTTAAAATTAAAAAATGTTGTAGTGGAAAAATGTGTAAATATGAAAAAAGTTTGTATTTGTTGTACAAAATATTTGGTAATGATAATAAAAGTATAAACTGTACAAATTTTAATAAAAAGTAACATTCTGATTTGATTGCGAACAAGTTCGCAATTGGTACCGAACTCCTACCGTAATGATTTCGAAATAGTCCCGAAATGATGCCGAAGAAGTGCCAAACGTGAACTGAAGTAGTTCAGAACAAATCATAGCACCACTTCTGAATACTAATTTAAGACTTATAAAAAAATTATCGCTGATAATTACCATTTACCACTTAAAAATATTTATCTCGCTGATCGTTATTATGCGAAGACTTTTGTAATATAAGGCCCCTATTATAAGTTGCATTCGATCTTTGACAGCGATCGAAAATGCTGATCTAACGAATTTTCATTTGGTATTATGACACTCATTCGGTGAAGATTGGCGCTATTGTGAATTGCAATCGTTTGGATGATTCACGATAGTAAACATCTGTCAGATGGTGTCGAAAAGAAATATGATTCGAAAAAGTAAAAATAACAAATAATTTATAAATAAATATAATAAAATTAAAAAAAAAATATGACTACGACTGAGTTGTGATTTGACGACTCTTTAGAGGAGGATGAAAGTTTGCTGGAATCGGCCAGAAACAGAAAGAAGCTAAGGGACGCTTCTAACCCTTTGGAAATGGATTCCACTACGGCATGTTCAACATTTAAGAAGTTTTGTTTGCAGATTAACAAAAAACTTCCGTTTATCGAAAGAGGCGTTTGTGGACTTGCTGTCCACTACCGAAGAGCTGCTGCAGTGATGCACCTGAGCGAAATCTATTCCCAATATACATACTAAAATTGGCAACAACTTTACGATTTTGTGCTCAGGGTTCGTATCAGCTTAGTATAGGGAATGAAAACATGCTTGGGCTTGCACAGCCTGTACTTTTGCCGCCTGTACTTTTGTGCAAATCCCTTTAGCAAATTGTGGATTTTCTTCCATCAATGCAACTAGTCTTTCTAACTGCTGTTTGGTACTCACGACTTTCGACCTGCATACAATTAACAAAAATAATATCATATTATTAATTTTTTACCATACAACAATAAATAAGCTCCAAAAACTTACATTTTCACAAAATTTCAAACGCTTCGCTTTGCTGTCGAAAGGAAAATTCTGTTCGACTCAAGATTCGATGCTCAGCGAAAATTTCGACAGGGTTGCACAGCTCATAATACGAATTTGACATTCGATCTTCGTTGTTCGATAACCAGCGAATATCGAAGATCGAATGCAACTCATAATAGGGGCCTAAGTCTCAAACTAAAACTCTTAAAGCCTTCAAAATGATTTATGTCGCTGATAATTACTAAGAAAAAACTTTTTTCTCACTCATTGTTACTTACTATCAAACGACTTTTTCATAATTCTGACAAAAATTTGGATGACTTTTCTAAAACTACACCATGAAATAACTAATATTATTGCTCTGTGCTTTGAGCCGCTTTTTTTTAATCGAAAAAAAATATTTTTTAAATATTTTAAATTTTGAATTGTTTATGATAAGGAAAAAAAACAGCAATACTCAAAGCCGTTGAAGTCGTAATACTATTTTGGATATCACCGGGAGTCGAACCCACGACATCAGACGCAATACTTAAGCTGGCATTTAAACGCACTGTGCTAAGTTTACGCTGTGTGAGCTATTGTTATTTTTCGTTCTTTTTTCTCTCCACAATTTACACCAATTAAAAAAATAATAATAATACGAAAACTTGATCCGCAAGGTGGCGCTGGAATCGATTTATATATAAAAGTGGTATTTATGAACCAATTTCGTTCCAACTTTGAACGTACATTCTCTGCATGGTAAAAAAAATATAAGTGATGAAGTCTCTCGCGATATCAACTTAAGTTATATTTTGAATCTTTCATCTTTTTGCATCCCCTTAACCTTTACGTAGCAGTTTTGAAAATGAATCAGACTTATTGAAATTATGATTAAGCTATTTAAAATAGAAACAGAACTTTTAAGATTCATTTACAATTAATTAATAATGAAAACGAATAAAATCTAAACTCAGATGATTATTTTAATATAATTTAAACATGAAGTGACATACATATTTTTATATGACTTTCCGTATGCTATGATTTCTAAAACTAGTGAAGAATTTTCTGACTACGGTTATTAAATTATATTTTCTATTCAAGACGAAATGTTTTACTGTTCTTGTTTTTGCTATGCTAAGATATTGGTAGCTAGATGAGGGTTAATTGCGAATTTCGACAATTGTTAGACCTGCTTTGTATATGAGGAAGTTTTCTCAATTGCTTTATTAATGAGTAGTCCTGTTCTGAGTTTAAAAAAAGTCTGACTTTACGGCACGACACATTTTATTCATTATTTTGGTTACTACAAAAAACTTATTTAATTTTTTTTTTCGAAATGTCTCTGATAAATGCCGAAAAATTGAGAACTTGTCTTGAAGCAAGCGGATATTGTATAATGGTTATAATATGCATTTTTTTGGTGTTAATGCCGTCAAAAGAAATTCACTTGAAATCGATTGCAGGAAAATTTTTTTACCACAGATATTTTGCTAAGAAGCTCAATGCGAGTCCAGAAAGGAAGTTCTTAATCTTATAGTGGATTCAATCTCTCTTTGTATCCCAATAAGAGACCGTTATTCTTTGAAGAGAAAGTTTTGTGTGACACGCTTTATCGAGCTCAAACTGAGACTTACATTTAGATGTCAAATCGGCGTCTACAGTATTATAAACTTCAGGTATTGGGTGAAAGAATAATTAATTTAACTAATTTACGTTTTCAAAGGGCTACCTGAGCTGTGACCTCCTGCGACACAACTGAACTCTTTCCTATTGGAACTAAAGTGGAGGGCGATAAAAGCGACTATATTAAAGCCAAAGTAGAGCTTGAAGTTTAGGAAAACTGATCTGAAAATTTTCTCTCTACAACACTTAGATTCTAGTAGAGCCAATTTTTATTTTTCAAGAAAAATTCTGATCAAAAATTTTTTTTTTCAATTTACTACAGCTTGTCTTTCCTAAAACACCATTAGTATTGCCCAAGACATAGTACCTGTTTACAATACCTGTATATACATAGACAGAATTTGTGTCGAAATCACGAACGTATAAAGACCAACCTTGGACAATTTTGTTTGCAAATTAAATTCTCTGAAATCCTTTTAAGTTTCTCGACCTTTGCGAATTGCTGCCAAGCAAGCGGAAGTCCGAAATTTCTACTATTCCGTTATAATCAAAAATCAGCATCAAAAGCACATTCAAATGAGAGCAACCATGTGGGTAGCTATGTACAGAAATATGTGTGTGTGTATGTAGAAATGCAATAACAAAATACATAATGGCGATGTTGACAAGCAAGCGACAAGGCAGCAAGACAAGCAACCAAGCAGCGGAGAAGCCTAGCAACCTTTGTAGTAAGTTCATATGTATGTATGTGTGTAACGGCCTAGGCAGTCAAGTAACTCGTCGACGTCAACAACTACTACAGTAGACACTAATTTCCGGTTGCCGAGCGGAAAAGTTGCAATATTTAAAATGCAAAACTATACTTTTGCTTGCTTTTAAACAATAAAACAATGTGCTAGAGAAATGGCCGCCCTCACCACCCACACCAACATTATCATCAACACAGAACAATAACAAACTTAAGTTTGAAAAGCGACAACGAACATGTTGACTTGAGCGTTTTTTTCCACCTAATGTATTCGCAAATAAAGCAAAACACGTTTGCTTTTGGGTGTGGCGGCGGTGACAACCTTCTACGCCTTCATGACTAGCCGTTTGTTTTCTGGTCGTGTACGCGTTTCCATGCGAGCAGTCGTACTCGTATGTGCTAGTAAGTAGTTGAAGTTGGCACATTAAAATGAAAATGAGTTTCCCGGAAATAGAAAATTGCCAGCGAAAGGGCCCAAAAATAGCTGCAACTATGGCATTAACAACGCTAAAGGCATAAAAACACATCAGAAAATCAAAATAACTTTATGGTGCTGCGAAATAAAGTGACACAAGGGGCATGTTTTTTCGTTAATGCTTAAGCTAAGTGTTTACTCTTGTTATTGTTGTTATGTGTAAACTCTAAAACAAGCGCTTTTGTAGTTAAACTAATGACAACAATTTTGTGGAGGCAGCGCAAATCAGTAACCGGCTGTTTTACGTTGTTGCTATGTGTTGTGTCGTCGTTGTTGGCAACTTTGTCGGCCAGTGAGGGTGACATAACATGCTAATTTTTAACTAAAATAATTTAATGTGTCGCAGTTTTATGACGCTAGTTACACACTAACGGGTCTGTGACGCATTTTAAAGCGCGAACATTACAAGAGAATGATTGAGAAAGCAAAATTTAAATGACAGCGGCTATTGTGATTAGAGTAGTGGCTATCACTGCGTAGTAGTAAAACACTCCAAAGCAGAAAATTTAGAGATAAGATAAAGCGTTGTTTCAAAATGAATAAATGCACTTCGAGACAATCTGTGTGATTTCCTCAAAGTCAGTGTGCCCTTAGATCAGCAATGTTCGGAGATATGTTCGCTTGCCTTTGTGAATAAAAACGGAAATACTTTTCGTACTTTGTATATGAGAACATTTTTACCAGAGCTGCCTTCAAGTGCCAAAGTCATACCGAAAATGTATGGGGAAAAATTTTAATGCTCTCATTTGCTAGAAGTATTATATTTCACAAAAATACCTCGATATGCAGATATTTTTTTAAGTAAAAAAAAAATTATTAATTGAAATGGCATTGGCCGTTCAGGTGCCACTTTCAGCTCGTTAGGCAATTGAAAAGTCGAGCCCTTTCTCGACGAACAAAAATCTCGCTCTACAAAGGTTTTGAGGGGCTTTCGAGAGAAATGTTCTTCCCAAGATTTGTGGCCGACGCGGAGCGACAGGTACGTAAGAATATGGACTGATTAATTGTTTGAGCTGTAAATGGATATGGACATAGTCAAGCGCATAAAAACGATTGCGATGGCTTGAGCATGTCGTTCGTATGGATGATGATGTTCCATGGAAAAAATCTTTCAAGATCGCACCCATGGGTGGGCAACGAAGGCAAGGGCGCCCACGAACACACCGGAAGGACCAAGTGCAGAGGGACCTAACTTCACTTGGTGTGAGTAACTGGCGTAACCTAGCAAAGTAAAGACAGAATTGGAGAAGCTTTTTGGTCTTGGCCCAATCCGACACACAATTGCAATGCCATACAAGAAGAAGAAGTCTCCTGAACAGAAATAAATTTGTCGACTTCAATTTTTTTTATATTTAAGGATATATTTATTATTTCTACGTAAATTTGTGCATTCAACATAAGGAATTTTGAAAAGCTTTGAACGACCACCGCAAGTTTTTTGGATTTTAAAGTAAAAATACAGACACATTTTCTTCGATACAGTGCAAGAAAGCATTCGCGATTTTTTTTTATCTCGACATTATTTGAACGAATTATTTTGCTTGTCATTTTCATGTTCTTGGAAGAGCTGATATCGTCTCGTCATCTTGTCATAGCCAAAATTCGGTAAAAACTTATTCTCTGTGGCAAAACTAAATATAAATTGACACAAGAAAAACTTGACTGCGAAAAGATCCCAAAAGTAAGGTTAAATAAAAAAGTACGATGGTTAACACTAGCCTAGTGACTCACATCGATAAATAATTCTCAAAAATATCAATTCCTTACATCTTTTTATATTTAGTATCAAAATTTTACTAGTAAATCCATAACCCAAAAAAACGATGTTGACGATAGTGACGAAATTTTAAAAGCTATAAAACACCTGGAGAACAACAATGATCCGGGGAGGAGATGACGGATTGCCGGCTCAGATTTTAAAGTGCTGCGGCGAGGACTTTTAAAAATGCATTCAACTGCTCAGACGAACGCATATCTACTGTTTTAAATTTATTTATATTCTGGACAATCCATAAGAAAATTAATGCGACAACACCGCGATATTACACTTCTTTATGTCGCGTATTGGGTTCTATAGAGCCAGATGAACTGATTAGTGTGACTTCAGACTTGGCAAATCAACAATGGACCACCACCAACTTTATGGGAATTGAGAAGAATAAGAAATCGACGCGAATGGGTCTAAAGGTGACCTGGGCCTCTTCACGTCACTATTGACAGTTCAAAGTTTCCGAAAGCATTACCAATAATCGTTACATTGAAATGAGTAGGCACTTTAAATGTGTTTCAATTCTGTTTCCAAAGTGCGCAGATATAAAAATCCTTGCACATAATTTATATAAAGGATTTATTAAATTTTTCGAAAAGCTGAAAACAAATCACGATAAAACAATTAAATCACCAATCGCTTGTATTGACATATTTAGGCAAATATTTTCAAGCATTTCCGCTTATTATTCCGCTCTCGAGGTTTCGGCTTTGACATTTTTGTTATGTTATATTTATGGTTCCTTGTACATATGCAAGTACGAGTATATACATAAATGAAAACATTTTCATCGATTACTCTATTTCGTAATCCAATTATTATCGCTAAATTGTAAGCATGTCGTTGGCAACATAGTAAAATTAATTTAAAAATTGCTCCAATTCTCTGTGCTCTCAATGACTTTATCCATGGCAAGCGCTGGTTGATTCGATCTAAAATTGCACATACATACTTATTTGCAATTCAAATTTGTAATTAACATTTTGCTACTAAATATCAAATCCATCCATTTAATACATACATATGTATGTAGTACATGTATAGTATTAATATCACTGTAGTAGCATATCATCTGTCATTTATGTTCAATCCGTCAATAAGTGTGCCAGTGTTTGTCATTTGCGTATGAAGTGACTAGCTTGCGACTGTGTTGATTGGCTGACTGACTGACTGACTGGTGTGTAGTGCAACAGCGATTGGCATGTGTCAGTGGAAGTAGGTCCAACTATTGCTCACAAATATTCCAACTTACATAAGAAACTACAAACTACACATATGTACATACATCTGTTTATACATATGTATAGTGCTTGCTATAATTATAAGGCAGTTATATATTGATATTGAAATGACACCAGACTTTAAAAGTTTATACAAAATGTACAATAATTTAAACAGTTTTTTGTTATGTAAATATATATAAAACTTGTAGACACGGAAGAGTAAATGAAACACGTTTTGAACTCTGTTGTATAAGTATTTGACTTTCCAAAGGGAACACGCTGTGAGTTGTAAAGGAAAAGGAGAAAATAACAACATCTCACATAGCGTAAGCTTAGCTCAGCCTGTTGATACGCTGGCTTAAGTGTTGCGTGGTGGCGCGGGTTCGACTCCCGCGGAAGCCGTGAAGAAAGAAGTCTGATGAGGAAATTTTGTGATTTCCGAAATAGTACTATAACTTCTACCGCTTTGGTGTTGTTGTTTTTTCTCTAATTCTTCCAACAAAAATTTAGCCTTTAGCTCATTTAAAAATAAAATAATGAAATTAAACAGGTCGAAAACAACTGAAAATCCAACATTTTTGATGTATAGTTTTTTATATATCTCGACTCCCTTGTTACCAAGCAGCTTCGTTTTTCGCAAACCCATTTCCATCAAGCAAGTAGAATACAACGTGAATTTTATCAAAATGGGTTAAAAAATACGACTTTTATAAATAAGTTGACTCCAGTTGATAAATTTTCTGCAGAGACGTTTTCGGCGCCTTACCTATACATATATAGAATATGACTGAAATCGGACTGTAATTACGATTTTTTGTTATTACTCGACACCAGCGCCACCTATCGAGGCTTTCCTTGGGCAAAGATAAACACAACTAAAACAAGTCTGCTTAAATCAGACAATACATTATCGAGTTATAGGCTTTTATATGTACGCAACTTCATTTTATATACGAGTAAATAGAGATAAAAGAATGTTTTGTTAAAATTTTTTCGAGTAGGTATTTTAGTAGCCCATTTAATTTCAGTAAATAAAGTGAAAATATCTACATACATATATTCGTCAATAATATTTTTTAGCCGCGCTTCTCCTACCATTTGTAATGTGCGTCATTATATTCTTACCTCAAATGGAGTGACCTACAGTTTTGTACCGACTCTGTATGGCAGATGTATTTTATGGGAAGCTTTTCTATGACAGAAATACCCTCTGAGGTTTGTCAGTGCCTGCCGAGGGGTGACTGCTATTAAAAAAAAACTTTTTCTACAATTTAGATTTTACTTGCCTTCGCCGAGTTTCGAAATCCGAACTCAGCGGCATATCGAGTTATAGCACGCACCGTTACCCACTAGACCACAGAGCATAATTGTACTTAAATTAAATTAAAGCTCATTGCTTACCCACACATTTTTTGGTGAGTTTTGGAAGATTTTTTTAAGGAACATTTCATGGAATTATTACGCCCTGGGGAGTGCTTGAAAATAATAATATAATTTCAGGGTGAGTTTTTAAACAAATTAATTGATAAAAATTAAAAATATGTTGTGTTAATTATTATTAAAAAAGCTTTTTCCAACTCAATAAAAATCAAAATTAAATTTAATTTAACAAATAAAATGATTGATTTGAATATTACTTCATGACCTTATTTAGCTCTTTTCCAGAATAACCACAAGTGTTAAAAAAATAAGTTTGAAATTGGAATTTGCTGTTTTAGTAGGAAATCATTTTAAACTAAATTAATGATAAAGTAATTGCCAAAACTCGTCTATATGGCGGCATCGTCTTATAATTGCGATAAGCGCTATATGTCAATTCATTTAAATATTGGCACACAAAATGCTGCCAACGCTGTCGTGGTGCTGATGATGCAACATACAACATGCAACTGTCGTCGATTGTCATTTAATCAGTGGCGAAGAGTCTAGGCTCATACGTTAATTAGCAATTTTAGTTGCATTGCTGCCGGCCTGTTGTTGTATTTTGAGTGCAGCAGCAACAACAGCAGCCGCAGCAACCATCGCAACGACTACTCACTCGCATTATGCGACTTTAATGTGAAAGTGCTCCCACATACATATGTACATTGTATATGCACACATACAAAAACGCCAACAAAGGCACTCACTAAGTCGCCGAATCGCGTGCACATGCCTTGACGAAGGGTGTTCGAGGTGAAGAGTTGATTTGCTCTAGCAAAATTATTTCAAAGGCGTAATTATGAATTTTAAGCATTTAAATGTCATCTCAGTGAGCGTTAGTGCGGAACGGCAGCCTAAGCAGTGACAATGAAACCGCGACAGCTACAAATTAAATTCATCGAGTTGCACACAGTTCGTTGACTGAAAATGTGATGAAGGTAATGTCGACCGCACTGTGCACGTTTTAAAACGTGTGAGAGAAATAGAGAAAGGTAAAGAGCGTGTGGGGGGGGGGGGGCGGTAGAGACAGTTTGCGTGGGTGGTTTGCTAAGTACGCAACATTCGTCGTCGCTAGAATTCATATATCATTTATGCACTCGATTCCTAAACGAAATATCTACTACACCGTCTCGCGTCATCGACGGCTCTAGTTACTTGTACGATTTCGTTGTTCATTGCGTTTAAACGACAATGCAACACTCTGCTGAATTTCAATTGAATTTTACCCGCACTACAAAGGGTAAAGGCAGATGCGTTTAATCAACAAATTACTCATACGCCCTGTCGTACTTATAAGTGTGTATTACATCAATTGCCGGTTTAGCGGCTGATCTTCTTATGTTACTTGTCTTCATTTAAGCAAACACACATTCACTTACTTACATATGTGAAAGTGTGAGTGTCTAAATTTAATGTGCTTATCACGTTTCTAGATACAACGTACGTAAATAATTTGTAGATATTTATTCGTGCATTTAAATCATTGCGTTTATTGGGCTTTCCACGCCAAAACAGTTAAAACAAAATGTGAAGGAGGCAAAAAAGATAAAACTATTTTGCGACTTTTTCAAGCCAACTTTTGTTGTAAAACAATTATATATTTTCGCTGTATTATTTTCTCTGTAGCAACGAATATTAAATAATAATTAGTTCGATGCCCATGACGACTGCAGTGTATTAAATGTTATCGATAATGATGACAATTTTGATATATTTATTTATTGTTAATTATAATATTGAAATCTTTACCGAGATCATTTATAGAATATAACCGCTACATATAAATATTCGAAATATTCGTTTCTGAAAATATGGGAAACAAGAAAAATATTAAACGTTATAATTTTTTTTTTTTTTTTTTTTTTGGTAATCAAAATTTATTCTTAACTTATAACAAAGTATCTTAATTTACGGAAAAGTCATAACATACATAATTATTCAAAATTAAAAAAAAAAAATCGAAAATATTTTTTATATTTATACCAAGACATTGGATATTAACATTTTTACAGACACATTTGTTTATATATTTTTTGTCGTGTTAGTAATACAGTAAAACGCACAAAATAAAGCTAGATTTTGATGTTAGATCTGATAGAGAAGACCAAAATGAGTAACGTATGTCAGCGTTCTAAAAGTTTTCGTCTGAGTTTCATTTAAGGACTCCCCTCAGGAACACTATTAATTTGATGCAAAACGAACTGATGAGTGAATACATTGATTTTCAAAAAATCTAGTCAACCATTTAATTTGTATCAGACCAAAGTGATGGAACTTATTTAACAATCAAAATATTAAACGATTGTATGGTTTTTTCCTTTAAATTAAAATTAAAATTAGCAAGAAGTGCTATTTGCGCGTGACTATTCCAATTATGATATCATGGATGCAAATTATTATATACAAAGTATGGATTGGTCGTTGAAATCTACTACAACATTTTACTTAATCGTATCTCAACTATTATTTCAAGTTTTATTTCGAATAGAAAATTGTTTCCACGTTTAATTCAAGGTTATGCCAAAAATTAAAAAAGCAATCGAATACAAATATTGACCAACAAAACTTTCTTTGATTAAGAGAAAAATTCGATTATCTAAATAAATTCTTATTCAAGCAGTACTTGTTAAATGTGAAATCACAGGTAAGAACCAGCTTAAAAAGTAATCAATCAAAGTTATCAAAAGTTATTTAAAGTTATCTTTGAAAATATTCCATCGGACAATCCTGTTGGCTGTTGCAATCTATTCGCAAATTTTTTTCTAGCAGTGTACGACAAGTCAAATTATAACCATACAATTGACGCTTGAACATTAGACATCATTGAGAGTTGTACAGCATCGTCAGATGATTTCGAATTTATGCAGTTACAGACCCATCGTTAAGCAAAGTACTTTTTCGAATATATTTGAAGATTTTTCTAAAGCCTTCGACAAGGCTGATTAAACTATTCTTATGTTTAATTATCTGCCTTCGGAATTAAAGGAATTCTCTTAACATTGGAAGGAAGCTTTTCGTAAAAATGGGTACCTTAAAATCGTCCGTACTAGTAAACGCGTGGTATGGTATACTCCAAGGAAAAAACAAACCCCGTTGTCCACTTCTGTTTATTTTTCGTGAATGATATGAAGCTCCTCTTCAAAATAATCTATTTGCTGTACAGCGAATAGCTTACATTTAAATGTTCATAAATTTTATATTATATCATATGCAAGGAGGACTAGTCCTTTTTATTTTATTTACAATCTTGATGACAGTACTTTAAACAATTATAAACTGTGGTCGATTGGGTAGCGGTGCGTGTTATTACCCGATAAGCCGCTGGGTTCGCCGTTTGAATCTCAGTCAGAGCAAGTAAAATTCAAATCATAGAAAAGTTTTTTTTTTAACAGCGGTCTAACCCTCGACAGGCAATGGCAAACCTCCGAGGGTATAATCCGCCTAAGTTCATAGACTACACCGTCGTCATGTGTGGCAAGAACCACTGTAGGTATGTACGTGTCCGAGCGTGAACAATTAATATACTTTTTTCAGTCGCGAGCACAAAGTATGTACATATATGCTTTTTTTTTTGTTAATTATGTACCCGCATTTATTTGTGACCATTTCTCACGTGCTGCTTTAACACATTACTCGCCGCTTGACTCTTATATCATTCATTCAAAGAGCATCGTGAGCTAGTGAGCGACGATGTAAGAAAAAGTGTAAGCGCAAGTTGTGAAAATATAACTTAATTTTAGTTGACAACCAGAACGAAAAGTAAGCGCTCATGCACACACTTACACGCACAGGCTGAATACTTGAAAAAATAATAGTGACAGCAGTAAAGAGGCGTCAAAAGGCGACGTCGACGGCAAAGCAACTAGCCGTGAAAGAGCAGTGACAACGGTGACAAGTCGCGTGTTATGTGGCAAAAGTGAAAAATTCGGTTGAGTTCGGAAATGGGGGAGTATGACCACAACAAAGCAGAATGCTGGACAAATGTGAAGTAACCCAACAAACTTCAAAGCGATATTGTGCGGTCGAAATGCGATAAAATAGTAGCTACCTCTTTAATTTACACACACGCACATACAAACATACTTACATCCAAATATACATGAAAACATATTAGAAAAGTTATAAATCTACTCTCACACCAGCACATTCCGGCGCTGCCGCTGCCGTGGTGCACACGCACACACTTTCACACATTGGCGTAGTCTTTGCTAAAGTGCATTCCAGCGTAGGTTTACTGCCACACAGCAGCTTGCGTCGCACAGTGAGATATTGTGTCCTGAAAAAGGATATCAGTTTAGGGCGAAAGCAGCGGGATATACATATTTTTTCTCTCGGTAATGAAAATCCGTAACAACCTCGTCGAAAAGATATCTAAAAAAACAATTTTCCTTTTTTGGAAAAGAATTGATTATGCTAAAAAACAGCAACCCCAATATTTTTAAAATATCTCATAAAAATATTTGATAAATTACTGCGAATTCAGTTGAATGTTTCAAACTACTGATAAATTTTAATTACGAAACATTTGGTAAAAATTTGGAAAATAAATAAAAGTCTAAACCAAAGTGGAAAGATAAATTTTGGGAGTCTTTTCACAAGAACGAAAGTAAGAACAAAACTGCCAAAAACATTCTAAATATGAATTTTTATAATAACAAAACGCTGTGGACTTCGTTTAAGAGAACAAAATGCGAACAATACTTTCGAAGATGTTTTAAAGAAAAACAAAAATGGAAACAAATGTTCTGACAATGACAAAACCGGAACAAAACCCTCAGAAATTTTCCCTTGAAGAGAATGATAGAGAACGAACGTGCAAGATTTTATCTCGCATTTGAGCCGTTTTATAATATGCAAAATTGAAATATCGAATACTTAAAATGCCTTTGAATTTTTCAAGGGAAGCTTAATAGGGTCGGATCATTTAAATCGATTTTGTTTGCGTAATCTCTTCCAAAACTATCTAAAAACATATTTGTAAATTATTAGCTTTGATTTCGAAGTGGTTTAAAAGATATTTCAGGTTATAGACAAGTGCGTCGACTTTAAAGAACGTTTTCTGCAAACCATGTTTTTGCAATTGGCGTGCAAGACTGCGCTAAAACTATTTCACCTATCTAATCTGATTCAACTTATATTTTGTAAAGTATGGAAAACTGTTCTATGTGAACGAAATATATGAGTAAATATATTAATTTTTGTTATTTTTATATAAGAAAATATACACAAACTTAACGTTGAAAATCGATTTCAAAGTTCAAACATAAGAAAAAATTATAATTTTCAGTTTTCATTGGCTTTCTGAGGTTCATATACATAAAATAAAAAAGTATACGAATTAACACAATTACGGAGGCTACTTTGCACGCCTTTCAGCTGCGACACATTCCACTCCACCATTTTTCAACATGTTGAGTGGTTCAATCATTGAAAAAATAAAAATTTCAGATAAGCTCTAAACTATACTCTTTAAACGAATTGCCAACAAAGTTTCTTTTTCTAAATATAAACATTCAAAAAAGCGACTTTTTTATGGCCTCTAAATGATTCGACCCCCTTAAGTGAAATATTTTTTTATAGATTTAGGAAAAACACTCAGGCCACGTAAACACAAATACATACATATGATGATAACACTCAATTTACTTCTTTTAAAAGTAAATCAGTTGTTTAAAATGTTCAATGATCTTTTTATTATTATAGAAGTTACTCATTTTAATTGTTAGAGAATGTTCTCCAGAATTTTTACTCCTTTTGCTCTGGACTGTTTTATTCACTCTGTCTTCTCGCTCAAATTCTATCACTTGCTTTCGTTCTCATTTGGTACAGTTACGGCGAAATTGTTTATATATTTTTTTTCTACTTAACATAAAGTACACAAGTAGATTGAAGGTAACTGCTTTTAAATCCTTTCATTTTATGATACACATTTTTTCGTCATTTCTGACCCATTCAACGAATTCGTCTCAAACTTAGTCTTTTTTAAAATTGATCTTTGCCCGACTTCCCTACAAGAACAGTGCCGGTCAATTTACCGTGCATCTGATGGTCAGTGGCTGAAAAAATTTTGTCAGCACTTAGAACAAAGTTGCTATCAGTTTCTTAGGTCCCCTATGTAAAAACTGATGTCAACAAATGTGTACGTGCGATATTGTATTTCACTCTAACACATTAATGTTACCGAATAGACATACTCGTAAATATAGCTCTACTGCTCACTCTCGTTCTTTTTACTGGGTCAATGCTCGCTATAAAATCATCAGTACTGAAAATATTCCTTTACACCTACATCAAGTGATATTTCCTTTTTTTGTTTGATTAAACAAACACGTTTTTTTATTTTTTCAATTAAATTTTACTGATTTACTACAAGCTAATAACTTTAATCATGATAAAAAAATGAAATATATTTTTTATGAACTATCCTTCGTCCATCCTGAAAAAAATATCTCTGACCAGACAAACTACGGCTACTCTATCAGTATTTTTGCGCAGAGTTATCTTATGGTTTATATTATTTTAAGAAATCCTCTTTTCTTTATAATTAGCATTTATAACAACTATTTTCATTTAAAAGTTATCTTTTATAAAAACACGAAGATTTAAAAGTTTTCGCACACACTTTCGCACAAAGTTTACACACTTCAGAGTTTTCCGAACACTGCGCGCCATTTGCAAAACTTCTATGAATTTATCGTATGTTTCTTTAGTCTGGCAAGTTCAGACTCTTAAAAAGTATCCTACAAAACCCAGGTTTCTCTTATGGTTCAACATAAAAGCTTGACAGTTCCTTATCCCAGTTCTGCCATATTTGAAAATTTAGGACAAGATCATCTTCCAGAAAATGAAATCATTTGCTCATCATATTCATTGATCGTGGCTGACTGTCATCGTCATTAGATACCTCGCTGTCGATAACAAATCTTTCAATTTCATTATCATTCAGTTTTTGCACCGTAAATTTGTAAAATAGTACTTACTGAAACCCGAAGTGCACATAATAATAGATAATATTTATCAAATCTGTTTACTTTTAAAAAATGAATTTCATCGATTTTGAAGCAGAAAAAAAAACTAATTAAAAAAATTTAATATTTTGCCAACTCATCTAAGTTACACTTCTTTTGCCTGGAAACCTACTTTTATTTGCGGCTGTCCACATAAAGAGAAAATTATGTTAAGAAACAAAAAAGAAAAACATACAACATAACCCTTCGCATATTTTGCAAAATATCAAAATTTTTGGTCAACGATTAATCTGAAAAAAAAAATTGAAACTTGCTTAAAGATTTGATGAACTGAAATTGAGCGCTAAGTTGTAAAATTTTACAAAAAACTAATTCTTAATTTAACAAATCAGCGGTTCTCCATTAGAACTAGAATTTAATTTTCTTCTCTTAAAGACTGTGTTGAAAGAAAATTAGTATCAAATATTTTGCTTTTATTATTTTGCGCCTAACTGCGCATCAAATGCCCCAGTGTGCGCCGCCGTTGCCGCTTCCGCTCGCAAGCTGCTTATCAGCTTCTTCTTTTAGTCATTTCATATCATTGTTGTTTGGGTCGCAACGTGCCACAAAGCACTTTTTCGTCTTCGTTCTGCAACGCACGTACCCCTACTTACATACGTATACACTGACATATGCATGTAAATATAAACATATGTATGTATGTACAAACACAAGAAACCTACATGCCCTGCATGTCAATGCGAAAGAGTTACGAGTGACTGTTAGTATGTTGCTACGAAAATTGCAAAATTGCAACAAAATAAATTCGCCAACTAACATTTGATGCCCTTTTTGAACAAAGTACATCATTCGGTTCGAGCGAAGTGGCCGGCATAGACGATGGAAAATTTACTCTACATACTTAGTTGGTTAGAGTTTATTGTGTGTATGTATGTATGTACAATGTATGTGTATTCATGAATATTAGAGCAAATATGAAGCAAAAACTAAGATAACAAACTTAAGGAAAATAATGTAAATCAAAGTATGTGTGCCTTGAAAATATCGATGAGGAAACTAATAAGAAAGTATAAATGAAAAAAAAAAACCAATGTTTTTTAAAAATTATAGCTATAAGAGAGGTGGGCGTGATAATTGAAAAAATTGCTCGGAATTGTCATTATGGAATATCTCTGTTATGTGAAATCTAGATATTTTCACCACTTTTCTAAGTAAGACCATTATAAATGTTCATGCGAAGTTTGGTTAATATTGGTGATCTTATTACTGATGTTTAAAATTTTTCATATTTATAAAAAACTTCGATTATATGTGTCTGCTCCAAATGGCCGTTATGCGAAAAAATATAATAATAAAAACTTAAAATAGTTGTGCTAAAAATATAATTTTTCTAAGAAGTTATTTAGTGCATAACATTTAATTTAATTTTCATTGCATGTTGTTGCATTTGTACGCGTAAACATTTCGAATTTAGATTACGTGATTTGTAGAAATATTTTAATTTAATCAACAAATTTTGTAAATAACCTATCTGGCATTATCCAGCATTTTGTAATATTACGACGTTTTAAACATTTTCTATTTGTATCTTTAAAAAACTAGTAAATATTTTCTATGAAAACTATTAATGGAAACAAGAATTAGAAATATCAGGCTCGTTCTGAAAATCGTACGATTTAAATACTTTAGCTGTTTATTTAAGTACCTACTTTTAAATAAAAAATACTCAAATTTCGTCCGCTTTGGTTTTGAGTTTTTATATTATTTGTAAGATATTTAGCATGAAAAATTGCCTTTATATAAATTACACCAAACAAAGCTTAATAAAGGCTAAAGTAATTGAATACTTCAGAAAATGTGTACATATGTGTGCGTCCACGTGAAAAGAGTGCATTTTGTCACATCTAATTTCCGAGATATATAGATTTTTCGATACATGGATCGAATTTCGTAATTTTTTATTATGAAACTATATACATTTACGCGTCGAATGACACCAAATTTAGCTTCCTAGGTATAATAGAAGTAATTAATTTTATTTTTTGAAAAAAAAAATTTGAGAAATATGAAGCATTTCCGTGTTATATGGATTTTTTTTTTAAAGAAAAGGTGATACTTTTGGACTTTTAACTCACAAGTGCCAGCCAAATGAACACCACATTTCCCAAGGAAATTAAGCCTGCACGCTTAACACTTGATCGTCAAAAATATTTATTTGACAAAATTCGTCCTTTTGTCCACGAGGACTCCAAAGACATTTTATGTCCTAAACCCTTGCCAGTACCGACTCCTTGAATCAGAGCCACAAGACGAAGTAGATTCAACTGAGTCACGGACCACGAGGAACCGTCAGACATCTGCGGAAAGAGCTACCAATTCCCTCTCTCCCCCACAATATTTACCAGTGTCAACTAGAAAAAGACCACGTTGTAGATTCTGTGATGAAGAAGGCCACCGAAATTCAGTACGGATTGGTATACCACTATATCCAAAGCGCAAACGCGATGATGTGATAAAATCTGTGGATTGATTACTGTCAATGACTGTAATGAATGAATTACTGCTAATTTGTTGTCTTTGTTTCATCTTTAATTTAAATAAAACATTCACATTTGAGTCCATTTCAATTTTTTTACTTCCCCATCTTCCTGATTCATTGGTCAAACGTTAAATCATTCATAATTTTCTGTGATCATCGGTTGAATTAGTTGAAAAAGCTAATATTTAGAAAAGGGCCCACTTTTTCGAGTTGATGTTAATTAGTTCTTTCACATATAATAATGATTGAAAAATGATCTAATAGTATTTTTTCTCATGCTGACTATGTTCCTGTTCGATACAAATGAACACCCATTTAACGTCCGAGTAAAAAATCGAACTTTCAACTTCAAATTGATTTTACTCAATTAGGTAGTCATTTTTCGGATATTCACCTTCAAAATTCTATATTTCCGTCAATACTTCAGTTAGGATGGTCTAATTGGTCTCAAAATGTTCGGAAATCAACCAGGAAGACGCCTATATGACGCCCATGACAGTCGGGTCTACGATGCCGGATCGACCCGGATTTATGTCCGGCCAAGGACTGTCACTTCAGCATAATTTGTGCTGCTACAACAACAACAACAACGCCTATATGCATAACTCCAATACCGCCAAAGTGGGCCCTTTTCACGTGGACGCAAACATATGATTGCATGTGGATTCAACACAAATAAGTTTTATCAAATTTCAATTATTCATTTGCTTCTTTATTTCATAAATTAATTTAGGAACTTTACAAAAAAAAAAAAAGAGGATACTTTCCCTTTCTACGCAGTTTACATAGTATTAAGAAGGTCTGAGAGGTCTCCAATTCAACAGACAGCTACGATAGAAATAATGTAGGGATATATTTTCCTGAAGATGCCTTCCGTTAAAGGTTGAAGTATCGAAGTAAATATATAAAATATATAAAATAAATCTGCAATTTAGGTTTAATTTAAAACACCACCTTAAACATGACAAAAAAACCAATTTAAATTTCACATTTTTATGTCCTTCGACATGCATTTGATACATACACATATATATACAAGAAAATGGGCAAAAATAGGCAAATCAATTCTAAAGTAATTTACTTAAGCTACATACGAGTACTTACATACGGAAAATAGTAAGAAAACAACATACGAGTATATAAAAAAAACAATGGCAAATTGTAATAATTTCGTGCACAATTTAAAAAAAAAAATATCTTTTTGTCACATATCACATACATTTTTAACATTTACTTTACTTTTTTTTAGTTTCGCTTTATTGAAATTTCTTTCATATAAAAGTGTCGCATTTTTGAATTATAAGAAGAAAAAAAATTCTAAAAAACAACAGTTATTTGTAGCCACTTGAACATTGCAATTATAGTACAACCACATATTGGAACATTTCGACAAATTACTTTTCTTCTAACTAATTTTAATTATTTTTAAGGTCAATTTTTGTTGGAAAAATTAGAGAAAAAACTGCAACACCCAAAGCGATAGAAGTTATAGCATTATTTCGGACTTCACCACATCCCCTCATCAGACTTCTTTCTTCACGGCTTCCGCAGGAGTTTCACAAAAAACTTCAAGCCTAAAAATATGAGAATTTCTCTAAATACGTAGCTGTGTACAGCACTCAATTTTAATATGATAAAGTGGAAGTTTGAAGTCGTTAAAAGTTAGCGTTGATTTTTTTTAATTTTTTACCAGCGCTATTTTCCATTTAAGAACATCAAAGACTTGAGTTATTTGGAAGAAGTTGCGGAAGAACGCATTTAAAAAAATGTTCAAAGTTAAGTGAGCTTAAAAGAGCTACAAAACTGTAAACTCAAAATAATTTATTTTTTCTTTCGTATATTCAAGGAAATTTTGTGAATTTATTGCACCTTTTGCTTTTGTTTATTTCATGATTTTAAACAATTCTTTAATTGTGATATGTTTGGTAATTGAACAATAATTTAAAATAATTGCAAAAAAATAAATTCTTCTAATTTCACAATATGTGCTTTTGCTATAAATTTTGAACGCCAAAATCTTTCAGAGATATTATTTTTAGAAATATGTGTAAACAAAAGTATTCAATATATTTCTGACTAATGCATTTACTTTATATTGAACCAAATAATTTGAATGCACTTTAAATAAATTTAAATTTAGTAAATTTCATAAAGAATACGTATGTGTACTTCGTTATAATCAAACAGCAAGCACTCAATGCTAAACCAGAAATCGTGGCAATCATAACAATTCATTACAATTTGAGCGAATGTATTTTCCCTCCAAAGAATACGCCGATAGCTTTTCATGCTGAGCGCATGTGTTTTCTACACAATTTAGAACTTGATTTTAATTAGTCACTTTGCAATTCCACATGTCCACCATCCCACCACTTTACTTTACTGCTCCTTCGACATCCGCTTGCATATCCATTCGTTTAATTGAACAATCACAATTTGTTGGCCTGATTAAATTTTAAATGCCACAGACAGCCGAAAGACGTTTACTTTTGCAAGTACGGTGTAATTGCGACTGTATCAATGCCAAATGCACATTTCCACTAATAATACAATGAATGAAAAAATAAAAACAAAAAAATGAAAAAATAAAAGTCTATTATTGCTCGCTATTAGCTGTACCTACGCTTAGAGTGCTTAGTAAACGCAATTCGTGCATTCGCCGGGTCATTGGGTGGGCGTAAAATTTTTGTCGTCGCACTGGTCACGCTGCTGCTCGAGTGAATGGCTGACTTTGGTCATAGAGTACGCGTAATTATCTCATTGCACCGAAAATGTTCATAAATATTAATAAATTACCTACGATACTACGAAAAACAAAAAAACCAAACGCATGCTACATTTACCGTTGCCTCTGCCACCAGGGCACGCAGGTGGCAACTGGTATGTCCCTGGGCCATTGGTCGCCCGAGTGGTTGCCATTTTGCTATTCTGCAAGTTGTTTAGCCCGCTTTTTTCCGCTCACTCAGATATCTGCATATTACATTGGCAACTCACATATGTATGTATGTACGTACGAGTCTGTTTTTGTAAATGTGCGTGCATGCCGCTTTCCGCATGCCACATGCCATACTCAATGCTCGGCACCTGCATTCAAATTACAATTTAATTGCAATTTCGAGTTGTGCATACAATTGGCACTGGGCGCCGCACTGGCCTGCTGATAAAATGTACCCGATAGTGCAGTTGAATGCCGGCACTTTTTCGAATAATACAAGGACCACTAGCTGGATTTTATATATGGTACACTCGTATGAGTATGTGGAAAGTATGAACTAAGTTTCTGGCTACAAGTTATGGAGTATAAAAAGTTCGCACAGTTTGAGACACAGTTGGAGACAAGAAATCGACAGCTCAATTTATAATTTGCTCCGACGAAACTGAGTTTCCAAACCTCTTTGGAGTTGAATGGTCCTTTTATTGGCAGCGGTCATCTAAATACATCTAGAAAGTAATGAAATGATCTAGACAATTCGCAGCTCCATGGTGATTACTTCATATCATACGTCGTCTTATGGCAGATTATCGCACTAAACCATAAACTAAACTTTGTCTCCTTTACGGAACATAACATATACTACACAAATAAATTCAAAATTTTAAAATCGCTTACGTCAAAAGTACAAAGTTGTCGATCACATTTTATTAGAACAAAGGGTCCACTAAAGTGAAAAAAACATGTGTATCAATATATTCAATTTTTTTATAGATATACATATACTTAGTAAACAATATTTAGTGAAATTACCTCAACATTTATACTTTTGGCAGTAATAATCTTGAAAAAAGAGAGGACTTTGTGTACTTAGGAACCAGCGTTTACACCAATAATTCTTGCAGAATTAATATTAAACGGAGTATCTATTTTGCTAAGGCGTGTTTTATTTCGTACTGTAGTTTTGGCGTTGACAAAACATACGAGCAATTTCTCGTAATATTTATTAAAGAGAAAGTTTTTTCGAAAAATGTTTATGCAAAAGAAAGATTTTAGATTAAAATCGCCTAGGTATGTAGCTATTTTTTTATTAATTAAATAACCTTACTCGCATGTAAACAGTATTCTGGATTTTAGAGTGTTACTTTCAATCGATCTTGATTCTTGCAGAATACAATTTCTTCACATTTGTTAAAAAATTGCAGTTAAATAAATATTTATTTGCTTAATTTTAGAATTACTCTTGACAACTTAGAGATGGTTTTGTTTGAAGTCAAACTTCTATGCATTATATTATATTCTTTCATGTTGTGCTATGCTATTTCGCATTTTATTGTGTTATGCTAGAGTAAGTTGGGGATTTGTTATATGAATGGGTAAAGTGATATGCCAGGATATTTTCTAAACTATGCATGGGTTTGCATGAAGTTTTCTGTAAATGTACTACTCGTAGTAATGGTTAAAAACTGTTGCACCAAGACTGTGAATGCCACTAAAAGTTTAGTTTGCTTTCAGCGTGCAAAATGCCTTTTTAATCGTGCAAACCCAAATATTTTAGTACCTACTTTAAAAAGTGATTAGTCCAAAATTTTCAAAGATTTTAAGCTTTTCGCATTTATTTTGGTTTTTCGTGAATATATTTAATAATAATTTAAGATAGTTCTTTATAGTTGGTACATTATTTCAATATAAAAAAATTGTAAGTTTTGAAAACTCGAGATGGGGTAATGTGATATAGTCAAGAATAGTCAGAAAAAAGGCACAATTCGTAAGCAGAACGTAGAAAATATGAAAAAGTAATTAATGCTGTTCGAGGTAGGAAGTGGGGATTACTATGGGCATCGAACACGTATGGTATTTTATTTGCAACGTTGCAAAGAACTTCACGTACTTATAAAGCTATCGATGATATAAAAAACCATTTCTTAACCGCTTCTGCAGAAGAAGGCTCCTGGATGGATACAAATTCCATTTTTTTCTATGTGGCTTTATAACTTTTTGCGGTTCACAAATCCGTCAAGGGAAAATCCAATTCTATTTATTTTAGGTGGTCTCTACAGTCATACCCAAAATATGAATATGAAGGTTCATTGGAGAACAAAGATGGAAAGTGGCACGATGGGATGTCATAGAACTTTTGTAAAAGCATATCACGCACAGCATATCGCGATATACAAAGCATTAAATGAAGAAAAGCGTATAAAGGACAAAACACAAGCTAGGGAAAGTTTTGCTTTGGAAAAAAATTTGCTTCTGCCCAATTCAGATAAGGATTGTTGGGCCAAAACTCCACTCCACCCAGCAAGAATATTGTGCGCCCGTTTTGCAACAGATAACCTAAACGCCAAGCGATATTCAATCGCGAGTCTTATGAATAGCTTTGTAACTAGTATTAATAAGCTCGTATAGTTTTTTTTTATTTTTTTACTCATTAATTTTGCTTGTGTTATTTTTTGTGTATTCTATTAAAATAATGAACTTTTTCTTGTGTTTAGTAAAATAAATTACTAGCAATTTTCAAAAAATTTCTTATTAATTTAAATATTCTTCAAAGAGAAGTTATGGGCATTGTAGAAAAGTACATCACTTTGCCCGACATTACTCATCAATTTTGACAACACGACTTTTTTGACTATTTCTGGTTTTAATGGTATATTTTGCTGAACTACTTAGTATAATGGAATCTTGTTTTAAAACATGCTGCACAATACATCAATTAATAAAATTGCACGTTCTTATTTAAGTTTATCTTAAAACAAAACAGAAGCTGTCGAAAGAGTTATACTCGTACCAATATCACAATACCTCAACTTACTCTATGTTATTTACGACACCGAAATTCACCACACTTAATACTAATGCCACCATACTTAAACTCGCAAAACCTTAAATCCCCATACCTAAACTCCTCACGCCATAACCATTTCTGGTACATTGATACTCACCCCGCTTATCTCTCACACATTAATTTTCATCACTTCTCCAAGCCACCAGATATTTCCAGTCATCTCCGCATTCGATTATAAGCTAAGCGCTCTAGTTTGGGTAGTTGAAATTAATTACAATTTAACTTGTCTAGAAACAATCACAAAGTTGCTAGGATGGAAGTAGTACTTTTATAAGCATTTGCCCTCTGTTTACTGCGAGGTAAGTACTCGTATATCCCCCACTCGGGGGGTTTTTTTTTTCGGTTTATCCCATTTGTTGTAAGTTTGTGTTTTATTACGAGCAGTTTATGGTTTTTGTTGCAGTCTCGGGTTAAGTTAAACGTTTGAGTTTGAAGTTAATTTTGTCCACCTCCACGATTTCATTGAATTATTAAATTTTTATGTTGCTTGTGCTGCAAGAAGTGCTTACGTGCAACAATAAATATAGTAGGCAATTATTTGCTCGAAATCAGAAAATTTAAGTATTTTTTATTTTTTTTTTTGTAAAAATTTTACTAAACTGTAGCCTTAACACCTGTGCTCACAAAATCGAGTATCAGTAATGATCTGCTTTCATATTTGTAAACATGTCAGTGTGTGTGTGTGTGTGTGTGTGTATGTGTGTGTGTGAATAGTGCATGAACGTTGTCTATATAATGGCATAAACTATAGTGGCGTTAGGCGGCATGCGGACGGACGCTTAGCTTTCCGACACTCTACGAGTATTTCGCATTTTGCGCAGTTCGTTGGAAAAACACCGGAAAAGTGCAATAAATTACAATGGTTTTGTGTTTTCGAAAAATTTATGATATTGCGACTAAGTGCTGCAAAAGCGACTTTTACACACCACGCACATCCCCACACACACACACTATCTCCTAGTGATATGCGCACTCACTCACACATGCATGAAGTAAGTGAGTGAAAATTCAACAGTTAAATTGCAGTTTATACTCGCATGCAAAATTTACATTGTTTTGGTTTGCTCTTATGGCGAAACAAGTTGTTTATGGTTTAAAAATGTGCAGCTTTTCATTAAAATGCAATGAATTGTTTTTATAAACAATTTCATTCAACTTAATTGCTAAAAAATTTAGTTTTTTCAAATGCCGTCCGGCAGCGTTCAATTTAGATCGAAATTTCGGTTACTTTTTTTTTCATTTCTTCTAATAAAGGTTTGCACCGTGATCAAAAACTTATTGTTTGTCGTTTGTTATCTAGAAGAGTGTCATGTACAACTCTCTGCACCGCTCGACAAGCTTAAGATAACAGGTTAATTGGTATAAGTAGCTTTTCTTAAATCATTAAATATTTAGTTCTCAGTACTTAAGCTTAAATATTTCGTCCCTAAACTAGCCCCAGAAGGGTCTAGAAAAAGTCGTGAAATAGTGCCAAACTGGTCAAGAACTAATGCCAAAAAGTCCCGAACTAATAGCGAACTAGCCCTGACTTCGTCCCGAACTATCTATATAAAACAGCAGTTTTGGAACGGGCGAGTACATTTGTCCTCATTTATAATACTTTTGAACTCGCTAAGGTTAATATAAAATTTAGCTCATACCGGAAGCTATGTAGGTAATTTATACGCAAAAAAAAAAAAAAATTAACCAAATCGAGATAAGTAAATAGAAATTACGGTGTGTATAAAAATTGCACTGCTTTACCAAATTTTATTGGCTCACTATAACAATATACATACTTACATATTTATGTGTATGTAAATTTTTAAAAAATATTGAGAAGGCATTACGACTTCAGTTTAGTTTAGCACAAAAACAAAAAATTCAATAACGTTTCCGCAAAATACCGAAGGTATATAAAATAGTTTAAATGGCAACAAACTTAGAAAAAAAGTTAGCGATCGTTTTAATGGAATGAAAACTAAACTCTCTGGAACACTCTCAAAAAGAAGAAAATAAGATCGTTCTAGAACGTTCTTAAGAAAAACAGAACTACAAGAAAATTATCAAGAACGTTTTCAAGCGAAAACCAATTAGAAACATCTGTGGAACGTTATGTCAGAGAACAAAAGCTTGAGAACTAAAATTTAAGGGTGAGAGATGCGTATACGATTTGTGGTTATTAGCAATAGGTTGGACTGCCCATTTATGAAATAATTGAGAAATGCAGTCCGTTTATGGAACACATTGTTTATTAAATAATATGTATTTAACAACATTTGTTCAGGTCTTTTTCAATTATATTACTATTTATATATATATGTATATGAGTATATACATATATGTACATATTTATATAATGAATGGAGACATTTTTTTGCTCGTAACCGTATTTCTCCAATTCTCACTGGGGTTTTTAGTGGTCATCGCCTGCATAACATTGGAGTGGTAACGGAGTCAATCTGCAGAATGTGCGGAGAATATGTCGAAACGCCACAGTATTTGATCGCAGAACTGCAAACGCATGTTCGGATATATCTGTCTAAAAATTATCTTCCAATTTCGATCCATCCGAAATATTTATTTATTTTATATGTATGGCAAATCTTCGTAAAGATGTTCAGGGGAGATAACCCTCGCCTTAAGAACAAAATGGTTATCTTAATATAAATTTTAGGTCGCAATGTAAAGCAACCTTCGAAATTTACATAATCTACAGTATTTCTTATTTTTGAAATATATTTCGAGAGTGCTCAAAACATTGAAGGTACTCGTACATATTTCACAAATGGACACCCAAATATTCGTATGAAATGTGATGTGGCTTCTCAGTTGAGCTGCCTACAACCTCAGTCATCTCACGCACTTTAATTCTCCGGTCATCAAATATCATTCCATGGATTTTGTCGACGACTTTTTGTATAACCACTATAATAGACTCCAGTTAAGAGCATAGAATAGCGATATTTATATATTTTGTTTAATTCATTTATATGCACCACTCACTTAAAGTTAATCAAATATAAAAAAAAAATAATATTGTAATTAATTGTCTTAAACTGAGAATTTACAAACAAAATCAATTTAATTCAATTTGAATAAGGCAATCCATTTGCATTCCAGTTACTGGGTAATGTTTTTGTCTAGGGTGAGTTTTTGTGTGCGCTTTGTATTTGAAAACACCGTTGACACCCAGGACCCCTCTCCTGCGTCCCTCCCTGACCTACACCAATATCTGTGCAATAATACCATATTTCTGAATAACAAAAAAGAAAACTGTATTCCTGTGTCGAAAGAGTTGAACATAGTTTCAAAATAACATAAGTAAATATATCTCTACAGTCATCAGTTTTTATTTTAATAACGACGTTAAAAAGTTATTGTAATGAAGCTAATGAATATATTAAATGTTCAATTGTTTTAACTTTATTATTTTCATGGAAGAATTGTGATGTACAATGAAGGAGGTTAAAATTATTCATGTGGGTAACTTATTTATGCGAAAGTCTCAATAAAAATAGAGAGTGAGGTGTATTTAGACTACCAAAAAAAATCTGGAATAATTATTCATTTTTATTCCGGTCACCAAGAATACGTGTGATTTTTGGAAAATGTCTGGAATAGTTTCCAAGAAAATATGTTCCCCTTTTGGCCAGAACGTTTCCAAAAAATGTTTTATTGATTTGTTTGCTGCCAAAAATGTTCCAAAGACGTTTTCAACCATTTTGTTCTCTTAAATATGTTTCCGAATATGTTTCGTCGACTTTTGTTCTCTTTGGAAACGTTGCCCAGCGTTTTGTTCTCGTAACGTTCTTTACCGTTCTCATTTTCGTTCTTGTAAAACCATTCGCTGAACTTTTATTTTCATTGCATTTTAAAGCGTTTTTTTTTTTTAAGAAAAATAGGAGAACGGAGGTAAGTTTGAACCTACTTTTTCTCGATGCCGAAGGTAAAAGTAGAGAGAGATTTTGAGAATGTTACTCTTTTAACATTTTAAAGCAATAAGTCTTCTACGCTCTTTAGTTTTGCGCATTTGTTCGTCATACCTTGTCAAAGTTTTAGGGCTCAATCATATTGATGTTAAATTATCTTCGTAATTTGTCTCCTTAATTTTCGGCAATTCACGCAAAATAATAAAAAAAGAAAACTGAGCCATCCGATACCTCGCACATTTATGTACACACTTCCATCCTCATACGAGTATCTTCACGCGTATTAGGCGTAAAAAGTCCAACACGTTATCAGCAAAATTTTGTTCACTTCATTTCGTTATTTTTTTGTTTTTTTTTTTTATTTGCTGACATTTTTGTCGCTTTGTTTTTGTTGATGAATAAAAAGGTGGCTGCTCGAACGTGACTTGAATATATACGACTGTTTGTTTGTATGTCGGCGACAACAATAACAACGATTTTTCCACAAATTTTGCCGCCACTAAATCCAAATCCCTTTACTTGTTGTCCAACGGCCACCTTTGGGTCGCACTCTTGCAGAGCTGATGCGATGCTGAATGGCGAAGAGGAATCACGTAAAGCTTTTGGGCAGTAAATACAAAGTAAGCTTGGATTTATTTGCCAGAGTGTAGCCGATGCCATTGTCACGTGTACGCTATGCCAGTGCGAACCACAAGTTGACCCATTTTTGGGGTCAACATAAAACTTAAGTGGTTGGAACCACTACTTACCCTCGACATGCGACATATGGACGTGTATGTATGTATGAGTGTATGTATTTATGTGTTCCGCTAATAAACGTGTGATAAGGCTTTTGCTACACAAAATTGAAATATCATATCTAAAACGATGTCACAATATGTTTGAACATTTTTCCATTAGTGGTGGACAAGTAAAGGCGGAAAAAAGTGAAATGGATAAGGTTAACTAGGCAAAGGAGGTGTGTAGTTAACAGCTTTAATTTGTAATGGATAAAACTTGAATTTGAGATCATAAGCATTTGATTGAGCGAAGATTATATTTATACGTTAAGCGAGTGAGTTGGCCAGAAAAGAATTAGTTGTATTATAATACTTCACTGAGAGAAGTTAAGCGAAGAAAAGTGAATGTATAGAATAATGAGATGTCGAGTTCATATCAACAACAAAAAACATCAAAATGGAATCCTTCTTTGTAGGTAAGCAGAGCAAAGTTGCGAAGGATAAAGTTTATAAAAGATGTAACACATCTGTCTACGGTAAACTATTTATTATAGAGTCCATGTAAGAGTGAGCTAAAAAAAAAATATAAATTAATTTAATATTCCCAACATCCTTTTAGAGCATACTTTTAGCTTACTTTAATTTATTTTCCTGGTGTTCAGCAATCAGTAAACGAGACTTCAAGTACCAACGCTCAGGACACTTAACATTTATTTACATTGACGATTATGCACCAATACCTGTTTAACCTAAACATAAAATAAATACGAAACATTATATCTAGACTGAACAGATCGAAAATTGACACTGAAGATGGCACAACACCGAAACCGATTTGTCTTCAAACCAAAGTTGATAAGGGGTGACGGAAAGTCGTTCCAACAAATATCAACATTCCACCCTGTCGAACAAGAAAAAGAATGTAATAATATATGTCAATAAAGTCAGTTTTCGGTATTGAGCCTTGACGTTCACAAATTTTAGTTACTTAGATTTTTCTAATTAAATTTAATTTTTCAACTTAAAAAACAGTTCATTCACAGATAAAAACCTACTTCAAAGAAAGTATATAAAAAATTTTAAAATTTATTCAATTCCCTTTCGTTTGAAAGTATATTTGAACAATTTCGCCTGTCCGTGGTCGCCAAATTTAACTCGCGCAGTGAGCAATCCTTTCGAAATTAACCTGCCGAAATTTCAATTGACATTTCGTTGGTTTTTTTTTTGCCTTGTATTCTAGCGTGATTAGATATCTAGCCTCACATATCTGTTATTTTGAATAGCAACAGTATATAGGTTATTGCCCTAAAACTCCACAACTAGCACCTAAATATGTATCTTATGATGAGCTTCCAAAGTTTCTTAACGCACACTTGGTGATCTGAAAAAATATCTATAAAGCTTTCTTTAATACTTCTTTAAAAAAAATGTTTGATGTGTTTGTATCAAAAGGTACATATTTGAAATGTTTTGTCTTATTATGATTCCTTAAACTTGGAGTCAAAAACATTAAATTTATTAAGCCTGTCGTCATGCTCTGGATCCCTGGTCACATTCAATAAACGTATGTAGTCTCTTGAGATCGCTACTACCAATAAAGAAATTTGGAGAGCTCAGAATTTTCTATATCCAGCCCACAAAGCTTGCAGTTCGTCTTCTCACAATGTACGCTACAAATGCGTTCTGTTAGGTATCTGGCGAGAGTTCTAAGATGCTATCAATTACAATTAAGAAGTCGATCAAATATTGCCAGGGAGATAGTCATGAATCCTTTAGATCTGCGCTCACTTTTGTCGACAAAAATCTCAGTTGCGAAAATTATAGCCAGAAATATGGTTACTGATTTTGTGCATTCTTGAGCGAATAACTTTGCATTTGTTTTCGCACCGAACTTAACATCCTTGGATGATTGTTGAGATGAGATGACCGTTTCAGGTGATATGGCTTTGAAAACGATAGCTTCGATAGTTTAGATTTGGACTGGTTTTTGAACACTTAAATAGCCACCAAAATCGCTAAGGTACTCAGTTGCAGGCGTTTTACTTGAACAAGCCTTTCTTTCAATAAGTTTGGTCAGAGTTAGTATGCCTCTGATGATTCCAAGCTCCTCAGTTCGACACGTACGAATGAATCCCGTGATGGTCACACAAATAAAGCAATAGAGCTTGCCAACAACTTGCTTGCTTTGCTTTTTGCCACCAGGTAGCTTTGGAAGTTATACAATTAGTGACTGTGAGAAAAGTAAGCCATTATAGAAGTCGTTTCGAAAGTAAAACTTGGCTATCAACGCGGTGAATTGTAAGAAATAAGTGTTAAATTAGCACCAGAAATGTAAATATTTTAAAATCATGTTAAATCGTACGACTATGTGAAATAATATTAAATTATTGCTGGACAAGCAAGATGAAGCTTTCGCACATTCCGCAAATATCATTCAATAATGTCCTTTACTATTGCACATGTGAAAATGATTTCTAGATACAACTGCCATTTATGAATTTTTCGGGCTTTAATTTTTGTAATATACCTCCATAATCCTTTACATAAATTATTATTATTAGTGAAATATCGAAAATGAGTGTCGTGTGCTACAAGCTTCAGTATACAAACATACATACATATAATAACATGACGCACGCATTAACAGGATCACTCTACGCGTGCCAGTTCATACTAAAATTGGTCATTTACAAATATATTTATACTCGTACGTGGGTCCAGGTACCAAATTAGTCACATTAAAGTGAACAAACGCATGTATACGCAGCAAAAGAGTACAAAGAAACAGTAAAAATGACCATAAATTAAACTGATTACATCGATTATGCCAACTGGCACACAAGCACAGACAAACCCACCTACATACATACATACATACATACATACACACATACACCACACACCCTCGTATGGAAACGTATTTGCCCAGGAATACACAGAAGAATTTCTACAAAAGAAGAATTATGTGGCATCATCGAAAAGAGGACTCCTCACTCACGCATTGTAACCCTCGAACGGGACCGATGACCTACATACATACATGTGTAAGCCCGAGGGAGGGGTGGGTAGGTAGCGTGCAGCCGGAAAGCATTATCTTTATTATTTCTGCAAATAGTGAAATAATGGATGCCTCAAATCGAAATGGGTGACCGACCGGGAAAGTGCAAATACGAGCGTTGCAACAGCAGCATCTGTCAGCTGCCCGGTTTGTCCAGGCCCATTACATGTCCCAATATATTTAAAACTCCGGCAGTCGGTATGTCCACCACCAAAACGCCACTGTGCCAAAGCGTTCATGCAACACAACGAGGTGTCCGCTATCTGTTGTGGCCTCATGTGTGTGTGTGTGTGCTCCTGTGTACTGCTGCGTGCTGTCCACTGCAGCATCGAAGCGTGCGTGAATCGGTGTCATAAAGCACCAGCGGCAGTAAAAATATCCAGCACCGCTCAGTAGCACAATGGCAGCAGCGCATATCTCAATGTGCGTGTGTGTGTGTGTTTACACGAAACTGTGTATGTGTGCATTTAGCGAGTATGAGCGTTCCTTCAATAAATACTTAAACAATTATGACTTTTGGTGCACTCGACAGTTCGTACATTCACTCGTACTCGCTCGCTTAACAATGCTCACCAAAAAATGTGCTAGGGTGTCGGAAAAGTCGGCTTTATGTCATAAATCAAATTGCCATCGCATTGGATTAATTTCTAGGAATTTGTCAGTTGGTTAGAAGTGATACCACATACACATTTTTTTTGTTTTTCAAAAGTATATAAACATCTGGAAGGTGAGCTGAGGATACTTTTTTCATCCAACTAATTATTTCTGAATGAATTTTTGCACCTAATTTTTTGTTACTCATTTATATTTAAATTTGCTTAGTAAACAAACCAGCTGCTGGTCAAATAATTTGCACCAAATTCGAAATAATAGTTGTGGCCATTTATATTTCAAGAATTGAAAATTTAAATACAGTTCGTTTTGTAACATCCGAACTTTTAGGAAAACAAAACAGTTCAATACAACTAAGCAGTTTTGTAGTCCGATGATTTTAGTATAATAAAGTGCAAGTTGTAAAAGGCTTAAAATTAATGCCAACAAAAACATTTTTTTTTTGGGTTACCATATTTAGCGGTGGTAAATTGTAATGACGTGAGTAAAATTAAGCGACGGAAATCACGTGACAGAAATGACTCGACACCAATTGTCGCAACAGAAATGATGCACACGTAAAACGTAATCGTCTTGTTTCTCGTCATATCTGAACTCACTGTACCATACCCGAAATCCATGTTCAGTTATGTTAGGTTATGTTATGTTGAGTTACGATACGTTACGTTTTGTTACATAAAGTTGCGTTACATTTTGTAATATGCAATGTCTCGTTATATTAATCATTGTTATGCTATGCTATGTTGTTCTATGTTTATCTTATATTTTGCTAATTTGATAATAACGATATGTTATGTCATTTGATGGTTTGTAATGGTAGCCGGAGAAGTAATTTTGCTGTGGTTGTACTTTGCGCGGCGTCGTTAATTGAAAAATTAAGATTATGAATGATAAGGAATTCTCAAGTATTTATTATTCTCCCCATACTTCAATTTATCTCACTTCACCGCCTCACATCAAAACTCATCACACACCCAAACTCACCACACCCAAAAACCCAACACTTAAACTCACCACACTTATATCCACTACACTTGAACTCACCACTCCTGAATTCACCTCACCTGAATACTTCTCATTCAACTCTTTTCACCTCACTTTACCGCATCCCACTTCCACTGACTTCATAGTTTCCTTATTTTATCTCAGATCCTCACATTTCGCATCACTTCTCCTAATCACTTAAAGCGCAGTATTAAAGAATAAAACTGATTTTTTATGTAAAAAAAAATCAGTTAGAATTTCCCAAATTTCATCAACTATATTTAAAATGTAGGCTTTACAATTAGGTTTTTTTATTTTACCGAATTAAAATAATTTTTGAAAATAAGGATATTAAAAAAACTAATTTTTATCTTAACTCGCCTCGATTTTTAAAATTGTGCAAACATTCGGTTTTGGATTGCCATATTTCAAACCAATTTCCTTAAATATTTTTCCTTTATTAAAATCGTCAGTTATTTTTAATTTATCACCCAAACAAAGTCATTTCCGAGATGAAGGTATTTTTAAATTATTCATAACTTTTAACTCTCAACTGATATTTGAGTAGAGAATAAATGGAATTCTACGTGAAAAAAGCTCGATATTAACCAAAACCACATTCAAACGCCAGGATTTGTAATATCTGTGGACTTTTAGAAAACCCGCTTAAGTCTATAAACCAAATTTGACAGGAGAGCGAAAAAACACATTTAACTGTTAACAAAACTTTTGTTAATACATATTAAAAAGAAATAGGACCATTACATAAAAGGGTCATGATTTCTTATGATTTTCCAGTTAACTATCTTCGACTAACCGCAACAGTTTTATTTTAAACCAAGTTTAAAGGAAATAAATGCTTCTTCCAAACTGATTTTAGAAAAAAATATCCGCTTATGTCAGATAAGAGCATTTACAAAAATCACCTGAGACGAAAAATTTCACAAAATTTTTAACCTATTACGACTTAAGTTCCTTTTTCAAACATTTTAATGACACTAACACAAACTTACACCGAGTTAAGTTCTTTCTCCAAAAGCAAAATAAAAAAAAGCGTCACATCAAGTTGACTTAAGACGGTTTTCTAAACGATAGTTAGAGGTTTATTTAGAATGTTTTTTCTCTTATCTATCTTATCTGACTTAAGTTGTTTTCGCAAATGCACTAGGAAAAAATATCGACTTAAGATGCTTTTTCAAAATTCATATCTCCGTCGCTAATCACGCTATCAGTACGCCGATAAGACAGAAATGACCGTTATGAAAATGTGCTTTTATGATAAGGAAATTGGAAAATTTACTTATCTCGACTTAAGCGGGTTTTCCAAAAGTCCACAGATATTGAGCTCTTCTAATTTCCAAAAACCGTTTATAGAGTGCCACTGTAATAGTTTTTGTTTTTAATATTCAGTAATATGTATTATCAGGATCGGGTATCGACTTTCTTTTCTTGGACATTGAATTTGTTGCGAACAGAATTAACTATCTTTATTGCTTGCATTTGTTTACAACAGTTATTTATTTTACGTGCATATGAGTCCTTCTCAGCTACCAGAGATATTTTTGTTGACAATCATCGAGTAGAAAAAAGGGTAGCGAATTATAATTTTCACCTTAAATTTACATTTGTATGAGTGTAAGTGAGTGTATGTACTATGTAGATGTGGAAATATTTGACTTTGATCAAATAACTCTCGAATCGGCACTTAATTGTGGTTCTTAAAAATTCGCTTTGTCGAATTGTTTACCCATATGATGGCGAATGTGAGGACCAACAATCGACAATAAATCGAATGCAAACAATACTCTTATATACATACATATATCTATGTTCATATGTATGTGTACGTAAAAGCGAACATTGCAAATAACCAATTTTGGAAAATAGTATTTTTCACAACTGGACTGCAGTGAGCTGCGCAATGCATACAAATATATCTGTTGAAATTTGAGAGGACAACCTAAGTCGAGATAAGTAAATTTTCCAAGTTTTTATCATAAAGATGAATTCCTAGCCCGGTACTTTCTGTCTTATCTCCTTTTTGATAGCACTTTTAGTTTAAGAGTTATAAAAAATGAAAATTAAGCTTAACTAGATTTTTTTAACTTTAGCATTTATAAAAACAACTTATGTCAGATAATATAAATATTCCAAAAATATTAAAAATTAAATTCCAACATCCGTTTGCCGAAAAAACTGAAGTCAAATTAAGGCAACTCATTATTCTCCAATATGCTTTTGACAAAGCAACCTTATTCAAATTAGGAGCTTCTGTCGAATGGGCGATATAAAAAATGAAGCACTTAAAAGGAATTCAGTTCTTTTTTAAATACAATTTTTGTTTAATTGTAATTTTGACAAAAGCACTTATTTAATATAAGTTGATTTTTTTGTTCAAATTCAGTTTGACAAAAGCTCTTAACTCGTATAAAAATAATTTAAAAATAAAACATTAGAGTTAAAATAAAAATTTTAATCGCCAAATTTGAGCTTGACATTGTTCCACAATATCATAATTTTACTTTCCTTAAAAAGCTCATACACAATTTTTTGTACACAAGCAAATCTGTTTTTTCGCTCTCCTGTAAAATTAAGATATTAGACTTAGGTTGCTTTGTCAAATGTCCACAGATATGTATGTATGTATATTCTGAACACTAGCTGCATCAGATGCTGCAGTCGAATAAAAATTTGAAGACGTGTTAATGGATCTATATAAAGGACCTAAGTTACATACAAATGATCAAACACAAGCACATTAGTTTGTGATAAAAAAAAAAATCATGTTAGTGTTTCGAACCAAAATAAAAATTTCATTAAGGGTTACAAAAAAAATTGCGCCGAAATTTAAGCCCTCAATTTTCATTTTTCAATTAAGAAATTTCATTAAAAAAAAACTGTCTGTTACTTAACTTTAGAAAAAATTTAATTTAACAAATAATAAAATTTTAGAAAATGCAGTTACTTAAAACATTAAATTTTAGTATAACAAAATGGAAGTTTGAACTGTCAACAAATTACCGCTGATTTTTACCATTTTTTTTTACGGACGCCCATTACCGACTGTTCCCACATAAAAAAATCACGGACAGTTCATTAAAAGAGCAAAGTTGCAGAGTAGCTTTCGTAAAAAAAATTGTCAAAAAACAACGGTTAATTGCAGCTACTTAAAATTGCATATTTTAGTACCAAAATTAAATGGGCTACCAAACTGCATACACAAACATTTTATTAGAAAATTTTTTTATAATAAAAAATAGCTGAGAAATTAAAAAAAAATATTTTTGTTTGCGAGCTGAACTGAAAGAGAAATGTCGCAATTTCTCCACAATTTTTTAATGACAGAGAAAACATTTTTTTAAAGAAAAAGTAGTTTTATTCTGCACACTCTAATGTATGTACATACATACAAACATACACATAAATTTCTGTTAGAGCGTACAAGCTTACTTCATTCGCTTGCATATGTATGTACATATGTGCCGAATTGCTAACGCATGCAGTCATAGAAACAACAACAAACTAACAAAAAAAAATACAACAAAGCAATCGTTGGTTGCAAGGACACGAATCCGTGCAAAGTCAATCGAAAAGTAAAGGAAAACGCTGAGACCAAAGCCAAGCAAGTGCCAAACAATGGCGTGAAATAAATAAATAAACCAACGCCTCAACCGTTCCTACACGCACGCACACACATACATACAAACAAAGTAAAGGAGTAGAGAGAGTGAAGCCAGCATTCATCGTTGATTGTGCCGCCGCCGCTGCACTACTACGCCGCCAATACACCAACGCTGGTTGCATTACTCGCTGTTCGTGTGGTTGTCTGACGCTGGTTTTGTCCTTTTTGTGGCTGCATTGAATTTGCATGCACCGAACACACACACACACATGCACGAATGTATGGATGTATGTACATATGTATGTATGTGTAAGATTTTTATTTACAAGTGTATGTTTTACAATTGGGTCACGCGTCAACAAAAACAATTCGTGTACATGCTGCATTTGAGGCAGGTGCACACACACACAAACATGTGGCAACATGGAATGTTCACGCAAACTTTGGCCCATAGTCACGCATTATTGCATTGATGAACGCGCTGGTATGCAGAAAGAACTGATGTATCTAGCTGTTAGTGCAATTCACACACACACACACACACACACACAGCCGCATGCATACATACATTCACCCATACACGCTGCACGTGTCCCACTTTCCATTTTTACGCTTGCCATTGATATCAGCAGGACACACACAGTGGTCCGAATTCGGCATCGGCGCGACTCCACACACACACCATTTGAAACTGGAGCATCCATCCCCTGCGGTGGTCCACATCTATTGCACCACTCTCATTTATATTGTCTATTTGTACATGAATTATTAATTTTTATCTTATTGCCAGGAGGGGAAAGTTTAATGTTATTTTTTTTTTTAAGTTTACTTGTTTTTTATTTGTCTTTTTGCTCAGCAGCACATTTGCGGATGCTTGTAGAAGAACGTATTTAAAATTGGCGAAATCGGACAATAACCACTACCACCTTACATCCATACATATACAGATATGTACATATATGGGTACGTTAATGGTGAAACTCTTAAAAATCCCCAAAAGTGGTATAACAAATTTTTTTTCACATAGTTGTTGGTTCCGCGCTTATTTAGCTTATTTGTACAAACTCTACCAGAACATCTAACATCAGTCACATCAAATCTCAATATGATTAAATGCGAAGACTACTCCGACGACGAGTATTCTTAACAACTCCGTCTTGGAAATCGGAAATATCACGGCTAATATGAAGGACTCAAGAACATTCGATTAATACCCGAAATTAAAAATGTACAATGCAATGTTGCTGAAAGTGGAAATATCTAGAAATTTTACCGTTGAACTTGGTCACTGAAGATAGAGCTCTGGTGCTGGCATAATTTAATCGAACTTCAAAAAATAGAAACTAATTGGCAAGTAATTCAACATTTTCCAAGCGCAAATTCATGCGTTTGAAATTTACGAAAGAGAATGCCGCAGAAGAGGCATAATCACTAAGTACTTCGTTTTAATATCGTATTGTCAGACAGCCCTGCTAGCACTGAAGTTCCACAAAATTACTGCGACGCAATTTTAAGATTGCTTCGGCATAGTAAATGATCTTTAAGTCAAAAATACAATTTTACTTGGTTGCGTACCAGGTCGTGATGGCAATGTGTTGGTGAACTGCAGGGCAACACGGGAAGTCAAGCCAAGCGATTTCAAGGCACTATCGCTCCTTTTTTTTGGGCTCATAAAATCACCTTTTAAGAGGTTTAAAAACAACTGAGTAGTAAAATTTGTTCAACACAAAGTGGTGTTGATATTCAGGACTAAGACAAGCCAAATGTTTGTTTTGCCTTTCAAAAGAGGTACTCTTGAACTTTTTGTTGGAATTAAACTTCACGAGGTAAGCTCGACACTTATGTTATTATCTTGCTCTTTCTGTAGAGAGAATATCGGCAGTGTCAAAACTCATCAGATGCCAAATTTAGACACTCAAGCCTCAATAAATGTCATCTCATCTCTTTATTGCTAATTTAATCCATTAAAAACACCCTGCCACTTGCTCGTCAGGATACAATCTCCCATTCAGTAAAGTCCTCTTTTCTGAGATCGGCTTGATGCCATTGACCCACTTCGGGTTTATTCTGCCAAGAATATTTTGTCACACCGGCTTCTTTTATCAAAGTATCTTCAAATTGGATTGTACGTCGCTGTGTTATTACTGTCCCATAAAAGTCTCATAATTAAGTTGGGTTGAATATATACAAGTATTTTCCTTAATGTTGGGACTAGTCAGTCGAACCCACTCTCGTTTTATTTACTGGTTGTATTCGAAGACTGAAGCAGGAATGTATTATTATATTTAAAGTGTTTTTTTTTTTTTTTTGAAGAAAAATAAATTAAAATTTATAGAGACTAATCAATACTATGTTTTATTTTTTAAATTTGATACCAGTTTTACTGACCGCTGCACTTGTTTAGTTTCCAAAATCACTGTGCAACAGAGCTCTCGGTTGCATCATTGACGCGTTGTTGCGGTTGTTGCACTCGATATGCTCTACTGGAGTTGGATGAGTTTAACACACCATCTGTGTTGATTTATACGCCACATGTTGATATACAACAGCGTATGTGCATACATACTTACATCGTTAAGAGTATGTACTATGTGTGTTTATGGGAAAGTGAAGAGTGTATGAATACACCCACTGCTTCGCAAACAACTCAGTCAATTGCAGATGCAAGTAGTAAATTTGGTGTTGTCGTTTTGCTCTTTGGTTTGCAGGCAGCTGTATTTAACTTTTAATTTTGCCAAAGTTGATAGGCCATCCTACCAAAGGAATCATATAAAATTCATCTCCAGATGTATGTACGGAAGTATTTCATTAATGTGTTACACATCTCAATGTGTGTCCTGAATATATACTCGTATTTAGTTCTTGTTGTTTATTGTAAAATTCGAAATCTTCTCATAAAGGCAAACGTTTACCTTAAACGGACACATACATTTGAAATTGTTTAATAGCAGTACGTTGAAATTGTCATCGAACAACGGAACAAATGTAATACCAACTCTTGGTCCCAGTTCATTTTTAATAGATGGAATATTGAAAAAAAATTCTTTTCAAATGTAATATTTTTTCATAGTTTTGGTATTCATTAGCTTTCATATGAAAGAAACTGAAAACGATAAAGCCTTACAAATAAATGTATACATATTTAAAATTTAAAGTAAACGCAGATTATAATTTTAGTAGAAGCTTTTTTAAGTTAATTTAGTGCAGAAGGAATCTGTTTGGACAGTCGACAGAGAGGCTCAAATGCATTGAACTAAAGATAAAAATAAGTTTTTGAAGTTTAAAGCTTCCGAGCTTTTTATTGTCGTTGGCATATATTTATGCTTTTGATGTAAATGCTTCGACTTTCGCTTTTTTCTTAAGGAAATCTATGCTTACCTCTCTCCACAAATGCTGCGTAATGATGCGGTACGCGATATATTTTCAATCTAATATATCACTTTTAAGGAAAGCTTCTCCAAAAATTTAGGTGTTTTTATTTACTGATCGATGATGGAGGTTGGATTTAGTTCGCATGACTTTTTAAACTTTCTTGGCCATTAGGATTTCCGCCAACGACTTCAAGTTGAGTTTCTTCAATTTGCTGTTTTTAGGCCAACAAGGCTCTTTGATGTCAGACCAATAAGATCCGAAAAAGTTAATTATCTAATTAATACTGTAAAAAAGTTTTTTCCTGGATTTCATGTTTCATGTGTGGCGATAGCCCTCATAGCCCAGTAAGTCATAAAAAATACTTTTGCGAAATCTAATAAGAGAATTTTGAAATTTTATACTAGACACAGCCAAAAGGCGAACAAATCACGCCAATATAGTTTTTTTTTTTCAGAGTAAATTCCATGTCTTTCTCCTCTACATGATATTTGGCGAGATATAAGCAGAAGTTTATCAAAGGAAAAACAATATAAAATTTAATTATCGATTAGTCTGAAGTCATCACGCCAAAAAAAAAAACTAAAAAAATTCCATAGGGCACCTAAAGTAAACACCAACAGCTTTTGATTCAAATGATCAGGGATTGCGTTCTTATTTCGAATATGTACGAAAAAACTTTTTAATTGACTATGGATGTTACTAATATTCCACTCAGATATCCTAATACGTCTAGAATCAAGAATATTCTTCGCCGCTTAGAGCGGAGTGATTGTAGAACTGGATTGGATTCAAAGGGGAATGAAGGCATTATGTTGCATATAAAGAGATTGTATCTGCTGAAGATATTTGAAAACGAGGCTGGTATTGTTCGCAAATGATTTTGAATTGTCTAACTTCTATTTGAGCTGAATATATAGAAAATCATGCCGAGAGAAAAACCTTCATGTTGTGTTGATATATACAACGAACATGGAGTTTTTGCTGGTTATCGAACATCGAAGATCGAATGTCAAATTCGTGTTATGAGCTGTGCAACCCTGCCGAAATTTTCGCTGAGCATCGAATCTTGAGTCGAACAAAATTTTCCTTTCGACAGCAAAGCGAAGCGTTTGAAATTTTGTGAAAATGTAAGTTTTTGGAGCTTATTTATTGCTTTATGGTAAAAAATTAATAATATGATATTATTTTTGTTAATTGTATGCAGGTCGAAAGTCGTGAGTACCAAACAGCAGTTAGAAAGACTAGTTGCATTGATGGAAGAAAATCCACAATTTGCTAAAGGGATTTGCACAAAAGTACAGGCGGCAGAAGTACAGGCTGTGCAAGCCCAAGCACGTTTTCATTCCCTATACTAAGCTGATACGAACCCTGAGCACAAAATCGTAAAGTTGTTGCCAATTTTAGTATTTATATTGGGAATAGATTTCGCTCAGATGCATCGCTGCAGCAGCTCTTCGGTAGTGGACAGCAAGTCCACAAACGCCCCTTTGGATAAACGGAAGTTTTTTGTTAATCTGCAAACAAAACTTCTTAAATGTTGAACATGCCGAAACCTCTAAGAAATAGCATTAAACTTACGTAGTAGAATCCATTTCCAAAGGGTTGGAAGCGTCCCTTAGCTTCTTCCTATTTCTGGCTAATTCCAGCAAACTTTCATCCTCCTCTGAAAAATCGTCAAACCACAACTAAGGCGTAGTCACAAATGGAAATTCGGTCGATCTGAATTTTCGATCGCTGTCGAAGATCGAATGCAGCTCATAATAGGGACCTATATTCTAGTCATATTGATTATGATGGCTTGAATTCTTTGCGAATCACCTAAAATTCGGATCCTTAAATTTGCAAAATAAATAGAATGAAGTTCAAAAAACGACATTTGATAATACTCAAATCAGATTTTTTCGATTGCCAGGAAAATGGACTATGTAAATATACAATACCTTACAGGTAAGACGTAAAGCTGTAGTGGAGAAGTGCTCCGCACCACAAAATATTGCGTAGCAACGTCTGTGTGTCGACGACAAGCACTTCAGCACAGAGAAATATATTGTTCTTATCAAGACGAAAAAAATTGAATCAAAAAACGAAAATATGTAAGTATGTACATATTTATTTATTTTCATTTCTATTTTTGTATAAAATTTTTTTTTAGGAAAACAGTGAAAGCATGGTTTTAAATGTGAAAAGTAAATGTTTGCCTTATAAATTAATCATGATGCAATAATGAGAGGTGTTGTACGTTGGCAACTTTTCGCTCTAAAGCAGCCATGTTGAACGCTCTTAGAAACTGTTTTGTTCCTTTGCCGAATTTGATTAGCAGTTTTGTAAAAAAAAAATGTTTAATTGTAGCAGAAAATTAAGTTTTTTATGTGGCACTTATAATACGTATTTATTATCGATTGTTTTGACATTTTGCATAATTTTTCTTATTTGTTGCTAATTGGTTTTCTAAATGCGAGAATTTGAATAGTTTTTTTTGTTAAAATTACCAAGTATTTGTATAATGAAACATTATTTGTTAAATTATTAAGTGAAATAGAACTTTGGGGTTCATTTCGGAAGACAGAATAAACAATTTCATTGGCATTTCCAATACAATATTTTATTGGCAAGAGAAAAAATAGCAAGTAGTTCATGTTATCTTTAGGCTCTGAATATATCCTCTATATCGTTCGATAATCTGCTCAAAATCATCACCTTAAAAAAAACTTCCATTTCTCAAAAGCCGCTTTCAACCGACTCGATCGTCTCATCAACGTCAATTTTTCGTTTTCTCGGCTCGCCTTTTTAACAAGCTAATTTTATATTCAATACAACCTATGGATGTTGTATTCAAATGACTATAAAAACTACATTTATGCTTTTTCAGTTATCAATTAGATTTTTTTTTTCTAAAATTCCCAACTTCAATTCTTTTATGCTTTTTAAGCATTGAGAATTACCTTCAGTTTCGTCATGAAACAGTGATTGGAACTAAACTAAATTAATGTGGAAAGGCCAGTGAGGTTTTACTTTTCCGAAAAAAAGTTAATCGCTGGATAAACATTGTTATGCTGCTGTTACTGTTTGAATGCATTTGCATCTCATTTTAAAATTTTACATTACTTTCTAAAGAATAATCATTATCGAAGAAATTTTTCTCTTTAAATTTTGGCATCCAAAAACACTAAACATTCGCACTTTTCGCAGGTTTAACCAGCAATTTAAATACAAATTATACTTTTTTTTGTCAGTTTTCATAAAAAATCCATAATATTCCAATCATGTTGGTTAAATTTTATGTAAATATCTTTACTAATTTGTACTTTTTCCTAATAACGGCCTTCTTTTCTTCCCGTTTCTCTAATACCTCCTAAATACAACGTTGAGCTAAGTGCGCTCAAACTAGCGCTGTCACAACGTACAACACCTTGCATTATTCCATCATGTAAATTAATATAACATCAAACGCTTTAATATTTACTATTTTAATTTCAGACAAATTTCCTACACATTGTAAGTAAAGCCGCAGTTTTCAAATGAAAAGCGAACTTTTAAGCGACCACACACGAAATCAGCCTTCTGTTTAACATAAACTATTTAGAAATTGTATTTCTTTCATTTCACCACTTTTCGAAACATAAAATCTAAAATTGTCTAAAACTCAAATCAAAGTAAATATTTATACCAATCGATGCTTGCGAAGCCATCACAAGTAATGCCAACAATTTCTGACAACTACTTTTTTTTAGCAGTTTAATGCATCTCTTCCTCTATTCACCATTTCCTTAGTATGCGCACACATCCGTCCGTTCCACCTGGGTGTATTTTTATTAAATTTTGTCCTAATTCCATGCCGGCAAACAAACGGATAATAGATGAGTTTATATTTTCCACATGGCTTGTGCAATAACATAGAAAATGTGTTGAAATTGGTTCTTCCATCAACAGTTCGCACAGGACAGCAAATATCAGCAAGGTCATCCATCCATCCAACTATTCACTCAACATGTAAATGTAATATAAATGCATGTTCGTACATATACATATGTATGTGTGTGTGTGTGTGTGCGTATATGTGTATCTGCGTACAATAGTCCAGTAGTCCATAGTACTAGCAAAGTACTCGCATTTACATTCGAATTTGCACAAAATAAAAGAGCAGACTTACCTATTCCTACAACAAAATATTGTGCACTAAAATGCAAATGAAAATATAAGCAATTTACGATGTAAAATTCTTTGCGCCGAAAAATAAGGAATGTCCTTTGCTAGTAATTTCGATTCAAAATTTTATAAAATAACCACACACACATATATTAAAAAGAAGACGACGCACACAAAAAAGCTTTTGAAGTATAAGCTTGCTAGGTTCTAAATATGTTGTTGGTATGTATGTGTGTTTTGATTTGTTTGTTTGAGTGTGAATGTGTCATTCGTTTGCTTTTCATTTATAGTTAATTCCGTTACTAAATCAAAATTAATTCTCAGCGCTTCAACGAACCAAATGTTTGTGTGTCGTAATTTCATGTGTGTGTTTGTATGCGCCCAGCAGGATGTCGCGCTGTTTTGCAGAAAATCCTTAGAGTTGTAGTTTGTTTAAAACCAGATTAACTGCCAGATCTCATGCGACTTGTTATCAGTGACAACTAAATGAAAGATAATACTGTTTTAATTTCTTACAACATCAGAATTCCTTCGCCTTTCGATTAGTCTTCCAGGTGTTTAATCTTACCCAAATTTCTAAAAAATAATTTTTAGGACAATGATGGAGGCTTTGATGATTGAAAAATAAATAGAAATTAAGTTAGTTTCTCTAAAAGTTTGTTTGCAGCGAGCGGCGAATAATCTTCTAGAAGAGTTGTAGACTTATATACTTTTTTTTGTGGATTTATTGCTGATTGTAAATCTCTATCGTGCTGGTCACGCAGTCTTAGCTGTTGGAGGTTTGTACTTTTATTTGAAAATGTTGTTTTTTTGTACAACAGATTTAAAAAAAATTTTTATTTTATTTTCAATGGAAGACACTCTTAATGGTTGATAAAACGAAGACATGAATATGTTCTTCAAAACTAGCTTAGTCAAATTTTTATCCAGCAAAAAAATTCCATAAATTCATTTTCTATCAAAGGTCGAGAAAGTTGATAAGCCAGCAAGTTCTTAGAATGGTTGTAACATCCGTTCCATAAGACTTTAGGTATTTAAGAAAGGACCGTCCCTTTAGGGCATTACACATTTATAAAACCCGCTTACAGAAGAGTTTTCTGCGTTCGTCTTCGCTTTACGCCTGCTTGGTATTGGTGCTAATATATTTATGTACTTTGACACATCAGTTTGCGTAACTTTGCTTTCTTGTTTGTGGCTTATTTGATTTTGCTATCTGATTTTTCTCTGACATTTTTTCTGAAGAACCCATCAGTTATTTCACAAAATGCCCTTTTCGAGTAATTATTTTGTATGCTGCAATTCAAATACCCATTGCCCGAAGATTTTGATGTTCTTTTCTTAAACAAGTTATCATTGGAAGTATACAATTTTAAATCTTAGTCAAGCCATTAACGATTAATATGCTCTGTTACTAATCTTCGTAAGTTTTATTAACGTTGTTGTTAATGAATCTGCAGTTAATTTTATAAATGGATGGAGTTCTGAATAAGCTTGATATACAAACTAATTTGGAATATATCCAAAATTATCATCCACCATATTGAATGCATTATTTTTAATTTTTAACAAATGATTATAGATTCGTCATAAGCGTCTTAAAGAACTATTGGATTTTAGATTTCATAATAACCTTAACATTTTGTAAAAATCTATCCATCTTATTGCGTATGACTATTTCATTTCGTCATCGGCCAACGTTTAAAAAAGTTCTAGAAAATCGGCAAAATACGCCCTTACTTTCCGTTAAAATGCAATATTTTCATGCTTAATTTTGTCGGGGAGTGTAATTAGTGACCCCAAAACTTCCAGATATGAAAACACATTTCAATTTTTTATTGCGTTTTAAAATTTAATAGCTGATCAAAAAGATTCGAACACACTGCGACCGTCATTTAGGTTCCGCCATTTTACATTTTCAAAATATTTTATCGTTTTTGTAAAAAAACAACGACGCCGAAAATTTCTACAATGCTTTTTCAATGCATTCACTCACATATTGCTTGTTATTTTTAAAAATAACATTTTCCTTGACACATCACGATTTAGTTAATCCCGGATTCGAGTTAAATTACACAGTAACCATTTTTCAGTTCATTGATTGCCAACTCAATTCTGAGAACTGTATGTGAAATTAGACCCAAAAATAATAATTTCGGCATCATTCGTTTTGTCTTCTTACCTGTAAAAATTTCAAAAATTTGCTCGACATATGCACAACATTCATACCTTTACTCAATTGCGAATAAAAGCGAAACTTTGCGAAAAAGTAACTCGACTTGAAACTTATTTCCGTTTTGTATTTTATATGAATTAAAAAAAAAAAAAAAAATTGTTTTCTTCATGCGCTTATTTTTAACTTGGAAACTGTTGCTTGTATAGGAAAACAATATATGAACAGATTAAGGGAATTTTAATTCTAAATTTTTTTAAATTTATTTCAACTAAATCGGGCTAGTGGCTGTCGAGCTATGTCAAACAACAGGGCCTAAAACGTGATAAATTCCCCTATACGATAGTACTAACTTCAAATCGATATTAAAAATATTTTGGCAGGTAAGAAGACAAAACGAATGATGCAGAAATTATTCTTTTTGGGTCTAATTTCACATACAGTTCTCAGAATTGAGTTGGCAAATCATGTGTTGTACTGTTTTAGTGATTGCATCATATAGAAAACTCGATGGCTGGCTACATATTTCAGACAGCTTTAAAGAACTGTTTTTTTGTTTTTGACTGTAGCCTACCGTGCGGCCGCCGGGAATTGGGTCTGTATACGAGTACAATACATACATACATATGTTTCTAAAACAATTTTCTCTCTAAACTCAGCCACAGCATTCGAGTACCATTTGATTTACAAATTTTTCAATGTAAACATAAACATAAGTTCTTTCTAATATCTATCGGTCACTATTTGACAATCAATTGCAAATCCCTGAGCGCATTATTTCTCAACCATAATGTCTTCCATTATATCAGATTTTCCCAGCAGGGTTTGAGTTAGCAGATGGATTGTACTTTCGTACTATTAATGCAACGTCACCTTTCACGCTGTCAGTTATTTGCCATTGCACTTGTTTTAAACTCATTTTTCGAGCTTCTCCTACAAGTACGCTCATGTGTGTGTGTGGGGATGTGAGCAGCGCAGAGAGAGTGAAGTTTTACTGCTTGCATTTACAATACAAATGTACATACATACATATGTATATTGAAAAATATAAATACAAACCTTAACACCCACGTTCTTTACGTCTGTCTATATTTGCATTGCAAAATATTTTTTAGCTACATATTTTTCGAAACTTAATATTATGTGGTAAATATTTTCTATCTATATCTATGTAGATATGTAATATGTGAATGTTATGGCATTTTTCACAGTTTCAGTCATGTTTAGAAGGAAAAGGGATACGGTTTAATGTAATTGGCAGTAAAGGATAAAGTCAAAATGAAATGGAATATGTATTTCCAGTCTCTCATTCCCGTACTCCCTGCTGTTTCACCGGGCGCACCATTAAAGTGCATTAAAGCAAAAATACTCATGCAATTATTAAATTTATGCCTTGGCTATATGTGCATATGCATAGAATTTTTAATTAACATAAGTAAAATTTTTCTACGTTTCTGAATATGTAAGTGCACTGTGGCAGTTGTGCCAACAGGATAATACATAAGTAAATACTAGCACGATGTGGGGAGAGGAACAGCCAAGCATAATTTTGTTTGAAAGAGTTTGAAGCTAAAATATTTTTTTAACTGCGATTAAAGATACTAAATATTTGGGCGTTTTGTAAATAAAAAAAAATTTTAAATATAAATATGTATGTAAGTAGATATTCACTTTTTTTACAAAGGAATTACTGGCTTATCGATGCAGCAAAGATTTGTACTAAGAGCACGACAAATCGTTTTATTCAAATTCTATAAAAATATCGGATAATTGTCGAATGCTGAAGTATAAGAAATAGTTCGGGGTAGATTCGGAGAATTTTTCAAATACGAAAATAATAAAAGAAGAAAAAAACATTTACATTAACGGTTGCTTCCTCTTTTCTAAGAATATCGTTTTTTCACACATTTCATTGTACAACTTAATCGTATTTTTCATTCTAAAACAAAAGTGATATTTACCCAAGTTTCGAGCGTATTATTAAACTGGAAAAATTCAATAGATTTTCATATAAATGTCACATACTTTCCTACAATTTAAAGATTTTTTTTGTGATTTTATAGTTTTTTTTTAGTTTTGCGCATATTTTTTTTTCATATAAGCAGTTGCAAAATGAGCGCTAATTTGTAGCCAATACACCTTTACAAAGTTATAATATATTGGAATGGGATAAGAAACAGCATACCCAAAAACAGAATTCTTACAATACTTTGAATAAAATTTGTTTAATTTTTAGTGATTTATTTATTAGGTAATTGAAGAATAATATTAATTGAAAAAATAAATAAAAAAAATATCGGCATAATAATGGCAAGGATAACATTAAATGTAATTTAAAAAAGTATGCCAATTCATCTGTGCTCTTTTAAATAAGCCTAAGTGCCTTTCTCGGGCTTAACTTTGCATGAATAATATTTTTAAGCATATTTCTAAAATTAAAAGTTTACCTGAAACTCTTCCTACAGTTTATTTATTGTTAAAATATTGTTTGGGAATCCAATGAATTACTGCTTCAAACAGAAAACTTGAGTAGACAAGCACCAAAACATAAGAATTTCCAGAGCTTGTCAACTGCTTTGTAGAATTACAGCGCCGTCGCCAGGATTGACTCATTAGGGGTGCTCAAACTTTGTACAGCAGGGCTTTATGTTTACAAAAAAAAAAATATAAAATTACCTTCTTAAGAAAACTTTATTCTGTCAAGTAATATAATATATATATATAAGCAATGTATAGCATTTTGAAACATAAAACATTTAAAACAGTTGAATTCACGCCTAATGTAATCTAAATGTATTAGTTCTAATCTTCATTTCTCGAAAGCCAAAAAAGATAAGTTTCGGAGACGTTGACATGCGATTGACAATATCGCTACGCTCTAATGCAGAAAACGCACATTCGTTAATTGATGTTCTGTTACTAAATATTTCGCAAGCTTCAAACAGACGGAACGTGTTGACAAATGCATTTTTATATGGGAATAAAATCTTTAAAAAATCTTAACGCTGTTTCCATGTGTTTTCTGGTTTGTCTCTTTCCTTTTCCAGCAATTTCAATACCACATGGGACTCTGCCTCAATCCTGTTTTCCCATAATGGTTTCAAGATCTTGTGCTCTGGACAGTCCAGGGGGTGTTTAGCCCTTCCTCGCGCCCACCTAGCTACGGCCAAACCAAACCAAATAAGATTATTAGTATTTGGCTCTGCCAGAATGACTCCGCCGCCGGCATCAAATCGTACCCTCTAAATTGTCTGTATTTGAATTTACTGTTTTTATTTTAAAATTATATTACAAAATGTACCCTGAGATGGATAGATTACAAGGAGAAATGCACTGCGGCCATTGGGTTTATTATATCATCGATAAACTTTTCACAATACCTCAGCCACCCCCGAACGAGGATCCTATGGGTGAACTCGTATTCTACGAATATAATCGTAAGCTATGAGTAGGTATCCCTTGTCCTGTGCCACCTTGACTTCGATGCTTTAGCAATCCCAACTACTTTGATAAAATTAAATATCTTCATCTTTGTGACTATCAAACGAAGTGTTCAATGTAAATATTGGGTTAATATTTTGTGGTTTACTAGTTGTATACAAAAATTAAGTTAAAAATAGCGACGTGTGAGTTCAGCCTTATGTCACAATAAGGCTTACGAGCCTGGGGAAACTCCAACCTGGCGTTCTATATAAAAAAAAATTCTTCACATTATAACTAATAACTCATACAGATGACACGTTGATTGAAATGCGTAAAATAAAAGTATGTACTACCTATTTATAACGTATATTGGTGCAATATATTATAAGTTAAAAGCAAATGGGTCATAGAAATATTATAGTATACAGCTCCCATGTTAACTATTGTTTAGATATCGAACTATAACTCCTATGTTCAATCAGCTTAACGGTCTTATACCATTCTTCCATTCATTAAAGGTAAGAAGCCTTTGTCATAGCCGAAGACAGCCATGGTTTTACTTGTTTATATATTTTTTATGTATTAATACTTTTATTAATTTCAATCACATAAAACTGACCGAAACACAAAAGTACTATTCACGAAATCTGCAATACTGCGATCTGCTAAGGTTCAATTTAAACCAGGTTTTGGGTTGCTGTCTGCCAATGTATTACTCGAAAATTGGCGACTATAACAAAAAGACAGACTTCACCGCAAGAATTTGCTCTAAAAGCGAATTTCTAAATCGTTTGTATTAAACCCCGATACTTTTAAATATATAAATACGTCTTTAATTGTGAATACGGAACTATTTCGTTTATATTAAACCTAAAAAAACTACCTTTCAAATTAAGATTAGCCACTAAACATTAATACGTGTACGGAGGTGCTACCAAAAAGATCAAAATGCTAGAAGAACACAACGCAGCAAATCAAAGATGAGACCCTCTGCGTACCACTAAAACTATCTTTGTCCTGTCGCTGTCTAGGTCATGTCGTTCGAATGGATGAAAGCATTCGACGTGGTACAGGCTGGTGGTAGCAAAGTAAACGGGAGGCCTCCTTTGCGTTTGAAAGGTCAAGCGGTAGTGGGCTTTGGTACCCTTGGTATTTCCAATTGATGCCAGTTAGCGAAAGAAATAAATAATTGCCGTACTATGGTGAGCTTCGGCAAAACTTCCGAGTTGGTTATATAACAAGTTAAAAAACAAAGAATCATGCAAGCGATGAGTAGGGGTGTACTTTTAAGAAATTGAACTATTTCAGCTCAAATTCATACACCGTTTTTAAATATAAAAAGTTGTTATGCTAAAAATATCAATTGATTTTATGTTTCCGACAATGAAAGAACGGCACATAAACACACCCATTTAAATTAAGCGTGTATTTCTGCTAAATAAGGATAAGGGGCTGTCATAATATGACCTGACTATGACGAATGCGAGTTATTCAAGTACGACGGAGAGGAGTAAGTTAAGTGTATGCACGAGCTCATTTCTAGAATATGCGTCATAGGCTGTCATAGAAAACCTAAAATTAACAAACAAATTAAAAGCAACCTACATAGCAGTCATGACATCGCAATAAAGTCAATATTTGCTTGCTTTAAGATCATTTACAAATAACATTAATATTAACCCGCCTTATTTATAGCACTGTTGCTTGAAAATAAATAAAAAAATCTTAGTATCTACATACTTACATATGTATTTATTCTCTAACGTATGAGTTAATCTGATTAAAAATCAGCGATATTGCCATGTAAATTTTCTAGTGGTAGCTTTGTAAATATTTGCGTGCATAGTTCCGTAAGAAAAAAAATCCCTTTAATAGCACATTTTTATTTTTAATTTTTGCGATATCCTTGAGAACATTGCAAATATTGTCGCGCTAACATCCACCTTCACCATCAAGGACTCCACCTTTGACACCTTCGTTCACACTGTGTTATCACGTTACTTGTTACGGACGTTATTTTCGCCAATTTCGCCTCACTTGCTTCCGTTTCCTTAGTGAACGACAAACAGGATGTTGTACTTTTTTTGCACTGATGTTGGACGAGTACATTATGAAGCAGTAATAAATACCATACCCCATCCCTTCGGCAGTAGAGCAAAAGAAAGCGTCAATTTAACTAGAATACATTGGCATGCAAGCAGGGAATAATAAGGATATAATGCGAACAAACACATATGTACATACATACGAGTACATAGCAGATTATTAGCTGTGTACATACAGGCAAATATAATATGGAGATGTAGATATGTAAGTGTGTAATGGCGCTAAGATTCATTGTTGGTATGACTACAGTATACCATTTGCTCCCTGCAGGTAAGAATATGAAATTTTCCATTAAATTCCTAGAAGTAAAAGTTATAAATTCTCTCGATTTCTTGACATAAAATAAGTTATGGGAATTTCTTCTCCTTATTTTATGGCACTACAAGCGTGTGTCCATTTAGGCCGAGACCAAAAAAACTACGCCGGCTCCCTCTCTCCTTCGCACACAAAGTGAGTACTGGTCCTTCTGCACTTGGTCCTTCCAGTGTGTTCGTGGGCGCCCCTGCCTTCGTTTCCCACTAATGGGTGCCGATTCGAGGGATTTTTACGAACAAGATGGCCAAGCCATCGAAGTCGTTGAATTTTTATGCGCGTGCTTATGTCAGTCAATGTTCTTACGTACCCGTCGTTCCCCGTCGGCCATAAATCATGCGAAGAACATGTCTTCTGAAAGCCCCCAAAGTCTTCTAATCGCTGATCGACATCGTCCATGTTTATCCGCTAAGAAGTTACAAGTCGTAATGTAAAACATCTCGTTTGGAGCTAAATGTTGTGCTCATCGTCACTCTACATAGCCGTATAAGTTTTGCGGGAAACCCACATTTAGACATGGCTTCGTATAGAGAGATTCTTTCTATTCGTGCTATCAAATGTGGATTTGGGCTTCAGTCGATCTGACCTTATATGCGATATTTAGAAGGCATATTCCGAGGTAGTTGGCACAAAACGCAGGCTGACCCTTATGGATTGGGCAAATTACATTGAGACTCGAATCTTCTGTCATGTACTCGTTTGACTTAATTTAACGTGCTGCCTACCAGCTCTTCGCCGACGCCTTTGAACAGCTCCACCGGTATACCGTCTGTCTGTCTTAAGGTTTAAAAAATGTATGAAACCATATCAACCAAGTTAATCCATTGGTGACAAAAATATTACTACTAGTGTTCTTTTACTTCATTTGGGATCTTGACCTTTGGGTAAATTAAGCTTTATGTAGGAGATGAGCTTGTAAAGTAGGGTATAAACAAGTGAATTATTTCCGAAAGAAACGCATGTCTTTTGACAAGAAGAAATAAAACATAAATTCATTCAACAGACAGATGGTTCTAGCTATAGCAGGCGTCGAAAAAAAGTCTGGTTGCTTAAATTCCTGACCCGGATTTTCTTATAAAAGTGCAGTTCTTTAAAAATGCACACCGCTGCAATAACATTTTCACACTTTGTTTTAAAACAAGCACGAATTTTTTCAAGAAAAAACATTTAATTTATGACAAAGAGGTAGCCCCATTTCCTATCTTATTTGCAGCAGAATCTATGTGTAGTTTTTGAGCGATCGCTTCATCAACGGCGGTCTCTCCACAAACAAAATTTTAACATAAAAACTGAAGAGCACTTCAAATCGATCAAAGCTGGAAATATAAAAAATGAGAGGTAATAAAGTTTTCAATCTCTCAATATTAATTATATTTAAAATATAATTAGTCATTTTCGAGAAATATACAAAGATTTAAAAACATATTTTTTTTCGAAAAATTAGACAAATTTTATATTGCGGTTTCATCATCATATTATGGCTGACTACTACTGGGTGATGTATGGAAATTGCAAAATACATATTTTAAAAATTTGTATTTTTATTCTAGTGCGAATAGCTTTCACTTTTTTATCTGTGTTTTTTCCCGTTTCCATTTAAGTGTTATTAATGTATCCCTCGTTAATATGTTAGTTTTGAAAAAATGGTTGCAAAAACAATTTTTGAGAATTGTTTTTTTATATTTTCATCAAATTGAAAATTTTACCACACATACACATGTACTATGTATAAGTAAAAAACCTTTTTTTTTCGAATCTTTGAAAATATCACACAAAAATGTTATTTATTATGAACCACGATTAATTCACAAAAATTAAAATTTAATTGCGGGTTTTATAGATATAAAAAAATATTTTTTTTTATCAAAGAGTGTTGCGTTTCGATATTTCGAATATCTCGGCGACAAAAACTTTCTCTTAAATTATGTATTTTTATTATTCAACTTATCTCTCAGAAAAATATAGGAAACACGACGCGGAGCGCTGGTAATCTATGTATCTACCCTACTTATATATGTTTCTATATAAACTACTTGCTAGGGTTAATACTTCTCACTTCATGTCCCTTTTAAGCTGTAATCATAGTGATCGAAAATAGCAGAGAATTTCGGAAATGCGCTTTGCTCTTATTGCTTAGATAAATCCAAATATTCATTTAAAATACCGAATATAAAATATAACTACGGATTATTCAGACTCCATACGAATTTCTTTTAATTTATATTACAGAAGCTGCATATTTTCGTTATGAGTTTTCGATTTCCTATTGGCCATTTAGTAACTTATATATACGAGTATATACAAAAGTAGTATAATATAAAGCTCTCGTGTGTAATAGAAGAAGATGGACCGAAAACTGTTAGCAGACGGTAATAGTATACTCCTTTTGCTTTGTTTGCAATATTGAACAGTTTTTTCTAATAATGTTTCCGTTTACAATATTGCAAAATTGTCTAACAACTTGCGAAGCTTTACAATGCAACAAGCGCTGAGCAATGATGGTGCGAGGACAACGAGAGGAAAGCTAAGCAATTGACTCGACTTGTTATCTTCAATTGTGTTTGTATTCATGGAAATTCATATACATACATACATACATGCATAGATATTTCGAACAGAAAATAGAAACAATTGCAGATGCGCGTGTATACTTATTTGGTATGAAACTAGTTCATAAACTTATTTGGAATATAAACTAAAAATCACGTGTACTTACATATTTACGAGTTGTATACTACGAGGTACTAAATAAGAAATTTCATAAAGTAATGCAGAGGTATACTTTTCAATAATCGAATATTTCTAACTAATTTGGTCCTTTTAATTTGCAATACTCGCTCAAAAGCTTCGAAGAAGGTTTGTTCGCTTCTAAACTACGGACTGATGGCCACATTCGAGCATTGGAGGTATGGAGTAAGAAGATATACATATACAGTTAGCAAAAAAACAACTTGTACACTTATTGAACTAAAATAAAATTAAACACAGAAATTAAATTAGAAAGAGTATATAATTTTTATTTAACATAAATTCAGGCTTACAAGCAATATTTTAATTTAAATAAAAATCCTTTTCGATTTTGAATATTTTTATGTTAAAAAAATAACAATAACAAAAACATGCTAAAATTCATATGCAAAAAAAATACTTGTACAGAACAAAAAAAAACTTAATGTAACTATAAAAAAGTAAAATTTTTGTGCTTTTAGTATTTTGTATGGTGCCCTTTAGCTTCTTTAACAGCTAAGAGTCTTCTTGGCATCGAATGTACCAGATTTTGTGTTACATCTTGAGCAATAGAACTCCATATATCCTTAAGAGCGTTTTTTAAGGTTTCTTTGCCAGATATGTGGTAATCTTTTAATTTCGTTTTCATGTAAGCCCACAAGTGCTCAATCTGATTTAAATCTGGGCTCTGGGGAGGATGAGGCAACACTTTTTTGGTGTTATAAAACAACCATTCTCTTACAATGACAGCTGAGTGCTTTGGGTCATTGTCTTGCGTAAACACAAATCCATCCCCTAAGCCCATTTTTTGAGCGGATTGGGGCAAATTATTTTTTAGAATATTTAAATAATTCGTTTTATTCATTATACCCTCGATGAAAACAAGATTACCTACCCCATTAGCACTCATACAGCCCCAAACCATAATATTTCCCCCACCGTGCTTAACCGTATGTGTAATGTTACGAGGATTTAGTGCATGTCCCTTCTTTCTCCATACAGATTTGCGTCCATCACTTCCAAATATATTAAATTTAGATTCATCCGTGAAGATTACATTTTCCCAAAACGAATTATCCTTGTGTAAGTACTCCTTTGCGTACACTAAGCGTTTTTTAATATTTGCTTTAGAGAGGAGAGGCTTCTTCCGAACTGCATACGCCTTCAAATCCTGGGAATGGAGGAAGTTTCTTACTGTCTGTGGAGTGACGTCAACTATTTTTGCATTTTTCAGATCATTTGCGATTTTGATTGCGGAAATTTTTTGGTCTTTTTTTACATAATTTAAAACTTTCCGTTGAATTTGAGGTGTATTTAGTTTTTTTGGACGACCACCTCCACTAGGTCTTTCCACAGATTCTTTTGGAATGTTTTGACAACATAATGAACAGTAGTATGCGGTTTATTCACTATTTTCCCGATTTCACGCATTGAATTATTCTCTTTCCACAGTTTTATAATCGTTTCCTTTAAATCTTTTGATATTTGTTTTTCTGCCATATCTTTTACTATTATTCGAACGCAAAAACAGAATGAATTGTCGCAATTTATAGATTTACTACTTATAATGCAAAACGGGATATTTTTCTGTCACAAACTAACAAGTGTACAACTTTTTTTTTGGCATAGCAATGTTGCCACCTAATATATTTTCAAAAGTAACTTTTAAAAAATCGGTCAAAAGCAGAATCTTATACACACATTTAAAAGTAGACAAAAATCCATCTTATTGCTAATATAAAATGTCAATATTAATTAGAACCAGATCTAATTAAATAAGAAAATTACTTTACTTTGAATGGTGTACAAGTTGTTTTTTTGCTAACATATAAACAAATAATTTCTATCGTAATCGCAAAAGTTCCACTTCACTTTTTCAAACCAAACGGGAATAAGCATAAAGCTTAAAAAGTGAATGCGATATAAAAACAAGTGTCAAAATGTACGATTATAACTTTGAGGTTATCTTGCTTCAGTTTAAATTTTTTTCTATTACTTATCCGTTTTTTTTTATTACTTGTGACCAGCTAATCAACTCATCACAGTTACAGACTGAATTGAGAGGCCAATGAATTGCAATATGCTCTACTTTAACTTATGCCGTTTCAAATAGAGGCAAAAGTCACAATTTCAGGCGAGTTAGTATTCACTAGTCTTAAAAAAAAATCTCTAAATAGTGAACAGGTGTTAATCAGGTCACAAAAAAAAAAAAAAAAACCACAAAATATTATAAAGTAATGGCAAGGAAAGGCAATAATCTCTAACTCATAGGCAACAATTTTGAGATTTGAGATTTAACCAATTCACAGAATAGAACCATATGACGTCATTACAAATAAAAGAAGCTTATTCGTAAATCTAGTACCTAACAAAAACCCAAAGTAGTAATTAGTTAGTGTTGAATCTTTGTAAAAAGTCATTCCTATTTTCGTTAGAATAAATCAACTATTTTCATAATAATTCTGACTCATAATTTTTGATTGAGAAAAATTTGTAAAGTCATCGATAAGTAATATTTCTTTATTAAAGGCTTTTATGTTAAAGGCTTTCATTGTAAAAGTCTTTTTATAATAAATATGAAGGCGACAAAAATATATACATACATACGTCAGTGATAAAACGGTGTTTCCGCGGCACGAGAATCACGTGTTTCGTTATTTGAATTACGATTGGCGAATCACCCCGACACATTAGTGATTCGTTTGGCATTTCTTCATTCACTCCGGTTGTAGCCAACAATATCTTCGATATAATTATTTTCTTCACAATCTCAACATTTGAATGCATTTAAGCATTTACTTGTTTCTTGTTTGTTTAATTTTTTGTTTGTTTTGATAGCAGTATGTGTGTTGGCCGCTATATTCGATAATTTCCCGATTAAAGTTAGAGACGGCTTCGATTTTTTCGTGACTCGCATGCCGATTCAGGGTGACTCGCTCACAAAATGAATGAATAAGAGAGCGAATCATGTGGCGTGGAAACATAGTGTTATAGGCGGGAATTGTTGCGGACTTTTGGGACTGGTTCGGTATATATTAAAGAAATCTACGGTAAATTTTTGCTTTATTTTCGGTATTTTTTTAGCATAATTTTGAGACTAGAGAGGTCGTGGTCAGTACCAAAAACGTACAGAGCTAGTCCAGATAGTCCGCAACTGGTCCTGATTTTGAACCTATATATCTGCGAACTAACCCTAGGTTTGTTGGTCCTGCTTATTAAATTTTTTTCCATTTCGGCTTTTCATAATGCTTTGTTTACGAAAGACCTCAATGAAATTTTAAAGTATAGAGTTAGGGAAAAAGTGTAGGATAATCTTGCTACATAACTCTTTCCATTCTATATAAAAATATGCTCTAAAAGCAGATAATTTTCGGATGAAGGCAATAAAGCTCCAGTCTCTAAAAATTTTGTTGACGCCGGCTAATTTTCTAATTTAACTTCTGCCTGATTCTAAGGAGGATTTTGCCCCCGTTAATGTTTTTTCTTTAGATAGATGGCACGTTCACCGGGATTATTATTTATTTTATTTAGGAATCATCTTGGGAAGCCATAGATTCGTATTTTGCCATAAAAAATTGTTGAAATTTATGTCAATCAAGGAAATTTTTGATGCAATGAAACAAGAATGATAAAGATGAAATAAAAATATTCATGCTGCTTTTTTGAAAAAAGTATAAGCATTAAATAAAGTTAAGTTGTTTTTCTTTTTTAAATGAATACGAGAGACCAAAGCCTGTCTCTGCAAAGGTCGCCAAGTCGGATTTTAGATTTGCTAAGGTAAGAAAAGATCTTATTTAAATGATAGAATTCAATTAAGTTACATAAAATTAAATACGAGTATTGAATATTTTATTAGATAAGTCTACATAGCTTAAGTTACGGCAAGTAGGGTTAGAGCGGTTAGCTTACTAAGATTAGTTTGATAGTGAAGCCAAGTCAGAGACAGAGACAAAAGCTAGCCATTTTATCGTACAGTCGAAGGCGAATGAATAAAGGTGCTAGTAAATGTTTGAGAAAAAACAAATAATTTTGACATTTGCCGCACAACGGCGATAGAAAAAACAATTCAATCAGCTGCTTACTAAGGCCACGTTACTAAAGTAGCCTTGGTACAGAAAACTGTTATTACGAAATTTGTATTTTTATTTTTTATATATGTAGCCATTATTTATTATTGATTCCTATGTCAAATCTAGGCTCTACATAAACCAGTACTGCAAAAATTTAACTGCTGTTTTACATAAATCTTATCGTGTTTTTTTTTTATTAGACTATAAATTTATATTTTTCGCATAATTTACTTCGCCTTTCCTTCCTTGAGTGCTGTACAAGTGCAATGATGTGCTTTTCGCTTCCAACCTGACTTTCCTCTCTATGACAATAAATATGTATGCAAGTAATCACACATTAAAATAATTATTTTCTCTGGAAATGTTATTGTAAATTATTCATAAGTGATTCCTATCGAGCTACTTTACTTAATACTTCATTTTCAGCACAAAATCGATAAATTAAAATTAAATTCATAGGTGGAAAAACAATTACTCGCGTACACAAAACGCCTTTCGCTCGAATGCAGTTTCAGTCACCATTGTTAAGAAAACTTTATGCTCCGCCGGCGCCATACATATGTACATACATTTTAAAGTGTTGAAATAAAATGAAAGACAAGCAAATGAATAGTGAGGAAGCAGCACTCCTGTAAATAAACCATACAAAGCTCAACAATGAATGATTGTTAATATTAATCAAAAAATTATTGCAAATAAATTAAGTTTAAATAAATAAATTGAAATCAATAAAGCACAATGCCAACTTAACTGCACGCGTGCGAGTGGCGCTTTGTGTAAGTAGTGCAAGTGTCGACAAACCCTTGTTGAAAAATTATCGGAGGCGATTAAAAACACAAATTTCTAGGCTGCACAAATTGAGCTTTAATTTTTTGGAAGCAGTGTTCTCTATCGAAGCCCTAAGCTAAAGGTGTCGACCGTAGCACCTTGTTGAAAACGAAGATCGCTAACTTCGTTGTTCGATTTATATTAGCTACTATTATTCTTATCGGTATCGATCATTATGACAATCGTTATTGTCATTTGATATCGATAAAGCTTGCTTATTTATATCAATATCATTATATTATCATATAGCAATACCTTCATCGTGATATGTGATATCCTCGTTATCTCTATTCATCGCTATCGATATACATATGTTTCTGGATAACGACAATCGTAATGCCTATCGATTTACCCGCATTAGCACGAGTCAATTCACAATCCACGCTTCTAGACTATCAATAAAATTGATAATCTCCACATTTTATACCAAAACGTTAAAATTTTCACATCTTTTTCATCAAAACAATAACATAGAAAAAAAACGATTGCATTTCCGTTAACAATGGCAACACTGCCAACAATACAAATCGACAACAATGGGAATAAATCAGCCACAGGAACAGCAACATTGGCTCTACGCTGCTGTCAACTACAGTTAAAGAGAAAAAGAAGAAGAGTTGCAAACAAAAACAAAAAAAACGCCAACAAGTTGAAGTGAAAAAGACAATCGAATAAATATGAAAAAAATTGAGAGCACACAAAAGGGCCGAAGTGCAAAGCGAAAAAGTGCAAACATTTGTCGCCCGCACAATGCGAACTCAACCACCAAAACCGATGTCAAAGTAGACCGGCAAATGAAAGTGAAATTTTATTTTTTTCTTGGCTTTAATGATTTTTTGTGATTGTCATGTTTTGTTTTTAAATAGCACCAGGACTTCAATTTTTTTTATTTTTGTTGCTTCTTATTTTGACTTGCATTGCGAATGCGTGTCGGACAACGCGGGAAACTGATTTTCCAAATGCATTTGTTTAAATGCATATTTTATTTAAAGATTTTGTATTTTAATGGTTGCCAGGTAAAAGACTCACCTGGCAAATCTGATATGTACTCGTATAAATGTAGGTGTATATTTAATGCACTAAAGAGCGTAACATTCGATATCGACAGATAAATTAGATTAATTGAAAAAATTTTGTCACAGCTCGGCAAATTTTTGAAAAATTCAAGAATTTGTATAATTTTGTGCATCCGCTATCTGACAAAGAACCTTAGAAACTTCAATATTTCAATCGATAAAATTTAAAATCTATCGATAAACTTTGAAGACTTTAATGACTTTTCGTAATTTAGGTTATAAGATTTTCAAAAACTTCGAATTTCTGGTAGTAAGTATTTAAAAAATTTCCTAAATGGCGATATGTAAAAAAAAATATTTAAAAAAATATATAAATTTCTATAACAATAAAAAACTTCATATATTTTTTTGATATAAATCTTTTATTTTATATTAAATGATGTGCTTATTTTGTTGTGTCTTTAATTTCATTTTTTTTTTAATTATTAAAAAAAAGTTTTGAAGAAAAACATTACTTTTTTTTTTAAATTTATCTGTCGCTTACACTATGTAGTTCAGTTTTTGGCAGTACTTAATTTCACTTTTTCAAATCTTTGAACAGATAAATTAATAACAGCAATAATTAATATCCTATTTTTTAATATTTAAAAATTTAATTACTGTTTTTTATTTTCAATTCTTTAATCGATATGAAATACTTTTAGTTATTCTTTATTTAAAAATTATTAAAATTATTTTTATCACAATTGTTTTTATAAAGGTTATTTTGTAATATAAATTTTTCTATTTTTGATACAAAAATATTTTTGTTATTTTGTTGGTTTGCACTTTAAACCGATTATTTTAATATTTCATATATGAAAAACAGTTGCGGTTATAAATATTCCACCTAATGTTACAAACAATTTCAACTTTAATTATTATAAAAACAACAATAGTTATTTTCGTCGTAAATAAGAATCGTCAACTTGAACTTTATGGCAACAATTTCCAATTGATGTACATATTTACACATTCCTTAAGCAAATCAATCGTTTCGGTGTGAGCATCAGCTTAAATTGTATGAATTAATAGTATTATATCACTTGAATTAAATTGTATGCCAAATTCGTTTTAAATATTGTTTAAATACACCAACGATCTATTTGTTGATATAATTTTCATATAAAGCAACTTAGCGGTATTTTGGCAATCGATTTGCGGTTTGCTAATAAATTACTGACAATAAATTTTGTGATTGTGTGTTGATTATTTGTAGATTAGGCGCTTGTAGTCAGCAGCGGATCTAAAGTGACCTCAAGGCATTCGGTTCGACCGCTAACCGCTTATATGTATGTATGTCCGACTTTAATCCTTTTAGTACGCAATTTAATCTTGATATAATACTGGATTACATATGTGCATATAAATTTATAATTTTATTCACAATACGTACATATTTAGGCATGAATGCCATGCCATTTTTCAACTCAAGAAATTACTGTTAAAAGAACAACGGCAAAATAATATTTTCCAAAAATAAAAAGTCTGCGAAATATATTTTCATTCAGTACGCAGATCTTAAGAAATTTAACTACTTACATATTAAGTCAAATTAAGTTTTGAATAAAGAGGTGTGAGGTGCTTAGACAGTTTTCTTAAAAAAAAAACACGTTATTCAAAATCAGTCAGGTAAACAATTTTTGATTTGGGGAGTTTTTTACAAGATACGAGAAAATCGTAGACAATGTTCTCCTCTTAAAACTTTTATATTTTGTCAAATATAACTTTAAAATTTACTTAAACGGTCAGGTAAATAATTTTTGCTATTATGACTTTTTTTTACAATATATATTATTTCTTTTCCTACCCAATATTTTTGGAATTTTAAAGATTTCGTTTAAAATTTTGTTACAAAGTCCGCAGTCATTTAGATTTTATATAATAATATGTTCATAGAATAAGTACAGAGTTGCATTTTAAAGGCGCACAAATGCCATATCAAGGTGTGACATTTTTTTCATAAACTCATTGTTTTTCTTCTATTGGAGTGCCGCGCTCACGACTCTCAATTTTGATTCAAACAATGAATATATGTAACACTTTTCATTCTTTTTTTCCGCATTAAAAATTCAGTGGCTTCATATTTCACACTTTGACTGCAAGTGGACAACGTGCGAGCATGTATGTATGTGCGTATGTATGCAGTTTTGTAATGCCAGCCACTCTGCATCGACGTACGTCAGTCTGCGTTGTTGGTGTTAGCGTGAGCGTTTGTGCGGTTTGTTTGTGTTACTGTCAAACATCAATGGCGTTTAAAAACTGTTCGCCCGTCAGCGAGTGATATATGAGAGTATCTGAATTGCAATGTACCTTAAAAGACATACATACTTATGTGCTTATACATTAAGATGGTTCACAAGCTATGCAGATAAAGAAGCATATTTTTTGTTTCACGCGATAAATTATTGGTTTTTTATTTTATTTTTAGACTTACACAAAACAATCGCTTTAGATCAAAATGATTAAGTTATTAAAACAGTTATTAAGAGAACAAATAAAAAATCTTTAAGTTAAAAATTTAATATATTAATATCCTTAAAAAATATTTAATTTAAACATAATCAAAAATAAAAATAAAACTTTAAAAATAATCCAGCAATTTTGATTATTTATAAAATTATTGACTATTAAAAACTTGGTTATTATCAACAAAAGAAAAATAAATAGATAATTAAGTCGAAAGAAGTACCCAATAAATTAGAAAACTAATATTATCTGTAATATAACAGCTTTGCTTTGCTTACTTGAGAGAAGTGGTCAGTTTTTTCTACATTCCGAGTATAGTTTTAAATAATTTAATTATCACATTTAATTTTCTATTGTTTTTTTTCTATTAGTTTCATGATTCAGTATTGACTATGTCTAGAATTGTAAAACTTTTGGACTTAGTATTACAAGCAGGGACCGTAATGATTATGAGTTTTATCAAAAAAATTGATATTTAATCAATATTTAAAAAATTTTTAAATTTCGATCAAAAATAAATGTAATTTTTTGAGTTTTATTTTTTTGTTCAGAAATAAATATTTAGTATCGATTGAAATATTTTTGATGGAAAATAAAACTAATTTTTCGTGTGTTAATTTTTCGCTCTAAAAAAATGCTTATTTTGTGAGTTGCTCTTTATTGATCAGAAATTAATTGTAATTGTTTGATCGGAAATAACCATAATTTTTTTGATTATTATTTTTTTATCAAAAATAATATTTTTATCAAAAATAAAAATCATTTGTTGCGCGTTATTTTATAGCTCTGAAATAAAACTTTATTTTTGTGTTTTATATTTTTTGGCAGATCGAAAAACTGAAAACGGGACAACGCTTTTCTAATAAGTGCAATGATCTTGTCAACACATGCACTCAACTATGATAACAAATTTATACAGCACATTAACTCAAGTTTCAAACTTTATACGAAATTTAAAAAGAAAAATCTAAAGATTTGCAAAAGAATTCGAAACTGCATTTGATTGTTTATCCAGAGCGATTAATATAAATCGAAATATAATTATTAATAATAATTTGTATGTTTTTATTCGTAACAAAATCGTTGCTTCAAGTAATATCAATTTATTAATTTAATTATACGATAATCAAATTAACTTTTATTTGTTTTTTTTTTATCTTTTAGTTTTATAAATTAATTTTAAATATTTCTAGCATTAAAACTAGTTATTAAAAAAAAGAAAAAAGTACTACCAATTTATAAAAATAATCTGAACTGACATTTGCTTGGCAAAAAATTGCTTTAAAAGTCACTGAATCTGAAAGATGAAGTGATGGTTTTTTTTTATGAAAAATTATCGCACTTAGAAGCTTGGAAATTTTTAATGTTGGGGTTTTTAAATCTCTTTATACTCAAAGGGCTCCTATTTCTCGAGCTTTGATTGAGTTCAATAGAGTCTCTAAACTTATCGAGATAGATTTTTCATATTCAAAAGATCGCTTTTTAAATTCACTGAATTTATTTTATAAATATAATATTTATACTCTTTTTCATAACTGCTTATTAAACTTAATTTTTGTCTACTTAGCCTATAAGAAGGTAATTGTACTACTTGGCTTAAATAAATAAATAAATAAATAAAAATGAAGCGATTGAAAAATCATTCAAAAAAATTTCTAAATAATCAAAGAATCAAATAATCAATAATGATATTAGTTTTATCATTAATTTTTATACGATCTTTTGATGGAAATTATCGCGTTTCTTTCAGAAACTACATTTTTTGGTAAAATTTTTGAGTCACCTTAATATACGACTGTCTTTTTGTAAATAAAATTTGTATGCATGCATGCGTGTGTGTGTATGCCTGTGTATGAATAATATGTAGTGTTATGATGCTTGCGAGCATGTACTTTAGCACCTTGTCATACACTTCAGGGAATAAGTTAGAATGAAAACAATACCTGGATGCAAACTGGAGTGCACTTAGACGCCAACACACAAGCATACACACACACACACACACACATTTCAAAGTAGTTCATTTGCACTCATTTATAGAAAATTATGCAGCACAAGGCGAACAGAACTCAAACTTATTGAATAACACAAATAACAGATGTTTGTTCGAAAAGTATTGTCCCTGCGCTGGTTATGGCAACAGCAAGACACGCACGTACACACATACGCTCACACACACACACACACAAGCCAGCTGTGCCGCTCATTGACTTTCATCCTGTGTCTATGTCACTTTGCTGTCTTCGCTGTTAAGGGAATTGTAAAGCCAACTAGCTACGAGCCAGCGACCGATCGAGTAACTCACAACTCACAACTCACAAAAGGACTTCGACATGCGGCATGAATGGACGCAGGAGAAAATTAATAAATGCTAACACGGGCTTGAATGTGCATTTGTATGAACATATGTATGTATGTATGTATACATGTACAGTGCGTTTAACAACTATAGTAGACCCAAACATTTATGAAAAAGTTAGCTCTTTTTTTATTAAATTTACTTTATTTTGCTCTCCAACAAAAAAGGAGTTTTAAACTTTGCATAAAATTGTAAAAATGTTTAATAAATTTTCTAACATTACAAAACCTTTTTTTAAATTTAAATATTTCATTTTTTTTTTTTTAATTTCAAATTTTTAAATTTTAAGCTTCTTTTACGTTGGAATTTGATCGGAACTTGTTAATTTTTCAGTTTTGTACAAAGTTTGGTTAAGTTATGAAAATTAAATAAAATTTTTTTTTAAATATTTGCTTGTGCTATGGTGGTTTAACGTAAGTTGTATGCTAACACTACTGTTGTTGACAGCAAACACGCTCGTAGGGCGCCGTTAGAGACCTATTGATGAGAGCGAAGTGTGTTGAGATGGACCAACACAATTGGGCATACTCAAACACATACAAACAACTGTACATGCTTACATATAAATAACATTGGTCTGTATGTTTGCATGGTTATATCATCATACAAACGTAACGTTAATACGTTAATTTGCCTGTTGGTAAACACCTTTGTGTCCATTTTCTTATCAAATTACATACATACATACCTTTTCTACTCTGCCACGCTGTTACGAGTAGAATGTGCAGCGAGAGTGTTAGCTTCATCAATGTTGTTGCTGCTATCGCTGTTTGTAGCGTTTCAATATTAAAGGCGATCAATTATCCGTAATTAGCTAAAAATGCCCCTGAAGGCTGTTAATTAGCTCAACAAAGATAATCAGAAGCCAATAATCTACTCGTTAAACAGCTGTGTATTGTTTAGCTGTCATTTTATAAATTTGGTCTGAAAGCAGCTATTAAATATTAACTCCATATGTTGGAAAGTTATGCGCGAGTTGTACTTATTGTTTGAGTGCATTAACCCTAAATGGCATGTAGGGTGTGTGTAAAGTTTGCTTTTTCATTATTATTATTTTTTTTTTTTTCAATTTTAGCTTAAAGATTGCGAGTACGTGGATGTTTTCGTTTAATGTGAATCATTGACTCACTTTATGACAGAGTTATAATTAAAGCGCAAGAAAAATTATTGTTTTACACTTATGTATGTATGTTTGGTACAAATTAAAATTGTACACATAAATTACAAGCAGTTATACTCTAACTTTACAGCTGTTGTAAATTTGTAATGTGTATTAAAATTAATTTATGCATTTTCCAGCAATAAAATAAGCATTCGTCAGTCTTAAAGGCTCTTAAGCATGCGACGTTGATTTCGGGTTTTGTATTTGTGAAACTTTGGTAAACTACACGCCAACTAAGGTTTTGTAAATATGTGCCTACAGTAGCGAGCAAAAGCGAGTAAATTTTTGCTTTTTTTTTGATATTAGCAATGCATTTTATGATAAAATTTTTTCAAACGGTTTTTATAAAAATATATTTCGTTCTTTAAAAAATCTCATGTAAATTTAAGTTTTAAACTTTATACAAAATGTTTGGCAATTTTCGTCCAAATTTCGAAGATTTTAATAAGAGCGTTGATTAAAGTTTTGGGTATACACTTTTATAGTCCATTAAATTTTAGTAAATGTTTTTTTTTTTAGATGTATGAATTTTAATGAGGCAATACTATTTGCGGAGTTGGTCTTTTTGACCGCTGTTACTTGATTTATACTCAGTTTGGTTTGCCATTCCATAATAAAAAGACTTACTACAGCACAAGCTCGTCGCACGTTCGGTGAATGGGCCCAAAACGAGATGGCCACCGATCCCGATTTTCACAAGTAAATTATGTTCCGCGATGAAGCGCACTATTAGTTTAATTGTCGCATTTAAAGTGATGATAATGCACAAGTCATTGTTAAGACGCCGTTACATCCTTAAAATATCACTGTTTGGTGTGCTCTATGGGAATCATTGGTCCATATTTCTTCAAAATTAAAGCCGACTATAATGTTATAGTCAATGGGGAAAGCTATATAGCCATGATTAATGACTTTTTCGTGCCTGAATTTGGAGGATGTTGATATGGACAACCTTTGGTTCCAACAACACGGCGCTGCATGCCATACAGCCAACAAAACAATCAATTTATTGAAGGAAACTTTTGGTGAGCGCATTATCTCGCGTCGTTGGCCTGTGGTGTGGCCTTCAAGATCGTGCGATTTAACACCGCTGGACTTGTTTTGTGTGGGGTTATGTGAAGTCGCTTGTCTACGCAGAAAAGCCTGAGACGATTGACGCCTTGGAACAGAATATTCGGCACGTTATTGCTTTAATACGGCTCCAATTGCTGCAAAAAGTGTTCGAAAATTGGGATCTCCGCTGGAATTCGTTCGAGCCAGCCACGGCGGTCACTTGCTAGAAACCATTTTTTAAACATAATGGCAAACCCTTATCTTTATAATAGAGCTAAATTCTTGGCCATAGCATTCAATTATATGCGTTTTATTTTTTCTTAAAAACCACATGTCTAAAAAAAATTGCCCTTCATAATAAAGTTCAGTTTCAAGTCACTCACACTTAAAGTTGATTTTTGATAACTTTTTGAAATTTGGAGTTATTTTTTTGTTTTCATGTAACGCAAATATTTTATACATGATATTTTTTAAAGAACAAAACATATTTTTTTAAAAACTTTTCAAAAAAATTTTATTATAATAAACATTGCTAATATCTCAAAAAAGCAAACTTTTTCTCTGTTTTGCTCGCTACTGTATGTATGCTGTATATAATAACTGTACAATCTCTTCATAGCAGAAACTTGCCGGGCTTTCGGTTGGTTGAAGCATCGAGGAATACGAAATATGTGCTGCAGATATAAGAAAAAATATTAAATTTCGCCGCATAAAAATATTGTTAAAAAAAAATTTTACATTCCATGAGCTGCCAAATTTTCAATGTACTTTTCGCCACTGACTTTACCTTATTTAATTTGACTTGCTCCTAAGGTAAAATTTAAAATCACTTTATTATTTTTGTTTTGTAAAAAACAAATGTATGCAAATGTTCTGTATAAAAAATCTCATGAAATATTTGTATTTAGAATAACAACAACATTCAGTTTGGTAGAAGTCAAAGCTGCTATTCAGAAGTCCTTACATCTTAGTGAAAATGTTTTCTCTCTCTTCTTGTTCAGAAATCGAAATAAAGGTAAAGGATACAGAGAAGGGGTTCTGTGGCTCCGGACCGCCCCCAAAATATCTTTGGTTTTAGCAAATGTCAAACGTGTTTTCAAATTCTTAGCACAAACGAAAACTCTCACTAGGCTAAACCGTTCAAAATTATTACCCGGTATTTGGCATACAATTGCAATTACCTTGTTCAAGTTGAATTCAATTGATATAAATTGGGTTTGTGCAAGCTCAGTTTGAGAGAATGAAATACTAAATAACGTTATTCTAATCGGATACCAAGCAGTTGAAGAATTCTAACGTCACTAATATATAATGACACGTGCAGAGGATGTATACGTTGCTAGTTCGAGAAAATGATTTTCAACGGTTTTGTAGAAGATAATTGGACGATTCGGAAATGTATCAACTTCTATTAAAAGTATTTACCGCGGTTGCATCTTCTGTATTTCCAGCAATGGAGATAAACAAAAAAAAAATTAAGATTTCAGTTGTCGTGGATGTTCTGAAACGAATTATCATCCTAATAAAAAGCTTTTAGCGTGAATTTGCCGAAAGAAGACTGTAATTTAAGGCAATGCATCAGATATGCAAACATGTGTTCCAAGGCCGACGAAACGTTTAAAGAAATTTTTTTAAATCAGCATCTGATATTGCACAATTGATTTGAATTGAGTTAAATGTACCTCCACGGGCAGACCGTCAAAAATATTGGATAATTATGCAGACAATGCTGAACAATACTATCGACGTTCAATTTACATTGCTCTTCTCGATAGGTATTCCGAAGAGCTTGAATCAAGATTTTCGAAAACCGGTGTCTACTATAATTGGAACTTTAGAAATTTCTAACAGCAATTTTAAAAACGCATTTACATTTATTTCTTCAAATCAGTGCCACGTTGCCAGTCACGGTACCTTTGTGTGAACGGTCTTTTATATACTTTGTAGAAGTATCTGCTTTACAAGACTGGGAAAGAACGACTAAATGGATTAGCGTTGCTAAATATTCATCGAGATATGGAAGTAACTAGTGATTAGTTACTTGATATTTTGGCGAAAAAAGAGGAACTCGATAAAGCATTTTAAATTCCTGACACGTTTTATGATTTTACTACTTTAAATGATATTATCATATTTAGGCTATCGTTTTTTTTTATAAAACTATGTTACATTCATATTTTTACCAAATATTGTTATATCCATGTTTATATGGCTAATATCCTAAAAATGCATTCAATGCATTCGAATTCAAAATAAATTGACCCCAATGGGTCCAACTCGAACGACTTATAGTCGCTGTCATTACAGAACTCTAAAACAAAAAAAAAATGCATTCCAAAATCAAACAACTTATGCAACAGTTAAATGGTGCGAGCCAAATTGAAAAAAAAAAATACAGACAACTTAAGCTGTTACGCCGCTGTATTGAAAAAGCTATAGTGTTAATCTGAAATCTTTGCCACAGGCTGTCTAATTTAAAGAACAGTGTCAAATATATTTCTTTATATCATATTAATTTTATTATTACGCATCCTCAGTGCGAAGTACGATATTGAGTCAACATTTTCCAGCGTTATGAAAAAGCTTTTGCGAACCGATACTTTGTATTAGTAAGACAAAAAGTAATCGAATGGTGGTTTGTCGTAAGAACTTTATATATTTTTAGAGATACCTTGGGCTAGCCGGTGGCAGCTTTTCGGTTAAGAGAAACATTCCAATGGAACGCGTGATTATGGGGACACTCCTGTGTTCTGAACAATTATCGCTTTCTTCCACAGTAACATACGTTTTAGAATTTTAAAGCATAAAAGTTATCGTACTGACTGGACTGAATCAGTTTGGAAGTATATAATTATTTATTTCTGGCTTGAGAAAGTAGTCTTCTTCTTCTTGGGAATATCACCATGCGTTAAACAGGCTCAAAAAGATTTTACTATTGCGGCCCTCTGTGCTTGCTTTTCACATACTTTAGTATCTTTGAATGCACACCATCCGCTCGAGGACATCAAAAGAAGCTAGCTCAGTCAGCTCAGTCAACGCCAGTGACATGTAAACCAATTCCTTCCGGTAGCTCTTCCCGTCCTGCCTTCTGCTTCAGCAATCTGGTTTAGGAATCAGCTAAGAAAATGGGTTTTCATTTGAGTTTAATTCTCAGGGAAAGAAGATGGTATGAGAACTTTAAGTTTTTCTAAGAAAATCAAGTATAGCCGTTCGGCTTTGTCAGATTAACTTATGCATTCTTACTTGTTTGATCTTACTTCTTTTCGTTGCCGTTCTATTCCCATCATTGTTTGTTTCTTACTCTACTTTACGCTGCTTCTCGTCAGCAGTGCTTTATAAGGGACACAGTTTAGTTTGCATCTCAGAATATCGCGGGGTCAAAGATATCGCAAAACGTTTTCCTTGTTACCTAAGAGCTAAAAAGGTACACCTTAAAGCAGTCGTCTAGAACTTCTTATCCTCTTGTGAACCTTTTATTCAACCTTTCATTTGTTAAATAAACTTTGACTCGTCGTGCGGTGTCTCTTTAAATAAATGAATTTCTTGAGTAATTGAACTATGTACATATATGAATGTGTCGCACCGTTGTCAATTTAAAAGAGCAACAGTTGTTAGTTGAATGAAGACACGCCCACAATTACAAGAAAATTAAATTAGCCAGATGATGCTTGTAGTTAAAATAATTTCACACCATTCCTCACATACAGTTATGTTTAGACATGTGTGTTTAATTATGCAAGCATACGAGTATACATATGTATTTTCTCACGTCCATATATTTATGTGTTCATATGTGTGTAGTTAGGTCGATTAGGTGTTCCTTTCCGGTCCGCCCTTGCTCCACTTTGACAACGACACTTTTGACAACCAAACTTTACATACTTGACAAGGGATCATAGCCACAAAGTAAAATACGAAGTAAGATATGTACAAATTCAACAAACAAGCACACTTTAAGGTGTGAATGTAAAAAGTAAATTAATTCCCATATCTTTTATTTGGCATTTAGTTGCACTTACCCTGAATTCATTTGTTGCCCTCTAAAAGAGGAATCTTTCATTACCAGGTCATGTTAAAAATATGACTTAATTTAAGAGCTACAAAAGCTTTACAAATTATCAATACTTAAAGGTCTTAATGGCAATTACTGGTTGCATATTTATAATAAATTGGACCGCTGAAAGACTGCAGACTGTGCTGACAACGAATAAATGATTGGTTTTGGAATATTGGAAAACTACATAAAACTATATTCAATATGATTCCATAAGAACACAGTTACCAACGAATTGGAGTAATAATAATAATAATAATGCCAACGGTTTTTTCCCTCCATACCCGCCCGACCGACGCGAGGGGCGCATCCGCATGACGCACGGATATATACAAAAAAACAAATTTTTTTAAAGTTTTTTTTCTTATATGTATGTTGCGCCGAGTCATGAAAGGCAGAAGTTTGTTAAATGTCGAGATCTAAAACTGTTCAGCTACAGAACAAATGCTCATCAGCTAATCGAATAGTAATATATGTATATGTATGTAGGTATCAATTATTGAGAGCATTGAGTATCGGTTTTTTTATGTAAAAAAGTAAGTCTGAAATATCAAAAGAACCGGAGTGAGTGTTAAAATCCTGACGAGAAAGAGAGTTGAAGATGCATTTCACCAGGAAATCACTATAAATTTACAATTTTGGTTTCGGACCATTGAAACATTGCACTTTTAAAGCATGTAACCATTTAAAGACTCTATAGACTCTGATGGAGATCACCCCCGGAGAACGTAATTGCAAACATATATTAACATTTTTTGCTAGCGAACTATTTTCTTAATATAAATAATTTTAATTTAGGTTCCTTTATTTGTTGACTTGAGGACCGAGAAGAATGACGTGTTTTTACAACAAATAAAATAAATATTAAAACTATATCATTTTTTCCACATTTTTTTTTAAATATTTATGTATACTGAAACTTTTTATCAAAGCTCGCTTTCGTTTACATTCTATATATGTCGCAGATGGTGCTGCGAATTTTCTTTTTGTGAATAATTGACCTATCTATTGTGGCTTTAACGATGTTAATTCTTCTATATTAATTTTGTTATATTTTTCAATTAAAATAATAATTTTGAATTCGCAGTTTGGTAGTTTACTAAATTTTAAAACGCGAACAAGTTTTAACTGACTAAAGAACTTGTCAAAAATCAATTAGTAACAAAAAAAAAAACTTGTTCACTTTAAATGAAGATGTTTTCAATTTTTTGTTTTAATTTTTAACAAAGTTTATTGCTTGTGTTTATGTACACGGTTTTTGAATTCTCTGTATTTTAATTTAAAAATAATTATGATGATATTAATGAGAATTTATAGATCACTAAATATGTGAGAATATTGGAAAGGAAAAGCCACCACATTTGCACAGCAAATACAAAAAATATTTAAAATTAAAATCCAGTCCCAGTTGTTAACCACAGCGAACTTTTATGCTCTTACACTGCAATTCATATACATAAATTACTACTTTTTATTGTTTTGGCAATATAACTTTTTAATATTTTATAGTTTATGGCCTTTAAGGCCGATTAGTTTATACATTTTTTAGTTAAATTTGTTAAAAAATTCTCGAGTATGCAATAGAACAAAATCTAAAAATATATTTTAGAAAATTTTTTTCAATAATAAATTTTGTTCTGAAGATATTTTTTATTATTTTTTATAAATTTATAAAATTTTAAACTTATTTATATGTTTTGGCTCTCTCGTGGAACATTCTATATTTTTACACACAAAAAACAAAATAAAAATTAATTCAAAAAATGTATTTATACATGGTGCCACTATCTATTTTGGACACACAACTGCTTAGGTAAATTTTAATAAACTCGTACATTAGTGCCAAGATTTGCTATTAACTTTAAACAAAAAAGACCAGCTTTGAATCGTGTAACACCAAAAACAATAAATAATCAATTTTGCTATCAACGCAAATGCAATTTATTATGATTAGAGTTTTATGCGCTTCCAACATTGCCTTCTTTAACGTCCACTAATTCACACGCCATGCTGTGAACTAATCGCCACCATTATTGAGTCAATTGACTCTCCGTCAACCGCCGCACTGCGTGCTCATTAATGCCTAAAATATAGACAGTTCTAATCTAGCGACTAAGTCCTTGTTTGTTAATCGGACCCGTCAATACTTGCTGTCTAATACAAATGAACGCAGACTTATTGCCACACACACACACACACACAAACACAAACAAACCAATGCCGCGCGAGTGTAGGGCAATCCCGAGGGTGCATTTGTCCATATGTCTGCGCGTTGACGCGGATGGAACATCTGCGTCGCAGGAATCAGCCAAAAGCTACTAACCCCATGTATTATGTTTGATTTTGCTACTGCGACTGCGTTTATTTCTCGACGAACATATCTACATACATCCATACAACATGTAAATATGAATGTGTTTGCTGTCTGACTTGTTGTCTGATCGATAAGGCAGCTGTGTGTGTGTTCATGTGGAGTTCCAGTGAATTGCGATAACATCTCATGAGATTTAATTTTGCCTCATCATACCAAAGCGACTCGATTTGATAGACTGAATTATTGCAAACGAGATAAGATTCATTTCGCATTGAGCAGTGTTGTATTTGTTAATTAAATATTTAGTGTTTAATTCAATTTAAGGTTTAATGCTCATTAGCTGAAATTTCTTATTTTTTAAATAAATTTCACTTACTTGGATGGGTAAGTGTTGTGAGAACGCACATTTTAACACTTAATAACGATTTTTTGTTATTTGGTCTTAGAGAACTTTTTTGCAGCCACAACATTAAGATATGCACATATAATAATGCAGCAAATACTAGCAGCGGATAAGTTCACTTCTGGATAAATTTTTTTTGCCAAAAGCGTTCATAGCATCATGCAAAAAAAAAATTATTGTAGGGTTGTTTTTTTCTGCATCAAATGTTTTTTGTTAGAGCTGAAAGAGCAGGTCAAGCAATAAACGCTGAAATATACTAAATCTAAACCCGATATGTGAATAACGTCGAACATCTCTTTTAATGAATTCATGTGTCATAATAAATAAATGCTTCAACATTTATCAAATACTAAGAATAAAAAATTAAAATTTCAAAATTTGATTGACACTTTCCAAACAAATTTTGGCAATTTAATTTATTTTTATAGCCCTTTTTTGGTTTGATTAAACAAAATGAATAATCCTTGGGAGTTAGGCAATAATATTTTTACATTTTGCGGAAGTTGGTTAACAGCCGTGATTTGGAAAGGACTTTGATATACTAATGTTCAAATCAAAATTTTACAAGTTTTGAATACACTCCAAATTCTGAACTTTCCTGCAACTATTCTAGCAACCTTGCGTACTGCAAATGCGTTGTTAAAATGTTTGCCCTTAAATGGAAAACAACAAACAAGAAAGAAAATTGCTTTAAATAAAATCATTTTTATCAAATTGAATACTCACAATTTCACTATGTTTCTGTACTATTATAAATTATTGAAATAAAGTGAATATTCCTTCTGAATATTATTTTAAAAATTTTCTCCGACAACCAAAGCACGTCGTAACAAATTTATTGAAGAATTTACGAAATTGCGCTATGAATTAACTCACCAATGCAACTCTACGAATTTCGAATCGACGACGTAGCCAATTCGTACTCAGTAATCAACGAAAATCATACTTCGACGTACTCAGCGATAGAGCTGATTACACTTAGTATTTTTCTACTTCCTTTTCGCAAAATGGGATCACATTTTCTCTATTTTCTACATACTTGAAATAAGCCGATACAACTTGCCACAGGAAACGAAACGCCATGCAACAAGGTGTGGTTAGTTATGGTATTGAGTTCGGGTATGGTCTGTTCAGGAGTGGTGAGTTTAAGTGTGGTAAGTTTACGTGTTGTTGAGGTATGACGATAATTTGCGTTATTGATTTTTTCAATTCACTAACTAACGCCACTGAATAAATTTCTCTTCAATATTTTAGTTAGTCTGCGGGAAATTATACACATTTCGGTTGCTTCAATTCCTTTTCTTTCACTCACCATACGAAAAAAATCGGGTACTAATCTACCTAAGTAGACTAAGATCTCCGCCAAATAATTTAAACAAAATTTTTATATATATAAAATCTGGACTGGTGTGAAACTATCTATAAAAGCAGATTTTTTTAGTCATTTTAATAGTTTTTTTATTATTGCAGATGATGAAACAGTTAAAGATAAAAGGGAAATATTTACAAAATAAAAGCTAGCTGTTCCTTTTACAGACTCAACCTTGAAAAAATTTAACAAAATACGCTTAAATCGACGCTCTTGTAGAAATTAAGTTCTAAGAGGGTTTTTCAAAGCAATACATACACGTTTCATTAGGCAACAGGTGTAACACGAGCCTGATAAAAACATAAACAAACCATTCAAGAATTACCTACATCTGTGCCACGGTTTATCCACATCGTACCTACATACATATATACATATATTTAAAAAAATGCTATTTATGTATACATACCAACGGATGCTTAATTTTCAATAAAGTGCCTATTTCCAATTAACCTATCAATCTACCCTCTCAACTCTTAATGCAACACCCAGACTGTTAACCGAATTATACCCACTTCCCTTTCCGTTATTAAGGGCGCATGACACACCTCTGTACACGTTCCACAAAAAGTTGACGGCTCATATTTTTGTTTGGCAACATTGTTGCTCAGACCCTAAATTGTGAAACATTGAAAGAGAGTAAGCAGAGAACAATCGAACAAACCGCCACGCAGTTGAACGAGCCAAAATGTTATACTAATGTGTAGATATTTTGTTTGTTTGCAACACTTATAGCAGCAGCAAGGTGTGCGCATTGCCTGTCGCTCGCATTACAACGAAGTTGATGCTGGTCATGTGTGTTGCGAGCGGGAAATATTAGGGAAAACATGTGAAAATCGAGAAAAACGATGCGTAACAAATACGAAGTTGTAAAGTTGTGAACATTGGCGCCGTCGTCGTTGCAGCCGATGTCACGTAGGCAGCGTTCGTCAACACCGTGAGCGCGTCGAAGTATACCAACAATATACAAACATATGCAATTGTCGTTGTTATCGTTTTCGTTCCCAAATGTTGCTAGTGACTGGCTGCTGACGTTGATGGCGACAACTAGCATCCTGTTACTTTAGCTGTTAGCTGCTGTATTTGCTGCTAAGACTTTTGTTGTCGCTGCTAGCTGCCGCTTTTTCTGTGTGTTTCGTACCAAGTTTTACCAGAGATTGCTTATAAAGAAAATCTTAAAGATTTAAAGTGAGGTGAGGCGCAAAGTCAGGTGATGTGTTATGAAAAAAGTTGACGTCTGGTTAATTTAGGTTTGGTGGTTTAGATATGTTGTTCAGAGATTAGGTGTAGTTTACTCAAAAGTTTAGGTGCAGTTAGTTGCGAAATGCTGAACCTGAACGTGCGGAGTTTGGGTGTGGAGAGCTCAGGCATGGCAAGTTTGGGTGTGGTGAGGTTACATGTTATGAGTTTAGGTTTTGGTGAGTTCATATGTGGCGAATTTAGTTGTAGGAGTTACGATTTTTTAAGTTTAGATGTGTGGAATTTATTTCGATTGCGAAATAGTAGCATTAGTTGTCATCCCGAACCACTTTAGTGGACACCATTCTCGTCGACACTCTTTATATCTCCTGTTGATTTTTCAATTTAGTACCGACTTTCATTAACTTTATAGAATCCAATTCGATGAAATTTCGGTTGATTTCGGTTGGCTGAATTTGTCGATATAACCTGCAAACGGGAACGTAAACCAACGCAACTTCTTTGTAATGTAAATTTTTTGGTTTAACTTCAAACGTAACGTGGTGAGTTTCGGTGTGTTTTGTTTAGGTGTTGTTGTTTTAGGTGTGGTGAGTTCAGGTATGCCGAGCAATAAAAGTGCTTATTGCCGTCACAAACAATTTATTTTGTGCCATTCCGTCCGACACAATTTCGGTCGCATCATTTTCGCTGCATTCGTCACGCTGATTTTGAATGCCTTGATTGGAATTTCAAGCTTATTTATGTCCACTTCTAATTTGCTGCCTTTGTTTATTTTACTTTCTCTGATACTGGACTCTTTTCTTGCTATTGCTGTTATTTTATATGTTCACTGTCACCTTCCAAACAGTTGTTGGTTATTTTTCTGTTGCTTTTGCTGTTAACTTTTGTCTTCGTCGCTGTCACTGTAATTTTTGCTGTAAGCAGCTGCTCTTTCTGCTGTTACCGCAGTTACACGGTCTGTTGTTCTTACTGTTAGCGGCTATACTTTGCGTTCGTTCGGCCATAAAATAACTTTCTCTGTTGTGTTTGCTGTTGTCACGTTTTAAATATTTTCATTTCACATTCACTTCACAGCTACTTTAAAGTTCTGTTCTGTTCTGTTGGCGTCACTGCTGCTGCTATCAATGCGCAGCTGTTCATCGTGTCGGGTGGGCGCTCCGCCGAATGTATCGTATCTATGTAATATAGTTGATATCACAAAAAGTATCTGCTGGGAGATTCGTGCATCTCAGTTGATATTCGTGGCTCGTCTCAGTTACAACGTGCGTATGCGACACGGTGACACGGTAATGTTTAAATAGACAACGCAGCATATAACATTCTCGTCGCGGTGTATTGAACGCGCGGTGCGGTACGGTAATTGGAACGTTTAAAGCCAAATAGAAGAAAAATAGTGAATTAAATGTGTCGCTAAAGGACGACAAATGTTTGTGAAAAGTAGAAAGCAGTCAATGTAAATCGTTGACAATACATACATACATATGTAGGTACTAAGGTGACCACGAGCTGTTCGTGCGCTAGAATAATATTTTCGTGATTGTGGCATTTCTTAAAACGGAACACACGCAACCATACATACTTACCTACAAACAGCCAGCCATACTTGCGTGCGTGTGAAAGTGAAAAGCACAATTAGCTAAAAAGCGAAAGCGAAAGCAAAAGATGCTGCAAAGACATTCGTAGCAGTAAATAGCAGCAGCAGCTTTGAATTAAAAGTTTCACGCTAAATAGTCGAAATTTTTTCAAACAGCCAAAGGCTCACAAAGGTCAACGAAGTGCGATTAAATTGTGTTGTGCATACGCGCCGCGTGTGTGTGTGTGTGCGCGTGCTTGTTCGCAACTGTGTTCGCTAATCGTACAGGAGTTTTGCTAAGGCGATATGGACGCGTACGCTTTCGCATTCGATTTCCTCCTCTACACCGCCGTGTCAGCTTTTCTTATCCATATGCGTGTGCGATTGTCGTTTGCGTATAAATAAACACGCACGTTGGTGCTGGTAGCTTGTGCAATGAATTTAGGCCACGCGAGAGGAGGAAAACAGCGCTCTAAGAAAAGCAAGAAAATCACAGCGACTAAAAGAAAAGCAAGAAAATAAGAAGAAAAAAAAACAATTTGTCAAAAAGCTGTACGAAAAAAAAAGAACGCTACAACAACAATAGCAGCAAACACCAAACAACAGCATTGGCAAAGGCATCATTGTGCATGTGAACTGTGTGAAGCTGTAATAGCAGAGCAAGAAATCAAGAAAAAAAAAACAAAAAAAACTAGTCAAAAAGTTTGTGCGATACAAAAAATTACAAAGCTCAAGTAGCTTACGATAAGCGGCAAACAAATTTGTGTGTGTGTTTAAATTAAAGGCAGTTAATAGCAGCGATAAAGTAACAAAAAAGTTAGAGAGCATAAAAAATTACAACTAAATACAGCTAAGCAACTCTGTGGCAAGATATGAAGTTATCCTATCTAATTATGGGCCATTTATAAAAGTACAAGTGTGCGAAGTTACAAACAAACATGAACATATATGGCTCATACACGTACATACATACATACATAAATATGTATATAGTTACATGTGTATGTGTATGCCAAAGCAAAGTGCGCCTTGCCTGCTCTTAAGTGCCCTAAGTGACCGCAAATAAATAAATAAATAAATGCCGAGATAAACTGGAAAACCAGAAGCAAATATAACAAACACACACATACAAAATAAATGTCCTTGCTTACTTAAACAAGCATACTAGTGCAAACACAAAAAAAAAAAAAACAAAAAACCACATTTTTCGCAAGTCCAGCTACATACATAAGTGTGCGTGCTTTCAGCAAACCCGCAAACGACGACCCAATTCAACAGAATTGATCAACACTAGCCACTTTGTGGTGTCACAGTCGTTCTTAAATGGATATGTGTGTATGAGTTTGAAGTTTGTATAGTAAGTGTCTTACCACTACTGTAGTGCAACAAAAACCATTAATATTTGTTAGAAGAAAAAAAAAAAAAAAAAAAAATTACAAATAATAATCAAAATATTAATAATACAATAAAGCAAAAGCGAAATAGTTTTTTCGTTCAAGCGGCGCCTGCCATTTGTCAGCTTCAATAAAATTCGCATTAAAATTTGAGTGCAATGTTGCAACAACATTGCGGTGTATGTGGTGTTGTATTGGTGTCATGTTGCAGCTAGCATGCGAGTGTTGCTCGTACTAAAATAGTTTAGTTGCCACTGACCGCATGGCTGCATGCAACAATTTCAATTTATCACAATTTATGCGTGAGTGCTTGTGAACGTTAAACGATTAGCTAGTGACCGACCAACACTTTTAATATACACACATATATATGAACATATATACAAATATACTTGTATGTATGTACATATGTAGGTGGCAAGGAGTCAGGCGATTTGTTGAGTGTGACGGTCACAAAAGTGATACAAATAACATATAAATTTTGCACAACAATAACAATAATACATACCAGCTATAGTGAATTGGTGAGTGATATTTTTTATGATTTAATGTTATATGTAGAACATTGTCGTATATACATACATGAATAAAATTAAATCGACGAACGCGTCGTTGCACAATGTTAATTTGAATGCGTTTATTGGCAAAATGTTAAGTGAAGTGTGTGTGTTAGAAACAGCGGTCAATATTTTCTGCATGCTGTCCGACATCAAAAGTTATGCAAAGGTTATTTTTCAGAAGTGATGAAAAATTCACTTTTTTTTTTTGCATGCATCATATAAAGGTGCATTTCGCGAGTTGTGCAGATATGAACAGGATTAGCCGGGACCGCTTGTAGCTACGGCGATACCAAAACTTCAAAAAAATAAAGGCGTTTCCCAAATAGAGAAAAATGCAATAGAGGCCAAGTTACGTACAAAAGAAATATCTCTCTCTTTACACGGACGCGTTTCGAAGATGAACTGTGGGTTGAGGATAGGAGTACGTTCGAAAGAAAGTTTATCTGTGACTCAGAAATGACGCTGGTATCTTCCAGGCGAAATTATTGTGTGGCTGTGTGGCCTATTAGAGATGAGAAAAGTATTGCTACGTTCTACTCGGAATGTCAGGCAGCGCTATAAGAAAGAGTGGCTCCTTTAGTCAGAACTAGGCTAATAAACAAATGTAAAATTAAATCAACCTCTATTGTTAAGTCAATTAAAATCCTTCTCCTCTCGTTATTCATCCATAAAAATATCGCTGATAATGAAAGAGTAAGAATGTGTTGGCCAGCGACGTGTACGTGCCCGTAATTTAAACGTTTATAGCGGCACATATCAAGAACAGCAGGATTTCCCACGTAAATTTTGAGTCAGTACGAAAATTCTGCCTAACCAATCCGTGGGTTACTTCGTTCTCAGGCCGAAGCCCGCCTGAATGAATCTATTAGGGATACTTCCTATTAGTAGTTTGAAAAAGGATACAACTACACTTTCTCGAGCGAGCCAAGAACAGATGCTCATATATCCAAACATAGAGTTTATCAAACTAATTCTTGGCATTACTACAATGTTTTTACAGGCCTTTCGTTGTTAGGTAAGCTTGCTGCGAGAGTAGAACTTTCCTATAACAAGGCATGCCGTTGCTGTTGCTCAGATGACATCGAAAAAAGACCTAAACATTTTTCTCACACAAAATATATTTTATACCAGTATATAAACCATAAATGTTGCCACCAAAAGAACTACCTTTTTAAGCTTTTGGTTTACTTTTGTCGAACTCAAAACTGGCTGATTTCCTTTCACGTATGAATACTTCGCTATTTTAGTTTTCTGGTTACCAGGAATTAGTAACTTACTAGGTAATTATGTGGTAGAAAAACTTGATGGGCAGGTTATCGTTGCGAGAATCGCTCCGAATGAAGAGAATGTCGCTATTCCCTTAACTGCCAGTCATCTTTTCTGGCAATGGTAGACAGCTATTCAACTCAGATTGAGCTGCACAGGAAACTTGCAATGCTAGGTAGGTTGATAGGTTCTTCGGGCTACGAGCCCACCGTAGACGAACGAGGGAGCTCTAAAGGCTTATCAATTCGTAATTGTGTATTTTAACTATCTAAACATAGCCAGCAATAGCTTCTCAGCTGTTTTGATTTTTCATTACTGGTGAAGCAACTTTAACTCAACTGTTTTAAGTTTTTACGGCCTTTCAAAAGATGTATCGATTCTGGTAATTCTCTTCAAAGTTTTTTTCCCCCACTTGATCGATTTGTGATATGCGTGCAGCGTTTCAATTCAAGTTTTCACTGTCTTGATTTCCTCGGCATTCATCTGACCAGGTGTTCCGATTACCATTATACAATAGTTTAAATATTATTTAAACTGACCGAAATTTTGTTATTTACTTCATTTAGCAGTTTTCTAAAATAATCTTCTTTTGCTCAATAGCCAATACCAAATGATATGGAATGGTTTTATTGCAGCCGCAGTATTTTGTGCTGCCACTTCTCTCAGAAATACCTAGCCAGGATAAGTAAAAAAATATGGCTGTTTATTCACGGTTATATTCAACTATTTTTTACGAAAGAGGAAGTGTACTTTCCGAACAACTGGGAATTAGCCGGTGTTTTTTTTTTTTATGAAAAGCTAGAACATCATAACAAAGGTTGATTATTTTCTAATTTATTAGTAGTCATGTAAAACCAAAAACTGTGTACAAAAGAGTGTATTTTTGTGTACAAAGGCATGTTATGCGTCAGTCGTGCATAAGTAATGTGTCTATGTTTAAACTTACGTAAGATAAAAATTACGATTACTCGCAAAGCCACTAAGCCATTAGTAAATCGCTTCACTGCACACAATATGACACTGAGGCGTTACTTGAAGATGTTTTTTCTTAACTAAGGAATATGGAAATTAATTTGCGCTACTCGGCTGTGAGCCTTCGACATAATAAAAGGTTGTATTTTACCGAATGACTTGTCAAATTAATTGTCATACTGTCAGACTTTCTACCTATTACATAAAAAAAAAAATTACAGCCCGCAATAAGTTCGCTCAGTTTTCGAAATTTGACTTTTGTGTAGAAGCATAGAAAATATTCCGATATACATTCTTAGCATACTTTTATATATTAACATATATGTGTGTACGCATATTTTAGTCACATCGACAATGCCAATAAGGAAGGAGACCTTAAATTAAAAACACATAAAGTTAGTACTTTCCATTAACAAAGTTTCTGCATTTAAAATTTAAAGTCCCATCACTGCAAGCTAAGATACATAGCTTAAGGCTTTACATTTCTCTTATTGGGAATACAATAAAAAGTATGAATGTTCGTGGGCTGTGAACTTTTGACAAAATAACTTATTTGACTTTAACAACAGGTTTCACTTTGGAGGCATTTACTTTGTTCTTTGATGAAGATAATTATTGAAAATTGTTTTGAAACTGTCAAATTTAGAGCTTAATAGAAAAAAGTACTGAGTTGGTATAAGTTGCTTGTGTAATTGCTACAGGTACATATATTCCATGTAAAAATATTGATTTGAAATTATGGACGCAGGTATCGCCGTATTAATTTTTGAAGCGCATTACAAGCGTTTACGTTTCTGAAATGTTCGGATTAATTTAGCAAAATAAATTTTTTTTTTTCATAGTTCATAAAACAATATGTTGAATTGCATGTAGGTAGGCTAAGGCTGTCTCAGGCTATGGTTTCTCGACTAATACTCTAAGGAACAAAATTTAAAAAATAAATAAATATTTAAAAAATTTTTTTTTTTTAACAAATTCTCTATGTAAATAAGCGAAAAATTGCATAATTATCCGCTTTTTTCTGGAAATTATCTGATTGATCGTACTTTCTATCCATAGTGTTGTTTCCCTATATAGGTGTGTGTTACTAGGAATTCCCTCAAAGCTTTAACTGCAGTCTTTCTAACATTTTTATTATCTTAAAATTGAAATTTATTAAGCTCAATATATTTGTTATTTTATTTAGAGCTTTTCGTGTATACAAGAGTCAACTCTTAAATTACCGAAATTAAATTTTATTTTGCAATTTTCCACTGGGATGCCTCTCTCAAGCGAAGCACAATGAATGCTGCTATCAGTATTTCTATTAAATCCAATTTTGGGGTTTTCTAGAACAAGTTAAGTCGCTTATCACTTACACCTTTGCCCCAAGCAGGCCACCAAACGATAACTTATTGTTTATGAAGGTTGTTTAACTACTTAACAGAGAGTCAGAAGGCATTCAAAAAGGTTAAAAGTACAAGTTTTGAATTTTAGTTTTTTATTCAAATAGCCAAAATATATAGCTTTCATGGTCAGTGTTTATAAAAATTATTTATTTATTTCAATTTGATTATTTTAAAAAAGTTGTATGAGAATGTGAAAAATCTGGTGTATACATTGTTTTGTTGTTCTTTTTAATATGATGAATTATACGAGTATTTTATTTAGTCAAACATAAATTATAAAATGGGTTTACGGCGTTTTGTTGGCTTGGATAAAATATCGCGGCCTATTTCACCAAATCAATATTCTATTGGATCGTACAAGTTTCTTATGCATACTTGTCTGGATATTTTCAATTGATTTCTATGTATTTAGGTGTTCTGAAAACTAAAAAAATAATTTAAAAAAATTCCAGAACGTAAGTTTATTTTACAAAACGCAAAATTTTATTATAAAAGAGGGGTTTTTTGGGCTAACTTGTAGGCATTAATAATTATTAAATGTATGGATACATTTAAGATCTCATACGACCCAGCAGAGTGGCGTTTTTTCATAGATTCTTCAAAAAGAAGCCTTAAAGCAGTTCTGCTTTACAACGGCGCTATCAATACTTCCATTCCTGTCGGTCATTCCGTACACCTCAAGGAAACCTACAAGAACTTGGAATTGATTCTTTGCAAATTAAAAAAATATAAAGACCACGGTTGGCAAGTGTGCGGTGATTTCAAAATCTTGGGCATGGCGCTCGGACAACAATCTGGGTTTACCAAATTCCCTTGCTTTCTGTGTCTATGCGATAGTAGAGACCGAACAAATCACTGGACCAAAAAGTGTTGGCCTCCGAGGGAGCTTGGCGAAAAGAATGTCCTGCTTGAAACTTTGGTGCCTCCTCATAAAGTTCTTCTACCACTGCTTCACATAAAGCTGGGATTGATGAAGCAATTTTTAAAGTCACTTCCAAGAGATGGAAATTGCTTCAAATACTTAATATCAAAGTTTCCAAGCCTCCTGGAGGCAAAGTTGATGGAAGGTGTTTTCTTTGAACCAAATATTAGACGGCTTATGGCTGATCCAATATTCATCACAATCATGACGAATCCTCAAAGGGAAGGGTGGATTGCCTTTATAGAGGTCATAGATAAATTTTTTATGCAATAACAAATATCCTAACTACAAACAAATCGTCAAAAGAATGTTAAAAGCATTTCTAGCTTTCGGTTGCTTGATGAGTTTAAAAGTACATTTTCTTCATTGCCACCTCGACTACTTTTCAGAAAATTTAGGAGACGTGAGTAAAGAGCAAGGTGAACGATTTCACCAAAAAATTAAGGAGATGGAAAAAAGATAACAGGGAAGATGGAGCGTTTCAATGATGGCAGACTACTGTTGGACACTTCAAAGAAACCTTCGCGATGCTTCCCACAAGCGAAAATGTACTAAAAGGAGTCTCACTGAGAAAAAGAAATGTGTTTAGTGTCTACTAATTAATGTATTTTACATAAATAAATTTGTTTTGTTACGTAATTATAAATTTAAAAAGTTTTTTTTAATCTTTTATATTTTATTTTAAGTTGATAACTTGTTTAACATAGACACTTACATTGTCAGAAAACGTGACATTCTATGACAAAATTAAAGTTATTTTCGGATTCAGCACACCCAAAAACAAAAGAATAACACAAGAAAAAACCAAAACAGCTCTCAATTATTTTTTTTTGCAGACTGGTGTAATTATGTATGAAGTTTTTTACCGTAATATTTTGCTGTTATTATGGTATATCTGCTGTACAAATGCACTTAAGCAATGTTTCCTTTATGATCCAAAAATAGCAATTTTTGTGCCACAAAATTTTTTTCTCATTGAATTCATTTTGATGAAATTGAATTCAGAACTTTTTTATGAATATTTATAAATAAATTCAATTGTTGTTTGATTGAAGTGGAGCCTCCTAGCTTTTTGTTGTTATGCCATTGCTGCCAATACTGCTGCGCTTGAATGAGTTTCTGTGCTTTAGTGCCATGGTAGGCGTACTATCAAACTGCCTCCAACATACACACACACTCAAGCACATTTCCCACCCACCCACACACACACACACACACACAGTCGTTTGTGCTTACTCAATAGATTTGGGCAGTAAATCAAAACCAGAATGTCAATAAACTTAAACTTTTTACCTATTTGAATACAAGAAACGAGTAGTAAATTGTACGTTTATCGGCGTAAAAATAAAAAGCTTAGTATATTTTAAGGCGCCCAGCAGCAGCAGCAGCAAATTTGTTGTGCCCACGACTATTTATGTGTAGTGTGTAGTAACTATGTATGTATGTACGTGGATAGATGTGGTATCTGGTGTCGAAAGGCATCATGTGCTATTGTGACTTGTACGCATAAAATTTACATTTTCGAAGGCATTGAGAAGACGTGCAGGCAAAAAAAAAAATAGATATTTGCATGTATGTATGTATGTATGTATGTATGTATGTAAGTGTTGTCTTCTGTGTACATACTACGAGTATCTACCATGTCAATGGCACATAAATATGAGCAAATGTGTGAAGGAAGTGCGTGCGCGTGTGTGTATTATCGTCATAAACGCCAACGAAAGTATGATGTACGACTCTTTTGCAAACGCATCGTAAACTCACAAAGTCATTGCGAGAAATAAAACTCGAATGAAATGTGTTTGTATGTTTGTGTGTAAGAAATCGCACGTCTAGGACGCTGACGGTGCACATGCGAATGGGCACATCAAGGATGAATGGTCCCTAAATTTTGGATTGCTGGATGTGTGTGTTTTTTTTCTGTCTTTGTGTTTATATATACACACCTGTGGCCAAAATAAAAGAAACACCATGCATTCGTGAATTTTCATTTACTTGTGCCTCATACATCGTTTATAAAAAAAATATTTCTTTCAAGCGTTGTGTGGTAGAAAATTCACATTACCCTTGACAAAAAAAAAATTTCTCAAAAATAAATGGTAATTTTTAACGACTTGAAACTTACATTTTGTTAAATCAAAATTTAATGAGCTACAAAGCTGCATACCCATACTCGTTCTAAACACTCTGATTGAAAGTTTTAAAATTTGATGAAGAGTTTTTATAAATTGGAAAAATCACTTCGAATCATCCACAAAATTTATTGTTACTATATTAGTTTATTATTCAACCAAAACTAGTAAAATATTTTTCATGAAATTCATTGTTAATATTGTATAAAAAATTCGGGAAGTTTTGTTACAAACATTAAATTTCTCAGCACAATTAAAATATTGCTTCATTTTATTTAACTTACAACCGGTTTCTTCAGCAATTTAAATGTTACTTAAATTTTTGTTTTCTGTCAGATTCCACATAGTACATCAAATTCAAAAAGTTTAAATGATGCACATGAATTAAAAAAGTCAATCTCTCTTTTTTAAATATTTTTTTTTTTAGCTTACCATCAAAGAAATGGTGTGTCTATAAATATTTTTATTAATTAAATTGTATTCCCATTTCAGCTGAAGGCTGTGAAGATGCCTCACAAATAGTTTCTTATAAGCTTTTGTTTGAATTTTTAACTTTTTTTTACAGACAAATATGAAATAATATTTTCGTAATTAAGCCGTTTGAAAACTCCTCGACCGCAATAAATTGCTTTTCTAATTCTCAAATGTTTAACACTTTCTTTGAAAATATTGTAAACATTTATATTAAGCTCTGGTTAATCTTCTTTTTAATGAACATCCATATTACAATGTTCGTTTTAATTTATTAGTTTAATGTTCAAATTTAGCTATAATCAAAATTTGCTTAATCGTAATAGTTACTTTCTAATCTTGGTTTCATCTTGTCGAATAATAATAATTTTAGGAAATAAATAGCGCATAACTTTTTCAAAATATATGTTCGTTATAAAACCAATTTAAAATCATAGTCGTCGCATACCCAATAAAATGTTTTCGAACCAAGCATTCATGGGATGTATTCATCGAACTGCTTCATGGCAATATTTCACTTAATTTGTAAGTTAAATTAATTTAATTTTTTAAAAGGAGGCAACTAGGTACATTTTAAATAAAAAAATTAATTTTCGTGCTTAAATTTCGTTTAAAAAAAATTAAAATATTTGATTCAATTTATTAAGTTTATTTAATCTGACAATGGGATCTGCTAGCAACGCACTTTAAAAATAATTTAAATATAAAAAATACCTTTACTATTTTTCTTATGATATATTAAATTATTTTATTGGTTTTGTACATTTTAGCTGTTATAACATCTGAGTCTGGTGATTTATTTTTCTTGAACATAATGCTATGAACACTTTGAAAACAGCAAGCGACAGGCAACATCTACCAAATACTAAATAACACATCTCCTTATGGGCACAGTTATTCAGACAACACAGCACGACTTCATAGCAGCAGGACAGCAGTTGTTGTTGTCGCTAAATAAAATCCATTTCTAATTTTGTCAACGACAATGAGTAGCTTTAGTACTGCCACTTATATGTAAAATCCTACATTGTTCAAAGCTTTAACAAGTCTTGCGTTATATTACCAATCAAAGTATAAAATAGCTGTGATATTTTATATGTATGTATGTAATAACAATCGATCATATAAAAAAAATTATCTACGTATTTACTTAATTTTTGCACAAAAATGTTCAGTTTGAACAAAATATTTAAATTTTATTGAAGTGAAATATTTGAATGTGACAACAAAAAATTAGCTATTAGATATATCGCTGACGTCTTCAAAATGTTAAGAGAACATTCGCAGAATCGTCAAAGTGTTCATAACATAAAGCGGAAGTTTTAATGCTTTTCTTTGGCACTATTTTGGAGAATTACGCTAAATAATCAGGCGATGTTGCTAATACCATGATTTTTTTTTTTAACTTTTTTCTTGTTGACTATGATCGTCTTTAGTAATTTTCTCACGGCCTTGTATTGATTATATCTTTTTGGGAGCAGCTTTTCTGTATTGGTCTCTCTCCTACATTTTTCTACAGTGATTTGATGATTTGATCTTCAGTATTCCATTTAAGGTTGTTGTTAGTCAAGCTTGATTCCTTCACCTCTTGATCTATGGAAGGTTGTTGCCGCCAGTTTAAGTCTGGCGGTCATGACCTATAAAATGGTTTACGAACAAAAAAAAAAAAATTCTAAAAATTCGTTTGGCCCAAAAAGTGTTAAATACCTTCTGTGTCTAATATTTTTATCGTAGCTGTGCATATTTATATGCGGGCGGATGTACGTGCCTAGAGTTAACACAGCATTTTAGATGATGAAGTTGCGAAAACGTTTCCCAAAAAGCCACAATTGGATGTGCGTGGCGGGCGCGAGTTAGTGTAGATTTTTAGCAAAAAGGCTTTTTACATTAAATGCAGTGAAAATATATGAGGATAATCTTACATGCAGGCCCTCTGTGAGTATCTACAAACATACATACACAAGTGTGAGTGTGTTTGTGGTTGCTTGCGCTTAGCCGCGAATTTGCGTACATACCTACAAATTTTTGTTGAAATGAGAAAAGTTTAGTGCCAAAGTGCATAGTTAAAAATTCAGCGCTTTTAACTCTAACAACCGTTATAAAACTAAACTAAAATTGTTATCCATAAATTAGAGCGTATTAAAACATGTTTTTAGCTGCAGTTGCTCGCTACGTTTTCAAAACTCTAGCCGCATAGCATACACATGTAAAGTACGCCCTCTAAATACAATTTATGTTACGAAATTGAAGCAGAAAAAAAACATGTTTTAGATATTTTATGACTCTTGAGCGTTAATTCGCTTTTCGCTACTAATATTCATACACGTATTAATGGAAATGTCAACAACATAGATTCATCGTTATGATAACTTTAAAAGCGTGGGTTTAAGAGGAAATTTAGTTTTTACGGCTGGGCTATCGAAATTACTTTTAAAACCAAATACAAAAATTCTGTTTGTGCAGTTTTGTATATAGCTGATAAAAACATAATTTATATTTAATAGAATTATCTAAATTTAAAAATTGATTGGTGGGATAAGATAAATTTTTAATAAATATAAATAAATTTATTTAAGACCCAAACAATAGAAAAGTGGAATTTTTTGTGTTTATTTATTGAACTCCATAATAACAAAGTGGCCGCTGTGGTCGAGTGGGTGCGTGCGTGCGTGCTATAACTCGATTTGCCGCTGAGTTCGAGGTTCTAATCGCAGCCAGAGCAAGTTCAATCTAAATCGTAGAAAAAGTTTTTTCTAATAGCGGCCACCCCTCGACAAGCAATGAAAAACCTCCGAGGGTATTTCTGCAATGAAAAAGCTTCTCATAAAATAAATTGATTTATGATTTTCGAACTTTCTTTATTTTATATTTTGCAAATTAGGTACACTTACATATACAAAGTAAAACAGTGAATATCAAATTAAAAATCTTCATGAAAATTTTGAATGGTAAAGACCGCTATTAAAGAAATTATGCGAAAATTTTATAAGCCTGTACAAAATCGCGTCTTAGTAGCACAATAACAACAATTTAACGAGTGTTCAAAATTGGTACAAAATTTGGAAGAGGTAAAAAAAATTGTTACACGTTATTTTAAGAAAATTTGTATAATTATTTTTCAAACTAGGTTCTCGACTTGCACAGCTTAGCTGTTAAGTGATTTTTTTTAGTTTTAAGAAATTTAAAATTTTTTGATCTTGGAAAAATTTTAAAATTTGGAAGTTTATCCTGAATTTGAACATAAATTATATTTCAACATATTAAACTCAAGCTTCCTTTGCTGAGACTCCAGAGTTGTAATTAAAAAAAAAAATTTACGAAATTTTTAAACATTTTCTAAAAAAAATTTTTAAATTTTATTGAAAATTTTGTTTAAATGTTATATATATTCACGTTAAAACGACTGCCAAATGTATTTTTTTTTTTGCCAATTTAGCTTAATATCCAACATAAAAGGCAATTGATTAAAGCAAACTAAAACGCTGTGTACAACAAATTTTGCAGTGACCAAAAAGTTTCCATACAAATTCAATTTTAAAGTGCTGCCATTTTTAGCCATCGAGTTGGGTGAAGTTCTACAGCAACAGATTTTACAAGTTTTACATTAGCACTTGCAAAATTTTATTATGGTAATTTTTCGTAAAATCTTTTACCCTTCCTTTTTGTTGTTCATACGTTAGGAAGTATGCAGATACGAATATCTACATACATACATACATACATACATACATACATACATACATACATACATACATACATACATACATACATACATACATACATACATATACACTTATGTACGTATAAAATTTCCTGCAACTATGTACAGCCATCAAATGCAATTAGCATAACGAAAATTTAGATTTAAAATTCCAAAAGTACAAACACGGATATCTTTGTATATTTATCGTCTCGTCGCTTGCTTCACCAACGTCCCAGCCCTCCCCCCGCGTCCCATTCACCTAGTACTCTCTTGTCGGATGACAGTTTTCAAAAGTCGCTCGATTTTTTTGGGATTGTGGGTGGTTGGGTCGAGTCGGGTGATGAGCAAAAACAAAGTTGCGGTGTATCAAATCGCTTGCTTTTACTTTCGTAGCTGAGCGTATGCAGATGATGAGCATCAAGTGTCAGTTGGCATTGTAGCCGCCGCAGCAGCAAACCTTGCTGGCAAGCAAATGTAACGTGAAGATAATGTTACCATCCGGTTAGCGGTTGCAAATTAATCAATTAATCAAAAGTTTTCTCGGTTTCTGGCTAAGCATTGGATGTCACACAAATGCATTCATGCGCATTTACCAATGTACAATTGTATGTAGGACCATGTTTACAAGCGAATATATGCAAGTTGTGTGCACCTGGTTTCAAAATTTAAATTTTTATTTGTGTTTAATGTCAGTTCTGTGAAAAAGTAAACAAATTCAATTACTTCTAATATTTCCACAGAGACTGTTTCTCACTTTAGATTGGCAGGTATTTGAAAACAATTTTAGGAACTTGGTAGCATAAATAGCTATTGAATATGTGACGAGTTGCCAGCGTTTATTTTTTTTTGTGTTTGTGAAACGTAAAATACTGTTTCTCGTGCAAATAAACACAAAAAATGTTTGTAAGTTAAACTTAATTTTAAGTCGAGATATGAGAAGCAGTGTAACAGTACAAATTGTGCTAGAAAAGCTTGATATGGTTAAAAATTGTTATATACTCTGTTCACAAATTATAGCACAATCATTTGGGTAACACATTTTCTTTTCATTAATTAAAATAATTTTTTTAGTAAAATATGGTTTATTCTCTAAAAAAACCCATAAACACTCATTTACTAAACTATTTATAAAATTAAAAAAAATTCCATCACAATTTACAAAATTTCATCAAAATTTCGAACTTAAAAAAAAAAATATTTTAGAATTTTTTGGAGTATGCGGTTTTTTGGCTCGTTCAATTTTAGTGTGAGAAAGTACAATATTTAAGTGTCTACCAGTTATCACTGATTTTTGACAATTTTTTGCACTGGCAGTTTCCTCCGCACAACGCAAAGCCACGATTTTTTTTATATGAAATGAATTGCGAAAGTTCGTCAGTAAAAAAATTGTCAAAAATCAGTGGTAAATCGTAGCCGTAAAGTTTTAATCATCAATATAATTTACGATTTTTTTTTAATTTTTAATTCTTTGATTCTCTTACGAGTTCCTATTAATCAATGCCATGTGATGTTCTGTGGAATTTTACTTCGAGAAATTCGGCAGACAGGACCGCGAAGTTGAAAATAAACACTTCTTTTAAACAACTACTTATTTAATTGTTTGGACGATATTAAATATAATCGGCTATGATTCTAAATTTATATACAAATATAATTTACTTAAGCGCCAAAACCTTACGAGATCGTAATTTTTTTTAGACAAACTTAATTTCCAGTTGTCTCTCTTCTTTGCCAAGCCACGCCAAACACTCATAGCAAATGTAGACTGGTCCTTCCACATTTGATATTTCATCCTTCCCTTGCATTCAAAGGCGTCCTTGTAGTGAATGCTAACATAGGTACGCCAATCCAAAGGTTCATTCACTGCATCATCATTATCCGTAGGTACGACTTATGTACGAGTATATAGCTCTAGCATTTCATTTGAAGAGGTCCATACATTTTGCGAAGAATAGTTTCGCCGACAGTCGTTTCATGGTCGACTGAATTCGTGCATGTTTCTGCGCCACGGGCGGGCATTATAAGGAATTTGTAGAGCAGAATGTTTTTTTTTTCGACGAAGACGAGCTATGCTTTTGAATAGCATCTGTTAGGAAAAGTAACTTTTTGCTTGATCTCCAGACTGTAGTTAGTGGTGTTTATGCTGAATACGCTAGCGCCTTTTTATTTCTTACCAGGATGTACTTGTTTTTTCTTTTTTTTGTGTACAGCTTGACCAACCACTTTTGCTTGTTTCCCAAGACTAGAAAACTCTGCACGAACGGCTCTGTTGCTGAAACCAGCGATGTCAATATAAGTCAGTAGCAACCGATTAACAGCTAATATTCCAAGCATCAGATTAATGAAGCTGCTCAAAGATAGTCACCTTGTATAAAATTTTGTTTGCCATTAAACTGCTTAGACAGCTCTGAAATGTCTCGAAAAGATCCTTCTTAATTTGGACGTAGCTTAAAACTGTGCTCGCCATCACTGTTCATAGCCGTATTGGTTTAGCAAGGATCCCCAATTAAGACTTGGTTTCTGTTTGTGAAATTAAAAGAGGCTTTAAAGGTAGTAGTTGTCGATTTGTTAATCAAGGGTCCATGACCAGCTCTTCGTCGCCGGCTTTTAAAAGCTCAGCCGATATACCGTCTGCTCTGGACACATTGCCGTTCTTTAGCCACTTTAATATTATTCTCACCTCATGCTGATCGATCGGAGATCTTCGCTATAAGTAGTTGGAATTTTTTCAAACGCTCCCTCAGAGTTTTAATTCAAAGCGTTGAAAAAGGTGCACTCCAAACCACAAGTGTGCTCCGAATGTAGGGATGTCAATTTTGGGCATTTTTTTGATCCCGGAATTTTTGAGATCTGAAAACGAAATCCCGGGGCAATCCCGGAATACCGAATTTTACGAAGTTTTGATTCGTAATTTTTAATTTGCCAAAAAATGTAACACGCCTGTAATTATTGTATTTTAAAAGTATACAAATCAACAGAAGAACGATTTGTTGTAAATCATGTATGTATTTATTGGTGTTTTCAAAAAAAAAAAAATGAAATAAACGTTAAATTTGACACACATACAAAATATGTATACTTCAAGAACCAATATACGTACATATTTGGAACATATTTGTTACAGAAGCAAATTAAATTATTTTTAATCACTATTTGAAACCAATATTACATATAAATATATTCAGTAAAAAAAGCAAAACATCCAGTAAAAATTAAATAAAAGCCTTAAGTGTGTTATTCTCCAACCGGGACCTAAATTTGTTGCATTGAATATCTGCAGTGGAGAAGCACTGTTAAATGCCCTCTGTAGGGCATAGCCTTTATCGTCTCCTTACAAAAACTGTCTATCTTTTAACAAGTCTTCTAATAAATTTTATGCCTTTCAATTATTGGACAATTGCGAGCTGCTCGTTAAAACTGGATGCAATTTATCTTTGAGACTTTCTGCCTTATCCACTTCAGGCACCTCGTTGTTAGTTCTATTAACATCGCTTTCATAGTCAGCATCATTTTCAACTCGAGTGAGATATTCTCCAGCTCATTTATAATGGCAAGAACAAAACAAAGCCTTAAGGGAGTTAACAAGCTGCGTTATTTGTCGATTGTGTACTCTCTACAGGTATTGTGTTGCCTTTGAAAGGGGAATTTCAATTCAAAATTTAAAAATATAAATGGCTATTGAATTCGATGTTTCTTACAATTACGGGATTTGAATAGTCTTCCGGTATATTTGGGAGTTAAAAAAGTCCGAGATTCCGGGATTGACATGCCTATCGGAATGTCTGTTATCTGATTGTCATGTTTGTCGCCATTGCAGGAATAAGCCCGGGTTCTTGACACTACTTCTTTGCTATATTATTTTCTAATCGAGTTTTATTTCTAGTCGTGCTTTTCCGAAAATTTAAAATTTTTTCATGACGACTTCTTCGAAAACTGATCTTTCCCTCGCTCTCTATTTTTTCGAACTATTTTTGATTTTTGATTTGTATAAGCCAAAATCCACATGAAACCGCCATCGTAATGAAGTTTGCTGTTTGACTCTTTGGCTGTCGGCGCGCAGCGATGCATAAAAGCATCTCATCTCGCCGATTACTTCACTGGCCAGTTGACCACTACAACGGTTTGTGGATTTAACGGGTGGTTGGCGAGTAATTGTGTGGTCGCGCGATTCACTGCATTTGGCAGCTTTTAGCTCGTTCATGCGAGTGTCAGCACACATCAGTGGCCTATACAAAGTGGCGCCAACACTTCAAGCTGTCCTCATATAAGTTTATATATGTATGTATGTGTGTACGTTTATGTATAAGGAAGTCATAAAGTTACATACATACATAGAAAACCGCAAAAAAGCATACATGTACACGCACACACACACACACACAAACGTAGCAATGATCAACACTTGCTCGTAAATCGTTTTGCTTGACTACATTGATGTCTGGTCGGGGCCTAAATAAAAATTTATGCACATTCATACATATGTATGTATGGTTATGTACACATTTATTTGTGTATGTATGAGTGCGGTTGCAAATTTGTATGGCAAGTAGTTAGTTTAGAATTTTCAGCATGCTTCTCCGGTTCAATGTTTGTATGAGCGTCCATGTGCTTTTGAATAAATTAATGTCAAAAGTGCTTTCGCTTTTGATTTTGATTGATGTTGGCAACAACAATGCGAGAGTTGTGCGTGAAACTCCGACAAGTCAAACAGCCGTTGGCAACAATACAAAACCATCAACATGCATAGCATACGGAGACCCACACACGCAAACAAACAAACATACACACACTCACACAAACTTTGCATAACATCAGTCTCCGCTCAGCATGTTTCAGTTTAGAAGGCCATCGCTTTCGCTTTGTTTTTAGAAAATTTTTGTGTGTCTGCGAGTTATTGTGTTGTGCAAACATTCGACGCAGTCTCCATTTGCTGGCCAATATCTCTGACGGTCTAGGAAAAGGATAAGCCATTTTTTTTTTATGGAACTGTGTTACCCGTTGGAGCGTTGTCGACGCCGGCGCAATTATTGGGCGTTTGATTTGTGTGCGTTTCGTATTTTGGCAGTTCGGGCATACCGTTACGTCGCACAGTGTTATCAATTGTTCGGTCCGTGAATTTGAGAAATTGCCAAATGCAAGTATTAAAAGAAATTTAGCTCAGAGTGAAATCTACATACAATATTGTCTTGGAAAAAATTGAGTAAAGTTACTGAAAAAATCGGTAGCGAAAACAGGCAAACTTTTCTTGCATTTCAATAGCGTATAAATATTTCAGGATTTTTTTTTGTACTAGATAAAAAGTTCTCTGGTTTTTTGCAATTTTTTATTGAAAAAAAGTTGGCTTGCTCATCTAACTTAAAATAAATAAAAGCGGACAGTGTAATTTTTTGATAAAAAAATAAAAAATATTTACGTCTATTACCGATCACTTAAAATTTGTAAGCTTAACAATGTCACAATTATTAGCAAAATATATGTACATATATATTAATAAAGTCAATGATTATTATTCTACCGACTATCACAAAAATTACAAAAATCACCGCATCATTCTTGTGCTATTTACTTCGCTCAAAACAATGCCGGACAATTTTATGTTGAACCATTGTTGCAGAGAATGGCTTCAAAATTGTCGCTGATACATCATCAATCATTTTCATGGCGCAGTAAATATCACAGGTGTGATGCGGTGATTTTTCTGGTAGTTTACTAGAATAGGGATAATTTTCTTTTTCATATGTTGCATACTTTTAGGCTAAAAAAAAATTTTAAGGAAAGTGATACCAAAGAACGTAAATCTATAAGAAGCGACAACACGCTGAAATTTGGCGAGTGAATCCGTGCCGTCCATCTCCAGGAGTTTACCACACGTCTTCACATCTTCTTTCGTCAAAATTCACCAGGACGGCCGAAAATTCGCTGTGGATTTGCTTTTCGCCGCACCAAATTAAGAAGGAAGAAAGAAGATGAACTGAATGAAATTCATGGCCATTTTGAGATTTTTCTTTGGAATGAGCAAAAACTTCATATTTTATTAATTTTCCATTACACTTGCCTTAGAAGTTAAATATATTTGTACAATCGCAAATATTACAGATACGTATGAATATATTGATGTATGTATGTATGTACATATGTACGTTGACATTTTCCAAAAAGTGCGTATCTGTTTTGCCGACGGCATTTCGCATGGACATTAATATGAAAAAAGGTTTTTGTTAAATATGCTTTAAAATGAATTCATATATTTTGCTTACTTTACATTTGGGTAAAAATTTTAATTTGAGGGCATAAATATCACATATGGAATAATATGTACATATGTAAATAATGTTAGTAAATGCAAAATACATATATGTATGTATACACGTCGACGACAAAAACTCTAAAATATTACAACCATTCATAAATGCGGTTGTCTTTTCATTCATAAATGCAAACCCAACTCCTCTCCCTTTGCACACAATCGCCATCCACATGCTAATTTCAGACTTTCGCGACCAAGAATTTTAACAAATTTATGAAATTTCTGTCTTCCGTGCTCGCACCAAAAAGGAGGATCGCTCTTGATTTTTTGGCCCAGTCCGGCATTAATGAAGTTGTGAACACATTTACTTAAAATATATCAGATATGCTACCCCCGGCAAGATTTTTAATTTCTAAAATCATATCTAATATGAATATTCATGTGTATCTATTGCTAAACACAGTTTTGTTAAATTTTATGAAAATAAATTTGATACGATTTCCCAAATAGGGCGTTAATTAAATCACGGCCTGTCCTCACCTCCATGCGCACTGCGTTCATATGTATGCGCACATATATATATGTAAATATGTCGCCGAATTTTGTCGCATTTGCACACCAGTGTTTATCATCACTGCTATTGCACCCATTTCACTGCGCTTTGCCGCTGTGGTAGGAATTCTACTACTTAAAAAACGTAGTCACAAAAGTTAATACAAATTTTAATTCTCAGTGTACTATACAAACGTATTAACCTCTTATCTAGCTTAGTGTTTACTTAAAACATTAATTTATAGTGATTTTTTCGCAGATCTATATCTCAAAGCTCTTTTTAGTACCTTTTTATACTCCTGCTATTTTTCATCAAATATGCTACCAAATTAAAATAGTTTTCTCTGAACCCCATGGTATGGCGAAGACTTTTTGAGCTCGGCACGATTGAAAACGCACAGAAGAAGACGTATTGAAATATTTATGCAAAAGTTAGCATATTTATTCATTTGCTAAATTTTTAGAAAACATTTATGTGCATACATATACATACATACACTTAGATAGTAGGCTTTGAATCATTAACACTCTTTTAATAAGGCTCCTCCATTTTTCGATTAGATTATACTGATGACAACAAAACATATATACAGAAATAAATAAATGCATAGGTTTCAAAACAACTGAATGCAATTTATATATTAAATGTACACTAGTTTTGTTAATTACACTTACACTTATTAGGCACCGACTTTCATGAACTCTGCAACACAAATTTATCACTAACCCACTACTCATGCCGCATCATTTTAACACTAAATCACTCGTGAATATTCAAAATATGTTAAGATATTATTAAAACACTATTAGAACTACGCGAGCAAACCATAATATCATAGTTTAATATAATTTTTGCAACATTATCCACAATTTTTCGTGTATTTAAAATTTTGGTTGACACTTCAATTTCGGGCACACTCATTCTTTGGCACTTTACGCTTTAATACCGCAATATTTTCACTCAAACCTGATTTATATTGACATTACAATAAGTATAATACATTTATTATGCACACTTTTCACAATATTTTCGATTTTTATTGAATTTTTGATAAAAATAAGCTGCATTTCAAAGTCCATACTTATTTACATTTGTTTTGATCGCATACTAGCCGGCGAAAATATTTTCTTCTGCTTCTTTCGTGCGGACAGCGTATCAAAGCAGGTGGTGAACTCCTGGAGATGGACGGCACCATACGGTCTCAGAAATCTCTGAAATTTTTCATTTCAGCGTGTTGTCGCTTCTTATAGATTTACGTTCTTTGGTGATACAACAAATGATATAATAGTAAATTAAACAATTAATTTAATAATTTGAACAATTTCTGTTTATTCGTAAAAAAAAATATTTCGAAATCTTTACTTAAGGAATAAATGAAGTATTTTTTAAATAAAAGCCTACATATTTCAATCGCATAAATCCTTTTTTTTTATACCTCAGACTAAACTACCATTCAACATTTCAAAATATATTTTACAAAAATGTATAATCATTAATAATTTATAACATTTTTACAAAAATTTCGCACTGCACGACCAAATTTTAGGGAATTTTTTTTCAAGTGACTAAAAAATGCCGTTGATCTTTAAAATTTTTTTTTACTTTAAAAATATAAAAAATAAACGTTTATATTTAGGCACTTAAGGCTTCGATTTTTTTATTTCATCAGAAATGTGTTATTTGAAAAAATGTTCGTTGGACTTTTTTTAAATGAAAAATAGTAAAGACTAACTAAGAACAAAATGAACTGTCAATATGTGGGTGTCATATACATTTATTTACATTTTCGGTGACCAATTCAAATATACATATTTGTAATTTTTCTTAACAAGCTAAACATAAAAATTTAAAAAAAAACTTAACTTTGTTTTAAATTTTTTTTTTTTAAAAATGTATATGACCGTACCACTGTGCGTCATGGCATTAACAGTTTTATTGAGCTTAAGCCTTGACTAGTGCCTTTTCATTGTGTTCCTTAGCTTGATGGATGTTTGTCAGGGCCGAATAAATGTAAACACACCACAATATCGTTTGAGTGGAGTTCTGAGTGCATATGTATGTACCAGCTATGTATGTACAAATGTATGTTTGAATGTTGGTGTGTGTAAATGTGTTTTCGCATTTCATTGCATTGAAAGTGGAGACGTCATACATATATCATTGAACTCTCATATACTACTAGCAGAGCGAGAAGCGTTAGTCAGTTCACATCGCCAACGGCCATAAATTGAACACATTTAAAATGAGAAATTTAGTTAAAGAGTTACAAAGATAAAGAAATGAATATTGAGGGTAAAATTAATAAAAAATATATAGTTTTTTTACTTTATTAGAAAAGAAATAAATGTTACTATTTATTACTGCCTTATGATTAGTACTATTGTATCTATTAAGGTAGGCTTACCATAAGTCAAGAAAAAATGTCAGATTTAATAAAAGTTATTAATTTTTCTGTGTTCGGCTTTGACCTCATAGATTCGAGTTTAAAATTTTCGCTAGAACTCAACAAATACAAAAAAAAAATCACAATTTTATACTTCACTAAAATTTATATTTACATATATGTACATACATATATAAACGGGAAAAAACATTCTATATACCACAAACACCCCCACCAACCCATTGTCTACACTTTCGTGGTTATCCTTGTACTAACTTCGCAGTTGATGTAGTGAAAAACATCTACATACACACATTCCTTCTTGAATGTATGTATAGTTTAATTAAGGTCCCAAAGCGTTTCATTGCCGAGATTTTGTTACATTTCAAATTCATACTGATTTAGCTTTTTTGTGCTTCGGCTTTGCTCTAACTTGTCTCGAATGAGTAATTTGAGTGCTTTTTGTGCGCAAACGACAGCAGTGCACACCCATACACAGATGTAGAAATTCATTGAATAAAACGCCAAGAGTACGTAATAGGAAAATATGTAAAATGAAAGTGGATCTGAATCTGCTGAGGCGAATAATTTATGAAATAAAATTCATCATATTTTAACAAATTTATCTAATACTTACTTACATACATATGTATGTTTTCATAAAAGCTGGAACTGATGGTGGGATATAGGGTGTGTGAGGAAATGCGTAAAATGTGGTAATCTACAAATTGGCAAGCGAAACTATACTTTTTTACCTTATGATTTTGGTACATTATAGTCTGGGTAGCGACAATTGTGGTTACGATATGAAAAAATGTAGCCAGATGAGTTGTTCATTTTCGTTTGCGCCTATTAAAAACTACTTCTCAACATTAAATGAGGACTAAGCAAGTCGCTCAAACATCAACTATAATGAAGTTTTATTTAATTGCTTTTAAGTAAGGGTCAAAAACACCCATCTATATGGGGTTAAGTCTTGCGAATAAGTCGAGAGATATCAAATTGAAGAGTTCGCTTGGAGATTTAATTCAAATCTTTAGAAATTAAATTAAGAATAATGAAATAAAATTTAAAAAAGGAAATATAATGATTTTCTATCTTGTTGTTGCTAAAGTTTCCGACAGGGTAGGAATCTACTGAATTTTGAAACGATTTTCCGTCATCGCGGCGTTGTGTCATCATCCGTGATGTTTTCCGTTCTTAAAAACCGCGTTGCTTTAAAAGCAAACTTGACAAGCGATGAATGAAAATCGATCCGAATTTCAGTAAATATGATGACGACACGTACAAAAAGAATTGATAAGACCATTATTTTAATTGGAACTAAAAACCGTACCGCTTAAAAGAAGCGAGATATTTCTGAGCATAAATGGTTTCGGTAGTTTTCTTCGGTTCTCAACTGATGCGCCTTAAAAAAAGAACACTACAAAGGTAGTTGTCCTAAGCGTTGAAAATAACTTTGAAACTAATCAAAACCAGTCACTTAAATACTTAAAGTAGCAATTGAACACTTAACGTTGCCATTTGTATCGATTTTTATGTTTTCGCTTTACATCGATTCGTGCTGCTCATCAAATCATGGAAACCAGCTGAAAAGATCCATCGAGCTATAGACATATTTGTCTGCTAAACTCAGCGCATAATCTTAAACAGATTGAAAGCAGAGACGGAGAACTGGAACCATTCAAGCCGTTTGTACTGTCGAGTGAAGACGGACTTTAGAGCGAAATCTCTTATTCAACGAAAAAAGTGCAAGCAATTACTTTTGATAAAGTAAAATAAGCGCTTTCGAAATTTCCCATTTATATTAAAAGCATTTTCAAACAAGAAAATACTAAAATCGAAAACTTTTTAAACTGCATGCTCAAAAAATTTCGAAACTCTGCTGTGAAAAAGTTGGAAATTTAGATGACAATTTTTTCAAAGTTTTTGTTTATTTTTTACAATGTTAGATATTTGGTTTTACGTAGATTTTGTTAGAGAAAGAAGTATATTTTAATTAAAGATACCAAAAAATTAATAAATAAACATAGTGGCAAACAATAATATTTTGACATTGCTTACAAATAAGTAAGGAAATTGTTTTATTCTACTGGAATTAAATTTCATTCCTTGTCGCTTTCCCTAAGGTCAGTGCTTGTGTTATCGTTATCGTTTATGTCAACACTATTGTTATCGCTACCTTAACTCCTCATGTGATGCTAAAAAAGGTAATTTTTCGAGATTTTTTTTTTTGATGACAAGGAGGGTGTCGATGCTAAATTGGTCCATTTGTGTACAAGTCAGCGTCCTTAATTCTCAACTGAAACAGAAATAATTTGTATCTCGGTTAATTTTTTTACTATTTCATTCTATATGAACCTCAATTAACCGGTGAACCGCAAATACATTTTTTTTTTGTTTCGAATCTGGAAATTAAATTTTAACTCAAAATTTGTATATACTTTTTTTATTTACATTATGAAAAACAATTAAAGTTGCATGAAACTGTGGTTAATACTCTACAAAATACAGGTTGAATCAGGTGGATGATAGGTCAAATAGTTTTCCCGTAATCGTGTTGCAAAAATGTGTTTTTGAAAAAAACAACGTTTTAAAGTTTTGTACACCGAAGTTCGACAATACGCACATTACTGGCAATATCTCCTAAAATACGTGAAATTGAGGGCGTTAATTTAAAGGGGATAGTAACAGATATTTTTGGAACAGATTAAGCTGAAAAAACAAAAATTGATTTTTTTCGATTTACATGAGGAGACGCCGGAACAAATAAAGAATACGGACCGTTGAGCTAGAAAAAAAAAAAAACGTGGGCGTGGGCCGCCCATTTTTACCGATTTTGGTGGTATAAATTTATTTTGGTGCAAAGTAATAGGAGGGGTGTTAAGGAGGGGCGAGGGGTGTTAAGAAGGGCGCAACACAAATAAAACGAAATTTCTTATAAAATTTAAGTTTTAAGATATAAAGTTATACATCAAATTAAAGGTATTTTTATGGGCTTTAAGGCAAACTTATTTTTACATACTATTAATTACGTATTGTTTTAAGAAAAATATAGTTTTTTATTGAAAAATGTGCGCGTTTTCAGATTTTGTTATTTTTCTCAAAATATATATATAATTTATGTAAACATATGCATATTAAATAAAAGGTCTTTTAATTACCTTTTTAACGATATCAATATTGTGAACATCGGATAAATAGATTAGATTTTCAAAATATTGAAATTTCCCCCTTTAGCCCACCATAAGACCGACCCTATTAGTTAGCACCAAAAAAAAATTACACCATCGAAGTCAGTGAGAGGATGCGGTTTATGCACACTTTTTAATTTTTTTCTAGCTGAACGGTCCGTATTCTTTACTTAAGCCGAGACGCCATTGCTATTTTTATCAATCTCTTTAACGTTCTTTTTTCGTTAAACGTTTGCGTTACGTTATAGGTATTCTCATCACTAAGATGTACCCTGTTTTGTACGTTGTATTTGGCTTGGTGATATAGGTGAAGCTAAATAAATTTTTACATCAACATTTATTTGCCAAATCATAAGCACAGCACGTGTAAACAAATTTGTTAGTGTTGTTGTTGTTAATACCACTAAAGACACTACACCTAGCTGTGCAACTATCTACATACATACATACATACTCGTATATGTTCGTGTGTGCTGCTGATGAGTTAGTTAGGCCAAGTTATTCAAGTGCTGGAGAAAACAATAAATTTTTGTGTATAAATAAATACGTATGCAATCTGAATAAAAGCGCACATATACACACCTACATTTTCTAGTAAACCTGTGTGCACTTGTAAATCGATTAAAACACAAAAAAAGGTACAAAAAAAACATAAAAGATATTTCGAAAATTCTGCAATTTTATTAGTTGCCGCTCACATGGGAGCTATGAGCAATTGCCGACTATATTATTTGCTTGCATTTGAATGAGTACAAATGTCAGAAGTTATGTGTGTATGTATGCTACTACAAATGTACATATGTACATCCATTTACAAATAAATATACATTTATAGGTGAGTATTTGCATGGCACGAGGTCAAATGTTACTTTAGCACTAATTCTTTAACTATGATGGCAAAAGCACACGCATATATATATACTCATATGTATATACATTAATACCTACACATGCTTGCGTATGTTTGTTTCTACAAAAATTTACATGCTGCAGACAAATTTTTCTCGGACCAATAAACACAAATAAATCATTTTAAATCTGCTTGATTTTATGGAGATAGACGCATGCCATTGTATGTATAGCCAGCAGTTATATTCTATTAGATGAAATGTACGTATGTTGCTTTTCCCAATAAACACAAAAACATACTTATGCGTACATACATACATATGTATGTATGCATATTTTCACTGATTTACATATTCATTCACTTTCCATGCATAGGCAAAAAGGCGTCGCCGATGACGAAACTGGCAATGGCAATGGCACACATGAGCGCACCGCAAGCACCAAAGAAATTTCCATATGGCATAATGGATTTTCCATTTACCGGGCCATGCTACCGGGCATGCGAGTGCGTGTGTATGTGTGTGTGTGTGTGTGTGTGTGTATGTGTTAGGATTAACATAGCGTGGACTGGACACTGGCCAGCAAGCACGATCGTACACTCACATCCGTATACAAATGCACGTATGTACGTACTTATAAATATTTATGCATGCATGTATGTATGTATATAGGCCATTCGGTTGAGCTTCGGAATCAGCATCTTGAGAATACTGCACACACACACTTCATATGGAGATTTAGCTGCCAAGCTGTCAGCCAATGTTTATGTGGTTAAATTGTTATATGTAAGTAGGAGTGTGTGAGTGTTCGTGTGTGTGAAGGAATGCTTTTTGCATGCCATACTTTTGAATTATTTAAATATCGATGTGCGAGTATGCAGTCCAACAACGTTAAGAAATTTGACAATATTGTGAAGCTCTTGACACATTTGGACGAGTGCTGATACAAAGCTTTACATAGCAAATTTTGTACATAAATACATTTACGTGTACGTGTGTTTATTCGGATATTTATGTATGCATGAGCATATAAACACAATAATATAAATGCAAACTACTACAGTAAGTCGAAATAGTGTTCCATACTTTAAATGTTTTTCTTCTCATACAGCGTCACAATCTCAAATGCAACATAAAATTAAAATTTTTTTTTATTTATTTTAATACGGTCAACAAAGTAATAACTAGTTAAAAATACAAAACAAATCTAACTAAAATCTATACGCACATGTCCAACGGATGCGCTTGGCATCATCACAAGCATCCCACCTTCGGCTATACTCATTGAGAGGGAGGCCTGTCAGAGCGCTCTAAGACTACCTAGTTTTACATGTCTGAAAAATGGTGACTTTAGGGGGCATTTGGGGGTCTTACAACCACTCAGTGCTGATCCGATTGTCAAACTTGCTGCCAAAGCTATTCTTTACCAAGCCCTACAAAGTCATAATACTTAAAAGGGACACAAGTAAAGAGATGGTAAATGTAATCAACAAAGGATCACAAGTGTGGTACACTGACAGACCCAAACTTATCGACGGGAGCACTGGGGCCGGGGTGTTCGGACCTAGATTTAAAAAAAAGTGTCCCGATGGGGTTGTACTCAACCATCTTCCAGGCGGAAATCCACGCAATAGAGTTGTGCGCTCACAAATGTCTTAGCGGAAGGACCAATGGAGCCACAATCAACATTATGTCTGCATGCCAGGCAGCTCTTAGGGCCCTAGACTCCTTCGAGACGGAGTCAAAACTGGTAGACTGCTGCAGAACGGCACTGGACTAACTAGGAGCCAACAACAGAGTCACTCTGTCGTGGGTTCCGGGTCATGAGGGCGTGGATGGCAATGAAATGGCGGGCTTTCTCGCAAAAAAAGAGGTCCAACAGAGCTTTTACGGCCCTCAACCGTTCTGCGGTCCCTCTAGAGGATACACTGCATAAATTCTGAGAAAGTGGGAGGACTCAAGAATCGCAGCCCAATGGCACTCAGCTAAGGGGAACAGACAATCTAAAAGGTTCATAAATCCATCCCGTGGAACCTCTGAAAAACTTCCTAATCTCAGCAGAGAGGGTCTTAGAACTCTCACAGAGGGTCTTATAACTTGACAGGTCACTGCAGGCTGAGATACCATCTTCATAAAATAGGACCCTCTGAGGTTGCAGACTGTAAGTTTTATGGCCTAGATGCGGAGACTTCTCAACATATACTTTGTGAATGCCCAAGATTAAGCGGACTCAGGCTTATACACCAGGGGGAGCGATTATTATCTGCATCCAGATTATGGACAACTACACCCTCCAAAGTGCTTAACTTCTTAAGTAGCCTAAGGATGGAGTGACAAAACACTTAAAGGGTTAGCACAATAGATCTTGCAAGGCCGCATAGATATTGCTATCAGCTCATTAAATGCCTAGATTGTTGAATGCCTAGATTGTTGAATGCCTATCCCCGATAAATAGCTTACAGTGTCGAAGATCGCGTGGATGAATATATCGGTTGAATAAATTGGTTAACTGTGGGCAAATCATATTGCCGTTGATTAAATTGAAAATAAAAATGATCGAAAAGCTAATCCTTGAAAACCAAGCTAAAGCTTGAATACCACGCAGCTTACGCCTACTTATATATGGTGGAAGGCCAAAAATTTGTTTAGAGTAAATACGGTAGTACGGATTCCAAATTATTGAACAGTATTTAAGGTGGCCTCAAACTAATGAAATGAAAATCGTCTTCAAGGTCATAGGATCGTTAAAATCTTCAGTATTACAACTGATGAAACCAACCATCGCAAAAGATTTAGCACAAATGTAATCAATATGGTTAGAGAAAGAAAGTCGAAAATCAAAAATGACTCCCAACTCTTTCATTTCACTACAGCGATGTAGTGAATAACTGTTTAATATAAAATCGAAAAAGGTATTATGTACTAGGTTTTCTTGAGTAAGTAACCTCACTACATTTATTTGTATTCAATAATAGGCGATTGTCATTGCAACACTTATTGAAGGTAGATGCCATCATTTATGTTGCCGATTGGTAAAAAGAGTTTTACATCATCAGCAAATATAAGCCATTTAGCAAATTTGAGTTGATTGGGTAAGTCATTTATGAAGATGAGAAAAAGCAAAGGTCCACAATGTGTTCCTTGAGGAATTCCCGACAAGGCATCGATAAGTATTGATGACTTACTAGATCCAATTGTCACTAATAGTTTGCTGTTTGATAGAAAACTAGAGAACAGTTCTAAAAGCTTAACATTTATTCCGTATGATTTAAGCTTGAGTAGGAGAATGGAGTGATCAACTTTATCAAATGACTTTGAGAAGTCTGTATAAATGTCAAATCAAGCTGTGCGTGATTACCAAAATCATTCATTATTTGGTTAGTCAACAAAGCTAGATTAGAGGTCATTGATCTTCCGGGAAAGAATCCGTGTTGACAATGAACTATAGCATTATTTATATGACCAAATAATTTTTTGTAAAGTACATAATCGAAAGTACATAGCCACTGTACTCTGTTTGACTATTGTTCTATAGTTGGAGATATCGTTGCGATCACCACATTTATATATTGGGACTACAGAGCAAAGCTTCCATGCGTTCAAAAATTTTCCGTTCATCAAGCATTCTTGAAAGAGTTTTAAAATAGTCTGAGCGAACAAATTTTGAAAATTATCGGATCAAATCCTTCAGAGTCCGGTTGCAGTAAACGCTCATTAAGTTCAATAGGAAATATTAAACTGTGGTTTTACAAGATGTTTAAAGCTTAAAGCTCGCAACAAAATTGAAAAATTCATATAAAATGACACTCAAGACATGAAAATGAATTTTTTTTCAAAAAATCAGTCAAAAACTCTCAAAAAATAAAAAATTCTCGCATAATTATTTCTTCAAAAAAATTTACACCAACGGCAAAGTACTCTTTCAAGCAACAGAAATTATGAAAAATATTTTTTGTGGTTTTTCTTAAGAGCTGCATTTTAAGATTAAGCGCGTGGTAAAGTCTTTAAATAATAAAATCTAAAAAAAAAAATATGTTAGATCGAAACTTTTCCTTCTAATTTTTTGTTACTTAAGTGTTCTTTAAGTCATATTTATAAGAAATCTCCATAACCAATAAATAAAAATAATAAAAATTATTTTAAACAAAAAAAATTAAATTGGAAAAAGTATCTCTGGCATATTTGTTTTCATATTAAGACTCAAGAACACCAGAAACACTTTTCAAACCTCTTGAGTTTTTTCGTAACTACAGAATTGTCAGTTTTTCGCAAAATATTAAAATGTAATAAACATTTTCTCTTCGTTACCTAACGACCAAATTTAATATTTTCTTTAATGTTATTGTTATTGACAGTTTGGCCGCAAGCAGACGGGTGCATTTAGCCCTTAAAGAGAGAAAGCCATAACACAGTAGAAGAGACAGCCAAGAACACTTAAGTCTTACATACAAATTGATAAATTTCATTCATTTTCATTCAAAGACCACTTAAGCACTTGTACAATGTAAAAAATAACAATATCTATATTCTTATATAGGCATTTTGGAGCTTGTCGAGTTAACCACCTGCAAGAGTACAAAAATCATGTGAGAGATCTACTTTGACGCCTTAGATCGAACTTTATTCGGCGCCCGTAAGGACCTATCGGTCTTTGTGTGGCTTAAAACGAGCCAGTTTCACCTATCTGCATATCTGTTTAAAGAAATATTCAAACATTTCACGAGTTTCCCACCTCTTTCCTTAGCCAATTTATAAACTAGTATCCTATCCGAAGATGAAGATGCTCAATATTATTTCGCAAGCAAGTTTTAGAACGATAATCAATTTTCAAGTTTTTTGATTCTGATAAATTGAAACCCTGCAAGAGTCGCTATATAGATGACCTGAAAGAGCTGCGAAAAATGTTATTTTTATAATTGACTATTTGTGGGTGAATATTTGCACATACAAATATCTATCTCTGTGCATTTGTTTATGTCAACGTTCGTGTGCTCAGTGCACTGCATACAAATTGACAATGAGTTATGATGAAACTTTAGCTCATACACATACCAACACAGTCCCCAAAACGCACATAAATACTCGTAAATTCATACATACATACATACACTCACACACACACACATATAGACTTGTATACGCTAGTATTTATGCATTTCGTACATTTAATCATTCATATTTCCTTGCACTTAGCCAGTCTTGTCATATAAGCTTTTTGGCACTTTTAATTCAATTTCTGCTTACTTTTATATTTTACTTTCTTTCAAATTACAGATATTTAAACACGTTGCGCTCTGTTCACTTCTTACGCCCTCAATTGCGATGTTATGCCATGCACATAGGGATGCATTTACTGCCAACTTTTATGATTTATGATATTTGCTGCGGTGCACTAAGAGCATATGTTCACCCTTCCTTTTAAATATGCATATATACATACATACACACTTAAATAAATTGATACGTGTAAATGTGTTTGTGCGCGTGCATATGTTCGTGCGTTTTTTGGTTTTGTGTGCGTTGCCAATTTTAATTGGCAACGTGAAACCCTAAATACTCAACTAGCTGAGTGTGCAGAAATACCGAAAAGTGTGTGTGTGTGTGTGTGTGTGTGTGTGCCGTAACTTAATCTGTTCTGTTGGGAATTTTCGTAAGGCTATTAATTCAAAAGAAATGCTTTAATCTTAACCTAGTTTCAAATTAAATGCAATATTATAAAGAAAGTAGTAAGCTCCTTGAAGCACGAGAAATGATTTGCATAGCATGTAGAGAAAATTCTTAGTGATTTGTTTTTCTCTTTTATCAATGCAAAGGAATATGCAATGAAATATTTTTTTTTTTTGTTTTCATATTTTAAATCAACTGCAACACAACTCTCATATTGCGTAGAATTATAACGACGTAAGTTAAATATTCGACGTTGCTGAGAAATTTGTAATGGAAGTCAATATTTTAGTGATTTACTGCAAATGCAAAATGTCAGTTTCATTAAGCAGGCAGCTTTATTTTATTTTATTTTGGCTTAGTATAAATTCAGTTTATTTAATTTAATAAAGTTGCTTTAATTGGATGTGGAGATTTCAATAAAAACTCGCCAAAAACTGGTACTGCAAGTCATTGTATGTCAAAATTTAATATTTTTTTAGTGCAGAGTAAGAAACCTAAATTTATTTAAATTTTTCGCAATATATATTTGCAAATGTTGTTGGCACTTTTACGACTTTTAAATGTGTTTGGAAACAAACAAATAATTTCGTTTTTATGCAAAAAGTTTGAAATTGCAGTAAAACCAAAAAAGTGAATTTTTGTTTAGGAAACTTTTATTGAAAGCAATCATTATCTACATATTTAGTCTTTTATATATCAAAATAATACTAAACCAACTGATTCCTCTTTTTTCAAGATATGAGTAGTTAAAACTATTGAAAATCTTTATCTTAACATTTATGGTACCTTGTGTTTGCCATGGTTAGCAACAAAAATGTTGTAAGAATACAGATTTTACGATTAAAATAATCCACAGTTAAAAGCTAGCATTTTTTTCGCACGAAAAATAATTTTAATATACAAAAAAAGTCTTATTTCTTACCTTGTTTGTTAAAAGATTAATAGAAAAGCTAGTTTTTTTACTGAATCGTCTGTTTGGACATCAAAATAATTATTCACTATATATATTTTTTTTATTAGAAAATCGGTATTATCGAACGCCATATATACATTTTGAATAATTTTTAAACCAAGGATGCATTTCAACGTTGAATTTAACCGTTCCGAAATGTTTTCTCTTGTTTCGGTTGAAACATTTCAAAATATTATCGTTAAAGCAATTATCATAATAAATTTCATTACGTTTTTAACCGAAACGAAATGCTGGCGTTAATGTTAAAACGTTAAGAAAAACGCTGGAGATTTACTCGTCGCAAACAGAAGCGCAAACAGGCGCAAATAGAAGCGCTGCATACTTTTAGGCACATTAAAATTAACGAAAACGGAAATTTTATAACGTTGCAACATTAACGATTTGATTTCGTTTTGATAACATGGCGCCGAAACGCAACAAACTCATTTCGTTAAGTTAATTTTGCTCGTTTTGTTTGTTGAGCAGCCCTGTTTTAAACTATGGTCTACAACAACAAATTCAATATCTTGGTGCAACTTATGGCTATCAGAATGCGTTTAACACTCGAGATTTTGTTGAAAAGAGATTGAGACAAATTTGTTAGCTCCAAAGGTTTTGTAGCAGGTAATTGTTTTGATATAACATCAAATTAAAGATTAAGGTTACCACAACCTCTTTTATGCATAAAACTTCAATAATTTTGCGGCAAATATCTTATTAAACAATTTATAGTTTAAATTTTTTTTTAATTTTTTGCGTTTGCAGTTTATAGCTTATTATATTTCAGTATAATAAGGTGACTTAACCTACATTTATATTACAAAAATATTTACGGGTTTGCTTCAAAAAATTAGCCTCACTTCTAATAGTAGAACGCAGTGTACACATAATAATCGGAATTTCCAATAGTTAGGTAAACTAAATAAATCAAATGTACGAGGGCGGTTTGATGTGTCAGTGAGTTTTTCAATAAAATAATTTTTTTTTTCGACAAAAAATCGTTCTTATTCTCAACATAATTTAGTTTTAACTCTATACACTAAGTGCAGCGGCTCTCCAATCTTTTCATTCCTTGCAAATAATAGCTTTCACCAAAACTCTCAAGAAAAGCATTGGTTTTTGTGATGACTTCTTTATTTGACCGAAACCTCTTACCACGCAGCCATTTTTTCAGGTCATGCTTGATCAGCACACGAAATTCATTTTCTTCCATTTTTGCTAAAAGTCAAGAGATTATCTGGATTCAATGGCTGTCAAGCATAAACTAAATGACTTGGCTTGTTAAAAATTTGACAGTATTTTAATAAATAATAGCTCAAGAATGATGGATAACAAGATTGCGCCCATCAGAGTGGATTTGCCTTTGCGTGACGTCACACTGGTTGAGCAGGGAGAGAAATATAACAAAGCAAAAAAAAAAAAATGCGAATGAAATATAATGTAGGGTAAATGCATCACACCAAGTACAATTACTTTAACGTTATATTATTAAAAAATATTTCTACTCAAACAAACAAAAGAATTATTCACGGTTTGGTTAATAGCAGGAAAAAGAGCGTCAAAGTAAAGAAAATGTTGAGTGTCCACAAATGGGTGCGTTTACCCTATAAAAAAAACCAATTTCACCAGTGTGACGCAGCTAAAACAGCTGATTCTGTCAAAATCACAAATAGAGGAATAGCGGTATGGCAAGGGGCGCAACCTTTGTTTCGCTCAATCGTGATAATAGCTGACATTTAAGGACAGCAGCGATTAATTTAACGCCGCATCTCTACAGGCAATTATTATTGCCTACGAGCTGTCATATATGTTATACCATATTGCCTGATAATAATTTTATCAAAGGCAATATTTGTGCGTGGGCATTTTTTATTTTGATAAAATCTTTTGCACTGAAGCACTTAAAAATTAAAAATTTGAATATGTTGACTCACTGAACTGTCAGTTGAGATGAGAAATTCACTGGCATGTTTTGCCAACTGACAGTTTATTATTCCTTGATAAGAGCAATACGTGGTCTCCATTAGCAAAATATTGTCCGATAACATTATTACCATATCAACTGGAGGTGCGAAGTAAAGTTTCTGCGCGGAAAACTCAATAAGTCACTGACTTATCAAACATTTAAATTCATTTTTCTTTAAATTCCTTAAGAGCATTTTTTTTTTTAAATATTTTACTTTCCATTTTTAAAAAGCGTGAGCAAGTTTATTACTCTTATTTATCACTATTCTTTCATTTCAGACTTGTAGCAAATTTGCCATTGAATTTTAAAATATATCTGGGCATCTAAAATGTTAGTTCTTCTTTGGAAATGTCCGCGCCTGTTAATTAAATATCTCTGTTAATTTTGTTTTCAACTAAAAACTGATTGTTTCGAAAATGCAGCTTCCGCAGCACGATCAACAAAATGCTTATTTTGGGGCTAAGTTCCAAATTGTCACCAAAGAGAGGTAGCATAAGAAGAGCGTAAGATAAATTGGCTAGTTTTGTCGACACATATTTTCAGTCGGGATCAAAATTTATATATGATATATTTGACCATCGCATCACCGGTTTTAATTGTGAGACATAAAAAAAATGTATGTATTAAAAATATATTTATGAACAAACGCGTTTTCTTTTTATACGAATAACTAAAAACTTCGCAGTCAAATGGCAGCCATAAATTTTTATAATGAATTACTTTGAAAACTTTTTGAATTTGCTTGTATTTTAAATGACGAGGGTGGATCTTACAACGTTATACATAAGTATAAACGCACTTATATTCGGAGATATGCCTACATATTTTTATTGCTTCTATAGCGATAAAACATTGGGACATCCATTGTTGCAATGACTGCCTGCGCCAACAGGCGGATTCAAAACTCAAAACTCTGGCATATTTACACCAGTGACAATAGCGCAATTAACGCATTAGTATGGCAACACTTGTTGTTAATTGACGTTGACGACAATAATAATGGCGATGGCGCGCCAACACCAACAAAAACAGCCACCCATGCAACATGCGCCAGGCATAGACGCTAGCTCCAGTTCCAATACCAGCCACAGCTCTCACCCCAAACGCAACGAGCTTTGTCAGCTTTACCAGCTGTGCCATTCATGCTTTCAATCCATGATTTCAGCATGGATTGCTATAAATTATGTCTTTTCAATTTATTAAAAGGATGGCAAAAAAAAAAACGAAAAATAACTGAAACACTGCAACACTGCAACGGATGGGCTTAAGTGGGGTCGCGCACTTAGCGCATCAATACGAAATGCGATGCAAGGCGTTGGCGTTCATCAAGCGACGAAGTGACGTACGAGTATGTATGCATTTGACACAACGCAGTGCATTTGACAGTTGAGAGGCGGATGAAATGTCAGTGAGTAAAACGAAAGAAAAATTGGGAAGCGAAAAAGTCGAGTGGGTATGTAGTTGGGCGTTTTTGGAATTTTCGTGATGCCTTCTGCAACTTCTAGCGCTACTTTTCTGACTCTGCACACTTTCTTTATTCATGTAGCTTTGCTGATTGGATGCTTTTTTGTTACAGCATTGTTGCTGTGGTTTGCGTGCGTCATTAGTGCGGGTGCGCCTGTAAGTACGGATATACTCCTTTCCTTTTCACTTTTGACTTATGCACTTTCAACTTCAGCCTTCGCATATTTCGTTCGCTGTGCCATTGTTTTCAATCGCAAGTTCGACGGTTGTTCCTTCAGTTGTCAAACACCAAAATGACATGTGTCAATTTTAATTTTCGTGTGTATGCTCATGATAAAACATATGTTTATTTCTCATTAAAGCCATTGAACTTGTTCTACATACGACTGCGGCATCAAGAGTGATTACATATTTAGCAGCGTATTGCAGCCGTAAGCTTAAAGCTAAATTCGGTAGTTGACAGCCGGCTGGCAGCCCCGGAAACGAAAAACAAAATTAAAAGCAACGAAAAATGTATGTCTGCTTTTCAGTTTAGCTACTCTCCGCCTCTACGCCAGTGTATGCCTTCAAGTTGATGGTTGATTTATTATTGACTTTGTTGTTGTCATTATCTTCATAACTGCTGTCACGTCGCTGTCATATTTATATGCGCGTAAAATCACATTGCTTGGCGGCGGTTGTCATAATTTTATGCTCTCGGTAACTATGTATGTGTGGCAGAAGTGAGCGAATGAAGTTGGAAATATTTGGCTGCGCGTGACAGTATGCAGCCTACGGTCTCACTAATTTGACATTTATTGATGACTATTTTCGCACCCAACGCGCGTTGACTTTCTTTCACACGCTCAATAATTAATGCATTTTTTCGCGCATAAAGTTTAAATGCTCGCATGTGGTGGCAAATATCGAACTATATATTTATGTATGTACATATGCTCTAACTCAAAGTCTTAACTGCACATTACACTGATGTTTTGTGACAATTAAATATGTACATTTTCATTTACATATATGCCATTTCAATGTAATTTATTTTCTAACTAAAAAAATGTCTTTTAAATAATTGAATTAAAAGTTAAAAACATATTTGAATGCCTCAATAACATAATCCACTGAAATTCCGATATATTTAATTTAAGTGGTTTAAAATATCTCGGTTTAAATTTTAAGTCGTCAGTAATTAATAAACCTGTTTCAATATCAAATTTGTATAGTCTGTATTCAAGAGTTATTGCGACTGCTACTTTGTCACAGACTCAGTTCACGAGCCGTGTAAGCGACTGTTACTGCTATCCCAATACGTTACTGGGACTACTGCTTTGTCACTGCAGTGACCAGTGACTTTTTTGTGTAAAGCTTAGAATACAGCTCTCATGACAAATCAAAAAATAGTAATATTATTTGTATTTTGCCGTTGCTTTAAATTTTCTTGAAGATATAACTAAACGATTTTTTTTCCTTGAGAGCTGTACACTTAGCTTAAGTAAGAAAAAACTGCTCAACTGCATATCCAAAAATTTAAATTGTTTACTAATCATTTTTCAACACTTTCAGTTTTCCAAAAAGCTTTAAACTGACATATAACCAAATGAGCTGTTTTTTTTAACATCAAAAAAATGGAAACTTAAATATTTAACAAAAATATGCAACATTTTTTTTTTTTATATTCTTCTATTGAAACAGAGTGTATGTGAAGTCTTCTCATTACAAGCAGCGAAATGTATGTACTATGAAGTAAAATAATAATTACTAGTGTCATTCGCACACATAAATTACACCATGTAAATATATTTGAGCATTTCACTCACCCAAAAAAAAAAATGCTTGATCCGAAGTTGGGTACGCATCGCATATCCATCTTTGCCACCAATAAATATTTTCAGCTCGCTTGTCTTTCATGTCGCATTGCTTACAGCCCAACCATTTGCACTACGCAGCAATAATTTACATACACATTTAGATTGCGATACATACAAAATGTTTACAAATATATATTTACATATATATACATATATATAGATGTATTTTCATACATATAGTATACGAGTATGTATGTATGCCTCATGTATAGTCGACTGGAAAATGTGAAAAACTAGACAGTCGAGTACAAACTAAAAAAAAAAAAAACAAAAATGGTAGATAATAAAATATAAAAATAAAATTCAAAACAAAAAATTGTCCACTCACTTATGGGCTTCAAGAATGTGCTCGAACTCTTATTTCAATCAGCTATTTTTAAATGAAGCCCATTGCCAAGACTGCGGCTGGGGTGTTGGGCGCATTGCATTACAGCAATTGGTCGGGTGGATAAAAGCCAAGAAATTCGCTAAGCATTTCGCACATATTCGTGCTGTAAATATGTACATATGTATGTGTAAAGGAAATGGAAATAAATATTATCATATCTATGGAGGTATGTAACCAGAGGCGCAACTTTTCGTACTGAGTTTTTAGACTTCTAAAATTTTTGTGCCAAAAAATAAGCTAAATCTTTATTGATAATCACAAATGAATCACACAATTATTTTCGAGAATAAAAGAGTTGAGTTTGCGGAGCAATTTGAGTTGAGACTTCAAGCTAGTGTTTTTGTTTTTTAAATGTGCTTCCCACGCAACATTAATGCCCGTGCAACAGCATCACAGTTGAATAACAAATAGAACTTAAATTTTTTTATGTTTAACCGAAATGTTTGTATATGTTTTTTTTGCTATTGGCTATTTGTCATAAGAGATCAGCAATAAGTAGTTAGAGCCATTAAGAGTATTGAAAATATCGCTAACTAGCGTTCTCCGGGGCCTGCAATGGCACTAGATTCTCAACGAATTTAACTTGGCTTTGGAAGATATGTATATTTTCACTTTATTAGATTCAAAATAATTAAATTGAATTTAAATGTTAACAGCATTAACATATTTTTAGTAAAAAATATATTTAAATATTTTTTTTTAAATATTAAATTTCAAATAAATTTCATACAAGATTTTTAAAAATTGTTTTCCAACGAAACAAAAATGCAAAAATAAGTTTTTAATATTTTTTAGTTGCTCCTTAATTCTTGAAACTTTTTTTTATCATCTGTCTTAAAATTACACATACGAGTACATATATTTACTTTAATATATTATATTAATTCATAAATAATAATTTTGATTTATAAAAAATTTAAATGTAAATACTTCTCCCTAATTACTTTTTTTTTCTAAAAAAAATTGTTCTCAAAAATATAAATATATAAAAAATATTTCGTGATTAAGAAATATTATGTGTTGTTTTTCAGCTATTGTTTTATGTTTTTAATTTTTATTTAACTCTACATACATTTTTAAGTTATCCATTTCACTTTGAATACCCCACACAGTTCCTTAATATCTTACGCCCTTGATCTTACACGCATCGCCTAAGGTCGTCGGCACGTAACTGCAGCTGTTGACATTTTGAGTTGTCATGATGTTGCGTGCCACTGTGGCTAAGAACACTGCCAAGTGCGAGTGCCTAGACTATGGATGCGCAATAGTATTTTGCCATTTCACACATTCTTGCATGCAATTCAGCTGGATGGGAAAAAATATAGAAACAAAATGGGCATGCTACGAATTATGTGACAAAAACGCGATACTCTAACCGAGGCAGAAGTTAGTTATTTAAATAAAATAAATAAATATATTTTGTGTATGTTTGTGTGAACAATTCTTAAATTGTAGACACTTCGATTGCTTTTTGCACATTTGCACAATAATGGTGGACTTATTTGAATAGCTTTAATAAACTTAACTTACGTGAATAATTGATGATACTTGTGCAAAGTTTAAATATGAAAAAAATCCATTTTTGTGCTTTTTTTTTATTTTTTTTTAATTTTCCCTCACATTTTTTTTTGCCCATGAATTTCAAATATCTTTATGCTCTTACTCTTGCGCGCCTCACTGCGGAATTGCGCAGCTGTTACATTTTTCGTTGAAAATACGAATAAACAAACTGAAATTATTGCCATTTCCTTTTCGTCGTATGCATCACAGTGTAGTGTACATACATACATATATTCGTATGAATGAAAGTGCATACATTTATTCAAAATTATAACTTCACCAAATATAGCAAACTACTTATAAACAAAATTTTTTCATAAACTTGCCTCGATCTCAATAAAATTACCAATGATTAATTGGTATTTTAATTTTCATAATTTGTCGGTACAAAGACAGTTTAGTTTCTAACAAGACCTTGTAGAGCTTTTTAAAAAAATTTTTTTTTTAAATTAAGAAAAATCCTTAAAATTTTTTTGAAGTTTCTACTTATTTTTTCTTGAGTATACAGTTTTTTTTACAGTTTGACAGATATTTTATTGAAACATGTCGAAAATTTTTTTCATAAATTAAAAATAATAGATATATATAAAAGCGTAACAACCTCGGCAAAAAAAAAAATTGTCAAAAATCAAAGATAATTAGTAACTATTTCAAAGTAGCACGTTTGTAGACTTATATTGAATAAACTACAAAACTGAATGCTCGAAAAAATTCTAAAAATGAATTAAAATTTTGTTTGTTCTTTTATTTAAATTTTTTCAATGTTTTGTTAGTTTAAGCAATCTTAAAGTCTTAGTCTCTTTCAAGAAAAAAAAAAACCCAAAAACCTATAATATATGTATGTGAAGCGTGTATAATTTTGAGATTGTGTGTATATTCTTATATACAAGTTGCACACACACATCAATATAAAAACGCGTTGAACTATCTACCCACCAATTGGAGCGGCATATTTTCCAAGCGAGCAGTGCATATTAATTGCATTCCGCATGCCACTGACGAGGCTTTAACGCCGTTGCAACAAGTAATTGTACCCACAAGCCAGTATTCAAGGTAGCAAAGTGGCAAGTTTGTATGTGTGTGGCAACAGCAGGAGTCGCTGGGCCGTGCTAGTTTATTTACCAGGTGTCAACAGCCAAACTCAATTGATGGTACATAAGTGTGTATGTAGTGTGTCTGTGTGTCTGTGTGCATACGAAATATGTATGTATGTCAACAATTGAATGAATTCATGTGCATGTGTGTGCGCACTATCTTTTGACAAAAAACAGAGCACGCGCCATATTCACGTTCATTTATTTTTGTTTTTTTTTTCTTTCTTCTTCCTGTCGTTGTGATTTCGACTTCAGCGGCGCAACGCTGTTGAATGAATATTTAGAATTTTTTTTTGTATATACATATGTACACATTGCATTTGATGTATAACATAAAATAAGTACAATAAATATTTGTAAAAACGAGCGCACGGACAGCATTGAAAATAGTAATTGCGTATACGCCATGCGCGCCGCCCACCTATTGCTCTAAGAGTAGGGCATAAAGAAGTGTTTGTAAGTTTGTTAGTGTGTGCTTGTGACATTTAAAATCAGCTATTCATTAATTTCATATTGAATTTTCTGATTTTTGCTCTTCTGCTCTTTGTGTGTTTTAATTGAATATTCTTAGTTAAATAAAATAAATATTGTGAATTATTTAAACAAGCAGCTAAAGCTGATGAGCTGCCATCGTTGTAAATCTGCAGCTATAAGATGTATTAGTAAATTTTTGTTGGCGTGTGTGTATTTACAATAATGAAGAATAAAATTGTAAGCGCATTCGCTAATTTGATTTTCAATGAGTTTTTCTGATTCAAAACCTATTAGAGTTTTACAATATTGTAAAACGAGAGTTTTTTTTTAAATGCATTTCAAAGTATAGAAACTTTTGGGCTTGTTTTAAATTAATTTTTTTGCAATGTTGAGAAAAAATTGTATATCAAATGTTTTTAGGAAAATTTTCCCCGAACATATAAACTACTAGTTTTTAATTGAATTTAATGGAAGGCAGATAAGGCGGACGTACGATAGAAAAAAAGGTTGAAAAAAAGTGTAGTTTTTGTTTCTTCCATTTTTTTTGGACGTATACTATTATTTTGTAGTTCGATGTGACTTCTGATTGCTTTTCTACTTTGAAATGAAAATTTTTAAGAGCAAGTTTTACGAAAAAAAGAAACGAGATATTTTTTCGAACTGCATGGCGAACGAAGAGTTTTTTAATTTGGGTTTGGCTTATTTGACTAAACGTTAAGTTCTAGTCATCCCAAATTTGCAATTTGTTTTACAAAAATTTATTTTTTCTACAACTTATAAGTAAAAAATTGCATTTAGCCATTAAGGCCGTATTTTTAAGTTTGTTGCGTTATTAAAAATTTTGTGCAGATTTGTGAATATTAAATTGTGGTTTTCTTAAGGAAGTTACTATATTTTTACTGTTTCTATGTATATGTATATAATCCTACTCTAATTATAGAGTTTTAAAAAATTTATACCAGCAGTAAGAATGTTTCCGTTCCATATTTTTCGTCTCTCATGCAAAAAAAAAATTGAAGCTAATGTTTAGGCAATTTTAAACTATTGCGAAGTAAGTCAATCAGCTCTTGGGACTAATTTGTAATTTTTACTGATTTTTCTTCAAGCAAATCTTTTTTGTATTTTTTTTTAAGTTCTCATTCTTGTAAGGTAACAATGCAAAAATAGTAGGAGAAAATCAGCCAAACGCTGAGATATTGTACGTATATATAGATAGTGTCAGCGACAAGTTATTGTTTATTATCAAATGAATCTATGTAAGGGTTGGTATTTTGTACTAAACACAAACAAGCAATAATCACTAATTGAACTTCTATAATTATAAAATTTAAAATTCTATTATAACAATAAATTACGGCCAGTGAAGGTTTTCCGAAATTCACTTAGGTAAATTCGATCGTTAATTTCGTGAATTTTACTTTAGGCCAGTTTATATATTCCTTAAAAAAAAGGTTGAAATAAACTTAAACGTAAATTTTTGCAACGGAATGCCCAAAATTTCATCATAATTACAAATCCAGTTTGAGTTCTTATTTTCTAGTATTTTATCAACAATATTTTCGTACATTATTGCATATATTCCTTTTAAAATACAATTTAATATTTACCTTTAATTTATTTACAAACTTTTTTATTAAGACTTTTTATACAAATATTTTCAACCAAATATTTCGAGTGTCCTACTTCTCACTTTCAATTAGCTCGCAGCAAATTTAAGAATACCCCCAAACATTTAAATCATTTTATAATTTATGAACAAAAACTAAACTTTGCCATGGTTTCCTCCCTTTTGTGTTACAACATTTATGTTTTCTATTTTCTTATTTTAATGAATAAAAGTGCGTTAGGTTTTATGCTTTTCTGCCTTTCTCTCTATTAGCATGGAAATAATAAGTTGAGCAACGAAGCACCTGCGCCTGCACTTGCACCTGTTTCAGCCAAACAACAAAAAAAAAAAAAAACAACTTAAATAAAGTAAAAAAGAAATTAACGCGCATAGGCCAGAAATCCGCGTTTCACTTAATTTAAAAAACAACAATGAATGCTTTCCTGCGCGCATACAAAAAATTTTGTTTGCATTTGCTTTTAATTTTTTCTCGCCCCATTAAATAATAAGCTTGAACATAAAGTGCTTATCATAATAATAAGGCACCATGTTTTGACTAATTATTTTCTAAATCTAATTTGAAATAGTTTTCAATTAACTAAGGGGTTCAACTTCAGCAAAAATCATTAATAGTTTAGTATGTTATAATTTTTCCCCGTTTTACTTTCAATTTAGTTTATCAATGTTTAAGACATCTACAGATTACAATACAATTTCGTGATTTGTGACTAAATTTTATGCTCTTTTGGAAAAAAAGTCAACACCCTCGACATGAACAAAAATGGTAAAAATGTAAAAGTAATTTTTTGCAGCTTCAATCTTTCGTTTTAGTTTGCTTAAATTTAATGAAATACAAAACTAAATAAATAATTTGTTTGTACTAAATTTGTTGTATTTTAAATTTTGTATAGGGTTTTGTTGCAGAAGTAACGGCTTTTGAATTGAAAGTAATTAAATAAAAGAAATAACTACCAAATATTTGTCTATAGTTAGTGGTTGTCATATAATTATGATCAGTCTTATATATGGCTGGTTTGTCTTATATACACGAAGCCATGTGCACCTGTGTTCAATATAATAGCAATTTTCATATTTAACAAAAAACAAATTTCCTTCCCTATACTTGCTTATTCTTGCTTTTTTAATCAAAACAAGTTCTCTAAATTCAAGTTAAAAAAGTTTGTGTTAGTTTCCAGTGCCTGAAAGTTACTGCAAATTTTTAAGATGCGAGAAATGATTAATTAAGCTTTTTACACAGTCAATTAGAAATAGCGGCAGTACAGCCGCACTTGATTGGAGTATGTTGTGAAGGGTAAGCAGGAAAAATAACAACAGCTCACACAGCGTAAGCTTAGCTGAATGCGTTTAGTTGCTGGCTTAAGTATTGCGCATGTTGTTGCGTGTTCGACTCCCGCAGAAGCCAAGAAGAAAAAAGTCTGATGAGGAAATGTTTTGATTTTCGAAATAGTATTATAACTTCTACCGCCTATACCTACGAGTATTGTTGTTTTTTCCTAATAATTTTCCCAATAAACCAATCGGCCGTAAGCTCAAAAATATTGAAAAAGGAAAACAATCTTTATGTTAACAGTAATATTTGGGCTTTTATGATTTGCTCACATTTTTAATAAAATTAAATGGTCCACAAATCTATGTACTCGAAAATTTTCTAAAGCTTTTCCAAAATCAATGAAAAATTTTGGATGAAGAGTGAAACTTGTGTTTATATGAGTGAATTGATTTAATGTGATATGGTGAAATAAGGTGAGGTATGTTTAGTGGTGGTGAGTTTATTCGTGGAGAGTGTGGCTACGGTGAATTCCGGTGTGATGAGTTTAGTGTGGTTAGTTTAAGTATGGTGAGTTCCGGAATGGTGAACGAAAAAGCACTTACCGTCAGCGCTATTTCCGATTCATTGTTCATTGTAATTGTTAACAGAAGTTTCACTTAAAAATTGACAACAAATAAAATGTAAAAGAAACTATACATTTTTTTTTAAATTAACTACTGCTAATAAATTGCACATTTTTGTAACTCAATGTATACCTACATACATACAAACTCGCACGCTCAGGTGAGGAGTGCGTCCTTTGCGTTAACTGCAAGTCTTTGTAGCATCAGCGGATTGTGCGATGCCCACCATTGCCAGGCTGTGATTCGCATAATCGCGCATATAGCAAACATTCCCATACATATAATACACCCATGCATACAGGCACACATACACACATACACTTGACCAGAGAGTTCACAATTTCGCCGCAGTCAAATTGACCTTTTGGCCTCATTTTCCTTTACCTCATTTTGAAAATTTTCATTACTTTTTTGTTGTGGCTGTTGTTTTTTTTTTTATTCGTTTACTTTATTATACCACAGACATTTCCCCCCCACCTCTTCCGTTTAAAAGTTGCGTTGATTGTGTGCGAGGCCAATTTATTTATTTATTTATAAAGTTTGCGCACGCCGGCGCAGCGGCACTTGTCCGTCCACTGTTGGTTTGCACAAATGTTTATGAATAGCATAAAATCCGGTGTTACTGTGCGAGCAATTCATGAAACTTCATTAAGCCAAAAATATCAAACAAAAAAGTGCCAAAAATTACACACACAAAAAAAATAAAGATAAAATAGGAAAAAATTAAAAAAAAAACGAAAAAAAAATACATTTTGGTGCGCTGCTGACTGCTGGCCATTGTAATGGCGCTTGACGGGGATGCCTGCTGGCTCAAAGCTACAAAACTTTGCGCAACTACACCGGCAGTTGTGTGCGTGTGCGCACTCGTGTGTATGTGTGTGCATGTGTGCGGGCGCAGCGATTGCTCAGCATTTAAGAGAGCAAAGTTTGCTGTATGATTTAAGCGTCAGTACATTTTTTAGTAATTAATGCGCTCTTATCGATGCAAAACTCGAGTTTTGAGCTCATACTTTTCGTTGGAATTTTGTTAAATTTGCAGAAGTGGAGGTTTTATTTTTATTTGGTTGTTCAATAGTTTTGAAGTTTTATTGAAAGCAACTCGACTTTTGTGTGAAATATTTCGCTTGCACTTGCGCTAAGTTGAACTGAAGCACTTTTACTTAAAACCCTTTTGTTTTGTAAAAATTATATTTCATTCGCGTAGACAGTGTTCACATAAACAGCCGAAAAGTAAATTTTGTTTGAAATTCTAGCTTGAAAAGGTAAATGGAGCAAAAATGATAGATATAAATTTGTTTTTCTTACGTGAATTCTGTTATGCATTCGACGTTGAATTACAGCGAAATTAACTGATTTTTATCTTTTAACCGTAACTTTATTTATTCTAATTTAAATGTAAACTCATATTCGAAAATTATTTTGATGTAGGCAACTTTGGCAACCAGAGTTGATAAAGTTTTATATTTGTTGGATAATATTTAAAAGCATCTTACAGCAGCGCCTTAACTTTCATCAAACTGATGCTAAAAAAATTCAACCAAAAAAGGTTTTAAGAAAATTGGAGCCGTTGAAAAAGGATAATAAGAGACAAGTGAATTACCACAAATATTTTGATTGCTTTTCGTGCGAAAGCTGCATTTGAAGAGCGTGAGCGAAAGTGTTTCTTCTTCCGCCAGTTGGCGCTATGGTCGATATATTCTAAAAAAACTCGTATTTGTAATCCAATTTGACTGAAATTCATAATATGCTGACTTTAGAGATGAGGTATTAATTTGTTTGAACAATATCACCGCTTTGTCTTGAGGTTACGTGCTAGCTGCGTAAAACTTTTTATAAATTGAGTAAAAAGTCTGTATTTTGGATTCTTATGGCCTTATTTACACTAAACATACCTTAATTGAAAAATAATAAAAAAATTATAAATAAATTGCAATTGAACGAAAACGGCCCGTCACCAAAACAAACTTGACGAAGCGAATTCGAAAAATTCCAACCCGTCGGCAAAAAAGGTCAGAAGACAATTTTAAATTTGCATATTTGATGCGGTTAAGTTACGAGTTTGGGTATAAACTACATCTGCATGTATGTATATACATATATGTATCTAGTTTTCGAAACAACACTCTCCAACTGCAGCCAATATCTCAGATATTCGGTGAAAAATGTTAGGCTCACTTTGCTTAGGCTGATCATTAGTTCAGAGACTTATCGGAACGGATTTCCCAATTTTTTAGTTTGCATTTTGCCCTTTGACGAGTGACATTCAGTTGCAATTTATGAGTCCCCCCAACTTTTTAGACGTTCTGCTGTGCATCTTCTTGATGGGCCACAGCAAGACTAACAAATTTACGGGCTCCGTTAAAGTTAGCGTTGTGTGAGTCCGCCTTTTTGTTACCTTAAAGGACCGGAACCTAGAACAAATTAAATATTTTTTTTAATTCTTTGTTTGTCCCGTGCTGTTTTGCAAGTGTCTACTGCTCTCAGCGCCACCTATCAGTCAAATATTATGTTTATTGTGGCACACTAGTCTCTCTACGAAGATGTTCGTTTTTACAAATCTCAAAATGCAAAATGTTTTGCTTGTTTATTTGGTATCCTTCTTGAGATTCTCCGCTGATTACTGTGATAATCGCTTTGCAGGTATTGTAGCCTTCACTTCAATGTCCCCCGAATTGCCAATTTGCAAGCCGCATGTTTTCGGATTGCGCTCCAACAAACCTCCTCATCCGTTCGACATTACTGATATATGTATATCTGGGATGTTAAGAAAATAAGTATAGGCGCTCACATCTCTTATATCGGTGATTTTCGCAAATACAAATAATTCGTTACACTTTAGAAAGTTCTTATTATTATCCAAATTTACTCTTTGCTGCTTTTTATTCCGAAGTTCAATAAAAACTTGTTGATTAATCCATTTACTATAGCAATAAATTATCTATACTAGAGTGCTAATACTTTTCATACTATTTTGCTCCATTAACAAAATTGCTTAAAGATGAGTGTATGCCACATCATTAATTAAATCCCTCAAAAACTTTTCGGCTTTCATGTTGACTACCACTGACTTATAAATAAACTTGTATTCTTAATTAATTTCCACAAACTTCCGTTCAAAATTTAAATGAACGTCGAATCAAATTATTTGTAAGCGTTTAATAAAAGAAAAAAAGATAGCTACTTCACCATAACTAAGCTCAAAACCGAACGGCCGCATTTTGGTAACATGCTGGCAACGCCAACATCATTTGTCAAGTATATATAAAAAAAAATTGGCTTTCATCTTATATATGTATGTATGTATGTAAAAGGCACTTTAATTTACAATTATAAAAAGTAAAATTTCATCGGCCTTCTGCTAACTTAACTGTCCGTCTGAGCGTTCGACCGCTTGACTGTGTTAAAGTGTAGGCGAGCAGAAATCGGTGCGGTCGGCACGCAATTTAAATTCGACTTAATTTCACTTTCCTTCCTGCATTAATCGCTATGAAACCCTTTTAATTAATAATCTTGTCGCACACTCTCGCTTTTAGTTATTATTTTGTATTTATTTTTTTTTTGCTTACTTTCCTTTTTTTTATCCAACATAAAGCTATCCAAAAGTTTACGAACGCTGAACCTTTAACAACCTTTGACAACCTTGACTTTGTGTGCGTTTGTTTGTGTGTTAGTGTTCGTTTATATTTTCATTTCTTTTACATTTTACAATTTGTTTGGCAATATTGAAAAGCTTACACAAATAGGAAAAAAAATTTGAGCTACTTTAAAAACCGCCCTTCCAGCTGCGCACGCCCTCGCTTTTCGCCTTTGTGTGAATCTAATATTTGTCATGCTTTTGTTTAATCCCGCATTTTGTGCTGTAAAATGAGATCCTACCAATGTCCTTCTTTTTATTTGCTTATTGCTTCTTAAATGCTGTTGCTGCTGCTGAAGTTTCGTTTGTTGGTTGATAACATAGTAGCACGCGAAAGCAAACAAACAATGCATGTTAAACGGATTTAGTACTTTGTTCTTGTACAACCTTTTTTATTTACTCTTTCGCATTTTCATTTGTTTTTTTGCTTTTGTATTGTAAATTGCTTTGTACATTTGTTTACTATATTTTTGTTTAACAAAACACACCATTCAAGATTGAAGGTAACAGCTGTTATTTTTGTAGGAAACGACACCTTTGCAAAGCAAAAAAAAATAAAAAAAAAGATACGCAGGTGGCAGTGGCAAATCATTGCATTGAAATTTCAAATTTTTTTGCTGCTCGGGGGAATCTTCTAAATTTAAATGACTTTTTGAGAAACTTCAAAGCTTTGCTTTGTTTGCACAAAGTTGTTAATCCTGTTTTGCTTCGTCACACCTTCTTCGAACATAATCCAGTTGATTTGTTTATTTAGGTGACACACACACATCAGGGGCGCCTTTTTCCAAGCTTTTTTTAAGCTTTTGATTAATATCTATGTGTTGCGTAGATATTTGGCGCTGCGCTTAGAAAATATTTTCCTTCAACTTTTATAAAGTCTATAAAAAGTTTGTTTGTTACGAGTATACCGATTAACGATGGATTAAATGGATACTGAATATATCGCATCAAAAATTGTTACCAAATAAATGCTGGCGTATGGTTAAATCTGAAAATACGATTAGAAGTTTAATTGTGCACAAAGAATTAAGAGATTATCTTTAAAGAAAAGAAGCAACGTTTTTTATAGAGCGATTGGGCAGTTGGGTTAAATTCAATAATTACACTGAAAAGTGAAAAACTGCAATCCATTTCCACCTTCTAAATCAGGACTTAGAGTCAAAAACCTTCTTGCAGGAGTCTCATAGATTTTTTTTTTTGATAATGTTGCTGAAGAGAGTTTAACGATATATAACTTACTTTATAAAAATAAACAAGCGCGCGACTATAACAGTTGTGTTATTCTGTAAGAAATCGACAGAATTGTCGACTAGAAGTGACGTCACATCATTGATTCGATCAAAATTAGTTGCCATCGCCTCAATAGTAAATGAGAATTGCTAATATTCTTATAAAAGGGCGAGAATCGAGCGTGTGACTCAAAATCGTCGATCTAGATGAGCTACAGTTAAACATTTCAAAGTTGGTGCATCAATGCTACTGCTAGATGTCCCTTGAAAATTACGGGTTTGATGCAGAACCAAGGATATCTATTGATAACTCAAACTTGGATATTAATTGTATTTACATGAAATTTTGTTTTTAAGAAATAAAATAGAACGCTTAATTAGGAAAATGTAAAGGCATTGACGTCCATATAGCATTTAATGCTCAGCAATTTCTAAGCCTATTCTTATGTGAAATTTGTAAGAACTTAAGGTTCCACAAATAAGCAGTAGCAGCAAAAAATTGACAGGATTTTTTAATTTTCTTAATTTTTTTATTTGACTTGTAAAATATTATATTTGATAAAGATAAGAATGTTTTCCTTATGTTTAAACTTATGTTATAAAATCGAAAACAAAGCAGAGCTTATAATATTTTTCTCAGTTTTCAGCCGTTGCCACCAGTTCAACACAATAGCATATACAAAACTGATAGGCGTATTCGGGATTTGTTGTATTCGTATTAATATTTACTATTTTCACAACGAATTTCGGACACTAGCAAATCGCGAACACACCCTGTTGTAATATCTGTCTTCGTGTCATTGTAAAATTTCCCGAACGGCTGATTTACGAGTTCATATGGAAAGGCCGCCAACAAATAAACAAATGTGCGTAGTATGCCGCGAAAAGGCGAAAAAACGAAGATATTAGATTTTATTACTAATAATTGTAAAAATCAAATTGCTAAGATAAACGATAAACTTTAATACACACAAATAAATATCTATTAATTCGACTAACGTATTTTTAGATGATTCGACGATTCATATTTTTTGTTTTGATCGGGTGTGAGAAATTTACGAAAGAAAGAGAAACCACATTTACAACACGGTCCACTCATTGTATTTGCTTGGACTTTTGTATTTGAAGTGGAGCGTATATTTTATTGTTCGATTTTTTCTACATTTACTACAAAAACCACAGAAACCACGAGTACAAAATACAATGGCAAGTACAACAGATCCCGAATACCACTGAGTATAACATCATACCTATTAAGTTTTCCAATTTTCCCTATTTTTCAAATACATATGTACATTGGAATTTAAACTATTTGAGGTGATATAAAAATGATATCGAATACGTTTTCTGCATTGAAATACACTAAAGATTAAAATAAATTCATTGCAAAATTAGTTGCAAACATTTTTTGCGTTCGATGAGTGATGTTTCAGTCACGATCCTAACAAACGAGTGCATTAATTGTATTACCTGGAAGGTAATCTGTTTTTAAATATGTTAAAATATACATAAAAAAAGCGAAATAATTTCTGTAATTGGAATTTTATTTTTTCTTTTCCTTCCGAATTCCCTACGTTTTCCGCATTGAAATACACTAAAGATTAAAATAAATTCATTGCAAAATTATTTGCAAACATTTTTTGCGTTCGATGAGTGATATTTCAGTCACGATCCTAACAAACCAGTGCATTTATTGTATTACCTGGAAGGTAATCTGTTTTTAAATATGTTAAAATATACATAAAAAAAGCGAAATAATTTCTGTAATTGGAATTTTATTTTTTCTTTTCCTTCCGAATTTCCTACAGTAAAAGACAAATTTGGTTTGGCAACAAACTCTACCTCTTTTCACGGGCACTTTCGGCAGGTTTATAAAAAGCTTTCTTTGTCATAATTGTATTTCAAATTATTCTTTGCGAGCGGTTAATAATATATGTATGTTTCTTACCTTGTGCTGCATTTTCCTGCATTTCTGTTCAAGTCGTTAAAGCGCGGTTAAATTTAGATGAACCTAATAATGGAAGCTATTTTCCATATAAATAAATATGTTCAAGTAATTTCTGAAAAACCGATAAGAGCACGAAAAGGGGGTACTGGAGCGAGGGGTGTGAGTTTTTTCTTTGCCTTAAAAATGATATTGAGTCTACAAAACAGCAATATTTTCAAAACCTGTAATCGCCTACATTTTTTAGAGCTTCGGTGAAAAGATTGTTCTTAAAAAGCAATTATTTCTTTTAAAATAGAATTGCGTTTAATCTTTAAAGAGAAAATAGCGCTTAAACTAAATAATTTGCAGATTGCTATTTATTTCTTAAATTCATAATTTATAAAGAGATAACGAATGCATTATAGGTACTTGCAAGTAAAGAAACTTCAAAAATAATATCCTTAATTTGGTAAAATCTTAAGTCAAATGCAAATATCTTGCTTTTCCATGCCTTAGATTTTTGGCTCTAAATATGAGTGCTGGGTTTTTTGTTTTTATTATTTAAATTACATTAAAATCGAATTTTGAGAAAAATCATCACCTCAAATTACATCCCTACCAAAAAATAAAATAACAGTAAATCAGCTCTCTTTTCCCCCAAACTTTCCTTTCAGGTGAACGTTACTCTTAGGACCAGTTTTTCAGCGCAAGTTGATTTAAACTCAGTAACTTAGTTTAACTTATCAGCTCTTTGCTGACTACTTCATTTTGGTTGCAACGAATTTAATTGAGCGCAAGAAAACTAAGTTTAAATTTAAACTGAGTTTTAACCAGCACTGAAAAACTGGCTCTCAATCATTCAAAACTTTCTTACTAAAGTCCGGTTCTCGTATCCCAAAGTTTTCAATATAAGAGCTTATTGAAATTCAAACATACGCGCATATGTAAGTTAATGTGTTATTTTCAGATGTACGTTTATTTATTGCCATTTTTTTTTTTTACCAATTTTCCAACTTTATCCTTCTTGTCGTTCAACCAAGCAATTAACGTCATTGTTTGCGAGAGTGCGAGAGGAGCGTGTCAACTGCTACTTGGTCAGCTCACCGACAAGCCACTTAACGTATAATAAATATGCACATACAAGCAAACCCTGTCGGAAATGAAAGTGCTTTAAAAGTAATTTAAAAAGTCAATTTCTTTCAACCACAAGTGGTTTAAATTCTTCCTATTTTCTTGTGATTAACTAACTTTTTTAACATGGCGCTGTCCCAGGAGCAAGTCAATTATCCGACTATGCATTTGATTTAAACCACATTCAAATATGTGCTTCACATTTGAATGCCGCTTTGTAAACAAGATTTAAGTTGTTTTTTCGTCAAAACGCGACTGTATTTATTAAAATACGCTTTGCTTCTGCCGAGAAATTTAAGAGAATTAGCCTTCTTCTCTAAAATTTTGGTTACGTCATTTTGGCGGTTATGGCTCGATATTTGACTGAAAAAACATCATAACTACTTTTTTCTTACTGCAATAAAATGCTTTTATTAAGGAGAATTTAAAAAATTAAGAACAAAAGATTTGCACGCTGCATTTGTTCCAAAGTATTTAGTTGATAAACGACTACTTTAAAATTGGTTAATTTTTTAGACTGTCTGCTTTTTTCCGACAGGGTACACATTCGTACATATACATTTGTACATGTAGTAATGTATGCATAAATGAAAGGGAAATTAAAGTTTCTGAATTTTTATATGGTTTTTATGTAGCGTGAGGACGCCTGCTGTATGGCGTTTTATGTGTCCCAAGTATCTTCATTAAATCAACAAAAATCGTACAACATTCCACCCTTTAATAAACCCCTCAAGTATTTGAATGTTTGTATGCACAAATGGGTGTGTTTTGTGTTTAAGTATGTACGTGTATATGAGCGTATATAATAATTTTGTTTGTTTATTTGTTTAGCGCGTATGTGGCGCTTTAACTCACATTAAAGAGGGTTGCCACCGTGCGGCCCGTTGTGTTTACTCTTAATACATATTTGCTTTTATTTCATTTTCTTTTCATTGTTTTTGTTATCTATGACTCTTTTCCGCCCGCCCCCCTCTTCCACATTTTTAGTAGCATTTTTCAAAGTGAGTTAATTGTCGTTATCCTGCTGTTATCCTTCTGGTATGAGTACATCTGCACAAAAGTTTGGCACGCAATAAAAGCGTTGATTTTTATTATTTTTCTTTGTTTTTGTTTATTTATGTTTCTGAATATTTTCTAATTTTTTTTTCTCGAAACCTTCGCCCAGCTGGTGAATAAATAAAAATGTAAATGTGCGCGCATAGCCCTAGGGCCAAAAAGAAGTGCTCAAAAAAGAGGTAGGGAGAATACGTTTTTTTGTACGAAAACGAAATAAAGCAATAAACATTTTAGAACATTCATAGCATGAATATTTTATTTTAGTGTAGCCATCAAAGTTTAATTTCACTGCTAGCCATCAATTCGCCATGGTGTGCCATGTGTGTAAGAGGACGCCTCACCTTTAATGCATTAAAATATGGAATAATAACGTAAATTTGATAACGCATAATCGTACCGGGAAAGAAATTGCTCTGGAAAAACTCAACTGATTTGCGCCTTTTAGGAATAGTTCCTACTCACCTTTTTATTTGTAGCAAAATAACTTGTTCACGTTTAAAATCTTTTCCAAATATTATTTCTGCTGTGCATAACCTTAAGGCTAAAACTCTAGAAACACTATTTTTTAGAAATTTAAAAAAAATTAATAATTGATCATTTATTCGGAAAAACAACAACAGTTCTGTTTTTTAATTTTTCAAAAAAAAACTTACATAAACTGCTCTCTAGCTTAATAAAATTGTTAATTATTAAACATTTGTAAGGCCAATAGAAAAATAACAAAAAAGAAATTCATTGAAAAAATGGAAAAGTTAAAAGCCACACTTGATTGAAGTAAGTTGTGAAGGGAAAAAGAAGGAAAAATAAGAACAGTTCACACAGCATAAGCTTATCACAGGGCGTTTGACTCCCGCGGAAGTCAAGAAGAAAGAAGTCTGATGAGAAGATGTGGTGATCTCCGAAATAATACCATAACTTCTAACGCTTTGCGTACTGATGTATGTATATTGAATCTGTTTATCGCCAACCCTTGCCAAATTTGGTTTTGTGACATACCGGTTTCGGTATTGTGCCATCTTCAGTGTCATTTTCGACATGCAATTCTGTTCTTAGTTTTTTTTTATATAAAATTGAGAAACGAGTCTGGACTGATCAACCGAAATGATCAAAAAAGTATAATCTAAAATAAAAGCACTCTTCACTGATTGGCTGAAGAGCGAAGGAAAAGTACGAAAAGTTGTATTCAATAGCTCGCCATCAATGCAAAATGTCGGCTTCCTGATTATGTGGAGTATTGCAATCAGGGCCTTTGTATTTTGCCATAATTGAACGGATATCTCCTATGATATTTTGTCCATCTGACCGATATTTTTGTCAGAGCAAGAAACCATATGTACGGCCTATGCACTGGTGCAACAGAGCAGACTTTTGTCATTTTTTTTTTAATCGAGTAGGAAAAGTGTTGGTTTGTGTGTCTACCTGCAGAATTTTGCTGTCGACTCAGTAAGCAATGCTGCACTGTAGGCGGTTAAAAGAGCCTCTTATGCCAACAAAGCGATAACTCTTGATGCAGGAAGGAGTTCTGATCTGATCCGAGCGTTACTCACGCGGTTTGACTTCACATTTTTTTTGTGACACTTTGAAAGATGTTGAGGAATGGGATCATTGCTACCTTCATCTCAGCCGCCCTACCATTTGCTGTTTTTTAGGCTATTTGCAAAACATTCTTTAGAACAAGTCGGGTATTTTTTGTTTTAACTTTCTTGTTACTCGCTGGCATCGCATGCGATAAATAATGAAAAGGTATTTAAAGCCTTGCAAAGCAAACAAATATTTCGATTAATTGCACGTATGTTTTTACAAAACCAAAATGAAAATAAATAAACTAGTAATATAAAAAAATTTTAGTCTCAATATATCTCCCTTCTCAGCGCCTTCTCCCTTGATCACTCTAACAAAATGCTTTCCAGAAGGCAATGAAAGCATTTCGCTTGCATGTCTCTTCTAAAAAACGCATCTCCGTTCGTTCAAAAACTCAAATAAAATAAAATCGCACAAACTACATCCCATTCACTCTCAGCAGCTACACTTTGAGCATTGAAACTGAATTTTTTTTTCCAGAATTATAAAAAAAGCGTATAAAAGTAATTTTATTGACAGATGCAAAATCGTCAAGTCGTAAATTGTGATCGTAAAATGTGTAAACGTGAGGTCATGGGGTTGAAGTGAGTTGTTTTTACTATTGTTGTTGCTGTTGTTGTTCGGTGATGTGGCGCGGCTGTTTGGCGCTCTTTTAACTGCTAGTTGACTGTTTCAAATGGCAATGGTTTTTATTCAATGAAGTAGTCGTACTTATGGACAAATATATTCTTTAAACTTTCATCCTATTTTGACATACATACGCACATATATATGTATGTATGTGTGTGTGCAAATACTTACATATGTTTACTTGTATAAAAAAAAAATTACCATGTAATGGACTAGAAACAGCAGTCATTTTGCAAATTCAAGCAATAACTTCATGTAATTTAGTTCTATTATGAAGCAAATGGTCTCAAACTTAGCGCTTAATATCAAGGAAATTTCGAAAACTATTCTGTGTGTTTTGTTTGCAAAATATATGGTGTGTAACTTAGAAATTTATTCACTTAAAAGTTTTATTCTCATTTTCTGTTTCGTTTTGGTGCTTGGTTCATTAATTTAATGAGCCCCAATATAAGAGTAATTTGATGTGGCTACTAATAAAAGCTTAAACTCTTACGCCAGCATGTCCCACTGCAATTTGTCTCTTAGTCTTATTTTCTATACCAAGCAAAGATATTTTCAAACATATGAGAATAGTTTGATTTGACTTAAGAATTCGAATACTACTATTTACAGTGTTGTAAATACTCGTATAAATTCAGATATGAGCACTACCATAGTATTTGATTAGATAAGAATTAAAATTACATTAGTGTAACATAACTATTTTTAATTTATAAGAAAAGTCAATTTAACGTTAGATTGAGACTCGGCAACATAATTTCCAAGCAACTCAAAATTTAATATTTTTTCCTCTCTCTTGGAGAGAATCATAGTTCTCAAGCTTATGTCCAACATACTCTTTTAACATATTACTATGAACTGAGAGTTGAGATAAAATTGAGAAAAATAATTTACTCCATCGCACATAAATTGACAAAGAAAGAGAATTCTTCCTCAATACCAAATTTTATATACCCTCGCGTATGTATTTTATCATACGTGGGTGTGAAGTGTCAGGCGTGGTTATTGACCTATCTCGACCATTTTTAATACCAACCTACCTAAGGCAAAGTTTCATTTAGAAATCTCAACTTTTACTCAAGTTATCGTGCCCACGTACGGACTGACGGACAGACAGTCGGGGCAAAATCGATTTCTCTTTTCATTCTAATCATTTTGCTATATATGTTACTATATGTGTATACCATTATGAAAAAAAAGTTATTATTCCCTTGTGCACAAGTACACTCGGGTATAAGAAATAAAAATAAATATTTTAAGACGATCAACTTGAGAAACAGTGCTATTTTCGTGCAAAGAAAAATTGCTCGCTTATTGAGAACGTTTGGATTTTACACCATTGGTCGGCAAAAGTTAAATTGTGACTGTGTTGCTACATCATTAAAATTTTTGAAATCCTTATAAAAATAATCAAAATTTCTCTCAATAAGTAGCTTAATTTTTTTTTTTTTCATTGACTTATAATATAAATGGCATTGTATGTCAAATAAAAAATTTTCAAGCATGTAGTATTTCTCGAAAGGCATCTTTGCATCGAAGGAACAAAGCGGTACATTCATGCGCGAAGTTGATTCGTTGCTGTCTCGCCAAAGACTAAACGATAGAGCGTAAGAATACGTGTGAAGTGAGGCCTTGAACACTTTCAAGACAGCAAGCGACAAGCAGCGTCTGTCAAATATTAAAATACACACGTTTTTATGGGCACAGTTATTTAGACAACAGCAGGACTTCACGGCAGCACGACTTGCAGTTGTCGTTGTCGCCAAATTAAAACCATTTCTAATTTTTCCGACGACAATGATTAGCTTTAGTGCTGCCACTTATATGTAAAATCCTACATTGTTCAAAGCTTTAACAAGTCTTACGTTATTTTACCAATAAAAGCATAAAATACCTCTGATATTGCATATGTAATAACAATCGAACAAATGGATCAACCTATTTACTAATTTTTTGCACACAAAATTTCACAAAATATTTAAATTTTATAGAAGTGAAATTATTTTAATGTGGCAACAACAAATGAGTTAGCTGTTGGACATATCGCTGACGTCTTCGAAATATTCAAGAAGCTGGCTTTAAGGCAACATTTGCAGACAAGGAAATTTCGCTGTCGCTACGTCGTGAAGTGCAGTCGTTTAAGTGTTCAAAGCATGAGTTTGCACAATTGTGCTATGAAATGCCGAGCTCTGTTTTACACTAAAAGTACTGTTGAGAAACCATATTTGTGATTTGATAAATAACTTACTTCTCAAAGTAAACTCAAGTGCAGTTCAAACATGGCTTTGTTGGGCTGAGTCATAAGATTTTAACGTTAAGTAGCTTCCAGTGTCTCGCGAGTTAACCGTCTGATATTTAAATTAGGTTCGAATACATACATATTTACAATAAATAAGTCAAATCATACATATGTATAATAAATAAATGAAAAGGTGAAGCAATAAAAGTAGCTGAATCTCTCATCGCCTTTAATTGGTAATTGCGAAGCTTAAAAGTGGGTGGCTGTGTATGCCGGTGCCCATCCAAGTAAAGCTGCATAATTGGCCCCAAGTGCATTTAGGTCGCCAAAGCAAAAATTTAATAGCTTCAAAAAGTTTCTCGATATTTTAATTTGTGGAACCATTCAATCAAAAAATTTGTAATATGGAAATTAACGGATTTGCGAATTTCAAATAGACCTTTGTATGACTCATAAGATTTTAACGATTTTTAAGTGGTTGTTAATTAGAATTTTCAGCGCTCTTATTCCTTTTGGAATAGTAGAGAGAGTATCAGCAAGGCTGGTATTCATTGTCCGGGTTATGCCAGAGCGAACTGGCGAAGTTTTTTAGTGTTTACACAAGCCGAAAAATGTTGTAAGTACAATATACAAATGAAGAAAAGCAGTTTTTAATATGAATAAATGTTTGAATAAATTTAATAAAAAATTACCATCGCTAAAATAATTTATTTTTCTTCTACTTTGTGAGAGTATAAGTTATATATTTATCTACGACCAACACGAATGCACAGGCATTTTAAAATATTTATTCGAACTTTAAACTCTCTTTCGTCTCTTATCAAATATTAAACTTTACTACCTTTCGCTTTTGTATTATTTTCATTACTCCATTCTCAATTATGTAGCAATTTTTTATGCTAAGTAAATAAATAAAATATAAACATTTCGCATTTCTTTCTACAATTTGTTTCCAGATTCTTGTAAACCTTCATGCAGCGACACAGTTAACGCTCGAACGATTCCAAATCTTTGAATGTCGGACCTTGGCCGACAGGAGTGGCCAGAACGTTTACGAACAAGCATTGGGTAATTTAAAATGAGAAAATTATTAAAACAAAAACATTAAAAAAAAGAAGTTTGAGAATCATAATAATAAAAAGGACTCGCACGATAAAAGCAACACACAAACAACAAAGAAGGCATTAAGAACATGTCGCTTAAGTGCTGGCACGACACACATACATACCTACGCCTCTGCAACGGCAGCGCGCATATTTACTGCTCATTATAGCGAAAGCAAGAAAAAAGTGGGTTAGAAGAAGAAGAAGGAAAAAGGTAGTAAAGAAAAAATAAAAATAAAAATAAAGTTAAAGTAAATAGAAATATTTGGCAAAGCAATAAAATGTTATGGCATTGTAGCGGCAAAGAGCGAAAGCTCATTTAAAACAAATGTTGCTGCCAGCAATTGTCACAACAAAAATAATAGTAAAAAAAAAAAAAACAATAACAAAAATTAGTATTTACTAAAACTGTAATGACATCAGCGCTGCTTTCGAGCAGTGCCAGTAAGTAGTTCGCAGTAATAGTGCAACTATTTTGCGCACAAAGCAACAACGAATTCAGACAATTTCAAGACATTAAACTGAAGTGTTGCCATTCACAGCCAAAAAACACGAGTTTATGCCATTGCGATGTCGCTGCCCCTGCGCCAGCTGAGAGTCAGCAATTACATACTCACACACACAGCGCCACTAGCAAACAAACGCAGTACATTTTCAAAGAGGTGGCAACACTCTAATAATGTGTAATGCCAAGTTTTTGCTGTTGCAGGCACCGCAAGAACTACAATTACAATTACAAGTGGTAAAATTTTTAGAGACAAATGCCATTTGTTTGCTTCAAAAAAACCGTTAGACATTGTTGTCAAGCAGAAAATAAAATAAAATAAAAAAAAAATGTTTAGAAAAACAAACAAACATATCACCAAAAAGTGTTGATGACAAACAAAGACCAAAATTGAAACAACACAAAACGTCGAAAAACTAGAAAAAAGTTGTAAGTAAACTTTTGCACAAAAATAACAAAGCAGCAAAAGTCTTAAATATTTCACAAACACAAAAAAAAATAAAGAAACACAATTCGCAGCGAACGCCAAAACAAAAAAACAAGAAAAAAAATCCATTACAACTTGTCTGTGGTGCGCATAAATGACGAATTGCAGACTTGTGCAACAAAATGGCAACCCCGCAATTCTCCCAATTCATAATCAATCAAAATTCCCCATTTGTCACTGCACCAGCGCACACCGAAATAAAAACCAGAAGTACAACAACAACAACAACATGCTGCCGCCTTCTATCGCATCGTGTGCGCAGAAAATGTTATTACAACAACAAAGTTGGCCGGCAAGCGCTCGGTGCAACGCTTGCAGCAGAGAATTACAGGAGCAACAACAACAACAACAAAAGCAACCACTGGCATTGGCTCAGACTTGGCTGGAGCGAACATTTGCTGCTGGTTTGTGTTCTGCTTGCCACCGCGTGCGGTCGTACAGGTTGCGACGAGTCGCAGGACTTTCAGAAAGCGAGTAAGTGAAGGCAATTTTTAAAATAAAATTATTTACATTTTATGTATTATGTTTGACACAGTGATATCCACACCTACATACATATGTATATACAGACATATTTGTCATTTTTTGGGCACTTTTTTTCTTCTTCTAATTAATTAAAATAATTCAAGTAAAATATGATTAAAGTAAAATATGATAATTGCAAGTAAAATATGATTCGTTCTCTAAAAAAACTAATAATTTAAACAATTTTCTACAAAATTCATAAATATTCATCAAAATTTTGAACTTTTAGAAAATAAATTTTGGAATTTTTTTTTTGTAGGCAGTCTTTTGACTTATTCAATTTTAGTCTGAGAAAGTGCACATTTCAAGTATCTACAAGTTATCACTGATTTTTGACAATCTTTTACTGGCAATTTCCTCCATACAACGCCAAGCCGCGATTATTTTTTAAACGCAAGGAATTGCGAAAGAGCGTCAGCAAAAAAATTTTCAAAAATCAGTGATAACTTATAGACACTTAGAACTTGCACATTATTTAAAAAAAAAATAAGGCTTTAAAATTGTGTTGTTTGTTGTATTAACCCGGCGAATGTGAGGGAGTGAGAGTTCTATTAATCTCCTGCTTGGATTAAATCCTGCTCCTAACAGAAATTTTGGTATCGTTCCTACTCTATAAAGATATACTCCCATTCAGACAATAACATTAAGCTGAAATAGCTGAAGTCAGAGTGGCACAGGACATCGTCGCAGAACTGTGCGAAACGCTGAACGAAATATTCGTGTACAAACTTTACTCGAGTATGTCTTATCTAGCCTTGTACTAAATGCAATTTTTTTGCGAACTTTTTCTATGACTAATTACATAAACATAGAAGATAATAAACTTTTGTTGATATTTAATTTAACTTTATAATGTTATCACCTCTTTCTGGTCAGGTTTAATTCTAAAAAAATAATAATTTTTATTAAATTGCTTGCAGTTTTAAAATATAGAAAAATATAAAACATTTAAATGAATCCAAATGTTAAATTAGCATTATTTTGTATGATTTGATAAAAATGTCCATTACTATTTACTTTTCAGAAATAATGAATTAATTAATTGTATTGAAAATTTATTTGTATTACCTGGTAAAACTGAGTAAATTAATCATTTTTATATTGCCATTGCCATTAGTTGTTAATGTACCAGTATTGAATTAAAAATTACTGCGTCTTTAAAATGCATTTAGTTTTAACAATAATTTCTCACAAATATGCTTTTATGCCTTTTTGATTTTAAACGAGGTGTTCTGAATTTTTCTTCCAAAAAAAAAAAAAAATAAATTATTGACTTAAAAATACGAAGTTATTGACAAAAAATTATTTTCAAGCTTAGCTCGAAAAAAAACAAAAAAAAAATCCTACACAGCGAGACTCAAGAAATGAAAAAAAAATGTGCTTTAATAAAATTTTGTTTAATCAGTTTGAAGCTCACACGAAAAAAGTTCTCGTATTATCTGTAGAAAATTTTCAGTAACGACAAAGTACTTTTTCAACCAACAGTAATAATGAAAAATATTTCTTGTCATTCTCCTTGAGAGCTGTATTCTAAGCTATTAATTGTTGCAAATTTATTCAGGTTTGCAAATTGCAGATATATTCGACAAACCTGTTGAAAAATTAGGTCATTAGTCTACAAATGATTTTTCAATACTTCCACTCGAGCAACAGTGAAAGAAACCTTATTATAGTTTTGCATAAAAGAAATCAATATATTTACATATATCAAAATATAGCGAAGTCAAATTAAGTACAATCGCGTTTTGTTTAATTTATCGGTTTGACTGTGAATGCGTCTCCACAGTATTCGTTTCATTCAGCTACAGAGTACAATCAATAGCATACTTACTTACACATACATACATATGTATGGCACTGTGAGTACTTTGTGGTGGTCTGCTTCTTTCAGTTCCAAAATATAATTTAATATCTTTCTAATAAATTTCTGAGGGATACAACTTGATCTCCTCAGCTCATCGTCCTTGTTATTTTGCTGTACATTATTATCGAAATCTCCTTTTTTCACGTTAAAAATACAAAATCCAACTAAGCCAAAGTTATAATTTAATTTAAACTTCATAAAATTATGAAAACTTACACAAATCCAATAATCAACTGTATTCTTTGTGCTTGATGAAAACAATTTCATGGTTGCTTTCTAAAAATAAAAAAAAATAAAACTTTGTCGTATGAACACAAGTCAGAGTTCCAAGAATTTTTATAAATTGTCTGTACAAAGAAATGCACATGTGGTATTTTTTCTGATAGCTATTTGAGTGGCTGCGTTTAAATATTATCACGGTTTTGACTTAAATCTATAAACTTTAAACTTTATTCAAAAACACGTATACAAAAAAATTTAAATAACCTTTAAATAAAATCCCGCAATTTATACTTTTAATACTACACAATTTGGCTATTTAGCCAGAAGATATTATTTAGTACAGAGTATCCATCTTGAAAAGTTATTTTCCGAGTCCAGACGTTACTAGAAAGCGAAAATTTGCTGAAGAATTCTTGTCCTTGTAGAAAATTGTGATCAGTTTCGATTTATAAAATTTTTAATAGAAGTAATTATGTTGAATTATGAAAAACATCCATGAAAATGACTATCGATAGTTTTTAAGGATTTATTTCCCTGATTCCAATTAATCACATATTTAGCTTTTCGAAAAGTTAATTTATTTTTAAACAAGAATTATATAAAATATAAATATAATCTAAAAAATCGATATCCTTCACTATTTGTCTACACCAAAAATGCATACAAACTTTCAAAACGCATTAAAAATTATCGGCGCTTTAGCATCAAAAAGTTCGCATCAAAGTATTGGCATCTGAAAGTTTTGTGTGTACGAGTATGTATGTAAGTATTTCTAAAGCGATTTATGTTATTAAATGATGATTGCTGCTGACTCCTGACAACTGCTTACTTACTCACAGCATTCCAGCGCACTTGCCATTAACTATGATATTTTTCTGCGCTCTGATATGGCATTGCATTGTGTTGCAATCTGCTCGTATGTCTCGTTTGTTGCCATGATGTTGCACTGACAACGCGTTAAGTGGAAGCCAAATACTGGCTGCACAAACACAAGCACCAGCATATGTGAAGTTATAAGCTGATACACACATTTATATATACATATATGCACTTGCAATAAGTTTTCACATATAAAATTTATGTGCTCACTGCATTTAACAAATGTCCCATCCCTCGCCACATGTGCATCCACAACGCTGTCGCCACCGACTGAGCTTCTTTTACAGCAATTTTTTTCCAGAAGCTCCAAATCTGTCAATGACAGCACATGCAACACCAACCGAAGCAAACAGCAAAAGCAATGACAACAAATTCAAGCGTTTTTTTTTTAAATGTCGTTGCAAGGCGTCGGAGCTCTTCCGCAGGGCAGAAGCGGACGAAAAAAAAAAAGTGAAATGGAAAGCGTAGATCAAACAAAAACAAAAAACAAACACTTTGTACGTATGAAGAATGGCGAAATGGCCAATTCGCACTAGAGCTACGCGCAAACTTTTTTCTTTCACTTTTACCAAACAAAGTGAGGAGCATATGAGTGAATGCAGCGGAAATTTTTCATTTTTAAAACTTGAAGATTGTTATAAGAAAGAATATTTTTCCTACGAAAATCCAAAAAATTCTTTGCTTATCATAAACTTTTTTTTAGAGGCAAATAACTAATTTATCTTATTTTTGTATGTTTCAGTGTTGAACTTAGGAGAGATAGCAATTAAAAAAAAATGTTGTTTTCTCTACTGCGAATTTTCGCTCGCTTCAATGAGTTGTTTTTTTGTATTCAGTGCACCTAAAAAAAATTATATTTAAAGAACAACACGCCCAGAAGCTCTTAGCAGCCGTAATTAAAAAATGTACAGGAAATAGCTAAACCTTGACGGCAATTCAGTGAAAGTCTTCGCATATATTATTGACCACATGCTAAATAGGCACACAATCAAAGTGTTTCAAACATTTTTGTTTACGATAGTGAGAGTGAAACGCTCTGACGTTATCGGCTTTATCTGATGTAACATTTAATTCCCAAAGTCTATGCCTTAAAAGAGAGCTTCCTTTCTCTTCGAACGAAAATCTCGTTTAAGGGATTAGGTCTTCTGACATTCACATACCTTGGATTGCTATGTGTTTAAGTGAAAGTATGGAAATCCAAGCTAGCCTTCTTCTACACAATATGACATGCTATGTATTCAGTTAAAAATGCGTTACAATCTGAATTCTCATAATTATTATAGTTATTATATTTTAATGAATTAGGTCACTTTAAGCATACTCAAACTCAATACAACCCTGTTTGCAGAGCTTTACTATCACAGCACCTTGAGCTAAGCTCATATAAACTTTTGCATATTTTGCGCATTTGCTGAAAGCTTCAAATAATTTTTGCAGCACAATTTAAGGCGTAGTCACATTGGCAATATTGTTTTCTTTGGAAAAACAAAAATTTCCATCATAAAAGAGATAAGTTCAAAGGCCCATCATTCTAGGTAGTGACAAGAGTTGCAATAGCCTTCCTCATTTTCGTTTTCCATTAAAAGTCTAGCATATTTCACCACAAACAGTCTTGCGTTGTATTAATTTTTTACATTTTGGCTGCTTTGTCAACTATGATTGTACAAGTATATGTAAAAGCTTTTATGGAATTAACGTAGTCTGATGAATTCTTTTTCAACATACACTCGCGAATTTTATAAAAAGCCGGTGTTAAAAGTGTTACTAATCCTCACACCTGTGCACCTCCTCGAAATACTCATAAAAATTGTGTTTATCTAAAATAGCTACATAGATTATGAAATTCTGAGAATAATTTGTTATGCATCAAACATCAAAGCACTCAAACTGCTTTCGCCTTACACATACAATGTGCAATGTGAATTATAACACGACTATAATTCCACATACAGCTGTGGATAAAATAATAGAAACAATACGTATTGACAAGTTTTTATTTTTCGCTTTTTTAGTTTATTAATTTTGATTTACTTTTAATTTATATATGCACTTATATTTTATTTCGTAATGAAATAATTTTTTTTTTTTGCTATTTTAAACGTACACACATTTTGTTGTTTTGTATGTCTCTAAACATTTCGAATAAAAATTTGGAAATTTCGGTGGCGCATATTTAAGATTGGAAAAATTATTGGGAACTTTGTACTACGCCGCTCGGGACTATTTCAGGACTTTTTTGGGTCTTATTAGGGATCCGTTCATAAGCATTTTGCCTCTAGTTTGGGGTCACTTCTGCACTATTTCGGTACTAGTTGAGGACTCCATGAACCTAGCTTTTCATTGTTTTTTGAGGTAATCCATGACTGCCAAATTCAAAGTTCGAAATATTAGAAATAACTTGAAATTAAAAAAGAGTGAATTTGCCAAAGTTCTGAACTGGTACCAAACTAGACCCGAAATGATTTCGACTTAGTCCCGACTGAGTCTACAAAGGAGTCCAGAAATGGTAGTTGTACTTCTACAACAATTGTTTGCCCAAAGACCTTCGTGTTTTTAATAAATTTATAATAAGCTATAGCCACGCCCACTATGACAATTCTTTTTTTTTAATTATTATTTTTTTTTCAATTTAAATAGTTAAATATTATTCACTTACTCAAATCAATAAAGTTCAAGTTTCAAAATGCGTACAATAAAAAAAATTAAGGGTCTTACGTAAAACGAACCAACTATTATAAAAAAGTGCAAGTTTGAAGTTGCTAGGAATTAACTTTGATTTTTGATACATTTTTTGCTGGCCAGAAGATCGTCATTAAAAAATTCTTAAAAATCAGTGAGAACTTGCATCCATTTAAACGCGTTTTTGATTTACTGGAACTAAAAAGGCTCTAACATTGTATGCTCAAAAAATATTCTGTAAATTCACGGAAAAAAGTTTTTTTGAAGTTTCCTGATTTTATTTAATTTCCTTCAAAGTTGAAACTTTAGTTTGTGTGGTTTTTCTTACATAAAAAATAAAAAATAAAATCTTGTTAATATTCTGCGTTTCAATTATTTCGGCCACAGCTGTGGATGTGCAGCTCTATGCACATGAATCCATGCATCACATGTGCGTGCGCGCAGGAATTTGATTTAAATAGCGCCTGTTGCATTTATTTATGGCGCGATGGAAACAGCGAGCGATGCCAATAAATGTATGGGCGGACAGACAGATGAAAATTCATGTGCCAAATCTTGAGCGCATGCATGCAACGCACGGAAAGCGAAGGCGTATCCAAAGCAGGAAATAGAGGGAAGTGGCACGTCGCAGCAGCGGAAGCCATTCAGAAAATGCAACACTACGAAAATAGTGAAAGAACCAAGCGCTGAAAAATAAAAAAAAACATGCACATCAACTTGCATACTACAAACATAGTATAAAAGTATGTACCAAAAAAAAAGGGGAAAAAGCTGACAAAAGCGGTGCATTGAGTTACGAAACGAACGCGCTACACGTCGTTCCAGTGGCCTTGAAGACGGCGAGTAGCACAGCAAAGAAGCAAGTAGCAAATGAACAAAGAAAAGTCATAAAAAGCGAGTTTATGTGTTACCCAAATGTCATGCTGTTGACTTGGAGTTACTTACAAACATTTAAAGCCGACACACGACTTCCCACGACGACTCACGACGAGTGGCTGTGGTACTCATCGCGCTTATACTGGGAACGCGTTGGGTGGCTGAGTTGCCCAACGTTGTTGTTGTTGTTATCAGTCGCTTATTGCCACGTATTGCATAGCATTCAAGGCAAACGACCGCACTGTACGGTACGACGAACGCGTCGTCGAGAGTCGTAAAAATGCAGTCAACATGGTGGATTTCCGGTGTGCTTTCAATGCTTTACGAGTTTTTGATTTCTATTTGAGCGCGTGAACACATAAGTAGATGCACAACACACACACAGTAGCACATGAAAAGCATGGTTAGAGAGTGCGGCATTGAGTCGCTATGGAATTTGAACTCAATTTTTTATGCATGCGGATATTTGATGTTGTGACTTAACGCCACAGGTGGCGTGATTTAAGAAACTCATAGCGCTGCTTGTTGAAGGTTGCACGCTCGTACTGTTTGTTGTTGCCTTCATATGATGCCTTTTTTATACATACATACATACTTATATAGGAATACATACATATACACGTCCGATCTAAGCGATGCCATTACAAGGCATCAACAGCGTGCACCGCAGTTAATTGCCATCTGAAACCATTCAGAGATGTAACACTAGCGCTGCCATGGCTTTGAAGCGCTAAAAATAAGCGAAGGTTGTGGGAGTAGCAACATGCGCAGAGGCAGTGGCAGTCGCATTAATCTCTGTGGCGCGGCACTTGGGGACCTGTAAAGGCGCATAGTACATTGAACATGAGCAATTACAACGAAAATAGCAGCTTCTGCAAATATTTTTATTACTTTGCTGTTGCATTAAGCAGCTGCATGCAACATGTGTTGCAGCAGCTTTGAATCGCCATCGAAAAAGAGTGAAAAAAATTTAAAATTTGTTTATGCTGGTTTCAAAATATTATCCATGGAAAGAACTGGGACTTGTAGGTACACGCACTGCAGTGGTCTCAAAATGAAAAAAATGCTTTTGTTTGCACTTTATTTATTTAATTTTTTTAATTTTTATTTAAAGGTTAGTTCAATCTAAACGAGAAAATATTTATTGTCAAGCTTAAAATTTTAGTATAGTTCATAAAAATTAAAAAAAATTTCATCGAAATTTAATACTTTTTCTTCAGAATTTTTAATTTTAAATTTTTGACTATGCAACTTTGTGTCGCATTTAATTTTAGTACAAAATCTCTCTCGCTAACTGGCGCCAGTTGGAAATACCAAGCGTACCCAAGTCCTTTACCGCCTGGTCTTTCCAACGCAGAGGAGGCCTCTCTTTTTCTCTGCTACCACCGGCGGGTACCGCGTCGAATACTTTCAGAGCTGGGGCGCTTTCATCCATTCGAACGACATGACCTAGCCAGCGAAGCCGCTGAATCTTAATTCGCTGCACTATATCTATGTCGTTATAAAGCTCGTACAGCTCATCGTTCCATCTTCTACGGTATTCGCCATCGCAAAGGCGTAAAGGCCCATAAATCGTTCGGAGAATCTTTCTCTCGAACACTCCCAGAGCCTTCTCATCAGATATCTTCATCGTCCATGCTTATGCGCCATACATCCGGACGGGCATAATGAGAGACTTATAGAGCGTAATTTTTGTCCGTCGAGAGAGGACTTTACTGCCCAGTTGCCTACTCAGTCCGAAGTAGCACTTGTTGGCAAGAGTGATCCTTATTTGGATTTCGAGGCTGACATTATTATTGATGTTAATGCTGGTTCCTAAGTAAACGAAGTCTTCTACTTTTTGAAAGTTATAACTGTCAACAGTGATGTTTGATCCCAGTCGTGAATGTGCCGACTGTTTATTTGATACTTCGTCTTGCCCTCTTCACCTCCAGACCCATTCGCTTTGCTTCTCTATCCAGTTTGGAGAAGGCAGAACTAACTGCGCGGTTGTTAAGGCCGATGATGTCAATGTCATCGGCGTACGCCAGCAGCTGCACACTCTTATAAAATATAGTGCCTGACCGATTTAGTTCTGCGGCTCGAATTATCTTCTTTTATTTATGCAATTGAAAAAAATAAAAAAAATGATACTCGTACATATTTCGCATGTCCAACACAGAAGTTGATAGAAAATAAAAATTGCAAATACACATAATCGTCTAATGGCTGAGGTAATCATAATAATTTAATCGTGCACATTTGACTATTCGACAAATGGTCCTATATTAAAGTCTAGATACATGTAGATATATACTTATATATATAGGTGTAACATGCAACTTCATTTGCTGAAATTCTCCAAAACAACTCACCTTAGATAACCCAACTTCGTGTTACTTAATGTTATTTGAATTTGGGCTTCTTTGGTTAAGGTTTTCCTCGCTGCAAAAATGTAACCTAACAATGTGAATCATACATCTATGTAGTATCTCTAACCTCAAAAAAAAACTTACTTTAATTTTCCTTCAACAGGATTATTCCATTTCTATTTCTGACTCAAAAGAAGAACGAAGAGGGGATTGCGTTCACATCCGACACGTTGAAATGCGTACTTCCATTCATCTTTTAATGCTTAATTTAAAAGTGGATTTAACTAAGCAAATGGCTTTTGAGCAACAAGAAAGCAATGTCAGAATAAACAAACAAGTGTATAAGTTAATATAAATATGTATTTATGTGCATACATGTATTCGCAAAAGACTATAAACATAACTTTGTACATGACATTTGAGCGAAAATACATGTTGTTTGGGTTGGCAAGGGGCTGAGGCAACATATGTTGGTGGAAAGTCAACAGACAGTCGCACATACTGTATTTCTGTATTATATTTTAAAGATACATGGGTAGGAATATACTCGTATGTATATGTCTATACTAAATCTCACTATTTTCATAATGATATAAACTAGTATATTCCGAGCGAAAACTCAGCAGCGAGTAATCGCTAATATCCAAACCTATAGAGTTTTGTGATAAATTAGCAAATGGTGAAAAAGTAAAACGGAAATGGAGTAAGGAGTTTGAAGACAATCAAAAACATAGCTAGCCTTATCCCAATAACTCCTTATTTTGCTATGAGGAACCGAACACAAAAAATGATAAATAATTACGATAAAAGCTCGGTAAAAGCTATTCAAATTTATTTACTTAAAAATAAAACTGTATTCTGATGTCAAAACTTTTTTTATGGTCTTTAGTTTTAACACGCAATTTAGAAAAAGACTTTTCAAATCCAATTTGACTGAGGTTCCTTGAATTCGATACTTGATCGTACCATAATCCTGAAACAAAATTATAATTACCATAAAATGTACTTCGCATAAAATTATAATTAAATTGATCAATTTAAGAAATCAATTTCATGTATAATTTGTCTTGCTGGTGGTGTGAAATTAGTTATGGCGAGGGCAGATGAAGTTGGTTGAAAAGAGCTGTGGAATAAATATGTTGGATTTTTTAGTATAGCGTGTTTGCGTATGTTGAGTTCAGTGTGGTGAGTTTATGTGTGGTGAGTTTGGGTGTGGTGAGCTTAGGTGTGGTGAGTTTGGCTATTTTTGGTTAAGAAGTGGGCAATTTAGCAGAACGGATTTAAGGTGTGGGGCATTTAAGTATGGTGAGTTCAAGTGTATTTAGTGAGTTTAGATGTGGTGAGTTAAACTAGCATGAGTTTAACAATGATGAGTATAAAATCCACTAGTTGCCAACTTCAATAATTTTAATGTACACCACTACTGTCGGCACCATTTCCGTCTCATTTGCCGTATTGATTTTTCAATGACTGCTGCAAAGCCAAGCTAGCACATATGGAATGCTAACTGTTCGGAAATAAACTAGTCTCTGACTACTATTAAATTGATATATTAGACCACGGGACCCTTAACACTTTGAATTTGTAGTTGAGCGTAGACATACTCGTACTAACAAATTTATAAATATATTTTTAATGTACTCTCGCATTGGAAAATTCATTCATGATCATATCTCGCATACGTACATACATACATATGTATATTCTCGTATATGTATATAGTATGTATGTACATATTTATATGCAGAATGAACAATTCTTCTCCAGTTCATTTAGCCCAATTGCGACTCGTTTATTTGCTGTTGTACGTTCATGTAGTTAGTACATATGTTGTTGTTGCTGTTGTCATTGTTGCTATTTACGGAAAATACAAGCGCCAGCATTTCCTTTTCGCAATGTAAATGCCTACAAACTATATTTGCGTCTCTTTGCAGATATTTCAGTGTCACGAGGGAGCGACACACGTACCGATTATTGCTTTTTATTGTTGTTATTGTTGTTGTAGTTGCAATGTTGCTGTCATTATCGGTAGGCGCTGCAACTTTTTAGCACTGACAAGCGTTTCCTTTCCGCCATTTACATTTACATGCCATGAACTGACAGGCGAACATACACACATACTACATACAAACAAAACAGATGTTCCGCCGGTGGATCGTCGAGAGTTGACAGCAGTGTACGGTGCAATCGCTGGAATGAGAGCAAGCATACATACATACATACAAACACGATTATGCAAATACTTTTAAGTGCATAGTAGAAACGCGCAAATAATGGTGTGTAACATTTGGTTGATTTCATTAAGCATCCGCTTTTGTCGAATTTCAAACGAAATCTAATTTTCAATCTCTCTAACAAAAGTTTTGGAAGTTTAGATTTACTCGCGCGCGTTTCAATTGCAAAACCACAGTCACCACTAAGCTTGATGTGGCGCGTGTGTTAAAGGCGGGGCGGAATAACTTACTATATATGTATGTATGTGCATATGTATGTATGTGCATATGTATGTATGTGCATATGTATGTATGTGCATATGTATGTACGTACACCCGTACAGAAAAGCTTAAAGTGTGTACAGTTCAAGCACGACCTAGACTCGCTGTCATATGATCTCTGGTCACGATTATTTTGTGTTCATTTTCCGTGCACGTTCACTCTTTTGCCACATCCTTTTCCGCTGATGGTCAAATGATCACAAATTGTGCAGAAAATTATTTAATGCTAAGCTTTGGTGAATTTGTTAAATTAACACGTTGAGTGCCTTGCGAGACCGGCTGCGACTTCCGGGCTTCGTGGTGTCACCTGGTTTTGCAAAATAATGTTTGAGATTACATTCGCTTCACAGAGGCCATTAGAAAGAGTGTATTCATGACAAACTTCTAGTTGCAATGCATCGTTCGTGATCCTTGGCCTGTGGATGTTGAGACAATTGTGACACCAAATCAAAAAGCAATAAAAATTAAAGGATTCATTTATTTTACTTTATAGAAAAAAATACTTAGATCCGAATTCGGATTTTGACGACAAAAGGAAAAAATGCATAAATATTTGAAAAATAAAAAATATATATTTGTTTCACTTCAAGTATGTATATACATATGTACATACATCAACTTTTCGCAAATACATAGCATGATTCAATAATAATAATAAGAACTGAATCATGAATTCATAGGATTTTGGGTTTTTTTGTTTTTGGTAGTCCAAGGAACACTAAAGATAGTAGTATTTTTCAGACACTACACATTTCAGCGTGTTTTACTGGAAGTCTGTTCTCCAGTTTATTCTAACGAACCGGAAAATTGCAAATTTCCTTTGACTCTCGTAAACGTGTAAACAATCTATTTCACGTCGAGAAATTGATGTCTCATCATCAGAATTCAAGTTCTGATTTTTTTTTTGGAGTTGGTTTGAAACTTTCACTAAAGTCCGAACACTTGAGCTTGGTTGAAACTCATCGGATTTAACATTATTTGCAAACGAATAACTATTTTCATTTTCCTCATTGGATATTAGTTCTTGGAAAAAGGCATATGCGGACATTTTTTTACTTCTATCACAGAATTATTGACTTATTATTCACTAAAAAAATTTCAAATGCAAAGTCTTTCAACAATGTGCGGTGACACATTCGTCTCATAAGGCACAGAAGTACTTATGGTTCAGCTCCTGACCCCGTGCGACCAATGTGTCACAATAAACAAAAATTTATTTAACGAATATGGTATATATTTCGAAAAAAAAATCTGATTTTCTGAATTGTTGCACAATGTTCTATTTTATTATGTAAAATTAATTTTGTGACGGGTGGCATTCAACGTGCTAACAATAGAAGTGACGCCATTGTTGTTTAAGTCTTGAAGGACAGAACTTATTCAGTACAATTTTGGGATTAGTTCGCGGCTATTTCGGGACTGGATCGGGACCATTTCGGGACTGATTCGGGATTATTTATAGAGTCCAACAAGTCCCGAATAAATCCCGTACCAGTGCCAAAATAGTCCCGAAATGGCCCTGAACAATTTCTGTCCTTTACGACTTAAAAATTTTTTTCTCCTTTATAATTGTCATGAGAATACTTTTGTTATATAATTATCATAATAGATAATAGAAGCCTCAAAATATAAGCCTTTGAAGGGTTAAAAATATTTATCTCACTCATAATTATTATGAGAAGTCTTTTATAGAATAAGTCCCAATATTATACTTAACGATGACTTCAATTATTTTTGTCACTTAAAATTATTATCAAAAGATTTTTATAATTCTTTCATTTGATGACTTTACCACCTAGAAATAATATTTATTATGGATCTGTGCTTTCCTGAACAGAATCTCTAACTGAAGCCAGATTTAAACTCAATTTCTCGAGCGGTTATTCAATTGAAGTTCTGCTTCTGATTCCCGCTCCATATTATTTTTCTTTCTTTGAACAATAATCTTGGAAAACTTTCAGCGGGTCTTCCAAGTATGTGGTTTAGATCAATACAGCCCAAAGCTTCTAGGAAAGGGATCTCCACCGCGGTTTCAAATAAAAAAATAAAAAAGCCTCGAAAAAGTTGAGAATATGAATCGATAACACCATCACAGGTTTGTAAGTCCAATGTACGAGTAGTATTGAAACCCATCGCATGGGCGTTCTAATCCCATTCAAGACTCTTACCACAAGCAAAAAATATCTTGTTTATTTTCGAAGAACCAGCAGCCATTCGCAGCGTCTCTTGGCAAATCTTTAGCCGAGATACTATGCTGCCCAGTCAGAAGACTTGCTAACCAAACAAAGAAAGTATATTTATTGAGTGAAAGCAACGATCCCAGGCCATCATCCTCTTGGAAACCATGCAGCCAAAGTGGGACAACGTTATAACAAACCTCAGTGCAGCAGCTGCAATCTGGACGACATTAAAGACATATTTTTCTATAGCGAGTGACCAGCTTTGGTGTACCGAAAACAATGTATTTATGAGATATGCAAATCCATCGAAAATTTTAATGGTTTCCGCCCACCTTGGGTCCATCCGTGAACACAGTTCTTCGTTGACAGAACTTCTTAATATAAGGATAATGTACTCGTATTCTACAATTACATATATAATTTATCTTTTTCTTCTTTCGCATTAACGTTATTAAGTTTACTTCAGAACAATCCAACTTATTTGCTTGCACTCTTTGAGAAAATTAAAAATCGTATTCAAGCGTCATGTTTTCACGTAAAATACCAGACAACTGTCAGACGAAAATTCATTAACTGACATTTTGTGAGTCCAAATACCTTTTAAGTGCCATTAAGTTTATATATTTGAACTGACCAAACCCTTTAGCTGCAGCATAGCAAATGGTAGAACAATCAACAATCATAATCAATGGTATTTTACGCGACAACAACAACAAACATTCCGGCTACTTAATTTCTCAGAAATATCCCTTTTTCGACATTCTGCACCGTTATCACATTTTGGCACGCTTCCGTTGACCATTGAACGTTGTGCAGACGTTGGCGCGCTATGATTCACTTGCAGGACGAGGCGAATGGTGAAGGTGTCGGGGTGTCGCGGTGATGGTGACAGCAACACCTGGCCAAGCAATAAGTTTAATGGCTTCCAGCTGCTTTCACTTAACGTTTAACATTTGCTTGGCTCTGGCTTGGTTTCGTGCAGATTAGTCATATAGCAAAACGATTTGTGATCGGGTGACTGTACACAATAACAGCGCACGGCTGATAGCTATGCTATTTGTATGACAAAGCATGACGGCAATTCGAAATTTCCACTAATTCCCAGCATGGAAGGGTGTGCAATCGTACATAAATACATACACACAATTGTACATGACAGCTATAAATGGGTAGATTATGCAGGGGTCAAGTGGATTGGCACGATAAAAAGTCATTAAATTTTATTTTATTACATTTTCGCTTTGTAAGACGACGTTTGCGAAGGGTAGCCAGTCAGTCAGTCAGTTAGCCAGTCAGTTAGCCACCCAGCGTTTGCTTAAGTCATCATAAGGCCGATACTTCATTTGTCGACATTTTGGATTTAACGTTAATTGAAAATTAGTCAAAAGGGCGTTTTTAAATGCTACTCAAACAGCTGTAAACAAATATTTCACTTGCGAGTCAGTTGGGCGGTCGTTCGGTCGCGCAAAACGGTTATTAATTATTTTCAAAAGAAATTGCTTGTGACTGTGAAGTTGAATGTTCGTATATACAATTGGATGGAGGGGGGGTTAACATAATTACCTAAATTGCGAAACCTAAATAGCTTAGGTGTGAGAAGGGCGACTTATGAAGGCGGTGGCAATCAGAAATAAGTGTCGTAATTGATTTCAAACACGAATCGCCAGTGTAGCAGCAAATGATATGAGGAGCGGTGGAAAAATGGGTTATTGTTGAAGTAATACCAAAGATTGAATATGACACAGTGGTGTTTTCGTTGTTGCGCTTAATGGTTTGGCACTTAAGATATAGAATTGAAAGAAAAAAACACTTGGGTAGTACCAGGTACTCATGAAATGTGTTAACATATGTTTAAGGCGCAGTAAGCCATTAAGCGATTTAGTTACATACATAAAAAGGTGTGGTTCCAAATTTAGCTAATTATACAAAACTCGTCCAGATACTTTTATGAAATAGTCCTGAAATGTTACAAGAGCTAAGTCCAAAATAGTTCTGAAAAAGTTGTAAATTATCCCCGTTATGTTCTTAAAGTAGTCTTTGCACCAGTCTTGAAATTATTTAGTCCCAAAACAATCCCGAAAAAGTCCAGAACAAGACCCGAAAAAATGCCGACATAGTCTACACTTTCTCCAACAGTATTCCATAAAAACACAAATGAAATTCAGAAAAGCACAAAATGAAATACAATTTGTTTTTCTGAAATACATTTGTGTTTTTCTGAAATGCAATTGATCTTCTTTGAAGTGCAAATAATCGAAGTAGTCCCGAAATAGCATTGCAATATTCCATAAAAGTCCATTTGCACACTAAAAACAGGGTTATTGGGTGAACGAAAATTATACTCCTACCAATAACCGTAGCCTAGCTGTTCTCGTTCAACCGATTTGCACAAGACCAGCAGATTCGTTACAAAGCAATAACAAGTGACTGGCAGCTGGCGCGCCATCTACATGTGAACACAAAGTGTTACTAGCGATGAGAGGAGCCAGAAAAAATTATTTTCACCACTCTTCAAATTTAAGAAACTTTTTCAAAAAAAAAGACTGAAAAATCTGTAATAAATTTTCTGCTCGGTTAATTTACATATACGAAAATTTTATTTACCTAACATTTATTAACTTTTCGATTATAAAAGTATCTAAATCGCAAATAAAATAAATTTTTTTTATATACAGTATATCTGCTTCTAGTTAAGCAAGGTTTTTTTTCTAAACGCCGAACTCGTTTCTGTAAAGTTTAGGAAACAACGTTTGCTCTCTAAGTTCCTTTAAAAAAGGTGGCTTAAAAGCTATGCATGTATAGAGAGTTATCACGTGGAATACGAGAGGTAAGTGTCCGTTAGAAACTTGTATCAATGTCGCCCGTTTACGGCTTTGTAAGTTTTATTCATTCCTAACCGCCCCGATCCAACCTCAGCGAGGGACCAATCTGTACAATTCTTGTCCGCAAATATTGGTTATCCGTTAGTGTTAGTAAATATAAGTATTTACCACCCAACAAAGAAGACTTGCAGAATTTAAAAGAAGCTTTTAGACGGCAGAAATACACCCAGAGGTTTAACATTGCTTGCAGAGGGGTGACTCTGGTTCAGATTTTAAATTCCACGGCTGAGATTCAAAGTTGAGTACATGAAAACATGCCGCCAACTTGTTGAAACTGCAAAAAATTAAAAGCCTGATTGCATTAAGATGTTCTTTATTTAGTGTGGAGTTTATGTTTACCTGTTTATTTTGCTCATTTTGAGTCAAAAGATGTGATTTTACTCAAAAAATAAAATGTTTTTACTCGAAATTATACACATCTTGTAAATATAAACTTATTAATTTCTGATTGAATGTGGCTCATTGTCATCACAATCAATATTTTTTATGGCTATTACTAACGTAATTGATATTGTTATTGCTACCTTTGTCGGAATGGACATATCGATTTTTATAAATTTGTATTAATAATCTGCATGTAACGAGGTTATAAGGCAAAACTGAAGCTTGTAACGAGTCAGTCAACATTAGTAATTTAATTTTTCATTTATTCTAAATTTTGCCACATCTTAAATAAAGACTTTTCATCACTGATTTCAAATTCTATTATTTCACCAAAAAATACATGCAGATACATTTCCTTTTTCATCTTCAATGCTATTTGCCCAATATTAAAAACATTATCAGCGAAGGTAATTGTCTATATACTCATAAGCGGATGAATGAAAAAATTTCGCTAATGAAAAAGCAAAAAAGTTATTTTTTTTCTCAAATAAACTCATAAATACATTTAAATTGTTTAATGCATAAATTGAATAAATTATATTTAAATGCGTATGCATGTGAATGTGTCCGTTTATACAAACACTCATGTATGTATGTATGCATATCACTCACAATCCGAAAGAGGATAAGCTGTGTGGTAAAAATAATTTACTCGAATGAACAATTATTTAGTACCACCAACGCACTTTCGGGAACTGAGAAGCTTGTGGAAAAAATATAACGAATCGCAAATGTAAAAAAAAAAAGCAAATCCTGTTAGACTGTTGCCGCAAAATGATTAATGATGTTGCCGGTCATTTGTGCGCACATATGCACTTAATTAAATGTAATAATTCATTTGAGCTGCAAAATACACAGCAATGCGCGTATTTAAATAAAAATATTTAAAAAATAATAGAATAAAAATTTAATGAAAACAAGAGCAAACAAAAAAGAGCACCTGCAAAATGAATTGCGAAATCATAAAATAAATATAGTATCATGGACAAATTTATTACAAAACTTATGTACGTCACTTGAGATCATATGCGTATAAAAATAATTCACTGTAATTACATCACTCATGTTTGCATTGTAATTTATGCACCACATTACTCTTAATTGACTAAAACAATTTTTATTAAATATGAGCAAAACAAAAATTATATCATTTTGTGTTATACAATTTTTAAAAATACAAACTTCATAAACAAATATTTATGAAAATTTTCATTTAGCGCATGTTTGGCGCGTTAAATGCTAGAAAATTCCAAACAAATTCAATTGCAATGTACATTAGGGTGGCTTAAATATTAAGCAAAAGTCGGAATTTTCGTGCACTGATTCCATAGGATGGTTCCATTTCGATTGAATTTTCAAATCGATAAATATTTTTATGTACTTAGTCATTCAAAGTTTCCAATATTTTTCGAAGTGCAATTGCTACGCTGTGCGACAGTAAATTTTACACACGAAAAAATTTAAATACTCGTGAAACTAGTAAAACTGCGTTTTTAGTTTGTCTCTCTTTCTTCAGAACTTTTTTTTAAAGTTCTTAAAATTTCAAGGATTTAGTTAATTAAAGAAATTACTTAAACTATTTAGAGCCTTGTGGTATAACAGTATGAATATACAATAGAAGAGAAAATTCCATAAAACTGAAAGAAACTAATTTTTTTTTTGAGTAGAAGGACGATAAAACTTGCACTTTTTTATAAACTGGAAAGCTTTTTATTTAAAAACAATATATGATAAAGACTTAGTGGATCCTCGAATTTTGTTTTTTTTTTACTTTATTAGTTAAATATTACAAACAAATAAATACCGAATACTTCTTAAAATGTCGTTCAACGTAGAAGTATTGACAATTGCAATTATATCGAGAGATCAAAGTTAGTTATCACGACCCCGAAAATTGTAGAAAATCGATAACTATTAAGATATCGGCAAAGGTATCGATCACCTGAAAGTTATAAAGTATTTAGCAAAGTATGTAAAAAAAAATTCACATTAACCTTTTATTTCGTGCGAAAGCCATATTTTTATACAAATAGTTACCTGTTATCTGGAGTCCAGATACATTTTACGTTTCCAAGAGTTGGCAACTCTTTTATATGAATTTAAAAAAATGCACTACGAGTCATACTCATATATTACCTAAAAATAATTTGAATTTATTTTAAATTAATTAAAGCCTTACAGCACATCTACATGCCAATCACTTAAATATGGCACCTCATCATCATTATTATTATTAATAAATTATTATTTAAAAAGCTTCTGCTGTTGGCTTCATCCTTTTGGAGATTATCTTCTTTGAATCTCCAACCTTTGATAAAGCATCTTTTTCATGTGAAGCTCATTTAGAGTTACCAATACCAGAGGACAATGACCATATCTTTTCATAATTTTACCTTCTCAATGATGCCATGTAAGTGAAAAAAGTGCATTAGAACGAACATTGCTGGAAATTGTGTGTTCTATGAAATCTTAAAATAATTTCCCTTAATCTCTTCGATAAGTATACAGTCTAAGGCAGTGAGAAGATCAAAAGTTTCCTTCTAAATAAAAACTTCGTACACACATACGAAAACACCTCTAACCAATATTTATCTCATGAATTCCTCCGCTTCACGCGTCTTAGCTACTCAGCTGTGCTGATTAAATTTTACCTAACTCATAAAACTTTTTAACTTTATTTCGAAGTTTAATTTTTGTTTGTTAATAAAATAATGAAACTAAACAAATATTTATAAAGCACTTAAAAATGTAAAACATCAGCCTTACACTGCAAAAAAAAATTAACACGAAACCACTGCCTTTGCGCCGCTAAAAAGCAACGCATCAAACATTCATTGCATCGAATGGCGAAATTGGCAATTTCTAATAAATAAATTGCTAGTCCTCGCATATTTAAAAACTCACAATTCGCATTGAAAGCTAGTTTCATATTTTATGCATTTTCCGCCATTGCTTTTGCGTTTTTTTTTTCTTTATTTGGCCACTACGCGCTGACATATGTATAACCACAGCTGCATTCCAAATAATTGATGCCACAAATTTTTGTTTCTGCTTCTGCTGTTGTGGAAAATGTTAAAAGAAATTGAATTTTTCGAATAGCAACTGCAACTGAATGGAAATGAAATTTTGCCATTGCATTTGTAATTAAAATGCGAAATTTGCAATCAAAAGTCAATGTAACAAAGAAAATCAACCGCGAGGCTTTTTCGAAATACATACTTCGATACGACCGTCCGCCATTCAGCTTGGCATCATCAAATGAGGGTTAACCATAATTAATACGGCTGTGAACGCGCTGGCAAGGCTTGTTATTCACACATCCATACAAATGTATTCAGCTGTGCTTTGACGAACTGATCGACTGCTAATTTCGTTTTGACATTCATTAGCTTTAAGTTAATGTTTTAAAGATTTCATAAAGATATTAAAAGCTTATATAAATCAGTTCAGAATCAGCAACGGTTGTGGAAGAACTTAAACGAAATTTTATCAATATTTTAAACTTATTTTCTGAAAATATTATAATATTTTTATTCCGTATTGTCAAAAATTAAGGTTAAATTTTGGCCACATTTTTTTTTAAACTGTTAATAATAATAATAATAGTTTTTTAACTGAAATTTTAATGGGCGTACTCAAAAACATTCAAAAATTCTTGGAAAAAAAAAACAATTTGCATACTATTGGTTGATTTACTTTCGGCTTTATACAAACTAACTTCACGTTAGAAGATTTTCGTGTGTGACCGAACTTTGTTTGTAAAATTTTAATTGTTTTACTCAGAAAATTAATTATTTCATGGTAGAGTTTTGAAAAAGACATACAACATTTCGTAAGAATTATAAGAATTATATTTTAATAATAAAATTTTTTAAGTCATCAATAAGTAATATTTTTAAGGTAATGTTTATCATTAAAGTCTCCTCTTCGGAATTATTTCGGGACTAGTAATAAGCATTTGAATAACAATTATAGATTACTCGAAAAAATGTTAAATTACTCTAATAATTATTAGATAAATTAATTAATTATAATTATTGATTGACTTTTATTCTATTTTCTTATAATAGCTATGACTCTAGCTTCAGTTACTCAATCCTGAAGCCCGTAATACGAGTTTTTAGTAGATTTAGTTAGAGTAAAATACAGCATTTAAGTTTCAATAATATCATTTTTATTTGCACAAAAATCAATTACAGTTCCGAGGGCTAAAGCTAATTTGAAGTGTGATTTTGCAAGCGATTCTAACTCGACAGCATTATCTTTAAGTTTTACAAACTAGCTTGATGAATTCGGATTTTATTATTTATCGTTTTGTTATCGATATAGCCAATACTAATAAAATGTTCATCGATTTAATCTTCGTGAGTTCTATCTATATCTTAATTTTAATCGTTATCTTTGTCGTTATTGTCATCGGTATATTTGTCGATCTCGTTAGCGCTAACATTATCGCTATAGTTATGAATGTAGTTAACATTATCGGCTGCCCTTATTTGTAACTTTATCGTTATCACCACCGGCATAGCAATCAATAAAGTTAACGTTTCCGTTACTGTTATGTATATTAGTATCGTTTTCGTCACCATTATCATTATCGTTATCATAATCTTTATCGCTATCGCTATCGATATAATCATATCATGAAGTGGAGAAATTGGGTTGTGCCTGTATCTTTACAAATTTCATCGAAACTTATTTTAAATCTGTTGAGAATCATGACCACTTAAGTTAAATCGAGCAGAGAAAAGACAGATGAATTGTTATTCAGTTTGACTTTGCTTAAAACACAAAAGGCGAGTGAATTTAAATCCGCCAACTTTAAGCTAAATCAACCCAAAACGAAATAGCACACCGCAAGCAATACATACACACACAGGCACACACACACAAATATACCAAAGAATGCAATTATAATGCAAATATGTTAATTTAAAATTTTCAAAACAAAACAAAAACACCAAACTTACACAAATGAGCACGAAGAGTCAGAGACACGTTCCACCTCGTGCACTTGCACTACTCCCCCGCTACGCATTTCGTTGTCTTGCTGCTAGAAAGCGGCTGGCAACGAAAGAAAGGATGCTAGCGCGTCACGTCGCATCCTTGGAAACGAGATGTTTTTGGAAAATTTTCGCATACAACAATAAACTGAAGTAGCTGTGATGCGAGCTTTCACAAACTGAATGTGCATGCATTTTTGGCACATAACACACGCCTGCGCACACACACATCTTCGCTTTCGTAGCTAAAGTGTGTATGAGTGTGTGTGTGTGCAATTTAAATGAACTTATTTCACACACCGAGCAAACATGCAGAAAAAACGAAGAAGAAGAAATAAATATCATTATGTTTTTTTTTTGCTGTTTTCTTCTATTTTTGGTGAAGAAGCAGCAGAAGCGAAGGACGTGCGCCGCAGATAAGGAACGCAAAACATTTGAGTAAAATTGGGTTATAAGTTGTTATGAAATTGCGTTGCGTAGGGGTGTGGATGGTTGTTGGTAGATACATATGTACATAGATACCTTCCGTATGTGTTGTTACGTGGCTGGCTGCGGCGCGTCGGTTGAAAAGCGCAGTTGTTGACGATATTCCATTGCAATGTGCGGCCGCTCATAGTTGCGGTTGCCGGTTCTGCTGCCTTTGTCGTGGCCAAAGCTGAAAGTGATTTAGTGACAATTGAAATAATTGCAGCGTGAAATGCATTCAGGAAACCGCAATGTGGTGCGAAGTAGAGTGAATATTACATATAGTATTCTACATTTAGCAATTATTATTTTGAATAATTTTGCTGTGTGCTTGTGCGCTTTTTTTTTTGTAGTATGTCTTTATTTGCTTATGAGTTGCAGCGGCAAAACATACAAATTTATATAAACCTTGTGCGAAAATGCGCATAATTTTGTGCAAATTTGTTACTTACCAACTATTGACTCTGTAACTAGTTTGACTTTAGTTTCGATTTAGCTAAAAGCGTAACCAAAAATTTTTTTTTTTAATTTTTTTGTTAACCTCATATTTGACTTCTGTCCCTTCTGTTTTTTAAAAACTTTTAAGCAATTAATGTAAAAAAATTCTGTTTAAAATATATATGAAACTTTATGCTAAATTCTAAGCAACGCTGATAAAACTTTATCGGAAAAATTACGCAAGACTCCTTAAATTTTCAAAAAATTTATTTTATATGCATCTTTAAAAAGTTTATTTTTATTTTAATGTTTGGTGGATCAACCGTCATTTTGTAAAATAATTTGTTCGGAAATTTAGCTTAGAATTTAAGATTTCGAATAGGCCAAATAAGTTCATCCATATATTGTCAGAAAGATTTAAATTAAAATTTTACAGAAATAGTAGTAAAAAAATCACATATTTTCCTAAGACACGATCCAATATTTACTTAAAATTACATTAAACACATTTTCACAATTCTTCTACTCCTTATCATTTGTGAACGTTACAATAATTGTGTTTGCAAAAAAAAAAAAACCGCTAGGAAGCGCTATCGTCGTATTTGAACAAAAAAAACTGCCTTCTTTTTTCAGATATGCGTTGGTAACGGTAAGAGAAATGCTATGGCAGTAAAAAAGCACGCTAGATGGTGCTGTAGTCGAGCTTTGACCAAATAATGTATTTATAATTCGCTTTGACACAAGTTGAAGATATGTTAAAAAAAAAAGAAGAAAACACTTTTATGAATTCAGCGTTGGAGTTGAGTTTTGCCAAAAATCATATTTGTGATGCTCATATTAGGAGCTATGTAATGGTAACGGTAAGAGAATAATATTGTCAAAACATATGCGGCAGATGGCGCTAGCGGAGGGTTGTTAATGAAAATACTTCCGGATCCATCGCAGTTTTTTTGTTATGTTTCGTTTGTAAAAATAATATCGACAGCTATGACAAGAAAGAAGATTAAAAATGCAATAAATGATTGCCATCGATAGTTGTTCTCAAGAGAAAGTTCATTTAGTACAAGTGGTTGTTGATAAATACTTAGCTCCAGGCTACTAGACTCATTTAAAACGGTATAAATACCGCTATACAATATTTAAATTAATTTCAAACCAACCGGTAATCCATAACAAAGTAAAGATATGCTGGGGTTTCCGATACATGAAGCGTTTAACCTTTGAAGCCAACAAGGCGACTGACCATTTCCTTAGAAACGACGCTTCTGCGAAATGTACCATAACCTATCGTCAAAAAATCAATGTTTTGTAGCCATTCTTAAACCACAATTATTTACACTAGGTTATCTGACTACTAATAATTACATATGTGCATGGCATGTATCTCAAAAATGTAATGAAAACGACGATGTCGAATGCATTTAAGCGCTAAAACGGAAGATAGCAATTAGTACCGAATTGCTATGTGAACGAATTGTTTAGATTTTCATGGCAACCGCAAACATACGCACAAACATTCATACACGCACACATATTTATTTAAATAAATGTTAATGTGTTTAATGGTTGCAGATACAGCTGCGCTGGTTTATTTTGTGAAGTTTAGAAACCATTTGATGCGGTCCAAATATAATAAAAAAAAAAAACTGATTTAGAGGAAACCAATAAAAATATGCTTTCACTTGTTTTTTTGTGATACTCGTATTTACTTTTTCATTGCCAAAGCAACATAAATAAAAAACTGCTCTAATTAAAACAAGTGATTATTATTTAATACATATATGTACATACATACATCTGTATTTAAGTAAACGATATTAGCGAAATGTTGGTGTATTAATTTAAATTGTATTCTAGGAAATAGACTGGCGAACTAAGTTCAACAATAATAACTTTTCAAAACATTTTGAAAACCGTTTTTTTTTTGTGTATTGTATTTAATTTTGTTAAATTATTTGGAAATGATGAACTGAAGCTTATAAAAATAAATGACATCAATAGATAATTATGACCCCTAATGCTGGTTGTATGTACATATGTGCATACATATTTTTTAAAAACAATTTCATATAAAAATATTTTGACAAATAATTGAGTTAAATTTACCGTGCTAAATATATTTTCATATTAAATTCATCAAAGTTAAAGTTTGTTGTATTTGGCTTGATTTATTTTTTCACCATGCCAAGCAATGAAAGGTTTGGCATGAAGTATCGATTTACGAGTGGATGGCTATTCCTAATTTTTAAATCTCTAAAAACATATTAAAATATATTTAATTTATATTGCTGTGCCGATCTAAACTTTCAACAAATGTAATAGTATTTTTAAAGATTTCTGAGTTATTATTTTTGCTAAAAATACCGTTGGATAAATAAAAAGGTTCAGGTGCGGTTCACCAAATCTAACATCATCTTGATTTTTTGGTGACTCTTTCCATATATTCAAAATGCATTTTACGCATACTGTTCGCTGTTCAAGACTTTCATACCAAACAAATCGAAAGGATGCCAAAGAGTAAATCCACATTTTGACTGGAAAACTTGTTTTTTTTTAACATATTTTACTCATTATTTGTGCTATCTACGCTCACGCACTTACCTGCTTGCTAATTTCCCAACTAAATACATTCTTGAAATAAATTTTGAATTACTGAGCTACACGTTTGCGAGTTTTGTCGGAGAAAACAAAGTTTCTGGTTTATTAAGGTCCAATTAAGAAAAAATACTATCTTGTAAATCAGTAAAGTGCGCCTTAGGGTGTTATTTAAATTACGTGGAGAGCTAGAATTCCACAGTTTATGATTTGAAGGAACCTGCCAAGCAGTTATATTAAAAATAAGTTTAAAAATGGAAACTCAGAGTTTTTGGATTAGCGCCGAATATACTGATTTGTGTGATCTTGCTTAAATAAACGTAAGGGACAATATTAACATATGAGAATAGGAGGTTTCATATGTTACTGTATTGAATATCTGCTATGACCAAAGTTAGGTCCAACGCTTCGTATTTTTATTGGAAGAGACAACAGATAAACATTATACTTCCAATTATGGTATAAAGACCCTCAAACTTTCATTTGTCAATATATAAAACAAAAAGTTTGCGATATGTTTCGTCAAAATGAAAATGTTAGTATCGTTAACTTAAAATATTTCGATAATATTAACGATTACCATGGTGATATGCGATAAAAACATCGAAACAAATATATGTATGTTACGACAACGATAACATAAATGACGCTTATGGCGTAATGTAATTTTTTCACTGAGTTCAAGGATAAAGTGATTGAAATTTGGTATACAGGCGCCGCTTTATAAAAAATTAATCATTTGTTAGAACCCAAACGATCGAACAACTACAACACTTAACATTCACAAAAACGTAAGCCGCGCTGTTCTTCCTTGCTTGAGCCAAATCTGTTGTCTCTTAATTTCACACTTCGCTTTGTCTTTGGCTTAATCTCGTACCTAAAATTCAGTGTTTTTTTCTTCGAAACAGTTATACATTTTTATATGCCGTAAATTTTATTATGTAAATATTGATGTGATGAAGAACTCGTTTAGTCTAGAGTGAGTGCGGGAAAAGTCGCAAGGGAACATGCGACTAATACAACTTCTCATATCTTTATACGGAATGAAATGTTTCAATTTGTTTGAGCATGCCCTACGAAGAGACGAATTGCCCCCTTTAATACCCGAATGGGACCAAATGACGACCAGTTTATTTGTGAAAACAAAAAAAAAAATTAGCTTCGAGTGAGATTCGAACCGGCTGCTCGAGGTTTAAAGCGATGAATACAGGATCAAGCTACGATTATACCTCGTTGAGACTAATTAATGCACAATTGTATCCGATAAACACTAATCCCGGAATATTCTCTATACTGATTAGTCGCGCAATTTTTTGCAGGGAAACATGTTGTTTTTTTTTTTTACATTTCTATTTTTACTTTAATAATAATTTTTTTAACGAACTCTTTGTCAAACTTTTATGACAGGCTTTCAAGCATTTGGCAACTGAAATTTCAACTATCCAACAGTGATTTAACATTTAAGTGAGGACTGAAAACTTTTCATATTATCGGGCTCTTTCTAGGATGAGCATCAAAATAGATTCATATATGGCGCATGTAAATTTGTTTTTATTTTTATACGCGACTATGCGCAAAATACCAAAATACAAACCTATAAACACACAAAGTTTCTTTTACACTGCCAACGAGGTGAATGACTCTGCGGAAAGCGTTGCGGATGTGTGCCAACACTATTTTATGGTTTATTTTTAAAAATTTGCATTTACATACATACTTATGTAGATATATGCTTTTGTATACATACTTACAAATAAACAAATACACACATGTTAACATACATTAAATAACATATAAAATTGAAAATAAATTGTGTGCAAGTGCGTGTACATTTTAAAACGCTGCAAAAAGTAAAAATCCCGCTATGCGTAAAATTTGTTTTCCCGGGCAAAAATAGGAAATTGCTTAAAATATGCTTTTGTTGCTGTCACTTTGCCAAATAGTATTTTTAAAGAAATTTTTTAGAACACAACTATTTGATCACTTACATGACAGTCAATAAAAAAAAAGTACTTATGTATGTGTGTACATACATAGATACCCTGTAATGAAATGAACTAATTTTAAACTACTTCACAACTGGTATGCATCACAAGCCCAACTACTCAGCCAACTGTCATTTTCCATACAAGCAACTGGTATTTCTGAAATGGGTATGTGCTACGAAATGACAATTGCTAGACAATTGGATCAGAAATGTACCAGTTTAATGCTAGTACAAAATAGCTAAAATAATACGAGTTCAAATATGGATCAAACATACCTGTCTCCTACTAGTTCGAAACATACAAAGAAATACTAGTACAATTGTCGGTCAAAACGGCTAGTTGGGAATTAAAAGGGGAGTTAAATAAAATAAATTCATGAATTATGTATAAATTCAAATATTACCCATATTTGTTTAGCTGCTTCAGATTTGCCAATAATTACTTTATGTATTTATGTAATTTATGCAAACAAGTCAATATTGTCAAATAAAATAAGGCATTAATAAATCGTTTTGTATTTGGTAAAAATCTGGTCTTTTTTGGACTAGTTCGATCTCACTCAGGAAATTCTATGTATGTATGTGGTTGTGTAACCACTATTTTTACTGTCTAGTTCGATGTTCCACTGCTGGGTACAGCTAGGGACAAACACATGTTGGCTAAACCCACTAAGGTGGATAATAAAGCTAAGAGAGTGTTAGTGTCGAGGCGCGTGTGTGACGAACTTTTGGTTTAAAAATATTTAAATTTTAATTTACTTTATAATTGAAGCACAAACAATTTTGTTGTGTGTGATGATGCTGTAATAATTCTTAATTATTCCTTTATCGTAGCGACTGTTGTGCCCCTTCCCCTTTACTAGTCTCTCATTCGCGTGGCAGCAACATAAAGTATTTACATACATACATATGTACATATGTTATAAACAAATCAAACTGCTTCAAAAATACATTAACTGCAAATGTTTCAATTTTGAAAATTAGCAAAGAAAATAGCAGCAACCCGTTGTGGCGCATGTGACATGAAAGTAGAAAGGAATGTACGTTATTGTAAGAAAATTAAAAGAAAAAATGCTTCAGCTACTGCTAGAAGGTGAATATGTATTTTACGAATATTTTTGTTAATTGAAATCAAAAATTATTAATTTTGATTTAGTGCACTTTTGAAGACCGCGAAAGCCGAAATCAAAGAAATTATTTGGGAAGTATGTATATTATTTTTGTAAATGTGTAATGTGTACATCACATTTGCATACATACATACATATAAACATCATCGAGCAAAAGCACCGAAAAGTGTGTAAGCAATGAGACCCTCGAGTTTGCATCTCAACAGAATTTGTATAAACATCTGACAACTGACGTGCGTTGTGCCAAGTGAAATACATAAAAATGACTAATGCTAAAAACCCCTTGAGTTTTGAGTTTTCCCATCAAAACGTCGCGTCGCATCACAGCAGTCAGCCATCTTTGTTGTGGTGCGCCCTAACTTGCCTTTTATGTTTTTTAATCTAAATTTAGTCGTACGCATTGCGCCTTAAGAGAATGTATTCATTTTAAGATATGTACATACTACATTTGTATGTAAAAAATTGGAAACCACATTTATTTTTCAAAGCTAACGAAATGAAATGACAATATTTGTATATGCCATTAAAATAGTTGTTTGTGCAAGTACTCGATCTATGCAGATGATTGGCTACAAACATGACTGAGCGAAAGTGAAATCTTCGGAATAAGTTTACAAATATTCTGCCGTACATTATGTGTGTGTTAAGCATGTAACTTGTACTTATTTCACTTGGAAGCTGCTAAGTGAACAAATTTTTCGTCTAAAAATTTCGTGAAAAATTTCAAGAAATTTAATTTGCTCATCTGAAGAATAACGTTGCACGCACATACTCACATATATATGTATTGTGTAAGCAAGCAAGTATGCTAAACTTTTTGTGAACTTACAGATACAGTTGGTGCTACAATAAAACACTATATTTTTAAACTATAATACATATTTTTGCAAATTTCTACAATTTATTTTTCTTTTATTAAATTTTCATAATTTGTCTCTTATTTTCTAAAATAATAAATCAAATTGCCAACCTTGTAAACATGTAACAAAACTTTTCAACAAAATTTCGTTTTTCATTTAATTTTTGTGGAATAAAAAAATTTAATTGTTTATGAGCTGTAAGACCGATTAGTTTTTGCGAAATTGAGAAAACCCAATCGGCCTTAAAGCGCATAAGCAATTAAAAACGAAATAGTTATATGGCCAAATAATAACAAAACAAAATTATTTTATCAATTTCATTACAATAAAACGCAATTTTTGAATGGATACAAATATTCGTTAATTTTTCAAAACTTTTTTTAAGTGCTGTTGGACATATTTTTTTTTTTTTTTGTCATATGGAAAAGAGAGTTCGTTTGTGAAAAAATGAAAATTGTTAATTTTAGGAAAATTACTTAAAACACGCATTAATTACGAGACATAATATCAATATTAAAAGTCAGTTTTAAGTCAGTAATTTAAGTTGGAAATTATTATTTAAATATTGTGAATTTTGTATGAAAACTGAAACTGAAAAATAAAAGTATTCGTTCAATTTAGGTAACTTATGGCAGACGTTGTAAGAAACATTTTTTATTTACGAATAGTTGCAGTAACCATCCATTTAAATATACTTGTGCAGAAAAAATAATAAATAAGAGTCCTTTTAAAATTTAAAAAATGCGTATATTTTGGTGCTATAATATTTGCATGCATTTTTTTTTTAAAGTGTGTATATACTTAAAATTCTGCAATAATAGGAAATATTAGTATGAAATCAAAGAGGAGAGTACACTTAATTCTAAGAATTTTCTTTCGTAGTAACTCTGTTGGAAGACATTCCAAGACATTTTCTTTAAAGTTTTTCCATGACGATTTTCAGTGAAATTCTTTACCGCTACCTTCATCTTACATTTTATACTTCAACCTTCATTGCTATAGATAATTATAGTTAGGGGTTAGGAATCTTTCCATATTACATATGATAAAATCTATACATAAATGCCTTCAATTACAGTTCAAATATAACAAAATTGTTATTTTCTTTCATAAGAGTTATACGATTTATTTTACATCACTAACCACGTTTGAACTTAAAGATCCTTAATAAACAACTCATAAATTCCGCAAAAAATAAAAAAACTCAAATTTATTGTATTACATATTACGTGCTTTTTTACTCGCGCTTATAAAAAAGTTTATTTATTCGAGCTTATAATTAAGTAAATAAACTCAAAAAAAAAAATGTAAAATATTGCGAAAGTGCGTAATAAAAAAATGTTGAAAATTCAATTGTTACTTAAAGCCACATCACACTTTATGTTTGTTTAACCACATTGAATGAGCAATAAAGCTGCTTGTTCAGAAAAAAATCTTTAAAAAATGTGTGAAAGTATTGCTACTCTAAAAAAAGTTTGTTGAATAATTCAATTTTTTTTTTACAGTTTGAAACTTAGGTTTATATGGGTTTTATTTGAGTATTCTCGGCATTTAAATTGAAAAATTATATAAATTTCTTCAATGATGAATTTACATGGCTATATTATAACTTTAAAAATCTGAATATGATATCCGAATCAAGTTGTTGGATGAGTTTTATACAAATAAAAAAAATCTAGTACCAAACAGGAATATTTTAAAATCTTTATAGGGTTTTTTAAACATATAAAAAGCTGCTGCGCCACTATTACTTTAGCCTCTGCTCTTCAATAAATTTAAGCACAAACAAAAGTGATTATTCCTGCCTTATTCGCGCTAATTTTTTATCAAATATGATTAAAACTAATGTTGCAGAATATTTTTCCTATTTGAATGCTATTTCTTAGCTTTCTTGCCATTTTTAGCTTTTCTTTCGTTCTTTCGTTCTTTCATTTTTAAACAATTTATTATTCTATTTTAAAAATTTTCAAGACTTCCTTTCTTGCGTTTGGTTACAATAAATGTTCAATAATATTTTGCTGCATACAAAAGCCTATTTCACATTTATCGTTCTTTGCTTTTATTACCATATGAAAAAAACAAAACACACACACAAACGCATGTAATAATATTTTATACTTTTTACTTTTATACTCAGTCTATTAAAATTAATTTTCGAATTCCATTATGCATATTTGTTTATCAGCAGCTGTTTCTTTACTCCTTTTTCTGTGTCATCTTCTTTTAAGTGCTTCATTTCTCACAGCAGCACTTGAAGGAATTACTTTCAAGCATCCTTGCCACATGCAACATAATTGAATTTTACCTTCCAACACATGTACAATTATTTAAGTACATAAATATGTACGAGTATGTGACTGGTAAGGTGATTTTCCTTTTCTTTTTGCTTTACATTTGCTAGTGCTTGCCAGTGACAATGTTCAATAGTTAGTTCGGAAAACTTCAAAAATTTTCGGAATTTTATTGAAAATGTATCATATGGCTGCTTGAAAATGTTGGAAAATGTGGTCGCTGTCAACGTTAAGACAGAAATCAATTTCAAGCACGAGTACAGCGAGTAACCAAAGTGGACAATTAAATCTGCACAATTACCGCACGCCACTCAATGCATCGTCATTAATTTCGGCTTGGACTACAAAAGCTACTTGTATTGAATTCTGATTGAGTTCGTTGTACGGCTGCCCCCGCTGCTCGATGGTCGTTGTAGCAAGGCTCTCGGCCATCTTCAGTTGGCGTCTCGTTTCTTGTTACCAATCCACTTGACTAAGAGAATTCGCTGGCCAGGCTCGCCGGTGGATAGCTGGTAGCTAGGCTGAGTGTGGTAGCAGGCTCACGCATGTAAGAGGTAATACACTCTAGTGTTTGTGTGTGTGTGTGTGTGTGTGTGTGTTTATGGCGCGGGAATGCGATGAAGTATGCTACGAATGCTTGCGGTCGACATCTGAGTATTTTATGGTACTTTTGTTTCCCTTTTAAGGCTGCCACAGTTGGTAATCGAGTAGTCTGATAAATGCGAAATCTGTTTCAACGTTGATTGCAGGTACACAAATAACTAGCTATGTATGTATAAATGATAGCAAGTAACGAGTAAAAAGTATGAGTGAGTTTAGTAGTCACATTTGATTCGCATAAATAAAGGCGGAGTTATTTACAAGAATTAATTCGTTTAAGAAAATTCTGGAAGGGACTCTCTTCGACAGGGTTGATGATAGCGGCAGGAGACGTATTCAAAACAAATTTAATTGTTCATGATAACAGCAAATTTCTCCCGGGTAAAGGTTTTGAATTTACACTTACTGTAGAGAAGTTAAGTTCAATAAATTTTAATTAAAGCAGCGCTTGCTCTAGCTTGCTTCAATTTATGCTTTGCCTTTGTATGGAATACAAAAGAGAACCGCCAAAATAATTAATTCATAATGAAGTTTAAAACAGGTCATCCAAATTTTTGTTGGAATTCCAAGCATTTTTATAATGATTATAAGAGAGAAAAATGTTGAAAGTATCATTTTGAGACATATGTATGTATGTACATACATATATAATGAAATCTTTTTTCCAAACTAGGCTTCAACTGTTCCGTACGAGTATGGAAATAATGCCAAACAAGTCCCGAACTAGTCCCGAAATGATTTTGAACTAGCTCCACAAGAGTTTGGAAATTATGTCCAGAGCTTATTCCGAACAAGTCCCGAAATGGACTTGAACTAGTCCCGAATGAGTCCCGAAATGGTGTCAAAAAAGACCAGAAGAAATCCCGAACTAGTCCCAAATTCATCATTAACTAGTCCCGAACAAGTCCCGAAATGATGCAAAAAAAGTTCCGAACTTGTTCCGAGCTGTTCAAGACTTAGAATATTTTTTTTAATTAATAATTAAAAAACCTTTGAAGACTTAAAAAACAATTCAATAATAATTATAAATTTTAATTAGAATTATAAATTAAAGACTTAGAATATTTTCTTTGTAATTGATAGTTAAAAAGCCTTTGAAGACTTAAAAAACATATACGAGTATATTTAGCCTTTCAATTATAATTATAAATTAATCGCTCATTTTGAATATTACTATAATAATTTTGGGACGACTTTAATTATTTTCTCTTATGATAGTTTTGTGTCAAGTATAAACTAGAGGTTGATTTTGTTCTGCGTTTTTGGCATATACATATGTAGGTCATTTAAGTAACAAAACATTTGTTTTTTGATAACTAATTTATAAAAAAACTATTTTGGTTTCAAACTTTTTAAATTAAAAAAATATGTTATGTTGTAAATTTACCCAAAAATATTTCTGGACAAAACTATTCTCTGTAGGCTTGTAATGATAACCAAAAATATAGACGAACGAAATATTTCTCGCGAGCTTGGGCGGTTTTGAAATTAGACTTAAAAACGACACCAATTTTTGATGTTCACTTATTTCATTATTATAAGCAAATGGATACAGTTTTGGTATCTTACTTTTATTGGCGCGCATTTTATGGCATTTTTATAATATTTTTTGGGCTAGCTTCATATCCATAAAGATTGCAAGTGAAAAATTTAAGCGCTGCAATAGCTCCTTTTAAGTTTTTTTTTGTTTAAGGCCCTACGAATCTCACTGACTTCGTCAAAAACTTGGCTACAGCACCAAAAAGTCGTAGGCGTAGCGAAAGATTAATGTTTTAAACGAAATTTCACCAAAGTTGCAAATTTCTTAACAAAGAATATACAACAATGTATTGAAAAAAAAAACTTTTTTATGATGCTTTATAATGAACTGATACTGTCAAATATATAATTATAAATATATACCGTAGTATAAGCAGCAGAATGTAACTACTACGCCAGGATACGGCGGCATTATGTGACAAAGATGCTTTTAGTTTCCAAATTTTAAAACGATAAAGAAAAAATCAAAACAATTTTTATATTTTTTTGTTAAGAAATTAAAAAAAAATTATTTGTTTATTAAATATTGTTTTGAAAAAAATATAATCTATAGGAATATTCCATTCATAAAGACATAGGAACTCCACTGTTGCCACTTGCCTTCCCAGGCAACAAGGAATATTTATCTAATTGCAGTACCTACATATAACTTTTATGAAGATCTAAATCGAACTGTAGATAAAGATTTCCTAAAAAACCGGATTAAGCACCACCTAGCGGATTAACTGTTTTGAAAATAGCCTATCCAGAGTTTTTGCTCCTAGTTTTGCTGCTGTAAAAGTACATACATATACGAGTACTATATATGTAGATATAGAATATAGAAGAACATAAACAGAGATGAGAGTAATGACCATTTTATATGAGCCATTTAAATTTTTCGACTCATGCGCCACCTAACGGGCATTTCTACGAAGGAAACTACAGAAAATTGTTTAACTCAGAAAAAAAAAATAATAATAATTAGCTAGCATAAACAAAATTTGCCTTTTCTGTCTATTGAATGGACCATTTTCAATATATCCTTTATAAACATTTTTGATACATGCAGAGATTTTCTCTTTAACGTAACAATTTTAATCAAATGTGGCTTACCTATTTCTGATGCCAAAAATTTTATCAGCTGTCGCTTGAAATTTGTTAAAGGACGAAATAGTGAGTTCAATGACCTCAACGCCGAATTTCAGGGCTTAATTTTATTCATCCCATCTTATTCTGTGTTACACTGTTGGGCAGCATGACTTACAACTTTAGTTCCAACCTTCTTCCAGTGATGAGGTTCGTTAATATTAAACAAGGAGAGTCAATGTCCGTAATCAAATCTTTTTTCACCGCTCCGCTCCATTTAACTCCTGCTATTGTACCTTAATACATTTCGTCGATCATATTTAATTTAGCGATTATGCCAATAAATTAGGTTCATCAGCAAACAACTTATTTAGCTATTGTTTGCCAAGCTACTTAACACAGCTCATCTCTGCGTCTATACTCATAGCGGCCAGCAAATGCAGTTTCACTATAAAATTAACGTGATAAAGCGTCTTTATTAACGCAAGTCGTAAGAAATTTGAAAAGTCGCTGCCGAACCTTACTAACATATCCAACATATATTTATAACGCAGTGACTGGCATCTCGTCAATGTCCAAGCTAATGAATTTGCTTATATCATTTTGATGGCTTAGCAACGTCCGTTTAATACGCCAACTCAACTTGAACTTGAGTAAGCAAAACCAGATGCATGCTGTGACTTTGCTTTTACCTGCAAATTCGGCAAATCTCCATTCCATTTCCGCTAGAAGCCGGCAGAGCAGAATTCCAGCGGCGTAAATCAAAATAAATATCTGATACTCACGTCCGTTTACTGCCGTTACTAAGCAGGGTAAAACAAACAGCTCAAACAAAAGGGAAAAAAGTCGAAATTTAATTTCCCACACCTTGAGGCAAGTAAGCGGAGCTAGTGAATGATGGAAAGGGCCGTGTTGGGCGCGAGTGACGTAAGGCAATGGCTATTGGCCGGTAGTCGCATGTCCTGCGGCATCGTTGGGTTTTCTACTATTATTTTATTTCAACGCGCTTCCTCCATTTCACAAATTCACCAAGTAGCAGTAAATGGCCTTCTTGCGATGCCACTGAATGTTGCCGCACAGCTTGCGTACGCGACGCGTCCTAGCAGCGTACCAATTATGGCTACTGCCAATGCGGTGAAAGCGCGCGTGCGTGTGTGAGAATCACATTTTGCACGTTCTCATTAAAATTGAACGCTACGAGTTGGAAATGCCAATGGCGCAGCGGATGGTGGACTTCATGTTGCTGCGTTCGTTTTACGTGTGATTGCTTTTTTCCTGACGTTTTTGCGTCATTTCCAGTACAACCGACGTTCATTGAAGCGCGTTGGCTAGGCGCTTGCCAGTAGCTTTTTTATAGTATTTATAGTACTCACACCCGCGCGCACTTCTTCTCACGCACACACTCTTTTCGTGTTTTGGTTTTTGATTTATTTTTTTGGACTGCACGTGGCGCTTTTGTTGTATGTAGAAATTCTTGATGACTGCGCATGGTACAGTTAATTACGCGCGCTTCATTTATTGATGGCGCTACAAGCACTTGTAAATGCATGAAGTTGTAATACATTTGCGCGCGAAACGCAAATACCATACACGCACACACACACACACACACACACCTATATACTCACATGCGCGCTCATGCACTTGCTCTCAAACGAACAGAAAATGTTGGAAATGTTTTTCATTTGCATTTATTTATTTTGCGCTTCGAGTATTTCTCGGAATTAATGTCATATCGTCAAAAGCAACAGTGTTTCGGGTATGCAAACAAATAATTAAAAAGTTGCTGCGTAGCGAAGGTGCTAGAGGCGGTGGCGGTGGCGGTGGCGGCGAAGGCGGTGGCGCGCGCATCACACATGTTACGAGTACTTTTTAAATTTTGTACATACAGCAGCATCCTCCTTATTCCAGCCACATGCGCTTTGCCGATTACCCGCTTTTGATGTGTGGAATGCAAATAAACGCGCCGCTCATCATTAAGGCGCACAGTCGCCGCAACAACTCCAATAAAAGCAGGCGTTGTGACGGCAACAGCAAAATTAATCATCCGCAATGTTTACGCATCAGCAGCTGTACAATAAGCAGCACAAAAAGAAGCTTTTAATGCATTTGTATATGCATATCAAATAAATATAAAAATGTGTGTGTGTTTAAAAAAAGTACAAAAAAATGACAAAAAAAAGTGGTTTGATGCATTGACATGCCAGCGCGTTGCCGTCGCGCACAGCAAGCGCAACCCAAATGTTGACAATCACTTATCCATGTAGTTGCATCTTGAATTCCTATCAGTTTTTGTTTTTGTTTTTTATTTTCTTTCTTAGTGCTCCCACTCGTGCAGCTAGCGCCTAGCTGGCGGGTCCGTGCTGCGTTGAGAAACCATTGTTTCCTTTATTTTTCTTTTTTTCACGCAGCGTACAATGGCAGCAAACAAATTTGTTAAGAAGCCTGAGAACTGACAGCTCCACACGCTGGCGTTCTACATATTTCTTCGAAAAAATTTTAATTGCTTTTTTCTCATTATCTTACATAAGCACCGCAAATAATTTAAAGCATATTTATAATCAGCATGTCGAAACTGAAACCAAATGTTGTGATAATTAAAGAAATGCAACATTGTCTATTTTGTATTGAAAATTTCAATTTACTTAAAATCGTGCGAACACAATACAGCGAAGCAAATCTACTCTTTTTTACTTAAATTAAAAAAAAAATTCCAACCTCAATTTTTGCGCTCAAGGAGAAGACTGCTGCTTCAAAGCAATCAACGGTAGAGATGCCGACTGTCGCTAAGCCTCGGTTCAATACTTGTCATTGAAGAAATTGTTATTATGTTTGGTTTTTAATTAGTTTTTTCCACAAAAAAAAAAAAAAATTAGCACATCAAACAAATTTTCATTATTTTTTTAATTTGTATTAAAAAATATAGACATGTTCTAAGTGTTGGACATCAATTATAAATACACACACATATATTTGCCTTCGTTTGCCCTAAACTAAAAATTATATATAATTATATATATATATAATGGAATTAATTTTTTATTAAATTTAAATGCCTTAATTTTTTTTCTCTCATTTAGTGATTTTATATTTTTTCTTTCAAGAATAAAACTCAGCTTTTCATATTAACATTTTTGCTCGAATTTAATCATTAATTTAGTTTTATTTTTTCGTTCAGGTATGAATTTTTGTAACATATAATTTTTTGTTCTTGAGAAATTCTCATATTCGAGATTAGGCGACTGTAAGATAAATTTTGTTCTAAAAAAGCGCTTCCAGGTGACGCTGAAGTCGCGTAAATACTAAAAATCGTATTATGGTTCAAATAGTCTCATATTCGAGATGTGTGTTGATATTAAGTAGAAAAATACGATTAATAAAAATTAGTCACAAGATAGCGCTGGTTTGGAGTTATTACAATTTCAATAAATTTGTAGAGATATACTTTTACAATTTTCAAAAATGCCGGATAGAAACTGATGTTCTTTACGTCTCATACACTGAATGGCTTAGATATGTATGTAATGGTTTCGTTTTGAAATTAAAAACTTTATTAGTCGTTCGATTTTGCTCACAATAAAAACATATAATTTTATGGGAAAAAAGAAATACTGTCGTAAAAAAATATCCGCCCTATATTGTTGAAGCTGTATAATTATAAGAAATCAAAATTATGATTCGACTTATATTGGTAGCTGGAGACTTTTGCCTAAAGTTTTGACTTCCATGTTAATTGAAATATTGATTCTAATTTCTTATATCAGTTAGTATTAGATAAATGAAAAATTTAGTATTGAAAAGCTGCTAATAGTTGACAAGCGCGCGCTCGAGCGGCAACGTTTGTTCTTAAGTCTTAAAGTTTAAATTGAACTTTAATTATACAACGCATTATTTTTATTGTATTTCAGCTTTAATGCTTTTTAAATAAATATATTTCAAGAAAGAAATTGTTATGTAAACCATTAGCTTTAAGTTAGTATTAATTTAAAAGAATTAAATGCTAAAAAGGTCATTCTGAGCAAGTTCGAATAAATGTTTGTGAATTTGTTGCTTTTAAGATTACAAAAAAAACTTTCAAACTAACTTTCTTTTTTATCTAATTATTGCTAATGATTGCACCTTCAAAATCTAGAAAAGTGCGTATCAAAATTTCTTTTGTTTACCAGGAAATCCTGTCGTGAATCTGTCAGTCCTTTTTTGATGGTTTTAACCAAGTTATAAAGAAAAGTTAACTAACAAACGTTTCTTAAAATTAAATCGATAAATAGTGTCAGTGTGCCACGAATATCAGCTATACGAATTGAGAAAGGATGGCAATAAAGTAGGTAATAGATTTTTCTAATTTTCAGCAAGCATTATATTTGTTGGTTAATCTAAGATGTATGAAATATATTGAATCTTCAAATAGGTAGAAAGAAATTAAGCTAGATGAATTAAAAATGGTATCTTTTTTGCACGAACTTATAATCAATTAGAATACATTATCTAAAAAATACTGTTTTATGATTCAGAAAAATATAACCAAAAGACTATTTAGTCTCTTCAAATATCGAGTTATGACGTAGGCGCTACCCTTAAATATTTGCTTGGTATTTTCTAATGAACCCTTGTGAACTTATGCCATTTGATGACACTAACGCTTACGCACTTTTATTGACTTATTTTTGATAAAAAAAAATTGATAATAATTGCAAAAATTCAAAAAGTTTTTTTAATATGGTAATAATATATATTCGCTGGGATTAAAACACAACGCGATATTCAAACAAGCTTTACTTCGATTTGTGCAGAGCGTATTATATATTTTTTTAAATTGAAATTTTCGATGATCCCGTATGACAAATGATTTTAATGAGAAGCCTATTCAAGCGCTAAACGTACCCGTTGCTCCAAAAAAAAGCCACTGTAAGGCAACCACTTGAAATAAAAACCCGTTCTTACTATTATTATTTTATTATATTCAAATTGTAACAGAACGAAAGCAAATGCAAGAACACGCTGATCTCATTATTCGTTGCTTACTAACAAACCCAAACTAAATATAATATAAAATCATGAATTTACTGCAATTTTGTAAACTTAAATGTAATTTGCAGACGTCTCATTAGGTTTTCGTTATATTTGCGGCAAACCAAAAATTTGCAATGCCACTTCATCTACATTGTATGCATCGTACAAGCTTCCTGCAGCGTGCTTCATTCAAAATTCATATTTTCATATTTTGCTTATTGAGTATCAATTTTCATACATAACATACACACATACATACAAACATACATTGGTTATTTTCTTTTTACGATTTCAATTTCTCAACGAATCGTGCTTTTCCGAAATATTCCACAATGAATTTATTATCCAAATCGAAATCAAGCAAACATTATTCTCCTCCAACTGCAAGCGAATGCTTTACAAAAACCAAAAACACAAACAAGTATCGGTATGTGCATTCATTGAACGAACTTCACTGCTGCACAAAACGAGATAAAGAAACACAAAATTATTTGCAACTCACAGCGAGTGTTGCACGTTCGCGCGAGCAATAACTACACATGCCAGGCAACATCACGCTGGCGCATCTATTTTACTACCTTCCTTGCAACAGCGGCAAGCAATCTATGCTGGCGTCACACTGCCACTTCTTTGTATGCAGCTGATGTAACGTACATACATATCTTTAAGTTGGCATTGTTATTATTGTTGCTTACTTGCTTGCTATGCAGTAGCTTCGGCGTTCCGGTATTCAGCAGGACCACTTGCCATTCAAAGTGATGCCACTGCTGCTACTGCTGGTGGTGGTGGTGGTGGTGGTGTTCTGGCATACAACAATGTCAGCATTTCCGAAATGGCCAAGATACACACTTGCAACACGGACACCTACGCACACACACACACACTCATATACATACATACAATTTGACACATGCGAGTGCATACGTGCGCGGTTAGCTGCTTGGTTTTGAGGCTCTCTCGCCAACCGTATAACACTGCAAAATCTGGCTAATGTGCTAATGCCCAACGAACACTAGAAAAATTTTTTACAGTTGTAAAGTTGATATCCAATATTTATTCTCAATTTATCAAAGGTTAGAGATGCCTTTGAGAAATTGTTAATTCTCAAGTTGATATCTAACATCTTTTTCCATCCATTCACTTACCTTTAACAATTCTATATCAGATTTCACAGGAGGAGAGCTCACTCCAGTGTTCGCTTGCTAGCTGCGATGATTTGTTCCTAGTTTACAGTTTTCTCCTTCCTCGGAAAGATGCGGCAACAGCACCTAGCTTTGTCATTTCATCCACTTTATTGTAACCATCAATATCTCAGTGTCCAAACTTTTATTTGAGTTGCAATATATAATGCAAAGCTATGTCGTCAATGACGTTCAAGTCAGCTTGACTATCAGAAATAGAGAAAATATGTCTTTAATATCTAGGCCTTTTCCTTAGGCGTATGATTTGAGACTTAGAGGACCAGCACTTTCGGCTGGTACTCGCTGCAGTTGTCAGAGCGCCGAAACGATGTTTCCAGTTCCAGTTAATGCGAGATATTTCCCTTCACAGCTACCCTTAACTGCCATCCATTAATAAACTACTGTCAAACTTTGAGCAAGCTGAGTTATTTACTTTATGTTTGACAGTCGTTGAAAGCAGATAACCTCTTGGCGTTTAACAAAAATGAAAAAGTGTGAATTTCGTGTGCTGATTAAGCATTATTTTTTGAGTAAAAAAACCATCACTTAACTCAGGAAACGCTTGATAAATACAGTGCATCACCAATTTATATGGTTAAGAAGTGATTCACAGAGTTCGATTTTGGTCGTATCAGCACTAAAGACGCCGAACGTTCAGGACACCTAACACAGCTCGTTACACAATAAATTGTCCCTTAAGTCCATGATATGATATTGGCTGACCGGATAGTTAAAGTGCATGAGGTGGCTGAGGCTGTAGGAATTTCAATTAAGCGGGTGCAACCCTCGACCATAAGCGCAACCGTGTGACCACTTCAAAACCATGATAAAAATCCATGAATTTCGCTACGAACTGCTTCCCCATCTAGCAGATTCTCCAGATTTATCCCCATGCGACTATTCCCTATTACCAAAACCTGAACAAATGACTGGGTGGTAAGAGGTTTGGGTCCAATGATGAGGTCATCACATAAACAAGCGCCTATTTTAAGAGTCATGAGAAAAGCTATTATTTGGAAGGAAGGAAAAAATTGGAGAAACGGTGGACTAAGACATGAAAAATTACACTGAAGATCGCACAACGCTGAAACCGGTTTGCTTTAAAACCAAACTTGACAAGGGATGAGGAAAATTGGTTCCAAAACCAATCAAGTGTATAGAGTTAAAATGAGATAAAGTTGAGAAATGAAGGTTTTTTTGTCAAAAAAAAAACATTTTTTTTTAAAAAGACACTGTCTTTCTTGGCAAAGATAAATAATGCTTGGTATACTGTAGTCAATATTGGTTGGAATCTACAAGGGTGCCAACTACCAGAGAATTTCCAAATGGCCAAACGTGCTATGAGTTCAGAAGTCTGCCATTTCGAGTCTTAAGACTGCAATAATGCTAACCTCTCGAGCGATTGCTAAGGCTGCCATGCACTTTCCTTTGGTAGAAATCGAATGAGACACCAGTAGCTTGTTTTGCAAGTAAACGTAGCTAAGGGGGTATTTGATCTTCGAAAATGGGGCTAATTCGGTCGAGTTTATTTTTTTGGATTGCTGGATTTACAGCAAGACCACAACTTTAAGACCAAAGGAGCAGTGGTGTAAGAACAGTCACCACTAGACCACACAAACTTTGAAGAAAATTGCAATCTCATTTTCATACAAAAAAAAAATAACCTTCCTTGTTGGGGTCGCTTTAAATCGCCACTCACTGCGCTATTGAGAAACAACAATTGAGATTTGAGAAATACCTTAGTTCTCAACTTAACCCCAAAGGGGGGATCAAACCTAAATGTTTTCTGGGTGTGCTTTGGTAGGCGGTTGGGCGTGCCTTGTCGGTTGGACGTGCGGGGTTTTACATTCTGCCCGCTGCTTTGCCCCATAAACCTCTTAATACTCGCGCTTTGTTGTTCTTGCTGTTGTTCATACATAAGCACATGCATACATACTTACATACATATGTACATATACGAGTATGTTTTTATTGCCAACATCCTTGTCACTGCTGTGCCGGCAGCTGCTGCTGATATGTGGCTATGTTACGGCCGCTACTCGGCGTTGTGCCGCGGTCACAGGGGCTTTGCCAAGAGTGGCTGGTGTCACACACATACCAATGTGAATTTATTTATCCCTGCACATCTACACTTGCACATACTCGATTATTCATATACATACATATGTATGTATGTGTGCTTTGCTAGCAGCCAGCTACTGTGGAGCTTAGCTCTGCAACTTTATATGGCATACAATAAATTGTTGTTATTACTTTGATATTGGGTTTGATTATTTCGGTCCTTTGAATATTACTACTTATTTTGCTTTTACTTCATTCACCGTAAAAAATGATACACGAAAACTCCTCAACGAGGTCATGACTACTGATTGCTTGCGAAGGCAATAGTTCATTTTTTATATTTTCTCTTTTCGTGATTTCACTACAAAACACAAGTGGTGTTGCAGATTGCTGGCAATTCGAATTGGTAAGGATTTATTTATAAGGGCTATTATTCGATGTAGTTACAGTTATTTTCCCAAGGCGATTTAAGCTACATTTTATTTTTTTTTTGCACTAAAATGGACAATTCCGACTTGAACGTATGAGCAAAACGTTTAACGAATCTTTTTTTTTTTAGGCTTAAAACAATTTTGATTACATGAGGGTCAAATTTATGGTAGGTGGTTGCGTGTTCAACAAACAGGACATAAGTCACCTTAACTATATCGATGCTTATGTTTGTGACCATAGCAAAAATCTAACAAAATTTGATAACGAAAATAAAACAAATACAAATGACAATTCCGATATTGAAACGATGACAATAAAATTAGCGATAATATTCTTCTGCTTCTTTATTAGCGTTGTAATCAATTGAGCGATTTTGAACGGGGTTCATTTTCGATAGTCGTTTATTAACTTTTTACGGAACCGAATTAAGCGAAGCAAATCAAACTGACACAATGAATGATTTTCTCTATCCCTGCTACTACCAACAGGTGAATTATGTTCTTGTGTTTATCCATTCGAATGAAATGACGCTTAATTTTGTATATGTATGTTGGACTTTGAATATTCTGATCGTCTTGATTGAAGCCACTTGAATATTTGGTACTGTTAACGCGTGATAGTTCTTAAATACTTCGAAAGATCTTCATCTCAAATATTCCACGTTTGGCTTGAAATGATTTTAAATGATAAGAAACGTTCTAAGGCATGGCACCGCACGGACTGAAATGTCTTTTTCTTAGTATGCTGTGGAAATGCGTTTTTAATCAGACAGAGCTGGGATACAAAATTCAGACAAAGCAATATCAAGCAAATTTTTCTTCGTGCTGTTTGGTGGTGAATTTGCGTGTGAATTCTTATTCATCTTTCTTGTTATACCTTACATTGAAATGGTGTTTGTAAGTATCAGATGGATAAGAGTTAGACCCATTCAAAAGTATGCCGATATGATTAGGATGATGAGCTTAGTCGATTTAGCCAGCTAAGTCCGTTTGTCCGTCTGTCTGTTTGAACGCAAACTAGTCCCTCAGTTTTTGAGTAATTTGAATGAAACTTGGCAATCAGGTGCTTCTTTATAATTTATTAGACTATATCGGAAAAAGGAGCCGATTGTTCAGATCTTTTATTTAAGCAGCAAGAAGCTTGAAATTTTGCAAGAAAATCCGCTATTATTAGATCTATATAAGCAGTGAAAATCATATTGATCAAAGAAATATAACATAAAGCTTTCATATAACCGATTGTTCAGATATTTCATTTAGCATGAAAACCCCTCCATTTAAGCATCCAAAGTTTTGAAATTTTGCATAAATAATAGTTATTATGAGAACTAGTTATTTTAGCAGTGAAAATATTTAAGATCGGATTAATATAACATATAGCTGCCATACAACCGATAGTTTGGTTATTGCATTTTGTGCCATAACTGCTTCCTTTAATCAGCTAAAGATTTGAATTTTCGCACAAATATTAATTATTGGCAGTCAAAATCATGAATATCGAATAAATATCGAATACATATAACATATGGTATGAAAGGTATGAATCCTTCCACATAGCCGAATACAGATTTATTACTTTTTTTTCCCCCTACTATCTGCCAAATTAATCCACACAATCCCAAAAATAAGTTTCAATCAATAAAAGCAGCTGAATTAAGTTTTAATTTAGATAACTCGAGATATTTTATTTTCCTTTTAGATAAGTATTTTTTTGCTGCTCATTTAATTATGAGGCACTCCACACTATTTTAATTTGACAAAAGGAGGTCCTAAAATGTTAATTCTTTGATATACAACGTTCTATCACATACATTTAAAAAAAAAAAATTTAAATTGTGCAAACATTATTTTTCGGCAATTGATTTTTTTTATTAACAAAGGTATGAAAAAATTTACTTTAACAAAAAAAAAAAATTTTGTAAATCTCTGTTTATTTGTCTATAAAAAGGACTTAATATTTTTGTTTGATATAACTAATATTTTGCGAGCTATGAAGTCATCAACAATGGCTTACTTCGAGACACCTCACATTTTTAAAATCGCATAAACTTTTGAAAAAAAAAAATATTTTTAATTTCCGGTCGTTCCATCATATCTTATGAGTTTTTCTTTTGGAATTTCTCTAATTTAATTTATTTATTATATAAACTTGTGATTGGTGTTAGGGCATTGCATTCGAGAATTATTCGCATGGCTTTATTTTGTAATTGTCGCATTCTCTTTATATTTAATTGGCTACTTAAAAAAAGGATAGTTACACAACAAACAAAATGCGTCTTTACCATCGCATGGTAAATATTTATTGCACACCTAGTTGAGACTTTTTATACGAATGCATACAGCTGTTAATAATTAAAATTATAAAAACTCTGTGTCTAAAAGTGGCCTGAAATATTACTTCTAAATTGATCGAATTATATTCGGTTCATATTATTTGTATTTAAAGAAAAACACTACCTTCGAAATGATCGATGTTCAGAATATTGATAGTTTTTTGAGGCTCCCCCAGGTGAATGTCCTCAAACGTTTGCTTGATATACATATACTCAAGGAAGATGGTGCACTGCTATTTGGTCTTCGCAAAACTAAATTCAACAACTCTAAAACACAGCTTGTACGAACTAAACGTAGCAGTTTCATGCAAAACACAAGTTAAATAAAACTAATACAGTGCGTGGTATATTCTCATTTAACTTTATATTTTCAAATTTGTTGATATCAAAGTGCTCATAAACTTTTTTGAAAACAGCAATATCTTCGGTGCGTTTTTAACCACAACCTTACAGACGGCAATTTGGTTGCCCGTTGAATAGAATACTCAATTTCTAATGTTCGTGGAATACAAATATTTATTATTCACTCTCTGTTGTAGAAGTGATCGAAGCGAGCTAATATTTATTAATTATTTAGAGAAGCAAGTGTCCCTCTATCATAATATTCGTTATTAAAGTTGAATCGAGTAGCTTAAGCATATGCAAATCCAACACAAAAACTACAAAACGAAAGCACTCATAACTGATAAATAAAAAAAAAAAAAACTTAAAAAATTTCAATATTTCTTTATTAGTCAAATTCTAAAATGAACGCGGGCTTATAGGGTAATATAAATTAAAAATTGAAGAATATTGCAATGACTACGATAGTCATGAACGGCAATCATGCGTACCGGAATTCAGGCACGTTGGTGCTCCTTCGTTACTCCGTTGATTTCTATTTTCTATTTTCCATATTCCATTATCCATTCTCTCTTCTGCCTAGTGCCTTGACGCGCTGCATCGCCACCATTAGTGCATGAGCTAAAATGAAGCGCTCGCAAAGTATGTACGCAAATTACGTGGCAGCTAATAAATTCAACTTAGCCTCAACAGCAGCCCTTTACTCATACATATAAACATACATATGTACATACATATCTTATATATACGAGTATACTACGTATGTACCTTTACATCCCAGCTAACCAAAAGCATCTTAAAATACTCTTTAATGAGCAGAAACCCTTCTTATTTCAGAGCCCTCCCTTCACAAATGAGCTCTTTTTGGAGCGCTAAATGAGCGGTTTTTCATTCTACGCAGGCACACTGCAAGGAATCTAAAAAAAAGACTCCAAATCCGATGAATTCGGTGTGTTTTCGACTAATTTTCAGTGAATTTTAGAGCTTTTTCGGAGTCATATTTGACCGTTTCTTGGAGAAATTTTTAATATTATTTCTTCTTTTTCTTTTTTAATGGGTTTCGGAGTCTTTTTGAAGTCATTATCGAACAGATCGTTATATTTTTTTTGATGTTTTTTTAACCCTTTAAATGGAATAAAAAAAACCTTTTTTTTAAATTTATAATTTTCAATTTTAAACTCCTTCACTAAGCTCTTTTTTAAACATATGTAATTTATGATTTTAGCAAATTATTTCATGCACAGTTTTCTAGATATGTTTCTCTTAAATAATATAACTATTCACCTCTTCTTTCACAATTTAACAAAAACGTGTGAACAGCTCGCGGATTGACTTTAATTAATTTCATTCGAAGGGCCTTCAGAGAAAGGGCGCATTTATTGCAGTTTACATAAAACTTTCAAAAAAAAAAAAAACTCAAAAATAAGACTCCTTTCGAATCCTCATTTCAGAACGCTATTTATTTGGTTAGCTGGGATATAACCCTGCGCTCGATAGATAGCCACCAGCTAGCTGGGTGTTCAGCGCAACTTTCGTGAGTGCAACCAACTGCCACCAACTACTACCAACAGCCACTGCACCAAATCACCAAAGCGTCGAGCAGCTGAGATATTTTTAAATTATACGAAAATTTGTTTCACCAAGACAGCAAATGCTACTGTCGTCCTCCACTAGCCCTGACCTGCGCTGTGCGAGCCATTCGCCAGCATTCGCCGTACGCTGTCTCAGCGCTTCAACGCGACAGCGTCACAGCTCTTTTGCATAATGTAAATCTCGACTAATTCTTATAAATTATTTAATAAGAAGTTAAATGATTCATTTTAAGTTCACGTCCTAAGTTACCGTCGCCGTCGCTGAAAAGCATTACTCTTCCCGATGGTGTGCATTGGTAGCTACGAACATAGCTCAGCCTTGCAATGACTTTGAGTTAACTCGACCCACCCACTTGAATGTTGTCTTCAGTTAGCTGAACTATGTACCAGTACATGTACCAATTCACTGACAAGTTGCGTACTGTAAATGAGCGCGTGTTTAGCAGTGGACGCTCCTCGCCTCACTACGTGCAACAGTTGAATGAATACGTTTTGTGTGTCAAGAATACTAAATTAGAAATACAACGGCAATGAATCATAGCACATTCGAAGATGTCTTCATTGCAACAACTAGCAAGTACGTGGACAGCAGGAATGAAAAAAAAAAGTTTCGTTTCACCGTACTAATGAGCTTCTTCGCCGCAAATTAAGCACTCTCTCATTCTCTTTCGCACTTATGAAACTCAGTCGCAGTTGTGGTCACTTTGACATTTCGAATATGGTACAAACAACGTATATACTCGTGCTCACTTAGGAATTTTTTGCAACACGTACGTGTCATCATTCGAGTAGCAGCCAGTGAATTGCTTCAGGACAAATAAAGTTACGAATCTCTTTTTAATTTGCTAGCCATTTTGTTTAGTTTACTTCCCGATTTCGGCCAAAAGCTTTCTACTTTTTTTGTTTTTTGTTTGTCCGTCTCAACTTAGAAACTACCAACCTTTTTATTGGAGCTCTAATGTAGGAATATGTTTTTTGAATCTGCTAATTTTGGTTAGTCTATTCACAGCGTTATGTTTAAGTGGTGATTTGGAAGCGTTTTAATTGCTTCTGTATTGAGTGGGATCTATTCATAAATGAACAAAACTTAAGATTCCTTTTAAATTCAGACATTTAATGGAATTATTTATGAAATCGAAGAACTTTTTTGCAAGAGCTATAAAAACTGAATTTACTCTCCTATTCCATTGTTATAGGATACTTCTTGGTGGTACAGAATATTAACATAAAATGCTAATAATTTACAACACGCGTTCTCTGCTTTCAAACAAGTGATAATCATACGAAAACATTCGCTTTGGCCGTCAGTGTAGATGTCTATGGAGTGCTCAATATTAGGTTAAAGGGTTGAGAGTTAGGTGAAAGTGTAGTGATGAGAATTGAGAGAGGTGAAAGGGATGCAGACAGTGTTGCCACTTGAACAAATTTTTTCCGACTAAACTTCCGACCAAATTTGATCACAACCGACCAAATGAAAAATTGGCTTTATCTTTAAATTCATTTTTAAATTATTAATTTATTTTCAAACTTAACATTTATGTTTCATAAAAATAATGCACTTATGTGTAATACTTATAGTATACATATCCACATATTTATGTCAAGTCTTTTCCAGTCTATTAGTTCACATTTTAAAACAAAAGTTGATTTTAATTCAATAACAATAACACTTAAATGAATGTATATAAGACGTACTAGCATAATGCTATTAATGGTGCTCAACTGAAGCCTATTACGCAACTTCGTTTTAATCAAAGCCAACGAAGAAAACTTTCGTTCAGCCGCGGCAGTACTATGCGGAAAAGAAAGTACATTTCCATGTTTAGTAAGTTCTACACATTGTATTGTACATATGTATGTGTAGGTAATATACATAATTTTATTTTATTTTTTCATTATTAATTTTTCATACTGATGAAAAGGTACTCATATCGCAAAATAGACCAAAATTCTTTTAAGCAGACCAGCGGACCAAAATCAAAAAATCAGACCAATTTTAGTCCGAAAAGACCAGAAGTGGCAACGCTGGATGCATAATGTTTTCTTTTCTTGAGATTTGACAAATCAGCGGAAAGGCGTGATCTTGTATTAGAAGTTAGTAGAAGTAAATGCGAATTAGGAGAAGCAAATGGCATGAGATGCTGATAATAAGTGAAGGGTGAGAAAGAAGGGGAGTGGGATCAGTTATGCAGTAGTAGAGGTCAGAGGTCAGAGAAAAGGCAAGGTAATTGACAGATGAAAAATGGAGAAAAGAGAGCGATGAAGAAGAAAGAATATGGAAAGGAGAGAAAGGAACATGATTGAGATGAGAGAGTAATGAGTTAAGCAAACAAAATGAGAGTCGAGGACGTGTTAGGCATTTGAGAGAACGAAAAATTAGTAGTAAAGCAGGCAGCAGTAATGAGTGAAGATGAGAAGTGGTAATTCACCGGCGATACGGAAGAGATTGGGTTAGAAGATAGGAGAGTGAGTGGTAGAATAGCTAACACAGATGAAAGATAGTTGCCGCTCAAAAATGGCACTATCTCAATAATTGTATTTCGAATATTTTTGGGATTATCGTAGGATTTTAAATTTTGTATTACCGTGACAACCATCTTACCTTTGCCAAAAAGTTTTTGAGTGGGATAACTGTTTAATGCAATTATTATTAGTTCCCTGTCAAATCTTTAAATTAATTAATTTTTTTCATTATTATTTTATTGAGCTCGAGGCAAGTTTGTGGAAGATTTTTGTTTTTAAAAAGCAGTTATAACTTCTACTTATAAAGTTTTTGTTATTTTTTTAACAAAAATGTTCCATAAACTGGCTTTCAACTCAATAAAATGTCAATGATTAATCTATAAAAAAGCCTTTAAATCTTAACAAACTTAATGTTATTTTTGCAAAAAATTGTTTTGGTTCGAGTAATTTTTAATCAATTTCGAAAAATTAAAATTGCTTTTAATATTTTTAACTGCTCTTTCTCTATTATGCTGAATTGAACTTTCCAGCTGCAACAAAGCTACAACCAAAGACTTGCCGAAATTTTTTTAAAACTAACGCGATTTCGATGTTTGTACTAATTATTGCTTTAGAAAATTTCCAACAGAGTCAAAAGGCTGTTCTCTGTTTTGCTTTTTAAATTATCTAAACTCTTTCGTAATAACGCGAAAATGCAAGTTACCTTGAAATAAAATCACAGACTGTCAACAGATTAATATGCGACATTTCAAATTACGGTTTTACAATATTAACACTGACCCAACTCCCTTCGCTCAGCAGCTGACCATGACTAATTTGCTCCAAAAACACAAACTCTGATATTTTGCCTTTCATCAAAAACTACCTAAAATCCTAATTATTCATCACTCACACATCCATGCGGTTATAATTAAGGGACAAAGCAAAGCTTTGAATTGACTATGCAAATTTTTGCGTTAATGATAAATAAACTTTGCAGTAGCCGTAGTACGAACATGTGTTTGTTGTGCGCGTAACTCTCAACGCACACACAGGCATTGCAGCATACATTTTGCAAAACGAAAAAAAAGTACAAATTGTGGGAAAAAACACTTTAAAGGATTTTTGTCCGATTTTGTCTCTACACACACACACACACACTAACACACTGGCTTACTTCGGTAAATGTGTATGTATGGAGTTGAAATACTACACACACACACATTCACACACACTCACACACACACATCGCCGCAAAAAATAAAGGCAAGTGTTGAGCTGTACGGCCGCAATGCAGTCAGAAATTGAAAAGTGAGAAAACCGCCATTAGGGTCAGCAGCAGCCCCACACTGTCGCCGGCCAACGCTGTTGCTTTCAATGAGTATGTACATAGATATGTGCTTTTATATAAGTTTTTTGCGCCTTTCATAGTTTGTGGCATTTTAATATGTATATACATACCTACATTTGTAGTTGGATATGTGGCAGTGGATGTGCATGCGAGCTTTTGCTTGCGTATTGATTTTTATAAGTATATGAATGACTATTATGCTTGCATTCCGAGATTTAAACGCTTGTACACATGAAATATGCAAAAACTTATAGAAAAATGAATTAGCTATTTACCCAGCAATAAACTTTTTCTGTGTACATATAAACAGCATTGAAGGGTCATTTCAAAAGCTATAGTTTAACATTGAGACTGTCAATGGTACAACTATTTCGCTTTTTCCAATTTTTCCCCCAGAATGTGAAAAATTTATGGTAGGCAAAGTTTGGCCAAATATTATTATTATTAAAACAATGAAAGTTGTTACTTTTTTGATTCGAATTATCTCATCTTAAATTAGATTAAACTAATTGCATGAGAAGATTATGTATTCAGACATTGCTGTTTATAGGAAAAATACATTCGTGCTGGCGAAGTCGGTTTTAAATCGGAGCGTTGTTTGATTATTACATTGTTGAACAAAATTATAAAAGTTGTAAGTATATATCATCAAAATGACCTGACTCTTTCGCTCTTGTATCGTTTGTATATTGTAAAAATCATATTGTCAAATTTCTTTATCGATGAAGTAGAGGGTTTGTTTGGAAATCATTGTGCCAAGAATGCTAAAACTCTTGTAGACAAAATGCATGCGAACTACGAAAAATCGGAACCAAAATGTCTCTACAAATGCATTTTTTCATTTTGATAATTTTCAACATGTTTTAGAATATTTCGTTGACGAAGATGGGGTATGATTTCAAGTTGTTAACCGATTTGATGGACGCTTCGATATTGAAATGTTCTGGACAAAACTGCGCGATTCACATTTTTTTTATTGCAGAGAAGGACTGACTAAGTACTTTTAATTTAGTTTTTAATTTTCCTTAGATGGTTTGAAAATAATAACTTATATATGTATGTAGTATTTGATCCAATATTAATCTGCTTTTGTATTTCACAGTGTAACGCATACTCCTATGTATGTATAATCATATTTTGAGTCACTGAAATAGCAAAAACTTTCCAGGACATGTGTTAATTAGCTTACATAAATCAAAACAATGTTATTTATAACAATTATTTAACAAAAAACAACAAAAAAATATGCTACTCTGGGCAGTAAATGAAGATTTCATGAAATCCGCGATTTTTAGTATTTTGTGTTAAATTAATGCCAACAGCAAACGCGACCAGCAATTGAAATCTCAAATATATCAAAATTTGTCTTTTTTGTATTTTTTTTCGTTTGTCAAAATTTTAAAGTTTAACAAAAAATGTATTTTGTTCACACTTTCTTTAAATATCTACATCATTTTACTTGTTGCGCATCAAATTAAAGGTATTTGTATCTAATTTTAGAATATATACATAAGTATTTTGTAATGTAGAATATCAAGTTGTTGTGTTAAAGGGCCAAAAGACTCCGTGGTGATCTGATTTGATCCTAAAAGAAAATTTAAAAAAATCGCTAATTAATTGCACCAACTTTGGTGTTTGTTCATAAAAATTACTTTATTTTGCAAGTAATTAAATGAAAATTTATTTATCACACCAGTGAGATTATCCAAGTCAGAGATTTGTCGCTATTAAAAAAGGGGAAGTTTCACTTCAGTTACCCTCCAATAGTATAATTTTCACTTCATCAATTTATAAGCTTTCATTTGTGATGCCTTAAAAAAGTGAAATTTTCATCTAAACAAACATCACAAATACTTGTCAACCTTCTTCTATCACACAAAAAAAGTCCATATCGCAAGACTACTCAAACAATGGAATTGACTTGACCTGAACCACTCTCAGATCTCACTTTCTCTTCGTCATATTTACACAAACATCTATGAAGGAATCTCTGAGCGAATGTCCTTAAAATAAGTTGACAAGCAAGCGGTATATGAAATGTGGTCATAGTTTAACTCGACTAAGAAGTGAAAGATATTTGTACTACAATAAACTAATTGGCCTTCATTGCTAGGTTAGTTTTGGGATAAAGAGAGTTATCAGAGAGTAGGTTCTTACTCTTTAAGAAAGTTCCTACACGCTTTATATATATTTAATGTATCATTTCGCCAAACTGAGCAACCTTTTTTTGAATTTATCATTCTGATGGAGATTTCAGATTCACATTATATCAAAGCGGCATAGTCTACATTCCACTTTCCACCAGTTACAATGCGATTTACCACATGCTTTATCAATATCTACCTACATACTCGTACATATGCACAATCCAACTTAAGTAACTAACTTATAGTATGAATATGCCAACGTATGCTGCGACTTGCGCCTGTCTCTGAGTGTGCAGAAAATTAAGAGAAAAAAATAAATAAGTAAGCGTATGCTGCGTAATTTCACATACGCCTTATGTAATCACAATTAAGTATTATTTGCATAGCACATTTCAATTTTTTCCTTTATTTTTCCATTTTGCTTTCTTTTCACATTGTACTTTTTTCTTCATCACTTACCACATTCGCTGCAATCTTGAAAGCTTTTGCGGCTTAAACATTAAATAAATAGCGTGTATTTTAAATTTGTATATTCATATGAGTTAATATTTATCTTTGCCATTGCTGCGTAATTACCACAGTAACTTGGTTGTGTTTGGAAAGTGGATAAATTGCTGGGAAATGTGTTTGAACATGTGCACGTCGGCAATTAACCATTTTCTTGTGGCTACACATAAACAAAAAGAATTAAAATGTTGTCGAGAATGTAAATATACATAAATGGAATTTGTTACTGTATTAACCATTTTATTTTTTGTAAGTTTTCTATTGTTGCTTTAGCGCGGAGTGCGTGCATTTTTGAAACTTTAAATGCTTAGCAACTTTTGCTATCGGAAACCTGCCAACAGTTCGCAATTGGTTTTGTATTATTCTACGAGTATCAATGAGCGAATTGTTGGTCGACGATCAACCGTCAAAGATAGTAAGTCAGTTAGTTTAAAGAGTGCTCAGCCATGAAAGACTGAATTTTGTGGCTTGCGGCAGTGTTTAGTTGTGATAACATTTGGGGGATTCACAGGGTGTCTACAAGTGTCTTAAATGTATACAATTCTTAATTTTTTCGTAGCTTAAAATTTATATTTATTATTATTATTGCATTGCACAGACAAAATAGAACTGAAATAAAATAACTTTGACCTTTTGATTTTTTTGTTTTGATTTAACTGATTTGATTTATGATCCGTTGTGCATATCCCAAAAAAGTGATATTAAAATCACAACCAAATTAGTACAAAAAAATGCATTTAAAAAAACGCTAATGAATATAACTGCAGTGTTTTTGGTTTAAAAAGCTTTCTAACAATGGGGTCTAACCTTCTGTGTTGCATTACAATACCTTCAAACTTGGCAATCCTGTCTTATAAATATATTCTCTTCATTCGACTTTAAAACAAACATAATACTCTCTCGCTCTGAGGAGATAAAATACAACTTTAAAAATTCAAGTATGCTGTATGATATGAACATCAGCTTCACTAAAACTTCGAACTCCCCACATATTTGGCTCAGCCATACATTTCCATGAGGAGTATTTGTAAAAGAGTTTATTCATATTGATGGCATCACTTATTTTTTTATTGCTCCGAGTTTACTGTGATGGAAAATATATTTACCACTCACTTTACAACTTTGCGACAATTTACGACACCTTGTGAATACCCTTAATGTATAGGTCGGTAATAGACAAGTTTTGGTAGACGAAAGGGCGAAAAATTTAATTTTCAAGTGGTTTCTAATTTGAGAAAAACTATACCCGAAAACATAAATGTGAACCAAAAATTTAAATATGAAAACCAGTTTTTTTTATTGTACATAATTTAAGAATTGTTATTATACCGGAAAAGGTGAACTTATACATATTTTTATGTGTTAACTTTCACAGCTTGCATGATATTTTGACAAAGAATGCGCAATCAAAATTACTATAGTTAATTTTTAATTAAAGCAAATTTATAAAATTTTATACATTTTACGCCACACCGCGCTCGTGTGTTAAAATAATTCGTTCATATTGAAATTTTGTTTTCAAAATGTAATTAAAAAATCAATAAATTTGTGAATTGTTATTAAAAAAAATTCCATGGAAATTTCTTCATTTTTGCGTTTAGAAAATATTTTTACGTTTCGAAAATACGAGTGTTTCAGTCAACGCATTCATTTAATTTAATATGAAAAATAAATATATTGCAAGTCATTTATAAAAAATTTTCCTGATATGACATTCGGTCTAACACAAAATTTTTATTTAAGATAGTAGCCGACAACATATTTTTAAAATTAACTATTCTTAAATATCTTTGAATTGATATCTAAAAACTTTGGTTTTTATTATTATTTAATTAAATTAAAGTTATTAAAAACATTGCAAATATGCGCTGCTCCATTAGATGATAGTTCAGCCTGAAGTGTCCTGTTACTGTGCTTATGATCATTCTCAAATTGGACATTGTTAAGCCCATGCTTTATAAGAACATTTTTTGGTTTTAACTACCTAACAGCGGTTGGGAATGCTCCAGTCCTGGTAGATTGTCCCAGTATAATTTTCTGAAGGCCTCCTTCATTTTCTAGTTAAGGCAGACAATGCCTCTTTTCCTGTCCCAGGGTATAAGAACGCTAGAACTTTAATTTCCAACAATTCCAGCCTGATATTAAACTCCAAACATTATTAAATGGCATACATATATTTCTAAGATTTATGAACTTCTTTATCTCCGTGGGTTCCGAATATTTAACGCTCTCCCCAATCACTCCAACTCCGTTATCCCGTTCGGTGAACGAGCCGTCCATTTACCAGGTTATCTATCATATGCTGGCTTATCATGTAGGTTTCTGATAAGCCCAACCAATTTCTTCTGCTAGAGTGTTAGGCTTCCTCCAAACTAAAATACTCATCAACCCTGATACTGGTACTGGTCATTCTCAAGATAGCCCTCTTCACTTGGGTTTAAATATGCAAGTAAAAAGAGGTGTAGACCGCCGTTGGCCAGGTTCTTATAGCAACACAGTTTTTGCAGCTTGCTGAACACCTTTTAGTTCTATCTACCTAGACGATAGCCCCATAGTTAATCGTGGATCGTACAATAGCTATGTGTATTTATTTTAATATTTTTTGGAAGTAACTCCAACTTTTTTCTGCCATTAATTTATATACCATAAATATTTTTACAGCTTTCTTCCCCTCCATTTCCATATTACGCTTCCATATTGTATTTTCGTCTGGTCAGATCCCTAGTCATTTTAGCTTCTTCTGGTATTCAACGCAAGTTTTGTACCGGATTAACTTAAGACCATCAAGTTTGTAATATCTTGTTGGATTGATTTTAAGCTCCACGGTAGTCCAAAAAAAAGTAATAGGAAGTAAAAAAATTGTGTTTGGAGTCTAAGCTTTTCATGGGAACTACATACATACAAATTATATTAATGTTGGCACTAAAAATGTTTATCTTTGGAGTATTATGAATTTCACGGAAAACTTAATTTTTTCATGAAGTGAGCGCAGAAGTTTTTGTGTGACTACCACAACTTCTTTACCTAACTTATAATAAGAGATCTCAATTTGAGATTTAAGCAACCTTCAAGGCTATACGCGCCGTCTAATCAAAATTAAATCTAACCATTATTCTTCTTACGAACCAAGAGTCAACGACATTTGCGCACGAAAATCAAAATAAAATCAAAATTGCATTTCGTTGAAAGCAGTGTAAATACGCAATTCCTTAAATGTAATGCCGAAAGTGCTGCGCCAGACACTTGTCAAGTATACTTGTTAGCGCTTACACACTAACACACACACACACACACACAAATGCAGACGCGCACAACACTTCACACTGCTTTGCTGGACTTTTGCTAACGCTGCACGTCGCGTTTTTCAATTTATCTATCCACATTCACTTACATCCTTAAAATTACTTACTTACGAAATCTTTCTTCAACATTCTCATTCACGCAACTTGGCGAGCTGCTTCGTGCGGCGCGCTAACGTTCTTGCACGGCATGTGTCAGTGTTGCGACGCTATAAATTCAGCGTAAAGCTTACGCAATGCATTTGCGCCATTGCTTTTGCTGCTGCATCTGGTGACCGCCCTTAGCGCGCAAGACCACCAACGGAGCGGCTACGCGACTGCCATTGGCAACGGAAGCGAGCAGAAATTTTACTTTAGCCGCTTTAGAAATGCGCGCCACTTGGCAAGTTTTCGCCAAATCGTTACAAGGACTTCGGCGCACAAATACACAAGCACAGTGAGAAAGAGAGGGAGAGGGAGAGAGAGAAGTGCAGTGATGGACCGGCCGTTCGCGAAGAACTACAACGCACTAAGTCAGCTAGCGGTGTGTACAATGAGCACAGACATAAAATGGATAATGAAAGAAGAAGAAAAAGTTTGAAAAGAAACTTTTAGCTAACTGCAAAATGGCTAACTGTGTGGTGGCTAATACTAGTAGTGTACAAAAGTTACTCATACGCCCCGTACTAGCACATTGCTACATTGCCGCTTAGTAATGGTACTTGTTTAGTAAGCTTTTTATTTGCTGTGGCAAAGAAATGCGCGTTCGCATTAAAATATTTAAATTTGTATGACACTAAAAATAAACAAAATATGTTGCTATATGGCTGCATTTTGTTTACACTTGATTGTCCTTTCGCGATGCGATTTTGTATGCACACGGCTCGTATATCCTTGTACGCGTCTCAAAAGACATCTAGTTTGAGAGTCAAGAGCTTATTTATATCTATATTTCTGTGTTTAACATTAAACTATTGGAAATGGCAGAAGGCGGCTAGGGAGGTGTTTCAATTATTCAGTTATAAGGCGTTCTTTCTCTCTGGAAAACTCAACTACCATTAGGCAGGCGGCTTGAAACTACGTCAGCTTTTCATCATCAAACATATCTCATCGGCGTAAAAGCTGTCTGTATACACTCAACTTCACAACCATAACTGCATCTGACTAGGTATTTTACTTTTAACAATTTTAAATTTTTTTCTTTTAAAATTCATAAATAAATCTTACGCACGATTAAAACAAAACTATTTAAAAATGGACTTTTTTGGTAAATTTTTTAGTCTAAATCGATAAATATTACTTATGATTTTTAGCTATTATTTTTTATTAAAGTTGTTGCACCTTTTCTGCCAAAAAAAAAAGGTTCACAAGCAAGGTATTACATAAAAGGTAGTATATTTCTATCAGCTGATTGCTTGTTGTATCTTCGCCTTGTGCGGTGAAAGTGTCTAAGTGGCTATTTGGTTTAAATTTTAAATATATATTTACGTTTGTAATGAAAAGTTTCATGCGTTGCTCATTTTTGCATGATATTACAAAAACACTAAATTGAATATTTTTACTAGATTAAATCCTTAGTAATAATAATAATAATTTTGGCGCGTACACTATATAGCTCAGTGTTTGGCCGAGCTTCTCCTACCATTTGTGGTGTGCGTCTTTATATTATACCACAAATGGAGGGACCTACAGTTTTGTGCCGACGCCGAACGGCAGATGTATTTTAATGAGAAGCTTTTTCATGGCAGAAATACCCTCGGAGGTTTGCCATTGCCTGCCGAGGGGTGACCGCTATTTGAAAAAACTTTTTCTATTATTAAGATTTTGCTTGCCCTTACTGAGATTCGAACCTCGAACTCACCGGCATATCAAGTTATAGCACGCACCGTCACCAACTCGACCACATTATTATTGTAAATTTCTACGACATTTCCACCGCAAAATAAACAAAAATTTTTACTTGAATGTGGTGTGTACTACCTTGAATAATTCATTGTTTAAAAATTAAAAAAAAAAAAATGCATAAGGACCATTTTTATTTTCTTTTTGCCTTTAAAAGTTTCCAAACATTTTTTATCAACTACCCTGAATTCTGCTGAAGTCCGCCTTATGTATTGTAATTTGTAGACACTTTCTCAAAATATATCAAAATAAATTTTGAAAATTCTCCACAAAGTGTGAATTTTAGGTTAGAGAATAAACTCTATTTTGACTGAATACTAATAAAAATGGTATAAAACAAAATTAAATTATCTAAGTTTGTGAATATGTGGGGGGGTAATATTTTTAACAAGGAGTATAGTATTCATAGTTCGCGTGGTGTATTGCAAGTGAGTGGCCTGCACTGCTCTGGGAGTTGTCGCAAAATTCTTATTTGAACTCGCATGTGCCACTTGACAGACGTGACACCATATTTTCCACCTACTCACACATGCAAACCAATGTAAAGACACACTTGTATGCATGCATATGTATTCATAATATATATAAAAGAGATAGTGTTTGCGCTCTGTCGCTATCGGTGAAGTAACAAGGGCGGCGGCACTGCTGATGAGCATCGTCGCATATCGTGGCATGGCATAGGCCGTGTACGTACACATGTACAAGTTATCTTATTCGCAGCATATGTGTTTATTTGTTAACGCATATGCCTGCCACGCCAGTGTTGCTTCATTAATTATGCAACATTACGTACGCACCATCACGACAAAACGCAACAAGAACAAGCAATAAGAAGCGGTAAGCGGCAATGATGTCGTGATAAAAAAAGCAAAGCAGCACCTAAAAAATAAGGAAGGGGAATATATGTATATTGTGTGCTGCATTGGGGGCGCATGAATTTTTCTTTTTTGTCTAGCCATAAACATATTTTACTTAAATCACGCTATGTAAGTGTGAAGGCTAGCACGTAAAATTGTATGTGTGTACTGGTATGCAAGGGAGACCATCAACATAGTATGTCCGCACTAAAACACAAGCATAACAGGTACGTCGCATGGCGGGCGGTGTGCAAATGGTAGTCCATACTTGAGTTGAAAAATATTAAATACTTACTAATACCTACTTAGTGATGTTTAATATACATAGTTATGAATTGTAGCTAGCCATATATTCGTTTAAGTGCTGTCGATAGGTATGTTATTCCATCGACATTTTTATCGTTATAATTATCACCAGTCTTACCACTACATATGTATAATATTTTCGATATTTCGATATATTCTACGTTTTTAATATATATTTGCATCACTGTCGATTTTGTGTGTGACATCGATATCTCCGCAATATACAAAGCTTGTCAATAAGCTTTGCTGTTTTAGCTTATACAGTAAAATAATTTAAGGGTATAACATTCATTTGAATAATAATATAATACGATTTTTTATTTGATATATGTAACGTATATTTTCTTGCGGGCCTCATTAAACAAATACAAATTTCTGGTAATCATTTCTTAATTCCTTACCTTTGATGTAGTAAGTAGTTCACTAAGGCGCTTATTATTTCCATAAAAATCAATGAACTTTAACTTGAACAAAAGAAGGAGCGTTGTAATACACAATACAGAAATTTAAGATAGATTTTTTTTCTGAGGAAAAGTATTTAACTTATTTTTTAAAATAACTTTTTCCATTTGTTTATCTCGTTTGCTCAAATGTAAAAGTATTTTTATTTATTTTAATTTTCTGAATTTAAAGTAATTTTGGATGTCTTTAAAAAGCAATCGTGGAAAGATAAAAGCGTATGTTAAAATTTCAATCAGAACGTTGGTGACATGCCTCACAATTTGATTTTCTAGATCTAAAAAACTCGTTTAAAACTTATTAATACCAAAAAGAGTCGTAAGGTGTACTTTAATATAACAAAGAAAAGTTAACTCATGAGAACTTAAGCAACATATCGCTTTATAAATAAACTTTTTGCTCGACGTTTGGGATGAGCTTAGATGAGATATGAATAGCTCCTGTGTTGTAAGCTTAGGCGTGGTGGATTTATATTTTGCTAGCTTACGTGTGGTCCGTTAAGGTGCTGTGAGTTTTGATTTAAGAAGATTTCAGGTGTAATATATTTAAGTTTGGTGAGTTTAGATATGATGGGCTTAGATATGCCGATTTTCAGTATGATGTGTTTAGGTAAGGTGAGTTTTGCTATAGTGGGGTTCGCATTGGTGAGTTTCGCTGTGGTGAATTTTGCTGCAGGGAGTTTAAATGTGGAGAGTTAAAGTGTGGTGAGCTTAGGTGCGTTGAGAAGACGAAGTCTGCCATGCCGTCCTCAAATATTGCCGACGTCACCTTATGTGTCCAATTCATAAGTTCCACTTCAAAAAAAAAATTGCAGATTTTTTTAAAACTAGCTGAAATTGACTGAACTTAACATAACATAAGATAACATAACATAGCATAAAATAACACAGCATAACATAACATATCGTAATGTTACGTAACATAACATTAAACAAGTTTAGGCTTGGCGAGATTAGTTATGTTGAAATCAATCGTGGGAAGTTCAGGTATGATAATCTACTTTTTGTTACTTTTATTTGCGAGTCATGAGTTCCGGTAAGGTGAGCAGCAGAAGTACGTTATCAATGCACTCCCAATCATTTCCGTTGTCATCACTCTATTCGGTATAATTTACGTCGAACCACTACCTTTAGCATTCATTTCGTTCTTTTTTTTTTTTGATAAATATCTCTTAAAATACATGAAATAATACAGTGAAATATATTTTATTTACTTCAATCATCAATGCATTTTATTTATTTATTTTATGAAATATTAACATAAAATGCAAAATGTTTAATAATTTAAAAAATGTCAGAAACCCGAGAAGAATTAGTATACCAACATCTTTTCAAAACTTTCAGGAAAAACTTGTCTGCATCTTAACAACATTTTCGATTTCGATGTCTTTCTTTAAAGCGAGCTTTATTAAACTCCATTTAGGAACATTGTAGAACGTTGATGCTTTCAAATAGCCATAGGTATTGGACCGCACCGTTTATAATCGCTTTTTTCATATCCTCGGGACTACAATTTATACGCTTACGAGGAGCCACATTACCCTCAACACGTGTTGGTAAAATAACTCTGTTTAAATGGATTAATTATGTTTTTTAACCATAAACATTTTAAATTAGAAAAAAACATATTTATTTAAAGCATTTTAACCATTGCAAATTAACCATTGCAAAGCAATTTTTTTCTTTAAACACAAACATTTCTTACCCACATATAATTATTAGCAATCACTATTTTACAAAATAAATTATTGCACGAGTATCCTCACTTACTGAATGCTAAAAACAAACTAAGGAAGCTTGCCCGAATTGACGAGTAAATTAAGCGCAAATAACGGATGATTCAACGTCTGGAATTCCATATAATTGGATGGTCCATATTACCCAGATTTACCCTACTATTACCTAACTTGTATATATCTCATGAATAATCAATGTTATTTAATTTTCATATTCGGAGCTCATTTACTTGGTGACCCCTGCACTAAGGCTACTAATTTGTTTTGCCTGAACTTAATGGTGACATTTGCAATACAAAAAATAATTGCATGCATACAACTTACATCAATACTTTCGCTTACATATGTATAAATATAGTGTGCGTGTATACTTAGTTGTTTGGTTGTGCGAAAATTGTAACTGCGCGCACATTTTCTGAAGGCAGCCAGCACAACTTCATTAGTGTAATGAAAAATGTCAAGGACACTCGCCGCCGCCGCCAGCCAAGCCTGAGATTGAGTCAGTGCCTCTAACTATTTGCTTGTATGCGTGCGCGTGTTGAGAGCTTGGTGTGTGTGGGGGCGGAGGGGGGGCGGATGTGGGTGAACAACGGTGCGCATTCATTATGCACACACAAAAATGGCAAGACTATGTAATTGAAGACATGACAAAATCGAAATAAAAAGTGCAGATAAAAGCGGCAGAAGAAAGACAGCAAAGACACAATGAGGCCACATCAAACAGGCAGCAACCCAAGCAAGCAGCAATGTGCCGCAAAAGATTGGTATGCGCACAGTGGTGGGAGACAACTGCTTGGTATGTGGCATGTGTGGCATGCGGCGTGTGGTGTGGTGGCATAAAGCGACCTACAACACGCACTCACTCAACTGAGCGCAGCTCGCGTGGGGGTATGGGGTACACGATGAATTAAGCAAAAAAATAAAAAAATTATGTACACAAAGCGTTTTTGCATCACTTTTGGAATTTATTTTAATTTTAGCATTAAAATGTTTTTTTTTTTTTAACTACAAATGCATATTTGAAACCGTACATATGAGTTTTGCTTTTTTTTTTTTTTTCTTAATCAACCAAATAGCTTATGTAACTCACGTCTGTTGGTAGTTTGGCGTTTTAATTCGTGTAAATTGCGATTTTTAACAGTTTTCACATCAGCTGGCGCTCACCACGCACCGCTGCAAAGCCGTGAGCACTGAAGCCATTTACGCGGATTTCACATCAATAACTGTAAATTACTTGTATCTCTGCAATCGTCGGAAAATCAAAAATATTGCACATTTTGTTTTTATCTGAAAATGTTACGGTTTTTGTTTTCTACATCAACCTTCAACCCCCCCCCCCCCCCTCCCACGTCACACGCGCTGTCGGCGTAGCATAAAATGTTTGCAGTAAAGCAAGCAACTAACTGTGCTCGGATTTAATTACAAAATGGCGCTGTGCATACAAATTCACTCGTAGGCACTCACACACACACACACACACACGTTCGCATTATTCAAATGAAAGCAGCAAAAAAAAGAGATGCAAAAACAAAAACGCACGCGTGAACTGCTGCGCATATGAGCTGCGTGGCTTTATTTTTTTTTGTGCTATTTTGTTTCGTCACAATTGCAACATCATTTCCTTTTCGCAAATAAACACAACACACTTTTTCCTGTGCCTGGTTATGTGGCAAGTTTTAAGTATTTGTGTGTGCAGTCGCATTTGTCGAGTGTGTAAGGATGCTTTTGATCTCGTTTGAAAACTATAGCTATTAGTGTTTTGTATTGTGTAAGTTTGCAATGCGAAATGTCAACGAAAAGGAAATGTGCTAACATGTTGCAATACTTTATCGGCTTTTAAATGCAGCGAATTTTAGTTAAGTACTGAGGCAAGGTACATATTTACTGCGTCCAATATTTAGAATAATAATGATGACCTTGTACTTTCTTCCAACTGTGTAATCTTTAAATATATAAAAGTCCTTGGCAGTAGCCGTAATACAATTAAAAATTTATTTAAAACAGCTTTCGTTGAAATGCGACGCAAAACAATAAAAGATGCTTCTCACTTATTAGCTATGTCACACTATTTAAATTGCGCGAATTTTGAATATGTTGCAGAGGAGGTCATAAAATATCTGAAAATGCAAATTAAAGCGAAACCAAGTATTCAAAGGTGTAAGCTGTTTCATGCAAGCTTTTGTTTATCGTACGTTAATTTTTTGTTATACTGTCTTTAAATATGTGCAATGAAGATTCAAAGGTGATTTAAATATTATTTTTGACTGAAACCAGAAGTTGTGAATATTATTAATTGTGCTTTTTAGAAACAGACTTGCTCAAAAAAACCAAATAATCAATCAAAAAAAAAAAAAACGGTGACGAAATCACCACATATGAGCTCACTACATTTATGTTCAACTTATCTGAACTCAACACACCCAAAACCATAGGTTAGGTTAGGTTAAATTATTTACTAGCGATCCCGCTAACACACTTAGGTCTTTGTTATACTCATTGTGGAACCACGCGGAAAATACCTTTATTCAAACCAAAGTGTGGAATCTACGAATTTTGCTAGCTTGCGTATCTCTACTTTGGTTGCTAACGTCACTGAATAACTCTGATCCCAAGAATTTTCTTCTTCGTTTCTATAGTGCAGGTCATTCACATAGAAGATGCCTTACGGTTTCTAGCTCTTCCTCATTTCTGCTGCTTCTACAGAAGTCATTGCAGGGGACACCTAGTCTCTCTGCGTGTCTGCCGATAAGTATATAACCTGTTTTAATTCCTAACACTAAGGACAGGTGTCCTCTGCCCAGCATGAGAAGACCGTGTGATCGCTTGACGTCCCACACCGGTCACAAGAGCTTGGCCTTGATACAGGTGTTACCATTTTTCCAACGGTCTCCTCCTCCCTTAAGGGATAAGTGCCTTAGAAACAGCTTGTTATATATATAATTTTGGCGCTTCCACAATATAGCTCAGTGTTTGGCGGAGCTTCTCCTACGATTTGTGGCGTGCGTCTTTTATATTATACCACAAATGGAGGGACCTACAGTTTTGTGCCGACTCCGAACGGCAGATGTATTTAATGAGAAGCTTTTTCATGGCAGAAATACCCTCGGAGGTTTGCCATTGCATGCCGAGGGGTGACCGCTTTTAGAAAAAACTTTTTCTAATATTAAGATTTTGCTTGCCCGGACTGAGATTCGAACCTCGAACTCACCAGCATATCAAGTTATAGCACGCACCGCTACTAACTCGACCACAGCGGAAACAGCTTGTTATGTTATATTATGTTGTGCTTCGTTATGTTACCTTACGTGACGTTGTGTTATGTTACTTTATGCTATGCTATTTGGTGGTATTTTAAATTATATTTTGCTCTTTTATGTCATGTTCTGTTGCTATGTTACGATATGTTCAGTTAAGCCGTGTTACGTTAAACCATGCTTCATATGTTATGTTATTTTTTCTGCCGCGCAAGTAATTTGAAAAGACGGAAATGGTGCCGGCGGGCATAAAGAGGTGTTTTTTTTCACGATTCCTTTGCTCACCACATCTCAAGTGCCCACACTTAAACTCCACACATTCAAATACATCACACTTAAGCTATCCATATTTAAATTCGTTCCACCAAAACTTACCACACTTAAATATATCAAGCCTGAATTCTCCACATGTTAGTCCTTTCACCGCTTGTTTCTTATTCATATAAGTGAGTTGTATTATGACAAAAAGTATAGAAAATAATTATTAATATGAACTACTTAAAGAGTGATTTAATCCATTTGAAATTACGAATCGCAGCGTTGTGTTATGATATCTTATGTAAGGTTCAGTTCATCGTAACCAACAATGAAGTTTCACTACTAAGAAATGACTAAAAAATGAATTAAGTGATGTTTCTACACGCGTTTATTTTACATTTATACCAAGTTTGAATCCCTGATTTATGTGTGGTTTCGTTAAATAATAATTGAAATTTAATCCAAGAGAAATAAATTTGTCAATTTGTGAACATTTGGGCGACTGTTTAAGGTTACATGGATTTACTCGGGGGAAAATGTCTATTTTCAAAAACATTTTTTTTATATAAAATATAAAATATTTTATTCAAACTTTTTACTGTCTTAGAGATGTACTCTTAAAAAAGAATTTCAGAAATTTTCAAAGGAATATATTCAAAACTCCGCCATTGCATCGTCATTCCTGGTGAGCTCTCGGAAAGAAGTGCGTCCGCGTTGACTGTAGAACACATGGCAGGGTCATCTCAAATAAAAAAAAAATTATGTTTCAGTTAAGACCATAAACTAGAATTTGGATGAAGGAAAAAAAGTGAAAATTGGACTTTTGGCAGATTTTTGTTTACAAAAAAATGCAAATTTTGGTAAAATTTGCACAAAATTTTTCTTTTGAAGCTGTGAACCTCGAATAACCCCTTAAAATGAATCCCGCTGTATTATCAAAATTTATTTTGGCATAGATTTGAATGTTTTAAATTTTTATCAAATATGAAATGCACTTGTTTGTGTGAAGAGCAGTAAATCAAAGTTTTGTAATAAATCACCAAAAAGTAATTTTTAAATCAAGTAATTGAAAATACTCTTTAACCTTAGCCTTCCGCGGGCTGCTCGCGCTTTTTTCACACTATCTAGTAAAATACTGAATGTATTAAAAGTATTAACACTTAATACGAATGCATTGCAAGTATCTTTCTTCAAACTTCGAGTTAATTAACAGAAATGCAGTCGCAAGGGTTGCAGAGGTGACGGGGAGCGCATCATAGTTCATTGGGTGATGTAAATAAACAATTTCCCCTTGCACTTAACACATTCGATTGAAATAAATAATAGTAATAACAATTCACTGCACATTACGTTTCATATCTCACCCTTGCTTGCTCATTAGCGCAAACACAAAAAAAAAATATAAAAAAAACAATTACAAAACTTTCAACGCATTCAATCCAGCAAATGAATTGACACGAAAAATATGATAGCGTCGATGTATTGACTCATCAATCGTGTTTAATTGCAAGCAACGAGCCGAAAAAGAGATAATCTTTCAACGGCAGCCGAAACGCAAAGCGTGCTGCTTAATATTTTAATTGGAAAAATTCAATAAAAACAAAATGTGATGAAAATAAAAAGTATAAAAAGCCAAATGCAACTATCTTAACATTTAAATGGGAAATTGTGCAGCTGGAATTGCTTAACCAATGGTAAATGCATTACACCCGCGTACACTTCACTTTCCCTCGTTTACCCATAGCTGCGCACACTTGCACTGCACACTTTGCTCCAAAAATAAAAGCTCACAATGTTAAGTGTATGCCATTCATTTTCATCCAATTATAGCCGTAATGTGGACTGAGTAGTTGCAGTTGCATGCAGCATGAATGTGGCACGTGTGAATGCATTGCAGCCGTGCAAATGTCAACGCAACCACGCTCCACTGCGCTCCACCTTCATTTACACATACCCACACACACACACACACACACATGTACGAAAATTCTTTAGCATGCATAGTTTTTTGGGGTGCGTTATTTTTAGAAAATTACATATTTTTTCTATTTCAAAAGCAATCATAAAAATAAGTACTAAATCATTACGAAAGAATTTCAATTCGGCTGCTGCTATTGCTGATCACCGACGCCTAAGTAGTTGTACGCAACGTGCCAACAAAGGTCTAAATCGAATAGACTGTGGGGGAAAAATTGGTAAAATATTTTAAACGTGTAGCGTGCATGCTGTCACACAACCAACAACAAATATACTCATACTCTTAACTTCAGGCGACACTAATTCGAAGATGAGTTGCTTCAAAAGCTTTTTAAAAAATTTCACATTTTCGTAAATTAAAACATGAAAATATTGGTTCAGTGTCATTTTCTGTATTTCAACTTTTTTGTTGTTTTTGCCACCGCTGCTGCTATTGTTGTGTTGTTATAGTTGTAGTTGTCGTGCCGCGCATTTTAATTCGGTTGTGTATTTTGGTTTGTGCGCATGAAGGGCGACGACGACGTCCTCAGTCTCTTTACGTTTCACTTTTGTCCCTCTTTATTTTTAGACAAACAAAACTGAAAAATTGAAAAGCAACAATTTATGTTAATTGAAAATGATTTCGCTCTAAATATGCTACTGGAGAAAATAGAATGTGTGGCGGAGGCAAAATCTTTTTGGCGTAGGTGGACGAGTATTTTTATTAGTTTAATGCTGCTTCTGATTTAATTAAGTTTCTTCGAAAAAAAAATGCATATTACTGTAAGATTTTGAACTAAAATTGAATTGCTATCGTGAAACGATGATCTTCCATGTATTAGTTTTTCCTATATAATCCCTCTTTTTATACAAGCGATATATTTATTGCTTTGGCTAAGCCCTAATAAAAGTTTGATTTTATGTGCTATTTTAAAAAAATCTAACAACTTTTGTATACTGAAGATAAATGGTGCACATATGAAGATTTCACAGGCAACGAAATTATTTTGTAAAAGCACGCAAGTTTATTTCAGAAAATTTGGCGCAAGGAAACTTCAGAAAATTTGAATGAATTTGTGAAAACCTAAAATCAAGCCACCACAAACCATTAACACCGGCAATATAACTAATTTAATTTTACTTTTCTCAATTTAATGGGAATTTAAATTTGTTATTTTATAATTGTATTAAGATATGCAAGCTTACGATACAATTTAAGGCTCTTGATAAACTATTTTTGAAACTTAAATTTTTAAAAGCAAAAAATAAAAGACACGAATTTTATGGTTTTTGCTCTGCTCTTGCACCTTTTTAATGTGTGATGCCGAAAAGCTAAAATTTATATTATAGAAGCCTTAAGAAGTCTCAAAAAATCGCAATTATTCGTCAGAAAATTACAAGTTAATTGAAAAGAATCAAATTTCAATAGAGCTTGAGTAAAGCATAAAAAAGTATTGGCGAAATATAAATTAATATTAGAAAATCAGATTTGAAATTAGGAAATTAGAAATTCAACTGCGAATTTAAGTTTTAGAAAACTAAAATATCACATTTTATTTGCAAAAATCTTGACTCGAGTCAGTTAATGATTTTAAATTTTGTTCTTTCAGATTTTTTTCCTCGCCAATGTCGTTTTATTTATTCAATTTATGCTTATTTTTTATGTATGTTCACTTTGTAATTAGGAAACTGTTCTACCCTCATGATTGACATTTAGTGAATTGATCATGATATTTTAATAAATTTCTATCTCCAGAACATTTTAGTTCATGAGAAAAATATTTCATTAAGGATATGGTTAAATGCTACAAGAGAAAATTGTTTTTTCTTTATTTCTTTAAAGATCTTTAAATTTCAGTTTTATATTTGTAAACCAAAATTTATCAAAGCGTATATTTTATTCGTTTAAAATTAAAAAAAAAATTAAAATATTTTACCAAAGATATCGCTTTTGAGTTGAGCATAATTTATTGATTTTAATAATAATAATAATAATTTGGCGCTTGCACTATATAGCTCAGTATTTGGCAGAGCTTCTCCTACCATTTTTAGTATGCGTCATTATATTCTGAATGGAGGGACCTACAGCTTTTTCATGGCAGAAATACCCTTGGAGGTTTGCCATTGCTTGCCGAGGGTTGACCGCTATTAGAAACTAACGTTTTCTACGATTTAGATTTGACTTGCTCTGGCTGAGATTAGAACCTCGAACTCAGCGGCAGATCTAGTTACAGCACGCCCCGCTACCCACTCGACCCCAGCGGCCACAAATGATTTTAATGAAAATAAAAATACGCCCAAAACTTCGACTTCACTCTTCAAAGAAGAAATATGCACTTGAATAAATTTGTTTCCAAAAATAGATGCGAATGCCGTTAGTCTAATACTTGCCATTCTATTTTTGAATAAATTAATTTTAAGTAAGAAAATATTAAAATATAAATAACTGATATGTACAAGGCTTGGAGCCCTCTTCTTGATATTTTAAATAGTAGATTTGCAGAAATTACAAGTCCCCGCCTATTACTTGCTTAATTTAGTTTAAATTGCAATAATCCGTGTGGGCAAAATTCAGCAAATCCTGCATTCAAATGACGAACCTTCCAACTAAAAGCTTCAGACAAATTCAAAATTGCTATTTGAAGCAATTCATCAACATCTGGAAACATTGGGCACTTAAGCTTAATTGAAAATTTATTTATTCTACTTTAAAAGCAAGTCTAAAAGTATGTATATTAACAAGTATGCTATACAGTTTACTAAAGCATTGGACAAATAGGCAGATAAAAGAGTATTTCGCAGCATCTAAGCCAGCAGCTTCGCCTTTGATTTTGGCTGGGCTAACCACATGTGCCAGCCTGTAGGCTTGCCACCAGTCGAATTCACGGCAAACTCGTAAATACAGCAATCTGCAAAGCCATAAAAATACATTCACTAAAAGAAATTTCTGCTAAGTAGCAAGCGAATTGTTCCAAGCAAAAAATGGGAAAAAAATATTACGAAAAAAAAAATAAAAAAAATAAAAGAAATACTCGTAAAGACGTGTATGGTCGGCTGGATAGGCAGTGGCGCATAGCGACGACAACAGGCATTGCAGAAATGACGTGTCGACGGTGGTAGGGTGAGGGAGGGCGGAGTGGTCGATCGGAGAACGTTAGCAACATGAAGCAAATGAAAGCAAAGAAAAAAAGAAAAAAAAGAAAAAGCAGTCGGCAGTACATAATTGCATTCACTCAAGCGTGCCTCAGAAAGCAGATCCGTTGCCGCAAAGGGGGGGTAGTAAGAAATCAATGAAACAGAACGGAAGTTGTAGGAAAATATATACAAACAATCAATAGCGCAAAATTATTGCCCTTCAACAACAGCACCAGGCAAAACGGCAGCAGCAACAGTAGCAGCAGTCTCAGTAGCGCCACAATATAAATTGACTCTTTGTGATGACGCAAGGAAATGGAGATGGGCGTGGGCGTAGGCGTAGGCGTGGGTGCGATAAAGGCAAACGTGAGGGTAAAACAAGCAAAGAAGAAGAAAAAAAGTGCAAAAAAAGAAAAGGAAGTTCAAATAGGAAATAGTTTCTGCAGTTCGTTAAGGAAACGGAATAAACATTGTAATAAGTAGCAATGAGAATATTTATTGTGGCGTAGTAGTGGTGTACACACGAACACAGCAACACATTTAAGTAAATGCAAGAAATTGAAGATGAAAACTGTGCAGTTGATCTTGTTTCTTGAGAACTAGTCCAATTACGGTCGATAATGTTACCCGGCTTTTGCCCCAACGAAACCCAGCATGGGTCCATTCTGAAATGTTTGAGGAAGTCAACAAATTAGTTCGTCTGCCCATCACACTGAACTCACCACTACTTTAATCACAACAATATACCCAAATTTAACATATCTGTACCTGAACCCATAACACTTATGCTCTTTACTCATGATTTCACCATATCTATGCTCACCCTTTATTATTATATTCATTACAGTTTAAGTTAGAACACATGAACTGACCATAATTGAACTCACTTCACCCAAACTCACGTTATCCGAACCAACCAAGCCTTAACCCAATTTTGAACTCAAATCATTTTACTTCAATTTATTTTACCTCAATTTTTCTCACCTCACCTCGTCTTTCGTCTTTAGGCACTTCTCCTTATTTCGCCTAGCTTCACTTCATCTCACCTTACCTATGCTTTTCACAGCGAACTGCGATTTGACCAATTTAAAATCTTATCTTTTCTTCTTTTAAGGACAGCTGATTGTAAGCTAAAACTATTTTTCAGTATAAAAAAACATTTTACAAATCTATCAATAGAGGTTTAACTTCTTTTTTTTCTACTTGTCGAAGTAGTCCGTTGTCTTCATATCTCTATTTATGGAAAAAATTTCACACGTTCTTAATACCATACAACTATTGTCTATGTCTGTTAAAGTTGATGAATCGTACACATCATGACTCCAGATTAGCATATAAGAATGGGTCGCTGAATTATAAACGTGGTATTATTAAATATCACTACTTGACGCCACCTAGCGGATTTAGTCAAACGTAAAATGGTTACTCAATACGTAAATTTGCTAACAAGTTCTGTTACTCTATTAAATTTCTATAACATTTTCAGAATTCAACAAAATAATTTAAAATTTTAGCCAAGTAAAACATACATAAGTATGTATGTGGGTGGCAGGCTTGTGAAAAAATATTTGAAAGTCACTTAGTTTTTTCAATAAAGTTTTATTTGTACGAGAATATATGCATGTGAGTAAATGGCGAATTCAGTCAACATATTTTATTTATCTTATTTAAGTTTTAAGCAAAATGGCAGTCTTGTGTCACAATTACTTTTTTATTTCAGTTATATCAAATTTTCTTTAAACAATTAAAAAAAAAATAGATGACCTAACTTGCTTATTAAAATATTATTTTTAATAATTCGAAGCTGTTATCTTTTAATAAAAAATTTTTGATTGCAAAGAAAAGTTTTGCAATTTCAATTTATTGTAGTTTTTAACTAGCGGCAACTCTGTTTTCATATATTTTGAGTTTAAAATTTTGAGATTTACTTTTTTTAGCTTAACAAAATTTCTGGCATTTCAATTACTTGTCTAAATATATAAAATAATTAAAATATTTCGTTATGATGGCAACTCTGTTCGAAAAAACTTCTATTAAAGTTTTCTTAAGTTACTTTTTTATGATGGTAAATTTATTGATAATTAAAAGTTCAGAAGATTTCAGATATGTTAAGTTTGGTGGTAGGTGGCAACCCTAAATTATATGTACACTAAAATTTTCATAAAATATTTTTCTGGTCTCCATTCGCACAATGCTTAAGTCCTTTAACTAATAAGTTTATATTTATACTTCTTCAATTTCTTATTTTCTATAACACAATTTTCTTTTTCAGATTTAAAAGGAAGTTAAACTTTTATATACATATATATTTTTGTATTTTTGTACAGAAAATGAACGATTAATCGGTTTAGTTGGGACTTGATTTGTAGCTTTACTATGTAGACTTGAATATTGTATACTAAATTAAAAACAATTCAGAAAATAATTTTTAAGTTTTCAAATTCATACTTGACAAGCTGATTTTCAACAAAAATATCGCACGGAAAGTTTTGTGCTTTTTTTCACTTATTTTCATAAATTTACATTACTTTGCTTTAAAAAAATTCTATTTCTTCTATGGTGACAATAAAAATTAATAACTTATTATTTGTAAAACCTTTTGCTACCTGTGCGCCATTGTGCCACCATCGACCGAGTAAACTTGTGTGTATATGCCACTATAAAATTGAGACCATTGCATTTTTACTGCTGGGCATTGCAAATCGACTTCTCAATACCTATGTACTAGTTTTATAGAGAACATCTCATGATTATCCTTAGCAGCTTCTGCCCAACCTACGAGTACATACATACTAAATATAAACACTACTACACTCATACATATAATTGTATTTAAAATATTCATTGCATTGTTTTTATTTTCTTCTTTATCTTTGCAATTTTCTTACAGTACCCGCCAGAGTGGTTTGGGCTGCGGTCGGCAAAAGCGTCGATTTGCTATGCGATTTAACGCCTCCAACGCCGCAGGACTCCGTCAAGCTGCTGCTATGGTTCAAGGACTCCACCGGAATACCACTTTACAGGTAGTTAAAAATACTTAATCATTAGCTTACTATAAGCGCGCCCTATGTTATTTATAAGCATCGTTATTTGTGCAACGACTACATGAAAATACACCCGAAACAGCGTGTAAAAGAGCGTTTGCGAGAGAGAGAGAGAGAGAGAGAGAAGGAAAGTGTAGGAAAGATAGATAGCGTACTGCTAAAAAGGATTCGCAAATGGTTAAAAGGCCGCATTGAGGGTCATAAATTTTGAAAAGGAAATTGAAAACTCATCACTACGGCCAGCAGCTTCACCGCTACTCACGGCGTTATTTGGGCTTCCAAGCAAATTGAATGCAAACAAAGGCAAAATAACCTTCTGCGGTTGAAACATTTGGCCGTTGATTGTAAAGTTTCGCGCAGTTGTTTTTTTTGTGTGTTGCCAAAATGCGCTGTTTGTTATTGCTTTTGTTGGTGCGTTTCTCATCGTTTGTTCGCATCTTCGCCTGTCAACGCATGTGTTTAGTTGTTTGAAATGACAACTGTCGCAATTTTAAGTGGCACAAAGTGCTTGCTTGCTTTGTCGCGTATCCCTTTTGTCTGTTTGCTCGTTACGCTCACGTTTTGGTGGCAGTCCATAGCAAGCTTTCAAAACACACAAAAATTAACAAACACAATTTAATTGCTCCAAAATATAAACATTTATCTAAACTCAGTAGACCGCAAAGACTTAGGTGACGTTGTTCGCACAATTTTGAAAGCCTGAGTGTGATTCGTGTTTTAACGCTTAAGTTGAACGTTTAAATTAACTGGAGTTTTTTTTTGTTTAACAGTATGGTAATTTTGTTTTTTTTTCTTTTCTTTTACTTTGAAAACAAGAAATTAAGAAATGTTTTTGCATTTTTCCGGACCGATTTTTCGGTTCAAAACTCTACTTATTTCAGCTATAAATTTCACAACGCTATTGAAATATTTTTTTGTGTTTTGATTTACTACGAATTTGGTTGTGATTGGTAACCTAAAATGTTAAGTATATTGCCCGGGTAGAGTTGTCAGACTTTAAAAGCTCGTACAATAAAACTGAGTTTGTAAGTTTTAACAAAATTTACCGCAAAGCAGCTCGCTGGCAAATAAAGGATAAATTGAGAGAGTAAAAGATGTAGCGGAGTCCGGGGCAAGTTGAAACAGTGGTCTTCTTTTATTTTTTTATTTAGAAATGACTGCTTTACCCGTGCTATTTTACTATTGCTATTACTAGTTATCAGTTGCAACCGCAAATTTTTTGACAAGCTACAGTTAAGTTTATTCAGTGCTGCATTTGTTTTTTTTGAGGCACAATGTGCCTGGAGCGAGTTGCAACATTTCGATACTTAATGGTGAAGTCAAAATGGCTGTAAATATTGTTTTCAAATGTATCATTAATTTATTTTTAAAATCAGAGATCATATATTTGGAAAAATAATAACAAAATTTCTCGATTTAACACTTTTTTCAATAGTTTCATAGATTTTTGCAACTTTTCTATACGCAAAGCAGCTCTCACAGGCGAGTCAGTTAAGTTAGCGGTTTGACGTCGCCCTCTGCCTCGTTTGCCTATCGATTCAGTCTTTATTTGTTGTGCCTTTGGTAATGGGCTCACTTCCTCCGTGCGGGTTATTCGGAAAGCATCATCGACATGAACTTCGACGTCTTGGAGCTTCAAAACCTTTTTGAACATCAGCATTATGTCGATCGGTTGAAAATTAGGGCGACTAATCTTAATAAATTCTATATAATTATATTGAGCTAAATCCAGTGATGAAATTTCTATATTTTAATAAATTCACTATTTTTGATTTGTATCCCATTTGTAGTTTCGCCATATCACGCAAAGTAATCGGCTCTGCTCTCTCCTTTCCAATAGGTTTTCTAATTTTTTTTTAAGAATCACAAGGTTTCCCCCTTCTTGGTTTTCTTTTTATATCTTCGCAATCTCCTTTAACACAACAGACCCGTTGTGAAACTCAATTGTTGAATATAACGAAAGAAATACTACACTTTAGATTGGGCATTTTTCATAAGATCGTAGAACAAAATATCTGAGGGAATAAAAATTTACTAGCATTGCATAAACCGTAAATAATCAGAATATTATGCGCAAGTGTCAAACAATAACACTGATAATCTGTCTCTCACAGATACACAATATTCACCACAGATGGCGACACTTTCTTTTGAAACTTTTTTTAAATTTTATTTTTTTAACTAACCCCGTGTCTTAACTTGCCCCGGACTCCCATACTTATGTTCAATGAGTTTCAATCAGATAACTTTAAAATTGAGGCACTAACTTAGGAGAGTGTCGCTGAATTCTGCGCTTGAAAAAAGCTGGCTATTGTAATTTGGTGCTTCATGATTAAAACTACGGCAAGGTAACCGTTCTCATTCTTAATGCGTAGACAGACGCTAATGCGTATCCCGATTAACTAAGCAATTGACCCAATACAGATATAATTGGTTGACATCGTAGTGTTTCTATTAATAACACCCTTGGTCAGCATTCATTTTGAGAATTTGTTCTAAAATTTAATGCTGACCGACTGCTATTAATTTCTAAGATATTGCGAATAAGCATGTTAATGCAAATCAACACAATCAAACAGAGTGCTAAAATTTTTGAAATTTGTATGAGTTGTTGGCCCTTACGTGTATATAAATAACTCAAAATCTATTCCCGAAATTTATTTTCTAATTAAAAATATGTCTCGCTTTACCAATTCCAATAACATTTCAAAAAATAGTGCCTGCGTTCGGTTCTGTGCTGCTTTAAAAGTCATTTGACATATTCCAATGCATAATGAAATTTTTATGAAGCAAACGTTGTATGCGTCCCATATAAGACGAATAATTTTTTTATTTTATTTTTGCTGCCATCTGATTTTTAGAACCAGGAGCTGTATTTTATGATTGTGAAAATTATTAGATTCAAACCTGTCAAACTGGCAAATTGCTTTGGTTGCATCTTCTCTACTTTCCACTTTCTTCAAAGTAGTTTAAGCAAAAGTCGAAAGGTGAAAGTTTATATATTTGTGTGTTTTAATTGCTATTTAGATGGTTTATAATTTTTTTGCTTAAAACTTAAAGTAAGTAAAATGAAATTTGCCTCTAAAGCTAAGATGAATGCTTTGTTTGTTTATCAAGGAAATATTTGAATGAAAATACTGAAATGACAGCATTCAACGTTATTAGTAGATCAACCAAAAGTGTGCTTTTATTCTTATAAATGTATGTAATTGTCATATAAAATTGGCTCTTTTGTTATTATATTTTGAATGAAATTTTCGTTAATAATAGCAATATTGCATTTTAAAACAATTCAATTGTTTACATAAAAACATGAACAGACAAAATTCTATGAAAATTTTGCACAAGTGATAGCGTCTGTTATCTCTTAAATGCTCTTTGCTGTACATCTTAATGATTTTTTTGATAAATATAATTTCGATAAATTTTAAATTGATTCAATGTTTTCAAAACATTTAACATGATAGATAAATATTATTATTTAGAAATACATACATATATACTTTTTGACAAAATTTACGGTGATATTTATTTCAAAGTTTCAATATCGGTACCTTCTAATATATTAGCCTCTTAATGATTAAGCCAATATGTAATTTTAATTATGCAATAATAATTTTTTATTTGCTTTACAACTTATTAACGTCATTTAAATGCTCTACATTGAATTATATAAAAAAAATAATTTTCATACATTTCATCGCTATTCCGGAGCAGAAAAATTTATAAAAGCAGCCGTAAATTTTGACAAACACACAGACATGGAAATAAAAACCTCTGCAATCTTTGGTTTTGAGCCAAACAAAATATTCAGAAAAATTTAATATAAGGTGTTTATAAATCAAAACTTTTAATGTATATAGACAAAGTTAATGAACGCTGTTCATACAATTTTTCTTGATTTTCATGAACTTTTTTGTCGTTTTCAACAATAAAAAAAAATATTTTTTTTTGGTAGCTATATTCAACCATTTTTTAATATTATATGTTAATATTTGGTGTAGTGCCAACAATTTGACTAAGCTTATAGTTAAATTTAATGTATTGATTTTTATGCAGTAACGAAAACAGCTTTCGCAGCTCTACAGAAAATTATCTCCATTAGTTTTATGAAAACCATTCTTTTATATTCTTAATTAACCCCAAAAGCATGTAATTTTTTTTTTTTTATTAATCCACAAGTTTATGACATTTAGTTCATTACCTTGATGAAGGTTTTCATTAACTTATCCGAAATTATGCATTAAACTTATAAATAATTACTTAAAAATTGTGTGAGCGAAATTAAAAAAAAATAAAGAAATTATTTTTAACAGTACATGGCCGTCGTTGTTATTGACTCCACTACACTGTCCACATCCTGTTTGCAGGACGAGGACATTGCATAGCATTTGCTCTATGCTTGTCCGGCGTTTTCTAGACTGTATCATATTTTTAGTGTTACCTCCCCCTATCCACTTTAAGCACCACACATGCTTCTTTTAACTAAAATAAAAAATCCACTTCAAGCACTATGCAATTTTAAATTTGTAGTTGAAACCAATGTATATTTTAAATTTCACCAATAAAGCATTGTTCACTTAAAATCTGTAGGCACAAATATTGTTAGAACTGAAAAGATAAACAACGGAATATAACAAAATTTTTAACCGGTTAGGAAGAGAATTTATTAAGCTTTTAATTTTAATACAAGAAATAATTATACATCTTTATTATGTAGAGCATATTTCTTAAAAAAAAACATTAACTTTTGAACAGTTTTTCTTGTCACTTAAGCTGCAAATTTATTCCACAAAGGGAACATTGAGTCATATTTTTTTTGATCCGGCCACTTCTCCTCAAATTGTTTTTAACTACCGCCAAATATTTCTGGCCAAAATTTTACTGAAGATCTGTGATGTCGAATAAACGGCAGTAAACTACACTCTTTTATATAAATATGAGAAGTCGTTGTGGTCGACGTTACGAAAGTAGGACTTTTAAGGCCATAAGAGCACATTGCTAGCCAAATCCTAACTTTTCGACCGTATTTATAAATTTTTTATATTTCTATTTTGCTTCCACATTCCCACGCTTATTTGCAACATAAGGCTTTTGCTCAGGAAGGTGATTGCGGTCGAGTTTGACATAAGTTTCGTCATCCATTACAAGACAGCCTTTGAACTTCGTTAAAATTTGATTGTACAGAAGCCGTTCGCGTCGTTTTGCTAAATTTTTTTTTTGTCAGATCTGTTTGGGTTCTTAATTGCGGGGTATGTATTTAGTCCAGCATTGAAACGTATCCGCCTGGCGGTACTTATATACACTTATCCGGAATTTTTTAGCTCGGTCACTGTCAGATAACCCGTTAATAAAATATATTTTTTTGTTAGCTTGTTAACATAATTCTCTATATCGAACAACATATTTTCTAGAGAAATCAAAAAGAATTTAATTGTTTAAGTCGCCCAAACATTTTTTTTTTTTTTAATATAATTCAGTAGCGATTTTGTTAGTGAATTTTGATATAACTTTAGAAAAGTGACACAAAAATATTTAATTGCAAATTATGGAGAAATCTATTTTAAGCAAACAATCGACTTTAACAAATTTCGGCGCAACAAAATTTCCGCGAAATACAGCAACTCTTGCACATTTGTATGCAATTATAACTAAAAGCATATGAAAGCTTAATATTTGTAATATAGATATGAACATGCATATGAGTTTATGTCAATGTGTAATTTCTCCGGAAAATAGCAAGCAAAAATAAAAACTTTTGTTTTATATTAAATCATTCACAATGAAATTCTATTAACAAATTTCCTTATAATTTTCAGTTTGGATTCGCGCGGCGGAAATATCAAATTGGCACCACATTCAGCCATAGCTAGCGATCTCGGACAGCGTTTATTCTTCTCCATAGGCGATAATCCGAAGGACTCGCGCCTACAGATACGCGACGTGAAGCCAACTGATGGCGGCATTTATCGCTGTAGAATAGACTTCTTCAATTCGCCAACACGCAACTTTAGAATTAATTTAACTTTAGTAGGTGAGTATATCGGGCATTTCCTTTATTTTTTGTGCATACACACACACACAGCTATTTAGTAGGCAATTTCACGAAAATTGTCTATTTCAACATTCATTTATTAAGCTTTCATCTAACTCTTTACTTTACTTTTTTTCTCATGTTTTCTCCTTCTACTCCCTTTTTTTATGCTTGGCCTGTTGACAGTTCCCCCAGAGGAGCCACGCATTTTCGATGCACAAGGCAAGGAAATCGCTCAAATGGCCGGACCATTTCGAGAGGGCTATGAGCTTTTTTTATGCTGTCAAGTTAAAGGAGGTAAGTGATTTGTAAATGTCATTCCCTTTCCTAATCACAGCATACGCGTCGCTCGCAAGCTTACTTTTTGTTGTGTATGTGTTGGTATCCCAGCTCTTTTAAAAAGAACTAAGGACGAGTTTGATTTAAAGCGCAACTGATCGAGTGGTCCATACTTAAACGGTGAACAAGTTTAAAATTTGAAATTTTATTTAAAGCAGCACAATTCTGGGTGGGCCGGAGTTTAGATATAACTGCAGAAATTGTAAATCAAAGTTTAAACCGTCAGGGGTGAAAGTAAATTTTTAAAAATATGAAATTATACGTTACCTTTTCATATTTTTTCTTCATAATCTATGCTTAGAATACTGCTCTCAAGAAAAATCACAAAAAATATGTTTCATTATTTCTGTTGCTTGAAAAAGTACTCTTCCATAGCTATACATTTTTTTGAAGAAATAAATATCCAAGCATTTTTTTCTTCAGAGCTTAAGACTGATTTAAGAAATATTTGTAGGCGAAAATTTCTTTTCCATTGTCATTGAGTGTCATTTTATATGAATTTCATTGAGAGCTCATACATTCATAAGATAGTTTGGCTTTAACCCAGCGAGAAAATAAGTCAGGTATTTTTTTTTTTTTTGTAGATTACAAATTCAATTTTATTCAGAAACTTGAGCGTTTACAATGTCAATCAATTTTTAATTATTCACATATGAAAAGGAAAGAACTAAGTGGAGCCGGTCGGTTCCCAGTAAACTAAATTTTTTTCTCGCATGAAATACGTTAGCAAAAGAGGACATGTAAGTGCCTTACGATTAGAGCTTATGAGTGCTGCAATATAAAAAATATATATTTTATTATAAAATGCAGTTGCGTGGTTAAGGCAGGAATGAGACCATTTCCACAAGGGAATTGCATGATTTATGTGTGTATATTTTCATATATATCTACATACTTACATAAGTTTCAACACTTTGCTGCGTGACCTGACCACATTCACACTTATTTATTGTAGCTTTGACATCAACCTTGTATGACTTTTTGTTTGAAGGTAAATCAGTTCACAAAGTGTGCTATGTTATGTGTATGTATGTGTAAGTTATGTTTGTCATTGAGTGGTTGACGGCAATGAAATTAGCTGAATTTGGAAGCTAAAGTATGTATTAATGTTTACATTAGCTGTCTAATATATGAAGTAACAGGTATTCAAATTAATAATGAATGAGGCGCATTAAACGTAATTTCAATACACTTTCCTGGGGAAGAAGTTAACGCCTACTTATGCTTAGATATTTCAGTAAAATCACCTTTATTCCCCGAGGAATTGACCAAGCTCATCTATAGCAGCCCATCAGCTAGTTGTGTGTATGTGTGTTCCAAGTTTTAAATAAATATGCATGCAGGAAGTAAAATTTGAAAATATGTCTCGTTACTTTCCTGTGGGCAACTGCGCAATGTCCTTTTGTGTGGTAGCCCAAGTCTTGCGACAGGTGTGCCTATTGATTTGTGACCTTTATTGGTTTGCAAAAAAAAAACACTTCTGGCGTTGATATTTGTATTAGCTTTAATGTATTTTAATATGTCGCTTTTCTATTTGTACTTTTTAAATGCTATCTGCTTAAGGTAAAATTTTTGAAATTGTGACATTTCGGTGAGATGGGATCCCCACATTTTATTTTCAAACCGCGTAGACCATAAAAAACTAATACTGATTCTTTTGTTTTTTAGTCTTATAAAATTAAATTTTAATTTATTATTTGATACCCTTAAAGCAGGTTTTTTTTAAACAAAAATTTTATAAGAAAATAACCACATTCAAAGCGGTAGAAGTTTAAGCTGATATTTCGGAGTTTCACCCGCAATGACAAGCACACTAGCTACTCAGGGCTTTTGTGAATTTGACTTCAATCGGTGTGTCTATTACGAGCACTAACAAGTCGTGACCAAAGTAAAGCTTAATCCTGATAACATCGCATTTTAAGTCTCAGCAGTAACTCAGACAGCAGAAGATGTCCGAGGGTCTTCTTTTGAGACATGGCCAAGAATTTAGCTTTATTATAAAGATAAGGGTTTGCCATTATATTTTAAAAATATTTTAAGCAAGTAACAGGCGCGGCTGCCACGAATAAATTCCAGCCGAGATGCTCAATTTTCGACCACTTTTTGCAGCAATTGAGTCCGTATTTCAGCAATAACGCGCCGAATATTCTCTTTCAAGGCGTCAATCGTCTCGGGCTTTTCTGCGTAGACAAGCGACTTCACATAACCTAACAAAAAATAGTCCAGCGATGTTAAATCGTACGATCTTGGAGGTCACGCCACGGGCCTACGACGCGAGATAATGCGGTTAACAAAAGTTTCCTTCAATAAATTGTTTTTTTTTTGTTTCGTTGGCTGTATGGCATGAGGCGCCCTCTTTTTGGAACCAATGGTCGTCCACATCAACACCCTCTAATTCTGCCAATAGAGCACACCAAACAGTGACTTTTTGAGGATTTATCGGCGTCTCAACAATGGCTTGTGGATTATCATCACTCTAAATGCGAAAATTTTGCTTATTAACGTACGCATTCAACCAAAAGTGAGCTTCATCGCTGACCAAAAGTTTCTTGTTAAAATCGGGATCGAAGGCCATCTCGTTTTGGGCCCATTCACCAAACGTGCAAAGCGCTTGATAGTCGTTCGGTTGCTTCATTATGAAATGGCAAACCAAACTGAGTATAAATCATGTAACAGCTGTCAAAACAACCAAATCCGAAAAAAGTATTGCCTCATTGAAAACCACACGTCTAAGAAAATACCCTTTATTTATTTAAAGTTTTTTAGAAACATTCTGAAGGTTACAATCATCCGAAGCCTGAAAAAATATAAAGAACATTTTTAAATTGTAATTACTGTAATTTATATCTTTAAAGACTCTCACTTTAAGTCATAATTATATAATTTATTTTTTATATTAAAGTTTAGACTGTCCTAATTTGGAAAACTTAAATTTAAATCTTTCAAAATACACTTCTTATTGAAAAGAGAATTGCTTTGAGAACACAGTGATTTTCATTTGGTGCAAAATAGATTCTACAGTAGATTTTCTTATAATTTCATTTTTGAGAACTTTTCACGTTTCACTTCTCTGTAAATCATGCCTTATTAAAATACTCAGCTAGATGTTGATCGACTATTGACTGGGAAATTTTTATGAAAGAACGTACCCATTTAGATTTAAGTGTTATAAAATTCGGTTGGGATACTAAAATTTGTATATATTTATCCACATAACCATGTTCTTATAAAAAAAATGCATGCATAGTAATCTCTTAAATCCCTTAACTCTTTTCAACATTTGCATGCAGTAAAATCTAAATTTAAATATTTTAAAACAATTTGACACAATTCAGTTTCACATTTTCAATTTTCACAACAGCACATATGCTTTCCTTTATCATTTATCACTGCGCTCATAATTTTCTTTTAACACATTTAAACTAACAAAAAGGGTTCCTCAAAAGCGATAGCAAACACAAAATTCCTTTACTAAATCCATTGCTCGCACGCTTACCCGCCCCCAGCGCCACAGGAGAAGAAGAGATATCAAAAAATAGCAATTTAAACATTTGTACTCCCAGAAAGCATATCAACGCTTCCTGATAAATATGATTTGGCTAGCATTGGTGTGTCGATAGCTGGCAATGTTGGCTTGTAGCCAAATATGACCATGACAACAATTTTCAAAGCACCACTCCATTCTTGTCATCTAATTTATGTTGACATTTTTTCAATCGAAATTTCGTGTTTTTACCACAATGCGCAAGTTAAAATTGCCATATATGTATGTACATGCATGTACATATGTATATGTTTTCGAATATTTGTCGTCTTTGGTTAGCTTCGAGCACGTTTACATTACATAACGCCAGTGGAGCAGAGAAAGAAGTTAAATAATTTTCCGACATCAGCTGCTTGTGTAACTCACACGCGCTGCTTTTCAACTGGTTTACTTATATATTTATGTACTTGTCTTGTGTTAAAAATATGTACATACACGTCTGTATGTATATTGACGTATACATTTTACCACGACAACATAACAAGATAACTATAAGAAGATACAGAGCGTAGCGGGTAAACAACATTGTTGCGTATACGCCGTGTTTTCAAGTTTTTCACTCTAACGCATGCATACGCATATATTATACACAAATAAATATGCATTTGAGAATAAATAAAAATTTCGCTATTATTGATGTTATTTGGTGCTTTATCTCTATTTCGTTTGCAGTTCCGCACTATTATAAGTCCTTGAGTTGATTCGATTTTTATTTAAAGTTGAAAATTACCAAATATTGCTTTCGCAAGAACTTGTGGCATCTTCATTACAACCTTTAAGAAAATTCTGTATATGTTGCGGGTCTAAGAAAAGCTCCAAAATATTTCCTCAAAGAGAACATGTCAACATACATAGATTTAAGACAGAAATATGAAATTATTTTACATTACAGTTCTAATTTTCTTTCATTTAATTTAAATTAAATAAATGAATAAAAATGTGTTTATTTTGCAAGTAAAACTTAATAAGCCCAAGTTTCAAATTTGTTGTAAAATTTCTGATAATTCAAAATTTTTTAAATAAAATTTGGTAATTGCCAAATGTGGAGACTTTGACACTTTTTTGTCAGCTATAATCAAAAAATTTTTTACAGCGGTTTCTTTTTGAAATCTTTGATTTTCGAAAGAAGGCAAGTTCTTTCATTTAATCCACGCTATCAAATATAACAGTGAAAACGTCTTTAATGTGGTAAAAAATTTAAAAAACAAAAGTCGTGTAATTGCACTTAAATAAGTTGGGATAAGTTTGAAACGATTAGTTTCCTCAGCATTTCGCAAAATGAGCACCGAACTCCTGGGTTTAAAGCCTAGGAGAAGTGGTTATGAAGAATAAATATAATTAATTTAATAAAAAGAAGTCTGATGAGGAAATGTGGTGATTTCTGTAATAACTTCTACCATTTAAAAACTGTTGTTGTTTTTTTTTTTCAAATAAAAATCTTCCATAAACTGGTCTCGAGCTCAATAAAATTGTGAATTATAAGCCTTTGATAAAAAATATAAATACGGCAGCACATCGATTAATTTTACATCCCGTTACAGCTGACTAATGTCAAAAGTGAATTCGGAAATAAATGACAGTATGTTAACAGCCATCACCGTGTGTACATTACTTGCGACCTCTTTAACACATCCATTATATTTTTATTGAAATAGAAACCAGAAATCGAAATAATTTGCAGATAAAACGCAGAAATGTATTTTAGAAGATTTTATATACATAGACAAATGTCATAAGAGGACGGCAACCTTTAAAATTTGAATAACGCATTACTGACAATAAGTCCTTCTAGCTCGCTCAATGTGCTTAATGTGGAATTCAGTAATTTGGTATAATCTGACGTTTAAAAATTTTAAACTATGAAGGAGTTTTACGTTTTTACATTTTTTCTTTATTGTGTTTGTCCTAATTTTTCTGACCTGCTTATCACCTGATCACAATTGGCAAACTTTGTTTTCTGAGTAGAAGAGTTGAGGCCAATTATTGCCAACTGTTCTAAAATTGTGACTTTTGTCTATTAGCGACTCATGCCGGAATTAGGTAATTTAGTATAATCTCAAGTCCCAAAATTTAAGACTATGAGTTAGAGATTATATATTGCCTTTCCTCGCTTTCATATTTTACTCTTTTGTTTTTACATAATTTTTTTGTAACCTGCTCATATTCAGTTCACAACATGTCTTAAATTGTGACTCTGTTTGCCTCTATTAGAGATTGAGACTACTTACTGAATTCGGACATTCAACAACATTTTATTTTCAAAAGATTTTTTTCATAGAAAGAATTGCACTTAGTTACATGTATGTATGTATGTACATTGATGCAATTTTTTTCTTACTTGGAACAAATACCAGTATACCCGGTTTTTTCTTGATTTAAAAATTAGGAACCGCTTATTTTAAATTGCCATTTTTCGAATAATTCGAAAACCTGTTTTACAAAAAAGTCGAATAGTATAACCCAAGCCCGATATAGTCTTAAAAATAGTTTGAAAGAGTCTTGAATCGGTCATGCAATAATCTGTGAACAACCCTCGAAACTAATCCTTACTAGTCCCAAAATTGTTCTGGACTAGTCTGAAATGGTTAAGAACTACCCACGAAATATTTCTGAAATAGTGATGAACTGAACGCCAAACAATCGTGAGCAGGTCGCGCAGCAGTCCCGAACTTATTCTAAAATTATTATGAACAGTTCCTGTAACTGATTCTAAATCATACCGAAATATCCCGCCATATACGAGTACTTGAACAATCTAGTTGTTGTCACAGTACCGATTTGCTCACAACAAAATTAAAGTCAAGTGAATGTCGGCAAAAATGTGCGTGTTTTGGTCCACAAACAGCACATTATCTACATTCTTCTCAACCGTGTGTTCAGCTATGATTTGGTTTGCATAGGCTATCTAAATATACTACTTATTATTAACTTTTCGTAATAAAATAATGCCTGTTTATAATTAAGTAAATACATTTCTCTCTTCTACACATCCTTGTAGGTCGTCCATCGCCAAAGGTCACTTGGTGGCATGATGACATGGAGCTGATTGGTACCAGCCACACATCTGTGGAAGAGGGTGCGACCGTTATGGTGAATCAATTGTTGATTGGCACAACGACACGCGAATACTTCGGGGCGAAAATTGAGTGTCGGGCGCAAGGCACGAAGTTGATAGCGCCCGTAGTGAAGGAAGTGACGGTGCAAGTGCATTGTAAGTAAATTTTTTTTGATATTTTTTTCCTACATATATCACTTACGTTGTATGAATAATTAAGCACATTACCAAACAAAAAAAAAATTAATCAATCTTTCGTTCTCGCATCTCGCATCTCCTTCTACTTTAAATTTTCCGCAGTGAAACCGGTGCGCGTGAAAATCCTGACAGCCAATGACCTGCTGACAGCCGGTCAGCCTGTGCCTTTGCGCTGCGATTCGTGGGGTTCATTTCCGGCGGCGAAGATTACATGGTTGTTGGATGGTGAGCCGATACGAAATGCGGAAGTGACTGTACACAGTGATAGAGAGGTAGGCAATATTATTTTATTATATGATATTTATAAGAGTATATACATACGTACGTACGTAAGCCTCGTTAAATATGCAATATACAGATGTAAACTCATGATTTAAACGTTTTAAGGCAGACACAAACAAAATTTTAAAACTTCAAACAGTTCAATTCGATTGCTAATTACGTTTGGAGCGAAAGATCTAAATTTGCATAAGAGAATAAGAAGTACAATTATTAAGCTAATAGACTGTGGCATAAAATATTCATTTTAATTAGAATTAGGTAAATAATTTGGACCAACAATTTTAATTCAAAGTTAATTCACTCCAATCACTACTTTTCTCCTCATGCAGTGGAATTTTATTGATGAATGTGGCCTATTATTTAAACCTAGTTAACGACAGGTAGTCAAAGTTACGTGTATTTAATGCTGTACTATAAGTTCTAATCGAATTGTAAAAAAAGTATAATGGGGAAAAAATCAAGTCTTATAAGAGTTTGTATGCCTTTAAGTTGCATTTACATGACGAGATTGCTTGATAGGTGGTAATTTCCTTTTGGAAAATCGCAATTGAAGTTTGGAATTCAATTTATCAAAGAGGTGACGAAAGATTTTTTGTGCAGTCTCCAAGAATATTACTAGTTCACGAAAATCTTAAATTATTTACTTTTATTGTTAATTTTTAATTACTTTTGAATTTATGAACGGGGTTTCTTTCTCGTATGTTGTATTTGGCAAAAGTTTTGCAGGACTGTGTATGGCATACGACAAAATGTGATACAATGAATACTCAATATATCAAAAACTATATATAACAAATCAAAACAAGAATAAACCCATTTGAAATGGAAAAAAAATAGATGGAGAATAATTGCATTATTAACATTATTTGCAAAATTTTCACATACCACATTTATTAATCCATGCGACGATACTAACAAATTTTACAGATTTTGCGACATAATTTTACAGATTTGAAAAAATTAAGTAATTTTAGGGTGCATTTGACAATATATTTCCGAGTGTTCAATGCACGGTATTTATATGAATAAAAAAATGTTTGTGACATACAACAAAATTTGGCGAAATCGCTGCGACCTTGCACATGCGACAAAATTGCACTCAATATCTCGGAAACTAAAAGAGAAACCCAAAAACGCAAAACTCCATTTAAAATGATCTTAATTAGTTAACTATAACTGCATTTGTTTACACCAGCTGTTTCAGCATTCACAATGTATTCTGCCATTGTTAATAAATTATTAATTCCACTTGCAGATGTCGCTGTGATAATACGGGAACAGGGACTCGTTACTTTCTCTCCCTTTTCTGGAGTCCTGTTACCCGTACCGTACGATGGGTTTCGCCTTATGCGAAAACCCAGCGCTCATTCACTTTGTGAATAGACGCCCCCGTAATCGCTTCCCGTAATCGCTTCCCGTAATCGCTCCCTATTTTTCGAACCCCGTTGCCGTGGAATTCAAGAGGAATTCCCGGCCCCTATCTCCTCACCGCTCGAACAGCATTCTTAACTAAGTTTAGCGCAATTTTCACATACGACATTTTTTTTTATTCAAACGACGATGTGTGTGTACGAGTATGTAAATACTTTTTTAATAAAGAATTGGTAGCACGAAAATCCGGAAGACTGTTTCTGTCAAGTGGTTAACATGGCGTCTGAAATGAGAGAGTGAAACTGCCTCTCAAAATAATTGTATCATGGTAAATACATATATTCCTACATTTTTCATCCCTTTGAGTATTCTTTAAGGTTGAGAACAATGTCATCTGCTTCAGAAATTCAAAATTTGAGTTACACATTTATAAGATTGAACATGCAATACGTACACACAAATATTCTTTAATTATTTATATAAGTGTGTACGAATTTGTACGAGTTTCATTATGCTTAATTACTTGGAAAGGCGGAAAACATTTAGACGCGCTTTTTGTGAAAGAATTTTCCATTTCGTACAATTAATGTCATGAAGAGAGTTAATTGAAATCATTTAGTAACAAAATGCGTGTGTAACGTTTCAATGAATTTGTATCAGTTAAGCTACTTAAATTGCTGCATGTAAATTAACTTCAGGAAAACATGTAACGTCACAAAGGCACAAACCAACAAACGATTTCTTTTTTATAGGAGAATCGAAAAAATATTTGAAAATAAAAGCAAAATTGCAATGTCATGATTTAATTATAAATGGTTGGGTAAATAATGAGAGCCAAATTTGGTTCTATCTTACAAAAGGTTGCACTTACAAAGGAAGTAGAAATGGGGCAAAATGTTATCCCGTTTTGCGTAAAGGTGGTAGAAAAGTACACCAAGTAGGTCATTGGTGGTAGAATGTGAACTAAATAAAAACGAAATATATTTAGGAGAAATTGGTACACGCCGTTAAAAAATGTGGCACATAATTATTAAAGTCAATTTAATGTTATTTTAAGTTTTTAAATATAATTTCCGATAGCAAAACCATCAAAACAGTTAACGCTTTTGTTTTGACTTGTAATATCAGCCGTTCTTACTGTGTTCTAAAACCGTCTAGCATTGGGGAACTTCCCTAATATTGAAAACTTTTCCAATATTTCTTACAAGTACTCTAATATTTTTTTTTTACTAGCCGAAATAAAATCTACAAAGTTAAGTGGTTTAGTTGTTATCAGTACAATATTATTTTATTAAATACTTTGCTCAATTAGTTTTAGTTAAACAATTTAGTTAGAACTTAATTTAATAAGAAATAAAAAACAATTATTCGCAAATAAGCCGAAATGTAAAGTAGAATAATATTTAACTATCAAGTTATCAATTTACAAATAATAATAAAATACCACAAAATAAAAGAAAATAAAAAGAAGAAAAACTGCTATAAAACTTTGTCACCAAAAATTAATATTTTAAAATAAGAAAATCATAAATATTCAAGAAAGCAAGAAAGTTCAAAATTTTGTTTTAAAAAAAACAAAATAAACATTATAAAACAATTACTATTAATAAAAGTAAAATAAGGAAATTTAAAAATACCAAATAAAATAATTTTAATAAAAAGAGAGAATAAGCAAAAATGTAATAAAAATATCTAGAAAATTAACTTAAATCAGAGTTAAGAGAACCATTCAGAAAAAGCCAAAAATTAAATACACAGAAAAAAAACTCGAAAATAAAATATTGTAAAGAAATGGAAAAAAAAATTCCAGATAATTGGAAAATAAAAATGAAAATATACACTAGTTAATTAACAAAAATAAGGTAATGCAGAAAATAAAAAATAAAATAACTTACATAATATACAAAGGGAAATAAAAAATTCGCACGAAAAATAAAATCAAATCTCTTAAAATTGAAAAAAATGAAAAAGTTATCGAGAACAAAACTAGCAAGTACTCAAAAGAAAGTTAGCAAAAATAAAAACTTAACTAGAAAAATAAGAATTTGTCTGGAATAATATGAAATATTCAAAATTTTAAAATAAATAAATAATCAATATATAATCAAGTAAAATGAAATAACTACGAAAAAATTTAAAATTAAAAATGTATTAATCCATGAACATCAAAGAACAGCACTGCTTAAAAAAAAAATTCAAACTGAAAACAACCAATTTTTAGTTTTATTTTGGTAAAACGCCTTCAAAAATAAGGATGTGAGACTTAATACTAAGGTTCATCTTTTTAAATCCTCAAAGCTTTTTGTTTTTAAACCTACTTATAATAAATAAAATTTACCTACAAATATTTTTCTAATGGAAGCATAAACTATTTTTGACGTTATGAACTCAGCCCCAGAACTTTTCGGGTCTAAAAACTGCCAGTTTTTCATAGCAACATGACTGCATTAAAATCAGTAATAATACAACTTTGCTTTGGTCCAAGTAATTGACACAAATCGCAGATACTCGTATTAACTAACTAATTCTTCCACTGCATACGAGTTCAAAAACTTTTGCTTTGAGCACCAGAACATCCTTTTATTTTTTACATTATCTGAGGTAATCATAATCGCAATAAAATGCACTCAAATTACGCCCTACTTATTATAAAGATCCTTCTAACGCATAAATTGCGGTTTTATTTTCTCTTGAACTAGCAATTCACTGCCTTTACTTCGCCTCAATCACCAACATTTTCCACTAAATCTTAATACAACATCTCTGCCAATTTAAACAGCAACTACAACATAAAAGAGAAAAAAAAATGTAATAACAATAAAAATAATTTCCAAAAGACTTAATGCGGCTACGTACAGAGTACGACAACTGAAATTTACCCAAGCTGCCATTCAGAAATAATTTTTGAAAACAATTTCTACGTAAAACCGCCATTGCTTGTTAACTTAGTATGTACGTAGTACTCGTTCCAACAAAAGCACGAAGGAGGCATTAAATAAAAGCATTTTGCCTTTGTTCGCAACACAACACAAGTATTGCAGTAGTTTTATTTATGAACGAGTATCTACTTGTATTGTTGTTGTTGTTACAATACAAGCAGGAATCACAAAAAATGTGTGAGCCAAAGATGCATGCCAAGTTCGTCCACCAGTAGTGGCGCCCCAAGTGTAAGAAACCGCAACCACAGCTCATTGCTATTACATCAAGTCCTTTTGTCAATTGTCAACTGTTGAAATCAACTGAAATGAATTCGCTCAGGGAATTGAGCTAAAGCAAAAAAGTAAAGTACGAGTATGTATTATCTGAGCAAACGTAGAGCGCGCGACGTTGCAGGCAGGGAGTGTAAGAAAATATACCAAAGTGTAGTAAGCATTTGCTCCAAACGGGTCGGTATAATATGAGCCGAAACATAACTAAGCGCTTCCGTAGTAAACTCGCAAAGCAAATACAATAGTTGCACTTGAAATGCAAGTGCCTGACTTTGAGTAACTAGACGAAAAGTTGGTGGGAGGGTGCTGCGATTGGGGGAGTAGCCGCACACTGTTGCGGCGCGTGATTACACAAAGAGAACCACAAAAAGCTGTCAAGGACATTAAAATTACGAACTTGATTTTTGGACAAATTTCACTTAATGCACTCAGAATTTTTGAAAGCACAGCACAAATGGCATGAATACATGTTAGAAAAAAAAATTATATATATAATAATAATGTACGCCATCAATGACAATAAATCATTACAACAGAATGAAGGAAAACGCACTTGGAAAATTGTATTATGGAACACATACACTTTTACGAACACACACGTGCACATCGATGTATGTGTGTCAGCAGAGAAAAATGTAATTTCAGTAAAAGTGGTTTTAGTACAATGAAATCCCTGAACGCATCGGCTTTGCACTCGGCAACAACACTAAACACAGCAGCAGCTACTATCTAATCGAATTATTAGCAAATCAGCCCTAACAATTTAGCCTGCAGCTAACGGCATTCAAAGCAGCCACAATGTTAACGGTAACAACGACAACACCAATTGCAATAAGAAATGCTTTACAGCTGACGCTGTGCCGGTTTGCGCTGAGGCCCACAAGAATGTTCATGTTGCTTAACCTAATTATGTCATTTCGTCTGATCTCATCTTGTAGGAAGTGGGTACACTTTTGCCGCATACTTGTTGTTGGCTGCGGTAATTGTTGCCGTCGCTGTTGCTGCTGCAGTTGTAGTTGTTTTTGTTGCTTTTCGTGCAACCAATTTAGTTATTCGACTTTGCCCGTGTCACGCACACTCATACACAGATACGAGAACATGTAACACATTCTCATATCGCTAGCCTTAGTATGTGTGTGTGTGTGTGTGTGTGTGCCACTCGTTTGCTCTTGTGGTGCTTCCGCATGGGTTCTACACAAGTATGTAAATGCCAGTACTTAAAGAGAATGTCACCGTTAGCAATCAAATAGCTGCACAGTGTGCGAATTTCGATTCATATCGCAATTGTCGTACTTTACAATTTTTCCGGTTCAAGTTATTTACGTTTTCAAAGGGGAAAATTGCAAAAAGTTTTGTAAAAGTTTTTGTAAAAAACTCCTTCAGTTGGGCGCAATGAGCTTCTCCGATCAAAATCTGAATACATTGTCGAGGTGAAAGCAAAACAAAAAATGATTTATTGTATAGGCACTGCAGAAGTGGATGGCTTTCCAAAATAATCTACCAGAGGCAGTTTAAAGATTTTTAGTTAAGTTCGGGTGTAATCGATATTATTAAACTCATTCGGAATTTGCTTAGCGCTATAACTATCGTGGCAGAGCTAGGAAAAGAGGCGCATGTACGTTGAGAAACGTCAAAGAGTGTAATACCCTTTCCATTAACACTGAATGATGGTCATGGGCTTAGAAGAATTAGAGAGAGTCAGCAGTAAGCAGATAACGTAGTTGGAGAGGCACAGGTTTCTGAATACCTTTTCGTCCTCAACCTAATTCATCTGAACTTAGTAAATATGTGGACGCCCGTCGACAGCCTGGCCGTCAAATTCTTACAAAACAGATCTGGTCTTATTGAGTGTAAGATGTAATATGCCCGATGTAGCTCTCACCTAGGTTGACTGCCTTCGCCTACAGCCTTCTAGTAGGACCAAGTAAGTATTTGGTCCTCATCGTGAAGATATTGTATTGAGGAAAGTGAGAGGAAGGCTTTGAATTTCTTATACTGCTCTAATGAAGCAATTATTTTTATTGTTCAGTTTAAGGCAGATCATCTGCCGAGAGAATCCAAAATGATTTTTTATTTTCGTAATATTTTACTTTTTAAGAATGTAAAGTTTTAGTTTGTTTTTTCTTGCACAAAAGAAATTAGATCGACTAGCCTAAGTTAACAATAACAACAAATACAGTAAAGTTTTGTTATTATTTGTTTAACTTTATTATTCTGTGTGTCTAATATTATTGTTACGAATTTAATTTTTTACTTGTTTTTTGCTCTCCATTCTGGTTCAAATACTTATTACGACTATTTTACGCAAACATTTTAGATTTTAAATATTTTTGATTTTATTGATGGTGTTTTAATTTCGACGAAACAGATTTAAAAACGAGGAAATAATATTGCCGATATTATATATAAATATATTTTTAAACAAAGGACCCATTCACATTTTATTCATAAAACCCGCAAAGCCTTTTACTCGCAGACGTTAAACGAACCTCTGATTAATGGACTTTGATAAATAGCTGACCTTAAACATCAAAGTGAATTTGTCCTCGCAAAATGTATGAACATTTCACACTTCATACAATGGTCAGAACTTTTTAGGCAGTCCATCGCAAAGCTTTATTTAGCAACTAAAAATTTCGCGGAACTTTTTGGAATATTTAAAAATAAATATTAAAATATTTGCATATTGTTTTTTTTTTATGACTGATCAAAGGGCATAACTGTTTATGTTAAATTATTAGCTTAAGTAACATTAAAAAAAAAAATCATTGCAAATCTTATTAAAATTAAAAATATTACTCCTCTATATTTTTGTTTTTAATTTTTCCATTGCGTGAATTCCAGATGAATTCCCTTGCACCTAAGAAATGAGCATTTTGTGTGAAAATCATTCACAAACAATTTTTTTATAATTTTAGAGTTTTTCAAGGCAGAGATTCTTGGTTGTAATTCTCATTTACAAAGGGTTTTTTTTTTTAAATAATTATTGAAATCGTCTTCTTGTACAATTGTACATAGTTATCAAAACTGTAATTGATTCAAAACGATGAAACAAATATTAAATAAAGTCAGTACGTCGAACTGCAATTAGTAAAAAAAAAATATTTCTACAGTAAATTCAGTATTTATTCAGAATAAACACAAACTTCCTATCTTGCTATTCGGATATAGCCAAACATGGGGAAAAGCGTTAAAAAATTATAAAAAAAAATTTTTTTTAATTTTATTAAGCTTCATTTTTAAAAAAATCTATTTGGGTTTAAGATAATTTGGCTTTATGGAATGGAAACAGTATTAATTGAAAAATTAAATGAAATCAAATAAACATATATTTTAATAATTTTCATTACTTGTTGGAATTATAAGTGTAGTAGATAGATTCAGGGATAGCTTTTGACATGTTTCTAGTTTTTCATAGGCCTCTCTTCGGTGAAGTGTTTTCTCCGCCGCTTCTTAGATTTATATTTAACCCAGTTGTTACTGAAACTATTTTTTGTCCCATATCAACGTGATTTTTTGATATTATTACCATAACGCATATAGTAATCAAGGGAAAATAGTAAAAAAAAATCTGGGTTTTCTGGAAAGCTCGGAAAATGTGGATCGTTATAACGATCAGTAGTAATAAGCGGTTAGGTAACCGCTCATACAAGTACAAGTTAGCCGATCGTATCCTATTTATATAAAAAAAACCAATTGTTATACTGAAAAAGGTTTATTTCATTTCATTTTTGTTTCATTACATCTCATTTTTATTTCATTAAAAAAAAGCTAAGTTCTTAGTCCATCTATGTAGGAGTATGGTATGTTACAAAACATGGTTTAGGGTGCAAATGAATTTTACACTTTTGGCAAGTAAAGTTTGTATTTTTTTTGCAAAGCCAACATCGAAGCTGAGAGTCATTGTACTCTATCAGATGATCAATTTTGTCGTAGCGTGAAGTTTCCCTATAAGTTCTAGGAGTGGGGCAGGGACCGCGCTTCTCACTTTTTTTATTTGTTTCCAGGATACCCCTGGCGACAGTTCTCCGGAATAAGAGATGATCGTACTATGTTCTATGGTTTGAGAATTTGATGCCACTGTCACCACGCTATTGTCATTCCACTTACAGACCAAAATATGCCCTGGTTGGCTAGACTTGTACTTAAATGTGCCTCTTTCGGTTTTCTTGAACTCTTTATTGGACGGCAAAGGACACTTTTTTGTACGATCCTCGCGAATCGTTCCAGTGGCTTTGAGTCCTCTTTTATTTAATTCGTGAAAGAGAGGAACAGAAGAAAATAAGTTGTCAAAGAACAGGTGAAAAGGCGCATCTCGGTGACGAAATTGCAAATGATCAGCAAAACGCAAAACGACTCCAGCTCCTAGACCTAACTGCCTATAAACCGATGGAATAATTGCTGCATGCCCTTGGTATGGATCAAACCATTGTACATATCCCAATCTAGTCGCACCAACCCAGAACTTATACCCCCATCTAATTGGCTTTCCCCGTATAAATTGTTTACAGCTGTGTCCTCCGTAGTAAGGCACCATAGCCTCGTCAATACTGTAAACTTCTTCTAAAGGAGCCATATTGGGAAAGATTTCGTTCAGCATATTGAAAAGTGGTCTCAGCTTTGCAAATTTGTCGCTTTCGGTAGCTATTTCAGTATTGTCACAACAGTGAAGGTGGGTCATGATAAATGTGAATCTATCCCTTGACATAGCGCTATAAACAATACTAAAATCAGTGTCTGATGATTTATCCCAATACATGTATCTCCTGGGAACCACAATATATCCACTGTAAAGGAGAATACCCAGAAAGCACTTCATCTCGCTGCTTGTTACATTACCCACTTTGTTTTTTTGAGTGGAGTAAATATTTGTATATGTAACCAATAAGTCTATGACGCCATCACCAAACATGCAATCAAATTAATACATAGGCGTTTGAGGGTATCTTGGACCCTGGTTTTCTTGCCATTCTAATTGGGCGCGTGGATTCTGGCGATTTCTCCAAGTATATTTTTGATTGTTATGGTTGGATCAACAAAAGGAACGGCTGACGGGCTGCTAATGATTGGAGCTAAACTACATGTCGAAGGTTGACGTTCTTCAGTGATCGGTTCCTCGGTGGTTCGACGCCTTTTAGCCAATAAAGACAAAGGCGCGTCGTCGTCGTCACTGTCAGAGGACATGTATCCGATCTCTGCCGAAGCTCTTAGCTGAGAACCTGCATAGATAGATATATACTTAAAATAACTTAGCAAACAAGAAAAACATAAACATTTTGAAGATCTATATCAAACCTGGAAGATTGTTCAATGTTACTATCTCCTCATCGCCAGAATCTTCATCGGTAATTTCAGCATTGGCGTTGTCCGGTGGAAATATCGTTATATTTTTTGGAAATGGGGTATCATCATCTAATTTCTCCAATTCGTCAATGATTTCATTGAGAGACAATGGTTTACTTTGCCTTGGCCTTGAAGTAAAAATACATCCCCATATTACTACCGATCTTTATAACGATCATGAAGTTTAACATCAGTTAAAAAAAAATATATATATAAAAAATCAAACTTTGCTTTACTGTTATTTTAGACAGGTTATAAATTTTTAAATTGTGTGGAAAAAACAAATTTATACTACAAGAAATTTTAGAAAAACTTACCGCTTCGAAGACATAACAAATTTTAATTCCACCAATCTGAATCAAACTGCAAATGCGTTGCGAAACTAAAACCTTAAATTAAATATGTATGCACCGAAACAATGCTAAACGGTCACTGCGACGATCTGTAAACGATAAACAATAAATTTCTGGCCGTTACTTTTATTAAACTGAAGGTAATTTTTAAGAATTTTTTTGATCCTTTAAACGGTCGGTCGCTGTAAGTGGGTTAAAAGTAATTTCAGGTAATAATTGTAAAGGTGTTTCAACTTTTATTGTTTTACAGTTTGCCTACTCATCGCTTTTTATTTAAGATTTATTAAGGAGTTTTTTTCGTCTTATGTTCTTTTTATTTCAAGAGAAATAAGTTAATTAAACAGTAAATGTACAAGTAAAAATGTTAAATTATTCTAGAATACATCCAAAACTATTTTTGTGTGCGGTTTTTGCCTATTGTGAGGACACTGCAATTTACGTTCAGAAATTATATGACGTCCTACCAGTGTAGCTCGTACGATGAGCCATTACCATATCACTGCCGCTATCAGCTAAAAAGCACATGCTCACATATTCCACCGATATTCGTTAAGAACATAAATAAGTATAGGAATGTGTGTGTATGTGTGTGTGTGTGTATGTGTGCAGTACCGCTCCTAATGCTGCCGGCGTTGTTAAATACATCGCATTTTTTTATTTTGCACCACTTTCGCAAGCAACAGCTCGCTATGTCGTTCTTTCTTCGCTCTACTCATTGCTCACTGTTTCCTGCTGCTGTGGATGCTGCAACTTTACCTTTCGCCCAATCCCCGCTTTCGGTCGACCACTTCCTTAAACTCGCTAATCGAATGTCATACAGTAAATACGAGTGCATGAGTATTGAGCTTATTTTATCCGTTATTACTGCCATACTCTGTTGTCCGTTACGCTGTATTGGCCATTATTGAAAGTATCTCCTTTACATTTGCTTCCACATATTCCAACTTGCTATGCACAGTAAAGTTTTAGTCATTCTGACAGATGCTAAAAACACATTTCACTATTTTCGATAAGCATTTTTATATGCAGTGCAAGTGCATTAGGGTGGTCCAATACATTAATGCTGGCACTGTTTAGGATTGTTCTATATTGAAAATAATTTTCCCGATACTCGTAAAGATAAAAAGTCAGTTTTTTTCTCCATTTTCCTAAGGAATAAAATCAAATTTTTTATAGATATTTTTGTACATATTTTTCAATATAAATAAAATTTTCTTGTTCCATTTTTTTACAATATACCCAAGGCAGATCTAACAGGTAACCTCAGTAGAGTTTTTAAATTGATTTTTTTCATTTATCTCAATTGTCAAACTTTGTTTACCTTTGATAAAAAATAAAGAAATTTGTCAAAATTTATTTACAACTAACTGCTGTGTAATTAAAAAATATATTGTGAAATTAATAAATATTTTTTAAAAACCGCCAACTGGAAATGGCTTGAATCGTGAGGCGCAGGCAACATTGAGCCTATTAAGGATCCGGTGCGTCTTGCCGATATAGACTAGAAGGGTAATCTGCGGCGAGTTTGTGACAAAAATGACACCCTTTTCATCGAATATAGATCGAATATAGACAGTGTCAACTGAACCAAAAATGGCGAAAATGGGTGTACAGAGCTTGCACGACCCAACAGCTACGGTGGTACCGCAAAGCGCAATAACCAATGTGAATAGGCCACGGAACAGCTTTCTACTTATGTATTATTATGGCAGGGTTGCAATTTATTTACTGCGGTTACCTGTTTCCTCCAAAAACTCCATATGAAATATTTTCCATTTCTTTTGCTGCTTGAAAAAGTACCTTGCCAACCTTTTTTTTTGAGAGCTTCAAACAGGCTTAAGAAGTTTTTATAATAGAGGAAATTTCATTTTCATTTCTTGGGTGCCATTTGATATGCATTTTTCGATTTTCATTTAAAAAATTAAGTGCTTCACTTATTCATGCGAGTATTTTAAATATTTTTATTTTTTTTTGTGTATTTTGCTTAGCATTATATTTAATTTTATTGTTTATTTTTGCAGGACTCGAATACGACAACAAGCATCCTCAATTTGAAGGTAACATCGGAGAATGATAATGCTGAGCTGACGTGTCGTGCGTCGAATCCTTGGTTCTCTGGCAGCGCCATTGAGGACAAGCGCATCATTCGAGTGGCATGTAAGTCCATAAGTTTGTGTGTTTATGTGTTTGGATTCAAGTGTACAGACATACATACGTTCATTAAATTAAAAGCAACGAACCACATTTGCATGCAATTTGTATGAATCTAATTTAATTTGTATAATGTAGCCGCAGTTTGCCGAAAAATTTAATATTCACAAAGAGATTTTGAATTGGAAATTATTTATTGTAGAAATTCAAGTTAAAAAAACTTAAAGAAATGAAAACAAATTTAAATTCAAATTAAAAAGAAACTTTTTGTTTTATACATAATGGCAATGATTTTCCAGTCGTTATTTCAAGCATTGAACTTCAAGTTCAAGTTGTCGAAAAAAAATTAATGTTTTTTCTCTGTAAACAGAAGTTTTAAGAAAATTTGCAAAGATAATTGTTTTATGTACGTAAATCAATTTTTTGATGCAACAAATAGTTAGACTAACTATTTATTTGAGGCATCTTATATCATCTTTTAACAACATGTGTTTTTAATTTTATGTGAATAAATTATTTTTCAAGTAAAAACAATACTAGAACAAAAAGTAAAACAAGCTCGTACAGCTTTTAGAAAAGTTAATATAATGACAATATGAATAATTTGAAAAATTTAAAGATTAATTGTTAAATTTATTGTTGTAAAAAGTAGCTTAAAATAAATCCCAACATTGCGTCAGAAGTCACGAAAAGGCAAAAAAATATGGAATAAAAAAATATTTGGTATGAAAGAAAACTGTTTAAATGAAGAGTTAAATTCCAAAAAATTATTAATATATGAAATTTTGTATAATTTATTTATTTTATTTTACTTTTTCTAAAACTTTAGTGGAAAAATAGTTGTAGAAAATATTAATATTTAAAATGGGCAAAAAGTATTATTCTGAAATATTCTACATCTGCAGCACATATTTCTTATACAAAATAACGCAAAGAGAAGTTTTAAAAAAGCTATCTATAATTTAGGAGAATTTCACAAAGTAACGAAACTTGTTTCTTTTAGGTCAGCATAGATCTAATATTATCCTTCAAAAATTTTCTTAGTTTTTCATGCATTGGTTTTTTTAAATTTTTAAATAATGGTCGCTCAAGTCATGAGTTAAGCTGATTAAAAAACTTTTTTTAATAGCTATTATTTTTATGATATAAAAATTCAAATTGCAAGATTTTGAAATTTAAAAATATGTTATTAATTTTTTAGCTCAACAAAATTCTCCCTCACTCATCTCCATTATTTCTAACATACCTAAGTCAGCAAAAACGCAATTTGTATGAGCTTTTAGACATCAAATGTTCAAATACCAAAAAATACATATATTTCAAGAAAATAAAAAAAAAAGTTGGCAATTATTTTTTTATATAATATAATCTCCCGATATGTATCTTCAATTAAAAAAAAATGCATTTTAAAAATGAATTAAGTAAAAGAAGCAATATCAATTTTATAAATTATATTTAATAATTAAATACGATTTCATATATTTTTTAAAAGCTGTGATTACACATATGTACATAAAAGATTTGAAGAAATTTTTATAAGTTTGAAAGCAGTAAATTGAAAAATTATAAAAAAGAGTGTTCACATAAATTTCTTATAGGCGACAATGTTTTTAAATTTTTTTTTTGTTAAATTTTTAATTAAAAATTCATTGCGTATATTATAACAAAACTTATATACATGATTCAAAGTTTTAAAGATTTTTGAACCAAATTTCCATTACAATTTCAAACAATTAAATCAGAACAAAGAAATTATTTTCTTACTTTTCCATATTTCGGTTTTTTTTACACTGGCACAAATTTTAAAATTTTTTATGATTATGATGTTGCTTAAAATTAATAAAATTCAAAGGTAAGATAGCATTTCAGTCTTTAGGATTCAGCAACTTTTTCATTAATTCGTCTAATGTGTAATCCTATTTTTTTTAATTTTTATATGGAAAAACATACAATATCCAAACTTAAAAATATTTCAAAAGTAAAAGTAAGTATCCTTTACTTAAGTTAAATTTTATGTGCTACAAAACAGCAGATCAAAAATATCTTAAATTTTTTATATTTGAAATTTTAATATTTTTTATTTTTTTGCCGCCAGTTTTTGAATATAGGTACATGCATATAAGCAAAACAGCAGGCCGTGTTTAACAAAAAAACTTGCTTTTTCAATAATATAAAATTATAAACAAGAATTTTGTAAAAAAAAAAACCACAAAAATTTACTTGAATATGGAAAAGCGCTTATAAATTACAAATTCTGTACGAAATTTGTAGTTATAAAACGATTTTGCATTCAAGAGTAAACACAAAAAAAAACACGATCATCACGAAGTCAAATCAGTAATTTTAAGATTTCTATTTATAAACTCATTTTCATTTGAGCTATTTTTTTAGAATTTTCTTTCTCGCCAAACTACAAAACACCAAAATCACACTGTCCTGCCTTCCATCAAAATATACATAAGAGTCTATTATCCACTTTTCGTCCTCTATTCTTATATAAATATACAAGTAAATGCATTTATTTTTATTCTCTTCGGTCAAACCAATTTCATGCTTGAAAGTGAATTAGTGATCAGAGCAGAGAGAATGTATCCATTTACGTCCCGCTCCATTCTTTTAGCCTAAATAATTTTCGCCAACGACTCAAGTTCACTGAAAGTGCTGCTCGTTGGGTTAGTCAATTTTATATTGTCTCAGTTGAAATGAATCTCCATTGCCTTCGTGCCGATGCACTCCATCCAAGTGGACGCGGTGGCTGGCTACATACTCGTACATATGTATATGTACGAGCAACTGCTGCTTTGCATCGCAACTTTTCATGGATGTACGAGTATGTGCATGTGTGTGTGTAAGTAAAATGCGCGGAAGCGTGTCTAATGGGCCGCATTTAATATGTTTTTACCAAACAAAGCAGACAGTGTTGTTAAGGACACAGAGCTTATTTGTATACAAAACCATCTACTGCTTAGTTCAAATAAAGTGAATATTCTGCAGAGAAAAAAAAAACAAAAACATTAGACACAACAGGCGCCATGCGCTGTTATGAGTGCAGTTTAAAAAATTTAATAAGCATCTTCAAAATATTACTGCACACACAAGCAAAGCAAATAATAGTTAAATTAGAAATAGTTATGCATAAAATAATGGTTAATAAAAAATTAGTATAAACGGAGTGGCGTGTAAAGTTGGAGAGGCGTTGCTTACCTCTATGTCTCCGTCAGCCTTCTTTCAACACGTTGCGCCATCTTTGTACATCATTTCTTCTTTGCCTTTCATCTGCATGAACGCAACGCCGCAAAATACTTGCCACAAGTCTCGAACTTTGCCACAAATTATTTTGCAGCGCCTGATTTTTGTTGTGTTTGGTGTTGCTATTTGCCACGCATTGCTGCTTTGTGGCTCATTGTGGCGGCAACTGTTGACCCATTCAAATTTATTTTTTCACTTTTATGCTGCAATTTGCATTGGTCATTAAACTTGCCGACAATTTCAGTTTTATTTATTTACTTTTTTCCTCTTCTGTATATTATTAACGATGTTTTTTTTTTTTTTTTTTTTTTTTTGACTAGTTCTTAATAAATATTTATGAGTAAAGATGTTTACTTAAATACAAATATACTTTTAATAACTGCATAAAAGTGTAAACACACATTTTTTACTGCATATTTTGTAATACATTTATCTTCTTTTCGCCAAATACAGATCCACCAACTGTGTCTGTGCACTTGGCCAATGAGGATCCCAGCCGCTTTGTGACTAAAGCGGAGGGCCAAAATGTGACGTTCAAGTGTCGCGCCGATGCGAGACCACCGGTTACATCGTATGCCTGGTTCAAAAATGTGAGTACAGCACTTTGCCTTTGATTAATTTTCTAGACATATTTTATTTATTTTATGGTAACTACAAAGATATTGAAAATTTGATTTTAAAATTAGTAAATTTTTAGTAAAGTTAAAGAAAAAATTATTTTGGCACGATAAAGACTGCGCCGTATAAAATTGTCCGATACAAAAATAAAAAGAGCTTTTATATTTTTAGTCTGATCTTTACCAACTTTAGTATTTTTATATCTTAAGCATACAATGTTAAGCATATTTAAATTTACATACGATTACAGAAGATTATTTTATTTAATACTACACCTTTTCCAACCTTATTCCAAAAAAACACAAATGTATTTCAAAAACGCTCAAATGTAGTTCAGAAAAACACAAATGTATTTCAGAAAAACTGAAAAGTATTTCAGAAAAACTGAAAAGTATTTCACAACGCAAATGTATTTCAGAAAAGACGAAAGTAATACATTTGTGTTTTTCTGCAATATATTTGTGTTTTTCTGAAATAGATTTGCGTTATTCTGAAATAGATTTGAGTTTTTCTGAAATACAATTGAACTTTTCTGAAATACATTTGTGTTTTTTCAAAAAATACTATTGGAAAAGGTGAAGAAGGCCCGACGAACTTTATCTCACTCAAAATTTATTAGAAGTAAATCAAACACTTTTTGAACTTTGTTGACCTATAACTTAAAAAAAACCCGGTTATGATCTTCTGTAGGAGTAAACGAATAATTGTGCAAATTTTCACGTCTTTCCGCGCTGTTGTTTGAACTTTCTGCGCGGACATGACAAAATATTTAATAATATTTTAATTATAAAATCTTAAGTTTTCCGAAACTCTGTGCATTATTGCGTTTAATGTAGGATCAGCAAATCTCATAGCTGACAAACGTCATTTTTATTTTAAAGTCTGGAAGATATTTAATCAACTTGTTTGAGGTCTATAATTGCAGGATCCAATATATTTAAATTCTGAATAATTTGGTGGACTTCCTTACCAAAATTCAAAGCATTGCTTTGAAATCACCCCAAGGAAAGTCAGATTTAGAGATATGAAACAAATACAGCCCCAAAAAACGTGGACACTTCACGGAAGCAATTTTTTTTGCAAGCATTCCTTCATTTACATTTAGCCGTCAAGCGTACCTGATGTCACAAATGATCCGCGCCTTTTCCAGCAACTTAAATTTGCCTACCAAACAAAGAATTTCTTAAAGAATTTTGCCCTTATTTTGCACCTAAAATTTTCAGTGACAATGTCTCAAATATCGGCAGTATAAAACTTTTGTCCAGTGAGCTGAGAAAAATCTGCTAAAACGTAATTGTCATCGTCCATTCTGCAGCATTCGAACATTGTAAAGTAATTTTGCCTCAGCTTTGAAGACCGCTGCTTTGTGTTGCGAGTTCATTCTTTATCGCGTTCCTATCCGAAACGTTCTGTACCAATTGCCTTCTCGAAGTGCCTGGATCTTTCTTCAATATGGTTGCACAGAGACTTTTTTCGTTTAATGCAAAAATCTTTCCTAAAGCGTTTAATAACGCGAGAAAAGTTTTTTTGTAACAGTAGCTAAATTTTTGGGTATTTTTTAAAATGTTCACTGAGGTTGCTTTTGAGAAATTTGTATAATTTTTTTACGCACTTCCAATTCGTTTGACATAATCGTAATAACTAACATCCAAGGCGAATTCATAGAAGGTGGTATATTCCCATCAGCTGGTTGCTTGTTATATCTTCGCCTTGCGCGCTGAAAGTGCCAATATTACTATTTTGTTTACATTTTCCATTTCTATTTATATTCGTGATAGAAAATTCCATGCGTTTGCATTATATTACCAAGGCGAATTCATTTAAGGTGGTCGTAATCGAGCAGATGATTGGTGGGTGATTGTCAAATTAAATGTTTTTTATTTTTATTTTTTTGTTGACATTACATCTTCTCTCCTTTAAGTTTATGTTATGACATGTTAAAATAAATGTTTTCAAATTCGTGTTGTGAAGCAATTGTATTTTGAATAGAAATAAGAAAAACAATAAAAATTAAAAATAGGAAAATGTGTTATGTGTGCTAAGGGAGTGGAAAAAGGAAGTGAACTATTTTTCCAAGTTTCGCGAGAGGAGCAAATAATAATTATGTGGAGCAGGAATTACCGGAAACACTTGGTAGCAAGGGATATTATATGCGGAGATCATTTTTTGCCTTCGCAAATTTTATTTATTGGGAAAAAAAGGGCAAATTTGCTGCCGGAAGCTGTATTTCCATTACTATTTTAAGAATTATATTAAATTTTAAACTAAGTTTTTAAATAATATTGAAATTTTTTTTGTCTAATTTTGACTCAATATAATCCGATGCTAACCTAACGATTTGTAATGAATTTTTGTTTATATAAGCCTTAGTTGATTGAAATAAATAGATTAAACACGCATCGAAATCAAGGACTCTTTCTTTTCAGTAACATAAGCAAAAGAGACGTCCACCATTGCCATCTAACTGCAGCGCAAGTATTATGTTCTAGTTTTGTTATTATGTCTACTAATACATACACCCAGGATGAAGCATGTAGTACATAACGCGGCACTTACTGAGCAGCATGTACATACAATAGATGCTTATACGGAAATGTAACCCCTGCATAGCGTATGCTTAATCTGGTGGCACAAAATCTTCATGAACACCTTTGCATTAAGTGATATTAAAAACTTTATTAATAAATTTATTTAAGCAATTTAAGTGGTAATACAAATATATTTAAACTATGAAGTTTTGTCCAAGTCCATTAACATTTTTCATAATTGGTATAATAATTTTAATATATACAGAGAAAATAACACAATTTAATTACTTAAAAATTCAAAGGATAATATCCAAACATATGTTTTCAATTTAATTTTTTGATCTTGTAAGGTCGAGCTCCGGCGCAGATATTTCAAAATCCGTAAATTAACTCTCGTTTCCAAATACAATTGACGATATCACCTATAATCAGGTAATGACTTTAGTGAAATTAGTTGCAGTAGTTTCTGTTTCCTATCAATGTTTTCCAAATATCACGCACCGCAAAAAGTTATACATATGAACGAAGGTCCAGTACTTAAATGTTCTTGTATGAGATCTTTCCTATTTTTCACTGTCTTAAGCACTGGTTTATGCGATTTAGGTTGCACAGATTCGACATAAACATATTTTAAAGAGAATATTAAAAATCGTTAACTTTCCGGTAACTTAAAAAAAGTGTAAATATTTTGGTTTTCTATTTTATGAATTGAATTCGCTTTGGTTTTATCAATCAAATTACTTTGACAATAGCCCACCAGAAGCAAAAACAAATTTCTTGTGGTTGTTGGTGTTGCCCTATCAACACCACCTTTAATGAATTCGCCTTGTATATTACAAAGACATTCCAATGAAAATTTTTACTATAAATCCTAAGTACGTTTGCTTTTTGTGCCAAACTTGGTATTCCGACCATTTGTTATTTTTATTTTTCTAAATTTCTCTAACATTATCACCGCAAAATAAATAATTTTTTTTTCATATATGTGAAGTATACCACCTTGAATGAATTAGCCTTGCTAACCACATTTTCAATATAAAATAAATTTTGACATATTTTCAAAGGTGAGCAAATGTAAAGGACAATTTTATTATTTGGGCATAGTAGCGCTGCGACCTAACAAGATCTAAGCACAATTTTATTCGGTCAATATTATTATTTTTTCTTAAATTTTTGTTTCTAAAGCTATTGGGCTATTTTTGCCATATTGTAATTAGTTTGCGCGCCAGCTGATAAGTTTGCTAAGGAAATCCAATTCGGTCGCTCTTATCTATCTCGTCCTATGTACACACACTTTATTTTCCACGTAACCAAGTAAGTAAAAAGCTAGAAAAAAACAAACGAAAATATATACTTTAGTTAGAACTCGATTGTGGTGGACTCATTTCGAAACTGCGAGTTCGTCCACTTGTTTATTATCGCCGCTTCCTACCAACTAACTAACAGTCATTCAACCGACCATTTAATTATTATGGCACTTCGCCTTATTGCGCTACTTTTTTTTTGCCGCCTCAGCTCCTCCTCACTTGGCTATTATAACTTTTACGACTTTATTCATTTTCACTGTTTCGCTTTCAAGCATCGGTCGTCCCTATCAAATGTTTATCCGTTGATACTTTACATTAGGGTCCGAAATGATGCACACTTTGATGGAATGTTACATTCAAAATTTGATTATTATTTATTTTTTCGTACTTAGCTGCCGTTAAGTGTCATTGCTCGCTCCCCCAACATTTAGTAACACGAGTATTTGTTCGCCACGACATAGCCGCAGCAATATCGGCAGCCAATGTGGCAGCGTTGCAAAGCCAACTCAACCGAACATCTTGTCGACTATTGCCAACTGGTGTTGGAGTAATCCTTAAGCGCCCAAGCTTCCTCCACTACCACTCACCAACGCCGCTTGCTTCGCTTATGCGCACAGAATGTCCAACGGGGACAACAATATTGGAATAAATTTATGAGAATGTTGATATTGGTGTTGACGCTTTTCAAATTTTTGTTGTAGACAATGACTGCGATTGCTGTTGTCGCTGTTGTTGTGGTATTTTTGTAGTCTTGCCGTTGACGGTACTTTTGTGGTCTAATTTAATTTGGCAAATTGCTCGGTGAACCGCAAAGTACTGAAGCTTCGCTACCAGAGCGCAACGTTTATCCGCTACTCTTTTCTCTATCGCCGGCATTGCATTCGGCGACCCAGCCGGCCAACACCGGTAGCTTCCTCACCCACACCAATTGAACACCGTCGACATCAGCGCGGTTGCCAGGAAATACGAAGAAGTGACAATATTCAATTTATGCGCTCGCATAAAGTGATTTTCCAACTTTCCACTGTACCAGATGAATGTGTCGAAAGTGGAAAGTTGAAAGTGAAAATTGTTGGCGCGTGCGGATCGTTCGATTCATAAAATTTAAAGTGCACATTCATAGAGCATGCAATGCGTGACTTCAATGGCGAAAATGACGGATTGTGTGCGAATTTGTGCTTTTAAGTTTCGAAATTATTAACTTTGCGTTGCGTGTTAATTTGCGAGTAAAATGCGAGTGGCGGCGGCGGTTGTTGGTCTTACTTATGACAGTTCGCTGACTTAAATTTAATTCACATTTGCATACAAACATTCATGCAAGCGTATTAAGACTTACACACACACACATACACACACACACACACACACACACACAAATTAATATACTCCAACTTACATATATTTATAGTAACTTAACTTTTTTTTTAATTTACGTTATTTTCCAATTTAGGTGCGATTCAATCTCTGACAATAAAAAGCTTTAAACTTTCTTGAATGTTTAATAAAAAAAAAGTCATCCAACATTTATTATAATATTATTTTTTTAATTCCTTTGTATAAATTTTATAGCGTATTAAATTTCCTTTTCACAAAGTGCTAGTTTAAAATGGCTCAAAATTATCCACAACTTTTGAAATTATTTTTTTCAGTGATAGTGCTGTTCATAAAAGAAGTTCGACCATGCCTTAGTTGGAAACAATTGCGGAATTTTTTTAGCAAACAAATTAACAAAAATCGATCAAAATTTGTTGTCAGTTCAAAATTTTTATTTATCACAATAAAATTGTATGCGATATAAAACAGCTTACTCGAAAAATATATTAAAATTTTTTAAAAATAATTTGTATACATCATACTCGCATATTTGAGAAAATGAATTTCCACACGTGGTGCGGCTATAATTTTGTGATGTAGTATATAAAAATTTACATACACACATATGTACTTACATACATGGTATATCCTTCGACTAAGGTTTTATTTTACCACTGCAAACTCTGCAAAGTACTTTACTTTGCTCCGCACGTCGTTCGTGGCTTGCGGGTGAGTTGTACAACAGCCATCACGCTTCCGACAACATACTCACTCATAGCCACACACATACACACATACTTCATATTACATTGTGAATTTCATCTTTGTTAAATACATTTGCCTCGCTTTATTTTATGCGAATTTAATAACAAAAATGTTTTCCCGTGGTTTCCACATTTCCATTGCTCTATACTTTTATTTTGCATTTCCACATTTTTTTTACCATCAGTTAGTTAACTTTGCTGTGACTACATTAACGTATTTTTTTTTTGCATAGATCTTCACTTTTAACAAACTTTCTCCCCAACTAACTTTGTTTGATGTTTATTTATTTGTGTTTATTTTTGTGTTCATGTTTGTAGTTAAATGCGTGTGGAAGGTGAAGCGAAAGTTTATATGCATTTGGAATTGGATATATGGCACTTTTTATGCACACAAAAATAAACAAACAAAAAAATGCATTCCATCTCGAAGTTTTAGTCGCTATACATTTGAAAATTTTATGGGGTTGGCTTTCTTAGAAAATGGGAAAAAATCATTAAAGCCGTATTTTCACACTTTTTAAGCAAATAAATAAAGCTTGAAATTGTTCATCAAAAATAGTTTAATTATTTTTTTTGGACATTTAAAGATTTTTTTTTGCATTTGCGACATGGGAAAGAATCATAAAAGCCGTATCTTCAGACTTTAAAAAAAAATAAAAAAAAATGTATTTTCGGAGCATTTTTATATTTTTTTTTGCGTTTGCGAAAGAGGAAAAAATCATAAAGACCGTATCTTCAGTCTTTAAAAAATAAAAAAAAAGCTGAAATTGTTCATCAAAAATAGTTAAATTTTTTTTCGGAGCATTTTTAGAGTTTTTTTTCATTTACGAAAAGTTTAAAAGAACTACAAAAAACCTTTGATTTTGGAAAAATTTTTTATGTGATGTTAATTTGTAGCCATTTGAAGAGTGCACTTTATTTAAAAGAAATTACACTTCCTAACACTAAAATTGAATTGAATGATCTACAAAGCGATGTTTTTTAAAACGTTGGTATAGTATGGAAATTGCGTATCTGACTTTGTTCAGAAATCGTGTTTTATGCATTTTCTGTTTGGCCGCTCTTAAATACACATTGCTTAAAGAAATTGTTATTCTGTGATCAAAAATAACGAAGTTGTAGTCAACTTAAGAAAAGCCCTAACTCATAACAAACATTTATTGAAAGAGAAGGCCCTAACTCACTAGAGTTCGTTTCTGTATTCGTTGTATGTTGTGTGTACAGTGTAATCGAACGAGCATGTTAATTATAATTATAAAACAACATCAGCCTTGAAATCCATCGGATAATCTCTCTTCCCAAAAAGTGCAACTTCCGGTAGGTAATTGAGCAGTAAAGTCCTCTCTCGATGGACAAAACCTACATTCCTTGAGTCTCTCATTATGCCTGTACGCGTCGTTATAAAGGACGGTATGTCGCAGTTGATTAAGAACTAGCAATCCCGCTGATAAGGCCATGTCGTTCGAATGTATGAAATAGCTCCAGCCGTGAAGGTTTTTGACGCGGTACCCGCTAGTGATGGCAGAGGAAAAAGAAGACCTATTCCTTGCAATTCCTAATTGAAACCAGTTAGCAAGAGTTATAGAAAGTTGGGGTGCTATGTGTTGGTCCTATGTGTCTTTATAATTTATGAAACTCCTCTTCTTTATTAAGGCAGAGAGGATTCTGCCGTCAATAGGCAGCCGTTAGGTTGCCGAAATGATTTGAGAAATAAAACGTCAGTATTTCACTGTCAGAATTATTCTGATTTTATTTGGTAAAACTTAAGTCTATTTATACTAAAATGTAACTGAAAATCATTTCCATAACTCCACCTCTTTTTCCAATGGTTTTGGTTTTCCGCTTTCCAATAATAGCGTAACCAATTAAAAGAGTGCATGCAGTTAGCTATGCATTATGTGTCACTGAAATATTCTGCTGTCGCAGCGATATTCTGCTGTCGCAGCGGTCAATGCGTTAAGCTATGTATTTGTTTACATTGCTGTATTGCACAGTCAGCGATTGTCATTTAATGTGGGTCACTACACCCTTACCCTTCAGAGGAAAAAATTTATTTCGTTCGCATAATGAAATAAATTTTTTTTTTTGTGTGTGGAGATATGCAAGTGTTTTACATGTTTATGATAATATTTTGCTTATTACTATGATTTTGTTATATTTGAACTAAAATTTATGCTTATTATTTAATTTTGTGTTCTTAATGTAGTTCTTTGTATTTTTTTAATATGTTGTTATGTAGTTCCGTATGTTTACCATTAATATCTAAAGTGGAGTTTACTCCTCTTTTGTTTACAATTTTATATGGGCCATGGTATGGGCTTTGATTTTTCTTTATATTTTCTACTTTTACATAAACTAAGTCTCCTATTTCAAAATTACTTATATTTACATTATTGTCATATTTTGTTTTTCTTTTACTTTTAACAATATATATTATATTTCTGGCATTTTTTATTGAAGTTTGGAGTCTCATTTTTAATTCATTGGCATAATTATCAATGTCGTAAATTTTGTTTTGTTTATTTATGTTGTCACTTGGTAGAGTTGGTAGTTTACCAAAAACTAATTCATACGGTGAATACAATGTGTCTACGTGAGGGGTGGTGTTGTATGAGATCCACTTGTCCCATTCATAGTCGTCGGCAAATGAAAGTAAATACTCGTTAAGCGTTATGTGGTTTTTCTCAAGTGCGCCTATTGTTTGATGGTGATATGGAGTGGAAAATAGTTGTCTTGTGTTGAGTAAATTACATACGTTACTCATTAGCTCGTTTACAAATTCTGTCCCGCTGTCTGATTTTAATGTTTTAATGAAACCGTACTTTAGAATGAGTTGTTCAACTAAAGTGGTTGCTATTGTTTTTGCGTCTTTACTTTCAATTGGGTGTGCTATTACAAATTTTGATAAGTCGCATTGCATTGTCAATATGTATCTGTAGCCATTAGATATGCGCAATGGGCCTACAGTGTCAATTGTTATGGTGTCAAAAGTTGTTGTTGGTGTGTCTGTCACTACAAGTGGTTCTTTTGTATGTCTAACTACTTTGTTTTGTGTGCATTTTTTGCAGTTGTTTATTAATTCTTTTACCATCTGTCTCATATTTTTCCAAATATATCTTTGTTTGAGTTTTAAAATAGTTTTTCGGATTCCTAAGTGACCTGCAATGTTAGAGCAGTGAAATTCATCTATCAATTTATATTTAAGTATCATACTTTCTACTTCTCTTGGAGCTCTATATATTAGTATTTTTATTGGCGCGCGTTTATTCATTTCTAATTCATTGTATTTCTTCTTGAATGCATTTATATCAATGTTTTTAAATATAAAATCTTTGTCACAAAGGGCTAGCTCCTTTATACGTGAACTTCTTAGTGAACCATGTAGTTTCTCCAACAATGAATCTAGATTCAAAGGGTCATCGCTACAGGTTACGTGTACTTCATTATCAATTATTTCAATTGTAGTACTACTTTCTTTTTCAATATAAAATTTCAATTTCTTCATTTTCTTTACGTCATTAAAAGATGTACATTCCCAAATATGAAGTTGATCAGGCTTCTTGAGAGCTGTATTTTCTTTAATAATGCGTGTACCGGTATTTATATTCTTTTGCGCTAATTCTTTTTCTTCAATATTCTTTAATTTTGCGGCCTTGCTCCTTGCTATAACGTTAATGCTTTTATTATCTTCTTTTTCATTTTTACTTGTTGGAATCATTGCTTTAAGTATGTCACTGTCTATCTTGATGCGTGATAATGCGTCTGCATTAGTGTTTATCTTGCCATGCTTGTATATAATTTCAAAGTCATATTCAGATAAATCTATTCTAATTCTTGTCATTTTTGATGATGGGTTTCTGTGCGAAAATAGTGATACTAGTGGTCTGTGGTCAGTGACTACGATGAATTTTCTGCCATAGAGATATGTCCTAAAGTAATTAATTCCCCAATGGATTGCTAATAATTCTTTTTCTATAATTGGTTTGTTAATATCGTGTTTTTGCAACGATTTACTTGCGTATGATATTGGTAAATCATGACCTATTTCTCCTTGTGATAAAATAGCTCCTAAAGCAAAGTCAGATGCGTCCGTTGTGAGAATAAAAGGTTTGTCAAAGTCTGGATATTGTAATATCGGAGGGCTAATTAGCTTCTGTTTTAAATTATTGAATGCTTCTTCGCATTCTTCTGACTAAATAAAAGGTTTTCCTTTTTTCAATAATGAATTTAAACATTTTACGATTTGAGCAAAATTTGGTATGAAACGTCTATAATAATTACAAAATGCTATAAATCTTCTTGTTTCATCTGGATTTGTTGGTTTTGGGTAATTGCGTTAATTGGCGTTATTGTTGTTTCTATTATTGTATCTGATGAACATAACATTTCTACTATTGTGTTGATTTCCTTGTTCTATTTCTAGAGCAAGTTCAACAGCAGTGTCAAAAGATTTAGGTAGTGCAGCAAATACTGTTTGTTTAATATGGTCATTTAGTCCGGTTTTAAATATTGTCAGACTGTATTGTTCATTGAGTTGAGTGATCAATGATTTTTGTTCAGTTGTTGAATTTGTTCCTAGCTGTCCTATTTGCAATACATTTAGTTCTGATATCAACTGTAATATTTTATTTTTGAAATTTGCTATGCTTAGATTTCTTTGGGTGAGATTGGCGAGTTGGTTTTGTATGTGGGGTATAGTTGTTGTGCATTTGTATTTATTAGTCAGTGTATTTTTTAGTTGCTCTAATGTTTGTGGTATTTGTATTGCAGTTACGTTTGTCTTCACCGTTTGACTCAGTTTCACGTAAACCACAAAATCTATTAGTGCTGTTTTGCCTGTTTCGGTTAGGCTGTTATAGATTATTTCAATAATTTTTAGAAATGATTCCAAATCTTTGTGATTTCCGGAAAAGCTCGGAATAGCTTTCATAGCTGTTTGTAAACTAAACTCAGACATTGTAATTATTTGTTGGCTGGACTCAATGTTAAAATTTTCAGTTGGGATTATTATTTGTGTGTTGATTGTATGTGGTATGTTTATATCTAAATTGTAACTAGCTAATATTTTAAGTAATTTGTCCCTATGTGACCAAAATACTCCTAGTCCAATTTCTTTATGTTCTTTGGTTAACCTAGTTATGTGAACATTTAGTATACTTCTAATGTTCTCTAGTGATGTTATTAATGTTCTTAAATGCTTATTTAGTGTTTCTTCTTTGACTTTTATTGTTTTATTTAAACATTTGTAGGATTTATTAGAATTTGCTTTATCTACCTCTATTTTTTCGACAATTTTTGACCAATGTTCCATAATTTTTTTTTTTTATACTTGGTCTTGTTTGATATTGTAGGTGATATTCTTTTTTAGCTTGTTTCTATATATTGAGTGTAGTTTAATGACAAAATCTGCAACTAATATTGTTGTTATTATAAGTAATAGCAATTCTACCATTGTTTGTTTATGATCTTCTTCAACTGTTACCTCATTTATTACATTTGCTTTTGGATCGCTTATTTTAGATTCTTGGCCGCCCATTTTGCTAACAATCTTATTTAGTAAAATTTAAATTTATTTTACTTTTTTTTTTTTTTATATAATTATATGATATTTAGTTTTTTTATTTGTTGCAAAGCGATATCGTCAACTGATTGCGTCGACTCGAGTTCGGACAGCGACAACCAATCGGTGGGCTTCAAACTACTCGACACTGTATTGTCCTTGTTCTTGCCATGTCTGGGCGATGCGCTGGCGACGGCCACAGGTAAAGCCACGAAATAGAAAATTTTCAGCGGATTCATGTTGATCGCGTTTGTAAGTCAGTATGCCATGAATACAATCTTATTATATTTGTGATTGGCATAAATGGTCTTAGTGGTTTGGCAGGATCGCCATGTGTTGGTCCTATGTGTCTTTATAATTTATGAAACTCCTCTTCTTTATTAAGGCAGAGAGGATTCTGCCGTTCAATAGGCAGCCGTTAGGTTGCCGAAATGATTTGAGAAATAAAACGTCAGTATTTCACTGTCAGAATTATTCTGATTTTATTTGGTAAAACTTAAGTCTATTTATACTAAAATGTAACTGAAAATCATTTCCATAACTCCACCTCTTTTTCCAATGGTTTTGGTTTTCCGCTTTCCAATAATAGCGTAACCAATTAAAAGAGTGCATGCAGTTAGCTATGCATTATGTGTCACTGAAATATTCTGCTGTCGCAGCGATATTCTGCTGTCGCAGCGATATTCTGCTGTCGCAGCGGTCAATGCGTTAAGCTATGTATTTGTTTACATTGCTGTATTGCACAGTCAGCGATTGTCATTTAATGTGGGTCACTACACTATGCTGACCTAGGAAAAAACCTAGGAGGCGGTTAATGCGCTTAGCTGAATTTCGTAAAGTTTTCCTTTATTTTTGCTATGCGTTCTACCAGACCCAAAGTCGAATGTATCAGCTGGTTTTTATACAAAGGTGGCTCTTCTCCAAATAAATTTTTATCAAATTTGCTGTAAATCAATGTAAAACGCTGCTGTCAGGCGATGCGATTTCCTAAAATGTGAATAAGAAAAAAAAATTTTATTTTTAATTTTTGCAAAGTATAAGCCATTGTTAATGAAACAATGGTGTTCTTGCAAAATAGTAGAAATTTGTTCTTGAAAATGGAACCTGTTTCAGTATCTCTAATGATATTTTCGTATATAAAGCATTTTTCAATTAAAACAAAATATTTTAGCAAAAAGACGCGTACGGCTTCTGAACAATCAAATTTTTTACGAAGTTCAAAGGCGGTCTTGTAATAGATGACGAAACTTATGTCAAACTCGACTGCAATCAATTTCCTGGGCAAAAGTCTTATGTTGGAAATTGGCGTGGGAATGTGGAAGCAAAATAGAAATATAAAAAAATTGATAAATACGGTCGAAAAGTTAGGATTTGGCAAGCAATATGCTCTTATGGCCTTAAAAGTCCCACTTTCGTAACGTCGACCACAATGACTTCTCCTATTTATATAAAAGAGTGTATTGAGAAAAGTTTACTGCTGTTTATTCGACATCACAGATCATCTGTAAAATTTTGTCCAGATTTGGTGAGCATACATTATTCTGCCATTGCCATGAAGTGGTATCAAAACTACAAGGTGGAAGTATATCGAAAATCCTTATTCCGCCTAATTGTCCACAGCTTCGCCCAGTAGAAAAATATTAGGCGATAGTTAAAAACAATTTGAGGAGAAGTGTTTGGATCATAAAAAAATATGACTCAATGTTGCCTTTGTGGAATAAATTTGCAGTTAAATTGACAAGAAAAACTGTTCAAAAGTTAATGTACTCTTTTAAGAAACATGCCCGTAGCTTCCTATATAATATGGATGTATAACTATTTGTTGTATCAAAATTAAAATCTTATAAATTCTCTTCTTAAACGGATAAATAAATTTTATATTCCCTTGTTTATCTTTTCAGTTATAACAATATTTGTGCCTACATATTTTAAGTGAACATTGCTTTATTACAACTTATAAAGAATAAAATTTAAAAAATATATTTAATATAATACCCTCAAGGCAACTCGGAAAAAGAGCCAGCAAATCTTTGCTTAAAGTAACCAAATCACTTTTGCTTAAAATTTGCAGCGTTTTTCCTATTTTGCCGAGTTGATTACATACAAATATTCTTAATTATTCTTTCTACTTCCTCTTGATCTTCGCATAGTCCTTTCGATTCTTTTTTCAAGGAATTTTCTTATATTTGTATATGCCAACATATGCAAATAAATATCATACTGTTTTATGATTTATTTTCTTGCCATTTCACGACACGCCGTCCCTGAGTTGCTCATATATGCACATACATATATTTACATATGCATCTGTATGCATTTGTCTATGTGCGTACACATATGTGTGTGTGTGTGTAAATGGTTTTTTTTTTTTTAATTTCATAAATAAAACCTTAAAGCAAACAAAAGCCGGATAAACCGGAAAAAGCAATAACGAAAAACATCAACAATGAAGAAACAAACAAATTCGTTTAATCCTTTTGTTTTCTTAGCTGCCACAATTTTTCATATTTTGTCCTCTACCACCAGCAGGCAAGCGCACCGACAAGCGGCAAAATGAATAAAACAATATGGAAAAAAAGCTAGAAAAAAAAAAACGAAAAAAGAAAATTAAGAAACGGAAAAGAGTGATGTCAGCGAAACGCCTTTAAAGCGTTACTAGGCTGGGTGTAAGAACGCATGCTATACAGGGTGTGTATTTTAGTATAAATTACCGACTATTTAAATAATTTTTAATAAAGCAATACAAAACTTAAATAATATTAATAAACAAGTTGCTTCAGCTAGTCTCTACACGACGACCATTTTGTCTAGCACGTCAAAAATGTTTGTTTAGCGATCGCCGAGCTTACCACTCTTTTGGAGTTTAATCCACCACAAATCACTGGTAGTAGGTGTCAGCAAATTCATCAAGCTTAGTTAAAGTTATCATTAAAGTAGAAGCAGAGGTTTCGTTAAACATGCAATCTGAAGATCAGCTCAAAATTATCGCCTTATCAAGGTTATAAATTCAACTGTAGAGTGGCATCTCTTTGATATAAGTTCAAATCTCGCGCCTTTTTGTGATTCAGACATTATAAGTTGAGGCGCAAAGGCATCTTTAAAGAATGGAAATTCAGAAAAATTCATATAAATCAGGAAAAACTTTTATTTTTCTGAAAATTTCCAGTTTAGATGTTGAATTACTTATCGATATCCTTGTTTTATTTCGTAACCGAGCAAGTAACTGTAAGACATTTTTAATTATTTCTTTTACTATTTTCGGTTTCGTTAACGATATTTCTATTTTTATCCGTTATCGAAAGTGTCACTATTATCGATAGCAAAGTTATCGCAATTTTTATAGAGCATTCGATATATTTTCAACTGTCGTTTTAGTATCGGGTTTGCGTTCGTCAACGCAAACAAGACTGCTGCCGTTAACAATGGCAAGCGTTAGTGTCGCTATTATCCTCGACAGTGTTAATATTAATACTACTTTTACTGTTTTCAATATCAACCATAAAACTAAATGTACCGGTTTTGCTAGGCACAGAGTAAAATATCCTTAACGGCAAAGTTAAACTTGTTGAAAATGGTATTGGTTTCTTTATTGTTATCGACGCCGCTTTGATTTCCGTTATCAATAATAAAATGCTAATATATATTTATCAACTTTTATTGCTATTGCTATTGCTACCGATATGTTTCATATAAAATTATCGAAATATACTGTTATCGATAAAAATATCGATTTTATCTATTTTCACCTTCCGAATCCTAAAACCTCGGGCTTATCACTGAAACCTATTTTAAAAACGGCACACCCATTTCGGTGTCCATGAACGCCGTTGCGGAATTGGCATGCAAAATTACATATGTATGTATGTATGTGCGTGTTTGTGTGTGTGTGTGGGAGTATATGATGCTTTGTTTGTTTAATGAAAAACATTAAAACCGGATGTGAGCTCTGACTTCCGCTGTTTTCCTTGCGCCATTTTCACATACACGCAAACATGCGAACGTTTCACGACGAGCGGCATACGCCCATTTGAACGTCGCATCGCAGCACGCCACGCTAACGTATTCATGTTTGCGAATTGATGTGGAAGTGTGTGTAAATGTATGCAGAAAGCAACAGCAACGCCACGTCTCCTGGCCTCGTTTCATAAATATACGCTGGCACTTCTTGCCCGCGCCTCCACCTCCGACGCCGCCACTATCATACACTCATTCATTCATTCATTCATTCAGATGCTCTTCGCTGTATTGTTTATGCCGTTCTTAGTTTCGTATGCCATTTATTTGATGCTATTATACAACTGTGGATGTAAACACACACACACACACACACACACTCACAAATACATACATACAAGCATGTGGATTTATGTACGAATTCGCATGCGCTTTTGCCTTAGCTGCCACTCTATTTTCCTTTTCGACCAGTGCAATTTAATTCTTTTGTAGTTGGGATTAAAGTGCAGCGCTCAACATGTAATACATCATAAATCACTTAGAAATTCATACAGCCACATGCAAGCAAATATACATACATACATACATACATACACATTTTCGCAGGTTTGTAGTTTCACGATCACAAGCATATACAAATACATATACAAAAAATAAAATATTTCGAGATATAAAAAAACAACATTTGAAACTAAAAAAAAAAACTTTACAAAGTGCAATGCATCAAACTCAGTTCTTACTTAGAGTACATTTCGAGCTTAATTATACTCTACTATGAATCCATTTGTGCTGACAACCACATATGTAGACACATGTGTGTTTTTATGCACCAGCAAAATCTCCAAAACCTTTTTTTTTTTTTGTGTGCGTCCAACCACTAAGTAGTTTTCAAAAGCCTTCAAATAGCAGCGCACAGAAAAAATCTATATTGAAAAGGTTTCAAATATTCAATCTGCTTACAATATCCCAAACTATCATTGCAGATATTCTAATATGATTTTCCACAAAGCTGATAAAGCTCAAACATGCATGCACGCTATCCTTGGCGCGAAAAATTTTTCATAGAAATAGAAAAGTGACGAAACTGCAAACCTGAATTTTTACATGGCGAGCTAGCACATTTTAATCACTCGCATCATATGTATTTTTTTTTTGTTTATTTATAAAGCAAGTTTTTTGTAAAAAAAAAATATAAATTTTTTTGAATTAAGAAATTGCAATTTGTGTTCAACTTCTTGCTTTTTGTCGTTTTGTATGCGACGAAAATATTCCAGATGTAGAAGGTTCAAAAATATTCGACGAACTTTCTATTGTTGTAGCCATTAACGGGATTGCTGTGGCATAAAAAAGCATTTTCAAATTTAAAGTTTTGTTTTAATTTTGTTAGTCTAAGATTTCTTTATTTCCTAAACTTATACTTTTCCAATGCGTAATTGTTATTAGTTTGATTACCATTTCTGAAATCGCTATCGTTTGTTTTCAGTTTTCGTATAGCGCATACTTATCGTTATCATTGTCTTTTTCAATATTTCACTTCACTTCAGATGCGTTTTATTAATATTACTAATATTACAATTGGCATAAATAAGTTCATATTAAAATCGATAATAACTACATAAATCTTCTATTTGTTATAGAAACTTTCTCGTTATTTGTATCGACGGTGTTACCATAATCGGGACTACTCTTGATATCAATACCTGTTCGAGTAAAATCTTCTAAAGGTTTTATTTAAAAATTTTAAAAATTTATTTTTATAAAATAATAAAAATAGCGTTAACGGTAACGAATAAATTACCGATAACCATAGTGACGACGATTTTTATAAACGCAATAAAAAGTATTGATTTATTTAGAAACATGTGACGTTAACGTTAATAGATATACTTAGTTACTGAAATAAATAGAGGTAACAATAAAGCGATAAACACAGATATTAGCAGATGAGCACATAAATTCACGATATCGTTAACTAAATATACAAATTTAGCGATGATAATGCAGCTAAAAAAGCACTACAACCCAAAAAGCTCGGTGATACGCGATTTCAGTTTTAGAATATTGATAAACTTAAATATTAGAAATACATCATTTCATATGTAATTACTTACTTATGTACGTATATGTGTATAAGCGGTTATCTCTATTTATAAGATGAACAACGTTAGTACTTCAAATAAGTTTTATCGGAATGCCATTTGTCTAGGCGTATGAGTGACTTGTTGACATGCAATAAAAAAGTTAATATTTTCAATCAAAAACATATTCACCATTATTGTCAGTTTCTTCGGAAAAAAAAATTTACTAGGAATTTTTTAATTCATTCGGAAAGAATACGCCTTTTGCGAGTTTCGCCCGAAATAAATTTCTCTTAGAAAACCTCAAACAACTGGGATATTTCTATATTTGAGTGTAAAATTATGAAATAATTCGTCGAAATGAAATATTAATTTTACAAAATCTGTCATTTTTACATTTCATTGAAATATTACAGCTTCAATAAGGAAACGTTCAAGTATTTATAAGATGTGCTAACCACTTCAATAACGTCAGCACTAAAATTTACTATTCCGCCAGTTGGGAAGGCTTGGCGTTTGTCTGCAATTTTTCACGGAAGACGGATATCAAAAAGTTGTTCGCAAATATTTAAAAATTGTCGTTGTCCCTTTCTTAGGGCCTATCTGAAGTTCTCGAAATTTTGGAATCCATATTATTCCCGTAGTGGGTAAAATGGCCAACACTGGAGGATATACGGCTTTTGTTCACTCTAAACCTATATTTGATAAGACAGTTCATTTCTGCGAACATTTAAGTAACAAATTATTAACCTTTTCCCGTTCGAAATCATCTTTCATTGCAGGCTCCGAGTTGTTTAGCTCCAATTTCAGCTGTTTCCAAAAATCAGCTATATTTTTCTTGTTTTCTTTGACAAATACTTTTGCACTATCCGTATTTTCTATTTATTAGAATCTCTTTTTTGAACTTTTTTAATTGTTTTGTTCTTGGAATTAGCGATTATATGAACAAAATTTTAATTTGATTACTTACACTTCGAATCCACGGTGATTTTTGACAATTCTTTTGCCGCATATATTTTTATATTGGGGAAAAACGCAACACCTCTCCAAAAAAAAATCCTTACAAGTCAACCGTAATTTTTAGTGTTTTAAAACTTGCACTTTATTTAGCAGCATTGAATGGGCTACAAAACTGCATACTCATGAAAATTCAAAATTTTTTTTTAAATAATTTGCATTTTAAATGAAAATTTATTAAATAATAATTTCAAATCTTGTAGAAAAGTTTAAACTTGGGTTTACATGTGACTTGTTTGAAAATTCTCTGTGTTTTAATTAAAAAATAAATTTGTTGTTCAAATATGTCAGTATGAGGGTGTGCTAAAGTTTTGTCGAGGACGTATGACCATCAGCCCGGAAGCAATTGGCAAATTTTAATTAAAGCATTTAAGGAGTTTTGCAAACTTTATCAGAAAAGAAGGAAATGGTTCAATAAATATTTTAATTTATTATATTAAATTTTGAAACGGCTTATTAATTTCAAAGAGTGTCACTTTTCGCTCAAATTTAAGTGACATAAGCATTTTGAATACGGGTAAAAAATGTTGCTGCCATTATGTGGCTAGCATGTTGCCCAATGTTTTCATGCCGTGAACCGAGTACAGCTTTGCCGTGAAATAAAAATGAAATTTCACGTATATGAAATTTGTATGGATTTTGGCAGCGTGAAACGCGAGCTTGGTAGTATGCTTAAAATAAAAGATGTAAATAATTAACTAAAAATTGAAGAAACCACGAAAATATTAAGCACGACTGACTTTACCTTGATAGATTTGCAATCGGCTAGTTATCAGTTGAAATCTACTCTTTAATAGTTAACTTTTAACAATCACAGCAAATAAGCAGCAAGTTTAAATTAAATCACCAACTGACCAGTAAAGAGCACGCTAAAAAGTTCATGGCCATAATAATTGCATTATCCTGACATTCAAATTGTATTTCAATGTGACTACAATTGAATATCATTGCAATGAAATAATCACATAGAGTTGCTATTAAATGCTGCAAGGCATGCAATAAACTTTTATGCTGCTTCTTTCTGATTATTTCATTCGCAAAAGTCTGCGCTCTATTTATTGAATGAATGTCAGCTTACAAACGAATAAGGCACATTGAAATTATTGAAGAATGTAATTTGTAAATCTGTGAAACATGTGTCGCGTTGTCGTGGTACCAAAAGGGCCTTCTTACTTTTTAATATCTTTACATTTTTCTGCCATTTGCGCCGTTTTCTTTTTTTTCATATTTAAAACACTGCTCAACTTTTTCGATCCATTATCAACATTTTGCTTGCTTTTTTTTCAGTTCATTTGCGCTTTCAGTTTCGTCGTTTAAAAAAAAAGTTAAAATTGCTGCGATCGATTTTCTTCATTTTTTTAACTTTCTTTTGCGCAACTTTGACGATAACAGTCCATTCGCTCGCATACACACCCATACATACACATAAATTAAACCCAAGGCACGCCTGCAATATTAGCAACTATGGCGATGACATAAACCGCTGCAAACAAATTAAAGTGTGCTTTCGACATCAGCTGTGCATCAAAGAAGTAATTCTATTCGCGAGCTTTGCGAAAGTAGAGAGGGAGTGGAAAATTTGGGATTATATTTTGTAGCTCTGCATAGATTTTTTAAATATTGATTGGGTTAATCTTTTTGAAAAAAAAAAACAAGTTGCATGTTTACGAGTACATGAGAATATACTTATTAAGAGTAGCAGTTAAGTATTGTTGCGTTGTAAATGCATTCCCCATATTTCTACATTAAAACATCACATATTTTTGATGTTATTTTTATTCAGATATACACACATTTATAACCAACAATGAATTTTTCTAATGTCAATTTCTGAAGTACAATCTTAAATTAAAAATATTTTTTTTAATTTCTTTGGTCTGTTTTTTAAACAAATTGTTTTACCTTAAAAAAATTTGGCAGGACCTACAATTTGAACTGACCCTGATCGGCAGAAGAGAAGCTTTATGAACTCAAATAGAGTTATTAGTTATTAAAAACAAATTTCAATCTTACATGATATAAATGCAAAAGTAGAAACAGTGTTCGTTGAATCCGCAAACTCTACCGATGAAAGGTTAGAGCTTTTTCATGAAATTGGAATTTATTATGTCTTGTAGAACTCTTAATCAAATATTTTAATTGTGTCATGTTGAAGGTTGCTTAATGTATTTTTTAGACACTTGTATATAGTACAAGTCTTTCCATAATAACAATCAGGGAGGTAAATATTTTTAAGTGTTGAAAAACTTTTAAAAGGGAAACTTATATTATTAGTCTGGTAAAAAGAATTATGAGGTAGAAAGTATTAATAACTTCAAATACACGGGACTCATAAAAGAAAATATCCGAGATAAGTTAGCTAAATTTGGTGCGGCTTGGTCATAGGCTATGACCGAGCTTGCTCAAATTAGTCTCAAACAGCGAAAACTGCCAAAAGTCTCAAACGAAGAGTAAATATTTACACTACCTTCTTGTAAAAAACTCTATATCGAAATCCCTGAATTTAACTAAAGGTCTTCCACAAGGATCAATTCTTGGTCCATTATTATTTGTATTATATGTCAATGACCATCAAAATATTCTAAAAAACTGTGATATTCATCTAAATACATATTCGTTGTCCTTTGAATTCTATCAATGCTTGTATTGAAAACTTAAACATTGCCTGTGACAATCGCCACGCCTGAATCCCAATAAGTTCCAATGAATTGCTATATGTAAGAAAAAAATTAACCTGGTTCATTGCAATTAAGTCAAATTGAACAAATCCGTGATCAAATTTGTGAACACTGCTTAGAATCTGAGTTTAGTTTTTAATGGAACGTTGACATGAAACAACCACATTATTAGTGCAATCGATACATTTTATAGATATTTGCGATCTTTATGTAGTTTTTATTACTATATTAATGTAGAGAGCTGTGAGTTCTGCGCTAGCTTTAATAGTGCTTAATATCTGAAAGTCATTTTTAAATTTTCTCAAAATTTACTCAAAAAATGTGGTTGTATTATAGGAACAATATTTTTTGATTTTTCATGTACAATCTCTATTTTAAAATTAAATGCCAAAGTACGAGCTATGAGAAGCTATTGATCGTAACACTTAAAAGTTTCTATATTCTCACAATTTAACCTAATTTTCTGAAAATAAATAGCAATATGTATTGTATTTTATCCAATGCCTTATACTCGTAAACCGAGTAGTTATTATTTTCAAATATGGTTACTACCAAGTAGTTAATAATTTTAATTAAATTTTTTGTCCATTGCTAAAAAACTCGTTACTGTTGCAAAACGTAGCAGTGAAACTTTTTCTTAAATGCTAATTGTTTAATTAGTTGATTTTCATATTCATTAAAAGCGTACAAAAAAGTGCAACCTTTTCCATTAAGTGCGTTGCAGTCAAGCAAATACAGACTTTTGCAGCACACAGAGGCGATTGTTTGTTGACTTAGGAAAAAATGCAAAAGTTTTCTGTCGTGCAGAAATTTTTATTTAAAATTTTTTTGTTTGATTTTGAAATTTTAGTTTTCGTTTGGTTTGCAATTTTTTAATTTTTGTTTTTCGTCTTGTTTGCACGTTTCGCTGCATCTTATTGACAGGTTTTATCGATTTCGATTGAAGTTGCGCACAATTGTGCGTGTTCGTCAAAATTGTGGCAAAAAAAGTGATGATATTTTTTAAATGGCAACAACATTTTTTTTCGTTATTTTTATACTAGATATTGTCTCTTATAAAATTTTAAAATTCATTAGATGCTTAGGTTTTGAATACAGCTCTCAAGAAGTATCACAAGAAAAAATGTTCTCTATAAATTTTCTTAAAGAAATAAATGTGGGTGCAATTTTTTTCAAGATCATTAGTCTGATTTGAGATATTTTTATAGAAGAAAATTTATTTTTATTTTCTTTTAAATTATAAATCAAGCGTCATACATATATGAGTACATACGTATATTGGAAAGTTGCGCAGTAAAGTTTCTAACAATGTTACTCATACGCCGTAGTGGGCTTTGTAAAAACGTACATAAAACGTTTGAGTGACCAAAAATAACAGTTACTGAAAAATTAAATTTTTTTATTGTTTATGTTATTAATCAAATATAACAACTATTTTAGAGTAATAATAAAAAAATTCACTATTTTTGAAATTTTTTGATGAACCTAAAATATCAGTTTTTGTGATTTTTTGTATTATATTGTTTATGTTATCTGTTGATTTTAATAAAAGTCATCTATAAAAGTTAGTCACGCCTTTTACTTTCAAACTGAACTAATACAAATCAATGACCGGTTTTATTTCTTAAGTTGTTCTGAGTTTTTTGTCCTACACACCTTTTTTTCTACGTTTTAAGAATATAATTTATCATAAAATTTTAAGGAAAAATATGATAAAGTCACTGCATACTAACATTATAATTTTCATTCTTAAATCACTCTTTAATTAAAATGATATAAACCCAAGTTAAAATCGTTATAGAAAAAGTTAGCAAATTAAAAAAAAAAAAAAATTTTTTTAATTTTTACTATTGTTATTGGTATGCAGTTTTATCGCGCATTAAATTTCAATTTGAAGAAATTAGTAATTTTGAGTAGAATTGACCTGCCTTAAAAATGGACAAAGAAAAAAATTGTCTGCGAAAAAATTTCACAGTTTTTATATACATTTTTTTTTGTTATGTACAAAATAAATAAAAAATGTATTAAAAACTTTGAAGAAATAATTTTTTTATTTTTTCGTTTTCTATGAAATGAAAAAAAAAATTCATAATATGCGCAGCCTTCTAAGACATTAACACACTTTATATTTTTTTAACATTTTCTACCAAAAACCCACTTTGCGCCACAGTAGCCAACGTTCTGGCCCAATTGACTTTGGCCATAACTTCGACAGCAAGTTGATTCCGTTGCCGATGCGCTTGAATGCGCACAAAATGAAATTCTTGACGCGTCTCGATTTCTTTCATTTGCCTCGACATCATTTACATTTAAATTGAAAGAAAAATAAGAAGAAGTATGCGAAAAGCTAAAGTGGAAAACAGGCAGCACAAACACAAAGCCACGCCAACAATAACAGCCACAAGAAAGAAAAATATTGTACCACAACCAGTGCAAGCAGCATACATACATACATATATGCCTAGGAATTTGTATGTATGTAAAAATTGAATAGTAGCAAAAAATCCACAAAAATAATAATTTGTATGTACCAGTAACGCCAACAACATCCAACGAATCGTTGTGCCAGCATTTTTGCCACTTGCACGCACATTTATGTCTTGAAACTTTAGCATTTATTCGCACTGGCGTTAGCGAATCGAAACGCTGTGCTGTGCATGTCACGGCCAATATCGATGGAAAATCAAAGAGTTAGGCAGGCAATTGTCAGGGAATAGGGGACGAAATTATTTAATAACAAGAGCCAGAGTAAGAGTTGATGTGTGTACATACGTTTTTGTACTTAAGAACTTCCTGCTGTTATGCTGTGAGATGGATATTTTATGATTTGTATCTTCATATGCCCACACAAATATGGATGTGTGTAAACACATAAAAGTTAATTGTTATTATTTTTTTGCCTAGGCGCGAATTTTAGGTTTATTCAGATAATATATGTCAATAATTTGTTTCAATAAAATTTCAGTTAAATGCCACAGATGCTTACATTCAAACAATTAATTCGGTTTTTATTTATAGTTGAGGTTTGCAACTACATTTAGTAAAACTTGTTGCATACATTTAAGCGCAAAAGCAACGAAAACTCAATTCCGTGCTTTAAACATAGCTTTTAATTCGAAATTGCACATTTATTTGAACATCACATTCAAATAAATACAAAAAGTACGTATAATGCGCCAGCTTATATCGTCGACGTCTCATCATTATATCATAAAATGTGTATTCTCTCTCATCCCGTACTGCTCCAATCGCCATTTCAGTACGCCATAACAATGAATCATTTAATTTTATTGGCCACTCATGTAGGTAATTGTTTCTCTAATGTTGATTATGAATTGTTGCCCGTAGGGTTTCTTCGTTTCACAAACATACAAACCAACAAACCAGCGAACATAAATTAATATTTGACTTGCCAACAAATCCCCGCCCATTTTCATCAAGTCATATTTCAGTGTATTTTTTGTTTTTCCTCTCTCAACTTTTTGATTTTGTTGTGTGAAAATTATGACTCAGCCAGAGCAAGCAGTGATCAGCATCATAATTGAAAAAATTGAACAAAATATTTTTTCGCAAAGGTTCAAAGCTCACAAATATGTTTTAAGTATGTGTTTAATACACGTATTATAGAAGCATACCCTGTAGGGAAAAGCTAGTTTGAAATTTATTTATTGTTATTTCAAATTTTCTTTAAATTTTCTGTATTTTTACAATATGTGATGAAAGGAAATATTAAAGTAGATCAAGAGATTAATATTTTCATCGCGTAACTACTCTCGATGCTTGAAGAGTGGCGTCTTGGACATAGAAGGCAACGATCATATATAATATATTCATCAATCAGAGAAGAATACGTACAAGTTGGTCAGAGATCTTTTTTAAAATTCATGATTGTAGATTTCCAAAGGGAACTTTGAGGTTTAAATTTGAGCATATTTTTTTATTAGAAGCACCGGAGCTGTAGAGGGGTGACATTTCTATCCACATGGAGGCCAATTTGTGTTTTTTATTTAAAAAAATATATAAACAATGCAGTGTTTGCCAAGTTGGTAATGGACAACCAACGGTTTCGGTATTTTACGATATGCGGAAGTTATTGCGCCACGTAGGCTTTCAAATTACTACCGCAGATCTATCAGTCAATGAAATTTCAGAGTTTATTCTTCTTTTTATAGAATTTAAAAGGATCGATTTCATATATAAAAGCTTGTGCAAGTTTGGAAATGTGTACGCTAAAATTCGACTTATTTTTAAACACATTTATATCTAAAATGTTTATTGTTTCTTTTTATTTTAAAAAGGTGTGCTAACTTCATTGACTTCTAAAATTTTGCATAGAAATATGTTAATTTCGTCCTTCATCATTAAGTGCCACTGTGAAATAAATAAAGTGTTCTATGTCATATTATATAAAATTAAAATTAATTTCGCGTGGGTAAATTTAGAAGTTTTATGTCTAACATACGCCTAAGTTCATTATAATTGGGATAGATTTAGTAATATAACTTGGTTTTTCGGGCCATACTGGTTAACAGATTTGTATAGTTTTTTAAGTTTTCAACAACGAAATGCAAACTATTTAATTTGTGTGTATTTTGTTGTTCTAAAAGGAAATATTTATAATTAGTTTTTTAATAAAATAAGAATAAAATAATTGTTTATTTTTAATGCAAATTCCGCGAATTTGAGATCCAAAGTAATTATATTTGAAAATAATATCATCCTTCAACACAATATAAAAATAGTATTTATTTTAAAATTTAATGCATACTAAATGCTTCTTAATTGTTTATGTGTTCAAGTAAATATCAGCATCTGGAATTTTTTCTTAGCAAAAATAGGTGTGATTACCAATTTTTCTCTCTTTTATTTCATTTATTTAACATTTGCTGTGGGGAGAATACGCGAGTCAATGGTTCGTGTTTTAATAGAGAACCTGTTTCGTTGATCTTTTGTAAAAAAAAGTAAAGTTTATTAACCGTATATATTTGTACAATCACATAGAGTGAGAACACGAGTATGTAAGTTAATTTTTCATATTTATAAATTTTTAATTAAACACTTAGCTTTTGAAAAGTACATGTTAAACTAACTGAAATTTTACATTGAACTTTGACAATCTTATGAAAAGAAAAAACGCAACAATACCGCCAAGCGATATCCAGTGATGCATGAACAGGAAATGCTTAAATTATTTCTTTACCCATTGTTTAAAGAATATCAGTACTGCATCATCAACTTTTAATATATCCCCATATTTATTATTTTCTAATTTTCATTGCATATCATTAAGGGGGTATTCTGGTGTAGAGCTATGAATTTCTGGTAATTTTTAAAGTGTCGTAAAAGAAAGGCAATCAATATTTTTATGATCGATTTTTTATTCGCTACAGCAATCTGGAAAAAAAGATTATGTGTGGAACTACGGAAGAGTTGGAAAACAAATTTTTCACAAAATGGCGACTGCCTGCAAAAAAAAAAATTTTTTTAGACCACTTTTTTTGACTTTTCGATTTTTTTATGAATAGTAAAAATTGAATTTTGGGAATGGGCAAAGTTGCAGATGTAGAGAAGTCCACAAAGAAGACTCTCCAAAAATTTTAGGTAAATCGGTCAAGTAGAACCTGAGAAATCGTGGGTATCGTTGCGAAAAAGACAGTTTCGAGAAAAACGCGTTTAAAGTTTCACGTCAAGTATTAGTTAGCAAAATATCAAAATAATTTGAATTTTGAATATTCCTCTTGTAGACATTTTCTTAAATAGTTAAACTTTGAAAATATAAAAAAAAAAAATTTTTTATTGCTAGACCAGAATACCAACTTAAGCCTAGAATACAGCTCTCAAGAAAAGTACTATTCATAATTTCCGTTGCGTGAAAAAGTAACTTGTCGTTGCTGTAAATGTTTTTGAAGAAATTTATATACGAGCATTTTGATCTTGTGAGCTTTACACTAATTTTAGAAATTCTTTATAGAAGAAAATTCTTTTTTTCATTTCTTGAGTGTCATTTTATATGAATTTTTGAATTTTATTATTGCCTAGTTCAAAAAAACTAAAAAACGTGGTATTTAAATCCACAGTTTGCTTCTTTCATAATTTTTCAATATAATGAATGACTTTTAGACTAGTTTTAACCAGAAAAAAGTTTGAATTTCGCCAACTGTTTTTTTTTTTTTTACATTAACAAAACTCTTTCCACCATCAAACAAATTGGCATAAATAACAATCGCATAGCAACATCTTTGCATCCTTTTACATACACATTACCTACACACTAGCAGAAGCCTGCTTTTTATGCTCCCAAACGCACCTTACCCACTCACACCATCACATACACTCGTACAAACAAACATAGATTAGTGTGGACTTTCGTAGGGATATTGGGTGCGTACATAATAAATGATATCCTTAAGGATACGTACATGTAATGGAAAAAAATCTTATGCGATTATGGGTAAAACGTGATGATCAACGTGACATTGAAAAGTAATAAATTTCGGACGCTGGTAGTCATTGATTACTTTTTTGTTGTTGTTATTATTGTTGCTATGCTTCATACGTACGTATGTATGTATATACAATGTTGTTGTTATGTTTGACTTATTGACTGTGCGTGTCTTTTACAGTCGGAGACTTTATTATACAAACGTGTTTTCTACAACATATTTACAAACAAACTCGTACATATCGCACATACAATGTACATACAATGTAATGTATGACGTGTGTTATTTATTTACGCTTATGTATAAAGAAAGTTTTGCGCATTTATTTGTTACTGAAAATGGCCATTTTTTTTGTTGACTCACTTATTTACCTATTTGTACGATTGCGTATGTATGTGTGTGGGTGTGTGTTGGCAAATATAGATTTTGTATAAATTTAATAAAAATACGTGGATTGCGGTTACTTATTTGTCATGAATAAGCAAATAGGAATGTAGAAACTCCAGTTGCATTGTCGCAGTTGATTTATTTTACAAAAGTTAAATGAACTTTTATGTTTCATCTCAAGTAAATATTAATATTAATGGAATTTGAAATTTCTTCAGCAAACAAATGATGTTTTGAAACAAAAGAGTAATCTTTAATAAACAGCAGTACAATGTGTTGTCATAGAAATTATTTCTTTAAATATCTGACTCACTCGCAGCGCATTTGTGCCAATGGTAAGTGGTCGGGAAGTAAATGTAAATTAACTAGTTGTTTTAAAATGTAACCTAAATTATGCTGAAGTTCAGGCCTAAAGACTTGCTTAACAAAAAATGTGTTTTTGGCGATGTAGATTTAAGATCTATTCGAATAAGTTCAAAGGGAGGTGCATAGGTAAACGTCCTTTTCTGAATACCCTTAAAGGGTAAACTTGACCCTTTATGCCTTCTGAAAGAACCAGATTCTCGTGTCAAGCAATCTTACGAAACTTTCGATCCTGATAATGATGGGCACTTGTACATGTGCAGAACAGTAAAAATATTAGATGGTTTATCCCTGTTGCATTCCATAATCTGCACACATAATTCGCCAACTAAAATTCCCTTCTGTTAAGAAGCGGAGGGCCCACCAACCTCTTTCAACTCGCAACCACTTATTTTAGAGCCGAGAGAGTGGTCTTATAATTTTTGCTCGTTCTTCAACGTACCATCTGTGTTATTTATTGCAGTTATCTCAGCTTGAAACCATTTCAGAGATCCGAAAGCCGAATTTTAAACTGACTAAGAGTACCGCGTTGAGCAATGCATCCGCTTTCCAACGGTTACAATATATAAAAAAAATCGTACTCATTATAAAATACAGTATTAATTTATCCCTTTCCTCCACGTTCACTTGCCAGGAGTGCTTCCGGTTTTAAATCGTAGTCTAAGGCCGAAATACTTAACCCTACTTGACTTGAAAGGCTTGCCATATGTTTCCTAGTAAAAAGGAATAATATTGTTTTGATAAGGTCGAAAAATATATTTAAGAGCACAGCTTTCATTCATTCAAGTGCAGGTTTTTTCGCTATAAGAACAAAGAGGGTTACAACAACTTAACTATGATACCACCGCGTTCGGAGTGATTTTGGCTGATATCTACTTACAGATATGACCCCTAGCAAGGCAGCGAGCGCAAAAACGAATTAGCCAGTTGCACGATTCCTCGGCACACTTTTGAGCTGACCGTCAGGACCCGGGCCTTCAAGATTGTAAAAATTGGTGGTAGAAAGCAGACAAAAAAATAAGAACACTAACAAAAATTATATTGAAATTTAAATAAAAAGTCTTAAAATAGTTTTAAACAAAGGAAAAAGTAATCGGTCATCCCATATTAAATTTTGATTCAAGGCGATCACACTTTAAAGTTGCGCCATCTCGCTGTAATTTTTTGATTTTTCTTGAATTGTTGTCCCTTCTCCTCCTTTCAAATTACAACCGCTTTTTTTAAAAATCGCCTAGACTAGCGATATGTAGCCGTAAGTTATGTTATTGCAAGGTGAATATTTATCTGTGACTTATAAATGGTCAAGTGGTCAAGGCTGCTTACAATTGTGGATTTATTAAATTAGAAGCGCGCCACGAATTTCAGTTTTATTATAAGATGGATCCAAGATATTGTGCTTACAAATCACTGCAGCCTTTTCATTATAAGTTCGGTGGAATTTCTCAATCACTCGTTTCCTAACTTTGTCTTTTCTCCTTCCTAATTGAAAGACATTTGTAATCAGTCATCGATTACCAAACGGAGTCTAAAAAGCTGTCTGTTCTAGAGCCAAATTACAACTGAAATACATTTTTGTTTTTATTCAAACCATATGCGGCATTGAATGCTGTATGCCTGGGGGTCAAGCTAAATAGGTATAAAATATTTAACAATTTAACAAAGTTTCTTCAAAATTTCTAGCTTTAAAAAACTTTTCAAACCATTTAGTTTCAGTGAAATAAAGTTCAAACTTCAAGCGGGCAAAATTTGATTTTTGGCAGTTTATTGCAGACGTTTATTCACAATTTTTCCACTTAATTAAAAAAAACACACCCAGTTTTCGTTACATCCGCAAAAATACGAAAGTGAGCAAGTAAAAAATTCTCTAAAATCAACGGTAATCTCTAAGCATTCGATGCTTGCAGTTTTTTATACTAAAACTAAATACGCTACAAAGACGAATACTAAAAATAAATTCAAAAAAGTTTGTGTTCAGTGTTCATAAATTTCGATGACAATTTTTCTTCATTTCAACACTTTTTCTGTAAAGTGTTTAAAGTTAAAAACTAGGTTTCTATAGTTAAAAAAATTAAGTATATATTTGTTCGTTTCACAAAAACTTTTGTCACGTTATTAAGTTGTCAAAAGTTGAATACATAAACATACATACATACATTTACTCGTATAATCCTATGACGTATGTAGCTCACTCGAAAAATTTTCCCACCTCAAAGTCATTGCTTCCATAGTTCATATAAGTATAAATATTTATTTTCATTTTATTTATCAGAAAGTAAACAAATAGTGATAAATTGAAATGATTTATTTTAATTTTGATTGGCAGTTTTTGAATAAATTTCGCCCAAAAATAGTTTTCTATGCAATACAAACATAAAAGAAGGTTCGTATATTCTTATTTTGGCAAAAACTTTACTCTTTGATTTACATAAATATATACGTTTGTGTGTATGTTTGTAGGCGTGTGCTACTAAATTCTTTCTTTGAGGCCAAAGAGACGCCAACCTAAATGCTTTCGATAACAAAAATACCAATGACGCATAGTAAATAGTTGATTTAAGGCGATATGTGAAACTATTCGTGCATACTGATAAAATGTAACCAACATTTGATAAATTGATTTAACTAATCGTAAGAAATCTTTGTAAATACTTACGCACTTGGCTTTGCTATTTTTAAATAAACTTCGTTTAAGGCAAAAACTAAGTAGAAATTTGTGAAAAATTCTACCTCTAAATTGTTATTGCTTTGCAAATAAAAATATTTCAGTAGAGCTTTGAAATAGTTATACAAACATAATTTTTTTAAATATTTAAATAATGATTATAATAAAAAAAAAATACAATTTTATTGAGCTCGAGGCCAGTTTATGAAAGGCTTTTATTTGAAAATTAAAAAAAAACAGTTTTAATAAGTGGAAATTATAGCCGCTATTTTGGAGTTCACCACATCTCCTCATAAGCGTCCTTTTTTTATTATTCATAACCGCTTCCAATGTTTGAACCAAGCAAACTCGGATTGCATAGTCAAGATATTAAATGTTGTGCTACGCTTGCCGAGTTGGCTGAGGTGTTTATTCCATCCTCCTTAAAATAAAAAACCAACTACAAACAAGAGCAGCTAATCTGCCACTATTTAAACTTGCTTATGTGGTTGTTGTTTGTATTTTTAGGAATTCTATATTATTTTAATTATTTTACTACTTTTGGAATGCATTTAGGTATGCGCATCCTTGCATATACATCTTGTTATGTTTTTATCGGCCTTAAATTATTAATAATTGTTAATTTTAATTAGCTTGTGGCTAGTTTTTCCTAATAAAAATATTTCATAATTTGAATATGATGAATTTTGATTTTTCAACAACTGACCGCAAGATATCCTTATTGCGGTTTATTGTCTTACAATTATAATATATGAATTTCTATGTTTTCCCATTTGGTACAGTTGTATTTGTCGAGATGTTTGATTTTCCTTTCTTTTAACTCTATTCTACAGAGAGTTACATTTGATTTGGTTGCGTATGTTTCTGAAAATTTATGGAACAATTTTTTTTTTTTTTTATATTTTAATAACAGCAAAGACAACATACAAGCTCTTACTTAAAAACCATGATGCAACAATGAAAGGTCTTGTACGTTGGCAACTTCTCCCTCTAAATCAGCCATCTTGAACGCCCTTAGAAACTGTGTTGTTCCTTTGCAAAATTTGGTTACTAGTTTTTAAAAAAAAATGTTGAATTGTAGCAGAAAATTAAGTTTTACATGTGGAACTTATAATATGTATTAACGATTGTTTTGACATTTTGGATATTTGTTCTCCTTTGTTAATAATAGGTTTTCTAAAAGCGACAACTTGAATTAGTTTTTATAAAAATTGTCAAGTATTTGTTAAATAAAACATTATTTGTTAAATTATTAGGTGGAATAAAGCTCTGGGGTTCAGTTCGGAAGACAATAAAAACAATTTTATTGGCATTTCCAATACAATATTTTATTGAACAAAAAAAATTGTTAGTTTTTTGATAAAGTATCAAAAATAGTTAATATTTCTCTATGAGCTCTGAAGATATCCTCTATTTTGTTCGATAATCTGCTCAAATTTGAAAGATTTACGCTGCTCTATAAAATCATCGTCATAGAAGAGCTCCCATTTCTCAAAAGCCGCCTTCAACCGACTCGAACGTCTCGTCAACATCAATTTCTGCTTTATCCGCTCGTCCTTGGAACAAGCTAATTTTATATTCAATTTAACCTATAGATGTTGTATTCTAATAACTATACCATAAAGGCTAAAGGAACTCGATGGACCTTTATATTTATGCTTTTTCAGTTATCAATTAGTTTTTCTTTCTTAAAAATTCCGCCTTCAGTGCTTTTATACTCATAACCATTGAGGATTACCTTCAGTTTCTCCATGATCCAATGATTTGAACTAAACTATATTAATGTGTGAAAATCTGTGAGGTTCTACTTTTCCGAAAAAAAAAGTTAATCGCTGGACAAATATATGTTTTTTTTAATTTTGGCATCCAAAAACACTAAAAACTCGTACGTAAATACAAATTTTGTTATTAATTTTTTTGTCAGTTTTCATATAAAATTCATAATATTCCAATGATTGTGGTTAAATTTTATGTAAATATGTATCTTCACTCATTTGTACTTTTTCCTAAAAGCGGCCTTTTTTTATTCCCGTTGCTCTAATACATCCAAAAAACAACATTGAGCTAAGGGCGTTCAACCTGGCGCTGTCACAAGGTACAACACCTTTTATTATTCCATCATGCCTACACACTACCAAAAATATTTGGGAAATGCTTAACGATACTTTGTGCTCAGTGAAATTAAAAGTAAATGCCGAAAAAAGTTTATATGCCAGATAAATTTCAAATAGAATGTATTCTAGAATATATTTTTTAAAATTTTTAAGTGCTATTCATAGCACTTTTGAATAAATTGTTTCGCTGAGCGAAATTTTAACATTTTCTATTTCGTATATCTAGAGCACTGTAAGGAAGGTGAAAATATGAGTTCATTAAATTTCTGAGAATTTCTGTTATTATAATATATTTACCAAAATAATATAATATTTGTATGTACATATGTATATTTGAATGTCACAGTTGCAAGTTAGTGTGGGCATTGCTAAATTTTGCAAATTTTTATTACAATTAATAAAGTTACAGACAGACCGATATAGCTCAATCGACTTTTCACATTTCTTTAAGAACTTTTTTTCACTCCCACCTCGATATAATCCAGAAATTGATACTAAGCATTCTCCTTCCGCGAGATTCTGGAGATTTCCCATAAAATAATATACGTAAACTTAAATTTCCTTTTCTATTGTTGCAACTCAGCGAAACTCTATACCAATTCAACGTTCAAATTAACAAATTATTAAAGGATTAAATACTCTGTAAAAGCGAATATAAAAAAAAAATTTTTTAATTATTTTAAATGATTCGCAAAATTATGAAAATCTGAAATTACAAAAAAATTTAAATTTCATTATCTCGATAATAGAATTTCGGTGTAACGAACCTTTTATGAAAAAAATTCAATTTAAGACAACTTTGTCATTTTAAAGAAATTGATGAAAAAATTTACTCACTTTGCCTGCACCATCTTACTCTTTCTACATAGTTACAATTATGTCACAAAACGGTATTAATATTTGGAGTACATCCAAGAAAATTTCGACAAAAAAAAATAGAAATAGAAAAAGAAAATAGTCGCATAAAAAAGAAATTATAATTATCATGTTCATTAAATATTCGGTTCACGACACCAACATTGTGAAACAAATTGATAAATTTTAATTTTCAGACAATAAGCTCGCATTTAAATAGGCATATCAACTCCGTTTTAGAGCTACCGGTTTGGTATTGAGCATAAACACTAAATTTTTTTTTTAATATTTTTTGAGCGGGCAGAGGTTTAAATTGCCGAATGCATGTTCAACAATCAACTAACACTGCCAGGCCCGGCTTTTGTATTACTTCAAAGTGGTATTTCATATTTCTGATTGCTAAAAATACCTGCAGCTGCGCCCATGTTTCGCTTCTTTATCTTCAGAACACGTTTAACAAATTGTCTGATGCCATCGAAAATAGTTTTAAAAAAAGTTGCTCTGCATCGTTTGATTTAGATATGCGTTAGGGTGATTGACTCGGGTTTTTTAAACCGGGTTACTTCGGTTTTTTCATAAATTATTGTAAGGTTTTTTTTTTAAATCTTGATATTTCAAATATCGAGTAAATGGTTTTTTTGTATTTCCTAAACCGATTTTCTACCAGTTGTACATTTAAAGCCATTGATAAATAATAGAAATTTGTCAATACATCGACTAATTCAATATATTTGAAATCCAAATAATTTGCAAATTTATTTCAAAGGATTTTATATAGTAGTTTTATGTAAAGACAAATGTCATAGGAGGACGGCAAAGCCTTGAAAAATTGTATAACGCCTTGCTGGCAGTAAGTCCTCCTAGCTCGCTCAATGTGGAATTCAGTAATTTGCGACTATGTTTGAGGTGAATATTATTACCTTTCCTCGCTTTTACGTTTATATTTATTGTGTTTGTGTTAATATTTGTTACCTGATCACAATTGAGAGACCTTGTTTTGAGAGTAGAGGACATGGGACCGGTTTTTTTCACATTACCATTTTTCGAATTATTCGAAAACCGGGTTTTCAAAAAGTTGATGCATTCATCTTTTTCTTGTTTAAATAAAAACATATAAATAAGCTTTGTACTCCCTTCAAACCCTGTATCACCCCATTACCGGTTTTAGCCAACTGTTCTCATAACTTACCTACTCTTTCGGAAATATTCCCGACTGCGCCTTTGCTCGTCTGCCAAACTCACGACTGGGTAAAAAAAAAAAATACACTACCTTCTCGCAATGCCTTCGTAAATTAAATATTCACTAGGCGTTAGTCAACACAGCTGACTGGTGTTATCCACAACGAGGGATATTCATTTACATTATAATTAAATTAATCAGCATCTTGTAAGAAGCTGAGAAAAATTTAAAATTAAAAAGTTACAGTCAAAACTGTTAACTTCTTACGCCAAATTGAATAAACCACATTTAAAGGTATTTAATTCACATGCTTTCATCGTATCATTTTTTTTTTGTTTCCTTCTTTTTTCGTTTGTAGCATTACACAACGTTGTTACAGGGCAAACAATTGCGACGAATTTGCAACTCGCGCAAGCACATAAGATCGAGATTGTAAAATTAAAGTCTAAACAGTGAATGGCTTTTTGTAAATTTTTAATTCAATGTACAACCAATCCATTATTCAACAGCAGCAGTGTATAGATATTCATGTGACTTTAGCACGATTCATAACTACACCACGAAGGCAAGTTAATTAAGGGATGACTTTGGCTTGGTCGTTTTGCCGCTAATGAATGCTGACAGTAAGGCTAACCAAAAAAAAAAAAAGTTTTTATTTCATCGTCAACACGTGCAAGGTGACAAAAGAATAAAGTCTTGCTTATATCGTGTTGTGTGCGGGAGTTTGAAATTATTCAAAAGTTTTTGAGTTAATGCAAACTTTGACGGCGCAAGTCAAGCAGCCGAAAATGCAAGTCACAAAAAAAATCGGAAAGCGTAACCGTTGTTTTTTGAATTTTTATTCCTCTTGAAGGTTTCGTTTTTATTTCTTATGGAAATTTTAATACTGCGAGTGTTATTATTATATTTATTAGTTACAGTTAAATTGTGCTCCAGCGCAAAAAAAAATTTAAAAATTGGGGGAAATTTTAAAGCCCACGAAATTTGCACAATATTTTGGACGCGATGCTTTACTAAGATACGATTTTGAAATTTAACATTATTTTAATTTAAAAAAATGTGAATAAAGCAATGAAAGAAAATTAATAAATTGCTAAAATATTTCAAAATTAACCACCGCTATTCATTTGAACACAGGTATATGCAAATATAAATAGCTGCATAAATGCCATTTAGTATTGGAAAGCATAGCATATTTATCTCCAGGCACCTTTGGCGCTTAAATTGTTCTTTGTGTGTGCAGCTTACGAAAGAACAAAGAAACATGCAAACACGCGCCAACATTTTCAATTATATTTATTAATGTCGTTTTTCATTAGGGAAACATTTTCGTTAAGCAAATGGCTGTGTGAATAGCACACAGAGAGTAGAAAATGGAAACAGAAAAATTAAGAAATAAAAATAAAATAAAATTTACAAACAAAAATAAAAATTATGCCTTAAGCGAGGAAGAAATGTTGTTGCTACCCAACAAACATAGGAAGTGCAGTTCGTTTACATTTAAATTGCCTACAGTGCTCAGAATGAGTGTTCAAAATGGCAGTCAATGCAAACACGGTCGACGACATTGAGATATATAGAAATTTACCAAAGGTTTAGAGTTGTAAAAAGTTGTAAAAGTTTAAATAAAAAATCAAAAAATAGCGTATAAAAAAGTTTGTCTTTAAATAAAGAACTTATTCATAAACTATAATTGGGTGCAAATAGTATGCGCATGTTCAATCGGCAAGAATAAAAAAACTAATATTCAAAGTGAAATTTCTGAGGTTAATACGAATGAAGGATGTTCAAACGCTCTTTTTTTGTTTTCAATTGTGCTGCAAATGTATGTTTTGTGTTTGTGGAATTCCATTTCGATTTGTTCCGCCAGTCACCCAAGAAATTAAAATATCGAAAGGCATGACTTAAACAGTCATCGGAACTTATTCATTAACGAAAAATATTTTTTAACAAAGATTCAATGCATAAAATGGAAAAATGTATTAAATACAAACACGTAAAAATTGTCTTTCTATCTACTAACTTTGCATACTCAAAAGTAAATATTTGCGAAATAGATCGAGGTTTCAAGAAAAATATTTTACTCTTTGATGTCAGATATTGTGTATACGCGATACTTTTATTAGAAGCAGGTAATCTGCGATTTGAATTTTTTCCACGGCACGTTAGATGAAATTGCAAAATAATAGCGTGCGAGACCTAAAACGTATCTATTACATGCAAATCCCAGTGAAAAAATTAAAAGAACATTTGTTTGAAGTTCTCGATTTTTATTTTGCTTGGGGATGTTGATTGTTACATCTTTCGAAACAAACATATTTTTGAAATAAATTTGCTAAGATTTTAATTGGCCTTTTAAATGAATAATAATTTACAATTTTTTTGAGCTTCAGGCTAGTTTGAGAAAAACAACAACAGCCTGGGAAAGTGGTGATGAAGAATAAATACAATTAAATATAAAGAAGTTTGAAACTAGCCTCGAGCTCAATAAAATTGAGAATTATCTTTTTGAAATATTTTGAGAAAAAGTATATATTCAAATTTTGTTGGCATTCTTTTTTTTCATTTTTTTTATTCATTAAAACGAAAATCACATAATTTTAAAAATTATTGAGAATATCTTAATGGAAGCTCTAATTCAAGACTTGATGAACTTCAATAAAAATCCTGAAAAATTTAAAATGACTTCATGTTCAAGCGTTTTCAAGCGAAATTATTAAGCTACCTCTCTATTTTTCTAACAAAAATTAGTCAAAAACAAGAAAATCAATAATAAAGTTATGTTTGAAATATAATATTTGTACAAACAACAATTACAAGATTAATTTGAAATATCTGGAAACCTGAAAAAAGAAGTCTGTTGAGTAGATATGGTGATTTCCGAAATAGCTGCTATAAATTCTTCCGCTTTGGCTGTTGTGTTTTTCTAACTTTTTATACAAATTCAAAATTACTTCTGAAGGGCTATCGAAAGTAAAATGTATTGAAGAAAAGATAAAGAATTTCAGAAAAATGTAATTGGTTTCAAATATATTTCACATTTCAGAAAAAAAAAAATGTATTTCAGGAAAACTCAGATGTTTTTTTGTAATTATTTGTACTAGATAAACCTTTAACATTACTGTAGACAGCAATGAATCGTAACAAGAATAATGTCAGAGCTGTAAGCTGAATTTTGTGTCCAAATTTAGATGCACGCACTTACTTCGTTCTGAGATAAATTCTTCGTTAGACACACACATGCAACTATTGTGTAAGCTCGGATTCCTCACTAGAAATGCAGTTGAATGTATTCTTTCAACATTTGAGAAATTATTCGCTACAAACACAAACGCTTGTTGGGTAGATTTGATGTCAACATTTAGCAATTTTTGAACGAAGTAAACGCCTATTTGACACTGCACTAATATTAGAGCAGTGCTCATTCATATTGCACACACATACACGCACCGAAAAACAAACGCAGGCTTGGCAAAACACAACACGCACCAGTAGCAAATTTGTAGCTTTGGCTTTTCCGCTTCTGTTGACAGTCAACGTTGTAAGCGGCCGTCGGTTTCATTCACTTCATACGCCACCATTTAGAGTTGGCGTTTTGTCATTATTTTCCATTTTCTGACAATGCCAAATGAATATAATTTCCCCTCTTCATTTCACTCAGCTGGATGAGCACAAAAGATGTAAAATAATTTATAAACGAATGTGTTTGTGAATATAAGCAGACAAACAATGACATTATATTCCTTGTCGAGTACTAGAAGGACGCATTGCATTTGAGTTCAAAGGAAATATTACTCATACGCTCAGGTGTCCCATTCTACATAATTCTTTGCTCTGCTGGCCTTCCTACCACCACAATTTTTTTAAGAGCAAGATTTCGCAACATTCCAGATCTTGTTTGAATAACACAAAAACACTGATTGTATGCGTTTTTAATGTTAAATGGTTAATTTGGAAAGAAAAATAGCGCTTTTAATGTTGCACTGGAGAGTGAGCAGCTGAGCTTAAAAAAATGTATTATTTTTTGTTATACGTATACTTGTAACGTGTGAAGAGTGGCGAAAGAAAGAATGTAGTGAAAGAGGGGTTTGGTGTAGAGACAGTAGTCCTCTGTGATTTGGTTTTCCTTGCTATGTCGTTTGCTATGCAACTGATCTTAACTTAAATTAGTTAGATAATTTGAATTCCATTTCCCCCACCATGTAGTTAAATTAGTATTACAAGTATTCATCATATACATAAGTAAATATATACACACATAGGAGCTTAAGAGATATAACACATAAATTCAAAAAACTGGAAAATTTTAAAAACATTACGAGACACTTTAAATTGTGTATAGCTCTTTAGAAAATTATCTGACTACAACTTGTCCAATAGTACTTCAGAATTCTCTAAATGATCTTCAACAAATATAAAATGTTTTTTATAATTCTATTATAATTTGGAAAACATGAAAAGTACATCAGAAGCTGAAAATTATACTTCCAAAACTCTAAAATATTATTCAGTAATTGTAAATTGAACTGCAGAAACCGTAAATTGTACTTCAGATTCTAGAAAATATACATTTAAGGCAGATACCAATTGGCACATCCAATTATGATGGAATACCTGAATGCAAGGTAGTAGAATGTTGAATGGAATGGCCACAATCACCATCAACGAATGTTTGTGGATTCACATAGCGCTTCAGACGTGCATTGATTTGTGAAACAACCTGGGTTATTTATTTATTTATTGGAGTGTTGTAAGCTAGCAATCACCAATCCGAAATTTAATTTGCAGTTTCTGAAGTGCAATTTACAGTTTATGAAGTACGTTTTACAGTTTATGAAATAGGTTACGTTAGGGTTAGGTAGAAGTGGCTGCCCGCGATCTCACCGGTACACTTGGGCCTTGTTAGGCCCATTGTGGTACCACGCGGATTAAAAACCCTCTACTCGAATCAGCGAGTGGAATCTGCAAATTTTAATAGCCTGCGTACCTCTATCCTTGCCAGGTCGCTTAGGTCGCTGAAAAACTCTGATCCTAACAATTTTCTCCTATTTTCCCATAGTGCAGCTTCTGCAGAAGTCATTGTAGGGGGCCCCCAGTATCTGTGCATGTCTACCTATTAGTAGACGACCTGTTATTATGCCTAAAGCTAAGGACAGGTTCCCTTTGCTCAGCGAGAGCAGACCTTGTGATTTTTTGACGTCCCATCCATGCCACAAGAGTTTTGATTTAATGCAGTTATTACCGTTGCAGGTACTACCGTTGCGAGGTAGCGAGCGGCATACCTAGACCCTTCCAGCGTGGTGAAAGCGGAATGGATGTTCCCCCTCTTGCAAGCTCATCCACTGTTTCATTTCCCAGTGTGTTGCTATGCCACCTGGTACCATTACCAAGTAAAAAGCAAACTGCTCCGCCATCTCGTCTAGAGATTTGCGGCAGTTTGCCACCATTTTTGAGTTGCAGCTGACAGAAACAAGAGCCCTTAGCGCTGCTTGACTATCAGAGAAAATTACGATTTCTTTGTGTTTTACATCTGCAGTGATCCGGAAGATGGAAAGACATCTTTAAACCTAGTTGGGCTGGAAAAACACTACCACCCACCCTGTTCTCAAGCTTTGAGCGATCGGTGTAGAAGTGAAGTGATTCAGCCCCTATTGGGCACCCATTGGACCACCAGTCTCTTTCAGGTATTAGCATTTTGCCCCTCTTGGTAAAGCTCTGGACAGGTATGCAGTAGTCCATATTGTGTGAGCCTAGTTTATTAACGATTGTTCCGTGGCCACCTTGGCTGGACTTCCATCTAAGCAGCTCACGTAGTCTGCGAATTGTTTTTCAGCAATAGCATTTGGGAGTATATTTATATTATGAAATACAATTTACAATTTCTGAAATATATTTTACAATTTCACAAAATGTAATTGACTATAATGAAGTTTATATTACGTTTCCCGCCGAAGTACAATTCACTATTCTGTATATCAATTTATGTCTTCCGAAGTACAATTGACTATTCTGAAATTAATTTTAGGTTTTCTGAAGTACAATTGTCTATTCTAAAATACATTTTATACTCTCTGAAGTACTATTGGATATGGTGTAGTCAAGCATTATATATCGCACTTTCTAATGAAAGCTACTTTCAATATGTAATATTTCGGAATGACTTCCTGGTGTATTTATTATGCTCATAAAGGTCTTCGATTTGATATTACTTTCACAGCCGGTATTTATTATGATTATGTTAATAATACTGAAATTTATCAGTAACATTATTCGTTTCAGTTTATTTTCAAAACGAATATGTCGTTAATGCACTACAAATATCTTACAAATTGCCCCACTAATATGTGAAAGTACCAACAAATACAATTAAGTATACACTACAGAAGTTCAAAAGATAGAAATTAAATAAAAATTTTATAATACTGGTTTCCGATATAAGAGCGATACAGTCATATTCAACGTACGATAAATTCAATTCAGTTACATCTTTAATTAAGAAGTAATACCTTCTAAGACATATTATTGACGTACAACCACTCCTAGGTCAAGATAGATAAGAAGTAATTTTTACTCGAAACAAAATTTGTACAAACTCTTCGTATTTATATTTATTTATTTTTTTTATACATTTTTTATAGTGCTGGTCACGGTAAAAAGTTAGATATAAAATTCTAAGGACAAAATAAAAAAATTATTAATTATCAAATCTAAGTACAAGTTTTTTGAGCTCTATATGTTATACAATATATACAAATGTTTCCAGCATTGGTTAATTCATTTTTCAAAAGTCTTAGTCGGCCTCAAACTGGTCCTTTACAAGTTCCAAACTAAACAAGTAATGTTCCTGAATAAGTCCCGCGCTTTAAGATTTAAAAAATTTATCTCACTGATAATTATTATGAAAAGACTTTTTTAAATAAAAGTCTTTTTTCACTCATAACTAGTATCAAAATACACTTATTGTTCTTACGAAAATTTGGATGAATAATTTTTCTTATGGCTCCCTGTATCCCAAAAATTCTCAAAGTACCTTCCAAATCGAACTTTGATACACGGCGCCGCAAGCTATTAAAAAAATTATAAATGATAAAACTAAAAAACAGATTTGTAAAATTTATAAAATTCTGGCATGAAACAAAATTAATTTTGTAATCAATTCCTTCGTAAATTTTTTTTAACGAAGTTGATAAAAAATCACTTGACAATATTGGTAAGAAAAACTATTTATTGTAGATTTATAATTGAGCAGTTTTGTAATTTAACTATAAAATTTTACATTAACTAAATGGAATCGGTATTTCTACCTTTCAATTTAACTGTCCCAAAGCGAGGCGTCGTTTAATATATTAACTAACTCAGCCTGCAAACAGTTGTGCATCTTAAACACGCTCGCACAGAAAAGGTTTTAATAAGTCTCTTCACAGGACATGTTTAAACCATAAAAAGACCAAAATTTGTATTAGTTGTATGTTGCTTTGCGACTATGCTCGGTTGCTTTCTAATCGTATATTACGCTGGGCATATAGAAGGTGTATTCATTTAAGCATCCATCCTGTTGCTTTAAAATTGAGTGGCACTGACAGTTCAAACAATTCTACTTTGATGCGCCACTTAAAATCAATTTTTTTTTATTTAATTTCAATGGACATATTACGTATTATTGCAGTAAACCTAAATACTATACCTAAAAGTAAAAGGTTAGAAAAAAATCCATAAATTGGGGTAGGTATATACCAAGCTGCATACATAAATAAAACACACAGCAGGATACTTCCAGCAGCTTTAATAAATCTAAGCCATAAAAGGAATTATTCAATAAAATTTTCCATTTTTATTAAGAATATATACATATAAGCAAACGAAATTTTTTTGGATAAAACTTCATTGTGTTGGAAATTCTTTGAAACAGCATTTCAAGGATGGAGGGCTTAGAACGCCTTAGGCGCGTTTATTGCCGCATGAGCGAACTTTTTCCGCAACGGAAGCATAGTCAGTTAGGATTTGCGCTGCCAACGACAGTTGACACAGCTGCCCCCGGCTAGCTTTCATGGTTAATGAGGCCCAAATTTTTTGCTTTATGCTGCCAATTTCTTTTCGTTTCCTCGGCCTTTGTGGGTTACATCGTAACCGAATGCTGGTAATTTTCCCAATGTACTCAAATGTGTGCGCATACATAACAACCAATAATTGAAGGGAATTAATTATACGAATTCGTTTTTCCTATTGTATTACAATAATTATTGCTATATGATGCAACTTTGCCCTTTGTGCGGCAATGTAAATTAAATAAAACCATGTTTTTTTTACTTGCTTTCTTTATTAATATTATTGATTTCGATATGCTACGAAAGTTTTACAATATTCCATTATATCACAATTTATTTTCTTCTTCTTTTTACAGGGCATGCGTATGTCTGGCGAGAGTTCGGAGATATTGCATCTGACTCAGTTGGAGCGCGAGAGTGCGGGTGCCTACGCTTGCGGTGCAGCCAATACGGAGGGTGAGACGCGCAGCTCCAGCCTAACTCTAAAAGTGCAATGTAAGTAAAAAGTGTGTAGTTCTTTAAAAATTTGACCTACCCCATTTAACATAACTGGGCCGATATGGTTTGAAATGCAGTCATCGGCAAAAACAAAAATACTTCGTACTTAACTAAAATGCTTGAAATTTATTAAAGCATTCAATTGATTTTATTTTGAATTTGCGATAAAAGTAAGAGTAACAGGGAGTGGCAAACAGAAAACCTAAATCTCTTACAAATTTCACTCTAGTCCCTTTCGAAGCGTATCAATTTCAGATTACGCTACAAATCCACCAGACCAAATACGCATTCTTTGCACACTTGCCTTTCACCACTGCCATCCCAGCCACTCTAACCTCAGCCTCAGTCCACACTTGGCGCTAAGCCGCATTGAAATGCGAAGATGTTCGATCTACTTTTGAAATTTATGCAAAAGTTGCAAAAACAACATACATTTATATATTCGTGCATACATACATATGTACATACATACTTATGGGTATGTGCAGATAGTAACATTGGCTGAAGAAGCAAAAGACAGGCGATACAAGGGGATCGCGAAGAACAAAAGTTTGCGGAAGCAACACAAAAAAAAAACAACAGAATCGCAATGCTGTTGGTGAATCTCGGTTTATCAATTCAAATGGAAATTTCACATTTTGACAGAAACATTGATATGCAGATTTGTTGTGGCACAATTCGCAGGACATAAACGCTGCCAAGTCAAAGCAGACAGACGTCTACTAATACAGTTCCCCGCCAAAATACTTGAGCGAAGTATACATAGATATGGTAAAATGAAGAAAATAATATGAAATTAAATAAAACCGTATTAAAAATTTGATATTGTAAAAGAGAAGCAACAAATGGAAAATGTTGAAAAAGAGAGAGGTAAATGAAATGCAAAAGTGGGAAACTAAATACATTAAGAGAATATTAGAGAGTGAAATAAAATGGAATTACTAAGAAAATATAAATAAAATGTTTTATAAATAAGATTAAAAAAATTAAATAAATAAAAAAATTTGAAAATTAATGAAATATTAAAAAAATTAAATAAACAGTAATATAAATATATAAAATTAATTTAAAAAAATGTTAAACAGAATTACAAATGCAATTTATTTAAAAATGAAATATTTAAAAATGCAATAAAATTTATTATAATAAACCAAAATAAAACAAATCAAATAAAATAAATAACAAAATTTAAAAAAATGTTTATCAAATTAATTGGAACTAAATTAAATTAAATAATGAGCTTAAGATAAACAAAAATAAGAATTAAATATAGTAAATTTAATTGAATTAAATATCGTAAATTTAATTGAATTAAATATAATTAATATATTTTAATAAAATAGAAATAATTTAAATCAATAGAATAAAATTAAATATAATTAAATAAAAGTAATCCAAATAAATTAAAGTTTAAGAAGTTTGGATAAAATAAAATTAAAATAATTATTATTATAACCCAACGGAAACCCACTTTCCCGCCCAACCGACACGAGGGGTCAATCCGCAATACATAATAAAATTTGAAAAAATGACGAAATTATAAAAAAAAAAACAAAATAAATTAATAAAATTATATAAAATTTAATAAAATAATATAAAGAAAATAAAAATTTTTAATAATGGAATAAAATGATAAAATTAATCAATATAAGAACATAAAAGAATACGATATACAATAAGCTCAAACAGAATAAAATAAAATAAATGAATATCAAATTAAATAACATTAAATCAAATCAATAAAAAATTACATTAATTTAAGCGTAATAAAAATTATAATTCACAAAAGAATAACGCTAAGTGAAAATCAATAAAAATATTAAATTCGTATCACAAACAAAAATAGTAAACAAGTGAAAACCGATTACAATAGTTAAAGAAAACGAATAAAATACGATTTTAGATAAAATACTTGGAGACTAGAATGAAATAAAATTACAAATTTTAAACTTAAATATACGTTTTATGGCAATTTTGTGTTTGTTCTTAGATAATTTTACTTGATTAATATTTGATACGAATATTATTGAAATTGGACCATATATCTTATTTCCGAATTTATGACTCTTGCGCCACCTTGCGAGAATAGTTCAGTCGTGGAGTTAAACATGAGCTCGACAGAGGAGTTTTTAGACGAGATGTTTCTGCCATATACATATATGTATATGTCGGAATACGCTGAGCATTTTTCTACGTTGTACATCGTTTGGTGCACTAAAAACTCTTTTGCTCACATGTTAAATTTAGTAACGGAAGAACAAGGTTCAATTTAGCTTTTATTAAGGCAAAAAATTCAAAAAAACTAAGGCAAATAACCGCACCGTCGAGGTTTTTCTAAACTTTACTAACTCTGATAAAAACTATTTAATATGTAATGCTTTGCTGTTAATAGTGAAGGAGCTCTCTCTTCAACTTCGTTTTTATTCCCGCGGCCAGAACTATTTCCATTTTTTCGACAAATACTGTACTCGCACGCGCTTAAATATTCATACATTCATGGTTATTTGGAATAAGTTGGATTGTATTTGCTGACAACATTTGATCCCCAATGCGCCGACTGCCGACAGCTTTATCCTCACATCATTATACGGTTACTATGTATGAATATATGTGTGCTTGTACATTTGTACAGCAACAAAATAATGTGTACATTTTCATTGGAAGTCTACAGCGATTTTTACGCGACTCGGTAATCTTTCTTCCATTGTTTTTACAATAAATCCGCTTGGGATATACGGCCTGTGAAGTGATTTAAAAAAAAATCGCATTACTTGCATAAATATCGACTGTATATATATTTCCGTACACATGAGCGGCGCAGACAAACTTAGTAAATTTTTTTAAGTACATATGAGGCTTTCTGCGCAAGCATTAAGGTCTTACGAGGCGTGAAAGTCTGCGATACTTTGACAAAAATTACGTTTGAAAAAGCAACTCAAGCGTAATTTAAGAAGTTAGTTTGTTTTGATGATTCTATATATACTCGCTGATACATTTTTTTAATTACATATTATCAACATTTTTTTTTGTTATATTTCAATAATGCCTGAATTTGTTGTAATTGGTTTTAAAAGGAACTGATGGGGGTCGGAACATTTAGAGGCCAGAAAAAAGTCGCTTTTTTGAATTTTTATTTTTAGAATAAGAAACAGTGAAGACAATTCGTTTTAAGAGTATATTTCATAGCATATCTTAAATTTTTTTTAATGATTGAACAACTCAAAAATGTGGAAAAATGGGGGCGGAATCCCTGTTGGAGTTGAACGTGTCGCAGTCGATACCGTCCATTGGCATGCAAAGTAGCGTCCGTAATTCTTAACTGTAACATTAAATATAAATATCTTGTTAATTCGTATACGAAAATTAATAAATTTTTCCTATGTTTGAACTTTGAAATATATTTTCAATGTTAAATTTGTGCATATTTTCCTTTATGGAAATTACAAAAATCAACATAATTTTTCATATCATTGTTTCACGCTTCAAAGTTTTGATAAAATGCAACGAATGATGAATATTCGTCAACGCACTTGTCTATTACCTGAAATATCTTTTAAACCACTTCGAAATCAAAGGTAATATTTTACACAAAAAAAAAATGAATTAAAATGATCCGACCCCCCAGAAGTAAATATATGAGGTATTGCCTCCAAAAAAAATTAAATAACGTAGAAAGAGATGAAAGCAAGGCAATTGCCATTAAACTCCACAGCCAGATAATTTCAATTTCTTATACTTTTTTAGACTTAGTCTTTCTTCTTTCTAAAAAGTCGCCACAGAATGGATTTGAGGCTATAAGGAATATGTCCAGTGAGAGCATTGGAGTATATCCGTTAACGGCACTCAGTGTTTTCTATAGCAGCAACTTTGTTTTTTATTGGCTACCGTTGGAATCTGACGCATTTGCTTTCAAGAACAGTCTACAAGTTTTTCTACGGCAGTTTTTCTCTCTCTTACAACATTGAGTCTGCTCCAATGAATCCCCTCCCTATTCGATAGATTGTTTAAGATTAACTTTCGATTGTAACGTTTAGAGCTAAAAAGCTCTCGATAGTCAAATAATTATAAACTATCGATAGAATACTATAAATTCACTAAGTTCCAGTTTTTAAGATCTTTTGAATTTGTGGTTTACATTTGTGTATTTTAGCAGTTGAAACACAGAACAATTTTAATTTAGATAACTTTAGTTATTGTTTTAATTTTCCTTCGATATTCGTACATTTTCAATTAACTCTTTAATGTGCACCGCAGCTAGTAAATTTTACAACAGTGAATGTTTGAGTTACTAATGTGCGGATTCTCATCCAAAACAAGTAAAATTAAGTTTCTTTATAGTCGATATCTTCGTGTTGTATATCCACTAGTCCTAGTCCGCATGACCGACAATTAGCAAATTTTTCTTTTCCTCCAATTGCATAAAATATTTCCATACTTCGGAACCTTCTATCTTGCGCCTTTTGATTGTCGTAGAATCATCGGTGGCTAGAAAAAATTTCTGTTACAGGACCGTTTTCAGTGTTACAAGCTATCAAAATATAGAAAATAACATACATGCTAAACAAATTCTACCTTGCAAATTTTCCAGAGTTTCCGAATTTTATATTTTCCAGCAAATGGCAATATGGTAATAAAAGCATTAAAATTAAATAAATTAAAAATATATATTATAAATTTATAATATTTCTTCGACTAGCGTCAAATTCCTTGAATTGAACTTTCTAGATAAAAAGGAATATCACTATTCGATAATATTAAAAACTATCGCTAGTGATGTAAAATTGCAAACTGTCGATACTATCGATAGTGCCATCGATAATTTTGCAGCTCTAAGAGGGACCGGAAACGATATTAGGCAATGCGTTTTTGTAATCAAGCTAAGAAGTGTCATTTCGTTTCAATAATCGCCAAGACAATAGCAATAATAAAACTCATTTATGACCGGACCATAAATATTCCTTTACATTTTAATAAGTTAAAATTCAACAATTTCCAGAAAGATGTTTTTCTTCGTTCAATGCTATTCATCGAGACTTCTCAAACCTTTTCCCTTTGTGGTACGGCCTAAAATTATGCCGTCAATTGTTTATTGCAATTTCAAAAAAGCTATAAATTAAAGTTTTAATAATTTAAATGGCATATCTCTACTTTGTTCATTTCAATTGAGATTTTCACCAATTTATACAACTCATACGTATACAAGTAAAAACACATGAATGTAAATCGTGTCGCTTCAAATCTAATAAAAATTAACGATCCTCTCGCACGCTTTAAATATTTTTCCTTGAAAACAGTTGCTCAGCGCGTCCTAAAGTACGAATTATTTATATGTAAATTTTCAAGTTATTGTATGGCTTAGCTAATTGAATCACAGCCTAAAATAAAGTTAGAACAAAAAATATAATTAAAACAATTTCGCAAAAGCTATAACCGTTCCATTAAAAAAAAATGGATTGACGTAAATAGAAAATCCTCTTACGTATCATGCAAAATATTTCAAAAAATTATTTCTGAAAAAAGTATTAATCTGTAATTCCGCCTCTGACTCAACAGCACTAACAAGGCAGATGTCGCTACAAGCAAAATTATTAGCGTGCTGGTTCAAAATTGTCGAATTCGATACTAGTTCTAACGAAACCTAAAGATAAAATATTAAGCTGACATTTTCCTTGTATTCATATTGTTCCCCGCTTACGCACAATAAGTACGTGGTAGTTCTAAACTAAAGCAGTAAGCTACCATAAAAGATTATACAAACGTTTGTATATTCCCCAGCTTCTCATACAAAAACTTATTCCGAGTGGAATATAATGAAAAATAGATAGTATTTGCAAAACAAATGTTACACATGAATAAACTTATTCAAACTAAAACGCTGTAATTTTAATGCCAAATGAATCTGAAGTTCATGCCTTCAACTACTCCTACATTTACCTTCACCACCAACTGCTTAGCGCCAACGACCACACCCAACCGCACCAGTGACGGTAACAACGACGCATAGGCGATTTAACGATTTGCATATGCGTTTTATTTATTTCAATGACACATTCGAATTTGAATGGAACATAAATAAATTTCTGCTGCAGACAAATAATCATCACAAAATTCATTGTACATACATAGTTCAATTATTGTTGTTTTTTGTTGGTTTTTTTTTTTTTGGTTGGTTCGCTGTTTGCTTTTTGCGTATACATTAATATAAAGTACACACGTTTTAGCTACATAAATGTCCCTTGACGTTGGCCACCGTCCCTCACCTTCACCGCGCAAATCGAGAATGTCATGAATAATTAATGAAAATTCAAAAAAAAAAAGACGAGAAGGCATTTGTAATAATAATAAAAATGATACGACGACAGACAATAAGGCGAAAACAAAACGTTGCTCCAGCACAAAAGCCGCTTTCATACACATACAAAGACAAATAAAAGCAACACCACGGCGGTAATAACGTCATAAACAAAGTTAGGGAAAAAAATGAACTCGCCATGGAAACGAATGCTGGAAAACAATGCGAATGTATGAATTTGTGAGAAGCGCAACTACTCAGCTCAGCGTTGAAAAATACTCGTAAATTGATAGAAAAAGTGTAGGTATGAAAAAAAAAACAAAGGAACAGGATAATAAAGAAATCAACAGCAGGCAAAGCATCTTATTCATCGTGTTTTTCTTCATGCTTTGCTTCCCACACGTTTATGGTTTTTCTGCGATTTTTTTTTTTTTATGTTCGCAATATCATTGATAATTTTATGCATTGAAGCTTTTTTCTTGATAAATTTGTTGACATTATTTCGGCTTTCTAGCATTTGTTATCGTGTTTTCTGACTATTGAGGTATTGTTGTGTGATTTTTATTTTTTCCTGGCGAGTCGCATCCCAGCGAGCAATACATTTTAATAATTATATTTATTTACTATTTATTTAAAATTATAAATATTTAATGCGTATAAGTCGCCTTTAAAGCGACAATAAATATCTAAATACTAATAAAGAACTACACCGCAAGACAGCAGAATATGAAATAAGTGATCAAATTATCATTTTTTATAATTTCAAAAGTGCTTATTAAAGTACTCATTTTTGTTCAGGGCGTGGGATAAAACTTAGTAGTTTCCCATTGTCGGTGTGATTGTATGTATATTTCCTACCTACAAAAATTGTATATACATACATAGGTGAAAGATATATTTAATTTGCTCTAAATACAAGGCCACTAATTATTTGTATGCCTATAATGTAATTTGCGCTGGCAACCAAACTGTTCATTGTGGTCATCACAAACTCATCAGCAGTAGTAATCAAACTACCAATTTTTTTCATCATAAAGTCCTCAGTACTAATAAGCAAACTCCTCATTTTTGTCCTTACTAAATAGTTCTTAAAATGTTTTATTGAAATTAACTATTAAAAAAAAAAACAATAATAAGTGTTGAATAAAAACAATAACTAGAAATTTTAATTAAAAAATAATAATTAAATCCTATTTTGTTGTGCTAAAAAATAAAAAGATTCTTGTTGTACTAATGATTCTTGCTTAATAAATAATAGTAATAATAATCATGGGGATGTTCGAGCATCAATCACTGCTGCAGTACTGCAAATAAAATTTGTCGTTTAACCCTAAAGAAGATGGAAAGGTCTGGTTTTTGTAATTTAGTTTAGGTTAATTCAATTCATTATTCGTTAGGTATAACTGACGCCTTTTATTTGCATTATTGACGCTCAAACATCCCCAATGTTCATCCAAAAAAATTTGTGACATGCATAAGCAAAAAAAAAATTGTAAATAAAATTTTTTAAATACAATTTTTGTTGAAATGCCGATATTTTATTCATAGCCTACTTTGATTTAATATTGCCATATATGTTTCTATATTGCTCCTTCTAACACATACGATTCCTATTGAAGTACGACATTACTGCTCTAACAAATGGACATTTTTCGACAGTTTGAAAATCAAATTTGTAAATGCGTGGGTGAGAGGGGTAAAAGTTGTGAAAGTATTTGTAATATTTTTTTGTAATTTTTTTGAATTTCAGAGGAAACTGCTTCAACTTGGCATGCAGGGTATTTATTCAAACAGTGGTGAACAATGTGAGCAACAATTGTGCCAGAACAAGTATGGTCAATTTTTTTGTGCTCAGGTCATTTAACAACCGTTGACAGACTGAGCGCCGGTTTCTTAAAAGCCGGCAAAGCGCTAATCAGGCTATAAGAAGGTAATATGTCAATTAAGTAAACGCTGAATGCAGTTAACCACCAATATTTTGTATCGGTTGTTAAGTTGCCCGCCCTAAGATTAATACCCAAAACATAAAAAAAAACTGCCTTGACTATTGTCATTATTCTTGCGCCTAAAGTCATGCAGCAAAAACATTATTTAAAGTATTTTAAATAGTGTTCAGACAGAGTTTTAACTGAGGCAATTACCAAATTGTGTACGCATCTTTTGAATAGTCAATCGAAAAATATTCGAAATATTGTGAGCACACACACATATTTACAACTCCTTTGAAAACTCAACATATTCCAGTGTTATGTTTATTTTTTCTTTTATATTTAGAGTATTATTTCCGATTGCAGTAGAAACACCACTGTACACGAGCTAGCTATTTGAAACAATTGGCGATAGCTCCATTAGAGTTCGCGGGCGCCATGGTCCGACCCTCTGAAGTGTAGTCAGTTTAGGTCAGGTGATGTAAGGTGAAAAAAATTAACGTGAGTTGAGTTGTGGTGAGTTAAGGTGTAACGGGTTAAAGTGTGTTAGGTTATAAATAGTATAGTGGGCTTAGTCGTGATCAGTTTAAGAAGCAATTTTTACTATCATTCGCCATGTTAATGTCTCAATTTGCTACAGCCAATAAAGTAGCATCTCTTCAAATAACATGTTTACTGAACTAGTCGAACTGAAAGGTAATAAAAACAAATAAAAACATGAATGAATGAATTTTATGGAAGCTGTATACTCTTTTTCTCTGATATTTATTAATTTCACTGCTTAGCTATTGCCAACAATAACTTATATTTGTGCAAAATTTAAGCCTTTCGATTCTTTTAAGAAAAATTAATTATTTAAATGTTGTTAAATGTTGTTAAATGTTGTTAAATGTTCGATTCCAAGTAGGCTGGTTGAGTAACTCACTTAATGCCATTTATTTTATTTGGTTTACTGGATAATAAAGCATTATAATTTGTAAAAGGAAGCAAATAGATAAAACAAGGCACATAATCAATATAATTCACAACAAATTCGAATGTGTTTGTGCAAAAGGCAGAAGTACATACAAATACATACATATAAGAACATACGTGCATGTATGTATGTACATATCTAAGTGAAATACTCTGAATAGTTTCGATAGTTATCCTGAGATTCTCATAGATTTAATAGCTGTCCGGCAAATAAGTAATGAATACATTTCAATAATCATTTCATATTGAATGCAAACTAATATACATACATACATACATATGTATGTATGTATATGGACGAGTAAATACCATATATTTATGCTTATGTAAGACCTAGTATTAGTATCTTTATAATTTTCGCAAAATAAGTAAACCATTTCCTGCAACTGTTTAAGCGACGACACTTAAAATGAGCGGCCACAGTTACTCACAAATGTATGTATTTGGCCTACGGCTAAGTGCAAGCAAATGACTTCCGCACTTGTGTGTACTTGTTTGTTTATATAAACGTATGTAGATATATATAAGCATACACACATACTTACATATATGTATGTGTTCATATTTGTCTGCTTTGAAAAGCGCTCCAGTTCGCTATCCTAAATGCAAATGTACTCGTATATGTCTGTGAATGTGGCGTTGTTGGTATTGCCATCGTCGAATGTGTGTTGGGGTTTATGAACATGCAAATGTATGTATGTGTGCGTGCATGTAAATTTGAAATAAAAAATTGTATTACACAAAATAGTGGTTCAAGCGTGATATAAGCTTTTTGGTGCATTTTAATTCAAACTCAGCAAAGAGCACTATTAGAGAACTACAACTACGCTGCGATGTCAACCTTTTAAGCATGACTTGAGAAAATTTAAAAAACTTGTCATTCTTAACGAAATTTGGAGGTAATCTTCCACTAGTTCTTTTATTTTTTTAATAGATCCATTTTATTGAAATTTACTGCAATATTCTAAAATATGTTCCTTTAATACGAATATCGATACTAGTTATCGATTATATTTAATTTCTCAGCAAATCAAGCCTACGAAAATTGCTTTAAATTAACTGATTTTCTAATTTACACTTTTATATACCCTGCAGCTCTTGCCTTACCGTTAAGCGTTAAATCGGTTAAATTTAATGACATTTGTCATCTTTTTCGACGCTCTAGAATTTTACGACTGGCAAAGATTTAAAGTTGTTTTTTTTTTTTCTAGGAAAAAAGTTTGAGGTGAACCATTTATATTTTGGCAGAGGCATTTCGCTATTTCGCTTTATACACGAAGTATGTACACTCTAAAGGCGTATTACTTTCCATGTAGAGAGTTGGCGCATTTTCGACCCAATGCGTCGAGCAATAAATCGTTCTGAGCCTCTTAGAGAAATTGTAGGCTATCGAAAACTAATGAATCTCGATGTGTAGGCTTTTTAGGATAACACATTTTTCTACCTCACTCAATTGTATGACAGCAACTTTAAAGAACTAAACATTTTACTAAAGAACATTAAAGAACAGCAGAACCGAGAGTTACTTACATCGTATTTCTGTTTGCTCTCTCAACAAGCGTAACTTCCTTATTCACTTTTTGGAAGAGGTACGATTAATTTAGCGTTCTTTATTTCTTTAGTCTCGAAGAGAATTAACAGAGTCCTCAAAACGTTTCCGTTTGCATAAGAACAGATAATGAGCCTTTTTTTGTCTCGAAGCAGATGAACTTTGCCAGCAAAACGGTTGCGGTCTCATAAGTTTTGATTTCCTTGACAATTCGTCAGAGATCACGTTTTCTTTCAATTCCCCAAAAGTTATCGTATCCTGTATGTGTTACCCTGTCTCTCGTTGTCAATATTTATTTGAAAATTATTCTAAAACTCTCCGAAGAGCCAGCTATCAATCATCATATTAGGTAAGCTGCTGACGGTCGCCGTTAAAACCCTCTCAAGCTTTAATGTGGCAAAATGATAGTGTGCAATCATAACTAGTTTATTAAAAAAAAATCTCTTAATTGTGCCTCAAAACTAATCAGATTATGAAAATCGGAAAACTGCTGCTAATTGATCCCAAATATATGGTGGAGTGCACACTCAGAGCGACTGCAACGCCGTAATTGAGCAAGATCGCATTAAGCCAGTAAACAAGGGCAAGGAAATTCGGTTATGTGAGGATTGAACTATAAATTAAAAAAAAGCCAAGCTGTGGCGCAAGGTGATATGTTTAAAGCTTTATTTGTTTTTTCTTGCTATTCGATTTCGATAAGAATATTAATCGTCAAATGCGCACCAACCCACCTCTTATGTATATTACTAAAGTCATAGTAAATGTATATTTCGATATACACATACGAGTAAGTATGTAAGTACCGGAAACTATCGCTTTAACGAAGGGAGATGCTCATCCTAAATACAAACATATGTACATAGGCACCCAAGTAGTATATTCTTATATGTATGTATGTATACAAATGTATATAAATACATATAGCTGTGTTCAAATTAATAGCAGCGGCTCGTTTTGACAACATTTGCCTAATTTTGATTCCTTTAGTTACCTAATTTTTCTATTAAAATACAGTTCAATCACTATCAAAAACAATATAAACGCAAGTTCAAATTTCAAGCCAGTTTATTAATTTAAATATCGATCAGGCACAAGCAAAAGTACGTGAGGATAATCTCAGATCGACGTTGAAATATCGACAATTGAAATCCTTCAAAAGCAAGTATTGAAATTTTATTAAGTAGTGGTGCTCGCGCTTTAAACTAAATTTTAATTTAAAAATTGTTTATATAAATTTAGAATTATTGTTCTTAGAAACTCAAGGAAATTATTCTATGTTAAGGCTTTAAGACCATTCATTTTTAGCATTGTTTATTATTTTTGAGATATTTTGCTACCGAATTTGCATGTTTAAAAAAATAAACTTAATTTTTACAAAAAAAAAAAACAACTTTGTTGAGAGTTTTGTATATTTTTATATAGAAATAAATTTGGTTAGATGCAAGCAAATTAGACAAAAAAATTAGCGATAGTTTTTAGCCACTTGAAACTTGAACATCTTTGTACTTAAATTGTATTTGCAAAAAAAACTGCATGCTAGAAAATTGTCTAAGGCTTATAATGATTGTTTTAAAATTTTTTTAAAAACAGATTATAATATTAAAAAATTTCTATAAAGTTTGCAACTCGAATTATATAATTTTTGTTGGGGAACGAGCTGAATTTAAATTGAAAAAAAAAATTGTGAAGTGTATAAATCAAAGGAAAATGAATAACCAATTTTTTCAATATGAAGCGCTGCTTTTAAATTGTACACAGGTGTTACATACATACACATGAACAATATATACGTGAACGGTGCGATAGTAAATGATTCTGTGCTCATCTCATTCGCTTGCAAATAAACACATACCTATGCACATATAAATACACACAAACACATGCAGCGGCAACAGAAGACAACCATGACGCCAAACTGAACCATGTTAATTACTTGCCTTGAGGCACTTGAAGAAAACCAAACAAAACTTGGTTAAATCTACTCGTACTTGTATGCCTGTACGAGTATGTGTGTGTGTGTGTATGTAGGAGTACTAGAGAATTGCCAGCAACCGCAACTCGACAACCGCAATGTCAGTGTAACAACTGCAACTGGTGTACTCGTACTATTTCGCTGGTGCATCTTTAAATGCTCGACGCTTGAGTTCGTCGTCAGCGTTTTAGTTTGACTTCTTTTTTTGTTTTCCTTTTTTTTCTTTTTGTTGCAGCATATGCAAAACCAAAGACATTTTGTAAATTTACATAAATCGTTTCCTCCTCTTCTCCCATTGCAGACTCGCCCAGATGTCGACCGGGTACAGAGCAAACTTCGCTCGGCGCACTCAATATGCACTCGGTGCAGGTAAAATGTGAAGTGGATGCGGATCCGCCAGACTCGGTGAAATTCAGTTGGACCTACAATAATACAAGAAATGTGTCGCCGGTTAGTATTGAAGAAGTTTTCATTTTATATACAAACGTACATACATATGTATATATGTAAATACTACTAAATACGTACAAAGATACAAGTATAAGTAAAATGTGTTTCTAATCAATAATTGAAATTTATCATCGAATGCGGCTATGAAAGCAATGCAAAGTGAATGGTTAAACTTTTGCAAACATTTCACATCAGCGCGTGACTATCTGCAAGGCCGAGGGTATCATGATTCTAAATATATATAGATACATATATATATATCTTATAATTTTATATACATACATACATACATAGTCGGGTATGCCTCTCTTGGGGTTTTGCTGTTTACTTTCTTGCGTAGGCAAATGTTGAATAGTATGAAAGGATTATTTCAATTTCAAAATCATGAAAATGTTTTACAGCGTGGCTATGCTTATGATTTAAGTCCCAGCTGCGTTTCTAATCACATTCCTCGTTCTTTGCGGCATTTTCTCGTGATTGGGCATACAGAATTTGTGTAAAGATAAGCTTTCACGCAGCACACAAAGCTTTCGATTTTTGGTGATAAGCAAAGTTTAATTTTAGTACACTTTAAACCTTAGACTGGGATGTTGTTTTGCTGAATAGAGGCTTAGCAAAAATAAGATGTATTGCTGAGGTTTTAATTAAATTAAAAAGTAAAATATAGCATTATTTTCGAAAAAAGTGAATTTTAATCGACAATCATCTTTCGTTTTGATAACTTGCATTCATTGTTTTTGCGCTATCCAAACTGAAATTATCCTTAGAATTGTTCAAATAATATTTTATTTTAACTTTCTCGCCATTCGACAAAAAGTTGTTTATTTTTAATCATTCTGTGACATCCTTCCTAATAAACTCTTCCAATGATATCCTCGCTATAGTTGCATTTAATATTAAAAATATGGTCGATTTAAGAGGAAATATAAAAGATGTTGTGTCACAATATCACCGACAATCGTTCGCGACCCTTACTCGCAATATCAACTATTTATAGCAGGACGTGACTTAATAGCTCAGAATATAGGAAGCCCATCTAATTTCCACAACTCAGCGGTCGTCAGATGGTTAGAGTTAGTGACACCGCCGGCGATTAGAGCTTCAAAGGAAGCATTGATTTAAATTAATGTAACAGCTATTTAATTTCGCATGTATACGAGAGGTTTGTTTCAATCATTTCGTAAGTGATTATTTCTTTGAAGATTTCGCCAGGCAACTTTGTTGACGAACGATGTTTTATACGCTTATAACGGGTGTTTTTTTTAGGGGTATAGAACTTCGAATTGAAATAAAACACAAGAAAATCGTTTTAAGGTCCATCAATTTGGCTTTATTGGAAGGATAATTTTATGCCATTAATGTTTAAATATGATTTCGGGCATGTGGCCGCCGCGGCTGGCTCGAATAAAGCCAATTCTACAGGTCCAATTTTCAACCACTTTTTCGAGCATATGGGGCCGTATGTCGGCAATAACGCCACGAATGTTGGCTTCCAATTCCCCTAACGTTTCTGGTTTGTTGGTGTAGACGAGCGACTTCACATATCCCCAAAGAAAATAATCCAATGGTGTCAAATCACACGATCTTGGTGGCCAATTGACAGGTCCATTCCGCGAAATTATGCGCTCAGCGAATGTTTCCTTCAATAAATCGATTGTGACGTGCGCTGTGTGGCATGTAGCGCCGTCTTGTTGGAACCACAACTCATCCACATTCATGCCATCCAATTCGGGAACAAAATAGTCGGTTATCATGGCTCTATACCGGTCTCCATTAACGGTAACTGCCTCTCCAGCATTATTGCGGAAGAAGTATGGCCCAATGACTCCACCAGCCCATAGAGCACACCAAACAGTCAGTTTTTGTGGATGTAATGGCGTTTCAAGGGTCTCAAGTGGATTCTCTTCACTCCAAATGCGGCAATTTTGCTTGTTGACGTAGCCATTCAACCAAAAATGAGCCTCATCACTGAACAAAATTTTGCGATGAAAATCAGCATCGAGATCAATCTCATTTTCGGCCCATACACCAAAATCACGACGCATTGCATGGTCTCGCGGCTTTAATTCTTGCACAAGCTGGATCTTGTAAGGTCGCAAGCCAAGATCTTTGCGCAAAATCTTCCATAAAGTTGATGGACAAAGCTCCAATTGCTGTGCACGGTGGCGAATCGATTCATTCGGGTCCTCTTCAACACTTTGCTCTACAGCGGCAATTGTTTCTTCGGTGCGCACTGTTCGACGTCTCTGCGGATGCGTATTATCACATAGAGTAAACGTAGTGCGAAAACGATCCATGGTTAACCGAATTAATTGCTCTGATGGACGATTATGTCGACCATAAAATGGACGGAGCTCACGGTAAACTTCGCGAACTGAACCATTATTTTCGAAATAAATTTGCACGATTTGCAAGCGTTGTTCTTTTGTCAACCTGTTCATGATGAAATGGCAAACCAAACTGAACATAAATGACATTAGAGTTGCCAGATTTGACCACAAAATGCCAGTTTTATCTCTATTCGAAAAACAAACCTGTAAAAAAAACACCCGATATTTACCTTTTTTTTATACCAGCGGCTTCTTGCACGATTTCTTGCCACCTTTGGCGGTGCAGAAATTCAATCATCACATATCAAAAATTAGAAAGAAAAAACGCAATCCCAAAAAAATATATATTAAATTTATTTGTTAGCTTTGGATATTTTTATTGTTATTGTTGTCGTTGTAGGCTAATCGAGCTAATTAAATTTTTTGTGCAAAAAAAACACTTTCTGCACTTTTTACCTGTATGTATTTAGTTGATGAGAAATTTTAAAATGCCAAAAACACATTCAGAAACGCAATTACAGCAAACGCCAATTCGTGCTTCACTAACCCACATATCACCTTAAGAAAAACTGAATTTTTACTAAATGATAGAGAGTAAATTAATTTTATTTATTCATTTTATCTCTACTTAATAACGAAAGAATGTTGGTACAATTGTACTAAGAATGTCAATAAAGGTAGGATGCCGCTCCCACCGATATACGTGACATGCAGTCACAAAACAAATGTTATCATTTTATTCGTAATTGCTTACCTGAGGCATTCGCAAAATTTCAATTCTTTAGATATTAAATTAGTTTTCAAAATGCGAATTGGCACAGCTGTACCAAGGATGTCACAGAAGGGTTAAGGCTCCGATTAAGTAATAGTAACCATTTTATTCCCGAATGCGATCGGTTCTTTTCGAGATCGGCATAGAATTAAACAAGCGGTGGTGCATTGTTTTTTATCGGTATTTGTATTGGAATTGTTCCTAGTATAGGTAAAGGTATATTTAGTGTTGATATTGCTATTTGTATTGGTATTATTATTGGTATTGGTATTTTTATTGAGATTGGCATTTGTATTCCCTGTTTAAAATTCGGCGACTAATCTCTAAAGAGACTATTCTGGGCAGCCGGTTCGAATATCACTCGAAGCTGGTCATAGTATCTTCATAGGACGTGTTCGAATAAAAGGGAAGAGTCCATACTCCCTTGCGACTATTCCCAGACTCATCCTAGACTAATCGCATTTTTGCAGAGGTATTGGTGTTGGAAATGGTATTCGTATTGGTATTCGTATTGGTATTGGTATTGGTATTGGTATTAGTACTGATATTGGTATTGGTACTGGAATTGGTATTTGTACTTAATTGGTGATGGTATTTGTTTTAGAATTGGTTGTGATATTTTGAGTGATATTAGTTTTGGAAATGGTATTGGTAATCATTTTTTAGTATCTCGGATCAGACAAAGTCAACAATTGATATAAACAGTGAGGCATTTACTTTTCTTTTTCCGAACAATCAATTGTAAGCGACAATGGAAGTATGTTGGCTTGTAACGTCTTGTATTTTTATAGTTAATATTGTGTACATAATTTAGTTCAGTTAATTAGAAATCAAAACACAAATGAAGCACATAAGTATGTATGCTTTTAAGTATGTTCGAAAATTGTTAATACGTTTATCTTCTTAGTCTGCGTGTTTTCCACTCAAACGAAAATATGAGCAATTCAGAAAAGTAATTATTTTTGACAGTATTAAAAGTGCTTCATATAGTAGACTCGGATTCTCGATAATAAAAACAAAAAACATTGCACTCAAATCCCTAAAAGATATATAGCCACAAGCTTTTAATTTAAATGCTTATACAATTTTTGAGATTTTTTTCGCCTTCTCTTTTTATTATTGTTTCTTGTTGGTGCTCTTCGGAAAGTTAACCACAAGGCGAATTCATACCAGGTGGTAGCGAAGCGAATTCATCAAAATTTGTCAAATTAAGAATGTCATGATAAAATAAAATTGAAGAATGAAATTTATTGTTTTGCGTTGACAGAAATAAGTCGGTAAGTTTTATTATATACATTTATAATTAATTTAATTGTGTTGTTTAAGGTGGCAGCGGTTGAAGAAAGTTAAATTTCGCAGAAGATATCAAATAGGTAATGGCCTCCGTTGTAAAAGACTACGCTCAATTAACTTCGGGACGCCGAATCGCCACATTTGTGGTGATCAATTTGGAAACGAACGATTTACTCTACATTCCTTCCAAGAATGCAATTATGGAATTATCCATTTATGGCTTTTCCGGTAATGAACTAGAAATGGAACCGATAAATGGTTCGCATGTTGCCTACTACTTATTTTATTATCTTATTATCTACTGACGCCAAAATTAACTGGGGCGCAAGAAACGTAACTACGCGCCCAACCGTAGCTAGTACAAAACGACCGCAATCAGAAGAATCAACGCCTAGCAAGATGTTATCAAATGGAAATATTACTTTCAAATCTAAACGTGCGCTCTTCGCAAGTAAAAATATCAAAAAATGTCCACCTAAGGGAATTTATAAGTTGGAAATATGAACGACATTTTAATGAGAAACCTAAAAATTTGTTTACTATGCGTGTGTGCGTACATCTTGCTCGCAAGCGGAAGGGTGATGATGACTCGCCCAATTCATTGGTGACAAGTGTTAATGAATTTTCACAAGTGAAATCAAATATAAAGATATATTGATAGCAAACAATGATAGATAAAACTAATAAATTAGTAATGTAATTTAAAGTCGATTGCAGAAATAAATTTCATGTTTTATTGAATCGAAAAATTGTGTTACATTGTAAAGAATTTCTTTATCCATTAATGCAATTAGTTTGTAAAATAGGTACTACGTTAAAGCTTTGTTGTTAAAGTAAATACTTAGAAAATATAATTAAAAATTTAATTATACTTAACTATAAAAAATGTATTTGTCTGCGTTGTTTTTAGGCTGCTTTACTAGCACCTGCGAGTTGTATAGGCTGCTCACTAGCGCCTGTGGGATTTGTAGGCTGCCTTACTTGCGCCTGCGGGATTTTTAGGCTGCTTCACTAGCGCCTGCGCGATTTGTAGGCTTCTTTACTAGCGCCTGCGTTTCGCTCCAAGCTGCGTACGGCAGGATCTGAACCACATCAGCCGCTTATTGGAACCTTGAAAAAAGGTCCTTTCCCACTTTCTGTTTTTTATAGACCCACCGCGCACTTTCCCATTTTTTATAATTTGAAATGTCTTTATTTTTTTACAAAATTGCACAAGTTTTAAAATCACGAGCTTCAAAATATCAAAATATGTAAACAAAATTCTTCGTCATTACCTTTTACTGACATCCTTAATTTTATAAAATAACAAGAACAAGCAACCAGCTGATTGATTACCACCACCTTATATGAATTCGCCTTGGTTAACCATTTACTGTTCATAAAAGTAAAAATAAAAATAAATTTTTTTATAAATACTACATTCAAACTTATTCTGCACTTTGCCGCCTTCACCTTCGAGACTCAATTATATTGTTGTGTTTTAACTATTGGCGCCAACCTACCCTGCGTCAGTTATTTCTATGAACGCAAGCATACACACACGCACGTACGCACAGAAACGTTCACCATCTCCGGAAAATTAAGGACAACAGCTAACATTCTGCCCTCGCAACGATTGACTGTTGGTTGTTGGGTTGGCTGAGGACTGCTTACTTGGTCATTCGTTCGAAGTAATGCATTCTTGTTAGTGCCATATCCATTTTGTACCTCGGGCAGGAGTCCTGCAGCAGTACAATTGCAATTTCGTTAAGGCATCCAATGAAGCAGCACAAAGCTCAGCGACGACGCGCAGACAACCAACATCGTACGTGACTACAGGAAAATCTAATAAAGTTGTGCGACTATAAATAATTTATTTCTTCCTGCGCCCAATCCCCCTCGTTCGCTATATGCCACCTGCTCTTCTCTTCGTAGTATCAGCAGTTGCGCAACACATTTTCCCTGTGTCTCCGCCCACCGCGTTCATTGCCGATTTGTGGGCGTTTGTGTGCTTTGGTTTTTTTATGTCTGTATTTTTCTTAATACTCGAAATTGTCGAGCGTTGGCGTACAAAGCTTTTGATATATTTCATTGGAAATTTTCAAATCCGCAAGTGCTTATGTTCAATATAGACGCTTTCATATTCACATTTATGGAAAATAAATATTTATTTTAATATCTACATTCGCAAAGGATGCAAATTTACTTTATCTAAGTACTTTAAAGTGATTTTTAGAATTTTAGAGTTCTGCAATAGCAATGAGTAATATTGTGTTGGTGTGTGTGTGTGTGCTTTTATTTATTTGCAGGTGCTCAATTCGAGAATCACATCTAATGGACTGGTCAGCACTGTTACGTATCTGCCCCAAACTGACTCCGAGCTGATAACGCTCGCCTGCTGGGCCAGCAACTCTGTGGGACGACAAACCACGCCGTGTCTGGTGCACATACTTCCAGCAAGTAAGTAAAAATTGAAATAAATGAAAATTAATCTGTAGAAAATCCTACACAAATGTCTAACCGCAATCAAAGCTTGCTGTTTATTAAGCTCTTAGGGTGAGCGGTCGCTCAATGCGACTTTAAATTATGGTCGAACAGTCGTTGTGGTTAGGGAGGAAATCAAATCTAAACACGGATCTGGGGAAAGAAATGCCACTAAATATGATACCAACACAATGTATTGGTTGACATTTTTGGTTGTGAGTGTTTATTTTTTTTTTTTTTTTTTCATTTCCAACTTGCAATATTCCCGCACAATATCACTTTGGCTGTAATAACAAACAATTTGCGTTATTTCGGTAATTATTGAATAGCAGAAGTTGATGCAAGAAAATACTCTCAGTCAACAAGCTATTAAAACGCTCAACTAACTGCAATTTAGCTTAAGCTGACATACTCATATACTTTAGCAGAAATTGGAAAAATATTTGAAGACTTATTACCAGTCCATTGAAAGGAGCTTGCCAATTATCTGTATTCACTGATGGCTGCAGGTAACTCTTAGGATTTTTTGATAAGACATTGTTAATTTACAGAGACTAAGGTTCGATAAAAAAGATTTCTTACAGAAGCTCGATTGGAATAAATTGTCTAATTTAAAAAGAGTGTGCAACAGATCTCAAGCGAGAAATTTTTTCTCCCGAATAAAAATAGTAATAATTAGATAAGTCGAAAGTAATTGCAGTTGGCGTTATATCTGAATTAGAAAAATCCCTTTATTCAGAAGCTGTTCGTAACTTTTAACAGGGATTTGATACCAAGAAATTATATACTATAAGTCTTAAATTTGTTTTTGTTTTGTTCTGTGGCCGCTGTGGTCGAGTTGGTAGCGGTGCGTGCTATAACTTGATATGCCGGAAAAATCTAAATTAAAGACGCACACAACAAATCGTAGGAGAAGATCGGCCAAACACTGAGCTATATAGTGTACGCGCCAAAAAAAAAAAAAAAATAAGTCTTAAATGCAAAATGGGACTTGACCGTAAAAGAAATGACAAGGCCTAGTAATTTGTAAACACAGTGATACCTTACAAAATGTATAAGTTCTTAATTTTCACAAACAATATTCATTTCAGATACGTTTTTTGACTCGAAATTCTTAAGTCAAATCATCACGTGAACTTTATATCGTGTTCTTAACAACTTTGGGATAACAACTCCTCTGTGGAAATTTAAAAAAACATTTTATCTTTTATCTCAACTTAGTACTTTAGGCGATTTTTTCGTTTCTCTTCTTTGCATTCTAACTCAAGCCAAGTTTTTTCTCCTGAGATTTCCCAAGACAAGTTGCAGTTAAGCTTAAACCTCAAAGAAAATAATACCCAAGCAAAATGTACGCGAAAAATATATTTCTCTAACTTCATAAAAAAAAAACGATAAACTAATAACTTTGAAATTGATACACAAAATTATTTTCGGATTCAACTATAACCCGTGACTGGAAGTTGAAACAAACTTCAGAAAAATAATAGAAATAGGACAGCGTTGAAAAATCAAGCAAGTTTAAGTCTTGAATACAAAAAAAGAGTGAAAGAGAGATTAAATTTTAGTAAAACTATTTATTGATAAAGTAAGCACACAAATTAAATTATCAGGCCTTTTCTGCATTTCGATTGAGAAAAAAATCGTATAATAGACATTAATAAATTCTTTCTCCTCAATAAGGTATTCGGTTTTTCAGTTCTACGAAGTTCAGGATTTTTATTTTCTTTCCGGGAATTTTACTTAAAAAATAATAAAAAAATTTATATAAATTTTCGAGCCCAATCGGAGAATCAAAGTTCAGTTCAAGTTGAATAAAAAAAAATTTTTCAAAGTTTATTAAAATAACTTAGTCCAGAATCTTCAAGTGGAGCGCAAACCTAAATGTTAATTGGGAAGCCGCTATCATAAATACGATATATTGAATGCAAACCTACATGCGCACATATCTGCATACATATGTACATGTGTGTTTGGGTATTTGCACATGAAGATGCTACCGAAATATTTGTAATTAATTATTTTGCCCATTTCTGACAGATCCACCAGAGGCGCCGAAGGCTTGTGAACTGCGCAACGACACCGTCTTGGAGGTGGTTTGTGTGGCGGGTAACGATGGCGGCCTCACTCAATATTTCCTGCTCGAAGTAATTGGTGGCGATCCACTGTATGCCAACGATGCGGGACGCAGCTTTGCCGACTCTAATGTGGGCGACAATGAGCTCTCCACCATGAACGACCAGGTATGCATTTTCCTTGGTTATTTACTTACTTAAATATATACATATTTACGTTGTTACATAAATATTGTATGTATGACGGTGGGCAAGTGGGCAAGTGAATGTGAATGCAAATATTACAAATAATCTTGATTCTCAATGGCTTTGTAACCAAATAACAAACAAGCTGTGTAATCACTTTGACCAGGGAACTTAATTATTAAGATTAGTGTGTGTGTTGCATTTAGAAGATTGTTTGAATTTTGTGTTTGACATCTTAAATATTGAAATAGCAATAATGAACATAAATTAAATTATATAACTGTATTCTGTATTCTTGCAGCACAAAAATCTGTTCTTTCGTACGATATATTTACATACGAGTATGTAAATGGAGTACCGGAATAACGAATTTAAATTTAAAAAGGCAGTTAAAAAGGATTTGCGATTTTGACAAAAGAAAATTCATTGCAAGGCGAATACGTCTAATAGGTTGACGTTATCCTAGCAGGGTTAGTGTGTTAACTCTGTTGAAGATTATTTTAAGGCACTCATCTTTCACTGGTGGGTTGTTATGTGAAGCAAATCGTAGTTTATAAAATGTTTATAATATATTTTTTGATGTAAATAAATTTGTAATACAATGGGAATGGTTATTCACTATTGGTAGTACAATATTCTCAAATTTTTATTTTGTATTGTGAAAACTTTTTACAAGTCTATTAAAATAAATCACACTATGGTCCATAATTATAAGTACATCGCTACCTTTATAAAGTCTTCGAAGTCGCTAATGTTTAAGTGAAATCTACAAGCAAATAACTGATTTTACTAAAGTTACCTGGTCAACAAATGCGCAGTCAGAAGGTCAAAATATTCAAATGATTTTCACAATTCCTCATTACTTTCTACGGCGTGGATACTGCACTAAAAACATGTCTTCGATTTGCCACTCGAAATTAGGTCGAACAAAAAAATTACTCTTCCTCAGCTTTTGTAGCAGCTTCGGTGCTTAAGATTTATACACAGTTTAAGCTCACTATCTTGAGCAGCGCACGCTTCACTTAACTGCACAAACTTTCTTAAGTTTTACATTATTTTGTCATACAACGCCCCTCCCGCCCGTGGGGTTTCTAATCTTCCAACAAAAACTTCGTACAACAAAACGAAAAAAAAAACGCTCTCATAAGCATTTCATCCTTCAATTTAATTCAATTTTGTATCTTTATTGTTCATATACTCGTATAATAATTGCACACACGAGTGAGCTGCGCAACTAAGAATGTGAGTGATAATGTATGTATGTATGATGACTATACGCCTGCCGATTCAAATTAAAAACAATTTTGTAATTCATACGGTCAATTATTGCTCAACCGGACCCAACGGACTTGCAGAGCGGTATGCATAAACTTACAGTTATACAAACAAGTATTCGTACGCAACCAAATAAAAAAAAAAAGAATGTGAATGGTTTTGGCATTTGTCAGGGTCAGGATCAGGGAAAAGTGATTTACAAAAAGCGAAAATTTTTTTGTATGCTATTTTAACAAAGGTGAATACAAGAAAATACATACAGTGCGCGACATACGTCAACGTACGACCCATATTTATGTTACCCTGTTGTCGAGTGTGGCCGCTGTGAACGAGTTGGTAGCGGTGCGTGCTATAACTCGATATGCCGGTGAGTTCGAGGTTCGAATCTCAGCCAGGGCAAACAAAATTTATTCATAGAAAATTTTTTTCTTTCGGAGTCAGCACAAAACTCTAGGTTTGTGGTAGAACGTAAAGACGCACACCTCAAATGGTAGAAAAACTCTTCCAAACACTGAGCTACTCGTATTATAAGGTGTAAGCGCCAAAATTATATAATATTATAACGGGTCTTAAAATAGTATGGAGAAAAATAATGATGCAGTATTGTGTCAATTACACTTTCATTAGAAAATAATAATAAATAATAACAATTTCGGAACATTTAAGCGCGGCTAAATGTTTAATTTTTTGTTGTTTACGGCTAACATGCGTTACCCGTTCATTGTGTTCATTTTATTTATGAAAACAGTGTGAAAATCGTTTTTAACACTCGGTTTTGTCAGTGTTGGAACGAATGATTTTGTGTCGGAATGGACGCACGTCAGTGCCGGAATCGCAGCTGAAGAATCATGCATTATAATACTAAGATATGAATATATGTAGATGTTTTTATTATCACTTGAGGCAATAAGTATTTATTAACTTCCTGAAAACTATTTTGAATTTTTATTGCGCAAACATTTTATATTAATATAAATTAATCATGTTCATCATTATTTTGTCGATATATTAATATTTGTATTACTGATTGTTGTATAAGAATCTATTACAATTATTAAGTTAGTGCAGTGAGTAATAAATATAAATCGAATGGATAACAAAAAACAAATGCCACTTCTAGTGATGGTAGAAACGAGTTTCGACGCTGACGAATTCCTTTATAACTCGACTCAATGGTGGAATTTGTAATATCGAATGGATTTTTGGGTTATGTTTGCCAAAAGTGTATCGGTTCTTTTCTTCGTTTTTAAGTTAATAAAATCAAAAACACTGATCACCAGCTGCTTATTATTAACAAACTTGCATTGCTAGTAACATTTGTTTCATGTTCGGTACTTACTTTTGCGAACATAATCCGAACACTTCACGAAGTTTACTATTTATTTCGCACTTATAACCACATCAAGGGGAACTGTTAATGGCAGGAAATCCGCGAATTTTTGAATTGCGTAACTTCTTTATTCGAAAATGTTTGTTCGATTCCGGCACTGACGTCTATTCCGGGACTAATGCATTCTCTCTTACTCCAAAATAAACTTAAGAAATTATTCACAAAAATCGAAAAGTAGACTTTGACAAAAGTGTAGATACGTACGGCATGCAATGCTTGCTTATATTGAGTAAATGCTTTGCATTTTTTTTTAAACGCGAATATTTAAAGCGGCGAATAGTTGTAAAAATGGTTCCCCGTAAAAAATGTCTACTGTTGTGCGAAAATTAGTTATAAATTATAAAACCGAAAAGAAATCTTTTGGTGAAATTTCAAAACTGCTGAACTTACCAAAGTCAAATGTTCAAACCATTTGTGATAACTTAAAAAAACTTAAAGTGTGAAAAACAAACCGCGGAGTGTTCGAACGAAGAAACTGAATCACAGCGATATCTCTTTCATTTTAAAAGAAGTAGAAAAAATTCTAAAATGCAAGCCACAAAGTTAGCGGGAGGACTCGCAATCCGGACAGAGACAATTGTGCATCCAAGAACTGTTCAAAGAGCTTTAAATGATGAAGGATTCCATAGCAGAACTTCAAGCAAGAAGCCCCTCATTAGTGAAAAAAAACCGAAAACTACGTATGGAATTTGCACAAAAGCACAAGAAGGAATTGATTTCTGGAAACGAGTTTTATTCACACACGACTCGGGTTTTAATATTTTTGAAAGTGACAGAAGAGTCAATGTTTGGAGGAAATGCCAATACAGCTATGAATCCTAAGCACTTAGTTTCTACTGTTAAGCGTGGTGGTAAAAGTGTAATGGTTTGGAGTGCTGTCGCTGCATCTGTTAAAGGGAACTGTAAAGGAATGGCTGCTTTATTTTGCTCCTCGTCAATTAAATTCACTACAACAGAGCCCCGATTTGATTACAAATGCGCAAAGACTAAAAGAAAAGTTGCGGGCGGAGTGGGAATGGTTAACTTCGGATGACCTTCAAAATTTACCAGATTCAATGCCTAGAAGCTTACAAGCCGTTATAGATGTTTATAGAGGGCCAACCAAATTTTTAAATTTTAGTGACTTATTGAAACTTTTTCAGTTAATATTATTTTCGTTTTTTGTTAATATTGGAGTAAGTATTTTTTTTTGTATTATTTCCTAATAAAAGTGCAATTAAAAAAAACTGCATCATTACTTTTTCCATGACATTTTCAGATTCGCCAGTCAGCAGAAATATGGGTCATACGTAGACTTTTTTCACCCACGGTTCATACATGTGTGTGCATCCGTGTCGACATACATACATACAAACATATATATCTACAAATGTATTTATCTTTTATAAGTGGCAAAAGTAACCCTTGACGCCACAAGTGCCACATTCCAACACTCTGACTCACAGTCAGAGCAATAAAAGCTTACGGATACAACAAAAATATCTAGAAACAACAAAAACAATAACGTTATCTTGCTACGGATGTTACGCAACTATTATTAGTTTCATAGTTTTGCTTCCACTCGAACATCGAAGAAACAATAAAGGCTTTTAATAAGCCAAACAAAGCATTGAATGAACGAACGAATGGGCAATTGGTTCGACGAAGCCAAAACGCCTGGACCTCCGTATACTAAAAAGACGCGCGTGCTCACAAGTTCAACAATTCGCCAATTCGCCAATACGCCAACCTACGAACATGCCAATTCAGCAGCTAAGAGTTGTGGCAGAAAAGAAAGCGCTTCACTGATTGCCAGTTACAAAAGGGACACACAATAAATTACTTCCACTTACTTGAGTGGGAATTTGTGCGTAACCGTTTTGAGAGACCGAGTAGCTCTAACCGTAGCACGACACCAACTGGAGCAATCAACGAATATAGCAATACAAATAGCAACCAAAGTGAAAAGCATAAGCAGAAGTAAATGTAGAAAGGGGAAAAAAAATGTTATAAGATACAAACAAAAACAGAGATAAAGTAACGAAAAGTAAAGTAACTGTAATACTCGTAAAAGAAGCGCAGTCAATGGCTAGACAAGAATCAACAATAAAGGCAACATGGCTAAAAACTTCCGAAGAGGTTTTGAACTTTGAAGAAAGCATGCTGCTGCTTGCACAAACACTTCTGTTTGTGTACTTTTTCGGCATGATTAGGTATGTACACATGTACATACATAGATGTGCTGATCTGCTGTGAATCATTCGCAGATTTGAGAAATTTCTACATGCAGCGTTCTTCTCTTCCAGCAGATTAAGCAACAGCTTATTTGTAAGAGTTATTTGAATTTAAAATTTACATCGTGCGTCTTTTACACTTTTTTTCTTTAAGTCTGCAGCTGGCATTTTTGAGTTGATGATGTGTTACGAAGTGTCAACTATTCGGTTAAAAGTTAAAGAAAACATTGTTTTCAATTTTTCTGCTATTTTGCATTGGCAAAAGGTTTTTCCGTTATGTCTCAATTTTTTTCAATGTCTGGGTCAACTCTTTTACAGTTCTCGTCATATATTTGGCATTTATAGTCCGACCTTCAAGAGCGATATACATCACACTTAAAATTATTCATAAATCGATTTTCATAGATATATTTAATTGTTTATATATTTTTGTTTTTGATTTCATTCTTGGTTTTATTTTCGAAAAATACACTATTCGATTATTCTCGGGTGAGAAGGTTTCTTATAATTATTTTTATTTTCCTGTTTATTTATCTTATTTTTCGATATAAGTAAACTTAAAATAATTTCGTTCTCACGTTATTTATATACTCGTCATGCCATTTAATTTTTTTATTTTAATTTCAAATGTATTTTTTTTTTAGTTTGAACTTTAATTTTAGTTTTAACTATAATTTTAATTTTAATTAAAGCTTTAGCTTTAATAATAATTTAAATTTTATTTTTAATTGTAGATTTAATTTTAATAATAATTTCAACTTATTTTAAATAAAATTGTATTTTAATTTGACTGTTAATTTTAATTTTACTTTTAATTATAATTTTAATTTTACTTCTAATTTTAGTCTTAGTTTTAATTTAAATTTTAATTTTAATATTAATTTTAATTTAATTTTAATATTTATTGCAATTTCAATTTAAATTTATATTTCTATTTCAATTTTAATTTTAATATTAACTTTCATTTTTATTTTAATTTTAATTTTAATTCTAATATTAATTTTAATTTTAATTTTAATATTAATTTTAATTTTAACTTTAATTTTAATTTTTTTAATGTACTTTTAAATTTTAATATAAATTATAATTTTGGCTTTAATTTTGATATTAACTTTAATTTTAGTTTCAGTTATAATTTTTATTTTTATTTAAACGTAAATTTTAAGTTCATTTTTCAATATTAGTTTGAACTTTGTACTTAATTTTTTTCTGCATATCAACTATTGCGTTTTTTATATAAGTTTCGAATTATCATTTTTATTATTATGATTTAAAAGTCATTTCATTCGGATTTTAGTATTTGGTGTTATGAATTTGTATTAGTCTGCGTGTTCTGTACAGCCGCATTGAGTTTCGAATCACTACACCGATTAGACTCTCGTATTTGTATTTTACTTATTGAATTAAGGTTTGGTCATTTATTAAATTATTTATCAGCAAATTAATTGGAATCGCTTACATTTATTAAGAGATACACATCGCCTTGCAATGTATAGGACCAAATATTTAATTTTTAATTTTACATTTTTCATAAGTATTTTATTTAAATGTTTAAAAAAAATGTAATGAGGTTTATGTGCGTCGAACACTATGTACATATATTTGTTGTATTAAATTTCTTATAAATGATTACACAAACTGCTGGTCAGTTAGGCTGAAACTAGAAAGCTTACATAAACAAACTCACAAGCAATCAAACATTAATTCTACTTATATATAACTATTTGAAATATACAAAACAGAGAACTTTTATAAGGACAAACCTCACAGAAGAAAATGAAAAAAACATTGAAAGTAGTCGACAAGAAAAAAATTACAAAGATCTGCATTGAACACAAAGTTTATAATAGAGTTTGCAAGGATGATTAATTGTTTGGGCAACTTTTGCAACTTGTTCGATTATTGCTACTTGCTCTGCCATCAACTATGTACTCTCTTTCCGATGTCTCGTTTGTTTCTTTCTTTCTGCTATGCACCATTATGCCACTTCTTTCTTTTCTCAGCAGCTTAGCGACAAAAGTTGATTTGACATTGCAAGCTACGCTCAAGTTTTCTCGCTCAAAGATTATCGTGCTGTGGATTAAGGTAAATCACCTTCCATGGTGGCGTTTTTTTTTTTGTGTGCTAAATAAGTAGAGAAATAAAATGGAGAGGAATAGGAATAAAATGATAATAATTGAAAGTATGCAAATGCTTTGCAAGCTTTCTTTATGCAAAAATTTAATTGCGTCTCACTTACTTTTTAAATTGAAAAATTAATACTGATGCACGTAATCGATCAACTTATATTAAATGACACAAGTCTTGCGGAAGTCTTTACATACAACGATTATTTTAAAATTATGTGAAAATGCGAATTTGAAAAATATCATCGGAATTTCATCAAAGTTTTTGTCCTTTCTCACAGACGTTCCTTTTTTCAAATATGCACAAAAATCTCAAAACACTCGTTGTGCCAAAAAAATTGCGGAAGAGCGTCAAAAAAGAAATTTGTTAAAAAATCGATGACAGTCTTCAGCTTGCAAAAAATTATTAAGGAATTCAAAGTAAATTAGAAGAAAAAGTAAACAAAGAAATAGGAAAAAAAGTGCAACAGGAGCAGGAAACAGAATCGATAATGGAGAATATGAAGAAATACAAGTGAAAGAGGAACGAAAAAGTAACAACGTTAAAGAAAGAATATTACTGAAAAGAAATCGAAGAAACCAAAACAAGAAAGAAAAGCTAGGTAAAGAAGGGCTAGCAAATTAATGAAAACCCAAGAAGAGTAAGGAAAGTTAAGGAAAAAATGAAGAGGAAGGCGAAAAAGGTAATTTAAGAAAACAGATGAAGAGAGAGTGAAGAGGAGAGGAGAGGAGAAAAGCTGATGGATGCTTTAAAAAAAAGACCTATACTCTCTCATAGCTTTGATGTAAATTAAAGCTCATAAATAAAAATCATCTTGCCAACAATTCTCTTTTCCAGTAAAAATGTTAAACATGATTTTTAAGATGATATTCTTTCAGCTCAGTTTTTAAATATATGTGCCCAATGATTGGCTCTACTTTGAAATTTTATTAAAAACTCCTCAACTATTTTTCTTATTAAGCTTTTTTCACTCTAAATAAATAAAGTTTTTTGAAGAAAAATAAAAGGGAACTACACGGGAATAACCTTCGCGTCTTTCTATACAAATCTGCGATTTATATTAAATAAAAATTAAACTAAGCAAATTTTAAATTTTATGATATATGTAAATACTAAAAAACTGTCTGATTTTTTAGCGATGTAAAATGCCGAAGCGGTTATTTGTATTTTCAGTATTTCATTTACGTGTGGGAAATACTTAACTAAAAAAAAAACTCGAATGCTCCACTAGCTGCCACAATCATGATTTCTTCATACATATTGTCTTTTGACAACAACAAAATGTTATCTTTGATCGAAATCGTTTAAGTAGATTTTGTAAAACTTTTTTTCGCATTTAACTTTGACTGGGCTCAAATCCTTACTGCTGCTGTTGTTGTTGCAGTCTTTGTAAAAGCAAAGTTTTGAATAGTTTTGCTATGCGATTCGCCGAATAACGAATGGCTTTAAAAGTATTCGCGGCAGGAGTTTTTGAAGACTGTCATGCACAAATCGCTGTTATATTTGCTTATCGATTCAATTCAAATCGACTTCCAAACCATAAATTTACTACAAACATTTTCCACTACAAAAGCGTAAGCGCATTTTTTCGAATCACCTCTCAAAAGCTCTTTTGGCTCTTCTGAAGGCAGCAAAGTTTTCAAATATTTTCGCCTTAAGCCCCACAAATTGCTTGCCACCAACAACAATGGTCAATACCATGCTTTGCCATACTTAATCCAACATTTCCTTATCTTCAACAACTTTCTTTGTGTGCATGAGAATATGTGTGTGTGTGTGTGTGTGTATGTGTGTGTGTGTTTGTTTCCTAGCTATTTGTGTGCTATTTGCAGAAATTTGTTTTTGAATCCGCATATTTTGCATACTTTTAGGCGACGTCAGCACCCGTGCTGCGCATGCAGGAGCCGCAGCCGCAATTTCGCCTCAACAGCTTAGAACCAGGACGAGAATATCAATTCTTAGTGTATGCGGTCAATGCGAAGGGACGCAGCGAACCGCCGGTCGTCATCGAGCGGGTACGAGTAGCGGCACAATTGGGTCCCTACGGTGAGTTTAATTTAGTTTTTTCAAACATTTGCTCAAATGCATACATACACATACATACCTATATAAACAGCCGAATTGTTACTGCAGTTAATGCTACAAACTGTTTTCTTTTCCTTATAAGTAGTTTTTGACATTTTTTTTTTTTTTTCATTAGTGACAACTTTACTTTGACGACTCGGCAACTTCTTAAATTTGCACGCCTTCCACTTAACTGATTTCACACACTTTGAGCACATGCAAGTTCATACCTCTAAGCGTACATGTGTGATCAAACACTGTATGAACATTGGTTTGTGAGCATCCAAAACAGGAGTGGCAGCATTTCTAAGGGCTCCATTTCATTTGTTATTCGTTCGCTTCGTTGCACGGGCACTTCTATACTAACACAGTTTCACATCATCAATTCGAGTGCCGTATTGCCAACAACAATAAGAAGTTGTCAAATTTTGCAACCGCTGTGAAAACTCATTCCGTGGCTGCTTGCAAATCGACTGCTCTCTGCCCGAGTGTGTACTAATAGTAATTTAGACATTTATAGTCAAATTTCTCATGCCAATATTCCTTAGTGATCACTTGGAATTATTTTTTGATGCGGTTAAATAATAGTTTTCAGCTGCAGCTCTTAAGTTGAATAGTTTTTTTTAAATACATATGAAACGCAAAGTATTTTGTGGTAGAGCTTATATTTTTTGTAAGCGTTTGGGTTTCAAAATGTTTTGACACAAAGACCTTTTCAAGAAAACTCTGTAAGGCGACAATGCAACGCACGGAGAAAAAAAACGAATCGGATAGTTTTATAGATACATATGTCTCAGTTTAAATTATAAAAGGAGATTCACTGCGGTGGGAAGGGCTCCCTTTAATCGAGTTGGCATCACGCCTGGCAATTTGCTCTCAGACTGCCTTACGAAGGGTAACTCCTTCAATAACAAATTTATCTAATGGAAAAAAACCAAACACTTGGGATAAGCGGATTTAATAAGAATCAGGCACCAAGAATAAGTATATTGAAATCCATTTGAATTTTTTTTTAAACTCATCGACTTGTGAAACAAAAATTTTTATAAAAAAATATCAGTTAAAATTTTACTGTTTTTTTTATTTTATTATTTAAAAACTCATCGACTTGTGAATCAAAAATTTTTATAAAAAAATATCAGTTAAAATTTTACTGTTTTTTTTATTTTATTATTTAAAAATATTCCGTTTAAAATATTTCTTTAAAAAAAAATCTAACTTATATATCAACTTTATTTTTTCTGCAAAAAATCGTTGATGACATTTCATTGTCATTTTTCAAAGTCTTGAGAATTTTAGTTATTTATTCTCACAACTCCATTCCATTTATTTCTTAATATAAAGTTACTCAAATTAGAAAATTTTGTTACACCCACAAAAAACAAAAGGAAATAATGTACTGTAATTTCTTAAATAAATCATTAAAAAAAACAAAATTCTGTGATATTCGTAAAATCAATTAATACAACACTAATGGTCTTAATTGATTTTACGAATATCACAGAACTGTAAAAGTTTATAATGCTTTCCAAGTATATTCGCAGACCTGCTGGACTATTTACTCAAATACATTTTGATCCAAAAACAAGTGGGAGCGTCACCATTTCAAGGTCTCGCTGCTCATATCAGCGAAATTTTGAATGCATTTAAAACTAGTGTAGCAAGTGAACCAATCACAATCAGATCCAATGGCTTGAGAGTTATACTCCATGAAAACTTAACATACTCGCATCACTAAGCTTAGTCGAGTTTCTTGAAATGCTCAAGCCACTTGTAACACTCGAATGCTATCGCTATGCACAGACTTTGTTTTAAACGTTATTTTTTAATTAAATGCCACTTTTCTGTTTAGAGTACTTATATGAACCAAAAAATGTATTGTTCTTAATTTTTTTTTTTTTTTTTTAATAATTACTCGAGTAGCACTTGAGTCTTTGTATTTCGACCTCAGTGGGTGGAATACGTAGTCACGTATACACATGCGCATATAAGAAATAAATAATATTATGTCAACTATGAAAACTCAAAAATATATTGCTTTGTATTTCGTTCTTTTTCATCATTCTGCACTGCTTCAGTCAATAGATGTCAGCGACTATGTTGACTTAAATTAAATTTTAAGCGAAAGTGAATAAATCGATTGGGCACAAATCAAAACAACTTTTTTTTATTTAATTTTATTTTTTTGTTATTTTATAAAGACTAAACAAAAAGTATGTACACTGACTCCACGAAGCTGTTTTATGTAGTTTTAGTGTGCTGTTTTTCCTCCATTAGCAAATATAAATGGGTATTTATGTTGGATGTATGTATGTACATTAGACCATACTACTTTAAAAGCGCAAAAAACTTTGGCGTGTGTTTTGCCAGCTAAAGTATTTTTGCCAGCAAATTTCTTTGGGGCGGCCCTACGATTCTCAGTTTTTATTTATTTTTGATGGAACTTATGCGTTTCTTTTCATATGCGGAAGCGTGTATCTTCGATGTTTTCGCCTCGCGAACACAATTTCTGTTCTAGATTTTACAAAACTGAGAACGGTAATGTTTGCTTTCGACAATAACACCTTATTTTTCAGGTATTCTCGTAATCCGATATTATAAATTTTTAAAACCCACTTTAATTACCTAAAACATGACGAAAACTGTAAGAAAAGCAATGCGAAAAAATTTGCAAAAATAAATTATATACGGTATACTTTATTATACGGTATACTTTTTTTTTCTAGTACCAGTCTAATGTACACTTACACATTTTATATATATTTTAGAGATTTTTTACCATTTCTCATATTTGTAGCTTGATTGTAGCTTTATTGTTATTTTATGAGTTTTGTCTCCAGTGACGCCAAATTTCTTTTAGCGCCACTTATCTTGCGTTAAATGTATTGTAAGTATGTATGTATACGTATTACATATATCAATACATACATACTCTAACATACATAGTATATAAATAGAATTATGTTAGCCGACAACTAACAAGGTCAATAAAAAAGAAGTAATAATTTTTATTACTTTCATTGGTGATTTCTAACAATTCAACTTACACAAAAAAATCTCAGAACAAAAACGTTTTGCCTCTTCATCATCTGAATTGCATCAGCGTTCACAACAAGTTTGTATATGGTTTATCTCCGTTGATGTCGATATTAATCAATTTGCACAGATTTCGCTAATTTTTCTTTTCCAATTGGCACACATGCATACATTTAGATATTTACTTAAATACTTAGCTGAGCAATGAAATAAATGACAAGTAACGGCGTTTATTGCTGATAATCTTGTGCACGGTTGCAAGTATGTTTGTGTATGTATTGAGAAAGATGAATGCATATACATATGTATTTGTAGCGGGCAAACTCATTTGTCTTTGAGTATTTATGCTATTGAAGAAGAAAAAAATATGTTGGCATAATTTTTATAGAGCAAAAGTCATAAATATTTTGCAGAACAGCTGAATCAATTAAGGACAAGAAATTGGCCATTTGTTACATACTACACATGAAATGCAAAAGAGTCATAACACAAAAAAATAATACCAGAAAATATAACTAAATTGTAGATAAATTTTCGTTTTCTATAAAAAAGGCTAACAAGACATCAACACTAACAAGAAAGTGATAAATGAAAAAGGCAATCTCAAAATTTTTGAGTTGTGTCATTCTTCTGTAATCGCACACACCACATATTTCTTGATAATATTGAATGAAATTAGAATTACAGGTAACTGTGCTAATTTTATATCGCTGCCATAAAAAATATTAAGCGCAAATTCAGTAAAAATATTTATGAATTAAATGTGGTGGTTTTTGTTCTCAAGTAAGCCATTTTTCTGGTTATCAATACATACCATAAAGTCATTACATACATTATTCTAATAAATGTTTAAGAAGAACTTGTTGGACACATAATAATCATAGTCTCCTGGAACATATAATAATGAACTTTATGTCCAGTTAGAGGAATAGAAAATTGCCAAAAATTTATAAATATGTGTCAATCTAAAAAAAAAAATAGCGAGCAGTAACTTAAAACATAAGGATTGTAAAAGCCTTCTTCAAAAGCCGCGCGTATTGAATTGTGGAAGTTTGGGTTGATGTTGTTTATTTTAAAAATTTCAAATTTTCCGTTCGAGGTTTTCTACTTTCCAATAACAATAAACTTAACAGAAACTACAGTTGTGGAAGTTTAATATGAAAATTACTAAACCTTCCATGATTATTCAATTTCATTTAAAGCATCTGTCTATAATTTGGTAATAAAAGCTTTGTGAAGTCAAATCGATATTCGAATGCGAATTGAATTTAAGTTAAAAATAAATGCAAAGTATTAGCCCTCAGTAAAGCATATTTGAATTAAAAGGATACTTTTCTGTACTTTTATGTATAAATATTTGATCTTCGATATTTTTTTTTGCGAATAATAGTAAATTTAATGTAAACGGCATATGGAAAAAAGAATGGAAAAAATGCTCAAAATTTAGAAATAACTTTAAAGCACCTCAAATTCACATTTTGTAATATACAAATTAAAGGGGCTATAAAACTGCATACTCCGAAACTTATTTAAGCTTATCTGATTTGAGTTTGAAAAAAATATATCAAAATATAGCACAACCACATATTGACAGATTTAAGCACTTCTTCGAATTAATTCAAATTATATTTAAATTAAAATATAGTTAAAACTCTAAACAAAGCGCATAGCGTGGAAAACAAACATGTACCCAATGTGGATTTAACAATGTGTACTAAGTAAATATGGGATGCTAATTATGACAAAACGGCAACTTTCAAAACTTATTTCCATCACCTTAACCCATAAACATACACCGGAGGAAAAAGTTTAGAATTAAAAAATGCCCAAATAAACGTCAACAAAAAACATGCAAGCCTAGTCTGTGGAATGAGAATTTATCAAATTTTTTTAAGTAATAATTTGAAGCATTTTTTTTTTTAATCGGTAAAGTTTTTTTTCCAGCTATTTGGTTTTTAGATCTTTATCCAAATACTTAATTCTAAAGTGTATCTTACTCCTGAAAAATAGTTTATTAACTTCCTTAGACAAAGATGCGTCTTTAAGCTCGATGCTCGACTATGCTTTGATCAAATCGATGGTCTTTCGAGGGTATGCTCGATGCTTTGCTCGTCGCTATGCTCGCCGCTACACTAAGCGCTTTATCTAAGAAACATCACAAACACTCGTTTTTTCACTTATTTACAAAATGTACAAAGATTTAACAAAATTTCATAAAAGTTTTGAACTTTAAAAAAAAAATTTTACAATTTTTTCGAGTATGCAAGTTATCACTGATTTTTGCAATTGTTTTTAATTTGCAGTTTCCTCCATAAAACGCAGCAACGCGATTATTTTTTTAATTTAAGGAATTGTGAAATAGCGTCCGTATATAAATTTTCAAAAATTAGTAGTAATTCGTAGCCACTAGAAACTTGCACTTTGAGGTACTAAATGAAATAAGCTTGATATACGCAAACCCCGAAAAATGCAGATTTTTTTTTAAGTTTAATATTTAATAATCTTAACTTTTCTTTAGTTTCAGTTATCAACCAGTATTTGAGTTTGCGATGTGGTCAGATGAGATTGAAAATATATCTCTCTCATTTTGATTGAAAAATAAAATCACTTAACAAATATAGCATATTTCAGACTATTCTACAAATTTTTTTGTTTTATTTTTCAGTATTTGATTTGCAAAGAGTGACAGACTGCGCTTTAGCGTTAAATAATTACTGTAGCACAAAGCAATACGCATTTTTAATATGCTGGGGCGTATGAGCAACATTGGCTCTAGAGATTTAGCCCAAGGCAGCACTACACTTCCGAATGATGCTATGAGTATTTTTAAAGCAAGGTTTTTAGAAAATACCTTTCTATATAACTGGTAGCATGCGCTAATGCTTCTGCAACAACTTCAATATGTGTGTATGGATGTACTCCTATTATGTACGAAAGTATGAAAGTTCGCTTTAATTTAATGGCCGTAACACGTTCGTTCGGCATAAATTCCCACTGCCACTCATCCACTCAGCCACTGAGCCCACTCTGCCCGCCAACGACCGACCTGACCTCGAACCTTAGACAATAGCTCCGATTACGGGCAAACAATTGCCGCATTATTGTTGCTAGTGCAAAATGTGTTTTGCTACAAAAGAGTGGTGGCCAAAGGTTTTGCTAAAGAATGCTGCCAATCTGTTAGACATCCCGACGTAAAATCAAATGCATACAAAGGCACACACATACCATCACGCAGGATAACTGCCAAATAGCACACGCCAACAAACTCATAATAAACAGTTATTTAAGCAAATGTGGCCATCGTAGGCTAACATATGTTGCGCACGTGTGGTTTTTTCAGTTCTTTTCTTTTGTGTATGCAACAATGGCAGCCAACAATTATGAAAGCGTACTCGTAGAATACCAATTTACGCCCCCAAAAATTTAACAACATCCTTTTTTCCAGCTACTCGTCGATGGTGCCTAAACACCGGCGGCGTCGTCCCCAACTTTCACTCTTTTGCGCCTGAAGTGGCGCGCTGGATGAATGGATTTTGATTTTTTCTTTCTTCTTCTCCTTCTTCTTCTTTTTTCTTGTTGTCGCTCTCATTTCCTACGCCTACGCTTAAGCACTTTTAACGGACGCAATTTTTTTGCATTTAGACAAGCGTTTAGGGAGTTTTGATGCAAGCACCCGCTCTCTCAGTGGCGCACCATTATTTCTCCTTCTTCTAATCACATGCCGCACATTAAAACACTCACAATACGCTTAGCATCGTATCTAATATGACCACACACACATACACACTCACACGCATGTGCACGCGCTTTTGTGTTACGCTCGTATATTTGTTTGCATTAAAAAAATAAAAAAAATAAAATGTACGCCACTGGAATCGAAAATCGCTCAGAGGGAGGCTTAATGGCAGCGCGCGTGGATGACTCAGTGGACCATATTTTATAGTCGCTTGCCGTTCCTATTCTCTGTTGCGAGTGAAAGCAACAGAAAGAGTAAATAAAAGAGGTCACAGGAAGCTGGCAGCGCTCACGTACGCCGTTAACTGTTTGTTAGTGCAACCAAAGTGAGCAACGCCAGAATATCGCTTCTTAAATTTATTTTCTCATAATTTATGTGGCTTCGCTGGCTGCTTAACGTGGCTATAAAACAATATGCGGCTGCCACTTAAATACATTACATAAATTCGATAGCAGGCAAATGAGCCGGCAAGCGGTTCGTATGGGCGCTTAAGTGAATTCCAAAGGCTTTGCACATTAAGAAAATAAGCGACTCAATAAAGTATCGAATCGAAACGATGCTATCCGCATATAAAATGTAAATGTTCATATTGCAATAGAAATGAATATGAACAAATAAAAATAAAATTAAATAGTCGTTTATTCGATCGTTACTTACACATGTGTGCCACTGCTCTTACCTTCGCCAATGACCTCGAAAATTATCGGGGGGAAATGCGTAAGTTCTGAAAAAAATTGTTGAGAGTTTGTATTTTGAGAAAGAAATTTTTTTAAATTTTGTGATTCTAATTTTAAGTATTAAATTGAATCATTTCATTAATTAACTATACTTTAGAAAAATGCGTAGTCTTCATACGAACCAATTTTTTATTTTTGACTGTCAATATTTCTACTAGTATTTATTATTTCCAATTAATATTCTGTGGTTTAATTGAAAATGGATGAATTTATATAGAAAAGTAATAACTTTTTATTCAAACTCCCATAAAAGGCACGGCTACCAATAAAACCGAATAAATATTGGCAAATACATTTTTTTTTTCAAGGATTTTATAGATTTTCTGAGTATACAGTTTTATGGCCCATTCAATTCTAGTATAAAAAAGTTGGTTTATGAGCCAAACGTTATACTAAGTTTTCTAGGGGATTTTGAAAAAAATTTTTGATATGAATTAGCGACTACAGCCCGCGTGATTAAAATAGAACTTCCATATGCTTTTCGACAATCCATATGTACATACAAGTTTTTTTCTACTTTCGATACGTTTTTATTTAAATTACTTGAAACTTATATTAATTTATTTAGTATAAGAATTTTATAAAATTTCGTTCATTCTCTAAAATAAACTATATAAACCCAACAAGGATAATAAAAAAAAAATTTTAAACGTTGTACAAAATCAATAAAAAGTTAACAAATCTCTATTTATATTTCGTAAGAGTACTTTAAAAAAAACTGTTCTTAGAACTATTTTAAGTACGCAGATTTCAGGGAGCTACAAACTAAATGAGCTACAAAGAAGCAGAGTGCAAAAAATTCCTAAATTTTGTTTACAAAGTTTGAAAGTTTTGAAGAAACTTTTTTTGTAATTATTGCACGCTACAAAGCTTTTGTACAGTGAAAAAAAAAACACATTAATTAATTAAAATTGTTCATGTTGTAATAAAATAACTGTGTGACGGTTTAAAAACCGTTTATCAAGTACCGTAATTCGCCAAGGCCTTATTTTTATATACAATGATGTTCATATCATTAGCAATCAAGTTCATAATTGCATAATTTGAAACTTATATTAATTTAGTTATTTTATTTTATATTAAAAGTCCGTTCATTCTCTAAAATAAACTATATAAATCCCACTTTAAAACTTTGTAGAAAACTAAAAAAAATTAAATAAATTTTCTTATGGATTTAAACTTTTTCTTCAAAAAAAGTTTGAATTTTTTTGACTACGAGTATACAGTTTTATAGCCCATTCAATTGTAATATAACATTGTGAAAGTTTCAAATTCCTTGGAGACACCGTGGATTTTTAGAACTTTTTGTGGCTGGCGTGTTTTGAATTTCTTCAATAAAAAATTAAATGATGTATAAACTGAGTATTTTGGCAGCCGTGAATCGAGTAGTTAACTCGGCTTTCGCCATTCTTGCGTATATTTTTGAAAAATACAAACATATTCGAGATAAGCAAAGAAAAAGGCAAAGACAGTTTCAGCTTTAACGCCCCAGCAAAACATGAATACATTCTTATTAGAGTGCTCCTCGCTAAAAGCTCGTTAGTTTGTTACTAGTTTTTCGTTTTAACTTAAGCCTATTTCGCTGAACAGCAAAATTTAAAAGCTTTCTCGTTAGTCGACAAAAAAGCATCGACAAAGAAGAGAATGAGGACGTTACGTTACGTAACTAAGTTTATGTTTTTTTTTCATATTTTTTGCTTTTATTTTGAGATTTAACTTACAAAAATGGACGATATTTCATTTAATATGGTATTAATTCGCAATCAATACCAAACTAGAATTAAAGTTGCTATTTTTTTTATATTTCTTAAGACTTACGTTAAAAAACTGGATAATGTTTGACTGGCAATTTGCTGGTTATTTATGCAAACAATTGAAAAAAAATTCAATAAATATATACCCTGTCGGAAATCAAAGTACTTTAAAAGCAATTTAAAAAGTACTTTTTTTCTAACCACAAGTGGTTTAAATTCATTCTATTTTCTTGTCATCAACTCACTTTTTTAACATGGCGATGTCCTAGGGGCAAGTCAATTATCCGACTCTGCATTTGATTTCAACCAGTTTCAAATTGTATTTAAAAGAAAGAACATTAAAATTACTTTTTTTTGCAACTGCAATAAAATGTACTTATTTCCAGCTACTTTAAAACTGTTTTTTTTACAACTATTTTAAACTCGATTTGTTTTTAAACTTCTTTATTTTATACCTTCTACTTATACTTATTTTGTTTAAACTAAGTAAGGAATTCAGTTCATTTTTAACGTAAGTTTACACGTTTTAAATAAAATATAATTTAGTTTCTTCTGCATACGTACTTCGTAAAAACATTGTTATTTTACCGCCTGAATGGCCTTGCGAGTAACTTCCTTGGGGTCACGATTTTCGATACAAAAGGCATCTATGTATCTTGAAAATGATAAAGAAAAAATTGAAATATTTTAAGAATCACGCATTTTATGGGCTCGCCCACTGTCTTACCTTTCAAAAGCGGCTAGAAATTAGCAAATTAGCAAAAGCTTTTAATCTTTTTTTTTCGTGAGTATGTTTCTTTTCACTACAAAAGTTTTTAAATTATTTTGAATTAGCCTCATATAAATATACAAGTACGAAGAATTAAAGACTCGGACGCTGAATTTGTTTTCAAAGTAGATAATTTCTTACTACTTTAAAATTGGTTAATTTTTCAGACTGTCTGCTTTTCTCCGACAGGGTATATATAAAAATTAACAAGCAATTTGTTTATCACTAGAGTATCAAAATTTTTTTAATTTTCAAAAAATTCCTTTCACCGAAAAAATGATAAAATCCAAAAATGTATTTGTAAATAAAAAGAGCAGTCAGTGAGGTCTTAAGTTACTAAATAAACTACCCCAAAGTTTAAAATCACTCAAAACATTATCTAATTTATATTTTAAGCTGAACTGCAATTGAAATTAATTTTCAAAGAATAACATACGGAAATAATAAAAGCATAATTACTTACATATGTACGTATATATGTATATGTGTACATATACATATGCGGCACAAATTTACTCAAACTTTCACAGTTAATAAAATGTGCACGAAATTACTAGAAGCCTCAAATTCTAACAAAGATGTAATCAAAGGCTTTTCGCTTATGACAAATTTCTAGCGAAATATTTAAAGCAGCCTAGCAAAAAAAAAAAAAAATGCGAATTTACACGCCCACACATCTTAAGAAACACAATTTCAAATTGTCAGCTTTTTAGCGAACTGTTTAACTTACGAAACTGTGAAATGGTTTGGCAAATTATTATCGTTTGCCTTTTCAGTCAGCAGGCCTTGATGCCCACAGTAATATTATTGAGGCATTTAGGTTCTTGCTTGCTGCCTGATTTTTACCCATTTACGAAGCGATAAACCTTCTTGTCCTAGCTTGCTGCCATTTTAACATATGTACGAGTATGTACATACATATGTGCTGATATGGTTAAGTGAGCAAATGTTGGCATCGAGCAGCGTTAACGCCCACATTCATTCAATTAATTTCAATTTTCATCACCATATGCGATAGCACACACACACACTCACTCAACCATACAAACAAACTTTGAATGTGGCAAGAAGTTACATACATACATACATAATCTACATTACATACATACATATAATGTTCATTCTTTTCAAGTATCTACATACTCGTACATACTCTGCTGGAACATAAAAGCTATTAGCCAAACAAACTTGAGCATTTAGTTGGGGGAAAAGTTGCTGGAAAAAATGTTGTAGACAATCCCGCCGGCAATGAACGCAGAAGATGTTAGTCGCCATATATAGAAAGAGAATGTAATAGCGACCGCCCTACTTCGTTAATTCTGTAGAGAAGTCAAAAGTTAGAAGAATAACTTTATTTTATTACTTCCGTGTTGTACACTAGAGACTATGACCTAGTTTTATTTCTTTTTTTTTTTGTCAAGACACAAGCTTTGAAATAGAGATGGTGATTAAACCGATTTGAATGTGGCAGTTAGTCTTGACATCAACAGAAATTTCCTTTCGAAAAAAAAAAAACAATTGGGACCAAAAATATTTGCCTACACGGATATTGATATCGAAGTAATATCAAAGCCTTGATGGTTTCACAACGGGCATCTACCTTTGGCCTAACTAAATGATCAGTGACAGCCACACATACATACCTACCTACGTAATATAGCCAAAAAAGCAACACCTCAACCGATTCTCACTCCCTTCTCGGAGCAGAAAGTCCAATGCTGAAGACGTCTGCTCTGGTTTGGTGATTTCATGAACTTCAAATGAAGTAGTTATTTTCAAAATCATAACTTAAGGAGAAGTAGAAGGTGAACACGATAAGGCATTGAGATCTTGGGCATTACGCTATACGTCGATTATTCAAAAAGTTAGCTCGAAGTCGAAGAAAATTTCGAAAATTAATTCAGTCGACTAACGGAGAGGAATATTTCTCGATTCTAATTGAGTTTCTAAAATCTAATCGTAAATGATTTTAAATATCGTAATTGATTCGGAAAACGTTATTTGAATACCTTTAATTCTCTACGATCTCGAAAACAAAGAATTCATAAATTTTAACTATAAAAAATTTACACATTTTCTGACTATTTTGTCCGACATTCACCGCTTTGTACCATTCATAGCCAGCCAGCTGATCGGCTTGCAGTGCACTGACAACCTTTACAAATATTACAGAAGTCGCAAGTATAATAATATAATTAAAAAATTTCTTTCGAAATGCATAAAAAATAAAATTTTTTATAAAAGGAAATTATTTCAATTTCGCGATTAAGACAATATCGAGGTATATTGCGAAGCATTATATGATATACCTATTTTTTTCCTTCCAAATTGATTACCGCCTTAATAGTAAAAGGTTTGAATTTACTTCAAATTGGTATTTCGAAATGAATTTGAATGGAAGTGAGACTAACGAGTAGATATGCCTTGAATGAGATTAAAGTAAACTAATTTCAAGCAAATATGGAGCAAATGTGCTTCAGCGGAATGCAAGCGAATGAATGGAATGTGAAGGAAGCAAAAGAGATGAAAGTCAGCCAATCCCGCTGCTAGAGTAATTGCTTTGTACAAATACCATACATACATAAAGAGTGTGTTCACATGTATGCACACAATTTCAAAAGTACTCGTATATCGCAAGTTAAATATGTCAACTAAGTAGATATCTGAATATGTAGAAAGTTTTGCATATACATACTCGTACATATGTTATGTACATATATAATTATATATGTATAAGCCAAATGTGTATTAAGTGCGAGCGTGCATATTTATTTCGATGCAATCTAGCATGTGACTTTAACAGTTGTCAAGGCGTGCCAATACCAGTATTCATACGACTATGGTACATGCTTCCTTACAAAGACGTACTTACATACAAAAATAAATCCATTTAAATTTTTTTTCTGCTTACCTCAACATTAATGCTACTCTATTTTGCTCTTTTTTCATTCTTTTTTTTATGTGTTTTTTTCTTTTTTGCTTTCATTCAATCTTTGATTCACAGATGAGTCTATACTCTCCGAGGATCCCACACCAGCGGAAACCACGCATCATTCGAGCGGTGGCCTGAGTGCGAGTGCGAGTGGCAGTGGCGCAGGCGTCGGTGCGGGCGCCAGCATCGACGCACATGGAAACGATAAGCAGCAGTCGACACTTCTCATATTGGCTGCCGTTGTGGCGATAGGTGCCGTCATTGTAACGTCAATTATCGTGGCGGGCATTGTGGTCGTTTGTAGACATCGACCGCGGCCACCTGAACCGCAGGATGTACGCAAGAGTATGCGGTAAGTGTGTGTTTTTTTTTTTTTTCATATATATTTTTGCTGATACAAAGTGTGAAAAATGTTGTATCAGCGATTTCTTTGTGATGGTAATTGAATAAATATATGTAAAGGTATGCATTTAAGATTTTCACTAATTAAATACAAAAAGCAGTATATTTTATCACATTTTTTAAACTAAGCAAAAATTTATAATAAATCACGACACAAATATAAACAATTTTTGAAACATTTTATGTATTACAAATTGAATTGATTTGTAAATTTTAGCAACTTTAGATTTGCAAAATTTTGGCTTTAAAGACAACATATCAAGAAATGCTGACGAACAATTTTGTATATTCAATTCAGTTACATATGTATGTCCGGTTTTCGTAATCATGAGAAATTTTAAGATTATGAAAAAAATAGTGTTTAAGAAGAAAAAGTTATTTTAAATTTGAAAAAATTTAATTTAGATTAAATTAAAATTTAAAGTAAACTGCTGTCTTTTATTTTCGATTTCACCATTTTCTGAAATATTTGCATATCTATTCTTTATATATTCTTTAATTTTAGAGACATTCGCTTCAATATTGTATTAATTTTTGCTGAGCTCCATTAAGCATTTTATTCAGACATTAAATTATGTTTTGAAGCAATATTTCCAACTCACTCTGAAGTCGTTAGCGTAATTGCAAAAAGCAATACTTGGTAATTCTTAAATACCGCATTAACTAAATAATTTTGAAATTTTGATAAATTAAGGTACTGTTCTGCAGTTTTCGAGAAAGTATTTAAAATTTTCATCAATAATAGCGAATATTAAAAAAAAAAAGTGTTTTAAGCGAGTCAATGAACTTTTATAATTTATTTACATTTCTTATCGAAAATGTGAGCTCGAAAATATAGAAATCGCTGTTCCGGAATGAAGTACTTTTAATTAGAAACATTTTCGAAACAATTTTTTTTTAAATTGTCAACTATTATTTTTTAAATTCATTTTTAGACTTTTGTTTTAAAATATTGTCAGTTGGTTTGAAATTTTCATTCTGCTTGTTTCGAAATATTTATATAAAAGAAATATATTATAAAAATAGGACAAACAAGATTATTTGCGAAGAATGAAGTTATGCCAGTTTATTACTTAATTTTTGTACTGCTAAAATTTTTAAAATTGACTTCGGAGGTTAAAAAAAATATCATTTCAATTTTTACACTAAACGAAGTAGGTGAAATATGTGAATATGTACATATGTAGGTATGTAAAAAACAAAATTATTTAAAAGTTTTTTTCGATATAAATATTATCGTTTTTTTTATATTTGTGGCTGATTATTTTCAAAAGGGTGAACATATGAAATTTATTAAAACTATATTCTCTATGCCCTCATTAAGTTCTGTAAGCATTAAAATAATATTTCGAAAAATAATTTCGGTTGAAAATCACTTAAATAATATTGACTATTAAGGATACTGCGTTTTTATTTATCAAATTTTTGTTTGGAAAAGAAAAATGTAATAATAAAAAAACTACTTTTTTTAAGTTCTGGTGCATAGTTTTTTAATTATTGACTAATCCAATTTTTCATATCGGTATACGCGTACGCATGATTCAATTATAATAGGTTAGGTAAATAATGACATACGAATTTTGACACTCCCTTATAAAGGGTTGTTTTACGTAGTATGGAAAACGGGTTAGAAATTTTTTCCCTCTTTTATAAAGTAAATAATTAGTAGTAAAATGTTATTGATTTTTTAACTAGAAATTTCGAAGGCATTTCATTTAAATTAAGAAATACAATATATACGCATACAAAACGTAATTATGTACTTATTGGTAAACTTTTTTTTTAACTTTTGACCAGCGAATAAATTTTCAATTTATTTGCCCTATGAACTAAACGATAAATAATTTCGTTTGATCATAAAACATTATCTTGAAATATTTAAGTCATTTATTCGCTTTACTCCTGTTATTCACATATATGTATGTATGTATACCATTTACATCAGGATTATTCTTAATATTATGACGATCCCCTGGACGGCGAAAACCATAATAACTCGAAATTTAAGAAAGAGAATAATTCGAAATTTATGAAGAGAAAAATGAATCAAACTTCATAACTCAAAAATTTAGTTCTTACAAATTCATGTTTTTGGATGATTATTATTATTCCTTCTAGAAATTACAAATTTCTATTTGTTAAAACTCTCCACTCGGTCACATCGATTTAATATGCGTGCGATAAGCATTCAATGGAAAAGCGCGTCATTTATACACATTTACATGTAATAATTACGATACGGGGTCAGTCTTGTAATTAGAAAAAAGGCTTTTTTCAAAAGCCGGATTTGAACTTACCGTTTACGCGGACTAAAGAAAAAAAAAGTGTTGCCTGTTAGTTTTTGGAACCTTAAAGTTTTCACGTTACTACTATTTTTACTTTTAAGAAGCAATACAGTTTTGAGCCGTTTGACAAAAAGTGAGGGAGCTAGCTGCTTAGTTACTAAACCTTTAATAATTGATCTCATGACGCATACGTACATATGTAAATAAATATTTCTTGCGCGGATGTACACATTGCTATTTGAACTTTTTTTATGGCCTATCAAACGCTTCATTCAACTCAGTGAAATCGGTCAACGAGTATTTAACGCCTTTTGCTATTTGTAATAAATTACAATTGCAACTTAAATAAATAAGTCTTGTGTTCTTCGAAATGTAATTAGGAGCTTACCCAAAAATCAGCAAATGTAATAAATTTAAATATCGTATTGTCTTAAGTGCTTTTCAAACAATAATTCTGCCAAAATTGTACAAGCGACAATTTTGAGTCAGCAATTCTTGCAACATTCATTCACTCTAAGTATTTATTTTATGTTTATTTATATATTTAAACAATAATATAAACAGACATTAATTACAGCTAATTACTGCTCCAGATAGCAGCAGTTCATGTAAATAAAAGTTTTGCCAACCCAGCACAACTTCCTAACTGGCATTTTAGTATGTATGTATGTATGTATGTAGCTACCATCGCTGGCCAAATAGTATTTAGCAACTCTTGACGCCTCTTTAGCGTTCTTAAACAAGACGAACTCGTGTAAACACCACTCCTGAACGAACTCTCCTCTAGCAAACAGCTCAACTATAAGTAATTAGCAGCATTCACTTGAGCGCAAAACTTTATATTTGCAAAATTCTGCCTTCTACGTACGCCCACCGCCCACTTTCAAGTCATCTCATTCGTTCAGAGTCGCAAACTCACGCAAATTTACGCACAACTCAAGCTTCGCATTCCGCTCCAAATCGCAATGTCTACTTGCCACTTTTGCTTACATTTGCGTTCGCTGACTTCTCAATTCTTCTCTGCCTGCGTCGAATCACTACGCCGGTGATTGGCCTACAACCACGGATATAAACAAATATGTATATAACTTGCTTTAAAAACTTTGCGGTGAAATAGTAGTACCCGCCGCCAGTGAATGGCCTGTTTGTTTCATTTGTTATTGCTACTGCAAATACAACGTAGTATTTTATTTTTCTTTTGACAAATTATTCGTTTACTCAGTTTGGTTTCGTTTTTGATTTTATTTTCTTGCAAAAAATGTGAAAGTTTTGCAAACGCTCATGAAAAATTAAATTAATACTGCACCTGTACAGTCGGCAGACGAGCACACTTTGCTTTGTGGCCAAACATGCTGGACGGCTGGATTGTGAGAGGAGGAGTAAATCGGTGGACTGGTGTAATGAAGTGTGTAGGCATACGGCTGGACTGCTGCACTGTTGACTGTATGAAGTCTACCTGTGTGTATGTGTGTGAAAGGAAAAGCTAATTACAAGTTTTGCGGTGGCATACAACGCAGAATCGCAGTAGTTTTTCTTTCATTTGCATAAAAATTATGCGAAAATTATTTAGTCAGAAAATGTATGGCTGACGTTGAGTGCGAAAAGTGTGTGCCAAGGCCATGCAAATAAGTGGTAATCAGAGATGTTTTTAAATAAATTTTTATTCGTTTTCTATTTCTAAGTTCTTGTTGAACACTTAGCTGAGTGAGTGAGTGAGTGCATGAAAGTCCAAGTTTCGCACTTGAGTTGCTCATACGCAGTGTAGTGCCTGTGCAGTGTGAAAGCTTTGCGGCTTCCAAATGCAAGTTGAAAAGGTAGAATGAAAGAGTCAAACTGTAGAAGAAATGGAAAAAGCTGTTTGTAATACGCAAAGGTAAACGAGTTAGTTGTGAGAAGCGTGGGCTTCGACTTGTCGATAAACGATTACAAACACCAAAGATAACTATGCCGTTGGCGATAACAACATCGAGTGAGATATCTTAACATAACATACAACCTGGTTTTGATGCTATGCACATGTATGAAGTATATAATTTAAGTGAGAATGGTTAATTATATAAAGCAAAAGATAACATTTTTATTCAAATCAGCTTGCGAAAGTAGTGCGCCTTGGTACAACGTATCCTTGAAATCGGTTACATCTCTTATATTTATGAATACGACTTGCACTTCATTTGTACTAAAATTAAAATAGCTGTAAAATTTCGTACTTAAAGGAATGTTGACAATTTTTAAAAAAAATTTAAATTTGTACAATCAAATGGTGATCTCATTTATTGTTTTCAACAAAGTTTGAAACTTGAGCTATTTTTGCACTAACAAAGAACTCAAATTCCACCAAAATATAATTGGTCAAAAATAGATGTTTTCTAAAAGGCCGCTGTGATCGAGTGAATAGCTTTCCGTTCGAGTTTCGAAACTCAGCCAAGGCAAGTAAAATATTAATCTTGAACATTTTTTTGTTTGCTATTTCTGCCTTTAAATATTTAAATACATAAAATAGATTTGCCGTTGGGAGTCGGCACAAAATTACGGGTCCCTTCATTTGTAGCAGAACATAAAGACGCACAACTCAAGTGGTAGGAGAAGCTCGGTCAAACACTGAGCTACATAATGTAAGCGCTATATTATTATTATTATATTGTAAAGGAGGTGTTTGCTAAAGAAATCAAGTTCAAATTAGGCCTCGATGGGTACAAAATGTTTAATTTATAATTAACTTATTTTAATTGAATGAATGAAGTAGATAATTGGTAATTAAGATAATATTTGGTAATGTTTTTTTAATATTTTCACCTAGATGAATTTTTGGCAATAAACACTTGCAATTAACTAAGACCTAATCGACGAACAATATTTCGCGTTAATCTGCCTTTCGTCAAAGCAAATATATTGACTGGTTTTCCAATAAGCTGTCTACACAGATTGTCCCAGTCCAAGCTATAAATAGCGTGTCGGAAATTATACCTTTTTGAAAATTATCGGTATTCGAAGTGACGGGACGACTTCTCTTTTAAACTTTCCAGTCAATATCGTAGCTTCATGTACATTTTCGATAATTCTTCTGATTACTAATCGTATATATTTGCATAGCTTTGTTGGATTTAAGTTACGCAAAAGCAGTAATTCCTTTGTTTGTGTAGCGGCATTCATGGCATATCCTGAAAATTCAAAAATTCAGTCGGAAAATTAACTGCCTTGTTTTCTTCAATAATGTTGTCGTTTGACTTAAAAGCCATTATATCAATTGGCAACATTTTTTTTTATTTAACAGTGAGTGTTTGTATGTTGTTAAATTTTACCGTTTCCAATATTCAGTAATTGAATTGAAACTACTTGTGCGAATGGATAATTATGCAATTGCACATGCATGTTGATGGTCAATCGAAGTTCTTCAACGTTTTTCCGTACAATTTATTATTTCATACATTTCAAAAGACCAAAAATATATAAATTGTCGCATCATTGCTTTAATTGTTTACTATCTTCAATTCCAATCCACTACATTCCATTCCTTCTCTCTTGAAGTACGCAATTTGATTTTGTTTGCACTTTCTTTTGTAAATAAAATTTCTATTGCTTAGCTACAGTCAACGCTTTTAAAAATATTTTCGATAGAGTTATCGAAATTTCTATGGTTTTTGATATCGAAATCTCTATACATTTTTAACTACTATCGGTTCATAATTGCCTAAGCCCACTCGCTCTCTCGCTCTCCCTCTACCTCTCTTTCGCTAGCACTTTCTTTTACGTATGAAACAATTGAGTCGAAGGTTGCAAATAGTGCTTTTTTAAACGCTACTTAAAAAAAAATTAGTTGTTATTAAATATTTTCTTTACTGCAAAGTTCGCACGTAAACATTACAAAGTCAATAGCTTATGATTGCCAACAAACGCTCAGCGTATCCTTCAGCATTACGCATACATGCACAAAGCAAATTTCAAGCTCGCGCAGCACAACAACCAAAGCATTACCTCAACAACTAATTTCACATAATAACGCTCGAGCGTAAGGCATTAAATCCGTAATTACTTTTTGATGCAAACATTTGAAGTTTCACACACCACTGCGTCTACATCATTTAACCAGTTTACTAGTATTTCAACGAATCAATGGCGTTGTGCGAATTTCAATTAATTTAATCAATCTACATCAAAACAAAATTGCTTAACGTTGAGTGGAAACTTTGTTACTCGAGCTCGCACGAAAACTTACAGACATACATACATACAACTAGGCGTACATTTGTACATAGGATGCCCTTGAGTACCGACCCTGTAGGAAAACGCATGCTGGCAAGTTAGTTTGGTTCGAGAGAATTTTGAGTCGTTGGTGCTTCGCCTTTCTGCATGCGGTCAACTGGCGAATTTAACATTACATTGTCTCATGGTCTCATGAAGGAACCGTCGTCCGCTTCATCTCTTTTTCGAAAGTTCTTAAACAATCCTAAAAGCAACAAATTATATATAAATGTAGAATAAAAACATATTTTACAATCGCAAAAACGAACAGCGCAATCGCAAGTAGCAGGCATGAGTTTAATGCAATATATAAAGAAAATTATTTATACATATAGATAAAAGTAGAAAGTATTATAGAATCCTAAAAAGCGGAAAAAAAAGAATGGTAGTTACTTATACAAAAATTATTATATACAAAATTGTCGAACTATTCAAAAAGCAAAGCTACTAAACAGCAAAAATAATAATAATAAATAGTCTATGGCAAATACTAAAAACCAGGAACCGAAAACAATCTTTGTTATGAAAGATTTTTATTTTAAATTCATTGTGATGTTTTTTTCAATATTTATGTTTAAGATATGATCATAAATTAAAATATAAATTTTAATTTTATAATGCATTTTAATCTTTTTTTTATGATTTAAATTTTTTCGATCATATTTTTATGGCAAAATTTGTCTGTTTACAGAAAGCCAACAGTCAAGTCATACGCGTAGAGTCAACATTATTTTCAAGCACAACAAAATGTTCAGCAAAAACATGAAAAATTCTATTGAATTAAGAGTCATAAATCATATTAAGTAAATTAAATTTTAGTATGAATATGTTATTAGTTTACGCAGAAGCTCATTTCAAAATAAAAAGTAATAAGCTAAAAAAAGATGCTTTATGGATTACATATTATTACAGCATATCAGTTAAGAATAAGCGCTTTCTGCTTTAAAGCTAAAGAGGAAAGTTGTTGCATAGATAACAAATTTAAGTTCTTTTTATGAGTTCTACTCAAACCGCAGGAAAATCGTTTCAATAATCATCAGATGAGGTCCCTTTTTCAATACATATTTTTGGCTCATGCTTTTGTTGTCGAAGTAATATCCGAAAGATTTGAGCGGTTACTCATTTTACCACACTTAAACTTACGCCTCAACTCCCCACCACATTTAAAATCACCACACTTGAACTCACCAAACCTGAACTCACCACACCTTAACCTCTCCACATAGGAACTTACCACACCTATATATACTCCGTACACCTGACCCTAAGTTCATTACATCCTATATTGACCATGCTTGAACTCACCATTCCAAATCTCACCACACCTTATCAATCACATATGTACATACTTTGTTCACCTCATCCCATTCCACCTTAATTCACCTGATTTGACCACCATCACCCCAACTCACCATACTATTACTCGCCTTATCAAAGCGAAAGGAAGCAAATCTTAAATAAAACTGATTTCTTAAATTGATTTCATCAAAATTAAAAATTACACAGGCTAATGGTAAATAAAGTAGCCTTTTTTCCTTTTGTAAGTTTCTGTAAACCTATTTTTTAAGGATAGCGAAATTACCCAAGAGCTGTAGTCTTCCCACGAAACTACGCTCGTCATGCGCGAGTGGTGTAATTATTTGCCATCACGTTGCAGCTTTTCAGTTTTCACACTTTTACGATAGATGTCGCTATACACAGAAAGTTCAACGAAGTCTTTTGAAATTATCGTACCAGTTTTGAACTAGAAATGTGCTTCTCTACTTCGCGATTTTCCAGCAGAGTTAATGTAGAAACGTGCTTGCTTCAGTCTCGATTTGTATTTATAAGTGGCAGCTGACAGTGGAAAAAATCTGCCAAGTTCACTTTGCACACAGTCAGTTGTAAGGTGTCAGTCAGTTAACAAAAAAACAACAGTAAATTAGTGAAACAGAAACTCGGGCAACTCAACTCTGCAATGCTAGCGTCTGAAAAAAGTGGCGCTCTCTGAACTACCTTTTGATTAGAACAAATTTCGCTAAGCGCTTTGCAAGCTGTGCTGTGCGTTCAATCCGCTTGGTCATATCCACTGGATTATATAATGGCCGGTAATTAATTTAATTGAACTCATCAAAAGCATAGAAAAACGCATCAATTTAGATAGAAATCTCACTTTAGCGGCCACCAGTCAGTTGTTGCATTGCTTTTTCTCCCTGTCACTGGCTAAGCATTCTATGCTGCAATCTGTTTTACAGCTGACAGCAGTTCGCTCTATCCACCATGTACCCTGTGAAGCATCTACGCCACGTAACTTATTCGGTTTGCCAACGGCGCGAGGGGGAGGGGCGACTGAATTTCTTAAGGCCATGACACAGCGTATGCGATCCCTCGCAGGTGCAAGCTCAGCTGCAGAGTCGCCATTCACACTTACATATAAACACATACAAATATATTCATAAAAAGTTTTGCTTGTCACCGCACAACACCTAACTCAGTCGGCAGTCGAGAATAACAGCACCTTGTTTTAGCTTAAAATTAACTTTAAATTAAGCTAATCACAGCACAGTGGCAATGCAAAGAACAGCCAGCTGATGATTATGATGAAGGGTGAATGGTGAATGCATGCAGATAAAATGAAGAAAGAAAGCAGTACAGAATGAAAATGAAGCAGACAATACGACCCTCTGATGAGGGTAAGACAAAAGCGGGCCCTTACAAGTTGTGATTAAATTAAGACAGAATTAATTAACATAGAACCTACATAAAATTATGCTCGACTAATGAAAGAATTTAAACTCTTTTGAAGAAATTCTTGCTTCAAGTTAATAGTTAAAGCTAAGCAAAGTTTTAAGACGAGGGACACTTGATAAATTTCACAAAAACATTTTTGTTAACAACAGCTACCTGCAAGCAAAATTTTTCAACAAATTCTTCACTAAACTCAAAAGAACAATGCCAATCTAGTTAAGTGTAGCTTTTACATTTTTGGTGATGAAAAATACGGTCGCTACACCATTGAGCGTTACAGCACTCCGACAGCCAAAATAGTTCGAAAAGTTGAAGAGTAAGATTTAGCGTAATTATGTTACTTAGCCTATACTTCGATAGGTATTGTAAGTAAAATAGTATCCTGAATGGCCTTATAAAGTGATATTAAACATTTTTAATTTTTTTTTTAGCCTCAAGTGACAAAACCTACTCTCACATCGTAGGAGAATTAGAGGTTAAAAAATTAAATGGTATGATACCATCTAAAATATAAAATAAAACAAATATCGTATAAAGGGAGAGTTTGTTTGATGATGATAAATTAATTGGCTTAAATGTTTAATTATTTAAGAGTCAGGAAACTTTATTTATATTAGTTTTTTGAGCTGATGATCTCTAAATAATAAAAAATAGGATGTAATTATCGATAATCGGGTGTCCTTGACTTAACGATTTTACGTTTTTCTTAAGTGCAACAATAAAATTGTTTTCTTCTTTTACTTGTCCGAAAGGGTGAATTGCTTATATTTGTTGGAAATATCTATATCTTTTTGAAAAAATAAAAATAAAACTACATGAAAAAATTGTATGTATGTATATCAGACCGATTTTAAATTTAACAATTTTTTGCGAATAAAAAATCAAGATCTCTCATTTGACTTATACTTCAGATTTATCTTTAGCCAAAGTAGATTTAAATTAAAAATTTTCGAGATCGGTCAATAAACACGCCTACTATCGCGAGGGTAAATAAATTTCGATTTCGCCCGAATTTAGAATATCTTACTTGTTTTTTTTTTTGTTACTTTTCTCGACCTTATCTATCTCGAATTGTACGCGGACTAATTTCAAATTAACCACAATTTTTTTTTAAGAAAGCTCCCAAATGAGTTGCGCATTTTTGGACTTCTCCCGCAATGATCGAATTTGACCTCAAATCTATGTAAAATTTACTTGAAAGTGGTTCCAAAATGTTCCTGTATTAATACCGAAACAGTACCAAAAAATTCTTATGCTGGTCTTAAAATAAGTCAAAATAAACTTGGAAATGGTTCCCAAGCGTACTGACAAACTTCCAAAGATACTTGAAAACTTTACGTAAAGAAACCTCTTCTTTTTAGAAGTTTCATTGCGTTGCACTTTCTCCGCTTCGTCACATATTTGGTATAAACAGCTCTTTTGGTTATTGTTAACTAATTTTTTTAAAGCATATTTGCGGTAGCCATTTTTGTTCTGAAGCTTAATATTTTCCAATTAAACATTTACTTTGAATTCTCCAATAAAACATTTACTTCAAATTCTCTTATGTGTTTTTTAAATAAATAGCATTTTCCTAGACCAGAGCGTACATATTGAATCACCCCTGTATACTTGTACATGTACAACGTGAATTTTTTCACTTGTATGCCAACATTTAGGCCTAAACGCATGTTTTAACTTTTTAATTGGCGTTAAATATCTAAAGCCACAAGGCGGAAGTGTAGCAGGAGCTTGAAAAAGCGAAACAAATGAAGGTGTCGCAAAGTTTTTCGCGGCGTAAAATTGTATCAATTCAGTTTAATGATGAAACTTTTCTCATGCCATTCTACTTTCGTCGCCAAATCAACCATTTCTGCGACGTTTTAAATTCGTCAAAAAGAGCGCGCTTAAAACAATTGGGTGCTTCAGTTGTTGTTGTTGGTATGTGCCAATAAATTCCACTTGAATTTGCTACATACAAATTGTGGTTGACGTTGTGCGTTAATCTGCTTAAACTTGCGCAACGTGATCACGCCAGCCAATACAAACTTGATAAAATGTAATGATTTTCCGTGGTACTCGTACATTTCATTACAAATTTTTGTCGGCGCGCTCTTGTTGTATGCAACCTTTTCTTATAACATTTGAGCATGGCCAAATCCTGCGGCTTAACCAAAGCATAAATATTTCGTCCCTCGTTTAATGTTCAATCGGTAAGGCAATGAGTGGTGATCTGGTATTGTTCCACATTTGGGTTACGGGTCATGAGCCACGTACAATTACAAATAAGAGCACAAAAGTGTGTGTGCGTGTGTGGCAGCAATTTGTTGTTGTCTTGTTTCAGCTGCTACACCTTCATCTTCTTCATTCAAAAAACTTGCAATCTGGAAAATTCGTAAATCATTTAGGGTCTTTTTCTCAATTTTCTTCTTTTTTTTCGTTCTTTTGCCGCTGCTTGCTACTATTTTGCGCGCTCAGATGACTTAGGTTCTTGTCTAAATGTACCCTAAATAACAAACACACACACACACAACTTAGCAAATATATCCTTTTGTTAGGAGTCATCCATACAAGAGAGCGCCCGTTTTTCCTAATTGGATACACTTATCGTGGATGCTCAATCTCAATTTCGAATTAATTGAGCTGAACAGATGAAATTTGTTGGCGTTTTCTTTTCGACACCGCCACAAACCGAACATGCTTCAATACACACGCACACACACACACACACACACGCACACATGCTGTTATTTATATGCCAGAGATTTATCTCAAACTTCTCAGCTTGCTAATTCGACTTCTCTCTCACCTTCTCACTCATCTTCACTCTTCACTCCAAACATCGTCAGCCAGTTCGAATATAAAGCGCTGATTAAAGCAAAAAATCACATCACCTTTCTACTAAATGCTCGCTCGCTCGCTCGCTTGCTCGAAACGCAATCTAAATTCTTATCCATTCGTATATGGCAGAAATCAGTGGTAAGGTCACATCGATAGAAAATTTATTGCAGTCGATTGATATGCCAATGAAACTGTTCCGGTGTCTTTGCTGACCAATGCAAAAACCTGAAGAGTGTGGCTGGGCTGCTCACTGCGCGTACCCGAATAGATTTACACAAAGAGGGTTTGCCCGCAAGTTGGGCGTAAACGTAGACAGACAGGCAGATGGAATTATGCGCTTCGCAAACCCAATGAACTCCAATGAACTTAAAATTGGGCCAACGTATGTGAGTTGTGCAAGAAAATGGAGAGCAGTAAAAATGCCCGGACGCAATAACATTTTACGAGAAATTATATCACAATAATTTCACTTCGATGGAAATTTGTATTGGTCCTACAGCCAAACTGTGTAAGGCAATGTGGGGCCGCGAGAGACAGAATAGACAAACTTAAAGCGTTGTAATTGTGTTAAAATTCAAACTAGAAGTTCGAGTGTATATACATATGTGTATGTGTTTTTCTAAAGTTCAAAAACTCGAAATTTTTATTTTGTTACTTTGCTGAAATTTGCTTAATTGCTGAAATAAAAGTTCGCGTAAACGAAAATATCAAACTTCGTTCAAAGTTAAAAACAAATAATTTTTTCATTAATATGTGTAACCAGAGACATAACTACGATCAGCGTAAGGGGCGATACATATAACTCACATTTATTTTAAGACATTTTTACAGTTTTTATTTTTTCAATTATTTATAATTATTTTTCATAAAACCCCATTTATTTAATATAACACAAAAATTTTAAATGTGTTATACAGTTTTTTAGCTCATTCAAAAAACTTCAACTTGTGCCGTAATAATCCCGAAAGTATCCCGAACTGATCTTGGACGAGTAACGAAATTATGCCAAAAAAGTCCTAATTTTGTTCCGAAATTTGCGAAGAAGTTTCATTCTTTAAGACTGCAAAAATTGTGTCTATCTCATTATTATTATGAAAAAACTTTTATTTGTAATTAAAGTCTCAAAATAAATTTTTTCGTTGACTTAAAAAAATGGCTGTATTTAAAAGTATCAACTCGCATTTCCAGCTAGAATTTTGCGAATGATTTTTAATTCAGGTAAACTAAAAACCTGAAATCGCGAACATGACTCAGGGCCCGTAATGAAATTAACCCATTAAGTAGACAAGTAAAGGAGATATTCGTAAATATAAAAGAATTTTTTTTGAATTCTTATAAATAGTCCTCATAAATATTTATATTAAGTCCTTTAAAGTTGTCAATATAAAAAATGTATGAGTTTGAATATGATAACCTGTGATTTGTACCACAATCCCGATTTTGACAAAGGCTTTTTTGTACTTTTTCGAATTGTATTAGTTTTGTATATTAAAAAGTATTTTTGTTATTTGTTCTTGTCACCTTACTTTCTCAAGCGGTTGGGTACATCATACTAATAATTGTCTTCCTTCTTAACTTCTGATTGCTAAAATATTGTAATGCAAAGTAATAGCAGTATATTTTCAAATTTGTATTGCTAGCATTTTATTTTCACAATTCAGGTGAACAAAATTCTAAAAATCGTACTGGTACTGATAGTAGAATCGGTTTGAATTTTAGCCTTTAAAGATTTAGATTTTTTTTATATTAAATAAAAGTTTTGTTATTGAATTTGGCAAAACAGAATTTCGTACCCCTTCGTCTCAATCCAAAATAAACCATAAATATAATTTTTCACACAAACGAGTATTTTGCTTCGCTTTTTATTTAAATTTTTTTGGAAAGTCATATTAATTTTTAAGCGTTTGCGGTCACCTGTGACACACCAATTTCGTTACTTCGACGTACTTTTATGTAATAATATTTTTTACCCATTTATGTTGAGTTATGAATGATATTTCGCAAAAGTTAATTTATAGCAATTTTCATTACCAGGCACGTATTTACTTTTGACTTTGCAATTTTGATTAAACAAAGAGCACAATGAACACTCCCTTACTTCCCACAAAAAAGTACTTTCTTGAGTAAAACTACTAAAACATTTTACAGCGAAAACAAAGAAAGTTGTTTAATGTATTTTTATCGGATATATTTTTTACTGATGTTTGAATTTAATTGCTTAGAATACTATAGCATTTTCTTAACAATTTCTTGAAAAAATATGCGCAAATCAAAATGGCATTTAAATGAAAAAAAATTACTTACAAATCTTTTAATTGCCGAAAGCTAACCAAGCATATTTATGTCAGACGAGATGGTTACTAGAAGTGCACAACTTTTTCCGTGTTTTTTAAAATATGTTTTCGTCCTGTTTTCCTGGAATTTGCCTGAAACGAAAACATTATGTCACGGAAAATATCTCATTTTGATATTTTTTATAAATTTTTTAAATTATGTTTATTTTTAAATATTTTTCATAAGCATATCTTTATTCTTAAAAGTTTTTCTTAAGTTTTGCGCATCATTTATTTGGAAACCGATCACAATCAAATTCTACTTTTGGTTCGCTCTTTTGAAACAGCGCGGCTCTAAAACCTTCCTGTAAATAATCTCGTCGGTAATGACTGCTGCATTCACTGACAGCATTAATTAAAAAAATTGTACTGCAATATAAAAACGGAAAATCAATAATACCACACCCAACTCTTTCTTGTGGCCGATTTCTTCGACTTTTATTATACACCATTTCAATGAATAATATTTTTCTGCACCTTAAAATGCTTTTCATTACACCAAACAAACAAAAAAAAATTCACTTAAGAAAGCTTACTTACACGTTTATTGAAAAACTAACAGCCGAATTCAATAACCTATTCAGTCGCTTAGCACCTTGTCAATTTAGGAAGTTATTAGGGTTATATAAAGCTAATGGCGTTTGAATTGAAAAAAAAATACCATTTAACTGCCACAATCACCTGTGCGCCACTACGAAAACTATTATAAAAGTATGCTCTTTTCACGACTGGTCCGTGCCTCGATTTAGAGCACTAAGCCGAATATCGCTATCCCAAAACAGCTCTAAACTGCCATCAACAACAACAATGGGCACTTATAGTTGTCATCAGCCGGCAATTCAAGTGGCCAACCGAAAACAGCGGCGCAATTTCAGATTTTGTTGCTTGTTTTGATTTTTGTTCGGCCAGCGTTGCTATCGTCTTTTTATTTTTTTTTGCACTACAAACTATACTCGAAATTATTATTGTTGATAAACAAATAAAAACTTTGTAATAGTGTAATTTTATTTAACAACTTTTATGCTTAACTTCATGAGTGCCAGCAGACACATACGTAGTACATTTACACATACATTCATTGTTATTGTCTGCTTGTAATAATAGCTCTGCCATTTGTCCTTTGCCTTAGCATTTTTCTTTGGTACACACCAGCGATGATTTTGGCAAGGACATGAAAATCGTATACGAATAACTAAGCTACAGTGAAGTTGAATTATTCTGAATTCTAATTTTAATATTTTAACTGCTTTAGTACAATAATTTCTTAGTTCCAATTGAGTATTCAAAAACTGTTGACCTACTTAACTTAAATAAAAATTTAAATTTATATAAGCTACTTATGTACTTACATATATATCATATAAGACTTACATACATACATATAAATTAGATGCACATCCTACTTTTTACTGTTAAATTTACATTTTCTCTCATATTCACATCTCTATTAACCACTTTGCAACAGCGCAAATTTTATACGCAAATTTCATTCGCAAATTTTATGGCCCTACACAAATAGCTTTAGGATATTTTGTGCTGAAATTAAATTTGTCAAAAATTTTACACTTTAACAATTAACTATTTTATGTGTAGTTGGCTACATACATATACAAAACAAATGCGAAGTGCCAGTTATTTCGCCTTGCCCGACACCGCACGCGTTCAATCAAGCTTCGCTCATTTCATGGTGAATGCCTTTTCAGTTGGTTACGTCTATCCGTTCATCCATCCTTTACCCCAACACTCTGTTCAATTACACTAATTGAGTCAATTTCTTGATTAAATTGATGTTCACTTCCATTTTTATTGGACTGCATGGTTTAGTGTATTGATTGTGTGGCGGTTAGTGTTCGGCGTTATGATAACAATAGCGGGTATATAGTAGTAGATAATAGTCGTACACATACATATTTACATACATTCAATGTACGTACATGATAGAAGGTGGAAGAGTAGACAATTATTTACATACATAGGAACTATGCAGTGGCGAATCTAGGTGGTGGGCTACAGTACACCAGTTATGGGACTACAAAATATTTTTACAGCTGTCAATATAAGGGAGTTTTTGAAAACACATCATACTAAACATTCCATCGGTGAAATTGTGACTGCTGCTCAAATGTACGACAATGATTTAACAAGTCGTAGTGAAACAGAACTAAGCTCTGAAACTCTCCTATGGCATCAGTATTGCAAAAAAAGAAGGTTTAAAACAGCTGAAACGGCAATTGACGTCTTGCAAATTTTAAAATCAAAAAAAATGTCGTTCCTTTTTTTCCCAACATTTCTATACTGTTGCAGTTATTTGCTACTATTCCAGTGATTTCAGCCACAGCGGTGCGAACTGTTTTATTGCTGAAACGTCTTAAGAGATATTTAAGAGTTATTATGACAGATAATCGACTCAATGGTTTGGCATTACGCAATGTTCAAAGGGATACTAAAATTTCAAAGTCTTGGAACTTTGGATTGGGCGGTGTACGATGTGTCTGACGAATAGCAATGTGATTATTTTGAGCATAGTTCATTGACGTCTATTTCCATGTGTATAAATTCTGAATTTATTGTACGAATTTTATTTAATATCGACTACGGTAAAATTAATAGCGGATTTCAAATTTCTTACTCCAGCCCCTCCCGATTCGAAATCCTAGATCCGCCACTGGTACTAGGTATATAAACTGTGCTTGAATCCATGCCAACAATGATCGGTATACATTTACACACAATGGTTAGTTATATTAAAACCCAGTAAACAGAGTTGATGACAATCGTTTGTGCGTGTTTTAATATTTTCGATGTTTAGTCGAGATTTTTGCACTGAAGGTTTCAATTACAGATGTTGCAAAGAACCGAAAATATCTTTCGTTAAAATTAAATTTACCACTTAAACTTTGCAATATTTGCATAGTGAAAGTAGTGCAAAAGTGACGAAAGTTTATATAAAAAAAGGAGCAGAGAAAATAATATAAGTCAATCAAAATGTATTCAAGTGAGATACACATTTTTTGTGTAATTTATAACTAAAGACTTATATTATCAAAGTAAATTCAAAATAACTTTTATTATAAAAACATCTTCTTTTAATAATAATTAATGGAAAACAAAATTTTGTAAGGGACTTTTTGTCATCGCTTCGGATCTCTTTTGGAAACAGTTCGGGAATAGTTTGGAATTAGTTCTTGACTAGTCTAAGCCTTTTTCGGGATTAGTTCAACAACAGTTCAGGATTATTATGGCCTAGTTTGGGACTCAGAAAATTAATTTTTTTTGTGCTAATTCAATATTTGAAATATTAGTAATGTAAGTCTCAAAATAAATCTCTTCGTTGACTTTAAAAATCTTTCTCACTCATAATTATAATTAAAATAATTTTATAATTCTTATGAAATGTAAGTCTCAAAATAAATCTCATCGATAACTTTAAACATCTTTTTCAGTTATAATTATAATTAAAAGAATTTTATAATTCTGAGTTTTATGAAACCGCCAAAGCAATTCGTCATAATTGAGAACTTAGACAAAACACATACATTCAAGTATTCCAAGAATTATTTCAATTGAGCAAATAGGTGGCGTGCAAATGAAACAAATATTAAACGAATGGAACAAACATTTATAATATATAACGCTTTTTACATATGTAGGCTTAAACAAAAAACTTGTGAAAAAAAATTTTAAACAGCGCTGAACAATATAAACATCTTATTTATCAAAACTATGCTAATCTAAACGTGCCAATTTTTGAGACCCCCTACTTCATCTAATGTATTGGAAATTCCACCTTGTTTTTTTTTTTTAATATATTTCTTTCACATGATTTTTTCCTAAAACTATCGTAGTTCTTATTTAAAAAAGAGACATTTTTTTATTCCTTTCACAATTACTTAAATGTTTTGCTGGGATTGCAAAGCATCCACGCACACACCAGTTTCAAATGCAAACAAATTTCTTTGTGTGTGTGGTTTCATAATTTTTCCAGCTCAAATAACCGCCGGAAGTAAGCGTTGTGTTGTATTGTAAATATATACTATTATGTGTGTGTGTGTATATATTAGCGAGTCGTTGCGTCGTCGCACATAAACCTATGTATGTACACATATGTATGTACATATAAGCTTATATAGATAGAATACAAAGCGACTGCTTTTGGTTATGTGTACACTCCTTAGTGGCTCTTACCTCCGCCTATTTCACTACAAATATCAATTGGTTGCCACACACGCCCAAACACACACACACAGATAGTGCGGTCGAAACGTAAACAGGATATGCCTGCCTTTCGTTCGCCATTGATGGCGGCTACCGCAACCGTACGGAAATCATCAACATGATTGTTGTTTTTGCTCAGCTCTTCTCCGAACTATTGTTTATGGCATGCAGCAAGTTTTTATTGCATTAACCAGCAACTGAAGATACCATTTTTTAAAGTCGATTTCCGCACCAAATTTTAGCAACAATAATAAAGTGCTGCACAAAAAATTTCAAAATTATATTTACAAAATTATCTTCGTGTAAATTTACAATTTTGAAAGAGTTAAATTATATTAAAAGCCTAGTAATTAAATGTGATCGTAAATCGAGTTAGTTTGTTTAATTAAAATGGTTTTTTTTCTTAGAAACAATAAAACAATGTTTGTTTAAGTTTCATAACGGATGAGAAATATTTGTGTTATTTAAGAGAGCTCGCTACTTTAAAAGTATTTTCACAATTTTTTTCACAAAAAATATTCAGAATTGCTGAAAAGTGCATTCCGAAGGGGATATTCTAGCCATGAAAAAACACAATAATTTTCAAGTAAATATACCAAACCAAAAACGAATATTTAAATAAAAGTTGCAAAAAAATACGAAAATAATCCCATCGCATAAAAACTTCGATTGGTTGGCGGAACTTCCAATGAATTTAAATTACAATGCAGCGATTTTATCAATGCACAGAGCCAGTCACACACACGAATTTAAGAAGCCGTAAAAATGTTTGTATGTATGTACACATACAAATACATACTGGTGTAACGCACATACATACATACATACATATGTACATACTTACTCGATATATGTATCTACCTAAGCCTACAAATACGAATATTTATTGTTGCTTATATTGCTTTAATTTCAATATACATATATATATATACACAAATAAATTAATTGAATATGCAAATTCATATTTTTTTAACATTGCGGTCACAAATGTGCATTCAAATTTTTGCAAATATTTCTGCTTTATTTAAGATGTTACTTTATTATTTTGTATATTTTTTTATTGGTTATTTCAAAACAATCGTAAAATTGTTATGTTTTAGTTCAGTTGCTGAAATGTATTATACATATATATTCATTGTCTTTTTAAATGTGTTATTATTATCTGAGGCTTCAATTTTATTTGCAAGAAAATGTTTCATTTAGTTATTACCCTCACATTTGGTTGTGGTGCATTCTTCGTAAAACAAATTTTATTTCAAAAACAAATTAAACAGAAGATGTTAAAGGATTTCCAAATGATTAAACCGAATTTTCTTGCACAAAGTTGATTAAATTTATTAGAAATGTATCTACAAAATGGACAAGCAAATAGTTGAAGTCTAATAAAATGGAAAAGTTGTTTGAAAACTTATTATAAAGAGTAATATTATTGAATCAATAATTTTTGGTTAGGGGAAATGAGTCGAGCAGTAACTGAAAGCTGCATTTCTTAAGATATTAAAGACAAATTTTCGTGCTAAAAAGATATTAAAAATAATTTTGCAGGCTAAACATATGAAGAAGAAATGTCTTATCTAAGGCAAAAATATAAAACTGTTGCATACTTTTGGGCTTCTTTGATATTAAATGCTTTTTATTCGAAAGCAGAAATACTTGCCAAATTTTCTGGGAATGTGAATGAAACATTTCAGCCAAATTCATACTTAATTATTTTGAAATAACTATGAGTAAATATCAGCATTCAAGTTGATGATATTTTTGGGAGCATGAAGTAATTGATGTTCTTAATATTCTTCCACAAAACACACGATTTGCATCACCTTTAATCATTTGATTGTAAAATCTATGAAAGCTTTTTTCGATTTTTTAACATCCTTCATAGATTTGTCTACACTGCGTGGCCATTCGAAAAACGGTATAAACTTTCAAAATTTTATAGAATCCAATATTCGACCCCGAATGATTTGCTTTCGAATCGGAATACGAAAAAGGTATAAATACTCTCTACCTTTTTCGGAACTTGGCCGAAACTTATCGGCCGTAACTTTTACGCTATTCTACATAAGGATGGCCTTGTAGGACTATTAGTAAAAATTATATATTTTTTTAGCTTCTATAAATAGCTAAAGCTTGATGAATATTATAAAGGCCCCTTTAAATGTATACATATCATAAGTAAGAAAGCAATTGTATAGCTTTTTACAACACTCTTGACCGACTTTTGCCAACAAAGACAAAACTACGCCACAAATGCTGTTTGCTGTATAAAAATTACGTTTAAAGCTTATTTTGAAAATTTTGTATACTTCTTAATTGTTTAAAATAAAATTTTACCGCATCAACTTCCGAAATAACTCCTTTTATGCATATCATTTGACTTATAAAAAGAGCTTTTTGTAAAAAAACATCATTTTATGACTAACCGCAAATTCTATCAAAACAATTAGGGCATCACTATTGTGATAATTATTGCGCCGAAAACTATATTGATATATAATGAATCAAAAGAAATTTTGAAGCTTTTGCATTTATTGTGCGCTAAAAAGAAATTTATGTAGCATAGTTTTAGGCACATTAAATCTCACATTAGTGAACTGATGATTTTTGTGATAGTCGCTATTTTGATAATTGGTACGCCTAAAAAACTGGTAAAAATAAACGGTTTTCAGTTAATTAATTATGTAGAGTTGGTCTTACTAATTTAGGGATTATCATACTAGACAATCCTACAAAATTAGCCTGAAGGTATGCACCTTAACAATTACACGAAATATGTAAACGTAAATTGGGTATTACTTTTCCTAAAAATATGAGGTGCATATTTAAGGCATGTCTGGATATGATTTTTATATATCAAAATAGTTAATAAAAGGGTCATCAATGTATTTTGGCAAATTGAAAAATGTATCTCGATGTAGCATCGTTTCCTGTCTATCTCTTTAAGATAGGGTTCTTAGACAATTATATAACAACTGCTTATCTTAATCCGTTGTTAAAAGCGACGCTTTCCTACAAACCGATTTAAAAGAATTAAATCAATGTGGAATTATCTTAACTTTTTGATAATTTTAATCGAACTACTTGCAATGTCAAGCGCTATGATTTTACACACACATTTTTTTTTTTCAATTTTTCACTATCTTTATGCTAATATCTTGTCTTTATCCTGCTTGCAGACCTGCCCGCAGCGATGTGCCGTCCATGTATATCGAAGAGGACGCGCTGAACGATGAGGAGGCGCTAGCCGGCACACGTTCCGCCGACATACGTGCCGCACGCGTACTACCCTCTACGTTGGGGCCACGTTGCAGTGCCAGCACTACGGGTAGTCAACATCATTACATCTCCGAGGGTTTCATACAATACGCACAGCCCAGCCTCAATGGTACTTGTATACCCAAATCTATACTTAATAGACTATAGTGTTTAGTTATATATTGTTTTTATTTTTTTATTGTTAGTACTTTTAGTTGCTGCAAATCTTTGTCTTAGTTGTAGTTGTAGTTTTAGTAGATTTAGCTGAAACTTTCCTGCTGCTTTACACATTACTACTTACTTACTTATTTGCTATCTACTTTTTAAGTTTACTTCTTTTAAAAATTTCTTTCTTTAGTTTTTGCTGTCTTACTTTCAATGCTCGAATCTTGAAAAATTATTCTTGTACTACTTGTGCGTATGTGTTTGTATTTGTAACTATTTACTTATTCTGTAAAAACTTGTGCGTTCGATTTTTCATGCGCTCACTTACGCTTGCTTTACAATCGAACTAAATAAAAATTTATATATATATATGTATGTAAGTATGTTGCTATTTGCAATTCAATGAATGAAAGTGGTGGCATTAGTATTTTATTACAAATAAATAGCTGTAGACTGACATGTAGAGACATTGAGTTGCGCCATTCGAAACCATTCAATTATAACTTTATTTCTCACAGCAATTTGCAATGCATTAAACTTACAAATTCACAGAATGAATTGAGAAAACTATATACATACGAGTGTAGGCATGTATGTACTTATGTACAAATGAATAAATTGGCCACACGAAACTGAAATAGTTTGTAAAACTTTCGTATTTTTGTCTGATGACAAAAAAATTTTTTTTTGTTTTTTTTTTCAAATAATAATAATGCTTTATGTAAAATGTCGAATCTAAATACATATATGTCCGTTAAATTACACCGAGCAAAAAAATAAATAAATGTATGTATATGTACTGAATTGTATATTACTTAAAAGTTGTTAGTCATTTTAGTTTGGTGCCATGCAGTTAATTATATCTAAAAATACATGAATCTGGCCAGCCAAGAATTTTCTCTCGTATTCTAGAAACATTCAAGTAAATGGAAAGAAGTTGTAGTTCTCATTAAATGGCGCACCATTCTTGCAATATTCCTTTTATAAGTTAAACAAGCTGAAAAAAGCTTTCTTATGAGGCTCGAGTTATTTCCGTAAACTTTTATGTTAGTTTGCATATATGTATGTTAGACAACAGTTTTATGTTAACATTTGCTGTTAAGTTCTTTATGAACGGTACTAGTAAAAACTAAAGGAATTTCATAATAAATTTATTTATAAAAAATCATTAAAATAATTTGACAATACGAATGAGAATTTATTTTTGAAACGAGTTGCTAAACTAGATATTCTTACTGGTTTTAGACGCCATACTCTCGCAATGTTTATCAGTAAATAATATAAAAATTTCGGTCGCGGTTTTTCTCTCAATCGTTCTGTACTGCCCAATGATTTTTATTAATTGCACTGGCATGCTAAAACTCTTTTATTTAAGATTTTCCTGTGCTACATTTAATTTATTATTTACAAAGCTTATGTGTTTTCGTAATGTGTAGTTTTAAAATTTGTAATTTATTCAATTGCCTGTGTAAATATTAAAAAGCTAACGTAAGCTAAGAACCTATTTTGTATGAATGTATAGAAAGTGCTTATCAGAATTATACGACGAATTTTTTATTATTAAATTCTTATAATATTTTGAAAATTATTAAGCTAGCGCTTTCCTTGCAATTTTTTCTAAAAAACGCTTGCTCGATATATTCTTTTTATGAAGATATTACAAAAGAAGCCCGGTTAAAAAAAAAACCACCCGAACTCAACGGTAATTCGTGGTCCCTTGAAACTTATTATTTTTATTTAAATGAAATGAGCAGCAAACCATAATGCCTAAATAATTTTTAAATTTTTTGATTTTTCGAAAATCGAAGTTATGTGTCAAGTTGTATACCTTGTTTCATATATAACTCATATAGAACACGGTGCGTAAATAATTCTGATATACACTATGAGTATATATAAATTTACTTACTTTAGTCGTTATGTATAATTTTGTAAATTTAGTGAATTTGGTTATAACATAAATCTAGTCATCTAAGAATCTAGGTATCGCAATAAATATTTCGAAAACGTTTCGTTCATTGAAATTTCGGAAAATTTGTTTACCTATTGTTTTAATTCTTATTCTGCGTATAAACCTCCGTACATAACTTTTCATTTCAACACAAATCACCGGTTCTAAACGCGGCTCGGTATTTTTGTAATCTCACCCAAAACATATTTTCTGAGGGCGGCACGAAAAAAAAAGTCATTTGAACAAACTCGAGCTTTTGCTGTGGCAGTTGATTTGGTTATTCATTTTCGCTCGATAATTTTTATATAAAATAATTCTTTGCAATTTCTAATAAACATCAATGCATAACGGAAGCACAGCAAACTAAACTCATATTTGACATTCTTAAAAAACGAATTCCTTTAATTTCCATTATTTAATATTTGTTACTGTTAGGTGATTTGAAAAATGTCGTGCAAATCTTTAAAGGGAATGGTTGTTGACTTCAAGAGCTCTAATAAAATTTTTAAGAAGAATATTCTCAAAGAATATTTATGTCAATCAGATTTTTTCAGTATTTTCAAAATAACTATTAGCAAATAAAATTAAGAGAGAACTTTTCCAACAATAGTATAATTTCATTGAATTTCTAAATTAAAGAGAGGCATATTAATTCTTTTAACATATAATTTTGTTTAAATTAAGTAGCCAAAATGCAAATAACTATTAATGACCGAAAATAAAATCATTCAATAACACGGCACGTATAAGCAAAAATGCTGTACTCTTTAACTTTTATTGAAAAAATAAATGCCTCATCATTTATTCCTACGCAAAATTTTTATGAGAAAGTGCACTTTTTTCCACAAAACTAACATAAGAAATTGAATTTAGTTCTTAGTTTTTTGTGTTCTTTTCTCTTCCAATGATGCAAAGAATTATAATTTACTTGGGAATTCTATAATTCCATGTCAAATTTAGTTAAGTGGCAAACAAATTCGCAAATGAATAAAGTAATTTCTTGAATGGATCTTAAAGATTTTCAGTTAGAAAATAAACATTCAAGATACATTCAAGAGAACAGCTTATATTCGATGAAATGTTTTCTTGTTACCTGATGAAAGAAGAAATTAAACGCTTGACGTTTCAATTTTCTGCTTTGTTTTTTTTTTTTGGTGTTCACTAAAAATCGATTCAATGCCTTTATCATTGTAGCCGGCCGCAGTTGACAAATATCGACTGAGCCAAATAATGAATTGCCTTTAACTTTTGATAGTCCATGGCGTACCGAAGCACACCTGAGATGTGTTTATTTATTTTTTTGTTACATATTTCTTTCGGCGAGCAATTCACAATTTAACTCTTCGAATAATTTATATGTACTCGTATGCCTAAATTAAAAATAATATTTCTACCGCTCATGTTTGAAGAAAAAAATACTTTCAGCATGCGACTTAGACTCTTGCAAACCGATTTTGATATTTTTGAGCTGTATCGTTCAACAAAAAGATAATAAAGACCTCGTTATCAAAAGGTTTTATAGTTCTTTATACATTTTTTAAGAATAATTCTTTCAAACGTTTGCTCTAAATGCATTTGAAAACATAAAATTTTCGATAATACTTTCTAGCATATTGAGTGGTGTATTTGGCCAAATATTCGTGTAATTCGGGCTTCAACGCCTCAATCACAGCCAGCTTTCATAACATACCATACATATGTTTTGTGTATGTTGCCTTTTAATTTTACTAAGCAAGAATTGAAAAGAATATAACACGCTAAAAGTGGATTTTTTCTCAGAGCAGTTGAACCAGCTTCATATGACATATGTAACCATAACCTCGAACAAGTGTTTAACTTTGTTGATCTTGGAATTACAATGGACCCGAAATTTAATTTTAATCTTCACATAAATGTTACAGTTAGCAAAGCCAAGGGTGTTTTTGCATTTGTAAAACGGTGGTCAAAAGAATTCAATGACCCTTACATCACGCAGGCTCTGTTCACAACGTTAGTGAGGCTCATACTGGAATATGGATCTGTTGTTTGGGACACGCGCTATCAAGTTCATTCCGACCGAATAGAGTCAATTCAAAAACAATTTCTGCTTTTTGCTTTAAGGAATTTTCGTTGGGATTCTCAGTACATCCTGCCGCCATATATAAGTCGTTTAAAACTCATTAATCTTCCTACACTTGCTAGTCGCAGAGAAATGCTAGGCATTGTCTTTTTGGTCAAGTTACTGACAGGCTTGATCTCTAGCCCATCTCTTCTTAGCGAAATAAAACTAAACGTTCCCTCCCGAATTTCAAGACATTTTCGGCCTCATTTTCTGTAGCCATGTAAAAGTAATTTTGAGATAAATGAGCCTCTTCGTAGTTTGTGTCAGGATTTTAACATTCACTCCGGTTCTTTTGATAGTTCAGACTCACTTTTTTACATAAAGAAAACTATACTCAATGCTCTCACTAATTTATACATACATATATATATACATATATTACTATTTCGGGCGGGTATGGAGGGATAAAACCTTTTGGATTATTATTATTATTATAATTGCGATAACGAGAGATGTAGTAAGCTGAAATTTTACACAGATTTTTATACCCGAGCGTAATTGTAAGGTTAACTTTGTTAGCATAATATTTGTTTCTAACAGCCAAAATAATCAAAATTAAAAGAGGAATCGTTTAAGCCCTGGCTGTTGTTCGTCCGTCTGTTCGTTTAAAAATTGAGATTTCTTAATGAAACTTGGTACATAGATAGCTCTTAAGCCAAGGTTAGTTTGTGTTAAAAATGGTCGATAACCACGCCTTCCTAACGGAAGTTGCGCAAAATGCAAAAACTTTGTTTTTTCGGTATCTATTAGAAAAAATTAGGAACTATTTAATATTCGGAACGATTTTAAAGAAATTAACAATAACAGTGTCAAATATCATCATTAAATATTTTGCACGTTTTTACCTTTGACATCGCTAAGCTAATCTTTTAAAAAGTTTTTAAACGGATAGTACTCGCGCGCACCATAAAAAGGTACTTTTAAAAAAGCCGAAGAGTACAAAAAATGTATCCAATTAGTAACCATATAGCAACTAAAGAGTTTTTAAAAATTTCATAAAATCTGAAAAATGCGAAATTTCAGTAACTTACATTTTTTTTAATAAGCTTACTCGTACAATAATAAATCGCGAGAGTATAAAAAATTCAGTTTCCCCCGAATTAAGCTTTTCTTAACTGTCTTTTTTTTACACACCACACAAAGGCGCCTGAATAAGCTTAATTATCAGCCGAAGCACACGTCAACTCATGCGCCCTAGATATTAAGGGTTTTTCAATAGGGACGCTACAAAAGTTCTTTAAAATAAAACAAAAACGGTTTTGGATATCAATGAAATTCTCTATTCCTGCGAAAGTATATTCGATGCCATTATGTATGGAACTCGATTTCTTTTGCATGGCCACCACGGGCGCACATGCAGAAGTCCATACGCTGAACCCAATTTTCGACAGTTTTCAAGCATAAACCGGCCGATACAGCTGTAATTTCAAGTTCGATATTCGTACGAAGTTCATCAATCGTCGCTGGCTTGTTGGCGACCAATTGACTGGACCATTTCGTGAGATAACACGTTCACCAAACTTGGTTTTCAATAAATTAGTTGTGTCATTCGCTGTGTGGCTTGTGGCGCCGTCCTGTTGTAACCACATATTGTCAAAGTCCATATTATCGAATTCGGGCAAAAAATATTCGGTTATCATTGAGCGGTAGCGATTTCCATTCACAGTAACGTGCCGGTCTTGATCATCACGGAAGAAGTACGGTCCGCCGCCGGCCCATAAACCGCACCAAACCGTAATTTTTTCGGGATGCAATGGTAACTCATTGAGTACGTGTGGGTTGCTGTGTGACCAATAGCCCATATTTTGCTTATTGACGAAGCCATTCAGCCAGAAAAGAGCCTCATCATAAATTGCACGTGGCGCTCTAAAAGTTGAGGCCACTGACTCCGAATTTCGGTAGTAAAATTTTAACAATTTCGACTCGTTGGATCGTATATCTTTCCATGATGAAATGGCAAACCTTACTGAAGAGAAATGTCAAGAGAACAGAAAAAAATATGACGTCGTTTGCTGTCCCTATCGGTCTACTTTTGTAGCGTCCCTATTGAAAAACCCTTTATTATCTTTTTTTATATTTTTTTTTGTGTGCATCCACACTTTTTAAACAAAGACATCGCATGCTTTCAATTGCAGGACATTCACAGTAAGCGACACTTAAGTGAAATCCTTCCGTATGTTTCATAATTTTAGCCTCAAGCTGATAATTTCGAAAAACTTTTACCTCGTCATGCCAGCAATTGGAAATTGAAGTTAAAGTTTCAATTATGCAACACTCGAGGACACGTGCGAATGCGACTGATGTGTGTGTGTGCGCGCTACGTTTGATTTGCACTCACTCGCTGCATTGTTGTTGTTTATTATGTGCGCTATTGTTTAAATTTCATTTATTGCTGGCAGGGCGGTTGACAGTCGGTGTTTTGTAATATTACAATACTTGCACAGATCTACATATGTATGTGTGTGTGTGTGTGTGTGCTATTTAGTAGAATAAATAGCGAACGCTGCAACACACTTGCGGCCGCCATTGCTTGTTGGTTGTTGCATTCAGCACTTTGTGGCCTGCAGTAGCAGCACGAAAACACGAAAAATGCATTTACAATACAACAAAAGCTTGAAAAAAAATACTATACTCGTACTTGTATGTGCAAAACAATGCAAAAAAAATCGGGAAAATAAAAAAGAGAAATAATAATAATAAAACGGCAATTCATAGCAATTACAACAAAAGGCAACGAGCAGCAGCAGCAGCAATAAACAAAAAAAAAGAAACAGTTGACAATGCTCGCCCAGCGAAAGCACAAAAATATACAATGAAGTGCGCAAATAGCCACGAAACCTAACAATTGCACAACAATTGAAAATGCATTTTACTGCCGTAATGGCAGCAAACCAGCTACAGCAATAACAGCAATAACAACAGCAGTGGCATGCAAGCATCAAATATCAGCAACAACAATACGTTAGTTGCAACAACATTTACAATTTGTTATTTGATGTCAACATGATGAAGTTGAAAGCATCAACAATGTTGTCCACCAAACCGACAACTAAATAAACTTAACGTGCAACATTTCCGTTAGTGCCGCATTTGTACACTAATAAATAACATACTTATGTATGTGTGTATGTATGTAAGTTTACTAAATACATATTAACATTTGCATATTCGCCCGTTACACTTGTGATTTTTTCTGGAATTTATTAAGTTCTTTCGGCAAGCCATTAAAATGTCGTTGAATGCATTTTTAGCAATCAAAAATGGATTAGGTTGGGTTAGTTAATGGCGGTTGTCCCGGAAAAGTGGATAGACTTGAACATGATTCGAGTCGACAAAACCACGCGAGGTGATTACAAAACCGAGAGTAAAGCTGATTTCCATTAGCCGACAGTTAATCAGGAGTATTGAGGGGATGCGTGTCAAAGTTATAGTTAATAGTATGGAATCAGAACCGACATTTATTAAAAAGGAGAACTATGAAGTTTTTCATGCGTGTGGAACTCCATAAATTGCCTTCATCGATTCACCTGAAACCAGAAGGACCATGCAATTACGCTTTTGCTATAAGACACATTTGTCCAAAAAAACCAGGAGTCATTGCTAATAATAATTATAATTTGACATGTACGCTTTATAGCTCAGTGTTTGGCCGAGCTTTGTCTATCATCATTATAAGCTTAACCAAAACAGTTGCTAAGTGCTTCTCTTCTTCTTTAATGGCGCTACAACCATTTGTCGGTTTGGGCCGAGATCAAAAAGCTTCGTCAGTTTACTCTCTCCTTCCAACTATTCACGCCAAGTGAAGACAGTGCAGCACCTACTGCTTAGTGCTTTTATATAGGGTGATCCATCTAGTCCGTTTTTTCATTACAGTTTTTTTGTTTGTTTTCAACGATCACGCGTGACTAGTGTCATACTGTCATTTTAGTTTTATTCAGTATTGTTTGACAATTCATCATAAAAGTGCTCACATCCAAACAAAGTATCCATAGTGATGACATAGATTGCGAAATCTATCAACGACATTTGATTTCAGCTAGACGGGATGATGATACACACGGCCCGCGAAACAGTGTCTTTATTGAGAAATTATTTTGGTAAGCAGATAATTTCGCGTTTCGTACCTGTCAACTGACTGCCTATATCGCGTGATATTACACCTCTGAATTTTTCATACTTGGGGTTCTTGCAAGCCAATATATAACGCGTAATTCGCGAAATACCGGGAGGAATGCTAGAAAGAGTAAAGGAAAATTGGACCTTCCGAATGGAACACCTATTTAATTGAAATTATTAAAAAAAAAAATACAAGTAAATCATTAAAATTCCGACATCGAGCTCTGTTTTAAGTGTTTTAAATAAAATTAAAAATGGTCTAGATTGGTTCCCCTTTATTATCTCATAATACCGCTTCAAGCGTACTCTTCTTGCACGCTTATACAGCAAGCAGTTGCCCGTTATATCATTATGACCCGGAACCTATACGACATTGATATGAAAGCATTCTGATGCTGTTTCGAGTGAGGTCAGGTATTCCTTCACTATTGGCGTTGTATCTTTGAACAATGAATTCAGCGATTTTTCGAAAAAGAAAATTTATCAAACCATATAGAAAATCAAAAAAGCCAAACGATAGCTTAAAGCTTCTTTAGATGCATCTTGATTATTGTTGGCGGTATTTACAATAGAAACCACTACTCTCTATTTTCACATTTTGTTTCGCACTTTTTTGTTTCGTGTTAACTGGCAGCTATTGAAAAGTTGCGAAACAAATATTAAATCTCTCTCTGCTAAGTATTTGTCATGCTTTGGAGGTTTTCCTTTAAATTTCTTACTGCCAACGAGCAATGAATGCTTTCGGCACTAAATCGCTTGCTTCCATTTCCTATCTACTCGGCAATCATATTTCGCCATAATTTGTCCATGTCGCAAAAAATATTGAAGTGATCATTAATGGTTTGCTTTGTCCAGAGTTTAACTTTTTGCGAAAATACTATTATTTAAAAAGGTTTTTACAAATCAATATTTACTGATTATATTGCTAAACTTAAATAGCCTTATTGGATTTTCGGGCGTACTAACCACAGACATCGTTAACCCATTCCCAATTAACTTCTCCGATCTTTGCAATGCTGGGACGATTCAGGAGAGAGAAACAGTGTCCCCTTCATATCTTAAGATTTTTTTCGGGATGCCAGTAATTGCTTATTACCTTTATCGAATGATAGGAATGGTCTTGAAACGTTTTACATTTCGTTAAAACACGGAATTGCTTTTTTTATTGACTATTCTATAAATTGCATTTTGTTTAGCTCTTTAGCACTGCATTGAGTTCTGAAATTTGTGGCTTGTAACAGACGAAAGCTTTTCAACGTCAATCTTTTTTTTTTTTTTGAGCGAGTGGACTCTTTTTGTTGTAAGCGAAAACGAGTCGATGCAATCTCATCGAACAGTCATTTGTTTATCGCAATACGGTCGAAGATATATTCTTTTCTACTAGCCGAAGACAATCATGTTACGGACAATGTCCTTTAGATTTAAAACTTTTGCCAGAATTTCATTCTCGAAGTTGCGATGATGGAGCCAAAGATCTCCTCCACGTCTTAGCTGTTATTAAAATTGTCTACCAAAATGTTAACATTTTAACGAAGAAGTAATTCAAGATTTGGTTGGAATTAAAGCAAAACGTCGACCATCTCAATGCCGTTCCTGAATATTGTCTCATCTGCATGAGGTTCTGTAAATAATTCGTATGATCGCACGATTTTTTTTCCGTGCCCCATACACCATCGCACCTTGATATTATTAATAATATCCATCTTGTCTTGCCACGAACTTCTGTGATGGACCCTTTGCCGATGTTTTACACTGCCTTTCTAGAAAGAACTCCCCAGAGACTAACTTCCTGATTCTATGCTCTTGATATATTATCAAACATTTACAAATATTCAAAATTTTAAAATTTGTCAATAATGTCTTGCATATTTATAAAAAAGCAAAGAAACCCACTTTTAATTTTTGATATGAATACATAAAATGTGATAAATTTAAATGTTTGATAATTTATAAAGAACCCAGAAATGCGCAGTGAGTACAAATATTCTGTTTTCACGTTGTAACCCGCTTAAAACTACTAGCAAGCAAGCTTTTGACGCAGCTTTACTCAAACGTTACCTTTGAAAACGATATTTAATGAAGTTCATTCTGGTCTTTTGTCACATCATTTGAAAGGCTAAAGAGCTTGTGACGAACATTGTTCACAGAACATCCGAACATTAAACGTCATCATCTCATGTTCGTCTCTTCAAACTTCACAACGAAATCAACAGAAAAGAGATGTTGCCCTCGAAAATAAAAAAAACACAAATGAAATGGCGAAGTAAAACTTTATTTATTTTCTGTGATATTTCTTTTTATTTTGAATTGATTATAAGTGTGCAGAAGACTTTTTTCGTCATGACGATGAAGATACCACAAAAGTACTGAGGGTCTAACTCAATGCTCATTTCCCTAGCATTTAAAAATATTTTACTAAATCTGTTTTCCTAAAGTTGAGCGTCTGCTGCTTGAACTTACTGGTTTTGTTAACACTTCTTTCTATTTTTTTAATGACAAGATGCGCCTTTAAAATATAGAGGAAATTCTTTAAAATCCCAACTTTGACTAACAAGACAAAAAAAAAGTTATATTTGTATATACTAGTATGTAAATCGATAGACACAAGCAATATCAAAATGATGTTCAATTTTCTTGACCTCCTACACATAAAATAATTTGGTAAATTACTCTAGAGTGACGTAATTTGAGTAGTCGCGAGGAGCTGCTCCTCTCTCTCTCTCTCTCTTTTTGATCCCTTAGTTAACTTAACAGTTCACTATTAGCTACATATGTACATATAATATATATAGCGTTTACTATTAAGTATTTCCTTTCCTTCCCTCTTTAACTATCTCTATCTCTGTTAGTTTTTAGGTAAACTTTTTGGCTAATTTAAAACCATTTCCAATACACCTATGTATGGTATTATTGTTCTCTTCTTTTCGTAGTTTGCATAGAAGAAAATTTTCAAATTGCCAAATTGAAAAAAAAAATGAAAATATGCCACAATTTCACTTTTCACATATCCCAAAAAAATAATTTTCTCTTAGGCGACTTCTTAATACCTTTGCTTGATTGCACCAAGAAAAGCAGCAATTTTACGGCCACAGCATTTAGCAGCACAAATAGCAAAAGCAAGCAATATCAGCATGGTGTTGCCGCTTTCGGCTTCTCGAAGCGTTATCCATATTATTCGATTGCATGCGATGCCAGAGGAAAGAGAATGTTGGCGCCGTTTAATGGGAAGCAACAGAAATTACTAATTTATCAGAGCTGCAGCAGCGATGTTTAAGATCGTTCAATCAGTTTTGTTGCGAGTGTACAAAAAAAAAAAACAATTAAGAAATTAATAAATACATTCAGAGACACATAGACACTCATGCGTACTATGTATGTATTTTTGTATGTACAGACATACTTAACATACATATGCACATTGTACAATCACATGCATCAAATAGATTTTGCTAAAAACACCACAAACGAGTTTGTTGCGGAATGAAGTTGTGGGTTTGTATCTAATGTAAATATGCAAAAACCACAAAATCGTCTGGTTTCTCTTTATTTATCCTGCAAATGTTTATTTTTGTGCTGATTTGCTTTGGAAATTTATCTCAAAATCCAGTTTCCTAATGAAAAGATTTTAATTGCAAAAATCGAATAAAAGAGAGCACATGTAAAAGAGACTATGGGAAGAAGTTGCATATTTTAGTTCGAAGAATTTTTCATTTGAATTTGTCAAACCATCCGCTGCAGTGGCTTTCGAAGAACATTGCAAAAACAAAAGAAAAATAAATTTGTAATAATATATATTGAAATAAATGGATGCTGATGAAATAACATCGTATACTGCAACTATATGTCTTATTTAGTTTGCTAAATTATACTCTGTTCACAAATTATAGAACAAGCACATATTGCCAGATTTGGGCACTTTATTTTTCTGATATTTAAATAAAATTATTTTTCGAGTAAAAAATATTGTTCATTCTCTAAGAAGCTCCCATTTTTACAAACTGTACAATGATTTTACAAGATGTTAGAATTTTTTGTGTATGCAGTTTTTTGACTACTTTATTTTAAGCCCAAAAAATTTCAATTTTGAAGTGTCTTAAATCACTCATTTTTGACAATTTTTTACTGGCTCTTTCCTCCATGTAACGCAAAATCACTATAATTTTTCTAAATGTAAGGAATTGCAAAAGAGCGCCAGTAAAAAAAAATTGCTAAAATCAGTGGTACTTTGTGGCAACAAGATACTAGAACAAAATTTGTCGAAATCGAAATGCAGAACTGGCCGGTATATTTTTGATTACTATACGCGAAAATAGGGCAAAAGCTATTTTCATTCGCAAATTTAATCCAATTAAAAAGAAAGCATTTTCTTTTTGTCTTTATTTTCTGTTGGCTTTTCCTTTCTTTGTCTAATGATTTTGCCTGAGGATATCGTTTGTGCAATTTTAAGACGAATAATTTCAGAGAACTCTAATGAGTTCAAATGTTCTACAAAATTATTCCACCTGAAATTTTACTTTATGCACCCAAACTATAAATTTCGCTACGATGTGAATTGTAACCCTATTTTCCACTTATTCTAAAAACACTCAGTCAAAAATTTGCAAAATTTGTATAGCCATAACTGATAAGTTTGACTTGAGATTGCAAAAAACGTTAGAGACTTTTTATTTTTTTTTAAATGAGAGCGACATTAAAGCCAGAAGGGTTGAACGGAGAAATTATTTTGCATAGTGTCCAGTAACAGGATGAAAAATTTAAAAATCATTTATATAGTAATTATATGCAATAAAAAACTTGCAAAAAGAAAAATATTAAAATTTAGTTTTAATTTATTTAATTTTTAATGGCGCTTAGAAGTATTTCATTTGCAAATAAAAAATTTATCAGTTTAGACTTTCTTCCATGATATAAAAAAATAAAAATAAAAAATAAGAAATATTTCAAATTAGCCAACTAAAACTTGCACTTTATTGGCACTGCATTGGCTTCAAACTGCAATTTTTTAAATAGTTATTCAATTAAAAAAAAACTTTTAGGTTTTAAATGACATCAGTTAACTGCTGCCGATTTTTATGTTAAAAATTTAACGCATAATCGTAACATAAGTAAAACCGAAAATTAAAAAAAAAAATTATAACTAAGGGGGGAATAGGCGTGGAAGAAGTATTAAAATTGAGATAAAACCGATTAAAAGTGGATGAGATATTCTTTGTCAGCAATTTGATATTTGGAAATTAAAATAAGTAAGCAAGAAGTTTTCGTTAAAAAAAAACATAAAAAACACATAGAACTGCAGACAAGGCGACCCACAGAGTGCTTCCGCAACTAAATCATTCGTGTTATTTAGCAAACTTTAAAGTGATTAAAACTCATTGAATACATATTTACATTACTATGTAGGTACACAGTGTAATAACGCAGTTGCGCTAAAACTTACCACTCAAGTTTTGTACTCTTTCCCTTTCAATTGGTTTTTATTTTTTCTTATACATTTTTTAATTCACTAATTGCACAGACAGACGTTCAATCATTTGCTACCAGCTGGAAAAATTAACTTTCTTTTTTTTCTTACACTAAGCTTTCTACCGATGGCAAATCGTCCCTTAATATAACTATGTTTATGCATCATAAACAAACGCACGTATCTACATAAGTTTATAAATATGTTTTCAACAACGTTAACGTATTCATTCAAAGAAATCCCCTTCCTTCAGGTTGGCTGAGTTCCTATAGGAGTACATATTTTAAGTATTTTAAGTGTATGTGTGCGTTTCTTTGCTCCCATAACATAAGGGCATTCATATACTCGCATAGTAATGAACTGATTTAAAAAAAAAAATATTAAGCTAAGTATATTTGTTTGTTTGTGCGTGGGTCTGCCCACCCGTGCATGCGATTATTGGTTTCCAATGAAAAATCTCAACAATATTCAGTAAAAAGAAAACGTACTACGCAGACGTAAGATTGAAGTTTGAAATGAAACAAATTATCCAACACACATCTTGTTGACAGAAAAAAATTTTTTTTATTTCATATTTATTGGCTGCACATAATTAATTCAATTCCTTTTTCTACTTTGAATTTCATAGCATTGCTTTGGCATTGATTATATACATTTGTATGTATTAGCAAATGCTGGTTCTAAAATCTTCAAAGCTTGGCACATAGCTCCTAATATAAGGAAAATGCCAATGATTCATAAACATTTCTCAAATATTTGTAATAGTTATATGTACTCCTTTATCGTATATGAATGTTTTTCTCTACTAATTTAATTGCAATTTTAATATTCACGACTGTGGCTTTCTGCTCAAGATTTAAAATCCTTAAATTATATTTTAAACATGCTAAAGTTTACGAAGAAAAACTGTAGAAGATATTTTTTTTTTTTTTCAAATTAAAAAAATTCTTTTGTTTTGCAGCATCAATTAAAATTAAAAGTTATTTTCCCCATTTTTAATATTCACATGTAGCTTTACTCTCTTAAAATCGATGTTCAGGTGTCTTGAGTTTTTTTTTTTTTATATTTCACCAAAATGAAAGCTTCGGCTATGAATAAGTGGTGAGCAAATAGTGCGAATTTTAATATTTTATTAAAACTTTAGTTGTTTTCGCGTTATATTCTAAAATAGTAGCCGTAAAATGGTGGCCACATTTAAGGACCATTTTAATTGTCATACTAATTCTTTGCGAAACTTCCCTGAAAAGTTCTTGAAGGACGTCTCCTTAATAACCACCAATCGCTCTGATAATCACATAAACCTATGGCTTGTAAAAATATTTTACAAAAGTAAGACTCGAAGCGCTAAATCTTCAGTAGTTAAATTTTTATTTTAAATTAATTTTTTTTTATTTTTTTAAACTTCTATTCAAGCCAATTTTAACTGCTTATTTTTAGCCGGAAACATATCCCGGAAATTAACAAGAAAATAATCAGCCTCTACATTTTCAAGTGTAAAGTGCCTGGGCGCAGTAAATATTAAAATAGTGATGCGATGCTCTTTGCTATATATAGTCGTTCTCCTTTTTCTCTAAAATATTTACGAGATCAATTTACTACAGACAAAACGTTTTGAAACGTTTTTGTTGTTGCATTCAAACTTCATACCTGTCGAGGAAAAATAGAGTCACTCTTCAAAAACGAACTGCACCTGAAATATTTTCTAATAAAAGCATATTTTAATTTTTTCTCGAAAGTGCTGATTACTTTTTCCAATGCTCCTTTGTTTATTTTTAACATTTTTATTAAAATATACAAAGCCTGCACGCTTGCACAAAACTAGTTGGGGTGTGTATGGTTTTTTTTTTCTTTCATTGCTCTGATAACTTAAAAATTCCATGAATAATAAGCAGTAATGTAGGAGTAATTGAAATCAAATAAAATCAGAATTTTTTTATTTTGCTTTGAAAGACTTTTTTAATTTTTTAGTAGTACGAGTAGACATCTGCTCGAGTACAAACTAGTAGGCGAGCAGGCGAGGCCAATTAAGCGATCTGCAAGTGTAAATATTTACATGAAAAAAGCAAACAACTGTTGCTGCTGTGAAAGAAAAAAACATATTTGATGGGGAATGGTGCATGTTTGTAGGTGTATGTGGGTACATAGATAAATGATTATACATAAATATACATACATACATATGTGTGCTTCTAAGGAATAACAATGTTTATAGCCATGGCGTATACGTAACAGGAAAATATGTATAGGTAATACACGAAATGATTGTTGAAATGATTCTTACGCCCGAATCCAGTAAGCATTCCCAGTCTCTAATAGAGGCAAAAGTCATAATATGAAAGAAGTTCCCAAAAAAATGAAGACAAATGCAAAAAATGAAAATGCAATAGCAAGGAAAAGCAATAATCTCAAGCTTATAATCTAAAGCACGCGATAGTTGAAGTGGTTTTTTTTTGGTTTTTTTAATGGAGGCTAAATTAATCACTTATTGCCACAAAAGTTTTGTTTATTTAATGAAAGGAGTTTTTAAAAACTGTCCCAAAAAATGTTTCTTTTTCTCACGCATGACAAAATCGATATTTGATAGGTATTAGAAACTAAATGTTAGCAAATCTAAGTATTTAGCTTTTCACAAACAAGAAACTGTTTAATTTATTTTCGTTAAAAATGTAACAGAAATATATGAGAGCATACAAGGTAAAGCATTTGTCATCTAATAAAAGAAATATATCGGAATAAATAATTTTTTTCTAACATTATTGAGCATAAAAATTGGTTTGAAAGTTAAATTTGTACGGCATATGAACACTTAAAATATCAAAAAGAATTTTTTTACATATTTCAGTACAATTTTGTAAACACAATTATTTTTTATTAATCCAGATTTTGTTTTTACATTTAGCACGCATACGCGTAGGTTTATTTATAGCACACATTTTTATTATTTTGAAGTGTTGGCCGAAGGTGAAAATTAAAGCCCAGAATTAATATCCTTTTTATGCTGCATTTGAACAGATTTTCTTTGTTAACTTACATTTATTTTTCTGCCTTTGTCTTTCAACCTTTGCCTATTCTTATATGAACAAATTTTTCTTTCAATTTAATCTTCGACGTGCTGTATAGCTCATGATGTTTGTTTTGTCATTAATTACATTACGACTACATCTGCCAGAAGTTCACTAAAACCTAGAGTGGAAAGCAATTGTGCTCATAATAAATAAATCGCATAATATGTAGCTTCATTTCAAAGGCAAAAATGCCTTTGTAAAAATTTTTCAAAGCTTAATGCAATTCCTGTAAATAAAATTATCTACCTTGCGGCACGAATCGCTTTCAGTAAGTTAAATAGAACCCAATTTACAGATTTTAAGATAGTTGAGAAGAAAAGATAGATTAAGTAATGTTATTGACAGTACTGTCTTTCCTTTGTAACAGAATCTGAATAAAATTTTAATCGGCTGCAAAGCCATCAATTCAATCAGTTCAATTTGAAAAGTCATTTATGTACTTCGTGCTAAATTTCGTTCTAAAAAGTTGTAAAATTTATTTGTCTTCTTATGGTTTTATTTTATTATTACAATTTTTGTGCATCCAACATTTTTGTTTTGTTATTCAATATATCATCATCGTATACACAAACCAGTAGCCAAACTTCAGTACTCGGCAGAGTACGCACTTCTTCTCGCATCATCACTCTACGCATTTGCTTTTTTCGGGAGTCAAAGTTTCGTTTTCGAACTGAAATATAACTTAAAATCCTGCCAGATTCACTGAATATTTTTAATCATTATATACAAACAGATTATACTCCATTATCACATACAAAATCACTTTGGCATCGAATTTATCTTCTTACTTTTGGTAGTACAGTTAAAAGTACCTTGTGCCAAAAATCTTTGGTAGTTTTCAATAATTTTTTACGAGTATTTTACTGGAATAAATGATACTGCTTTAACATTTTGCGCAAAACAGCTGAATATAGCTTAGACAGCTATTAAAATGACCGCAACAGCAACACTTTCAGCAGCAAAAGGCACTTAGAGCTTTCATCTTGACTTGAATTGACGTGAAAGTAATGCGCGGCTTTAGGATTCGAAAACGAACTCCCACCAAACACATCATGTACTTCGTATTAAGACATATGTAGGTGTGTATGTAGTAATGTGTATGTGCAGTGCATACTGTGTAATTTCCGCTTTTATATCCAACTTTTGAATGCACAATCCAGCAAAAGTAATCGAAATAATAAAGTCAGCTGTGTTGGTGAATGGTGTGTATGGATTGTGACTTCGCAAACGCACTTGCATATTCAAAAATATATGTAACTGTGTGTATAAGTATGTAGTGATGCATTAAGGAGGTTCACCAAAAAAAAAGGGCATGAATTGATTGAAAATTATGTCTTCAGTTTTAGGCTGTGGAACAGAACCAAAAATTTAATTTTTGATATATAAAATTTTTATATAATTTTAATTAACTGAGATAAATTCAATTTACAAAAATTTTAATACAATTTTTTTAATTTTTTTTTTTAATAAAATAATACTTTAATGAATTTTGAAACATTAATTGAAACGCCTTTTACAATAGTTTAAATAAAGTTAGCCTGTTTTTCAGCAACCTTGCCCGGTTCCAAAAACTGGTTTTTTTTTAATTTTTTTGGTAATTTATTATATCGAATATGTGGGTACCAAACAAATTACTTCGGTAATGAATACTTTTTTTAAATTTATCTTCAAAACTGAGATTCATTTAAAGTAAAATGGGTTTACAAAATGGTTCCATGTAATACAAAGCTTATGAAATTTATTGAGCGTAAGGAATATATTTCTAATAAGATATGTACGTGTAATTTTCATTGTGATACTCCTTTTATTTCAACACCCACTCGAAATTTGATCGAAGAATAATTATATTGAGTACATAATCTTTAAATTTCGTTTTTTGCGGTTAATTTTATACACGCTACTAAAGAGTGACCTTTCCAGGACCACGCCTTTTAAGCGCAATTTCATTTTAACTTTAGTTATTTCGATTACAATTAAATTTTTACCTAATTTGAGGAATCACTTCTCTCATACTATTCTGAAGCATTTAGTTTACATTAGAGAACTGAAACAAAATGTAATGTTGGAATTTTAAAGATAGTTTTATAATGAAAAACAAAACTGTTGGATTTTTTTTAGTAGTAAAGAAAAATTGGAGTTCGGTTAAGTTTTAAATGAATTTTAAATTGGCAAACCTAATTTTCATAGAAAAGCGGCAGTATCCTTTAAAATCAATGATTTTTCAGTTTCTTAGCGACAGACTTAGGGTAGGTTATGATAAAGTGGCTGCCAGCGATCCCGCCAACACATCTAGACCTTTGTTAGGCCCATGTTGTACCACGCGTATTCAAAATCCCCCTACTCGAACCAACGTGTAGAATCTTAGAATTTTATTAAATTGCGTATTTCTAACCTGGTCAGATCACTTAGGTCGCTGAAGATCTCTGATCGTAAACATTCACATAGAAGGTGCCTCATAGTTTCAGGCTCTTCCTCATTTCTGCAGCTTCTGCAGAAGTCATTGCAGGCGACACCCAGTTTCAGTTTATCTGCGTGTAGGTGTTGTGTTTTCATTATGGAAAAAAAAAAATTTTTTTACCACCCTAGCTGTACATACACACATCCATGTACATACATATTTTTGCATGAACAAAGATTTTTCTTAACACAACATCAACTTTCGGACACGCTGTCAGCTTCGTGGCAAACTGAGTAAGCTTCATTCGACAGTCGTGTACAGCGTTTTTATGACTACTAAGACGCCACATATTTGTGTATGCGCGCACAAGTATATAAAATGCAATAACAATAAAATTTACGTATATAACGGAACAATATAAAAGCTGAAAGTTAACAGCGTAAATCCAAATGTAAACGCATAACCGGGCGAGAAGAGCGCCAAAAAAAAACAAAAAAAAACAAGGATGAAGAAAAAGATAGAAACTGTGTTGGGTGTGCATTGCTGCACGTTGCACGCTTGTTGCGCGTCGCATAAAACTGTTATAAATGAGTATGAATGAGTGTGAAAGGAGATTTTGACGGATGTGTTGGAGAGGTTTGGCAGGCGTTGAGTGCAGATTTAAAGCAATACTGCGGCACGTAATAAAAGCACAAACGTATAAATATGTATATGTATATCTATGAAAATGAAATAAACTCAAAACATAATGCATTTGCAGAGTGAAAATAAAACAATAAAAAGTTATAAAAACAGAATTGCGCCACAAAATATTTACATATGCACGCGTATATGTAAATATCAAGCAACTTTTATGGTGATAATTGAAGGCGGCGCCCCAAAATTTCAAGGAAAACATTTTTTGCGCTGAGTTGGTATTTTTTTAAAATTTGTGGTATTTTAAGTTGTTATTTATTATTCTTCGAATGTTGTACGAGTATCATGTGCTGTTGCTTATTTATGCTAATTTTTCATTTGGCTGCTTTCACTTCAAAACTTTGCCTTGGCACTGCTTTGCTATTGCTTTTTTTATATTATGTTAATATGTGCGTTTCTTTTACAATACAAATAGGAACATATAAAGACAATATTTATGGGCGTGTTAATTTAGTTTGCTTTGTGGTATCAGAAATTACCAAATTTTATTTTTTAACTGAAACAAGAAACAATCTGCTGGTTATGATACCGTGTCAATTTTGATTTGAAGGTAAACCGATTTTGATGCTTTGAAAAAATTTTTTTTTCGTTCCAAAAAACCAATGTCTTTCATCAGGTATGAAGAAAAAACAAATTTCACAGCCTACCGGTGTATAAACTAACAAAAAAGTTTCCATTGAATAGGCACAAAAGTGATGCTCAAAAAAGTTTTTGCCATTACTGAGAAAGTATGTTGAACTTTGTTTATGGCATTAGTTGGGTTAACAATAAAAATCAAATTTAATTATCTGACAAAAACCATATAAAACCATATATATGTCAAACATTTTTCAATGAATTATTACAATTTATTGAATATGTACATTCAATTTAAGTATTTATTATGTATAGATATAATAAAATTGTGACAGACTTTAGTCAAACAAGATATGTGCGCCAATTTATTACAGAAAAGCTTTCTCTTTCCCTCTGTTTCTGCTAGAAAACTCGCTAGGTGGCGCTTGAGTCGTTTAATTTATAAAATTTATATAAATGAATTTATTATATTCAAATTAAACTATATATTACTTGCTTGATGAGTAATAGGTTTGTGAAAAATGTTCCTGCTAGGTGGCACATAAGTCAAGTGGCCCCAGGAAAGTCGTATTTACGAACCAATTTTCTTCAAATACAAAATTTCTTATTAGATGCTTGATGAGATATACATAAATACTCGAAAAATGGGCCCGTAAGATAACGCTAGATTGTAGTTATAAATAAAGGCGATTTCAAATGGCTCCATCTGGTTTGAATTAATATAGATTGCACAGTTTATACGTCAACAGAACTGGTTCTGCAAATAAATTTACTACATATATGGCGTTGTACTCGTGAAATGTAGAAACCCCATTATTTTGATGAGTAGTGCATTTACACAAATTTTATTATTTGATGGCAGAAATTCGAGTCCTTATATTTAGAAAATTACTATTTATTTATTTATATCTCAAGCATAAAATATACGGAAAAAATTGCGAAAAATCCTCAGTAAAAACTATCAAAATTCAGCGGTAATAATTTAGTTTAAACTTGTACTCATTGTATTTACTTGTTAAACTTAAACTGAAAGGGCGTAAGAACTGTCAAACATTTTTTTTGGAAAATGAGTTTAATGTTTTGTTGAATATTTCTTTGTACTATGTACATATGATGCTTGAGTTAATATGGTTTTCGTTAGAGAATGAAATATGTATATTTGAATATCAAAAGTATAAACAAAATTTCGACTTTCCCGATTTCTCCATACTAACCGTTTGTTCAATAAAAATTAAACGCACAGCAATCCATCAGATGATCAAAAAACAAGAACTACGATAATTAGTTATTATTTATTTTCTATAAAATGCAAATTAGCTTAAAAACTAATGATGGGTTGGTAGAGGTTATATTGGCACAAAGCGAATTGATTTGCAGAGCATATTTTCTGCAATTCTCAGACTCAACTCAATAATACAAGTTTTCTAGGATTTTAATATTTTTGCATAACTGAACTGAGTCCAGGAGCTACCAGTCTTAGATCATATATAGCACACGAAAGTAAAAAGCTGTGCTGTTGTTAGTCAATTAATTGCACGTCTCTAAAAAAAGAAAACACGTCGATTCCAAAACATATTTCGATTGAACTATTTTTGTTTTTAGATTATAAAGACTCCACCTGGCCATCCCAGTAAATAATGTTTGAAATGGAAAATATTGTCAGTAGCTACTTTTTAGGTAGTGGAAATTATTTTCTCCAGCTATCACATCACCTAACGTCGATCAGATTGTGAATAGTTTCACTTAAGCGGCTCAATTATTGAAATAGAAAAGAAAAGCAAATACCATAAATGTCGCTATTGCAGCGTTATTCCTCAGGACTTTTTTAAAATTCCATGTCAAAATGAGAACAACGTTTTCGAAAGTACTTTCACAAGATTAAAATAAAGAATAAAACTATTGCGAACATTTGCAAAAGCAAAATTACGAGAACAAAACACTGGGAAACATTCACAAAGAGAAACAAATCAGAGACTCTTACTAATATTAAATTCTTCTGATAATAATTATGAGTGCGAAAAATTTTAAAAGTCCTTTCATAATAATTATCAGCGTGATAAATTATTTTTATGTATTGAAAGACTTTTATTTTAAGACTTATATTAAACAAGTCTTTTTATAATAACTGTGAGATCTGTTGGTGACTGCTTTTGGACCAATTTAGGAAAAATTCCGGACTATTTTTCTTCATTTGGGTAAAGTATTCATCCAAATGCTATGTTGTGGAATCAAGCTAATGAAAGGGGCATAAAGAAATTAGTTTTTTTGGCTTTTCAATTTTAGAAAATAATTTTTTAAGAAACTAATTTAGTGCTTCCTATAACAGGAAAAATTTAAATTTGCAAATAAACGTTATTTAATTTCAAACTACATTGATTAAAAAGGGACAAATACTAAATAACAATATTTACCATTAACATTTTTATTCTATAACTTCTCATTTTCGCTTGATTGCACTTTTGATTTCAATATTATTTCGCACACAACCCTCAACTTCCCGATGTCCACACCTTCGTCCGAGCACTCAATACCTATATGTAATTACTACACAACTTCCCCAACACAATCGAATCAAACTTAACTCAAACTCCAACACAGTTATATGTACATATGTATATGTGATATTCTCTTTTATTGCAACGCTAGTCTACATTACAGACCCAGACTTAATTTTGCCACGCGGCGAAATGGAATTTACGACGCTGGACCCGACGCTACATAAATAAACAACAACCCTGCCGTTGCTGTCGGATTAATGTTAAGCAAAAAAAAAAACAACAGGCAAAAAGTAACAATGCATTTTAAGGAATTTTTTTTAGTTGTATATATTTTAAGGTTAACGCCCGAAATTTTTTATAAAACAAATTAGCATAAAGTTAGTTAAATATATTTAAGTTTTAGTGAAATTAAGAATGAAAATAGCGTAAGTTTACAGTGTTATGAATAAATAAATAGTATGCAGTTAAAAGCAGCATAGGAAAAAAATTAAGAAAAATATAAATTAATTAAAAAAAATTTAACGTTGTAAATACTCAATGAGGTAATGTAGTCAACATCGCTAAATTTAATAAAAATAAATATTCGAAAAGATATATAGTTGTAGTTATCGTATCGGAACATTGTCATTGGTAACTTTAGCATTTGTGCAATTTCAGCAGAGTGTTACTAATGACTGTAGCAAAATAAATTTAAGGAAAAAATACTCATTGCTAAAATGTTTTCATTATTATATTGTGAGCTATTGCCAGCAAGTAACGCAAAATTTCTCAGCGAATCGTCTTGTTAGAAAGTGCATACCAAAATGAAAACGAAAGTTTTCCTTAAAAAAAACGAATATTTCAATTTAACTTTTTAAGAGAAATGAGTGTTCGAAAATTTGATATTTGCATCAACTGATATCGAAATAATGTATTTGTTCAGCTATAATGAAAAAAGAGAAATATATGGTTTTCTATTAACCCATTTTGAATGGAGGTTTTACCAACAAATGACAAGAACGCTGAATAAAATTTTTCTGTAACTTGCAAAAATTTGAAACTTTTTTTAGACATTTTATTTTGTTTGGCGGACTATGGAGCTACTTCGTTCATTTCGACATTTCATAGATTTTTGAAAAGCAAAATCTCAAATACCTTTATTTAAAGACAGCAATTATGCCTTTAGTAAACGATTTTTTTTGTTTAACTAACTCGAAAATGATTAAATGATTTTTACATTTAATAAAATGAGTTCTCTGCATTTGGTCGGTTAAATTTTTTGACAATATTTACTCGGCCAAATTTCGTCCTTGTAACGTAGGGTAGTGTATGGTGCTTAAAACGAGTTCTATACTTGTACCAGAAATTACCGATATTCCATACAAATTTGAACTGTCATCACTCCTTAGTCGACGAAACTGTGCCAACAAATCATGTGGCTTGTATCCAAAGCTATTCAGGCTGATTTATTTAGGTAATATGCAGCCTTGGTCTCGCAAAAATAGCTCAGAAAGTGAGGAGATCATTCCATCTCATAAACTTTCATGCAGCAACGTTAGAAGGTATTATAAAATATGTTGGACCTTGCCAAGTTTTTACCAAATGGTTAGTGACCAATTAGAACCCAAAAACGGTGCGAGTTTTGGGAGCTCCTCAATCTGCCCTCGATTTTGTCCAGGCCAGAGTTGCCCTCACAATCTAGTACTTACTTCCAACCTGATATTTACGTTTTCAAAAAATCCGACCTTAGCAGGTACTTTCATAAAACTAGCCGAATGAATGGAAATGCTCATCTCGAGTCATATTAATTAATTACTTGGTAGCTCAACTGTCTCTTTTACCAAAGACTAAGTAGAAATGATGTGCCTCTCAAAGATCTCAATTAAGACCTCACTGAGGTAAGCAAAAATCTTGTGCGATTCAAACTATCTGAAATTTAGATATTTTATTGTTTGGCCTTCAAAATATATCTTATAGTATTTATCAACTCTCAATAATCGGGTAAAAATATACTCCAGTGTAGTGAGAGCACTTTAGAACAAATAACAAAAGCTTTCCATATAATTGAATTAATTTTTTTAATAAAGTTCATAATCCTGAGTACAGGTCTTCGTTATATTTCCATTTATTCCTTGTTCCGAATATCCGAGTGATTTAACTGTCTAAATTGAACATAAAATCGCAGATTTTCGAAAAGGCATTGAAAATTTGTTGCTTATTAAAGAGAATTTAGTAAACTCCTTGTTTAATTTGGTTTTGGCAAAAACCAACTTCGGCATTGGGTCGTTTTTTTTTCTCCGAGAATCATCAAAGGATCAAATAATTATAAAGTCCCTCTAGCGTCAGTTGCACTTAATCTAAATGCACTGTAGTCTAACTGAAATTTTGCATAAAAATATACTGAAACAAACTTTAAACACGAAAATTCGGGTGTTATGGAAGTAGAAAGAGAATAATTTAGTAAGCTTCAGTAAAATTTTATTTAATTGTTTTTGAGCTTTTATGCCGATTGGTTTTTAATTTTCTGAAAAAAGCAATCAGCTTTAAAGATCACACATTATTAAATGAAATTTTTTCAAGTTCTTTTCGAAAATAACCGCTTCGCTTCATAACGCTAATTTGTTTGTGATTTTTAATCCTAATTTTACTAACCAACAGGAGCCGCGTGCAAAAATTTCGCATGGAAATTGCCAAAAAGTTACATTTAAATATAATGAAATTATTCTGCATTAAAGCGAGTACTTATGTTTTCCTTAAAAATAAAATAATTCAACCTCATGTAAATTTCGAACTAATAAACTCGGTCAGTATATATGTACATACATTTGTATTTAAGCCTACAGTACACTAATGCACCTAACTGCATGTCATAGATCCGCAACAAGTGATACTTATACACATAAACAAACGCAAACATGCTCGATACGGATCACGGTTGCATACATTGTACATATGAACTTGCATACATTGTACATATGAACATACACACACACGTATGTATCTACAACTAGATACATACATTACATCAAAGGAAAGCAAACCGAAAAATAAAAAGAAAACAAACAAAAAATCGTTAAACAATTAAGCAAATCCAAAGATCAAATATGTAGTCAAAAGAGTAATCAAAATCATTTGTAAATTAACTCATTTTATAGAAATTAGACAAATATATATGTACATATACACACACACGCACATGCATACATCTACATATGTATAAGTTAAGTTTGATTAGTGTAGAGTTTAAATTAAGTTTAACAAAGTGAAAATGTCTAACGAAGAGCAAAAACAATAAAAATGCGAGCAAATATTTAACTAAAAACAAAAACAAAGAATCAGAAAAGTAATCAAAAGCAGCAACATTAGTGGTATTTAGTGTAAGCAAAAAAGGATGCCATACTATTATATACTAACACACACACATACATACATACATATAAAGCAAAAAGCAGTTAAACAATCGAAAAAAAAAAAATGTTGAAACTTCGCAACTTTTTACTAAATGTAATTTCTCTTCTTCAAATTACAAAGAACCGTGAAATAAAATAAGCAAGAAAAAAAACCTGCTATAAAAATTCAATAAATTAAAATGTAAGCAAAGGAACTTCTGTACGTAGCTGCAAAGGTGCTTGCATAATGTTTAAAAAAAAAACCAAAGGAATGTGTGTTTGTACTGCAAATGTTGAGCAACTAAAATTAAAAAAATTAAATAAACAAGTATTGAAAATACGCAAAAGGTTTATTGTAAACTTAAATGTAAATGTTATAAATTAAAAATACGATTGAATTTACAGCAATGATATAAATTAGTTACTTAAACATCAAACACACACACACACACACACACCTAAATAAATACATACATACATTCGTACAAACATACGCATAAAAACAACATACGTATCGAAAGAAATTGATAATAAAGAAATTAAAAAACCAAAAACCTACAAACAATGCATTTTAAAACGCAGTTGGTAAGGAATACGATAAAAATAGCATTCACACATTTAGCAAAGAAAAAAAAAAAAAACAAATACAACTGCGACTTATTAAAAATTATGTTTTGCCAATATTTATGAACCAAAAAAAGCGACTGAGCTCTTGCGGTTACTACTATTTGCCTAACAGATTTTAATGCTGCGGTATTTGTTGTTCGTAGAAAAACTTTTTATGCACCTTTTTTTTAAGCAATTTATGCAAAATATATAAAGTGAGTCTCATTAAAAGTTATTCAATATCAAGAGTTAATAATAATGCATACATTTTTATGTACGTTGTGCGAACTTCATTTGAGAAATTTGCGAATTGCAAATATTTTCGTTACCGAAAAAGGAGCGTAGATAATCGATTTGAAACTTTTCCTAATAATTCAGCTTATAAAAAATATATTTTTCAATTTCACTTGTGCTTAAAAATGTAAATATTTTCCGCACAACTTTTTTCACTACACACATAAACTTAAATAAAAAAAAAACGTGTGTGTAAAAATGCTGCCTAAAAAATTTCATAATTTAAATTAAATTTTTTTTTTGCCCAGAAAAAGGATTTTCTATAATTAAATTTTTTGCATCTAATTAAAACTGTTTTTGAGGTTAGACAAATTTTTTTTTAAATATATTTTTAATTAAAATTTTTTGTTTGGAAAGCTAGATAAATTAAATATGTATTTTCAGTATTTTCTTTGAATAGAAATAAAAGGCTTTTAACTTGCTTTCTCGCATTTAATTTTCGTTAATATTTTTGTTATAATTTTATATTTTCTACCTCGTTGAACTAAAAATATTTTAAGTCGAGTGTGCCATTTTCTAATTAAAAAAATTTTAATTGAATTAAGGTAAGTTTCCGGATTGTTTTATTTTTTTTTTTTTTTTTGCTTTACAGTTTAATAAACCTTATAAAATATAATTTTAAAAAATGGTTTTTGGATTTTGACTGTTTATTATTGAATTTAATTTTGTGTTTTTTACAGATTTATTTTTTTTAATAAAATTGCATTGTCCTTTTGCTTTGTTGCTTTTGTTTTTGTACCAGTATAAGAAATAATATTATTTTTGAGTGTAATTATTTTAATACTTTAAAATAGACTTTCTAAAAATTCGAATATTTTAAAAGAAAATTTGACGCTTTGTTTTAATTTTGTTAAAAGTTTGAATCGGTTATTTAGTTAAATATGTTTTTGTTTGTTTTGAGTTCGACTTTTATGTATGCAAAATGTTCGAGGAATTTAATCGATTTTTATAGGTTTCGTTTGAAATGAAATTTATTGAACAATAGACTAAAAAAGGAGCAGTAAACAATACTTGTTAAAATAAGAGACTTCCTTTATTTTTGCTTTTACGAAAAAAAAAATATTTTTTTAAATTTTTAAAGTAAATTTTTTTGCTAAAGGTTTTATTTGAGTTTGTTTTTTTTACTTACTTGTATTATATTATTTTAGGAAAAAAGAAACATTTATTTAAGTTCATATTTAATATAACCATATATAAATAAATTATTTGTAAGCAAAAAAAAAATATTTAATAAAATTATTTTGTAGTAAGTTTAGTTATATTGATTATTGGTAACAGCTGAACTCCTGATGAGTTGCCAGTTGCTGAAATGATGTTAAAGACGGCAACTGGCAATCTTCAACTTAAGTTTCTTAAAATTTCAAAAATCGATAAGTTTTAAGTTTTTCCATTTGCACCAAAAATCGAAGCAAAATCTTTTAATTTATACCGAAATGCAGAATGTATTTCCAGCTTACGGTTTGGGCTTAGAATTTCCTATCAACTTCAAGTAAAACAAAGCAACCAAATATATTTTGTATTGACAACCAAAAAGCACTTAATAATTTCAATTAGTGCCTCTCAATGAGTTTGCAAGATTAATGTTGCAGAACTAATAGACATATGCTAGAAATATTTGTGAAATTCTATAGACTTCGCTTCTGAATAACTACCTACAATACTAGAAGATGAATTAAAGATCAAAATGATTTTATTCTCAAAAAAAAAGTTGATAAGTGACTTATGAACTTTAATATTCAATATTATGAATTTTACTTTTTAAATTGTATAAGTAATAAATACAAATTATTTTGCAATTCACATTATGCTGTTTATTACTCCACAAATCAGAAATTCAAAGTATTACAATCAACAAATATTTGCCACGCCACATGAATGCTTACAAATTAAATTTTTTTCGTTCAACACTCTTCACTCTCAATGAATAAGCGCAGCAAACCGCAAACATTTCTTGCTGACCTTTTTTTTTAATATAAAACGCTTGTGTTTATATTTTGTTTTGTTTTATTTTTAAAACGTTTGTTATTTTCTGTTTTTTTTTCAGTTTATATTTTTCAAGCGTTTACAGTTGGCCATTAGTTGTATAATTAAAAGTACATCACTACTACTAATGAGCGTGTTATTAATGATTACCGAAATCGCAATTAAAAATACGAAGCTAGCTGATACGCATACATTTGTACACGCACACACATACATACTCGTACATACATACAAATACATATTCCCATATACATATGTATGTGCGCATATCTTCACCAACGCAATGAAAAATAAATAAATCGAGTAAATAAATAATACTCGTACAAATAGTGAAACTTATAATTAATGAAACATCATTGGGAAATTATTCGAATTTCATAAACAGCGTGTGCCGACTGTTCGGCATATATGCAAATAACGTTTGCAATGAACGTTATAGTGGCAATACACGCGCATTTACACACACACAAACACACACACATACTCGTACATGTATATAATTACCCGCATACAGCTAATATAGCAAAACACTTTCGATACTAAATAGTACCACAATATTTACGAACACTCATCACCAACACAAAAACTAAATGAAATGAAATAATCGTATGTATGTAAAATTATAATTGAAAATTCATTCATACAAAAAAAAAAGAAAATAATTTAATGAAATTAAATTAATGAAGACTAAAAATATTTGCGAAAAAATAAATTAAATAAATATGAAATTAAATACAATTACAATACGGTGGCAGTGTCATTTTTATTACTACAGAAATTTTGATATGGTAGGTTATCTTCAGGATCGATGGCGCAAATGACTCTGGATCGCGTGAAGTGAATTGTGGCGAAAGTAAGTAGTAAAACAATTTTTTGTTGAATTTTTATTTGTAATCAACGAATCTGCTAGCTCGAAAAAATATAAAATTATTTTTTTTTAAATCGATACGACATGCAGAGCTCTTTGCTGATTGAAAGTTCCCGTGTAATTATCTCAATTTTTTTTTTCTCTTAAGGCATATCAACGATATACGTAAAGGGAAAAATCATGCTTTAGTTGAAAAATTAGTAAGTACCAAAAAAAAATAAAGAAAGAGAAGTATTTTGCCGAAAATCTGTAAGCGAAATGTAAACTGTTCGACGCCCACAAATTAACAAAATTGAAAAATTGGTTTTCCTTGACATTACTTGTAATACTTTTCAACGTAATGCAGTTCATTCTTTAACAAAAATTATTTAAAAATATACTCATCCTATATAGAAAAGATAAAATAAATTACTTAATAAAATTTCAGTATAGTAATATCGAGATTAAAATAAAAATATTTCAGACACAAAAAAAAAATGTCCACCTAGTGGCACTTTATGAAGACCCTATTTTTTGGAAAACTCTCGAACTCTGTTTTTCTTCTGCGAAAATAAAGCCTTTAGAAGTATATTTATTTTTTAGGAAAACAAATTACTACTTTTTTTATCGTAATAAGGGAACGCTAAATAATGCAAAGTTTTTATGCCGTTGCGCAGAGATTTTTTTAATTAAAAGTAAAATAAACTCACTAACATCTTATTCTGATTAGAAAATTTAATTATTCTTCTTTTAGTGAGAGATGTTAAAACGTTTCCAGAGGCTTTGCGAATAGATAAACGAGATTTTTCCTGAAAATTGTGTATATAATATATATCCATAAATTCCTTTCGCTCTTTGCCGGCAAAGACTGTGTATCAACATAATCATGGCAGAATGCGCTGGGCGTATACACAACGAAACTGTTTACAAACGCAATTTCCTTGCGCAATATTAAAGCCTCAGCTGGGTTAGAAAAAGTAACGTCGACAATTTTATGAACAATTTACCTTTTGCCCTTGAGTAAATTTTGTAAACTAACCTTTTTTGTCTTAGTTGAACTTTTCTTCAAACTTGTCGCAGAGGCATTTCCATCATTTCTTGTCATTGTGATTCCTTGGATAGTTGAATGAAATAACTAAGGTGCGCTGGAAGCCACATTCTTGGGAAAATCTCTGCAAAGCCAATGACACGCGGTTATCTTAAATCAAACAAAAAGCCTTCAAGCTCCTTCTTTTGGTTTAATCTGTGGCTTACATTTTCTATAACAACAGTAAACTTTGATGGCGAATAAATAATGAAGTTAAGAAACTAAATGCAACCAAGTGAATTAAATTTTACTTCAACTTTAAAATTAAATGTCTTAAACCATTTTGTCTGAATCATGCGTCGATCTAAAAAGAAGTAACAAATAAATAATAAAAACTAAAGTTTTTGGTTTAAGTGGTTTGCTAAAATGTTAGCGAGAAATAAATACCAAAACTAAATACTAAAAAGTCATAATCATTTTCTTTCCTATATACCTTCGAGTACTGAATTATTAATTAAAATTTGTTTTAGGTTTTCAAGTTTAAAGAATGCGAAATTTAATGTTTGGCAACTTACGCGTATCTTTAAATCATTAATCGCTGCAGTAGATGACAACCTGGAAGCTAGAGAAAAAGTGAAGAAGAATTACTTCAACTAAAAGTTATTTATTGTAAAATGGCTCACAATCGTGAATGAGTTAATTAAAAAAATTGAAGTTCCAGCCCTTCTGCATATAAAATTATTATATAGTATTCTAGGTACATAGATTCAGAGCAAATTAAAAAAAAGAAATGTTTAAAAATAAAATGATAAGCCTTGCATAGAAGGGCAGCTGCTCTATATAAGTCTATATGTTCAATATTATTTTTGAGCTATTTATTTAGGTATTAATTTTTTAAGTATTTTAAATTTTAAAAGCATATTCCTCGAACAATATATAATGAATTTATTGGCATATCAAAGACTTATAAAAAATGAAAATATATTCTACATTAAGTCAAATTTTCTTCCCGCATTAACAAGAGCACAAATGTCCACTAGGCCTTTAAAAGGCGACAACAAAGGCAAAAGGTATGCCGATGAATTTAAAAAGATGATCGCCACGATAGCCAAAAAGCCCAATTTTTATCCGAAATTCCTTCACAAAAATATTTTCGGTGCATGGCGATCTCTTTAATTTGGCTATGAGATAGCACGGTGGCCATTGGGATCAGCTCAACTTTTTGGCCATATTCATAGCATTGGAATTTTAAATGCAACTTCAAATCGCTTGCAATGTATGAAATTGATATTATTTTTTTACTTTTGAGCTGGTATACACAACAGTTATAGTGAAGCAAAATTTTTTTTTAAATAAAATCATAATGATAAATGCATATATGTATGTATTTCTTTTCAACTTTAATAAGAAAGAAACAATATTTTTTTCTAATATTTATGAAAATTAATTTCAAAAGCAATAACAAAACTAGCTACCCATTTTCAGTGCCATGGTACCTTTTAAACTATGTATACATTATTTTATTATGAGGAAATTTATGCTTTAAAGTATTTGAAAAAAGTTTTTGAAATTTAACTATTTCTGCGCATATACGAAAGGAGAAATTCTACTGCAGTTATTTTATATGGAGCATGGAGCAATTTAATGTACTCGTACATACTTACACACAAACATAAAAACAAGATTTTTTTGGTATTACGCAAGCATTGACAACGATAATTTGAACAGACAGTATCTTACCTGATAAAACTGTGTGCCCAATTTTTGTTATAAAAAAAGAAATATTACCTCACTGCTTCTACAAAAAAAAAAAAAAAACAATGGCAAGCTCCAAGCTTCATACGAATCCATTAAATAAAATGATACTGAATTTGCTTCATTCAGTAAATTACTTGCAGAAAAAAAATGTGTACTCATCAGATATGGAATAATGCTTGTTTGTGCAGCAAGCGGAAATTAAAATTTGTTTTTCAGAACATTTTTATTACGAAAATCGCTTCTTAGTAAGCTTTTACATACGCGCTTTGCAATTATTGTACAATCAAACAACAAATCATTGAATTATTTGCCAAAAGAGAAGCTTTTGATAGCAAAATTTGTTTATTCCTATATATATTCGCTCTCATAAACTTTAACAGACAGCAAATGCGCGCGTTAACTTTCATTGGTTCGATAATGCCAACATGCGATTGATAAAATGTTAGTTTTTTAAGTACAAACAAATTTTTATTTAAAACCAATAAAAATTACATAAAAATATGTATACAAGAAGTACATTTGTATATAATTTAATAGCTAGAATAAAATTATTTCAAGACAGTCAAATGTTGATATTTGCGTTAACAACACACACACAAATCATTAAATAAATATTATCTTCTTAAAAAATTATTTGAGCTCAATTTACTTCGTAATAAAAAATTGGAAACATAAATAATATCAAATCTTTAATTGAACTCTGAAAGTTTTATTAATTTTTGTTACTAATATATTCGCTCCTAACCATATGATTTGCAAACGAATTGAAAATGTTTTTGATTACCACTTATACATTTTTTGAATTTTTTAAAAAAGTTTTACAATTAAAATACAGTTTCATCCAGAGATAAGAGAAAATAATAATCAATAATTTGTGTAGATAAATAATAATTTTCTCAAGTTATCTATAACTTTTATTCAAACATATATTTTATTAAATATTTTTAAAATTATTATCAGCGAGATAATATTTTTAAGTCTTCAAATACTTTTATTTGGAGACTTATATTATCATAGTTTTCTCATAATAATTATAAGTTAAGGATTAGTAACGTCAAAAAAGAATAAAAAAACGTACGTCTGACGTTTATTCAGTAGCAAAACCATGAAAATAAAGGTTTTAATTGTTTTTATAATTATATAAGCAACAGTATTTATAAATAACTTCAAAGTCGCACATTATCATACTTTAATTGAATGGAGTACAAAACTGAAGATTCAATATATAATCAACTTTTCAGAGAAAAAAATTTAAATATGGATGGAGTTTACTATATTGTAGACATGAGAATAGTCTGTATTTCAAATTTTCTTTAAAGTCATTTAATATAAATAAATCGCACAACATATCTTTTAATGTAGTCATGTAAATATTCGCTGATATTTTGAAAAATAAATTTTTTAATACAACTGCTTGTGAAGGCATTATGTATGCATTTAAGCAAATTTTGAAATTAAATACTTATTTAGGTTTTATTAATTTTCATGTCTTAGTAAAAATCATGTTCCCGCATACAATTTTTATTTACAATTGATACTCAACCAAGGCTGCGAAACAAAAATTCTGAAATGAATAGCATGTACAAAAAAAAATATTAGTAACTTTATTTCAAAAATTTAAATTTTTTCATATTGTGCAATGTAAGGTAATGGTTGATATTATTTAAGTATGTTTAATTAACTCAAATAAATGGCATATTCGCATTTTCATACAAAATAATTTCCAGCCCTTAATATGGCATGCACCATCTATAATAGTTTCATACAAACATTAATTTTAAAAGAGGTTCATAAATTTAACTGATTTCCTTAGCTTTGACATTTTTTTTTTATAATCATAAGCATGTGCCAACTCCACACTCGCATGACGTTAGTGGCTGCGAGATGAGAATAACGCTTGCGAGTGTGAAATCTGCTTGTTCAAGCCAGTTTTGAAGCGTTTGGGTTTCTAAAAAAAGGCAAATGTTAATTTTTTATAAAGTTAAAAAATTCAAAATGATTAACAAAGATTAAAATAAAACAAATATTTTTGCTGCTTTGCGAAGACTCGATTCACGACCTCAGGAGGCAAAAAAAATTATTTTGCTCAATTAGGAAATAATTTCGACACTTTAACTCAATACATATTTGGTGTAACCGAAAGAATCAAGAAGTTTGCAGATTTGTAAGAACATACTATTTATTTTGCCTAATTCAACTATGTAATTTGGTTATTATAATCAAGTCTTGGTTTAAGTAAAAAGCCCTTTTGCTCATTTTATACATTACAAAATACTTACAATAAAATTATGATTTGTAAATTGGAGTACTTATAAAAGACCACAGCTACTTCGTTGTTCAAAACTGTGTTTACTTCAAAGCATACAAAGAAGTCAAGTCAGTGGAGCGTATCATTAACCTTTTCACATATACAGCCGTGCTCCCAGTTTTACATTTCAATTCCACAATGTGATTCTAAGAACACTCACACACTTTTTGTCATTTAACTTTCATTTCGCATACAACCAAGCATTTGAATTTAATTCACAAAAATGTATGTGAATGTGAAATTGGGAGCACCAAAGATGTGATTTCAAACCGAATCCAGAGAGAAATTTGTGAATGTGAAACTGAAAGCACGGCTGGTAATGAAATATCGCATATTTTCACTAAATGTACTGGTAAACTATTTGACAATGTGGCTTCTATTTAGTATTTTAAAAAAAACCATCTTCAACAGTGTAAAATAAATTAACTTAAAAATATAAAAAACTAGTATGTTCTCAAGAGTTTTTATCTCGGTCTTTTTTTAACATACTGGAACGTATTCGATATTCGCTGATTGATGGATTTCAGTTTAGTTAAAAAAGCCGCATGTAACTACAGGAAACGAAACGCAACTCTTAAGTAAGTATGTTCTTTGCTTATATGTATGTATTTAAATTATTGAAAAAGCGTGTGCTAAAATTTAAAAATTTACAATATCAAATAAAAATTTTTTTTTAATTTTTACATATCGTATCCACCCTTTAAAGATTTATTCAATTAAGAAAATTTTGCCAATGTTGCCAGATTTTTTTTCAAAAGAATGTAAATTTTCAAACAAAAAACTTTTTTTTTCATCCAAATAACTGTAACATTCAAAACGAAGAGTTAGTTTTGTAAAAATAAAATTTTTTTAAATTTTATTGAACATAAATCCAAAATATAAACCAATTTATTTTTTGTAAAATAACATTAACATCGTTTAAATTATACTTAACTAAACAAACGCAGAATATTTAAATCACATTTTATTTGAATGAAATTCAGTTTCATTATACATATTTGTAAATTTTTTTTGATATCTCAAATTTAGTACAATCTGAAGAAAATTTTTTTTTTTGAGAAATCATTTGTTCTTTAAATACCAAAGAGTACTGGAGCTTTAATATTATTTCTTATTTTTGATTTATTTAAATTGATTTGGGAAACTATTATTTCCTGTAATATATAATTATTGTTACTTATTCGTTAAAATCACAAATTTCGAAAAAAAACTGTATTTTAAACTAGGAGATAATTTAAGAAAACTGTTTGCCTAGAAAATTGTGACTTACAGCTAAAATTGTCAATCTGGCAACATTGGAGTGCACAAAAAAAAAAAGTCGTAAGGATAATAACTTTTAAATATCTTTAAAATACATCTTACTTTTGCATTAAGTGAACGCTATTTATATGATATTATATTTTATTTTAAAAGTAAGCAGATTTTATTTTCACTCAAACCAATTATTTGTACTAAGCAAATATTTGCTTCCACCGCTGTTTAGAGATATTTTTTTTTTTTTAATTTACGTTCTGATACGAAAGTTATTGTGACTGAAAAGTGAAGTAAGCAGCCTTTATCGCGGTGACAAGAAAACTTGTTTTCCTGATAAATCATGTAAGTATGTACAAGTTGGAGGTGAGTAAAACCATGTTTTGCTGCTAATAATAAATACATTAAAATTCAATTGAACTATGCACAGATATCATTTACTGAGAGCAAACGGCTTACAGCACGTTCAAGAACTTAAAAATATTTCTAAGAAAATCTTAAATGTTAACAAACTTAGAAACGCTACTAATAAATATGAAATCGAAAATAAAATATATTACAAGACTTTATCGTTATAAACAAATATTTATTTCTATCTTCACAGCTCAAGTGTTCGACGAATATTAAAACTATATTTTTTATGTACGCCGTCCGCATGTGTAATCTTATTTATTTATAGCATTTTTTTCACTTCCCTCATGCATATTCTTCTGAGCTTTCATATCCGTCACAATGATGCTCAATTATCTAACCATCGAACTGCATTGAAGTGTTTCCTTATCGTCATATAGAGATCCATACCGATACATACATACTACATACACACACGCACAGACACTACTACTTAAAATACATGCATGAGTACGCCTCAAGTTTTGAGATTGAAAAAGAGAGTAAAATGTTAGCACTTTTGTACTCAACATGCAGGAAGAGTAAGTAGTCCTCAAATCCCACTGCCGCCTTGCCCACAGTTGCGGTTCTCATATTGGCTGCATTGTGCATCGCTTCGTTCGGCTCGATTAGGGCTTTCAATCGATTGCTCGTGGCAACCGTGGCGGCAAGGTATCTACTGTTACTGCTGCCGTCGCTCTGGCAAAGCAATAAACAATGGCAAAAGCGAAGAAAGTGCTAAATTGGTATTTACGTTTGTTGCATACATTCAGGCGTTCAGTTGTTACAAGAGCGAGCAAAAAAAAAAGGAGGCAGGTGTTGTTGCCAGCAACAATGTAATATGCGAGCAGAAAACAAGAAGAAGAAAAAAATAAAACGAAATTCAAGTGATAGAAAAAGAAGACAGAAGATTGATTGCAATGAATGCGTTGAATTCACTACTCACGCACGCACATACACAACCGCAGCGCAACTTACACACACACACACACACACACTATGTGTCAAACAGTGACTCCAATCGTGATTGAAAAAGGAATAAAACAATTTAAAAATTGTGATATATGGGAACTTTAAAAAAGAATCAGGGGTTTTCACTACTTTCTTTGAGATTTGTTTGGCAAATATGTTCAATTTCCGCAAATAAAGCAGTTTTATACTGATTTCCAATAATAGATATCAAAAGTATCAATGTCCAAACAATGTACCTAAGCTATTTGATTTTGAATTTCCTTTAGTAGACAGCACTGATACCAATACCTGATTACAAAAATAATTTGGGTGTTGACAAGGTGTCGTAAAGTATCGCATTTCTATTTTCTGAGGAATGCAATTATAACAACATAATTATATTTTGGGCTGGCGAAAATTTTTATGACTAGAAAGAAAAATATTAATTTATATGTATTACTTTATTCAAGATCTCTGTTTTGATTTCCATGACTATATAAAATAAAAAAAGTTGTAACTTTTTAATATTTTAGTGGATTTATCAAATGATTAATCATTTACAATTTTACCAAGTTCGAAATCCGTTTATAAAAATAAAGAAGTCTGTTTAGGAGATGTGGCGATCTCCGAAAGTAAATATTTGCTTTAATTTCTACCAGTAAAACCGTTGTTGTTTTTTCCATATCAAATATTTGATAAATGCATAAAAATTGTATATTAAAAACAAAGTCGCTGATCTTGCTTTCAAGTCGTAACTCTTTTTTTGTGCATTGAAATTGTCTCATGTACGAGTATTTCTCATTTAAATATACATTTTATTAAAAAAAAATGTACTAAAGTTGCTTAAAATAATTTTCATTTATTTGAGTCACCCATATCGCAATATAAAATTTAATATGAAACCTTGGAGTGTAAACATGTTATGGAAACTTTTTTAAGGCAGTATATAGCCGATTGATCTCCTGAATCGGCGGAATCACTTCACTTCTACACTGACAGCTCAAAGCTTGAGAACAAAGTTGGAGGGGGTGTTTTCTCAGCCCAACTAGGATAAGAAAAGTCCTTCCGCCATCCTGATCACTGTACTGTCTTTCAGGCTGAGGTAGCTGCAGTACAGGAGGCGGTAGACAACCTAAAAAGATAAGAAATTGGATATAAAGAAATCTTCATTTGTTCCGACAGTCAAGCAGCACTAACTACAACTCTAAAACAGTGGCAGCCTGTCGCAAATCTCTAAACGAGATGGCGGAGCAGTTTGCTTTTCACTTCGTATGGGTGCCAGGACACAGCAACATACCGGGCTATGAAACAGCGGACGAGCTTGCAAGAGGGGGAACATCCATTCCACTTTCATAATGCTAGAAGTGTCTAGGTATGCCGCTTGCTACCTGCAAGCTCTTTCTAAGGGACTCATCCCTTAAGGAAGCGGGAGACCGTTGGAATAACGGTAACACCGGCGTCAAGTCCAAGCTCATATGGCCAGAGTGGGACGTGAAGCGATCTAAAGAAAGGTCTTCTTTTGCTGAGCAGAAGAGACCTGTCCCTAGCTTTAGGAATAATAACAAGTCATGTACTGATAGGAAGGGTCGCAGACAGACTAAGGGTGCCCTGCAATGACTTCTGCAGAAGCTGCAGAAATAAAGAAGAAGGGCCTGAAATCGTGAGGCACCTTCAATGTGATTGTTCTGCACTATGCGCTAGAAGATTTAAACACAGCTTTTAACACCAAATTTGACAAGTTTCGACCAATTAAATTTTTTCTAATCAATTTTAATTATTTTTAAATTAAAAATCATTTTATTTTCTAACAAAAGCTATTAAAACTAATTTTTAAACTTAATACAAAATCGACAATAATTTATTCAACTTCATCAAAATTTAATATTTGATTTTAAATGAAAAGTGCAAGCGTCAATTGCCTTTAACAAAAATTAAATGGGCTGTGTTTTCAAAAACAAGACAAAATTTTGTTTAAGTGCGAAATTTTCATGCAATTTTTATAAGCTATTTTGCGTTTTTTGTTAAAGAATAAACTCTTTTTTAATGGAAAATAATTAAAATTAATTTAAAGTAATCAATACAGTGTCTAAATGTGTAAATATGCACATAGAAGTCTCTTAGTATAAAATTGTATCTTAATACAAAATTTAATCCAAGTCCGTACAGCCATTTCCAGTATTGTATTTTCGCTTGTTCTCTATATAAAAGGCTACCCTATTCGAAAGAATTAAACAAAAATTGGACTCGTATTGCAATACCTAACAAGAATTACATAATAAGCAATCCGCTACGACATTGTTCAGTGACAACAACTAGGTACAAAAAACTGTAAAACAATATCCGATGCAGCATCACATATGGCGATTTTTCTTTACACAAAATTAATTGATAAACAATTTCTATTTAGGAATAGTGACAATCTTTGCAGCGGTAAAAACCGATTTTTTCATATTTATCTTATTTTGAGGTTTAAACAACGATTCACTATTAAACAATAATTTTATAAAAGAACTAACGAAAGAAATTTTCCATGTATAACCAATACTCAACTGCTAAAAAAATTCACCAAGTGGTCAATTATTTGAGTAACTGTAACAAAACAGTTGCCGGTATGCACGCAGCATCTTACCCGTTCATTTGAGTATTGCCTCCAATACATCCTCTCGTTCCATTTCTATTTGCTTTCACACTTGCGTTCACACTGACAACGCCACAAACGACATGAATGACACGTTTCTGGCGCTGCTTCTCTTTTGCTTCACACACACCTTCTTATAGCCATACATACATACAAACGCGTTTAAACACACGCTTACATAAGTGTATATACATATTCACTAAGCCACTTGCAGACAAACCATTTAGGCCGCTTGCAGAGTGAGAGAGTAGTGAGGCAGTTGGAGGAATGAAAGCGAGATTTCAGAGTAGTGCGATCGATTACCTTGCTCGTTAACAAGTTCTACGCCGCAACAGCGTTGAGGTCTGGCGGTTTGTTGTGTTGCTGTGTATTGAGTTTACGCTTATAACTATCTTTTTGTGTGTGTGTGTATTCACTTCAGCATGTTTGCACACATGAACACATAATGTGTATGGATGTAATAAGGTTTGTACGTGCATAGAAATATATCCTTGCTGCGATGCGAAAATATAAGTAAGACATTTAAAAAATTATTGTTTTACTTTTTAACTAGAATGTCTTCAAGTGAGAGGTTTATGCACTTTCGCAAACTTGAGTATTGAATGATTTATTTTTTTATGAACACACATAGATACATAAGTATGCTGGCAGTGAACAGTTGTGAGTGAATTTTCACACATACATACAAATTTGTCTGCTCGCTAGTTACTCATACGCCCTAGTCGTTCATTCCAGAAGGTGTTTGTTTCTTTTATAATTATTATTATAATAAACCTGTAGTAAAATGCACTAGTTGTAAGCGACTTCACAATTAGTATGCATTGCAAGCCCAACTAGTCAGCCATCTTTATGGTTTCCATACAAGCAACTGATATGTCCTACGAAATACTAGTCCAATTGATAAAACGACACCGTTTCCTTTGCTGATGAGACTCTATAACGTTGAGTTTCCTGAGGCTGAATGCTGGTTCAATGACAACACTGAGCCCTCTTACACGTTGTTGAATCTTTACGGATCTTCCAGACCGAAGTATTTGCAATTCTCAAAGCCATGGACTACGTGGTGGAGAATAGGTGGACGGGGAGGAGTATAAGTGTCTGCAGTGACAAACCAGCTGCACTCAAGCCTTTGGCCAACCCTCTAACTACTTCCAAACTAGTTTGGCAATGCAAGTCCCGACTAAACTATGTTGGTAAACATAATGAACTTGCTTTACTCTGGGTGCCTGATCACTCGGAAGTACCTGGTAATGAGACATCTGACCATTTGGCCAGAATTGGCTCGGATCAGGTGTTCTTCGGCCTGCAACCAGCTATAGCACTCCCACCTTCGGCCATCAATGCCACCAACAGAAACTGGGTAAATACTTCGCTCAGCAATGACTGGCAGGCGTTGAGAGGTTGCAGATGGGCAAACTTCATGTTACCTTCAATATCAGAAGGACTATTAAAACACATGTTCTCGCTTAACAGGCAAGACTGTAGGCAACTTGTTGGACTGCTGACCGGTCACTTCACATGATAGGCGTACATGACAACTCCATACGCCCATACTGTTATGAAGAGGAAGAGAGGGCGGAACATTTTCTGTGCTACTGCCCTACCTTTGCGAGAACTAGGTGTGAGGAATTTGGTCGCGACGTGTTGATAGACGAACACCTGAGCTCTATTTTCTAAATATTGGTAGAAACGAAAAATCAATACATAAATACTTAAAAGTTCGTATCATTTGCAAAAATAATTGACAATTTTATTGCGCTCGAGGCCAGTTTATAGAAGATTTTATTGGAAAAACAACAACAGGTTTTTAAAATGGTAGAAGTTATAGTACTACTTCGGAAATCACCACATTTCCTCATCAGACTTCTTTATTAATCTTCTATAAACTGACCTCGAGCTCAATAAAATTGTCAATTATTAAAAAAAAATGTATAAGGCCGAAAAACAACAAAAATTCATTTGCAAAAATAATAAAAAAGAATTTTTCATTAAATTTCATTGAAAGTAACATTAATTTAGTTTATTATAGCATAAAATTAAATACAAATGGAATTATTCAAAAGACGGGGCTTTTTCGCAGTAGTTCTTTTTCAACAGGCAATTCTAGTTGTAAACTGGTAATTTTTGTGACTAGTTGGGTGGTTCACGGCAGGGATATGTATGTATATATTTCTCCTAATCAAATGTGAAAAAAAAAAATTATTGGATATTTATAAATGTGTAAATATTACAAAACCACTTATTTTATAAGTCTGTTGTTTCAATTTTCATCTTCATAAAATTTTTTTTTAAATATTTCACTTTACTATGAAAATCAAAGTTAATCCGTCCAAACAAAACTCCACCAAAATCAAATATATTGAGCTGATATTGTTTGATTACAATCATTTTGTTGTTTGTTTTTTTTGTAGTTTATTTAAAACAATATATAGTTTTCTAAGAAGTGAATTCCAGTGTTTTATAGTAAAACGTAAGTTAACAACAAATTTCAATTGATTTTTGATAAGTTTACTGACGACAATGAGACGCAGTTTCTTCACAAAACTTATAAGTTTAGTAAAACATGTTGATTCAAAATAATGATTGCAGCATTAAAGTTTACCAAGCACTTTTATTACGGAAATTTCAAAAACATACCAACGATTACATTTAATTGAGCACGAGGACAGTGTTTGGATTTTTTTTTTTTTTTTTTGAAAAATAACAAAAGTTTTATTAGTAGAAGTTACTGCTGCAGTTTCCACACGAGCCTTCTTTTTTATATTTTCCTGCAACACTTTTACCAAGCAGCGAACCAAAGAACCTCGGGTGGCAAAGCCAACACGCTGCTATGCTTGTCGGCCTTAATTAAGAGCAGCTGCTTAAAACTTGCTTGTATGGTTGTTGTGGTGTTAAGATATTACTTTTTGTGTCGAAAAAAAGAGAGTCTTTCATTACAAATTTTGTTAAGTTTTTTTTTTTTGTAACCTGTGAAGCGATGGTGAAGAATAATATAGAAATGTGGTTATCTCCAAACCAGCGACTAGAAACTATGCCGATTTTTAAATACCGAACTTTATGTGAAAAATAATTTCACATATTATATAATTTTTTTGTTTGTGATATATTTTTATTTATGTATATTCCAATTTTTGGTATTATTACTATTACGAATATAAACATTTCAAATTTTGTGTATTTTTAATTCGTAGTTGTTTCTATATCATTATTGCTTTACCAAGAAAACCGTGTTACAATGTACAATATTAATTGGATGAGAGTGCCAAAATTTTATTTATGATTAACAATATAAGCCTTTTGGAACTTTTTTTGTTTTTGACTTTAAAAATCATTATTTAACATTTTCTAGTCATTAAGGTCTATGTAATGAAAAAACAAAAAAAAATTTATATTTATTTTCCAAAAGTAGTTTTCGGGCATAATATGATATAAAATGCTTTTAAAAGCAAAAAAATTAGCACAAATTTGAATTTTAAGAGAATTTTTTATTAAATTTTAAATAGTTATCAGAAATATCGCCAAACTATTCATACAAAGTTAGCAAATAACTTAATTTTTGTAATGAAATGTATAAAATATTAAAATCGAGAAGGACGCTCGCTTTCTGAACGTTTACAATTTACTGGGTACACCAGACAAAATATGTATTCTTTAAATGTATAAAAATACTTTAAAGAATATTACAAAAATATAAAATAAATGTATACATAAGTTTTTTGATTAAAACCAGATTTAAAAGCGGCTATTTCATATGGCAGAGAATAACCACAAAGGGATAATGCGCAAGATTACATTAAAACGGACTTAGATCTTCTCGTGCAGGCAATTTTAGCCAAAGTTGATTTTACGCAAGCTATATTAATAATTTTACTGTACTTTAAATTGTAAAAAAATATAGAAAAAATGCTTTAAAATAACTTGTTCTGGCGCTTTCATTGCTTACTACGTACATTGTACATTGCACATCCTTTCATGGAATACAAGAGCATGAAGTCACATTCAATCAAAGCAAAAAAAAAAAAAAAAATCACCATCATCTCCTACTAGCTGTTTGACTTAAAAATCAAAAGTTTTATGGGCTTGTGGGACTATGTGAAAATACTGCGTTCGACATTAATTGCAACACTAAGTTGAATGGATCACAAGTATCATTATTGTTGTGCGTGTGTCTTCGAGTGTGTGCATCTCACGTATGTAGGTGCAACATGCCATAGATCCACAATGTTGGCTGCAATTGCATACCAAAATCTGTAAACATCCCATTCGACACAAACTAATCCATTGTGCACCTCCATTTTGATTTGAGATGAGCAACATTTGGCAGATGATGAAAGGACTGATATTCGACTCCTTGGCGCAACAATGGCAATACGAGCGCAGCTCGAGTACACAGTACAAGTAAATCAACAAGCAAAATGACCTGGCATCACTTTCAAGTGTTCACCATCAACATCATTGTCGTCATCTGTACAACTGGTCGATGGCCAAAATCAACAGCAAAGGCAAGCAAACGGTAGTGGCAACAGTTCCTTTAACTGGTAGCAGGCGCAAATGGCACGTCGTTCCAAAGCAAGCGAACGCACTAATTTATTGCTGTACATACACACAAAGATATGTTCATATATTAGCGTGGCTCACCCAGCAAAGGTTTCTCTTTTGCCAACAACAACATTAATTTTGTATATTTTGCAGTTAACGGTTTCTGGATGAAAAAGAAGAGTCTTTTGAGGCTTTTACACACTGGACGACTTGCTAGAATAAGCACAAAAAATGTTAGAACAAGTTTTTCAAAAATCTGCCTATATGTACAAAACAACCATAGCTTTTATACAATTTACAAAAAAAAAAATTAAAGAAATCATTTATTTTTTATGTATTTTTAAAATGTATTTCTTATTGTATTAAATATCTTAGCGAGAAAGCTAAAGGTTTTTGTGACGCTTACTGCTTTTTTCGATCAAATTTGACAAAAGCTCGTTGGACTCACCTTATTTCCGCAATCATTATCAGCTCTTTTATTTCCTGACTCATTTTTTTTAAATTCGACACTTTCAAAGCGAATCGTATTTTTAACTGGAAACCCAAGGCTGTTCAGCTGCACGTTAATTCCTCCCAAAAACCATGCACGTTTTTGGAAAACCTTGTGCAGACATTCCCTCATACTAACTCCTGTTTGTGGATTGTCTTGACCTGTACAGAGATTATTTAAATTTTTGCACTACAGCCTTTAATAAATATTTCTTACATTTTTAATTACTTCAATGTAAAATATCCACTTCGTTTCTAGTTCGTTCCGTTATCGTTGGCCCGACTGTCGTGGGAACGAATCTCTCTTAGTCCAATTATTTGCTGTGTAAAATTTACTTATTCCACTTTATCTATTGTAAAATTTTAGAGAACAAATTTTTGTTCATGTTATAAAAATACTCACTTACTCGTACCACATTTTTGGAAGTGCTGTAAACAATTTTACCAGATTTTTCAAATATGCTCAGTCGCTCTAATGTACACTCTTATGAGTCCGTGCGAGCGTGTAAAAGCGGCATAATGAAGTGCGAGTGATGATGTTTGTTGCGCCATCGTTAGCGCAACAGATATGTAGATTCAGTGAATGAGCGTCAAGAATTGTAGTTGTGCTTTGATGCTATATATCCTCTATCCTACACGTACTTTTGTTCATACATACACCCAAACTAGCAGGTAAGCAAAAGTCATACAAGAGTGTAGATGCGCAGTGCTTCAAAATTCGATTTTTTTATCTACAGCACCTTTATTTTTTAATTAATTAATATATTTTTGAATTATTTTTTATTTTTTTTTTTTTTCAATTTTTTTAAGCAAAGCGTTCTGCGCTAAAACTATTAATAAAGTTATAATGAAAAAATTATTGGCTAGTGATAAATACCAGTTAAACAAGTCACGAAATAGCTGTTTAATAGCCTTGAACTTTTCCCAAAGTGTTTTCGATAAAATCATTACCTAGTCGCAAACAAATTAAATGAAAGGAATCATTAATTTCAAACCAACACCTAATGGTTTGCTGAACTTTACGCGCATGCTTACACATTAAATTTCATGAGTACCTTGTACACGCGTTTTTTTTTCTATGCTTAGAAAAATGTTTCAAGCCCGCTAAATTTTATATTATAAAATAAAGTTTCCAAGTGGCTAAAGATTTGTGACTCGATTTTTAACAGGCCTTCTTTAAATTTAATAATCTTTTATTTAAAAAAATTTAGTTAAACGTGTTGGTTGAAAATTGTGAACTTTAAAATCAAATTTGGAACCATATTTCTATGCGGCTTTAGGGGCATATTTATCAAAAAATGAATAAACACACATGTACTCGCATACCCACTAGAAAATGATGGATGTAGTTGAATCTTCGCTGACTTTATTTAAAAGCGATCAATAACATTTTTAAATTGTTAAGCTGATAAGAACAGATACTACACTTTGATCTTAGCCATAAGGCCGAAACATGTACCTAAACGAACTGAATACATACATTCACAAATGGAAATTAAAAATAAATACTTCCAAATGTGAATGCACTATAGTTAAAGGCATACGAAAGAATCTGTTTCCCAACGCTCGTAAGTTTGAACCTCAAATTAAATTGAATGGAATAAACCTAAATTTCAAAGATAACATAAAATATTTAGGAGTTATAGTAGACAGCAAATTCACTTTCAAAAAACACATAGATTTTGCTCTAGCAAAAGCAAAAAAAAATTTCTTTAGCTATGCTAATCTACTTCGAAGAGTCGGGGGACTCTCCAGTAGTATAAAACTGAATATATATAAGCAAATAGTTAGACCAATAATAACATACGCCCACCCAATTTGGTTCAATATCTCGTCAAATCAAATGGAGAGATTACGTATCTTTGAACGTTATATTTTAAGACTATGTAGCGGAATTAACCGACAACGATTTAGTTTTGGTAGCTTTCGGAAAAGAGTCTCTAATAAGGTTTTATATGATAAATGTAAAGTATCACGAATAGACTATTTTTTACTTAAATCATCAATACGTTTTGTTGATAGAATGGTATATTTAGAAAACGAACTAGTCAAAGAATATTTAACAAAGCAAAGAGAAATAACTCTACCTCTTTCAGAACGATACTTATCACCTCTGTACTTAAAAATACTCAAAGATAATAATATGTTGCATAGAAGCAGCAAAGCAATTTATTACCACAGACGATTTAACACATATGACGTTAACCACGAAAATTTAGTGTATAGTACCGAACAGTATGTAGTCAGATAACTAGGTACATAATATATAGATTATAAGTATTTTAAATACAGTTATTTTTGTTAAGTACTATCTCCTTTTAGCCCTTTTTGGGAGATCGTTTAATCATTTAAAAGTTTGTTAAAGACATCGTAACTACCTAAAGGAAATGTAATATGATTATATAACTAGTCAATTAAATTTTAAACTCCTAGATAAATACTTTGTATGTTAGGATAACACTAATTAACCGTAAGGAAAATAATTATAATATTAATGACTTTGGGCAATAAAATGAAAATGAAATGAAATTAAATGAAATTTTTAAATTGTTTGAGTATATTCTTAATGCATGAAATGTCCACCGCAATATCCTTCAGACAGAGTTTATTTTTCTCACTTCGTCTCTCTTCTATTGAGTGGTGTTTGATTACTTACTTCTTAAAAGAAAAAATATACTGAAATAATATTTCACTATAAAACCAGAATCGATAAATTCATTGCCAACACAGCCTAGCCTCTGTTACTTTCCAATTGGGTATGCAAATTTCAACACCAACGCTTTTCTAGCATAAAAAGCTGAAGCGCTCACATTATAGTCGTGAGCTACTTGAGTTTGCGGTTGCGGGAATGACATTGACTGGTCACTTCACAGTGCTTGTGACTTTATGATTATCACATTGCTACGGCTGCTTGTTGCTTTGCTTGTTGCCGTGCGTAATTTCATTAATGAATTTATTGCTGTCATTTCCACTGTTGCACACTTCGTCAGCCAACGTTTGCCCATCCACTTGTTGCTTCCTCTAGCAATGCGCGACTTTAACAATAACATCAAATATGATTCATGCGCCCAACAACACAAACTCCGACTGCAAAAACAATTGTTGCAGTAATAATACGATATACATACATATGTATGTATGTATGTGCGAAAACAAATATCGTCGCTACAAAAGCAATAAACATAGCGACAAGTATCAAGTGAAAATTGTGTGTGTCGGCAATATTGCGTCAAATGTCAATGTCGTACATACAACACTTCTGACATCTGCACTCAAGCACATTACTTATGTGTGTGTGTGTGTGAACTGCTACTACTTACAATCAACAGGTGTCTGTTAAGTACTCTGTAATTTTTTCTTTAAATTTTTTTGCCTGTTGCATTGTTGATAAAATTATGGAGCCACATTTGGAGAACATTAGATCGGAACATATTTTCAAAATAAATTATATTTATATTTATAAATACAGACATAAATGTTTTTATATAATATTTCTAAATGGTGTTTTTACGTTTAGATTCCCTCTTCTGATCTCATGGCCAATCAATTCAGTGATCGTTTTTTCTATTTTTCTGAAAGCTGTGTCTGCTAATGTTTCCATTTCCGTCAGATGGCACTATGGTCGACATGTGCCAAAAACTTGTAGGAATCTTCCGATTGGAATGAAATTCAGAATAAACGGTTGTTAGCGAAGAGAAAGAGATTATGTGCCCCTAGATAACCCCCCATAACAAGTTTTCTTATTAATCTGTACATGTGCAGGAATGTGCTTTAATTTGTCTATGTTGAAGATGAAACAGCTAAATTAATGTACAGTTTTGTATAAATTTTGAAACTTGAATTTATGAACATGCATGGATTTCGTTAAGGAATGGTAAGAAATTTTAAATAAAGAAAAGGAAGTTTAAAACTTGACTTCAAGTCAGCCGGGTGAAATTTATCAAAAATATGACTTTTAGTTATCAGTTTTGGAAGGCATTTTTTTCACGATCTTTATCATCTTCTCTATGCCGATGTATGTTTCCGACCATATGCGATCATAAAGACGATGTGTTTTGGGTAAAATTTATACAAAAATGTATTGATTCTCGTTACTTAATTTCATATACATATAAGCAAAATCGTATTATAGATGCGCTTTTTTAATAAAATTACGACTATAGACCCACTTGGCTGTCTCTTAGGAAGAGTTCTGTGGCATATACACTCACAGAACAGACGCATAACTATATTCAGGGTATTTAGAAAGTTATGACCATTCTTCAACTGCTGGTGGACAACATTTCGGCATGCCAAATTACTACACAAAAATCCCATTAAAGTGTAGAGGGTTTTGAAGAGGTTTTTAATTTTTTAATGATTTTGAAAAAACTTCATATACCGTTTCTATAAATACAAACTTTTGTGAGTTGTAGTTTTATATCTATATATCTTCAATTTCACCGCTATCGACAGAGTATAACTTATTTTAATAAATAAATAACTCAAATTAATAAAAAATTAAAATCAATCCCAAGTCGATTTCATAAAAATTTAAACATAAAGAAAAAAATTCAATTTATTTGAGTTTGCATTTTTGTAGCGCCAGAGGTTTTCGAAATTAATTAATAAGCCTCTCCTGAGAGTATCTGATTATTGGATCCCGAGGCCATGAAAGTTTGTAACCGCGCATAGAGATTTTTATAAGAGCTTTCAAAATGAGGAAGACACAGATATTTTCCGTGTATCACAAAAAATTATGCGAGTGCACATTTCACATATGCTTACATGAACGAATTAATTTTGATTTTTTCAAAATTTTGTTTTTTTAAATAATTTTTAAAGTGAACACTCCTTTCTGCAGCAATAATCGAAAGTATTCAACAAATCGTTATTGCACAATGTATTAAAGCAATACCATTTCTAGCTGCTTAATTTTTTCCCCTTTTCTATCTCTTACACTCTTTTTGATTTATTTATTATAAGTTATCCTTTACTGGCAAAATTTACTGCTCTCATACAATTTACTCAAGTTTCGATTTCGAGATATCTGCGCTTTTTATTGTATCTGTTTTCTTTCTCAAATTTTTTCTTTACGTTTACGCTGTTGCTCCCATTCATGTTTACGAGTATAAGGGGAACAAACAAAATGCAGAGGAAATATCGTCTGAACTTGAAAACATAAATTTTGATACCCGATTGCCAACAATGATGGCTCCGTTGCACGCGCCGCCCTGCAGTGCGGCAATAAATTTTGATTTCAATTTAGATATACAAAATCTGCATAAAGCTCCAAACAAAGTGATTGTGCGCACAACAAACGCAACAACAATGGATAAATCATACAAACATACAAACAAATAGATAACATACATATAGAGAAGACACATAAACTTATTATTATTGCGCAACTAACAGTGGCAATACATTATTTATGTGCGTTGAAAAAAAAATTAAACATTTTACATACAATCATTGCAACTTAATCACTGGAGAATCTAAAATTGGCATTTAGTTAGTGTAGTAATTTATTTGTCTGATTGTAAAATGTTCAGAAAAAAAATAACTGGTTGTGTGTGTGCAATTTTTTAGAATAAATTAAATTAGAATAAACTTACCTCCGCATTTAGTTTAAAGTTTAAATTTGCATTGCAAATTAGTGTGCATTTGCTGACTTGAGCGCACGCTCGAACAAATAAATATGAAAACAACAATTTCTATTTTTTAAGCCATGTGTCGGTCATTCAAATGTATTTATTTATTTTTTTTTAATTTTATCTCTAAATTATTACAGCTATCTATGATTCACATTAAGTTTACAAATTTTTGAGTTTGTGCAGTTTCTTCCACTCAGCCAGACGCCTCGCTATCTCATATGTATCTATATGTTTGTATATAGCCGCATCTTATACGACATCTCATTTATTAAATTTTTATTATGTTTCAATATACGTAAGTATGTTCAAATTGGTACGCAATATAAGAAAAAAAACTTCAATAAATTATTAAAAAATAATTTTTTTCGCGTATGCAGTTTTGCGCTATTTGAATTTTAGTTTAATAGTGGGTATGTTTCAAAAAACTGCGCACTACGAATTGATTTTTGTGAATTTTTTTACTGTCGCAACTTCCGCCAAAAATTATGCGAAATAGCAGAAGAGTGTCACCGAAAAAATTTAAAAAATCAACGGTGCTTTTAAGCTGTTTCAAACTTATTGACTATTATTATTCAAAACTACATTTCAATTCAAAAAAATATTTTTTAATTTTAATGTATTTTTTTTAAATTCTTGTACATTTTAAAAAAATATAATATTTTGAAATGAAAATGTTTTAAATGATACAAAAGAAAAAAAAAATGTGTAATGTGTTAATATGTTGTGCGTTATAATTTTGAGACGAAGTGTATATTCATTTCATTTATATTTCGTAAGCTGAGAGTGTGATATTTATTTCCAGAATACACTTTTGCATGTACATATGTAATTACTATATTAAAAACTCTTAACTCTTGTACTTTGTGAGTAAAAATGCATTTTTCTTACATTCTTATTTATATATCCATTGTCATGAGTGTGTTTGGTTTGTGTGCGAATTTTAAGTGCGGCCGCCTAAGTGTTTTATAACTGTCTTTATTAATTTTTAATTTATCATAACAGCCGCAGCAGCACTCACTTACTTATTCGCTCTTAAAAGCAATCAAAAACAAAAGAAACACACACAAATTACAGCAAAATACTCGGAAATTGGTTTGCAGCTTGAGAAAATATAAAACAACGCCAAGGACACGTACATAATGATAAATAAATAAAAAGATGCGATGCTGACGAAATGTTTAAATTCTTACTAAAGCAAAATGGTTTAATGTGAAGATAATAAGGGATAAGTCGAATTGTGACAGTAAAAGTTGTACTTGTATAATACATTACACTCTTTAAGGCGATAACAGCAATAATATTAAACCTAAAGATACAGGATCTTCATTTGGCGATAAATTAACACAGATCATAGATAAGGTTAGAGTATTCCGAAGGTACGTCCAAAAATGTTCTACAAGTGGTTTTGTAAAAGTCGTGAAATTATCTTTAACCACTCTTTAAACTTTCCTGTTATAGCGCTAAACAAGTTCGTAACGGCCCCGAAATGATCTCAAACTAGCTTAGAAATCAGCTGTTGACCTGAAATAGCCTGAAATCCATTCTGGTCCCGAAATTTTTCTCAAATAGTCACTGTATCACTCTAGAAACTAAGCACACCGATTCACGAAAAATTCTAAACTGGTTTCAAATAGTCTGTGGCAAGTTCCGAAATATTCCCAAAGTAGTCGAGAACTAGTCGCGACATGATTATAAATTACTAGCAAAAGAGTCCTTAACTGTTCACGAAATAACCGAGAATTAGCATCGAAATGTTCCGAAACTTATGCTGAACATGAAGTAAACCTCAACCAAAACACATTTACAAAAAATACTAAACTAGCTAGGCGAATTAAATCTATTAAAATCAGTTACGAGCAAGGAACATTGAACAGATAGTAACAGCAGAGCAGCTGATTTGATTTTTTTTTATTTTATGAGACCCCTAAACTGCCAAACACTGTTAACCTTTTACCCATGGCATATTGATTTATTGTATTTTCAAAATAAACTGCAAACTTGATATTTCGTAGGTAGACACATTAGAGGTCTCAGGCAACAACAAATACATGGGATTTTATCATGCTGCTACCTGTTCAATAAGCCTTGGTTACGAGCAATAATAATGGAAGGCAAAATTGCAAGTGCTGTGTCATTTTGAATCGGGTTTCTTAAATCGTGCAATAAAATCATCGCTTTTCTGTTGCGATAATTAATAATAATAATAATTTGGCGCTTACACTATACAGCTCAGGCTCTGGCCGAGCTGCTCCTACCATTTGAAGTGTGCGTCTTTATATTCTACCACAAATGGAGGGACCTACAATTTTGCGCTGACTCCAAACGGAAGATGTATTTTATAAGAAGCTTTTTCATAGCAGAAATACCCTCGCAGATTTGCCATTGCTCCCCGAGCGGGGAGATTTTACTTGACTTGGATGAGATTCGTACCTCGAACTCAGCGGAATATCGAGTAAAAGCACGTACCGCTACCCACTCGACCACAGCGGCTACAGTGGGATAATTATTGCGTCTTAAACTTTCCAAAATTTCGCTTTTGCTTAAAGTCAATTATTTCAAATAAAGTTTCAGGCATAATAATTAAAATTATTATAACACAGGGTGCTATAAAGTTAAAAAAAAAAACATTAAAAATGCAAAATACAAAAGAAGTAGCTGCAGATGCTACGTTAACGTAAATTTTGCCCAAAAAGAAGTGTTTATCGCTATTAATACGTTCATATGGAAGCAAAAGAATTTTTACATATAACTCGGTATGCCATCGGATCGCTGTTAAGGCATATCCCGCAGTGGACTTCAAATAAAGCGAAGAGTTTTTCGCCACATGAAAATTATCTTAATAAAATGAACACTGAACGTTATGGGGCGGGCTAAAAATTTAAGTCAGAATAATAGAGAAATACTTATCAATATGAAAGTTAAAAAAAAAAGAACGAAACTTTTACAACAAAATTGTTATAGCATCTTATTTATCTCTCTTTCATTGTACACTTACAACTACATTTGTATATAAAAGTGTATCACAATACTTACATAATCAAAACGTTCTGTCCAATCATACCCTTTGTTGTTCGTCTCTCAAAAATAATTCTACGCTTGCTTAGTTAGTTAGCAAATAAAACTTCTACAGCATTGTCCTTCGAGCAATGCAACTTCTTAATGAAGTGACTGAACAACCAGAAGAATTTAACAACTTTCGTGCTCAACTAAGAAAGAGAAGGCTAAATAAAATCATTTTAAATCCCTAAAGCGTACACATTTTGTTACGAAATACTAAACTACCATTTTTCTCTGGTCTTTGGTGGCAGCATGAAAAAAAAAAACTTGCGCTCTCCCTATTGTATATGATGACGACAAAGAAAGAGACAAAAGTTGAACAATGGAAAAATTACCAATTCCATACGAACACAAGAGTTGCGCTAAATGGAAAATTATACTTTTAAATTTCTAGTATTGGTATAAAAATCTAGCACGTTATAATTATAATTGTGCTTCTGATGGGTGTTACAGTTAATTATTGAAGTAAATAATTATTAATAATTGTTAAAGTAACATTTTTAGACTTATTAAAATTATTAAAATGTTTCAATAATAATTATGATATAGAAAACAATTGTAAGTTATTATCGACGGAATCATTTCAGGATCATATCCAACCAATTTGGAGACAATTAAAATAGTAGTTTAGAAGTTTTTAAAGATCAGTTCAGAACTTTTTCGCGACCACTCAATCAGCCCTATTCTGCATTTATATTACGTTCCCGCATTCCGCTCCGCATCGATTGGAATTAGGTATGCCCAGTTACGACGGACTCGAAAGAAAAAGAGGAAGAGCGGCAACCTTTTCGAAATCAGCTGTTTGCCTTGGAATGTGTGAAATTGAAAAAAAATAAAACAAACAGATACAAATTTGTGGCCAAACTATTGCTTTTTAAGTAAAATAAATAAAACTATAATCGCGTAATGGATTCAATAGCCGCGGCAATACTACTTGAGGACGATGACAACGCATCCGAGAATGCTGACACAAAAGTTGAAAAGAATTGATTTTGAAAGTGATAAATCTTAATTCATTGATTTACTTATTAAGATTCAATAAAACTTTAGACTTAATAAGGACGCTTTCAAGTATGTCCTAGATACCTTTGCGGAAGAAACTCAACCAAGTACTTTGACGTCGTTATCTCCGCTTAATCGCGTAGTGGCTGCATTGAGATTTTTTGCGGAAGGCAGTTACCAACATGGAGTTGGCGCAGATTATAATGTCGGAATGGGTCAGTGTCAACTGTATCAAAATCACTCTCTAATTTTCTCGATGTGATGCAACGAAAGCATTGCCCTGAGTGGATCAAATTTGAACAGAGTGAAGGGGAAAAAATGCAAGCGAAGCAAGAGTTTTTTGCGAAGGCTAGCTTCCCAGGGGTCATGTGTGTTGATGGTACGCACATAAAAATAGTAAAGCCATCTGGAGAGGGGTTTCTATATTACAATAGAAAAGGATTTTTTAACATCAAAGCTATGCTCCGGTGTTGTTGTTTTTGACCTGCAAACATATCAAAAAACATCAATAAAGCCCAAAAAACGTATAAAAATCATGTTGATGACTTTTACAACTATCAACAACAAGTTTTACTCACATTTTTGGGAAAATTATATTTTAAAAGTACACGAAAATAAAAATCTATCCGTCCGCCGCCAACAAAATTTCAACTTACAAAAACGTAACTACGATCGCAATGTAGAATACATAAAATTGTAAATTTCGAAGATTAATCGAAACTCATCGAAACGCAGAATACCAAAGTTGCCAAACTGAGAAAATTTGATTCGAGTCGAAATGCAGAATAGGGCTGAATACAAGTTCCGTACTTTTTGGGAATTGTAAAGAGTTTCAGTCTCGAAATAACTCTAAAACAGCCCTGAACTAGTCACGAATAAACCCCGAATTGATGCTCAAAAACTTCGGCATTTATTTGAAATGGTCCAGAACAGTTTACCCCATTAGGCCTTATAAATTTCTTTCTGCTTCATTATTACTTTGAAAAATAAACTTGTATTATATTTGTTAGTATCATTATTTAAATACTTTTATAGTATAAAAAAAAACTTCAAGTTTGTGTAATGATCGATGTATTTTTATGTTGTTGAAAAAGGCTATTTGATCGTGAACGTTGGACAGAAAACTTTGTTGGTGAAGAGAACTGTGTTTCTTTTGCACTCGCACATGTTAGATCAAATGGCTTATTTCAACAAAACGTAAATTTTTTGTTTTTATAAAATTTATTGTTTAAAGCACTACTTGAAATTATAGGTAAAAAAATTAGTTTAAATATTTTGTATAGCACGCAAAACAGTTTCAGGATACTTAATAAGGCGAGTCTTATCGTCATAACTTTTTTTTTTTGATTCAAGTAAAGTGGTAGTGAGTTATTCAAGAAAGCATGCTTGTACCAAGATTTTTCGATTATTTTAATGTGACTATATAAATATAAATAAATGCAATAACTTACATACATACATAAATTACAAATTTTTAAATTTTCTTCGAATTCACTTGGGAGCAGTAAAATGTTACTCTTACAATCGGCAAGAGTTGTACGTTTATAATTTGTTCTTCTTCCCCACATACTCGTATACCTTCTTCCATTTCGTGTAGGGTACCAAATAAAAAGTAAAAAAAAAAAAACTCAAACTAAAAGAAAGTAAGCAAAAGTTGAACTAAACCAATGAAGCAATAAATTCGCGCTTTTTCGCTACAATTTCGTTATGTCTCTTCTGGTGTTTTGGTGCTTGCAGTCAGCTATCAAAAAATAAAAACTTTTTCCGCAACTTTGCTTAGCACTTTTATGTTCCCCACCACTAAATAGAACATCGCTCATGTGCAGAGGAAGTGCACACGACATTATTGCATTTGATTTCCGTTTGTTATTAACTTGTCCGGCTGACATGGAAAATTCGGCATCGCCTAGGAGAGAGTAGCAGCCTCAAGTGTGGGCGGTGGTGGTTGTGGATGCTGGCGTACAACAGCAAACAGCAAATGATGGTTGTTTGTTACTTTCCGGTTGCATCGCTGCCACCGCAGCATCCGCCAGTTGGCTGCTTATCGGCTGCGCCACCGCCGGCATCCGTTTGGTGCGCCTCAGTGGCCGTCGCGCTCGCCATACTTGCACCACCACCACCACCACCCGACTCCTTCACCGTGAATGTGACGTAGTAGCGCTTATTGCTGTCCAACTTGTCTGAGGGCAGTGAAATGAGTTGTTTACTCTTGCCATGCGATAGCTCTAGAGCAACTTTTCCACCAACACAGCCACTACCGCTCGCTCCGCAACCACCGCTCGTAAGTATCTTTGGCAGATAAAAGCTCCCCACGCCCGTCTTCTTGTACGGACCAAATCCAAACTTGGGCATCGTATGATGGTTCATCATGGGTACTGGAATACACAACAACAAAATAAACAGTTAGTTGATATTTATACAAATACAAAGTTGAGAAATTCCTTAGCTAATTAAAGTGGAAAAAAGTGATTACTACGAATTTTACACAAGATTAAGTCGTTGGCGAATCCAGTTCGTAATTAATGAGTGAGTAAGTGAGTGAGTGAGTGAGTGAGACCAGGAGGTAGCGTTGATAAAGTTACGAGGCAGCCAAGTCTAGCTGTCACCACAGTACAATGTTCTATTATTTTATTTTGCTGGATTCAGCTGACAAAAAAAAGCATAGAAAAGTTAGTGGCGTAAAAAATATTTGACTTTTACAAAATATTTGCTTACAACTTACGGAAAGTCCAACATCGTTTAGTAAATAGATTTGTTTAAAGTTTATTATAAAAGCGAAACCGTGAGGGCTTTATTTATACAACTAACTATAAATTACAATTAACTAATTATTTAGCTGACCAAAAATGTTTCTAATACGAGTACTCGCATGCTAATGAAAAGTCATAAGAGTTTTCTTTGTTATGTTTAATTAGTATTTTTTCCATTTTCCTTAAATTGTAGTTTAGGTATTACTTAATTGTTAGATTTTGGGGAGTCGAAGCTTGCGTCATGCGATACGAAGTCTATTTCGTTTTTCAAAACAATAGCCAAAAATAGTTAATTATGAAAAGAAACTTGTTGAAATAAAAAATAAATATAAACTAACTTCGCTCCCATGAATGCATTGAGGATACAAATCTTTAAGCGCTTTATATAGTTGATATGTTCGACTATTTCTTTACAGAAAAAATTTTAATATATTCAAAAATATTGTAGAAACAGAATAGTTAATTATAATCAAAAAAAAATGTATAAACTCGGGGGCACGTAATTGAGAAAGTTAAAGTCCTTAAATAGTTCACCTCGAAAAATAGGTAGCATTGATCATTTATTTTTTTTATTTGTATGAAATCAACGTTAATAAAAAATAAAAAATATTAAACCATTTTCAATAAAAAAGTGTCAATCATTGAAAGCGACAAGGTCTTATCTTGAATAGTTTTTGAAAGGCAGCGTTCTCAGGTGTAAACCGCTCCACCTGCCTGTAGAAAACTTTAAACGCGTTTTTCTCGAAACGACATTTTTCAAAATTGCTGACATTATAACTCAACGTCCAATTGACCGATCGACTTAAAATTTAAACTAAGTATTCTTGAACACATTTACTATACAGTGACCTATGATCTTTTTGATTGATTGAAAATTGTCAATTTGGCATTAAAAACGACCATTTTTTTACCCCAAAAAACAACTCTTTTTTCAGAATTACGCCATTTTTTTTTTTTAGGAAATACCTTCGACTTTAATAAACTTTTTGAATTTTTTTGTTTCAGCTACTCATCCAGCCGGAATCATGTTAGCTGTTGAGAAACTTATTTCGTGGCACCGCCGAAGACAGCACATAACTCCGTTATTTTTCAATATTTTTGTAAAAAAGAGATCTAAAATAAGTTGAAAATATACCTAATTTTGTCTATAAAACTTCAAAACATTTTATCAAGTACTTTCGAGAACAAAAATTACAAATCACTGTTTGCTGCGAATGTATCTTAATAGTACGCCTTTAGGTGGAATCCAATTCAAGAAATTGTATTGAAATAATCTTTTATTAGCATGAGAGAGTTAACGATACCAACTTTTAATTTATTTCGTTTTGTACTTTTTATTAATTGCGATTGAGAGGAAATTAATACTGCTGGTAAAATACTGTCTTTGAAATTCACTCTCATTTTAATTTGCTTACATAGTGTTGCATATGAAATAATACATAAAATATTCTGAAGTTTGGAGCGTGTAAACTCAAAGTATAATAAAACCATATTTTTTTGATAAATTGTAGTCGCTGAAAATCGTAGTGATATGGTCATAGTGAAAATGTAGTAAAAAACTACGATTATAGTTAAAACGGCAACACTGTTAATAATACGATTTAAGGTATTACCAAAGACTTCTTTTTAAAAATATCGAATTTCGTATATTAACTGCTTTTCTGGATCAAATTCACATATACAGTTAATTTCAATAGATGATAGTAAGCGATTAAATTCACTCCTTTTATTAACAAAATTTTAAATGCAGAAGCCAAAAAAAAACTATTATAATTTCTACATAAATAGTTTAATTAAAAGTAAATCCTTCATTTCGTTCAAAACTGAAGGAAATATATTTTTAAGGGATTTATTTATTTATTTATTCTTGAATTCCTTGAATTGCACTTTCACTAACATGAAAACGTCTTTATTCACCAAAAATTTTTAAATATCCAAAACAATGTTTCCTCAGTCTTCTAATATGAGAGTGCAGACTGAAAAAGGGTCTCAAATTGTAAAATTTTTCTTCAAACTATTTTTGACTCTAACAAGTCATCGTGGTTAAAATTTTCGAACGCCGTTTCAACAGTACTTTGCACAACACAACAAAAAGTTTTACCAACGACTTCTCATCGCTCTTCCTGTTCCCGCTGGTGGGTGGGGATGCTTAAAATAATGTATGCATGTGTGTAACGTTAGTGTGTGTACACGCAGTCGATGATTAAGCGTTTCGTGTCCGTTGTTTTAAGTTTATATTCGCATTATTCGCACTAAGGAAATCGTTGTTTTTATACTCTTTTTTTTTACTTAACCGAAATAAATTGCCTTTGCTGACTATGGCTGGTCGTACGGTGCTGCCTTCTACGACAAGAATACATTTAAAGTGCATATCGTAAATTTTTTTTTAAAAAAAGCATTAAGTCGATATAAAACTTATTTCTTAGAAAACGCAAAATTACAAAATGTATTCGATGAAACTTTGTGTCAGCAGCATTGGCGATTGCATGGGAGCAAATAATTCCGAAGCACTACAAAAACCATTTTTGGTCAACATTTTTTGTATTAATTTTTAAATAGACTTATAATGATTCTCATAAAAAAGCAATACTTCCTCTTGAGTAATTTTGCTAAAATATTTTTATGAGAAATGCTGCACAAATTGCTACATAGATTGCATTTCATTGCATTAATTTCAATCATATTTATTACTTATTTTTATGAAATTTCCTATATTTTTGTAATGAATTATTTGAATGAGAAAATTTATTCCTGCAACAAATTACAAAAAAAAAAATGATCATATCGATTCATCATTTTATGGAAGATAAATATTTAAATTGCGAACATTTTAGAGGTATAATATTAAAATTAATACATTCTGAGTTATGACAATTTTGAAGTACGTCAACAATATGTCGGCACATACAAAAAAAAAAAAACGCCTGTGGGATCTTTTCCCCCACCACTCTTTTATGCGGACACTTTTACTAATGGAACATCAAACCGCTACATTAACTGCATATTGGTGCAGCAGCAGCACCAAATGTGGTTATACGCAAAAAACCCTCAGGAATGCTGCCTCAGTTGCATACATACAGACTGCTCGACACAAATAAAAAAATTCTATGCCTCGAAAAAACCGAAAATCGCTAAGATACTTCCGTAGCTGAATTGAAGTAGCACAGCAGTGTAACTGTGAAGTTAGCGTGGAAAGTGAGAAAAAGAAAAAGAACAATGCTATCGGACCAGCGCTACTGTAAAGAAAATTAAAAAAAAAAAAACAACACAAAATAAAGTTGAAATAAAAACGCATCCTTGCATCATTCTCACTGCCCATGGGGGACGCGCTGAAAAATCGTTTCATCGCGCGCGTTGTGAGAAAGAAAACTATGTGCATACAACAAAAATGCCAAAATCGCGCTTTGTTGGCTGCAAGACAGCAAAGCAGACACGAGCGACAATGACAACGACGAAATGAAAGTAAAGCATCTCAAATGAAATAAATAGAATGTGCAGCAAAAGTGACATTTAAATATCAACGAAATGCAAGCGAAGAAAACCAAAAGCGAACTAATAGAAAGAAGGATGTTCGTAGAGGAATGTGGGGAAATAAATTCGAGAGAGAAGATATGTTTATATGTTTGTGCACGGATGTAACCGCTATGTGGAGCAAAAAGGAGTTGGACGTTCGGCGGATGACACTTTGGAACAGTGAACAACAAGAAAATGGAGACATATGAAGAGCAGAGCGCTAAGAGGCAAAACATTTAAAGCAATTTTCATACATATATTTCACATAAATACTATGTACTAATATATGATATATACTTAGTAGCAAGATAATGAAAATCAACGTAATTATTGCTTTGCCCTGACCAATACATTTAAATGGAGATTCAATTAAACTCTTTGTCGACAGCTAACTGCATTATTTTTAAATTTAAAATTAAATAAAAAATTCCTATAAATTAACACAAAGTTTTAGACACTTGAAACTTGTATAGTCAAAAAAATTAGAAGCTCTGTTTATACAGTTTGTATTCTTAATGCACATTGAGTCTAATTCTAAATAAAACTTTAAATTATGATAATATTTAAGCGTTTCTGTGAGAGAAGCATTTGCACTTTAATTGAGATATAAATAGAAAAAATTTAAGAAAAATGCTAAATTTTAATGCAAACATTATGCATGTTAGTACATGCCCATAATTAAGGAACGGACTCATGAAAATTGTCTTTTTTTTTCTTATAACAGTTAGAGTGTTTTCGATTAAAAATCAGTACAATTCAGCTTACATAGATTCCAAACAAATATTCGCTTCTAATTCTGCTTTTAACCTTATTCTAAATATTTAAAAAAAATTTTTTTGTGCTTTTCAAAATATGTAGATGTTTTTTTGCCTACTTTATCAGTATATAAATTACTGCTCCTCTTTAAAACATTTTTCTAAAATTTTAATATTTAAATTAAATTTATTTTATTTTGGGAGTCCCAGTTGCTAAGGAAATATTTTTTTGCTAATGCAAAATATTCGAAAGAATTAAGTTGTGAAGAACAGACTTCCTAAAAAAAAGGAAATATTTCGTTATCTTTAATAACTGCTTCAATATTGACAGATAATGCAAGAACGAAACTTCGCAGCGCATAATTAATAATTAGGGATTAAAAGTACTTCAGAGAAAATTACCAAGACAATGTACGGTAACTCTGAAAAAGGCGTCAACTTGCCTTGAAATTCATAATTTGAGTGTTTGTATTTATTTAGGATGGAAAGGTTTTTTTTTTGTAGCTATTTGTGCTTCTCTTCTTTGCCGCCACTGAGTTCAACTAAATTTTGTTCAGCTCCAACCCAATAAACTAGATTTTGGGGCCAAAAGGGACCGAAAATAACAGAAGGAGATATGCCATAATTAGAAATTATTTATGCGCACGTGTAGGCAGTGCTAACCAACTTGGGGTTATTTACGCGGAGCGTTAGCGTGGCGCGCGACTTGACAGATTATAAGGTGTCGTTGTTCACACAGCTTATGAAGCGTGCGAGTCGCCTCCTTCAAAAGGTACAAATGCCTTCTACGCGAATGACGCACCTCGAACTCATACTAAAAGTTACAAAACCCCCTCTGCTGTACACCTGTCGTTTAGAAGAAACGATGAAGCAAAAGCAAGCAAAGTCAATGCAGGTGCAAGAAATCTGCTCAACAGCGAGCATCACAAACTAGCTTGCCGCACAACATCTCTTTTCCACCACTCAGCCGTGACTGCTGCCCAACTTGTCGCAACTGTTTTCGCATTATTTTCCATCTTTTTCAACTAAGTCAAAGTCTAACCGCTTGCTGTCCAAGATTTTCTGCCTTTCATCTACTTACAATAAGTCTATGGGCACAACGCGTGCGTCTCTCACTAATCTCCTACTGCCGCATTATATTTAAATTTTAATTCTCGCTTAATGAGTCACTTTTTGCGTTGGTCCTTTAACCTTTCTTCTTTTCCGCTCTCCTTCCTTTGGCACAGCATCCTGCGCTGGCACTCTTGGCTTTTTGTCAACGTGCGCTATGTACCTGCCTTTAGACGCTGGCTTCAGCTGCGTTCAAAGGATTTATGCTCTCTACTTTATTTCGTGTAAGCGGGCCGATTAGAAGCTTGTCAAGCTCAACCGCTTTGTCTGTGTTTGTTTGGAAAATTAAAAACAAAACAAAAAAGTGCGCTGGAATATTTTAAATAAGTGCGCATTTACAAACGGGTTTTAGTCTTAAATGTGTTGCGGAAGAAAAAAGGGTTAGAGATAAAAAGAATTGCACAAGCTTGAGCAAGAAAAATAAGCGTGACCTTAAAGGAAATATTTAAGTTCTTTTAATTGACAGGTAGTTTAAAAAAATTATATCTTTTTACTGGGCATCTAAATTGTTATGAACTCTTTGGTGGTTGCTTGTAAATTTGGTTACTGCATTTAATTTTAATAAATCCGAATTTATAGATTAATTGGCCCTCTATCACTTTAGATGTATGCATATGAACAACATAGCTTCTTTGCGCATTAACCAGTCTTATTTGAAAGAGCTCCGAGCAGTGTTGTTTCCTAGACAAATTGTAGCAAGTTTTTCACTAAATGACTTTTACGGGTATCCTAGCTTCTGCTTGGTTTGTTTAGGTGGCAGCCTACAGGAGGCTGACTTAGGCTTAGTTGACAGTCCATTGTTGTACCACTGTTAAAGTTGAATTTCTTGAAAAACGATAACCACCGATAAGAAGTGCCAAGTGCTCGTTATGCAGTTCCGCGACCGACCATTGTCTACACCAGAGAGTGTCTCGAGAATGTCTATGAAGTACGAGGTAAAGTGTTTAAACTTCAGCCATGCGTAAGTAGAGCAACAGAGAAGGTAATGTTGATATGATTCCAACTCATCGTCCTCCATACTGCACCCAGTCCTCAGGTCTTAGACCTTGCGTAGCCCTACAGCGTGGATCCCAATCGGGCAGTGCCCGGTCAGGAGACCAATCAAATCTGAGAGCAGTGTCTTAATTAAGTATCCAACTGTCCAAAAGAACTTTGCTAGTTTTCATATCGGATTTTCCACACAGCGTTCGCTCAGCCGACTGTAAGCACAATTTTCCAGAAACAATTCACACGTCGAACAAAAACCGCTCTCTATAAGTCTCTCATTATACCCGGTTATTATATGGCGCAGAAGCATGGACGTTGTTAATGTCAGATGGGAGGGCTCCTGGAGTGTTCGAAAGAAATATTCTTCGAAGAATTAATGGAACTTTACGACGGCGATTACCGTATATGGAACGATAAGCTGTACGAGCTTTATAACGACACTGTTATAGTACCGCGGATCAAGAACCAGCGGCTTCGCTGGCTAAGCTATGTCGTTCGAATGGATGAAATAGTTCCAGCCCTGAAGGTTTTCGATGCGGGAACGCGTTAAAAAGACCAAGTGGAATACAACTTGGCCTAACTTGTGATTTCCAATTTAAGACAGTTAGCAAGAGGTATGAAAAGCTGGCGTCAAACGACATTTGAGCTGTTAGCTTATTAATGATTTAATTCAAAATGTCGATGAATGTGAGCCTTCCATTTTGTTCGCATCTGAATACTTTGCTATAAAGTATATTTGAGCGTCACGACACAAAGGTATTACAGTCAACTGCAATGCCATGAATTTTGCTAGACATGATAACCTTGATATGATATTTTCAAGAACGGAGAAAATTTGCTTCGAAGGCTATAAACATACCCAGGCAGCTAAAGTAGCATTGGCATGATGCGTTGAAATGCCAAATTAAACCAATTATTTTCTTCCAAATAGAAATTTAGGCACTGAGACTTTCGTTCGCTAGTGAGTAGCAATATATCTTACGACATTTTTTTTTTTGAGGCCATTGATACTAAGTACATATATAAAATATCGACTAGATGAATTAAATTAAATCTTGGTCTAAGCAAATATAATGCTAATTCAGTTGTTAGATTTCGCTTTCTAAAAGGTTTTGAGAGTATTGAAGCACCTGTCACATTTTGACAAACACAAGCTGGATGACGAGGAAGAGAAAACAAAAGGTCTAATCTCATCGTGAAAAAATATATCATCATTAACCGAGATAAGGGGCAATAAGATAGGCTTGGCAATAAACAAATTGTTTATTTTTACTGAACAAGGAAATAAGTTTTAAATGCTGCATATTTTTAATTTGCCACTTGCTTTTGATGATTAATTGATTTCAGATTTTTAAGAATAATCTTTTATGCTTTGGCAGCAAACATATAGCAATATTTCACTAGTCACAAAAAAACGATTAGAGCTTTTGAAAAAGTTTAGGAACATTGCCTTCTTTGGCCTGAATTGTTGCTGCTCAGTGACGTCTTCAATTCGTTTAAATATCTGCAGATGGAAAATGCTTTCAGCACTTAAACATCTCAATAACAATTATCGTATATCATTTCATAGCATTGCCGTTCCTCGTTTGCACTTTCCACACGAAAGAAAACTTTTTTAAACACTTAAACAGATTTCAATGTACGTAAAATGATAGCTGAAGCAAACGAAAGAATATTGTACATGTAGAAAAACTTCCCCTATACGAGTGACTGAAAGTTCGAAAATATAAATTAACAACACATGTTTGCACATATGTTTGTATACGCTAAATCTCAAAATTATGACCGCACCACGCATGAAAATACATTTTATTTTCTTTAATTTTTATTTAAATAGCGCTCATTCACCAACAAACGCATAAAAACTCAAGTGGTTGTGTAGAAAACTAATAAAAAGTTCAAAAAGATTTCGAAAAATTTAAAATTTTTTTAATATTTTTACCATCACGGTTTTATTTTTTTTTTTTAGTGACGGTGTTAAGAGCTTTTACCATCAAGTTTTTTATTATTTTTTTTTTTGTGACTGTGTTAAGAACTTTTGTCCATAATAAAATAATGAACTTTAATTAAAAATTTTCAAAAATTAAGTTTATTAAACTAAAATTGTGTATGGGCTACAAAGTTGCATACTCTCAAAATTCTAAAATTCTGAGGAAAAGGTGTAAATTATGATAATTTTTTTTTAAATTTTTACAAAGTTGGAATTTGGGTTTATATTAAAGAATAAACTGCATTTATAATGAGAAAATTTAAAATTTACTGCAGTGAAAAACTTACAAAAATCAAAGGTTATCTGTGGCCACTTTACAATTCAATAAGCTACAAAATTGCATACTCAAAAAATTCTAAAAATTCTGAAAAATATTTTTTTTTGTAGTTTAAAGTTCTGCAAAATATCTTTTCAAAGCTTTCGTTAACAAATAAAATGTTAAACAATGAAAATTTAATACAAGAAAATGAATTTAAAAAACATGTAAATATGTGGTGGGGTTAAAATTTTGAAATTTAGTTAATAGCGTTCGTTGTAATATATGTACATATATATGTATGTTCATGTTAACGACAGCGCATATGTACATACATCTCCACAGAAGCTGTGCATCCAGCAAAGTAGTAGAGCGCAAACTTTCGCTGCATTGATAATGTGGCAACCCTTCAGTTCTAGTTAATTTCACCATCTGCATACAAATTTGCCATTCGATTTTACAGCCCATAAAACCATCACTAAAGTCTTTTAACTTAACTTAAAGCATACATATGGGCGCCGATACGTAAATGTGTGTGCATACACAAATGTACATATGTATGCGTGTATTTTGACTATAGTCAATATAAATTTTACTTACTGTAAGCAGCACATGGAATGCCAGTGTATGCATGCGCAGCATGGAGGCAACGGTGAGTCTTCGTAGTGCACTGTAGCGCCTTCTCGTATGCGTTGTAGTCGGGACTTAAGCGTCGTTCCGCCTAAAAGTATGTAAATAAAAATTAAATTTACAACACTCAATGCTTCATTCGCTTACACACTTTGCTCAACGCTTCGAGCGGTATGCATATAAAGTACCTATGCATAATTTTCAATAACTTGCCGCCGAAAGCGTACTTGCAACACATGCCAATCACATCTACACACACATACATACTTGCTTATATGTATGTGTATGTATGTATGAGCATATCCTCAGCGCACTTACCTCGTCATAAACTTCATTGATATTCTGGAAATTATAGGTGCCAGGCTTCTGTAGCGCCTTCAATGTTTCATAGAGGAACAACTCGAAATTCTTGAATGAATAGTCGGTGAATGGATAGCGCCTTAGGCGCGTGCCAGTCTCACCACCCAGAACCGCACATGATTTGTGGTAATCGTCGACGGCGCGTTTCACCAGCACCGCTTCGTTTAGTTTAGTGGAGCGTATTTGCAGTGACTTTAATTCCAGCAGGTGTTGGAAAATCTTGCGTTCCATGTAATACCTGCGAGGGATGGTAACAGTAAAAAAAAATTAAAAAAAAAACAGAGATGATGGACATTTAAAAACAAGTGTACAAAAGCGCTGAAAAATAAAACAACAGGGAACTCGTATGCGGGCTTTGAATACTATTAGATTCACACACACACACATACACATGCGCAGGAGACAGAGCATCAAATGCGTGTATATGTGAAAGTGGAAAAAATTCATAAAAATGTCAACGCAAATAGAGGCAATAGCAAGCAATATTCGTTTATCTGCAGCTGGCAGTGTTGTCGTATTGTTTTTGTTGTCAAAACAATTGTCGGTCGTGTACTATTTTTTTTTTAAATTTTTTGTTTTCGTTTTTTTTCACTCTCTCTATGTTTTTTGATTTCAGCAAAAAGCGAGTTGTATTGCATTTGACATGACAAAGAGGAACGAACGCACGTGGTGTGGCTTGCTGGTTGATATTTGTTTGGGCTTAAAGCTACAAAGGCGCACTCGCTGTGACAGTCAACGCCACTGGGCTGTCAGCAAAGCACGAAAGCAACGGGGGGGTGGTGAAAGGTAGAATACAAAAAAAAGTTTGCTGTGCAACACCAAAGCGACGCTAACGAATGGGGCAAATTGTCAATCTTGGAGCCGCAAGCAGCTCCGGTTCCTATCACAACCCACATCCCGCACCCGCCTTCTCTTTCCGCATTGCGCATATTTCGAAAAATAAAGCTTGAAAATATTTGCGTAATTTCATAAATTGCATGAAATGAAAAAAAAAAAACAAGAAGATGTCTAAAAAAAACTCTGCACAACAATACTGAGAAATTGCGAACTGGTTGCTGCCGCACTAAGTGGCTTCTGCCAGAGGAATCTTTAGCAATATGCATATGCATATGAAATTCTGCGTAATTTAAAGTTAAATCATTGTGTGCATGAAATTAACTTTAGCAAAAGAATGAAAAAAATACAACAGCGTGCAGCAAAAATTATGATTATAATGTGTATCTATGACATATTTCTTTAAACATAAGATAAACCGTAAGAACAACAAAATTTCAAGACAATACTAAATTAGTTAGTGAAATCCAATATTGCAAAAATTAATGTTTGCTTAGTAAGGCAATTTCATGGCGTCGTTAGCAATGAAGAGAAGTAAAACAACTTGTTCGTTGCTTAGCAAAAATGAGAACTGCGAGTGTTGTGGCTGATCTCAACCCTACTTTTTCACCCTCTACTTTTTATATTTTTTTAGCTAACTGATGTACATACATATGTCAGCGAACACCACGAATGCCAAAGAAAAGACTATTCAAAAGAACTAATTTTTTTCGAATATCAAACGAAAGTTAAGTAGCGTCTATGAAATTGCGTTTTTTCACATTATAGCAAAGTATTTTCAAATATCTCTTAGAAAAACAAATATAGTCAAGAAGTATTAGTTCAGTTCACTTACGCACTTTCCAGAAAGATTCGGTAACAATTGTTACGAATTATCATGCCTTGGCGTTTTCTTACGCAAAAACTTGCAAGAAAAGTAGGGGAAATTTAGAAAGCGAAAATAACAGCTGAACTTGCAAGTTTTACCTGATAAATTTTTACTTCCAATAATTTGCCTGTTAGTAAAACATTTGATTGCAATATTCGTTGTTAAGAAATTCTTGAAGTTTTCTTAAAGAGATCAAATATTTTGATTGGAATAAATGAAAAATGTTAAAGGGTGTAAATATTCTTCACATAAGGGTATGTATGTATATGAAGACAATAAATGCTATATATCAACTGGGAAATGGGCGTAACTTGCTTTCTAATTTTCTTGCTAGTTTTGCGTTTTCTTACTTTCTTGCAAGTTTGGCACTCTGGCAGCAAAATATGTCAAATTCCAGGAAAATAAGTTGCTGGAGAGTGGCTGGCAAGTTACTGGATAATTTTTATGTGAACAGAACTATTGTACATTAAGACGATTCAAAAATTAAAGGGAGAAGTAAGTTAAAAGTAAATTGCTTATACCCTGACTGTTTTGGAGTTTTTCATATTAAAAAAAATGTATCGCTCGTTTTTTATAGGGAAATTTAAACGACCAAAGTTTTGCTTAAAATTTATATGAAGAAAAAGCAATTTTTTCAGAGACGAAAAAAAGAAAATAAAATTATTTATCTTCAGTAGGTTTAAAAAGCACCAAGAAATTGTGTAAACTTTAACCTGATTTAATTTAAACGATAATTTGCTTTTTTGGGGGGTTTTAAATTACTAAGAAATTGTAAAAGTGATTATTGTTCTTCAAACTTCCTTATAGAGAAACAAAGTTTAGCAGTTGACAAATACTGACTTTAAAGTTGTCTATTAAATTTATATGAATACTTATACAGTGTTGTGCATATCAAAATCAACAGCATTGAAAATGACATAGCTTGCCACGTATATTTATTTATTTATTTATAAAAATTTTCAATAAAAATACAGTCCATTTTCTAACATAAAAAATTAACAAATTTGTAATTATGTAGATTTGCAACTTTTTTCTCAGAATGGTTAACAATTTTTTTAGTCTGCAGTTTTATAGCCCATTTAATTTTAGTCTAACAATGTGAAAGTTTCAAGTACATAGGTGTTAGCGTTGATTTATTCGAATTTTTTTCGTCATGGCTGTTACGACTTTCTTCAATATAAAAATAACTGCAACTTTTTCATTATATGAGAAAAAAGTTTAATATCTATACACAAATTTGTCGATTTTTTTTTAGATTTCTACAAAGTTTAAAACTATGATTTTTATGGTTTATGTTAGAGAATGAATTTTCAATGCTTTTGCTTTTGATAAGCACAGCACTGTAAATCACATCGAAAATCTGAGGCGCTTTTGCGATACAGAAATTCGTATGGGTTAGAGTCAAGGCACATCAAACAGGTAGCCGCTTCGAAGAAAAACTAATTTGATATACATTTTTATTAATTTGAACTGTCAAATTTTCTATTTGGTTAAAAAAAGAATGCTATTAGTAAAATTCAAGCTTAAGGTCAGTGCAGCCATAGCTAAGTTTTTGTATTTATTTAACCATAAATACAATTATCAATAATAACACTTCAAGAAACTTTAGCACACAAAGCATTTTAGTTTTTTTTTTTTTTGCAATTACTTTACTGTTGCTACCTTTTAAATTAGCTTTAGGTGAGAGCATACAAATTCAGATTGTACTGATTTTTTTGGAACATTACATATATTACTAATTTTACCATTTACATATTTTTAACTTTTTGAAAAAATTGTAGGTCTTTTCATAACATAAACTTTTCAAATCAAAGATAATAATATTGTGCGCATTTCATTTAATTTACGTGTAACATGTATTAAATTTTGCCTCTAACTCTGACATCACCCTTTTGAATACGTCTTGTATTGTAAGAAAACAAATTTCGCATATTTTGTTTGTAATTTTAAATTTTTTCTAACTTAATTTTCGATATTTCAAATATTGGAATAAATAAGTACTCGTCGAAACAAATTCAACAATGGAGTCTGCTATTCAATGCAACTGCTTTTTAAAATGGGAAAACAGCAGATTTGGTGTAAATAAAAACCAAATATGTTTCAGATAAAGTTCTACCTATTGGTACATGATTAAATATGTTCATGCCAAAATTCATAGAAGCCCTTTATATTTTATTTAATTTTTATAGCAGAAAAAAAACATATTATTGCGTAAAAATAATGTATATAATAACACTATTCCTTATGTGTGTTTTTGCTTTTTTGTTTGTTGTAGAAAGAAAATCAGATTTCTATTATTTTTTACACTTTGCACTACAAAATCAAAAATATGAGAAAATTAAATTAAATCAAAATATGTAATTGACATTTTTTCTTTCTTAACTAAACATTTTTATTTTGTTAGATTAGTAGTTTGGCTAAAAATAAAAATTTGGAGATTACCACTTTATCAAAAATCCCATAATTTCTGAGGACCACTCCATTTTAAAGGAAACCAAGAAGTGCAATTTATTAAATTTTTTCAAAACTTCAAAATATAAAGCAGAATTGTGGAAGTTGCTGGCGAATTAATATGAGATTACCCTTAACTTAGTCTATGCAAGTCATACAACAGTGAATCAATTTTTTTTCGCCAATGAAAGCTCTCATCATGCTTGTCGGCTCCTGTTGATATTTGACTGATGATAATGTAAAATATACAACTTCAAATACATATTATCTACCGACGATGTTTGCAAAGGACTCCATCAACGAAGTACACCAGCCAACCAAATTGTTTTCATTATTTTTTTTAATAATGTACCAAAAGACAACAACATTTTAATTTAAAACATTTTGAAACATATCTTAGTCTCGTCTTATTCAAAAGTGATATTCGTCTTTTTATTTTGCATTTGAATCGTATGTGCCTAAATAGCACATATTTTTGTTAATATCTGTTCGGAAATCATTGTTCTACGCAAACATTTTAATTAAAAATGTGTCCGAGTTGATTTAGTATATTTCTTAAATAAAGAAATACATGATTTTCAAATTGATATTTTTCAAATTATTATTTTAAAACCAAATGTAATTTTAATATCTAAATGTCTTCACTCTAAGGCTTAAGAAAACTTTCTTTCGTATTTTTTAATGCCTTTACTTCTCTTATCAGACTTGAATAAGGAATTGCTTAGGTTTTTCATCTTTTGTGAAAAGTCGTTGTACTCTTGCATTAGTTTAGATAGTCGCGAGGCACGTATTGTTTTTAATTTCAAAAAAAAGAGGCCAGCTTTTTTTTCATCAAGCTTTTTGGTGGGCGTCGCAGAAAAAATTAAATTTTTAACGACCACTCTATTGCTCACCACTGTAACGTTTCATCTTCAAGCCCACACATACCAAAATTATAAACTTTGAATATAAAGCCAGTTGATTGCTACATTTGAATGGGCGCTAAGCACATTGTAATTTAAGAAATTGGCAAATAAAAAACTTTATCTATAATAAGAGATATTTTTGTGCTGTCCTGAGTGTATTCCATTCTGCATGAATGCCATAAACCTAAAAAATTTCGAAATGTACCGCCAATTCAATGCCATTCTCTGCTACATAAATAAGTCTCAGTCAAGCGGCAAAAAGTGAGGGGCAATTGAATAAGAGATGAAACAAACAAAACACTCAAAGAAAAAAAAATACAAAAGTCAGCACTTCATCGGTATTAAGCTACCAATCGGGGCATTCACAATTGCACGTCAAGTGACATCAAGCACCGGAAAAACGAGCACACGAGTAGGCAAATGCTGAAGCGGCACAAACAGCAAAACGTAGGCCCACCCAAATGATAGCCGAATAGCTTGCTGCTAAGCAATTACCGCTGCTGACCCTCTGGCCGGTAGCATGCAACAAGAACAACAACAACAACAGCAGCAACATACACGAAGAACGCGAAGCACACGAAAATCAGCGCAGATTTTCACTTTTTCCTGCATTCACCTTGCCTTCTTCAGCGTTTTCGTAGAAAAATGTAATCTTAAATACCCACTTCACCTTTATCTTCATACGAATGGCCTTTTAAGTGCTTTTACGATTTCCCAACGGAAAATTCAAGAAAATAGCAAGCGCGCACGAGGCATTTGTTTGAGGGGTGGGGCGGAGGTGGGGATGAAATTGTGTGGGCGTCACATAGCATGGCATGGCATGGCATGCGATGCTTTCGTGCTCACTCGCGGTTGAATCATAAACGCTGGACGCCAAGTTGATTTTGCTTTTTATTTATTTTTTATTTGGATTTCGTGCTGGCTATTCATCAGCGCGAGCGCGTGCAAGTGGTGCTGCAATGCAATAACCAACAACACTATTCGCCACTAGCAAGGATCAACAGTTTTCAGTGTCTACACGCTTACTTAAGCTGCTTTGAATTTCATTCGTTCACTTTCGTTGCTTTTTTTTTGTTGTGGTTGTTTTGTTGTTGATTTTCACCACTTTCAGTGTTGGCCTTGGCATGAATATTTTGTGCGATTTTCATTTATATTCGCCTGCCATTTACTTACTTGCTACTACTACGTTTCCTTTTCTATTTTTTTTTTTTCGTTTGTTATGTTGCCCGCGGGTAAGCTATCCAGCGCAACTGCAACTTAGTGACACAAATTTGACAAATACAACGTGTTGCTGCACACCTCTAACAAATGCCAAGCAAACAACAATGAAAAGGAAAAAATTAGATTCAAGCGAAAGTATGCGAAAAGCTGAGACCAACAACAAACGGCAGCTCATAACAACTCAACATGCAGCAAGAGGTAACAACGCGCGACGCCTGAAGCGACAACTAAGCAAAGAAACTCTTTGCCAACTTTTGCTCACTTTGACCAAATTGAACGTCTCTCTCGGCATGAAAGTGTGCTGCGGTTGTTGGAGTGACGAGCTCTTAATAGCCATCATTTTTAAAAGTAAGTTTGCTAAAACTCAAAGCAGCTTAGGAGAAGATGAAGAAGAAGTATGAAGAAAAATGGCAACAATACAGCAAAATATGCAAAGCTCTTAAGTGGATACACACGCTAGAGCATAGATTTATGCAAACAAAAGCAAAATAGTTAAAACAAATTGAGATAACAAATGGAGAATGAGTGTCCAAGAAAAAATTTAAAAAGTAAATTCTAGTTAGACAGAAACCGCATAGAGTTTTGGGTATACATAATTTTAACTGGAAGTTTTGCGTAATTTTTCTTTCTTCTTACAAAGTGCGCAAATTAACCGAATACAGAGTGACTATCAACAACATCTTGTATTAGTTGACCAAAATAATGGATTCAAAATGAAAACAATTGTTTTGAACTTTAAGGCCGATTGAATATGGGAAATTTTTCTAGTTCCATTCCTTTTTTTATGGAGCGTATACTCACATACTATGGAGCAAAGGTAAATTGGTGTGGTAATGAAAAAATTTCATAACATCCAAATATTCTCCAAAATCAATGGACAGTTTGTAGCCACTTGAAACTTGTACACTATTATTATACTTAAATAAATTTTGTGTGCTGAAAAACAGTGTACTCAAATTGGTGTCAAACTTCCATGTAAAAGCTTTGAAATTTAAACTAAATATTGAAAATTTCATTTACATTTTGCGTTAAGTTTGTAATTTCTATTTATATTGTTTCAGTTACAGTATGAATATGTTTAAGAAAAAAATGTAAGATGAAAAAGTGTACAAATCACTCTTTAGTGTAAGCTGCGAGCAAAAGCTATAATCCTAAAACTTATTTTGAATTAGTTATGGGTTTTGGTAATGAAAGAATAAATCCGTATAATAGTGAAAATTCTACAACAACCACGCGACTACGCTTGTGTATGCGATATCTTCATATTATCTCGAAAAATTGATATTGTTTATATCGTCGTCGACACTGCAGTAAAACTCCACTTTTTAGCCAAAATTATTTTTGATACTGATGGAAAGCGGGAAAATATCTCTAGATAGTGATGAAAGCAATAATTTTGTAAGTCATTTAAAAACATAAAAAATATTGAAAATTAAAATCTGCTGACTACAATTTTTTTTTTTTTTGGTATTGTTTGGCCATACAAATAATTTCATTTCAATTGTATTTTTTTTCGAACTCCCCTTTTTTTTGTAACTTAAAGTTTAAACGAAAAATTGCTTTTTAAAAGCCAATAAATAGTGTAAACAAAGAATTTTCAAATTCATCGTTTTAGTATCTCAATAAAGTTATAATAAACTAAATCACGTTTACAAAAATGCAAAAAGCTTTTGAAAAATTTATTTCATACAAGTTTTTGTTAATTGTTTGTTAAACTAACTCGTGTAAGATAGAATATATTTTGTCTTACTTTAAAATATGTCGCTTTGAAATTTGTTTGCCTAAAAATTTATAAATTACTATCTCCTCTTCTTTAACATAAGCTTAGTATGAAGCTCTCAAGAAAATCAAAAAGTGCACCTAAAATCACACTCAAGAAATAAAAAGAAAATTTTCTGCTATACAAATTTCTTAAATCAGTCTGAAGCTTTCAAGAAAAAAAATTGTGATCATACATTTATTTCTTCAAGCAATTTAGCAGCAACGTCAAAGTACTTTTTAAGCAACGGAAATAATTGCAGGCCGCATTTCAGCCCTCTTGTGGAAATTTTCAATTTGAAATACTTAACGCTTTTAATTTATTACAAGGCTTCTTAAGAATTGATTTGTAAAATCGCTTTGAACAAATTTGTGTATATATTAAAAATATTGACAAATGTGAAGCAGGCAAAAATTCTGCTTTAAATGGGGGATGGAAAAAATCCAGCCACTTGGGACGGGAACATGAATAAAGCGGTAACAAGCTAGTTAAGAACTTATACAAAAAAAATTAAATTAATATGTCTAACCTTTTATAATATATTAGTATGTATAAGTTTATACATTTTAAGTATTTTACAACAAGTATTAAGTATTTTGCAACAAATATTTGTTTACTAAGAAAATCAATTTAAAAGGCAGATAAACAATCGATATGATTTTTGTGAGACATGTAAAGATTTACAAATTTTATCTTAGAAAGTGCTAATAATTATCGTTTTTCTGTTCATTATAGATTTTTTTGTTCTCAATATAAATGATATTTTAATCTGATTTTGCAATTGATATTTTTTGAACATCAGATACACATATTAGAACCGGTGTGGACTTTTTATCGATATATTAAAGGTTTCTTGCGGTTACTGCTATTGCCACTATTTCAGGTATAAATCGACATTGATACCATTTATTGTCTTATACATTAGCATTTAGCACCGAGTATAAAAATGGCAGATATTATTGAAGAAGAAACTTTTGTGAATTTTAAATTCGAAAGTACTCTCTGTATTTCTACGTAAATTTCTATTTATTATAGTTATTAACTTTTATCGATATTTTCATCGCTATTATGATTGATTTTGCAATCCACGCCGTTATTGTCACTGAGTTTAGTAGCTAGCATTTGGTAGCAAGTAACATCATCGATATCATAATGATGATGGACATTTTTATCGTCATAATTATCAAAACCGTCATCTTTGTTTAAGTTTTTTTTGTCTATTTACTAGGGAAACAGTCAGCTGATTATGACAATCGCAACATAAAAGCAAAACCAAAATACACGTTTATTTTGTTTTTACTAGGATGACACCACCTTCAATGAACTCGCCTTAAGTAGTCTATATTAATATCGCTATCCTTATTGCCTACTTTTGTCTATAGAAATAATCCGAGAATGGATTTTAAGGAAGTCGCTCTTTTTCTGTCACAGGTGGTTTGCTTTGTAATAAAAATCTACGAAATTAAGTTTTTGGCTTTTTTGTCGATTTCAAAATAAATGCATTTTTGACTTTATCAAATTGATTATAGATATTTAATTTTTCTTATATATTTTCAAGTTAGACACAACGCAACTGTGAAAACATTTTATGTCCAAATCAACGTTTAAAACTTGCTGCTTTATTTTTTTTATGTTTTCTATATAAACCAATTTTTCTAAAATATATGGTTTATTTTTCTTCTTGTTCCCTTTTGTTACAGTTTCATTAACTTACCCCTTTTCCTACTTTTTCGCAAATTTTTCATTCTTTTTTTAGGGTTTTGGGCACATTTTTTAAAGATATTTTTGTTCTAAAAATACGACATTCTTTCTCACATTTCCATGCGACATTAAGATTGAGATTAAATTCGAAGGATGATATAAATTGCGACCTAAAATATCTATTATGATACCCTTTTTGTTCTTAAGGCGAGGATAATATCGCCTGAAGATCTTTAAGAAGATTTTCCATACATATGTATAAACTCATATATTTTGGATGGACCCAATTATGGAAGAGGATTTCCAGTTTATGTGTATTCTGCACAACATCTGAATCTAAAATGCATTAGCATTCCGCACTCCGCGTTCAAGTGCATTGGAGTTTCGTCACATTTTCCGCACATTATGCAAATTGACTCCTTGACCACTCCAATGTTATTCAAGTGAAAATTAAGCATGCAATGACCACTCGAAAACCCAGTGAGAATCCTTAGATCCTCCGGAATTAAAAGTTCCAGAAAGGCCTTCGACTGTCTTAAGCCTGAAAGAGATTTCCTTATTTGACTTCTTCTTGCCTTCGCACAGTTTTCTAGCAAACTTCCAATTGTGTTGGATGATAAGCCACAGATGGGCTCAGGACCATTGAATAAAGACGCAGCCGCCTTTCTACCATTCCCTTCGATTCCCGTGTGGCCCGGTACCCACAATAGGGATATTTGAATTATACCGCCAAGAGTGTTTAATTTCTCTATGCAGTCCCAAACTAGCTTATACTTCACAACGGGTGAGACTGAGCTTTTAATCGCAGCTTGACTATCGGATAGTATAGCATTGTTTTTCCAAGCGACATAGTAGTATCTTCATTGTTAATGTACCTGCACATTCACTCATACAAAATTGTATCTGCCTTAACATAGAAACGTAAATATAAAATTTTGGTCTCTTTTCAAGCTGTTTCATTTTGTGAAAAAATGTAGTTAAATAGAAACAATAAAAAGAAGAAATTGGTAGATTTGAGATCACCACATCAGCCTTATTCCTTCAAAATTTCTGTGCGGATCGAACCCACGCCTAATTTATCCGATAATCAATAGATTTGAAAGCTCAAAAACAGTTAAATAGAATATGAAACTGAAATATTTTTTTTCTATTTCGAATCTCTCACGCCAAATTGTTGTGACCAATCATGATACCATCATTTTTAGAGGTAGTTTCACTCTCTCCTTTCTGACGCCATATTAACCATTTGACAGAAACAGAGTTCCGGATTTTCGTGCTACCAATTCCTTATTAAAACAATCCTCTATTTTTTCACATTAAGATAAACAAAGTCAACAGAAACAATATTTGAATATGTATGTGCAAAGCTGCATTTATAAAATCGCTTGCCTCAAAGGACATACATACATACATACATATTGTATGTACATATCGTCGCCTAGATAAATAACTATCGTTTGCGAAAATTATGCCAATTTGAGTTAATAATGCAGTTATACTAAACTAATCAAGACAAATTTTTACTGAAAAAAATGCTTCATAAATTCAAAGGTAATTAAAAATAAACAAAACAATTGAATAGTTTAAGATTTTCGTGAACAAGTAATTTTTTCCTAGGCTTGGAAAAAAATCTATTGTCCCTTTTTGAGAAATTGAGTTCCAAACTAAAATTGCGATTTCCTAAAAGTCTTCAAATGTAACATACGACATCTAATAGGCCTTGTTTTTGTTTTTTTTTTTTTCAAATTCTATTAGAACTTATAGTACAGCATTAAATACACGTAACTGTGACTTCCTATCGTAGGTTCGGTTTAAAGGATAGGCCACAAATTGCACATTTACATTCTTCGATAAAATTCCTTTGCATTGGTGAAAACAATACACATCCAATTAATGAAACTTATGCACATATAGAAACATGAAAATTTTACGCCATTTGTGTTTGAAATACAATAAAATTCAAAAAATTAAAACTCCAATGTCTATTTTATAGTAGTGGCAATATTGGGCGTCTGCCGTCGAACACTGTTTCTGTCAAAAAATTAAAAGTGAAACTACCTCTAAAAATATTTGTATCATGGTGACCATTTGCCACTTGGCTGGCAGTGGCACTTCTGCCATTTCTCATAACTTAAAAAAAAAAATATGATAAGTAAGTTAAATGCGTCAATTTACTTTTGTGTAATAGTGTATTTTTATTAAAATTATTATTATTTTTAAGACTACCGAAGATACTGTTACAAACTTTTACACTTATGGTAAGTACTTGCCAGCAAACAATAGAGAACAATGAAAGCGCAAAACGGCACGCATTCTGTATTTATAATTGTACAGTTGTAATTGGTTGAATGTAATTAAATTAGTACGCTTACTTAGACATCAAAAACAACGCAAAGTAATGTAAATAAACAACACTTCATATTCAGCGTTTTCGACGCTTTTCAAAAGAAAATAGTTTCACGCCAACCAAAGTAAGATGACAAATTGTGAGTATGCGGGTTGTGCAGTTGTTGATGTGATTGTTAAAGTACGGGGTGTTGCGGGGGGTAGCACTGACATGCGGGCGCATAATGTGGTTGAACGCAACCAAATTGGTTGTGTAACTCACGCACGGAGAATATGCGCGAAAGGAGGTTTGTCAGTCGCAACATGGCAAGTTTAAAGTATTTTACATGAATTAAATGCTTGTTGCAGAGTTGCGCTTTGTCTGCGTTTAATTTTGATCTGAACGATGGCGGTGGCAACAGTCGCAACTATTTAATTGACAAAAGGGTAATGAGCATGAATGAGTGTGACGCACATCATCACACAGGCAAACACACACAATCAGAAACACGCAAACGTACAGACAAAAACAGCCATCTTCTTGGCAAAACTAAATCCTTGTTAATACAGCTTACAATTGGCATTAGCGCGTATGCAAATAGTGAGCAACAACAATGACAATTACAATGACAATAATGGTATGCCATGAGGCTGACGCTCATCTCGACAATGCTTGAAGTGTCACCAACAACCTCCACCTCATCACACACACACACTCATGCAGAGCGTGTATCGAGACAACACTCTTCGCGTTTGCGAATATCAACTAATAAGCGACTATTAAACAAGTTTAATTCGTTGTTGTTAGCACACAAGCGAGTTGGTGTTTGTTGCAATTTTATTGTTGTTGTTGTTGTTTTTTCTTAGCTGCTAACTATATCTACAATAAAAAAAAAAAATTGAGCTCCATTTTATCTTTTTGTCAACACGCTAAGTTTAATGCGAATGAAGTGTTTGTTTGTAGGTCTTTACACTTTCCGCTTAAATAAATGAATGAATGAAGAAAAATGGGAATGAAGCAGTGAGAGAAGTGAGAAACATGGGTTTTTTGCATAAACAAACTTAAGTGTAAAAGGAAATTAAGCCAAAAGTGGTAGGCAAATAAACGAAATTGGCGATTATTATAATCAGAGCGCAAAAGAAGACAATTACAATGAAATTTGCATGTTTTTGCGAAGACTTTAAAGAGATGTATGCCGTTGATTGTTGTGAGAAATTCGTTGAAAGTATATTGAAGCTTGCAACTTTACACGTTCAACTTAAATATTTTGTATGAATAAAATGGTTGAAAATAATAGAAATAATTAAAAAAAAAAAAACTGTGAAATTAACGGCATCGATGCAGCGGCGGCTTGTTAAAGCACATTGTCATAGTCAAATCAACTTTTTCGCAATATTTCATCGAAAAAAAAACACTGAATGCTCCTGCATATTTGCTACATATGCACATTTTTTTTTATATAATTACATTTCTGATACATGAAGCGAAAAAAGGGCGGCGGACGAGAGGACGTCAATTATTTGAAAATTTACTTAGATGTTAATTTGTTACTTATTAAAATACCGACTTAAAAGTGAAATTTCAAATACTGAGATTTCAACCAAAGTTTTATAAATGCAATTTTAACACATTCACTAATTGCGATATTGCTTTTTTAAGACCAAACATTTTACAGTATTGAAAATTAGTCTAACGTTCAGGCACCAAGCTTATTGGCAAGACCTATCAAATATGAACATTTTCGAAAGAGAAAACAGAATCTTGAACAGCGCCATTAAATATTTGTGCCATTTTATAAGTTATTAGAAATGTGTAAAATGACGTGAAAAGAATATGCTCAACTAAACAGCAGTTAAAGCACATCTTTACGTTATTCGATGTAAAACAAAACAATACGCTAGGCATAGTTTTATGACCAAAATAAACTTTTGCTGGACAGATTTATTTTATAGCTTTTTCTTTAAATACATACAAAAACACACTTTCTCAAACAGACATACAAAATAAAATAATTTATTCTTGAATGTAGAATAATCTAAAAATCATCAAATTATCTGCCTAGCTTTTTCTTTTTTTTTTTTGCCTTTACATTAAGATTTAGAAAATGTTGAACATTAACACATAATTTACGCTACTTTTTCTTACATGCCGTTTAGCTACTTTTATATGCAAAGTATAATATAAAGACGCACACCACAAATGGTAGGAGAAGCTCGGCCAAACACTGAGCTATATAGTGTACGCGCCAAAATTATATATATATAAATACAGTCAAACTCGAAAGTCATGCAAAAATTCTTCAAGGTTGTAGTGCCCACAAGAAAATAACATTAAAAATGCCACGAATGCCACTTCCATTACATTTAAGTACATTAAAAGATACTGAAATTCTCACTGAACAATCAACAAAAGCTCCTAGTTAAAAGCATTTCGGCGACCGACTAGCAGTTGGCCAACTCCGTCCAACCATCTAAGCGCCTAAAAAGCTACAGTAAATAGAAATTGACAATCAAAAATGAAAAATGCTGGCAGGTAATTTAATCTTAACTAAATTCAGTTCTTACAAAATGCTGATATTCTGCGCAGAAAATTTACCGACCAAGGTGGAAGTGGTGTGCCGCAGTTAAGAAGTCAAGTACATCTTTATAGGCTTCATACCGGCCGACCATTGTAGCCGGAAGCACAACTGGCCAAGCGAGAGGATTACTTAACAATGTAACCACACTAGCTATTGTGTATGTGTGTGTGTGTGTGTATGCACTTTAATACCTCAGTGTGTGTGTCCATTGACCGTGTGGACAGCAGCCACTCTGAAATAGTGAATAAATCTTAAGCCATAGTCATAAAAATGGCATTCCGTGGCATCATTTAAGTGATGTTAGGTAAAAGTTGAGGTGCAGGCTTGATTATAAATGGTATACTTACATACATTTACATACACATGCACATACATACTCACAACTATATATAAAAAGATAGGCAAGCATGCACCAGCAATTACATCCGGCAACATCTGGCGGAGCGCACCTGTTCTATGTACAATGAATGCTGATTGAAAAACTCACAGCCTGGTTTTATGCCTTGCAGGAATGTTGCTGCCATTTTTACCTAGAAACCAAATACAGTTCGGCGCACTGGACGAGAATTTACGTCTGCTCATAAATTAAGCAAATCTAATGAAATTTATAGCCGCCGCTGTTCCTTTGCATACCACAAACACCGTTGAGAGAACTCAATTACCACAAGTTGGCTGATAAGTTTAGCACAAGTTTCAGTTGGACGGTGATGAACGCCAAAATCACACACCGAAATGAAGACATTCCTTGCATCGTTTACATACAAAAATTGGTGGAAATGAAATTTGTATATGTTCCCCCACACCACGACCATCACTACCAAAACAACAGCAATCGTCGAGCAATCAGGAATTTCACTTACCTTCTAATGTTGCGCTGTATGGAGCGCGTCACGGCCGTCATGTCGCATGTACCACGATCGCCTGGGCGGCGACCCTCCAGCCGGCTGCTGCACGAACGGCCATCGAGCGTAGCGTAAATGTGACGACGTGGCACGTTTGCGGTGTACACATTCCTTGGTGTTGGTATTTTGCTTTTCATGGCACGCGGGCTTGGCTCGAAACCGGAATCATGATCCTTGCTCGATTGTGCGGCCTGTGCGAATGCGCCAGACTGTTGTGTGCCGCCTGTTGCATCGTCATCCGTTTTACTCTTCCAATTGCTGCGCGTTTTCGAGCCGCTCTTAACACGCTTCTTCAAGCGACGCTTACGTCCATTACTGTAGTCGTAGACGCCAAGCACTGCGCTGGCGGGCAATGCGCCCTCAATGTTTCCCACGCCATGACGATTGCGCAAGCCTAATGCGCTCTTACCCAGCTCGTTCTTATCATTCTCATCATCGTCTAGTTGGTCATCGTCTTCATAATCGCCAGCTGCAATTCGATGCTCGTCATCGGCTGAACTTGCTTCGAGTTCGGTGAATGGTTTTACCAAACTTGCCTGTGGGCCTGAAACTATTTTAAAAACTTGCGAATCGCTTAATTCAAGTTCCTCATGTTGGGTACCGCCTCTTTCAATTTCGGCAGCGGAGTCATCGCTCTTTAAAATTTGAAAGCTTGATTTGCGTACCACTTCTTCGGTAGCATCATCTTCAGCAGAATCTGATGGGAGAAGTGTAAAGGAGCGTCTCGTTTCTAGTTCTCTTGGCTTTTGTGATTGCTGTGTATCGGAAGTAACTGGTGTAGACGGAAGCTCTGCTTGCTCAGTTGCAGCGGCGTTTGGAGTATCTGTCTTGGAAGTTTCGCCGATTTCAGCTTTGCTCTCGATGGTTGCATGCTTTGTTGCTTGAGAAGCAGTGACAGCATCTGCATCATCCGCACCACCGGCTGAGGTTGTCATTGATTTGGCTGGCGTTTCATTTAAAGCCACTTCGATTGCATTAGCTTGCGATTCCCCAGCTGTCATTGGCTCTGTGGAAGGGTCAGCAGCAGTTGCTGTTGCCTCTGCTATTTCTGGATTGGGGCTTGGCAATGGTGTTGGTATTGGCGTTGCTGGAGTTTCCGTTACATTAGGTACAGTGTGTGTTACTTCTTGTTCGGGCTGTTGTGTAGGCGCATCGATATTTACACCATCTACTTCGACCACGGTATCCAGCGATGTTGATATCTGTTTGTTCTCGGAATCCTGTGACTCTTCAGCTTTCTCAAGAGCCGTCTCCTTCTCATTTCCACCATTGTTTGACTCACTTTCGAGCGCAAGTGCAGCTATTTTCATAACTTGATCGACTTCTTTTTTCATCTCTGCTGCCAAAACGCTCAAATCGTCTTGCTCGTCATTTAACTCAACTTCCTTTGGCTTCGCTTCAACATTCTCTTCCTTTTGCTCACCCGTAGGTTCCCCTTCATGATGCACATCGACTTGTGTGGTTACCAACTCGGACGCTGGCTTGCCTTCTTCATCCGTTAATTCCATGAACTGCCTTTCGATATTTACATCACTTTCTTCTGCAGACTTGATGAAAGTCGCTTCCTTTCCGGGGATACCAAGTGTCGCACTTGCCGCACGCCTAGTTGCCGATTGCGGACGACTAGCCCTTCCTGTTTCTGCTTCTTCCCTACCCTTAGAAACTGACTTCTTGCCATATTCCTCCTTCTCACACACGACCTCCACTTCTCTCACCTTACGCTTTTCCGGCGAAGACTCTTTTTCACTACTACGATCATGTCCATCCCTATCCTTTGAGCGACGACTCGATATCGACTTCTTACGTATCACTCGCTCTTTCTGCCGCTTGTGATAACAGCAGTTTTCGCAAGAGTCCTCATCATCATCATTGTCCGCTTCATCTCTCTCCTCCCAATCGCTCGAGCTCGCGTAACGTTCACGTGATTTGCGGCGTCTTATTTCGATATTACTCTTAGAGCGACATATATCGGTTTCGCCGCCACCTTGAGCCTGGCTCTCTTTTGGTACTCCGCAGCTACTGGTGCGTCGCCGTACGTGCCGCCCATTACGCCGATGTCGACGACACGTGTGCGCGAATTTCTGCTCTCTGCGGTATGTCCTCTCATGACAACTACAGTTGCTATCACCCTCACCGCCTGCGCCCTCCGAGTCTGAGTGCTTCAAGTAGACCACATACTTTTTGGAATTTTCCAGATCATGCAACTCTTCCTTTTCCACATATCGCAGCGGCCGTACCATATCTGTGCTGGCCTCCTGAAAGGGATTAGACCGCCGTGCTGCCAATCGCAGCTTATTGGCTGGCAAGCCACCATGCGACTGCAGAAATTTGGCTGTTGACCGCTGGCCCTTTTGCAAAGCACAATCAAGTGGCGTGAAAACGACACCTTTACTATTTCGGTATATGGCATTGATGTCGCCACCATAATCGAGCAGTGTTTTGCACAAATCAGTGTAATCGTTGAGCGCGGCAATGTGCAAGAGACTGCGCCCATCGTTACTTGTTGTGTTCACCTGCTTGGGACGCTGTTCCAACAGCCACTCGACCAGTTCGCGCCTGCCTGATGTGCAAGCCTCGTGCACTGGCAAGTCGCCCTTAGCATTACGCAGCCACAGATTAGCGCCGCGCTCCTTCAGCAGTTTAACCGTTTCAAACTGGCCCTTCGAACAGCCACAGTGCGCTGGTGTGCGCCCTTTGCGATCTTGTCGATTCGGATCGGCGTCCAAATCCAGCAGTCGTGCAGTGGCATCCGCATGTCCCAGCGTTACTGCGTAATGTAGCGCCGTGCAACCGTTCGAATCTATCAAATCTGTTGGTGCGCCACAAAGACTAATTAGCGTATCGATACACTCAGTGTGCCCACGTGAAGCGGCGCAGTGTAGCGCCGTCAATCCGTCTCTGTAAATGACAATTAAAAAGCAAAGTTGTTGGTAACATTTTTTTGTTCTTTTAATTTCAAACTGACAACCTACTTATCAGCGCTTTCCACACGTGCACCAGCCTTAACCAGCGCAATAACCGCCTTTGCTGAGCCCGCCGAAGCCGCCCACAAAAGCGACTGTCGCCCATCCTTGTCCTGGACGTCAACACTGGAATGCGGGTGTGATAGCAAAATACCCAGTATCTCCAGCGCCAACTTTGTGGCATTAGCCTGCCCCAGTTTGTTGTCAACATTGGCGCCACACATCTGTGCCGCGTAATGAAGTGGTGTACCACCGTTCAAGTCAGGAATTGCGATATTCGCACCGGCCGACAGCACCGAACGCAAAGCCTCCACTTCACCGCAAACTGCAAAGATGCAATGGAATGCATGCAATATATTTATTTAGTGAGCAGATGTGTGTAGGTGTGTTTGCATGGTGTAGATAGTGTGAAAATTTGCACAAACTTACATAGTTATATGTATATGTAGATACTATCAAAGTGTGTTGTGTGAAATGTCATGGCTTTGGTTTATTGACGTGTACATTAGCGATTGTATTTACTTACCCGTAGCCCAGTGCACCACAGAATGGCCCTCGTTATCGACCGCATTCACATCGGCTTTATTCGCTAGCAGCAAATTGACCATCGCCAAGTTGCCCTGAATAACAGCCAAGTGAAGCGGCGTAAAGCCATCCTCGTCGGCAGACTCCAGCAACTCTGGAGCTGCGACGGCGATGCTGGCAGCCGCCACGAGTTCGCGCGTCTGTGCGTTCTGTGCAGCACAATAGTGTAATGCGTTTTTGTTCCGGCTGTCACGTTGACGGATGCGTTCGGGCTGTATGTATGTATGTATAGCGTGCGTACGCATATAAATTCATCATCAATAAGCGCACACGCACACGAACGCGAAGAATTGTGAAGTTTCCACATTTGTTAATATGCGATGACATGGAGGATGAAAAGCAAAAGAGAGAGAAGAAACAGATGGAGTTAGTTATTTACATTTGCATCTAACTAGTTAGTATGAGTAAAGGTCACTTATTTATGCTTGGAAGCTTTCATTTAAACTTTAAGACTTTCAGCGTAAACTATTTTCGGTCTCACATCAGAGTGCTTTTACGGCATGCACAAACCAACAAGTATCTTTGCTTTCCTATCTTCAAATTAACATGAGACATTTTGATTAACATAACAATACATTTTTCATGGTGGCGTCTTAAAATTGTCAGCATTTTTATATAAAAGTATTCTTACAATAATTATGAAGGATACACATTTTTTAAAATGTCAAAGACTTTTATTTTGAGACTTCAGGCTCAGTTAGTCAGGACTTAGCTTAACTTAACTTAATTTTATTTAATATTTGGCCAATAAAGAACTGTACGATAAATTCTGCCCTGGATGTAATTTGGCACAAGGCTCTATTTATCGGGTGTATTTGCCACTACCTTGTCCTCAGACCAAGTGGCTGCTTCTTGCATATTTTGTACTTTTGTGCTAAACTTAAAAACATTCGATCAAAATTTAATTTTCCTTGACATTTTTACAAGCAATATGCGTTTCAAAAATAATCACACTAGTGCTTTATTTTCTACTTTGTGTCAACGAAGATATACAAAGAACAATATGCAACAATTGTCAAGAATTTATTTGACGTCGCCAATTCTTAAGTAAAGTTTAGATAAGTTAAGTTAGGTCTTGACTATACGAGCCTTTATAAAAAAGCTCTCATAATAATTATGAATAAAAACATAATTGAAGACGGTTTCGCCGACTAGAATAAACTCGGGACTTTTTTGGCATAATTTCGGGACGCGTTCAAGACGAGTTCGGGACTAAGTCTTTCTTTTATTAGTGAAAGGATACAATTTAATTTTCAATTAGAGAAAATTTGAACCATAAACATAACGCCGATTGGAGATAGAAAAGAATTTCAATATGTATAAAAAATTTATGAACAGGATAACGCAAAGAAAATAAAAGTATATATACATATATAACATAGTTATTGTAATCAGTGCCTTACAAGTATATTCTTAAAAGTTGAGGAAGAGTTACCAAGTGGTTTTTAGGAAGAAATAAAATGCATATAATTCAATGCTATGGCCAAGAATTTAGCTTTATTATAAAGATAAGTGTTTGCCATTATGTTTTAAAAATAATTTCGGGCAAGTGACCGCCGCGGCTTGCTCGAATAAATTCCAGCCGAGAGGCCCAATTTTAAACCGTTTTTTGCAATAATTGTCGTATGTCAAAAATAACGTGCTGATTATTATCTTCCACGGCGTCTTGAAATGGCAAACCAAACTGATTTATAATCACATAACAGCTGTCAAAAAAACCAACGCCAAAGGAAGTACTGCCTCATTGCCTCAAACCACACGTCTAAAAAATATACTCTTTAGCATTGAATTGACATAACACCCTCCTTAAAGAACTGTTCATGCCATAAACAGATTTTGCTAAGTCGACATAAAAAAATGCATTACATTGAAAAATAGATGGGGGGGAACATTAAAACCAGGTTTTAAAAAAAGGTATATACCATAAATACAGCCTGAGATGAAGTCATATACAAAACAAGAAAGATAGAATACAAGATTGCGCCTTCCCTAAGAAAAATGATGTGAAGCAAAATGCGTGCAACGTCACGAACGTGGTTTAACTGAGAACAGAAAGAAATTGCAAACAAAAATGTGAGGTTAGGTTCGGCTAGGATTTCCAAATTTTAAAGTTTTTACCAATTTCGGCACTTTATGCCACATATTTATATTCAAATAACTTCATTTATGCTCTATGTTAGATTGGATGCCTTGAAAAAAACTGCAGTGCAGCATTAGGAGACACAAGAAGCTTAACTTGCTACCAAGTACGTAGCTACACATCATTTTTAGCGAGTTTTATAGCCCCGTATCATTGATAGACTCTGTGATTTAACATTTAACACTGCGCACTTCAAGTTTAATTACTTTATTTTAAATAAAATCACTGTAAGCATTGAATTTAAGCACAAACAATTATATGCTTTCAAAACATACAAACAAAACTAACCGCGTTCTGTGACGTATCATACACAGCTGATTCTGTCAAATTTGATGAGAGCGAATAGCGGTTTGCGCAAGGCGCAACCTCTGTATTTTCTAAATCCTTCAAACAAAACACATCGATAATAAAAGAGTACGTCTCGCATCTCGTTGATTAATGTAAATAATCTGTATGTATGTAAGTAAATACAGCATATTCCAGCCTAGAGTGAACAAATGAAGTATACACAAGTTTGATATATACTTTCAGGATCGGCAAACGCAGAGCAATTACGACAAATAACTGCCAACAAAAATTTAATTGATGTGAGTAGTAAAGCTAACTTTGGTATCAAGTCCTTACTTTAACTTCAGCGGCACGTTTGAAATAAAAAAGAAAGTAGGATTGACATTTGCTAATACTAAGGAATAGACGAGCGCAGCCTGGAGAGTTCGTGAATTTTGCGGACATCTAACTTCATAATAAATATTAAGGTTATCAGCATACATTTAAAAATAAAACTGAGAGAAACAAGAGAAAATATAATTTATAAAGAGCACTAAAAATAGAGGACCTAAGGTACTATCCTGGAGAACACCTCAGAGAGCAACGAACGCACGAGATGAGACATTTTCAATTACGAACACACAGTGCTTATTATTTAAATATGATTTAATCCACTTTACAAGAACTCAAAGTCGAAACCTAATCTGGCCAGTTAAGCTATCAAGATAGGATAAAATATCCTGTCAAATGGGTTAGAAACATCCGTATAAGTATGTAAATGGCATCAATTCGGTATTCCTTTTGAAAGGTTGCAAAACAGTGAATCTCCTCGGGATAATAAGATCCTGACTGGGACATAACAAGTGCTTGGTAGCACAGTCTTGTTTCAAATTTGTTTAAAATTTAAGTGTTGGATTGTGAACTATTAGTTTAATTTAAAATAAGCAAGCGAATTTATACTAATTAATTTTTTTATTATTACTTTTAAATTAATTTAAAAATTTTAATTGTACAAAATTGTAGCTAGCAAACAAATTAAAACGTTATCACTAAACTAATGTTAATAAATAATGAAATTTTGAATAAAAAATCAGAAAATATGTGTGTATGAATGCAGATTTGCTACATCGACTTAATACACTTATGAAAATACACAAAGGGAGGCAGATATTTAAGCTCAGATAGCTATGAACGATTCCGGACATAATTAATTTATTTTTTTTTAATATTCATTCATTTGTATGTGGGTAATAGCAGAAAGTTTAGATAGGTTAAAATTTAAATCAATAGTGTTTTTTCCAATTTATTCAACAATTAAACATAGCAAATTTGTTAAAATTCTACGAAATTCAAATCTCTGATTAAATATTTCTACATGCTTTATGTTAAGATTAATTGTTTGTGTTATTGCAAAAAGGGGAAAAAATACAAAAATTTTAACTAAATAATTGCTGTATATAGATTTTATGAAATTTCTACAAAAACTGTATTGCTTCCATTGTAAGCAAATGTTATTGGTAAAATTACACGCAAAAATACGTAAGTATTTATTTATAGCCCAAAAATTTGTTGGTTTAATGAGTGACCCAGAATAGAAAACACTTCATTGTTATCAAATATCTGATTTGGTTAGGCTTTAACTATATGCAGATGGAAAAGGTGAAAATGGAAAAACGTTATTTTTATTTACTCATGCTATTTTTACTATGATTTACCTACATATGTAGTTAACTAAGGCATGCTTTAAATAATTTAATAAATTTTCAAATTAAAAGTTTTCACTTTCTAATAACAATTGTCAAATTACAATTGCCTCAATATCAATATCAATTCCGAGAGTTATGCTTTCATTTTCGATGACTGTATGTGTTAATTTGCAACTGGAAAAGATAAACTAGTTCTGGTAAAGTGACAGTGAAAATAATTTGATGTCTGATACGAGTAGCATTTGCTTGCATAATTAATTTTAATGGAATTGAGGTCGAAACCGACTTAATCGAATAAAGGCGATTAAGGCGTGTCGCCCGAACGGCAAAGTTTAGATTGCTCTATGAACACTCAAAAAATAAAGCTTAATTTTCTGGCATCTTTTATTTCAAGTTAATCGAAGAAATAAAAAATCAATTTTGATTCCGATCGGTGAAGAATAAATTTTGGAGTCTCCGTGCAACGTGCCCGAAACGTCTCTGACTAGCGTCAAATTTTATAATTGACTTCATCGATTTTTGGTGTAACATAAAATAATGAATTTTAGTTTTTTTTGTGTCTTCTCAGAGTAATTTCAACTTTTTCCTATGCGGAACACGCCTTAAATGTCATCAATCAGGACAAATCATTTTAGTATTAGGAAATCGGTTTTATACTTTTTTTCCAAAATTTAAATACCACCTTAATATTATTACTTGCATAAACCTACCGGACATCATTTTCCTATTATTTTAAAATTTTTTTAACAATAATTTGAAGAACTAACATAGAGTTCTAAGCACACGAAGGGCATGAAGCCTGCTGACGCTCACAAAACCATCCTCTAAATTTCCATTGAACAACTATTTCAAAAACCCTAGACAACATAAGCACCTTTCCACTGAGAAACATTTTAGCTATCAATACTCGCATTTTTTGAAATTTCTCTCTGTTTTCTTTATAATAATATTTTAAAAATATGTTTAAAACCCAATTGAAAAAATATTGCAATTAGAGAATTCTTAACGCATAAATTTTAAAAATTATACATTTGAGAATTTAGCAACCAGCTGGTGCTTAAATGAAATTCAATACATTTACTCATTAAAATAGTACATAACTATAATGAATGGTTAGTTGTGCAAAGATAAAAAAAAATGTCGAAAATACCAATGCAAACACATATAATCAAGAACAAGAAATTCGTGCTGGCATACTTACTTACCTGCAACGCAGATATAAGTAAATGATTTTTAATTAAATAATTATAAAATATTTTCGCTTCATACTCGTGTTTGAAATGTTGTGCGAGTGTGTAATTAATAGGCTTATCAGCAGGGCCGCACGTTGGTCATGTTGCACAAGCCACACATCGCGCGCTTTTATCAACTATGAAGCGGTAATTAATTCAGCTTTAGCCAAACAAACAAACATTTAAAAAAAAAATTAAAATAATAAAAAGTCTACAACAACAAAAGCTGTAAGAATGATTACACAACTATTAATAATTATGAACAAAAGTGTTTGCAATTGTGCAAACGCTTCGAAAGGGTGCATCGATGAGATTTTCATAAACGTAAAAGAGATACGAAAAGTTTGGAAGTTCTAAATAAATTACACAAATACTCGTATTAAGGAAGATTTTTGAATTACAAAGCTTTGAAAACAACCAAACCAAATATCTAAATGGCAATTCTTAAAATAAAAGTTATGGTTGCTGTTTTAGTCACACTTCATAGAAATTTATTAGACTTTCGAAAGCCATGAATACGTTTTTTTTTCTTGAACTCTTTTAAATACGTTTATACATAAATAAATTATTGGTCATTTTATTATATTGATAAAAGTGACATCTATTGTCCAAGTCAAAAATTTACCAAACCGAAAAGAATACGCAAATTATCACTCCACAAGCACACAACGATCGCGTCACCGCGAAAAGACGACATCTGCTGTTTAGAGTACGCTTAAAGGCATACGGATTATTTTAAATAAAATAACTAAAACTTTTATAAAAAAATTAAGAAGCTAAAAGCTAATAAAACTAATTCAAGAATGCTTGAAATTAAAAAAAAAAACATTTTTTTAATTTACAAAATACGCACTCAAATTAAGAGTCAAATTCATGACCCCATATGCGGCATGTGATACAAAATTCTAGTCCAGAACTAGTGCGACATCAACAATTTTAAACTACTTTGTTTCTCTTCCTGCGAATAACGACATCTATCGTCAAAGTGTGAAACACCCAACCGACATGAAAACGCAAACTATGTATCACTCCACACGCGCTTGACGAATTTGAACTCGCGTGAAGGATATGGAAGCGTAAATGTATTTATGTTATTCAATTCAATTAGAAAACTAAAATTTGTTTAAAAAATATTAAAAATAGAAGTGAGATATAAATTTGAGTTGTTCACGTCTACAAGAGCATCGGGTTATCTAGTAGTTATTTAGTTATAACTTAGTTAGTTAGTTGGGCTCAAAGGTAAGCATTATATGTAGCTTCGAACTTAAAGTTTTGTTTGGAAGTACTGAGCTCGTTGAATGGAAAATTTTTTAGTTTGTTTTAACAATTGCTTTTTTCTATACACCCTTTATATAAATTCCAATATTGTTTAAATTTATATGAGTTTATGTACCTTTATTGGTATTAATATAAGCGTTCATATGAATAATTGAAGACTCACACTAAATATACACAATTTACATACATATCTACATGCAAGGCTTAATGTGTACATACATAAATACATTCAGAATCCCACACATACAAACACTTACGTACATACTTACGTCTAAATATGTAACATATATTGAAGCTTTGCACAGAACCAAATTATGTTTCCAATTAAACAATGATTCTCCACTTTAGTTTAAATTTATTTTTAACACAATTTCATTTTAAATATTTTTTATGACTACGTTCTTCTGTTCTTTTTTCTGTTTACTTTTGCTTTTGTTTAATAGAAATATACTCAGACTAATTTTGTTAGTTATTGTGATAATCGTGCTTGGGCTATTTTATTTGGTATATTTTTTTTTTCACAAGAATTAAAGTAAAACAAAAGCTTTTGTTGATAATAATAATAGTTTATTAGTTTAGTTCATTATTTGTTAGCGTAATTTATAATTTGACTTGAACAAAAGCTGTATGCGTGAAAACGTGAAAAGTTACTAACGAAACGATGCGGCTAATAGACCATTCATGGCTGGTAAACAATTGGCCCTTCGGCGCTGAGGGGTTGACTCAGGTATGGGTGGGAGGTATATGCGATAGTGCAAACAAACTTTCCGGTGCCCACATGGCCGTGACCATGGCGACAACAGTGTGGTGGATAGGTGTTCGATGACGCGCGCAAAATGGTGAATTGCATGCCGGCAGAGTGGGTTGTGATGTAGGTGTGTGCGTGTTTGCGGCCAGGGATGTCATCGAATATGGGGTGTGTATTGTATTTTTCCATTCATTTGCTGTTTGCCTTTTTCCAAGTAAAAAAAAACTGAAGTGCTGGAAATCCATGATTTTCTATTCTAAGAATGTATTGGGTATTAACACTGGGTTTTACCGGCGGCTCCGTCTGCACAGCATTCAGTAAAAATAAATGCTTACTTAGAACTTTTCTTACTTTTTTTGTTATAACAAAATAAAAAATGCCGCCATAGAATTTTTCGAAACCTATGGTTTTGTGAACGATTTTAGACATAGTAGATTCGATATCGAACTATTTTTTTTTTTCAAGTACGTCAGATAATTAATATTCACTCAACTTTTAATATTTCAATTTTATTTTTAAACTGTTACCAAATCTATTCACGAATATTTTCGAAACTAACCTAATAAAAGATATTGTCGAAAAACAACTGAAACTTACAATCAGCGAAAGTAGAAAGGAAAGCTATTTCGCTAAAAATGGCACAACGCCGAAACCGGTTTGTCTCCAAACCAAACTTGTCAAGGGATGACGGAAAATCGTTCAAACAAATATCAACTGTATGGAAAAAGTTCGTTTTGAAATCTTCCAAAACTCTGAATCTGTGAAAACTGGCACAAGAACAAACCTTTAAAGTCTTCTGAGCGTTCATTGTATAATTTCTTTTTAATTAACTTTTGAAATAAATGAGATTGCCATTTTGAAAACATTTTCGAAATAAAATTTTCGTAATCCTTTAAAAAAATAATTTGGATTCAACTCATTTTGTATTGATTTATTCAATTTAACGATATGTGTATAGGCTTGATTGACATCATCTTATAACTCTATTATGTATGTGACTAGCAGGAGACGCAAGGCAACTGGCCATCGCCTACTGAAAGTATGTAAATGTTTCCCTTTTAAAAAGATCTTTATAGTTTTTCATTATTTCTTAAAAATGTACTTGTAAAAAAATTTAAATTAGGCTTATTGTCTGAGCTTTTTTGCATACTGAGATCAATCGCCTTACATTATACAAAGAACGCTTTAAGTAGCCGTGGCTAGTAGACCGGCAACTAAACACTAGTCTCTTTGTCTAATATTGGCATTGATTTTAAAGCAATTCCGCAATTTCATTTGTTACGAGTATGTATTGAACATTTCGCTCCAATAAGCAAAGATATTTTTCTTGCTGTTCAAAAGAATCAAGTAGGTTTATTCCTATGCGAGCTCATGAATGGAAATGAATGTGAGCGAACAGCCAAATTTATTGATTCGATGCCGATATCGAGAACTTACATCCTTGCACGTTCGCCAGGTATAAAATTTGGAGGAACATTTTTTGTTTGGCACAGAAATTGATGTGTGTGTCAAAATAAAACTAAACACATGCAATATGTTCAATGCTCTTGTATTCTTCTTATTCGGCTATGCCAATTAAATTTTATAAAGAAGTATTCTAGTAAAAGTGCGTTTCGCAGCTAAATTAATACTTAAAACTACATACATTTAATAAACTTTCCTTAGTTTTTAAACTTTTTAATCAGAACTTTAAACAAATTTTCGAATACGATTGTTTCCGTTGCACGACGTTAAAGCTGGGTTTAAACTCCCTTCCGCAATGAATATTGGATCTGCTAACAAGTTACAGCGTCAGTCCATAAAACTAAAATAATTCAAAAGTGGGGCAGAGCACATTACTTTTACTTCATTTCATGAGAACAATGGCCGACATATTCACCGGACCTCAATCCTCTGGATTACAATTTATGGTCCATTTTCGATTTTAGGGCTTGAGCAACATAAACATTTGGAAAGTTTAAAGCTAGCACTACGACGAAAGCGGGGCAAATAACCTTTTAAAGAAGTGCGGTCCATTGCTCGAAACAAAATTTTGTAAAGCTTTTGAAGCTGTGCATTTGAGTGAACGAAACCAACTAAATATGTAACTAAAAATTTATTGTACTTTAATATTTTCATGTTGCTTTTTTATATAATTAAATAATAATGTTTTTGCAGCCCCTTTATTAAATATGAACATAAAACCTTTTACATATTAATATTTAAGTTTTAGAGCAGAAAAAATTTTCTTTTTGTTTCATTGATACATTTACACAAAATATTATAGAGGGCGCCAAAGACGAGTCCTCGAAAAAAGTTTTTCCAAATGAGGACAGCTAACCTCAGGATTGGGAAACGAAACGAAAAAATCGGCATTTGAAAAAGGTAGGTTTCCTACGTAACAATAAAACGGCGGAAATTAAAAAAAATCACCTTTGTTTCTGTTTTTCATGGTTAAAAAATATTTACATTTTAATTTTTGGTTAAATTGTGGTAAAGTCACACACAGAATATAATAACAAATAAAACGCGATTTATTAAAATCGGTCTAGCCAAACCGGATGTTCGCTGTCCGCAAGTTCTAAAAATGTCATTTCAAGAAAAACGCGTTTAAAGTTTACACCTTCTCTCCGGCAGCTGCGCCAGCACCTTGAGAAAGCCGAAAACGCGCATGCGCTTAAGACAATTTTAAATTTCGAATTTCACGAAAATAATTTAGGAACTTAGTTGTCGGTCTACTAGCTACGGCTACAATAACCGTTCCACGTATTATGTATGGCGATTGATCACAATATACAGAAATCCGCAGACAAGATCCCTGATTTTACTTTTTTGACAAGTACATTTTTAAGAAATAGTGAATAAAATATAAATATCGTTTTTAAAGGAAAACATTTAAATACTAACAGTAGCCGAAAGCGGGTTGCCTTGCGTAATGGAACTTTTAGTATAGTTGCCTTGCGGCTACTACTCTCCTGCTAGTCTCGATACATAATAGGGGTATTAATTATTCTTGAAGCTATAAGGAATTGAAAAATGGAAAAAAAAAGATTTGATTTTTTGAAAATTCTAAAGTGTACTAGTACCTTAAATAAGCTTTAAATAAATAGCACGACTACTTATAAGGGCAAACTCCTTTGACAAACAAACTTTTTAAATGAATCTTTAGCATTTTTTTTTTGCTGAGTTTATTGCATTATTGTTCCATATTATAAATAATTTTGCACAGGCAATAAATGGAAGTCATAAATTTTCGAAAGTCAGCGGTACCAATTAAATACTTTGAAATTGCAGATACACTTTGTTATTTTCACATAAATTTTTTTTTTTGTCGTTAAAACTACATACTAATTTGGTTTAAATTACTCTTTCGTCATTTAAGTGATATTGATTGTCCAGTCTTTCTAGTATTTTGGCTTCTTCATTCATTGTATAGAAAGATTTATAGCTTAAATAAATTGTTTCCTCAATTTTTCTTTAATTTATTTTCATTTCTACCCTAGCGCACTAAAATCATTGAAATATACATATAAAAACAAATATTAAATTTTAATTTTCTCTACTGTGTATGAGAATGGCATCAGAACATTGAACTCAGCGCACAAACGCCTGCTGCTGACAGTTTTTCTTTTTTAGCTTCTACATTCAATTTCTTGCTACTCGTTAGTCAATAAAGCCATCGCCAACAGGGCACTTTCAATCACGCCCCACTGTCTGAGACTCATCAAAACACTCACACCTAATTTGATATCTCGCCTTAAGACGACGCCAACGTATAGCACCTCCATCATATTTGCTATCCAGCGGCGTTGCATTAATTCAGCGCTTCCGTGGCGTTTCAATTACATGCCACCAACTCTCAGCGTACACAATTGGCTTTGGCGCCTAAAATTAGGTAACAAACACCAGTAAGCAAGCTTCGGGCAAACTCAGATGCAGCAGTAAACATGTAAACAAGCTAACACACGTCGCGTCTGTCTATTACTTAAGCGTCAAAAGAACGATCAAGAATGTACATATGTATGTATGTGTGTGTTTTTAAGAAGATTTGTATGTATGCGTGTGTGCTTGTGCAACATATGGTAGAGCGAAGAAAATGTACAAGCAACAGCGCGCGTTAATCCAACAACAATTTGTAAAGGAACCTATTTAAATAGTATGAGCGCGTGGCGGTGGGCGATGTTGCTTGACTTCAAAAAATGTGTGAACACTCGAGCGACAACAATGGCTTTGCTTGCTTGTACGCTTGCTTGCTAATATGTACCGGCAACAAGCAACAACAATGGGATGACTGGCAGACCCAAGACAACAGCAGCAGCAACAATAATAGTAAAGCTGAGAACAGCAGCTACACAAGCACTGCCACCTGACCAACAACAGCAAAAATGGCACAACCAGCGTAAGGGAAAAATTTTCAAACAATTTTTCACGGTTTTATGATTTCCAATACACTTGTATGCTTTCAACTTCCGCCTGCCAACTGACTTCATCCGTTCCAAACTCGATGCCTCATACATGCAAGTGGTTAGCTGTCGCATGGCACAAACGCACAATACACACACACACACACACACACAGAGCAACTGAGCGAGTTCCTTAGCTTTATTGCCTGGAAATGTGATTCATGCTCATTGAAGGCACAATGTAATGTTTGTTTTTTTATGCATCTACCCAGCAGGAAATTTTCTTTAGAGAAAAGTACACTTCGTGAACTGAGTTTGACTGCTGTGTAAATTTTTGAATGCCAGAAAATTGATCCTCAAGTCAAAAAAGTATGAAAATGAAAGGTCAAAAATGTCGCCTGCGGGTTTTATAAATTTTTAATTCGCACTAATTGCACTGTGTCACTTGATTACACGTATAATTTATTGATGAATTGATTTAAATGCCGAAAAAGTAAGTTTTAATCAAACTCATATAGAAGAACATTCAAAAAAAAACGGTCAGACATTTAATATTGCTTCTTTTTTTTTTTGGCGAAAAATCAGTACATACATACATGAGTTCGAAATAGCCCTTATAGTAAGATTGACATATTTTGCCAATTCTATTATATAACTTAGCAGTTTGATATCTCGACGTCTAAGAAATGCTTTCCTTTTAGGATTTGGCAAAACAACTAATTAGGCTAGCTTCAGATGGATGGACCGCCAGCACACTTAAGCCACTATTTTGGGCCCATTGTGATAGCACAGAGATCTCAAACCTTTACTGCTCCTCGAACCAGTTCGTGGAATCGACAAATTTTAACAGCTGCCGTATGTTATACTCAGCAGCAGCGCTTAGATATTTTAAAAATCCGGAGCCCAAGAATTTTCGTCGTCTCCTGCACAGCGCATGGCATTCACATAATAGGCGCCGAATCGTTTCAGGCTCCTCCTCGTCAAAGCTGCTTCTGCAGAAATCATTTTAGGGCACTCCAAGTCGTTCTGCGTGCCTCCATATAAACAGGTGGCCTGTGATGATTCCCATAGCCACAGATAATTTTGACCATCTTAAGGACAACCAGTTGGTTGCTCATAAATTATAATTTAACCACATATAAACAGATTTAGGCACTTAATTTTTGCTCTAATTAATTAAAACTAAATTTCCTGTAAATGTGGTTCATTCTCTACGAAAAAACTTAAACACTAATTTTTTTAATTATTTTCAAAATGTACCTACAATGATTTAAAAAAACTTCATCCTAATTTCGATGTTTTTAAAAAAAAAATTTTGAATTTTTTTAGTAAGCAAAGTGCAAGTTTCAACTGTATAAAAGTTGTCATTGATTTTTTTTAAATTTTTTACTGCCAGTTTCCTGCATATATCGCAAAACCGCTATTATTTTTCTATACGGAAGGAATTGCGGAAGAGCGTCAGTAATAAAAATGGCAAAAAATCAGGAGTATTTAATTCGTATCCACTAGAAACTTGCTATTTGTTGAACTGAAATTGAACGGACTATGTATCTGAATACCCGAAAAAACCTAAAAAAATTTTTTTTTAAGTTCGATCTTTCGATGATACGATTTTGTTTAAAGTGATGTTTTTTTTTTCAGATCATCACTGAGCTTAAGGCCCTACAACTCAAAAACTTAACATCCTACAATAAAAATTTGTATATATTCCAAAACATTTTATTTCGTTTAAGAACATTTTAGTGACGAGCATGGAAAATGATTCCACCAGAATATTGCCAATGCGGAAAAGCGTTTTGATGGACGCTTCAATATTGAAATGCTCGGAGAGTACTGCTGGACTTTACTGGACGAATCAACATGTTTTTTTTTTGCAGAGAAGGACTTCATAAGCATTTTTAATTTTGTTTCGAAATTAAAATTGTTTTGAAATAAATATGTACATACATAACATTATATTTTTGTTCCAATATTACCCTACTTTTGTATATCTCTGGGTTACGCCCTTTGTAAATATGAATGTACATATTTTGAGTCACTGTAGTAGCAGTGAAAAAGTTAAAAAAAAATCAAAAAATCGCTGGAAAAAAAATCGCACTAACTTTGGCAAACTAATATGATTTTAACAATCTACAAACGTTGCCAAATCGAAAAATTAATGTCACTTCAAAAGTGTAGAAATCGTATTCTCAACTTATTTTATTTAATTTGCCATTTCGCACATTTACTAGTTGTTACTTTGTTTGTATTTTTGGTATATCGTTATTGCCAATTATTCCTTTTTTATTGCAACTTTTTTTTTTTTGCAATAACTCAAATATTGCAAATTAAAAAAAAAGTAACCTCACAACGCCTCTAGTTCAATATACAAGCCAGGATAACTTTTCAAAAGCCAATATATTTATTTATGTTGGCTAAGTATTTCATACCAAATACGCTAATAGCCTTAGTTGCTGGTCAAATAAATCACGCCTAATGAAAAAGCTTCACAAAAACATATAAATACAACTTTGCTATTTTATTTACTTGTTTGTACTGCTTTTAAAACAGCTACAGCTGAGCTAGTCGCATTATTAAACTTAGTTTACTTATTTTTGGAAAAAACTAAGTGCATACCAACATATTTATGCTTAGCATATAATTTCCATTTGCGTGTCAATATTTTATTTTATTTATTTTTTGTTACTTTTCGACACGCATACACTATACATTTCTTTGCCCGACAAACATTTGTACACACATATTTATTAGGCGAAACTTTATTCAATAAAGTACAAAAATCGGTATCAATCAATTACTTCAAATGCGCCTAACTTTCTTTACAGTTATCAAGGTTAAGGCTCTGCTAAATTTTTCGCTGAAAATCAAAAGTGTGAAAGCTCTAGAGATCAAGCTAAGTTATGTTTGTATGTGCATGCTGGTACACAAAAGTTGCATATTAAACTCAGATATATTTTAATAAAGACTTTGTGCATTATTACTGAGTGAAAAGTGTGAGGTTTTAAGCCAATTATTTGAATGTATTTCATTTTTGGATTTCATATATTTGCATGCGAAGTTAGGTTTTGCATTCTTTAGAAACAGTTAAAACAGTTTATACAGAAGCGCCACACTTTTCACTATGCCCATAAATACTCACAAAGTTAAAAATACAAGTTATAAAATTTATTTTATATATTTTATGAAGAAAATGTGTTAGTATTACCGCAGAGAATTTACGTGAAATCGAAACTTTTCAAGTGAGATATTTAGCCTAAAGAAAAAAAAATAAATTCACACATATTTTCCGTTCCAAGAACTAAGTTAGACGTAGAGATAAGAACGCCAACGAAAGAGCGTTGCGGTAAGAAAGTAGCAATGAACGAAAGGGAGAGAGCGAATGACGTGCCACAATCATGCAAATGCGATTTCAATCTAATTTTTAGGTTCCTTTTTAATGTTCTTTCTATTTTGCGATTTTATTTTTCGTTACTTTATTTTTTTGTGTTTTTGTTTGCCGCCTCTTTCTATACGAGTACTCTCTTTGACTCAAGCTATTATGATTTATTGTAATTCTGTTGCCATAGCGCAACAAGAAATAAGTTAAGCAAAGCATTAGAAGATATAAGCAAAGCACTCAAAGTATTTGTTTTCAAGCTTTTTGCTTGCTTATGAATAATTCAAATAAGTTGTAATCGTTACTTTCAAAGTAAAACAAACACTACCTCCACTTTTCAGCCGCAACACTCACAAAAGTGTATAAATATATGTGCGTATATGTATGTTTGTACAAAAAAGTGAGCAGAATAATAGAACAAGCATTTACTAAAACTATGCATCAAGCAAATTTAATTAACAAACACTTCAAGAATTTAAAATTATTTCTTTTCATGGCTTGATTGTTTTATAATTAATTTAATAAAAGCGTGTGAGTCTTAGTGACTCAAAATATTGTTATTTTTTTTTTTTATGTTAATACAAAGAAGCATAAGTGTGTGCATTTTGCTGTTTCTTTTGGAATAGCAAACGAGTTTTTAGATAACATAATTATCTTAACTTTAGAAGAAGAAAATTGTTCTATACATAATCACATTGTTTTGAAATGACGGGCAGCTGCTGACCTGGAGCGACAATAATAATAATGCTAATCAGCCTTTTCTTAACTAGATACAGAAACGGACGGTAACGGCCAATTGCTTCCTGTTGTCAAATGAATTGTCATCTCGATATCAAAGTCATCGAGACTTTTCGCCTCTTTACACTTTAAAATCCAACGAAAAAGCGCTGATATCAAAACCAAGACTGTTTTTTATTGAAAAAAGTATACCAGTATTTTTTTTATTTTTTTTTTATATCAAGAACTTTTTAGAGGTCGCTCAAAGTAATCAAAGTTTTTCGTGTAATTTATATTTAAAAGAAGCAGTTTTTCGTGGAAGCAAACCGTTTCCTTAACAAACTTTTTAATGCAAGCAAATATTCCTTCTTGTAAGTATTTAAAAATTTACAATATTTGTGCCAGCACTTGAACTTACGACTTTATGAGTGTTAAGCCAATGCTCTACAAAATTTGTGTACCTCATAGCTATTTATATGTACAATTGTAAGTAAACATTGTGCATTTGAAATTAAGAACTTTTACAAATTATTAATAGATATTTCAATATTATTTAGAAAACATTGTCCTCCATCCATTTCTTCCCTCTCCAGCAATAAATCATTCATTGAAATAGCACACATTTTCTATTTTTGGCCAACTAAAGTTTTCACATTTTAGTCTAAGTTCTTTTCAAAGAAGTTAAAATTATATTCAATTTTCATACACACTTACATACATATCTGAGCGCAATGAATGTGTAGTGAAGTGTCACGAAAATGATATCGCAATTCATTTTAACCCATAAACTCTTATTTAAAAGACTTTGTTTGGCTCTTACTTCAATTAACATCTCAGAAAATAAAATTGTAAAGTCGTTAGGCGCCTTCTGTTTTCGTCAAAAAATTAAATTATTAATTGGTTGCTATGTACATACATATATTACAAGGCCTACGTTAAAAAAATCGAGTTGGTAAGGGAAAAAACAGGTGGTGTTTCTGGACTAGCTTGGAATCAGCTCGAGACTAGTTATGTACGATTCCGAGAATGGTACAGAACAAGTTTGGGACTAGTTTGCTACCAAATTTCGCCCATTAAATACAGTGGTATGTGTTGGATGGCAAACACACAAGCAAAAAAAACATTCAAAATGCAAGCAAAAAAAAAATTCAATTAGAAAATCAAAAATACTAATTTAAGCGGCTTTATCAAAAAATTTGAACACGCTTCAATCACATGGATTAAAGCGGTTTCTGTAATAAAGACGATCATTGGCCTTAGTTATCACTTCTTTAAAAAAAAGTCCAAATAGTATATCTATGTAATTCAGATTGATACATCAAGTACAAACACAGCCTTGTTGACGTTGTATTTCAATAGGAATCTCAAAACGAATAATAAATAATTTATTTTCTAATTGATATTTAAAAATTAACCTGTATTGTTTAAAAATATCGCTAAAAAAGACTGAAAAAATATTACCACAAAAGGCTGTTTTTTTTTTTAATTATTGATAGTACACATTTTTAATTAAAATCAAAAAAGCGTTCACTGAGCTTGTTGTGATTAAAGCTTTATACTTCTTTTGATAAATTTTACTATCACGAAAAATGCAAGTCAAATCTATGTACATTTTTGTGGTGGCACTGTTTAGTATTTTTTCGGAAAGACACTTTCAAATGCAAACGGTAATCGACAGCACCCAATTTTATTTTTTTAGTATATTTTTCGATTTTGTATTTCAAATTCTTAAATAAATACACTTGAACTTAACAAAAGCCAAAGTGAGTTTAAACATTTTAGATTTGTCATTTTTTTCATTTTTTTTTCCACCAAAAGTAATAAAAATGCTAAAACATTATTTTTTCATGCGTCCATCATGCAGCGCGCCCACTGCGTCAGTACTTCCCCAATTGCGCATTCAGCAACTTTACCAACAACAACAATAAACGTAATGGCATAAAAAAGTATGAAAATATTACTTATGTATATGTTATTGCCGCCTTTAAAGTGAGTCACTCACGAAAAGCATTGGGATACAGTGGCGCAAGGCTGACTAAAAACTGAACGTGTTGAAATATTTTTTTTATTTGTATTTATTTCATTTGCATACTGTCGTAATATTAAGTAACAAAGTGGTCGGTTTTTAAGTAGCATAATATTTACGAAATTTTTAAATTGGTATATTTAAATATTTAATTATTTAGAGCAAGGGGCAACCCTGCTAAGTTTCGGTACCAAAGCTGTTTTATCTGCATTCCAAATTTTATCCGCATTGTTAGATGCATTTCCAGAAAGTTAACACTTATTGCAACTTATCTAAACAAATAATTATTTGATTAAAATAATTTGATATTAGTTAGGTGGCAACTCTACCTAAAAATATTTATTACACGGCTCTACAAAAAAATTTTCGTTCTTCGTCCTAAAGTTTATTTTATGATTTTCTGGTTAATTATGAACAAAAACGAATTGAAAATACCTTTTTTCCGTAAAAAGTTTGCTTATAGATGGCAAGGAGAACGTTTTCATCAGAACATTTTGCGCTTCGAACAACGTTATCAAGGCCAATACAATGAAAACATGATAAATACAAAAGCAAACTGTTTTCATACTATATATTTTTTTTCCGTCTAATTACGAACTAAAGAATCGAAATTTAATACTTTTGAGTCGAGGTAAAATTTCGTGTTGACCCGTGTTATTAAAACGTGAAAATATTTTTTATTTGGTGTCCATATTTTAATTTGTAACACTCCTACATACGTAACTGTTGCTTTAGGCGTTTTTTTTAATACTGCAAATCATATAAAATACAAATTGCAATATTTTATTAAATTTAAAAAAAATTAGTTTCCATAATGCAATATTTAAGACACCTTCTGGAGTATTTTTTTTTGGAATCTACAAATAATTAATAAATAAAAAATTTTTTTGGATTGGTAACCGTATTTTAAAAAAATTTGAAATGTATGGCGACAATACAACAAAGTTTACAGTCTCATTACTTGCATAGATAAGTTTAGAATGTTGAATAATGTATTTTTATTAAATTTAAGCTTATACGCTCGTCCGCAGTGCAAAATTCTTGGAGTCGTTGCCAAGAAACACTTTGCTCACAAATTATAGCACAAACACATATTGACACATTTGAACACTTTATTTATCCTCCAACTATTTAAAATTATTTTTCAATTCAAATATAGTTAATTCTTTAATAAACACCATTGAGAACAATTTTTTAAATTTTATAAAAAATGTAGATAGCACTAATCAAAAATTAATCTAAAGTTCAAGGTTCTAGTGGCTAAGAATAATGACTAAATTTTAACGATTTTTTTACTGACGCTCTTTCGCAATTCCTTCTTTATAAAAAATATCGCTGTTTTGCGTTAAATGGGGGAAACAGCCAATTCAAAAATTTTCAGTGATAATTTGTAGACACTTGCACTTCCTCAGACTTTTAAAAACTTCGAAATTTTGATGAAATTTTCTTAACTCATTGTATATTTCGTAAATATAATTTGTGAACAGAGTACAACATATACAGTAGTCCATCAATTTTTCATATTAGCCTTTTGAATTGTATCAGTATTTAATTGAGTTCTCCCCATTGTGCACCGCTTACATTTTATTCCTATTTCAATGTGCTGTTGTTGGCAATTTATTATTGTATCTGATATTAAAAGACATCTACAATAACAAACAAGCGCGAGACTAGCAACAACTACATACATATACAAAGCTCCAAAAGGTTGTCATTCCATAGCGCGACGCCGATGTTGGCACTTGACGTCTGCCGCACCGCCCGCTGTTGTTTGCGCTGCGCTATATTTTATAGTTGTTGACGCAATTTATTGTTGTTGCTTTGTTGGTGTTGGCGTTTCGTTTCCAAAAACTTTTTTTTTTTTCATATTTTTTTCCTTTCCTCCTTAATTTTTTTACATTTGTTCTTAGCACATTATATCATTTTAACTGTTGTTTGTTGTTGCTGTAATGACTATAAGTTTAGGTGTTTGCTTATGCTTTAGTGTCAGCTAGAGCTTTAGCTGCTGTTTCAGTATTTCGCTGTCTTTTTTTGTTTTGAATTTTCTACCAACAACACTCCTTTGCATTAACACATTTTCACTAACGCCCGCCGAGCGCAGTCAGGCAGGCAGGCGTTACAGGCACAGCCACATTCATCCACACTGACACACCAATGTGAACGCTGCTGGCTAACACTGTCCCATAGAACCTTCAGCAAAGTGCCACGTTAAGTCTACTTTCAGGCGCTTTACAGGCACAGCGTGTTGTTTACTTCTTTTCTTCATTTTTCAACATTTTATTTATATTTATTTCTGCTTTCTGCTGTACTACTCTCATCTACTTATATGCGTATCATTTTTTTTTTTAGTTTTCTTTTGTTTTTGCGCATTTGCTGGTGTGACTTTTTGCATCTCAACTGGCGTCAATGCTGTCAGTATTGCCTTTGTTCTTGTTGCGCTCTTTTCACCATTATGTTGTAGGCGAATTCATACGTACAAGCTACAATGTAGATGTCTAAACGTCTGCTGGTGTGCCAGAGTTGTGTGTGTGTACGTGTGGGAGTGAGTGTTGGCTTTATGTTAGTTCATCTCTTTTGAATGACAGTTTGACGTTTCACACTAATAGCCATTAAAGCCACCTCAGCAATGGCAAAAAGTAAAAAGCATTCAGCTTCAAAAGCTGGCCGGCATGCAAAGTAGCTTTCTCTAAAACGTTGCCGGAGTCGATGTGCATTTCACTTCACACATTATCCTGCCACTCCTGCTGCTAATACGGACTCCATCAATGCTAACTCCGCTGCCGTCAGTTGATAAAAGTAAAAACGCAGTGAAGTGGAGGACAGTAGCTCTTCAAAGACATCAACACTTCCTAGTGCGACCACCCACCTAATATGCAAGTAATTTTGAAGGCAGCAAACACTATTGGCGGTAGTAGCTTCAGCTACTCACTTAAACATAGTAGGTGGCGCTTTAAGCCACCGCTGCTAAAAGAATCAAACGAGGTACGTCTAAGATTATTTTTTTTGGAAAATTTCATAAAATGGAAGGGCGTCATAAGAAAGTTTGGTAGTAGTATAAATTAAAAAATTCATATGAACAAATATTTGATTTTAACAATTCAGGATTGATGAGTAAAATTTCAAATCATTCGAATTACAAGAATTGAAAATCATATAAATTTCATATAACATACTACATATATTCATAAAATCATAAAATCATAAAATCATGAAATCATAAAATCATTAAATCATAAATTCATAAAATCATAAAATCATAAATTCATAAAATTTTTAAATCAAAAACCCATAAAATCATATACTCATAAAATCATGAAATCATAAAATCATAAAATCGTAAAATCATTTAATCATTAAATAAAAGAGTCATTAAATCGTGAAATCATAAAAACATATAAAATAACATCGTAATGTCCTAAATTCAAAAAATCCTAAAATCATTTAAACCTTAAATTATTAAATCATAAAATAATAAATTCATAAAATCATTAAATCAAAAAATCATAAAATTATAAAATCATAAGATCATAACTCATAAAATCATTAAATAGTAAAATCATAAAATCATAAATCCTTAAAAACTTAAAACTATAAAATCATAAAGTCATATAATAAAAAATCATAAAAACATAAATTGAAAAAATCACAAATAATTATATAAAAATTGAGTCTAATAATCATAAAATCATGGAGCCATATAATCATAAAATCATTAAATCATAAAGTCCTAAAATCAAAATGATTAATGATACTCGAATCACTTTTCAATACATCACAATATCCCAAGAAATAAACGTTTTTTTTTTGCTACTTTACTACTTCAAAAGCAGCTTTGGCTGAACCGTGGTCGCTAGACTAGACCCGAGCAAAAACGACAAATATCTTAAGATTTTTCCATTCAAATATTTCGATTGGGCTTTGAGCTCAGCAATATGTACTTAATGCATTCATATTCCAAGCGCTTTCCAAATTGTATGTTGAATGTGACAATTCGCATTTACATTTGGTTTTTAGAGAAGAACAAAAGGAATTATTTACAAACCATTAGCATGATAACAAGTGTGTAACTGTCGAGGAACACAAGGATTTGTATGCTCAAATAAACAAGAGTCGGCATTAAAACAAATAACTGTCGAATGACCTCATCAGCCGGTCATTTATTTATATGGAGATACAGACAATGCGCCCGACAAGTTGGTGTTAAGGACAAGGAAAGCATTTTCAAGTAGCGGATGCGGCAACGGAAGCCAAAATGAATGGTCCATAAAGGAACACGACATAAACATAAACCTTGGGAGCTAAAAAAATTATAAGAAAAAGTACTAACATTCCGTATGATAAGTAATTGGTTAAAAATTATTGTTGAAAGAGATGAGCCTATTTGCGTCTGCAAATCCAGCGTCTGAACACAATATCGGTGGTCAGCGAATTATTGAGATGAATTATGAACAACAACATTGCCTTATTCTGCGAAATTTCCGTCCGGCGCACGGTGGTCGATTTCATACATCAGTAGCTGGACAAAAGTCAAAAATGAACATAGTTTTTTCAACATTTTTTCCCGTTAAATGTAGAGAGGAATATTCAAATAATGAGTTAGAAACAACGAAGGAGGCTAGCGCACAAATTTGTAACTGTACTTTCGCCGCAATGAGTCAGTTTGATTTCAATTTGTTGTTATGTGCTCCAGTTAAGAATTTGCATTGTCACTGTAAGTACAAGTTTTTATTGGCTAAAGAAGAATAAAACAAAAAAGCAAATATGTCGCAAGATCCTCATTGTAAGTACTTAACAAAAAATTGATTTCATATTTATATTATAAAAATTAAGGATTGAAAATGGTGTCTATATTATATGCAGTCAATATTTTGCTTACAAAATTAATAATTTTTTTTAATGAACGATATAAAAAAAGTCCGACATAGTCTGATCACGCAAGTAATTTTATTATAAAGTTTCAATCATTCACTTTAATTAACAATTAACATTACGTGCCAAAAGCCGCCATAAAATATATTTTTTATATTTTTTAGGTAGCAATGCTCTTCAAACGGAGAGGCTGTCACTAACAAGAAATGATATATTTTTATTTATAAAAGAGAACAGACTTTTCAAATCGTCTGTTTCTGATTGTGCGGGTGAAGTCGTAAAGTTTGTTTATTCAAAACTTTCCATATTGGATGTAAATGAGGACAAACATAAAAAATGTTTCCTTTACACCAAAAAGTTTGTGTCATTCATTTTTCAAAAGTGGGTTGCACAGAAACGTACGCTTCGTGTGTTCTTAATTTAATTTTTATTTAACTTTGTAATTTTATCTATTTTCCACTGAAAAAAATTATTACACAAACAAAAATAAATTTTCCCTAAGCGCTATTAATTAAACGCCGCTAGATGAGCCTTTTCGGCCACTGTGCGGCGTATTATAGATTTCCTTTTGGGAAAGTCTGACACAAATGACATTTGAGAGTTGATATATTCAACAACAAGTAAGGATACAAAATTCGGGCGAAACCGAATTTTTTATAAGCGGCCGTGGCAACGCCTATTTTTCAAAATTTCATAAACACATAATTCCTTAGTTTAAAATTGCTCCAAATACCAATTTTCACCCATTAAAATTCACGTTCGGTTATAAAAATACTTGGACTAAGGCACAATGAGCAGCAGTAAAGAAGTTGATAGTTGATAATGTTTCAAAAAAATGTTATTAAAAAATAAATTTTAAAAATTTTATCATTTTTTTTTGGCTGTCACCAATTACTTGATAATAGCCTGGAGAAATCCCCTTCATAACTATAAGCATGTGACCGTACATATATTTTTTTACTTTTTTTAGTTATATGGAAAATGATTGGAAAATTTATAGCTGCAGTCAACTTACATTTTATTATTTTAAAATGGAATGTGCTGCTGAAATTGCATACCCAAAAAAAATGTATGATAAAAGTTTGAGATACTAATAACTTTTTTGATATCCTCCAAAGTTATGTAGTTTTTTTAATGTGGCTTTTGTAAGAGAACGAGCTTTATTTTAAATAAAAGATAAAAAATATCTAATAAAGGAAAAAAAATCTAAAATTTGTATCATATAATTCTGACAGCGATGAAAATGAGCACAACCATTATACAATAATTTTTTAAGAAATAATGAATAGATACATGAAATAAAAAAAATATAGCACATAAACAAAAAATCATTCAATTCACAATGCACTGAGAGCGTGTTTGATATACAAAATTAAAGAAAACTTAAGAATTTATTAAAAATATTATAGTTTGCATAACAATCTTTATTATTGGTGAGCAATTGAAAATATTCTAATCATTACCATTTTTTATAATTTGTGTGTCTCAGTTATGAAAGGCATTTTTCTATTTTTTATTTAAAATTGATTTAAGAGAGAAACTTGAAAATTAAATAAATATTATATTTTTTTTTTTATTTTTTTAACTAAGGTTGGATGCAAACTATTTCAAATCAAAGATGGATAGAGCAATTTCAGTTTGAAAAATGAATACAAATATCACTAAGGCACGATAAACTTACCGATAACGATTAACTTATCCATAACGATAAACAAAGTCGATAAGAACTATTTGTATATAAGAAGTATAATTATATTAGAAACCATATCAAAACTAAATGAAACTAGAAGAGCTGGCGAACTTCGTCCCGAATAAAATTTATTAGAAGTAAATGAAACAATTTTTTAACTCTTTTGAACACCTATTTAAATGCGGACAATAAAACTGCCATCTAAACTTTGCATCCGTTTTTTTAGCTTCCGACTTTTCTTTATACGTGTGGCAAATTTTCAAAGCAAAAATGCAGTTTTGATGAATTTAAACGCAATACTTCGTCATACCAGTTAAGATGTACACTTTTCTATATATCTCGACTACAGCGCTACCAACGCAACATAATTTTTTGCAAGTAGAGATGATTTTCTTTCCCTTGCCAATACATATAAAGAATATAGGTGAAGTCGGACTATAAATTCTGATTTTACGAACAGTGTACGGACAAAGTTGGAGTATGTAGTCTTCATATGATGCTTGCCGTATTATTAGACTTGAACGCGTTCAAAAAACTGTAAGGTATTGGATTTTTTTTTATTTCCTAGAAAGTTTTGCAATTTTGTTAATTTGAATTTTAAAGGAGAACAACCTTTTTTTCAATCAATTCCCATTTTTTTTTCTAAACCGTAATCTTCGGAAAATTTGTTCATCCTGGTAAGAGGCACAACCGTTTATGCTTTCCACGCCCCTTTGCCTAGAACCTTAAATCAATTAAATCAGATTTGAAATTCTTTAGCTTAAAATTTCTCTGCACCCAAACGTAATTTCAAATTATTAATAAATAATTTAATTATGTACTTAATTGCTAGTTGATTGAAACTCTGTTATTTCCATAGTCTGTATGAAATATTGTTATTTTCAGATTAAATAAATAAATAATAAAATAAAACTGTAAAAAAACCACAGAGAAATTAAAATAAGATACACAAATTTTGTGTGATTTATTTTGTTTTAAAATAACAGAGGAAAAATATTCCACGTTAACTTCTCTTGCATGCTAAGAACACAAACACACACGCATTTTTAAAAATGTTTTATATATCTACGAATATGATCATTTATAAAACTTTGCTGCTTTATTCACAAATACCAAAATTTCACTACATACATATTTGTGTTTTGTATTTGAAACTTTAACTCAAAAAAATGTGGCATAGGTTAAGCAAATGATCTGCGCTATTCCGCAAAATTACAAAGAAACTCTTTTCTCCTTTCACTTTTGAGTTATTCTACTACGAACGAGTGCATAGTTTCTAAGCTTCTTCTTCCTCTTCTACCACACAATTGCCAGTCTATTAGTGCTTTAAAGCCTTTGACGAAATTTAGCATAAGAAACCGCGTATTAAGTGACTTAATGAGACAAACGCATACGCATGCAAAAAACTTTCTGAATAACAAAAAAAAACGAGAACATTCTTTGGCTGCCAAAACAAGTTCGTACAAACTTTCTACTTTTAATTAGAGTTGTATATTAATTTGAAAGTTGGTTTGTGTGTGTGTGTGTGCATGTGTGTGTGTTGAAACAAATAAACATCTATTAAGCCGCCACTTTGTACCATGTGTGTGTGTGTGTGTGTGTGTGCGTGTGTGTGTGTATAGATGTAATTAAATAGCAGGCAGAAAAGAAAAGTTAACAAAGGACAACTGAGAATGGCGTGAAAAACCGCTGCCTGTATATTTACTGACTGCCTGTAATTATGTTTCGCAGAGATTTGTGTTTCATACATTGTTAAAATTATATACCTACAAACATGCACGCATGTGGCTGCAACTCGCAACCATTGACACGTTCATACAAAAGAAAGTAAAAGCTGGTCACAATGGTTGGATTGGTGAAGGTGTAATCTTTCTAGCCTGTAATTAATGATATTGGAATAAATATAATTAGTCGCTTCAACGCGATCTTAAAATTTGCTTGAATGACAACAATCCTTTCATCTCGTTCATTTCAAAATCAACACATATAGGGTGTACCAATCAAAGCGACCGAATTGAAATTTTTTATATTTCTTTTCTGCAAGTGGCTACTTGAACATTTGACTGTCCTTTTCAACTATTAATTAACCAGGTCACATGTAAAGAAATCGCGATTCGTTCAAAGAGACTATGTAAACACAGCTGCTTCCAAAGCAAAATTCTGTTAAGTTGACATACGCTATGTCGTAAAAAGATATATCATAAAATGTTCTTTTTATGCTTTTCAAAAGTTTAATAACTCCTCAAAATGAAAACAAAAGCTTTTTAATTCGAATATACTCGTTTTAAATGTTTCGTAAGTATTTGATAGTATTTTGTCACACACTTTTGGAACTTTAGTTCTATTAAAAGGATATTTCTTACACATTTTAATTTTCAGTTTTTATTCTTAACTTTTTTCGACCTTTTGCAAAATGACCGAAAATATCATTAGAGTCAAAATTGCATCATAGTGTCGAAAATTTTGCGGAACATCTAAAAATACTTCTCCGATTCTTCACCTATTTTACAGCTAAAAATCCAACCGATAAAGCCTAGTCTTCATATGAAATTTTCCGCAGATATTGCGAACTTAATAAATTTGGTACTCAAAACTTATTCAATAATCGCGTTTTACTACGCAGCCGCCAGCTTGACAAGAAAATTACAAATGTACTTAATAGACAATGCTGAATATTTATTTAATAATTTTCCTTTTTTTATATTTCTTAATGGCGCGTTAACGTGATACTGCGATATGACCATAGTTGCACTTTAGGATGTGCTCCCCGGAAAATGTACCAATAAAATTATGTATCTAAAATATGTATGTATGAGAAACAAGTTTATTCTGAATGCTCAAAGTCGTGAATTCGAAACCTCTCCAATGTCAATTTGTAACTTACTTAAATTTATAAATACGAGTAGATATTCGCAATTTCAATTCCACTAGCGGGGAAGTTGACGTCGCTTGCTTTGCCATCAGGCTGCGAAGTGCTGGGCGACACCACGAAAGGGTCAGTTACGGAACTACAAAACGAGCTCTCGGCTCTTCTCCTAACACTTATGTCTACCGGCGGTTATATTGTTTTCAGGGAAGGAAACTTTTACAGTGAATAGTACAACAATGGACTATCAACTTAAGTATAATTGAGCCTCTTGTAAGCTGCCACCTAATCCACCTAAAATATATGCAAATCGTTCGGCACATATCTCTGCGTTGGAAAAGTCTATGAACCAAAAAATAATAATAAAAATATATAAATATTTTATTTTATTTATTAAAGCGCAGGAGATAATTTTTCTATTCACAGCAGGGCTGTACCATTTTTTTATAATTAGCAATTAAACCCTATTATAAAACAACTGAATCATATATCCGTTTAGTTGGAGTTAAGTTACACAAAGCATCAAGACTTTGGTAATCAAAAAATTTAAATATTCGCATAATTTGCGCTTGGGTTAATCAACATTATGAGTAAACTTAGTAATAAAAAAAACTCTTTGAAAAGCATCTATTTTTTTACAACTTTTCAATATTTTAAGTTTTTTCCACAAAAACTACAATGAAAAATTTCACTTCATATACACAATGGAAAAAGAGAAGATGGCCAAAGCAAACTCTTTAAAGAAGCAAAATTAATTGTTTTTTGAGTTATTTTATTTTAGGAAACTAAGTCTATCATCGAAATCTGATTTACTCGTTTCCTTCTTTGAATAATTAAATAAAACTAAAACTTGATAAAACACTATTATTACTGACCAGTAAGAGACCTTAAAAAGTGTGTAACTATCAATAAAATTTAACGAAAAAAATTGTTTATTTTTTAATTTTTTGTTTTTATTGGAAGAAGTACATATATACGTATACTACCTGTGGTGTTGTTTTAAATATCTAACCTTCATTTCACCCTTTACAAATGAACTCTTTACATTTTGATATTTTTTACAAACTACATAGTTATAGACAATCAAACATTACTATATCTTATAAGCAGATTTAAGACATATTCAATTAGTACAGCTACAATTTTATATAAAATAAATTTTTTAAGAATTTTTATGCCTGATTTAGGCATTTCATCAAAACCTATTGACTAATGTGCACAACTTTTTTTAACGAATTATCCACACATTCACAATCTCGTTTAAAGCTAAAAAGGTAGCCATTTGGATTTTGAAGTCGGCTTAGAACTTTGGACTTAAGTAAGTATAATAAAATTGTTATTAAACAATATTACTTTATAACATAAAGCTCTCTAATATAATTTTATTACTGATATTTGACCTTAACCGCACGAATTTAGCCAAGTGGCACTACTTGCGTCCATTTACTAATTTTTTTCTTAACTTTTTTTCGTAAATGCTGCATAGCCGCAGTGCCTTATTTAATCTACTCAAAGGCACAACTAAGTTATTAAATAAAATTAAAGGATTACGATAACTTAACCGTCATGTAAAAAGGATTTGCTTACAAGTACACCGCTTTGCTTTGCTAACGAATATTCAAGAGTAGCCGTGCGTGTGTGTGTGTGTGTGTGTGCGACTATGTGTTATAGCTGTGACTACTCAAAAAAAAATAGGGAAGCACTTTTTAATCATAGTAAATTCATGTGAGATGGCAGCAACACAAGAAAGTTGACATTACACAGCAACACAGAAGCCAAGGACTTTGGTCCTTGAGAAGACAAAGCAAATAAATGCAATTTTATGTAAAGAGGCTATATGCTTTGCAACACAGCACAGAGCGGAAGTGGCAGACAAGAATGTAAATTTATATTTTTGTATATATACAAGTACATATATGTATGTATACATATATGCATATGTATAAGACGCTTAAAAATTTTGCAGATTCTTAATCTTTGCGACACACAGCTACAAAATTATGTAGATAAGTGTATATATACAGGGTGTGGTGTTTCAATAGAATAGAAAAATTTTGGCAATTTACTTGCCTACTTTTTTGTTTTTTTGGGCGTAAAAAATTATTTCTGAATGAAGAAAATGCTTCGAGAAAAGTTCTAAAAAAAATCACCGTTTTAAATAAGCTTGATTATATATAAATTCAATTGTTGACAAATTTTTAACATACGATTAATTAAATTCTTGTTTTAATGTTTGCAACTTCTTTACAAAAACATTTTCATATTTAAGAAACGGCAAACAAAATTTCAACTACTTAATCGGATTTACTTACTTTATACCTTTCCGATTGATTGGAATCTAAAAAAATTGAATATGCAGTTTTATAGCTTATGAAATTTTAATCAACCAACGTGCAAGTTTTTTTCGGCTAAAATGAATCGTTTATTTCTAAGAAATATTTTCATTGAAAGGAATTACCAAAAAGCGTAATTTAGCCAATTGCGCTTTATTAAATAACAATTAAATGATCTACAAAACTGCATACTTGAAACTTTTCAAAAAAAAATGTATTAAATAATTTTAGATATTCTATGTATTTCTTAAATTTGAATAATTTTTAAGAAGGTGTATAATATTTTCGTTTATAAGTTTCGTTAGAGAAATATTTATAATTTAATCAAAAAATAATCAAAATTGAGAAATAATTAAAAAATAATAACCGAAATGTCTAAATATAATTAACAGTTATTATATTAAGCGCTAGCGTAAGTGCAAGCGTATACGCTAACTAATACATAGAGGGGGGATTATCCATTAACAAAGTCATATCAACTCTTAAACATATTTGTTTTTATGCACACATGTATATGTTTGTATGATGCACATGCTATGACAGCTATATAAATATACAACTTCATACAGCAACAACAACAATACCAAAGCAAACTCCATTCTATACTCCTAATTAGTGCATCAACTCACAACAGGATCCACAGCAGGATAGCAGCAGACAGTGTATGCTGATGGGCAAAGACATTTGAGTTTGCATTAAAAGGTGACAGACTGCACTGCATACACACACACGTACGATTATACATAACAAACACGCATACATACATACATACACACATACCAACATACGAGTATATGAAGCCATACGAATCTCTGGGCATTGTTGTGCTGCAATAAATGTGAAAGAGGTGTTGTCAACGAATTAGGTGTCATGCAGTAGACGCTTCGTTTATTCATGCTGACAAGCAAATATGCACAGACATACACACGCCCACGCAGGCACACATATTTGCTCAAATATACACATTCCTAAGTAGTTGCGACAATTATCTCCAGCCGCTTTGTTTGACATTCAGTCATTCACTTATCGTTCATGGGCACTCGAGCAGAAGTGAACGCATCTGAACTTAAGCGGCGCACGAATACCAGGAAACAGCAACCAATGCCCAGACGCTGCTCTGCGAAAAAGCTGGGGGGGAGGGGGGTTGGGGAGTTATGTGAGTATAGGTCTTACATGAAACAAGATGCAAATCATACGAGCACACAGGCATAATGAAAAGGAACGATTTGTGTAACCTTCAGGTTGCCAGCAAAAAAAAACAAAAACAAAAAAAAAATATGTGCGTATGCGAAAGTAATTTAGAGGAGAAAATCTCGGTTAAAGATATAACTTAATTTCTTTCATGAAATTTCCTACTTAAATATGCGCATACTTAATTGGATTAGGCGCTCGCAAATACTGCAGTTCTCACTTTTTTTTCTTTGCACACGCAAGCAAATCATTCGAGCGCTTCTATTTTTTTTTATATCATTGACTTAATTATAAGTAATAATATTTACATAACTTCATAGGAATGCATATAAGCAAAGATTTCTGGTAATGATTACATAATAATTGAGCGTTAAACAAAAATACTACTTAAAAAAAGTATTTCGCTTTTTACGTTCTCTCACTTATTATTTGCCTAATTTGACTATTCATACTTAATTTGTTAAATAACGCAATGCAACAAAACCAGAAACAATTTGTTTTTCTTACCAAGAAATCTGAGCAGTACTCATACGCTTCTGCCTTATTGGCAAGCTTAACGAACGTATAGGTATTCTCCGAATGTTTGGAAATTTTTATCCGAGATTGTTGCTTCTATCCTTTGCGAGGTTAATCTAGCCACTCACACCAAGTGAAAACCGATTCTTCTGTAATTGGTAATTGAATTGAGTTCTTGGGCGAACTTGCTTTCGTTGCCTACCTACCCATGGCCGTCGATGTAAATAATCTTTTTTTTACCGGAGCATCTTCATTCATATTGAGTTTTTTTACCTTTACTCTATCCATATCTTTACTTATATATACGTATAGCTCGTTTATCTCATCATTCTATCATCTTCGATAGCTGTCGTCTTCATGAACAGGGCCATAATTCTGTTATTTAATAGCTCTCGAAAGCTTCTAAAGCTCACTCAGCGTTGACCGATGTCGTTGATATTTCAGCGCCCTACAAAAGAATAGGTTTGATGGGCACAAAAAGATATTTGTTTCTCAAAAACACTTTGCATCAAGTTTTCACAAAGATCAAAGTAGCATCTGCGTGCAGAGTAAATTTTCGTTTGTTCTCCATACTGTGATTATTCGTGGTGTTTATGCTGATTCCTAGGTATAAAGCAATGCAAAATACTTTCGTGTGTCCTCATTCACTGCCAGGTCTTATTAAGCCTTCCAGCACTAAATCGCAAAAGTGGCACGAAAGTGAATCAGCTTGTGTAAAATCTCGTTTGAACTTGAATGCTCGATCAGTGCTTGAAGTCATTGTTCGGAGTTCGCAGGCTGTGAATATTTGGTAGGTGAGTTTGCGAGCGCAGAATAATATTGGATCAGTTGGCTTCATTCTTTCAAACAGTATCGTCGATAGGACCTTTTATGCCGTTTAAGAAAGAGTGCGCTGCGGTAATTGGCATACAGAACAAGGTTGTTGGCAACAGTGCCTAGATCTTTGAGAGCAAGCAGTTAACAGAACGCTAGATCAAGTTAACTGATACCTTTCCACAAAAACACCACGAATTGGGTCTTCTAAATGTACATAAGACATCATTGTATTTTTTAAACATATTTTCATTTATTAATAAATTTAATGCGTAGTGAATGCAATTTCAGATGCAATCCACTGTTTTTTGCCGGCTTGTATTTTGTAGTCTTGGATAGTAGCTTGGCTTATTATAAAAATCCCATTTAAAATAAAGAACATGGTAGATATTATACTAAGTCGATAGAGGCTTGGTATTTTGAGTGCAACAAGTCAAAATTTCAAATTTGTTTCAGGCGGTGTTACTTCACAAAAGTTCAAGGTTTGTACGGGCTCAGCATCAGATCAAATCAAATTCCAATTTCTTTGGCAGCGCGGCTCTTAAAGTAATGTTGTCAGAACGCCAGGGCATCACAAATTTCAGGTAACAAAGGAGGTATAGAATCTCGACTACATCATCCATAAGGTAAAGTGGATGTGAAAGTTGCTCTTCATGCCAGCATACCATTGCAAAAACGCCGCGTACCAGGGGATCTCGTTCATTCAGACAGAGGCACAATTTAGAAAAGCAAATGCAAGACAAACGGCTCGAATAAAAACCCGCACAAACTATGAAGGATGGATACGAATGGAACACTAAGATAGCAAGTCATTTAGTTCGGCTTCAAGTTCCACACTGAATGCTTTAGCCGCTGTCACTTCGTAAATAAATATGGACGTGGAAAGGTTCAAAGGATTGACATTTCAAATATTATTGTTTTTCCCCCTCCTGCAATTAGAATGTAGATCTAATATCGACCACAATTATGGATAATTTTTTATTACTTTCATTCTGCTATTGCAAAACACAGCCAGTGTGAACAAAGTTCCATAGTTTGGCAAAAATTCTTAAAAACGAGTAAAAAGTTTGTTGTTATCATTTGAAGCGGTGGGATCCAGACAATTTTAGTAGTGAATTATGAGTTACGAAACTACTTTTCTTACCAATATTAAAGCGGTGAGGCGCTGACATTTCATATGCGACTGACAATAACTACTCATCTGCTCGAGAGCAAGCAAGTAACGAGCATCTCCACCGAATATTATTAAGTGATCAATCAAGATAAATACCACAACTTGATGCATAAATGCGCCGAATGGCATTAAGCCATTAGCGAGATTCGCTAACATTCGAATGATGTACCGCATATTAATTAATTACAAAATGACGCATGGCATCGACACTTAGTACGCATTGTCCTAATTGCATATGCGCATTCGCAAACATATCTCAAATGTATTTACATACTCGTATGTATGTACTACTCATGTACATATGTATGTGCCTGTGTACATTTCGAAATGTGGCTGCAAGTGGAGCAACAATAGGCATTTGGTATTACCACCCAGCCACTTTCAACACTCACAACTTGCCAAACACACAACGCTCTCGCACACCCAACACCGTTAACAATGTCGGCTAACAACACTCCGCACCGTCCACACCCGCCATTGATAATTAATTGCATTCCAACGGATGCTCCACTAGCATCAAATGGTCCATTTGCAGAATGTTCACTCAACTCGTTCCCAAGCAAGGCGAAGGAAGCGACCAATGCGTGACTGCTCGCTGCTGTTGTTGTGTTGCAAACAATGATAGCTCTGCCAAAATGTAAAATTAATTACGAAAGTTGCAAGTGTACGAGTATGTGTAGAGGGAGTTGTAGATTGGCGTTTGTTGCAATTGGTTATAGAAAATTTTCGTTTAGATTCTCCGAGCACTTCGCGCTCTTCAACCATTGATCTACATATTTAAAAGATAAGCAAATTTAGTGCTTGAATGTATTCTTAACTTTTGCCCTCTCTCTCTCTCTTTTTACTCTCTTTCTTCGTTCTTTAACATACCATCTGCCCCCGCTCTGTCACAAGTCTTGCTGCTCCTCTTCCTTTCACGTACATTTGCTATTGTCACTGTCAGGCTTGCTGACATTTGAATGACTTCCGGCCACTAAAACTGGACGTTCACTGAGATCACAAGCACCCACAAACACACACACACATGCATGCATTTATGCTTATAAATTCAATTCAGTCGGACAAATTCCTCCGTGACCAGAAGTAACTTTAGTTAAAGTCGACAAATTGAGTCAGACAGATATAAGATATTAAGGTATATATGTATGTATATAATACATGTAGGAATGAACAAGGTGCCATGTAGGAAAGAAGTGATCAAGTGAATAATATTTATGTTTCCAGAATTTGTAATACCTCAATTGGAATAAACGCAGGTTTATTTAAAAAAATGTATGAAAAGTGTCAAATTTCAGACTAACCTTACACTTCGTTCGATATCAGTTTGCATTATATCAGGATTTTTCATAACCTCATTGCTATTAATTGCCGTAAAGGACAGTAATGAATTGAAAAGATGTTACGATGTGAAAAATTACTGAACTCGGAATTTGATATTCGGCGCCCCTCAAAAATTTGATGTAAGGCTGGACAGGGTACTATTTCTATACCTTTCATTGAAATGGTATATTAACTTTAGTCCGATGTTTGTAAGTACCAAAAAAATAAGAGTTAGACCCATCAAAGAATATACCGATCTGATCAGGGTGAAGAGCTGAGTCGTCCGTTTGTCCGTCTGTCTGTTTGAACGCAAACTAGTCCCTCTGTTTTTGAGCTATTTAAATGAAACTTGGCAGTCAGGTGCCTTTTTATTATTTCTTAGACATTTGTCGGAAATAGGAGCCGATTGTTCTAATATTGCATTTGGCTTCACAACTCCTTAATTTAAACTAGAGCTAGAGGTTTGAAATTTTTTCAGAAGGTCCGCTATTCAAACCTCTATGGAAGCAGAGAAAATCTTATAGATCAAAGATATATAACATACATATAGCTCCCATATAACTGGTTGTTCAGATATTTCATTTAGCACGAAAACACCGAAATTTTAGCAGCTAAAGTCTTGAAATTTTGTACAAGGAATAGCTATTTAGAGAACTTTTTTAGCAGTGAAAATCATTAAAATCGGAGAAATAGAACATATAGCTGCCATACAACCGTTAGTTCAGATATTGTATTTTGCGCCATAACTTCTTAATTTATTAAGCTAAAGACTTGAAATTACGCACAAATATTAATTATTATTGGTACTATTAACGCAGTCAAAATCATTACTATCGAATAAATATTATACCATACCAATTCTATTTGTTTTATTTTGTTTCTCGTCGAGCTGTGTAATTTATGAATCGAGCATCGCTAAAGAGGTGAAATTATTTACAAAATTTTAACACAGTAAATTTAATTAGAAACGATCTTATTCAAACAAAAGGGCAAAATTCAAATTTGGCAAAAATCATAAAAAGAAAATAGGCAGAAGTATGGCACTTTTTTGCTTCGGTTTATCTTTTATTTTGTGATATTATTTGACACTTTTTTTTTTATATTATAATTTTATGGGGTTTTTGAAAACTGCTATCATTTTGTTAAAAACGATTGAGTTTAAGTTTTTCAGAAAAATATTTTCATTAACATTTCCAAATAATGTTTTTAGCTGGAGCATTCTTATTTTTAATCCAAAATATTAGTAAAATTTTAGCTATTTATTATTTTTAATGGCAAAGATTTTCGTCAAAAAATGATGATTAAAATAATAATTTTTTTTAAGAATACCATTCCTTTGCTAAAAAATATTTTATTATTATTATTATAATATTTTATTATTAGGTATTTGTTGAAATACCAATTATGGGCGTTTCTCTTTCGGTTTGGCCGATTGAATTTAAATTTTAAAAACAACTCTTATTTGCGTCCTCAGCATTGATACACACTGAAAACAAAAAAATATTAATTTAATACAATTTTTATGCTAAAGATATATTTTTTTAAGATGTTAGTACGAGTAGTTAGTAGGTTGGCCTTCATAACATTTACAAAACTACTGCCATTAAAGTTTTTCGGGTCAAATTTGACCGATTCGAAAAAATTTCGCTCTAGGAACTCATTTAACTTATCAAAACGTGTATTTAAATATATTGAATATTATTCTAAGGTGCTTATTAAAATTTATATGTTTGCAAACATGCAATTTAATTTTTTTTTTTCGATTCCATTATTCTTCTATTAATTGCCAATATGGAGAAAAATGATATAAAGGAAAAATTGTTAGCAGTATAAAACTATATAAAAATAAAATAAATAAAAGTCATAAAATCAAGGAATATTAATAACTCATTCTTCGGACAAAACATGGTTCGTTCTGTAATGGGTCAATTTTGACCCGAAAACTTGGTGTCGACAAACTCTACGTAACACCATTGAAATGTCCAAAATTTAAATCGTTGTTTCGTCTTCAGAGAATATGTATAGTTTTATAGGGTTAATTAGCAGGAAGATACGAAAATCAAGATTTCACTGCGGTGATTTGACACCGTAACTTCCAGGTAGCTGTAAAGTTGCATTTAGTTAAGGAATTTTCTTCAAATTTCCTCAGTGATTGTTACGAAATTTACCATTCAAGTAATATTACCGACTTTTCAATTTCCAGCAAGGTCTCATAGCATTTCTGTGCAATCACTGGTTCGGCGGCAAGTAAGGATATTTTAAAATTTAAATTTGTTCTAATAAAATAACTCGCATTTCCGCAGAAGGTCAAAATCTGTATACATGTTTGTGTATACATATGTACATACATACATACACATGGTAAAAAATGCACTGGAAATAGAAAGAGTCATACACTATTTCTATGCATAACTAGCAATTCAAATAAAATTTAGATTAGTATGGTTCTCAATTTGATTTTCTTTTTTAATTTCAACACCATTTTTCTTAATGCTTCCGAAATTTTGTAAAACCAAAAGAAGTTAAATCTCCAAAAATATTTGCACTGTCAGCAAGTTTTCGCTTGGAATTTTGGTATTAATAAAAATTATTCATTTAATCGCTTGCGAGTGCGATAATTGTCGATTATGATATCAATAACGTTATACAACCAATATAAAGAAGTCGATATCGGCAACAATCTTAACACAAAACATTATCATGTGGCTGCTAATTTCATCGATATCGATACATGCCAATAACGATAAAATAACGAAAGGGTATCGCACACAATCAATTTATACAAAAAAAAGACGAAAAGTAAACAAGAAAAAAGGAAACAAGTCTAATTAAAATTGAAATATATTCTTTTTCTCTCACTTTCAAGCTTGTAATTTGTACGGCCAACTAAGATGTTTTCAATGATATCGATACGTGTCACCAACGATATTAAAACGAGAACGATATATTTACCAAACAAGACAACAAGCAAAAATATCTGTAGGAAATTAGAGTTGAAAAAAATGTAAGATGTATTTCTTACACCTTCGCAATTCTATGATCAACCCTGTTGTTGCTAATTAAATCTTTATCGATACGTTTAAACAACGTTACAGTAACGGAAACTACAAATTTGTCGATAAATAGTGAAATATGTCGAAAACCTTCGCAGTAGTTAATTTGAAACGAAAATAATATATATTAGTTACGCTATCGGATTTAGAAATTTTATGGGCAATCATTTCGTTGCTTCTGATATCGATATGCATTCATGTCAACGATATTATAACGATACTAAAAAAATAACGATAAAGGAAGCAATATCGCAAAGAGTCTATTTATAAGTGCAATTTAAAATAAACAAAAAACGAATATTGAGCAAAAACTTCAAGAGTTAGAATAGTAACTAACGAAAAATAATTTAAAATGAATAGATTGCTGGTAATAAAAATTTTCCACCGGAGCGCCATGTGTTTTCTGTATTTAATTCGTACGCAAACTTTATCTAAATTTTGGTGGTATTTTGCAGCTAACTAAATAAATGTTATATGCAAATATTTATCTCCTTATTCGATGTGAAACAACAAAGCCGATGTCTTAGGATTAAGAATCTATAATTTGTATTATTAATTTTGCGCTTTAAATATTATTAGCTTAGTGTTTGGACAAGCTTATCCTACCATTTAGTGTGTGCGTCTTTTATGTTGTATCAAAAAAAAAATCCTTTCTAAATACATGTGTATGTATCACCCTAATGTTAATATAGGCAAGTAAGCATTGTTTAAACTTTTACCGAATTCCGTGTATGTGTATCAGGTAGATTGAGAAACTCTGCCTATAAAAAAAAAAAACCTGCAGTAAGTCAACAAACTTCGGAAACTAGTTTCGAAATGCTTCATTAGGCTCTTATCGCAAATTTGTTTGTTTATAGAATAACTCTTTTTAATCATACAACTCAAATCAATATTACGAACAGTTCCATTTGAGGTGGTTTTTTGCCCATTTTGTTCCTTTTTACCCTTTACTGTCTTTCCTACTCTGGTCACCGTTCTTCATTCTTTTGGGACTTTATAATGAAAAAAATGTCTCTTATGCTTTTGAAAGTAGTTTTTTTACGATGATTTAGTAACAAAAGCCTTACCCTCCTCCGGCTTTTCAATGTAGAACTTTAACTTGAATTACCGACAAGTTTTCGACGCCTCGATGGATGAAAAATAATTTTCAAACCACAGATCTACTTTACGTGTTGCTAAAGAAACTTTGACATGACCTTCTCTAGTCCTTTCCGCATACCTTAGTTTTCCGAATGCTTACCAAAATCGATTGGAGCTAAGCATGACGTCGGTTGTATTCTCGGAGCTCAACGGATTGTCTGAGAGTGTGCTTCTATTTCGCATCATTGCCGATTTGAAACTAGTACATATTGGACAATCGACTGCAAAGCTATGTATTTCCGTATATGTTGCACGGTTGGGTTAGCATTAACACACAATATATCCTTTAGTTTGTGGCAATTCTTGTATAGAGTATTGTGTGTGCGTGTTTGTGGATCTAAGGATTTCCGTGTATGAATTAGAATTTGGAAATTTTCGGCCGAAAGGAAGCGAAATAGCATGTCATGTGGCAAGTGGCCACAAGTTACAGCAACAACAACGACAGCATAAGTAGCAGGCACTTTCACAACCACTAATGCCGCTGCAGGCACCCTCAAAAGGAACTGCGGTCCACTCGAGCATGCGAGTGCATAGTGCGGTTCAGGTCAGGCGGTTGTGGCAAAAGTTTTATGCATACTCGTATATGACTATTGACTTGCAAAAGTCGCACACATGCACACATTCACCAACACACTAACACACACATAATTATGCATCACTGCATGCGCCTAAGCTATTCTATTCTAATCGTTTGCGTTGTGTGTGTGTGCGTGTGTGTAAAATGCAACGCATCGCTTGTCATAGTTGCTGTTGCAAGGATAATGTGCCGCTGCAGGATAATGTAATATTTGTTAAAGTGCATAATGACAGGAAAGTTGACACAAATTAGCAGGACTTGAATTAATTGTGAGCGCCACCGACTGAACGACCGACCGACCAAACAATCGACCAACTTACTGACTGCCTGTCCACACTGACGGCGGGCCTGTAACAGGCGAACTTTTATTTGCTCGATGCTGTCATTTCATAGCCAAGGATGGCGGATGACGCAGGGGAACGCCGTGTGACAAAGTTTTTGATAGTATTTTGATATGGTTGAGAAAACTTTAAACCGACCTCTCTGTCTCTTCTCTACTCCCTGTTTACTGTTCAGAGGTAAGGATCAAATTGCATTGGCTTCTGCAGCGCCATCGGCTTTCAGTTCCTTGTTCTCCTATTCGAATTCGCATAAGAAACTGTTAATGCCTTAGAGTTTAAATTGTGTTAGAATTAAGATGCATTAGCATTGAGTAGAAGACGGTTGATGCCTTCAAGAAATCTAAATAAATATGTTTTGAAGGAGTTGCTTGATTTGATGAGTTGCGTAAGTTGTTAAATGTATACATAAGTTTTGCAATTGAGCAATCAAGTAAACAGAACTTTCATCTCAATATAATAGTTTGGGTAAGAGCGTTTAACAGGCAGCTTAGTTGTGCAGTCGGATGTATTGTTCAACATAAATGCAACCAGCTCAAGGGCGATTGTATTAAATGATTGTACAGATATACATACATACATATATGTAAGGAAATTCTAAGATTTGTGTTGAAAGCTTGAAAAAGGTAAAAACATTCATTAAGTTTAATCAAAAGCCGTCTAAGAAAATATTATTTAAATTTATAAGAAAATTAAAAATTGTGAAAATAAATTAATTCAATAAACAACGTCAATAGAAATTTATCTTTAATAAAAATTTATCTTTAATAAATTATCTTAAGCATTAAAAAGAGTTTCCCCAAAGTCTAAATGGCAATTTTCATTTGAAATTTAAACCATTTACATTTAATTTCGTTGACAATTTTTTGTTTTTGAAATTTCTATTGTCAATGTTATTCAAAATTAGAAGACCTGGCGAATTTCGTCCTGCCCAAAATGTATTGGAAGTAAACGAAACATATTTTGAACTCTGCATCCGTTTCGTAGCTTTCTACTTTTTTTTAGCGATTTTTCCAAGTTAAATAATAATTTTTTCGGAGTTGGTCTTTTTGACAGTTGTTACTTGATTTATGGTCGAATTCAGTAACTTTGTATCATCTCAAGTCTCAAAATGAGCTTGAGCTTATTGCTTTTCCTCGCTTTCACGTTATATTTTTTTGTTTTATTAAAATTTTTTGTGAACTGCTCATCACCAGGCCACTATTTAGAGACTTTATTTTGAGACTAGAGGCCTTATTTTGAAACTAAAGAATGCCAACTGGCATAAAATTGTGACCTTTATCTCTATTATGGACTGAGGCGGCTTACTGAATTAGGATATTACACTCCGTTTGGTTTGCCATTTGAAGACGCCTTGGAAGAGAATATTCGGCGCGTTATTGCCGACATACGCCCTCAATTGCTGCAAAAAGTGGTTGAAAATTGGGCCGCTCGGCTGGAATTTATTCGAGCCAGCCGCGGCGGTCACTTGCCCGAAATCATTTATAAAACATAATGGCAAAGCCTTATATTTATAATAAATCTAAATTCTTGGTCATAGCATTTAATTATATGCATTTTATTTCTTCTTAAAAACGACATGTCTAAAAAAAACACATAAAATCAATTATTTAAGGCATAGTTTGAGGCGCAGTTAAACAGGTAGTTTCACAAAGTGCTAAAAAGTATTAAAATTTTAAAATATACGAAATTCACATGCTGCAGTTACAAATTGTTGACTGGGTGAAATCAAATTTTAGCGAAATATACGGGGAGCTAAGATATTTACATCACAAAAAAAAAATACGGCTCCTCGCACATATCAGTTAGGCGAAAGGAGAGCAACCCTTGTATATAATTACGATTAGTAAATCGTTTTTTAACCCTTATAGGGTCCCTCGAATTTGATTCACCATGAATACATCAAAAGCCGGAAATTGCCTCACTGTCACTTATAAATAAATTTATTATTAATGTCAAAGATAGCACACAATTTCGAGTAAAATGCAATGCAAACAACCTCGTCAATAATTGAATGCCAGTCCATAAATAAAACAAACAATTTTTAGAAAACATTAAAGCTAATCACTCTAAAAGCAAATTTGTAGATAAACTAGTGTAATGGTTAATTAGCTACAACAAATTTAACACCAGAAGGTTGATGATATTCGGAATATGCCAGTCAAGAAGCCTGACAACGCAAACTGTTTCGTTAATGTGGCTGGAAAAAGGAATTCTAAGAACTTGCCACAATTGTTACTAAAAGTCAAAGGCATTCATATATTTGTATGTATGTAAATGTATAAGTGTAAGTAAGTGTATTTAATGTAATGATTACATTTTGAATTGAATACCAACGGCTTGCTGGCACAAATTACATAGAACAGATAAAATCATGAAAAGGTAATTCTAAGAAGAGTGATCAACTTTAAACATACATATAGGCGAAATATATCGATGTATGTATATGTGTATATGCTTACAAATATTACAAAAATAATTAACTAAGTACTTGCATACCATTTAGGTATATACATGTGTGTGTATTTGCTTAATTAAACACAATTGTATCTTCCATGTAAAGCCAAAGTCGGCCGAACTGATTGCTGCATAGCGTCAAGTAAGCAACAGCAACACCAATGGCCATTACAAAAACAACAACAATAAAAACAATATAGTCACACCCATCAGCCAGACATTTTCTTAATTGCGAAATTTCGCACATTTCAACAAATAATTGCACATCACACCCTTTCAATTCCATCCCCTCCATTCACCACTCGTTTAGTATGATTTACTCTTTCACAAAATATCCTTGCCCCATAGAAGCCTGCTCAAGCGTAGATGCTGACAATGAGTACGACGACGAGAATGTCTAAAGCCATGACGATGATGATGATGATGATGATGATGATGATGACGACGGCGACGAAGAGCGGAGAAATGGTCAACGACTTTGCGAATTAATTAATGATCGAAATGGAAAATTTAAATACTTCAAATTTCTACACATAATGATTGTAGGCCAACGGCGACAACAATAACAACAACAACAATTACAACAAAGAAACATTCACTGTCTTTCAATGTAAAATAAAATAGTAGCTAGTGCGAAGCAAAAGATAATCGAAAGGGCGAGACAATGAGCGAGAATAACAGACGCAAAGTCTGGCAGATGCAAAGTCAGCGTGAACGTGAGGCTTTTAATGAAATTACGGCAAGTTGTGAAAGGCGAAGTCAAGACATCTGATTGGCGTTGAATAGTTGCTGTTCAAAATGATTTGCCAAAATGAGGCGAGAAGCCAAATGGCCACGCTTGGAGTTAAAGTGTGAGGTGGCGGTTGGTGAAAGAAAAATTTGCGAAATTGCTTGGAGCGAAATAATGAGTAAAAGTGAAATTTCCAAATTTCGCTGTCACATAAAGCATTTGATAATTATAGCTCACGAATTTTGTAAGTATACAAGAGTATTCAACTCATTTATATTAAAGGGTTGTGTAAGGAAATTGGATGTATGTATATGGTGCTTTATTTAGCAGTACTTTATTTTTTGAAAATTTATTTATTTATTTATTTATTTATTTATTTAATGAAAATGGTTGTATCTTTAAGACTTTTAGTCTTTTATAGTACATCAACAGGTTGGTAGTTACACAGAATTGAGTTCTTGCATAATGTTATGAAAACTTAAGATTAACAGTTAGGCGAACGGAAAAACTAATATATATCTATTTAATAAATACTTGAAATGGCATTAAGAATTAAAAAATATTTTTTAATTAAAATTAGGTAAAAGCTTAAATTTAAATTTTAATTAAAACTTAAATTTAATTGAAACTTACGGCTAAACATTAGAAGTTAAAAGTAAAAACAAAAAAAAAATGTAATTTATTTTTATATATTTCATAGCATCATACGGCACTATTTTGCATCCATAAATACACCAAATATTTGCGAAGAGAATAAACAAATGAGAGGTACCCAAATGTGGAATGTTAAAAGAAACTGAATATCGCTTGTTTTTATTTTTTTAAGATACAAAAAAAACAGAAGAAAATTAATTATACTTTATATTTAAAAAAAAATATAGTATTTTTGGAAAAGAGAAAAAAAAATCATTTCATTTCATATTTAAGGAATTGTATGTTTGCTGAATATGACTTTGAAATAATTTTGTTTTAATTCAAAACGGATAATCCATTAGGGAACATGGATTTAAATACATAGATTGTCTAAGTTGCTGATTATATAACCTAAATTCATCTTCTGTCTTCTAGAAGTCATCGAAGCTCTTGATTTTTTCATGCATGTTCTTCAAACCTAAGCAAGCAGGAATGCGGCTCGAAAATTCTATCACAAAATAAGGCAGCAAACAAGTGGTTTCAAGACCTGGACTAGTTCCTGCAAAGACGAGTATTGAAATATGATGACGGACGTTCTAAGCACACTTGAGGTTTGTATGGACCACTTCTCAATGCTACTGAATGCGAACTCTGGTGAGGAGTTTGAAGAAAAGGAGCCCAGAACAGTATTTAGGGATGAACATCAAATCCCTCCACTCGACCAAGGCGAGGTGCGAACAGAACTAAGGCGGCTGAAGAATAACAACGCGCCTAGAGCAGACGGTTCAAAGCCGGTGGCGAAAAGCTGGGAGCAATCTGTACCAGCTGTTAAGCACAATTCTTCCAACGAGTACATGACAGAAAATTGGAACCTTAGTGTTCTTTGGCCAATCCATAAGAAGCGTGATCCTGGGATCACCGCAAAAGTAATACGGCTATGTAGAGTGATGCTGAGCACAACATTTAGCTCCGTCCAAGTTGGGAAGAACCTCTCCGAGCCGTTCGAGACCAAACGGGGTTTTAGACGAGGTGACTCACTTTCGTGCAATTTCTTCAATCTAATGCTGGAAACTGTAATAAGAGCTACCAGTCTGAATCGCAGTGGTACTATATTAAACAAGAGTACGATGCTGCTTGCGTAGGCGGATGATATCGACATCGTTGGCCTTAACAACAGGGCCGTCAGTGCAGCATTTTTCAGTCTATAGAAGAAGACAAAAGAGGTTGGTCTAGTAGTAAATGAGGACAAAACGAAGTACGTTGTGGCAACAAAGAAAAAATCTTGGCGTATTGGGACCCACGATACTGTTGGCAGCTACAATTTTGAAGTAGTAAAGGATTTTGAACGAAAATCTCGGTTTACAAACCTCTCATCATGCCCGTCCTTCTATATGGCGCAGAAACATGAACGATGTTGACCAGCGATGAGCAGGCTTTCGAGAGAAATGTTATTCGCAAGATTTATGACCCTGTTCGAGCGGTATAATAATATGGACATAGTCAAGCGCATAAAAATTCAACGACTGCGTTGGCTTGGCCATGTCGTTCGCATTGATGATGCTGCTTCGGTGAAAAAGCCCTTCAAATTGACACCCATGGGTTGGCAACGAAGGCAAGGGCGCCCAAGAACGCACAGTAAGGACACGCCTATCGCTACAGTCGAACCCTGTCGAAATTGTACGTTTGCTCGACCTCCCGTTATTTGAACTCGACGACAACGCGGGTTCGACTCCCGCAGAAGCCAAGAAGAAAGAAGTCGGATGAGGAAATGTGGTGATTTCCGAAATAGTACTATAACTTCTACCGCTGTGAGTTATGTTGTTTTTTCCCAATAATTTCCCAAAAAACCAATCGGCCTTAAAGCTCAAATATATTTCAAATAAATAGTTATATGGCCAAACAATAACAAATAAAAGACAACAATTTGAGTTTATTAAATAAGATTCGAATAACTTTTTGGGAAAACTTCGATTTATTGCTGGGTTTTTATGAAGAAATATTGCCAGTTGAAGGGAAATTATTTTAAAATTATATTTTTATTGATAATGAATGATGCAGAATTTTTTTTAATGCAAATGACTGCCACAAATAATTGCAAAAAATCTACGATACTTTGTTGCCAAACTTAATTTTCATCAAATTTTTTGTAAAATCGAAAACTTAATTTCTATGCTTTTTTTTTAGAGATGGAAATTGATTTTAATTGATAAATAATGAAAATCCAACAAAAAAAAAATAAATTGTCAAAACTTGTCAATATATGTATGTTTTTGTTAAGCACAGTGTACATACAAATATTACTGAATGTGCACAAACATAGATTGTTATCGATACACTATTCAAAGTTCAACAAATCTGCCGACACTTATCTGAAAGTGAAAAAGAAAAATTTGAATTTTAGTAAAATCATATCTGTAAGCTTGACATATCAAAGTTGATTTGCATGTCAAATGCAAAAATTTTTTATTTTACGCATATCTTTGTAGCCTCAATGACTTTGTTTGCCATATACGAGTATGTATGTGCCTTTTAATAACTACATATATACTAATTGTACACTGTTTATGTAGGTACTCCCCAATTTCCATCAACAAATGCCTTTGCTCCATTTTTCGCACACAAAATTGTGTACATATAGACACAAACCATTTACAAGTATTGAAATTTGTGATATGTGTATTTCATAAGCAATTGTAGAAATTTGTCATTAGCATAATTACGCTATTAAAAATAAATATGAACTTAAGTGTAACAGTAATAAATATTTACGAGCAAGAATATGTAAGGACTAACCCTGTTGAACAAAAAGACGTATTCGCCTTCGAAAATTGTTTAAAAACATTTTGGTTGGATTTAAAAAAACTGTATAAAATCATTTCATTCAATTCTTTTAAAATTTTTCCTAGAATTACTGTTGATATTTATATACTTAGTAATGGCTACTGCATAAATATTATAACTTAAATATTAATAAACATAAATAAATAAATTTTTAAGAACCAACCAACGAAAGTTGCTTATTTAAATGTATCATACAAATTCATGCAAATAAAATTTACATAATAACGTAACTTCAACAACAATATTAGCAGACCAAATTAGTCTTTACAGCACAGAAAATCGTATTGCTGAAAAATAAAAGGCAAAATTGCAAAAAAAAAAATTTGCTCAAACATCAACGACTTAATAACCTCTCTCCCTTGTTTTGGGCGATTAAGAATCACTGATGCGGAAATAGTACTAATGTCAAAAAAATGCAAATTATTCTAGCAAGCCAACTGTAAATATGCGCTTGCAAAGCGAATTGCTCACAGTCGCTTTCAAGTGCCCCAACCCTCTTCTGCGGTTGTCCATGGTCGAGACAGTTACTTTGGAGAGATTTTATTTCGCCTGTAGACAAGTGTGCGTGTTTGTGCGAATTTACTTAGTTACAAATGTTATTACATTTTTCAAAATTTTTTTTTAATTTTCTTATATCTGTATAACTAAGTTTAAACTGAGATGTTGTGATATTTGAGCGAAGGATTTTTGATAAAAACACTTCTTTGAATTTAGCAGGTTACACTTTGGACGCCCTAATTTTGTATCTCTCACAGACAAATTAAATATTTAAAATCGATTTTTAAGAAGATTTTTTGCAGAAAAAATGTACTACGTGGAATAAGCTTCAGGTAATTATTATCGATGCATTCCGGTGTTATACAAATGTTATGCGCTGGAATCAGAATAAAACAAGTTTGAAACAATTGAAAAATATATTCCGTAATTTCAAAATGCTTTGAAGACAAAAAAATTTTTAAACATATTCAGGTTTTAAAATATTGAATAAAAAATTATTTTGCGACTAATCAAATTTCGCCACCGAACTGTGTCATTGATTAAAATGAAAAGTGCATTAAGAGTCTAAGTGGTTGCTTTTGAAAAAAAAATGTTTAATTAAATGAAATCATATAATAAATATCTTGGTTTCATTGTCAAATCCTATTCGATTTACATTAATTCATATCATTAGATAACTTCACATCACTTTTACAATATATCACATTTTCACATCAAACCACTTTTATATCAAATCACGTTGCCGTATCACATCATATTTACATCACAGCACACATACATAAAATCGTATCAACACATCGCATCACATTTACATTAAATTCCATACGCATATCGCGACACTTTCACATCAAATCATGTCGTCATATCACAAAATATTTACAATATGTCATATCAACAATTCATATTACATCACGAAACACAATCAAATCATATCACACAACACGACATCGCAGCACATCATGACATCACGTTGCATCATCACATTATAAATATAGCATCATATGAACACAACACTGAAATCATATTACACAATTTTAAACATCACATAGTAAACCCTATCACAGCAACACATTTATTTGCATCAAATAGCAAAAGTTAGAATAATATAACATGAAAAAAGATAATATGACATAAAATAACATAACATAACATAAAGTAGCACAACTTAATTATCAAACGATACCAAAGGAGTATGAAAATATTTTTTTCAATAAGCAAAAATCATGTCGTTTTCGTTTGATTTGCGTTCAAAAAGCGAATAAAAAATGTCTGTAAAATATTTTTGAGATAACATATTTTCAGTTTGGATAACTATGAAATGTTTTCCTATCAAAAATTAAATTTTTTGGTAATTTACATAAATTTCGCACATATGTACATATACATATGTTTCTCTATATATAACTAATAATACTTATATAGACATGCATGAGCACAAACATATACATATATACGTACATATACGTATTATTTTGTGTAAGTTTAAAGTGTGTGCTTCGATAGTCATTACCGAACCATTGCAACATTTGGCAATATATCAGTTTTAGCCAGATGACCGAAAAATTGTGAAAGTGTTTTAAGATAGTTTTTAATGAGCGCTTTTGAGAGAGTAATGGGAAAATTGAAATGCATATGTATGTAGGTGCGTTTGTAATCATGTGTGTGCAACTGCGTTCATAATCGTAAGTATACACCAGTGTGCATTAAAATAGTAGCAAATTTATTTTAATACTGTATTCATGTATCAATTATATTACAGTTATCAGCAAATTTAAACTTGCTATTCAACATAAGATTGGCATTGCGCTTGGACTGCTAATCAATAATTAATCAAATTTCAGTATATTTTATTCAACTATGGGAAACCAACATTGCCATGATAAAAATGCTAAGAGCATAGGCGGGAGCGTCATGACATCCATGGTACGGTCGCAATGGAAATATATAGACGAAGACCTTGTAATACCAAAGCTAAATCTGAGAGCAGAAGACAAAAGAATATTACAAAAGTATAAAAACATCAAAATCTTTTAGCAAAATACCTATGCAATAGAACAAACTAATCACGCTAAGGAAGTTGTTATCAGTCTTTTGTTGCGCGACATGTAACCAGAGGTCTCACTTAATCTGTGCTCTTGAGCCACCAAATTTTTCTGTATACTGAATGAAATATTTCGAAACTTATTGCTATGTTCGACTTATAAGCTTACTAAGTTAATTGGCGCAATAACCGGCTAGGCGATTTTGGTGGAGTTCAGCATAGCACGCCAACTATTTCGGTCTTTCGATACCCTAGTCCTTTATCGTAAAATCTTTCCAACGTAGAGGAGGCCTTTTCATCTGCCACCACCAGCGGATATCAAGTAGAATATTTTCAGATCCGAAGCACTTTCAACCATTCGAACGGAAGCGGAGCCGTTGGATCGTAATTAGCGTCTGCGGTAAATCTTTCGAAGAATCTTTCTTTCAAACACTCAGAGAACCATCTAATCTGAAGGCTTCATTGTTAATCCTTCTGCGCTATACAATTCGACGGTCATAATGAGACATTTGTAGAGTGTGATTTTTCTTCGCCAATTTAGTCCAGCGATATTCTCCGCTGAGCTGTCATAAGTATTGGTGTGGTGTAATGCTGGTTCCTAAGTAAACGAAGTCCTATACTTTTTCAAAGTCATAATTGTCAACAATGATGTGTGTGCCCAGAGCGAATGCGCTGATTGTCTATTTTATGACAGGAGACAGGTGTCTTGCCCTACTTCACCTCCAGTCACATTCACTTCACTTCTTTATCCAGTTTGGAAAATAAAAAACTAACAGCGCGATTGTTAAGACAAATTGACATGTGAGTTGAGTAAATAAATTAAAGATTTTTACAAAAAAAAATATCTCTTACAAAACATATTAGCTTTAAATTTTGTGCATAAACTTTGGAGCGTGACACAAACACTGAAAAAAAAATAACCTTTCCCTTACCTCGTCGACCATGATTTATTCTTTAAAGTTTTTAACATTTAAAAGGCCCAGTGCAAACTGGCTTTTCTAAATTTTTATTATAAAATCGAAAATATGCAAAATATTTCCACAGTTTTTTGTCTCCTTTTACGCAACAACTGATTGTTATAACAGCGTTTAAAACGCCCATTTGGTCATAGAAACTTTTGAAGCAAATCATATCAAGCAAGGCCAGCATGCATTAGGCCAGCAGAATTAAAAATAAACTAATGCAAATATTCGAATTTGCTTTCGTTAAAATGTCCAAATGAGTGTTTATAGGCGGTAAAAATTTCAACTACACGACGCACTCGTTTCAAAAAACATATTCAAATGTCAGCGGCAATTTGCATATATTGAAACAAAAATTGTATACTTTATAAAATGGCAAACACGAAAATTTATAAAGCTTCGAAGAAGTTGGAAATCTTATTGAACATCTTTTTCTATTTTTTCCTTGTCAATATTGGTTTGGAAAAAAACTGCTTTCGGCATTGTGCCATCTTTAGCGTCAATTTTCGTTCTCCCTTTTTTTAATTGTGAGTTTTTTGAAGAAGGAACTACATTTTAGCTTAAAAATAATAGAAATTGATTAAAAGTAAAATAAATTACACAAAAAAGTCACTATGCAGTGCTTCTATTACACTGAACACAACTTTATGATTGCTAGAAGAGCAATGAAATTCTATTCCTCCACAGAACTCTACCAGCTGCCACTCTCTTCCACGTCGACCACTTCGATTGCTCATTTCTTTTTTTGCTCCAACTTATGTATATTGCAATTTTGCAATGCATGCAAGCAAATGAGTAAAATTATAGATATGTTTACTTGTATAGAAAGTACTTAGTGCGAGTTGCTGTCAGTGCAACTCTCTACATATGGCTGCTTAATATTTTTTCGCAAGCAATCAGTTTGCCAGTAGGCCAGCAGTTAAGGAGAACAAGAAGCAGCAGGATTTCGACTTTGCCTGTTGTATGTTGTAATTTGGGGTTTTTTTTTTTTTTTTTTTTTGTAATTTAACATATTCACACAATGGAAATGTTTGTGTGCACTTAGTGTGTTGGACAAAAAGCACAAAACTTGTGTACCAAATCAATTACATGCATTTCCATGTACACTACATACATACATACAAACATGCATATGTAAGTTAGCTAAGCGCGCTCACTAGTTCCATTTAAATGCAAAACTATGCCAGTGTTAAATTGGAGTACAATGCCAGAGCCGTGCTGACAGAACTGGCGCACACAGCTAGCAAGCCGCTATGTAGCATTAGAATTGTGGCTGACTGACGTGAGTATATTTGTGCCATTGCATATATAAAGGCGCACGAGCGCTTTTGACGAGGGTGCGTTAGCCAGACATATATATATATACATTTAACATATATCTAGCATCCAACCGGGACGTTGTACTGTGGCGCATCAGGTCATGTCATTTCGCCTTGCTTGGAGTATTTTTTAATATTTTTCTCCCATTGTCACTTGACATTTGATGCTGGCGTTTGCTGTTTATAGCTATGCTGGCACTTGCCTCTGTCCAACTGTTACTGTGTTGTGACCTTGCTATTGTTGTTAGGTTTTTTTTCTTGTTTTTCTTTTTTCTTGCTTTGGTATTGTATTGTCTTAGCGGCAGCCGATTGGTTTGTTGTATTTATTGTATTTTATTTTCAGCTATTTTTTTTGAACTGCTGCATCAGTGCTTCTCTTAATGCCACAGCTTGGATGCAAACGCACGCGTTGGGGCTTACATTGAAAGCTGCGCTGTTTGTTGCTTTCATTGCACATACATACTTACATAGGTATGTGCATGTTGTGCCATAAGTGTGTGTTGTTTGTAATTGCGAAACATAGTAATATATGCGTGGAATCCCTTTTCACTCGTCGCTAAAGTAAAGTGCAGCTAAAAACAAACAAAAAACAAGAAACCTTCACACAACTCTAACAATTTTGCACTCAACTTTCTATATTAAGCACACACACACGCACACACACAAGCACAGACAGTGGGCGTGCTTTGATAGCGCTTAAATAATGGAATAATAAAATTTACCAGTACAATTAATGCTGTGAAATACTTTTATGTAGAAACATTTGACGAATTACAATAAAAGGAAAATGTGTTTAAATTACAATAAAAGAAAAATGTGTTTAAAACAAAAATGGTTTTCTACCTTTTCAATTTTTAATTTTTTTTTGTAAGTGCTGATATTTTATGTGAGCAACTAACAGCTGTATTTAATGGCTATTTTAAAGCGTTAGGCTAATAAACAAAGCATCTCAAAGCTGCAGGCAACGTATAAATATTTCAGGAAAATTGCTTTAAATATCTTTGTTTAACTATGTCTAATTACTAATTACATTTTTTTCAACACTTTTTTTTTAGTTATGGATCAAATAACACCAAATTATTATTATTTTTTTAATAAGGAAATTAGATAAAATTAAAGAGCAAAATATACAATAAATTTTATTTATTTTAAAATAGTTTATATGAAACTAAGTTTTCCCTTATTTTTTGTAAACACTTTGAAAAATATTTTAATTTTTTTATTTTCATTTTATTATATTTTTTTTTAATTAATAAACTCCAGTAAATGCGTAGCTGTGAATAAAATGTTAAAAGGACATCATCATGAACAAAGCATAGGCTATTTTTTACTATATAAAATGGTTTTCAATTCATAGTTATTTTAAAAGTGATTGCCACAATATTGAATTAGACCATAAAATATGTAAGCAAAGTTAACGACTAAATTTCCGGTTTACATTTACGATACATTCAGCAGTTTGATAAAAATAAAAATTGGCGTTGAATATATTCATGGAAAATTCTAACCGTCAAACTTCTCAACCAATTGGTCTTGTTTGCATCTTTCCTAAAAAAAACTAAACATTAAAAGATTTATCTTATCGACAAAAGGTAAACTTCACTCGCTCTCCATTACGATTAGCATCAGCAGACAACTTTTTACAAAAAAATTTATTATTTTGAAGATATCGACAGAGAGTGCTTTTAAGCTTTATCACCAATTGATACCTTTAATCAAGAAAAAAAGTTGTCAAACATAAGACTGTATGATAAACTCGAATTTTAAATAAAGCTCAACCACTAGCCAGCCGATGCAAAACGAAATGGAAACTGAGGCATACATCTTACGGAATACACTTAGTAAGAAGGTATACTATGGCGTATGAGTAATATAGTTTCGTTACTGAGCAACATTTTATTTTACCGGGTGGCAATTCAATTTTCTAATAATATTAAAATGAATCAATTTTTTCAGCATGGTTTTCGAATAATTAACTTGTGTTTACATGATGTAATTGGCATACATAGCAGTGATTGTCCAAGTAGTAATTATATCGGACATTTCTAGTAAATCGACAGGTGGCGCTGCAGTCGAGGTTAATACTAAAAATGGTAATTTCTATCTCAAGGACCTCTAGAACCAAAACTAATTTAAAAAAATATGTTCAAAAGAAAATGTAAATTGTTAACTAAATATTTGATAAACTTATAGAAAATCAAAGAACTGTCAAGTTAAATATTTGAAATTATCGTATAGGACATTATGTTTTATTATTTTTTCACTTTAATAGACTAGGTCACAATTACGTGTAATCCACTTCCACTAGAATTTCTTCAATTTTCTCAATAACTTTTCCAGACAAACAAGTTTTTTTAGAAGATCCAGTTTTGCTCATTTATTATTGATGAATGCAATCACCTTATTGCCAAAATATCTTTTGTTTATAGGCTAATATATATTTCTGCTAATAAGTGGAATTGCATTAATTCAAATGCGTCTCATAACTGCTGAAGGATTTAAATTTCTAATGCACCGAAAGCTTTAAGTAAAGACATTCATTAAAAGTGCTTATAGATCGATGTAAATTTTCAATTTTAATTTTAAACGAGAGAGGGTAGAAAGATTTATATTTTCTCTTTCGAATAAAATTTCCGGGAAGTAATTCATAAAAAAAGGTCTGCCTTAATGAGTAAACCTGCTTCCTGGTTACTTTACAAAGAGATGAGGTTAGAGCACAGCTTTTAAAAATGTCAGCTAAAGGTAGCAACATAATTGGCCTACTAACCATTGCACAGATAATGTCTAAGGTACTCTTAATGTAGGTGGAGAAAATCGTATATACAACTTCAGTGAAACTATAAAGCATAAAATATTTCTAATAATTAGTTTTGAAATTACATTTTGAATAGGTGTACAAGTAGGATATGATGTTTATGGCTGAACTCGGTCAGACTGAGAGAATTGTGCTTATTGAAAATTTGAATAAAGCATAGCTGAGTTGTGCTTATTGGAAAAACAATATTAATACAAAATGATTTACTTTTACATTTCATTAGTAAGGAGTGGACGTTAAAATGGAGCTATATTTGTTGAACAAAAAATTATTAATTGATGAGCAGCTAAATCGTACCGTTATTATTTTCAATCGATTATAATCGTTAAAATATACATTCATTCTGCAGTTAAAAAATTCAATTCAACGAAAATATCTGGCGTAATGTTTTGAAATTAGTTCGCCAAAAAAAAATTCAGTAAAAAAATACTCTTTTGGGTTGGAAAAATAAAAGAAAATTTTATGTTTGGTCGGAAACATAAAGTTAAATTTTACATCCTAAAAATAAGTTTAAATTTTTACTGTTCAAATCTGATCGAATATGCATTAAGGCATTTTTCTTTTTTGAAAAAGTCATAAATGTCATGAACCCTGAAATTCATAGAAGCCCACTCCAGGAAAATTTGTTTAAGCTATCACTCAGAGTCGCCAAAAATTCAATAAATTCTTTTAACAAAAATTCAAGATAATTGCCAAAAATCACCTTTTTTAATGCAGGCAGTCACCTCTAGTCGTACACCACTGTGCTAGATGCCACTCTCAAATATGCACAGCACACACACTCAAACATACATATGTATATTCAAGCCCGACAGCGCAAAGGGAGCGCTTGCAGGCTACAGGGATACGGACATACATACATACGAGTACATATGTGTGGATTTGAAAGAATGTTCTATCTAGATTAAAGCACATTCTGCAGGCAGACTTTAGTAATACGAGTACATACTACCAGAAAACAAACCAAAAAACTAACCAAAAAAAAAATGCAACGAATTTTGGATTGTTTTTGAGGAAGAAGAAGGAGGTGACATATAAAGGCAAAAATATCAGACTTTCGAAAAGATTTCAAAATTTTTGATTTTTTCATTAAACGTTTAATAATTTCCTTAAAAGTCCAGCTCATTATTTTAAAATATATTCTTAATCAAATTTTCAAATTGTTTATAAAATATTTGAATTGTCATATTTTTATTAAAATTTTAAACCTTTAAAAAAATCAATCTTGCGCTTTTTCCTACTAAAACTGAAGGGGCTAATAATACTTCTATTTGAACTTTCAAACTTAAATGTACATTTTTTAATTCATTTTTTATTTGGTACAAAGTTAAAAATAAAAAATTAAATGTTGTTTTATGTGATGGTGTGGTAATATTTGTGGTAAGCTCAGCAGATTATTGACTAATAATTGATAATTATAACTGAAAAATAGATGGAGGTTCACTTATGCCCGGAGGACCACCACTTGTGAGTAAAAATAATTTTTTTATTTATTTTAATTTATTTATTTATTTTTTGTGAAATCTTTTTTCAAAAACCACTTTTTTAGGATCATTTCGTGAGTATTTTCGAACCGCGTGAAAAGTTCTTAAAATTTACCCTAAAAAGCAGAACTAGCCCCGGAATGATGTGAGTTCGTCCTGAAATGAACCAAAACTAGTCCCGAAATTGTACTGAACAGATCGTAGATGTTCTAGAAGTAGTCTCGAAATTTTCGTGAAAAAATCATGAATTAATACGGAAATTACCCGGAAGTAGTCCAGAAGTAGTCCTTAAAAGGCCCCAAAAAATTTAAAAAATGTCTACGAAGTTTCCGAGTTAACCCTAAACTAGGTTTATCCAGCTCTAGTCCCAAAATGTTTCGGTTATAATCGCCAACAAGTTCTGATATAGTTCCAAAAGTAGTTCATAAGATTTGAAATGGTCCTGAAATAACACTGTACTAATACAACGTTTCTTTACACAGAAATAAGTATAACTAATTAATTTAATTAAACTTAGTTTTCTTGCGCTCAATTAAATTGGTTGCAACCGAAACGAAGTAGTCAGGAAAGAGCTGAAAAATTAAACTAAGTTTAAGCGTGCGCGAACGGCCGTTTAAACTTAATTTAAACTCCGTTTGAAGTTGACTGAAAAACTAAATATTGAGTTTAAACTTAGTTTAAACGACAAACAGAGAAACTGGCCCTAATTTTTTTTTTTGGCATTTTATAAACGCACAAAATAAGTTTTTGTTACATAATTTTAGGCGCACTAGTAATGACAATAAACAAGCCATGAATTTAGCTCCATTTTATACTATCTGGACTTCTTGCATAATTGTGCTTCAAAATCTACAAGGCATTAGCCAAATTTCTTTTAACTAGTGCCTTTTAAACTTATGAAATTGTATAGCACTAGTTAAAGCAAATTTGTTAGATAATGCACTTGAACAATTACGCCTGTAGTCGAGCAAACGAATAGCTCCAATAACAATACGCATCGCACGACTATTGTCATTAATATTGCGCCTCAATCAGTTTCGCTTTCTAATATTACCAAACTGTCATTATATTGTTATGACCTATTTAATACGTAACAATGATGCAACAATATTTTTATTTCGTGTGTAATTTTAGGAGCAGTGATTATGTTAATAGTCATGCGTAAACTTTTGTCATAGGCAGATGAGAAAACGGTCGCAAGTATTAAAAATCAGCGCATTGTTGCTGTTGTTTTTGCTGCGCCTAAAACTCGATTGATAAAACATGTATGTATGTTTGTTTGAATCCGAATTGACCAAAGCTTTCCTACATTTCTTATTTGCTCAAAAGCATTTCTTTCTAGCATATTTTTAGGCGTAATAGTTTTCATACTTGTGATACGGTAATACTTATAACCAGTACTATGACAAAAACAAAAACTAAAAATTTGCGTTATTTTATTAAAACATTTGTGATTTATTAACTGCATTATAATGTCGAAATTGTGTCGTAACGATCCTTATTATTTTGATTATGTTAATAAATTTGGCCTTAAAAACACAAGGATAGTTGCATATTCCTATGATTTGAACAAAACTAAGAGAACACGTATATGCCTTTTTTATCTTACTAGCATAAATACTACAAATTTCAAGAAATAGCACACCATTGTTTATCCTAGACTACCATCAACAACAAGACCAGTTCTTCTGAAAATTTTACTAACCTCTTTTCATCAAAAACAGTTGAGAATAATGTTGCGGAATTCCGTGTTTGAAAACATTCTAACCAGCGAACACATAATAACTCAAAGTAACCAAGACGATTTTGTTCGTTTTTTTTAATATGTCAAAAATGCAGTCAGAACTATTAAAATTTCGATTAAAGGATGGAATTTTAGACTCATATCTGCACTTTCTTCCTGAAAACTCGAAAGCTGAGAACTATGAGCACGTAGAAAGGTTCCATTAGAACATTTCAAAGATGGAAAAGTGTTGCTGCAGCAAATGCAACCCAAATATGTTGGCACTGTAGTTATTGTTTTTATATTTTTGGGTTAAAATGGCTTTTGAAAAAAAAAATTACTAAATGAAATAAAACTCATAGCTAAGTGATTTTAAGAAATTTAAATTTTTCTAATAACCACCTAAAAAAAAAATTCTTTAGGCATGATAAAATAGATATTTTAGTACTTTATTTAGACATCAAAAAAAGTTTTGTTCATAGCTAATTAACGTTAAATAAAAAGAAAAAATAATTTTAAAAAAAGTCGTAAATATATTATTTTTGCCGCCAGTGCCAAAAGATACTTTACGACTAGTGCATCTCGAAACTTTACAAACACAAGTTTGTGCAAAGAAATAAATAATATGTTTATTCATATGTATGTGTGTTAATATGCGCGTTTGTATTTTCATTTTTTTTTCGAAAGTGCCTCCGTGTGCGTGTGTGAACGTGCTTCTGCGTTTACACTCTCGAGTAATCTGAATTAATTTCGTATACAATTCACTCTCTGACACTCCCTTTGCGTGCGCCGTTTGCCTGTTTAAACTTTACTCTTTCCACACGAACAAACGAAGAAAGGACGACACACAAAACCCAGCAACAGCTGCTGCAGCTGCCTTTATCGCCCACAGCAGCCAAATGTTGTTTAACTTTAAACTCTAAAATGCACTGGGGAGCGTCGCCTTAATAACAAGACAGGACACAAAGATCAACCACCTACCACCTGCAGACGCCGAGAATGTTCGTTCTCCTTTGGCGCATAGTTTATCTAACCAAGCCAACGATGAATAGTCCAACCGAGGAGAACAGCAAACACAAGCAACAACTCTTATTTCTATATTTTTGTTTTGTTTTGAAATTTTTGCCACAACCCCGCACGCATGCTAGCCACAAACACATACATATATACACTCACATGTGCAGATCACTCCTTGCACGCACCTGCTTGGTGACACACACACGCACATACTTAAGTGAACTTGTAACAGCAACTGTAGGTGCACCACTCCTTTCATTTAAATATGTGCGCATCCCCAGCCAAAGTCAGAGCTTGACTTTTTGAAACTTTCAGCAGCGCTTTTCACTTTTAAGTGAAAATAAATAATTCACACCTGCTGTGCTCAGACTCTTGTGAGGAGGGGTGGAGGGTGTGACATAAAACAAAGTATGTTCGAGCGATGGTACTTCTTCAACGTTTTTGGGAGCAGCACAAACATTGCATTGCAAAACAATAGGGATGGGCAGCTTAAACTAGAGCAGCAACAAAACAACACATTGCGAAAGTTTAGCCAAAGATGATAAAACCAACATTGTTTCGGCTTTTGCCGTCGAAATTGTTGGCTTTGAAAGAGTTCGTCATTTTCATTTTGAATGCCAAGCAGCGACAAACACACACACACACACTAACACACGCACTTCCACTCTGACACTCTCCTAGTATCTCCGTGTTTTGTTGGCAACGCGTCAATTGAGCGTAAACCATATAAAACACAGTTAGTTCCTAAGTTTGTCCTTTCGAAGTGAAGAGTAGCTGAACATTGATGAACAAGTGTAAGGGTAGCGTTAAAAAAGTTCGAGCAAAACTCACGAAATTGCGGCAACAACGAATAAGGTTCAGTAAATATTAATTTGTTAATAGAGTGGAGTTTTTCTTGAAAAGATTCTTTATATCCTTTGGCTCTGCTTTCCTGCAATTAAATGTGAACTACGCATTTCGTAGTAATAACGTGCAGTCGGAGATCCATGGCAATAATTCTTTCTTAGTGGAGTCTTAAAAAAGTCATGGGAAATTTTCGTTAGAATTATTACAGTCTTTTGATAATAATTATGAGTGGGAAAAATTTTAAAAGTCTTCGATGAGTATTATTTTATATTATAAAAAAATCTGTTCGTAAAAATCATCAGAGAGATACATTTTTTTAAGTTTTCAAAGCTTGTTTTATTGAGACATATGATAATAGTCTTTTCATGATAATTACGAGTGTGAAAGAAGAACAGAACTTATTCAGTAACATTTAGGGCTTAGTTCACAACTAGTTCAAAACAGTTTTGAAACAGTTCGGGTGCTAGTTCGGGACTTTCTTGGAATCATTTCGGGACTAGTTCTGGACCTTTCCATGTCCAACTTGGAACAGTTTGTGTCTAGTTCTGCACTAGTTTGGATTAGTTTGGGACCAGCAAATGGCTTTTTTGGGACTAGTTTCAAACCAGCTTGGGATGAGTTTGAGACTAGTCACTAACTTGGCCTGTGCAAAAAACAGATGTTAATATATTAAATGAAATGGAACTCTTAACGAAATATATTTTTATAAGGAAAGTTATTTTGCACTTTAAATTCCTATCGTTTAGAGTGTCCGGCACCGGTTCCGTCCTTCAAGACTTATAAAATTGTTTCGCACTTATTAGTTTAATACGGGAAAACTCAAAATAAAACTCTTCGAAGACTTATAATTTATTATGAGAAGACTTTCATAATAATCGTTTTTCGTTTACTATAATAATTATTGAATGACATTAATTCTTTTCTTTTAGAATAAAATTGCAATTACAAAATATTCGACTGGAATAAAATTATTTTCAAAATATGATATTTAACTTTTCAAAATACTTATGTACAGTGTTTCATTTTAGACCAATATGCAAAAACGAAATATGCTTAAGAATAAAAAACTTAGAAAAATGGCAAAAGATATTATTTGTAGAAGTAAAATAGGATATTTCTTGTACTGTTTACTAAATTTGTTGACCGAGAATTTGATTAAAAATTGATCGCAAAACTCACCCCGAGTTTATGTACATATGTGAAAAAACAAAAGACACATTATCTCACTGATAAAAATTTTCCTTCGAAAAAAAACTCGATAGCGAATTTTTAAAACAGGAAAAATTCGTTGGATAACGAAAGTTCTATTTAACTGAAAAAATGGTATAGTTGCCAATGTATGTATATTCAAACTCATTATCGAAAGTGTCACTTGAAAATTTGTTTTAGAAGACTAAAATTTATTGAGTAACACCATTCGCCAACTCAACTCTAAGCTTGGTGAATTTTGTTGCACTCAAGTTGATATTCAACATTTATTCTTCTATTCATCTCTAACCATAGACTGGACGTTGAAAAAATCTTGAGAAAATTACTTTCCTCTGAAACAACAGCGCTGCTTTTAATATAGAAGAATATGCAAGAGGCATGTCCGGAAAGGAATATTCATTCGGAAGATTATATTCGAGTCAAGAGAAGTTACAAAAAGAATCAATGAGAAACAAATTTTAATACACGAAACAAAAAACTGTATTATAAACTCTTTAAATATTTAGCAAAATGTAATGACAAGAAGTAAATATTGTTCTCTTAAAAAAATTAGTAAAACATAAATTGGAGAAACGTCTTGGTGTTCAAATTGATAACTTACTTTTTCTCAACTTAAGAATGCAATTTTCGAGCAAAAAAGGCTTTTTTCCCAAAACTTAAAAATTGTTTATGCTCTTAAAAAACAACGTTGTAAATTTGAGGCATAACTGAGTTCTCAACTTAACCTGAAGTAAAGCACAAACCTATAAGTTTAATTTGAGTCTAATGAATGCTGACTGGTCTAAAATTGTGACTTTGGTCTCTATGAGAGACTGATACTGCTAACTGAATTCGGGCATTAACAAAAATCGACAAATTTTTCGAGAGTATAAATTTTTTGAATACCAAAAATTACGAGTGTAAAACTTATTTGCTATGCAACCTATCCTATTTAACTTCGCTTGTCACTAATCAAACTTTTCACGCAAAACAAAGTGTGAAAATTTATCTGAGAAAATTTAACTTCATTACGTGTACTCGTATAAAAATAAATACAAAAGATCAACTTTCAAAGTCTACTTGCAAAGTAAACACCAAGCAACTCGTATCAATACGTCGAAATACTCACTTTCACGTTTATCATTTTTCATTTAGCCTTGACAAAAAAAGCTTTGTTGAAAAGTATGTGCGAGTATATAAACACTACGCAAGCAAATATTTGTACACAGGCTACATTTACTCGAAATTAGGTCAAAGGGGGTTACAAAAAGTCATACCCCACTCGCCACAAACATTGGCGCACAGATGCTGACAACTGATATGCGGCTAATATGACATAATTGTAGCAAATGAAATAAATTTGCGAAATGATGTTAATGGCAACTAAGCGACTGTGATTGTGCGTTCCGTCTAGGCGAAAGGCTTTAAGCGCCATTTGAGTTCGTGTTTCACAGTAAGAGTGTTTGAGTAATTATATACGTATGAGTAATTATATACGTATGTTTGTATGTATTCCATAAAAAGCAATGCGTAAAATTCGGCACAAGGTTAACAAACACGTTATTGTGTAGTTAGTAAAGGATAAAATGCGACATATCAAGCGCCTTCAATGCGTTAGAAGGCCTTGACTTATATTCGCATTACGTTTATAAATCAACAGGAAATATTTGAATATGAAAGTAGCACGCAGAAAATTTTTGTAAATTGTATGAAATGAAAAAAGTCGGAGCTCATTGATTGCATGCAGTTGGACCGGATCATTTTTTGACTTACCCACATAAGAGGGGAATAAATATTTCCATTACTGGTTTTTATGAATTGAAAAGTACTATATGGAAAGGCGAATATTTAGTAAACCGATAGAATGTTTTTTAGAAGCATGATAATTTGATAAAAAATCTCCAATCGAAGTGCATTTCAGAATTGTACGACTCCCCTTTATTTGCAACTTTTTAAAATCTATTTATGTTATGTTTTAGGTTAGGCTAGAGCTGTTGACAGAAAAATAGGCAACTAATAAAATGCTTTTTTTTCTTTTAGTAAATACATTCGAATGTATAACCGAATGAATATTTGAATATATGTGTTAGAATTTATAAAAAAATATATTTAAGTACAAACGACATTTCAAATCTAATCGAACTGCGTTCTTTTCGCGAGATAAGCAATCATTAAATCTCTGATGTGTAACTTTTAATATGCGCTACTTAAAAAAATTGATTAGAAACCAAAGCTTTCGATGCTTACAAACTACACCAAAAGCTTCTTTAAATACATTTCAATTCATAACGACTATGATATTTGTGTCTTAGCTGCTCAAAACACTGAAAAATAATTGAAAATAGAAAAAAAATAACTTTACGCTAAAAGATTTTAATTAAAACTTTTGCATTGTTATTAAAAAAAAGAATAAAACTATTTGAGTGTAAGGTATCGGGTTTTCATATCGAAATAGCTAGTAATTGTTTTATTTTAATTCTTTTTATTCATTAAAAATTAATTATCATTGTCATTTTAATATATTTTCGTATTTGCAGTTTTATAATGAATTTCTACATTTTTATTGAAAAAAATTAGTTTCATATTTAATCCATTTATTTATTAAAATTTCGTTTCCTAGCCACTTTTAAAAATATATTACTAATACCTCCTTGGAAGTAGTACTAATACCATTTGAATATTTAATTGTAGAAAAATATAAAAATGTGAGTATTTGAACCAACATTTCTTTTTTGTTAAACGTTTTAATTTGTTTTTGGTCAGATGTGTAAATAATTAAAAAACAAACATAATTTAAAAATCATATATTTAATATTTTATTTTATTTATCTTACTAATTTAAATTGTTTAATTGAGTAAAGATCTACTTGTGATAAATGATTCAACACTGATGGCAATTGCTTCATCTAATATCAATTTATTCTTTTTTTTAAATTTGCTTGTAGAAAGGTCAAGCATTCTCGTCTATGTATCAGTAAAAATGGCACTGCGTCTATACATTCAGCTATTTCTTAAGGTGCCTTTCATAAGAGCAATTCTAAATAATAAGGCGGCCGAAATGATGAAATATGTTTTTCGTTCTCTCACACAACTAATATGCATGAAGTTAAACTCAAATTCCCAACATTATACCTAATTCATAACTTAACAAATTTGAATCAAAATTTGAAATATTAAAAAAAAAAAAAATAAGAAAATTTTCTTGTATGCAGTTTTGGGACTGATAAAATTTCCAAGTTTTTGGTTAATTGGCAGATCATTATTTCACTAAAATTTAATAGGCAGCTTTTGCAGAGCTACGTAATCGCAAGTTTCATAAAACTTCTCAGACAAAATTTTGAAACTTCGTTTCATCTTTGTTAATTTATTATAAATTTTGCCATTTTTTGTGAGATAATTAACTCAATTTTCGTTTAAATATGTATTTCAATAAAATAACATAAAGCATCATTATAGGTACTAACAAATTGTACAAATTTTTATATTAATATACATTAGTTTTGGGAACGTGGTATTAGATCTTTAGAAGAGTGGTCCGAAACATATCAAATATCACTTTAAATGCTGATCAATTTTATATATTTTTGTTTAGTATTTTATAATTTTATTGAGCTCTAGGCCAGTTTATGGAAGATTTGTTTGTGTTTAGGATAATAGGCTTTATTCATCAAATTTTCAAATAATTGCAATTATTTATTTCAAACAACAATAAAAACAAAGTAAACAAAAATTCTTTTTATAAAACGAAATTTAGAACATTTAACGTTAATTTAGAAAGTCAAATAAGGCAGTTGGTATGCATAAGTAGAAAAATATACTTTTAATTTTAAACAATTCTATTTGTTTTACTATAAATTTGGCTTCACTGAATACACTTCCTCTTCTTTGCTTCTATAATTTCGGCCACAATTTAAAACGGTCGCTTGAATGGAAAACGATATTTATACAATAAATTACACACGTTCACCCCAAACAACGAAGGCTATTTAATATTGTAGTATTAGCGCTCTCAAAAACCACAAAGCCACATATTGCAATTAACCGCAAAAGTAAACTGGCTGCGAATTCAGATAAACGTTTAAATATCCCTCACGCACTTTCGCTTCATACTTCTTTTGTGTGCTCAATTATTCGTTGATAAGTTGTTGTTGAAAACAATAGATGCCACTTTTCAAATTACTTCCGCAAAATTAATGTTTTTCAATTGCTGCCACACATCTTACGCAAAGTTTGTACCGCCCGTCGAATTCATTGGTTTCATCGCCTACGCCACATTCAGCACTCGAAATTCTATGAATACATATGTCCAATCTAAGGCTATTCGAACGGAAAAAGTCTACTTAAGATGTTGTGCTGTTTCAAAGCCTTCGTCCTGGCTACCATTTATCTTGCGCCAATTAAAAACTTTTCAAATTTCAATTAAATTTCACACAAATACGAGTACAAAGAAGCAGCTCTGCCACAACAACAGCAATGTCGCCTCCAGCCTGCTGCGCGGCCGTTTTCACAACAGCGATAACCATTCGACACTGAAACATTTCAACGCACACACACACTTTCACTTTAAACGCACTTTCACTTTGCTCATTGAGTAAGAAAGGAAATATATGTATTTGTGTGTGTGTATGTGGGTGTGTGTGTGTGTATTCGAAAACGCGCACAATTCAGCTTCATCAACTCTTAGCTTGATGCGAGCTAAGTATCTTTGTTTATTTGATCTAGTTTTTTTTTTCTTTTTATAATTTTAGCTTCTCTTCACCGTGCACACAAAATCAACGTCACCCGCTCCTTTGGCTGCTTTATCGCTTCATCGTCCTTCAAACTTTTAACTGCCTCGTGGCCTCGAAACTGGCACACGCAACCTGCCCAAACTCTAAAAGGGTAAATAACACTAAAACTAATCGAAAGCAAATGTTGTTGTTCAAACAAAAGCGAACGCTAACGTCAGCGCCACTGTCAATTATTAGTTCATTTTCAAAAATATTTAAGTTAGCCGAAAGCGACCTTCAGACTCAGACTCTCCAATTGCTGGTCGATAACAAAAGAAAAAATATTGCTTAAGCACTTTCAACTTCACACTCTACGCCCGATTTTCTTTATTTATATCATTGCAGATCATTCTTGTTCGCGTGTTTGACGTCAGCAATATTAATCAAAACTCAAAACTGTCTGTTGAATACTTAAAAATAATTTGTTTTAACTGACACACTTCAAATTTGACGCTGTCGACAGGCTTATCAAAGCAACTTATGAAAAATGGTAGCAGTTATTAAAATATACTTATATAGAAATTGTAAAAGGAATTAAGGAATAACTTTTAAATTAACAACAACTGCGTATTATTGTCCTAAAAAATGTTAGTCCAGTCAGCATCACGTTTTCTAGTGCAATTCGTCTCACAAACGGGGTTAGCTTTCCGGTTAGGTTTTAGGAAATTTAATAGGCGAATATGCTTCCTAAAGGCTCTGGCTGGACTATGAAAAGACGGCACTGTCTATCTTGAGAAAATCATTTTTATTTGATTTTAAAAATTCCTTTGCTATTAAGATTATCTTCTCGCAAGTAGTGTCGCAAATTTGTTCACCTCGAAAAAGTCTTTCAACTCTCAACTTTGTTTACCAATTTTGTTGTTCCAACAATGAGACTCAACTCAACTCTGAATGGTGAACATTTTTAAGTTTACAGTGTCTTGAAGTCAGTACTTAAATAACATTTATGGTATCCTAATTTTCGCCTAATAATTACTTTTAAAAGTGGCCGCTGTGGTCGAGTGTGTAGCGGTTTGTGCTATAACTGGATATGCCGCTGAGTTCGGGGTTTGAATCTCAATCAGGTAAAATCTAAATCATAGAAAAACTTGTTTTTCGAATAGCGGTCACCCCTCGGCAAGCAATAGCAAACCTCCGAGGGTATTTTTGCCATGGGAAAGCTTCTCATAAAATACATCTGCCGTTCGGAGTCGGCACAAAATTGTAGGACCCTCCATTTGTGGTAGAATAAAAAGACGCACACTACAAATGGAGGGAGAAGCTCGGACAAAGACTGAACTATATATTATAAGCGCCATATTATTATTATTATTATTATTACTTAAAACAAATGTTTTTTTTAAGAAGTACTAATATTATTTGGATCTTAGTTATTTAAAGAGATCGTCAAGCTGGCTCCAATCGAAATAGATGTTCAAGAAAATTTTACAAATACAAAAATTATATTGAAATTTTTAGCATAGTTTGTTTAAATAAAGTAAGCACTATATTTTAGTTTTATTTGATATTTACACCATAATAATTTCAATAATGATTCTTGCCAAAAGTTCATATAAATAAGGGGTATATATTTCAAAACTTGTGAATATGTTTATTAAAACTCTTGTTTCGCTTCACATACGCAGGTTTCATACATATATGTCTATATTCAGCGTTGCCAGGTCGTCGCATTTAACTGAACTGAAAGGACTGAAAGTTTTCACAAAAAAAAATGTTTAATAAATATTATATTAAATTTTTTAGACAATTTAATAGCGCAAAGAACAACTAACATAGAAACTAAAAATGTATATACATTTCAACTATAAAAACAGTTTTTTCTCGTTTTTTGGTATTAAATAACGATTATCAGACAAAGTTGAACGTTTCTTCACCCGGAAAACCAGCAAACGCCATAAGCACCACTCTTCTCCAAATGAGCTCGAGTGACGACAAAGTGCTCGTTTTGCAGAATGTATTTTTGTTCATGGTCGCTACTACTCGATATGTAAGTAAAATTTAAAATCTCAGTTTTTTATTTATTGCGGTCGCTCTTTAGCAGTCAATGGCAATCCTACGAGTGAATTTCTGCCATGAAAAATTAGGATGAATCGATACAAGTAAATTCAAGTACATAGTCGATGTTTTTCTCAATTGACTAAATATTTTTGTACTCGGTACTTGATTTTAATAGCGATCCAAGTAGATATTGAGAAAAAGTACTCATATCGGAATCTGAAGTAGAATGCAATCTTATAAAATAATTTGTTTTTTGGCAACACCATCGAGAGTTGGTGAAAGCACAAAAAAAAACTCAAAAATTGTCTGACTTCGGAAAACGAAACGACTCTTTCTATTCGTCTTACGAAGAGGAAATTTTGGGTCCGATCATTTCATATAAAGAATTGTTCTAGCCAGTTATTATTTTTTATTAATGAAGTTAAAGTATTATGGGACGACAGGGAAAGCCACAAATAGGTGAAAGACAATCGCCTTGTTACTTGATTTTGCCACTCCCTTTGACTTAACTTACCTATTTAACTAACTGAGTACTCTTATGTAAATTACTTAAATAAACCGTATTACAAGTGGAAGAGTTTAAGAACTCTTTCATTAATCATTCTGCGCACAGAAGGGAAAAGGCAACAACTTAAAAATGAAAACTTTCAACCCATTTAAAGGTCTACTGGAAGTTGAAGAGGAGGAGGGGAGTTGCTTTGAACTTTACTTTGAAACATTGACATTCGAAACTTTTAAATAATTTATACACACCTTTAAAACGAAAATGTCCTACATCTGCGGATAACTTAAATTACAATAATCGCAAACAGTTTGTTAAACATACACATTTTGGTTAACAAATTAAGCTTTCGAGTTGAAAACTTTCAAACAACCATAATAATAATATAATACGCATCGAAGATAGATTTTGCTTTTAAAGCAAGTTTTGTATATCCCCAATTATTACCCATTTGTGTTTTGGGTAAGAGCAAAGCTATTCATGCTTTCGTTGCTCGCTCGCGTCTTCCTCCCTGCTCGCATATCACGTGTTAGAGCCTTTAATTTTTCGACGACACTTGGGACTTGAAATCTGTTGTGAAAATTACTCGCAAAATTCCCCTTTTCCCTTAGGCAGCAGCCAATATTGCCTTGGCAGCTGTTTAAGTTGGATGTGCGCAAAAATTTTATTGCTACCTAAGACACGTTCAAAGTCGAGCCGCGATGGTGAGCACGTTTTTCTGAAGCTCATCCACCACCCCACCTTCTTTCTCCATTGTCTGCATGATTACCACCTTATATTATGTTAAATAGTTTCCATTATCCTGCCAGATAGAAAATTTGGTAGTGGGGAAGACTTTTTTGACTTTGCCGCCTGTTTGTTGGTTTATTTATTTGTTTGTTTTGTACGAAAATATTGCTTCAGCCAAGGTAAAGAGTTACTAAACTGTGCAAGTAGCGCTTGTGTAGCTCGCAGTTTGAAGTGCCACATGTGTGCGAAGTTATGTGCGGCAGAGCAAAGTATGTAAGGAGTGTCTGCCGCTAAGTTGACTTGTGCACTTACTGCTTTTCTTTTATTTTCTTGCGACAGCCGGTTGTCGACAGTGCTGATGTGAAGGAATGGATTTGCATAAAAGTTTGGAAGAAGCTAACTGAGCTCGAAATGCGCAAACACTTAGACACCTGAAGAAGCGTCGAAGCTGATTATAGTGTCACGTGCATGCATATACAAACATACATACATACATACGTCGCAGCCACGCCCGCACAAACAATATTGCAACACTTCATCGCCTGACTTTTGACTTCGCTGCACTAACATTGATACTGGAGTTGTTTGTACTCTGTGTCAACTTAACCATTGTGGAAACTTGTGGGTGATTAATGTGTCTTAAGCAATTAAGAAATCTATATAAATTATATTTTGTCTTTTTCCATAAAGCACGAAAATAATCACTTTAAAAGTAATCAAAAACCTTCGGGGCTTACCATTTATTTTGCTTACATTGAAAAGATTTCACTGTAAGAATTCACTTATGTTTAGCAAAAAAATTCTTAGGAAAATAGAAGCTCTCCATGTCCTTTTTAAGTCCGCTTTGCTGCTATCTTTTTAGCACTTGAAAAAACATTTTTGTTTTACATAACTTATAATCTTAGAAAAAAATAATTATTCCGTTCAACACCTACATATAATAAATTCATTGACAGGGGCTCATTTTGTCAAATTTTATATCTTCTTCATATTTTCTGAATTTTTTTTTTGTATTAATTAACGTTCATTCTGTAACAAAAATTATGCACGCCAAAGTTAGCAACTTTATACAAAATGTTTAAAAATTTAACATATTTGCAGCATAACTTGAAATTTTTTCTCAGCAGTCTTTTAATTAGTTTGCCCTTTCGTAATTACTTGGTCCATAAAACAAATTATTTTACCTCCTTTTTAATTTTGTACGAAATTATTTATTATTCAAAAAATCATCATCAAAATTTCCATATTTTATATTCAATTTAAATAAAATAAAGCGCATTATTCAATTATCTAAACACGAGTTTTGATTTTTGGGTTTATTTTTTTGTCTCAATCGTTATAAACACTGAAATTATTCATTACACATAAAAACCTTTATATACCTACACAAAATAAAAGATTGTTGATTTTTTTTCTCTCATTTAGTTAACGGTTTTTCGTTTACTGATCTACGATGTGTGTTTTCGAAATGAAAATTAAATATTGTAGAAAACCGGATTTCTCTCATTGATAATTCTTAGATATGTTTTCGAGGATGTTTAAAGAAATAGGAATAATATTTTTAGATTCGTTAGAGTTTTTAGTTTGTCTATTTTGAAATCATGGCAAATAAACTAGTTTAAAGATTAAATAACTCCATGTATACCTTTCATGTTTTATTTTGTTTCTACACCCAAAACTAAAAAGTTTAATATTTGCAAAAAACAAGCAGAGATCGGAAACGCGTTCCGGTATTGTTTTATTTCCGCTTGAAAACAAAATACGTTTCCTTCTTTTAAGGGAACAAAATATAATAACAAAAAACTAAGAAACATTTCAAAAACAACAAATTGAGAGCAAAACGTTCAGAAAAGTTCCTGAAAAGAATAAAATTAGAACCGAAGTTTGCGAAACGTTTTCAAAAAAAATAAAAATAAAGCCCTTATGAACTATTTCAAAAAAGAAAACTAAACGGAAGAGAAGTTACAGAAATGTTCTAAAAAAAACATTAACAAGTGGACAACAAAACTCTCACGAACTTTCTCAAAAAAAAAAAACAATATAAGAACAAAACCTTTAATAACGTTCTCAAGGGGAGCAGAATGAGATCGGGAACAATTACAATGGAAATGAACAGAGAACTAAAGTATCGAGAATGTTTTCAAGGATTATCAAATACGAACGTAAAACGTTCTGACATTCAACCATACGGGAAGAAGGTTTTTGAGAATTTAAGTTAAAGAATGAAAATATCATTAAAAACAACTTGAGAAAATGATTTAAATAAACGCCGAAATTGAAGCGTATTTGGTTTGCAGTAATGATTGAAAGAAAGAAGGAAAACAATCACGTCAAGCGTCTACTGTAAAGCATTCGTAGTGACGTAGTGGACTTTTTGCAGTAGGAAAACGATTGGTTAAAATCGCAAACACTCACTTTTATTTCTCAAAGGACAGTCTTTAGCTTGGTTTAAATCTAACAAGTCATTTATACCCTTCCATTGAAAAATAAGAGGTATTTTCGTATTTCTATTTTTTGGTCGGAATTCACTTTTGTTTTTAAACATGTTGTACGTCGCGCATAGTTTTTTTTTTTTTTCTTTTTCCATCTTGGTCAGTAAGTTCCGCAGGTTTTTGTGCTGACTTTAGTTTTTATATAAACTTTGCCGAAATTTTGGTGCCCATTTCGATTTAGGTTTTAAGCGTTCTAAAATGCCTATACTCCAGTTACAAACACAAATATCAACTGCCAACTACTATGTAACAACAATTGTAATAAAAGTAAGAAAAATTAGATGACCACATCAGGGTTAAGGCAAACACACGTATGTACGTGCGAACATAAGCGCATGTGTAAATATGTACACTGACGGACGAAGAAAAAAACACATTTTCGCACAGCAGCTCAGCGAATGCTTAAATTGCAAGCGACTGCACTGCGCATATGTGCACACAGTTGCATATTAAGTGCTTATGCGCTTATCCCGCCAACTCGCAGCGAAACACACGCCACACATATCATACCATGTAATATGTAAATATGTTTGTATGTATGTATTTGCATCACCACATCCCTTCTATGTTGTTTACTTACCCGCGAGCGCAGCTGTGCCAAAACTTCGGCAATGTCGCCATGTTGACATGCATACATGAGACTTGTGCAGCCGCGCGCCAGGCGACCTTTTGCGCCACCGTCGCCATCATCGCTGCCGCCACAGCCGCCACCGCCATCACTATCATTCGCGCCGCCAACTTCAACGCCCTCGCCAATCTTGCTGCCATCGGCAGCTGCTGTTGCTGCACCTACCGTCGTTGTCACGGCAGCTGCCGTCGTACTGCGACCTGTCAGCAAACTGGCGTTTTTTGTACACTTCGTTGTCGTTGTCGTTGTCATTGTCGTTGCCGGTGTTGGCGTTGTCGGAAATGCAGCAGCCTCACCGTTGCCACCACTGTGTGCCGCCACACTTGTTTGGTTGTTTATGCGGCTTGTTCGGTCCTTTGTTGTGCGCTGCTTCTTGGCAACAGCTGCATCCCGGTGGCCATCTTTCATGCTGCCGACTATGCGAAACGGCGATATTGATGCCATCGCCACGCCCAGTCTGGGGGTGACCACTCGTGGTGTCGTCGGTGCTGCTGCCGCCGGTGTTGTTGATATATGGAGGCTTACGTGTAGTGGACTTTGAAATTGCAGCCGCTTCTTTGATTTGGTATTCACAGCAGCGACATTCGTTTCTTCTGCTACGCGTTCCTTAGCAACGCTGCTGGCATGCAAGCGCGGCGGCTTTTTGGGTGCATCGCTGTTAATCGGCACACTTTTTTGTTGCGCTTGTGGCCACTCCATTATCATTGCTTGCCTTGTTGCTTGTGTTTCGTGCGCGCTTTCCGACGCCTTTTGAATTTGTGTTTCCGTTTATTATTCACTTGGTGTACGCGGCGCACTCTCTTCAATTTTTTCTGAGTCTCAGTCATTTTCGCACAATTGCCCACATCTTAGCATGCAAAAATGTGTCAATGCAAAAAGTTTGTGTGCACTCGTATGTTTATATGTTTACTTTTAAATAGCGCGCGTTGCACTTTTAAGATGTGCGACACATAAATTAACAACAAAAAAGTAAAAACAAACGTAAGGCGCGACAGTTTTTATCAATTCAGAAACCGCGCGAAAATTTTAATTCGCACTCGTTTGGCTGCACATATCGTGTTCTTTTTTTTTGTTATTTTATATGTACACACATTTGCACAAATGTGACTTGCAAGCGCTTTCTTTTGTCGCTATTTACACTTAAAAGCGCCTTACTTCACTTCACTGAACTCGATTGAAACTCAATTGCATTACAATCAGCTTAAAGTCTCTTACACTTCTTTTCAACTTTTATGCGTTCGATTTTTTTTTCGTTTTCTTTACCATTGCCGCCAAGTTTGCTTTTAAATAATTAAGAAATCACATACACACACAAGTAGATTTTGAACAAACCTTTATCTGCGCTACCATTTTCGCTGCGCTCGAAAGTAGTGTGAAAATCGTTGTTGGTAAATTCGTTTGCCCTGAAAGCCGCATTGAAATTCACATATTTGCGCATACATTTATATATCGCAAGCGCAGCGTATCCCCAAAAAAACGAATTACATACTTTATACTCGTGTGTCGCCTTATGTCGCTTTCAATTTTCCGCATTCACGTTCGCTATTCCGCTGATCAATTTACGCCCGCAACTTCACGCGCAACATCGGTGGTGTGTGTTGGCACACACTCACACATTCGAAAACATACATATATATAGGTATGTGACACAGTTAATCGCGCGGAAAATAGTTTTCACTACAATTCAGGCGCAATAAAGCAGAAACTGAAATCCATTTAAATAGATTTCGTGGAAAGGAACTATTTACGTACATTTGTGTGTATGTGAAAAGGAATTTGTAGAAATGTATGTGCAAAGGTATTTGCATCGCCAAGCGCTGAGTCTCATTGAAATTCATCTTCAGTTAAGTGTTGCAACCTACGTTGTCTCACGTGTGTGCTATTTATAGAAATTCTACATATGTAACTACCCTTTCCATTTATTGTAAAATAATAATGTGATAGATATTTATAGATAGCCCTCAAGCTTTAACAAACGGCGCACATTCAAGTGAGTACAATTGAATTATTCCAATCAAAAGTTCTTCAGAAAGGAAGAAGAAAAAAACGAAAGAGTTGCGCTGATTTTTTTAGAATGCTTTATTTAAAAAACAAATATTAGTCACAGTGATAAAGCGATCCAGACAAATGACCATAAATTAAGTGAATGCAAAAAGATAAAAACCTTGAGTACTAACCGCTTAAGAAATGTATGTCTCAACATATGTGTAAGGCGTTTCCTGTATGTACCCCTTTGAATATTTATCACCCCAACAAATACGATCTTTTATTAAATTTTGTGCTGTACTTTTAATTTACATAATCTCTGTAATACTCTTAGAAATTTAATATGCCTTAATAATTCCATATAACAAATATGTCCGATTTTCTTGTTTTTAACAAATTGCGGTAGAGTTTAGTAAAAAAAAAATGTGGAAAACGAACGGTAATTTTTACATGCCTGAAACAGTAACTTTACTATGCTAGAATTGAATGAGCTTTTCAACTGCATACTCAAAAAAATTTCCTAAAATTTTTTTTTAAAAAATGTGTGATTTTAAAAAACTAAATAAATAAATTATTATAAATTTTGTACAAAGTTTCAAGCTTGGATTTCGAAAAGTTTCGTTAGCAAATTGTCTGTATTTAAATTGAAAAATAATACAAATTAAAAAAAAAATTGCAAATAGTTATTTTGGTGGCATTAAATATATGAAAGGTTAGAAGGTTATGTCGTCATCAGGTCATGGCAATTTCAGAATGACTTTAGGAATAGCTCAGTATTATTTCAGGACCATTTCCGGACTAGTTGCGAACTTCTACACACCAATCTTGAACCAGTCAAAGAATTAATCTAATGAATGAATCCTTTACTACTTCTAACGATTTTTCTGAAAACAGCCCGAAAAAGGTGTCGAACCGATCTCGAAGTGATCTCAAATAAGTCTTTAAATGTTCTTAAAGTTGACTCGAAATGGTCCAGAACAAGTTTGAAAATGTTTTTCAAGAAGTTAGGAACAAATCCGAAATTTTTTCTTAAATAGTAACCAGCGTTAACCAGTCTCGAAATTAACCAGATTTACTGCCGAAAAAGATCTGAATAAATCTGAAATAATCCGGAATGAATCCCGAAAAGTTCCTGAACATGTCAATAAGTCCCGAAATAGTCCTTGTATATTCACGAAATAGTTCCCAGCAAGCTCCCAAACACTCCAAAATAATTCCGACTAAGTATTGAAATTGACCAGAAATTAACTAAATCGCCATGTCAAAAGCAAAACCGATGACACCCCTTTTTTTCTTGACGAACATGGCAAACATTTTAAGGCAAATAATATCAGAATATGCATTTGAAATGTCCGGACCCTTGATTGGGAGTGTGCCCCTGCTCAGCTGCAGCAAAAGCTAACACCAACGCTCTCCAAGAAATTCATTGGACGGAACAAGTCGACCACACATACGAACGCTACACTCGCCACGTTATAAAATGCATGCTTGGCAACTTTAGCCCTAAAGTGGTCAAAGAGGGTATCTTTGGTCCCACAGTTTGAAAACTAAATTTCTTTGACGCAGTCTCCGATATCGTATTGAGACTATCGTCTTCAACCAGAAAGCGTTGGGGTTAAGCTATATAATACTGTTTAAGAAGAAATCAGTTTATCTGTGGGTAATTAGACCGATGAAGGCAGTCAAAATTCGCTTAGCATTCTCAAAGATATCTGCATTACTTCGAGTTATGCATCTGCTAAGCCGCAGCAAATAAATTTTCTACCGACATAAACTTTCATTCGACCTTCGATTTCGTAATTTGTTGTCAATGAAATTTCAAGTATTCTCTACAGCGACAAATACTCTTATCACTTTTGCCAACGCTTAACTCCGCCAAGCGTTAAACTTTTGATTCAAGTGCCAAAATTTTGAAAGAACGCTGCAGATGATGCTATTGAAATGGTAAAGCACTGAATAAATAAATGTCGTAGAAAGTTTTACGCGTCAAAGTTGTGTTGGATATGATAATGATATTTAAAGCAGCAGATATTGATGGATTTTTTTTTTTTGACATTCCATGAAATGAAAGCGCTTCTTACAAAATTGCACACTGCTAAAATATATTTAACAGCTGCGGTTCGCTGGCAAATCGAGCTTCACAGTACTCTGGCATAATAACTTTAAACGCAGCCGGGTTCTCTATTGTGGAGCGTATTTTATTTTCTCACGCGCACTCTTGAATGATGCATTTCAATAACAATAACAAACAGCAGCAGCTTGGCGAAGACAGCAGCAAAGAATAAATATAAATAAACTGGAGATACAATTTGTGTGTTGTTGAAATGAAATTGAACAGAAATTCGTATTCTAAATTGTATGGACAAGATGAAAAAAGATCTAAGCTGAATGTTGAAGAGTGAAAACTCTGAAGAAAATAAACGCTGTTGAAGTAAGAAGAAATGTTGGGTACAGTTTATAATTGCAAATAGCAAACCTGAGAGTTTTCATCATTACTCGTCATGTTCGGTTTGCATAAAAACTGCTTTTGGCGTCAGTCGGTCTAATCATTTGTAAAGCATTAAGATTAAATACGTCGAAATTGTCTTTGTTATCGCTATTTATACGATATAATTATTGATTTATATAAATAAAATTCAATAGCAATACCGGAGTCCATAAACTAACTGAAAGCTGTAAGAAGACTTGTGAAGAATTCGGCTAATTTTTGGTACATTTTCGGTACATTTCCGGTACTTTTTCGGTACACTCATACATTACATACTTTTTCAAAGCATTTCCGGGACAATTTCGCTACTTTTATGCTTCTTTTCCGGTATACTTTTAATACTTTTTCGGTATTTATAGTTGAACACCTGGTACTTTTTCAGTTGTGAACTGTCGGGGATTCAAGATAAATACGGGGTTAGTTCAGCAGTTGGCTTAATTAGTTGTTCAGTTGGCTTAATTAGTTGTACAGCATCATTTCAAGACTAGAGCCTGTAATTTGTGCTGAAAAAGTTCCGAAATAGATTTGAATGATCCCAAACCAGTCCGAAATATTACATTGAACTAGTTGCGAAATATTCCCGAGATTGTCCTAAAATTGTTCCGAAACGGTTCTTTAAAAGTTCTGAAAGGGTCTCGAACTAATTCTGAAAAATTTCTGATCGAGTATCACAATAACTACAAAAAGACTTTCATAGCGTAAGTTTCACGATTTAAGTCTCAAAGTATGGTTTTTAATAACTTAAAACAATTGTCTGATAAAAACTTTTGAACTTACTATTCAATTATCGAGCCCTAACCGCGAAAATAACGTAAGCGACATTTTTTCCAAAATTAACTTTTTGATGCAGAACTGTTCTAAAACTGATAATACGTCATCTGGCTAAATATTGTTTCGCTAATCGTTATAGTTATGGAGATGTACGACTTTACATTTTATCGGAAGCGACATTCACTCTTAAAAAAAAAAAAAAATATTTAAAAAAAACCTTCTCCTGTAAAATTTGGTTTTTGTCGCTTACGCTAAAATGGAGGTAAAGGCTCGTTATTGATTCGCCTTTATTTTGTATTCTTATAATTTTAATTAAAATTTAAAAAAAAGTATGTGCTTCAATTAAAATATCTGACGTCTTGTGTTGGAAATACAATTCCAACTTTTGACCAATAAAATAATTATAAAATGTTATTTTTAACTCACTTCGCTTATTTTAACAGGTATTTTCTGAACGAACGAATATCAATGACAATTTTGCGATTATTTATTGAATTGAAAAAAAAAACAAGTCATATCCGTCACGGTCGTTTAATTAAATTTTATAAAATTGTCAGATAGTTTGGCGTCTAGCTACTCGCGATTTTCTTTAAGAATATCCCTACCAAGCGCAGCACGCAAGAAATAAAAAATTTGTGCCAAGAGGAATCTTAAAATATTATTTAATTTTTTTTTTTTTTGCATATCTGTTAAAGAATTTCCAATACTGCAATGTCACAGTGCTTCTTTTCGTAATCTATGCGAAATTTAAAATGCATTTCTATCAACACATCACCCATGTATATGTATATGTATGTACATACATACATACATATATACAAATGTAAGGGAAGACGATTTTCAGCACAACTCCCCAGCTATTTGCTGTCAAATATTAAATACTTTACATATCTTTACGCTACTCTCCTAACAATATTATAATCAGTCAAGCAGTTGGGGAGAAAGTTTTTGAACTCTCGAAAATTCAGTGTGAAATATTTTATTATAATGAATTGGTATATACTTATCTACATATAGATATGTATGTATATCGTACATATGTTTTGCATGTGTTTCGTTTTTCTTTTGCTCTCGTGTCGCACCACCAGGTTATTTATGTATACGCGCTGCACAATATTATTAAGTGAATTGTTTAAGTCGAAAAGATTTATATTTCGGTTGAAGGATCCATATCGTAAGGCATTTGGCGATTGCGGATCAAAAAGTTCGTATTGCAAATTTAAGTATTTAAAAAATCCTAAATATCTGATAAATTTTTGAGTAACTGTATAAAAAGAGGTAGGACGCATTTTTGAGTAAAAATCTTTTTTGGAAAATTACGATATATCTACTAGTTTCATGACAAACACATAGTTACTTCATAAGATACATATCGTTATATAATAACGAACTAAGAAAAATGTGTTTAAAATTTTTTTTAATAATTTCTCTTTTATTTATATAATTTTTTTTTTCATTTTTTTTTATAAATTTTTAAATAATTTTTTTTGCTATAAATTTTGCAGCGTACTTTAATCAAAACTATGAATTAAAAGTAAATGTGCGCGGTCCATTTATCTTCGTACTTAATAGTGAACAGTTGATCTTGAAAAAAGTTGTTTGCTCGATAATTAAATTCAATAATGCCATTTAAGCATAAAATAAACTTTAACATTTAATTAAATGTATGTTTGTCTAGAGTTGGTTAGTTAATACAACAAGTCCTTTATTTTAAACTTGTTAAATTGATGGTTAAAAAAAATAAGTTAATTTGTACCAGCCGTCACTTTGAAGTCACATTTTGTAGATGTACGATGTAAATTACACTACATTTCCTAAAATGTTTGGGAAATATTGTACTTTAATCAGAATCATTATCTTTTTTAAACAGATATTATGCGAGTTATAGAATTTTTTTTTAATGTATTAACAGACTATATAGATATCAATATTTAAAACTCTTTTCTCTCAAATGTTATTCTTATTAAGCGCGTAAATAAATTTGCTATGCATGGATGAGCGCGCCTTAACTAATTAAAAATATATAGATTTGCTTAAAACACTAACAACTACCCCATAAGCAAGTTAAAATAGCGGCAAATTAGCTGCTCTTGTTTGTAGTTGGTTTGTTTAAGGAAGTTGGAATAAACACAACAGCCCACTCGGTTAGCGTAGCACACATTGAAGCATGTTGGCTCTGCAACCCCGAAGTCCTTGACTCAAAGCCTAGGAGAAGTGGTTGTGAAGAATAAATTTTTTTAATTTAATAAAAGAAGTCTGATGAGGAGATGTGGTGATCTCCGAAATAGTACTATAACTTCTACCATTAAAAGCTGTTGTTGTTTTTTTTCAAATAAAATATTCGACAAACTAGCCTCGAGCTGAATAAAATTGTGAATTATTAGTAGAATTTTACTGCATAGAAGATTTAAAAAAAAACATGCTGCTTCTTTTATTAAAAATAGTATCGATTAAAAACTTGTAGTACAAAGGAAAAAAGTTTACGAAAACATCGTTCAAACAATCATTTCAAAAGAAATTCGCAAATATATATTTGACACATAGAAAATAAATAAAATGAGTGCTAACATTTTTTTAATGCAGAAGTATTGAAAGTTTAAAGTCAAAGAAGGCACGTCAAAACATTTTTTTGGAATGTTACCATCTGCTCCAACAGTAAGTTCTATTCAATTAATTCATTAATAAACAAAAATTTTCGAAATTTTTTAAATTTTCTTTTGAGATTAAAATAACATTAAGTAAGTATTTTCAAAGAAGTTGCCACTTTTCGAAAAATAATATTTCTGTAATAATATTTCACTGTTTGAGCATCCGACGAAAGGTTTTGTGAAAGCTTGGTTTTGAGAGTTGTAAAAACGCGGCAAACATTTTGAAAAAAAAAATGTAATTATGTTTGTGCTCAAGGTCGATCAGTTTATTGGAAAAATTATTAGGAAAGAACAACAATCCTCAAAGCGGTAGAAGTTATAGTACTATTTCGGAAATCACCACATTTCCTCATCAGACTTTTATTTTTTTAGGTTCTGCGGAAGTCGAACCTGCAACATCATGCGTAATACAAAAGCAGGCATCTAAACGCACTGAGCTAAGCTTACGCTGTGTGAGCCGTTGTTATTTTTCCTATTTATCGCATCACAACCTACTTTAATCAAGTGCGGCTGTTCTGGCGCTATTTATACTGCACTGTGTAGCTGTTGTTGTACAATTTTTATTCTGTTAAGAATTGTTTGTATTAAGGATGGTTCACCCTTTTATACATTGTTGTTATTATTTGGCCATATAACTATTCGTATTTAACTATTTTTGAGCTTAAGGCCGATCGGTGTTTTTGGGAACTTCATTTTTGTTCATTTTGAATGCAGTAAAATATAATAAGGAAGAAAAGTAGTTACTGTAAATAAAGTAATGTAAAAGAAAGAATAATAATAATAGTAGATTAAATTATTTTTATTGTGCTAATTTTTTTTGTCAATTAACGTACAGAAAATTTCTTAAAAATTCTATATAAATTTGTATTACAAACTTTAAGCTGTTTTGTAGCTCATTAAATTTTAGTATGATAAAGTATAATATTGAAGCCGCTTAAAATTACTGCTCATAACAAAAAAAAAATAATTTTTATAAAAAAAATAAAAAAATCAACTAAAATCTTTTGGGAGCTTAAACCTGCACATCTATAAATAAAATTAGCTACAATTACATATGCACAACAAAGAATATATAAAGATTTAAAAAAAATATGTTCAAACAAATTTAGTTGAAACTTAAATGTATATGGGTTTCGCTTAAGAATTATCTGTGTTTTAATTGAAAAGTAAAATAATGAAAATATATTATCCAAATTATTCAATATGTGGGCATTTGTAAACGTATGCCAACACATTTTCAACTCGTTTCTCACCGATGTAAAGTGTTTGTCAGCTGGGCGTTGTCAGCCTATAAGCACAGGCAACTATATATGGTAAATACACCTTGATATGTGCATATGTGTATATGTATCTGCACACATTCCCCTACATACTCATTTGTTATAAACCTCACAAAACATATTCAAGATAGTGTCTATGGAAGAGTGTGTAAAACATCTGCTCGAGTGTGTATAAATGGAAAATGGAGTTAAGTGTAAAATTTCTACAACAGCAGACAGCTGTCATTTCAACCAAATACATACTACACATATGTATGTAAAATCACAGCGACAATAATAACAATAAAGCCTGCCATAAACGATGCTGAGTAGCTGAAAAGAGCAAACATTTAGAAATGTTTGCACAAATACCCCAAGCAAACAATGATATACCTATACAACACACACAAAAAAAGATACTCCCACTCACACGCACACATACACACACACACAAAGTCATATATTTGTAATAGACACATTCATATTAACAGCCGGTATCGGTGTACACACATACAAACATACATACGTGTATATGAAGTTATATTCGTTGGAGGTTTCCCCACTTAACACTTAATTGAAATGCTACTTAAAATATCACTTTCGGTGCGAGAAATTACAACGTCACAAAAACGTGGCATCGCCAAGCAAATTCGACGCCTTACCACGCCGCCTTTCACCTATCATTTCGTTTTCATTTAAGGTGGAAGATTTGGTACGAGGCTTGCAAAGTGCACCTGAACGTGCGTGTGGCGATGTGAAGAAGCCCTTCTTGCGTTCTTTGCTTAGTCAGTGTATCCCTTACATTTTGTTATAATTTTTTTATTTTATTTTATTTTTTTTTTTGTTTTTGCACAAACAGTCAGCGTCCTTTACGTACACAAACATAAACGAGTACTAGATAAATATTCTGGCATCACGGTGACATGCGTCACACCACCCGCCTGCCGCCCCTCACTACCTGTGTCTGGTTACAAAAACCGGCGCTCGAGTCTTTCGACATCAACATCACTTATGGATATGCCACATTTGTTTGCTGTTGTCGGTTGTGCGTTGTTGACGTTTATGGTGCCGTGGCTCACCAACATTTTATGTTCAATTTGCGGCAAAATTGGTTCCAAACTCCTTTGTACACTAGCTGCACATATCACTACATAGACATACATACATGAGTACCTACACACATGCATACACACATACATATGTACACACGGTTGCACTTGCTCTTACACCAATTTATTTATTAGGTTAAGAGTCAAAAGTAACAATGTGTGCAAGTAAGTGTTTACTCTTCTTAAACTCATTGAGGCGTTGATCTTTACACAAAATGTTTTTTTTTTTTCTTCTTTTTTATTCATCACTGATTTCCTTTCCGCAATCGAGCACGGAAGTATTGAAGAGCAAGCAATGGAAGTACACAAACCAATTGTGCAAATAAAGAGCGAGATGCATAGCCTATTTCAGGCAAAGCAATGGAAAATAAAAAAAAAACTTTAACTGAGAAGGATGATGAGATTGGAAGCTCCGCATGCATTGAAGTAATACTCGTATGGGCCTGATCATGGCATGTGATTTTGTAAATTTCTTTGCTCTGGTTTAACTATAAATATGTCCGATTTTACACCGATTATGGCTCGTACCGAGCATGCAGTTTTATAGCCAATTAAATTCTAGTGCAATAAAATGCGAGTTTCGCCATCGATTTTTGAAATTATTTCTAGTCTTTAATTTAAAAGTCTTGTGTCGAATGAAATTGTGCAAACATAAATAATTATGGCCGGAAATACATACATAAGTCCTTAAATATATGTATTGCTGACAATACCTGAATTGACCACAGCTAAACTAATCATACTATCACACATGTTACGTAAGATGGCATGAGTTTAGATGTGGCTGGTTAAGGTGTGGTGAGTTTGTATGTGGCGAGCTAAGGTGTGGTGAGTTTTGTTGTAGGTAGTTCCGAAATTCATCACACCTAAATTAAGCACGTCTAAACTTATGTGATCTTACGTTATGTTATGTTGCGTTATGCTGTGTTATGTAGTACTTTTGTGTTATAATACGAGGGCGATTTGATAAGTTAATACACCTTAAACTATATATTTTTTCGACAAAAAAGCGTTATATTTCTCAACATATTCTTCATTTCCCATAGTACGAGTACCTAAAACAACCTCAACGTAATTCACCACGTCGTATATTAACATACCCTCATTTTAACTTACCATATTTTAAAGGCAAGAGCAAATCTCATCACATGATAATGTTATTTACTTCACCCAAATTCACCCTAACTCAACGCACACTAATTCACCATACCCAAACTTTCCATATTTGAAAACCATATTTCACCTAAAAACCTTCCTACTAAGCTCACCTCATATAAACTCTCTTCACCACACCTTAATTGACCACATATTTCCTCACCACATGTAAACTATGCACATCTTAGCTCACAACACCAGAATTTAAATCACCACACCTAAACTCACCACATCTAAACACCAAATTACGCCACTAGTCAACTCTCTTCACCTCATTCCCTCTCGACTCACCTCAACACAATTCACCTAATCTTACTTTATCGCATATCTCCTTCTTTTATCTCACCTTACCTCAGCTGATTTGAAATTGTGAAAACCAGCATTACGATATTTTATCTTTTTTAATAATATATTAAGCTCAGTAGAGACTAACCATGAATTACGTATCATGATTATAGAACGATTCAGATAGGAATGGCGAGAAATTTCACTTCCCAGGCGCACTCAATTTATTTGTAAGAATTATTGACAATTTAAGCGAGTAAATAACGAGTTCAGACGACGACATAAACATCGTTATTTTTCTTTCATCTCCATTGAACAAGTGTGCGACAACACTAAAGAATGCAAAATATCACATAAAGTTAAGCTTGGTATTTTATTTCAAACATTATAAACTCTTCGCAAAACTTTTCAAATGCATACTGAAGTAGACGCAATCGTCAACCTCCGCCGCCGCCGCTGCCACCACACAACTCGCCCGCCCGCGCACTCGCACATTTCGCTATGCGGCGGGGCAAAAAAAAGTTGCCAGCGAATGTCGCAATGCTTTCGACCACAACAATTCGATTGCAGTTTTACGCATTTCTAGTGACACTTTGGCAAATCAACGAGCCGCGGCACACCGAACAATTTGCTCTTTTTTTCGTATTTGTTGTTTATTTCTGTGGTCCAATTTGGAGGGTTTGCAGTGTGTGTTTTTTTTTTTTTTTTTTTAATTTTCTTTTTAGTCTTAGTTTTGTTTTTAGCACACAAGAGGACGTCTGGTAGCGCAGCTGTTGAGTTTTTGTGCACAAAAAATAGCAATAACAACAACTAGAAACGCAACAAAAATAAATTTACACAACGCACGATCCGTCTGCTGCCCTGCCACTCTCACTACGACCGAGGCGCAGCAGCAGTAGCAGCAACAGCAGCTGAAACAAACCACTAACAACACATTTTCTAGCGAAATTTGCAATCTTTTATTGGCGATGCCGCGCCGCCACCGCCGCCGCCGCTACCGCCAGCTCGAGGGAAATGTAAAAACGTTGTAAAAATTCCTGTTTTGTGCTCGAAATATTTCTTTCAACTACTCGTTTAGTTGTACAGAATTTTTACTACTACCACCGACGGCCCAAAAGCGCCCAATACAAAAGCAACAACTGCAACACCACAACTTTGCCTGTATTTGTGGACAGAAGTTTCTACAGACAGTGAAGCAGCTAATGCCAACAACAACATTGCACGTAAACACTTGTTTACTCTGCTAGTTGCAAGCAAGGCTCTACTCTATGTGTTAATGTAAGGGTATGTGTGTGTGTGTGTGTGCGCCTCGAATGGGTGTTAGCATGCGCTTAGTTGCAAGTTCGTGTAGGTGTTATTGTAGTGGCCCCTTTGTAGTCATGGCAATCCGTGTATGGTGTCCACGCACCACAAAGCTCCACACTGCGTGCCCATTTACCCAACCACCTTCTCCACTAACTCTTCCCCACCTTCAAAGTGCACCAACTGGCAGCATTTGATGCCATCTAACCACGCACTCACTGCACGCCCCACCACCACATAGCTCACGGTCAGCGATTTGGTATTAGAATGAGTTAGTCAGCAGTGTTTGTCTGTATGTATGTATGTGTACATGCTGAGTAGTTCGTTAGCTATGCAGCGCTTTGGTGGTGGCTAGGAGGAGGAAATTGTGTATTAGTTTAGTGATTATACTTAACGCTTCGTTGGAGGCATTAATCGAGAGCAAATAGTGTTTACGAAATTAATGCAAGGAAATCGATGTTCTGCTGCAAGTAAGCTACTTCTCTTAGCCGCCAAATTCGTATTTTAACAAAACAGATTTTAAAACAATTTATTCAAAATTTATTAAAAAATGGCTTTTTACGAAATCATGCGCTTTCACATTCTCAAGCACATCTAATTTCAACATTTCCAGCATAGCACTTTCAATCTGCTTGCTTTTAGTCTAATGACCGCAGCTGATAAGGATTATGATATTATAATTAAAATTATTGAATCGAGTTTTTCCTGGGATTGAATTTTTTTTTTTTTTTTTCAATTTGATGCGTTCATATTTATTGCCGAAGTTTGTATTCAAATTTTTCAGTCGCCACTCCCGCGCGTTTGGGCTTAACAGAAATTTGCCTGCGAGCAACGTTGGGCAATGGTTGTAAAAAATAAATTACAATTTTTTGTTTATAGATTCGCATTGCATTTCATTAATTGAGAAAAATTATATATGAAAAGACAAAACACAGTTTCGTTATTGCCCTAAAGATTGAACTTACATATTTGACATTTGGACATTGGCCGTCTTATTATATCGTTTTGTATCTGAGCGTTCGGCCAGCTAGGTGATGATCTATGTATATGCGAAGATATAATTTGGATCAGTTTATTGTTGAACCACCTTATACATACAATAATATGATTGGTTTCGCGTTTCATGATCATAAGATTCTCTGATCATGTGTTATATTTTCAAACCTAAGTATTGCGAGATATTGAGTTTGTTATAGCGATAAGCTTCATATTTTAAAACACCCAAGTATAGCGGAGTACCAATCCTCGTTTATCATCTTTTTTTTGCATTGGAACATTTAAGTTCAAAGCCTAGTTGTTAAATTCCATACACATCAGATTACTGTGTGATCAAATCAATGGATCGACTATCAAAAAATTGTGATAAATATTCCACTGGTTTTGTAATGTCGTGAACTTCCAAAGTGGTATCCACCTTCCATATACTCTCTTGAGTTGCAAACTAATTTGATGTCCATTTTAATGCCTTCTTGCTCGTTTTCTTCCATAATCATATTGACAAGAAGGGCGATTTTTATACTTTCCTCTCCTTCCATAATCCCTTCCGAATTCCGCTCCAACACTACAGACACATACTCCATCTCATTACCACTTTCTTCATTCATAGGAACATTCCAATTGAGGTTTAAATTACGTTGCATGCCCTCGTTTGATAAGCCTTTATCTGGAGGTGTCATAACTGAAAATTACTCACCTGATGTTGGTTTACAACTAAAGAAAAGTAGTTCATTCACACATATATTATTTTTTCACACAATTATTATAAAAAAAATCGCACTTTTAAAGATGTCCTCTTAAACACAAAATAAAATTTGCGCTGACACTGCTGCAGACGTCCGCAAAAATCTTTGCTGAATAATTTACAAGTGAATATTTTTTTTTGATTAGGTCAACGAATGAGATTGCATAAACCCAACTACTTGATGAATTGTAGAATAACAACAGAGACCTGAAGCCGTGAGTTGCCCAGGTCGAAAATGGACCAATAAACTCACCACCCAAAATGGTTAAACCACCCAAATCGACCGATTAACTGTAAAAATATACAGAAGAGAGAAACAGCCGAATATTAATAACGACTAAGTCTTTTGCGATCGCCTAGGCTACATAAAAACTAGATTATTCGAAACGACAAGCTAACGTGACTGGTTGGATTGGAAACTCAGCCTTTAACATGAGCTCTTCATCTTAAAGCGGAAGGAAAAACAGGCTTTTCCAATAGCCCATTTTATTTTTTAGTTAAAAAGAAGTTGTAATTTTTAAATTTGGTTTAAACTAAAGATTGTAAATGTATTTATAAACACTCTGTTAACAAATTATAGCACAAACGCACATCGGCACATTTGAACAATTTATTTATTTTTCATCCAATTATTTCAAGTATTTTTCAATTAATCAATTCTCTAACAAACACCATTAAAAGCAACTTTTTAAATTTTATAAAAAATGTAGAATATATTTATCAAAATTTCATCAAAATTTCGTACGTTTTAAAAAAAATTTGTAGATTTCTTTGGGCTATGCAGCTCTTTCAATTTTAGTATAACAAAGTGCAAGTTTCTAGTGGATACGAATTACACCTGATTTTTGTCAATATTTTTACTGACGCTCTTTCTCATTTCGCGGTTTTGCGTTGAATGGAATGGAAACTGCCAGTAAAAGAATTGTCAAAAATCAGTGATAGCTTGTAGACACTTGAAACTTGCACTGTCTCACACTAAAATTAAATAGGCCAAAACCTCTACGTACTCAAAAAAAATCATAAAAACGGTTCTTCAAAAGTTCGAAATTTTGTTCCAATTTTTTTAAATTATTGTACTGTTTGAGAATTAATCATATTTTTCTTAAAAATAATAAATAAATAATTTTAATTATTTAGAAGAAAAAGAAAGTGCCCAAAAAAAAAATTTGGGCGATCTGTCATTTGGGCAATTAGACATATGTATGTCAAATCGCCCAACTTTTTGGGCGATTTGACATTTTCTGTTTTTAGCAAATTTGTCAAAATAATAAAATAAAAGTACGGTAAATATGCTCTCAACTAAAAGCAATACCCTCTCAGATTTTTTTTTCCCCTTTTACTTTCAGTATCGTAGTAATACCTTTTTGGCTAAAACAGTAAAAATATAGTTCTACTAAAATAAATAGAACATGCATGCAACCCACAGACATCCATATATTACAAAAGAATTAAAATTATAAACTGAAATGTGATAGAATGAGACATTGAAATTTGTGGAAGGGTTAGTTAGCCGAGCTCAAGACAGGGCAAAGGTTTGCTTAAGCAAGAAAATGTCAAACAACTGAAAACACTGCTTAAGGACAAACTTAGGCTCAAGCGGCAGTCAAACAACCGGCCCTATGCATTTTGTAAAAGGGAAAATTAGATTTAAAAATTTTCAAAGAACTAACCATTTTCCCTTTTACAGAAGTTGACAAGAAGTTTTTTGCATTTTTGGGCGATTTGACATTTGGGTGATTAGACATTTGGGCGATCTGTCATTTGGGCAATTAGACATATGTCTAATCGCCCAACTTTTTGGGCGATCTGTCATTTAGGAAATTAGACATTATTTCCAATCGCCCAACTTTTTGGGCGATCTGTCATTTGGGCTATTAGACATTTTGGGCGATTTGACATTTTTCGGTTTTGGGCGATTAGGTTTTGGGCGATCTGACGCACAGCCGATTTAACCACTCAAAAATGTTGAAAAATGGGGCAGGAATCCATGTTGCAGTGGAACGTGTCCATTGGCGTGCAAAGTAAAAACGTAATTCTTACATGTAACAGTAAATGTAAATATCTTATTAATTCGTATACTTTTTTACTCCATATGAACCTCAGAAAGTCAAAGAAAACTGAAAATTAATAATTAATAATTTTTTTCTGTGTTTGAACTTTGAAATTTATTTTCAGCGTTAAATTTGTGCCTATTTTCACTTATGAAAATTACAAAAATCAATATAATTATTAATATCTTTGGTTCACATAGAAAATTTTTCCATACTTTACAAAATAAAAGTTGAATCAGATTGATAGGTGAGATGGTTTTCGCGCAATCATGCACGCCAATTGTAAGAACATCGTTTTCACAAAACGCGTTTCAAAGTTAAGATAAAGTGCAACGAAAGAAGAATTTTCGTGGACGCACTGGTCTACATATTACCTAAAAATATCTTTAGAACAACTTAAAAATCAAAGCTAATATTTTACAAACATGTTTCTAGATAGTTTTGAAAGAGATTAAACAAAAAATAATCGATTTTATTTTGGATTTAAATGAACCGACCCCCTTAATAACAAATAATAGGTATCATACACAAAAAAAATTCTGAAATTTAAAATTGTAAAGTAATAAAAGCTAAACGAGAGCGCTCACTTGTCTTTAAACACAAATTTTATACTCAAAAAAATCGTTTAAAGAGCAGATACATTTTAAAATCTGTTTAAGAAACCGGCCCAAGTTATACTTTCTAAGAGGTTTTAGGCTTATGTTAAGGTACTTATGTTGATATTCTAGAAGCAGAAATCTTCCAGCTGAGAAGAAAACCGCCACATCGCAGCAAGCATTCTTCCAACAGCACTGAAACCTTGCAACTGTCGTCTCTAACAAAATTTTATTCAGTAACACTGTGAGTAAGTCAGCAGAAATGAGACCATTTTTCTACAAAAAAAAACAAAAAAAAACAAGTGGCCTTTAATCTCAAAGCAACGTTTAAACACTGACACATAAAGTGAACTCGAGCTACACAGACCACATTACGCAACTCCCTTTGCGGCGCCGCACTTCGGACACACTAACTATTACCACTTTTGTGCTGTTAAGTGATTTTTGAAATTTTTCTCTAAGTGAGAAACGCTCAGAAACAGCATATTGTAACCGAATTGTTGTTGTCGTTTCGATTTTTTCCACTGCCTTTGGCTTTAACTAAACACCACAGCTACGAACGCGCTACTGACGTTTGGTCACTTGGAGCAAAAAGGGCATGCCACAACAATAACAACAACATCTCAAGCTGGCACTGTTCTATGATTGCTGCTGTTGAACGTGAATGTCAGTATTTGCATTTGTGAAACTTACCAGCACATTGCCACAGTAAAAGAGCTGGAAAAGCACAGCGAGGGTAGTAACAGAACCAGAAACAACAACAACAAGAGCAGCAACAACCCACATTAACAAAACCATCAAAATGAACAAGTTGAACACACACTTTTCGGTTTTATGTGTTATTTAGCCTTGTTTGTTGCTGTCAAAATGTCAGCTACGCCAGTAGACATCCAGCAGTCAGTGTGCGGTTGTGTGTGTGTGTGTGTGGCGTTATGTGGCAGCAGACAAAGGCATATAGCAGCAGCAGCAGGAACAGCAGTAGCAAAGCTCGACATAGCGAGAGGTAAAAGCGGCTTCTCTTTTTAAACGCTCTGACAAGTGCACTTAGTGCAAGCCGCACACACACACACACACACACACACATCAACATATACAAAGCAACACCCACAAAGCCACCGACACACTGCCTGTGCCATAAGTGCAAACAAAGTGTAGCATATCGCACGTCAACTGAAGGAAATTTTTGCTGAGTTCAACTTGACAGGCAAAATTGTTTATCCGTGCAGTTTATTATTTTACGAGGCGTATGAGTGATACTTCGCAAGTTTAGTCTTCCGCTGCCATCCATGCTCGACGCTTGATTGTAGGCATATTCCCACACACACACACACACACACACACACACACACACACTCGCACGCACCATTGTATGTGTCCAAGTTTAGTTTGCCTTTTTCGACTTTCATATAGCGGAGAACCTTCCATCACTTTGCCATATTTCAGGGGATAGTGCTAGTACTTAGCAGCAAAGAAAAAAACTCCATTGCGCCAAGGTTGTTAGCCGGATTTGGACTTGGGTACAAAAGGGCATCCGGCTTAAAAGCTGCAACTTCTGAATCAGTGGGCTGCTGGGATGTCAAACGAAAGCAAATATAAGTTCGAGAATAGATATGAGTTCGAGGATGGATGTTTTTGTATCAATTAATGCTAATGGTTTACTTGAAATCAGTAATATCCGAACATCTGCAAAATTTAGTTGACTCTACATGAAGATAATGCTTTACAACATTATCGCTTGAGCCCATGAACGAGTATATCTGCCTTACTCTGATGAGCTACAAAATTCAACAATGTCTCAATTCAAATTATAATCACAACTTGTTTCGTTTTATTCCAATTAAAACGCAAATCTTCTCAAAATAGAAAAGACCTGAATATTCTAAGAGCAAGAAAATGTGATAGAAAAACAAAATACTTTTGTCTAAAGACACGCTCTGTTCACAAAATAATGGCACAACGACATAATGACGCATTTGTACTTTTTATCTTTCTCTAAATTATTTAAAATAATTATACAGTTAAAAATCGTTCATTCTCTGACAAAAAAACATGAACAAAAAACACTCTTTTAAATTATAACAAAAATTCAATAAAACCCCGCAGATATTAACTTTTAAGTTTATAAAGTAAAAATTTCTAGTGCCTAAAAATTCCCACAGAATTTGGCAATTATATCAAAGACGTCCTGCATCAAAGGACGCAAATACTCGTTTATTTTTTACATGGAAATAATTCCTTTTTTTTTATTAAAATGAAATTAACTATAAAACTGCATACTCAAAAAATTCCAAAAAAAAAATGTTTAGTTGTCGAAAATTCGATCAAATTATTATTTTTTTTATTTTTTTGGTTAAAAAATGAACGGTACTTTTAGTAAATAAGTAATTATAAAAACCAAATGTCCAAATGGATATTTGTATATGTGGTAGTGCCGCAATTTGTGAACAGAGTGTGTAATATTCCTCTGTACCATTTTAGCTTCGTATACTTTAAAAAATAAATGCCTAAGGATACTTATGTATATTGAAAATTTTATAAAATTTCAGTTTATTTCTTCTTTGCGTTAGCATTTTCTAAGCGTTTTATAATTTATAAAAGTATGAAAGAACTTCTTCATACCAAAGAACTTTTCAATAGGATGAGATGCTAATATCACAAAAGAGTATCTTTATCTTAAGTGAATTGTATATAATTGGACACAATTTTTACAAATTCAAAGAGCAGTGATGATATCTCAAAGTCTCATAGTCTACTAATTTATATATTTTTGTTATAGTTATGACGGGACATAGCAATAAGTTTAGGTGAATAGAAGGAGGAAAACAGAGAAAATAGATGGCAGAACTGTTCACCTATTATACTCTTTTAAATCGGAATTCTTCACTTTCGTTATTAAGATAAGAGTAGTAAGTAAGCAAATGGAAAATAAAAAAAAAATTTATTATAAAATGATAAATATTTTTGGCCACAAATTTCTATTATCGTACCGATCTTCCAAACGACAGACATTTTTATGTGGGGGGAAACGCATTAAACTAAGAGTAACAGCTGTATAATTCTCAAAACTATTATACGGTGACACAAAACTGTTACAACAAAAAAGTTGTATTTTCCATAAAATTAAACGAACTGATTTCCTCTCTGCAGAAGTTGTAGGAAGGCTTATTAAACTTAAAGAAAAATGCACGAAGTGGTTGCAAATATGTTCGGTGAGGCTCAGAAGAGGTGGTGGGAAACATGGCAGCCTGTAACTCCCTTTTTAACGCCTATCCTTCATAAAGTATTTTCCATACTAAATGTAAATTAGACATATGAATACTGCACTTTTTTTCAAAACGTTAGTACTTGAACTAAGTTCTTTGAATTTTTTTTTTTTTTGAAAGGGGTGCAAGACCTTTCGAAGATAAAACAAAACCATTCAGCTATCTTAGTTTCGTTGGAAACTTAAACGGATTACTCCATTTACCCCCATATTTTTAGCAAATAGTATATATTAAAATTGAATTTATACCACTTTAATTTATACTCGTATAAGGTGGGGCCAATGGCGAAAAGCCGTATTCATTCATAAATTCGCGCAGTAGAATGTCAGGCACAAACAAAAATTAAACAAAATGTAAGCAAAACTTTCCGCCATTTAATTTTTCTGACACCTCAAACGCCATTGCGAACGGTAGAAGAAGAAATCAGCTGTCCTATAAACATCGCCTCATACGAATGCAATGCGTCTTTCATTCAGCAGGTGGCAGTAATAAAAAATTTTAAAAAATATAAATAAAAAACTCTGTGCAATTCGTTTTATATTTTTAAAAGCTACAGGTTTAAATATATTTTATTAACTCCCTTGAATTTTACTAAAATTTACTAAACAAAATTAAAAAATTTGACAATTAAGATACAAAATGTAATTAAAAAAATTAATTTTTTTTGCTGCTGCTACCTGTTTGATGTGCCGTGGTGTAATGTTTATTTAAAACAAATAATTTTACTCCTACGTAACAGTTGTGAATAGAATATGTTGCCAAATAAATTTTAATAAAATAAAAATTTAATTGTTAATTTAAAAAAAAAATAAATAAATTTAAAATTCCAGCACTCCCTAATATTTTGCAAAAAAAAATTATTATCAAAAAAAAAAACTTTAGATCTTACTAAACTCGAGGTAATTTACGGAAATTTATGTTTAAAAAAAAAAAAAATCTGGCAACACTGCTAATTTTGTTCGCCTAGTGTAAATTGCGTTTTGTGCCAATCGGTGCTGTGAAACCAACTAAATTAGCGTGGTTGACATAAGTAAAGTTTGCGTTAACCCAGCAGAACTGGTTCTTCGGCTAATTTAATGGCTGGTTCACGATTATTTTAAGAAGTTTTGCGGAGTTTGGCAATCAGACTTTTTCAAACTATTGCAATACTAATTGAAGACCTTTGCAGGAACATTTTACCTGTTTAGGGCATTTAAAAAAAATCTAAACGTTTCAAGCAAGTCGAGAAATGGTTTTCAAATAGTTCGGAACCTTGCCGAAGTGACTCGCAAAAAAGTGGTTGAATGAAAACGTCAATAAAATCGATCATTATCATTAAATTGTCTGCACATTTCATAATTTCTGACCAACTGTGTATTTGCTTATAAAACTATTTCACCTGTTAATAAGCTGCTCACTAATCTTGATCATTTAATTGAGATAATAAATGACAGAATTACAAAAAAAAAAAAAAAATGTTTGTGCAAATTATTATTTATGTGAAGAAGGCTTTCTACTTTAACTTTCAATTTTGTGTACATCCATTCTTTTGGTTCAAAATAAACGCAAAAAATAAAGATGGAAGGGGGAAATGCAAATAATTCATCGCAGCTAACTCATATGGCAAAAGCTATTTTGTGGTTAAAAGCACACATTATACTCGATATATACGAGTATCTGCACTTTGAGTGGTTGCCTTTTTTTTACCAAACTCATTTTAACTTCCTCCAAAGACAGTTAAACGATATAGTTTCTAGTCTTATAACTCGGCTCAGTGAGACTTACTCAAGTTTAATAAAATCTTCCTTGCAAACTAAAGTGTATCATTTCTTTGGAATATTTTCCTATACTCACATACATACAAATACGCATATGTGATTATATAAGTATGTGTGCGTGTGTGTGTGTGTGCATATGAAAGCGCTGAAGCAAACACATGCAATCGAAAAAGTTGCTGCGTATACATAGTAGTTTCAACTTTTGAATAGGGAGCGACACAAAGTGGAAATTTCAACTAAACTCAGCAGAAATTGAACTAAATTAAACTGCGTGTGGTGTTGCTGCTGCTGCTACTGCTGCTGCCACTCCTGTTGTGCGCTTTTTCAAACGTCATCAGCGCCTCAGCGCATGCGACAGGAAATGCATTACGCCGCTCGTATGTATATGTATATGTAAGTGAGTGAGTGTATGTGTGTGGGTGTGGCATTTTAGTGGCAGCAACACGCACCGAAAGTGTTAAGCAGAAGTTCGAAATAATGAAAACAACTTGGCAAAGAAAAGCTTAAATAAAACTTTTTCATTTGCTCTTTGCTACCGCCATACACAGAGAGATGCCAGAGAGCTGCCAACGGCGAATGAACATTTCTTAAAAGCAAATGAAATTGAGCATGAAATAGAGAAAGTAAAAAAAGAAAGAAAAAAAAGAACAAGCAAATGAAGAGGTGGCGTGAAATAAACAAGCAAGCTGAAAGAGATTCGAAAAACTTTTAAATAAATTATTTCATTGGCAGAAAGTGAAAAGTGCGCCTAACTAAATTAAGTTGGCGGGAAGCTGTTGACGCAATGCAGCAAATAAGGAATTGGCCTTGCGGATGAAAGACGTCAGCACATAAAATTGGTTTTTTACTAATACTATACATAAATAATTTCCATTTTTAATAGAAAAGCCAACGTGTTCCGACAGCCTTGTCAGCCGTCTTTTCTTTCGTTCAGAAAAAATAAAGCATTAAAAGTTTCTACTTCTGAATCTTTTTATAATAATAATTGTATCAATCAATGGTAGGCACAAAACAATAGAAAGATCAGGCGATTTGTATACGATAAACAATTTTCATACAAATACTGGCAAAAGTTTTGGAACCAATCTATGTAAAAAAAAAATATTTGTTTGCTTTGTATACTCGAAATAATTTAAAAAATTAAAATGAAGAGTTGCCACCCGTTCGAAAACTTTCGGTTAATTAAACTGATAACATAAATGAAGTATTACAATTTTAATATCAAACTAATTTTCATTAAGAAAGCTTTATTTAAAGAATATTTTTAAAGAGAATTACCACATGTTTAAAAAATGAAATGCAAATAAATTTATAAGGAAATGCCGCAATATGGTTGTCAAAAAAATGTTTGAAGAAAGTTTACTCCTAAAATAATTTTTAAGAAGGTTGCTTAAAAAATATAAAGAAGTTGCTTGATTAACATTAATAAAATAAAACCCGATAATTACTGCTATCGTACACACCGAGGAACGAATGTCTAACCACAAATGGCATAAAGATGAGCTTTTCTTTATGATCAGACTCCAGCGTAAGAAGATTTACAAATCGATCATATTGTGCAAACGATCAGATGAGCAAACATTGAATCGCGCCGCAGCCAAAGTCCGTACAGTTCTATTAAAATTGACAAAAGAAAAGTTTAAAAGTTGCGTTCAGAAAAGACAACTCGACTCCTACTCCTAATCTCTCAGAGCAAAAATCATCAGATATTTCCGAAAATGTTACCACTCAACTCGCTCTGCATATACAGCCGTTGAGAATTCCAACGAACCCGAAAAAATAAATAGTACGATAAAAAAAATGGCATGTCTCTACGGAATGAAAAGATTCTACGTACAGGGCAGTGCTACGATTTGGCGAAACGAGAGCGAAATTGTGAGTTAAAAAAGAAATCAGACCGCAGCTTTCGTGAGAAAAAGAAAGAGACGGAATTAAATGAGTGGACAGGTCTTAACATACTAGCCGATAGGAAAAAAGTACGAAGACGTACACTTGATTTCAAGATCGGAACGAATTCATGTAAGAATGACACTGACGACGTGGTTACTGATGTTCAGGAATTGATGAGTTGCCTGCTCTGGCACTTTTTTGAGACGGAGGAATGCATGCCTGCTATTTGGACTTTAAACGTGTTTTGGGCAATCTACAAGAAGAGTGATCCTGTTGATTTCGCCAACTACGGTGGTGAATTAGTTTTGCTGTGAAAGATTGAAGCCAACCATCAGTGAACTGATAGGATCTCATGAATGTGGCTTTAGAGCTGGTAAATCAACTATCGCTAAGATATTCGCTGTACGACAGATCTTTAAAAAGACCCGAAAATAGGGAACGCATCATTTTTTTGTCGATTTAAAAGCGATTTGCCACAGCACAAATAGAAGCTGAGTTTGGTATTCTCGCAAAACTAATACGGCGGTCAGAACCTTTCCGAGCCGTTTAACGTCAAGGACGGTTTCAAGTAAGGTTATTTTTTATCGTGTAACTTCTTTAACCTCGTGGTGATGTAACTAGTCTTCACAACCGAGCAGGTACTTCTGCCTTTTCCAAACTGAATACAAAGCAAACGGAATAGGTCTGAAGAAACTCAAGATGAAGTTTTTTTCTGTCAACAAAAAGGCAGTCATTGCATTCATGGCTGACAGTTACAGCTTTGGAAAGTAGAAGACTTCGTGTACTTGGGTATGAGCATAAAACCAATAATAACGACAAGCATAAAATCGAACGAGTGCTACTTCGGATTGAGTAGAAAATTTATCTGTAAAACCGTTTACCGTCAAAAGAAAATCACACTCTATAAGTTTGTTTATAAGATTATTCGAAAGATTTTTTGACAATCGGTTGTACTTCACTCAAAGATTTGTTTATTCTTACGAACAATTAATACCCTGCCTTGAAAATTTAAATAATACAAAATGTGTATATATTTCCACTCAAAAATCTCAGGATCTAATAGAATGATTTACAATTTGATAATTTTGTGCAAATGTACACATTCAGACCTTTCATTTTCACTGTAGCTATTGTAGTTTACTCAAGCTAAGCAAAGCTACAATTGATAAGATTATATTTTTTTTGTTTGGATTTAACGTGGTCAATCAGTGAACAATTATATGTACATACATACTCATTTTCTTACATCCATCAATGTATGTAGAGAAAGGACGATAAGTGCAATACATTTTCTACAGAATTTACACATATGAATGCATACCTACTCGTATGAATGTACATACGAAAGCAAAACAAAAACTAAAAATAAAAAAAAAAGTCTTGACAATCTCAAGCGAGCGCCTTGATTAAATTGCTACCTATTGAATTGACGAAGGCGCTTTGGGACCTTCAAGACCAATTAACATTTTAATTATCCAACTTTCTCCCATACTACTCATTCGTTTCGGTATTTTTCTGGGTAAAAAGAAATCAAAAAATACAAATGAAGACAGTCACTGCAATCAACTCAGCGCACAACACCATTACAATTATCGCCTTAATGCATTAAGGATAATTGTTGAAAAGTTACTTTAAATGGCGGATGGACAATGGCTGTTGGTTAAAATGGAGGAAGCATGTGTTTTTAAGTGCTCAAGCGTGGCGCGTGTACATATGTATATACGAAGACAATCAAGCTGCATTTTATGTATGTATGTATGTATATTACAGCGTATTCATGCAAATATTTACAATGGCATAAATGCAACACACTCTCGGATTGATGTACATATTTGCATATGTGTGCGAAAATGTGCGAAAGATAACAAAAAACGCATTAAAAATTTTACCAGCAGCATCGAATTAAATATTTTCAAAAGAAGTTTTTTGCTCAAGGACATTGTTTTTGGGTTTTGGTGGCCAAACTTTTACGAAGTTGAAAGCCGCTAAACAGATATTAAGAACCCCAAAGCTTATAAGAAGCAATATAAGGAAGTGCAAAAAGGAGGGGAAATGTTGTTTTAAATCGCAAAAAGTCAATGAAAGTGTAATCAATACATAGAAATACACAAGAAAAAATTTAAAGGAAAACAAATAGAAGAACAGGAGTTTATTTTCCAATCTTTTTCGCTGTGGTTCAAGTAAAATTTTACTAGGAGATGCATCATAAAATTTTTGACAATTATTTGCATTTGATTATTTTGAAGGACCTCGAAGGCAGTGAAATTGCGCTCGACATGAGCTGTCAAGACGAGCACCCAAAGTCGATGTTTTCGCCATTTACGAATTTCACAACAGCCCGTATTTTCTTTAAACAACAGTTTGGAAGAAGATCTCTCACGCTTTTGTAATCTCCTTCTGAATATTTTCCAAATCGCTGCTATAGATAGACGTATTTATCGGAGAGTCAAGCGGCTATCAAGGCACTCAAATCTCACAAGGTAACTTCAAAACTGGTGATGATGCTTATTAAAAATCTGAACACTCTTGGTCTGACCAAACGGGTGTGTGTGTTTTGGGTGCCAGGTCACGCTGGAATCATTGGAAACGAAATTGCGAACAAACCCTAAACCTTTCTCAAGGTTAGGGAAAAGCGCTGCGACTAGAAATGGAATTATATTATACTGGGACAATCTGCTAGGCCTGACGCATTCTAAATAACGTTTGAGTACTTACAATCAAACAAAAGTCAAAGATAATGCATAAACTAATAAAAGAAAAAATTTGAGAATGCTAACCGAAATTCTTACAGGACACTGGATGCTGAATTAGTAATTTAGAATTATCACCTGACTAAACTAGAAATATAGTCGCAAGAAACTGCCCAACACGTTCAGGAGCAGTGCTTCGTATTGATGCATAGACGCAAAAAAATACCCAGACGAAAATCTGATAATAGACGGCAGGATAGTTTCCAGAGAGTTAGGTGCAAAACTTAGATTCATTTCGGCAGTTGAACTAAATTAAATTACTTAATCCAAGTAGGGGGCACAAGAGCTCTTACTGGCACAGTGTTTTCTATCCTAAGAATAATAATTATATTTTCAAATATGGGCTTTTATATTTAATATTATAAATTTCCAAAAAAATGTCAAATTTCAATAGCCATTTAAAGGTTTTTACCTAAACTTATATTATGAAAAACGCGTCATACAATGTGAATATTTGAAATTAGTCAAAGGTAAATTCAGCGATTTTCAAACTAAATTACAACGGAGCTGGTCAAGAAGTGATATGGAAATGGATTTAATATGGCGGATGAGCTCTTTAATAAATTTATTGTATGCGCTTAAAACTTTTTACACTGGCGTTTTGGGTCACTGTTCATATGCATATTTAAGATTTTAATTTTAAAATTCAAAATCGCAGACTGAATATGGTCGTCAAGTAATTTTTTTAAATTTCCGGCAATTGAGGGTGCCATTTGAAATTTTGAAAATATGACACCAGAATCAGAATCTGATTTCAACTGAATTAATTGAGTTTCAGGAAAATTTTTGCTCATTTTTATTATGATCAGTGTCTCAAATTTCTAGGAAATTTCTGCATTTATTATAACAAAAAAAAAATTTCAAAAAGCGAGTATTTTGTTTCTGTCAGTTTTCAGGGAATTAAGAACATCAAAAAAAAAATACAAATGAAAAACAAATATGAGTAATATTTGCTCGTAATTTTTGAAGCTACCATCACTTGCTTCAATCAAAAAACAAGCGCCTACAATTTGCAACAATACTTTTAAGTTTGCCAATAATTCATTCAAATAATTTTGTACGTATGTATGTATGTGTATATAAGCAGCTGCCGCACATGAACGGGCAAAAAATGAGCAAGAGAAATAAATCTAATATCAACTATGCTCTGATTTTATGCATTCTACTCAATTCTGGAGCATTATTATTCAATATTTTGCTCTAACAAAATTGTATTAATTTATCAAAAAATTTCACCTATTCGATTTTTCGTGCCCGTAGATATGTACGCGTGTGTATGTGTGTGTGTGTACACACAAAAACGCCTGAGGCCAATTTTACTATCAACCGAGTAATGCAAGTAATTGCAAAATGTGATATAAATAAATTTAATTTTTTTAATAATCAACTGCATATGCGGTTGTGTGGTTTTGTGAAAATCTCAAAATCTCAAAATCTCTTTGAAATTTTAGACAATTTATTTACCTTTTTGCTTTCATACATACATATATGTATGCATGTTTGTATGTTTTTATGCATACTCGCAGATGCGCAAAATATGTATACGATTTATGGAAGCCATACAAACTCTTGCAAACTTAAAAAAATATTTCTTTAAAAGCATTGAATTTGATGATGAGACATTCAATATGTCGTTTTAAGTAGTTACATAACTATTAAATAAATATGAACAATTGATAATATTTTTGGGGAATTTATTACTAACGAGAGCAGAAGGTTTGTGGCAGTTTAAGCTAGTTTGTATACATTTACACTTTTTTTTAAGTATTATATATGAAATTAACAAAATATACATTTTTGTAAATATTTCTATTTCCATATGAAAAAAGAAAAAATTAAGTAAAATAAAATTTATATTTTCTATGGACTTTTACGTTCATTGTCTAAAGAAAGGAAGAATTTTTAAAGAATATTTAAACCTTCTTACAAGCTTTAGAAAGCATTTTTTTTTTATACTATCAAAAAAAAGGGTCAAAATGGCACTTTCGTGTGAAAGCTAATCGGCTAAAATGTTCTACAAAATTATTCCTCACGAAATTTTACTATATGGTAACTAACTAGTAAAGTTGACCTGAGAATGCAAAACAATTTGAAGGCTTTACTAAATAGGTCTACATAGGTCTTTCATCCTGAGTGAGAATCATTCCGCCCACCCCACAGTGTAATCAGATTATAAGGATACATCAGACACTTATGAAATTTGTTTTACGATATTTCGTGAAAAATGCTCACCGGCGAATTTTGCTAGATTGTATGAAACAGCGATAAAAAAGACATTTGTTGTGCAGCCCCTTAACTCATCATGACTGACAATGTAAAAATGACCATGTTTTTACACGCCGCTCCAGCTCGCATGGTATAGTCGACCCAAGTGAAATTCCAAAATCATGTTCCGAATTTAATTTCGACATATAGTTGGCCGTTCTGAAGTCTAAAACTTTCACATTTTGTGAGAAGCGTACTACAAACGCTGAGTGGCTAAGCCACTTTTGCCGTTGCTGGAAGGGAAGTGGAGGCCAAATTGAAAAGAAGGTTCCCCAATTTGTAGCCAGTGATTGTATATAAGCGAAAAGTATCTCAACATTTTTTTTTTGTAATCAACTCAATGACCAAAATGTTATCGCAGAAAACTGAAAAACAAACTTTTTGGACACGTATAAGATTTAAATTTGAGTAACCCAAAAGACAATAGTTACTTATTTTAAGCAAAACATATCACTAAAAGTTGCCATCTTTCACTCTGAAAATATATCATTGTAATTGCAAAAAGATTTATAGATAACGCACAGTATTTAGTAAGTTAAAAAAGCTGAAATACAAAGTAACGTAATAATGCATACTTAGTTAAAATAAATTCGACTCAACATCAAGTTAGAAGCAACATATTTTGAAAAATATTCCATAGAAATTATGTCAAAAGCTGTTGCTTACTTTAGATTCGACCCTATACCGACTATTACTACGCGCCAATGAAGTTTTTTTCTTAAGTTTCCATATAAACATGCAACTTTTATTATTTGAAACGTCAATTATTGAAATAGAAATATCAGTCGCAAAGAATCTTTAAAAGTAATATATTCGAGTATGTTTTGCTAAAATGCTGAAGATAAGTACAGCAAATAAGTGACTTAAGCATATAAGGAATATATCTGGAAACATGTATATAAAATGCTTTGAAGTATGTTTACCCCAGAAAAATGTATTTATGTGAAATATTCAAAGGAAGCGCAGCGATGGAGTCAGATATTCCATGTATGGGTGACCTACACATACTGCTCACTTGCCAAAATTCAACAGTGATCTTATGCTTTTTACTATACTAAAACTGCATGATGAAATAATAAAGAAGTGTCATCAGAAGCTTGACAACTCTACTTAACGTCCCTTTATTGCGGTCATGCAAAACGGGGTTAAACTTAAATCCTTTTTGTACTACTCTTTAGTACTTTTTTAAGTTTGTATGCTGCACTTTGTTATTAATTAATTAATTAATTAATTGTTACTAAAGAATGGACATTTTTTATACATACACATATACATATATGACATATTTCATATGAGAGAATTCCAAATGTTTGTTTTTAGTATTTTACCTTAAATGTTGGTTCTTTCAAAGAGTTGATTAAGTCCCAAAAATTACTAACTAAACTATTACCGTAGTTTTTCTGTCGAATCTTTATTGCTCCGAAAATCTGAAGAATATTTCTAATTTCTACCTGTCTAAGCTCTTCCAGGTCGTTGAACAACTGTCGAATTGAGTTTACGGATAAGTTATATTAAAGATATTGGATAAGTTATATTATCCGTAAACTCACAGTTGTTGTTCAACGACCTGGAAGAGCTTAGAGAGGTAGAAATTAAAAATATCCTACAGATTTTCGGAGCAATAAAGATTCGTTATATTATCCGTAAACTCAATTCGACAGTTGTTCAACGACCTGGAAGAGCTTAGAGAGGCCGTATATTTTAACCCGTCTGCCAATTTTGTCAGAATTCCTTCAAACAATAGAAAGGACTTCACTTTTTTATTATTACATCATGCTAAAACTGATTGTACTATGAAACAGTGTACTCGAAAAAAAAACAGTTTGATAGTTTTTATGAAAGTTAGGTAAATTAGGTTTTCTGATTTCTACAAAGTTTAAAACTTGTGTTGGTGTAACTTTTGTTAGATTGTTTTTTTTACAGCTTTTTATACTTTTGCGAGTAATAGCTTTTATTTTTTGATTGGAGTATTGCCCAAACTATTTCAACTCTGTATGGGAAAAAATCTCCAACCAAATTAGTAGAGAATATCTAAAACTCGCATTTTTTTATAAACTGCTACAATTTTATACATAAAGTTTCTCAATATTCAAAAATGGTGTATTTCAACAAATTCAGTAAGTGCAATTATAGCATGTACATAAGTTTGAGCGAAAAAAGGTTTCTTCTTCGATTTTCGTTTAAAGTGAAGGGAATGGCTTATTTCCTCAAAGAAGATGGTTTGATTTTTCAAAGATATTGAATAATGGCTGCATATAAAAGAAAGTATTATTGAAGCAAACTTATGTATTGAACTGTGCTTTATTTTCAAATTTAGTGCCAGCAGACTATTTTTTGGAAATGTTCGATAGAATAACAAATGATTAGCATTTCGTCCGAAATAATAACCAAAGGAATGTGATATTTATAAAATGAAAAAAAAAATTATACCTAAACACTTAACAATCTTTTATATGATTAACAATCTATTGCACTAATATTTTCTATCAATTTAATTTAAATGATTACATGAAAAGGGAGTGTTATATAGAGCACATGCCAGAAAAGAAATTATAAACACTAACATTTTTTTTTATAATAATATTTTCTGCGAAACTTACCTCTACCTTAAAATCTTTTGCAAATTCCCCGGAGTAGTTGACACAAAAAATTTTCTGTTGAATTTAAGCAAGAATTAATTTTTACACAACACTGTAAGATTTGAGTTGAAAAATATTTAAATCTAACTAAAAAGTTTAGAATAAAATCTATTACAAAACTTAGCTAATCACTTTCAGCACAGCAGCATTTGCGGTAGCGTCCGCCTGCAGATCAACTAAGACTAACCGAACCGCACAAACGCCCTAGGCGCAATGTTGTCACCAGCGAATCACCGCAAACATTTAGATAACACTACGAAGAGAGCAATAAAAAAAAAAAACAAGCGACACACAACAACACATGCAACTAGCGAGTGGGAATTTAAATAGACGAAATCGCGCAAGATGAGCGGTCACCGTGGCGTATACGTAACGTGTCACACAAACTCCGCTGACAGACTGACCGCAAATCCTTCACACTTGCTAGCCACAAAACGCGCGCGTGAATGAAGTAAGGCTAGCTGTAGAAGCAAAGGACTCAGGTTGATTGCGGTCTGGAAAGTCAGTCAATCAGTCAGTCAGTCAGTCTGTCAGTCAGTCGGTCGCTCGGTCGATTAAACGTGAAATCAAACCAAAGCAAGAATAGCAACAAACATTTTTAATAGCCGCAAACAGTCGCTTGGCAAGGCCAATAACAAAACTGGGCTAAATGTGGTTAACTTGAAGATTTATTGAAAAGGCGACGACGAGTGCACTAACACACACACCAGCACTTGTATGTGTGTATGTGATATGAACACAACCCGCACACACACACACTCGCATGCAGAGAATGGCATGCCACAAACGCTTGCGCTAGCTATTATTTGCTGTCACTACATATTTGTTATTTTTACTGTTATGTAGTAAAATACATATGTACATATTTGTTTTTATTGCTGTTTTTTATTTTTTTTTTTTGTTGCCGTTAAAGCGGCAAAATTCCTCGTTTTCTTTTGCTTTGGTTTACTTTAAGCGCAATTTAGCCCACTCATGTCTTGAAGAGTTGGTGCCGCTGTTGCTTTGCTTGCGTACTCAGCGACTACAAAAACAGCAACAAATAAAACGCACACACACACTTCAGTACACATACATCCATACACACTCGCCTGGCGCGTACATTTCGTATCAGCTGGTCCCTATTGACCAAATCCAACCGCAGTGACCTGCATAAAATCAACAGCGTCAGCAGCGCCGTTGACCCCCACCACAGTTGGAGCGAAAAGTATTAGTACAACAACAAAGTACCAAATATAGCGAAAATAGTTTTGTACAAAGACGAATTGGTTACGCCACTTTTGTTTGTTTGCTCAACAGAGCGCTGCGCCTCGAACCAGACGCAACCCGTCACAGAGTGCACAAACACTCGCATATGTAAGTTTATACAATGCGTTTCACAAATATAGCACAATCGCATTTTCACAAATTTTATGTGTAAAAATCCCTTTATTGGCTAAATTTTCGTAAACCGTAATGGGTACACCAAATGGAATTTAGAAGGAGAACAAATGAAAACAAATCTTTTCAGCCGTTATGACAACACTGCTTGTTGAAATTGGTGAGTTATTCAGTATCTTTTCGGGATCATTCCTGGGTGGGTTTGGGATTTTTCGGGACCAATTCGGGACCAACTCAAAACCACTTTATAAATAGTTTTACATCATTTCAGATCTTTCACGATTTCAGGCCTACTTCAATACCATTTCGGGATGGTCTCGGGATGAGTTCGGGATCAGTTCGGGACTATTTCAGGAAAATCTCGCTACTTATACGAGTATGGGAATACTTCTACGTGATTGAGATATTTGTTCAGAAACAGTTCGTGATTAGTTTTATATCAAAATTATTTCACCAAATTAATGAGGTAGTTAATAGATGGCCAAGCACTTACAATATAATACTTTATTATTTAGGAAGAGCTGAAGCCATTAAAACCTTTACTTACGCGTGAATTATTTGTTCTTTAATTTAATATTGCTCAGTTTTCAAGCAAAATGCATTTCTTTCTCCAAAAAATATTTTGCACCACTGAATGACTGACTCTTTAATTTTTTTTTTAAATTCTAGTATGCAGCTTTATAAATCATTCAATTTTAGTACAACAAATAGCAATCCGAATTATTATTTATGTACAATAAGGTGTTGGATAATAAACTGTATTTGAATTAAAAAATATTAATTATTTAATTTAATAAAAATGTATATTCAAAATATGTTACCTGTGATAATATGTTTGTGCGTCGTATAATTATGATAAGCAATGTATTATGCAGTACATAGAAAACGACACCGACACCAACACGCCTAACAACGCTTACTAGCGAAGTGGAAAAGAAAAATTAAATGAATGTAAATTTGACCTGCTTTTGCGTACTCAATTCTAGCCATTTTAATATACACGAATATGTATGTATATATATATATGTATTTGTGTGAGTGTGTGCAACATGTAACCTCCGCCGTCTCAATCACTCGAGCGCTAAGTTTCCTTAGCCCTCGCGCTCTGCAGCGCTTCCGTTTCCCGTCTTGAGTTGTTCCACATTTTCTTTATTATTTTCACCTGCTGCTCACAACTAACTCTCTATGTATGTATGCGCGTACATACATATGTATGTATGTAAGTAAGCGCTTTGCTTGCGTGCCAACACTGCGTCGGTGAGCAACGGCTGCGAGGGGCGTATGATATTGAAATTTGAGCGAAAGTGGACAAAAACAAAGGCCTGCAGCGCGGCGGCAACAAAGGTATCAACTGAAAAGTTGTAAAAGTATGGCAAAACTTTTACTTTCATTTAAGTTTTTTTCGCGTTTTTTTTTTGTTTTTGTTTTCTGTTTTGCACATGAAACGAAAAGTTGCCCGCCGTCGGCGCTTTCTCGCTCATATCGCTTACCCCGCTCTTTCGACAGCCAACCGCAATACTTGCAGCCTCGGTCAAGCAAGCGGGCTTATAACTGCAACAGTCGCGCTACACAATTTTTTTTTTTTTACTCACTTTCTTCAAAGTGTTTTCAATTTGCCGAAGTGAGCTTTTTTACACCTGTATTGGTGCCAAAATCTGCGCGCCTGTGTGTGTGTGTGCGGATGTGCTTGTAGGCAAAAACCTACAAGCAGCTATAAAAAGGATATCTGTGCGAAGCCATACAAATTCTATGACCCAACTTATATTTATAAGAGTCGTACTGGTTTATATGTATGTACAAACATTTTTATGTAGTCTTTACTAAGCATACATATTTGCGTCAGCAGCATAAGTCGATTTTGACATGGCAAAGAAAATTCACATTACAACTTTAAACCAATTTCGTGGCTCATAAAATTGTAGTGCTTTTTCTTGAATATCCTTGTCCGAAGTGAATATGAAAAATCTGATTTTGTTAGTTGGTTGAGAATGATGAGCTCAATATTATACTTATACTCGTATGTGTGTGTGTACATAGTTGGCGTTGAAAACTTAAATCAATTTCCTTTTAACATCATTTGGGTTGTTATAGCTGGTCAGTGTTTACAAACGTACATACATACATACCAGTAAGTATGTCTGTATGTGTTTAGGTGGGTTTTTAGCTTATGAAAAGACGACATAAACCTTTGCTTTAAATTCCTCTGCTTGTGTTTATGGTATATTTCATATGCAAACTAAAAAGCAATGTGTGTTCGTTTTCTTTGAATTATTTAAAAATGTTGAACTTTTTACTAGTTTTGCTAGGCATCCTAAATGCATTTCTATTTAAAAATTCATCAAAATCAAAATTCAATTAGGCCCTGTTACTATTGTTTTCCAAATTTAAATACATATCTATGTATATATAACTCAAACACCTGCACAAAAAATTACTTGAATAATTTTAAAAATACTGGCCCATATTCGGAACTGCTGTGTATAAGAAAAATCACCCTTTCAAATAATTTTTTAATAACAGTTTTCAGAAGAAATATCTATGTATATGCGCTTAAAAATATAATTATCGATATCGATAAAAATCTAGATATATATCGGCGACAAATACCTGTAATTATTGAGGTAGTATATTTCTTGAAATCGATAAATATAAAAATTGTGAATTTGAAATCTAAAAAAATTATGATATCGATAAAGATAAAGAAATCGATAACAAAATATAACGAATTGGAAAAAAAGAAAAGTTTTTTACTACATTTTAATGAATGAATCAAAGATAAATAGCAATATCAGCAGCAATGATGAGACATCATATGGCACCCGATACCAATACCGATACCGCTATCTATAATCGTTAAAAAGTAGATATAATAACGATTACGAAATCGATAAAAATAATATTAAAAATTAAGAAAACGGGAAGGAAGATGATGTCCACTGTGATAATAAAATCAATACCAATCATTGCCTTTGTCGATAACTAGGATAATACTGAATATAATATCGATTAAGAAATGAATGAAATAAAATCGCTATAGATAATACGAAAAAACAACAATGTCGTTAGCAATGTCTAATGGTAAAAGACATCGACACACAATATGATTAACAATGTCAGCAGAGAAAATTGTATCGATAACTTTTATGAGACAAGCTGAGTTCAACATCGATACAAATAGAAACTAAAATAAATAGCAATATCGATAGCAATGTTTAAAGCAATTAAATATCGATAATTGACCCCGATATAAGCTACTATTATAATGACGCCGGCAACATATGTAACGATATATTTAAGCCCAGAGCCCCGACCATGATATTCAGATCGATTGGTATAGCTATCAATTTCGATAGTTATTATATTATTGTTATAATTGCGATTGTATTAAAAATTTGTACGAGGAAAATATCAACATAAGTTGCACACATTTTTAATAATAATTAAAAAAAATATTTTTGATTTTATTGCGAAACTTTTATTTTGACGACAACGATATTGGTAGATGCCAAACCAAAATAACGGCTCTGTGACCGATATCGATATACATACATACATATGTACCAAATAAATTGCAAATGTGAAGTCAACATCATTGCAATATCATTGAAATATCGACAGCAACACAGTTACTTAAATTAAAAAATTATCGATATCGATAAATCGTAGTTAAAGGTATTTTTAAATTTATTGATAGTTTTTCCTTGAAATTTAATTAACTGCATTCATTAAATGTATTCAGCGTTACTTGTTATCCAAAAACAACAATATCTCTTATTAATTATATAGAACTACCAAAATTTTTTAAATGCTTACATATTATGTTAGAAAACTCAATTCAATATTAAATTCGTAAACAAATTTGTATGAAAAATGTTTCGGAGATAAAATATTTATTTGAAAGGAATTTTTCCTGTTTTACTACTAAAGTTCCTCGCCTCTTATAACCTCGTAGCTTAACAAAAAGGAAAAATAAATATGTTGGTGTACATAAGTCTACTTTGTATGTATGTATGTACTTGTATGTATGTACATATGTATACAAGAAAAACTTGTGTCTTCAATTTTTATAACTGCCTTCCATATTGCACTTTTATTATTGGTGTTTTAGTACACTTTAACTTCACTTCACTCGTTCGCTTGTTCTTTTACAACTTCAGCGCTCTTTAATTCACTCACGCACACACTCGCTCACTCACTCACACTCGCTCGCTCACTTAACGCTAATGTCGACTTTAAGGCAGCGCCGTGTTATCGCGTTGCAGCACAGAAAATAATGAGTTTCTTTTGTGGGTCAAGCGGCAACAAATCAATGTGGGCCGACAAGTGGACAGGTTATCCTCTATACACACACACACACACAAGCTATGAAATAGTTGCGGTCAAGTAGAGAGGGAGATACATGTACATACATACATATGTACATACATACTTTTGTATTCTTTTCGAACACATATGCTGACATGAAAGTCAAGTAGCTCCTAACTTCTTGTCGAATTTCTTGTAAATAATTGACTTATCTGAAGGATTATTTGATAAATTTTCGAGTCAGCTTTAACCTAGTTTGGATTTGCTTGTATAACAGGTTTTTTGCTCTTGTTATTACTAGGTGCGCCAATCGCTAAATATGTAGGTGCCACTCAGTGTTGAATTTACGAAATTGCCAGGCAAAATTAGAGTTTGGATTATTGTAATTATAGGCGAGCTAAAATGCGATTGTCATGTCAAGGTTTTGATGTTACGGCACTTTGTTCGATGAGTATTGTCCTAAAAAATTTTAAAGTTTTTTATTTATGTATGTAAGCGAATATCTGTGTGTACACTCTTGTGGTGCGATATATTCGTAGTAACCTTTTTGGCACAAATAACTTAGCTTTTTAAAGATTTAAAATCAAGCACATTAATCGAATAGATGCACTTAAAATAAAATGAAATAACTAATATTACATACTACTTACTGCTGTGACAGAGTGTAAGCAGGATAATTATATACAACGCATATATTTAAAAAAAAATAATAATAAAACAATGGTATTTAAATTTTTTTTTCATATTCCAGTTTGTAGTGATATTCTAAATTAAAAACGTAATAATCGCGTTTTTTCCTTTATTTCGAAGTCGTATAACATCTTTATGAATGATGGTACTGTTTTCTCAAAGTTGATATTCAAATTTAAACAAACTTTCATTAGTGTCCGAGAAATCGGAAAATGAGAAGAACTTTTATAAATATTTAACAAAAAATAATTGTTGTTTAAATGAATTAAAAAAGTTTTGGTCAACTGTTATATGTTTTCGGTTTAAAATTTAATAATTACTTCATTGCCAGAGCATTTTGAACTTTTGACAGATTTAAGAGCTTTTTGTTTCAATTTTAAATAGAGCAAATTGTTTTAAGTCTGACTTTGTTTATATAAATAAGAGACGATATACATATGTAGATGGAGCTACAAAATATTTATTTATGTGTTGGTGGTAAGATAAAATAAAATGACTTCCAACAGTATTCCTAAATCAACTATCACTCTCCTACTGAAAAAAGAGAGTTCGCTTGAACGGACTAATGAAGTTAGTGTTCTCTTGATTGATTTTATAATCGTTCCATAATTTTAAAATATACATCCAACTGAACCTCATAGTTAAGGTGTGGTGAGTTTGGGTATGGTGGATTTGGGTGTGGTGAATTTAAGTGTGGTTGGTTTAGATGTGGTAGATTTGGTGTTTAGTCAGTTTAGGTACGGTGAGTTCATTCATATTAAGTATAGGTGTTGTCAGTTTGGTTGTGGTGTGTTGCGGTATGGTGAGCTGAATAAGTAAATATTACCTGCCGCCAAGTTGATTTTAAATATACTACACTCGCTAAAAGAGTTCACTTTAAAATAAAACATACACACCTAAATTTGTATTCATATTGAAAATGAAGGGAAACATTTTTTGTCATTTCCGAACCACTGTCAGAGAAAAGCTATGTATGTAGCGGCATTCAGTCGTTTACGACAATTTGTGGCTTAACAATTTCCATTAGCACCTCTTCATTACTCAATTATAAATAATTTACCGCAGGGGTTTATTTGCAGCAACACAAGCATATGTTAGAATTAACTCGATTCTGACATATGCATGCATTTATAGACAAACATACTTACGTATTCTAACACACACACCACACACACACACACATACATACCTTGTTAACATAGTGGCCTATAGAACGCGACCATTAAGGAATAATGGCATTGAATTATACTCGTTTTTGAACGATTATGAAATTCTCATAAGGCATTACTTGATTACTTAAAAAGCACTTACACTTTATTTTTTCAATATTTAATATGTATCATGAAATTTTGTCACGCTACGGAAGGCGCGCCATGGGCATACGTACGTACATATGTACATATTTTTAATAAATATATAAACGAAGGGCATTTTTATGTTCCTACTTAGTATAAATTGAACATGAACTTGAACGGTTTTGCAAAAAAAAATGTGTCATGGGATAAATTAATTGAAGCTGGGTATTAAGAAATAAATTTTAAAAAAGGAAATTACATTTCGCATTAAATACAAACACATTAACGCATTTTTTGAGTTACATATTTACATCATTTGATTAGGTAAATGTGTAAAGGCAGCAAAAAAAGCAAAAGCACTTTCACGTGAATTTCATTTTGTTCCTTTTCCGCATACGAATTATGTATGCGACCTTATTCTTGATTTGATGATTGCACTTAAAGCAAAATGCTAATTTGACCTAAATTCGTATTCAGTTAAGATTTCTTGCTAAGATTGCTGCAAAACAAAACCAAATGTTTAAATCTCAAGGACTGCGATAATTAATACTAAAATGTTAACGAAAAACAAACTAATTACAATAAATTAGTTTGAGAGCAGGTCGCAACTTTTTTATGTAAAAGCGCTGACATTTTCCTAATAATTACATTTATAATTAAGCACGCCAAGTATCACAATTTCTACCATTTTAAAACTGTTGTTATTTTTCCAATAAAATCTTCCATAAACTGGCCTCGAGCTCAATAAAATTGTCAATTATTAAAATCAATAAGGCCGAAAAAACAACTAAAAATTCATATATGCAAGGATGAGCACACCTGAAATGCATTCTAAGAATTACAAGCCATTGGTAAAAACCAATGAAATTCGCACACAGAATTGCAAACACACAAACAACAACCACACAAACAAGTTTAAATAGCAGCAGATCAGTTGCTCTTGTTTGTAGTTGGTTTGTTTAAGGAAGATGGAAAAACGACGCAGTCCACTCGGCTAGCGTAGCACAGCATTTAGCGTGTTGGCTTTGCAACTCCGAGCTCCTTGGTTCATAGCCTTGGAGAAATGGTTATGAAGAATTAAATTAAAAATTAATTTAATTTAATAATCAAAAAAAGAAGTCTGATGAGGAAATGTGGTGATTTCCGAAATAGTACTATAACTTCTACCATTTTAAAACTGTTGTTATTTTTCCAATAAAATCTTCCATAAACTGGCCTCGAGCTCAATAAAATTGTCAATTATTTTTTGTTGATATTTTAGTTTATATACATATTATAATTTTTTAAAATTTAATTTCAAAAATCCGGAGCTATATTTTTCGTAAAGAAATTTGGCTTAATAAAAATTCCTGTAGATATACATATATTATATTCTGTCTTCCGCCATTATTTTTTTTTATTTCTTTATAAAAACAGAAACACAATACCGGCGGACGGCGATAATTTTGCCAAATAAGGTGATGAGTTCGTTCACCACAAATTCAACTACTTGGACGCAATGGCATTTTGCAACTACCTACCAGCCTAGGCTACATCTTGAAGATGGCTAGTGTACTTAAGGCTACCTGGATGTCTGGCATGATTTTAATTGTGGCCACATTAGTCCTTCTGCGAAGACATTTTTTTGCGAATAACTCGATTGCTTAAACTTTCGCCTGGGAAATGGTTGGGTCTACATCCACCACGACACTTCTTAGAAATCTAGATGCGAATACCCCGGCCCAGTGCTTACGTTGACTAGTTTGGATCAGTCAGTGAACCAGACTGGAGATTCTTTATTATTTGCTTCCACCGTCGCCCTTTCAGGTCTTGGTAAAAGATAATTTTTGAAGCATAACATAGAGTCTGTGGGTTTGACAACCGGATCAGCGCCTAGTGGTTGTAACTTTAACTTAACATTAACTTTAACTCACAGAGTATATTATCAAAGGCGGCTGTAGCCAAATATATGAATTCTACGACACAAGGTCCTGATAAATATGAATTATGTAGTTCTTTCCGCAAACTACTTTATGAAAACGAGCGCACACATTGAATTAAAACATAAAAACTGGTTCAGCTTTAAAACTCAAAATTGTCAATGAATAATAATTTCGTAAATTCTATAGAAGTGCTAATTGTCGCTTAAAATGATAGAAAAAAATGCAAAAATTTCAGTGTTACGAACAATGGTCGGCTTAGGCGAGGAGATCGAGCCGCACTTTATCGTGCCACAGAACTCCATCTCGAACATGCCGCAAAAGATGGGGCCCGGCGAACGCCAAGGTGCCAACAGTACACAACTGCCGGTTCTCATACCGCTGGAGAACTCACTGCGAAGCACACAGCCGGCCTCCGTAAAGTGTCCGCACTGCGAGAATATGGCCAAGAATTTTCTCTATCTCGAAAGTCTCATACGCAACAACTATAACCCGAAATTACAATGTGGCCTCTGCTACTCATCGCTCAAGTATCTGCAGTATGTGAACCAAAGTATCATGAAAGTTTTTGGCAGTTTTGAGGCAATCGTTCAGGCAGCTAAGTCCATCACTGGTAAGCAAACGCGCACACCCAACCCTAATGCACGAGCGATTGCAGCCAAACCCAGCGTGAAAACGAGTGGCAAGAAGAGCTTACCAAAGAAGCGCTTAAATGTTAACAAAGTGACGCGACCAGTAATGCAAAAGACTGTAAGAAATGCGAACACTGTTCGCTTGTCGGGCGGTGGGAAACTCGCCAAAATACGAAGTCGTCATGAGAAGCGGAAGAACAAGCACAAGAGTAATAAAAAAGCGAACAATATACTCTTGAAGGCTGGACTTGAGGGCAAGCGAAAGAAGGCGATTACAACGAAACTAAATGGCGTCAAGCAAAAGAATGCGAAAACGAAGCGGAACCGAACTGGCACTTTGCGAGTTATTCACTAATGTGAGATCAGGCTAATAAGAGTCAGAGGTACCGGTTATGTACATATATCTGAGATGAGACTTCCTCTGCAAAATTGTATGTGATTTAGAAATTTTCAATACTTTTTATTTTTTGAAAGTTGATTTAAATTTAAAGTGTACTTAAAATATATAATAAAACTCAAGTTACAAAGACAAAAATTATTGTAATAGTAGACTTTCAGCGGCCACCCAGGTTTAGTTATTTCAAAAAGCACTTAAAATAAAATCATATTTTTAATATACTGAATTTCCCTCACTAGAAATGGATCACATCAATAGCATTTAGAAGCTCTGAATTTGGCTGTGGTAGTTTTACGATTAAGGGCTTCCTTCTCTCTTCCTTTAATACTCTTTGGATTTACTTTTTGTAATGATATAAAGCCCATCTCAACTATAAGTGCACTGATTACAAGAATTTCATATTCAATTTGCATTGAAATCGAAAGAAATGCGTTTTGAATTATTTTCAAACGTAAACATATCAGTTTTTATTTTTATAAGACTTTTAAAAAAGACCGACGACATTGTAGTTGCCAATCACAATAAAAATCGGAGAAATTTATTTTGGGACATTCATATGAAATATTTTCTACTTTTAACTAATTCAACATATTTTTAGTGGAACAAAAAGTTTATTCGAAACTGTTAATATATTATTTTCCATTTATATTTCGTATAGAAAGCTTTTGGCTTAGAGTGATATGGAGGTAAAAGTACTACTGCTTGTACTACTGCGCTTTTCCAAGTTTAATCGTCCAATAAAATCTTGTTGTAAGCTTAATATGACGCTGTTATCTTTAATCAAAATTTTGTTTTATCGTAATTTATATGTGTTTATATCCACTCTTTGATCATCTTTTCTTGGCCTCGCTGGTAACCTACACTTTCTTTTGGAGAATACTGCCGCCATTTCTTAACGAATACACTCTTGTTCCCCTCAGCAAAGTCCATCTTGCAGTCGTCAATGTAGACAGAGGTAGCTCATTCACCGTTTAGTTAAGCGCTATTCCATTCTGTTCTGGATGGAAAACACACCTTGAAGTTTCTTTTAAAGCCTGCATTATCTGCCACATAGTTTGTTTACGCTTCTAATGATTTTATATTGTTTAGAATCGAACCAAGTCCGAATTTCAATTACGTACAGTAAAGTGGTGCTTTAAAGGGTGAGTTCATCAGCTTCACAGTTCAAAGAACCTGTGGTTTATACAATGTGCGCTGCAAGTGCCTAAAATTCGCAGCTACCTTTGAGTCCCACTAAATGCTTCTTAGGGATTTGAAAGCCGCGTGACTGTCAACAAGAATACGTCCACAACAGCAATCAGTTAGACGAAAAACTAAACAATGGATAGATTCATTACTGCGTACAATCTGAACTCCTTCCCTATCAGCAGTTGGTTTAAAAGTCGGGTATCTAATCGAGCTCGAAAGACGCATAAGAACTTACTGAGCTCTGCATCATCTAAAAATACTTTTTGTTTAAAAATCAAACATTTGTTGTATTTTAAGGACAAAAAACTAAAAAACTCCACACGATTTGCCTCTAGATTTACTTTGTGACTTTGTAAAACATGAGCAAAATTATCAAAAACTTAAGTTCGATGCTACTTTTCACGCTTCTCGAATCATTTACAATAGAGTCGCAAGTTTTGACAAACACAAAACAAAAGTCAAAAAAGCCGAATAAAAAATTTCAAAAAGAAAAAATTTTCGAAACGAACGGATTCAGATTTTCTCCGAAAAAATACATTTTAATTAAAAAAAATAGCAATTTAAAACTTGTATAAGTAAAAATATAATAATTTTACATTATCCAACAGTAATAGAGAGAAATCAGCTAAATAAACGCGGTTGAATTGAAAGTAAAATATTTTACGTTTTTCGCGTGAAAAGTAAAAAATTTAAAAAAAAAAAATCTTGCACTCCATTCTAATCGAACGCCCAGTAAAGATCAAATTGAGGGAATTGAGTAGCGTTTTTATAACACAGCGGCATGGCGACGTCCGAAGACAAAGAAAAGGAGAAGAAGGACAAAGTCGACGAGCGGTTTGAATATTTTAATAATTATGTAATGAAAACATTACGACTCAAAAACGAACGCTGGGTAAAATTAATGGGTGTACCCGATTCCAGGGTGAGTATATACATATTCTATGAATGTAATAATTTGCGCCATGCAAACAAAACTTCGTAAAAATTTAGCAACAGTCTTACGTGCTTAGTTGAACTTCAGTTTCGAAAGCATTATTCCGATACAGGATGTTTGAGGACGAAAAACTTTTTAATATTTATTTGTTTAAATTCAAAAACAAAAACCACATTTTCACTTTTTCAAATTTGAATTTCATAACGAATTATTGATATTATTTTTTAATCGTTTCTAACAGGACATTATACAAACATTTCTGAACGATCCAAATCAAGCGCGTTTGATTTTCTATTTGAACGTCGCCTCGCAGCTGACGCCCGCATTCGACTTTCCGGCAAAGCCACGCAGCAAAATCGTTTACTTCATGCGGCGCAATGTACCCAGCGAACTCACGCTGGAGGACATGGATAGCGTAAGTTAAATGTTAAAATTTTTTATTTTATAAATTATTATTATTTTTTTTTTCAAATAACATCCTCGCTTGCAAATACTTAGAAGCTAATGGTTGGTGATATATTGCCAAATGTGCTGGAGAATTTGTCTGTGCTGTGTGACGATGTCATTTTTCCTGTGGTCAACAATCCAGTCAATCAAGATGGCTGGACATCGGTGATAGTTAATGACATGAAAACCGAATCGCAGGATTTGCGCAATGGCATCGCACAAATGAAGGGTATCGTCATCAATCGCACAATTCTACCATTGCCTATATGCATTGACGAGGTGATGGACTGTGCGCCACAAATTGCAGCTGGGTAAGTGGGAATTTCGAGCGTATTTTGAAAAACTAAAAATGCATAACTTATGCGGAAAGAAGGGAAAATTTCAAGCAAAACGAAAATATTATAGGAAATGTATAGGCTTTGTAGTAATATAGGTTATACCAATGCAAGCGAAAGATAGCGAACACTTAGCAGAGTTTGATATAAAATCAGATCTTTGCAGAAAAGTTAGGTTAAAACCCTAACCGGTTGTTTTTAGCCATAATATCTGAGTTGTCTGCGACTTATTTTAACTATATCTGATCACAAAGACGTAGTTTTCTGAATAGCTAGACTTCAGCGCCCCCTAGTTTTTACATTTTTCACTGAAGCAGTTTTCTAAGTATCTATATATCGCACCCTAAACCAAAAACCGTCACAACTAAAAATTTTTTAAAATCGCTTTTATCTCACAAACCTTTTCCCAGAATACTTCCCAGCATGCTCCGAAAATTTCTTCATCGTAGCTATCTTATTTACTGGAAAAGTACGTTTAAAATATTACAACCAAGGCGAATTCATATAAGGTGGTGGTAATCAATCAGCTGGTTGCTTGTTCTTCTTATTTTATAAAATTAAGGATGTCAGTAAAAGGTAATGACGAATAATTTTGTTTACATATTTTGATATTTTAAAGCTCGTGATTTCAAAACTTGTGAAATTTTGTGAAAAAGAAAGACATTTCCAAATATCAAAAAATGGGAAAGTGCGCGGTGTGTCTAAAAAAATTGAAAGTGGGAAGGGACCTTGTTCCAATAAGCGGCTGATGTGGTTGAGATCCTGCCGTACGCAGCTTGGAGCGAAACGCAGGTAGTGAAGCTGCCTACCAACACCAATGTTGCAAAGACAGTATATAAATATACATATAAATTATATATTAATATTACACATTGTATCGAAAAAATAAAACTTTAAATTTATTGCAGAAAACAAAAATTGGTTACTTTTTATATCCGTGTTTTATTGGATAGGAGGAATATATCTTTATATATTTTTATTTTTCAGACTTCTAATTTGTATTAAAAACTGTTTTGAGATTGGAGGTAAACTTTATTTCGAAAGGTGATAAACATTAAAGTTAACTAATATTAACTTAATTCGTATATACAAAATTTTAAGAAATTTTACAAATAATAATATTGCTATAATAAGTTATATGTAAATTGATTTAAACCATAAAACTTTCGTTCGTATTTACGTGTCGCTTGGCTTTTTGTTACCAAGTCGCTTTGATTAACCTTTTATACACTCGCGTTAACAACCTTCATTCTGGTGTTTCTCAACTCTATTTGTTTTCGCCATTCCAGTCTAAAGTTTCTTGCCTGCTAACAAACGCCTGTAAAATGAAATTGTAATAATTCAGTTCGTATTTAACTATTTACAACAAGAAGAAATTAAGAGGCAAATAAAAGTGCTATATAGCATAGTTTTGTATAATCTAGACACCAAGTATTCTGCAATTTTTCATGCCCATTCGGCTTATTCTGCACTTAAATTTGCACACTTAAAACTATTGAGACATTTTTCACTGTCCTTTTGCGTCACCGGCATGCGATGTGTCCAGACGAGGTAATTGTTGGCACTGCGATCGGATGTGTTGCTTTGTTGCAGTTTCAATTATCATCAGAATCGCTACCCAATCTTCATCTATTTTGGTTTGCTAATTATGTGGTTGGACAGCACAATGAATGTACAATAAAAATGGTTTCAAAAGTGGGAACAAATAAACATTTAATTAAATTTACCTGGAAGCATCTTCAAGCCAATCACCACCCACATCTGCTGCAGGATTGATAAATTGTGTTGGTGCAGCAATAGTAAAACATCGACCTTCTTGCTTCTAGGATCTACAGGAATGCACGTACTGCAAAGAATATTTAAGTTTTAATCAATAAATGTAAATATGTACAAAGAATTCAACTTACAAAAATAAGTTTTCTTTCATCTGACAACAAAAAACAATAACTTTCATTCTTCAATTCTCTTCGATTATGACATTCTTAATTTGACAAATTGTGATCAATTCGCTTTGCCACCACCTTTAATCAATTCGCCTTGATTACAACCATTTTTATATAAAATTTTTTACTTCTCTTGGATATACAAAAAAAAAATTTTACATCCTTTTTCCACATTAACTAATTTACGGAATACTTCCCCAACTGCTCCAGAAATTTTTTCGTAGTTAGTATCTTCTTTTACTGGAAAAGTATGATTATAAAATTATCATCATTATTGTAGAGACTGTTTGTTTTGCCTCTCCTGAACATTTGAGATTTTTTGAGTTGTGACTGTTTTTGGTTTAGGGTACGATATAGATGTATCCCGCCTTCAACGCCACCAGTGCATCGACTCTAGCGCCGTCTACGAGATCAATAATGACCGATATAAAGCAGAGAAGTGTCTAACTATTATACGTCCCGCTGTGTGAGAAGGCTCGTCATCCTGAAGTCTGACATAGAATTTTTTTGATATCCGATTCATCCGTGTCGATTGTAGCAGCTATGGTCTAGGTTATGTTAATACGATTATCCTTAAAAGGGAACAGCGATAGACAGATAATATAAATGTGCTTGGTATTTTGACACTCTTTAACGAAAACAATAATGTGTGACAACAATATTCAATAGACCGACCTTAGCATTCCTCTATGAAAGCTTAGATGTTTCAGCACCCTTAAAGATATTTGGTTTTAAAAACTTTAAAAAGACACATCAGTGGGTGTGCAAGATCTATATATAAACCTTTGTGTGTGTGAGTATCCGACTGAGAGTTGAACTTTTGTTTGTCTGAGAAGAAGCTCTGACTGTGGTTTCCTCGTAATCAGAAGCTGGCTACAGTAGTATGGCACACCTCCTCAGAATAGTTTAAAGTTATAAGCTATTACTGGTTTACCGACCACCTTTATTTTGTTTTTCAACCAGTGATCTCAGCAAATTTAACAACCTACTCAAACACTCCTTGGAGTTCATGGTGGTGAAATGGCTCGACTCGGTGGAAGATTTAGTGCTCGTCAAGGCTCGCGACCGCATTTATGCCAAAGAATTACACCCGAAACCTGATATGCTTTTCAGCTTCTGGGAGACCCGCTTGGAGAACTTAGAAAATCTAGCCGACCAATTAGGTGATCGACGCATCAAAACAATCGGTTTTGTACTCGAAAAAATCAACTCTGTATTTGAGGTAACTTATCGACATATCGTCGAATTGGTTCTACAAGCGTTGGCGGAAGCGAGGGATATAACAAAATTTTTGACACCACTTGTAAGCAATCGAAGAATTTTCGCATTGCATTGGAACTAATTTATTAAGTTATTTTAGCGCAAAATGGTAGACACTTTCGAATCGAACCGTATGGACGATAATCGCGCGCAACTGCGTCCACTACTCTTAACAGTCGGTCTGGTGTGGGGACATTCAAAATATTTTCATACCTTGGATAATATGGTATTACTTTTTGAACTGCTGCATAATACACTCATTGAGAATGTCATCTTAACCATTGATCCGGAGAGCTGTTTTGGCGATGTCGATGAGGCCTACAAACGTATCGTAATCAATCTCGATCACATAGAATACTACAAGTAAGTTGAAATGAAGCAGCGCTTAGTAGGTTGGTAAGTTTGAAACACATTAAATTCTAAATGCAGGAGAACATATGACAACTGCCGTTCCAGTTTGAAGAAATTCAAAATTGGTACACAATTTAATTCACAAGATTGGACGTGGCACCCGAAAACGATTTTCGATCGTCTCGACCGTTTTGTTGAGCGACTACACGTAATGAAGGAAATATTCGACACGGGCCGTGACTTTCTCAAACTAGAAAAAATTACTGTCGGCGGCTTGAAAGGTCGTCAGATATCAGCTGAGCTTATTAAAATTCTGGAGAAATTTAACAACGACTATCGCGAATGGACAAACGCCATGACCTACAATGTGCTCGATCCCGATGAATCCATTGAGCAATTTAAAAAAGATGTAGCAAAATTTCACGAATTCGCTGAGCAGCTTGAACGACGCATTGCCTTTCAATTTGAATTAGCGCTGCTCGACTCGCATGATCTGATGCTCTGCGGTACACTACTGCTACGGCCGATCATTAAGGCACAGCTAGATCCACATATGCATATACTCGTCGACGATTTAGCCGAAGAGATACACGCAGTTAAGAGAGATTTCAATGAGTTCGAAGCAATTTACAAAGAGCTTGGCGTGAAGGTGAGTGCGCAACTACTGCACGCACAGAGGCATCGCAATTTATTCTTTTATTTACGGCTTAGGGTCTGCCAACCGATGACTGTTTTCCAAAAGTTTCTGGCGCTATTTCTTGGCTGCACAAATTACGTCATCGCATCACCTGGATCAAGACAGACTATGAACTCTACGAATACCCGTAAATTAATAGTTGATAGCTATTTTAAAAAAAAAACTAGTTTCTAGTTCTCTATTTGAATAGACTCTTCGATAATGAATATGGCGAACAAACACTGGACATCTATCAGCAGATGCTCAACGAAATCGATACACTTAAGCAGACCATACTTGAAGAATGGTATAATAGTGTGCGCGAACAAATTAACTATGGCATGGCACAGACGCTGCTGAAAAAGAAAGAAGATGGTGTACTTTCGGTGAATTTTACAAAAGAATTAGCAGATGCCTTAAAGGATATCAAAGTGCTGCGCATAATGGATTGTGAATTGCCTGAGGAGCTTATAGAATTCTATGAACGCGATGAGACATTCTGGGTATTTAAGAGTATCAATTTCTTATTTTTTTAACGAAGGCTTTCATAGCAAAATGCGTACTTACATACATATATGAAATAAGTTCACGTGAGGTATTCGGGTTTATCACCGAATCTATTGTAATGTTATCCAGTGATACCAATGAACACATTCACGGTATAAACTACGAGTATATTAGAACTAAAGTCTCTTAATTGCTCACAAAAAATTTCAATACAAATAAAAGAGAAAGAGAAAAGCGTTAAAGCGATAAATGTTATTCATCTCTTGCTTATAGTTGCAAAGAAAGAAAACTTCATTCAGACTTACATATTTTCTTATATTTTCTCCCACAGCAAGCCCGTCTCAAACTCATGCGCATAGCCGAATGGTACAATGACATCAACTCGCGCTCGCAACCGAGCGAAATGGATTTGATACGTGCAGAGTTGAGTGCTATCGAACAGTATATGGAACCCCTGATAAACGATATAAGCTGGCTGTCAATTGGTAGATAACACCAACGTTCATTTCGTAGATGCATTTTGTATGTGGCGTACTTACCCTCTATTCGCTTGCAGATCAACGTTTCATTAATAAAGTTTTTGAAAAGATCAGTCATTTACAAAAACGTATTGAAAAATGTCAAGCCAATTTGGAAGCAATTAAACAAAGCATTAATGCTTGGGGTAAAGTGCCGTTGTTTCAGCGTAAAGATCTCAATCCGAAAGCACTCTTGGAGATCGAACCACGTTCGCTTATTATCGGCAAACGGCGCAAGCAAGCGTTGATCACCAAAGAACTCATTGACAGGCTCATGTTGGAGAATACAAAGTTGTTCTTTGACATACCACATCGATATGAAATCGATGATGAGAATAGCGAAGCAATCGAAGAAGAGGGTGGCGGCGAAGAAAATGTGAATGTACCCACACTCGTGGCAGACACAACAGCGACGCGTAGTTCAAAGCGTTTCTCGCCGGCTCAACTTGATATTGGCGAAGAGGAGGAGAGATCGTCGGAGGCCGAGGTAAGTGTCATTTTAAAGATATATAATTTTCTTAAACGTCTAAGAAATAATTTAATGTGTGAGATTTTGCGAAAACTTTCACAGATCATTACGCCTCAGCATCGCTACGACTTGCTGCAAACGCTCAGCGAGGAGGAGCGTGAACAATTTCGTATTTACGAAAAGTATGTGGATGAGCAAATCGCGGCGGCGCTATTGGATGCGGTCATTACAAGTCTTGCATATCTGCGAATGGAAATTGACAATCGCTTTGATAATAAAGCACCCATTTTTGAAATTCTTATGGAATTGCAGGAACCACTCGTGGTGTACTTCTTAAATTTGGATCCTACTTCAAAGAATGGCTTCACAATGAATGTGGAATCTTTAATCGAGGATATGTACAATATGATGAGCATGTTGCCGCGCGTGGCGCAAGATCCACCGCCGGAAGATGAGGAACCTGAGAATTTTATGGGTATGGCAAACGCTTAAAAAAAAATTATAATTGCTTTTTTAATAATATCAACGCCGAAGACAAAACCGATGATCAAAACGATAATGAAAACATTTTTCCAATGGCTTTGAATCACGCCATAGTTGTTTCAAGGCTTCAGTCATATTCTAGTTCTCTGACCCTTTTTTTTTAATTCCATTATATTGATTCGGTACTTTAAATAAAGATGTATGTAGATCAAGATCGCGATATGATTGTCTATTTTGTTATGTATCTACCCGCAGACGAGTTGAAGGACAAATTCGAGGTTCACAAGCAACGTAGCGATATTATGACCAAAGTAAAGTTCGCACTTCAGCAAATACGTTCTCACTCCAAGATCTATATGGACTACTCGTATTTATGGCTATCTGACAAGCAGCAATATCTTGCCGAAGTTAAGAAATATGGACGTCCGTTGTCCGTTGTCGAACGCCAAGCAGAATTAGAGGGTGATGGCGAATCAGGCGTGAAACCGTTAAAAGAAGAATATCCGCCACTAAGCGTCTACAAGGAACAGGTATATGAACACTTGAAGACATTTAAAGGGAAAAATTAGAACAGCTGGATTTTTAAAATCAGACATAGAGAGCATAAAAGCTAAGGACAAGTTTCATTGTTTTTAACCTTGTATATTATCAAAATGTTTATTCGTCCCATTCAAGTTGGATAAGTTCATTGCATTACAAAATGAGATCTCGCAATGGGAATCCTTCTATGACTTCAGTGTCTGGCTGCGTTTGAATAAGAAAGGCTTTAAGAATGCGGTGCTCAATCAAGTGGCAAAGTGGATAAGCCTCTTTAAACAGGACCTCATCGATAGAGTAAAGAACTCGCTACAGGTGAGCTTTCACATTAAACAAAATATATATAAACATTGTGTATAAAATATATTTTCTTGCATCGGACACAGGAATTGGAGGACTTTGTAGATGAAGCAAATGAGGCACTCAAAATCGAGCTCAACAAAGACGACTTCGAAGGTTTACTCAAAATTCTTTCCGTACTCAATACGATCAATGAAAAGCAATTCACCTACGATTACATGTTCGATCCATTGCGCGAAGTGGTGGATTTACTGAAGCTTTACAACTATGACTTTAAGGACAGCGTATTGGCGCAGGTTGGAGATTGAACGTACCAAATACATTACTTTTGAACTTATTTATTTATTTTTTATCTGCCCAGTTGAACGAGCTACCCGATAAGTGGATGAAAGTAAAGAAGAATGCTGCCGTTGTAAAGCAAACAATAGCCCCAATACAGTCCTACCAAGTGGATCTCATTGAGAAACGCATCATACTTTGCGACACAATGTGCAGTCAATATCGCAAACGTTTTCTGCGGAAGAAGGTATACCATTTTTTTCTTACTCACAAATTGCAACGAATTAAAATTTGAAATTACTCTTACCATTTCAGTTCTTTCAAGTGCCTTGTGACAATCCCTACGATTTGATCGACGAAGCTGACTTAGAGATAACTGCGCTGGAGGATCGTCAAAAGTCACTCTCTGAATCAGCTGTGCTCTTCGAATTGCAAGGGCCAGATGCTAGTAAAATTGAACGGTGCCGCCACGAACTCAAGCTTTTGAAGGTGATGTGGGATTTTGCCATAACTATAAAAACTACTATCAATGAGTGGAAGAAGACGCCTTGGAAGAAAATCGATATTGAGTCGATGGATCAAGAATGCAAGAAATTCGGTAAGGAGCTGCGTGGATTAGGCAAAGAAATGCGAACATGGGAACCCTACATACATACAGAGAATCAGTTAAAGAATCTAATGACTTCATTGCGCGCCGTAACTGAGCTACAGAACCCAGCGATACGTGATCGCCATTGGGTTGAGTTGATGACTACAACTGGTGTCAAGTTTAGCATGGATGATTCGACTACGCTAAAAGATCTAATCGACTTGAATCTGCACGAGTACGAGGAAGAAGTGAAGAATATTGTAGACAAATCAGTTAAGGAGCAGGCTATGGAGAAAATGCTGCGAGATCTTGCCAATACATGGGCAAATATGGAGTTCCAGAATGAAATACACGAACGCACTGGCCTCAAGTTGCTCAAAGCTTCCGAGGAAATGATCGAAACATTAGAGGAAAATCAAGTGCAGCTACAAAATATGGCATCTTCAAAATATGTCGGCTTCTTTCAGCATGAAGTCGCTGCTTGGCAGCAAAAGTTGTCGAATGCCGATCAAATAATTAGCTCGTGGTTTGAGGTGCAACGTAAGTGGCAATACCTTGAAAGTATTTTCATCGGTTCGGAAGATATACGTTCGCAATTGCCAGAAGACTCTAAGCGCTTTGATTATATTGATCGTGAGTTCAAGCAGCTACTAAATCAAATGAACGCCGATCGTAATGTGGTGCGCTCAACGAATCGTCCGAACAGCAAGCTCTACGAAACACTCGAGGCGCTACTCAAACAACTTACGCTGTGCGAGAAGGCGCTCAATGATTATCTAGAGACTAAACGACTTGCATATCCACGCTTCTATTTCGTATCCTCCGCCGACTTGCTGGACATACTATCGAATGGTAATAATCCCAAAATGGTTTGCCGACATTTAACAAAACTCTACGACTCCATGGGGCGCTTGAACCTTATCGCTGGCACAAAGCAAGCAGTCGGCATGATTGCCAAGGAGCACGAGGAGTTCGTACCCTTCTTGGACAACTGCGACTGTAGTGGTAAAGTCGAAGTGTGGCTAAACCGCGTTACGGATAAAATGCGTGAAACGCTACGTGATCACTTTCGGCGCGCAGTTATTGCCTATGAAGAAAAGGCGCGACATATATGGATTTTCGAATGGCCCGCCCAGCCGGCTTTGGTGACCACACAAATTTGGTGGACAACCGAAACAAATGATGCCTTTGCAAAAGTTCAACAACGCTATGAGAATGCAATCAAGGACTACAATAAGAAACAAGTGGCGCAACTTAACAATTTGATTAATATACTACTCACAGATCTAACGGCATCTGACCGGCAGAAAATTATGACCGTCTGCACGATCGATGTGCATAGTCGTGATGTGGTGGCGAAAATTATTGCGGCCAAAGTTGAGTTGGCGTCAGCATTTCAATGGCAAAGTCAACTGCGGCATCGTTGGGATGTAAAGTTCGACGATTGTTTTGCGAATATTTGCGACGCTCAGTTCAAATACGACTACGAATATCTAGGCAATACACCACGACTGGTGATCACGCCACTAACCGATCGCTGCTACATCACTTTGACGCAATCGTTGCATTTGGTGATGGGCGGCGCACCAGCGGGACCAGCAGGTACGGGCAAGACAGAGACCACCAAAGATCTGGGACGCGCGCTTGGCATGATGGTGTACGTATTCAATTGCTCCGAGCAAATGGATTACAAATCCTGCGGCAACATTCACAAAGGTCTGGCACAAACTGGCGCTTGGGGTTGTTTCGATGAATTCAATCGCATTTCTGTGGAGGTGCTTTCCGTGGTGGCGGTCCAAGTGAAATGTATACAGGATGCGATTAAGGTGAGTACAACGGTCCGGCGCATTTGAACATAGTACATCAATTTTATTTTATTCTCAACTTTAGGCAAAGAAAGTAATGTTTAACTTTCTTGGCGAAATAATAGCATTGCGTCCCACCGTCGGCATGTTCATCACCATGAATCCAGGCTATGCGGGACGCGCCGAATTGCCTGAAAATCTGAAGGCGCTCTATCGCCCCTGTGCCATGGTTGTGCCGGATTTTGCGCTCATCAGCGAAATTATGATGGTAGCGGAAGGCTTTCAGGAAGCGCGTCCGTTGGCGCAAAAATTCATTACACTCTATACACTGTGTAAGGAGCTCTTGTCGAAGCAGGATCACTACGATTGGGGTCTGCGCGCCATCAAGTCGGTATTGGTAGTTGCCGGTTCGCTCCGCGTAAGTATGGATATTTCATTTTAATTACCCACAGCATACTCATACGCACACTCGCACAAATGACAACAGAATTTCGCCAAAACGCAACGACCAGCTTAATCGCCTTTTGTGCACAACTAGAATGTTGGTTGGTTGGTATGCTAGCTGGCTAGCTAGCATTTGCCGGCGCTTGGCTTCCGTCGTTATCAAAGGAGATTTACGTCATTACAAGGTTTACAGCACATAAATTCTAACAAATTTTTATTGTTTTGGGTGGCAACAAAATTTCGAAAACCTCATTTGCCGCCGTCAGTTTGTGTATTTTACTTTATTGAACATTCAGTAGTTTTCTGCTGTGCGAAGTGTCCTTCCTTGTCAACACCTTTATTTTGCTTCGCTCTTCACTGCATCGTCCACTCATCCACTGTCACAGTTGGCAATGTCATCTAATCTTATTAACAGTTGCCAAAGTTTGAGCTGCAGTGTTGCACTGGTGTTACACAACGGAAATATATGTGTGTATGTAAGTGTGCAATGTCGAAGTGTTGCGCTTTAATTAAAAGTTTCGAGCGCACGGTAATGCGAAACTCACGTTCGTTAAATTAGTCTCAACCGAAGACTAAGTGTCATTAAGAGAGTGCGCTAATTTAGTTTCGTATATTTCGTATGTGACCTCGGAAGAAGTTGCACCACTGCTTATTGCTGAAGACCGAAAAGATAAGCAACGCCTGATTGGCGTCGGAGAAGCACTAACACTAATCACAAATATTGCTGGTGGGCTAAATGGCTGCCACATTTTGCTGCAAAGCGAATATTTAGAGATAGTCTTTGTCACAAAATACGTCTCATTTTAAAATTGTGGTACTGCAATTCTACGATGAGTAATTTTGTAGAACCACTTAACCCATTAAATTGCATATTTAGGAGTTATTTTTTATACACCGTATGCAAAAGTGTCTTAAAAGTCATATTTTAAAGCTTCTTCAGCACCAAATTATTCATAATTAAATTCAGGTAAACAAATATCTTATCACGTGAACTTTTAAAATTACTAAATTCGCATTAGAAAGAGGTTCCGGTGTCGGAATCACAGCCGCAAAGCTTAGACGTGCTATTATAAAAAGTTGAAATACGAAAAACGCGTCGTCAGATGTTCGTTTAATATTCTTAAGACGACGAATGCACTATTCTTCTCTTTAAAAAAAAAAAAACTTTAATGAATCACCAAAATAATTAAAAATAATATTGGATTTAATTTCGGTCATCAAATATTTTAAGAAATTTTTTTAAGTTAATTACGAAAGACTCAAGTTGACAATCGCTTGAGGCTCTGATGATCCTTCTGTGTTCACTGGAAAAAAATACATCTGACTAAAGCTTACACGATGAGATTTACAGAACAATCTTCAAATACGGAAGATGTTTGCATTGCAGTGAAATTATTATAGCAATTTTCTACATATCTCTCATATCTTTTGGCTTCTGTGAATTAATATCTGACCAACGCCATCTGTCGTTTAATAGTCGTAATAAAATAATGCACGTTTTAATTTGGAATTACTATATGACTTTTAGTCTTTATTTGATAAAAAAGCGAGCAAAAAAGGTTTTTTTTGTTTTTTCCAAATAAATATCAAGCCCTCGCATATTTGGTCGTTTTGAATTAATAAAATAACTAAGAAATATACGATGCATAGGTGTTACTTACTTTATTCTCCTTTTGGAGGCCAAGAAAAAAGCTCAAAATAATACCAACTTTATTATGCATTAGAAGCTCAAAAGCAGTTCACTCCCGTAAGGACATGCAACTTTAAAAATGTTATTAAATACATTCGAGATTTTCTTTGAATGTTTCTACTTTTAGCTTATTATTATGGAGAGTTTGTAGGTATGTACGTTTGTATGTAGTTCGCAAAATGTTGGCGGAAAATCAAATTCCCGGTTAATCACTTTGATCGCCGATTGCTTTTTTTAGTCCCTGAAACTTCCAAAGCTTTACAGACGAATACCAACGCAAAGCATTCGCGCGCCTTCTAGGGATTTTATTTTGTTAAACTATTACAGAAGAGTAATGCAATTATACGATTTGGCGATTAAAAAACACAAGTCTTCTTTCAAATTTATTGTTGGCACATTTGAACATAAAGTTTAACGCTCTTTTTTAGAAGAATTGTCGATTTAACGTTTCTACCAATTTTATCTCAGTTATTGGGGAGGATTTTAAATGGGAAATTCATTTACTTCCCATTTACCAAAATAAATGATAGTTAGGTTTCTCAATTTGAAGCATTTTGCAAAATTTAAAAGTTAACCTATTTTTCTACAATATCTTGCTTTGGAACTTTCGATTGTTGTCAAAAATGTATATTCATTTTGTATAAAAGAACATTTAACCTCACAACTCGTAAAATTTTAACGAGATATATTGTCTTTGTATTTGCTTGTGTTGAACCTTTGATGCTTAGACACTACATTTTTCAGCTTCAACTTGTCTTTCGATAAAAACTAAATCGTCCGTCTTTATAAACTGCAATTGAATTATGAATTTCAAAAAAAAAAAGGTAATGGGATTTTAACCCTGTCATTGATCTTGTCAGTGCTCTATGGAATTCAAAGCAAGATGACAATTTTTTTATCGAGAGGTTTGGGAAATCTGGGATTCGATAGAAAATCGTTTCTTTTAAAGCAGTCTTGTTCTTATCGGTGCAGTTTATTTCTTTAGCATTAAAAAGCAGCATACTGATTGCAGAAGTTGATGTACACAACACTTTTTCTTGGGATATTTAAATTGGCCTTGCCAATGCAGCGGAATGTATCCACTCTTCTTCTGTTACCAGAAGTTACTTAATTTTGAGAAATAGTTTGCTTCAATATGTCTACTACTCAGATAAGCTCATCAGCTAACCGAGGTATTTGCCCTACAAAATGTCTCAAAGAGCAAAAGATCTTTCAAAAAAATTGTCTCTATGTAGAACACTTCGACGGTCTTCTCCTTTGATGTAGTAAGAGCCTTTATGTGTCTGAAGTTGGCTCGCCGATAGATTACTTAACTGTCATTGTCTACTCAGTCAAATGTAGCACTTACGGTCGAAGCGGATTCTTTCTATACTAATAGTTATTTTCTTTGCACTTTCAGCGTGATGACCGCTATCGTCCCGAGGATCAAGTACTAATGCGCGCCTTACGCGATTTTAATATACCAAAAATAGTTACAGACGATGTGCCTGTGTTCATGGGACTCATTGGTGATCTCTTCCCCAATTTGGATGTGCCACGAAAACGATCATTAGAATTTGAGGCGGTCATTAAGCGGTCAGCACTTGATCTCAAGTTGCAGCCTGAAGATGGTTTCATTTTGAAAATTGTACAACTTGAGGAGTTATTTGCTGTCAGACATTCGGTATTCATAATTGGCTTCGCCGGCACTGGCAAGACAGAAGTTTGGAAAACTTTAAATAAAACATATCAAAATCAGAAACGTAAACCGCATTACAATGATCTCAATCCCAAAGCCGTAACGAATGATGAACTCTTTGGTATTGTCAATCCGGCGACGCGTGAATGGAAGGATGGACTATTCTCCATTATTATGCGCGATCAAGCGAACCTAGGCGGTACTGGTCCAAAGTGGATTGTTTTGGATGGAGACATTGATCCAATGTGGATAGAAAGTCTGAACACAGTAATGGACGACAACAAAGTGCTGACGTTGGCTAGCAATGAGCGCATTGCTTTGACCAAAGAGATGCGCTTGCTCTTTGAGATCGCCAATCTGAAAACTGCGACACCAGCAACCGTCTCACGCGCTGGAATACTTTACATAAATCCGCAAGATTTAGGCTGGAGTCCATTCATACAGTCGTGGTTGAATACACGTGCCAATCAAACCGAAGTGGCTACACTTAATGTGCTTTTCGACAAGTATGTGCCACCGATGTTGGATGTATTTAACAAGCGCTTGAAGCGCATCACGCCCATCTCGAACATCGCTATGCTACAAATGACTTGCTTTCTACTCGATTGCATGCTAACTCCACAAAATGTGCCCAACGACTGTCCGAAAGATTGGTATGAGATATACTTTGTATTCAGCATAATTTGGGGTTTCGGCTCCACGCTCTTTCAGGATCAAATCATTGACTGGCGCAACGAGTTTCACAAGTGGTTCATCAACGAATTCAAAGCGGTCAAATTTCCGCCAGGTAATAATGTATTCGCCTACTATGTGGATCATGAGACGAAGGACTTTTTGCCCTGGACGAAGCTAGTGCCCTCCTTTGAGCTCGATCCGGATGTGCCATTGCAATCGAATTTGGTGCATACTTCCGAAACGACGCGTTTGCGTTATTTCATGGATGTGCTCGTGGCTGATAATCACCCAGTAATGCTTATAGGCGCAGCTGGCTCCGGCAAAACTATAATGATGGGTTCGAAACTTAATGCACTGCCCACAGAAAAGTATGCCATACAAAATGTACCGTTCAATTTCTACACCACATCCGAGATGTTGCAACGTGTTTTGGAGAAACCCTTGGAGAAGAAAGCGGGCCGCAACTATGGGCCACAGGGCAACAAGAATATGCTGTATTTTGTAGATGACATGAACATGCCGGAGGTGGACAAGTACAGCACCGTGCAGCCGCATACGCTTATACGACAGTTCATGGACTATAAGCATTGGTACGATCGGATCAAGATGACTCTGCGCGACATACACAACTGCCAGTTTGTGTCCTGTATGAATCCATCAGCTGGCTCGTTTACCATAAATCCACGCCTACAGCGCCACTTTTGTTCCTTTGCCGTCAAGTAAATGTGCTCTTTGCTTTGCTGTTGATCGATTAACATATGCCCATTCTATTTCAGTGCACCCGCGGCTGATGCGCTCTTCCACATTTTGTACTCGATTCTATCGCAACATTTGGCTACGCCGCATCTCAAATTCGACAAAAGCGTAATAAATTTGGGAGAACCTTTGGTGCGCACAGCCATTTTATTGCACCAAAAGGTCTCAACAACTTTTCTACCCACGGCCATCAAGTTCCATTACAATTTCAATCTACGTGACATAGCCAACATTTTTACGGTAAGTTTGTCTTGTTGCTGTTATATGCTAACCTGACCTGGACAATATCGAATAAACAGGGCGTGCTATATGCAAATTTTGAAACGTGTCCGAATCCGAACCAGTTGCTGCGTCTCTGGGTACACGAATGTAATCGGGTCTACGGTGACAAGTTGGTCGACGGCACAGACATGACCAATTTCCAGAAGCTGATGAATGAAATGGTGCGAAAGGGTATCGACTCCTTCTCGGACGACATCGTTTTCGCCAAGCCACTCATCTACTGTCACTTTGCTAAAGGACTTTCAGATATTAAATATATGCCCGTAGCCGGCTGGCAGCGACTTCACCAGCTATTAACAGAGGCGCAAGAGCGCTACAATGACTTTGTCGGCGCGCTAAATTTGGTGCTTTTCGAAGATGCCATGGCACATGTTTGCCGCATCAGTCGTATACTTGAATCATCGCGCGGCTATGCGCTACTCATTGGCGTCGGCGGTTCCGGCAAACAATCGTTAACGCGACTCGCTTGTTTCATTTCGTCCTTGGATGTATTCCAAATACAACTCACCAAAGATTACAGCAACAATGACTTAAAGGCCAACTTGTCCACGCTTTACATGAAAGCAGGCGTAAAGTCGACACCGTGTTGCTTCCTTATGACCGACTCAGAAGTTGCTAGAGAGCAGTTTTTGGTGCTTGTCAATGATATGCTCGCTTCAGGTGATATTCACGAGCTCTTTCCGGACGACGAAGTTGAAAATATTATCAATGCCATGCGCAATGAAGTCAAGCAGTTGGGTATTATGGATTCGCGCGAAAACTGTTGGAAGTACTTCATCGATAAGGTACGCAGCCTACTTAAGGTGGTGCTTTGTTTCTCGCCTGTCGGTGCTACGCTGCGTGTGCGCGCACGCAAATTTCCGGCGCTTGTTAATTGTACCACTATCGATTGGTTCCACGAATGGCCGCAGGAGGCGCTCGAATCGGTATCGGCACGTTTTCTGCACGAAATCGATGTACTGCCGAAAAGCTTGGCTAATCCAGTCTCCAAGTTCATGGCTTATGTGCACAAAACTGTCAACGACATATCTCAAGTCTACTTGGCCAACGATAAACGCTACAACTACACCACACCCAAATCATTCCTCGAACTAATCAATTTGTATGCCAAACTGCTGCAGGAGAAAGTGAAGGCTAACCAAGATCGACGTGTACGCTTGGAGAATGGTTTGATAAAACTGGCTAGTTGCTCGAAAGAAGTCGATGCACTACAAGACGTGCTTAAGGTGCAGGAGGTGGAGCTGAAAGCGAAGAACGAAGAAGCTGATCATCTGATCAAAGTGGTGGGCGCGGAGAATGAGAAAGTGTCGAAGGAGCGTGCATTTGCCACCAAAGAGGAGAAGAACGTGCGCCAAATAGAGGAGGATGTCACAGCGAAGGCTAAGTTGTGTGAGGAAGACTTCCGCAGGGCACAGCCAGCTCTTATAGCTGCGCAGGAGGCGCTTAATACGCTAAATAAAAATAATCTTACTGAATTGAAATCTTTCGGCTCGCCGCCCGAAGCTGTAGTCAGCGTGTGCGCTGCTGTCTTGGTGTTGTTTGCTTCGAAGGGCAAAATACCTAAGGACCGCAGCTGGAAGTCTTGCCGTCAGATTATGGGCAATGTCGACAAGTTCCTCAGCGATTTGGTGAACTACGATAAGAAACACATACATCCGGATGTAATCAAAGCGCTACAGCCATATATTAATGACTCTGAGTTTAACCCGGAAAAGATTGTTGCCAAATCAGCGGCTGCTGCCGGATTGTGTTCATGGGTTATCAATATAAATCGCTTCTACGATGTCTACTTGATAGTGGAGCCAAAGGAGCGTGCACTCAAGGAAGCCGAGCAGGAATTGCAAGATGCGCGCGACAAGCTGCAAGCATTGAATGATCGACTCAACGAACTCGAGGAGCAGTTAAACATTTTGCAGATGGAGTACGATGAGGCCTTGGCTAAGAAGCAAAAGTGTCAAGATGAGGCGGACAAGACAGCCTTCACCATTGACTTGGCCAACCGGTTGATCGGCGGTTTGGCATCGGAAAAGATACGCTGGACGGAGTCGGTGAAGAGGTAAGCGCTTTACTTTATACTTGGCATACATTTTAACAAGTGCTTTTCCAAAGCCTCAAAGAAGGCCAAATAACGCTACCCGGCGATATGCTACTCATTTCTTGTTTCATCTCGTATGTGGGATGTTTTACGCGCCCCTATCGTGTTGAATTGCAGAAGAAAATGTGGTTGCCAGCTTTCAAAGCCAGTAATGTAGGTGTATTGTGTTTGTTTTTTTTTAGTAAATTTCTACTTTTAATAAAATGTTTGCTTTCAGCCAAAAATACCCGCGACTGAGGACAGTGATCCTTTTGATATGATTTGCGATGATGCACAAATAGCAGAGTGGAATAATCAAGGATTACCCAGCGATCGTATGTCTTCGGAAAATGCCGCCATTCTGGTGCACTCTGATCGTTACCCGCTAATGATCGATCCACAATTGTAAGTTGTGCAAGCTAAAATCTTTTAAAATTGTTCTTTAATGAAACTTGACGGTATAGGAAGAAAACGAGCGCGTATACAAAATTTTAGCTGAGTTTTCAAGAACGTATGTATCTAAGCGTTTCGCTTTGAATTGGAATAGAGACTTCGCACTTAATTTCCTTTTTGCTGATCGCCATCAATTTGCGATCCTCATCATCAATTGTCAAACTCTGCTAAGGCGGTTTTCTCGGTGTCAGCATCAACAACGTTGTTCAGCATCATGAGATCGAAGCCATTAACGTCCTTCACATATTTGGGTTGTACGGATAATTTCTGTGACCATCATCTTGTTCGTCACTTGGTTCGTTCCCCAGGTATTTTATCTATGTAGTGGTATGGTACCAAACCTGTAGCTTTTAACAGAGTTGTTATCCGTCAATCAGGATGGTCAACATCTTGCATATTCCTTTTATCTTCCATACTTTTGTGTCTAGAAGCTTCATTTGATCCACACTTTGTCAAGTTCCCGTCATGTACATAAGGCCGGACTGAAATTGGTTACCATCAATTTGGGTTTTCTAGCCGATGTCTTAGGTTTCAATCACTCTACCCTGAACCTGAATCAAGCCTGGTCCGGTGCCTTCCCGGAGGACTGCTCTTGTCACCATCTTATTTATCTCGTCCGTTACTATTAGTTTTTTGGCGGATTTTTCCGAAGGACTTATTTTCTCAACTCTTTTATTCCTTTTCGGACATACATCCGCGTACCGCCACTCTCTTCTCTTCTCTGGCCGATCTAAAAACATCGTTCGTCGGAAGTTCAGTGCAGTACTCATACGCTGTAACGCAGTCTTTTATATATCGGGCTGTCCTCCGATCTGACTGTTTCTTCTGTTCAAGAGCGTCTACAACTAACTTTAAATTGACTTGGTTTTGATAATGCTTCCCTTCTTTTAAATGTTTCTCCAAAAAAACGGTTCAGTATTAATCGATGAGTATATTATTTTTCTCGGCATTTTGAAGGTCAGCAATTCCTATATCATACTCGTCCTGACTCGCCAGTTGCGATGGTATTTAAGAGCTCGCTGGTTTATTTTGAATATCAAACTTTATATTTCGTCACTTGTGTGTCATGCCCATATTATTTGCATTACAGACAAGGCATCAAGTGGGTGAAGCAAAAATACCAACACAACCTTATGGTCGTCCGACTGACCATGAAAGGCTATCTGGACATGGTGGAGAAAGCCGTAAGTAATGGCAATGTTTTGTTGATCGAGAATATTGGCGAAAACGTAGGCGCCGTACTGAATCCGCTGCTGGGTCGTATGCTCATAAAGAAGGGCACCTGCTTAAAAATGGGAGATCGAGAGATCGATTTTAATCCCAAATTTCGTCTCATTTTACACACAAAACTAGCCAATCCACATTACAAGCCCGAAATGCAAGCACAAACTACGCTTATCAATTTTACTGTAACACGCGATGGTCTCGAAGATCAGCTACTGGCAGAAGTTGTGAAAGTGGAACGCCCAGATTTAGAAGTTATGCGCACGCGACTTACCCAGCAACAAAACCATTTTAAAATTACGCTAAAATTTTTGGAGGACGACCTGTTACAACGGTTGTCATCGGCCGGTGAAAATGTTTTGGAAGATGTAACACTCGTCATGAATTTAGAAAAGACTAAGAAGACCGCAGACGAAATTGAGGTTAAGGTGGCCGAGGCGAAAATAACCGCCGTGCAAATAGACACGGCACGCGAAGCCTACCGCCCCGCCTCGGAACGTGCATCTATTATTTACTTTATACTCAACGATCTTTTCAAAATCAATCCAATCTATCAATTTTCACTAAAAGCATTCACAGTCGTCTTCTCGAACGCCATGCAGCGTGCTGTGCAGGCAGAGAAGCTGAAAGACCGTGTAGAAAATCTTATCGATTCCATTACTTACTGTAGCTTCTTGTATACGTCACGCGGCCTCTTCGAGTCGGACAAACTCATCTTTCTAACACAAATGTGTTTGCAAATACTTATCAGCGCTGGCGAGGTGGAGCATTCCGAATTGGATTTCCTGCTGCGATTTCCTTACATGCCAAACCAGACATCGCAGCTCGCCTTCCTCACCAATGTAGGCTGGGGGGGTATACGGGCGTTGAGCAATTTGCCTGCATTTCGCAATCTCGACAAAGATATTGAGGGTTCACACAAGCGTTGGAAAAAGTTTGTGGACTCGGAATGTCCAGAACGTGAAAAATTTCCGGGCGAATGGAAGACAAAGTCGGCTATTCAACGATTGTGCATTATGCGTTGCATACGGCCAGATCGCATGTCTTACGCAATGCAAGTATTTATTGAAGAGAAACTTGGTTCAAAGTATATCGATGCCAGATCTATGGAGTTTGCCAAGACCTTTGAGGAGACTAGCCCCGAGACGCATGTCTTCTTTGTGCTCTCACCAGGCGTAGATCCGCTCAAGGATGTCGAGAAATTAGGCAAAATCTTGGGCTATAATGGCGATAATGATAACTTTCACAGTGTGTCACTGGGTCAAGGACAGGAAATTGTTGCCGAGAACGCAATTGATACAGCGTCGCAAAATGGTCATTGGGTAATTTTGCAGAATATTCATTTGGTAGCGCGTTGGCTGCCTACGTTAGAGAAGAAAATGGAAGCATCTCTCGTTGACGTAAATCCAAACTATCGCCTCTTTTTGAGCGCGGAGCCTGCAGCAGATCCCGCTTACCACATACTTCCACAAGGTATTCTAGAATCGGCCATCAAAATCACAAACGAACCACCCACCGGTATGCAAGCGAACATACACAAGGCGCTGGATAACTTTAACGAGGAAACATTAGAAATGTGCTCAAAGGAAACCGAATTCAAGGCGGTGCTTTTCGCACTCTGCTATTTCCATGCAGTTGTGGCCGAGCGACGGAAGTTCGGTCCGCAAGGCTGGAATCGTGTGTATCCATTCAATGTTGGCGATTTAACTATATCCGTGTATGTGCTATTCAATTATCTGGAAGCCAACACGCGCGTACCATGGGAGGACCTGCGCTATCTATTCGGTGAAATAATGTACGGTGGTCACATCACCGACGATTGGGATCGCCGATTGTGTCGCACTTACTTGCAGGAGTTCATGCAACCCGAGCTGATTGATGGCGAACTAGAGTTCTGTCCGAGTTTTCCAGCGCCCGGCATACTTAAATATCAGGGCTATCATGACTATATTGACGAAAACTTGCCAACCGAAAGCCCAACACTTTATGGCCTGCATCTAAACTCTGAGATTGGTTTTCTAACAACAGTTTCCGAACGTCTATTCCGCATTGTTTTCGAACTGCAGCCGCGCATTGCTGGTGCAGATGCTGGCAGTGGTGAAACTCAGTCGCAGGAGGATGTGGTCAAAGGCATGTTAGAGGATTTACTTGACAAAATACCTTCACCGTTTAATATACCTGAGTTGATGGCACGTGTTGAAGATCGCAATCCTTACATAATAGTAGCCTTCCAAGAATGCGAGCGAATGAATATACTGATGCATGAATTGAAACGATCATTGCATGAACTAGAATTGGGCTTAAAGGGTGAACTAACTATATCCTCAATTATGGAGGCGCTCATGCAATCATTATATATGGATCAAGTGCCCGAGTCGTGGACAAAGCTCGCCTACCCCAGCTTACTGGGTTTGCAATCGTGGTTTGCCGACTTGCAGTTGCGCTTACACGAGCTGGAAGGTTGGGTCGCTGACTTCCGCATGCCATCGTCTATTTGGCTTGGCGGTTTCTTCAATCCACAAAGCTTGCTTACCGCCATTATGCAGCAGACAGCGCGTAAGAATTCTTGGGCTTTGGATCGCATGTGCCTCAATTGTGATGTGACAAAGAAAACGAAAGAGGAAATTAAGTAAGAGTTGAGAGAATTTCGGTTTCCTTAAATTTTGTTTTCCCTTGTTTTCCAGTGCGCCACCCAAGGAAGGCTCCTATGTGAATGGTTTGTTTATGGAAGGCGCACGTTGGGACATGAAAATGGGTACCATCGCTGATGCTTTTCTGAAAGATCTCTTCCCACCCATGCCGGTGATTTTCATCAAAGCAGTGTTGTTGGACAAGCAAGACACGAAGAATATTTACGAATGTCCTGTGTACAAAATACGGTAAGTACTACAAATAGTTTTGGAAGTAAATTAGCTTTTTTTTCATTTCCACATATGAAGATAGTGGTCCCAAGAGTAGATCAAACTACGATCCCTTTAATTTCAGTAGCTTCCCAAAATCGCATTGGAGTGCTCCAGGCTTAGTAGATTGTCCCCGAAAGGATTTTACATCTTCCCTAGCTGAGGCAGAGAATGACCCCTTCTTGCTCCGGAGAAAAGTTCAGAGCCTGTTAGGAGAGTTCCACCTTATGCCGACAATACCAGCGCTGGGTGGAGCAGACCAAACATACTCAGCTTATTAAGGAGCTCCATCACCTACTTATAAGTTACTTGGTGAGATATATGCGGCGTCTTAGTCGCTTGTACGCAACAGTACAGTATCGCAATATTCCGATTCCGGTAATTCCGCCTTATATTGAACTTCGCACATCCACTGCTTGTGAGTTTTTCATCTTTTGTCTAGATAGCGCTACACCGGTAACTTTCTCGGTTAGTAAGCCATCCAATGTACCAGAGAAACATACATATTCAGCCAGCCACAACGCTGTATCTCCACTAAGCCCGGTTTAACTTGAGGCAGACTTTCGCAAGTGGCAATTCGCCAGATTACGACTTTTGATTGTTTGTTAGCAACTAGTCCAATGCTACCCTAACTAACAGACGAAAACGCGTTTAATTACAATTTTTACTTATACGAGGACAAACATTTTATTCAAATTACAACATTGGAACGTTACTTTCTTTTGTTACCCGATTAAGTAGAATTGAACTAGGACGGCGAAATGAAGACTTTTTAGGTCATATTTTTTCATAACCTCAAAACTGCATGCACTGCTAATCAGCAACGACGGCAAGCAAGCTGGGTAATGTAAGGGAACATCGTTTTAAATATGTACGTACAGCTGTGTTCACAATTTTGTCATCAAAATTTTCATAGAACACATCATCCATCATGTGGAAGCAAATGGTGCTTTTTAGCCAACTGAAATTATCACTTTGCTGTACTAAAATTGTTTGGGCTATAAAACTGCATACTTAGAATTTCCCAAAATATTCTAAAAAGTTTGAAATTTTGATGACAATTTTTTACAAATTTATTTAATTCTTGCGAATTTCGTATATGCTTTGGAACTTTTATGGCTTCGGTTAAAGATTTTACAGAATTTTAAAAGAGAATTATCAAAAATAAGTAAATGAATATAAGTTTGAAAATACATATATCAATTTGAAATTTGCTGCTTTTATTGTGAACACTGAGGTATGTACATATGTATATAATATAAACGTATGGACATCTGTATATGCACATGTATGTATGTTCAATTATGTGTGCATTTCATAGCAAAAATTTGCATTGCTAATTGATATTTTTGTAAAGATGCTCAAATATTTCCAGGTTATTCAGATCGATTAGCTCCCTAATGTTTGTAACGGTTTGTGGTATGCATACATACACAAACGCACAAAAAAAATAAAAAAAAAAATAAATATCATTCTTTAACTGTTTGTCAAGTTACTCATTTTTTTCAAAAAAAAACACCAGTTAATGTGTGCATATGTCCAAAGTAGTCTACCATTAAGATTTTTGCAGTGAAACCTTAGCCTTAATAAATTCAAAAATGACAATAGCGAATGCCACGAAAGCTATTAACGTGGAAATGGTGCGATCTTCAATAACAATACAAAATAATTAAGACCGAAAAGGCTTTCATCTGCTCAATATACAACATCGCGCCACACTTAAACTCACCACAGCCACTTAAATCTATCATACCGAAAATTCTCACATGAAAACTCACCACACTTGAATTCACCATACCTAAACTCACCACACCTTAACTTACTACAACTCAACTCAGCATAGCTGAGGTCACGACACTGGAACTCACCACACCTAAAATATCCAACACTTGAATTCACCTCACCAGAGCCTAACATTTCTTAACTCACCATACTTAAACTCACCATCTGTCAACTTACCTTACCTCATCTCTATTAATTTTGTGATTTTCTCAGTTACGCAACACAACGTTAAGTTAAGGTATTTTATGTTATGTTATAAAACTCAGATTAACTCTCTTCTTACCCCTTTTAAAATTCAAAGTTTAAGTATTACTACTAAATATTCTAATCTAATTAAAAGTACTACATATATTTTTTCGACCCTAAAATCCTCTCAAAGTAAACTTTTACACTAGGGCGGTAATTGCTAATATATATGTTTGACCCAATCTAATGTGCATACATATGTACATACCAGTGCACATGCATCACCAAAAGTAGCATCATGGCACATACTTAAATGCATCTACTTTGGTGTCTGTTATTTTTTCGAAATGCGCAATTCGTACTCATTGCAATTTCCGTACTCACCACACTTGCCACTAACTCCTTGTGACTTCTCATTACCTCCACTCGTTGCTTTGGCACGTTTTTACATTTCAATTTAGCAAAGTGCCAAGAGGTTTTGGACTTTTCTCGATTTATTCCCATTGTTCATCTAAATACACATACGTACAATTACCTAGTTGATGCCCTGTACGAAACAGAAACTGCGAACCTGCTTGAATAAAAGTAAATAACAGCAAGTCATACTTTAAATAGAAAAGTAACAATCAACTTCTTATGAAGATATAATGAAAAACCCATGAACCAGAGTTTCGTTGGCTCAATTGAACGCCGTGTAATTGTCAAGGCGCTAGGATTCTCGCAGGGCTTGCAAAAAGGTTACAAACTCGGCGCCGCAGCAAGTATTCATTCCTTCTAATAAGAGCCATTTAGTTATATAAACACAGACACCAATTTGTATGTTTGAATGTGTCTATGTGCATATTTTTGGAGTAACATAACGCATTAACCAATCGCTTGCTCGCCACACATTTTATGATGGCATTTGTAGAGGAAAAAGAAGATTAGGTAGAGGAAGCAAACGCAAAATATTTAGTATGTCGGTGAACTGAAGAGTTAGCGAGTTGGCTTGCCGATCTGACTTTTCATTTGGGAGCAGTTTTGGATTTTAGTAGCCAACAAAAATAGCCATCCGCAAAAGTGCTGACAAACATACGCAAAAGTTGCCATTGCCACATGCCCTGGCTTTACGTATGTAGATGGGTACACATACATACATATATACAGGCACCACAAAGTCGACGACGCTGTTTACTTTTTGCCCTCTCTCCCAGCTGACTGCTTCTCTTTGATGTTGATTTTTTTTTTATTTTTTTTTATGGTACTTTTCGTTCTTTTGCTTTTGCTGTCGTGGACATTTGACGTTGATGATTTGTGCGGCATCTCATAATAAAACTCATCATCCGCCATCAACAGCACACACAAACGACGGCAGATGTTGAAGGAGCAGAAGCTCGAGCAGCAGCAGCAGCGACGACAACGACGACGCCAACGACTATGTCACCAATAAGAGCAATCACGCAAAGTGTGTCCAGTGAATAGTGAAAAATCACAATGAAAATTCCACATTGCTGTTGAAGCTAATATAATTGCATGGCCTTCTGTGGCAGCTATAGCAAACATGTACAAACATGCATACATCCACCATTACCAGCAAATCCTCCATTTTGTTGCTTGGCAGCCGGAAATGGATCGCCAAATTTCTTTTACCAAATATATCCCATAATCGATTTGACAGCATTTTTAACCACTTTACTTATTTACGTTTTAATATGATTCCATATTTTATATTTCTCTCCATTGCAAATGCACGCGCACGTACATATGTACACGCAGATGCACGCAAGCGTACGTACTCACACATTTTAGTATTTAGCTGTGTTTTTACACGTTTTAACTTACTATTGTCAGAAAAATTCAGAGTGTTCTTGTTGAAAAGTACAAAGATGTGCGAGGTTGTCCGAGACATCAGTTAGAAAGTTTTATTTATCACTTTTCGAAGGGCTTAAGAAGATTAGGTAAAAAATTAGAAATTTTAATTTGTAATGTAAACAAACAAATGTACACGTACGGACCTCGAGGAAACTTTAGCACACTAAAACAAAAACTAAAATAAAAAAAAACACAAGTTTAAAACAATTTAATAAATTTTTATTAAGAGTACAAATATTTTTCAAAATTTTTTTAGAATTTTCTTGAGTATGCACTTTTACAGCCCATTTAATTGTAATGCAATAAAGTGTAAGTTTCAATTCGCAAAAAATACCGCTGATTTTTTGAAAATTTTTCTTTCAGGAAAAAGACGCAATAGGTACTACCGAAAAATTATCTTAAAAATCAACCGTAATTTTTAGAGTCTTCAAACTTGTACTTAATTGCACTACAATTGTATGTGCTGTTAAACTGCGTACTCAACATAATTCTAATAAAAAAATAAAAATATATTGTCCAAATGTGTCAATATGTGGGAGTGCTAAAGTTTTAATTTAATTTTATATGGAATATAAATGCCAAACATTCGATGAAAATTATCTCAAAAATGATTTTTTTTAATTGTAAAAAATTTTATACAAAATTTAAAATTATGGTTTATGTACGAGTCCTTTTATTTTCGCTACAAAACATCATATACAAACCAATATTTATTTTTTTAAGTTCGAAATTTTTTTTAGAAATTTTTTTGCATAATACAAATTTTGTATTAAGCTTAGATATTTTGTTTATACGGCTTTTAGGTAGAGCATGATCTAAATTTAAATGAAAAATCTACTTACCCTTCAGTTCTAAAAATTTGTTCAAAAAATTTGAAATTTTAATAAAATTTAGTTGTTTTTTTGTTTCATTTTGTATAAAGTTATGATTTAAATTTGTACGGTGCTTGTTAGTGATTGAACTAAATTTAGATAGAATAATATTAGAAATTAAATAGAAGAATAAAAAATAGTCCAAACGGGTAGAACTATCGAGTTTCTTTTATTTTGCGGCCAGTCGGCATAAAAGTTCTGAGTTTTTATTTCAATTGAACTCTTTCACTTATTTCTTCCCATTATTCATTTTTGGCTTGAAAATTTTTAATAAAAATTATAAATACAATCGCCAAAGCCGTAGCCGGTTTTTCATCTATCTTCACGTCTCCTCACCCGACTACCGGTTTGACTGATCAGTGATCGAATTTGGTTCCCTTTCAATAAAAAGTCAGCAATATCTCAGGTCCTTTCTCCATTTTCTAGCGACATCCCTGAAGACTTTTCCAATAAGTTGGTACTACGAAGGCGAAAAAGTTTACATGTTTCCCTGAAAACCACTTTTTTGAAACGACCTTTCGTGTTGACTTTTTTTCGTTTGTTCTACAAAATTTCTACTTTTGAAATTTTTGTATAAAAGCAACTTTATTATACCAACTTAATGAACTTGAACACACTTTGTTTCTGATTTTAATGAATTTACACATAGCTGCACGAGTATTACTTATAGTGTGTAATATCTATGCTTTCAGCATGCGCGGCCCCACCTTCGTTTGGACTTTTAACTTGAAGACCAGAGAAAAGGCTGCCAAATGGACGTTGGCTGGTGTTTGCTTGCTGCTGCAAATTTAAAGAAAGAAAAAGTACACAAAGGAAGCACAAAAGAATAACAAATTTTAGCTGGCATGGCAAGAATGGGAATTGGATTGATTCAACGTTGGTGCCGCACGTACGCAGCGAACAACGTCTACCAAGCCAAAACTTAAACTTTTATTTTGTATTTGTTATATTTTTTGCAATATTGCTCCAATACAATGGAGGCACTTTTAATAATCCTTCTTTCGATGCCTTAAATATGCTCGTAACTATATACTAATTTTCATATATATATATGTATATTTTTAAATAAATAAATACTTCGCAGTTATGCAGGGCATTTTATTGCCTTTGAAATAAATACTTAGCAGCGAAAACAAATTTGAGAGGATTGATACTTCGATTATGATTATAAATACCTGCCGCCTGTTATATATAATGGCATTATTTATTTGCCTAAAGTTTTCTCTTTATAATATAAGAAGCTTTTCTATTTTTGGATAAACCATTTAATGGACATACAATATATTATGCCCAGGAACTTAAAAATCGTCCATCAGCGCTAGCTCTGAACGTATTCTTTTCCTACTGCATTCTATCAAAAGATATTAACTAATCCAAAATTTTTATTTCTATAATACCAATCATAGCTAATATCAATCAGGTTAGCAATCAGGTACTCAGTGTATTTGATAGTAATATCTAAAATAGGTGGCACCTTTTGACTACTTTGTTGGTGTTTTTCTAAAAAAAATTTGTGTTTTTCTGAAATACTGTTGGAAAAGGAAAAGATACGCAAGCAGCTTCGCTTTTGTTTTGCGTGGGTCATAGGGCGTTCGGAACTGTCGGGTAATCCTAGGTGATCTTGTGTAACTCCATATATATCTGTCTTTCGAAAGGAAAAATTTTACATTTCCACTCTTCATTTCTTAATTGGAAGCGCCCATGCGACACACACATTCTACGGTAATTCGTTTGCTGTTTTATTTACATATCTAAATGTCACTTTGCTCCGGATCCATATCAAGTTGATTACGTATTGAACATCATCATCAACAACAGCTCTATATTACAGTAATTTACTTTTTGACAGAGGTGGACGAGAGTGTCTGAATATCCGCTTGACTAAGATAATATCCACCCGAGTTTCATTTATTATTTAACCTTTCTTCAATTGTAAACTAGTCAGCGAAAGAAAACCTTTTGATTAGGTAATGAAGACCACTGCAACAGCCACGGATTTCGTTTCTCATCGGTGTGTAAATACCACTAAATGCTCCAAAGATTTTACTATTCCTCGATGTTTTTTGAATGTCTTGCGGACTTTGTGATTAATGAGGGTTTCTGTCAAGATATAATTCGTAGGCGCGTCTTAATTTCAAATAAGAATCTGTTGAGAATGAAGCCATATTCGAACGGCCTTTTTTTCAAACTTTGGTAACTCAGACAGAACGCTCAAAACATTCTTAAGGCAAAACATTCCGCTAAAAAATCTTAGTAAGAAATGACCACCAGACCCGCGAACGTATTCTCGTATCACAAAATATATATTTAGGCATTTAGAAAAAAGGCAAAATTTAAATAAAAAATTGCAAGAACTTTATTCAAAAATCTTGTAATAAAAGACCATATTAAAACAAAAACGCTTAGGCGTTCATATAATAAAATAAATAATTTTTATAAGTTTTTGAATGTATAGCAAAATATATGTACATGCCTGGAGAATTGCTCCTACTATACTGATACTTATTTTATTTTTGACTTTTTCGCAACAGCGGAACACTGTGCGGAGCCTCATAGGAGAATAATTGCTTGTTAGCCGCAAAATATACTTAGACCAATGGTGTTCGTATTCCCTACCGTCATGACCCTGATGCTAACCGGGTACTTAATTTTTTTAAAACTAAGAATAAATTACTTATTTAAACTTTTATTTGAATCAGCATTTCTAGCGCACTTAATATTAACGATTACGTTTTTTGTTTGCTTTAAGGAACGCAGCACAAATAGTAATTATTCGAAATAGTTAAATAAAAAATGCGTTATTATGCTTGGAATTCAGCTATAATATTATTTAAAAAAAACTACAAAAACTCTTTTCCTCATATAATATACAAACATTGGACATTCTGACCTCTAAACACTTTTTGATTTCAAAATTTAAAATGAGGGTGTGTTTTCTCTTTTTGATGTAGAACAATCGTAGCGGCGAGAGCATTAAAATTCTCCCTTTACTTATTTTGTATCAGCTTACTCCACAACCGCTCATCGGTTTGAGTCGAGCGGAATACAACCGCGCTAAAAACTATGCCAGCAAAATTGTATAATATTTTAAAAGATTTTTTGCATTTTTTAAAGGCTTTAATTTCAAATTTTGCAGCACGCTTTTAGGCGCAGTTGAATTGACAGTAGTGTAGTGATGCATTTTGTTTAAGCCGTGCGAACAGAGTTGTAATTATAAAATCGTTTAATCGCCGTTAGCAATTACAAGTGATATTTAAAATTAAATGTACAGTTATATGAATTTTTTATTTAAACATTATAGCCATGTCGTTGCACTTAATTAACCCCAACTCATGTGCAATTGTTCACCTTCACCGATCAAACACTCTGACCAAATGTTGCCAACATATCACACGAATCTGATAAGCATTCCATCGCCGAGCGTCACATGCCACACTGACAGCAATGACTGACATATTCGGATGTGCGCAGCAGTCGACTGACATAGTGTAGTAGTGAGACCCCAGTTAACATTGCCAACTTGCAACACATTGCCAACCGCAAATTACAGCATTTGTGGCTGAGCGCAACGACTCACGGCTGCCAGCGACATGTTATAGCCAGTTATGTATTGGAAGAGGGCACAAAAACGGTAATGAACAAATGAAAAAATGCAGATACTCAAAGAGCATTTCCCAGTGAATATAAAAAAAGTGCTAGCACCACAACACACCAGCAAGGTTGCTGTAGCTGCCACCAACCACTCCACTTGAGCGCATCCTAACACCCAACCGCCGTCGACGCCAGCGTCTACTGCCAGCGTCTACTCAAGTGTATAATTTATATGCATACAACACTTTTATAATCGGCGCGCGGCATCGCATTTGTGGCGCGCTGTTCGAGCCGAGTTCATTTGTTTGAGCGCGCACAAAGCTGGCGTTGGCATTTATTATTGGTGTTTGCCGCTGAAGTTTATGAGGCAGCTGTTATGGGGACGCGACCTCAACTACATAGGCTGCATTTTTGTGCACACACTTAACTTTAATTTGTGCATCACATTTCTCATGCTTCGCGATTTAAGACCCACTCGCTGGTGATACATGAAGGGGGATCGGGCGGTGGGTGTAAATAAGGCATTGCGCTTTGCTGCCACGCGCAGTTGCTCATTCAACAAAAATGGCTTTTCGCTTGAATTCTTGGTATTTTCCAAGCCATCAACCAAACTCCCGTCACTTCCGACTTCCGTTGAGTGATGGCAATAGCCGGAAATTGCTCCAAACTCCAAGCGCAAAGCGGCGCGCATATGTTTGTGTGTATGTGGATGGGACACACACACGCAAATACAATATTTGCCCCAATTACCTTGCACGCCTCAATTCGTGTGCGCGGCATTTAAACTCTAAACTTCTAGTTTTTCCTTTGATTTGAGCGCACGCTTCTGATTAGCTGTTTGTCCGTTGCGGCACTTCGCACATCACTTAGTTTACAAATTAAAATTTGAAGTTTGATCGATACTATTGAAAAGAGCCAATTGCCGCGCTCCTGTCAGTACCACCACCACAATCAAACGCTTACACCACAGCCGCCAATTGCTGTGGTTCCGTCCATCAACCAACACCAACAATCCCGCCCTTACGCGCTCTTAGTCATGTACGAGTAATTCAGCGCTTGCTTGGTCTGTCTACGCTTACACCCCGGGCGAATTCACAATGCGCGATAGTACATTAACGAGCTGTTGCCGTTGCCGCAATTGGCAATAGCGGTCACTTTACAGTTAAGAGCTCGCTTGGCAAGTGTAACACTCGAGGCGCGGATAGTGTTGGTTTGTAAAAAAGGACATAAATATAAATACATCTGAGCCAAACGCGCGCCTTTGTGAGTGTGTTTAAAGTTCTTTGTACGCGCCAAAGACTCTGATGTCCATCGCCACTGACGAACTAGAATTGAAGGAAGCGGAGTGTCCAGCTCGAGCGATGCTATCATTATCGACCAACGATCCGCGCTTAGACTTTATCAGCACATTCACGCTGAGTTCGTTACGCCTGAAGCAGGACAAATGGCATCGCATGTTGGCCACGGAGTCATTTCGGGCAAGTAACTGTGTGTAATCAAATGAAGTGTGTATGACAAAAAAGTAATAATTTTTGGAATGCAAAAACTTAGAGGTCTTAAAACATGCTGTTCCAGACCCAACGATGTCTTGTGGAATCTCACGTTTTAAGGCCAGAATATTTTTGCTTTTCTATGTACATTTACTTATTTTTTTTTTATACAATTATTTTTCTTTTCTAACAAAACCCATACATATAAATGCAAGTATCAAACTTGGTTGAAAATTTAAAAAAATAAACAAACTTTCAGCAAAATATTTAGTATAATCTTTACAGTTTTAAAAAACAAAATTGAAAATTGCTTGAAATTAAGGGAGATTTTTGAAAATTTTTTTACTGAGGCTGTTGCGCAGTTGTTTCCATGAAACCGCTGAGTTTGCAAACATTTCAAAAATGTTTTAAAAATTTCAATCACACATATTTTCTACAGTCTCACTTTTAGTCTCAAGCATTACCCATTTTGAATATTTATATTTGTTTATTTTTATTTAATTTTCAATTACATAGAGTTGTAAAATTTAAAAAAAAAAAGAAGGAGGCTGTGTCAGAGACACGGCCATTAAGTTTAACGTAGAATACGCCATCCGATAAGACAGATAACATATGTATAATGATAACTTATAATGATAAATAATGCAAGCAAATGAATTTCTTTATTTGATAGTTACTTTTGATGATATACATAAGCTTATGATAGGAAAATAGGATAAAAATGTTTTTAAATTATCAATTAAATTTCTCGCAAAAACGAAGTCAATGGTAGTTATCAATAGTAAAGATAAATGATAAATAACAGACCCAAATCTATTTGATTATTTTAAAGTTACTTTTGAGAATATAGGCTTATGATGGGAAAAATAGGATAAATATGTTTTTAAATTAACATTTAAATTTCTCGCAAAAACTAAGTCAATGGTTGTGTTATCAATAGTTGTGGGAGCATCATTTCGAATATAATCCAAATTAAACGTATCGCTCATAAATTTCGCCAATCTAGTATTTGAAGTGATTTCTGTGTTAAAATCACCACCAATAAGCAGTAGTTGGCAGCGCTTTCTCTGCCTTTACTCTACTTTAACTTGCCCGCCTAAAATTATGCAACAAAATGAACGTCTATTCACGCTACAAACTACTACTACACACTCAACCAAACACCACACACATATTTGTTTGGATGTGTTTATACAATTTTCATTTGAGAAATTTAAATATTAGGAAGATATCAACCAACATGAAATGTATGTCAAACGAAAGCTAACATCTTCATTTGACTACAAAAAAATTTTTAAAAAAAGTTACCGTGCCGTTTCCTTATAATTAAAGAAATAGAGATTACAACAATAAAAACCTGACATGGGTGCCCATACCGTAAGGTAAGACGTATTCTACGCCAATAAATCATGCCCGACGAAAAGAGTGAATGGTTTCACCTTATTAAGTTTGCACATAAGTTTTTTACACATTAAAAATCTTGAGAGTGCGATGCATGGCGGAAATTGCGGAAGAGCGCGAGTAAAAAAATAGCAAAAATTAACAGAAATCTGTAACGGAAATAAAATGTACAAGAAAACTAAATACTGGAAAAAGCTGCAAAATAATGGAGTATAAAGTTTGAAGCTTGGGTTCATCAGGCTTTAAATAAATATTTTTAAATTATAATTTGTGTTTAATTATAAGGAATGTGTATAATGAAGAAACAACTATTTTGAACTTAGCCGGCTTATATAGCATGCATTAATATTGATTTTTCTTAGACAAATTAAATAGTTTTATGAAGATGGCTTTCGAATCGACGAATTTATAAGATGCTTATTTTAACTTGAAGTTTATTTCAAATATGTTTTGATTTAACTTTGATGATGACTGGTTCCCAAAAATATGCAATCTGAAAGCCAATAAATTCGGTAAATTATGAAAGTCTAAACAAGCGATACAAATCAACTGCAGATGCTGTAGACAATTAAATATATTTTTGGAGACAGTTTCCGACAGTTTCCGAAATCAACTAGAATTAAAAAAAAATTTTCGCCATTTTGAATTTATAAATTGATATCGTATTTTCTACCAGCTAACTTAAAATCCCGCTAAAATAGTGATTTTTTTAAATAAATTTGAAATTTTGATTTTTTATACCACTAAAAAATATATCTCAAAATATTATTTATACATCCCCAGGTTTATGTAGTAGCTTAAGACTCCGGATTCTTCTTCTCTCGTTTCGCGAAACGAAATCACATTAACGTTGACGAATTAAATATCTAGTTATCTGTTGTAACATATTTAAAGGCTGACAAAAAAAAATGTTTCCCCACATAGTAGTTAGGACGATCACGTCATAATCACATCTCTATTTCCATGATTCATTTGGCCAAAACTTTAAGAAAATTGTTTAAACTTTTGAAAAAGCATAGCTAAAGCGGTCGTTACTTTCGCAAATTTCGTCGCTATCGCGCCTAAAAATATGCAAGAGTTAATCAAATTTTTATATCTTACAAGAATACGATCGCACTAATGGACTGCAATAAATAAACGGAATAATTCACATGAAACTGAAACATTTATGCAACTTTTTGGAAATAATATCAGCAATAAAAATCCAATTTTTCAATGTTGCTAAACGGATATGGTCTTTCACTCCGCTGGAACGATTTCTTTTTCATATAGTATTTCATTGTTTTAATCTTTTAGACTATTCCAGTTTTGTGTTTTTTCCCATTACCTTTCCAATTTTATTTATATTTTTATATCCTCCCTTCTATGTCCAATTCCCATGGGGTAGATTAATTGTATATTCTTAGAAGATTTGCTAAATATTTGTTCATTCTCAAAGGCAGTGTACAACTACGGTAACGTACATTACCACGCATATGCTCTTCAACTTCTCTATTCTCGATTGACTTATTACCAATTATTTGCTAGTTTGGGCTCAATTACCGAAACTATAAAAAGTTATTTTACACTCATAACCGTTATTCTGAAAAAATTAAGAAAACTGTTTTTTTTTTTTCATTATAAAAGAAAATCTACTAAAACACGGCTCTCGCACACTACATAGCCATAGACGTTAATTTATCATAGCCACCCACAGCATTGAAACTAAATTCACAGAAATTTTCTCATTTGACGCCTCTAAGCCGGAGCCTTCACAATTTTCCAGGTCATTATGTTTGATTGGCTGCATAGCGCACAGCAGCGACTCCTGGTTATGACGCTCAATCATAGCGGATATTTAGTACCCAAAATTGCGCTCACCGATTTGCATCACAATTATGCGCTGCAGCCAACCTTAATCTCCACAACTACAACAGCAGCAACATCAGCAATAGCAGCTGCACCCGCAACAGCACATCTCACCGCAGACCCCTGCGCAGCGATAGGCGACCTAGCAGCGCCAACGAGCAATGTGGGTGCAACAGCAACGGCAGACCCAGGAGCGAAATCTAAGGATGTTGGTCGGACAACAGCAACAACAACGAACACAACAGTATCAACAGCCATTGTGGCGTCGGCAGCTGCAGTTACAGCCGCCGCAGTATTGATGCTACCGATGCCACCACCTTCCAGCAGCTTCTCGACGCTCGATGGTGTACCGCGTGGCAAATGCGTTTACTTTGTGCGTCGAAGCGCGGACACACCGTTAACGGCAACTAATTTCCGTACGCAAATACTCTGCGGCGATCTGCCAGTGCACAGCAAAATAGAAACTATATCGCTGCTTTTCGACGAAGTCTTTCAGCCACTGCTCGAGTGTCCACTGAATCGGAAATCGTGGCCGAAGCCGGTGCAGAAGGATTTGCAAATACGCGTCAAGGAGGTGCGCAACACATTGGTTGAGGTAAGTGCATATCTGGGAGGGGGAGAGAGGTATGTAGACACACACACAGCCAAACACATATGGTGGAAAGCCCGAAGGAGATTTGTGTGGCTATCGTTTTCTGTTAATTTTAGAATTTGAAACTTTAGAAGCTTTTCAAATCAATCAGATGGAGATCCATCGTTGCCAACTTGAGAGATGTTGGCGTTGATGACGATTTCAAAAGATGGACGCCGTGTATATTCATCAATGTAATTATCCTTTTTGCTCAGTGGGATGATATATACACTCTCCTATCGATACGTTGGTTAGCGACTTCAATAATAGGATGGCCCTTAAGTCTTCAACTAGATGGCGGCATGGATATTAAGTTCAGAAGTTTCGCTGTTAATAACGGAATATGGCATCGAAATCGACCTCTTCTCGCAGAATATTTAAATCAGCCCATGCTTTCGGCTGCCGAAAAACCTCAGTGTATTCTAAGCTGAAGTCTACTTTGTTTAGAAGTTATGCTAGGCTTTCGTGAAATAGCATGCTGGAGGGAGGAAAGGCTCCTTCATTTGTTAATGTGTATTGAAGATTATAAAGTCTTAAACTATGGGAATATGGAAAATCGTGCCACTTAGCCGTACCAACGTCACTCTCGGTTGATGAAATGGAGTTGGGATCCCAATGAGCGAGGCGTACCATCACTCAGTACCATCTTTATTAAGTTAACATATTGCGAAAATATAATATAGTAATTACTAGAGACTTGTGGCTGCGGCTTGGTAGGAAAAAGTAAAAAACCTTCTGCAACTGAAAATATCTGCAGTAATTACGGCACATTTTATAATCTCGAAATGAGGCTGAGAAGGAGTCGATTAACCACTTTCTTTGTCGCAGTCTAAATCAACAGTTGAATCGTCTCATGCACTTGGTTCAAAAGTCTGACGGAAATACCACCTACAACTATTTGCATGAGAACCATTTACAGAAACACGAGAATAAATAAATCGATGGCACACAAAGAGTAGTGTGTGATTTTGATCGTGTTTAGTCACTGCCCGACCGAATTAGTTAATAAATTGATTAACCTTACACCCGTATTTATGATGTTCAGAATTATGAGCCGCTCCTTAGTAATATTAAATAAGTGACTAAGGCAACTGGTAATAAAAACACAAAACTTGATTTCAGTAGCGACCTTTAGGTTTAGGAATATTCCCAGTGGTGAGGATTGGCATTCTCTAGATCAATTAATTTAAGTTAAGTTAAGGTGTTGGGGCATAACCTTGAAGAACTTGGTGCAAATTTCTCAATCTGTATGATAGAGGAAGTATCTGCCAAGCTGATGTGCGCAAAAAGTCCTAGTTAATAAAAGTAACAGGAAAAAAATGCATAGGTAATAAGATATTTCAAATACAAATACAAGCTGCGCGACGAGAGCACAATGGAACCAAATTATGTATCCTAATCCTATCCTAATAATGGTTTTGGGTAGCATAGAGATGGGATATCGACTACTCTCAGCCTTGATCTAAGTCCTGACCGGGCACGACCCGTTGGAAATCCACGCTGTGTGACTGAACATCGTCTCAGAGCCGATGTGCGGGTGCTGTATGGGGGATGATGAAGTGGAGTCATCACAGTTTTCGCAAAACTCGGGTTCAAACATCTTGGCTAGTTTTCATAGCCACTCTGGTGTTTGCCATATACGGAACTAAATAACGAACACTCGGCGCTTCTCTTAACTCAGATGTTTATAGTTTTTCAGGGAAGAAACCTTGGCATTGCTATCAACATTAGGCTAAGTGAGTCTCTTATAGGCTGCCTCCTAACCTAACTAAATATTAATATTAGCCGCCAGATAATAAAATAAGAAGATCATATTTCCACGTTCTGATATAGAAAGAAGCAAGGACAGCTTTCATCTAAAAACAACCAATCTAAGGAGTTTTTCTTTAACATCAATTATATCATTTATTGAAGATCCGATTAAAAAGTCTATGAAAGGATCGAAATGCGTTAAGTAGCCTTCCGAATGGACAGCAAAAAAGCACAAGATATTAATAGTCCCCTCTTGTATTCCATAAACATCGAACATTCCCACGACATATCTGAATCTGAATTTAATTGCATTCAAAAGTGATAAGCATACGAATAAACACTGAAATCTATGACTGCATAAAGTTAGGAAGGTTTGATTTCTTAGCCCTTAAATATTTATGTAGTATGTAGCTGCCCATTTTAGTAATCAAACCTTTTACTGAAATATACACTGAACTTAATTGATGTAATTACGAACTGGATTAAATTGTACATACGTACATACATATGTATATCAGCTCTTATTCCAACTACTGAAGTCCTAAGGGTGCACCACGCAACTGACATCAGCGCCAACAAACTCGCAAAAATACACGCATGAACAATATAAATGTTTTTGTTTAAACATAGAACTTTTCACACAACCCTCATCTGCCCGAAAGGCTAACAGCAGGTAAGCACAGCTAGTGCCACCTAATTATCTATATGTTTGTTTGTGTATGTGTATTTGCATTTGTTTTAATCTAAAAGAGAATATAACAAACAATAGTAGTAGTGGTGGTGCATTAGTACGGGAGCAGAGAAATTATGCGGAATACGTGAGCGTGCCCATTTTGGCTAATTGGCAAAAGTTTGTGTGCCCGACTTTTATACACAGAGATGTGGTATTACTTGTTTTTGTTGTAAACGCCAGCTAACTGTAAGTAACCATTAACATACTTAAATATCTGGCAACGAAAAAGAAGCATATGTAGATATGTATTTGTCGGTCGGTGGGCAACTACCAATGCCGACAAAACTATATCTCTCTTTTTCGAGTTGGCCTTCACACGCAAGTTTGGTTGGCACATACATATATTTATATAACATATGTTTTGCTATGAACAGACACAAAAAGTTACGTTACTGATTTTATTTCTTATTTTTCTTTCTTTTCATTTTTTTTTTTTGTTATCTCTACAGATCAAAGGAAAGACTAACAATCGCACAATTTTATCATTATTAGTTGCGCCAACTATAATCGAAGAGGTTGCAGCACACGTTAATCAGGGGTAAGTGAAGCTTATCAGATACAATTTTTTTTTGGTTCAATAACTTTAAAAGATTATAACGTTGTTGAATGAGTTCCAGGTATTTTTGTCAGATATCCCATTACACATTATTCCAAAAGAAATTTAAATTTTCAAAGGCCTTACTATTATATATAAGAGAGAAGATTGAAAGTCATTCAGTAATTACTTATTATACATAGTAAAATAAAAAATTTCAGAGTAATATATTTCTATGAGCATTATTCAAGAACTTATTTGATACTCGTAGTTAATAACACTGTTGTAGCATTATTGGAAAGCTAAACGTGAGCATGTCCAGGTAAGATACACTTGGCCTTCAAGTTCCACAGAGTTAGACGAACATTATTGTCGAAAACGAACTAAAAAACGAACCGTTGTTTAAAGCTTTTATTCCGCTGATTTTTTAATTAAAATACTACTACTTTCGGATTATAAACCTAAAAGTAATCAAGACTTATTTTTAAGGGTTGTGTTTGTGGGAAAATATTATAGCCTGGAGCATACTTAACAATTTTGCCTAAAAAAATTGTCCGAAAAATCGGCCAGATTATAGCTAGAAACTATTAACCAGTATTTATACCTAAAAAAATTTCCCCAAGTAAACAAAACTTAAAAAAAAAATATGTGTATGAAGACATGCATAAAACTTAAAATAGAATGACACAGTTCGATCCCCCATACTCGAAGCAGAATGAAACCGTTTTTTCCGGCCATGAGAAATTTTGAAGAAATCTATACCAGTGTTAAAGACTTCAATTTTTAACTTGTATTTAAAAAGTCTTCTCATAATTATTATGAGTGAGGTAAGTTCTTCAAGTCATTAAAAAAGGCTTCGATTTGAACAAGTTCCGGACTTTTTGTGCGTCATTTTGGAACTCACTCGATACTATTTCTAGGCCACTAAGAAATCAGTTTTTGACTGTTTCTGGATTATTCCTGGTTTTATTGGCATAATTTCGGGACTCCTTCAGGATTTGTTTAAGACGACTAGTTTAGGACACATAAAGTCCCAAATTTATCCCGAACTAGTCAAAAACAAACTGGGCTTTAACTAATCGCGAGTAAATCCCGAAATAGTGCAATCCTTTTAGACATATGTTTTTTAAGAAGAAATAAAACGCATATAATTTAATGCTATGGCCAAGAATTCAGCTTTATTATAAAGATAAAGATTATGTTTTAAAAATATTTTGGGCAAGTAACCGGCGCGGCCGGCTCGAATAAATTCCAGCCAAGAGGCCCATCACGAGGCGATCACTTTTTACAGCAATTGGGGCCGTATGTCAGCAATAACGCGACGAATATTCTGTTCCAAGGCGTCAATCGTAACATAAGTTTAAAACTAATGACGAAACCATCAAAAATTTCGAAGTTCTAAAGAACGGCCGAAACTCTTCGTTTTCACATCTCTTTAAATTTCCTATGTTTTAATTAGTATTTTTAAAGAATATTTCTTGACTTGTATGTAGTACGCCATTAAGTTTAGTAGCCGTACGAATTCGCGTTTAAGACTTACAACTAAGTTTTCTTTCTTTTATAATAAGCTTGAAAACTGCTGCCAGCAATTAGCATGTTTAACTGTTTTGTTAAGTTTAAAAATTTTCTTATACCTGCAACAATAACTCAATTTACCATTCAAAAATAATTACTTCCTATAAGAAGTTAAAGATGAAAATTTTCGATAAACTCTTTTCTGCTGATACTAAATAATATTTACCACGCTACGTTATTATAATGGCTAGCCCAAAGCGATTAATCTGGAGATGAAGTGTAGAAGGCGCTTGAAAACTTTTGCTTATTAAGCTTTTCTGAATTTGGACGCCCAAATATGCACATAAATTAATTTTGAACGAATTACTTAAGCAGACAAGCGACTGAAAACTATTACATTCGAAACTAAAAAACACAAGCTTTGCGCACATTTTACATACATACATACATATAATCCAAGCCGCATAGTGAACCATTTTAAGGAATATTTAAAGGAAACGATGCGATTAATTTGGTCTCAGAAGATGTTTCAAATAAAATAGAATCAAAAGCAGTTTTAGAAAGTTTTAAGTCGCAATGCAGTAAATATTAAACTACAAAGATCTTAGTTTTACCAAATGATCCCTATAAAGCTCTTCCTTAATGAGAAATTGGTAGAAAAATATACTCACAAGCCCGACCTTGGAGTACAATAATCTGATCCTGTCGCATTTATAGGTTTAAAAAAATAATTTTGTTTACAATTTGCTTCGTTAAATGTTTAAATAGAGGTGAGTTGAAGAAATGAAAGGTGTGTTGAAGTGTCATCAGTAACATAAGGTGATTGCTGGTCAGGTCAGGTGAGATTAGACGAAGTTTTATACATATGTGTACTAGCATATGGCAAATTTACGATTTTAAATACGGTGGTGAAGGCTGTGGTGCGTTAAAGTGGGGTGAGTTAAGTTGGGTTGAATAAAGCTGTGGTGATTTAAGATGTGGTGCATTTAAGTAGGGATAACTTGTTAGCATGGTGGATTCAGGTGTTGGGGGTTAAGGTGTAGTATGTTTGAAACTTGGATATTTTGGTGCGATGAGTTAAGTTATGCTGAGAAGAAGACGCACGTTTACCTTTCCCAACGATTTCTTTTGACGCCATTTCTGTTAGCATAATCTCCGTCCGATCCACTCGCAAAGTATTTTTTTCAATTTACTACCTCCGCTGAAGAAAGAGACAATCCAATTTTATTTAAATATCTCAAACAATCCACAAATTAACTTAGCATACCATAACATAACACGACATTCAACGAAGTGAATTAAGATGTGGTAAATTAGGCTTGGTGAGTTTAGATATGGGGAGTTCAGTTATGGTGAGTTCAGTTTAGATGACAATTGTCCCAAGTTTATCGAAATTTCTTCTCGGATATTTACCTTCTCTGTTGACTTTTTAGGTGCACTTCAACGGAACGTACATAAATGCTTATATTCCTTTCTCAAAGGCTTTGCTATTTCTGCTTAATATGTAGTAAGGTGTAAAAATATACTTTGTTGTCTTAATAGCTAAAGGATTTATAATTTTCTCATTTGCTTATTTCCAGTACACCCAGTGCATTTGACCTCCATTGTCCCACTGTAGCAAATGCAAACTTTGTTATTCACAACAATGCTCCTTCCACTACACAAACATCCAAAGTACACCAAAATCAGTTGCGCCTCTGACCAATCCAACTTTTAACAATAACATAAAAGCACTCAGCTGCAGCATTCCATCCCATGCTAATCCCTATCTAAATATTTCTTTTTTACTTTATTGATTTGCTTTAAATTTAAATTTTAGTTGTTGCTGCATAGCTAAGCGAGTTCGAAAGCAACGCAGCTTGTCCAACTTGATGACAGCCGTCTAACTATTTGGGCGATTAGTCGAATTCTCGATTGACGACTACTATAGATTGATGGCAAAGTGCAATGCAAAACGTGCAAGAGTATTGAGCCAAATGCAAATCAATCGTATGAAATAGCAACAGCTTAGCCACAAAATTTTCAGCCATTCATGGTGCCTCTTACTTATGGTGAGCATCAGCAAAGCATTTTGCCCTGGTCAATGTGAACGAATAATAAACAGCTTGAAATGGGTCAGTGGACACTTTGGGTGTGGGCAGCGTAACGAGGATTAGCAAGATGCTAAATGCAAAAAAGGTTGTGGGCTACTGGTGGCACTCGCATATATGTAGAATGGAGGATTTGCAAGCCGATGAATAAAATAAAAATTCACAACACAACATTTTGTCGATTTACTCCTCACAAAAACGAAAAAGCAGTTGTTGAAGTTAGATTTATGCGACAAAAAGTAATTAACATAAATTTAGAGGAGGTGTGTGGCAATGACCCTGTGAAGGCGCGTGGTTTTTAATTGGATGTATAAACATTTCAACGCCAAAAGTTCAATGGCTTGATGTAGCTGAATAAGAGTGAATTTTAGCATATTTAATTAGCTAAATAAATACCTAAATCTATAGTGTCGGGTATAGGTAGACTAGAAGGAACAAAAGCTTCGGTGTCCGGCATGAATATTAAAATTCTGGTTGTTCTCCTTCATCCATGATGTAAACAAGATTGTCGGAGATTTAGTAGGGGAGTGTTTAAGATACCGTTTATTAAAGAAACGAGCAGCTTTCGACGTATAGCTATTTAGCTTTGAGCACACTGCATCCATTACCGGGGGAATTTAGAAGCATCTGTGATTGTGCTGCTTGTATTTCTACACAGAGCTACATACTCTGTAGCCCACTACCGGTTCAAAGCAGACCTTCAGTTGGCTACAATTCGCATCTATATAATTAATTACTAGTCTTTCTTAAAGCATATATGAAACCACTTTTTAAAAAAATATATTTTATTTGTTCTCATCTACCTTTTTAACAGTAATTTCGCACCGGCCATTGAGGCAAAATTCCGTGCAACTCTCGAGGAGATGTACATCAATTGGACAACACAGATACACGAAATACTTATCGAAAAATCGGAATGCACTGGCATAGTTCACATAAGAAGTAACACCATCCAGCTAAGTAAAAACGTTGTACCTGTGTCTGTGCCCGCACATGAAGTCGCCTACTGGACTAACCGCAAGCAAAATTTGCAAAATATTTACGAACAATTACGCAAGCAAACACACAAGACACTCACACACATACTAAAGAGTATCGATTCGCCCTACCATGAACCATTTATCCAGGTTTTCAAACGTTTGGTGTGCGCTTGGCACGAAGCCGAGGACAATACGCTATGGCTACAGCCGCTGCTGCGACAGACGGCCGCATTTAACGCTGTCAACTTTCACGCAGCCGCCGAGCTGGTGAATCCGCTGGTACAAGTGCTACATCTGATCTGGACACAGGCGCGCTACTACCGCAGCACGCAAAGGATGACGGTTCTACTGCGTTGCGTTTGTCAGCTTCTAGTGCGACGCGCCAGCGAAGATCTCGATTTCCCGTTGCTCTTTCAAGGCGAAGCCGATGAGGGATTGTCGAAAATAACTAAATCAATTGAGATTTTGGAGCAATTCAAGTAAGTCACCTTTGGTTTTTGACGCGTAAATATCTAAGCTCCCGGTATGATTAAAATTCCGCCTGCTGTCGTTCAATTTGCTCGTTGTCCGTGCGAATTGTGTGCCAAAACATTACTGCAAATTTTTTTTGGTAGTCAAAAAAACCGAGATATTTTATTATCGAAACGAAACAAGACTTGCACAAAGCCCCAAAAGATTTCGGTATATTTCAGGAATAAGTCGCGTCTCATTTAGGACAACTGCGGAATTGTTCGAGATCCTAACCTTCCTAAGCTTCTGTTCCGAAATATTTAAGGATAGTACGCGCTCATTTCATGACCGTTTTTGAATATTTAACGACAACTGCAGGAACATTTCGCGAGTAGTTCTGTAAAATTTCTTGACTTATTTGAGTAATTCAAAGCTGGTTCACAAATTATTTTAAGATCATTATCTGATCACTCCACTATATTTTCTGGGCTTGTATATATTGATTCAGCTGTCTTTCACTTTCCATTTAAGATGCAGATTAGTGGAGTATAAAGATAAGTATTCTAGCGGTCAGCCACTGCTGCCTGCTCTGCCGAACACTTCGCGATCGCATTCCGAACCAATTGAAAGCGGCAATGTAGCTCACGAACTCTGGCGTTTCTCTCCCGAAGATGTATTTGGTTGCACACTTGACGGATTTGTAACACAACTCAACGATATGCGTAAGCTTTTTGAGGCGGCGGTGTCATTTCAAAATCTAGAAAAGATAGAATTTGGTGGCTTGCGCGGTAAACAACTTAACGAGCGAGTTCGACAAGTGAGTACGAAATTATTGACAATAAAATATTAACTTGGAATGTATAAAATAATGAAACCAATTATTGTTTTTTTTTTTTTAAAGACTCGTTCATCTCTATTATTTTCGTAAAGACAAAAAATCTAAGTGATCAGATATTTTGAAAATACTAATCGTAATGTGAACTACGAGTAATTTATTTACAAAGAGTTTAGCAAAGTTCAAGATTTTAGGTTGGCTGTAAAAAATAGTTTAGTATCTTGTATCATATATATAAATTTTAGTTAAAAATAACTCCACTTCGCAAAAGTTATTCGAATCTTAAAAATTGTTTAAAAAAATGCGATTTAATTGAACAGTTTTGCTTAATATTTTTAAGTATAGTAGAGCAATGAACTCTAAAATGAAAAACAAGCGCAAAAAAAATCAGAGCCTTTAGATGGTAACAGTAAAAACATTTAACACATGAAGTATGTACAAACTTTTCGCTAGTACTACCAGTCAGATAGTGTCCCATCAAAACCCACACCTAGGCTGATAGTTTAAGCTTAGTGGCCTTATAAAGAGGTTCTTTTTATAGACCACGAACTTCTCTCGACCGGCATAACCTTTCTTTTGCATATGTACTGCTTTAGTCAATCGCTCTCTCTTCGTACATGAAGGCCAACTATCAGTCGTCTGTTTAAGGACAAGGATATTTATACCCTCCTTATTTTTGGTGATATTGTCTTGAGTTAAGTTTCCTAGCTTATTAAACGAACATGCAATGTTGCTGCTGTGACCACATCCAATTCAATTTTATGGGTAAGTATTACGATGCTATTCGACATGTCTTGAATGCTCAAAGGTTGATGAAGAGTATCCAAAAGAGGTCACTCCAACTACCTCTATGTATAGAAGCCCACCAAGAATCTTCCTCCAAACGCTATCTTCTGAAAGCTGAATATTAAGAGAAAGCTACTGTGACCAATCTAGGCTAACAGATATATGTGATGATGATGTAATATTCAAGAATATCAAAATTTTCAGTCTCTGAGACAGAACTCCATAGATCATCAATATGCCAAGAGATTGTACCTTTCATCATTATAAGGCGAGTGATACTTTTTTCAACCTTTCCTTTTTTTTTGTCTGTCTTGATATTTCACACGATTTAAAATAAACCCACCACTCACTAGGTGTTACTTCGTCATCATTGGCAGCCGTTCAAGCTCTTTCTATATGCAACATTGTATGGGAAAGGTGAAAGAACGCCTTCTTTCGAAGTGCCCTTGCATACTTTGCTCTGAATTCAGGAATTGTTAACTTCGAACCTTAACTATCTAGGGATACCGCTACCAAAAAACCGTATCTTCTTAATTTGTTCAAGCAAATATCAAGAAAGTCTCAACCGAACTAAAAAATTATTTTTGCAATTCCGAATTTAAAATGCTGAAATTTTTATATTCGCTGTAAACGCTATTACTTTTCCTTACATTCTCAACTCCTCCTCCTTCACCTCTGAAATAAATCAGCCCTGTTGCACATTACATATAAATGAATAATTTCCATACGTTGGGGAACGTCTTTATTGCCTTGATTTGAAATGTATGGGAATATTTGTTCCCATGAAATTGATGATTGCGACATGTTGTCCCTAACGTCGGATTCTACACTAAACTAAGAAAATTAAATAGTTTATGTCAGTCCTTCACTTTAAAAAAAAAATAGTTTTAGTATTAAAGTGAGTATTTACAAGCAAAACATTTGACATTTTTTATCATTAAATTTAGGAAAAGAAACCTTTTCTCTTTTAAACCTACACAGTATGCCTCACTGCTGCTCACACATGCACACTACAAAATTCAAGCCAATTTCGTTGCCACAGAGTTACTTATTTAAGCATTAAATGCATTTCTCCGCAGGTGCACACACAATTCAAGGAGCTCTTCGAACAATGGACTCTAACCGAATTTGATGCGTCACAGCTGGATGCCCAACAGCTGAGCAACAACAAATGGTCGCATTTCAAACGACAGTTACGTCGCTTTTTCGAGCAAATACACGCGCTGGAGCAGAAATTGGCTACGATATTCGTGCAGGCATATAAAGATTGCCAAAATTGGGAGCAATTAACTAAGGTGTGCCTGTGCCTGACTTTAATATTCATTTTTTTTTTTGCTATTTTTTTTTTTGCTTTTACCTCTTCTTTCTCATAACATAGCTAACGGTAATGCTTGGCAGTGGCATTCTACAACGTCGCACAATTCTACCGGAACTTCGTGTCATTGATTCCCATCTCTTGCATATCTACGACGAAGAGTTGCAGCAGCTGGAAAGTTCAGTGCACGAAGTGCTACTGGAATTCGAATATCGCGGTGTAGCTGCTGTGCCCATTCAGAGGGGTTTCCCCCGCACCGCTGGCGCTCTAATGTGGCTAGAACAGCATATGCAACGCATAGACACTTTGGCCATTCGTGAAATGCATAAGTTTATGAAGAAAATGTAAGTAACTGCGAGTATGTACGGGTAAGTACGGGGAGAAAGAACGGTACGTGTCTTGGGGATTGTAATCGTGAAACCGATGCAATCGATTGGAATTCGCACTCATTCGCACCAATTGCATTGGCAACTACTTGGCAGCGTTGATTTCATTTAGAATTTGTGGCAGTGCGTTTCAAAACATACATATGTATGTATGTACACAGTTCTCGCTATCTGCACACGAAAGGTTATAGCGGTAAATTGTGAAAGTCAGCAGACGTGTGTACTCGACGTTAGAGAACTATGTTGTTACGTGTTTTAGAAGAGGAATGTACTCATTGAAAGAGTGGAAATTCGGAGTGTAAGCGGCTGCAGTTACTTTTGTCCATAAAATACATTTTCTCAAAGCATCAGCTGCCACTAGAGAGACTTCTGTGTAGGAATATTTTTTTATTAAATTTATTAGTTATATATTTATTCACGTGTTTTTATAATAATTTACTCATATATTTATTTATTTTTATATTTTATTTATTTTTTTGTTAAATATTTTATAAATTAATTTTTTTGTTTTTAATTTTTTTCTTGATTTATTTGAATAGATATTATTTCTTTATTAAGTTATTTGTTTATTTACTTATATCTTTTGAGTTCGCCAATTTTTTAAACTATTAAAAAATAATAAAATTAATTTCATATTGAATTAATTGTTTCTAAAGCGTTAGATCCAGTGAATCTTTTCAAATGATTTGTTGAATAGTAGACTGAAAATATGACGACTAATTATGTTATATTTTATTTAAAAATTAATCTAAGAAAATCACATTTTTACGAATTATTGCAAACATACTTATAAAATAATAATTATAATAATAATATAATAATAACAAGCAATTGATCGATTTTAATAAAAACCCGAGCAAGAAGGAGCGAGGGGTTGTTTGGGTTTGCTTAATACCAATTTAGAAAATTAAAAACGTCGCAGCCAATAGAACGAGTAATATAAAAAAACAGTTAGATTTTTTATTAAACTGTCAGCAGTGTATCTTCTTGAGTTATTGCTACAGAGCTACGGATCGTAAAAAACATTGAGGAGTAATCAACAAAACTCTTAAAAATACGCATATTTCCATGAAAAACTAATAAAGAAATGCCATAAATGGCTTCTACAAACATCAAAGAATATTTTAAAAATTATTCCAATCGAAAATAATTAAACATTCAAACACTTTTTGTCATTTACTTTTCATTTCACATACAACCAAGCAATCGGATTCAATTCACAAAAATTTATGTGAATGTGAAATTGGGAGCACCAAACATGTGATTTCAAACCGCATCCGGAGGGAAATTTGTGAATGTATTGAGAGCACGACTGATAATTGACCTATGTTTTATTACTTTTATTTTTTAATTTCCATTACTTTTAGTTAACATTTAAAATAATTTACCAAAAATTCTCGTAGTTTAATTGTTCAATTTTAGTATTATAAAAGCCAGATTTCATGTCGCTCAAACTTAGTTTGGGATAATGTGACTTCTTTGCGCATTTTGCTTAATAAAAACGATTGAATCCGATGTATATTTTTATAAAAAAAAAAAACGCAACTAAAAGAGAATGTTCTATAAAACTTTATATCAAAATGACCCTACATAAATTATATTATCTGAATAAATGGAGGTTAAAAGCTATTTAAAAAACGGGGGTCCCAAGGTTAATACCTGTAGATCTTCAAAATATAGCATTATTTTAAATACTGATTTGGAGAACAATTTTAAGTGTGAGTATCTGCAAGTAATGCAATAAATAATAATTTTTTTTTTTAATTTATTCTCTTTTTGCTTAAGTCCATTTAAACAATTTCAGAAACTTATTTCGGCTTATTTTTACACTTTTGTATAGCTTCTAGGCCCTGGTACACTGGGGGCCTATTTATACAGAGGCCATTTATGGCGCATCCGATTGGTTGTCTGACTGATAGTGTCTGACTTAACTTGTCAACGAGGCTTTTGGTAAAGAGCTAAATGAGAGCTTTGTTTACTGACAGGACATCCTCAGCGCAACGGTCTTGCTGACAAAAAAAAATCGTCAAATTGTGTTTTTGCAAACTTCGCTAGAAACCCGTAAATTACTTAACCAATCAATTTAGAACCTTTTATTTACGTATGTACGCATGTTAAGTCATTGCACGTAAAAAACCAAATTCAATTCCAACTTTTGTACGCATTCCATCTCAATCGCGCCTCCAATGAATATCTGCAATCAATTAACAACGCATTTTTCTTAGGCTCTACAGCGCTGACAGCGACACCGAGACGAGCGAAGCAATTAGTAGCAACACCAACAACGCCAACACTATGAACTACAACAATGGTGCGAGCTGGCGGCGAGGTGTGGGCGCAGAGGAAACGGCGAACACGGTCGACGCCTATAGACGACTAAATGCACGACGCGATATTTTGACAACAAAGCTTAGCAATTTGCAGTTGAAAATCTGGCACAATTGGCAGCAGGCAATAGGCCAAAGGATTGCCAAAGGACTTGACGCACGTGTGATGTCCCTTGGTGGCGATGCTGACAGCGAGGGCCCGAACAACAACAACTATTTCAACAATGGTAGCAAAGAGCATTTAAGCGGCACAAGCGCAAATTACACCTTTGGCGCGAATTTCCGAAGTGCAATCACCGCAGCGCTGGCACAAACGCGCAAAACCAACAACAGTAACAACAGCAACCACAACAACAACACTAACAACAATCTAATGCCTAAAGCAAAAGCAAAATCATTGCAAATGAATTTCTCGCCAGATTTATTTGGACTTTTGCAAGAGGCCAAGTATTTGCTGGCAATGCAGCAGGCAAGCAACCTGCGGCGGGGCAACAACAACGACATTAGCATCAGCAATCTATCTGCGAGTGAAGCTAGCGGCGTCATAGCAACCACTCAGGCTCAACTCGAGTTAGGAAACCAATCGTCAGTTGAAGCAGGCACCGGAGCGGCTATAAATGCGGCGGCCGCACAACAGCAGCAGCAGCAGCAGAGGCTATATGCGCTGGAAAGTACTTTGCTGGATTTGTACGCTGAAAGGGACGAATTTTGGCAACGCAAAGTGAAACTTATCAAAATCAGCGAATTCTACAATGGCATTCGCGGTCTAACTACTGATATTGACTGCGATGGTGGCATCGTTGGTAGCGCCGCAGAGTTGCAACTGATTCGCCATGAAGTGGACGCAATCGATGAGCGTGTAAGGGGCGCGTGTGACACGCTCACATGGCGTGCGTTTGGTAAGTGTGAATTGGACTTATCAAAAATACAAAAACTATTTAGTTAGTTACAGTCAAATTATGGCAATGTTATAGGTCTAGAAAAACTCAAATAGTAGACCATACTTTTGTTTAGCTATGCAACATTTATTCTTACTTTCGTTCGTTATCACGCAGCAAGCATTACATTAGTGCTAATGAGTATTATAATGAGAATGAGAATGAGAATGAGAATAAGAATGAGAATAATAATAAGAATGAGAATGAGAATAAGAACGAGAGTGTGATCGAGAATGAGAAAGAGGCAGCCCATTGCCTTTGTTGCACATCCATGGTTGCGGAATCGAAAGATTTTTTCAAAGGAGCAACATGATTCATACGTCCGACCCGTTTAAGCAATCGGAATTATTGAATTTTTAAGCGCTTGTCAATGTATATGCCATTACTTATGCGATATATATATATTTAAATATTCCACCTTCTTGGGTACCCATCTCTCACGCGCACAAGGCGATAAATTTTCTAAACAACAGTTCTCTCGGTTTTTAGTTAAAGACAATTTTTTAATGGGAAAATTATTAATGAAAAAAACACCAAAGCCCAAAGCGCCGGAAGTCACAGCTGCTATTTCGGATATCACCACACCTAGTCATCAGACTTCTTCCCTCAAGGCCTTTCGTGGTACGCGAATCCATGCCACCACGTATACTTAGCCAACGCCTAAACGCGCTGAGTTAAGCTTACGTCGTGTGAGCTGTGGTGATTTCCGTTTTTCCATTTACAACCCCATTTTAGCAGCTGTTGACAAAAGTTATTCTTCGCCAGATTAAAAAATCAATAAATATGTATTGAAATCAAAATGTTTTTATAATAATAATAAATCATTTAAAATATATTCAATTTTTTTGCGGAGTCAGTTGTAGTGAAGAATAGAAATAAAAAAAAAATGTTTTAAATATTTTGTTTTCAAGATTTTAAAAAGTTAGGAGGATGCAACTTTTTAGTCCTGATTTCAGAAACTAGTTAGATTCAGCTAGCGACTGGCCTATAAGTAGTATTTTATTGAGTGTCCGGAACTACTGCAGATATATGTATAAGGATTTGTCTCCCACAATCTCGCTTAAACTTGTGAACCTTTCCGTAAGGTCCCTAATGCAAGGCAACTACTTACAGCTCAACCTAAAATTCAAGCCGTGAATTTTTCTACGAACTCACGTAATTTTTTTACACTTGACAAACCGAAATCAATTTGCGTACGTGTTTTCTCTGCGTTACTTTTCTATCAAATTTGTATGAACACGACTTGAAGCTCAACGAAATCGAGATGTCACACAAAAAAATATTGGAATTTGAGTTCAATTTCTGTTGGTCCAATACAAGTTGTATGTCCAAGAGACATTTTTGACAACAAATTCACTGAGTGTGTGAATATTAGCTTAGCCTTTTACTACTTACTTACCTGAATCTAGCCCGATACTCAACTTTTGGTAATAATCTTAAATTTAAATACTAAAGAACCTCAAAAAGTACATAAATATTAGCTTCACATCATTGCTCCTCCAACTTTCTCATTACTAAACATACGAAATTTACGAATTCACAAAATCACAAAATTCACACCCAACTCATGCTGCTTGCCCAACAGATACGACTTTGATGAATGAAATGTATGAATGTTCCCAACAACTGTACAATCGCCTACAGCAAACGCAACGCAACCTACTGTCCATTGTGCAAAGCATACGCCGCTGGAGTCGTGAGCCGCTCTACCAACGCAATGCTTACGGTCGCAATCTATTGGACGTGCAACAACAACAGGAACGTTTGCGACAACGACGCATGCAATGCGATGAGACGCGACGTCTACTGAATCGTCTATTGATTGCAAATTTCTGTTTGTTTTTCGATTATGACCAAGAGCGTTGTGCAGTTGTGGGACACGATGACCACTTTGGCATTCAAGAGGTGAGTGACATTGGTGTTGTTTTGTGCATATATGTACAGACGAATGTGGGTGTGTGTGTGTTATATATGTGTAAGTGGATGAGTATGCATTGTTTTTCCAGTTTTTACGCAAATTTCCCACAACACAACGACGCAGCTACAACAAATATCTAGCGGAGGTAGAGGCATTATTCAATCGGGAAGTTCGACAGGCTATAAAAGTCAGGTGATCAATTTCCTTCGCATCAACATCGCATGTGTTATGAAATCGCAATGTCATCATCACCAATTCGCATCACTTTCATCAAATCGTAAAATCATAATATCATCATCATCACAGAAGCACATCATAGCGCATCTAATTGCATTATCATTTTATATCTATACTGAATCGATTCATAGTGTGTTGATATGTACGAGAATGTACTGTACATGTATGCCACCGTAATTAAATTCACCATTCTTAATCTATTAAAAGCACAAATCATGAAAAGAAATGCCATTTGTAGTCACCCTTCATCTCCAGAAACCATAAAATTGTCGATTAGCAGGTTAAAAACAGTGAAGTAAGATAATAATTATTCGATGGTACAGTTTCCAAAAAAAGTCAATCAAATTTTCATAAGAATTATAACTGAGAATAATTGTTAAAATAATCGAGACTATTATTTTGAGACATGAAACTCATTTTGCGTTCTAGATTGTAATCCCATCTTAAGAATATCGTATCTCCTCAAAATTTTGATAAATGAAGTAGCAAAGTTTTAGTTGATGGTGATGTGATGTTTTGTGATATGATAACTCACTCATTTTCTGGTAAAAGCTAGTGACTCAACTCGTTTTACATTATAATGTAACTAAATAAACCTAAATTGGTTTTTCTAATTTGGAAATATTTCGGTAAATTCCATTATCATAATATATGATCTTGATGATGATGTTGTATAATATCATATGATAAAGTCAAATTACTGAATTGCTCATTATGTTGGATACTAAATACAACTAAATTTTATGTTTCGGAAAATTCCCTTAGCAAAATATATGATGATGATGTGATGTGATGTCATATCATGTGATAAGGTATACAACGCTTTCATTATCTGGAAAAAACCAAGCTTCGAATCTCATTTTTTTTTTTTAAGTATGTATTATAAATAAAACTAAATTTGTGTTTGTTCTTTTCTGTTGTTGTTGAAGTTTCCGACATGGTAGGAATCTACTGTATTTTGACAAGGGATGACGGAAAATTGTTATAAAGTTCAGTAAATATTTGTTTCTTTAAGCGCATATCGGCAAATTCTATTAGCAAATGAAATGATGGTGATGTGATGTGATGGCATATCATATGATGTAGTATAAAATATTTCCATTTTCTGGGAAAATCAAATGTGCGCTATACAAAACCTAAGTTTGGACTTTCTTTAGTCTCATTTTGACATACTTCAGCAACTCTTATTATAATATGATGTGATTAAATATCGCTTAACATCATCATAAAGACTCTTAGACTTGATACGGCTTTTATGAAAATGGAATCGTCATCTAGCACATAAAATAAGATTCACTTGATATTTTTGACTTCCTACTTTATTATGAGTGGGAAAAAACTTCAAAATCAATGTACCATATGATGGCATTACTAATATACTAACTAGCCTAACTATTGGAGAATATATATTCAATACGTACTGAAACTCCTCGTAATGTTAGTATTCATTTCGTCAAGAAATGATTTTTGGCTTATAGGACTTAAGGGTAACGCTATAATAAAGTAGACCCAGAATAATATTTATTTGGTAGTGAAGCTTTAAAAAGTCATCAAAATAATTTGTAAGAGTTAGCAGGGTCTTTCGATAAGTAAAAAAATATTACAAGTTTAAATAGACTTGTTCACTTTGAGACTAGTACAACACATTTTCGATTTTATTTAGGGACCAGTTCGAGAATTTTCTGGGATTATTTTGGAATCAGAAATTTCGGGACCATTTCGGGATTATTGCGAAATGTTTCGGGATCATTTCGGGACCAATTCGAAAATATTTCGGAACCTGTCTAATCTTTATCAAAACTTCTTCAAAACAATTTTGAGACCAGTGTTTATTACTAGGCTTGAACTCGTCCCGAGATAGTCCCGAATTGGTTCTAAAATAACAACTTTAATGAATCGAAAAATAGATTTGGAGAACTTAACTGCCCAGAGCCATAATTATGCATAAGTATGTACTTGATCTATAAATCTACTCATTGCAAATTAAAGTGGTGAGAAATCTCTTCAATCACTAGTTACACTACGTTTGTTAAATACTGCCTTTCACAGGTGCAAATTTGTATGTTTCAACAAAAACTTGTGAATGTAGTTGCATTAACACCCGCATACGAAATGTCTGACCGCAAAACCAAAAACCATCACAACGACACGCAACCACTTCAACACAACCACACTGCTCCTGCACATGGCGGCATGGCCTGCCTAACGCTCCACTCCAGCAGACACACTCATAGCTCGCTTTTATTTTATCTTTACACACTTTAGTGTTTTCACAATTCTCGACGTGAGTGTTTTATTTTATTATTACTTTTTTTTTTTAAACATGCCACACACCGCTTTTTGCTTGCCATTTGCTTGCAACGCTTGCGTGTAACTCACTCGACATGCACTCAATTTAATTTGCACATCACTCATACGCTCCGTCGCACATGGCGGTCGTCTCCTCTGTCTCCTCCTTGTCAAAAACAAAAACAAAAAACAAAAAACAGTTTAGCGTATTTTCACAACCAAATGGCAAAAGCAAACGAAACTGAAGCGACGCTGTTGACAACTACAACAGCAACAACAACAACTACGACAACAAGCATGTCGAGTAGCACACCTGCGAATGATGATGACACCCACCAGGCGGGGGCACAGATAAAGCATTTACCTCATAATCAAGCAGGCGCGGCCACAAGCAGCAGACAACAGTTGTTGTTACTACGCCCACAAACACCGACGGAGCCGGTACCGCCAACAGCAGCAGCACCACCTACAACAGCGAAAACTAGTACAATTGGGTATGCAATCAGTGGCAAAACGAGTTGTACTTTCACAGCGAACCATCACCACCAACTAAATAACAGGCAAACTATAATGTCTGCGTCAACCGCAATGCCTCTTTTTGAGGTAAAATTAGAGTTGCTGCCAGCCGAGTTGGAGGTCGCGGCGGGTGCATTGCATACAAATACGGAAATACGTTACGTGCCATCATTCAGCGCGAGTGTAGAAAATAATTTTCAACAAATTGTTGAGCAGCTGCTGGAGGACATACACCAGACTAGCCAGGGCTGCATGCCACGACGAATTGTTGACGACAAGGCGCTGTCTGATGACAACGAAAACAACGACGAAGATGAAAATAATGACGACACCAACAACAAGGAGTATGCTGATGTTGCTGTTATTCGTGGTGGTGGAATAGATGCAGCTGAATGTAATAACAATGATTATTCGTCGCAAGACAAAAAACTTAAAAGATGCACACGTTTACAACGTGGTCGGGGCCAAGTACAACGACAGCAGCAGTGTAGACTCACAACGCCTTTCGTTTCATTGCATCAAGTGGCAGCGGCAAAGCGTCTGCAACTGCAACAGCTGGGATTGAAAGTGAGTCGAGGTCGTGCCTCACAAAGGGGCAGCACAGATGCAGCAATGGATGGCGCTGCAACGACAACTGATATAGGTGAAGAAGCTAAAGTTATTATATGTATTTTACACTGACTTGAATTGTTAGATGTTTGCTATCGCACTGCTTGTAAATATATGAAGCTTTTCTTTGCCTCTACGTTAGCTAATAGCTTGATATTCACGGGCAAAGTTTTTGCACAAATAAGCTATAGCCATTGAGCGTTTACCTGAGATCAGGTTTATTGTATAAGCTGCAAAAATGCCAAAGGTTTCCTTGCAAGGACGTAAGCCAAAACACTTTGTTAGTTTTGCTTTACATTCATTGATGGGCAGTGTTTAGTGCACTTTTACGGTTGAGCGAGGTTCAAAACTAAAAATAATCTAAAACTTTTTTTATACTTTTAGCTTTTAATCTTTGTGTTTTTAGTTGAAAATAATATATTCATTTTCTTTTTTGCCTTTAAATTTAATATAGAAAAACAGTTTTGTAAAAAGCATAAGATGCACATAATTTAGTCGCGTCAAAATACTCGTCAGCTTCGAAAATATTTAGTTTTAATAAGTTGTTGCTTTTTTTCTTTTTATTAATGGCAAATTAAAGGGTTTGCATTAGAGCTATAGGAAGAATCAGCTATTCGTACTAAAGAACTATATATCATTAGTTTCAGCTTTTAGCTTTATTAAGCCAGTTAAGTAAGTAAATTCATTTAAAAAGATATTGAAGAAACAAATGGTTAAGTTATCGTTTGCGACTATATTTAATTGGTCATAATTGGACAATTTCTTGATTTATTCCAACAATAATTTTCATATACTGCTTGACTATTTGCTTTTCGTTTGTTAAATTTTTCTATATTAAAACCATATAAGTGAAATGTATACGAGAGTTATAAAAGTATATAACTCCACATTGTTCCTTTAAAATTTAAAACTTAAGAAATTATATTTGGGTTTTTAGTTCTGTAGTCCATTGAATTTAGTATCATAAAAAAGCCTTCAAAGTTTTGTTTGGATAATAGCAATGACACAAAAGCGTAAAAATTTTGAAAAAGTAATATGGGGAATTTATAAAAATAATCGAAATTCTTAGAAATATAAAGTAAAACTACATAGTTATGCAATATTGCACAATTGTTCGCCATTTGCCAAAATATTACTTATACGCCTCGTCGAACGGCTGTCTTATAAAACGATAGGCGGGGCGTATGAGTAATATTTTGTTAGGCTAAAAAAAATTGACTCTTTTCTATTATGTATGTAAGTTTGGAAATCAAATAAAATATTTACTGATACAATTTTTATTTAGTATATGAGCATTTTAGTCAATTTGATGTTATTAAAATGTATACTAAAATTAAATGTTGGGAAGCTTAGAAAATTTAACAGCACCACTAAATTTCGCATTCAGCATCAAACTTTCTGGATTGACGCCCAAGTATTTCAAGTTTTTCGACTAACTTACATAAGTCAGTATATGAAGTCGTGTTTTATTTAACATCGTTCTTTTTATAAAGACTTTATCAAAAAAAATGCTGCTTCAAGCGACCTTCCAAATGTCATTTTGTTCAGACTTTCCAAAAGAGATCTGAAACGATTATTTCCCGAGAATGCCAAAAATTAAAAATAGATTTGTTATAATAAAATCGAACTACGTTTAAATATTAATAGCATTTCAACAATTCGCAGTTTTCCATAGCATTTCTCCTCTTTTTTTGGTCGAGCCGCTGAAAGTAATTGGTGGGAAATAATTTTGTATTGCTTTAATTTTTAATTTTTTCACAGCTCTGAAGAGTTGCTCTTTCAAACGTTTTTTTTTTTAGAGAAGGAATTAATAGTTCAAACCTTGGAGGAACATATATGAAAGTATGTACATAAGATTTTTAAGTTGCCCCGATACTCGTATAAGCATGCAAAAATATTTTTTTTTTTTGTTATTTTTAATACCTTTTCAACCTATTAAACCTTAATTTCCATACATTTCTCTAATCTGTCGATCCACTTTTGAAAGCATTCCTTAACATCGCGTTTTTGTAGCATCTTAAGTTTTACTAAAACCGAATTTATGATCTCTGCATTGCTTCCTAGTACTTTTTTTCCTTAAATTTTGCTTTATTATTTGAAAATCACTAGAAGTGAGAATTTTATTTACCGATGTTGTCACGATTCAAGTTTTTTTTATCATTTTATTTCACTGTGCTATTGAATATTTGTAATAGAGCGACATATGTCCTAAACTAGTACGAAATTGTGCAGAGATTTGAAGGTGCAGGATTTCCTATAATCAAAAAATTAGTAATTATGAATCCAGTTATGAATATCAAGGCCTTACTTTTGAACTGGAACATGAATGCGACCTAAATTTTAAAACATTTTTTTTTACTCTAATTTCTACCAGCTATAAAAGTTCTAGTAGCTTTTAAGCAAAACTCAATAATTACTGAATGTTAATGAACCATCGTCAGAAACAGCGACGTGCTTGCTAAAGAATTTTATTAATTTTTGTTTTCATAGAAATTTTCCTGCAGCTGCTTTGCACTTTGCTTGCATTAGTATGCATCTAAAAAACATTAGTACGTGTAAGTATTGCTTTTTATTCCCTCTGTTTTGTCTATACCTCCAAAGACATCACAGCCGATGAACTACGCCAGCTAAATGCCGACATACGCGCTGCACTCACATCAACTATCAGCGATGCACAACGCTTTGCCATCCAATTCAATGCATACGCCTTTCTGTGGCAACAACAATGCGAGCAAGTTCTGCAAACTACTTTGGAAGTTGCACGCGAAAACGAAGCCACCGCTGGAAAGGGTTACGCCATCATGGAAGCCTTCAAAATGCAGGTGAGCTACTACTTACCAGTTACTTCCTATGTATGGATGGATGTATGTATGTATGTATGTACATGGTTGTGTCGTAAAAGAAGAAGAAGGATTGCCTTTGAGAAGATTGGTATATGAATGATTTGCTTGTCTTGTCTTTTGTGATACTTGGCAACGTAAGATTAAGTGTGTTCGTGTGTTTTTGTAGGCGAACAAGCAATTTTGTTCTTACGTTTCTTGTGATGGCTTGTCATTAGTGGCAGATTGACTGTTGTTAATTCAAAAACTTTTTTATTAAAAAAATATCTGAAAACATTTAACGTAGCACCCGGATTGCTTATTGTATGCGAGAATCTAAGGTTCGATGCTTAAAGGTTGGGCAGTTGGTGAATTAATGGGCATTCTATAGCCTCTGAAATGGATACATTTGTTGCTACGACCGTTGCAGAACTTAATGGTCATAATTCACGAAAGTCTTAACTTTTGAACTGCATTGATTATTTTTTTAGATGAATGCTAATAAAACTTAGACAAAGTCAGTTGAACCTGAGTCTGTTATATACAATTTTCTACAACTTATACTCAAGTCGTAATAGTCATCTGAGCCCTTCATTGCTTCCTTCATTTTGTTTATAATTGATGCCAGACATATTTTTTATTTGCTACATTTTTACTATGTAAAAAATTTTCTCCAGCGATAAGTGATCTAGTAGATATGTATGAGTAGGTTGCAAGTAGATATTGATAATCTGCGTTTCTGGTGTGGGTCTTTATAGTCTACCACAAATGGTGGGACTTACAGTTTAATGCCGACTGCGAACGGCAGATTTATTATACGAGAAGTTTTTTCATGGCAGAAATGCCCTCGGAGGTTTTCTATTGCCTTCCGAGGGGTGACCAATATTAGAAAAAAACTGTTTCTATGATTTAGATTTTACTTGCCCTGGCAAAGATTCGAACCTCAAATTCAGCGGCATATCGAGTTATAGTAAGCATCGCTACCCACTCGACCAAAGCGGGATTTTGAAATCATATTAAATATATTAACATTTTTTTTTTTTACACTTTATGAATAAATTATATAAATGAGTTGTGATAGCGCTTATTAACGGATGAGCATAGATTTTTATTGTCAAAAGATTCGTTAACCTCCTTTGTGCCCAGTTAAGTGACAATGTTTGCATAAAGAAAACTTGCCTTTAAACGTTTTGATTTTTTATCAATTGTTTATTAAGCCAGATGCCTGTTTTGTTGGGAAATTTAAAAGGAAAAACAACAGCACCCATAGCAATAAGTGCTATTTGGGGGATGCCGCATCTCCTCATCAAGAGTCCTTCCTCAAGACTTTCGCGGGGACTCATTGCCCCGAAAGGTCAATGTACATATGTAAGTAGCAGTTATAAAAGTAAAGGTTTTAATGCGTTTTAAGGCTACATTTTGTAAAACTTCTACTTTATTTTCTAATGCTCGTCTTGATGTGTTACCGTAAACGTAATATTCTTTACAAAATTTCTACTTACAAATGTACGATTTGCAAGTTTTTAATAATTATCAGCGACTATTGAAACCAGAAAAAATTTTTTTTTTCATTGAGAATAAATTCAAACTTCAACATTATGAAAGCAGCACTAAACAAATCAAACAGCTTCACCAGCCAGCTTTGGATAGAATATGGTTGAGGACATATTTAGTACAAGAAACTACCAATCAACAAATTCAGCACTTAAATTTTTATTTTCCGTACTAATATTGGTTAACCGGAAATGTGAAAATGTGTGAGTAACGAGTATGACATGTCTCCCCTCCCCTCTCAAAATCGCTGTTTACTATGCGCATTTGCCATACGAAGTCATATTGATTATAATCATTATCAGAATTCGTTAAGTCACACCCAGAAGACCCATTACATTTGATAAATGTTAGGCATTTGCAAGTAATTGGCCCCAAGATGACAAGGGAAAGTATGGTCATACATCTATATCGAAAGGATACTTGCTAAATGGGAAACTAAGCAAAAGTCAAAGGAAGCGTATGAATGATGTGTTGCGGTTATGAAAGTTCATTCATGTTTTCATAAAAACGACTTTTCGTATTTATGTTTTTAAAAATTAGTCAACATCAGTTTTACTTGATTGTAATGGCTTGCTAAATGTGGTGCTAAATTATATACTCGGTTTGATGGTAAATTAAGCTTCAAAGGCATTTGCGTACATTTGTATGTGGGTGGGAAATTTTTTGAAATATTTTTGTTTGTTTTTAATATGAATTTAGATATGTATTATCCTCAAATGCCAATTTTCATGATTCCATTTGTTTGGAACGGAGCTTTGGAAAAATAGGGCGTTAGAGAAGATGTTGCTGCCATCAATCCCGCAATTTCGCTGTATACTGTTAGCCAAATCAATCAAAATATTCTACAGTAAGTCATTTTACTAAAAACGCTTTTAGTATATACTTTCATTAGTTAGAAGCTGTTCCAAATGGTCGTCCTGAGTATTTAGATTGGCAAAAACTAAAGGGATCTTGCTTTCGCTACCCATAGAAGGACTTCCAGAATGGGTTTCGTTTGAGGAAAGTTTATTGAACTAGCTCCTTTAAAACCGCTGCTTTATCCGTATATATCGTGCTATTAATTGCGACGCCATGGCTGTATATTGAGTTCATGCCGGGTTGCATTTGCGTAAATCATCAAATCATAAATAGAAATTGGTTTCCAGAAGTCATGCAATCAAAGCTTTTTTTGTCCCTTTTTGGGAACACTTTCGAGAATGGCTGATCTTAAGAAAACCTTCTTTTATAGTGCTCTGAGCTTCAAAGAATTCAGTACATTTCGTTGCCCTTATATCAGAAGCGCGAATGAACAAATTTTCCTATTAGGAGTTAATTAGTTGACTTGATTAACCTTTGGGTTTTCTATGAGAAATAATTTATCAAACTTGGTTTCTGAACTTTTTAATTTAACATTCATGTATCTGGCATAAGGGTGACAAATATTAATTAGCCATCGAGATGGTGGAGAATGAAATTAGCGAAAAATATGTTCCCAAACAGAACTTAATGTGAAAATGCGTAATTTGCTATGAAGCTTCTTCAAGAGGTTTGTTGCTCATGATATTTTAAAATATTAGTGAAAGTTTTCATAGCGGCTTCAGTAACAGTCGTGGGAAAATTTGAGACCAGCATTAGCCGGGTGGCGATTTGGGAAAGTACAATCGTGTTAAGGATCAATTCGGTACTAAATTAGATCAAATCTGACTTAGTTTCCTACCGATTAAAGACTGTTTAAGAACCAAACAATCAGTAGAAAAAATTCAAGAACCATCAACAGTTGACAACGGTGCCTTTGGATTTGGTTTTATTGTCGGTTTTCGATTTTTTTGTTTTCGTTTTTATGCGTGGTAGACTTAGTTTAATTTTAGTTTTGGTCTTGGTCTTGGTCTCGGTCACAGTCTAGATCTTGGCTGTGGTCTCAATTTTGGTGTCGTTTTTGGTTTTGATATTTTTGTGGTCTTTAGTTTTGGTTTTCGTTCTGCTATTCGTTTTGACTTTAATTTTGGTTTAGTTTAGGTCTTCTTTTTTGATTGTGGTAAAGGTCTTCTTAATTTGTTTTAAGTTTGGTTTCGGTTTCGATTACGGCTTTGAGTTTGACTCGGTATGGGTATCGATATCGGTATCGGTATCCGTATCGGTTTGGCCTTGGTTGAAGTTATGATTTCATATTTTAGAGTGATTTAGTTTTAGGTTTTGCTTTTTTCTTTGTTCTTGTTACTATTGTTTTATGTTTTTTTAATAACGACTTTTGTTTTTTTTTTTTGTTAATATCTACATATATATTTTTTTGCATGCAAATTCCCTTCCAAAAAAAGTTTTCGTCTCTATAAATTAATTTTCCAACTTCTTTTACCAGATGTATATTCATTCATTCATTCACCACCGAATTTGCAAACTTCGGCGTAGCGAATTGCAATCATAGAAGGAGCTCATCTGCAATCGGGTAGCATATGGTGCTTCAAGAGCCACAAATAACTAAATAAATTTTCGCATGTGAACTAAATTAAGCCATAAAATATGGTTGCAGCTTACGAGTATTTTGTGTAATCGAAAAGATGCCAAAACGAGTATTAACAAAATTAGAAGGAACCACAAGAAATATCGAAGTTTTGATGTGCACCACAAGTGTCGGTCAAATGACCATCCGCCACCAGATCCAACTGCTTACAATTTTATTTATGATTGGCAATTGGTATTGTCGCAGCTGTTCATAATGTATAGAATTTTAGTTGGCTAATTTCTCAAGAGGTGATGAGCTGGCCAGCCAATTTCGAGCATCTGCACAAGCTAAACCAAAACCAAATTAATATTCCCACTAAAATCGGCCCGGCCATTACCGGAAGGCATTTCGATTTGCGAAACACCAACACACACACACACGCACGCTCACTGGAATATACAACAAAAAAAACTTCCTTGTTTTCCACAATCGAAACGGACTTTGCTCATTTAGTATTGGAACTGCTTAGTTATGGCGCTCATATGAGTTTTGATACACGCACACATACAACTGCTTTGAATTTGTAATCAATGTCCACCGTAGCTGTTCTTATTCGTTATGTGTACTCGTATATGTATGTATATGCAATTGTGAGTGTGTGATTGCAAAATGTATTGACTGCGTGTGCGCATTAAATTAAAATACCCAAATTAAGCGTACATCTCTCATGCAGCGTCACACATGTGGTTGATATATTTATGTGCGACTATATGCGTGAACCTAGTAGATATGTATGTATGTATGGATTTATGCTTGCTAAGTCTGCTTGGACCAGCAGAGCATGCATTTTATTTCGCCAATGATTCAGGCAAGAAAAAAAACACCTGCGTCACTCAGTGAATAACTTGCTAAGAAAGGACCAACAATTCACAGATTTACGATTTTAATACTTTTTTTTTTGGTTTTGCTTAACTGAATTGAGTTTAAGGAGTGCGCAGGCTGATTTTTGTGTCATTGTATGTAGCACTTTCGATTCTATTTATAAAGTAACTAAGTTTTGTGTTAAGTATTTATAGAAAATATTAACGATATTTTTTCGAATTTTTCTTTACAATTGCCAATTACAGATTGATCGCTACAATGAGCATCATGATGCTATCGAGCAACTCGCTGGCCAACAACGCATCAATGGCTGGCTGAGCGTTGACTTGAATCCGCTGAAGTATGCGCTGCTAAATCATGTCTGCAAATGGTCGCATTTGCAAAAACGCTGGCTGTTGCACTATGTGGAGCGGACTCTAAATGTAAGCTATATTTGAAGGTACTACGCTTCGGTCTAAATATCTTTTAAATACCCTTAATTATTCAAAGCAAACAACTTATTGTATACAGTTTTGCCAAATTTATATTTATACTTTAAAGATATTTAAAAGTGTCCGCTGTGTTTGAGTGGATAGCGGTGCGTGCGATAACTCGAAATGCCGCAAATGAAATCTAAATCATAGACAAGTTTTTTTCTAATGGTGGCAATGGCAAACCTCTGACGGCATTTCTGCCATGAAAAAGCTTCTCATAAAATACATCTGCCGTTCGGAGTGCGCTCAAGATTGTACGTCCTTCCATTTGTGGTAGAATATGATATAAAGACACACACCACAAATGGTACGATAAGCTCGGCCAAACACTGAGCTATATAGTGTAAGCGCCTAGTTATTATTATTATTATTAAAAGGTAATGAATGAGGTTTTTTACTTTATTACAAATTTTTTCGAAAGGGAGTTAACAACTCTTGCTGCGGTGGTGGAGATTTGTGCTACATATATTTTGCCGAAACGCATCTAAGAATTTTTTTTGGCGGCTGCACATTTTTAATAAACTTTTATTAAATTAATTTTAGACCAACTTCAGACGATTTGCAATGCTTTTCTCAGTGGTAATTTTTTTTTTGTTTATCTGTTTAATAATAAGTTTATACCAAGGCTTATCAAATAGGTAGCAGTAAGGAACTTTTTTTTGAACTTGTTTGATTTTTTATTTTAATTTGAGTTGTCAAATTTTTTATTTCGTTTCGATAAGAATGGTTTCGGTATAATTTAGGGTAGTTGATCAAATATTTTTGGAACTTTAGCTTTTAAAAGCAAAAACCAAATACACACAGCTCATACTTTTTTTCAACTACGCCTACTCCACTGCTAAGTTTATGTTTTTTATTAAAGTTTTATTTATCGGCGCTTTTCTAAGCTCAATTTAAATTAATTTAATGCGCTTTTAAAGCTTTTTTCATATATATTTCTCAATTTAAGCTTTATTGGAACTTTTCAAAGCCCATTTTAAACTTTTTCGACAGATTTTTTAATCTAATTTTTCATTACGGTTTTCGGTTATTTTGATTTCCTCTGTGTCTTTTTTAAAGGAATTTTTATACTCTTACAAATAATTTTCAGACTTTTTCGATAAATTTTAACAGCTTCTTAGGTGTTGTGTTAAGTTATTTAAAACTAATTTTAAGCTCAATTAGCCCTTTTCGAGCCTTTTTAAAAGTCAATTAGCTATTCACTCTTTGTGAAGCTTTTCAATTATAAATTTGAGTTTGATATTAGCCCCTCTTTGAATGTTTTTACAAACTCATTTCAGTCGTCATTCGAGTTAAATGAAAATATAAAAAACAAAGATATAGTAAAGAAGCATCTATTACAGTAATCTCCACCGAAATGCTTGGTCGCAACCTCACAAAAGCAGTATCAATCATCTTTAGATTTCGTAGTTAGAGTTTAGCACAGCTAGTCTGGGAACGAGGTTGTCAAGTGAAAGACACTATCACTAATGTATTTTCTTCTCTTTCTTTCTTTAATAAATCTCTTCCACAACAGCTTTCTATCTAAAACTCGAAGAACGATTACACTAGTATTTCTATGTTTTTTTTTACACTTTCCGCAGACGCTCACTAACTTTATCCAGCAAGGCCTGGCAGTTCTTCAGCTGCCTGTGGGATTTAAAAGCTTCCGCCGCTTACTACGCGTTCTGGCTGTTATGGCACAAATTCGAAAGCATGCCACATATGCGGATAATATGTTTAAGCCACTCAAGGATATCATTGCTTTACTGAAAGCATACAACGTTCAATTCGATCAACAACTTTTACGTAACATCGATCATTTGCCGCTGCAATGGAAGCATTTAAAAGATGTTGCTGCCGCTCGGTCGGAGGAGCTCGAGGACGCTCAAAGCTACCAGCGAGAACGGATCAATGCCACGATTGTCATCTATACGTGTCGGCTGCAGAATTATGCAAAGCAATTTCCACGCTTACCGGTGAGTATTTGCAATCAAGAATTTTGTCGTAGTAACTCACGCTGCTAAGTCGTACAGCTACATTGATATTGGAAAAAATTAAAAGAAATTGGCGTATATAACCTTTATTGGCATGGATGTGAGCGGTTTATATTAAATTACAAATACTTCCCTAACCTCAAAAAATCCTTGAAGATTTCATAAAAAGCGTCGAGCCGCTTTTTATTTCTAAGGCTTATATTTCTTAAAACAGGGTCCCAATCAACAATTATAATTGAAGATCTGAAGACTAGGAAGACCAAAGGAAGCGAAACCTCTATTGATTCATTTCTTAAGCGTTTCATAATCCTTATACAAAGTTAACTCATACGTTGGATCTACTTATTTTAACATACATAAGTAATATAAAAAAAATCGATATTTCATAACGTTGGCTTCCATAATTTTAAATTGATCCATTCGTGATTTAAAAATGAGCGAAGTTACGGTGAAAGGTTAGCACAGTTGTAGTGAGGGGAGGTGAAAAGAATTTAGTTAGTTTAGGTCGTATAAGATTATATATGGTATGCTTAGGTGTGTTAAGTTAAGGCGTGGTGAGTTTAAGTATGTTGAGTTCAAGTGTGGTGAGTATAAATCTTAAAGTTGTATTCAGGTGAGTTAATATGTGCACAGTTTAGGTGTGATGAGTTTATATGTGTATGGGGAAAAGAGCAAACACTTTTTGCCGACCCCAAGCATTCTTGTTTACGCCATTCCCGTCGACACAATTTCCGTCGAATTCGCCATGTTACAAAATTTACTTGTATCCTCTCCAACACCAATGTTATATTGTTAGCTATAAAAATTCAATGAATACAAAGGGAAATTAAGAATATTTGGATCCAAATTGAAAAAAATTAATTTCTAAATAATTTTTGTGCAACCCTTTCATATCTTTTCAAGCTAAGTTTTCCCGCTTGCCTTTAAAGCTCCATCTAGTATTAACTCATTTCACTTTTAATAATATTTTTCAGTTCTTCTCCGTTCCATGCGCCAATGTGTACGAGCACTGTGACAAAGTTTGCGCGCGCTTGCATCACTTTGCCACCCTTCATCGCCGTTACCAACGCTACGCTGATTTGCTCAGCATTGATGCCGCTGATCCAACAATATTGCAAATGTGCGCCACCGAAGTGAAACGCATCAAGGTGAGTATGTAGTAAAACCTAACTTTTCGCCATATACTGCGAGTATGTATGTATTTATCATTTACATTATTCATATCAATTGATACATTCATTCACAGCAACTGTGGGACTATGTTTACGTCATTGAATCGTGTATAGTGGAGTGGCATGCCACACCGTGGCACAACATCGACACTGATGAGTTGGAAACAGAATGCAAAAAATTTACGCGCGATTTACGTACTCTAGATAAATGCATACGCGATTGGGCACCCTACTCTTATATTGTCGATATCCTAAAGGAGTTGATGGCATCGTTGCGCGCCATCACTGAACTTCAAAATCCAGCTATCAGTGAACGGCATTGGCTTGAGTTAATGCGTGTTACCAAAGTAAATAAATACACATGCACATTACGTCATAATCTTTGATATTTAAAATGTGTATTTTTCTGTTTGTTTTTTTTATTTATTTTTTTCTCATCCATCAAAAGCAGTTAAATCAAAAGCATACCGTGGAATATTTGGTGAGTCTTTGCATTGGCAAGTTAATTAACTCTTAAATTTTGTTCTATCAGTTTTTTATTAATAGGCTTGGCGGTTAGTTGAAAATTTATAGATTTATCTGAGCAAATATTAGCGCTAAATAGCATTGATTTCTTATCAAATTCTTCCAATAATTTTTCTGACAGAAAACATTTTTCTGGGAGAAAAATAAAATTGTATTATCTTAAGTCTTCGAAGAATAAATGCTTATCCTTATTCTAAAAGTTTAATAGAACTACCAGACTACTTTTTAGTGAAAAGAATTTTCATTGAGGAGGCTTGTAAAATAGTTTCAGCTTAAAACATAAAATAATGACTTTGGTCTCACTTTGAAGGTCAAATTTGTTTCGGCTTCTTTGGATAACAAACTTAATTCTACCTGTTCATGATCTAGAGGCCAAATATTGTGGATATTGTTCTCAGTTATCTATTACTATACTCAGTTTTCTGCTCGGAGAGATGGTTAGGTGGCCTACATTAAAATATTATTCACCACTAAAACCATATTTGTGGTGATCTGCATAAGGGTTGGGATCAGAGCGACGTACACGAGTGATGCGTTAAAAGCTATTTAGATTTATTTTTTCAGGTAAATTTTGCTTTTTTCTTGGCACATCTTCTTGTGTTTCGTTATAAGTACACGAAGTGACCTCCCTTGTTTCAATAGATGCACTCGCAAGGCAAGCTAAAATTTTGAACGCATTCAAGCATGTAAAACTGCTGCTTAGTGCATTTGTGAAATGAAATAACAAAAAGCAATTACTGCAGTTTTCAAATTTTGTAAAATTAACGTGTGACAAAATTTTATGGGAACCGAATTGAATCGTTACTTTCAGATGTGGTTTGTATCACTATTTTTGAAGTTAATTTATTAACTTACGATTCATTTTCTAATCAAATTCAAAAAACTTTATACAAGTTGTACAATTATTTAGCAAAATGACATTCAAATTTTGAACTTCTAAAAAGTTTTTTTTTTGGAAATTTCTGAGTACTGTTTTATAGCATATTCAATTTGAGTACAATATGATTATGATCAGAAAGTGCGAATTTTAGTCAAATATTATTTACAACCTCGTCCTTATTACCAATCACTTATTCCTAATTGTCGTAAGACTTACAGTCTTCATTAACTTCGGTATTATTAGTTCCTCCCCCTGTTGATTTCCATTGTATTTTCTACGAGGAACTTGAAGAGAAGAATTGAAGGAATATACAAATGTTTAACTTTGGAAATTGACCATCAATATACTTTTCAGGCCGCGAATAAATTTCGGGGTATTTTGCGGAGTTTTTGTAGCTTAATTACTGCTTTAAATATATTTATTTATTTATTTACAATGTTTGACCTTTACTACACATCTTAAACTTAAATTAGATAATATGTTGATACTTAATTAAATATGTTAAAACTTAAAGTAAGTGAGTTGGCGAAGACACTATTTGCAAAATCGATTTTATTTATTGTTTGCTTTACTTGCTAATGAATAGGTGAGATGAGGGAAAGAGTTGTGATATGAGGTGAGTTAAGAAATTAGAGAAAGTGAGTTGTGGTTAGAGGAGGTCTTATAAGGTGAAGCCAGTTGAAGTCTCGTAAATTGGGTATGGTGATTTAAGTTGTGCTGAGTGGAGATTTTATAAGGTTGGCTGTACGATATAAGCTGTCCCCACAATCTCACCTTATTTAACCTTTATTAGCTTTACATATGTAAGCTTCATAAGTTAACTGGTAATGGCACTCGAGACGAAATACAAATGTATAAAAAGTACTTTTGCAAAAAACTTACTCGTCTTTTTGTAGCGTTGGCACCAAATTTTTTTGCAAAAATAAAAGGTTGTGACAGAGTTGAATAAAATACTACATTGAAAGTATCATACAAATGTTAAAACATTTTGTATTGTGTGGCTGCCTTATTAAATATTTCACGGGAGTAGGAGTACGCTTTATTAGCTATACTGAAATACATGAAATATTTTCGATGAAATTGCCAACATACTTTTATTAAAATAAAAAATAGTTACAAAATAAAATTAAAAAATACTTAATGTAGAAATAAATATTAGAATATGGCAAGATAATACGTAAAAATTTAAAAAGCAAATTGAATCGAATTTTTCTAACTCCTTGCCAATTAAATTTGTGAAGCACTAAAATAAGAATTTTCCCCCAACGAATATAATACACATATTGAAATGAACTTTGAAAGGCGTTCCTTGTATCTCTAGTATTGCATTGTCAACTTTTGCATTTATTTCATCAATTTGTGTTTATACGAGTTCATACATATGTATGTCGGTATGTCCACAGTTTAATAAGAATTCTTACTTCCTGCTCTCTTCACCTACATAACTTACATATGTATGTACAGATGTATATGTATATGTCAGTTGTGTATGTGTACGTATGTAGCTGTAATTCAGTTAGTCTTATTACATTTCGAATCGTACAAATTCTAATACACATTGATAATTGCAAGCTCCAGCTGAATGTGTGTAAGTACCAGATTTCATTTCAAGGCAAATTAATTACAATGTCTGTTTATATATATATACCTATATGTATATACATACATATGTAAGTTCGCAAAATTATACTAGTTTCACTAGGGCAATATATTTTTATTTAATTTTCGTTTAACCATTTTTCATATAAAAAGAAAACACGGTTCATTAACTAACAATTACCATAAAAGTCAAATTATCAAATTTTTATATTTTTTAGTAGTGTAACAAAATTTCATATAATTTTGAAATTTATAAAATTAGAATTTTTTGGGTATGCAGTTTTATAACTTATAATTTTTGATAGTCTATCTTTTGTCAAAGAGATTGCATTTATTTTCGTTTAAAAATAAATTAAAAGTTTTTAATCGCTCTATGGTACCTTAACGCTTAAAACAATTTTTTTATTTTTATGTGTAAAAACGAATTTTATTTTTATGAGAAGCTCGAATTTAGATTTTACTTGTTTTGGCTGAGACTCGAATACAGCGGCATATCGAGTTATAGCATGCAACGGCCACTAGCGGTTATTTTTGTTGACTTGCGATTTGCTACTTATTATATCAAAATGTAGTGCTAATAAGCAAGTTCAACAAAAAAATGTCAACTGGGCCATGCATATATTAGTTTTGTGAGAGAGTGAATTGTATTTTAATCGAAAAATAATGAAAATTATAAATCAAGAAAAAAAAATGTGCCAGTTTGTGGAAGTGCTATAATTATTTTGTGGACTGTATGCGCCGAAACAAGCATCAACAATTTATTGTAATGCATGTAAATAGTTTGTTGCTCCTATCTGCGACTGAGCTAAGATATTAGCAAATAATTGACAAGTTAAAATTATATTTTGAATTAACGACAAATTCCAAACCAAAGTCACAGAAGCAGAGTCTCCTTTCACTCAGTTAAGATTGCTGCAAATTGAAGTATGCTTCTATGAAAATGTACATACAAACACATGCATGTGTATGTATGTATGTAATCAATGTACAGCTGTTTCCCAAAAATTATTCCGGCAATTTATCTACATGTTAAATTAACCAACCATATCATTTACTTGATTGCAAATATGTACAATTAAGCTTTCAAATACAAACAAAACAGAGTGTATCAGAAGGCGCTTGCGAGATATTATTACAAAATGAAATTGATATACTAAATTGAATAGTAGGAATGCATACATACATACATATGTACGTACATACAAATAAATAGTACTGAGTTGTCAAATATTCGTCAACATATTAAAGAAAAGATGCCTTTCGTCATTGCCAGGGAATGGATTTTAGGGAAATCGCGAAATCGCCTTGTTTTCTGACAACCAAAATAGTGTTTCTGAATAAAAATTACTAAGAACAAGATTTAGCTGCTACCAAATATTCGCATTTTAAGTTGCCATATTTTCGATTTGCAAATTATTGCATTTTTTGTCTTTAATTAAATGATAATTATCTTTTTTATAATTAAAAAAAAAAATTTTGTTTTTAAATATAATCCATAAGTTTGTAAATAGTATTGATAATATTTGTGGAGCAGAGTATTAAATATTATACTGCTATTGAAAAAATTTAAAGCGCCTATATAGCCAACGAAATGTAAAGGACAGTACACTCATCTCACGGCGAGCGCGAATTTATGTAGTAAGTTTATTTCAATGCCCGGCACCCAATAAATACATACATATGTCAAGGCCTCTCTGCTACGAATATCATTTTTAGATGTAATGATGTTTGAGGTAATTGCCTTGGTGTCTGTCTAACTATCGTCATATAAGTTTAGCTTCCGTAATTATTACCTAAGCGATATTCTTAGGGCAAAAACTTTTGCTTGAAATAGATTGCAGTGGTCAAAAAACTTAGAGCTTATTATAAATTTCAGAGATTAAAATACATGAATGCACGCCAACGATTGTTTTTAAGTAATTTATGAATACATGCATATACATATATATATATGCTATGTATGTACATATGTACTTAATGTAATAGATACTCGTAGTATTAAATAATGATTTGCCTGTGTAAGTCTGTCAGTGTGTATGATTGACATTAGTCAAAAGCTTCCAAGCTGAATTTTAAGCCAATATATCAAACAAGTCTTCCAACATGCTTGCCTTCTATATTTCATTCTATCTGTACCTGACATTTCACAAATAATTACGTTAAAATGAATTTCATAAATCAAACTACCTGAGGACAAGTGCTTTCGTAGATTTAATTTTGCAAACGTACATATGTACATACTTACATAGTATATAGTATATATTATGAATGTGTTCTCAGGCTCTAAAATGTATTTTATTATTGTATTAAAAAGCTATTCAGTTTACGATGACTACAAAACTCTGCTAGGTAAAGCTGCCTGATATATTTCGCATAAATACGTACTATGATTAATTTGCATTGAATAGTAAATTTAGCTTGAAGCACCGATCACACTGAGCAATTCGATGACAACCTACTTAAAACATTGTATGTATGTGTATGTGTGAAAATGTATAAAAACTTTGTGGCTAAAGAGCGGCAATCCAAAGGTGAATTAAATAAATTTTAATTAAGTGACAATCCAAACAGAGAAGAACTTAATAATTACAACTACAATTTTAATACTAAATAAACTTCAGAAAGTGTTTACAACCTTGCTCTAATAGAATGATTAATATTTGCTCAAGTAACAAACATACTCAAGTGGAGTTAACAACGCTCTTAATTACTCTTTAACAATAACATTTTTGAGTCATAAAACACATATTTATACAATAGCGAAGTAATGTACTACTCTATGAAATGGTTGTGAAATTCTGGTCGCATTTGAGAGAGAAAAAAGTTATATATGATGAAACTTATTCAAATAGTTTTCCTAAGCAAGTATAAAATATTGATTTTCCAAGAAGAATTGAACACTAACGCGAAATAAAAGAAGATTTTTTTTTCAAAAAAATGTGTTCACGAAAATGAAGGAGCATATTCATAAGGATCCATTTATAAATAACTATTCATATAACCTTAGAAATCATAAGCCGATATATATATCGATACAAAAATGTGAAACGATATAAATATACAAATGTCGATAAAATCGAATTACTCGTATCAATAACAAAAAAAAATTATCGATAATTATAACAATGCCAATAACCACGCTGATAACAATTTAAAGGTCTGTGAAGAATTCGGTGAGGTTTCGGTAAACTTCCCATACATTTTCGGTACAATTCTGTTACTTTTTCGGTAAACTTTCGGTAAATTTTTTGTAAATTTTTTGTAAATTTTTCGTATATTTTCGATATTTTTTTTTTTAATTTTCAGTACTTTTACGGTAATTTTTCGTTACCCCGTCGGTTTATTTTCTTTAAATTTCCAATATGGTTCGGTATTGTTTCGGATGATTTTTGGTACTTTTTCGGTTCGGGACTGTTCTACATTTTTTGGTATATTTTCGATATTTTTTGATACATTTTCTGTTCTTTTACGGTACTTTTTTGCTACCCTGTCGGTTTATTTTCTTTAAATTTCCAATACGGTTCGGTATTATTCGGTACGGGAGTGTCCTACATTCGGGCTAAGGCTGGGGCTATTTGAAAAATTAGTTAAATTTCTTAATTTTTTAGCACAATTTTGATACAAAATCTTGTCACTTGACCTTAAAAAACTCCGTAAACATACTTGCATCGTCCCAAACTAGTCCCGAAATTGAATCGAATGAGCCCCGAAATATCTAAGTTGGGAACTGCAACTTGTTTCGAAAAAAGTTCTTAAAAAAGCCCCGAAATGGTGCTGAAAAATTCCCGCTACGAACAGCTTGGCAAAGCTATTGCATACTAAATTTTGACAATGAATATCAATTTCTATATGGTGTATTAAAGATAAATACCACACCCATATATTGACAATTTTGAATTTAATATTTACAATAACTATTTGAACCGAGTTATGACTAAACAGAAAATAAATAAGGGCTATTCCGATTATTTTCAGTTCTCTTTCAAGTGTGACAGCAGCACCTCGCTAGAGCAATTACTCCAACTGAAATTGCACCTGCACGAAGAGGAAATAAAGAATACCGTCGATCGCGCTGTCAAGGAAATGACAGTGACCAAAGTACTAGATGAAATCAAAGTCACCTGGACGCGTATGCGTTTCGAAACGGAACACCATCAGCGACGTGCCGATGTGCGGTTACTTAAAGTCTCCGAAGAGTTAATGGAGACACTTGATGATAACCAAATGCAACTGCAGAATATCGCTACTTCCAAGAATATCGATTATCTGCTGGACAAGCTAAGCTATTGGCAGCGCGTGCTTAGTGACATTGATACGCTAATTGGCAGCTGGTTCGAAGTGCAACGTAAATGGATCTACTTGGAGGCGATCTTCATCGGCACTGCCGATATACGCGCTCAGCTACCAACAGACGCAGCACGTTTCGAGATCATAGACAGTGAGTTCACACAGCTATTGGCCGATGTGCTAGGCATAGAAATTGCTATGCAAATTGTGCTACAATGTGAGGACATTTTCAAAACTCTCACCATTCTGCAAGAACGCTTGGCGGTATGCGAGAAAGCGCTGAATGACTATTTGGAGACAAAGCGTATGGTGTTTCCACGCTTCTATTTCATATCCGCCGTCGATCTGCTCGACATACTCTCGAATGGCAATTGTCCGCGCATAATTGATCGGCATCTAATTAAACTTTTCGACTCGATACTACGTCTGGAATACGATGACGCGTGTGCTGAGAGTGGCACATATCGCGCGATCGGTATGCATTCGAAGGAGAACGATGAGTTTGTGCGCTTTGCAGCGGACAAAGCGGCCGCGCCTTATGTGGAGTGTGCAGAGCGCGTTGAAATGTGGTTGAATGGTGTAATTATATTAATGCGTACAACCTTGCATGAGCTCTTTCGACGCGCACTGCATGCAAATGTGGACAAGCCACGCGAATTATGGCTGCATGAGTGGCCAGCACAGGTTGCGCTCTGTTGCAGTCAAATCGCTTGGGCAGCGGATGTAAATCGTGCATTCGCATGGATGGACGAAGGCTACGAGGCGGCGATGAAGGAATTACACAAGCGCCAGATGACGCAACTGAATTCACTCATCAACTTGCTGTTGGGCGAACTGACACCCGGCGATCGTCAAAAGATAATGACTGTGTGCACGATCGATGTGCATGCGCGCGATGTGGTCGGCAAGATTATACACGCGAAAGTCGATAGTGCGCTGGCATTTCAGTGGCAAAGTCAGTTACGACATCGCTGGGATGATGCTATGCTCGAGACAGAGCGTCGGCCAGCAGCAGCTGACGAGGACTGTTTTGCGAACATCTGCGATGCGGAATTTCGTTATGCTTATGAATATCTTGGAAATACTTCACGACTAGTTATTACACCGCTAACTGACAGATGTTACATAACGCTAACGCAGGTAATTTGATGTAATAATAATAATGATCGAATTGTAGTTGATCAGTGACTTGCTTTTGACGGTCATTCAAGTCAGCTGTTTTCTGGAAAATATGTTCAATTAAAGGAGTTTCCGAAGATCCAATTTTTTGATAATTCAAAACAAAGACTAACTGGCCCCACTACTCTTTCATGCCTTATCTCCAGCACTGGCGGATTACCAAATAGAAATTCTAGTTAAACCATTTCAGACCTAAATTATGAAGAAGAAAAGCATCGGGGCTTACCTTAAAAAAAAATACAAAAAATTAGTAAAGCATCGACGACGGAAGATCTAAAATCTTTTTTGTAAGACCAGAAAGCTGCCAGCATGGCATTTTAATCGCTTTTTTGTTTTATACTCTAGCATATGTACATATATTCACCCACAACATAACATATGTAAGTATGTTATTCACGCATGTAAGTAACTTTTGGCCACACATACATACATATGTCTAACTACCAACGTACAAGTGCTTATGGGAAATGTAAAGTGAATGTAATTAAAATTCGCTTTGCTCTTTCCGCCCCCACGCACGTAAATTATACACTTCCGTTAAGATAATTTTCCATTAAATTAATTAAATTTCCGCAGCTTAAACATTCGCGTTTCCTGACTTCCTCTTAAAAATGTATGCAGCTAAGGAATACGAAAGCATTTTAATGAAGTCGTAGCGCACGACTGAACTGGAACAATTCGAGGCGAATAAATTCGGGGTGCTGCAGAGTTTTGTCTCATATCTCTTTAGATGGTTTATCTAAGCACCTGCTCGAAGTCATTCTACGGATGTTCCTTGGAACTGAGGGATGACATTCATTAATATAAAGGATAACTTTGATATTTGCGGTAATAATATGAGGGCTAAGCAGGGGTGTGATGTGGAGTAATTAGCTACTGAGTAAACTTGCCTGACTTCTTGACAAACCAAAGCAGCTTATCGAGATGGGGAGGATGTAACATGTTCATTATCGTTACATCTGAACTAAATAACCGTCATCTTAGTGTGGGAAATAATGAGCAGCGATTGAGGAAATCCTCTTTTCAAATCTTCTCCTTCAAACAGAATGTGCACAGTGAATCTTGGATGATACCAATGGCAGGACGTAATCCCTGCAATCAGCCCTGTCACAGCTCGTACGTCTTTCTCTATTTGAGGTAGCATTTCGGCCAAAAGTATGCAGCCAATATTCCGTTTTTATTGCATCCTCCTGTATCGCTTAATCCAGAGGTAGAAAGTTCAAAAAGGTATTAAGAGCGACACTCAAATTGTAAACCATCAGACGCGTTAAGCTTTATACTGTTAGAAAACTTTCAGTTGTTGAATTACCTTCAGTTTGATGTGGGTCTTATATGGTAGCTTCCTGTTAGAGTTACTGCATTTTGTATTAAAGAAAAAATATGTACATTTAAACTAACGTCAAATTCTCCTTCAATACAGAAAACTTCAAAATAACTAACGAAGATCGAATGGCTATGCCACTCAGTTTTACCAATGCGATCCTATTTACCATAACAGACTACAATAAACAGCTAAGAATATTTTTCAGCACTCTCCATCGGTTTTATCGATACTGAAACTAATTTAAATTTATTCTTAATTGATTCTAATTTTAAATTAGTTCATAACTAATTTCCAATTTCAGTCGTTGCATCTGGTAATGGGAGGTGCTCCCGCTGGACCGGCTGGTACCGGCAAAACGGAAACCACAAAAGATCTGGGAAGGGCACTCGGTATGATGGTATATGTGTTCAATTGCTCGGAGCAAATGGATTATAAGTCGTGTGGCAACATTTATAAGGGACTAGCGCAAACCGGTGCCTGGGGTTGCTTTGACGAATTCAATCGCATTGCCGTTGAAGTGCTATCTGTGGTGGCTGTACAAGTGAAGACGATACAAGACGCCATCAAGGTTAAACAAATTTAATAGCTTCTGAGAGTTGTCCTTGGTCCTAATAAATATGTATTTTAATCTCACTCACTCTAATAGATGCATCGAAATCGCTTCGCATTTATGGGCGAATCTATTGCGCTAGTACCTTCCGTGGGCATATTTATTACGCTGAATCCCGGTTATGCAGGTCGTACTGAATTACCCGAAAATTTGAAAACACTCTTTCGCCCTTGCGCCATGGTTGTGCCAGACTTTGCGCTCATTTGCGAAATTATGCTAATGGCCGAAGGCTTTCAAGATGCGCGCATGCTCGCACGCAAATTTATTACACTATACACATTGTGCAGAGAACTGCTGTCCAAACAGGATCACTATGATTGGGGTCTACGCGCTATTAAATCTGTACTGGTTGTGGCTGGTACATTGAAGCGTGACGATCACAGCCGCCCCGAAGATCAGGTGAGTGTTGGTCGAGTGATAGCATCATTTATTTTCACCCAAATTTACAATTTAATTCTCAAGGTGCTCATGCGTGCCTTACGTGACTTTAATATACCGAAAATCGTTACCGAGGATGTGGCGATTTTCATGGGTCTTATTGGTGATCTCTTTCCCACTTTGGATGTACCACGCAAGCGTATCTTTGACTTTGAAAAGACAATACGGCGTGCAGTTAATGAGAATAAGTTACAACCAGAGGAAGGCTTTCTAATGAAAGTTGTACAACTGCAAGATCTTTTGGATGTTCGACATTCAGTTTTCATTGTTGGCAACACTGGCACGGGTAAAACGCAGATATGGCAGACACTACTTGAAACGTATCGTATACAAAAATTGAAACCCGTCTGTAGCGTACTGAATCCGAAAGCGCTATCCAATGATGAGCTCTTCGGTGTCGTTAACTCGACAACGCGCGAATGGAAGGACGGCCTCTTCTCATCGATAATGCGTGAGCAAACGAATATGCCAGTAGGTTACCCTAAATGGATTGTGCTCGACGGCGATATCGATCCAATGTGGATAGAAAGTTTGAATACACTGATGGATGACAATAAAATATTGACGCTAGCCAGCAACGAACGAATAACCTTGAAACGAGAAATGCGATTACTCTTTGAGGTGGGTCATCTTAAGGCGGCTACACCGGCAACTGTTTCGAGAGCTGGTATTTTGTATATCAATCCACAGGATATGGGTTGGGCGCCGTAAGCTAATGAATTTAATGTAATATTCACTTTTTATAAACCTTCAAGGTTATTCACTTTAGATATGTGCTGTCGTGGGTAGAGACGCGTAGTGATCCCATTGAAAGAGGTACACTCACATCGCTATTCGAGAAATATTTCCCCAGCTTGATGACAAGACAGCGTACATTCCGACGCACAACACCGATTAGCGAAATGGCTATGATTCAAATGACATGCCATTTATTGGAGAGTTTGCTTTACACGCTCAAGCAGGTAAGTATCGCATAGTTACCCTAAAGATAGTAATTAAAACTCACTATGGAAGTGAGCTGTCCCTACTGGGTCACATTTAAAAGAGAGTTAGCTTTGGTGAAGATCCAATAGATTCATTGAATGCTTGTTTTCATGCTTTGAGCTTTGTTTGTGACTTGGCTATCACTAAAAAATTAATATATCTCATAGCAGCGGAAACTTCAGGCCGCAAAACACGAAGATTCATTGAGGCAACTTATCTACAATAATTTTTTTTGAAAAAGCCTCATTTTTCATTGCAGAATTTTTTGTCATTCTCTTTAGGTAAATAAGCTTAAGGAAACTACCATTGAAACGCACAGTATTGTGAACCACAATGAAACTACCGCCGGCACTCAAGACCTCTCCATCGAATTGGTCTTCATATACGCTACCATGTGGGGATTCGGTTCGGCTTTGCATCAGGATCACATCATCGATTGGCGACGTGAATTTCACAAATGGTGGACTAGCGAATTCAAGGATGTTAAGCTACCTGCACAGGATTCAATTTTCGATTACCATTTGGATGTGGGAACAAATAAATTCCAACGGTGGTCGGACTTGGCGTTGGAGCGTAAAATTGAGCCAATAGATAGTGAAATGCCTATACAGGTGCGTAAACTTATTTACTAGTTGCATATACTGCCCAAAAATCATACACAGGTATGGTATATATATATATCATTCTCAATTCCGATAAAATTTGTTTTTGCCTCAGACCCTACTCGTGCCCACAGCGGAAACAGTGCGACTAACATACTTCCTGAGATTGCTTATCGAGCGTAGGCACGCTTGCATGCTGATCGGCACTTCAGGTTGTGGAAAAAGCGCAATTTTTCGTGAACTTTTCGCCATGTACGAGAATGCAAAGGGCAGTAGTGCTAACGAGGTTGATAATATTATGCAACAGCGGCAGCCGCCCGACCTTAAACGCAGCAAGCTCTTGACGACCAGGCCGCGCAGCATTGCCGTACAGACGACACATTTTAACTACTACACCACATCCGAGATATTTCAAAAGATACTCGAGCGTCCGCTGGAAAAGAAATCGGGACGCTGTTTTGCGCCCAGTGGCGCCAATCGCCATCTAATTTATTTCGTCAATGATCTCAATATGCCGGAGGTGGATGTGTATGGCACCGTGCAACCGCATACGATAATGCGACAATTCATGGACTATCGACAGTGGTGAGTTAACAGAAATACATATAAAAATAATCGTGGAAGTGTTTACACTAAAATTATTATTCGCATCTCACATCCGACACGCAGGTACGATCGTCAGCGTCTGCAATTGAAGGACATACGCCACTGTCAGTTTGTTGCTTGCATGAATCCCACAGCTGGCTCCTTCACTATCGATCCACGTTTACAGCGGCACTTTTGTGTATTTTCCTTGGCAACGCCCAGCGAGGAGACACAGCAACGCATCTTCGGCACCATTTTACGTAGTCACTTGGAGAACCCATATAACTCGTTTAGCAAGGAAATAAAAAGCATCGGCGATTTGCTGGTACAGGTCGGAATTGCATTGCATCGTCGCGTGGAATACGCCTTCTTACCAACTGCATTGAAATTTCATTACACTTTTAATCTGCGTGACCTCACAAATATCTATCAGGGACTGATGTTTAGTTGTGGCACACCAACCAGTCAGGGTGGCAACGCTGTCAGTGGTGTTATTTCAGCGAACAATGGCACAATCTGCATCAAGCCCGCCGACTTGATACGCTTGTACGTGCATGAAGCATATCGCGTCTACCACGATCGGCTGGTGGATCAATATGACATCAAATCCTTCAAAGCAACTATACGAGATATTTTCAAGAAGGATTTCGAGGATTTTGATGAGGATTACGTCTTTGCGGAGCCGCTCATATACAGTCATTTCGCGCAGTCGCTCGTGGATCAGAAGTACATGCCTTTGCGCAGTTGGGACAAGCTACACCAATTGCTGATGGAGGCACAAGCTAACTACAATGAAGTCGTAGGCTACATGAATTTGGTGTTGTTCGAGGACGCGATGATTCATGTTTGTCGGTATGTACTAAAGTTTGATAACGTATTAACTACACACTTTCAACCATCACTTCCAACCATCACTTTCAGCATCAATCGCATACTAGAGAGTCCGCATGGCAATGCACTACTAATTGGCGTTGGTGGCTCTGGCAAACAGACACTGGCGCGCCTCGCCTCGTTCATCTCTTCGCTCAGCGTATTTCAGATTCAATTAAAGCGTGGCTTTGGCCTGCAGAATCTAAAGGAAGAGTTCGCAGTTCTATACATGAAAGTGGGTCTGAAGAATGTTGCATCGGTTTTTCTTATGTCCGACGCTCAAATACCCGAGGAATCTTTATTGATGCTCATCAATGATCTCTTGGCATCGGGTGAGATACCGGAGCTCTTCAATGAAGACCAATTGGAAACTATTATTAACGGCATACGTAACGAAGTGAAACAGAGTGGCACGCTTGACACTAAAGAGAACTGTTGGCGCTTTTTTATAGAGAAAACAAAACGACTCCTGAAAGTAGTGCTCTGCTTTTCACCTGTCGGACAGACTTTGCGTGTGCGTGCTCGCAAGTTCCCGGCTATTTTAAGCCACTCCAGCATCGATTGGTTTCATGAATGGCCCAAAACGGCGCTTCAGTCGGTATCACAGAAATTTCTCAGTGAAATTGATATGGACATTTTGCCCGTAAGTCAAAGACAATGCAACCGTTTTTCATTCTCAATTTTTTTCATTTTTTTTTTCTTACTAACTCTCATTGATTTTCTGAAAATGCAGCGCAACACGGTCACACCTATCGGTTGCTTTATGGCCTACGTTCACCACACAGTCAATCAGATTTCGAAAATTTATTTACAAAATGAAAAACGCTACAACTACACGACACCAAAAACCTTTCTCGAATACATTTTCCTCTATCGTAAATTGCTGGTAGAGAAGAACGGCGCACATACAGGTCGCATTCAACGCTTACAGAGCGGCATGGCTAAATTGGCTGAGTGTGCTTGTCAGGTGGACGCGCTAAAGGTACCGAATGCAAATTTACAATTCATACACAAACACATACACACACACAGAGATATGTATGTATATTGAGGTCATATGTATGGGCTGGTACAATAGCAAAAAAACAAAAAACGAACCAAATGCGTGTGAAGTTGTACGCTTTGGACAGCCAGTTGAGTGGACAATCGACAGTGCGCTTTTCAATTAGCACTCGTAATTGAGTTGCCTATGCGACTAAGTGCGCTATGCAGCGGTGCTTTCAAAATTTCCTTATAGTACTACATACACATATGTACATGTGAAATCGGAGGCAAATCAGCGAAAAACGAATGCGGCTAACTAAAAGACTTGCTAAATTAATTTTCTGTTTCAACTCACTTCCAGCATTAACGCGCAGTTTGAAATAGCAAATGTAGAGACAATCCGAAATTCTGCTTGCAAAATTTGACTATTTTGTGACGATTCTGAATGGAGCAGCCATTTAATGCAAACAATATAATTTACCGATTGACTATCTTGGGAGATATAAAAAGTTTAGGGGGATGAATGAGAGCTGTGACGTTTTTCCCGGAGCTCAATGTAGCTTGAGACGGATAACCTCCACGCCTACTTATAGTATTTTTCAGGCAAAAATATAAGTTTGCTGTGGTATCGTCAGCTGAACTAATAACTTCTATCATCTGCATGCACAATCTGGCACTTATTAAGTGTTTGAGAGTTCAGGTAGACCTAAGAAAGGAAAGATGACATCTCTAACAATAGATTGTCACTATTGTGCTTTTGGCATGGCGTTATTCACGTATTAATTGACTCTGCATACAATCGTCATTGAAAGAGATGGCGGTCCAAAGAATTAGCAATTCAATCAATTTTTCAAAAAAGTGAATTAGAACTACAAACGTAGTAAAGCCTACATACGCGTAATATTGGAAACACTAGGGACCAGCAATTGGCATACATATTTTAGATCCATAATCAACCAAGTGAACCTTACTAAAACTAGGGGAACTGCTTAGTGCAACTCGCGATAATCAGCACTGGAAGAATCCTACTACCAAACTTCGAATTTGAAGAAGATGGAAGTTCTAAAGTTTTATTTAGTTTATTAAGTCGCATTAAATATGATATGATGATGATGAAATATCTTTCTCACCCTCTTGCTTAAATAGAAACAGTTAGCAATTCAGGAAGTTCAATTGGCTGCAAAAAATGCCGCCGCAGACAAACTGATCATCATCGTCAGTGCTGAGAGTGAGAAGGTGAAGCGTGAAAAGTCGACCGCGTCCGAGGAGGAAAAGCGTGTACGCATCATTGAAGAGGATGTGTGCATGAAAACTAAATTATGTGAAGAAGATTTACGCAAAGCTGAGCCAGCACTAGTGGCTGCACAGGCGGCATTAAACACTTTGAATAAAAATAATCTCACTGAACTGAAGTCTTTCGGCTCACCGCCCAAAGCTGTGGTGAATGTGTGCGCGGCTGTTATGGTTTTACTAGCGAAGAATGGTAAAATACCACGTGATCGCAGCTGGAAGGCCGCCAAGTTAACGATGGTGCGCGTCGATCAATTCCTCTACGACTTAGTCAATTACAGCAAAGACAGTATACATCCAAATATAATTGAAGTGTTGCAGGAGTATTTGAAAGTGGGTGCAGTAGCTAAGCGAGAGTTTAGTAAATATTTACATGAATATATTTTTTATTTACCGTAGGATCCCGAGTTCAGTCCCGAAAAGGTTGTGCAAAAGTCTGTCGCCGCCGCAGGTCTTTGCGCTTGGGTTATCAATTTACATCGCTACCATCAAGTTTTTCTCATTGTCGGCCCCAAGCAACAGGCTTTGCAGGACTCACAAAATGAACTGCAAGAAGCTCGCGAACGCCTGCAATATTTGAAAGTGAAAATTAATGAATTCGAAATGAAGCTGGCTGAGATTCAGGCAGAGTTCGAGGAAGCCGTAGCAGCAAAGCAAATGTGTCAGCGTGAGGCGGACAAAACGGCATTCACAATTGATTTGGCGCATCGGCTGATCAATGGACTGGCCAATGAGAATGTACGCTGGAAGGAATCGGTAAAGAGGTAAGATACGGACAATGGGCTCAAAACTGGTTGTTGACGTACTTTAACTTAACTTAACATTTTTAGTGGTATTGGAATTATTTTCTGTGTCCACTAGAGTTTAAATGCTTTGGTGGACGGAGTATTCTTCAGAGTCGACGTAAAACTGTAGGTCCTTCCATAAAGACGCACACGACAAAATATTTAGCAAACGAGTAAAGCGTAACGAGTGTCACAAATAATTATTTGTTCTGCCCCTGAAAGGGAGATATTTATGATAAAACATGTTAAAATTTAAATGGCTATTAAATGAATTGTTTTCAGCAATGCAGGGATTAGAAAAGATTAATCCTGGAATATTTGGGAGGCAAAAAAGACCGGGATCCCGGGTTTGACATTTATAATTCATACATGCATACGAATATTTTCCATTATATACAATACTTATAAACATATGTACATGCATAAATTTGATTGCTCTTAAGAAAAATATTATGTTACTTATCTTAACAACAATTTGTTCGTGCAATATCCATTGCATTAAATAAATTTCTTTGTGCCAAATTCAAAATATTTTCGCTTATTCTGCAACCTATAAAGATTTTAATTAGAATCAATATAACTTCACAACGATATTGTATGACTTTAATTAAAATTAAGTTTACTCATTTGCTTTGCTCATTCAAGTGCTAAAACTGCCCGCACTTGCAAAACCAAACCGACAAGCTAAGCATAATTTCGGCATGAATTCTTAAGTGAATTATACACATACACATACATATATGTATGTTCATTTGTATATTTAGCAATATATATTTGTAGAGTGCTCTAAGTTCTATTTGAAATTCCTAATTAGCGAATATTGCTGCATTTCAAAGCAGAGCGGAAAAAGATCTTAAATTTCTAATCAATGTCTTTATTTTCTATAATATTCGTATATTGCATGTTTGAAGTCTTTAGTGAAATTAACTGATCAATAGTTATTGGATACTTTGAGCTTATAAAAGTATGTGCTTATGTACACCCTTAAATTATGTATAAAAAAATGCAACAGTGCATCCTTGCACGCGCTATCCACCTACGCCGATCATCATCGCTTGAACGCCCATCCTCCGCTGTCCCTTCGTTTGAGGTGCTCCATGTCATTATTTTTTCAATTTCCCTTTGCTTAAGCGCATTAACTTTGACTTCCGTCGTCGATGACTATATTCTCCTTGACATTTAACTGCAAGTAACTATGCATGTTTGTATGTAAGGTTTCATCTTTTATTCTACTTTTTTTTTGTCTTCTTGCTCCTGCTGCCACTGATTTGCTTGTCGTTGTCGGCAATAAGCAGCTTACAAGCAAAAATTGGTACACTACCTGGCGATATCTTGTTAATTTCCTCCTTCTTGTCATATGTTGGCTGCTTTACGCGACGCTATCGAGAGGAGCTGCAACAGAAGATGTGGATGACAAGCTTTGCTAAAATTGAGGTAAAAAAGTGGATACTTAAAAACAAACTATACATACGCGCGTGTATATATTTTGTGTTATATAAAGTTGAGACTAATTTCTTTTTTTTTTTTTCATTTTCTCTTTTGCATGAATAGCCTCTTGTGCCATACACGAATGGCATTGATCCTCTGTCACTTCTCACCGATGATGCACAGGTTGCGACGTGGAATAACGAAGGATTACCGGTGGATCGTATGTCAACAGAAAATGCAACTATTTTAACTCATTCCACCCGCTGGCCACTAATGATTGACCCTCAGCTGTAAGAATAATACACATTCATACATAGTTACTTTCTCAGAACACAAGCAATATAGTACTTGCGCAGGAAAAACTGTTATCATTTTCCATGCGTGCACAAAATTTACTTTGTTTATGAAATCTGGTAAAATATTGTTTTACTACCTTGAGCTATTCTTGAGTTGGACTGGTTAAATAATGTTTTTAAATGGATAAAAAGGATATTGCAACATGTTTCCCAGCAAAACGGTTAATTGCTTTTGTATTTCTGCTGTTCGAACCATTAGCAACCAAGTTCAAAATGTCATGGTTTGCAACTTGCATTATATAATTTATATTAAAAAAGTTGCAATTAAAATTCAGTTCATTATCTAACATAAACTATATAAATCGTATTTCAAAACTTCGTAGAAAACTAAAAAAACTTTTTTCCTAGAAGTGTTAGAATTTTTTTGAGTATGCAGTTTTTTGCTACTTCAATTTTAATGTAAAGATTTTAAGTGTAGGCTTGGACTTCTACCAAGAAGACGTGTGCCATAAACTTTTGACACTTCCCAAAAATACTGGTGTTAAAAATCCATTAGCTATTGCGTTCAATTTTTCAAACAAAATGCAATTTTAAATATATAATTCGTACACTTTTGAATGCAAATTCTATATATTTCACTTCCACAGCCAAGGAATTAAGTGGATAAAAAATAGATACGGAGATGCGCTCATTATTGTACGTCTTAATCAAAAAGGTTTCTTAGATGTGCTTGAAAAGTCAATGGCCAATGGCGATCCTGTGTTGATTGAGCAAATTGGTGAAACAATAGACACTGTACTTGAGCCACTACTAAGTCGCGCTTTGATCAAGAAGGGTCGATACATACGTATCGGTGGCAAAGAAATGGACTTCAATAACAACTTCCGACTCTTCTTGCACACCAAGCTACCGAATCCACATTACAAACCCGAAATTCAGGCGCAAACTACACTCATCAACTTCACTGTCACACCAGATGGGCTGGAAGAACAATTACTCGCGGAAGTTGTAAAAATCGAACGTCTTGATTTGGAACAAATGAAAATCGACGTAACAGTGCAACAAAATAAATTCAAAATTTCACTAAAAGCCTTGGAGGACGAACTACTCGTGCGTTTGGCTTCAGCTAGCACAAATGTTTTAGATGATCATGCGCTCGTCATCAATTTGGAAGCGACAAAGCATACAGTGGATGAGATAGAGCTCAAAGTGCGAGAGGCGCTCATAACGAGCGCCCAAATCGACGAAGCGCGTAATATGTATCGTGCGGCAGCCAAACGTGCTGCTATACTCTATTTTGTGCTAACGGATCTTAGTCGTATAAACCCGATTTATAAGTTCTCACTAAAATCGTTTATGAATGTTTTCAAGAAGGCAATTGCCACGGCGCCGAAAAGCAAAAATCATGAACGACGTGTACATCATTTGGTTGCGTCAATTACGCTGCAGACATTCATTTATACAATGCGCGGCCTCTTCGAAGCCGATAAATTGACCTTCACATCGCATATGATTCTGCGTATTCAGAGCGCAGCCGGACAAATTTCAAAAGATGAGTTTGATTTCTTACTCCGCTTTCCACACGATCCGAACTCCCTATCTCCGCTGGAGTTTGTAAGCCGAAAAGCTTGGGGTGGCATAAAGTCACTGGGCGGTATCGAGCATTTTTATGGCATTGATAAAGATATGGAGAGCTATCCGAAAAGATGGAGCAAGTTTCTTGCAAGCGCTGCACCAGAACGCGAGCAATTTCCGGGCGAGTGGAAGTATCGTTCGCCCTTGCAGAAACTTTGTATTATAAGAGCTTTACGGCCGGACCGAATGTTGTATGCCATGAGGTAAGTGGAGGTAAAGCGACAAAATAAATCATAAATATATGTCTGGAGACTAACAATTTTAAAAAGCACAGCTATGAGCCTACTATTAATTATATTGTACTTCGATTTTTAACCTTGAACACAAATGCTTTTTAATAGTTTACAACAAATTCCCATGCACTCTTTCAGATTATTCGTGGAACTGACAATGGGCAAGGAGTACACAAAAATTCAGATACCATCCTTTGCAGAAATCTTCAAAGAGATCAACGCCAGCACGCCCGTTTTATTTATACTTTCACCTGGCGTTAATCCTGTGCGCGATGTGGAGCATCTTGGACAGCAGTTGGGTTTTTGCACTGACAGCAATACGCTAATTAATATATCCCTCGGACAAGGTCAAGAACAACTAGCGGAAGAGGCCATCATTAACGCTTTAACGAATCAAAATCAGTGGGTTGTACTGCAAAATATTCACTTGGTTGTCAACTGGCTACCTTCGCTAGAGAAACTAATCGAACGTATAGCCGCAGAGACAGAGGTGAGTGATGACAGCACCTATTCCAATTTTCGCCTGTTAATCAGTGCCGAGCCCGCGCCCGATCCGGAATACCATGTCATACCGCAAGGCATTCTTGAGTCTTCATTGAAAATTGTCAATGAACCACCAACGGGTATGGCTGCCAATTTACACAAAGCTTGGGATAATTTTTCACAGGAAACATTAGAGACCTGCACACAGGAGGCCGAATTTAAATCTATACTCTTTGCGCTTTGCTACTTTCACGCTGTCTCGGGTGAGCGTTGCAAATTCGGACCGCAAGGCTGGAACAAGACATACCCTTTCAATGTAAGTGATCTTATCATTTCGGCCAATGTATTGCACAATTATTTGGAAGGCAGCAGCCGAATACCGTGGGAAGATCTACGCTATCTTTTTGGCGAAATCATGTATGGCGGCCACATTACGGACGATTGGGATCGTCGTCTCTGTCGCACATATCTCGAAGAGTTACTGCAGCAAGAGTTGATCGACGGTGATTTAGAATTGTGCCCGGGTTTTGTTGCACCTCCCAATCTCGACTACCATGGCTATCACAACTATATTGATGAAATGCTGCCGTCCGAGTCGCCTGTGCTTTATGGCCTGCATGCAAATGCCGAAATAGGCTTCCTAACCAGCGCGTCGGAGCAGTTGCTCAAAACCATATTTGAACTACAGCCACGCGAATCAGAATTAAGCACAAATTGTAGCGCGCCACGTGAGGAGCTAGTGAAAATCATGAGTGAAGACTTTTTAGATAAAATGCAGGATGAATTCAATTTGCAAGCTTTGCTGAATCGCGTGGAACGCAAAACACCGTTCGTTGTCGTGGCGCTGCAGGAATGCGAACGCATGAATGCGTTAATATGTGAAATCAAACGTTCATTGCGTGAACTACTCTTGGGCTTAAAGGGCGAACTCACCATCACTCCGGATATGGAACGTCTGGATCATGCAATTTTCTACGATAGCGTGCCGGTCACTTGGGCTCAATTAGCTTATCCCAGTATGCTGGGTTTGCAAAGTTGGTATGCAGATTTATTGCATCGTATTAAAGAGCTGTCGAGTTGGCTTAACGATTTTAAGCTGCCATGCACCATTTGGCTTGGAGGCTTGTTCAATCCACAAAGCTTTCTCACAGCCATAATGCAAGAGAGCGCACGTAAGCATGACTTGCCATTGGATCGAATGTGCCTGAGCTGCGAGGTGACGAAAAAGGAGAAGGACGATATAACGTAAGTAGATTTAAATACAAAAAAGTTGATTTTTTTTTTTTAAATGAACAGAAGAAAAGAACATGCGGATTTTTGTAGTTATTTTTATAGTTATAAGAACTCGGTAATTGTTCTTTAAGGTCAAGCTGAATTCTTTGACACTAAGTTTTCTTAAAATTCATTTAAAAAAAACATCTCATCTAGTTTAGGACACATTAGTAAAAAAAACTCAATCGCTTTTGCACCTGTGGAGGACACATTTGCCCCATTAGCACAGAGAAAACACTTACAAGTTCTAGTCAACTATTTATCACAAAATGCCTTGAGTATAATGGGAGCTCGATCAAAGGGTTGCGGACTGAGTGCTAGCCTCACAAAAACTTTAGTAGTTATTTTCACAAATGAAAACAAGCCTCGTTAGTTTCGAGCAGGTTAACTGAACAATATAACTCTAATACTTCCGAATGGTTCATTTTAACTCAACTAATGTAGCCGCAGTAGTCGAGTGGGAAGCGGTGCGTGCTTTAAGTCGATATGTCTCTGAGTTCGAGATTCGAATTTCAGCCAGGACAAGTAAAATCAGGCAGGCAATGGCAAACCTCCGAGGGTATTTCTGCCACGAAAATGATTCTCATAAAATACATTTGCACAAAACTGTAGGTACTTCGATTTTTCGCAACCGAATTCAATTCCCAGAGACCAACAAAAAAAAATAGATATAATTTACAGATGGCTCAAATATAAAAAAATGTTAAAGACTTCACTAATATGTGTTTTTTTTTTTTTTAAATTTGTGCAGACAAATCTTAAGCGCAACAAACGGCAAAGTTCGCCGAACTGGGCGATGCTCTCCTTTCCAGTTCGTACGACTATTTCTCATATTTTTACACAATTTGAGCGGCTACGAAGCCAGCTGAAAAAATTTTCTCGCATCATAATTAGAGTGTATATATTTCACAAAAAGGATCCATATTTAGAACTGTTCAAATATCAATAAATGAAAACAAAGAGAAATAAAGCACGTAATTTCATTTAATTTTGGTCGCACATTTCGGATATACTTTCCAAGGAACATCAAAAAAGAAAGCAGCAAACAAATTATTTGTTTTTGTTTTATTTTTTATTTTTAGTTTGGATTGTCAAATTGTGTACTCTGTTAAGATAAGAATGCTTTCAATAATGTGTCTTGATACCTTCAAGATAAATTCTTTATTATTAAGAACACAATGAGTTAACTACGATTCACAATAATATCTTAGGACCTATTCTAACAAATTTTACTTTTAAAGACCAAAACTTTTAAAGTTCGATTTCTTCTAATTTTTACAAACACCATTATTTTACCCAACCACCTTTTTTCTACATACATACATACGCACATGCATACATATGTATTTTATATAGAACTTCTACCGCTTTAAAACATTTTCTTTATTAGCTCCACCAATAAACTTGCATCTTTCATCTTCCGCATAGATTACCCCCCATGGAAGGTGCACTCGTGCATGCTCTCTACTTGGATGGCGCCAGTTGGGATTGTCAGCTTAATTCCATTGTGCCTTTGCCACCCAAAGAGCTGCTTTGCGCCATGCCGGTCATTTATATAAAATCCATTGTGCAGGAAAAACAGGAGACACAGCGCAGCTATGAGTGTCCATTATACAAGACAAGGTAAGATTTAATTTATTTACAAGCACAGTAATGTTTAAAATGTTGCGTACAGAAAGGTGAGTGTGTGTGGGTGTGTGTGTTTAAGGCGTAAAAAAGCTATTAAATAATCAACACTATGAAGTTTGAAATTTTAATTCCGTGGAATGTGCGTTGTAGCATTTAGCAGAACTTGAAAGAATTTTACGTATAGTAACTTGGCCTGAAAATGCAACCTTCAAAGCTAGCTTTGCAGATGAAGATCTAAACTTCGCACTATATTAGCCGTTGGGTTAAGTAAAGTTTCAAAAATAAATTATTGAAGGTCAATAAACAATAGGAAAATGGTTAAAACTTGACAAATCGAGGCACAGGTATTTTGGGGTCCGTATATGTTTGTACGTAAATTATGGTGCTACAAAAACAAATTTATCCGGATATCAAGCCATTCTTTAATATTACTCTTTTTTATGGTTAACCCATTTTAGGTTTCCAAAAACAGGGTTTCTTCAAGTATGAACACTCCTTACTTTCGATTTTTTATTTAATGTTATTTAAAAAATATGGTTAAATACAGAATTGGGTATTATCCTGTGAAGCCTGCTTAAGTGAAGCATATTTTTTCTTTTAAAATATGATGACCTCTAACGCGTATATGCGATTTCTAAGAAAAACTGTTTTTACCCATTTAGAATATGAACATAATATTTGATTTCAAAAATTAAGGGTCTTCATTTTTCGATATGAAGCAATTCTAGTGTTGGGAGCATTAAAGTTTCGACTTAACTTAGACATATAGTGCAAAGAGGTTAATACATAAATTTTCGACTGTTTTGGCATATAAAAAAAAAGACAATAAATCTTCAATTTTCCAAAGACGTTGCGAGTCGAATTTAATAGAAAGTTCTTCAAACACTCTTTAGCAATAAAAATTAAAAATAAATAAACGTAAAGAGAGCAAAAAAAAAATATTGAGCATCAGACGTGTTACTCTATTTATCGCTTAGCTTTTTCCTACTAATTTAATACTATTTATAAAAAAAATATTGTGTGATATAATTTTTAGAGTCGAGTTATTTTTGGACGCAAATTATTTAAGCAAACAACTGAAGAGTTAGTTGTCAACTTAAATGAAGCTCAGCGAAGTTGTGGAGAATGTGCAAAAAACATGGCACAATATTGAAAAAATTGACAAAGCGTTTTTTTATTGCAGGTTACGCGGCAGCACCTACGTTTGGACCTTCAATCTAAAGACACGTGAGCGCCCAGCTAAATGGATTCTAGGCGGTGTGGCTTTATTGCTGCAATCATAAGCAGTTATGTAGATACATGCGAGTACGTACATACATACATAGCTAGTCACGACGGAGCAGATTAGTGAAAAATTGATAAGAGTTCGCTTTCAAATAACATAAATAGATGCTAATGTTTACACAAAAGCACATTTGTTTTTTACAACCACTAACAATTCATTGAAAATATTTTAGTTATCACAATTTCAAAATGTTAAACTATTACTTACTTGAAGTGTTAAAGCAATATGTTACAGAATATTACAATAAAGTTATTCAAAGTGTTTAAAGTTTTGGGCGATATTTAATGCATTCTAGCGAAGCAATTTTTAATGAAACCGTGAAAATTACAACTGGAAATTGTATGAATTAAAATTATAATAAGTTGATATTACAAACAGAAACGGTTTTTTTGTTATTCTTAAACAAACAAAATATTGAATTTTAAATTCACAATTATTTCGGAGTTATTTATTTATTAATTTCAAGACCCTGAATAAAGCATTTTTATGCGAATAAAGAAACAGGAAGCTCACGTTGAGTTTTAAATAAGAAATATTTACGCATTTCTTTTAAGTAATAGTTTTGCGCCTTTTTTTTAAATACAACGCAGAAAAAATCTTTGTATTTACAAGTTTACGGAGAACTACTCAACAGCTTCAGTAAAAGAGACATTCTTAGAAATCAACGGTATACCTTAACCACCGGAAACTGACATACTATTATACCAACATTGACAGAGCTACGAAACTTTTTACTCGAAAAACCTCAAAAAGCCCTGAGAAAAAGTTTGAAATGTTATTGACCATATTTTGATTTTTTTTTTTAACTTTAGTAATTATTGAACAAATTTTGAAATTTATTCATGGTTTTAACTATTTCAAAATCAATTTTATTGTTGGAATATTTGAATTTAATAAACCAAAATTGTCAAAACTTGAAAACACTTAACTTTAAATATTAAATAAAACCTCCTCCTTTTTTTTGAAGATCGGTTGAAAATTAAATCGCATTCAGAGATTTTGAAATTCCTGAAACACAGCACAAAAAGTTAATTAATCAGCAACGATATATTATCCACTGAAGAAGGACCTTATGAATTCAAGTATAGAAATTTGAAGAAAATACTCGTATATTTGTTGTAAGAGAAAATGAAACTGATAAACCCAGTTTGCCGATTCTCCTACTCTCTTCGGAAAGGGTCGTATTTTACAAATTAATTTAAACTTCATCCTCATCTTGAATATTTTGGTTAAGCAATTAAGACATATAAACTGTTGAAAAATCAAAGAGAGGTTATTATATCCGAAAGAGCCCAACGTACGTACTACATTTTTTTTTTCTTAAAACAACGAAGAAGCAACATTTAAGATGTTTCTCGCCATACGATTGAAGACTTTTGCGAAGAAATTCCAAAGACAGATCCATCTATGCACAAGTTCAGCAGTAAAACTTGAAGAAAAAAGATGAAACTAAGAAGAAGAAAAATTAAATAAAACAAGATCTCGCTCTGGAGGTATTGAGCGATGTCAGAAACTCACGGGATATAGAAAGTCTTGGTTTATAGTATGCACCAATCACAGATACTTGTAAATAGAAGGAAACGGTGACCGTTTTCGAGTATACACATGATATAAACGTGAACTAAGAGAATATCGATGAAGCGAAATATCCTAGTGAAGATAACGTGGAATTGGTTTTGGTTTATGAGGTTTCGATCTGCTCTGAAGACGATGAGCTCGCAACACCCCTCGAGAATAATCAAACGAAGAAGAATGCGCCAATTAAGCCTACTGGGGATACTAATGTCAAAAACGTGCCAGGTTATCTGCTACATTTTCGTTTCTTAACAACTCTGATACCAGTTGTTGTTTATTTACTATCCTTGTGCTTGCAGCTCCTACTACGTCATCAATATACAAACTGTAAGAGTGGTTATCTCTTGATGACTCATAGCGGGCAACGAATTATTTCTGCCACGGTTTTTTCAAGCGGGACTCTGGCTCTGGCCAACTCGTCAGCCCTCTCGTTATACGATATATGTCGACTCGACCGCCAAGCTTAATTTCCACTTGCCACCATGGACTATCCAGCAATTGGCTTTTGCTGATGCTAGTTCCAAGAGATCTGCTTGGCTATATTTTTGTACCCCAGCGGCGTATTTCCTTTCGGAAATTTTTCAAAATGTCCAATAATCTTGTACTTACCAGCTAACATTATGTATATCATTAATTTTTTCAATGAGTGTATGAATACCCCGTCAGTCATTTTTGATCACGGGAAAAAACTTCCATGAGTTATTTGAAAATGCAGACACTGCGGCCAAACTTTCAGTAGTTTTATAAGAATTCCTCGATTTTTTTTTTTTCGTTTTTGCTTTTTAAATATTCGCAGGCTCCATCTAATTCGGTGTTGTGTCGATCACCTTCTGATTAGTTTTCGTTCAGTAAAAAAAAGCATTTGTTTCAATAATTCCCGAATGGTATTTGTTTATCTTCGAAATGTTGGGCTGGGTGTAAACGTATATTAACACCTCTTGCCCGTGCATACATTTGTAAAAATGTACGAGTAAATATATGAAATTTTTTTTAGAAAAACGTATATATGTAGATGGACATTAATATGTACTTATATATATAGCATGTGCATGTTTATGTTTGTATGGATTTAGTCTTTTTCCACTTCTTTTGTTCGACAAAATGCAAATTCAAACAAGCTAAGTCATCGCACTTCGCTGGCCTGCTGCCAATCATCTTTAACAAATTCACATGTCTAGATAAATATATATGTACATACATACATAAAAAAGCAACAGTCATGCGAGATTATACTACAAGTATGTATGTACACATTCTCATATGTTCATATGCATATACTTAAATTTACATACATACTTATATATGTATGTATGTATACGCATTGCTAGACGACAATTATAGAATATTATGAAAACTATTAACTTGGCGGTTAAGGCCAAGATTCATGCTAATGTCTCATGTACAGATGTACATATGTATGTATGTGCGATACGATTCGATATTGTTTAATCGAACGTTTGGAATATTTACGCCAAATGTTAACGGTGTAGAAGTTTATTAAGAAGCTTTTTCATTAAAGTTAAAATTAATGCCTAAATTATTCAATAGTTTCAATATCTCAGATCCGAACTACTGACTATCGACCACAAGAACAAACCGAAGCCTTCGCAAAACGCGGCCAAACAGTGTGTTATACGAATACTCGCACGCTTGTCACATGTAACACGTTAAGAAAACTTATCTAAAAATTTTATGTTTTTTGTTATAATAAAAGGCATTCATTTGATTACAAAGTTTGTAACGCACATGTAAGCTGCTATTTATGTACATATGTGTTGGAGTTAAGCGAGGTAGATATTTACAAACTTATTGCGTTAGCTATATTTTGAAACTCAGGAAGAGAGGAGTAGTTATTTAGGAAAATACAATTGAAAGTTTGAAACTATTAGCTAATGAAAAGAGTTTATACAAAATGTATAAAACAAAATTTTCCATCTCGTATCATACCAGAGGCGTAGGCAGGTCTTTACGGAGAAGTAAAGAACGTCAACAGTAATTGAAAGAAATATTTAGCAGCAAAATTTTGGTAAATTGTCAACTACTTGTTCTCAAAGCGAGAATATATTTAGCACTATCGCGAATTCCATGTGAGCAAAATGGTCTAGAAAATTCTAACAAAATCGTTATTTATTATTACATTTATTATTACACTAAAAATATTAATTAATTACCTTAAAATACTATAATGCTGAGCGGCTAGTTTCAGCTTATTATAAACGTTATAAATGAATCGAGAACAGATACTAATTTTGTTTTTAGCGAACACTAAACTCTTACGTGGTTGAATTTATTTATGTAGATCCATTCTGATAGGATGAGTGAAAAATGTGTAACTTCGTAATATCTTGGAAAAGAGTTTTTACTTGAGCTGGACGCCAGACGAAGAACGATTGCAAAAAGTGGCGTAGACAGCTGCAGGTCAATGGGGGAATAACATCTTGAAACCACTAAAAAGCTAAAAATCATTTGCGACATGTAGATTTTATAGCATTTTTTGGGTTTATCGAGACTTCTAAAGAGTTCGATTTTTCCATAGTGCCGTGTAAGAGTTAGATCCAACAATATGAGATTGTTCATAAAATTTTACAATATTAATATATTCCGAGGTCAACTTATAAATTTTATACGAATCTTGCTTGCAAAGTACCATGTATTGTGTAAATACGTGTTCGTGGTTGGTGATTCTTAAGTCGGGATTAGTCTTGCAGAATTCCAGAATTGAACTTTTTACAAGTAATCTTCTGCACTCTTCGTGCTCTGTGCAATTTCCTAAAAAAACATTACATTCAATTGCCATTATCTTCAGTTCGTTATGTTAATGTTTAGTCAGCTATATAATTTGTAATAGATTGCAACTTATATGAAAAATTCTCGACTCCAAACACTGAACTATATAGTGCAAATTATTATATAATTATTATCACGAGCAGCAAACTGATTGCATTTTGTTTTATTATGACATAGTGTAAGTACATACTCGTACATACATATACAATTGTACTTATGAATTTTATTACTTCTGTTGCATGTGACGACATCCAGAGGCTACAGAAACTAAAGGGTTTTCCAATAGGGATAATATGATTTCCAAGTGTCGTTTCGGCCATTTTTAATATGTCATGATCTTCCTTTTTTTTTCATTGTATTCAGTAATGTTTACAATTTATCATGGAAAGATAAACGCAAGAACAACGTTTACAAATTATTCAATTTTATTATCAAAATAATTGTTCTCCAACAATAAATAAAACTGTCGATTCTGGTGCGAAGAAAATCCATAAATTATTTATGAACAACCATTACATTCACCTAAATTGACAGTTTGGTGAGGTTTTTGATCTGGTGGAATCATCGGTCCGTAATTCTTTCGAAATTAAGCTGGTGACACCGTTACTGTCAATGTAGAGCGGTATAGATCGATGATAGCCAACTTTTTATGGCCGCAATACGAAGAAGTTGATCTTGACAACATCTGGTTTCATCAAGACAGGGCGACGTGCCACACAGCACTTGCAACAACCTAATTATTGCAAGAAAAGTTTGGAGATTCGATTATTTCAAGAAATTGTGACATTGAATGGCCTCCAAGCAGTTGTGATTTAACACTTTTAGACTACTTCTTGTGGGGTTATTTAAAGTCATTGGTCTTTAGCAATAAACCAGACCCTCCTCAAGCTTTAGAAGTCAATATTGAACGTGCTATTCATGACATTCGACTTGATTTAGTGGAAAAAGTACACGAAAATTGGGTTCATCGAATTCGTGTCTGCATTTGAATGATGTTATATTCAGAACTTAATTGCATCGATTGTACTTCACATTATATAAAAAACATTTGAATTTCTTCAACAGTTAGTGTGTTTTTTTTTTTTAAGAATTTATATCACTCTCAGTGGAAAACCCTTTACAATATCGGATGCATACAATGAACGAACTTGTGATAGTACTCGTATGTTTGTATGTTTGTGCGAGTATGATTTCATAAAAGTGTGAATATTTTTTTCATTATCAAGGCGAATTAATGCCTCGTGAGCACACGCTTCACATGCGTGTACCTACTAACCCAGAAGGAAATTAAGTAACGATTTAGGTAATATTCACTGATAAGTATGTTATGTATGTTTGCATATTTTGCACGAGTTTTTTTTTAACAAACATACTTACTATAAAAATGCATGTAGAACAAAGATAACATATCTAAAAGGCAGAAGCTTAAAAATGTGCTTGTGTATTTAAAAGTATACAGTTTTTTATAATATTTATAGCGGAAGGCGCCATATATCTAAATAATTAAAAGAATATACATATGTAGCACACAAAGATATGAGCAATACATACAAACAGTGGCGTGCAAAAGATTTGAAACAAAATTCAAATTAATATTTGATCTGTTCGAATGGAGTTCCAGTGATAACTATATAGCAGCAAATTACAAGAGAGTAACTCACAATTATGTTTCAAGTAGAAAAATATCAGAAAAAAAGTAAACGAACGCAAAATTTGCCGAAACTTGGTAATTTTGCGAAATGCTGTTTGCATTCTTGTTCGCATTCAAATGTGTAAAATAAAGTATTTTCCGAAAACATTATACTTAGGAAACTTAGCCAAACGAACATTTTGTAATTTTCACTTTTAAAATTCTCAAACAAAAATCACACAATTCTCAAAACTATAATCAGCTGTTTGTGGTCAGCTGTTTTTATCCAAGAAAACATTTGATTGGATATTTGCGTACTCCAACGCAAAAACTTGTAAAACGAAAGTTCGCGTACGGATAATTATTAATAATGGGCTATAAAACAGCATGCACAAAAAATTCCAAAGAATTTGGAAGAAAAATTTTCTGAATTTAAATTTTTTAAATATTTATATCCTTGTACAAGCGTTGGGTTTTGTATTTACATGTTTCTGTTATATATTAAATCGAATTTAATAAGAATTCCTACAGGCACTTCGCGTATGACTCTAACAAAATTTCCACTAACACAATTTGGCGGCGACTATTCATTTCCTAATTCACGTGCTCCCCAATCGTATGTATGTATGTAAGTATGTACATATGCCTTTTTTGCTGAGAATTCTCCCCAGAGTAATATTCCATCGGAAAGCCATTAAGGCACTTTTCGTCATTTCTTTTCGCGCGAAAACTTCAAATTTGAATAATTTCTTGTAATTAAACGGACAGTGGAAAGGAAATGAAATACAACAACACACAAATACATATGTACATACATACATACATATGTACATATGTACATATATGAATACAGTAACATGCTCAGGGTTAAATAGAAAGACGTCGGAGCAAAAGCTCACACTACAGCACAATCAACCACCTTGAGCAGCGTTGTGTATACATTCGGGCGGCAAAGCAAATATTTTTCGCAACATACACATACATACATACATATGTATGTATGTAGTATAATAAAATTTTGTATAATATAAAATAAATTATTGTATATTTAGTTAGAAAATCGTACATGTATTGTTACAATACGATTACCAAATAATTTTTGCACATTTTCTTTGTTGCAAACGGGATATATTACATACGAGTATATGGCGAGATTACATATATAAAGAAGTCGTGAAAATCACAAGTGTATAAATAATTTCGAATTTTCAGCGGTAGCAACGGCAAAAGTTTCGGTGCCGCGTTTTAGTAGCGAAAAAAATTTCAAGAAAATATTTCGCATTATAATACAAAAAAAAAACATCAAAGGTAGTGCCAAAGACTCGAGGTAAGATTTGTGCGCGATAATGTGCAAAAAATATTTAATTGAAAAACTGTTTTTAAAAATTTGCAAAATGAGTTTAATATAAAATGAAGTATTTTGCTAACAATATATGTAGTGAAAATGTATAATTAAAACGAGCAGTGCTTTTTATTCTTGTTTTGCTGGAATGCCAGCCGATTATTTAATTTAAAAAAATGGAAGAAAAGCACAATAAACAAAATAAAATGAAATACATACATACATACATATGTATGTACATACATACATATGTAAATAGTACAAATGGATAAATGACTAAAAAATATTAAAGTAACATGAACGATTGTAAAAGGCTATTACAAAGACCAAAGTGTTACAAAGACCAAAGTGTAATTTAATATAATTTTTACTAACAATAAATAAAATAAAATCAAATGAAACATGAATAAACATAAAATGTAACAAAATAAAATATAACATATAAACTGTTTAAAAAAAAATAAATAATTGTATTTAAAATATTAAATTACATTAAGAAAAGTTAAATGAATGTAAAAAAATTAAAATAACATAAACTAAAATGGAATAAATTAATTAAAGAAATGTATTTTATTTTCAATTAATTTTTGTATTGTTAACAAACAATTAATTGAATTTTTTTAATTTTACAAATTTTACAATTGACACAATTATTTTCTATCACAATTGTATGTGAAAATCTGATATCATCGTATAACTATGCACTTTATTATATGTTTCGTATAACGAATTTCCGTCACCCCTTTTCAAATTTGTTGCAACAAACTAGCTCGTTTCGGCACTGTGACATTTTTAGTGCCACTTTTTAAGAACAAAAATATACAAAACACTTTGTACGAACGTGTGTCTTTTATTAGAGGTTATTAAATCATTTCTTACACTAACGCATGTCGATATCTACATATGTACATATGCATGTACATATTACAATGTTTACAATTAATTTAACTTATAATTAAAAACAACTACAATCATAAATTATTCCAAAGAAAAATTAATCACTTTATAGTTGAAAAAATTTAATTATTCCACATACTTATTTCCTTTTCAGCACCACCGGTAGTACATACGAAACTCCAAAAAGTCATCAGGAAATCGCAAACGGACAGTTGAGAAACTGAAAGACCACAAATCCAATTAAGTAATTGCAAATATTACAAGTGAATTCACAACAAATACTTACTACCTACTTCGCACACGAGTCCCACCAATGGCATCGGTTAAGAATTCAACACATGAACACGCTGGCGAGTACGATGGCGAACCCGGCTGTCATACACTGCACGAGGTTAACGCTATGTTCCGTCACTATTGGGATCCTACAAAATATTGGACATGTGAGGCACAAGGACGTCCAGCTAAACTAAAACGTTGTCCACAATCCCAGCTGTATATGGATTCGCAAAATCATTGCGTCATGTATACCGAATGGCAGTGGACGGAACCTGTCGAACCGCCAAGCCGTCCGAAAAGCGCTAAAAGCACGTGAATTCGCATGCCATGATAGTGATTTGTATAGCGAAAACGATGATAGCTAAACGAAACGTGATTTGGATGAGCTCATGCACGCGTCCCGTTACATACATACATACTACATATGTATGTATGTACGTACATAAATAAGAGTACACACATACAAGCGCACGCACTCATTCGGGTTTAACGTACCGCTTCAATTGATGTACATTTGCAACACTCAACACTTGTTATTGATAAGAAATAATGTAATTTAGCAGTTTAACAGCAGTTAAATATGTGTTTATAAGGAAATTAGATTTTCAAAATGTACACACATTTATACATAGATACACATGTTTGTATTTAGAAAAAGTTGAATGACTGAAACATTTATAATAAGTAAATATTATTTAAATACAAAAAGGAAAAGAAAGAATTGATAACTGCCGCGTACTTACGATAATTTATCGAAATACGCTTATGCTTTATTTAACTTTAAAAAATTATTTATAATTGCAAAAAAAAGAAAGAAAACAATTTAAGACAAACACACTTAATAAATAAAAGACAAACATTTCAAAATCAGTACATGAAGCTTCCTTTATTATATCGCTCAAAATTAAAGACAATTTCTAGACAGCTTGGATATTATACTATTTACCATGACCAGAGTGGGGAGTAGAAAGCGACATTGTAAACAATTTTATAAAATTTATTTTTATTGATTTTGTGCAAGTATGCATACTATTGCTATAAGTATACTCGATGCAAATGAATACTAAATAAACTTAGTAAAAAAGAAACGAGTTTATATTTGCAGCCATTTACAAAACTTGTGTTTCGAGCAATAATTCAATAATACATTCTTTTATAAAAATCTACTTTTAAACTTACATACATTTATATAAACAACTTCAATTAGTTAAATAAAAAAGTTTATAAATTATTCGAAAAACTTGTATCAGTTCGCGCACAAATTTCGTAAATAAATATGAATTTATCTTCGCGTGGAATGTGGGTTGCAATTATCAAATATAAGGAAAATTATTATAAGCTTTGCATTTGCATTTACATATTTCAGTTTGAATGTTTTCTATTTTTTGGAATGTACATACAAGTTTAACAACTAGATGCTATTTTATATTTTTTTTTTTTAATCAGCACAAAACAATATTCAAAACCGTCATTGCAATCCTGTTGCGGCGCCTTGGCATACAGCGTAGTACTGACTATTGTAGCTGAGCATTAGTTTTAGTTTTTGCTGAATTTCTAAATATATGTATTTACTAGATTATTGCTCCTTTGCATTCACACATTAAATATACATAAAACATTGCGAGCGCTTTAATTTAAATTACTTGGCTGCGTATGTTGGTGTTAGCAATTTTTTTTTTTTTTTGGTTAACTCCTTGGATGACAGAGAAAGGCCATGAAGCTATGAATGGTATGTATATATGTGTGTATATACTTGGTAAATGATTGTTAGTTGGTTTAAAGTTCGATGTGTTCGCCGTCTTTGGTGATCACTTTAAGTTTATCGTATTTGGGCGGTTTGGTGTCGTTTGGTATTTCTTCCTTAATCGGTGCTGGTTGCTTGGGTGGCACGCGTTTCGGCGCTGCAGTAGTAGTGGCAGGTCGTGGTGTTGTAGTTGTTGGCTTAGCTTTCGTAGTTTTTGTAGTTGCCGGTTTTTGTGCGGTCGTGGTTGTTGTTGTTGTCGGCTTGGGTGTCGTGGTTGTTGGTCGCGCGGTAGTTGTAGGTTTTTGCGTTGTTGTTTTTGGTTTAGCTGTAGTTGTTGTCGGTCTTGGCGTGGTTGTTGTTGGTCTTGGCGTAGTTGTAGGGGGGCGCGATGTTGTCGTAGTTGGTTGCGGTGTAGTTGTGGTCGTCGTTCTAGTTGTTGTGGTAGTTGTTGTCGGTTTCGCAGTCGTACTTGTTAGTGGTTTAGTAGCAGCAGCAGGTTTCGACTTAATAGAAGCTTCAATTCCAGCACCCTCATACCTCACATTTTTAACCTTAATTTCAGGCTGCCTGCCGGCTCGTGGCGATTTTACGCGTGCCAAAAATCGGTTGAACGGTGAACCAAGATATAGATGATCGTTAAATTCCAAGACATGCGCTACAGCGCCCACAGATCTGTCGGTACCATGCAATGAGCCAACAATATTGCCATTCCAATCTAATCTCACTATGGTCATACGTTTAGGTGCTAAGAAGAGTATACTCTCACAATGTCCAATAAAGTGGACAAACCTTTTTGTCACCTTATTTGGAAATGCGTTGTTGATTAGGCGGAAAGGTAGTTCAAATAAATTAAGCAGACGCGCTAAGAATTTTCGTATACTGGGGAAGTTTGAAAATACATTAAACAATGATGGATGCTCGCTGTCAGCTGCCATTACGAGTGGCACCCAAAGACCCTCAGCATCGGGTGTCAAATTGTCCGGCATACCAGGCAAACCCTCTACAAACACTTCACTCTGTCCTGATTTGGGGCCTTTCAAATGGAATTTCATCAAACGCATCGCTCCAGATTCGGCAACAACAATGAAATCCTCATCAGGGCTAAGGGCCACGCCGTTAGCAAAGAACAATTCGTCCAATAGTATTTTACTAACGTTGGAACCACGATTATATTTAAATAACCTGAGAATATACAAACAAACAAAAACAAAATATGGCTTAATAATTATTTTCTAGTTTTCAATTTTAATTTGGATTCTAAATGTTTTTTTGAGTATGTATATAATAATCTCTTTTACGTAGATATGGTTAAAAAGAAGAGTTAAAAAAAACGAAGTTACGTATTAAAACGTAACAATTGTTTAAATATTAAATAGCACATCGAGTTTGTTTGTCGACTTTGTATGTTTTTCGCTCTTAATTGCACATTAGTCAAACTAAATACTTTCCCCCCAACTCAAAATTTATAAATTTTGTCATGATTACACTCATTTAAATAAAAATATCAAATAAACAACACAGACCACTTTGTATCATGTATGACCAAATCTGCTTGTTCATACTCACAAACATACCAAAAATAAAGCATTTGCACAGATTTATATAACGGCAGAAGTCTATATTTATACCTAAAACTTTGAAGATAAGCATTTAAAAAATAAACAATTTCGAAGCTAATTTCATACCGTCAGATGACGTTATTATACATAAATGAAGGGACAGTTGAAACGGACATACATACATACATTCAAGTATGTACTTGTTGGCATAAATCCAAAATGAACAAAAGAAAATACTACTACATGCGAAGAGAGAACCAGTTTTGTCTCTTCAAATAAACTTTTGCTTCTTAATATATGCATAGTTTAAAAAAAGTTATGTGTCTGTCTTTTAGATTAGGTCATTTAAAGTTTAAAGTTCACTTACCGGCCAGAGGGGTTTGCAAGAGAACTGAATATCAAATCGTAAAGATAGAAATCTGAACTAGAATCGGTCCAGTAGATATCACCTTTCTGATCCACAGCAATTGAGTTGAAAAGTTTAGCTTTGCGATCAATATCTTTTCCCTGTTGTTCTTGGTGTGGGGATACCAACAATTTCTTTTGATTGTTACTAAGATTTATCTCCCAAATGCCATAGTATGCATCTGAAACAATCAAATTATTGCCTTTTGTATCAAAAGCAATACCCAAAGGTCGTCCGCAACGTTCTTCTTCAAATATATCTTCTGAAAATATTGAGAAAAAAATACATACAGTTCGTATAAATGTAAGGTGTATATGTACAAGTATTTATGTATCTCTTTATAACATACCGCAAGGCTGTCCAATTTTCGCAACGTGTGTAACATGATTTCCAGTTAGTTTAATCACTTCACCTCCATGGATGCCAGCATAAATCTCATTATTTCGTGCAATAAGACATTCAGGGCCATAGACACGCCCTTCCAAGAGTCTTTCACCACCATCTAAATGCTGATTAGGTTCCAAAGCGCCTTTTAATTCTTTCGCTGGTGCAACACTGCAAAGATTTTCAATTTATTTAAATTAACCACTGAACCACTGAACAAAGAAAGGTAAAACTTTGGACTTACTAATGCTCTTTATAGGGGAAAGTTGTGTGAGGTGGCAGACCCGGCAACAAAACGACGATCAGAAAAAATACAATAAATTGTATTATTCTTATACCAATGCCGTATAAAAGGCCCATATTGCTTTTTTATATTGTAGTATACCAATAACTGAAAACTTTAAAATATTTATATTAAATTGTAGACTGAATTGTACAATAACCACCGAAGAAATTTAATAAACCATTCGTTCACTTTGACAAAACCTACCTGTAATTTATGTCTTTTAATTCGGCCAGCGACACGAAGGCAAATTCATGGCCAATGTTACCTTATCGCTTTAGTCTATAAAAAGCTGTTATCTTTTAATACACTATGTAGCAAAAATGGAATTCTAACTACATCGAGAGCCTTTACATTATAAGAAAATACTCAGATATTCTGTAAATTTATACCATTGGTATTATTTATTTTACATAATACAAACACTTATGAAAAGGAGAGCAAACTAAGAGAACTAGCACCATTTAAATAATTTTACTTACCCGGCAGTTGCACGATCATTCAAGTTGCCTTTCTTAAGGGCCGTACACATAAGACTTTCGCTTTGCTTTGCTTCAGAGTTTCGCTTTGACAGATAAGTTGAAGACCTGTTGTTATATGAGTGCTGCTAAATACAAGGCGAGAAAAGTAAAGCAAAGCAAAACGAAGCAAAATCATGGCGAACTCTCAACTTTTGTACACTTTGACAACCAACTGTTTACATTTCCATTTTATTTCTGCGTGCATATACACACGATTTAGAAAATGCACTTGTATTTCATAATTTTTGCATATATAATTACTTTTAAAAAGAGAAAAGAAGAGAAATATGAACAAATAGCAAATGAAACACCTCTTTGTTAACCACTCTCATCGTTTTCCTAAAATCCCCTGGATCGGTTTTTATTTATTTTGTCGAAAGATGCTGCAAGAAGACTTGTTACATCTCAGTCTTAATAAAGTTTATTACACTCGCGAATTTTAAACAGACATAAGTAGATGTAAAACACATTTCTTATTCTTTTATTAATGAAAATACTCGGAATAAGCACATATCGCAATTCAAAACAAACAATTATCGCAGAAACTGTCAAAGCGTTCTATGTAGCAAACCTTCTACACCTCATGCTTTGTTGTTAAAGTTCGAATTGTCAAGTAAGGCGAGGAAAGTTGTATGTGTACGGCCCTTTACTTTTCGAACTTGAATTCAGTTTTCCTACAATTTTTTTTTTACAATTCTTCTTTCAACTAAATTTTCGTATTTTGTTTCAAAAAAGATTCTGAAACAATGAAATCATTTTGTTGATGATCGCATTTCGAAAAAAAAAACGTGTGTATGAAGTTGCGTGCAGTTTGCCTCACAGCTTTAACGTCTAGTCATTTTTTAAAAGCAGTGTTCAACTTGAAAGCCAGGTCTTCATAGTGTAATCGCAGAGTTACTCATGAAAGTTGAATATGAATTTTTGAGCATTTCACCGAAATTGTGACTTAATTCCTAATTTATTATGAAATTAAAAAAAAAACTCGTCATGATACGCGTAACTCTCTAAATCTCTTTCACACTGAAGAAAGTGTTAACTCTAAAAAAGGAAAATGGCTTAAGCAAAAAAAATTGTTTGGAAAATCTCATTAATTTTTTGTTTATAGACCTATCTCACTTCTCAACAACCTCGCCATTTCAAACACCAGGCAAACTTTTTATTAAATATATCTGCTAATTTCTAAATTGGATTTTAAGGTTATTTTTATGGTTGGAGTGCGCATACAAATTATTTGTTCTACTGAGCAATCGACATTTAAGTTTAAAAACCTATCGATTGCTCGATATTTCGAGAGTGAACTCTATCGTTTGTTGTTTTTCCAACTTTCGCTTACGTCAATGATATTTTGATTATTTTTTGATTGCCATTGGTTATGATAGCATTGTAGAGTTATTTAACTGCTAATATTTCTGTGATTCATTAAAATATGGCGGAAAATCTTAGCTCTGCTAAAAGCGAGTTTGGTAATTTTTGTATGACTTGTAAATTTTTATCTTTATACAAGAAATACCAACAGGTAAAAATACTCGCACACAAGACGACTATTCCATGACAATGGACCACGATGCGGACCAAAATACCCAAGAAAGTCGAGATGATAGCACCCACACGCCAAATTCATCTGCTCATAATACAGGTAGGTTATGAATATATCGCATAAAGTTATACTATTGTTGGTCAAATTCTTAGATGATGACGATGACAGTGGTGATGGACGTAGCAGCACGACACATGCTTCTTCATCTACTCTAAGCTACAAGGAAAGGCGTCGCGAAGCACACACCCAAGCTGAGCAAAAACGTCGAGATGCTATAAAAAAGGGCTATGACAGTCTACAAGAGTTGGTGCCGACATGTCAACAAAACGATTCGGCTTCTGGTTATAAATTAAGTAAAGCGCTTATCTTGCAAAAATCAATCGATTACATTGGATACTTGAATTTGCAAAAGAAGAAGCAAGAGGAAGAAAGTGCTGCACTGCAAAAAGAAGTCGCCGCATTGCGCATAATACAAAACAGCTATGAACATATGTTGCAGCATCAACAGGCTAATCCTGGCCCAGAAGAAGCACGTCTTACTGACGAAGCAAAGTTTCAAGTGGTAAGTTGAAAATAATGTGTTTTTATTTATTTACAAAAATGGAAATTTTTGAGATGGGATTCCAAGTTGTCTATATTTCATATTACTTCTAGTTTCAGGCATTTATAGATGAAATGTTTGAAACATTCCAGCATATACCTATGGATAACTTTAAGCAGCTGACTACAGGCGTCATACCGTGGTTAGAGGAATACTGCAAGCCCCATATTTTGCGCAGCATATTAAGTCGCACCTTGCAGCGGATGTCGCAGGCACAGATGCAAGAAAAGCAAAAGCATCAGCAGCATGACACCGATGGATTTAGTTGATTTTGTGGCGGATGCCGCAAACGATAAAAAACCCAATGGAAAACTGAATTTGATGCGGCTAATAATTATATAAACTTAATTTTTTTTTTAAATTAGTGATATTTTATTCCGGGAATCATGTTAATACATACATATGTATTTGTTTTATTTTATGTGCATTTGCCAACCTTTAAGCCAAATAGTAACACTTTTTTTAAGCTTTAGTGAAATTTTACTTTATACTCGTATCAACTCGGCCTTTTTTCCTAACGTGTTCAAAACCAGAATTTGGGCGTAAATAGACCCTTTTTTTTAAATGTATGTAGGTGTTTAAGCTCGGCAGCAAATTATGTATTACTGATATTTGTACATGCAAGTACCTTAAGCGATTCTTTGATAAAAGCGGTAAATAAAAATCAAATCGTTATTTCAAGCGCTTCAGTAATTTTGTTTCAAAATAGTTACTAGCCAATCTCATTTTTTAACATAAAAAAATTGGTTAATTCATATGGATGCCTTAAAATGACATTATGTCTTATCTATTACTATTTGAACCTAGTCTTAATTACAGTCGAATTTGTATAATAAATTAGAAATGTAAAACTAAAGCCTCAAATTTAGTACTTAAATACTTAATAATAAGGAAATCACATTTACGTACATATTTATGCCTGACATACAAACTTTGCTACACTCAGCTGCCATACATCATAACCAATGGAGTCTTCTTCGACATGCGTTTGCAATAGTTTTTGCACAACCGACGATTCCCCATCTAAGCCTACCACAAAGCACAGGTCCAGAAATTTGCTCAATGTGTACAACTTATATTGTCGTATCAGCATCAAGTTGGTTAACGTAGCGCGTAATTGCTGAAGGAAGCTTTTGTGTGCCGCATCGTTTGTATGCACACTTTCATGTTGCATGCGCAATACACCTTCTCTCAGCGTAGATATTGCACCCAAAAATAAATTTTCATCGGATACATGATCGAGTATGCTTGAAATGCTCAGCAACGCAATAGGTAATTCGTGACTGAAGTCGTGTGAACGCACAAAACACAATGCAGACAGTTTTCGCACGCTTTCGCAACGATGTGATAGTAAGCGCCACATCAACTCACGAACGCGTTGTAAGAGCGAACATTCGTTTGGCTCACGTTGCTTTGGTAAATGTTTAACTTTGGATAGAAAGCCCAGGAACAGAACGGCAGTGCGTGTACTCATGTCTGGTTTGGTTTCGAAATAATTCAGTATGTAATCACAAGCTGTTGGCAATTTGCGTATTATTTCATCGTAAGTGATATCATTATTCTCATTTCCAGCTGCATCTTCGAAGTCCTTGGCTGGCGTTTGACCGACAATTTTCGGTATAAGTGCACCGAACAACTGGAGTGCGGCATTAAATTCGGTCCACTCGGGATGTTCAATGCGTCTCAATGCAACCAATAGAATGTCATTGTAATAATGCGATGTCGCATCGCGCAACTCCGTATCCCGTACCAATACGCCAAGATAATGTAATATTAGTGCCTCAAATCGATCGTACTTATATGTGTGTGTAACATTACCAGTTGCACGATTATCATTAAGTAGGCGAATACTTGTATCCATTACACGCTTAAGTAGGGGCCTAGAGCGTTGTTGCTCATTCTTAACAATATGCAACATCATCAGGGAATACCCAGCGCCACGGCGTGTAACGCTCACTTGTTTTGTATTGTCGAATAAGAGTTCTAAACAATTTTCTAGCAAAGGGTGACTTTTCGAAGTTATTAACGAATTTGCGGTTATACTTCTAGTTAGCTTGCCTAATGAAAGCGAGAAAAATCAGTGAAAATTAAGTTATTTTATGCACTTTCGGCAAACAGAGAGTGGTGACCAACCTATGCTTACACCGGCAGCCTCAATAGCGCCTTTGTGCCTACAACGTGTAAGTACCGTTACATTGATCTCTAAGCAACGAGCCAGAATGTTGGTGGAATCTGTTGTTTTGCTCCCACCACCACTTACAATATATCGGATGCCGATTTCCGTTGCTAAATCACAAAGTGCCTGCAAACCGGAAGAAGCTTAAATTTAAAATCTCATATTTACATACATACATACATATGTATGTGATTTAGCGATAAAATTATATACCTTTAGTGTAAGCCAGAATGACATAAGCAAAAATTTGCGAAATTCTCCATTATCTGTTATTTTGTATGCACTTTTTCGCACTAATATTTCCAGACTTTCGTCCATGTCTTGAAAGCTTGCTGCGTTGATTGCAGCCTCTGTGGCGTCGGCTTTGCACACGTTCAAAAAGCCTAAAACCGAATGCAATACTTTTTCCAAAAGGTCAAGTATTCTATGCTGTCTTTCTACTTCTAGGCAAATTTCTTCCTGCACAATCTCGCTTAATATATTAATGTGTCCAAATAAATGATTCCGTGTTTTGCACAGAAGCAGTGGATCGGTTTGAAATCCTTCGTGCTCTTTTTCCAAGCTTCTAATTGCATATTCCAGCAATTCTAAAAATTCTTCGTTTTTGCCGATATTCTTGCAACAGTTTATCGTAACTCGCGCATAGCGGGCGCTAAGCACACACTCATCGACATCGATACGGCGGCTAAAATCCTTGCATAGATGTAAACTCTGCTCCACATCGATGAAGTTGATTTGCTGCAAGATTATTAAAATCAAATCTAAGGCATCGTCGTAACCCAAGGGATCGTCAAGTAATTTGAAGAGTGCCGTTGTTATTTTGGCTGCATCAAAAACTTGCTGTCCCACCAAGAATTGACCTAGTTTTTTATTTTGTGCTAAGCTGCAATTTTTGGCATTCTTTTCCAGGTGTTCAGCATACAATGATTTAAGTAGTATGTCCAATAAGCGTAGTGAAAATATTTTCGGTTGGTACATTGCACTTCCAATGTCGGACTCAATCAGCATATGAACTTGTTTAAAAAACGCTTGTATACTTGTTTCGAGGGTGGTAGTGCCCTCGGCGTCATGCAATTTGCTGTACGCTTTGGCAACGTAATTTAATATTGCTGGTATTTTTCCTAGAATTTCATTTCGATATTGTGCGTTTTCCAAGCATTTGTGCTGCTTTATAAATGCCACCGTAAATTCGAGACAATCTTCAATGGCGAAATTTGCCATATTGTCTACAATGAATTTGAAAACTAGCATTTGCGTTTCCATTTCAAAATGAAAGCAGTTTGTTATCAGTTCTGTGCTTATTTTAAAAAAGTGTAGTTTAGATGCTTGGAATATTTGTCGTGAAAATATGCTGAAAATTAATGTTGATCGAAAGTAATCCTTATCAGCAGCACCATCAATTGTGCTCTCAAGAAAATTAACTATCTCAGGTTGTTTTTGTAGAAATTCAAATAATCTATCCTTTTGTTCAATACGTCCAAACCAGTGAGCGTTAAAATTCTTAATTTCTTTTAATGTACCACGCGTGAGTATTTCTGCGGACATATTCATCAGTTCATCGGAGTTTTGTGTACTAAGCGCTTTTACTAAATGTTGGCTAGCTGCTAGAAGGCTTTTATGACTAAGACTTAAGCGCATGCCTGCATAGAATTCCACGATAGAACGTTGCGCGCTATTGAGAAATTCCTTCAGGTTATGCGTTTTTAAAATACAGCTTATTAAATAAAATTTATACCGATTTGACCATGCCCAAAACTCTAAAATAACTTGAAAATTTTTAAATGCGTACATAGTTTGCCGGCAGCAGTTCGTAAAAAGATTTAGTGACTCCTCACGCATGCCGATTTGATTACTCTGTAGACAATGATAGATTTGCTGTAGTGGAATGTTTGCATTCAGTTTGGTAAATTTAACCAACAATAAATTTATAACTTTGAGTATATATAGAAGACTCTTGCAATTTGCGTCAACCGCGTCTCCCAACGCTTTGCTACATTCAGCTATTAGTTTTTCAGGTTCAATTGTCTTAGCTTTCTGATCGGTAAGTAATATGGCGTACAGCAGTTGAAAGCCACATTCTTCTGAACGTGATAAATTTGGGTCAGGCAAAGCTTTCAAGTATGCATCGGGAAGTGCGTGCTGCTTGAGTAGTTGGAAATATGCTCTATATGCCGTATTTAAAACAACCTGATTGGCTAGACCCAATTCGCCGTCAGATCTTGATTTTGCGGAACATTCGAATTCGATTACAGCCACAATGTGTTTAAGTACAGATTCCAATTCTTCTTTGGTTTCTGCTTTAGTTGCAATTGACTGAAATTCCAAAATAAACAAATTTATACTAACTAAAAAAAAGATTATATACCTGCTTATATATTGTATGCAACTTACAGGTAAATACTTTATGCACTCTCCCGAATTGGAGATATCTTTTACACAATTTGGCAAATGTGCGATATCAGGATATTCACTTGTCATGTTGTTATCAACTTAATATATGTGCACGCTATTAGAGTAACGTTTGTTCAATAATTTACTACTAATCACATATCCTTATATTTAGAGGAAGAATTTTATGAGCAACTTCCGGCCTTGGCGTTTCGCAGCTGATATCAGCAGCCGCCCAGTACAGGGTATGCCGAATATATAGACTCAATATTTTGTTTCAATTGGTATATTTGGATCTTAAATTATGTAGATGTAGGCGGTTGGACAAGATTATCAAGACTAAATAAATAAATAATAATCGGAATCGGGGTGAAATTTTGAGAAGATAAATAATTTTTTCTACTCCCAATGACAACTTATCACGATATTATCAGTGACGTCACGTTTTTGCATAAAAATAGGTACGGTATTTTAAGTGGAAGATATGAATTGACTTTTGGAATCGACATGCAATTTGTGGTGATTATCTGCTCGGTATAGGGTTTCATCAAGGTGAATTTAATAAGATGAGCGTATATAAGTAAAACGCGTCAATGTATTTTGTTTGTGCTTTGCTGGACTGAAGGTCAAATTTCTGTAGGTGATTTACATCGCCGGCCAGTCAGAAAGAAGCACTTTGACATTCCGTCCAGCAAAGCGAAAAAACCAGCTGGCTTCTCAACACCACCTTGTTAATTTCGCCTTGGTGTGCGTAAATTATCGATGAAAAATTGCTAAATCGAAAATCGAACATACGAAAATGTGAGAAAAGAAAATGTCAATTTGAAAGTGCTGCCAATTTGGATTGTGAATGCGCATTTTAAAAGTGACAAAATGGCGAATGAAGCAAGCAAATTGCTGCTTTCTACACAACAAGAAAAACCAAATCATTACACGTAAATAAAGAAAAATATGTTTAAAAACTGTGATTTTTAGTGAATAATAATATACCGTGCCGATTTGTTTAATATTTTAACTACTTTGCTGCCTTCTAGGTACTTAAAGGAATTTCGCGTCGAACAGTGTCAGTCTTTTCTACAGCACAAATGTAACCAACACCGACCGTTTGTATGTTTCAATTGGCATTTCCAAAATCAGCGCCGCCGTCGACCTGTTCGCAAACGAGATGGCACTTTTAATTATAGTGCAGATAATTATTGTACCAAATATGATGAAACCACTGGGATTTGTCCAGATGGTGACGAGTAAGTATGGTTTTTTTTGTACTTATTGCAAGCAGTGATGAGTGTTGTGTCTGCGTATCATACGTGATTATCCTGCTCCCCCACCCATTTGTGGGTGTTTGAGAAATTGCGTTTCCATTATTCCCCAACCCTTTTGGGCAGAATCCCTAACATTTGCTTCTTTGCTTTCGTCATTATCCTCAATTCTTTGTTTTTGTTTTACTTGTGTTATGTTTTCGGTGCAAATTCGTTATTTTCTTTATTTTTGTATATACACAAGCAATGTTTTCGTCTTTGTCTCGCTCATTCGCAATATGAGAATTTCGGTGTTTTTCAACCCGACGCAGATAAACTTTTCCAAATGTAAATAAATATAACATAGGCGTATGCGGAGAAAGGGATTTACCAGTGCGAAATTTGAGTTTGTTTTGGTTTATGTGCAGTGACCGCGTGTATTTACTACATATTTATTTAATTTAGTAGGCAATTATGTGCATACGTAAAAATAAATAGTAAAGTAATTTGATCATCGATTTTCAGTTTTATAGCTTATCGGTCCATGTTATATACTTGATCGTTTCACGTAAAAAATCAAAGAGAATTTAACAACAAAAATTAAAATGTATGTAAAATCTTAAGTAAATTTATTAAAATGTTTAATTTTCAATATACAGCTGCCCATTTCTGCATCGCACCGCTGGTGATACAGAGCGTCGCTACCATTTGCGTTACTATAAAACCTGTATGTGTGTACATGATACGGATAGTCGCGGATATTGCGTTAAAAATGGACATCATTGTGCTTTTGCACATGGTATCCAAGATCAACGTCCACCAGTATACGATATTAAGGAATTGGAATCATTACAGAATGCAGAGCTCGCCCTCGATGGTACAAATGCACAGAACGCTTTGGATAAGGAACGCAATCTAATGAATGAGGATCCAAAATGGCAAGATACCAATTATGTATTAACAAATTACAAAACGGAACCATGTAAACGTCCACCACGACTTTGTCGTCAAGGATACGCTTGCCCACAGTATCACAATAGCAAGGACAAACGACGTAGTCCACGTAAATTCAAGTATAGGTAAGTTTTGCTGAAAAATGTAATGGAAAAATGCGTTTATACTAAGTTTTCATTATATGTATCTTTAGATCCACTCCCTGCCCCAATGTTAAGCATGGCGAAGAATGGGGTGAGCCAGGTAATTGTGAGGCTGGCGATAATTGTCAGTACTGTCATACACGTACTGAACAACAGTTTCATCCGGAAATCTACAAGTCAACTAAATGTAATGATGTACAACAGGCCGGCTATTGTCCACGTAGTGTATTTTGCGCTTTTGCACATGTGGAACGTAAGTAAAATAATAAAATTCTTTTTTTTTTTTTTTTTTTTTTTTTTTTTCAAGTAAAAACCAAATCATATAGTACATACGTACATATGTATATGTCCACAAATAAGATCGTAATTTAAATTTAATTTACTTATTTTATATTTTCATGATAAACACACAAAACACAAATGGTTCAACCACATAAAAAAACAAATCGGCAGCTTGTCCTATTGATGAATTGCGCGATAATGCGCTCTCAGCTAGTTTGGCTAATTCAAGTTTATTATCACGTTCCTCAGCGCCAATTAACATTCCTAATTCTACATTGAATAACTCTATGAACGGTGAGTGTAAGTTTTCCCCAAATGTATGCTGTGTAGATATGATGCAAAACTAAAATAAGTCTCATTTATATGTTACAGATTTTAATTCTGCCGGTTTCTCCGTCAACATTCCAAACAACTCGCTCACGTACAGCCCAACCAGCCACAGCAATCTATTTAGCGTGGCAGATGCATTTAACTATAGCGGTTCCAATACAAATAAATTAAGTAATTCTCTCTCAGCGGCCACCCAAAATGATAATAGTAGCTTGTTCTTTCCATCGCGAATTATATCTCCTGGTTTTGCAGATAGTTTATCAATTAGCCCCTCCGTTAGGTAAGCAATCGTTAAATATGATCAAAATCGGTCGAAAGTTTATATTAATTTACATAATTTTTTTTTATATTTACAGAATATCTGAATTAAACTCAATACGTGATGACATCAATAGCAGCTCTGTTGGCAATATCTTATTTGACAACACATTAAATACAACTAAAAATGCATTTTCATTGCAATCGCTACAAAATCAAAATAACTCAGATGTAAATCGCTTATCGACCGAATTAATGACTAAAAATTCACAAATCCTAAAGCTGTCAAATCGAATTGATGAGACCGCAAGAAAGGTATGGCTGAAGAATTTCTCACACAATGGTACATACATACATATATGCGAAGCTAAGGAGCTTTATAAATGAGCAAATTACTTACGCATTTTGAATTTACAATATGCTGCATTTCAATTGGAGAAATATATTCAACAACAATTATTTCTTGTAGCTATAATATTAAAAGCCAATTTCAGAAAAATCTAACTTTTAACATAACCTCAAATGTAATTATCCATTAGTCTTAAAACAAAAATATATGTACATTTTCAACCTCAACACCTTCCTGTAATATTCGCAATCTGTTACAGTTAAACTTGACGGAGATGCAACGCGAGAAAGCCAAACAAGAAGCATTGGAGTGGAAGGAACGTTATGATTTGGCACAAACGCAACTTCACTTGTCTACCGAACTACGTAATTTATCCATACAAAAGCTGAAGCAACTGCAGGTAATACAAATTCTATAAGAATCCTAAGAACCATTTTATTGACAATATTTTAAATCGTTTAAAATTTTTCTTCACAGTCTAAATTGCGTACAGATTTAGAAGAGGTAGAAAAGGTATTATATTTGGAGAATGCTAAGAAATGTATGAAATGTGAGGAGAACAATCGTACAGTCACACTAGAGCCATGTAATCATTTTATACTTTGTGACTCGTGCGCCTGCTCAGTAACGGAATGCCCGTACTGTCAGGTGTCGGTAGTTACCACGCACACTTAAAGAAGACTAAGAACAAAGATAAAGAAAATATCACATGGGCACTCAACCTATAGTTATATTTTTCTCCAATCAAATTTATTTATTGAAAAGTGTAAAAAATAGGTTCTCAAATCACCACATATTGAAGAAAGAAAAAGAGAAAAACAACAAATGAAAGAAAAAACTCATTAAACAATCGAATTGAAATTAACTTATAAGTAACAAATATATAAATTGTGTTATTGGCACAAATAGCGAATAAGCATAGGTGTCAAAAAAACATTCAAATTTATTTGTAAATTGAAAGATAGTGCTATTCGAATTTTCAGTAACTAAACTTCCAAACAAACAAAAAACAAAGCAAAGCAATTCATATATAAGCAATGATAATACATACATATGTTTCTTTGCCACCACTTTGCACTTTCAATACAAAAGAAAAAAGAAAAAAACACAAAAAAGAAAAACTTATCCAAAGCTTTTATGTATGCATATTCATCACAATATATTTTTTTTACCGATTTTTTTTTCTATAGTACTTTCCAAGCATTTAACCATTTCTTTTAATCCTATATACATACATATATAGATAAATAAGTCAAAGTGTTTTTACGTTTGTTTATAAACTAATGAAGTAACAGTTTTTTATGTTAAACCAGTCCATTTTATGTAATGTTTCATTTTATTTAAGCATACTGTAGGAAACTTTTGTAAAAATACTGGTAAACGGTGTCCCAAGATGTAAGCCAGATTTTAATTACTAATTAGAAAATAAAGTTTCTTTTAAATTAAAAACTTTCTTATTGCAACATACCCTTCTCAAATTATGGAAAGCAAAACTTCTAAACAGCTTGATTGCCACATATTTACCTATTTTTTTTTTTTTTCTTTCATATTCTGCATGGATTATTCTTAGTTTCGTTTAAACAGCGTCTAATATCTATAAAACAGAGTATTGTTAAAATCAACATGGCCAAGTTAATGTTTTCCAATTAACTCAGCTTATAATTGGCTATTGTGTAGTGATATTGCGCCGGCGCGCTAGTTAAATTTTGAAAAACTATAGAGCAATAATGACTGCAGTCCGCAATGAACACTTAACAGTGACATTATTTATGAATGCATTTATTATCCAACAATCACCCAAATGCGACAATATTGATGATAACCAAAAGGAAGAGATAGAAATTAATACAAATTAGTTCGTGGTCTCTGTTACAGCATAGCAAATGGCATTAATATGCCACCTCCGGTAACGTAGACGCGACTGTCGTGGTATTGGTATAAAAATTATAATTTGGCTCGGAAAACTATGTCCATTTCTTCTTTTGGTTTTTTTTGGGGTTAACAAAAATGGCGGACTACTTTAAGTCTTGTTTAAATTTTGGGACACCAGTTTTATATGCAAATTAACTCATTACATACATACATATATATGTATGTATATACTATTTTGGTGTAACACAAATGTAATATTATTTATAAGTAATTTACTTTAACTATTTGTTTTAGGACAAACCAATAAAATCAGTATTCTATTTTTGCTTACATAGCATTAAATTTAGACTTGGCGTTACTACCAGTGCATCCCTAAAACATAATAGCATACTTTAATACACTAGGTTATACGTATAACAAATACTTTTGGCAGTTTTAACTGTTATGCTGTAGTGATTTTCGATGAACATTATTATTTCGAATTTAAAACAAAATATACATATACAATTCATACATACATACAAATCTCTGTGAATATTTAAATTTTGATAAGATGATAAAAATAACTAAAGATACTGCGTGTTAATATATGTATATGTATCTGAAAACACCTTTATTTACTGCTTTTCGAAAAAAGTTCAATGATAAAAAAACTTTTTTTTAGCAATTATGCACATTTTTGTTTTTACTGCTAATTTTTACTTTAAAATAAATTAGCGGCTAACATTTCTCTTTTAGTGCGGGTTTGATGTGGTGAATTTTTAAATAAGCATTAATCTTGCAGGTTTAAACGTTTAGACATATGTATGTACATAGTTAAGCAGGAAAGTGAAATCATCAAATCAACGAAAGAACTACAGCTTATGCCAGAATTCAGTAAGCAGGGTTAGATGCTAATAGAGAAAAATGTCACATTTTTAGAACAGGTGGCATTCTTTGGCTCAAAATCAAGCGCTTCAATTGTGCTGAGGTGATTAAGCAGGTCTTGCTAACAAATTGTTTTATGATTTATTCGCCTTTATTTTAAATTTAGATATTTGTGCAGCACTTTTGTTTTAAAGTCTTTTAATTTTTTAGAGGCATTCAAGGAGCACCCCAAATTTATCATAAACTTGATGAACTTGCGAACCGTTTGTGAAAAACGCCATTCATTAAAAAATTGCTTGACGTTTCAAACTTTTGTCAAACAAGCCCACTTTAAGTTTTCAAGCTAACTTGCTCATTCTTGCGACTTAATTACTTCGCCCAAAATTTAAGAAAATTTGCGATTATTTAGTTTTTTTTTCAACAGTTCTTAATCGCTTAAAATTATTATTTTTAATTATTTTAGACGTTGGGGTCATTACTAAAATGCGGACATGTGAACAATATATTACCATTAATTTATAAGCAAAAGAAAAAAAGGAGAGAAATTTGATTTTGAAAATTTAAAATATCTTTTGTTTCAGTCAATCCAAGGCTAATTCAATAAAGCGGTGTTGTGGCGGCTGCGTGTATATACGTGTGTACTTTTCACTAACATACTCGTATAAGCGGTTGCCGCCAACTAATTGAATTCGCTCTGAGTCAATCTGATACTCAGTAAAATAGTTAAAACACTTACAGCAAATTTATTTGCAATATAAAATAACACGAAACAAAAAAATACCATTAAAAAAATCACATTCACCCAAGGGACACATCATTGATTAAAAGCAGAAACAAAAGCAAATTTCCTACACATAAATTATGCACCAAAGCATTTTAGTAAGGATCATCATACAAGCATTGAGTTTAAGGTTTCACTTTAAAATTTTTGAGAATATGTTCTTCATTATAAGCTAATTAAATATGCAAAAAGCCGGTTTTGAAATATAAAAAATATCAGTTAAAATCAAGGCAGATCTAACAGGTAAACGTAGTAGAGAAATTGCAACCCTGCTAGATTTTTTGATATATGAACGAACATACCTTTATTGTCATGAAGAACTACCAAATCAGTCTAATGAAAACCGAACTTGACAATTCCCATATTGGATTCATCCAAAATAGTTAAATACAAAATGCACATTTTTATTTCGGAACTCTTTGTTTGAGAATTGGGATAGAGTTGGGCATCAAGTGTACGCGTTTTCCATCAGCAACCGGTGTGTGCTATAACTCGATATGGCGGTGAGTTCGAGGTTCGAATCTCAGTCAGGGCAAGCAAAATCTTAATCATAGAACAAGTTTTTTCTAATAGCGGTCACCCCTCGGCAGGCAACGGCAAACCTCCGGGGTATCTCTGCCATGAGAAAGCTTCTCATTAAATACATCTGCCGTTCGGACTCGGCACAAAACTGTAGCCAAAATTATATTATTACACCACATTGTTTCCGTAAACGGGATGCCACAACTCTCTGCCTAACAATTATTCGGCGTGTCTCGTGCGGCAATTTTTTTAATGAAACTACGCCTTTTACTAGCTGTTGGGCACAAACTACACAACGCAAATATACAAAATATTCATGCAATTCACGAGCAAAATGCACAATATATTTTTTCACTATAAAGCACGAATCAGATATAAAAAATTTTTTTTTTGTTTTTATCGAATGAAAACAAAGTTAGACAATCAAGATAAATGAAAAAAATCAAATTATTAACTCTACTGCGGTTACTTGTTAAATCTGCCTAGGTTAGAACCTTTCTATCGACAAATTGGCCTGAATAAATTAACAATAATTGTCAACTCAAACAGCGAAATTAGAAAATTATAAACAAAAAAATTGCGTGCTGTAAGTTGAATGTGAAAATTAAAAAAAAAAAGTACATATATACGAGTATAAGGTTAGTAAATTTTATTTTACAATAACAAATATTGAACGCTTGGGAAATTTTGTATCTGGTAACAATGGAATAAGTGAACCTCAGCACTTGTATGAAAAACATAAAAGAAATATGGATTTAAAAAACAAAGCTCTTTGAATGATTTGCCAAACAAAAATTTTGGAAATAAATATGCAAAAAATGATGAATAGCTAAGAGATGATAGAATATTATAAACCAAGGCGAATTTATTCAAGGTGGCACTACCTACAAAAACAAAATTTACGGTCTATTTTATTTTGGTTTCTTTGTAAAGTTTGTCAAAATCAGTGTAAGCATGTAACAGAAAATGGAAAGAGAAAACCCGGAATAAGTTTAGTTTTCCACAAAATTTTGAAATTCATGTATGAAACGTGTTGTATGAAATGTAAAAAAGCAGATATTTTGCCAATCACGACAATGAAGCAAGCAATGAAAAAAATTAATTTCGCCGCTGATATAACTTTACCTTGAATGACTTTACCTTGTATAAAACGTAATAAATAAGTGAACCCTGATACAATCATTTTTAAATGTAGTTTCACTCTCTCATTTCAGACGCCATATTAACCATTTGACAGAAACAGTGTTCCGGATTTTCGTGCTACCAATTCCTTGTTAAGAAAATCCTCTATTTTTCGCATTAAGAAAAACGAAGACAACAGAAACAAAATTTGAATATGTGCAAAGCTGCATTTATGTATATTGATTTGAAAAATCGGTTACCTCAAAGGACATATGTACATCGTTGTCCGGATAAATAAATGTCATATGTGAAATTTGGGCCAAATTTAGTTAATAATGTATTTGTTATTGTTTGGCCATATAACTATTTATTTTAAATATTTTTGAGCTTTAAGGCCGATCGGTTTATTGGAAAAATTATTAGGAAAAAACAACAATACTCAAAGCGGTAGAAGTTATATTATTTCGGAATTCACCACATTTCCTAATCAGACTTCTTTCTTCTTGTCTTCTGCGGGAGTCGAAATAATGTAGTTATACTTAACTAATTAATATCTTTTAAATGGCACTATCCTTTTTTGGATTTCTCCTTTAGCGTCAGAGATATTGAGTAAAATTTTTTCGTAATAAAATTCTACATATAAATTCCATGCTTTGGAACACTCGGAAAAATATTGTCAATTACCTTGGACAAAATCTTAAAATCTCTAAAATTTAGTCGTAAAATTTTTTTAATTTTTTCGTATTGTCGCACGGATAATTAAATGTTGTACATATGTGAAAATATTGCAAATATAGTTAATAATGCAGTTATTCTTCATCTATCAAGCCATTTATAATGCGTTATTCTTTTTTTTTGATATCTTATTTAGTTTTCGATATATTGAGTATAATTTGTATCACATTTAGTCGCTTGTAATATACATTCCTGCAAATGTAACAAACGACAAAATTTTACTGAAGAAAATCCTTCATAAATTCAAAAGTAATTAAGAATAAACAATACAAATAAAACAATTTAAGATTTTCGTGAACTAATAATATTCTCCAAGACTTTTTGGAAAATTTAATTTCAAACTTCAATTGCGATTTCCTAAAAGTCTTTAAATGTAACATACTACATTCATTTATTTGGGCGACTGCAAGTCATTTTTGCCAGGCAATTAAAGCCTGTCCAAAAAATTGCTCTTGTAAAGACAACTTTAAGGCTTAAAAAATGGTAAAGGCCTTGATTTTAACCGCACTATAATGTTTTTATTTTATTTTTTCAATTCTATTAGAGCATGTCGTTTGCTCGGTTTAAAGAAAAGGCCACAAATTGTACATTTATGTAAATTCATAAATAACGTTCCATTGCGTTGGTGAAAAAATATACATACATCCAATAAATGAAACATGTGTATGACATACATTTACAAAATTTACACGATTTGTTTTTAAAATACAATAAAATTAAAATTAAAATCCCCAATGTCTATTTTAAAGTAGTGGCAATATTGGGCGTCTGCCGTCGAACACTGTTTCTGTCAAAAAATTAAAAGTGAAACTACCTCTAAAAATATCTGTATCATGAAGTGAACTACATATGTCTATGTAAAATAATATGTAATGAAAAAAAGCAAAGCGAATTCAATAAGGTCGCGGCAATCGCATGTAAGTAATAAACATATACGTAATTTGTTACTTTTTGACGAACGCCTTGTCAAATTCTATTCGACGTTTATATGGAATGAAGCAGTTTGACGTGCAGTTCACCAAAGTGAAAAAAGCAGCTACCGCCTCAATTCCACCTTTTTGAATTAGTCTTGAAAACAACTATGTGAAAAAATATAGATATTGCATGAAAAAATCGGTGTGTGGCGACACGCTGAAGTGAGCGAAGCATTACTAAAACTTTTCAGAAATACTTTCAGTCTTATTGTATTTTTTTTTGCTTTCTAAACTCGGTCAGCCATGCTCAACATTTTATTATTGCCTTAAATTGGTTTGTTACTTTGGTTTTAACAACGTACTTTCGAAATGCTTCCGCGGTTTTCTTCAACTAATTAATACGCTGAAAAAATATTTTTTTTTAAATCTTAACTACGGTAGGATGAAAGAGCTTTATTATCAAATTAATTACAAAATTCATTACATGACTATTGTCATAACTGTTGCGCCTAAAACTATGACAGAATATTTATACCAATTGCTTTGTCGATGCAACGCCGTCAGTTTGTCATAACAAAAACATTACAGTTGTCATCGTTAGAGGGATCCCAAAATTTAACTCTTAAAGCACAATGTATAGCCCAAGTCGTGCTAAGACAATAGTAATACAATGAGTATAGTCATAGTTAGTCGTGGTATTCTCGAATCATGCAGACTTAAAAGATAAATATTCAAACTAACGAGGAGTTTAGAAATCGCTTTACCACCCTATACATGTGTACATGTGGATTTGTCGCCCCTTGTAACTGAGAATGTATTATTATTTATGGCATTAGAACACTCGGCCAGCAAAAGTGCACTATTAATACAAACATGCATATAGTATTGATTAAAATAATAAATATGTATTTTTAGTATTTATTAGATATAAGGCGTATTCAAAGACGGTAGTATTGATTAATCAGCTTTTAGTTGATTGGTTGTCAAAATCAATTTTATTTTGTTACAAATAAACAATTTTGTCGTTGAACTACAAGAAAATATAAATGTGGTTCCATAAAACTTTTTACGGTGTTTCCAAAAGTGTAAAAATTATATCCCGCAAGTTCTATACAAAGCAGTTAAAGTCTGACAATAACCCACCAAAGCGTTGCATTTGTAGAATCGCTACCACCTTACATGAGTTCGCCTTGCTTAGATTTCATCTAAAATCATTTAATATACGAAATTTCCGATACATGCCAGTATACTTTTTTTATTCTGCAAACATTTTTTAGTTTTCACTTATTACATTTACTCGTTATCATCCCTGATTTAAGCAATCCAGTAGAATGTTCATATGTATATCGCATGCATTGTTAATGCAATTTAGTAATTTTTAAAAGTACACATACAAAGATATTAGAAATATATAAATATATTAATATGTGTTTAACAATTAAAAAAAAAATTTTATAATAAATAAACAGTGGGATAAGCTCACCGAACTGCTGCTTTACATAGAATTTTCAAATTTCCACATAAATACATTGCAACAAAATGCAAATTAAAAACAAAAACAAATGCGTAAATAGTTAGTGATTCGATAGTTAACAATATAAAAAAAAAAAACAACAACCTAATGACAGGAGTACGACGAAGGCAGCCGAATAGAATGTATGTACATGTAACAATCTTAGAACAATAAAAACAATCTCGCAGCGAAGCTTGTAAAAAATGGAAATGCAAAGTTGTAGGTGTAATTAACTTGAAAACTAATAAGCAACTAATATCGTAATAATCGTAAAAATAGAGAATGGAAAAATATATGTATGTAATAAACAATTAGTTAACTTGAAAAATAGTGCAAAAGTTTTGCAAAACTTTTAAGACGGATTTGCGCATGCACTAGCACAACTCAAAAAACAATAAAATAAAATAATAATAATTACAACAACACAAATATGGTTAAAATAAACCGCCGCAACAGAATGTTTCAGGTTACTATTTAAAATTAACTGAGAACACCGAACAGGAATTTTTATATTGGTACAAGTGTATTTTTAAGAAGCAGTACGGAAGAAAATTGTTAAAAAAACGAAAAAAAAATATTTAATTGAAAGTAGAAAAAAAATACAAAGCTTAGTGACCCATTCCAGAAGATAATTGCAGGAGGGCTGAAAAAAGGGTTGCCTGACGGCATACCAAAAGGACTTTTCTATTTATGCTTTAGGCAAATGCAACGCTGCATGATATCAATATCCTGCTCTGGCAACACGATTCACCCATCATAATTTATATTTGAGTGCCACTTGAGGTAAAATTATGAAAGTTTTTAATAATAAGGTAAATTCTTCTTTGTATGAAATAAGGACAGTTGATGGTTAGAGGTGAATTTGAAAATAGGGTTGAACTGCAAATATCGATTGATTGAAAAATGTCTATGCGTTTCTTAAAGGAAAGTTGACAATTATTACCGTAACTCCTCTGTATATTCTATCTCGTATTTTCTTAAAAATTTTATTGGTTTTATCAAACTGACTCATGGCAGCACTTTCACAGAAATCACGGAACGAATACTCAAAATAATTGGAGTTACGGGTAGTCTTGAATTGTAGGGAAACGTAAGACTTCTCGACTCTTATGAACCCCTTTTGGTATAGATTTTCACTCCTGAAATTATCTCCTGGGATTGGCTATGCAAAAACTAACCCAAACAAATCCACTGAGAGCATTTACCAAATTTTAGGTGAAACCATTGAATTGTAAAAAAAAAAATTTTAATTTATCAAGAAATATAAAAAAATAAAAACAAAATATAGCAAAGCAACGTAAAGTAATTAACCCTACAAATTGTAACAACAATCCACAACCGCAGTGTAAAACAATTTATGTAAAAATTAAAAAAAAAGAAGAAAAAAAATATCTGGTTAGCACTTTAGAATTGTAAAAATGTTAGCGACTAAAAAAAATTTAGATTACTTATCTACCACTAACTAATTATGTAACGAACTAACTAATGACTAACTAACTAATTAAATAATACTATTTACGAGTATTTGCCGCAGCAACGGGAAACATACAAATTTACACCTTTTATACTAATTTTTGAGTGATTTTCGTTTTATTACAGCATACATACATACATACGTACATATACATATATACATATGTATGTTTATTTAATACGTATGTATGTGCAATTATATATAGAAAAGCTAGAAACTGGTTCGGTGAGTTGGGCAATTCGAAAGCAATTACAAATGTGTTAGCTAAACTATAAAAAGAAAAACAAATTCAAAGAAAATCCAAAAACAAATAAAATATAATGAAATAGAAATAGAAATGGGTTTTTAATTTATACAACTTTAGATAAACTAAAAAAATATTAAAAAAATTGAAAGTTGAAACAACAAACTATGAAATCGATATTTGTGAATGTAACTGATAACTGATAATGAACCGAACAAGCGTTAAAGTAGACAAGTTGCAAAAATTAAATTTAATATATAAAAAGTTCATATGTACTAGTACAGTCAGCGAAAGAATTATAGCACTTCCACATATTGACATATTTGATTTATCCGCCCATTATTTAAAATTATTTTTCATTTAACAAATTATCAAAAATCAGTGATAACTTGAAAATACTTGAAACTTGCACTTTCTCAGACTAAAATTGAATGAGCCAAAAATCTGCATACTCAAAAAAATTCAAATATTTTTTTTTTTCTAAAGTTCCAAATTTTGATGAATTTTTGTTAAATTATTGTTGATTTTGTATTTAATAAAATAATATGGGTTTTATTACAGGATGAACTGTATTTTAAATGAAGAATACTTTTAAATATTTTGAAGCAAAATAAATTGTGCAAATGTGTCAATATGTGGAAGTGCTATAATTTTTTCGCTGACTAGTTATTAAATTTTCGTGTATGTCTATAGTTACAAGTACTATCTATATACATATATATTTAAAGTGCAACATATGTACATATTTACATAACTATTAGTTTGTGGATATATACTACACATGGGTTAGCAATTTGGACAAATAAAAGGCGATTACATAAATTTAAAAAGCAGTGTGATTCTTACTAAACCAAAAATCTGATTGAGCTAAGAATTTGACTTATTGGACAATGAATTTAAAATAAAAATAAAAATTAAGTCCACCCGCACTAGATAACGATGCAAAACTCAACAATATTCAAAATAAATAATACTAAATCATTCTAACAATAATAGTAAACACAAGAAAGAGTACGTTTTTCTTTTTAATAAAATGTACAGAACGGAGGAGTGTTTTAAGCAAAAATGAGAGGCAAAAAAAAGGAAAAAAAAAAATCAAACAACTAAATAAACTAGTATTAATGTTTGAGTTAATAATATAAAAAAAAATATATATATAATATATACATACTAATACTTACAACTAAATATATTAAATATTCTATGCATTATCGAATTGGAGAATACATGAATTATATATACATATGTACATATATGTATGTATACTTAGGAATGAATATGTATATATAAATACATATGAATTTAAATTAAAACAAATTAATAAAATGATTTAAAAAATGTGTTAAAAATTTGTGTGGTTATTGAAATTTGGAAACGCTGGTGAAACGAAAAAAAATATGTACACTAGGGGCATTCATTTTCTTCAATAACTCCGTACAGTGGCGCTAAATTTGAAAGAGGCGCAAACATTTTGGCCGCTTAATTTAAAAGAAGTGCATTAAATTTTTTTAGGATAATCGGCGCTATCACAGAATTCAATGAGATCACTGAATTCGTTTTGCTACGAAACCATCAATTCATTCATTGTACGAGGGTGGTCGGAAAAGTTGCCGACCTCAACGTAAAGAACAGAAATTTTCGTCAATACCCTTCGTGAACAATAATTTTGCAGAGACGCCGATTACGATTAGGACGAGTTAGATATATGGGATCATCGCTGGGAGAAATGTGTAGAGTTACAAAGAGACTATGTAGAAAAAAAATCATGAAAAAATGTCTTGCATCATTGTTAGGTCGGAAACTTTACAAATCATCCTCATATACGTACATACAGACTTCTTTCGAATTACGATGAATTCAGTGATTTCTTTTTGGTATATTTCGGCTACGATGAATTCTGTAATAACCCCGATTAATCTTAATTAAACAATTTTATTTTTATTTTTTTATTTATTTATGTCGTTTAGTAGTACAAAGTAAGACTTAGGTCTTTTAATATCACTTCACCAATCGAATATTGTACAATGATTATATTACATATAATGATGATAATAATATTTTTTAAAATTTAGATCTAAACGTGAATTGACGAACAAATTTTTTGCTATAACTTAAAAATTAACTAAAAAGAAAAGATTGATTTTGGAACGAATTTTCTTCATCCCTTGTCAAGTTTGGTTTTAAGACAAACCGGTTTCGGCGTTGTGCCATCTTCAGTGTAAGTTTTTGTTCTGAAGGAAGCAACAGCAACAAAATATCATAATAAAAAGAAAATAATGTATTAAGAGAGAATTATTAAAAATAGAATAGAAAAGTTAAAAGTATAAAAGTTTTCCGTACATAAATATACAGTTCCTAGCAGACCGGTATTTCTCGAGGCTACAGCCCAGGACCCTTGTTTGCCGCCCTAAAACATGTTCATATCTACCGATCCCATTAACATAGGGCGTTGCATTATTAAATGCTAGATTAATTTTATGGCTAGATAGTGAATCCAGCTTACTGTACACTACCTCTGAGTAGGTGATGAGTGGCATAATTAGTTGGAGTACTAATTTACGCCTTGTTTCTACTGGCGTAAATGTAGCAGAAACTCTTAATTTTTAAAGTACATTCGAACTCCTCTATAACGAACTCCTCTATAGCGAAAACCTCTCTAACGAATTTTTTTTCGAAACACTACGATTTTCACAATTTATTCTTATATTTAGACCTCTCTATAACGAACTTCTCTATAGCGAATTCCTCTCTGTAACGAATTCTTTTGTCATACATAAATGGAATTTTCCATAGCAAATAACTCCTCTATAACGAATTTAGCGAAGAGCTAAAAAGTAGTTGTTATAATACACAAAACTACACACAATCACATGTTTTTACATACTATTTCCTAGAATCGGCAAAAACTAAATACATATGTACGTAGGCGCCAGACAAAATAACGGTAATTTGGCCGATATTGAAACTGTTTCAGTTGAAATTGAGAATTTTTATTCATTCAAGTTATTGTTATTCATTGAAGTCATAGTTTTATTCATACAGTCGACAATTTTTTCATACCTGAATAATCCTTATAATCTTTTTGACTTTTTATTAAGGTCTTCTTTTTAAAATGTAAGAAATAAAAACAAATAAAACAAAAAAAATAATCAATGTTTCATTAAATAGGCCTTGAACATAAAGACATGAAATTTCGTATGACCTCTCTATAACGAAGCCCTCTCTATAACGAACTTTTTCACCGGTTCCGACGACTTCGTTATAGAGGAGTTCGACTGTACATCCTATATATTGCTATCGACCTTATTTATATGGTCAGTACAGGTAAGCTTAGAGTTAAAGAAAAAAATCTAAGTTGTATATCTTATCCGTAAAACTAAGGGATTTTGAACCTATCCACAATCAGGGCTCGCGGAACACTTTCAGCCCGAGTGGAATGTGAGAAAAGTAGTCTTCGCTTTCCTCTATTCTGAAATTATCTGAAGTTTTCCGAGTGGGTAAGACTAAATATACTATCATAGGCTTTCACCGGCCCTGTCCACAATTTGGGAATATTATCACCATATACCGCACAGTTATATACATACATATAAGCAAGACATATAAATTCGACGCATTAAACATAAAGAGTTTTTACTTGCCCAAACATACGTAAGTATATAGCAGACAAGTCAGAGTTTATTATGGAACATAAGTCCATACAATTGGACAAGTACATCAGCATTCGCATAAACATTTACATACTGGCACACCGGAAAAACATCATTTAAAAAGATACTGAATAAAAGCGGACATTGTGGAACACCAGAATACACATTTCTAGGTTGGGATATTGAATAAATTGACCTGACTTTGTGCGTTCTACCCTTAAGGTAGCTGGCCATAAGTTTCACCGAATTGTCGCAAAAACCAAAATAATATTTTAACTTAAGACACAGCAAAATATGATTCACTGAATCAAATGCCTTCGAGGAGTCAAGTAAGCATAAAAGTTTCAAGTCACCATTGTCAAAGTTAGTTCTAATATCGTCCAGTATTTTAACTATTGCTGTTTAGCAGCTATGCTTTTTCCTGAAGCCAGCTTTTAATGGGAAGAGTAGACTATAACTTTGTAAAAATGTTGAAATCTGCGCCGCCATAAGGTTTTCATAAGCTTTTGAAAAGGTATGCAACATGCTGATAGGTCTACACAATTTTGGCAAATTTCAACGAAATTCCATCGTCTCCTATCGCATTCGACTTAGTGTTCATTAATGATTTTAGCACATCAATCTCACTTACTGGCACAAACTGAATACCACTACTAAAATAATTATTTATTCAACTTTCAAAGAATATTTCAAAGAAGTAAACATTCTGCAAGCATTTTTCAAAATTATTAGTAAAACGTTAGAGATAATGAAACTTACTTTGCATACTTACTCGCTTGCTTACAGTCTGCAACTAACGTGTTTTATTTAAAAAAATTGTAAAATCCGGTGATCATCGATGTTAAAAGTACAAAAAACGCTCATACGTTCCTGCAAATTATTATTCCCTTACAAGTATTCCGTAGTTGCGCGTGGTCGCCACTCGTTATATGTGCTCTTCTAAATGTGGCTAGAAACATTTGTGCAGCTTCCTTCCGTGATTGCGGTAACGCATTAGCAGCATAAATATGTATGAACACACATACATACATACATACATATCTACATTCATACTTAGACCGATTGACTTTGTTTTTTTTTTCTTTCTCTCCTCCTTAACTCTCCTCTTCAGTGTCTATTTGCAAGCAATACACGACATACTACAGACAACTACAACCACAACCACAATCACTGTCGCATTTTGCAGTCGCGATCACAACGATGGGAGCTTCCCATGACCGGTCTCACACTGAAAACCATTAAAACGAGGCAAACGATGCATGGGAGCTGTCGCTGTTGGAGCGGAGGCTGCGGAGTACACTTTAAGTTGTGGTAATAAAAAATAAAAATTCAATAAAAACCATGTTTAAATGTGGAGTCGAAGGGGCAGAAAAAATTAAACGTAAACCACAACTAAAGCAAAGCGACACGACGCGATATAGCACGCCACAGCATGGAGAGGCATGACAAGACAAGGTAAGGCGTGCGCAGTTAAGAAGTGCGTCACCCGGTTTTCTTTGAGCGGAGTCGGGGTTAGCACGCGCAGACACATCACATGGTTTGGGAACGAGGTTTCTGCATTTGGGCATATCGCATAGTACAACAAGCACGAAAAAAGTAAAACACAGATGCTTGCATTGTTTCTAAAATAATAGAGGAGGGGACTAAAGGGCGTAGAGCCACACAAAAAGTAAAGAGAATACGCCGAGTGGTGGCTGAAAGTCGGGCCGTACGGAAGCGCATAAATCTGATTCCGATCGGTGTAGATCAAGTTATATACATAGTAACGCAAAGTGGATGCTAGAACCAACGCTGAATTTACATAGTTATAAGTTTCATCCCAAATAGAAAGGCAGAAAAAAGCAAAAACAATGATATTACTTAGATTGAGGAAAGTGGGTTTAAGCACAGTCTTAGTTTTTTATTTCTTTCTTTCGTAATGCCATTCGTAGTGGCGTGGTTCGCTCTCGAAAATACATTCGTTTACAAACTCACCTGCACGGATCCCAATTTTTGAACTACTACTTAGTATCATATATTAGGTAAAAAAGCTTTTTATGTATGCAAAATGCCTCTTTCAATTCATTTCTATATGAATAAACCTTATCACATACTATTTCCTGAGAATGCCTCACGTCATGCTTATTTATGTCGGATTCCTTTTATATATGATTTATTTGAGTTTAGTTAAATGGTGAGTGGCCTAAAGTCAGTTTACCGAGCGCTGGCTAGAAATTGGGACTTCAGAGTAATAAGGTGTTTCTGACTTGCGGTGGAACGGAGGCTGTCCTTTTTGCTATGAGCTTCGACAGAAACCATTTCAACCTTTTCTACTAAGCTGCACAGCTTTTGCAAAACTATGTTTAAAGCGTTATCCTGGCATTCCCTTATTAAGAACATTCCTAAGCGTACGTTTTACAATAGAAGTTAACTCATATTTTTTTGATATTGGTGTTACAAAGAGCGTTTTGCTCATGGCTAAGTGTGTCCCATTTTGGAACAACCACCTATACTTAACCTAACCTTTAAACTGCGTGGAAAGTGGAAGTCCACGCGCTTGTCCATTATCTCATGCCGTCAAACTTGTTTTGGAGGCAAACCGGCAGGAAGCTTTTCCTCTTCATCAGGGTACAGGAACCATTGATCTATGAGAAAATGTAGGATGACCACTGATTGAAAATAGCCGATATCGATTGATCTTTTTTAACTCCAATTTGCAGCTTGGTTTGTGCAAATGCACGTTAATTAGATGCCAATAATTAGAATTAAAACAACCACACAAATATTGCTGACAACCCTCCATAACCCGCTGACGCCGGTGAACCTGCTCATTAGTGTTCGTCAAAGCATTAAAACGCGCTCGGATAAAAAGGAACAACGAAAGTAAGAGCCATAATAACAATAGCAATAACATGGACCTTAACAGCATCGTTCAGCCACTTCGGCTTCCATTGCTGGCAGCAGGCAGCAGTCAGCAAGCTTGCATACTGACTAACATACTTATGTACACCCATGCATACATATGCATTTAAGTGTATCTGAAGGTATGTTTATAAGCATGAAGTGCTGCTGTTGTCGCTGTGCAAAATGAAATGGGTGCACCGCACCGACAACTTCGGGCCAAAGAAGGTCGGACTGACATGAAGGTTATAGTGTTGGACCGCTGCCGACCATACAAAGCGGACTCTCTCGCATTGTTGATGGCCGGGACCACACAAACACAGGCACGCGTTCGCTGACAGAATAAAAATTGTTGCTTTGGCATTTAACGCGTCCGCGTGTGCGCAATACGGCGGTGGCGGTGGCACCCGGCTTTACAAGCTGACGATATGAGGGCTACATACATATGTACGTGTACAACACGGTCAAAAAACGAACAGAAGGACTGGCCGGTGCATGGACGGACGGACAGTTGGACAGACAGTCAGGCGCACTGACATGGACACCCGAACGAGCGCAGGCTTGTTGTGGCTTGTATATTTGTGAAGCTTGGTGGATATATGTATGTATGTATGTATATACGTATGTAGGGACGTGTGTGCATACGTATATACATATGTATGTACTGTGGCCGTGTGCCTGCGCCTGGACTTCATATCAAGACTGCGGCTAAACCGCTTGTGGAAGTGGCGTCGACCACTGTGCTATCACCGAATGATTATCATGCATTTTAAAATTCTTACGAGCTTTGTGCGCACACCTTACCTTTGATACCCGCTTTGCTTCTTTTCAGAGTCCCATACATACGTACTTACATACATACATCCATACATATATTTCGTGTATGGAAGCTGTGAAGATCGCTAAAGCGAATGAATGGCCTGAAGTGCAAAGGGAGAGAAGCGATCGCGCAGAAGTAAACTGATCGAAATCATGCATGGGAACTCATTCAAACGGCTTGAAAGTGGCATTCATGTCAATTTTAGTTTTTTTTTGTCTTCTTGTTATTCTGGCTTTCTTAAGTATAAATTGCAAAGAAAAGAATTATAGCCGACACTGAACATGGATATGGAGTTTTGCGAACAAATTTTAATTAAGCTCACTATGGTCAAGTATTTACATTTTTACTAACACATACATACATACATATGTGGAAATTCAATACAAACGAATATTGCTTATTTGAAATTGCTAACTTACATACGTATGTACATTTCTTAAAAGCGCCAAAAAAATTTTAAATGTCAAGATTTTGGTGACAGCTCTCAATATATTGCAAGTTGATTAAATTTTGATAGAAACTGTAGTAGTCTTTAAAATTGTCAGAGCTGTTTTTCTAGGGTATGCATCTCAGTTGACAGTCCTTGGTCCGATATAGATCCCGATCGTTCCGTTATCATAGACCAGACTGTCATGGGATCCGCGGAATATTTAGAACCGATGACGTTAGAAGGTTTGTGTAGCTCACAATATGTTAAAATGTCGACAAAAAAAACAATAAAGATTATGGCTTAAACATTTTAGAGGGTCGTAGATTTCCATGTACCTGAGATGGACGCATTTTAACAGAAAATACTTCCAAACTCCTATGAATTTTGATAATTGGATATTCTTGCTGTGTTTCTTGCATTACTTCTGCACTAGTTAAGGACTCCACAAACTTTTTTAATTGTTTTTAACGTGACTAATCCCGACGGGCGAATCGTGTGTATCTGTATCTCGCTTATTCGTCAGCCTTCTTACGATCGAGTATTTTTGTATGATTGGTAACGTAAACTAGTGGCATAACAAATTCAACGTCACTTTACTTTTGTTAACTCTTGTGCAGTTGTGGGGCAGATGTCGCTGTGGAAAGTCTGTCAGCTTTTTGAACTGTACCGTTCGAAAGTTAGACATTCGAAAGAAAGTGAAGTGCTATGGAATCGTCTTCTTTGAGAATGCTTTTTCTTAAGCCTCTCCTAGATGGAAATTTCACCGGGTCGTAATGTCAACCAGAAATTCTACGGCTGAACTCACGAGATCGTTTTATTTTAAACTATGTAATAATCTAACGGAATGCTTAAATGATTTCTACGATAATCTGATAATCAATTCATGACATTATACATACATAACTTACCTGTATAACTTATATGTATGTATACACCTACATACACTTTGTATGCTAGCACCCGACGGCGCATGCGCAACACAACATTACAAGTCTTTACTCCACTTCAATAATCTTTTATTGAAATTCTCACACTTTTTCATGTGTTGTAAAGTCACTTGACGCTGCACTTCAATTGGCACATTTGGTATTTAAATGACTTTGATTTACAGGCGTTATACCTCACAAAAAAGTAACTGCCTTGCATACGTATGTACATACATATATACATATATACATACATAAATACGTGCATATGTAACTACCAGAATAATGCAGGTTGAATTCCCTTTTATACTCGTATGAGTGCATCTTTGATACCTTAAGCGCCACTTGCCTGTCAAATCCAAAATGCTAAGCAAACAAATATTAACCCTCTCTAAGTTGACGACGACGCAACCGGTCGTATGTACATTTGTTTTTGTTTGTTGCTATTGTTGTCGCCATTGTTGACGCTGTTCACTATATGCGACGCATGCGTATCAAAACTTGTGCTTCTTTTTAGGTACAGTAGTACACTACAATACAATTTGTAGATAAAAAAAAGTTTTAAATTTATGGTTTATTAATAAAAAAAAAAAGATCGGAATTAAATCATGTATGTCATAAGTATGTAAAAAAAATGGTATCAAATGAATTCACACGAATCTGGTGAATCAAAACACGAAGTATGAGATTAGCTATGCTGTCATAATTGTAATTGTTATCTTGATATCCAAAATACATAAGTATACTTACTTACTTACTTACTTAATTGACTCAACAACCGCCTAGGCAATTTTGACCGATTTCAGCAAGAGAACTCAAGTCCTTTACCGCTTGGCACCTTCATCCATTTGAATAACATGACATAGCCAGTGAAGCCACTGGACCCTAATCCGCTGCACTATATCTAAGTCATTATAAAGCTTGTATAGTTCATCGTTTTATCGTCTGCCGTATTTGACATCGCAAAGGCGAAAAGGCCCATAAATCTTCCGAAGAATTTTTCTCTCGGAGTATGGCTCCGTGTGTATAAGGCCACGAAATGGAGTAAATTTTTGATTGCCATTCACCTGGGAGTGGCCAGAGCGATTCTTCAACAGCTCACTACTTCTGGGTGATTTCATCCAAGTGTCATTTGGATAGCATACGTTTGGGAGTGAGCCAAAGTGAGAAGGCGAACCCGGTGAGGCCACTCCGGCGGACGTCTGGCTTAGTGCAAGCTGCTCGCTATATAAATGTGAAAATTTTAAATACCCCTGAATGTGGTTGTGCGCAGGGCTTGGTATCCGCCATGTAAAAATAAATACCACTGAAAAGCAAAACAAAGCCTCGGAAAATACATACATATATAAAATTTAGCAAATTTTTAGACAAATTAACTGAAAAATGGTTTTCACTGTAACAAAAGAATAATTGGAGTATTTACAAGGTATCGAAATGTGTCATAATTTCATAAAATTGTTAAAAATTTAGCTATTTCAATACCATTCGCTGTGTAATACAAAAACAATAAGAAAAAAATATGCTTATTTAGCTTTCCAATAATTTTGTGAAAGTTTAAAGCTTAAAGTAAAGGTTTAGGTTTGTATACCTTTTGTCAGTTATGTTCAAAATATTGACCATTTTTTGCATAATTTTAATAATTTTTCAAATGAAATACGGTTTTTTGTTTTATTATTTATCTAATGAGCTAATTTCTGCTCGAAAAAAAATTACAGCTATACCTTCTACAGCTTTGATTGCTGTTTTCTCCTTAAAACTATTTTCCAACAAAACTAGTTTTTAGCTCATTTTTAGCCTGTTGAGTTTTCAGGTTTATTTTGTTAGCGTCTTAAATTTTTTTAAATTTTCATATAAAAATTATTTTTCCAAATATTTCGAAATTAAAGTTTAAATTTTAAGGAAAATCATTGGGTTTTTTACTTATACAAATATTTTCATTATTTTTTTAATGAAAATAATGAAAATATAATAAACGGAAAATAAGTAGCCGAAAACCAAATGAACATAAATTACATATTTTATAAAAAATTTATAGTTCATTCAACAAAAGCAAAGTGGAAGTTTTAAGTGAATTTGCCGCATTTGCTTTCATATAACGTTTCAACCAAATTTATTTTTATAAAAGGAAAACCCCAAAATTCGATAGAAAACGTCAAAAGTAAATTCTGGTTTTTAGCGACTTAAAAAAATTATACAAATTTAATTTAAGGAAATGTTTATGAAATAAAATTATAATTTTTGTATAAACTTATAAATTTGGGTTTTTATAATTTTTATAAGAGAATAACTTATTTTTAATTGCAAAATATTAAAAGTTAGATAGAGGTAAAATAAACAGTAAAAGCTTGTCAAAATATCGCATTTAAGTTATTTTGCTGCGAGTACAGTGGCTACATTTCTAGAGCAAAATTTTAGATACCTCAAAGTCTACTTTTATTTTGGCCGAAAACAAAAAGCGCTTTGTATGCAACTGAAAACAACAACAAATTGAATACTGAACTTTGATTCCTACTTTTGTTCAACATAGGTTAATACTTAGTATATTCCTTATATTTATGAATGTAGCCCACTGTTCTGGAACTCCGGAGACATTATGCTAAGGTGACGTAAACAAATGACTGGATGAGAGTGTAAACCTTAACCTGAACGGTAGTGAATGAAGTGGCTACCTCGGTAACCGCAACTGCTGAAGAATGTGTGTGGCAATGTTCATGCGCCGCCAACTTTATAATGACTTTTAATTTTTGCTCCCACTTGTCCCGCTGCAATGACGCTCGAACGTGTGTGATAGAATACATACTTATATACACACACACACACACATACATGTTCATTTTGCTAAGTATTTAGTACATTTTTGATCTATCTTTTTATGTAATGCCCTTACAATGCCTGGCTTATATTTATATACAAATCTGTGTACTTTTGAATTATTGGGTTTTGGCAGGTTTTACTTTGGACGCCTTTACTTTGATCTTTCATAAACAAATTAAATAAATATTTTAAAGCGATTTATATAAAGAAAGCTTCTTAAAAGACGGAATTATAAAATTGATTTCTTTAAGTCTGTATATGTTATAACCATTATAATAAGAGCTTGATTAGAAAAAGGAAATAATACTACATTATGTTGTAAAATAAACAGATATAATTTTAAAAGGTGCGTTTGAATATTCATGTGTTCCAAAAATATAGTTTTTAATGTATTCAATATAGTACTAAAAAATTCATAAGACACCTAAGCTTTGACTATTTATTTTTCTTATGTTTAATTTTTAGTTTTTTTTCAATAACACATTAATCAAAAAAAAAAAAAAAAAAAAAAAAAATATAATCAAAAAATCAAACTTTTTAAAAAAATCGATATTTTTCCTGAGTATGCAGTTTCATAGATCATTAAAAGAAGTTTCAAAAATCAACTGAAATTCGTAGCTAATTTAATGTTGCACTTTAGTATATTAAAATTTCATAAGCTATAAAAGTGCATAATCCAGAAAAGTCTTAGTTGGTTTTGAGTTTTTTAAAAAATTTTGTTAAACTTACGTACAATTTTGTTTATAAAATTTGACACTTGGGTTTACGAGTATATATTATTTGTTAGAAAATTAATAAGATATTAAACGAAAGAAGAATAACTTTTCAAAAGTTGTTAAATTGTGGGCTTCGTATAATTGTGACTAGCACTTTATTTGCATTTAATTGCATACTAAAAAATTACCCCGAAATTGGCACTAAACCGAAACCGGCTCGTTTTGAAATCAAATTTGAAAAGGAATGACAAAAATTCGATTCAAAATAATCATACAATTCTAAAGTCAACGGCAATTTTATTGCCATTGATGAGTAGAATACACTTTCTTGGAAAACTTGTGTATAATGCGAAGAAACGCCAAACATCTGTTGTACTACTAACACTTATTATTCATGCCGTCATACATACATAAGTATATACAAAAGTACAAATTTATACATACAAAGTATCTGCAGTGATGCACATCAAATTGCTGGTAATTTACTTTGATCTTTGACCTGAGCCTTGAGGCCGTGCCATTTAAGTATGTATGCTCCTCTCGCGACCATAAGCAACTTAAGGAAACTACAATTGGTCAATAAGAAAATGCAGTGTCACCAAAACGATACATCGGTACATACATATACATACATGCATACATACATACATACATACATACATTCTTGCATATATATATTCAATTGTCTGTCTGTTCATATGTACACACGTCCACGGGGGTTGCGGCTGCTGTTTCTCCTGCTGCCATCATTGTTTGGACCTCATATGGCGCATATTGGCAAACAGTAGTAGTGATCCAGCCATTATTGCCCATTTGTTGCCCACCTTTGTACTAGTTACGAGTCTATGAATGTTTCTGAAGGTTTTCACCACAATATGTACGAGTCTGTATGTGTGTTCCACTATATTTGTGTAAACTTTCTTACTTTCCTACTTTTTAGTTTTAAATGTTAACCGCAGAGATATTTGCTATTTTTTTTTTGCGGATTTTTACATACTTACATTTGTATATACTTGTATGTATGTATGTACCTTGTTTTATAGCAAATTTTGCATGCAGAAAAAGAAATAAAATGATTTGCAATTTTTTCTTTTGTTTTCGCTCAGTGTTTCACGCCTTTCAACTCATTTCGGTTTACCACACAAAGGGCCCGAGGGACTTGAGTTTTCCATACAAATTTAATTTATGCATTTGTTTTAATAAATCTATGCACCAGGGAGACAGGAAATGGGATAACTGAAGCGAGCTATATCTATTTCTTTGTTATAGTTGAAAAAATTAGTTAAAAATATATTTTTTTGTTTTTGTTTTGTTTCTCTTCCCGACAGGGTAGAGTTGCTTTTAACCCTTGTCAAGTTCATTTTCTATCGTCAACCCGGCTCCGTCGTTATGTTATCTTCGGTGTGATGTAAATAAAAAAATGTTTTTTTTTTTTTAATTTATAATAATTTTTAATTTAAAAATAGTGCATTGACTAAATAATAGAACTATTTATATCCAAGATTCAAACTTTATACAAAATTTGTATGCAATAATTTAACAAATTTTCATCAAAATTTCAAACTTAGAAACAAATTTAAAATTGACTTGAGTATGCAGTTTCATATCCAATTCCATTACTGACAAAAGTGATGTGAATGCGCAGCCGTGAATAGGCCGACAGTCTACTTCATAACAAAAGGCTCTTCGTCCAGAACTATATTGCTACTCTATCCGGTTTGGAAATTACAGACTCAATGCTAAATCATAAGCCATGTTGCGGTAAACTTTTACCTAAGAAGCAAAGTTCTTCAAGCCATTTCTTGCTAAGGTGTTTACGAAGCTATTCGTTTTAAGCAAATTTCATTCACATTGTCGAAAAATCAATACTTTTAAGGTTATACCGCGATTTGAACTCGGATCGCTGGATTCAAAGTCTAGAGTGCTAACCATTACACCATAGAACCGCCTTATTGTGGTATGGCAAAAAGAAAGCAGACATTATAAAAGATACTTACCTTTGTGAGTGCAATGGCTTAAATCCGCACAGAAGTTTTGATGTTTGAAAAGCTGGGAATCATTCGTCACAAAAGAAGAATATTAGTGCAAATATACGCATTCGGCTTCTCAAATTATTTCTAAGCATTCAGCGTTGAGAATAATTATTTTTATTTATTCGTGGTCATAAAGTACTATACACCCAACTCTCTTTTTACACGGTTTCTTTTTACACGGATTTGAAGTTACATGGTTGAAAAAAATTTTTTTTGTAAAAATAGTTTTATCTTGTACGGTTTCAAAATCACTGTTTTGTAATTATGTTTGTTTTTACAACACTTGGCACCATTGCTGAAATGAACATACATAGCAGCGACGAATAATTATGTAGCTATGTAAATATTTTTCTTTATTTCTATTCTAATTTTTCTGTTCTTAATTCTGGATTAACAGATTTCTTTTGTTTTTTGCTTGCTCTACCACTTTTCACCAGTATGAATTATGTATTTTAAGTTTTAATGCTCAATAAAATGCCATATGAACATACAATTTGTATGCATATCTGAAATTATATAGTTTTCAACATTTTTTACACGGTTTTTCGAGGTAAATATAGTTCTTTATTTCATCTTACACGGTTTTCAAATCACATGGAACGTATCCCCCATTTTACTATAGGAAACACCTCTTTTTTTACACGGTTTCTTTTTACACGGATTTCTGAGGAACGTATCTGCCGTGTAAAAAGAGAGTTGGGTATATTTAAAATCAGTTGTTTATCATTCAAATTTTTTTCAGCTATACTTCTTCTTTTATGGCACTTCAATCGTTTGTCGGTTCGAGCCGAGACCAAAAAAGTTCGCCAGTTTCCCCTTTCCTTCGCTAGATTACGCCTATTATTCATACCAAGTGAAGATAGGTCCTTCTCTACTTGGTCCTTCCACCGTGCTGATTTTTTCCGAAAACCTCCGAAACATTTTCATCGTTAATCGAAATCGTCCATGTTTGTGTGCCATATAAAAGGACGGGCATGATGAGAGAATGGTAGAGGGAGATTTTCGTTCGCCGCAAAAGGGCTTTGGTTTTCAATTGCCTACCGAGCCCAAAGTTGCATCTGTAGGCAAGTGTTGTTTTTCCCCTGATTTCGAGGCTGATATTAATTCTGGATCCAAGGTATACGAAATCCTTGACTACTTTAAAGTTGTAACTGTCAAAGGTGACGCGGTTCCCAAAACGCGAGGATTTTTTATTTGTTGCTAAAAGATACTTTGTTGTTTTTTAGATACTTTGTTGTTTTTTAGCCGCCTTAGTCCTGTTCTCACCTCTCCTTCGACAAAAATTGTTCTGGGCTCCTCTTTTTCAAACGCATCCCCAGAGTTCAAAGAAGCAACGAAAGACTTCAACAAACTAGATTTTCAGAATTCCCCAGAATAAGAATATTTAAGAGTAAGTCAGTGCAAATAGCACAGCAGAAGAAGAACAGTTGGAGAAAAAAATTAAAAGCAAATGTTCAAGAAATGGCAAAACGAATGATGACAATTCAAGCCGACGATTTTTCGCAAGCTCACAATTCGCTGCAGATATCTCAGGTGTTGACTATAATTAAATTTATAGCTTAAAGTCCTTTTGGAAACAATATCTAGTGGTTAATTTTTTTACTGTTGAATTATTGGACAATATTTGAGTTATTTTTGAGTAGACTCTATCAGTAATTCAAATTATATAAATTTTGCATTTAATAAAAATTTTGAGTATACATACATACTCCCATATAGGCAATACAATTTTTTTGGCCTCATAAAACTTGTAAATCTAACATTGTGCGCCTGTTGTGTTAATCGAAGTTTCGCGCAAAAAATAAAGGCCTCAAACAAGTGGATACGGTTCAAAACTACATACAGACATGTATTTATATTACATTAGCCCAGTCAAAGTATCATAAACAAAATAGAAACTATATCGAAGTAATCACATATACATTTTTTAAATATACTTTAAAAATATATTTTTATCATATTACTAGCTGGCCCGACAAACGTGGTTTTGCTATATAAATTATTCCTAGGATTATTTTATTTAAAAAAAAAAATGACTAACTCACTGTCAGTGTGTGGGGATGTGGTATATATGAGTGGAAGAGGCATGGAGCGCTGTGAACGATGATGGAATATAAAAATAACACAATACCAAACATTTATATTTTTAATTCATTGGAACTTATTTTACAATATTATATATATCTTTAATTATAATAATTTTACAAAAAACCAATATCAATCCCGTAACGCAATAGAGTGAACAATATTTTTTGTTACCCCATCTTTAGCTAACACAAACAAACTGGATGGTTTGCCCACTCAAGGGCATGCCACGTACGAAAAAGATGGTGTGCTCAAATCTAAGTTACAAACAGACATCGCTTGGCCTTGAAACTTATTGATAGTCATCGCAAATGCCAATCTTATCGCAAATTGAAGACGCTTGAATTGGATTGGCACATCTGTGAGGATAATAAGGACGCGTGGTAGTAATATATTTTAACATCGAAATTTGCTTGGACAACGATTTTTATTAATTTTTTATTAACTCATCGCGTACCGTTGCATAGCCGTGGTGGGTTTAAATTACGAAGTAAAATTACCGGAGATCCAACCTTCAGTTGTTAATTATGATATTTAATTCCACGACGTCCACATTTTTTGCTGCTAAAATTGCCTTTTCTGACAGCCACTAATGATTCATATATTGTCAATTGTACATCGGAAAATATCTATTCAATGAGAGCATCTTGCGATTCAATTAATTGTGCAGAAATCGATCGGTAATTTCATGCATCCAGTTTTATCTATAGTAACTTTTCCATCGCCCATATCTTACTGTTGTTTTGAAAATGTTTCGTAGCATTTGAACGCGCATATTTACTTTTAGTTGTAATTTTTCAACATCACGCCAAAGTGGCGATGATTTTAAGCAGGCGTTGATTTCATCAGCATACGTTGAACGTGGAATGACGGGGAGTGTTTGTCCAAAATCTGCTGAAGGGAGTACCAGAGTGCCGCCAAATAGTTTGCCATTGTTTTCAAGATATTTTAATGTCATGTTCAAAGCCTCAAGGGAATGTTTGTGTGATATAGTGGATCATTTAGCGTTGTATGTATTTTTCAATGACGAATCAAAAAAAAAAAAAAAAAAAATTTTGGGGTGGACTAACCTTATCACTTAAGAGTATAACCTTTTCTCAGACTCCATATACATATCTATATAATTTCATCAAAATCCGTCGAGCCGTTTCGGTGGAGTATGGTAACTAAAACTGTGACACGAGAATTTTATATATGTATTAGATTATTTGTTTTTCAGAATTTTTATTTACCAACATTTATATCAAAATAATATCATCGTCTATAGTATTGTCGTAATCTGATATACAATTTTCTTCCTACATTTAAGCAACACCACAAGCATATACATATGTACATATGTACATATAAAAAGCATATAAAAACGATATTCATACATAGTATGTACCAATACATACACAAATACATACTTCCTCTCTTCACTATCGCCATTTACTATGTCGTTTTGGTCGTTTTCGATGTTCGATAGCTACAAAAAAAAATTGCAGTTAGTATCTTTTTTTTCTCCACAGCGATAATGGTCATTACAATTTTTCATTAACAATAATGATGCCGATCTACCTGCTGCCATTTTTGTTGTTGTTGTTTGTTTTTTTTTTGAATTCTTTATTGTTGGAATATAAACTACCATTAGGCTTGTACTCACTAGTCCAGTTGCATGCGCTCACACACACACACACACACACACACACACAACACACACAAACTCAAACTATGTAGTGCTCCCGCTGTGGACTGCATCATTGTTGATGCTGTTGCTGTTGTTCGATTGGATTTAACTGTTGCTCGTTCGGTCGGCCGATCTTCTGACCTCCCGATTACCTTTCTGCCAGAATTTGGTAAGCTTGTGTCTTGCATGGCTTTGCCTTTGTTCTGCGCCGATGTGCGCCCCAGTTCAATTCCAATGGTGCTGCTGCCACCATTCCTGCTGCTGCCATTGCCCGTTACCCTGCTATCATCCAGTCTTTAGCCAGTCTACTTCGACTTTGATAGGCATGAGAAAATGTTCAGTACGAGGTTGCGCCAAATGGTGTAACTCTAGAGTATACTATTTTTATATGTGTGCATGTATGTACTTATGTATGTATGTATGTATGTATGTATGCATGTATTGACAAGATGGGTTCTAAGAAAAGTTATTGTCGCTGCCAAGGATGCGCTCATTTGATGCCTGCAGGAGTGTTCTCATATTTATTTTCATCATTCGTCGTCACAACATAAGAGTTCATAAAAATAGTAATAAGACCAAATAAACGATTTCGGTTAAAATTACTCGCATAGAAAACCGGAAATGTTCAAAGAGCTGTTGGTGAACACACACAAACACACAAGAATGTTATATTTTCATGTTGTTGTCACTAGCCAATATTAAAACTATATATATCTATATACAGCGAGTGTTGTACCATGAAATACTTGTATACGAGTATGTATATAGAAATCGGCAATTTGTTCAGGGTCATAAATGCTTTCATGAACGTCCGCCTCCTCCACCCCAACTTAAAGGCGCCCATGACTGCATACAAACTTCTTTAATCGTATCAAGTTTTTTACTCTTAAAAAACATATGTACGTAGATGTGTGTACATTCAAATATACGTATGAATATATGTATATTGGATGAATGGATACATATGTATATACATATGTACGAGTAAGTATGTATGCCAGCATGGTCTGCGACTACATCCATTTTTCAGTAGATGCGCCATTTTAGCTGTGCTTGATGCCTTCTTCTTTTATTTTAATGGTAGCTGTTAACATGGCATCAATGTTGTTTTGTATGAATAAAGTGAATATAGCACAGTCGGACAGAATGAAAGCTACATACTTACGCAGGTACATAGATATATGTATATGCTTCTTTATTATTTATACAAAGAACTGCATCGATTTATGTTATTTTCATATTTTTGGTATTAGAAAATACTACAAATGCATGAAATAACTTATAATTAAATAAAGGTTCCTCTCTTCAAATGAAAAATAATGAAAATTTGTATGCAACATTTCCCGCACTTTTTACTCGCGACTTACAGTGAAAAACATTTAAATACTCGAAAAATATTTTACTTCATATATTTACTAATAGATTCATCATAAGATCGTTTCGGGGCTACTTGATGACATATTTTTTATCTCGAGAGAAGTTGGAAAGACTTTTTTCCGTTACTCTTAGACTTAATAGAAGCCCTACTCAGGTGAAGCGTTTTCAACCATTAGCACGACTTGACCTAGCCTGTGGGCCGCTGAATCTTTATTCCACGTACTATATCTACATAAGTCAAGGTAAATCTCGTACTACTTATCGTTGTATCTGCTGTGGTATTCACCACGGAAAAAGCGTGAACAAATCTTTCGAAGAATATTTCTCTACAACACTCTAAAATTTCTCTCATCTGCTATCTTCATCGGTCATGCTTCTGCAACATGCCATCAGACGGGCATAATGAGAGAGTTTAGATTTTGTTCGTCGACAGAGGACTTCAGGAGAATTGAAATACAAATTGTGTTGTTTTCTAATCAGTTGTGACAAATATACGGAGAAGATTGTTCCGAACGTTTATCGATACCAAAATTTACAGATCGCCGAAGATATAATAATATACATAGGCACCACCTTCTTGATTTCTCTTAAGGAGGGTAATTGTGAAACTAATGTTGAGTGCTCTCGCGAGGAGTGAAAAGTGCGACGCTCCCTCCCTCATTTCAGACGCCATTTTAACCATTTGACCGAAACAGTGTTCCGGATTTTCGTGCTACCAGTTCCTTATTCAAAAAATCCTCTATGTTTTTGCATTAAGAAAACAAAAGACAACAGAAACATTATATGAAATAATCAAATACAGAAAAAAATTAATTTTGTTACACAGTGGCGTCGATAGGGGGCCATCACTCCGTGCGAAACGTCTTGGGGGCGGGAAAACGATCTCTTCTATTCTCTGAAATTTAGAAAAATACTTTAAAAAAAATTTGTTTACAAAATTTATTATTGAACAAAAATAGTTGTACACTCACATTGTCATAAGCTGAATAACAATGAAAAATATTAATTTAACTCGAATGCTCATTAGTCTTTGAATTTGACAAACTTTACATCATTCTTCCAAATAGTAATAGAACTTAAAGGCTCACTTTTCTAGCTTTGATCGCTAGTTTCTAGATTTTAGTCTGAATATCAAGCAAATCTTGTCAACATTCACTTTCGCTCGAACCACCTTAATAAACTTGTATGTTGGTATATGGAGGAGGGGTTGGGCGGCAGAATATGCTTGGTCCCGGGCACCCGAAGTTGTAGCTACGCCACTGTTCTTACACAGTTAATTTTTTTGCACTTTAAATTTCCGGCAATGCTTTATTTAAGGCAAAATTGGATGGAGGCATGCAAAGTAAGTGCCCATCAGCTACCGAAAGAGGCATTTGGATGCTCCCTCAACTTTTCTAATGAAGATTTAGTTGCCCGTAATGAATGAGGACAACTAAACAGAAACGCCATACCAACAACAGAAGGGTAATTATTTCAAATTTGTTGTTCGAGGCAAACTAGAGATTCTACTTTAGTCAGGTACCAATCCTCGAAAGAGACAAATACTTCTGCGAAACACCAGCGAGTTTAGGAAGACAGTGCGTTTCAAAACAAACTGAGTAAGTTTATTCTATAGAACGAGTATCAATATGACGGAAATAGTGCCTAAATTTGACTTCGACAAATAAATCAATACTCGTACTTTTGAGTCATTAGTATACATATTATGTATAAATAATATTATTATACTGTTAAGGTACAGTAGAGTTCTCCGGAACATAGCAATGTAAATATTATGCTTGTATCCCAGCATTGTACTTATTAATTAATATGTTATTAAACGGCATCGATAGATTAAAATATAATTAAAATAAAATACGTTGAAACAGAGCTGAAGTCATTAATAGAAAAAATGGCAGTCCTTGAATTCCAGTTGAACAATTTTTCCACTGTTAATCATTTATCGACTAACTTAAAATAAAATGAAAATTTTACCTAACCCGTCAAAATCACTACATTATAGTTTTGTGGATATTGCGTACGCCACTTGTATATAGTACATTCTGCTGGTACTAAGTAAAAATAACTTTCCGCTCCCATCCCTTTTAACTTAATAAAAACATCGAATTTTGTCATACCCGATCTTGATAACATTAAAAAATTTTTTAAAATCTAGTGATAAACCTGTTCAGCTTTTTCTAATTAATAGCGATAATCGGTAAAACTTTGAAGCGTTGTTGTTCAATTTCTTTTTGATGATCTGAATTGATAAAAAATAAAAGAATGTGACGAAATATTAACTAAATTTTCTAAAAATTATTGTATTATTGTTTTATATTTTTTACGGTTATGAAATTTAGCGAGTAATGAAATTCACACTCATACCCAAGAAGGCCTCGCATACGAGTATAAAGTTTTTTATTTCCTTATTTGGTTAACAAAAATATTAAATTTCCAGTTTTCGCTACACCATTAAGTTTTGCGTATTAACTTATTTTAGCCTTGAGTCAAGGCCCTTGACATGTAGAACTAATTCTACATTATTATTCATGGACTTGCAATTGTTGTGCAAAAGTAGACAAATTTTGGACATAAATGCATAAATAATAGAATACATTTTTCGAATCTACCGGACGTTTCAGCGACTTTGTATTATTTGTGTCACCAATTATCGAGCGAATACAGGAATAGAATGACAGCAGGTTAAGATAACAATGGCATTAACTTCTAGCCACTTTTACGTACAAACTTACATATGCACATATGTATGTATCTATGTATGTAGAGGTAGCAATAGCATCAGTGATTGCGGCAATGTTAAATTAAAATTGTTCACTCCTCATGCCACAGTGAATACATGGAATATTTGTAGGTACTTTGCGGTGTTCTGAGCATTAACCACAAAGTGTACCAGTAAGAGCCGAAAATACCAACTTAGCCACTCTTGTGCCATGCCGCCAATATCAACAGCCTAGCAGCACTAACAAAAAACAAAACAAGAAAATAACAACAAAAAAATCTGAAGCGTATGCGCTACCATTTATCTTTGGCTCGTATAAAGTTTCGTAGCATCGAATGCGATTTTAACTGCAGCATCCATGTTGCTCTCACGGTACCTTAATGTCGTACCTACACACACACATACATATGTATATACATATGTACATACATACACATACGTGTATAATTCTTTATTTTTAATTCAGTGTTATTTTCCCGTTTTGCTTCTTATTTTGTTGGCTCTCATGTTGGCATTCATTCTTATTTCCATTCACAAATATGCTCCTACAGCAGCTCCGCCCCTTCACTCCAACACTTTGCCACGAATTGGTACACACACAAACACAAACACAAGACAAACACAAGACGCTGTTAAGGCCTGGAGCCTTTGCACATACGCACACGCACATACTATCGATTTTATTCAATTACTCGTACATACATACTTGTACTCGTATATGTTTGTATTTGTTGTTCCGCATTGATCGTTCGATCGGTGGCGTTGGTGATGTGTTGGTGTTGGTGGCGCTGTTGTGTGGTTCGACGTTGGACCACTGCAGTATTTTTTGCTCATAAAATGCAGCTTGTAATGATAGCAAAGTGGCTAATTATGATTTTCATTTTTATTTTTTTATAGCAGAAGCATTATTTTTAACACACATAAATTCCAGAAAAGCAATGTTGGAAATCTGAAAAAAACCCGTTAGTTCACCAATGTTTTGTATTTAAAAAACGTGAATGGAAAACTATTTATATGTGTAGGCATTTATTTACCCAGTATACTATTCTTATGTATGTGCATACCTGCTACATACCTTGTTAACCCGAAAAACTTATCAACTTTTCAGCTATTTATATTTGTCTCCAAATAATTTTCAAGTAACAAAGCGCTCTTTATAAAATGTTTTAAAATTTTTTTAAACAGCTGTTTGGTTTTGTATGGCTATATACATATACTGAGGCTGCAGCAACGTAGGGTTAAACAGCACAAAATCTCTGTAACGTGTCTCTCCGTTTGCTGACTGAAAAAGGTGATGTTTGTTGCAAGAAATAATTTTGCGAAATCAAAGAGTTCTGCTGAATGGAAAGCTAGTTTGATCACCTTTGAATTGCCTTTCAGTTACTGAAAGTTTACTACAAAATCTGCCGAATGTCAAATTTCAATATATATTCGTTTGCGGGAGTCGTCAACGTGTGGGGAGGTTATTATCCGAGGCTTTTTTGGTCTTTTCATTGGACTTGAGTTTTACATGGCGGTTCCCAAACCTAACGCATAACCCATTGCTGGGGGTAAAAAGTTTGAGTTCATTTATATAGCGAGCCGCTTGCTTCAAGATAGACGCCCAGTTGCAGCCGCACCTCTTGGTGAACAAACGCTGCGTGGATCCTTAAACCGAACGAGGACGTAAGAGTCGGGATTATGTACAGCGGCGCAACTGTAGTCGCATACCCAGAAGCACCGCTGTACACCATGACACCCCGTCACTTTGATACTAGTACCTCCAAAAAGACGAAATTTACATTAAAACAAAGTTACTTTCTGGTTAGGTTTTTTTTGTAAACAAATTTTTAAATACGCATTAAAAGCAGGCACACTGTTAGTGTAACATTTTAAACCGAACGAAATCTTCTACTGACGTGCACCGCTTACCTCTAGGTTCGATCGTTAAGCATTTAGCCGGGTGGCTATTTCAGCGCTAAGTTCTGCCTTCATTACCATATTGATACATTTCGCAGAAGTTTCATCAACTGCAAAGCAACCTCTGCTTATCAAACTATTGGTTCGTTCCTTGCCGCTCGTCTCACAAGATTCCGAGCAACCCGGTCGCTAGGCCTCACATTTGGCAGACGGTCTGAAAGGACGAATTTCCGAGCTTAAGTAGTTTCATTGGGGTAGGTGATTTCATGTTCTCTTCCGACGAGGTTTTTTCTGGCATTGCTTGTATCTTTTAAGTTACATCAAAAGTTTAGAGGTTCCGTTTTCACTGCCTTTTCTTTTCCATTAGTTTCTATCATGTGTCTTATTATATTCTCCGGCAAACGAGCGTCGGTCACAAAGAAAAATGTGGAGAGGCGAGAAGCAGGTGTACATGTGGGAAGAGCGCATCGAAGAGCTGCAAAATTCCTGCCTCAAAATTCGAACATTATTAACACACTCGAGGGGCAAGACTGAGGCAGTCACTAGAGCAGCGGATCACAAATGCACTAAGAAAGCTCTCAGCGCTAAAATCCAAAGAATAAAAGCAAGCAGATCAGGCCAAACTGCTGAGATTTAGCGTGGAGGAGCTCAGGGCCTCTCTGCGGAGCATGAAATCAGAAGAGGATTCAGGCCCGGACCGAGTAATAGAAGAGCCAATCAAACTAAATGCAAACTGCTGCCCTGATCTCTTGTTGTATATACAGCATGGCGTCTGAAAGGGTCACGCGATCATAGGCGCTATAAGCGAGGTAGTCGAGTCACTACGAACAATATGCACAGCCTGCCACAAAGCACGGCTCAAAGCTCTTATAGTCGCGTATACAAAATGATGTTTAGAAACCCATTAAGCATTTAAAGCTGAAAACTTTTGCAAATGTTTGAGGAAAATTTAAAAAGTTTTCTGTATTTTTCTGAAGCATATTTGTGATGCTTTAGTTAAAAGATTGCTAAAGAGATACGTTGAAAATATTTCTAAGAATTATGAACGCCCATTAAATCAAAACATTCACGTACATAAATCCCTCTGCATACTATGGCAAACCTCCGAAGATATTTCTGCCTTGAAATAGTTTCTCATAAAGTACATGTGCCGTTCGGAGTCGGCACAAAACTGTAGATCCCTCCATTTGATAATAAAAATTTCCGAGCATGCCATGATTCAAATCAATCGACTTGATGCTGCTATAACGGAAATGTTTTTCATGGTAAATTTTTCGTTAATTTTCTATCAAAAAAATTTAACAAAATTCGCATGAATTACGGGTTCAAACTTTACAAAAAAATTTTAAAATTAATCAAAGAATTTTCGTAAAATTATGAACTTTTTATTAAGAATCAATAAATTTCCGTATGTATGATAAAGTCCTTGTTTCAAGAGGCTTAAATCAGCACCAAAGTTGGTGCACATATTCCGCTTATCTATCGTCATAAAATAATATGTTGAATATATGTACATAATTTAATCTGTATTAAACTTACGCCTTAATTTCAGCTAACGACAAGTTTGGAATACGCAAACATAAATATGGAGAAGAGAAAGAGGCGTTAACTGCCGTAACTAGAAGAGACGAGGAAGCTCTCAGGCAAACGTACTGAGACAATCTACTAGGCCTGGAGTATTCCAAGTCGCTTTTGGCTATCTACAACCAAAAAAGATTTCGAGAGAGAGAACTCTTACAGAACACTGAAAGCTGTTGCAGGAAAGAGAAAGAAACAGCAAGGTACGTCTTGAAACAGTGTCTGGTATTGATGCTTAAACTACAAAAAAAAACCTGGGCTAATATCTTATAACAAATAGCGGGATGATTTCAAGCGACTAAGGCAAGATACTACGATTCATCTTCGCAGTTGAACTAAAGAAAATTCTTCAATATATGTAAGTTGGGTGTAAAATAGATCTTAAGTTCACAGTGCTTTCTCCCCTAACAATAATAAAAATATAATAATAATAATAATAGTACCACGCCTCTATACTTAATGTGTATACCAAAGAAACCTTTTAGAAATTATATTTCGAGTGTATAAGAAATGCATCTTCGCCTTCCTTACTTGTTTTATTTGATTTGTCGTCCGAGTTTTACTCGATGCCACTGTGTGTACTTACGTACACAAAAAAATTTTATGTATAGATATACATACATACATATACACGCCTCTCTCTGTGGCATTCCAACAATTGTACATACATTTTTAATTTTCACCCAAAATATTCAAAAATGTTTTAGTGAAAAACTTGTCTACTTGCATTTCGTGCAACTACGAAATAATTTCCATTAAACTTCATTAATAGTATTTCTAAAGAAGCGGAATGTTAAGAAGTCTGCGTTGGTACATACATACATATGTACCTATGAACGTCGCTCAGCACAGCATGCAGGTGAAAAAATCAAAGCGCAGCAACTCCAATTGGAGCTCAAGCAGACTCTGGTACAATTTCACTTGCGGTTTACATAAGCAGATGCGCACACATGGGCACATACATACATATCTAGATGCCTACACCTACACATCAACACACTTGCATATGTATGTATTTGTTAGTTACCTTATGTGTGTGTGTGTATATATTTCAATTGGTTCCCTTTGTCATATGCACAGTTCTTTACCAAACACACTGTTCGTCTCTTTTACGCGCATGCTCCAGAGAGTCTCGATCATAAGCCCATTTGCTGATGGCCGAAAACCTGGACAACAACTTTGTCTAGCGATGGATGAATATGCAGTTAAGCAGCGCGTCGAAAAGAGTCCAATGAGACGACACGACGAAACGGAGTTGCGAAGTGTGAGTGCGCGCGTCCATGTGGGGGTGTATGTATGTAAGCTGTGCGCCCATCACAGCCGTAGGTAGTTCTTTCACTGCGCCACGCACTTTAACACTCATACTTGCATACTCGTCAATGTGTGTGTGTGTGTGGAGAGCGCATTTAAGAATTGACTTGAATACAATTTGTTTGTATGTGTGTGTGCGTGTTTATTACCTGTTTGAGCCGGTTAGCTGCTACGAATACAACAACTGCATGCGCAGCGCAAAGATATGAAAATGAATTTCTTTTAAGCGCTCGACCAAGCTAGCTGGAGGTTTGTTTTGTTTTGCATGTATTGGTAGATATTGGTTGTTGGGAGCGAAATGAACACTACCGGGATGAATACGATCGACCATTGCACGAAGGAAAGTATGAATGTATGTAGATGGGACAACAGCTGAAGCAGCAGCTGCAATGACAGCGACAGCGGAGGGCCACCGTCGACTGAGTTCTGGGCAGCAACCACGTCGATACAGCGCTGAAATGTCATTTGTCAATCAGTGTGCGAGTACCGGCCACAGTTGAAGTTAATAGCACAGTGGCGACAGTTTGTTAGCCGCTTTTGTGCACATCGAATGCGAATGCGAAGGTGTAAAAGTCACAAATCGCAGCTAATTAGTGTCATTTTGCTCGTTGAGGTCGTCAATTTGCGAATAAAACTTGCAAGCGCGGGACGAAAGCAAGAGTGTTAAGTTTTGCATATTGTAAAATATATACGAAATTAATTATTTCGTTCGTTAAATAATGTGTTAATTTATGTACATATTTACTTGAAATACACAGCAATTAGTGAAAAATTGCAAAGAATTTGGTGTTTTGCAAAAAAAATAAAAAATGAAAATTTCTATAAATATATGAAGGAGCCAATACAAAAAACAAAACAATATCCAAAAAATCCGTAAAATAAGTAAAACAACAATTAACGCAAAACCGAATAAATTTAAAATGTATCAGCCCGCTTTAATACAGTTAGATTTAACGCCCAAAGAACGTCTGCAACTACCCAATAACACAAAGTGCTGTAAGATTTGCAAAAAAGTGCCCGAAAGAAAAAAGCGAAGTCGCGATATTACCAAGAGCAACTCCACCAGGGGTGACACCAGTTACGCGAACAACAACGTCACCGCCGCCACCACATCCTTCACACACTACCCCCTAACTCCGGTGCCAACCAGCGCTTGCCACCTAAAGTTCACCAACGCTGCATCAGCGCTGCAAGATCCCGCCGCACCAATGCCCTCACCCATTGCCGCCGATAAAGAGACTCTGCGCATTGGTAGCGGCGCTATTGCGCAAAGCCGCCGCCTAACAATGCGTCGTTTATGCACCCTGCTATTGTTATTGCTTTGCACACTGGTCTCGCCTGCAGAAGGTTGCGGCCCGGGTCGGGGTATTGGTGGTCCGCGAAGAAATCGCAAACTTACTCCGCTAGTTTTCAAGCAGCATGTGCCGAATATGTCGGAGCGTACGCTCGGCGCTTCCGGTCTCAATGAGGCCGCCATCAAAAGAGATTCGCCGAAATTTAAGAATTTGGTACCAAATTACAATAGGGATATTATATTTAAGGATGATGAAGGAACTGGTGCGGATCGTCTAATGTCAAGGGTAAGTCAACGAGTTCTTGTTCATTTTGCATGGAAAGAGAGAGGGAAATGGGGGAAGATTTCGATTGGAGAAAGTGTTTACTGGAAGCGTTCAAACATTATGAAGGTTTCATGATTCCATAGAAACGACGGAACACCTTTCTTTGTTCATTTTGGAAACTTCTTTAGCTAACAGCGTTCTATTTCGATTTGAATCGATCCAAAAATTTATTTCATTTTTTAATTTCGATCATGAACACAATATATGTATGTTAGTACCATGATTCAATTATTAAAGGTTTGGTAACTAAGCAGCTAGCTCCCTCACTTTTTGCCAAACGGCTCCCTTAGCATCAAACCCGTGTTGCTTGTTAAAAATAATAATAGTAGTTACCTCAAAACTTTTCAATACCAAAAACTAACAAGCAACACTTTTTGTTTCTTCTGTGCCCGTAAACGGTAAGTTTAAGTCCGGATTTTAATGGCAGCATTTATTCTGATTACAAGATTGACCCCGTCTCGTAAATATTTCATATAAATGTGTATAAATGACCGCGCTTTTTCATTGAACGCTTTTCACAAATAAAATCGATGTGACAGCGTGGAAAGTTTTGTAATTTCTAGAAAGAATGGGTTTAAATAAATTGAAAATAATCATCCAATTGCCAAAAACAAGAATTTGTAAGAACGAAATTATTGAGTAATGAAGTTTGATTTATTTTTCTTTTAATATATAAAGATTTCTTTCTAAAATCTCGAATTATTGTGGTTTTCCTACAACTCCATTAACTTCATAAAGTCACTTTTTCACCGTCCAGTGGTTCATCACAATATTAAGATTAACCCTGATACCAATGGTATATAAATAAAAGGAATAAACTATATAAACATAAAATCGCTTAGTTCTTTGGACGAATATATTGAAAATTTATTGGCTAGGTAAAAATTAAAAAAAAAATATCTACCAAGAAGTGCATAATTATTTAAATTTTGTAAGCGTAGCTATTGTATTTCTTAATTTAAATGAAATATCTTCGAAATTTTTAATTTAAAAAATCACTAACATTTTACTACTTATTATTTACTTGCTAAGAAAGGGTAACAAAATCTTAGCCGTTTTCCATACTTCGTAAAACAACCTTTTATAAGGGAGTGTCAAAATTCGAATGACATTATTTACCTAACCTTTTATAATTGAATCATGTGTTAGTACAACACCAATGACAAAATAAAAGGTGGTAAATTTTGCGTTTTAAAATTTTCAACAGCACGTGGCAGGTGTTTATTTTAAAGGCCTCAAAGTTTCAGATGGGACCAGCATTACAAATTTGTAAAAGTACATGCACACAGGATTATTACATAATAATCTTAGCGAAAAAAACGCATACAAATTATTTGTTTTTTGCTTCAAGATGTCATGGTAAAACATTTTGTAACAAAATTTGTCACCTTTGCTTAGCAAAGATTTTTATATAAACAGCGTATTTTTAAATTTCACTGTCATTCCTCTTTTACTAGAAACCCTTATCTTAAAGTTTAAAACTTTGAGGTTCTTTGCAAAGAATACTAACGCAGATTTTGCGTGAGAAAGAACTTCAAATATTTTACTTTGCAGATACAAGATTTCCCAATTTTTTTATGTAAAAGTAATGTAAAAGTATTTGCAAACATTTTTGCAGCCAGTCCGACATGTAAATATGAGTGTCGACATATTTGTATCAACCCATCTAAAGGCGATTGTAAAATTATAATCAAAGTTTGTGTTATAAAAAAAGTAGCTTAATTCGCATTCTTCCAAAAAACAAAAAAAAAATAGAGATCTCGCGAATTGTTGTGCCATCTTGCGTAGCTTTTATCCGTTTAATAAACCTACGGGTATTGAAAAATATTTCCTTTGTACTTTCAGCATCGGTAAAACATACTTAAATAATTAATTTTTCAATTAGTGCTTGATAATTTCTTCTGAAACTTCACATCTAATTGCTAGTTTCGACGTAAAATTAGTCAGAAAGTATTTTTTCGCGGTGATTCCTTTTGAATTTAACAATACTAAAATAACAAATAAATACGTACGCACGTTAAAATATATCAATAAATAAAGGTAATTGAATGATCATACAAATATAAACATACTATATGTATATATATGTACATGTATGTATATAGTATTGGTGGGTGGTTATTTTCTTGATTTTTCTAAATCCATTCCAAGGGGGATTTCCTACTTACCCATATTAAAAAACTTTAATGTAGACATGGAATGTTAAAAATACATAAACACATATCTACACATACATATATTTAAGCACATAAACATTGCAAATTGTAATTAATGGCAAATTGAAAATGAAAATAGCACTTCAACCGACTTTAGTGTTTACGAAATAGCTTTGGTCATTAATTCTACAACTGTCAAATATTTATTGTCTATATTTTTTTTTATTATTTTTCTCATTGTGATTTGAAATCTATGTAAGTATGTTTTTATATTCTTGCAAATATGTATACAATGTATAAATAGATAACAAAATTTACGAATGTATTTAATTAGAAACGCGAATGAAATTTGAGCGAATCATAAATAAAGCAATATTAAATAAATTATTATTTCCACGAACAGTTGAAGTAATAAATTGTGAATGATGTCAAGAAGGCTAAAGCGTATTTAACTGAAAGCTTAATATTAAAATTAAAAAATTATACTTAACAGATTGTTTCATAAATTTTTTGAGCAATGTTTTAATAAGAAATGCACATGATAATATATTATTTCCAAGAATTTATGTGTTAAAATTATTTGGAAAAACGCGACGAGGTGATGTCCAATATGATGATCTTTAACCTTTTGGTGCGCGTTATTAAATTTCTTTAATGGCTATTAGCAAAAATATCAATAACGCAAATGCTTAAATACTTAATTAAAGAATGCTTATCTGTCAGGTTGTTTTTTTTTTTTAATTCTTAGGAAATATAGAGAGTCGTAATCTCTTTACAAATAAAATATTTTTATACTAACCAATTCATTAAGAAAAAAATATTATTTATTATAAAACTTTAAAACTACTTCGGGGTTTTTTTTGGTGAATTTTAAGCGCTATAAATCATGGGCTTATATTTATTTCGACGCTAAGATTTCAATTAATTTTAATTTTTATTTAAATAAACATATGGACATCAAATTTTATAGAATTAATAGTTTACTTTTTTATTCAATGTTCACTTTCACCAAATACATAATGAACAAGTTTTGCCAGTAGACTCGTGCAGTCTTAGAATTTTTATTTGTCAATGTAAAATTTTAATTAAGAAAATATATTTGGTTAAGGCAACTGCGGCTTTGTTAAGAGCCTAGACGCTTAAATTTAATATTTATTTTCTAAGTAAATTTCATTTTATAGGTACGTTAAAAAGATATCGTCTAGGTAAATCTGCAACAAACACTTTACGCAAAGAAAAATAAAATATATATATATTTTTTTATTTTACTTATAAATTTCATAGTGTACACAAATTACCAAAAACCAAGAGGAATGTCACAAATTTCAAAAGCGAAAATACTAAACTTGCCTTTTTTATGTAACCTGTATTGAATCTTTCTAAGTAAAGCGAGTGCTCACATTAAAAAATAAACACGTCGACTGAAAAGTTTACTTTTTGTCTCTTTCGATAATTTTCGGTTACGACTCGTTTCGTCGAATTTTTACTTCGAATTTTTGAAAAATGGTTTTTGCTACTTTATGTAAATTTTAACATTTTTTGCATATTTGAATGAATAAACATAAATGATTAATGGAAAGAAATACATCAAAATTTATATACTCGTACTCCAACAATAAAAGGAAACTATTTACACTCAATTTTGTGTTTAGCGCCACACAAAAACGTTTAAAAATACGCCACGAATAGTTATTTAAACCCGTGCTTTATACCTCTAGAACTGAGTAAGATCAAAGCGATTAAATTCCAAAGCTAATCCATTATCTACAGTTTATTGCTGTATCATATATTACGTAGTGATTTAATCAAATTGACTTATTTCTTTCAATCAAACATTTAGGTCAAGTAGCAAACGTCCAACGCAGGTGGGCAGACCAATAATAGCGCCACAAGGGCTTTTCAAAGTGTATTTCTGTTGATAAATATAAATATGTTAACACTATTTAAGATAACTTCTAGAAATACTTGAGTAGCTAGTATCTTTGTTGTATGCATGTAAAATTGTTGTTAACATAAACAGCGTTCGTGACTTTTATTATATTTAATTTTCGAAGAGTTTGTTTTTTCTAGAAAGTGAAAGTAATAATTGTTTTTGTTGAAGTACGATTGTGACATTATTTTTACCCCTTTAAATGCGTTAAAACAACATAGTATTTCTTACGTACGCCCTTGAGTAGAAGTATCAGATTCAGTGCAATAAACTTTGAAGTATACAAAAGCCACCAACTTATCGTATACAATTGCTAGATTTATTTTCACATTTAGCTACATATGCATTCATATATATTGTGCATATCTACATATGTACAATATGTTTGTATATTTGTAGCTATAAATATATATTTTAGAGTATGTAGGAACACTTCAACTTAATATTGGACAACATTAATTTTCACTCTAAAAAATGTATTTACTAATACACCACTCGTTCAGAGTACTTCAAATATTAATTCAGTTCAGCTGAAAAAATTTTTAAGAACGTAAGTCACGCGACACATGTTTGCATACTAAATTGAGTGTGTGAAGGCCACTTAACATTAGTTTATCTGTTATATTTACATATTATAAATTTGATTATGGTATGTACAACTGCTAAAGAAAAAATACCCGATAGGTGGCGCTCGAGACGAAATATTACTAAAAACTATACTTAAGCTGTTTAGAAGTGGATAGGCCTCCAGTTTCAACAGAATTAGTTAAATTTACATCGTTTGAAGTTCGCAAAATAGTGAGAATAACTCGTCCTTCCGCGCACATAATAAATAACAAGTTCCCATGAACTAAAAAATTTAGACCTTTGTTCGAGTTATTAAAAATTGTAGCCCATCTTACTTAAGTAAATATGACATACACTCCTGCATATACTCAACATCTAGGCTTTTATAGTAAGCTGATGTAGGCGTATTATAGTATCTGACCATTTGATCAATCGTTTACTGACCTGAAACCACCTAAGACAAGTCACCAAAGTAGTGGCACGAGCTGATAAGAAAATGTGTTAAGCTCATCAAAGCTCTATAGGTGTTTATATCATTTATTTACAAGCAACTGTGCTCATTACAAATCAATAAAAAAAAACCGACAGCAAACGGTTAAAAAGGAAATATTTATAAATTAGTTGTCACCATCACTTATAATTCACATAGTAGAGTGTATACATGTTAGCATACATACATTGAAAGCGTTTATGCGTATGTATTAAGTTAGTGAACGATTGATTTATCTTATCTGGTCAGTGCATTACGAGTACGTGAGTTGTGCTGGATATGGGTACTGAAGCTACGATAAACCTCTTACCCAATAGCGCCTACTACTATGTTGTTTCATACACGCGTACATAGATGTACAGAGTGGCGGCGTGGAATTAGCAATTTTTCGCTTAAGAAGTGCCAATTGAGAACATGGATTTTCCAAATTATTGTTTACGAGCGTATGACCGACCACTTGTCAGCGGCACGTCTTTCGTTATCGGCAAATAAATAAAAACTATCAAATTGAATTAAACTTTAATGAACTGAAAAATTATACGGCTTTCACAGGAAATCGTTTATTATTGCAAAGAGTGAGTAAACGTTGATTCATTTTGGTTTTATTTAATTCGTTGCTAATGTTATTTTTGATGAAAACGCAGCTGTATCCGCGTGCCTAGTTGTTGTTGCTGACCAAAAAAAAAGAAAGAGATAGGTGCACAGACTTTTTCCTCAAACAATAAATTGCATACATACTCGTATATGTATGTATAAAATAAAATCACTGTTTGAGCTGCGTAGAAATGCAATGGAAAATACGCCTTTTAGAGGCTTCTCTCAAAACAATGTTCTGGAATTTATAACTCTTTGAGCGCTATTGATATACATATATTCCTCTGGAAATTAGTTACTGACTAACTTTAAATATTCATTAAAGCCTTTTTAATAGCAGTGCTTCTGTTCTTCCCAATCAAGATGAAGAAAACACACCTCAATTTTAATTTGTTTTATAACCAAAACAAGTCGGTTGAAATGCAATAACATGCAAACATACGTTTTTAACGCATTCTGCACATTCAAGAATTTCAAATAATATACATAGGTATGGTTTTTTGTATTGAAATATGTACATACATACTTACATATGTATTAACACATGTGAATGTTTGCATGTAAGCAAGCACAAAACCACCTGTTCATAAAATTTTACAATCAATGAAGTTTCATTACTTTGCTTAATGGCAAGCATTAACAATTACAACTAATGGCATTAACAAATGTATAATATTTATTTTATTATAATTTTTTTTTTTATGCTGTGTAAACATTTATAAATGCAAGTTTAGTAGTAATGGGAATCTGTAAATAATAAATTACTTAAATCATACAATTCATTAAGAGCTTGTAAACAAAAGGCTCGTGGCGAATTATTTTACAAACTGTGTGTGCATAAAAATGTTATACAACACACTCCATTTCAAAATTATAACCGAACAAGTATAGACAAATTCTGACAAAAAATTGTTTCTATTAAAATTTTATATTTTTATTAATAAAAATACAATCAAACTAATTCTATAGAAACACATGTTTTACGCTTTTAGAAAAACTAATAAAAAAATTACAAAATTTCAATTTTGTGACACATTCAATTTGAAACTAATGAGGTGTAATTTTGAAGTAACTACAAATAACCGTTAATTTTTAGATTTTTCTTTAAATTTCTTCCATTTTTTGGAACTTTAATGATTTTTTCTTAACAAAATTTGAAACTTAGGTTTATATTAAGGCATATTCAATAGGTAGCAGCAGTAAACAAAATTAAAAAAAAAAAATAAAAATAAAAAAGCTGAGTATTTTGTTTTTGCATTTGTATGCTCAATTTTACAAAATGATTTAAAATCTACCTCTAATTCTATTGAAAACATTCTTACCTTAACGAAATAAAAAATTTTACTATTCAAATTAAATAAAAAAAACTGTGTAAATATTTTTTTTTTGTTGCGGCTACCTGTTTGGTGTGCCATGTTTTTTATGGTTTATATTTATGTAGCCAAATTATTGAAAATTGATAAAAAAAAATTTTAAAATATGGTAAATAATTTATATATCTACTTAGGGCCAGTTTTTCAGTGCAAGTTGAACTCTGTTTGTCGTTTAAACTAAGTTTAAACTCAGTATGCAGTTTTTCAGTCAACTTTAAACGGAGTTTAAACGGCCGATTGCGCACAGTTAAACTTAGTTTAACTTATCAGCTGCGTGCTGACTATTTCGTTTTGGTTGCAACAAATTTATTTGGGCGCAAGGAAACTAAGTTTAAATTTAAACTGAGTTTAACTAAACTTAGTTTAAACTGAGTTTAAACCAGCACTGAAAAACTGGCCCTTAGTATGTATATCATACATAGAACGTATTTAGCATTATAGTGAGGCAAAAAAGTATTATTAATTATAGTTTTATAATATTAAAAAGCTTTATTAGGTATTATAGAACTCGCTTACATTGAAATCATTTCACATAGTTTATGATAATTTATATTTTAAGCATTTGCTATTCACTTTTGATAATTGTTAATTCAAAACTGCAGTTTTAGTTTTGAGAAAAATATAATTAAAAAAGACGTATTATTTCTTTAATAACATCGCCTGAATGTCTGTGCTACTGTTTTGCCAATAAAAAAAAAAGCATAAAAATATACGCACCCGAACAACCGCATTTGCTGCCAACAGAAAATGTGTTAGCATAAATAAAGCGCAGATAATGCAGCTTAGAAGCGCTGTGGCATACTCTATGAACTATAAAATGCACAATGTGTTGACAAAACAATTGTTAGATGTGTAGTAGTAGTTTGTTTGCTATAAATATTGAAATTATTTTCGCTTACTTTTGACCTTGTCAGCTGCTTGGAGGAGCCTGCTGTTGCTTTTATGATGCGCCACTGTCCTTGTTGCCAAAACTCGCGCTACTCTATGTACTTAGATACTGACATATGTAATCTTAAGAGGCACCTTCGTGTCCTTGTAGTAATTGCGCACACAAACACAAACACACTCATAAACAGAACATTGATTAATAGCCGAAAATGCGTTAGTATCCTTCGAATGTCCAACAAGGAGCGTGTAGGCGAGTTTAAGTCAGTTATGTTCATCCATTATGTGAATGCTTAGCGTTTTGACATTAATACTATGTACATGCATATATGTATGTAGCTGACGACCTTGACTATAGTCATATGAAAAAGTACAGTGGACGCACATTACACGTATGCTCCTTGCCACTTGCCACTGAATGCTACTAACATTATCCTTTTGACTGTCAGATGCTAGGCAATTAACACAGTTTTATTTTTCATTTATTGCTTTTCTTGCTTAATTTGTGTGCTATTATTGTTGTTGCTAAGCAGGTGGCATTTGTTAAGAGTTGTTTTGCTAAATTCTAACTAAACTGGCACACCCGTCGTCGCAAAAGACTCTTCATCGCTCTTTTATTCTTCTAGCTAAATATCAACAAGCAATTTCTATTGTTGAATGAAATTTCCAATCAGTACAAATACATACAAAGTACATTCATGCTATGTCCATATTATAGGTTCTAAGAAGATTTTAGAGAAAAATATTAAAAGCTGGGAAAACTTATATTATATATTTTCTTTTCTTTACATAAGAACATGCGTTCGCGCTATAGTTTTGAAAATTGGTGGCGTTACTGCAGAGTTTTCTAGCAAAAACCATATATGTATGTAAATTCAAGTTTTAAATATTATAGAATATTTTATAATACGTAATTTAACAAATTTTCATTAAAAGTACACCTTTCAAGCATTTTTTGCATTTTTTTTTTTTGCTGTGGGTGTTGCGTTTTTTTTCTCATTTTATAATAAATTTCATTAAAAAATCGCAAAACTCAGCGAGAGTCTTAGCGACTTGAAACTTGCACTTCATGGTAATAAAATAGAATTGGCTACAAAATTGCAAATTCTTCAAAATATTTGAAAATTAATGTGTATGAATTTCTAAAAAATTTTGTAGTATGATTTTTGTTAAAAAAAAATGTGTGTATTTTTTTCGTATTTTCGTATAATAATGTGGAAAAATAAGAAGAAAAAAATTTTGAAAAAATTTAATTTTCGTATAATTAAGTGCAAGTTCAAGTGCTGCAATTTCCCGTTGATGGTGTTTGCTAACTCCTACTATGTATATGAAAAAGGAACATATTTTTTTAATGTTTGTTACGCATTGTATACAAAGAAAACTTACAAAAACTTAAAATTATTTGGCTGAAAAAAGACTTAAGTACATAATAATATTTTTTTATAAATTGTTACAATTTATGCCTTTTATTAAAATTGCTTGAATTTTTAAAGTATCAAATATTTGTTTTTTTTTTTCTTCATTAATGAAGAAAAGCATATTATTAATAAATATTCAACGTCTAATCACAATCCAAAGAATTTGTTAACTGTCAGTTTGAATTATTAACAAGTTCAAGCAATCCGCCCGCTTCAATGAACTCAATTGCATTCTAATTTGTTTTGTTTTTTTGTTTATGCAACAAATAACATCAAAAATCAGAAATTAACAAAAAAAAATAAAACACACAAAGAAATGAGAAAGGCACAAAGCCACATAAAAGTCTAAAATTACACGATTTGTATGCTTAGTCTGACTTGAATCAAGCGAAGTAGTAATATGATCTGATTATTGACATGCCTCATAAGCACATCAAATTTATATGAATAATCCTAGCGAGAAAATTTTCGGTATTTGTATACAATGTACGTTCATACGTACATATATTTGTTTATATGTATGAATATAAATCTGTATGTCTATAATTTTAATTTTAGAATTCATAACATATTTACTCATGCCACACAATATTGCTAATAAAGTGCCTTCAAAATTTTGTATTTCTGTATCAAAAACATCCGTTAAAAGTTAAGAGAAAAAATTTTGAAATATTGGTAAGAGTTTGTTGAATTTTTTTTTGTTTTTTTTGATTTACTTAAACTTGAATTATTACTCGTAAAGTCTTTGTTAGAGAATTTACTGCATGGCAAATGAAAAACAACCAAAAGAAAGCACCTTGTCTCATATTTTGACTGTAAGTGCTTTATTTAGAATCCAGTTTCGCAGATATATGTACAGAAAAGTGCCGATTGGTCGAATTTTTATAAATTAACTGTGCCAGTCGGGAATTTTGGTGAGATATAAAGGAACTGAGTGTTTAAAGAAACATCGTTTAGATGAAAAAATTATATTAAAATATTGGTGCCCAAACGACTTTCAGCAGTTTTTTTTCAATGTCCAGCCACAGACTGATTTGAATTTGGTAACCCTATGAACTTCAGTGAAGTCATTTTCAATTAGTGTTTTACCAATTTCATGTACCAAACACACACACGCAAATACAGCATCAGATAATGACCGAAAATCCCAAGCGCGCGGCATATTGGCGTGAGAACATCACCATCTCTCACATATGTAGTTATGTACATACTTACATACAAACACACAAACCTACAAATATGAACGTACATATAGGTAAATTTGCATGAACTTAAAACACCTCCAGAGCAAATGCTCAGTCTACAATGTTTTTTAATAAAATAAAAATAAAAAAATCAAATAAAATGCCAAACAATGCGTCAGTCTAAAAGCACACAAACACGAAAATTTGCAAAAAAAACAATCAACTCGATCCACTTATTTACATATGTACATACACCAATGCATGCGTTTACGTGTGTGTGTGTGTGTGTGAGTGCGGTTGAAACGCCGATAGTAAAACAGCTAGAAAACCAAATATGTTTACAAAAACGCCGCACAAAACACTTAAGTCAGCTGAAACGGTTATTGATACTTTATTTTGAGATACTTTAGTGTTTATCGTTTTATTGCTTTGCTATGGGCTTTTAAGACTTTTATTAATCAATTTGATACTTTTTTCTCGAAAGTTTTATGATATTTTGCTAACAAATTTGCCTGCATCCAAAAATGACTTGGCGCATCATTTGTCAAAATCTTCGCATCCACTCCACACCGATGCTTCTTTCTTAGCCAACATCATACGTAAGGCGCCTATCACATTACACATCTTTTTTTTTTTTTAAGTACCTAAGTATCACTCAGATATATTGTATGTTTGTACATACATACATACGTGTACATGCGCGAAATCTACGTCGAGTTCCCAGCGGCTGGCGGTCGCTGGTCTCACTGGTCTCGCTGGTCTCTCACTTGCTTGGCTGGCATTCCTGCAAATCATTCCCGTGAGTTTGTCGGTGTTTAACGCCATCAACACGGCGTGAGTAAATAACTGGCTAATAACTCAACGTTGTGAACCTTAATCACACCTCATAAAGTTAAAAAAAAAAAATGTTTGACGACCGCTGACAAGCCTGGGCTCTGGCCGTTCGCCGCTGATCGCTGATCGTTTGCTGGCGGTCGCGGTTGTTGATCGGCGGTCGCAGCGGCGGCGGCGGCGGCGGCTGGAAATTAGTAGGTGGTGCTGTTGGCCTACGACGTTCAGCGCTTAACGCCTGCCCGTGCGCGCGTTCTCGAAAGGTTTAAGTGATTTTCAAGAAATGAAAAGTTAAAATTTTAATGAATGACGTTTAATTAATGATATTTACGCATGTTATCTTCTACTGCTCTGGCACTTTCTCAACATGCTTGCCGGTAAAGGCTCGTAAAAAATTTTGTTTTTAAAATGTCTTTGAGCCAAGGGAATTATCAGATAATTCGATTAGTGATTATCAGCTGCTTTATTTGTACATAACTTCACATATTTCTCATAAGCTCAAAACCTGGTAGATGTGTAGATGTGCCACCGCTGCATTTGTCTGTATGTACGGGTATGTCTTTGTAAGCATGTTTAAGCTTCTCCTTCCTACTGCTCAGCTACTTTTCGGTAAAACTCTTTTCTTATTACAATAAATTTACATATAAAAACACAAATACATACAAGTACATACACAATCGCAATCGACATACCTCAAAAAAAGCTATGCACCGTCTGAGTCAATCGAAAGGGTATAAGTACAAATTTTTGTCCACACATACTTAAGATAAGCTAATCCTGCCATTAGTCTTTGTCACATTAAATCCAACACAAAATGAGAAAAACGCTGCTCGCTACCAGCAAGCGCGCCTCAAAGACACTAAAGACAGCTAACGAACATAAAAAAAAACAAAACAAGAAAAAAACCACCTCGCGTGTGATCTTAAAAAAGTGTTGCGCGCATTCAATTTCATGGGCACAGTTTGGGACACGCCATTCACCTCGCTGAGATCTAGAAAATCTTCATACAATTAATAATCGTAATAAACTTTAAAAGCCATCTTTAACCGCAATCAAAATATTTGTATATGTTAACACAAACAAAGCGGGTCCAAAAAGGACCACAATGAGCGACCCAAGTATGTACGAGTATGTAGAGAACAAGAGGCATAAAGTCAAACAACAACAAACAAAATACATACACGTAAAGTGAAAAATTCAAAAGGAAACAACCACAAAAACAAAAAAAAAAACACAATCGGACAGCTGGACAGTCAGATATTCGTATTCATTTGTAATAAGATGACACACAGTAGAACACTTTCGGGGGCTTGATCCTCATTTTTGTATATGCATATGCATCTACATATGTACATATGAGAGCGTACATATGTATGTAGTACAGCTGGGTTTACACACTTTTCATTCAATGAGAAATTCGTTTACACAATAGGTGTGTTGGCCGTCGTGGTGGTAAATGGTCAGTGGCCGTCAAAATCGTGTCACATTGCCCAACAATCGGAGCACAAGCGATATGTCAACGCGTGACATGTTAGCGCAGTCGGTCAATTGGTTGGCATTTTGTTTGACTTGTCTTGTATTTAGAACAAAAGTGAATAGGAGAAAATAAAAACAAATATTGTTAAGGGCGCGTGCAATGTACTTTTAAATAGTAACATAATTAATCATCAATCAATACATAGGCGTATGTAAGTAAACGTTTTGACAAGCACAAAAAAAGTATTTGCTGGGTAAATACCACATGTGAAATGTATTAAAGAATTTGTCGAAAAAATGGTTCCTAAAGATATTAAAAAATGTGCATTTTCGAAATTATGTAAATGAAGCACTCAGCTTTAAAAAAAACTCAATACTCAATACTCGTCAAGTTTCAAGGTCTCGTGTCATTAGAGAACTCAACAAAGTTGGTGCCGGAAAACATAAAACAGACACCTAATTGAAAATACTTTTGTTTGCACAGATTGCACGCTAAATGGTCATGTGGAACAAAAATGAAATTCCAATCACATTCATATCACCTTCACTGAAACAAACACGTTCATCTATCGTATAGAGTAAAAGTTTCACGCAATTCCGGGCGTATTGTTATGGTCTGAACAGACACAACCTTAAAAGGATAACTTTTGGTCCTCTGCTTGTGACCTTCGTTTGTACTAATAAAACATAGTATTTGTGAGCTCAGACAGGTGAAGCTTTTCGGCTATCATATCGTCAGTTAGAGCTGACAACAGATTGCTGCTATGCCTCGAGAATAATCAAATATATTGTGTAAATATTTGCTGAAAGCTGAATAAAAATGTAGTTCAACATAATGGATAAGTTTGAAGAAATTAAAGAGCAAATTATAAATTTAGCTTACGTAATTAAAAATAAATTCAAATTAAAAAATATTATCAAAGTGAAGCAATATACATACATATGTAACATACATGCTTCATAAGCCGTGACGGAGATAACTACATACATACATATGTATGTGCATACATATATCAAAACGAGTATTTATGTACGTATGTATATACATGAAAAAGATAGCAAACTTAATTCTTTGCAAAGAATTTTTCAAGAAATTCTCACCAAAATATACTCCATATGATTGTGTGCAGTTTTTATCAAATTGCAGCTTTAATAAAACCATTTGAAAAAATAAACAAATTTCAGGGGCAAAATCAATCCAATCAAAATTCAATATCAATGTCATTCAACAGCATTCTGCCGAGCTAATTTGCCTGGAGGCATTAAAATTCAATTAATAATTTTGCGAGGAAAAAATGTCAAAACAATAAACATTAAATTCTCATACTGAGAATATCCCCACTATCTAGCTGTCCATCACTTCGCCAGTAAGCGATATACGATCACACACATATATACCTAACATATATATATGTATGTATATGTGTGTGTAGATATGCGTTTAGTCATACATACATCTGAATGCAGTGGTTTAGGAACGACATTAATGCCAAGATCAACTGACTGGCACAGTTTGAAAGTAAATGGGCATTATGGGGTACAATTGACAAGCGTAGATAAACGATCGAATGCGGATGGTTGAAGAATGATATAGTACATATGTATGTACATATGTATGTATGTAAGTAGATATATTCATACATTGAATAATCTGATGAACGATGGATGGTTTTCGATCGCATGCGATTTAATTATATGACTCTGACTTGTGTGAAGTTTATTTGAACTTCAAATGAGTCATGCAAATTAAAAATTGTTCTCATGTGTGTGAGCTCGTACAATATAAACGTACGATGGTCCATCACAGGCTGTATAAATAAACTATAAGGCAATAAAAGACAAGTTGATTTTCACTATATTGAATAAATAAATAAAGTTAGGGATTCAAAAAAAAAAAATACCGCAATAAATGAATAATATAGCTGGCAGAATATTGAATGAGAGAGGAAAAGAAGAGTTTAGTGAATTAAACGTATTTACGATCAAAGGGACGACGGTGTCCCATTTATATATATGTACATATACTTTTAATCTCAACAAAATATTTAAAACTATTTTCTCGAAGAGATCAGTAAGTAGATCTTAATGCGGCTTTCTCCTCTTTGTTATTTTATAAATTAATGCGCATTAATATTAATGATTCAAGGATAAACGCTCCCGCGTTAAAAACTTTTTTCTATCGAAATTGTGCTGAACTCGAATCAGTTGCGATATCTTTGAGTTTCCGAAGAAACGACAAAGGTCGTTATGGGGTTAAAGGCATTTGTTTTTTTGTTTTTGCAAACACGGTTCGTTTGAAGTTCTAAAATTCAAGAGAGTATAATAATTTAACTTAATATAATCTATGCATAGTCGTATGGTAGTCGTTAATATGGTGGCTAAGGGATAAATAAATAAAATAAAAATGCCAGCAAGTGATTTAGAATAGATCATTACACGCGTTTCAGTTTATACATACATATATACACATACATGCAATAATATACATACATATAAGCAATATACATTATACCGTCGACCTGCGATCTAAGAAGTTATTCTTCTTTTATAGTGGATATAAATTATTAAAATAAATTTCAGCAGGCTTGTCATGTGATTTGTAAATAATTACGTTATATTGAATACATAAAAGCACAAAATGGGAGACGGTTTTATTTCTAAGAAAAAATTACTAATTTTCAGTTACATTCATTCATTTAGTAGTTACCAAAAAATATAGTTACATTGGCTTACTCAGCATTTCGATTCGTTTTAAAGACCGAGTGCTTATCTTCAGTTCGAAGTAAGTTAAAAAATAAATTTTACCTTTACGCGCAAGCCCAGACAACACTTGAGGAAATAATAAATTTAACTTGAACTGCGGTTAAATGTTTTGAAATTGTGTCAGAGAAAAAAACCAGATAATTTTTTTTTGTGAAATAACCTAAATAATTAAAAATAAATGTATAAATAATAGTAAAACTGATCAAATAATTTTCAAAATAAGTAAAACTTAAATGTAATGCAAAATTATTGGGAATTTTTGGAAAGAAGTCCTCAAAAATTGTGCTTGTATTTATTAAATGTATTTAATAGTACTTAAAATATGGTTTTTAAAAAAAATAACGAATGTACACATATCTTGAATACCCCTAACGGAATGTAGAGAGGCTCTAACTGAAAATTTTTTTTTATAGAAAAACAGGGTTTTTACATTTTTAAGTAGCTTACACTAAAACATATTTTATTCAATATTTTACAGGCGGTAAGATCATCCAAAAAATGTGTTTGTGCAGCATTTTACAGACATGGAAAATGTCAGTTGGTGCTTTCTAGTAGTTTTCACAAACGATATGGAAAAATATGTATATGAATAATTGTAATTCACAAATTTTTATAAATGAATTTAATTAATTTCGGTAAAATTTAAATCAGAAATTATAACATAATTTTACCAACCCTGCTCTGATAATTTCCTTAAAAGTTGCTGAAAAGATAACAATATATCCGAAAGGGGCATTATGGTTTTTTAGTATTGTTTGATCATAATGGTGGATTTTCTTGTTTATAAGAGAGAGAAAAATTAGGAATAAAAATATTCGGGGTACAGTGAGAGTGAGAAATGTAGGGGAGGGTATTTGTGTGTCTCATAGACCTGTGTTTGCATGAAAATATGAGGGTTATCAAAAGAGGGTTAAAAAATAACAAGGTTTTTTTAATTGTAACAGTTAATACTTGAATTAATAATATATACATACACACAAACATACATAATATGTACTTGGTATTATTGAAAAGCAATTTACCAATAATTTTTCATTTCAATTGAATTTTACGATATTGCTCTAGACAAGGTAATCAGCGCAAGTCATAAGAAAATTAAATTCCATAAATACACTTACATGCTTATAAACATACATTCCTACATGTATTTCATGCAGGAAATATTTGCTTGTTAACTTATATAAAAACAAACAAAAAATGGCACACCTGTTCAACGACGCTTGGCATCCGCCCGGAAAGCATTATCTCATTGTCATGAAACTTCAGTAGTTACACTCTTGATTTGTTTAAGCAAATTAATTCACCCTCCTCTCCAAAACCAAAGAAAGGCAGCATTATACAAGACAAACAAAAAAAAAAAACAATTAATACTTTAACGCAAGCGGTTTTAGTTTAAGTCAAACGGGCACATCAGCGATACCCTTTAGGATTGTCACAACGCCACAGAAGAAAGATGAAAAAGTAAAGAAAAAATAAGGGCTAAAGCTATTAAATTACTACAAGACAACTTAGCGCCCTGTGGTAATATATTTATTTTTTTTTTTTGGCTGCAAATCAGCCACGTCAAGAATTCTCGCATTCATTTACATAAATGCATACGTGTATGTACATATATACATACATATGTAGTATGTGTGATTGCGTGTGAGTGTCGTATGTTATGTTTACTATGCGCACGCGCAACATTATTGTTACTTAATGTTGTTCTTATTGTTGTTTCTCTTTGTGTATATTTTTCTTGTTTTTTTTTTGTTCGCTTTGTATCCCTGATTATGGTTCAACGGTAACTCTTGTTAAGCATGTAAATGAATACGACACCATATTCATCAGAGGCAACAACACAACCACCAGAAATATGCACACTTATACACACAAGATATACATAATTCCGGTTGCTTTGTTGATCCTAAATGCAGTTTAAACACACATATATACGTGCATATATATACATACATATATGTGCTATATACTTGAACTTTTGGCAATAAATGCGCAATTTCTTGAACTTGAGTGTAAGTCAGTAAGCTGAGGAAAGGGCGCTGGGTAATCAAATACGCCATATCCTATGCAAAATGTCATCGCTATGATACGTGAAGAATACATTGGGCTCATAACGTGCAAGTTTAGCAGTGATTTTTATCGAAAACGGATGCGAAATCTTACAACTGAGGAAGTTGATAATTTCAAGCTCAGCTAAACTGGCACAAAATGAAAAGAAGGATATTGCATTTAAGGGTCGCTTATGTGAAGGGAGGTAATGTGTTGGTGTTTGTGTGGCCCATTTTTTGTCCATGAAGGTACGTAGATATGTATGTTTAAAGGAAACATATGTACATACACATATATATGTAATAAGAAGGTCTTCCCGTTCGGCAGAGGAACAAGTGAAATATTCAGCTGCGAGGCCTTTTGTAATATTTGAAAAAAAATATTCTCCCAATTTTTTTATTTTAGATGGTAGTTTAGGACCCAAGGATCAAGACTTCTTGGCGTCAGTTTTACCTTTAAGGGCTGTTAAATTAAAAGCAGAAGATGACCATACTCTTCCCATATTAAAGTATTTTTTAAGGTGATGTGAAAATAAATGTGGCTTCGTGGGGATCGACTTTTTCTACAATTTTCGTCATATTTCCAGGATTAATACTCTGAAGACTATTGCTGTTTGGGTCTTGAGGTAACAAATTTAGTTCCGAAAATGTATTCTTTAGAATGCAAAGAGTACGGTGAGCTTTTTACTGTTCCGTTCCTATCTAAGTACATACATGCAAAGAAAGTACACTCGATAGGTGTCGCTGAAGTTAAGAAATGTTTAAACATTATGCGTGAAAAGAAAATACTAACCTCATAAAAATCCAATTAAATCATAACACTTGTATACTAAAAACATTAATCAAGCGTGAAGAACAAATGGTTTCTTAATAGAATTAAAAAAAAAAACATGTTTAAGATAGGTTTTCGTTTCTGCTCTAGGGTAGTGAAAAAGTAATGGATTTTTTCCAGAAAATTTTAAATAAAAAATACCACTAGTTTTTTAGAATTCTATTCCTTTAACTTTAGACAAAGGCTATTGATGGAGTGTCAATTGGCAAAAAAAAAAAAAAATGTAACACTTTGTATAAAGCGCCACACCTTACTTATTCACGCATACATACAGGCATAAATATTTACGTCCATATATTTGTTTGTACGAGTATATACCAATAACCGAGTACTCGTGCTAATGAACGTTTTAAAAATGGCGCCGTTCAAGTGTTCCCATCAAAGTGCCAACAATTAAAAGTGGCGTACAAACGTATTTATATGTTTATGCGTGTGGCCCCAATTAAGGTGGAAGGAATCCCCATTTCTGCTGTTTCTGCTCTTTCAACAATTTCAAGTGTAAGATTTCAATGAAAGTAATAAATGCATATGTACATGGAATTACATTTTGTTGTTATTGTATAAACATGTGTGATTGTAAAGAAATTTGTTTGTTTGCATGAATTTGTGGGCATTTATAGGCATTTGTAAAGAAGCATCCATAAATTTTACTTGATATCGAAATGTTTGTAAAAATTATAGAAAAAATAATTCGCTTATCATTTCATTGGAATAGCATAACTATTAAATAAGTCATTATTTATGATTTGGCGATCTATTACTTAGAGTTTTATTGGGCAATCGTAAATATTCATCTAAGCAATGAGACTCTGTGTGAGTCTGTTCAAGTTTTGGCGCAGTTTCGAAACTCAGTCAAGACATAGGAAATCTGAAAACATACAAAAAAAAATGTATTTTTTTTAAATAGCGGTCTCTCCTCGTGCGGCAATGACAAACCTTCGAATGTATTTCTGCCATTTCTGCGCCACTTACCTGGTGCATTTAACTGTGAATCCAATCTACTAATGGATACGATCATTACTTTTTAGCAATCTCAAGAAGCTATTTAATTTTGAATCAACTTTTTTGCTACATTCTAAAAAAAAATATTTAAATAACGAACAACTTTTTCACTGAGTCGGAATTGACATTCAGTAATAGCTTATTATTGTTGTTACCTCATCATCAATTACAGTGCGTTTAACAACTATAGCTATCTATTATATTTGGTAATTTATTCGATTTCCAAAGTAAATATGGTTAATTATTTAACAAAAACTGTATTTTAAAGTAAGTCATTGCTTCAAACTTTGCACAAAACTGAAAAAACAGCAACACATTTTATTCAAAATTTTACATATTTTTTTTAATTTTAAATTTTATAATGTACTGAAAAAAGTGTGACAAGTTTAAGAAAAAAGTATCGATATTTAAATATCGTAAATAAAGTAAGAAAACTCCAATACTGTCTGAAAAAAAAATTGTCTAAATATAACATTACTTTTTCATACTAAAATTGAATTTAAAAATTTCAAAAAAAGTGCATATTTAACTGCACGCTTAGTGAAATTCCAACCTTTTTTTTTTAATTTCCATGTTTTTTTAGAAAAAGAGCTGTATTTAATTTAAAAATAAAGAAAGCTTAATAAAAGAAAAACATATTGTCAAAATTTATCAATTTGTGGAGGTGCTGCAGCTAATAAACGGAGCTGGTGTTTAGACATGCAGCGCGTTATTCCATAACTAAGACAAGATACGACTGTCAAAACGCTTGGGATTGAGCGCAACTCTAAATTTTTTGCTACAGTTATAAAGCGAACATACTATGTACATTTAATATATGTATGTATGTATATCCATCCATAAATGAGGTAAATGCTAAAAATGTGAACACATAAAAATGTGAGTGCCTTTAAAGGCATTTATTTTTAGCACCAACAATGTACCCTCTCCCCGTGCACGCGCTTGTTTGTACAATTTGGCAAGCGCAAAACAAATATTTAGTACATTTAAAAGTACATATATTCGTACAAACATACATATTAGCAGACACATCAAAATCACATCACTTTAATCACATTTACATTGCATTTACATTGAAGTTGCGCGGCTAATGATGATGACCAGCGCCAAATGTGGGTAATAATATTGCGCCAGTCAAGGCGCATGTGCGCTTAGCTACTGCATACATACATACATACGAACATACACATTGCTGTGATTTGAGTTAATGAGCCTTAAAAGTAAATAGTCTTGCATGTCTTGCCAACTTACAAGCAATACACACTAACATACTCGTATGTTATGTACGTACGAATATTTGTCAGTGCGAAATAATTATATGAATTTAAAGAAAAGAAAATTATTATATTGGTATAGGAAGAAGAAGCGTGAAATAAAGCCACTGCAGTCAGACTGGCGTGTGCTACAAGTGTGCGTGTGTGCATTTATACTTACAAACACAGTTTTGGTAGTGTCATTAGTTGCAACGCAAATCGACACGATTTAAATCAATTAAATGCGAAAAAATGCACAAACTTGCACGTCTGCGCGCTGTCAAGTCAAATTACCTAACAATGTATGTATGTGCATAGCTATGTTTATACAACGCCTGCAATTAAAATGTGATCAAGCTCCTGCTTGCGCCTGGCTATAGCTGTTGTCATTACGCTGTGTGTCGCAGCAAACGCCGCCTCCGCCGGCTGTTAGGCGCTCATGCACACCTAAATATTAACCAAGTTATTGAATTGTATTTGTTTGTTTGTAAACTTCTTGGAACGCGTGAACTCAGGCGAGCTTATTACCAAGTTTATAACACATTTTTTACGCCCAACAAAGACCAAAAAAAATAAGAAAAAATCAACAACAAAACGACGAGTGTCTGCATACGAGTATATGCATACATATGTATGTATGTACATTGAAGCTCAGTGAGCACCGCAAGCTGTCAAAATAAATTGATTTCGAAGTGTTGAAAAATTGTTGTTGAATATAAACAAATGAATGCGCGCTCAAACAGCCAACGCCGCAGGAAAACGAACACTCTCGATATGCACAATTCCAAATTTATGTATGCATTTACATATACATATACATGCTTCGGGTATGTTTGTAAATCCTGTTGAGACAGATTTTAAGCCGACATATATTTCTTTTTGTACACTCGTTATTTTTTTAAACGTAGCTCCTTCAGAACCTAAGATTGGTAAGTGGCTTTGTTCGCGTTTTCTTTGTGTCAAAATTAATAAATAATAATTATAATAATAATAATCACTATGCGAGCTATATCTTCCTTCATTAGCCTTCTAGCGTAACGGTTATTCGGAGAAATCCTTTTGCAGATCTTCGAACTTGACTTTAAAATTACCAGACCAGTACCCCAACAGTAATTCCGTGAGGAGTATTGTTTTCACTATTTCCCTGTTATCCATAGGCACTATCTGCTTAACCTCAACTTTTTTTCCATCGCCGATTGTGCCCGTAGTCCGTAAATTAAATTAATAATCGTAGGATCATGCTTACAAACTTTGCCGCCATTCTGCACAGATAAATAAATTCAAAATCTGTAAGCTTCAATTGTTAAGAGTTGCTGGCTGAAGATGTCTTCTTAAAAAGCTTATGTTTGAAATCGTAAGAAATATTCTTCATTTTCGTTTAAGACATAGAATGATAGAATACAAAATCGTATACATTTGACTGTACATGAATAATATTAAACATAAAAATTAATCAAATATTAATACCTTTTGCAATTGCACCAATGTGATGTCAAAGACAGCAGATTAGTGGTTCAGAGGAGACAACGACTTTTATTTCTCTCAACTAAGATTTAACGTAAGAAGAAGTGTATGAAATACTGAGAGGGAATAGAAATTGAAAGAGATTAGAGAGGAGTGTGGTCAGATGATACATAAAAATAAAGCTTAAATGGTTAACGAAAAAGTTAGAAAATATCAGAAGCTATGAGGTGTTTGAATTTCAAATAAATTCTTTAGTAAATTTTGTTTTGTGTTTATCGCTTTATATACGAGTATAATTGCATCTAATTCCAGATCATAAATATATATAAACTTTGTATGAAAACTAATTTTTAATATTTTGAAATAGAGTTAAGTTCTAAAAAACTTTCTAATCAGCATTATTGAATTATAATAGAAAAGGGACAGAAAAAGAAGCAAAATCCCGTGATGTAAAATTTAGCGTGATTACAATAAGTAGAAATTATTTATTTTATATAAAAAAAAACCTTTGTGTTACATAAATTTGAATTAGAGATTGCACACATCTGTAGGAATTTACTTTTTATTTTTATAAATTGATTTCTTTAAGTAACAGTGCTAGAAAAATGCCGAGCGAAAATAAAAACGCTAAACTGATTGCACTGTTAGAGAGATATTGAGAAGAGGTACATATGTAAATTTCAACGTTGTTAGTTATGAGTTTAAGTATTGCAGGATTTTTGTTGAATATGATTTCTGGGAAGTATACTTTTCGTTTCGAATATTAAATTTTTGATAATTAGTTCTAGTTGAAAACTTTTTGCCAGTTCTTAAAATTAGAAGAAAAAAATATATGTAAATATTTCGAAACATGTGAAGAAAAAGGCGCCTTTTTTTAGTTAACACGATCTAAAAGTACGTGAAACAAAAATTTTGAAACTGCTGGCTGGTTAAAACAATAATCAAAAAACAAAACAAAATCAAGTTACTTAGATTTAAAGGCAAAATGCAGAAAGAGTGAATGCAGAAGGAACACTTGTAAATATGTATATACCTACATTTTCGTACATACTTATTAGTACGATGTTTGTGGAAAAATACAAATACGATATACTATTTTATATGCCCATACATACCCTTGTTTAATTGAGGTGAAATGTTTACCTTACTCACCCGTCGGCTTTTCGCTTGCAACCAACAGATTTGTATACAAAGCTGCCAAGTGCATATGTACTCATATATGTATGTATGAGTAAGCAACTATTTTGAATTGAATAAATTTAAAGTAACGAACGGAGAATAGAAAAAACAAAAACCAAGTCGGCAAGAAAGAAAAGAGCGCACATCGAATGCGGAGGCCTGCACTATGCCAATAGTATAGAAAAAGTAATTGACAAATATTTGATTAGGGAATCGTAATGATGCTCATCATCGAAAACATCGCCAGGAACGTCTCAAGCGGCTATGCTGTCTAGTTGCTATGATTGCTCAGAACAAATTCCTCAAAGGGCCAAACGTACCCATTTTTGTACTTACACAGATTTTTGCCGCATTGCATTTGTTTGCACAACAAATAGAAATTAAAAACTGATTGCACTCTACGCAGTCGCACAGCAATGCTGCATCGAACAAACATTTGCATGTCGTCGCTGCCGTTCTAAAATACGAAAAACCAATAAGGCCAGCAGACCGAGGCGCAAATAGTGAAAGAGTGTCGGCAGACAATCGACGACAACGTTTTGACCTCTTCAGCGGCGAGGCTGATGAGCGACGACCGGGAGGCCACCAACTTTGGCCATTGTTGGATCTAACTACGAGCATAGCTAAGAGCAAACAATGGAATCCATCAACAAGCAAACGTTAAGACAAAAGCAATTCGCAGCACTTGCCACCACCATGAACGCCAAGCAGTTAGCGAAAGAGCAGCCAATGCCTTATACGAGTACCATACAAATTAATGGCAGGTGCATTACACTACACAAGTACATAAGTATGAATGTATGTATGGAAGTGAGTGCGTGTGTTTCATCAGCGCCTTTTGTTCAGCGACGTGTTGCATTTATTGATAATATTTTCACTTGACGTAGTGTTACGCTTTTGTACTTATTAGCAGTTTACTGACCATCATAATCAATACGCCGGCAACACGACGACGACGACACATCTACCGTGTCACATTCGAGTGTCATCTTCGGTGGTGGTGCTTTTAAGTGATACTTGAATTTGTGTCGTACGAGGACTTAAGTGCTTGTCCGCTGCAGCCATGTCTTCCGCGCTTACATTTGCATACACTTGTTGAGTTTATTTTATTTAATTTTTTTTTTTTTTTTACTCGCAAGCGTTCGCTCTCGCGCGCCACAGACGCGCAGCCAACGGCATACTTGAATGGTTAAGCCTTTTAATAATGTACACAAGTCATTGGGCGACTAGATGCCTTAAAGAGGAAAAATATTAATAAATGCGTAATGTGAGAATGCACACGATGGCACAAGTATTCATGCGCACATATACATCCATATACTTTAGTTTGGTCACCGAGGAATGCAGGTATTTTTTGGCATTTGGCGGCTCACTCTGATATTTCTCATGTACATATGTACATCTCAATATTATTATTTGGGTACGGCAATATATAATTTAACATAAAAATGAATTAAAAGAAAATGATTTTTATGGCTATGGTATCTCATAATTTATAATAAGTGAGCTCAAGGATGTTATGTTAGCGGAACTACATATTGACAATATATTTTTTTTATATTCAATTTCCATTATTTTTCAATCACAATAAAGTTTTTCGCGCACAAAAACTCAATAAATCCAAGCTTCAAAAGTAGACCATGCGATAATAAAGTGCAAATTTTAAGTAGCAACAGTACGCTTGGTTTTTTTAATTTTTTGTATGAGTTATACGTTCAAAGAAATTATAATTACAGTAAATAAAAAAAATTAAAAGTTAAAAATATTCTAAATATTAAAAAAAATGTATGTACACAAATACGTTAAATTTTGCCTACAAAAAAGCAGGAAAAGACAACTACAGTTTTGAGCAAAAACTTATATTGAGTTTTTATGTTTATATCATGTTTTTTATAATAGATACTAATTTGAAAAAAATAATTTTTTAGTAATTTTTTTTTAAATAGTGGTAAGTGGTCAACAAAAAAAATTATCTAAAAATACAAAATTTTGTATGCACTCGAAACTTGCATTTTGTTATACGAAAATATAAAGGGCTTAAAAAATGGAGAGCAAAAAAAAATTGTAGTGAGTTTTAAAATTTTACGCATTTTTATAAGTTTCGTGCCACGTTTGAAATGTTGATATAAATGCTGTTTTCTATATAATGAGCTAAATTTTTGTAAAAAATTATAAAATTTAAGACGAATCTAACTTAATCAAAGAAAAAAACTTGTTTTAGAATAATTAGAGTTTCTTTTTTAAAAAACGTTAGAGTTTTTACAAAATTTTATTTTGATATTATCATCAAAGGAAAACAATAATTTTAAAATAATTTAAAAAATTTTATAAAAAACACGATAAAGTTTTTACAAAGTTTTTTTTTAATTATTTAATTCTTGCGAATTGAACAGGAAATAGTGTACTTATGGAGAAATTTGTTGATACAAGTTAACATTTTTTTTTTGTAATTTTCGACATGGCAATAATTTCAAGGCCCCTTTTTTAAAATTTGTTTGGCTTGATTTTATATACACATGTTTGTATGTATGTATGAATTTACATATATATGTACATACATATACATATAAAATTTTTGCAAGTTGTAAACGATTTATAGACTTACAATAGACCGAATATCCATTACAGACAGCTGTGAATGTATGTGTTTTAAGTTCTTTTATACTCGCCTTTGCGCATTTCACTACCAAAACAAAAGACTTAAGCGACAAACTTGAATATTTGAGTTTATTTAATTTTTTTTTTTTTTTGTTTAACGCAAGATGACCACAACATCGATTCTCTACACTTAGCATGCCGCATTAAAAGCGCATAAATAACGCCAATTTGCCACACCTACTATAAACAATTGGTTTTTACTTTGAATTTTCATTGCATGTGTATAAATTTCTATGCTCATGGAAATAAACAAATCGATGTGTGGCAGAACTGTGAAATCCTTTAGAAAACCTACCAACTAGGTGCACAAAATCGATTTTACGCACTCATCCCTCTCGCACACGCACACGCACACACACACACACACCTATCGCAACAATCACACCACAAACATTGTTGGCGAATTTGTTTGCAAACGCTCACCAAACCAAACGCCTACCAAGAGGCACACAGTATGCCACCGCACTGTCACCGCCAACGCCGACGCACAGCCATTGATAATTGATTTGGTGGTTGATGCTTGGTGAGCAATTTTAGCTGCTACAGCTGAATTGGAGTTTTAGAAAAGAATTTCTAAAGCAACTTAGCGTTCAAAATCGTTCGATTTTCAACTTGGTTTGAGTTAAAGCAGTTTTTGTTTTATTCACTCAACCAATTCTAGCCTTCATTGCTGCTAAAATCTCTATACTGAAATTTATTTTACACGCCGCTGTAATTGAAATTCAAATAAAGAATTCAAACTATTCAAATAAGAAAATATTGACTAAATGCGGCAAAGCCTTTGAATCCTTTTCGAACCCCACCTTGATGATGAAAAAAAAAAAAGGAAACACTGGCTCTCAGGTAAACAACGGCCTCATATATTTCCCTAATCATTCGTGCCATAAGTGCTGTGGAAGATTGTCCAGGTCGGTGTAATGCACAAAAATTCACCCACCACAATTACAAATACATATGCACACATGTACATTAAAAATTGAAGAACATTTCTTATATGAAATTTAGTCGGCAAAAATCAATATTTGCGTTTCGACCTTTCGCAATCGGGCTGAACGAGGTTGGACGAATGCACGGCGGCGGTATTCGAGGTTGTGCGTTTAAATAAACACCTTCGCATTTGTTGTAACTGACAGCATAACAAATAAAGTAAATTGATTTTTAATACAACTTCTATATTTCCTTTTGTTTGTTTTGGTCCATTGTTAAAATTAACGAGGGCCTATGCCGTACATGAACATACTTATACCCAAATATATCGACAAGCATACGTTACCTATCTAAACATATGTAAATGGCTTAATGTTTGCGTAGCGCAACAGGTTCAACATTCGAACTGTAAAATATATTTATATATATGGCAACTAATGGAATGTGTACATATTGTACTTATACTCGCACTTCATACATAAAAGTCACAACTCAAAAATTTGTTAAGTTAAGTTTTTCATCTGAAGCATTTCACAAAACGGTCGCTAATTTTATGCAAAATAAAATTGTTTTGCAACTTTCTTTTTTACTTTAAGCTAACCTTCTCAGCTGTTCTTGTGCATAAGCTGCGTAGAGTTTTTGTGATCGCCAAACGTTTTATATTTTCATGTATGTTTATTGTGTTATGACTCTTTTGTACTCAGTGTATATTTGCAGTAATTAAGACAACTGCAACATTGAATTAAGATCTAGCCGTTCCTTATTCAAATATCATTTATAAAATGGCAATAGATCTTTTAATCAAAAACTCAGTTGCTAACAGCGCCATTAGATAACAGGCATTGGGTTTCTGGAAGGAAAGGACGTTCAAGCGCAACTTCATACTTAGCAGAATCCCACCTGAGATCAGGACGCTACACATTAACTATAATCTGCCAAAGACCTACGTTAACCGCTTGAACTATACGAAACTGCCAAGCTGTAGAGACTGGACTCGTGGAAGAGTTGATTAGCGGGATCAGATATAAAAGCGTTTGAATACGACAAGGTCCGGTAGTACGATTGGTTTAAGGATAATCCACAACTGCAGCTCAGCTTTGTGTGAAACATATTTCTGTCTGTAAAAGATTACCAGATCAAACAAAATAGCTTTTATTTCCTCGTTTTTTGACTTCATTCCACTAAGTAGCTGTAAGAAATTTGTACATTCGTTAATTGTAGCAAAAAAATATCATACAAACGGAAATAATTGTATTCTCTTCCGTTTTGGAAATGTATAGTCGAATTTGCTGAGGAGCTTTGAGGTGAAGGGATTTGCGGTCCCAAAAACCCATTTCACTTTCAGCTGTTCTAAACAAAGGTGGCGCGATCATTAAGTGCTAACCCTTTGAAGTTTCACGTGAGTGATTTTTTTTTATTTCTAGAAGATAATTTTCAATCTTAGGTGGATCTGTTCTTCTCCGTTCTATGTTACCATCGACAACTCGAATATGACATATTGATCAAAGTTAAAAATGTTGCATATATTCATACATTAGTTTCTATAATTTGTCATAACTTTCCTGAAATATAAAAAAAAAAACACAATAATATTAACAAATTGTGTAAATCGCTCTTTCTATATTTTAGCGCTGTAAAGAGAAACTCGATATGTTGGCTGTTTCTGTGCTGTATCAGTGGCCCGGTGTATGGTTACGTGTCACCGAAAGTTGGGATGAGGAAAATGCTCATCATAGCGATTCCTTGCATTACGAAGGTCGCGCCGTCGACATAACAACTTCAGATCGTGATCGCACCAAATATGGTATGTTGGCGCGTCTCGCCGTGGAGGCAGGATTCGATTGGGTCTACTATGAGAGTCGAGCGCATATACATTGTTCAGTGAAATCAGGTAAGCTTGAAGATTTTTGTTTTAATTTTTTTCTTTGTAATAAAAAGAACTGTTATGATTTTTGCTGATTTTTAAAGAAGAAAAAAAGTAGCAGCTGATTATAAAATAAGTATTTGGAGAAAATTGCTAATAGTTAAGTGCATTCTAAGTAAGTTAAGTTAAGTTAGAGTACTCAGTGTTAGTTTCAAAAACTTAAATGCATTTGAAGTTGAAATTTGGATTGCAAAAGTTGGCGAAAAGCAGAAAAACGTGGGATAACTGTGTACACTGGTCTCATTGTAATTTCCGCTTCTAAACCAACTATGTAGTAAGCACTCCTTGTTCAGCACACATTCCCGCCCCTCTTTCTGTCTATCTATCTTACTCTGAGAACAACAGTTGGCCTACAAAGACAATGCGCCAACATAAAGAAAACAAGTACTAAATACAAATAACCAAAATAAAAATTCAAAAGCGTAAATCTGATAAGTATGTATGTATGTATGTATGTAGTTAGCAGTTAGTAGGTGCGTATGCATCCTACTGCTTTGACATGTTTAGGGTTGCGCCTGTCAAATTAAGCGAATTGATGATGCGACCTCCGCTGAGTTTCACATGAATGTAAACGGACGACGACAACAAGAGTGTGGCCGAGAAGGTACGAGAATAAGTCAAAATACGAATATACTCGTATGTACATATATTTATGCACATTTACAAATATCGGTAGCAGCGTCCTGTCGGGTAAACGACATAAACTGGTACAACAAATTTCTCTTTCACAACTAGTGCGCGTTCGGCAATTTCAAACCACTTTGCTTCGCATATTGAAGATAATATAAAGTAATTTGCTGCTCAACGCAACGTCTTCCTCTCAAGATCCTGAACTTTCAATTTGAATAATATTTAGGTGAAAATTTTAAGTCATGAAATGACGAAAAAAAATGTGCCGAGTCACGCAACCTTAGCTTGCGGTTATGGATTACAGATCTGATAATTTGTTCAATTTAAAGTTTGAATGGTATCTCTATAAATTAAATTCGAAGTCAACCCTTTAATTTTTTTTTTTCAAAATTTAATTCCACTTACTGCCCTGTTTATTTAAAATACATTGAACTTCTCATCAATTTGTTGTATTTGAAGAAAAATAAATATACAAAAAGTGAGTTATTTTCGATTTTCTACATTTCTCTTTTAGTTAACAGCTATTTTGTTATCAAAATACAATTCAATTCCTAACAAAAACCACATAAACGTAAGAATAAAAAAATACATTAAATTCTTGTCAAAACTTCAAACTTTGTTATCAAAAACTTTAGAAAATTTTTAAGTATGCTGTTTTTATTCCGTTTTAATTTGTTTTTAGTAAGGTACGAGCTTCAAAAAATCTACAAATACCGCTGATTTTTGACGATTTTCTCAGTGACGAGTGGCAAGTTTTTTTTATCATATAATATAAAAAAATAATTGTTTTGAAATTATTACGGAAGAGCTTCTGTAAAAAAGTGTCAAAAATAGAGGTAATTTGTAGCTACTCCCAACTTGCACCTTATTGTATCAAAATTCAAAATGTATACTCAAAAAAATCTTTTTTTAATTATCTTTTAAGTTGAAAACTGCGCTGATCATTCGTTGATAGTTGTTGTTCGAGTCTGTTTATATTCTGTTATAATATGTCAATATTCTAACAACAACAATTGAAAAATAAAGTAAATAAAATAAAAAAATAAAGTGTAAGAGCTAACTAGTCTTGATTCTACATAGTTCCAACCAAGGCACATTCAATAGGTAGCAGCAGTAGAAAAATTGAAAAAAAAAATTTGAGCTCTGTATATTTTGTTTTTGCTTTTAAAAGCTAAAATTTCAAAAATATTTTATCAACTACCTTGAATTGTACTGAAAGCATTCTTATCACAACGAAATTCAAAATTTGACAATTCAAATTAAAATAAAATATGAAAAAAGTACAAAAAAAAAAGTTTGCTGCGGCTACCTATTTCATGTGCCTTGGTTCCAACGTAAATTGCTAAATTTCTGAATTTTCCTGCCGGGTAATAATGAGAAATTCGACGGAGACAGAAGCTGTGCGGCAACAGCAGCAACACCACAAGCAAAACAAAAACAACAAGAGCAACCGCAATAACAATGCTAGTTTGTGGTGGCTATAATATTTAACACAAAACAAAGGCGAACACACACACGCGCGCATATACCCAAACTTATACATACATTCATACAAACATACACACAAATGTTGGATGACGACATAGAAGAATACGAAAATAAAACTAGATTGATACAAAAAGGAATAAATGCAGTTAGTGTGGTAGAACGCGCTTAAACAACTAAAATAATAATAAAAGCAAAAAGGCAATATATACGAGATTGCGTTTTTTTTCTAATTTTTATTGTTGGTTATTTTTTGTGACAGTGTTGGTGTGTCGTTATGGCAACAACTAACCGCAGAAAGTGTCAACGACTTTTAAAATTATAATCATTTCTCAAAAATATCAAAATGCTACGATTGTGCATTGATACACAAATTTGACACAGACGTACAAACCTACACACATACTTATGTGAGTTTAAAAAAAAATGCTTAAATTGAATTGCGTTTGTTAAAGCAGCAAAGCACCGGGACGCCTGTTTATTATCAAAGTACTTAGCTGTGGGCTGACCCGGAAAAAAGTGTCCAGCCATAACTGCGTGCGCTGTTGAAAATACAGGTTTACCGTCAACTAAAACCAAATTTGAATTGGAAAATTGAAAACAACGGAATGGCCAGCGCAGCTGAAGCTGATGTACCAAGTGAACGCATTACAAACGCTACTTACAAGTCTCTAAATATTTCATAATTATAATAGCACCAAATTTGACAATTCGCATTTTGTTTAATAAATTTGTATTCTTTTTCAAATAAATTTCAACGCACTTCTCTAAATTAAAGCATAAGGACTCAAATTGAAATTAAAAGTAAACATTTTGTTCAAATATTTTATTCGAGTATGCAGTTTTCTTACCAACTTAATTTTAATACAAAAAATTTGATTTTCCAATTTACTATGACCGCTAAAGAAGTTTCACTTCAGAAAAGACTCTGCAACTTTTTAAATTAGCACCCAACAAATTTAACATATGTACATAAGTTAACGTAACATGACGTAACTTAACTTAACATAACATAACTTTATGTAAAATAACATAACGAAACATAAAATAAGATAACGTTACCAAACATACATAACATAACGCTACGTAACGCAACTCAACATAAAATAACATGAGTCTAGGTGTGTTTAGAAGAAGCACTTATGTATGTACATATACCTCTCCCAAACCATTTCCGTTTGCTCCATTCCCGTCGGTATTAGGCCTGACGCATCATTAATATCGCATTATATTTTTTTAATTGTCTACAAAGTATTAAAATATAATAAAACTTGTATACAAAAACATGCTATGAATATATGGTGAGATTATAATTTTGAGATGCGGTGTTGGTACATAATCACAAGGCATCATGTCTGCAAAACAGGAAGGTAGCCCTGTTTCCGTCTGCAGCTACACCTATGTATGTAGGCTTAAACATGCACTATGTATGTATGTTCGGATGTATGTATGTACGTGTATAGTATTCATACATATGTATGTATTAAGCACATACACACACATGCGCACGCACACCCAACCCAACCGCCGCACTCTAACCAACCAAATCACGTTAACAATTAATTTTTGAAAAGTGCTTAAACTGTCGAATATACTCGTAGTATAGCCAGAATATGGCCATAAAAGCAACAATAAGAGCAACAAAATGAATGCGTAGCAAACAATCAAAAACCGCGCCTGTTTTAATATCAACGGGTGTGAAGAGCCAAACAAAGCCAACACCAATGGCCTGCACCGAACCAGACCGGGCCGAACCGGACTGGTGGATAGAAAAAAAAAGAAGAAGAAAAATGAATGCCAAACAGACAAAAGCGTAAAAGCGCCGCGGCATGCTTTCCTACCTAAGTGTATTTATGTATGTATGTATGTAGGTGCATGTAATATGTACATATATACTCGTATGTATGCTTGCATGTATAGTAGGTGTATGGTTAATAGGAGAAGCCAATGCCTTTTCTCCCTGTTAAACTTTAAATGCTTCTCGTATACTTACAAACAGATGTACATACATACATACATTAACGACCGCAGTACGCGGTTACTAGTTTGTATACAAAAATGTACTAATTTAAAATATAAAATTATTCCCAAAACGCAAAGAACAAAGTGAAGTCTACGGTTTATTGCATTTCATGAAAGAAATTATAATTGATTTTCCACAGCAAATCACTACAATAAATTGTTTCTGATTTCGCTTGGGTAAGTTGATGAACATTTTTAGCAGATCAAAAACTAGCAAACTTTGAGTTCATTCACTTTTGCAGAATGTATGCAATGTGAGTTTTCTGTGCTTGCTGCTATTGCGGATGTGCAATGATCTTTTTTTAAGGCCTGTAACTTCAGTTGTTGTTGCTTCTAGTTATCGCTAAAATCGATCGCTCGCGCTTGCTTTCGATCATGTTTAAATATTTTATACTCAGCTTTGGTAAATTACTACTTAAATATTATGTACGTATGCAGGGCCGACGGAACACTTTCTGCCCGAGTGGGTAGTGAGAAAAAGCAATATTTGCTTTCTTCCATTCTGAAATTATCTGAAGTTTTCCGAGTGGGTAGGACTACCTATACTACCATACGCTTCCGCCGGTCCTGTGTATGTGTATGTATGTATGTATGCAACAAAACAACTCTAGAACCATCGCATCGACTATTCTTAGAATGTTTTTAAACTCTTGAGGAATGCACTGCAGTTTCTTTTTATATTTATTTTATATACCAGCTAATATCCGAATGTCTCCTCTAGAAGGAGTAAAATAATATTAGCTTGCAGTTTTCGTATAAAATAAAATAAAATACTCTCAATGTGGGAAATTACCGACTAATTTTCATTAAAAATAGCTAGCAAAGTTACTATTTTAACAATTTGAATAATTATTATTTAAATATCCTATAAGTAGAATTCACAAACAAAAAATATAAAAAGAAATCATCAGAATTGAACAATCGTTATTATCACCTTTAAAATTGGAAATTCGTCACCAAGAAAAAATTTAATTATAGTCTGATTTTTAATAAAATCTTCCTGCTTTTTATAATGTGATGTTAAGAACAAAAGGTTTTTTTAAACACCAACTCATACAATCTATTCGAAAATATGTTATATATACATATGTATATAAAGGTAGCAGCATGGAAAAATCCCATGTACTTTGTTGTTGCCTGATGTAAACAGAGTTGGGCAGTTTTGGGTTATCATAAAATAAAAAAAAAATTAAAAATTAAGATATTACCTGTTCAATGTGCCTTGTATTTATTGTATATTGTTTGTTCCCTAACGTTTCATACGTCAATTTTTCTTTCATAAATATTCCTAATAATTTAGCAGCGCTTCTGTCTGCTTTTTGTTATACATTATTTTAAAAGTAATAATAAAATGATTTTGTTGCTCGGCACTAAGTGTAAAAACCCTTCCGCGGTAGTTTAGTGAAGCACCTAAATGTTGATCAGCGATTACGATTCTATTTCTATTATTTTCTATTTAATATCTAGATTTTATATACCAATTAGCCGAAGGTCTGTGTAACTAGTGCTCCTTTTTTATGTAAGTTGGTAATTCATCACTTCCTTTCTGTATAATAATATATACCAAATTTTTTTTAAATTTTAAAACATGAATTCGACTTTATTTCAAAACGTTTTTTAAAGGTATTTAATTTTTAAAAAATTGCCATATAAAATGACATACTAGAAATGAAAAAGAATTTTTCTTCTTAAATCAGTCTGAAACTCTTAAAAGAACTACTTCACTATCAGGAAATTTTTAGAAAAAAAAATCGGAAGTTGTAAACACATGTAACATATATATATTACGCATGCATCTATGTACATACATATATCTAAAATAAGCACGATCCTTTAAAATCAATATCCTCTTTATTCGGATGCTTACATTCTCTTGCGCATCTCCATTTTTATATCTACATACGCACATACATACATATATATTGTCCTTTAAATACGCATGGCGGTCAACCACAAAAGGACTAAATATTTTGACTTTAAATGTCACTGCTTGCAACTGTCGCAATCTTCTATTCACATACAATACGCGCATGAAAAGAGATCAAAGTCTTACCGCAGTGGCCCCTCCTGCTGCTCGCCAACAGTACCTACCGCCACCAAAGTGGCCAACATGTCTCCGCACACACATAGAGAGTCCTTGTAGCCGCCTGTCAAAGAAATTTGTAAGTTATGGCGCAAACACACACAGTTGATGCTATTTCATTTGCTGCCCTTTTTTTATTTTCTATTGTTATGGTTTATTAATCTAATTGCGTGAGACTGCCAACAAATAACAAAAGAAAGAGCCGACAATGACAGCAAAACAAAAAAAAAGAACACACAAAATCAAAATGAAATATCCTAACAAGAGGTTGAGTGCAGAAAATGAAACATGAAAATGAGGCTAAAGGATCATCCATATCAGCACACTCTCACTCCCGCGGCTATGCGCCCTTTGCATGAGCCAACAACGCCGACAACACCATATACTAGATATCTGTGTATGGATGTGAATGCTGAGCGAGTGCAATGTGTGGTCTACCATAAGCGGTATGGTACTATGTTCGTTCGCCCATTTGGCTAAGTGTGAGCGCATGTATTATCCTTTTTGTTGTAAATTATTTCGACTTTGATGCTCGTTTGGGTAACCAAATACCGATATATATTGAGCATTTACAACACAAAAGGACATGCAATGAATGTGCAATATCCCGTGCAACATGAGCCACACACAATTATGATCGCACAAAGCCGAACATACATACATACATATGTACATACATACTCGTACATTGGTCGAACGGCAGTGAGAGATAAGGAGCGCAATGGAGCACTTGCGGTGAAATATTATGCCACACTACTAAGCATATTACGTAGATTGATGTTGCTGATATGTAATGAAACTGAGAATCAGTACAATCACGGTGGCTGTGATGCCTGCGGAAATGCATACTGTATGTACGAGTATGTATGTATACATATGTATGAATATGCTTTGGTGTGCATATTTCTATTTTTTTCATTTGATTCTTGTTTATCTACTTTAATGCCTTTTTACCTTTTACTGTTTCGGCTTAGTTTATTTTGAAGGCGTGCCGCAAGGAGGTTTGCTTATACATTTCTTTTTTTTCTTTCAAATAAATAAATATGTAGGCATGTATGTGTACATATATGTATGTACATAAACAAAATAGAACACATTAAATTAATTGGATAACGATCGCTTGAAATTGAATTAGGTAGAATCAATTACCGACTAAATGGTAAAAAAAAAAAAAACTATAACTATAACTGTTAGCCAACAATGGCGGAAGAGGATGCTGACGCCTTTTTATTTGGTGCTTACTTAAACCACATACATACATATTTGTAAGCAGAATGGACTCTGAAAAAAAAGCCTTCATAAGTAGAAGATAGCTTGGGTTATGAAGAAGATTAATCACTGTGGCACCTGGCATTTTGATTGCGTTTCAATGGTTGAAGCTGCACGAAAAATAAATAAATCTCGTTATAAAATGAAAATATATGTGCTTCTTTCCAAGTCCTGTGGAAGCATTCATATACGTAGGGAATTCGCATATAACACAATTTGCACGGCATATTCGTAGTTTGCTTTGACTCTTTTTTTTTGTTCTTATAATTATGTCAATTAAATTGAGGAATATTTTTCCTCTCCATCTTTAGCAAATAGAAAAGCTCTGAACAAATGTGACCAGGACAGTGAGCAGACTCTTCAGAGATTTATGATATCTTCCAAGTATTCAAAAGATTGGATTAATTCAAAAGCGGCAATTACAAATGTTTCTCATGAATGACAGCACCGTTTCGGTCACATTTCCTTGTACATATTTACCTAGTTTCAGAGTGATAATTATCAACACCTTTATCAGACAATTGTCGACAACTTTGTCGTGTTATCAAAAAAAAATTGTCTCGAGAAAATTGACACTTAGCGCATAATGATGGAGTGAAGGGAAACGTCTTATCAACAAATTTATTCGCCAGGTGTCGCTGAATTCAAATTATTACTATAAATTAAAATTATGGTCCAGTTTAGAAATTTTACCCGCTAGATACAGACGGGATATTACTAAACATCGTTGTTGTGTACCTTTGGTTCGTATTCTAACATGGAAGAAAAATAGTGGCGCTGAAATACCGAGCCCAAATAAAAAATGGCAGCACGAATTTCGTGAGTTTATGGCTGCTATAAAAAAATAAATAATTGAAGGAATTGTTTTTACATCACTTCTCATAGGGGCGTTAATGCTTTTGTTTATAGATTTCGCTTTAATTAATTTAACTCTAGTAATACTCATTGCGCTTAACTATAAGATATTGGCATTCAAAAGAGTGATAATTAATTGGAAGCACAGTGCAGGGCACGGCCACTCGATTTAGCATCAAAATTAGGTATCATATTAGTAAATTTCAATCGATAATTTACTGTAGAACTCTAGGTAAAATCCCAATTGATACAGATTACTCAAAACCAGCAGAATCGACTTGCTAGTTTTTTTACGTAGTTACCGCATTAGCTGAGCACAAGCCTTTTCGTTCTCTATGTTTTTGCCATCAACTGTCACCGTCCAAGCGGGTGTCCTTGTTATTGCAATAGCGATAACAACTACAACAACAACAGCCAATAGGCGATCGGCTAAAAGAACAGTGGCTTTGATGTTGTGATCGGTCGTCAACGACAACACCAACAAAATACCAACACCATTAATATTCACTTACACCAACTTAAGCTACAGTGTCGGCCTATGATGAGCTAATATTAGCCGCTATTTTCTGCTGCTGCAGTAATGCTGCAGTGTTGCATACAAACACAAGATTAAATGGGTATGCGCATATTATTCGAAGGTGTTTAAATGCATATACATACATATATGTATATATACTCTTTATATACGAGTATGTATTAGCTGTAGCTGACAAGCATCTTCTGGCTTCTATGTCCGTTTTTTTTTTTTGTAGTTATTACTGTTCTTTGAATGCTGCATCTCTTCGTGTAGTAAATTATTATTCTTTGTTGTGCGGTTGAAATTGTTGTTTTCTGTTTTGTAATAATTTATCAGTTTAGTTTTACCAGCAGTGAAGATAAAATGTCAGAGACATGGTCCAGTGTACAACAACAAACAATAAAACATAGCGCGCGCAAAGATAATTTAAGGCATTTTAATGGCTTATTAATTTATGACCTTTCAAGCCGCCATACGCTTCATTGTCAGTGGAAATTTTGTTGCTGCAGATTCCATGATCGGCAGAATATTATAGTACCTGCACACATGTTGAGTAAATTCAATACATAAAATGTATTTATATAGTCAGTGTTTAATAGGATGGTTCAAAAAAACTGAAAAAAAGTTTAAATTTAATTGATTATTGTATGTGACCCTTATATTACGGGTTTCGATATGCTCTACCTTTATGAAAATCTTGTAAAAATTAATAACTATACTGGACTAAGTAGCCAACTCGTTGTCATGGCCGCCACATTCAAAAATCGGTTTGCTCAAACTACGCCAAAAGTTCTTAAATTCTTTACTTTTTCTAATTTGTATCTGAATTTATAATGGGGCTTTTAGGCGCAGAGCTTAATTAATTTTGCATTTTTTTAAGTTAAATAGCACTGTTCTAAATAATAATGATAGTTTTAAAGGTTATGGACGCTATTCTAAATAATTATAATACCTATTGTGCCTAAAATTTAATTGATGATATGAAAGCAAATTTTAAAATATTTTAGGCGTTCCAAGACGCTTATAACCAAAGTTTTGCGGCATAGCTTTGGGCGCAAAATTCACAATAATAAAGTGACGAGATGTGTGATAATACTTGTGATGGCAAGGATTCTTTTGTCAAAACGTTTAGATTTAGATTTTTTTTTTAAATTATAGTAAATCTGTGAAATTAAGTTAGCAATTTCTAACTTTTGTGTTTAAGTTGTCTGAAGTTAACATTTTTTACCGTGCCTTTTTGGGTTTAGTTGCTCGTCCTGAGCAAAATTTAAAATGTTTCCCTCGACTCAGTTCGAGAAGGCATCGAAGACTGGGTATCGGATTTTTGTTTTTTTAAATGCATAATTTAAGTATTTTTTTTAACATTGAATTCCAATAACTGAATGAAGTAACTAACCGAGCGGAACACGACTGCGTCTAAACCTATGAAACAAACGTTCAATTTGAAGCGCTATAAGGGCCCTTATCTACTCTGCCTGTTAAATTTAACTGCCGTTTCAATTTTTTTGACTACATAAGTGTTTGAAAGTATGCAAAGTCTTATTTGGCTACTTTCCTTCTGAATCCAGGCAAAAAAAAATAAATGTTCTTTGATCGAGGCGATATATTTATAGAAAAAAATATGTGTTTAGCAAACTTTCAGAAACGATGTAGGCGAGAGAATTGGCAGTAAAAATTAATAAGATGATGAGAAAACGGGTTCAATAATGGCAAATATGATTGGCGTGGTAGAAAATTGTTTGCATTGGCTTGAAAACGTAAAATCGTAAAATTATTGTTTTTTCTTTTAATTTTAATTTAAGTTTAAATTTGAAAATTTATTAGCTATTATTTACCTAAACATACTACGTAATTGCCAAAAACAAAAACGTTTTAAAAAAAATATTACAGACCGCTTCATGTCGAACTACACTGGTTTTAATCCTCATTATATTGAGTCGCGTGCTCTGTGTAACAACGCATTATAATCCTTGTAAAGAATTTTGATTAGATATCCAAATTTTGGCAGCAACTCGTTGGTCAAAGTTTTTCAAAACCAATAGTATTTAAATATTGCTGCACAAAAATTCGACTTTGGTCAGCTAAGACCAAAGCCAAAAGCCAAAGCGGTCGCATTTATTCCAAACAGAAAATTTGTTTTTCATAAACCCAAACACACATTCGAATGTACATATGTACATACATAACATAAGTTCGCAAAAAAATAATCTCGACTTAACTTATACCCTTTTTGTACTTTACCAAATATCTATTTATTGCTTGAAATTGGATTAGAATTCGTTGTGTAGTTGTAGCACAGGTAATCCGGTTATCCCTACCCGGTGCGACCTTTGAACACACGTATCGGAGGATTAACTTTGAGAAACATAAATAGATCGTGTGCTTAGCTGAGATTAGAAAACCCGAACTGACTCGTGGCTGATCGGTTGCGCATGCGCAGACTTAAATAAAATGATTTTTATCAAGCGTAAACAATCATTTACACATCCATACATACTAATCAACTCATACAAATGTGCACATGTACTAAATCCGTTCTTACGCTCTTCTCCTTTCAGATTCCCAACATATTCATCACGTTAGCGGTTGTTTTGCTGCGGACAGCAGCGTGCTCCTGGCCAATGGTCAGCGGAAATCAATGCGCGATTTAAATATTGGCGATCGTGTGCTCTCAATGAGCGCTACGGGTCAACCCGTCTACAGCGAAGTCATACTCTTCATGGATCGCAACTTGGAACAGACGGAAAATTTTGTACAAATTAATACCGACGGTGGCGCTACACTTACTGTAACGCCTGCCCATTTGGTACTTATTTGGCATCCGACCGAGCAGCGACTGGACTATATGTTCGCGGATCGTGTGCAAGAAAATGACTACGTTTTGGTGCACGATCACTATGGCCGCTTAAGTCCACAACGGGTGACGCGTCTGAAGGTGGTGCACAAAGCGGGTGTGGTGGCACCACTAACGCGCGAGGGCACAATTGTCGTAGACTCAGTGACAGCCTCCTGCTATGCGGTGGTGAATAGTCAAAAATTGGCGCACTGGGGCTTGGCACCGATGCGTCTAATGGCAACAATGCGATCGTGGTTGCCGGGCGGTGGCAATGATGCGACAACGGCGGCGCAAGCAAAGAGTAGTGCGTCGAATACGACTATATCCAACACAGCGACGCACGAGAAGGGCATTCATTGGTATGCGCGATTTTTATATTCAATCAAGGATATTGTGTTGCCGCAGGAGTGGCGATACCAATGACCTGGTCGATTGATGTCATAAATGAATGGGATATGATACGAGTGAAGGAAAAATAAAAATGACGAGCCTTGTGGCTGCTTCGCCGTGTCTGCGAAACGCTATTTTAGGCAAAATGACACATCACCAATCGATTAATATAAAATATTTTATAAACTAAGCGATTTGCGTATTTTATTGAGAATTTTGTTGATGATGAATGTTTATTAGCTTATTAGTTTGTTAGTTTCTAAGTAGGAAATCTTTTAATTATTATTATTTTTTTTTAATGTTTTAACTACTTTATGCTTCAGCAGAAATGTGTGAATGTAGGCCAGTGTAATAAAGATAAAAAAAATATAAATTAAAATTTCAGCGATAATTAAAACAATTAATTTAACTTTGTTTTCAATGTATAAAGCGCTATTTAACTTATTTGCATGTGTGTGGGCGTGTATGTAAATGTAAAATTAAGAAGCCAAATGAGCAAATATTCCAATGTTTAAATATATATTTGTATAATGGAATTTCTCTAAAACAAAATACTTTCTGAAATTTTTTTTGATTTCAACGAAAAAATTACTGAATTAGCACAACCCCCCAGTTTTAACATGTACAGTTGCGTTCGATTTAGTAATTGCTTTTTATTTTGACAATTTATTTTACTTTTATTTACTTTCGTTTTTTTTTAATTTATTCTCAAACAAAAGTCGTATATACCCAATTTGCAAACTTTTTAAAAAAAAATTTTAAATAATGAATTAATTAAAGTTTTTTTTCGTTATTATAAATTTCGTAAAAAGTCTATAATTCTTATAATTTTTGTTTGGCAATAAACATATATTAATTTTACAAATATTCATTAAAATTTTAACTTTTTTTCTAGAAATTTTTCGAGCAAGCAATTTCTTAGCTCAGTCAATTTTAATATAATACTGTGCAAATTTTAAGTCGCTAAAAGTTACCACTGATTTTTGCCTCCATATAATGTTTGCTTCTATGAAATTAAGAAGAAAAAATCTCAAAAAACGAGCGGTATTTTTAAGCGACTTAAAGTTTGCACAATATTACATACATATGTACATATATTTACTTCAATAGAATGGTCTACAAAACAGCATACTCGATAATTCTTTCTAACATATCTAAAAAAAAAGTTTGACATTGTGATGAAAATTCTTAAATTATTATTTATTTTGTATAAAGTTAGAGCTTTTATGAATCTTGTTAGATAATTTAAACTATTTTAAAGTGAATATAAGGATTGTAAATTGTCAAAATGAGCCTTTACTATTAAATTCAACATCGTCAAATGTGTATGTTTGCATTTTATTTTAAAAAATTCCAAAAGTAAAAATAAAAAATTGGTTATTATTATTCGCACAATTATCTAAAAATTTAAATTTACGTTAAATGAAAATATTTAAATGCAATTATAATCACTTCACTGTATGCTAAATTGTAGTATAAAATACTCAAATACAAATTTCCGATGCTTTCTTTACCTGTTGCCTAGTTATTCCATGCAGACAATTTCATAATAAATAGCATCTTTTAAGCAAAATATGTATAGTGAACGAAAAATTGTAAAAATCCTAAAAACTCTATAACTTTTTAATCAGATTTGTAGGTATGTACAAATGTACATACTCGTATGCATGTATCTCAATTACGAGCCAATATAGGACAAGTGTTTAGGGACTGAACTGTTTTGAAACTATTTATTTGTAAACCTATAACCAATCTTTACTAGTTTAAAAAAAATCAAAGTTAACTGTATATATATATATATATATTAAGCTATGCCTTAGTTGACAACTTTCAAATTAATTATTTAATAATATATACATGTTTTATATATTATATAATATATATGTATGTACTATATATTGAGTCTGTTCGTACTGTATGCAGAAAATAAATATTTATAAATTGATAAAAATACAACGAAAATAAATTTTGTAATTAAGAAAAATGAATGTGTATATGTAGTACATGAAATTCCAAAAGTGTTTTTTATAATTTAATGAAGGTAAGGTTTTTTGAATAAAATACTATAATAATAATGATAATTTTGGCGCTTACACTATATAGCTCAGTGTTTGGCCGAGCTTCTCCTACCATTTGTGGTGTGCGTCTTTATATTATATCTTAAATGGAGGGACCTACAGTTTTGTGCCGACTTCGAACGGCAGATGTATTTTATCAGAGGCTTTTTCATGGCAGAAATACCCTCGCAGGTTTGCCATTGCCTGCCGAGGGGTGACCGCTAATAGAAAAAAACTTTTCTGTTATTTAGATTTACATGCCCGGGTTGACATTCGAACCACGAACTCAGCATCATATCGAGTTATAGCACGCACTGCTACCAACTCGACCATAGCGCTCCATTAAACACGCGAGGGTGTTATCATTCATTTCATATATTTTGCAAACTTCTTGCTTGGACTTTGCTTTAAATATATTTCTAAACTTCTGAAATATTTATATATTCTCTGTAGTTGGTGTTTACATAAACACAAACGCAAAAAGGTAAGTATAAAGCAACGAAGCAACGAAATGACATAGCTGCAGAATTGTTTTTATTTTCCAACAAAAAAGGGAATGACTGGCAAAGTTAGTCAAAATTTCAGCTTTCAGATAAAGCCATGATTCAATAATAAAAGGTTAGATCAATATTGACAAGGGAGTTTTGACACTCCCTTACAAAAGGTTGCATATACGAAGTACGGAAAAAGGGTAAATAATACGTTCCCTTTTTGTGAAACTAGGAGTAGCATAGTATGGAAAGTTTGCAAATAGTGGTAGAATATAATATGTTAATTTTAACATACTTGAAAGAAATTTTGTGCTTAAATGACAATAAAAAGTAGTCTTACCTTAATTAATTAATTTAACTGCTATTTAGTAAGAATATTAAAACTGCAAGCTAAAATTATGTTAAGCTCTAAAAATTTGTTTAATCACAAAATGGTTATGAGTCCGATGGCTAAGTCAAGGAGCTCCCGGACACTTCGTTAACCCAAGTCAACGAATACTCATTTGCATTATTTTGCGACAAGTATATCTTTCTTACTACGAAGAAGTTATTTATTCGGTGTATTCCTTTTATTTATTTACCATCGGTATCAGCGTTATTCTTAATATTGTGATGAACCCCTGGAGGGTGAAAGGACCAAACATTTTAATTCCGAGAAATAGTAAGTGACTTTATGGAGTTAATGGAGTTGTAAGAAAACCACAATAATTCAAAATTTTAGAAAGAAATCTTTATATATTAAAAGAAAAATAAATCAAACTTCATAACTCAAGAATTTAGTTCTTACAAATTCTTGTTTTTGGCAATTGGATGATTATTATGTCACATTATTTTTAATTTATTTAAACCCATTCCTTTTGGAAATCACAAAACTTTCCACTTTGTCACATCGAATTTATATGCGCGTAAAAAGCGTTCAAAGAAAAAGCGCGTCATTTATACACATTTACTTGAAATATTTACAAGACAGGGTCAATCTTGTATTCAGAAAAAATGCTGTATTTAGAAACATTAGAAACAAAAAGTGTTGCCTGTGAGTTTTTGGTATTAAAAAGTTTTGAGGTAACTACAATTATTATTTTTAAGAAGAAACACGGTTTTGATGCTAAGGGAGCCGTTTGACAAAAAGTGAGCGAGCTAGCTGCTTATCGAGCTAACCTTTTATAATTAAATCATGAGATAAAGCTTACTCAGTCTTTATCTATAATTTTGTTAGTTTAAAAAAACCATCAATGTGTATTGATAGTCTATAATATATGAAACTAGTATGTTACCCCCGATAATCTTTTAAAATATAAAAAAAAAACTAAATGAAAATTGACCACGGAAATATCTCAATAACTAACAGACCAATTTTAAGTTTTCAAGGCTTTTAATTTGATACACATATAATCTCTATTGTAGTTTTGTCAAGCTAAACGATGAGTTCTACGTTCGAGTCTCAGTCAGAGCAAGTAAAATCTAAATCATAGAAAAAGTTTTTTTCTAATATCAGTCTCCCGTCGGCAGGCAATGGCAAACCTCCGAAGGTATTTCTGCCATGGAAAAGCTTCTCATGAAATACATCTGCCGTTCAGTGTCAGCACAAAATTGCAGGTCCCTCCATTTGTGGTATAATATAAAGACGCAAACCACAATAGTGTAAGCGCCAAATTATTATATTATTAAGCGCCACTTTTCGGAATATATATATGTACATAGAATAGATATTATCGATAGCTCCTTCGATAGCTTGACACCTCTTTTCACAAAGGAGGTTCTCGTGAAATGGAACACGAAAGCGGGAAATCAGTTATGGAGAAACAATGCTGAATGCCAACAGCTTGATACAAATTCCTTATAAACCTCCCTTAGAATTGTCTGAGTGTCACTGCAGGTATTCTGAAGAGGGCTCTACTTAAGTTAGGGACCTGATCAAGCGAACTTAGAATAAGAGGACGTCGCACGAAGAAGGGCAAAGTACTTAGGACACTTGCGACCCAGAGAGGAGTACATAATTTATATAATAATTTGTATGGTTATGGAACTAAAATAATAATAATAAAAAATTAACAATTAAAATATAAATTGTCATATACATAAGCTAGATAGAACGACATAGCTTTAGCATCATGACCAGGCGCGGACAGAAAGGGGTAGTAACAAATCGGGGAAAATTATTTTTGTATAGCATTGTTATTTATGAGAACATTTGTTCACATGAAATTAACGATAAGGCTGAATAGAAATAACATGAAAAAAATATTGTATGTATAATACGTATGTATGTATGTAGTTATATCAAGGTCATCAATATGTTGCAAGAGAATTTTTTGTTTTGACATGCTATGTATGAAGTAGGCATTTTACGATCTCTGCTGTTAATAGTTTACCTTTTCAAATTGTATTTCTAACACTATTGTATCTAACACTGTATCACTGATAGTATAGTTATATCAAAGTAAATGCATGCCCTTCGACATGAAAAATTATTATTTTTAAATTTCTCTTCACACGATTTTTGTTAAATTAACTATATTTTTTATAAAAACTACACAATAGTTTTATAAAAGATTTACGAAAAGAATCTGCCAGGAAAATAAATTGTTTAAAAACGCATTAATTTGGTTGTAATCTTATTTAAGATTATTGCTCCTAATAAATTCGAAACACTGGTAATATTATTTTGCAATCAAACTCAAATCGGTGTGGTTTTTTGCTTATAATTCAGTTACCAAAAAATAAAATTTTAAACTTTGTAGAAAGTAAAAAAAAAGCATACAATTTTTATTAAAATTTCAAAATATTTTATTTAAATAAATCATCTATAATTTTTGAACAGAGTACTTTTGAACGCAATTTTTTCAAACATTTTCCACTTAATAATGGGCGAAAAAAGATCAACTATAGTCGGAAATGTACCACAAATTTAGATCTTTGATGAGTTGGTAGTGCGTTACTCCGTTCTATATACATATTAATTATTTTCATCTATAGATAGAAAAGATATAAAAGAGCTGATGCTTTGCTTTGATGCATTTCCGAAGACGGCCACGGTACATATGTATTTGTAAACCTTTAAATTTTACCAGTCAGATGACTGCAATACAATATACAAGTACATACATACATTGAATGTGGAAATTTTACTCGTAGATTTTTAAAAGACCCGATTATTTAGCAGATATACCTCCTAAATTAAATCACAGCATCCATATGCACATATTTATTTCACGATTTGGTTCATTTTGTTCTCGTTTGTTTAGTATGTTGCATAAAGTGACGAAACTTGCAAAAACTTGAAAATTTACAATTCCTAGCATAACCTTACTTAACTCAATATTTTCTTCTATCGCACATATGTATGTATCTATGGAAAACAACCATTTAGATGACATGCACTGATGTCGGAAAATAATTTAATCGTGAACAATCTACTATAAAAAGAAACTTCAGAAAATACAAAAAACAAAAACAATAAAACGATCACATGAGAAGTTTGGCCTAAACCATATACTTTTGATAATATACCATTTATTGAGAATAGAAAAAAATAGTTATTAACAATAACTTATCGAATTTTAAAAATCACTTGGAAACTTCCCAATCTCAGATCTGGGCATTGTTTAAATGCTTCTTTATCACAACAATATATTATTTATCGAATAGTTGCTCCAAATTCACAAGCCATTGGAGAATTTGAACTTTTCAAGTGTATAGTATATAGATCTAGTTTATCATTAAATCACGTTGTATAATACAAAACGGAAAGTATGAATATAAAGCATACATACATTAATTCAATTTAAGCAAATGAAAAATATATATGATATTATATTTATATACATAAACATAAATTATTTTCCGTTGTAATCAATTACTTATTGATTTATGTTTTCATTTTTTTTTTATTTTTAGCCAATTAGACGGACAGAAAATTGTTTTTTGAGTACCTTGTATGGTGATCTCAGTCTTAGTTATGTCAATTTGAAAAAAAAAATTTAGTCTTTTACTTAAATTTGATTGGTTTACGTGGCTTTTTAACTATCTAAGTATATATATATACATATAACACTTTACAGCGTTTAACTAATCTAAAGCAGAATTTGAGCATTCTAAATGTGGTACACTTAAAGTAAACTAGTAAAATGTGTATTTACTTTTTACTTAGTAAACACAGTTGCTAAACACATTTCACATACAAACAAACATTATACAAACAAGGACGATGTGTTACATTTTCCCGAGGATAATTAAACCAACAAACGGCGTCTTTCGTTCTTCTTCTCTACAAAATGAACACACGTCGCATACTAAATGCAATTATTATGGCAACAAGCATAATTATCTGGCTGTTAGGCATCCATACGCACGCTGCACATGTTAACACATCGCGCGGATACTTATTCGCTGGTGGTGCCTCCTCACGCATTCGACATTCCTCTTCTCGTTCTGCAAAATATTCACCACAGAGCTCGTGACATGGTGGACAAATTATAGCGCCACGATGCAGCCAATTGTTGGCATTGATACGTATCGACAATGTCTGACCGGGATAATAACAAGTGTAGGTATAATTAGCGACTAATATATGCAGCTGACCCTTGGAACAATTGTATTTGTAGCAACCTGAACCCCAGTGCTGCCATTCGCGCGTCTGATGACATGATCGCTCTTCCCACATAAAATCGCTGTGATCAAAGCACTTTGAACCAATGCCATAACTCTCCAATGCGAAGTTCTTTTCCGGTTCTAAACAAATTGAAAAACCAAAAAAACGGAAGCCAATATAAATGAATTGGTTATAAATAAGATAATAAATATTACGACTTACTTGGATTATTCTCGACAAAGCGACAATGTGAGCCGCGCACAATTACATTTTTATTACGCCACGTAAACTCTTGTATATAGGGACAATGGTCTGCTAGTGATACGGATCCGCCATAATAGCCTTCCTCACCGCTTTTGACATGACTTAAGCTATCGAAGTTCTTTAGGAATGTAAATAAATAAATATTTGGAAAATTATTATTTAATTTATTTAGTTATGTATATGTATGCGCATTCATATATTTCAAATAAATCAATGATTCTACCGATCAGGCTTTGTCACAAAAAATATTCCCAATACCTTTATCTATGTCGCTAATTTGGCAATTTCCGCACAACAAAAATTCAACAAAAATTTGGCCATAGTTTAGGTCTCTATTGTATGAGTGTTTGTGAAGCAGGAGCTCAAAACTTACGAAACTATTGGACAAAACGCTTCACTGCAAAAGATCAACGATTCTTTATTGACAGTATTTCGTAAAAATTTAAAAACTAAAGTACATCAAATTTAATTAGTTTAATGTCAGTGCATGGAAATATTTACTTCATTAAGTTGAACGTTGCAATATCTAAACTTTTTGCGCATGATGCACACGATGCGCATCACGTGATACAAGTCGCCTTAAAAATTATGAAAAATCGTTATTTTTGATGTCTTAATGTATTTATGCTTTAGTTTAAGTTTATTAATTAGGCATAAATACCATGGAACGGATTTATAGGAAGTAAGCTCCTAAGAAAAATCAAATCAACTAAAGGAAAAGACACTAAAAATCGACAAAAAAAGATAATAAACACGAAGAATAAGCCAAAGAGGCGTTTATATTGGAGTTGTTTATGTTACAGAAGAACAAAAAAAGTTATAAACTATTTTTATTAAATAAAATTTTGTGCTTTCATTGAGTCTTTGATTGCATTGGAATTTTTAACTCAAAAAAACCGTTTACTTAAGGTTGTTTGCAAATAACATTAAACCAAAAGATGTAACTTGAAATTTTCGTCACCTTTTCGTTCGATTAACGAGGTGAAAAGCGTGGAATGTACAAAACATATACTGCATTATTTATTTTTTTAATATTGAGCTCGCTGCATAGTTTTTTTCACATTACCGGTTTGAAAAATTATTTTGAAGTCAAGCAGTTGCTGTTTTTGAAGAATTTGCATTGAATAAGTTGTGATATTAAAATTACTTTCACTGCTACTCTTACTTATGTATTATTTTTGAAAACGGGCTATCATTTTTCATATCAATAATTTCGTAAAGGAAAACAACATTTAAATAAAAGCAACAAAAGAAAAAAAGAAAAGGGAAATGGAATGGGAAAATGTTGACTATCATAAAATAACGAAATAGCAGATGCGATCTATAGAATATAGGTATGTAAATATAAATTACCTGATATTTCTTAGGCAACTCGTAATCATGACGTATTAAATTGCACAACGCTACCGAATTACGATCATCTGCACATTCCGTTTGTAATGGATCCTGCTTAACTTTCGAGCAAAATGGATGTATTGAACGGCCTCTGTAATAAAAAGTTTTTGTTTTGTTTATGGGCACACATACATATGTACATACACAATTCATATTGTATGGAATAAAATTAAATTTCATTTCCCGCATACCGCAGCCAATTTTCGTGTTCCTTGCTCGTACTAGTATTAAAGGCATAATGAAAAGAACGATGAAGTGATTTATTCAATTAGAATCGCTTATATGAGATAGACACGTTAGTTTGAGAGAAAAAAAAGCGAAAGGCGATTAATGAAGATGAACACTAGTACGTACATATGTACATACTTACATACATAACTACATACAAATGTAACTAACTATGTACATGTTATAGAACCGTGAAGCATGATAATACGCACATATACTTTTATTTTTTTTTTTAAATTATTTAATTTTTAAAGACTATCTTATTAAAAATATTGTGTCTTTACAGTTAGACAATAATCAAAAATTAAATATATATTAATAATCTGCGATTTACAACACTATACATTTCTTTAGAGCATTCCTTACTGTCCAAGCTCAAGGCCCATTTACACACACTCATCTCGTTAACCTTCTCCATAAGAAAATAAGCTTTACTGGCAGATGATGCCCGTAAAAATCTTCAAACTATTAAATAACAAAATTATGTTATTGAAAGGGTGAATCGAGAGCAAAACCGTGAGAATTGAATTTTTCTTTTATTTTTTCTTCATTTATTCTTTCATTAATTTTTTGTAAAATTTTAGTTAACCCAGTATACATTTTGTAATTGTTTTAGGGTGTTGTGGAATCTGCTATGCGAAAAATCTCTCTGGTGACTGACTACTAAATTAAGGTGGTATGTGTAAAACTTGAGTTAGTACAGCAAAATGTTTGTGTACAAATGCAGTTTATAGCTATGTAGTTTAATTTTGAAATTAGTTCGAGATAATACCCGAAGCTGTTCAATACTATTCCAAGACTTTTTGAGTTCAGAACAATTTCGAGACTTTTAAAGTATAGCTTCAAATCATTTCGTTACCATTCAACAATATTTCTGAACTAGTTTTGTACCATTTGGGACTAGTTCAGGAATATTTCGGAACTATTTCGGAACTCAAGCGGCTTTATTTATGGGCTAGCCTACAGACTAGTTGAGAATCATTTTGGGAATAATTCATAACCAGTTTTTGACCATTTGGATAATATTATATGTTTATTTTGGGATTGACCATTTCAGGACTATTTAACGACTTTTTTAGGAACATCTACAGAAAATTTTAGGACTTGTTTGGAATCATTTTGGGACTAATTCTGGACCATTTTAATACTTTTTCGAGATCATTTCGATTAAAATTTTTTAGAACCACCTGTTCCGACAATATGAATTTATTGAAATTAATTTAATGTTTAATTTCTAAACTTTGTTTTACAGTCATAATCAGATTTTATAGAAAATATAGTAGTTTCTAACTCTATATATCTTTGTTAGGTAGATGTCATATTTTTAATCATACAGATATCGACACGATTTTCATTTATTTATCTTTTATTTAATAGTTTGGTTTTTTGATAAGAGATTTATTTCTCTCTATCTCAATTGAAATTATTGATTTAAAAAAAGCAAAAAAGCGGGTGTTATATATGCTTATATGTAGGAAAAGCGGTACATACATGCGATTACAAGTATTTTAATGTGAGACTATGAATATCAGCGACTAACGGATTCTACTCTTGTCCCTAAACAAATATGACTTTTTTATAATAATAAACTCACCTGCCATTATTCGCTTGTATCCAGTCCTTACAACTGCGCATCACAAAATTGCAACCAAGACCTTTACCCCAAGACAGCGGCGCTGCCATACTGTAATTGGCACGATACCAGCCAGAATCTTCCATCAGCGCCAAAGTAATGCGTGAAAAGACTGGAGCTTGAGTGTGCGTGCCCGTCATTGCTTCATTCTACGGAAAAAACAAGAAAATATAAATTCAGTTAAAAATGGCGTGTTTCGTATTTTTTATTTGTTTAATAGAAATACCTCCAAAATGCGCTTTTCCCAATGTGTCAACGCAGTGCCTTCGCCGCCTTGATCCTCCAGCTCGGCACCTTCAAGCTTTGGACAATCAAAATGTTTACGCACTTCAGCTACAACACGTGGTGTCACCATCATATCGACTGTTTTGCGAACCTGACCGCCACGTACGGACCAATTTTCGCGTACCACCTTTCGTATTGTCTCATCGCTCCATTGGTGAATTTGCAATCTGTGAGCATTGAAGAATGTAATTTAAGTTTTATAAAAGTTAATCGAAGGTAAAAATTATTTATTTACTTTTCATTTAATAAGGGTTTGCCTGTTTCAGACTTGCGCGGCGTCCGTGGTCGCCCTTCGTCATCGCGAAAGAACGCATAGAGGCTGACCGAAAAGCCAAGTGCATGCAGTATTTCATGCTTAACGGTCGAGATTAAAGTTTGTAGTTCCTGTGGCTTTGTACTTATACTATCTGGACACAAATTGGCATGTCCCGCAATTGGTCGGTCTAAATTTGACTCCTGTTGACAATGCGCTGCATAGGCAACGGTCAGACCCTTCTGACATCGTTCCGTTTGATGTGCGGACACATAAAAAATGAAGTCGGCATTTTCAATGCCTTCACCCGCCTGGGTGGTCTCATCAACGCGGCAATTTTGTCCTGTGGAGTTGCATACGCGGCAAACCTGTAGATGAGATTTGACAGGTATTATGGAATTCGAAAGAATGAATGTAGGTATGTAATACGATTGTATAATGGTTAGTGCAGGACACTACACAAATTTTTCAGAATAATTACGTATTTAAAAACATTTTAAATTTCGCATTTATTTGGATTAAATAAAAATGTACGCATTATTGCAAATTATTTTAATGATGAATGAAAATTTGTTTTTTATCAAAAAAAAAAAAAAATGTTTTTTTTATTTTTGTTTTAATATATATAATTCACTCAGTCAACCTGCAGAGATGGACTGGATAATTGACTGACGCATTAATAATTATTTCAATTTTCACAGTACCATTAAGCAATCATAATGCGTGTTTTTATTGTTTTACAGAAAACATTTTAATTAACTCACGTCTAAATGCTCTTTCGGCACTTCCGCTTCACCGCACATTGTCACCTTTTTGCAGGTGTCAATGCAATGCGTCAGACCATTTTTCACAAACACTTGTGTGCTATTACATTTTCTATAAGAAAAAGAAAAAAAAATTGTTTGATTGCATTCTATTGTCAAGTTTGTTACGAGCCTCACTAACCTGTTTAGCCTAATTACACCTTTCGTCTCGCGCACCATCAGCGCTTGCTCCCAAAATTGTACAGCCTCTGGTAATACTGTGTTCTGTAATTTAAAAACAAAACACCGACACACATACATACATACATACATAAATTTATTATTAAACAAAACAGAATAGATTAAGGAACAGATTATTAAAAAATATATTTGTACACTTACATTGATTAACTGGAATTTGTCTGCGTCTAATCTGTTAAAAAGAAACGTAATAATAAAAGAAAATTGAATTAATACAACTATGAATTTTTAAAAACTAAACTCTCATTTAAACTACAGTAATATGCTCGTACGTTAAAAACTTGCAGTAATGTGCGCTTAAATAGAGCTTTCATTTGTTTTAATTTTACTCTAATATTTTGAATTTGATTGTTAAGTACGAATTTCAGATTTCTTCCGACAACATCGAATATCAATGATTTCTTATTTTTGGAATAAATGCTGAGCAACGAATGGCCTCTATATTTTATCGCACATTGCCATTGTTTAATATTTTTATTAAAATTACTTAGTTCACATCAGGACCAAACTATTTGGATTACTGTTCTGTTTTGACAAAAAACCTCAGAATTTTTTAAGGCGATAGAAATATAATTACTTTGTTTTATAGTTCAGCCAATTAATTTTTGTGCAGTAGCGAACAAAACTGACAAGATAGTGAATTTTTTTTAATATTTGCTTTTCGTGATAAAATGTTTATAATTTTTTTTAACGAAAACATTGTTCATATCAAAGAAAAATCGTGTCTTTGAATATATTTACTAAAGGGAGAAAGTGAAAGGCTTAAGAAACATGGGCTGGAAAAGCGTAGGCGAAAAAAAATTACACCATTACCAGTTTGCCTTACAACTCTCTCACAGGGTTTGACTTTACCGACAAGTAAGATTTGAAACGTATCCGTTGTAATTGCATCACCTTCGCTAGACTTAGACCTTGATTAAAAGGTGACGGGGAAGTAACTAAAAAAAAAATTAACAAAAGCCTCATGCATTCCATGAATGGAAAAAAAAGGAAGATAATGGTAAAAATTGCAAGTACATACCTGGCGAATTGAAGAACTTGTTACTCGAAATGCTATATCTGAGCAATCGGTTTTATGAGAGCTATGTACATATATGCAAGAGTGATGTAGCTGAAAACAGCGCTACATTTCATGTTCTTAGCTGCGTAAATGGAAGAGGTGTGGCATAGAAACTCAAATCTCAATAATCGTTGCATGAGAGGCTTTATGTTTTATATTGACGATCTTGATGATTCTCATCATTCATATTATTGTTATATCTTAAAATTGTGCAAGCCTTAAGTTGCTTAAATGGAGTAGTTATTATGACAATTGCCGTATCTGAACAATCGAAGTTATGGGAGTTATATGTGGCGGCGGCAGACAAATTTTTTTAAAAAACCTCTAAAACTTGGGGACTAGTTTGCAATTAAGTAGTCAGACGGACATGACTCATTAACCTGATATTATCGATATACCTTTTGATGAGTTTATTTTCTCTACTTCTTTGAAAAAAAAAATGCGTTGAAAACTTCGCTACAAGGGAAATCAGTGAAAAGAAGGGGATATGGATCTCTTAATTTTATGGAACATTTTTCGATGTAGAAATATAAAAAATAGCAGTATCCTAACGGTACCCGGTAGAAATTTTATCATTTTGATCATAGGCAGTCAGAGTAGGGCACAATATTTAAAATATGTATTTAGAATATTTGTTAAAATGAGTTTTAAATAACTGTGCATAAACAATATTAAACTATGCAAATAAAAACAAGTTTTTAATACCTTCCATTGAAAAAGGGGGAAATTTCGAGTTGAAAGACATAGAAAAAGTAACATATTTAAGTTATTTATGTTTTAGGTTCATGTGAAGTATTTCTGACGCCTGAAAGGAATAAGGGACATGTAAAAATAAGCACCATTTTGTGAATATTGTTAGGTTTTATTTTCTAAATATTTTTTTTTTAATAAAGACCATTAAAAGTAATTCATATTTAATGAGAAGAAATTTGTAATTTATTTTATTTTAGTTAAATTGTAAATTTAAACTTGAAAGATTTTCCCTAATACAATATTTTAGAAAAAATATAATACCCTCACAAATTATAGCACAACCTCATATTGACAATTTATTTTTGTTTTATTTACTTTAAATTATTTTTTCAATTAAAATTTCGTCTATTCTCTTACAAAATGTAAAATGATTTAACATAATTTGTAAAACTTTCGATTTATATAAAAAAAAATTATTTTTTTAAGTATTCAGTTTTCTTGCTCATTCAATTTCAGAATAAAAAAGTGTAAATTACTACTGATTTGTGACAATTTTAAAATTTCCAAAAATCTGTTGCAATTTGTAGGCACTTGAAACTTGCACTTTATTATACTTAAATTGAGTAAGATAAAAACTGAACACTCAAATATTTTCTAAAATGATTTTTTAGTTGGAAGTTTTGATCAAAATTTTTTAAATCATTGTAGATACATTTTGTATTAAGTTAAAAATTCGGGTGTTTTTTGTTATTGTTTAGCCATATAACTATTTATTTTAATTGTTAACGAGCTTTAAGGTTGATTAGTTTATGGGAAAAACTATAAAGAAAAAACAAAAATACTCAAAATAATTGTATTTTTTCCCATAAACTAATCAGCCTTAAAGCTCGTTAATAATTAAAATGGTTTTTGTTTTGTTAGAGAATAAACGCTATTTTAATTGGAAATAATTTTTTAATAATAAGAAGAAAAATAAATTGTCCTATTGCGTTGTTGTTTAATTTGTGAGCAGATCGGATATGTACAAACAATTTATTCACTCATACAAAAACATTTATATTTTCATGGAAATGTCAATATGTTTAATGAGGACCACATTTGCAAAATTCTTGCAAAATATTGATAATAATAAAAACATTTAAACATGGAAAGGCGCTGCTTTGTCGGTAATTAGAAAACAGTAAATTCCAATTTACACATGTAACTTTAGATTAATTTTCTACGAACGACTGTGAGTCTCAATAACAAAACAATTAAAGAAAACACACATTTTGAATAAAAAATTGTCCTTAGCCAACCTTTGAACTTTCACAATCTTACATGTAATTGCTAATTGCCATCGCTTCTTTTCGCTTAGCAAATTTATTTCACGATTACATTAATAATGTCACATCAAAGAGTCAGGGAGATAAATGATTATGAAAGCAATCTTAGTAAGTATTCAATAAATTAATTTGTAATTACAAAAACGCGGCTAACATACGTGTGCGAACAAATTTAAAAAAAAAATAGTCCCTTTCAACCGCTACAAACATATTTAATTGTAATTTTTTCGCTTAACGAATAATAAAGGGTTTTTTAGACATGTGGTTTTTAAGAAGAAATAAAACGCATATAATTTAATGCTATGGCCAAGAATTTAGCTCTTTTATAAAGATAAGGGTTTGCCATTATGTTTTAAAAATGATTTCGGGCATGTGACCGCGGCGGCTGGCTCGAATAAATTCCAGCCGAGAGGCACAATTTTCGACCACATTTTGCAGCAATAACACGCCGCATATTCTCTTTCAAGGCGTCAATCGTCTCGGGCTTATCTGTGTAAACAAGCGACTTCACATAACCCGACAAAAAAATAGTTCAGCGGTGTTAAATCGCACTATTTTGAAGGCCACGCCACCGGCCCACGACGCGAGATAATGCGCTCCCCAAAAGTTTCCTTCAATAAATTGATTGTTTCGTTTGTTGTATGGCACGTGGCGCCGTCTTGTTGGAACCAAAGGTCGTTCACATCAACATCCTCCAATTTAAGCACGAAAAAGTGATTAATCATGGCTCTATAGAGGTCCCCTATAGACTGTAAGATTATAACCGGCTTCATTTTCGAAGAAATATGTTCCAATTTTGTTGATTAACGTACCTATTCAACCAAAAGTGAGCTTCATCACTGAACAAAATTTTCTTGTAAAAATCGGGATCGGTAGCCATCTCGTTTTGGGCCCATTTGCAAACGTTGTTTCGCAGTGAGTATGTTCATTATGAAATGGCAAAACCAAACTGAGTATAAATCAAGTAACAGCTGCCAAAAAGACCTACTCCGGAAAAAGTATTGCCTCATTGAAAACCACACGTCTAAAAAAACACACTTTAGTAAAGTATGCCGATATTACATTTGTAATTCTAACTCATAGCTGAGCGAGAAAAATTTGCTCATAAAAATTAACAAAACACTTTTATTTTCTTGTTTGTTTTTTAAAAACAAGCTATTTTAACAAATGACGTATGTATATCGTTTTCTTAATAAACACATAAGTGTGCATCCACAAAATAGTATAAAATGTAAGGGAATTTCCTACTTCGAGCGAAACGGAAACATATTAAATGTATGGCAGATTAAATTTTTGTCTTACTATATACTAATCGAAATATGAAACTGTGTTTGCTATTTCAAACAAACTAGTGATCAAAAGTATTCATCCTCATTACTATGATTATTAATTATACATCTACTCCCGCGCCATCTGGCGCGCAAATGTTTTACAAAATTACATAATTTAATACTCAAATTTCTGATATGTTGCGTTAATATATAATCTAGAACTTAACCAGAGTAGTGCTTATTGGTACCGTTTGTTAATATAACCCCTCCAGGCACCCATAACAAAATATCTACCCAGCCTTTTAGGAGGAGTTAAGCGGCATACAAACGCTCTGAAGCTTATTTTTCTAAGGAACAGGTGTTCACACCCGACGTTTTTCGACTGAATTGCAGTATTTTTTGTATAACCTGTACATATTTGAAACATCCGATAAACCGGGCCATATATACGATTTTTAGTAATAACTTGACTCCAGCGTTACCCGACGGGTTGTTTTTGCGGTGGTATTTCTATTCGCGTTACCAATACTAAGGATACAAACGATATATCGATGATTTTATGGTCGCTATTTATATCGCGATGTTTTGAAACCCGATATATCGACATGGGCGATGCTTTTTTTCGATACCACGATATTTATTTTTGGACGAACATTATTTTCCTATAGACTCTTTTTTTATAAATTCTTAAATGCAAAATCGAATATTTACTATGCACAGCGTTGTTGCATATGATTACTTATAAAAGCGCCGATTAATCGATATTTTTTGGACGATATATCGATCGGCCGATATTTTTTTTTTTTGTTAATGTCGATATCACAAACATTTTATGAGCGGATCACATATAAATCCGATTTTAACTTCTAACTCGACTCAAGCGCAATAATTGCGGTTTAAGGTCTCTAAAATTTCATAGGAAAATATGTTCAAGTGTAAGCCGTATATTTTGAAAAAGATATGAATTAGGGCCTTTTTACGATGTATATTTAAAGTATATGTTCAGTTAAAGTTCTGCAAAACATGAATCCGATAGATGGTGTAGTATTTGGTCACTGTTTTTTTTTTTAACTGAGTAAAACTTAAAATACTTAATTGATTGTTTGTGATTTACAAGAGTTCATAAAGAAATCAGTTTGCTTTTATCAAATTTAACTTTTTACTGCGATCGTTATTGAAAATGGTTAAATTTTTTGAATTTACAACCTTACTTTCGTACAGCATAAGTAACTTGAATTTAAAATACGTTCAGTTGTAACAATTTTTACTAAAAAAGTAAACCAAATTGCAATATCCGTGTTCATCAGTGCACATGGGTATTAAAAGTGCATATATACATACATACCTATGTATGTATGTGCACATCTTCTGAGAACTAATTAAGAAAACGAGTTCACTATAACACTTCGAAAATTATTACTTGAGCGTTGTTACAAACGTTACAGTTTTTGCACGCCGATTGCAAATTTGAGGCATTCGCGAAGTTTGTCAAACTGAAAAGCAAAAAATAGGAATATACAAGTATAAAACAAAAAAAAAATCGAAAAGATGCAAAATTATCTATTTTCGCTAAACTTCGGCGGGCTTACATTTCAGTGAGAGCAAATGAGAAAGAAAACAGGAAAACGATATAAAGAGGTACATACATTGATATTTCCTGATACATACATATTTTCTTTCGATTCGGTGTATCTGGGCGAATATCACCCGACGCCATTGATATTCTCTTGCCGATTTAGCTTCGTTTATAACCTAAGATTTTAGTTTTCATGGTAAATTTAAAATAATTGAACAATATTAGCGCATATTTTTCAAGAGTACAAAACTTAAATGAAATTTTCATTATGGATTAAAGTCACTTTTATCTCATAGCTTGACATTTTCATATGGTACGGCGTGCAAAACAATGCTACACAAAATTTGATAATATTAAAAAATTTCTTAAATTTTTGTTTTTTTAATCCTCAGGAGCCCAAGTTCGCTCGAAATACATCGCGATTAATATCTATAGGAAAGCCACCTTTATTTTATTAAACTTTCAATATTTTTTAATCAAAACACAGTTTATTGTCTATAAACCAAGCTTCAAACTTGGTATTTTATTTTTTTGGAGTATAAAAATTTTTAATAATTATTTGAGAATGCGTTTTTGTAGCTGAAGTGTGTACGCTTGAAGTGGCTACAAATTATCGTTGATTTTTGGCAATTTTTAACTGGCGCTCTTTCACGATTGCTTCAAAATAAAATTCAATTTTAATACATCAGTTATATTAAAGAAATTAAGTAAGAGACTCTGTAATTTTTTTTTGAAAATCAATAGTAATCTTTAGCCTCCTCGCATTATACAAAAAACCGTTTTGGAATCTTGAAGAACGTTTATTAATTTATTAATTAATTTTTTGCCGCGTTTTGTGCGTTCATTTTGAAACAAATAATTGCATGATTTTAAATTACATTAAAATAAACTTTTTATTATAGTATCAACTTTTGGTAGATTAAGGCCTACCCCGGTTTAAATTGGAAAAAAAATCTAGCACAAGCATGACAATACTTGATAAAATATTATTTATTTAAGTACAAATACATTTGCACCCAAAAATATATCAATTTGTCTACTTACATATTAGCTGCCCCGGTATTTTGAGGCCATCTGATACTTAACTTCGATTATGGTCCATATGTTTTTCTCAGTTACTTGTCATACATCATGAATACCACTACTTTTGCAAATGCATAAATTTTTTTAATTAATGCAACGCTTATACAAATGTGTGTATGAAAATAGCTACTTCAATTGTTGCAAGAGTAAGCCAATGCAGATATATGTATGTGGCTTAATAATAGCAAGAATAATTTATTTGTACAATATATTCAGCTTGGTAGCTCGTATCACTTAAACGTGTGGACGATGTGTGGGCTGTAATTTCAACTGGAATAGATTTCAAATTTCTCCGACAATTTGTCTTTATATCTGCCCACTTGAGTGATAATTACTAGAGTATGATGTTTAATTAATGTCTTATGCATAAATCTAGCTTAAGAAAAGCCAAAGAAAATATTCACTTTGTAATCTGTCTGTCACTTTGTGGGCAGTCTATTGTAAGTATGGCATGGTTAGAAATTGAAACTCGCAACGCTGTGAAGAAGTTGTGGAACATTAAGTTATTTCGAGAGCAACAATACCACCTGTTAGCCTGCAACTAACCCGAGTATAAGTATTCATTCCGATTTAAATGCAGAGTTCTTTTGGACAAATTTTGGAAATTTATGTTCGTTTATTCTGCTTTTATTTATTTACTTTTTATTAGGGTACAGTTCATTCTCTAACGAAAACTAACAATATAAATCGAATTTGGAAAATGTAACCATTATTTTTATAACTTAACAACTTTTCATCAAAATTTAAAGCTTTAGACAATTTTCGAGTATTAAGTATAAGCTAGAGATTATTCCACCTCTTTGAAATACAAGGCTGCTAAAAATTACCGCTTATTTTTTGAGATATCCCTATACTAAGTCTTCAGTGTATTTGGTCGTCTAAGATAAATGGAGTTTAAAACCAACTACATCAGGGTGGTTACTATAGGTAAAAATTTGATAAACCAAGCAGATCTGCTTCTAGTTGTACAAATTAACAAGACCACATCGGGATTATTTCGGGATCTGTTCAAAGAGTCTACTCTCTATTACAATTTGAATTTCAATGCAATTCAAAAGGCGACACGAAATAATACAAATTCATAGTCCCAAGTATTTCGAGACCTTTTCGGGACTAGTTCTAGGCCATTTGGGGATATTTCGGTTTCATTTTGCGAAAAATTCATAACTTTTCAGTACTTTATCGAGACTGGTTCAGAGCCATTAAGAGACTATTTCAGGACAAATTCGGAATCATAAGCAATAAATTTGGGATAATTTCGAGACTTTTTTACAACTATTTTTTCAACAGAAATCTAATACTAGTTTATATGACTTCACAGAAGCATAGATCTATGTACTCGTATGCTAAAGATTTTTATAAGTCATGGCTTAACTTAATAAATCCGGCCTTAAAGCTCATAAACTATTAAAAATTAAATAATAAACAATAACAAATTAAAAAATGTTAGTTTAATACCTTTTTATTTTTTAATAAAAAAATGGCTATGTAGAAGTTACTATTAATTTATCCGCGAGTGTATGTAAGCATTCAGCTGCTAGAGTCTGGTTTTTATGCTTCATTTTACTAGTCGACGAATTGATCATCAATATGTATAATGCATATAAACAATTAAATGAATTTATATATACATAAGTACATATGCATGCAAGTATGCATTTATTCACATTAGGGTCCATCCAATTTCCACGCATGGAACGAAGCCATACTTCCGCCAGGAAGTATTTTGGAACCCCTACTCTTTGTTTTATTCATTAATGATATAAGTCATTGTTTTTGCAAAATTTGTCGAGTACAATACTAACGTCTGTTGAGGAAACTGAAGGCCTCGGATTTGTATTTGATTCTAATTTTTCTTTTAATGGTCACATCAATTTTTTATTTCTAAATCTTACTTGGTTTAAGGTTTTTTCGTCAAAACAGTTCAAACTTTACAAACACTTATACGCTAAAACTACTTTTTTTCATCTATTCCCAATTTTCTATAGACTGACTTGAACGAGTGCAAATGGTGTTCCTGAGATTTGCTCTCTGTTCTTTGAGATTTGCTCATCCTATACCGTCTTACAATTCTCGATTGTTTCTTTTTGGTATCCAACCTCTTGAAATGAGAAGAACTATTCTATCGATTTCTTCATCTTTGTTGCAAAATATTAAATTTCTAGTATCACCTACGTTATTACGTAATTTGTATCCCTTCTATCCAGATAAAGTTAAGACTAATTAAGCAAGAAATGCCCCATTGTCTTGTGCACTTTGCGAAATCAACAAGATATTCTCTTCCGATCTGTGGTGTGCGTTTTTATTTATACAACAAATGGAGATTCTCAATTGCCTTTCCTACTTTTGTATGATTAAGATATTACTTGCCGTGGCTGAAATTCGAGCCTAGGACTCAGCGGCATATCCAGTTATGGCACGCATCGCTACCCACTAGAACATAGCGGTCACTATAAAACTTAATATACATTTCAGACGTATCATACCAATATACGTACATAAATCGAATTTAAAAATGGCACGGGTTTCGTTTATATTACGCGCGTTTATACAACCCTAATGTATATCTCAACAATAATCGTAATTATCAAGGGCAACTAGCGCTGTTGTGGCAACTGCAGTAAACCTGTTCAACTACGCAAATTGGTAAATTTATTTTGCAGAAAATTAGCAATTAAATGAAACTTACTCGCGTTTACACAAAACGTTAGTACATAAATAAAGAAATTATAGATGAACGTGCACAAGTGTTGTTCGATGCTGGAAGTAATATACACATCTACATACGTACAGACATATGTACATATACATACATATATGTATGTAGTTAGTTGAATACGCGGGAAGCAAAAAATCGAAGTCAACTAACAAACATTGCGCATTATAATTTACTTTTGTAATTTATAGCACAATAAGGAAATAGTGAAAAATGCTTTAAACGGATAAATATCGAGTATTTATAGTATAAAGCCCAGTAGCGAAAATGGAAAGAAAAGCTTTAGCACTTTACTTGAAGAATCCGCTACCGAATCTTACGATTCTAAATGTACTAAGTATTTATTTTCCATCAATTTGTTATATAAAAAAATAATAATAATAATAATTGTCGATGCCACTGCTTTTGCTATAAATATTAAAAAAAATAGTAAATACTGAAAGAGTTACTTTTACTATTGGGGTTTTGTAAGCATTCTTTGCACAAGCAATCGTTTTATACACAAACAGGTGGTTTCAACTTAATTACAGCTAAACTATTTTAAATCAATGGGGTGTGATTTTTTATACAAACCTTCATACCTACTTTATTGCATGAACGTGTTTTAAAAATTATAAAAAAACGATACATATAAATGCATACATATGTACGTTTGTAGTAGGTTTTGTAAAGAACCCTTAGCATTGTAATAATTGAGAGTACTGTATTTCCGGGTTAGTTTTGTGAGCGCAATAATCGATAAAGCAGATGTTTAAAAATCAGCGTGCAGCATATTAAATTGAATTTAAAGCTGGCCAAGTTAAGTAGGAAATTATTATATCAAGGTAAGGCGCCGCCGCCTTTAAAGCTGTCGAACAATAAGAAGAAACTAATATAAACTTAAATACGAAAGAAGTGTGTGTTCATTGCATTTCGAGACCAACAACGGGTATAAAACGATTGGTGTAAAATCAAGGTCGATCAATTTGCCCCTGGAAAGTGTAACAGAGTAAAGTGTACCTGTATCATTGCCATAAAAACGTCTGGTCTTCTTTTTATAAGCGGTCGTTAAATCTACGATGTTATCATTATTGTTATAGATACCATTATCATTCCTATCAACATTATGATCCTTTTCTTTTCCATTGTACTTATAACTTTCATTACCATTATATTTATCATTATCACTTTTATTATAATTATCATTATCAATATCATTATGATTTTCATTATCATTATCAATATCAATATCAATATCAATATCAATATCAATATCAATATAAATATCAATATCAATATCAATATGAATATCAATATCAATATCAATATCAATATCAATATCAATATCAATATCAATATCAATATCATTATCACCTTCGTTATAAATTTTTTTATAATTATCATTATCTTTAATTAGCCTTATCATCATCGTTATCATTATCATCATCATCATCGTTATCCTTATCATCATTATCATTACCTTCATGATTGTCATTACCATTATCATTTTCACTTTCATTATCATTGTCATAATAATCATAATTTAATAATCGTGTTATCACAATATCTTTATTACTATCATTCCCATTATCATTTTCATTACCATTACCATAATCATTGTCATTAACACTTTCATTATCAATGTCATCATCACCACCATTTTTTTTCAATTCATCATTATCATTTGAATTGTCATTTTGATTTTCATTATTATTGTCATTATCATTATCATTACCTTTAGCATTATCATTATCATTATCCAATAACACTATCATTTGATTTGATAAAATCGGAATGAGGCTATGCACAGAAAGCATCATCCAAATCGATTCAAAAACCAAGTAATATATGTTAATATGTATATGTATAAGACGAATTGAAAATTTTCCAAATTTTTTAAATCGATTACAAACTAAATAAATTTCTTTATACAACGTTTTTTGATCATGGAAACGTTAAAATTTTATCCAATGTGCGATTTTGGAATTTATACACATTTCTAATAAATCAGTAGAAATTGACGATTTTCCGACTCACATCAAGCGCATTCTGTGCGTCAAATAATCTTGTATTTTATGATTTTATTAAATACAATTAGTTAGTACAATGACTCAAACTGGCACTAATTTAATAGATTAACAAAAGATTGACGTGCATACGAGTAAAAATTAAAATAAAACTAACCTGTAAGCTGAATCGTCGTAGACGAGTAGAATTCGTAACGGTTGCTCAGCGCCATTGGCGCTGCGTTTGTGCAAACTGTGTGTGCTTTGATGGGAATGCGACGAGTCGGCCATCTCAATACGCACGCCATGGACAACCTGAAATATAAAGTAGAGAAGACAGAGCTATATTTATGTGTGCAAGTCTTATGGTGTGTTATAGATACATATATGCGCATAAATATCCCAGATATAATAATAGCACCAATTCTTAAAAAAAAAAAGTTTTATCTTAAAAGCCGTCCTGACAATAAATTTTCGATTGAAATACTTAAATGTATAAGGCTTGAAATTACTAACTAAAAAAGGCTGACTCTTAAGCAAATTCTTAAAATAAAAGTGAAACTTTCCTTGAATAATTTTTTAATTATTTCAAACTCGTTTCACTGAAACATAATTCTTGGCTGCCATCAACTGAACTTTTCATAAGATAACATAAATTATTTTTCATAAATTTGTTTGTTAATTTTTTTATTATAGCTCATTTCATTAAAAATAATATATCATCTTTTTACTTAAAATCTTTTTTGATCGTTTCAAAATATTTTTCGTTAATTTTTTTTTTTTAATTACATGTATGTAGTTCATTTTAAATTATATACTATGTGCAAACATAAGAAATATTAATCAAAAAAGTAAACAAAAAAAATTCCAAATTTACGACATTGCGAATATTGTAAAAATATCACTACTATTTTGAGTTGTGTCACCATAATTTTTTTCTCAATGATTAAACTTTTACTCAGTGAAAAATGGAAATTTATGAATATGTATATGAATTAAATTTTCACCTTTTTAAACAATTTTTATTTTTCAAGCTCGAGGCCCCCAAATTAAATAAACTTCGATGTTTGTTTATTTTTGTATTTTATTTTAATTTTTATTTAAATTTTCACCTATAAAAACTAGCTTATGAAATGAAATCGTAAGGTCTTTTTTTCAAAAAATTTTTTTCATAGTTTCTACATCGCAATCCATGAGACATGTATTTTTTCTTTTTGCTTGATTTTGAGTTCTTTCGACGTGCGGAATTTTTCAAAATTTGTCTGAAAACTCGATTTTGCTCTATTGGTGCATGTTAATTTTTTTTTTTGCAAATACGATAACTGCGAAAAAATTCCCGATTTTCCTCTAAAAGTAAAAAGTGTGAAACATGATATATTTAAAAACAAACTTTATATCGTCATTATAAAAAAAAAATCAAAAAATTTGTTACCTAAAAAATTTCGGATTGCATCATGTTTTTTTTCCTTCATATATAGTCATATATATAAACTTATATTTAAAAACAAACTTTATATCGTCATTATAAAAAAAAATCAAAAAATTTGTTACCTAAAAAATTTCGGATTGCGTCATGTTTTTTTTCCTTCATATATAGTCATATATATAAACTTAATTATGTAGCGGCCTCTACTAGCCTAAATTCGAAATGAATAAGTTTTAATAGTAAAATAAATCGTGTATGCCTGATGGAGTAGTAGAAAAAACAAGTATTGACGGAAGTGAAGATTTATTTTCTCACTGAAATTTTTTTTTTCATAAAATTCGACTTGAGATTTTTTTTTAGTTGGTTACTAGAACAGTGCCAACTAAATTTCAGAAAATATAATAAGACTTCACAGGCTCAGCTTGAAATTTTATATATTCATTTAAACTAGTCTAGTAAAACTGATTTAAAATCAAGAATTTAATATTTACATACTTTTTTTTGTTCAATAAAATGCGTGATGGTTTAAAACAAAATCTACCATAAAGATATCACGAGGAAAAACGAATTTCTTTCCATTTTCAGCAACGTTTTTTCGCTTTTCTAGCTAAACGCGCAATTACACAGTACGAAATGCATGCAGCGATGAAAGCATGTGTTTTCACAACACGCCACCGATATTACTTAGTTAGTATTAGTTATGGCTTTTCAAAGTAAATTTGTAATTAAAACGCTGAAGAAGTCGTCAAAAATGATAAATGGTTCGTGTAACTATTCGAATTATTAAGGCAGTACTGGAAAAGCATTGCATTAATTTGTATGCGTTAGCAGGTTAAGCTATGGCACACATTCACCATTACATAAAATTTTAATGTTTAAGCATTGGTTGGAAACTTATATGTTGAAAGTCCGGTTGCAATTATCAAAAATTCATTAAAGAAAGAGGTTATAAGTCTTTCGTTTGTGATAAATTGTGTAGATGTTATATGTAAGTGTGAACATAAAATTAGTAACAATTTGACCCTGCTGTTAATATATATTAAGACAATTTGATCAAATCCCTTTGAAATGCGTAAAAATTGGTGGGGAACGGACAAAAATAATCGGCGCATGCGCATTTTGGCTCCTATTATACTTATTAGATATATTTAGATAGATAGATATATAGTTAAAATGAGGTAAGCACTTCGACCATAAGATCCATTGTGCCCTCCAACTAAAGCGTTTACAATACTTCGTCTAACCATATCATCCTTAGCAACTGGAGGATGATTTTTGGTGGCAGCGATAGTACATGTCTTCCTCTTGTTCAAGAAAGTCTGTACATACATTTTTATATGCTTGTGACGTTTATATTTTCCTGGAGCTTTCTACTAAAAAATAAACAATTTTTATTAAAGAAGAAAACTTACTCTTACTGTCACTTTTATATCATTTAATATCAGACACATTAACTGAAGTGTTAGTAAACTGCAAGTTACCTTTAAGCAATGACTGACGGCAATATTAATCCTGATTAACTACGCCATTGATCCGACAAAAATTAAATCCTGACAGCCAGTAGATTAAGTAAACGGTAGATTTTTTTTTATCATTTTATTATTGCAGTGTTTTCATCGAAAATTCCCTCGCTATGCATTCATTTTGATAAATTGCTCTGGAATTTAATACAGCTGTTATTTCTTGAGATAATTTCGAACAACCGAATAAATCTATAATTCGGATGAACGTACTATCTGTCTAGCCTATTACGAGTACTTGTCGAACCAAAGCCTGTCTAAAGTCAAAAATACGCTTGTAAGGATATTAACGAGAGGGTATACCTTCAACTATTGTACAGATTTATAAATATAGAAGAATCATATATTTTTTGACGTTTCATCACAGCTATGATCACCTGCACTTGCCATAGGGCCTGAGATATAATAAAATTAATGAACTGTACAGTTTCTCCGATCATTAGCGACACGTATCTTTTATAATTATTAAAATTTGGCGCGAGTGTTTGGCAGAGCTTCTCCTACCATTTGTGATGTGCGTCTTTCATGTTGCACCACAAATAGAGGGACCTACAGTTTTGTGCCGACTCCGAACGGCAGATATATTTTATGAGAAGCTTTATCTTGGCAGAAATACCCACGGAGGTTTACAATTGCCTGCTGAGGGGTGACCGCTATTAGAAAAAAAATTGTCTATGAGTTACAAAGATTTCACTTGTCCTGGCTGAGGTTCGAAGCCCGAACCCAGCGGCATATCGAGTTATAGCACGCACCGCTAACCACTCGATCACAACGGCGCGTTTCTTTTGACACGGTTAAAATAGGATTAAGCTTAAAATATGCGAACTGAGATGCTAAATTTCAGTCGCCAGCGAATCAAAAAAACGTATAATTTCTTTATCAGTATCACCCTGTGTTTTCACCTTGTTAATCCAAGCAACTATTAACATTCAAAGTACATAGACAAATAGATAATGCTACTTTAGTTTCCCGATGGCTATTCGAACTAAATTGGGTTGTTTTTGCTTGTCTACACATGCTGCATATAAAATTCAATAGTATATATGTTCATGTACAGTGATTGTAGCGCAATTTTTTGTGACTTGTGACATTTTGAATACAAATTTATAATGAAGATACTTGAGCAATTTACAAGGCGTTATCAAGATGTAGGTACTTCCCTAAACAAGAGTTGTATTAAAAAACGAAGTTCATGAACAACTAGCAAGATCGATGCTATGTCTATTAAAATCAAATACATTTTTTCTCGAACAATAGATTATTAAGTTAGCGAATGCATTAGTTTATTTGGTAAATATAAACTCTCAGTTTCTTCATGCAACACCACCAAGCAAATAAATGTTCAACGCACTCAAGTAAAGCTCAAAATGTAAGCAAAGAAGAAGAAAAAACACGTTTACGCTTTTTACAACATTTACAATATTTTCCATAATGTGTTTCATCTGTACGTGTGCGTTTTAATTAATTTTGTCTAAGCTTTAAAATGTTCGATTAGGAATTTTTATGTCGAAATCTATTGAAACTAAAAATTTTTTTTAAAAGAATTATGGGGCAGAAATTGCAGTGTTATAGCATACTTTTGAAAAATTACTAAACATAGTCGTACATTTATTACAAAACAAAAAACATTTAAATAAAAACTGGTTTTACATCAAAAGTTATAAAAATATGTTATCAAAAGTTTTAAAAACATGTTAATAAAGTTGTAAGTGTCCTTAAGAAAAGATGTAGGCATAAAAAGTGTGCTTTTTAATTCTTTCGAGAAATATGTCTTTAACTTCCTTTTTTCAAATTAATACATGTATCTATAGATGATTATTTGGCATTTTAAATAAATTAAAATTTTTTCAATAAATTTAATTTTTTGCTAATAAGCTTATGAACGCAAACTTTCATGACAAAAAGCATATAACACAAATGAAAACATCATTGATTTATAGTAGCGTATTGGCGAAAGTTCCTTTTAATAAAATTTCCGAATGTCACACACTTATATAGGGTTTCATTGTCAAATCAAAGTTGGCAAATATTTATTGTAATTTTCTGTAAAATGTTGGTTGCCAACGCTTTGTTAACAAAACGACAAAGTTAACAGTCTCACATACTGCTTCAATTGTAAGCGTGAGTAAGTAGTAGGGTGATTGACTCGGTTTTCGCAAACCGCGTTCCTCCGGTTTTTTCATAAATTATACAGCCACACAAAAAAAAATTTTGTATGCGCCCGGGGAAGAGACTTCACTTATATGTTTTTGGCGTCGCTGAAACCGAATCTGATGTCCATTTCTTTCCACCACGTCACGTTTTCGACATAACCTCAAAAAACGTTGACAACTGAAATAAATAAACGTTGCTCAAACAGAGGGTAAGGCAATTGTTACTACATTTTTTGGTGTCGCTGCATTCGACCCCCGCTTTATTTTGAAACATATGAATACCAACTGGTCTTAAATTGTGACTTTTGTCTCCATTTGAGACTGAGATAGCTTGCTGAATTTGGGGGTTAATTTTAAGACTAACTGGTCTAAAATTGTGACTTCTGTCTTCACTTAAAAATTAGGAACCGGTTTTTTTTGCAAGTTGCCATTTTCCAAATAATTCAAAAACGGGTTAACAAGAAAGTTGAATAATCGAACATCCTAGTAAACACGTTGCTTAAGATGTATGCACATTTTCCAACTTACTTAAGAACTATTACAATATCACTTCGGGCTAGATACGAATTGCCTAATTAACAAACATGATTTCACAAAGTTTAAGTTCAACAAATTTTCTAAAATAAGTCCGTTTTGCAGTTTAATAGCCAATTAGAATGTTATTATATAAAGTTCATATTAGCTTGAAGTGGTGGCTACAAAACTGTGTTCATTTTTGATTATTTTTCATTGTTGACCAGTGTGTTGCGCACTCTCTTCCGTACACGGCAGGGTATGAAGCTTTATTCATAAAAATATATGTAGATAGTAAGTGCCTATATACATATGTGTACATATATACATACAAGATATGTGTACACACATAGCATGTTAATTTTAAAGTAATCGTTAAAATAATTATGAAACTTTATTGCATAAAGAAATGTAATAAGAAGTATGTATGTTACCGGCAAAAGCTGCGTTGGTAGTATTAATTTTTTTTTTCGTCTTTTGTCACCTGCCTACATTTGTTCAACCCCAAAAGCAGCTTTCACTTTCGTTTTTATCGTCATGATCCAGCGTAAAATCATGAGTGAACATTTAATAATTACATTTGTATGAATGCCAATAGGTAAGTATGCGCATTAGAGTGGCTCGATATTTGAGTCAATTTCATAATTGATTACCGGTTGCAAATGACTGTAGCCGTTCATGTTGTACAAACACATGTGGGTATATCAAGAAAATTATCTGATAACTTACTTACTAATGAAAGGTTTGATCTACAATAATTTCACTTTAATGTGTAGCGTTATTTGTTTGTTCTATGGAGTTTAAAAAGTGTTGGAAATAAAATTTTTAGCGTCGCTCTTTTTTGCAGACTGGCTTCGTTTATTATTGATATCACACCTCTAATAGTGAAGGGAAGTAATTCAAGCAGATCTCTAAACAAGATGGATCAGCATTATAGAATTTAACAAATATCGGTGCCTGGACGCCGCGATATTGAGGCCAATTGCAAAGCGGATGAATTGGCAAGTAAAGGTACGACCACCTCCTTCCTTCCGAGATGGCCACTTTTAAACTGCACGTCAAGTTAAACACATCAGCAAATGAACGCCGGAAGCTTAGTTGGACGCCCTAGGATAAAAGGGGTGCAAGCTTTCGTTTGGTTTTTATACAATTGCTTTTTGTGCACATAAAGTTAGTGTTAAGCTGATTTCAAGCAGCCAGAAGAGCTGCGAATTTGGCAATCCCATTTAAAATACGGGTACAAAAGAATTGGTTTTTAAAGTAAAAAACCTATCTATATACGAAACAAATAAATAAAAACAAGCTCTTTAAAAAAGTGGTAGTGTTTTTGAAACTCAATAATTCATATAACTTGCACTCGACTTTAGCTGGCTTTACATGGTAAACAATAATTTTGTAAATTTTTAGATTAATGAAATAAATATTTTAAACCGCGTGGCAGCGGTTCTTTGACGAAGCAAGAAAGCCATTGTTTAAAAGCAAATTTCCGGTTGATATACCATTTTTAATTGTTCTTCATTGTATAAATATGCACAAATAAGAGAAAAATGTCATGAGGACATGCGAATTAAAATAATCACACATAAAAACAAGAGAGACCAGGGCAAATTTAGATTTGAATATGTACCTATACCTTTGTACAAATTTTAAGTTGCTTGTTTGCGGTATTCTGACACACTTTTGTTTATTTTCTTTGTTGTAGTTCAAAATTACTTTAAAATATTTTTTTTTTTCAAATGTGTTTAAAACTCTTTATTACACAATTACTTTCACACTTCGATGGATTCGTCAGTTCGGACAACTTAATTGTTCAGTAATGTTAGTCATGGCTGATTCTGTTGTTTTTCGTCATGTAAATGCATATGTACATAATTAATCGTTTTAAAATTACAATAGTCAACTATCACAATATAAAGCCCAAATTGGTTAATTTATGTAATCTGTAGCAGTGAGAAGCAATAAACAGATTATTTTAAGTTAATATATGTATAACGTGATGCAAATGTTTGATTGAATTTTGATGCACAATTTTTTAAAGCTTTTAATTTTATTTTTTTATTTTTTGTTATTTTTTAAAATATGTAAATTGAAAGTTATTGCAAACAGTGGAAAATATACATATGTATGTATGTATGTATGTATGTAGGTAGGTGGTGACAATCTGTATATGTATGTACATTCATATGTATGCAAAAATATAAACAAGCTACTTTGTATAACTAGTTTTATTTATATCGTAATAATTATTCAGTTATCAAGATGAATATTTCATAACTATTGATATTGTGCAGCAGCGAAATGTTATTGACCATTTAACGAATTATTATAAAACCGAACTTATTAATATTCAATATCATTCAAACATCTATTTATGCATTTGTATTAAATTTTATTTTATTGCGACTACGGCGCAACCATGAAGATTTATTAATTACCAAGTAAGTGAGACCTAAACATTTTTTTTTATTTTTATAAACTAAATTAAACTTTAACATGCAATTACATTATTAGGTAAATAAAAATAACAAAATTTCTCAAATGACAGTGGAAAAATTCCTAGGTACTTGCCGAGCTCCATCTCATCACAACTTTTGTACAAAGAGTTAATGTTAAATGTACATCGACTCAAAAAATAAACGTGCCTTAAGAGTACATACCAACATACACACATACATATGTACATATATCTATGTAGGGTAAGAGTGGCAGTGGCCGTACACCACCCAGTGACTGGACTATTACTAACGTTTTGCATTTAAAATAAGAAAACCGTTAAAAGTTGTATGTCAAACTAAAATTCAATAGGAGCAGGCGTTCATTTATAACTGCTTAACAAGTGTAATTTTCTAATAATTGCGACGGTGACTTTATTTAAAAGAATTTATTTGGTGCAGATACTCGAAGTGCGAAAAAATTATTGTTTTAAATTTGAGTTATAATGCACGGAAACGTGTTAGATAAGATTACCTTGTTAATAAATTTAACTGTCTGGATAATGGAATGGAAATGCAGGTGGAATTCCAGCGTCCGAACATGGTGTACGGTTACTAGAAATATACTTATTCCAGTATCCGGACGGTTCGTTTTTTTTTTAATATTCTAAAAGTTATTTTTAATTCCCAGATAAGGGAAGCACGGAGAAGGCATTAGCTCGAAAACTAAGTTCGGGTGAAACCGAATTTTGTATACTCTCACGATATAGTTTTGATAGATACAAAAAAAAAAAAACAAGTTCTGGCATTTCAAAACCTCCGTTATATGGGAGGTAGGCTTGGTTATTGACCATTTCCAACACCAATCTACCCTGGCCAAAGAGCAATATATCAAATTTCATTAAGAAATCTCAATTTTTACTCTAGTTATCGTGTTCACGACGGACAGACTTCCTCTTTTCATTCTGATCATTTTGGTATATACATACATATGTATGTATATGTATGTATGCCTATATCTCGATTATTTTTGGTTGTTACAAACAACGTAATGCGAACAAAGTTACGCTCGGGTATAAAAATAAACAAAGAAAGTGAATAAAAACTCCTTTTAAATATGGTAGACCGAGGCGGAAGTGGCTTACGCTATTTTTCAAATTGGTTTGTCAATGAGAAAAGCTGAAACCATAAATTTTATTTTTATTCAATAATGTATAATATTTCAATGAATTTCTAATATTAATTTTGAATAAAAATTATTGTTATTCTTTAATATCATTATGTTTTATTAAAAAACACATATGTCCGCTCACTAGAAAAAGTGTCCGGTCACTGGAGAAATACGACATATCTCACAAAATATAATTCTAAATAAAAAAAGTTCTTATTCGAAAAAACTGATATGTATATGTACATACATACATACATACATACATATGTATGTACATACTTAGTCGACTTTGAATTTGTTAAACGTCCTGAATTATTATTAAATATTTCAATATCATTAACTGCTTGCAACAAACTTAAGCGCGAAGTTGAAAAGTTAAGTGTTCGGTCACTGGCACACTTACCCTAGGTATGTTAACACCATTAAATATAATAATGTTTGCCACTTGCGCCTATTTAAACCTTTTCAGTCATGTATGTACTATATTGGTATTTGAAGGGCTAGCAAATCGCCTGAGGAAAATTTCAACAAATATCATAGTTTTCTGATTTTCTGTTTTTTTCTGGCCTTATATGTTGATTTTTGATGATTTCACTTGTTTGTATATGGCAAAATCTGTACAATCTTAAACAAGTTAGCGTTTGGGGGGGAAATTAACACCAAACATTTTTTAAAAATAATTTCATGAATTACTGCCGAAAATTGAATGCAGTTTTTTGTTCAAACGAAGCATGTTTTTATTGTGTATGGGGAAATGAAAAAAGTAAGTTTAAAACAGGTTTACAAAACCCCATGGGTGGTTTGGCTTATTTTGCTCTTTATTACAATTGTTTTTGCAGCATTTTCTAACTAATTTAAATGTTTCCAATTTTTCATTCTTTAATATTCTATCATTTCTGAGATAAAAGTGCAATTTTTTAAAATTGTTTTTATAAGATTTTTTGTAAATAAAAAATAAAGATATATGACCAGCAATTTGGAGCAAATGATGGTTCTTCCTGTATATAGTAAAACTTAACGAGAAATTATGTTTACTTATTTATATAATTTATTTTCAATTCCTCACTTGCTTTAAATTTTAATTTATCTTCATGAAATTTATAAAAAATCCTGGTGGTGTTAATGTGAGTACGTACAATATTTTATTGTGAAGGTAAGCTTCAACATGTTTGGATATACATATGTACATACATATGACTATAATACTATATACAAACATACCTACATCCATAGGTATTTAGCAGATAGAGTACTTACCTCATGCGCTTTGGGATGAAAATGTTGACAATTATCACCTGAGGTTAAGAACGGTAGGAATATCAAGCCAATTAGGCAGTAGTATAATTTGTAATAAAACGTTGGAATTAATGGAAAATGTTTTTTCTTTGATAGAATTACGTAGCCGTAGCACTTTCGCTGGTTATATTTTCGCCACATTTCTCTTAATTTCATTTATTTTTTTATTTTAACACAAAAAAATACATTTACGAACTGCACTTATCCTTAACAGTCTATTTTATGTTTAATGTAATGGAAAGTCTCACAATTTTTGTTTTAAAACTCGTATAAAAGGAATGGATATGTTTTCTTGGCCATCACTTTTTTGGCAGGAGTAGCGAATCGATTTATTTGGCAAGCATTTTTATGCATCTATCGGCATTCTGTTTACTTCACTTTAGATCAGTGCTCAACTTGCCAATTTTACACAAAATCACCATGATTTCGTAATTGGCGTGACATTACAATTACAAAATTAAAAACAAAACCAATTGAGATTGGTACTAGAAAATGGGTGCGACCAAGCCAATGGCGGAGCTATGCAGATGCAGTTTTAACAGTCGCCCCACCAATTACTTTTTATCTTTTTGTATTAGTAACTACAGTTCATTTGCAAGGAGGAACTATCACTTTGTAAATAATTTAGTTATAAGTTAATATCAAAAATCTTTTGAAAATCTCGCTTTTATTTGATAGTTTTTATCAAAGTTCATTGCGGTATGCTTTTACCGCCTTCACTGCATTTTTTTTTTATTAATACCACGAACGATTGTTACCCACTCAGGTGAATGTCAATTTTACTCAACTTTAAAAATTTAAATGAAGCAGACAAACTAGAAATTAAAATGTTACACAAACTAATATACGCGAACATTATATTGTTAATTGTTATGCACAAAAACATAAACTAAACAACATCTTTGCATCAACTTAACGAATGAATGGCCAAAGTGGGAAACTGTAAACGCAGCTGCGCGAATTTGACATACTTTTTTGACTGAGTTGCCAAGTCCCATATAAGCTAAAATAAATATGTATTGAAATTATTATTTTATTTATTAATACAATAAACATGTGGAGAATGCAAAAAAACATCGTTTTCTTTTCCCCGAACTAGTGTCAAAGAAATTAAACATATTTGTTAGAACGAACTTGAAAAAGTAAAGAATCTTGTTTGATAAATTTGAAGTATTAAATGTGGCACCACTTTATTTCTTTATAAATGTCAAATTATCGCAACCCGAAATGAAATGACATCTCCACCCACAGAAAATAGCTGATGTTTTAACATCTGTCATTTTGGCAGGAAAAAATGAAAAATGTTTTGTAAATTTTTATGTGTGGCCAGTTTGATGCCTTAACATAAACGTTTGTAAGATGGCGTCGTAAGTTTGTTTAATAAAGCGCAAATATGCTAAAAATAATACAAGAAATATGTTTTCTTTCCTCCCAAATACGTAAACATTAAAAAATGCAATAGAAAACAACTGAGTTTTTGCTTCTGAATGAAAATATCTTCGATGTTGACTCCACGAAATTGACTGCCAAATGAAAATTTAGCTGTCAAAGTAACAAAATGACAGCGTATTTCATACAATAGATGCCAAAACATAAACGCTGACATAAATGTCTGACATAAAGAAATAGGCGGTCTCCATTGACATCTATTTTAGGACATCAGCTATTTTCTGTGGAGATGTCGGGTAATGAATGCGCCTGCCGCACGAAAGAATCACATTTACGTTTTTTAATAAAAACGAACCTAGTGGCAGCATTAGTTTCAAAAGCTCTAAGCTCTAAAACTGAGCGATTTCCCCTGTTTATTGCAGCGAGCAACGAGTAACGAGTAAAACTTGCAAATGTCATATATAAGGAGATGTAAAAAATGTGAAAAATTATGCTGTACTATTTTTAATAAAAAATAAAGTAAACAGCACATTAAAAGAAAAATGATATTATTTATGTAAAGGAGCCTTTTTTTTTTGTTTTTGCAAGTAAGTATTATAATATCGAACGTTTAGCAGTTTTAAGTTGGAATTTATAAAAGCACTTAGTTGGCACCATAATGAGTTTAAAAAGTTTAATACATTATTTCTTCGCGTTTTTTAGAAAAAAAAAATTTAGTTAATAAAACAACACAAGCAATATAAGAAAACCAATTGCTGCAATAACCCACAATGGAATGAATCCTAATGTGTGTCGTGTAGTTTGCACATTGTTCAAGGCAAATTGTTGATTAAATTTCCTGAAAGCAAGGCAAAAAATATTTTTACTGCACATAATGGAGCAAGAGATTGGCACTTGGGATTCCGTTCTATTGGAAAATCTTTCGGAAGACAGCTTTATAAATAACATCCACCTTCGCTATAAACGTGACAACATATATGTAAGCAAAAGTGTCTGGAAGTTGTTTGAGCCCAATTTATATGTATTTATTTTAGACCTACATTGGTACGTCCGTTGTCGCGGTGAATCCATATCATCACATATCAGAACGAACGTCGGACACTATACGGAGTTATGGTAGCAAAGGAATCTTTCAGTTACCACCGCATATGTAAGATATTCGATTCTCATAAATAAAAATGGCATTAATATATATAATTTTAAAACCTTTTGCAGTTACGGTTTGACTAATTTGGCATTTCAATCTCTTAAAGATCAAGGCGAAGATCAATGCATCATACTCACAGGTTTGCTTAATTTCTTTTGATATCTGGACATTCTCAAAAATGTTCTTTTTTTTCAAAAGGTGAAAGTGGCACTGGTAAAACGGAGTCATTCAAAATGATTGTGAACTTCCTTACGCATATACAAGACAAAATCACACCTCTACAACAACTAAAGAAAGAACCGTCGAGCAGCAGTGCTGGGAGTAGCGGTTATACTGGTTACATGCATACGCATCGACGAACATCCAGTAATTGTTCTGCGGCGAATGTTGCTTTATCAAAAAAATCTGACAGTGCCATGACAATAACAAACACTTCACGCAGACAGTCGCTATCGCCAGGACCGGTGCCACGACGTTGCAGCACAGCAAATGCATCCGCACAACGCATTCGTGCTGAAAGTTCCGACCGCAGTCAATCTCGGCGGAATATGAGAGAAAAAAATGTCGATTTTGATTTTTCTCATCACAAAAGTACTGAAAACATATCTTTTGTTGACGGTAAGGGAACTTTTCGTACTATTGATAAGCATCCGTCAAAGTCTTGCTTTAAGCACCAACCGACACAAACGGCCCCACTGCACACTGCCACCCTTCTGAGTGCGAACTTACCAACTTCGTCTAAACACTTGCATAGTGGACACTATTCCGGAGCTTCAACTAGTGGTGGTTGTCGTCAGTGTGGCCATAGTAAATGCACACGCACCTTAGCGCTGGAAATTGATTCTAGAAATTTTCCTTTTAAAAACTCCACAACACAAAGCTTTCTAACGGGATCCTCCAGAGGCATGCATCGAGGTAGCTTCTGTAATTTATTACGTCAACATTCTACAGAAAGCCAAACTGATCGTTCGTCATTGATGGGTTCAACACAACGTATATCGCTCTATGAGGCACACAAGCAAAATCAAAGGAACACTTTTTCCAATATTAATACAAGTAACTTGACAACTTGTGCACAAACTTCATCATCACTTTCGCTCTCAGGAACAGTTTATGTGCCAAACACCACACGGTCACGTCGAAAGTCGCCGAACCAAAGGTTACGAGAATGTGTCACCTGCGCAGATGTCTTTCTAGAGGCTATGGGGAATGCAGTGACTGCAAAAAATAGCAATTCTAGCCGTTATGTGAGTAGTCTTATGGAATAAAAACTGTAAAATTTTTTAAATTATTAATTATCAACATACATATGTACATATCATTTTCACAGGGTAAACTATTTGATATTGAAATCGACTTTAAAGGTGATCCGATGGGTGTGCACATAACACATTGTAAGTATTTTGAGTACTCGTTTCTGAAATATTGCAGTTTAATTTTGGTTTATATAAATAGTTACTAAATAGTTATAACATTTTTTTTTTTATAATAATGTTAACCATTTCATGTCTGTCATTACAATAAATTAGATATGTTGGAAAAGGTAAATGACTTAATTGTCTTTCGAGATTTTCTTTAATATTTGCTTATCCTTATTTTCAGACCCGCATTACCAACACCAGTGTCGGTGAGAGAAATTTTCATATATTCTACCAGCTGCTAATAGGAGCCGACTTACCGTTGTTAAGTGCGTGAAAGTTCAAAAACCGCTTCAATAGGCGTTGTACTATATATATTTATATTTTTTTTTTTTAATATTTCTAGAGTCCCTAAAGCTATATCGAAATGTGGAAAAATATGATATTTTGAAAAACACAACTGCCATCGAAGAAGATCGCGAAAATTTTTATTATACAAAGGTGCTTAGAAGTAATATTTGGAGCGTTCACAAGGTGTTACATCGTGTAGCGAAGTTATAAACTTGTAAAAAAAAAAATTAAATTAAAAGTGGCCGTTTGGGGCATTCACAAGGTGTTCTTACGTGTCGCGAAGTCATAAACATGCAAAAAATTTTAAAATTAAAAGTTGTAATTAATTTTTTTTTGCACTCCGCCATTTTACTTAAAGCTACAGAAAAACTATACGACACCTTGTCAATCTCCTAATTGTATATTTGATTTTAGTTATATTTTTACTTTCTTTGTATAAACTTAGAAATCGCTTGAGGTACTTGGTTTGTCGTGTGATGAAATAAGCGCTATACTTCGAGTTATTGCCATCGTTTTAAAGTTAGGAAACTTAATTTTTGTTCCAATAACAAATATTGATGGAACTGAAGGCTGTCAAATATCCAATGTTTACGGTGCGTATGCAAAATTCAAAAAGTATAACAAAATTCTATAATTTCTTTTTTTTTTTATCTGCAGAAGTTCATGAGACAGCACATTTACTATGTTTAGAAGCTCAAATCTTAATAAATTGCCTTACTCGAGCTAACTGCTCAAATAGCACTCTGGAAGATGTCGGTAAGTTATTTATTATTTCACATATATTTAGTTCTTTTTCAAAACTTTCCGGAAAGTTCCGGAAGAATTTTATCGGCAATTTTGTGCTCACTTTTGCTCTTGTAAATTTACTCCCGTAAGTTTTTTCTAATTTTAGTTTGGATTTAAGAACAAAACTACGAGAACCACATACAGTTTCGAAAAATTAAAATTCAATAAACTATATTATGTAAAGATGCCCTTTAAATTTTAATTATATTTTAAGGTTGCGAGCTAGACGCTCGCCAAGCAGCCAACGCACGTAACACGCTGTGTCGAACACTTTATGGTCGCCTTTTTACTTGGTTGGTGAATAAGATTAATGAAGCACTTAAGTCTACACAACGCGAAAAGAATTTAGCTTTACTAGATTTTTATGGTTTTGAGTTGCTGGATAACAACTCATTTGAGCAATTTGCAATAAATTACAGTTCCGAAAAGATACACCAGGTAAGTTAATAAATTCTGTAGTACACAAATATTTTTAAGCGTGGGACCTTCATGCATTTACATTCACGTGTTCAAATTATAAACATGTACAATTTTATTAATTTTAACCTACTTTGCCATTGGTTTTCTGCACATTTTACATAAATTGTTTTGTAAAAAAATCTTATTTTCAGAATTTTGTACATAATGTTCTTAGGCTTGAGCAAGAACTTTATGTTCGCGAAGGACTTGAATGGACACGCGTGGACTTTTTTGATAACGAGTCAATTTGCGAACTTATCGATAAGCCAAGCTATGGTATTTTAAGCATTATTAATGAGCCACATCTTAACAGCAATGAAGCTCTTTTGTTACGCATACAGCAATGTTGCGCCGGGCATCCGAATTTTATGACTGGCGCTCAAAATTCAATGTGTTTCAAGTAAGTTGAAATTTTGAAACAAGCGAAACTAAAAATATTTATGAAAATATAAATGATTTTATTTTAGAATCCGGCACTTTGCTAATGTGGTGAGTTATTCGATACACCATTTTCTGGAAAAGAATTCTGATGTTTTGCCAAAGTTCGTTAGTGGAGCGCTTTACCAAAGTAAATTGTCTCTTGTTCAAAGTCTGTTTCCCGAAGGTAAACAAAATAAACAGTGCATTAACATAAATATATACATTTATTTTTAATTTTTAAAATATATTTAAATTTGATAAATTTGTTTACCAATTTAATTCTTGTCTAAATTTCCATAATTTTATTTCTTAATCGCAGACTATGTATGTATGTATACCCCTACGAGTAGTTTAATTATAATCATATTTATATTTGTAAACAAAAAAATACATCAATAATTTTGAAGAGTCATGGTCCCAATCCTTCCTCTACTTTTCTACTTTTAAGGCAATCCTCGGCGTCAAACATCCCGCAAGCCAACTACGCTTAGTTCGAACGTTCGCACCCAGCTCCATACATTATTGGCAATAATCAAAAATCGACGTTCGCACTATGTGTTCTGTATAAAACCGAATGAGTGCAAGAAATCGCTCACATTCGATATGGCTTTGGTACAACATCAAGTGCGCTATATGTCCTTAATGCCATTGGTGCATCTTTGCCGTACGGGCCATTGCTTTCATTTGCCTCATGCCAAATTCTTCAATCGCTACAAACTATTAAATAGCTCAACGTGGCCGCACTACCGTGGTAGTGGGAGTACTGACAGTGGACCTGGTTGCAGTATTGTCGAGGGTATTGCGCTAATCATACGCAGCTTACCATTGCCAGCCGCAGAATTTACGATCGGCACGAAAAACGTATTTGTGCGAAGCCCACGCACTGAATATGAATTGGAACAATTTCGTAGAGAACGTATCAATGAATTAGCAATACTAATACAGACTATATTTCGAATGTATGTGGCGCGAAAACGTTTCCTTCGAATGCGGCAAAGTCAGATCATTATCGGAAGTGCATGGCGCACATGGCGGGTGGGTAAATTTTAGAGTTAATAAGAAATATCGTTGCAGTAGCTAGCTTATAATTAATAATCAGTAATATCTAACTAATATATACATAGCTGTACATGTAAATACTAGTAGCTAGTTTCTTTTATATTTTGTATTGCCAATGTTTCAAAACTATTAATTGCTGATTAGTTCAATAAATTTATTGGTTGTTTTTCACAACGTAGTTCGTTAAATTGGCGACATTATTTTTACTACAAATCTTTTGAAATATGTTTGTACATAAATATGTGTTAACTGTCCGTTGTTCGCTTTTGGTTGTTTCATGTGTTTGCATGTGCTGTTTAATTATAAAGGAATGTCGCTTTAGCATTCCTTTTAAAGGCCGAAGACACCTGTGGAGTCTCTACCGAAGTGTAAGCATACTAAAGCAATTTCTAATGTAGAACCAAATAACTATTGTGTAAAATTTTATTTATTATTGATTTAACAAATATTTGGAATATTTCTTGCAGGCACGTAAAGAATATACGGTTATGAAGTATAAACGACAAGTTAATTGGGCAGTCGATATTATATCGAGGTATTATCGACATTGGAAAATACGACAATATTTTCTTACCATACCAATGCGATTGCCGGCGAATACGTTAAGTCCGCTTTCGACAGACTGGCCAACAGCACCCAAGTTTCTAGCCGAAACATCGCGGTTACTTCGCGCTATCTATCATCGCTGGAAATGTTATATATACCGCAGCTCCTTTGATCAGACTTCACGCAATCGTATGCGTGAAAAAGTTACTGCCAGTATTATCTTTAAGGATCGCAAAGCATCGTACACACGCAGGTAACTTAACAATGAAATATTTTTATTAACATTAAACATAATTGCATGCTCCCTCTGGTAGCGTGGGTCATCCGTTTGTAGGCGATTACGTGCGACTGCGACACAACCAGCAATGGAAGAAAATGTGCGTTGAAACCAATGATCAATATGTAGTCTTTGCGGATATAATTAATAAAATCACGCGTTCCAGCGGGAAGGTAATGTAATGTACATATGTATATCTAGATAAATATGTTAGTATAAGTTATTAAAAGGCGAGTATATAAATTAATAATGAGTGTTGTAATCGCTTAAATTATAGCATAGTAGAATGTTATATACTTTTTATTATATTCCCATATGTGATGCGGCCAAAAGGAGTAAACGTGGTTCGACTTCAATGAAACTCGAGACAGGCATTTTGTTACTTAGAATAGAATATATTGAAAAAATTAGTATATTAAACGAATATCAATCGAAGTACTTTCTTAAGACCCGTAGAACGAACATAGGCTAAATATTTGTATCCGTCAGGAGGCGCATGAGTCGAGATATTCAAAAAGCTCCGATTGTAATACAATTTGAAGCATATGCTGCCAGTGCGGTTAGAAAATTGTCCAGCAAGATGGCGCTGGTGTCGGAAGTATCTAAAGAATCTATAATAGGGTGCGTTTGAGCTTTGTAATAACTGCCGCCATATTGCATCTTTGTTGACTGTTTGCAACTCTGCTGCTGATACTCTGCTGTACATTTTAAATTAATATTTGTATTGTAAGATGGAAATGTTCTAAAGTTAAATAATTCATGAAGTTGATGGATGTGATAATAATTTTATACTAATGAAAACAAAATTTTCTTCCATGTCAAGCCGGCAACGTGATGTAGCTTTGTCATCGTTGTACCCATTTTTAATAAAAACAAAAATAGAAACCACATAAAATTATAAATATACCTTTGGAATACGTTACTTGCGTGTTATATCAAATAAATAAGAATTGCACTAACATTTCTTTTACCGATGCCCTTGCGCACAACTTGCAGTACAAAATTCTCTGATACTTATTTTATGCAATATTCTTTGACCTAATTAAAATCTTATTAAATATATGATAAAAGAAAATTCTTTAAAAGAGATCGTCGGCTATTTTGGGAGCCTTAAATGAGACATTCAACCGCATAGAGAATAAAACAAATTTTAAGAAAAAAAGAATATTACTGCTAAGTTGTTATTTAGGAGGTGTTTTTTAGTTGTGGATACGTCAACTCAACGTTAACGCTAGCGTAACCACACATATTTTTTTTATTTATACTACAGCTCTCAAACAAAAATTTCAAAATTCGTATATCTATTCATTCTATAAAAATTTCTTAAATCAGTCTGAATATCTCAAGAAAAAAAATGCTCGTATATATATGTATTTCTTATTGAAAATTTACAGCAACGGCGAAATGCTTTTTCAAGCAACAGAAATAATGAAAAATATTTCTTGTAATTTTTCTTTAGAGCTGTATTCTAAGCTATATGAATAACAATTGAAAATTTTGGAATACATGTACATATGTATATTATTATTTGCGTATGGACATACATACTATATTCCTTAACTGTTAATAAAATTATTACTTTCGCAATGTAAACTACCAAAAAGTATATTTGTATGTCTATGTTTGTAATTGCAGTTTGTACCAATACTACTGGTATTGTCTACTTCATCCTTACTTTTACTGGACCAGCGCACACTGCAGATCAAATACCGGGTGCCTGCAGCGGAGATTTATCGCATGTCGCTTAGCCCATATCTGGACGATGTCGCCGTGTTTCACGTCAAAGCGGTAAGATCTACACGTCCGAAAATATTCAAGAAATTGTAAATTATTTTATTTTTTTATTCCCTTCATACAGTCCGAGTTTGGGCGTAAAAAGGGCGATTTTGTGTTTCAAACGGGGCATGTCATCGAAATTGTTACCAAAATGTTTCTTGTTATACAAAATGCCACAGGAAAACCACCGGAAATACACATAAGTACCGAGTAAGTAACAAACAAATGATACTGCCAATGCGTGCTCAAAAGCGTTCCCCACTTACATACATATGTACATATGTATCATGGAGAAAGTTTTAAGCTGTTATTAAAAAACTGAACAGATTGAATATGCATTTATTTTTTAAATTTCAGATTTGAAGCTAATTTTGGCCAACAGACAATTATATTCTCATTTAAATACGGTGGTATGTCCGATATGGTTCAATCCCAACCAAAAGTTACACGCAAAGCTAATCGCATGGAGATTACTGTGTAATCATATGTATTGAATTAGCTTAAGTGAATGTTTTGTCAAAGTTTCACAAAGTGATTTGAAACTGTGGTAGAATAGATGACCGAAGTGTTTCAATAAGATGTTATTATAATAGACTCCTCTTTGATCGCTGACAATCAGCTTAAGCAAAAAAAATTAAACCGTTATACTTAAATTAAAGTAGATGTTTTAAATTGCATAACTTAGATTATAGTTTTCACCAAAAAAAAAAAAAAAAAATACCAGCGCGATTATTATATTCAGTTCTGGTTTTGTTTAAAGAATGTTTCTTCTGTAAATGGACTCTCATGGCTGAATGTGCAAAAATAAATTTCTGCCAAGTTTTAGGAAATTTGTCATATGAAATATGAATGCACGTTGAATATACATATCGACTCCATGTTACAATTGTGGAATTCGATTGCAAAACGAAATAATTCCACTTTTCAATTTATGTAGATCAACGATAAAATATTATTTTCAATTGGAAAATGTATTGGATTGAGTTTTAATAACTAGAATAAGATTATATTGTTTTCTTCTTTTTCTTGTCCGACAGGGTGAATTGTTGATATTTGTTGGAACGATTTTCCGTCATCCCTTGTCAAGTTTGGTTTGGAGACAAACCGGTTTCGGCGTTGTGCCATCTTCAGTGTCAAATTTCGTTCAGAACGAAAAATCGGAAATAGTTCCAACAAATATCATAGAATAAGATTCATTAAAAACAATAAAAAAAAACATTATAAGTGAAATTATTACGTTTTGGTGGGAACTCCTCAATTAGTAGTATTCTCTGTGGGCGAAATTATCGTGTGTGCCATTCAAAAATATTTTTTACCTACAATTTCGTTTTATATAAATTTGTTGTTTTTATTAGGCAATTGAAATCAAAATGGATGAAATTATGAGTATGAAAAAATATCACTTAATTAATCTTTCGATTGTCTGCCAACCCGTCCGTTTGCACGCTAGCTTGAACCGAATTTTTATACCAGAGCGTACATGCGCACAAGGGTATATAAACTTTGTTCGCTTAACGGTTGTTTGTAACAGTCAAAAATTTAGATTTCTAAACGGAACTTGGTACATTAGAATTCTGAGTTTTGTCTTAGAGAGGCTTATTAGTGATTTATACATTTTGGTATTATACCCCCCTAGTAATCTCTTGGCCTGGAGAAGGCCTTAGATGTTCTTCCAGTGCAGTTCCCCTAGTTTTATACACTCTTTCCTGAGCACCTCCTTCCCCCTCTTTCCTCCAAATTACACTTTTCTTTATTTATAATACTTTTGTAAAATTGTGTTTTTTTTTTTTTTTTTAGCAAACGGAAATTTCGCTTAAAGGGGTCGATATGTATTTCGTATTCAATATAAAGTTATTTGAGTTTATTAATATTCTGTTTTTGAGTGTTTTATTAAAACTTAAGGGTTGAGTAGCAAATAAATTAATTACACATTTCCTTGCCTTTCATTAAATTATTTTTAATGTCAACTCGGCTCGCGGTGACTTAGTTATCAGCACGGATTTTAATTATTAAATTTACTTTGTTTTCACATAAACGTTTTTCTTTTTTTTTTCAAAAATAAGCCACCCTAATGTACTATAAATACGAACAATTCAGGCCTAGCGCTAAGATATATGCTTGTGTATGAATGTATGTATTTCAGGCTTATGGCTTAAACAAAAAATTTACTTTTTTAAGCTAATTAATTGATATAAGAACAACCATTTTAACAGGCGTAATATTCAAAAATACTCATATGCATACATATGTTTATGTTTGTGTACAGGAATGTATGCTGGAGCGATTTTTTTTTTAAATAATGAATCGCGTCATATTTCAATGTCGCACTTTTATTAAACCTAAGCAAATTGACTTCAAAAACCTGTTTACTTGTGTCTTAATATACTTACACCTTGGGCAGCATGCAATCAGTGTTCTTCCAAATTATGAAAGTGTTGTTTAAAATAAAAATATTGAAATATCACTCATTTGCAGAAGTATATAAATATATTTAGTATATTCAATAAGATGTTGACGGTGTTATAACATTTTTTTCCTTCTAAAATCAAAACCAAATTTTAAAAAAGACAAATAAAATGGTTGTAAAACACTTGCTCATTTTGCTTACAAGTCATTTTTATTGTTAATTCAATTACTATATTTTATGACATTTGTGTAGATAATTTTATAAAGTTAGCCCTTTCTTGGAATGACATTAGTAATAGTATTTTCTAAAAGTTTTTCGTTACACGACAAAAACGAGGAAATGCCCACAATCAATAGATCGAAAAGTATGTACATTTTGTTAATGTGCATACATTTATAGTATGCATATACTTTATACATACATATGTACAAATTCAAATAATTGTATTTAATATTTGGTATAAAAACATGAACTTCCATATAAGATCCCATGCACGTTTACTTAAACATCAAGAAATTTACTTTAACCTTTTCTATTCCAATATTATTATATTGTATTTAATTACTTTTCGTTAGCGCTTCGTAGACAGTTCCTTTATAATTTCGATTGGCGCTTCTTCAACGAATCCCTTAATACTCGGCGCAATATTTTACCGCTCGGATTTTTGGGTATTTCATCAACAAATATTACGCCACCACGTAAACGTTTCGCTGGCGACGCACGACTAGCCACAAATGTAATAACATCCTCCTCACTTAACACCACGTCAGCTTGTTTCACAATAAATGCCATCGGTAATTCGCCAGCTTCTTCATTGGGCTTTCCGATGACGGCTGCGTCTTTAATTTTTGGATTTGTCAAGAGCAAAGCCTCAATTTCAGCTGGTGGCACTTGAAATCCTTTGTACTTTATGAGTTCTTTAATTCGATCCACAATGTAGAATTCAAAGTCATCATCGAAATAGCCAATATCACCGGTGTGTAACCAGCCATCCTTTATCACTGAGTGCGTTGATTTGACATCACCAATGTAACCTTTCATAATGCAATCACCTTTGAAGCACAATTCACCACGCTGATTCGGCCCAAGTGCTTGTCCTGTTTCCGTGTCGATAACTTTCGCATGAATACCCGTTTTAAGCCTGCCCACACTACCGGGCTTGCAGGCCGCATCGCTTTGACTTAAAACACTGAGCGTCGACTCGCTTAATCCATAACCTTGACGAATAATGGGCACGCCGATACTAATTAAGGAATTAAAAAAAAAAAAATAAGTTTACCTTATCATACATTTCAATACACTCATACGTACCGCTTTATTATTTGGTCCTGAGTCTCCTTGCTTAGTGGTGCAGCGCCGCAAATCAAAGCCATCAATGATGATAGATCGTATTTATCTACAAGGGGGTGTTTTGCTAAGAAAACCATCAACGGTGGTACCATAAATGCCACCAATACCCGATATTTCTAAAAGACGTGATAGTATAAATGCCTTAACATTATTTTTCTATATAAAAAAAATTTCAATTCTTATCCTGCAAAAAGTTAAGAATAGTACACATGAAATATCCTAAAATTTCACGCTCTTAGACCACGACTTCCCTAACTGACTTGCCTTTGAAGTTTGAATTCCTGTTGCTCTTACCACATGGCGCTCAATATAGTTAAATTTTTTTTTTTTAATTTTATTTCACTAAATAAGGTCAATTTATTTATATTACTAGCCCGTACGATACTCGTGAAAACATCGCAATAAAAATGTGTTTTATTATCTTTCGTTTGATGCAAATTTGCAATAAAAATTTGTTTTAATATTTTCCGTTTGATGAAAATTAGCAAAGTTATACATAAATTAAATTCGAAGTTCCTATACCGAATGAGCCATATGCAAACTTGCGTTGGCGATCAATTACATATACCGTGGGAAAAAGTATTTGTTCATAATTATGTAAGTTGAACAATTTTTTTTCATGTGACTCAGGCTGATGCTCTGATAACGGTCAGAATTGTTTATTGCTCAGATACTTTGAGGGCATGTACATATGTATGTGCTTAGGCGAGGAAGATACAGTGCGTTTGAAAATCGTGGTCCAAGCGTCGTAAAATTTTATGAGTTTTTTATGTACATACATATGTATGTGTGTATAAAAACCAATATCGTCGGCTTAAATTGCAAAGGTGCTTAGTCCACTTTTTCACATGTTTAGCCTAGATAAAAATATTTAAAAATAACATTTATTTTTTATTTATATCTAATATTTGAAGAAAAAAGGTATGCTTGGCACCTTAACAATCGTAAGCCGGCGATTTACGTAATTATGTAATAAGCATTTGTATAACTGTTTATTAGGATACTATTATTTACCTCAATTGCTCCGAGAAAAAGATTTTCTTCAAATTTCGGCAGGTACACTAAAGTGGTTCCCACAACTGCTGAAATTATTACCGTAAGGCAGCCAAATGAATGAAACCAAGGTATTACAGTTAACAAAGAAATATCGCTCAAACGAACTGATATTGGGTCGCTGTATTGTAAATAAGAAGTTTGTTTGGTTATTATGTATTATACATTACTTATAATAAAACATACATACATATCTGCATATTACTTACAGTTGCGAGTCAAGTGTACAAAGAATATTGGACTGTGTTAGTTGCACACCTTTGGGAAGACCAGTAGTGCCTGAAGAGCATACAATGAGCGCAACATCTTCCTCCTTATTAGCTGTTTGTATATCAATGCCCTCTGACGATATTTTTACACTGTTCAAGAGCTCATCAAAACAAAAATATTTATCTTCGGAACTATCGCTCCCGAGTATAACAATTGTTTCTACAAAACTATTATTTTTTGCCACATTTGCAATAAGATCTACAGTAAGGCTTGAGGCAAATATCACTTTTGGCTTGGACAGATTGATGGCGTGGTGTACTTCACCTGCGTAAAAGAAATTTCGTTTGTAAGAATCGATATATCTACATATATAATCGGTATATACATATATACATACGTATGTAAGTACACATATTTAAGTAAATTTACAATTTAAAAATATTACACTTACGCTCCGAATAGGTCACATTCAAAGGTGCCACGGTGGCGTTTATGACGAATGAAGCGAATAGCGTAATAGCGAAACGAACGTTATTCTCACTGGATATTCCCACAACATCTCCATTTCTGACGCCTAAATATTTCAGCACATGAGCCATACGCACTGTCGTGTCGTGCATATATTTTGCCGTATACTCGTGACCAGTCAATGCATCAATCATTACCGTTTTATTGCCGAAACTCTTATATTTTTCAAGAATAAAATGTCCTAGAGATTTGTAGGCATGCGTCTCCGTGCATGTCATTGGCCCCGCATAGACAATGTTTCCAGGAAGTAAAGAAGCCATTGTGCAATCTAAAAATCAAAAATTAATTTCATTATTAGCAAACATATATGTATATAAAAAAAAATATTACGATATTGCACTTTGGACTGACTAACTAAATCGTGTTTTACCTGTAAATAGTATGTATGTAAATGCAAATGGGAGGCAGGCATGGTCATATGTAGATACATATATACATACATACATAAATGTAAGAAGCATACCCATAAAGCATATGATTATCGTTTAATAGCCCCCTAGCCAGTATATTTTAAGGAGTTATCTATCATTTAGTGTCAAATATGTACCCATGTATGTATGTATGTATGTGCAGTGCACACTTTTTATTCTCTTACAAATTTGTTGTTTGTGGGGTCTGAAGAATGGAATTGTATGGTATTTTTAAGAGCATAATGTATATTAACATCGTCGTGGACTTTATGTATGATAAATTGTTCGGAAAACACCAAATTTTCTACAAAGAAGAAATGAAGTAGGTACTTCTTGCTTAGAAACAATGTCAAAGGAAGAACTTATTTGCAAATAATGACAAAGTGACCTTTCGTTTCCCAATCAGCTTCTTGAAACCAACACTTCAGCTGTATATCCCAAACAACAGCAACAATAACAAGATTGTCCTTCAAGTTCTATTGAATGCATGCTTACAATCAAATTTCCAAAAAAAAAACATTTCTTGATAATATGTTTTTTAAATTTCTGTGGCATTGTATTTTAATATATGTACATGAGAGCACATCTAAGTACATACATACATATTTATACACATGTGTAAATATAAGGGAGGCGAAGGTGTTCGTAGTAGTGCTCCTTCTTCTGGTAAAGAAGCTTTTTCCTTTTAGAATAGTTATAACATTATCAATTATATAATTATATTTATAACCAGATACTCTTTATCTTTTGCAATTTCCAAGCATAAGCAAAAAAACTAAATTTCGGGAAAATGGCTAACACAGCCCATTTCTTTCAAGTTTTTTTTGGTAATTTATTAAGTAATACACTATCTACCAATTATATTTAATTAATTTTTCAAAATTTAAACACCTTTAACACTAAAAATTAGCTTCAATATGTATTATATTCTTGTATATTATTTGTTTACCTTTCCTGAGGTATATCTATATCCCTATTATGTATGGAGACTAGCAGGATACTAGTAGACGCTAGGCAACTACACTTGAATTTCCATTAAGCAAGACAACCGGCTACTGGAAGTATGTAAATGTTTCCCTTTTTACTTTTTCTTCAAAATGTACTTGTCAAAAAAGTAAATCAGCGATTTTGTCTAAGCTTTTCTATATAGTTAGATCAATCGCCATACGTAATACGAAGAACGGTTTTAGTAGCCATTGCTAGTAGACCGACAACTATACAATAGTCTCCTTACATAATAGGGGCACTAATCTCGTAGGAAGACGTGATCTTGTTATCTGTGGTTCTTCACTATTCCTCTTAGTTTTTTGTCTCTGTTACAAGTGTGATATTTATGTGTCCAATGCTGTATTTACTTTACTTTATTGATAACAGAATATATCTTATCGTTTATCTCAATGTTGCCTATTAGGGTGAGTAGAACGAGAATATACATTTATATAATCAATCCTGCTTATGTTCATCTGATGACTTTAATTTTTAAAACACATTTTTTTTTTGAGGAATCATCTTACAAATGCATTGGAACAAATCTTGAACACTGTATATACATTTTATTTTTGTTTAAATACATATCCCACATGCAAATATGTATGTACATACATACACACATATGCACATGCTTGGAAATTGTTCATGCTCTCTTGGCTATAAACTTTGAACAAAAATTGCGTATGTGAATCAAAGGTCGGTGTTTTGGCTAAAACATTATTTTAATTTTAAGATATACAATTCTAATACATGCATAGGTACATATGTATGTACATACGTTCGTACGTACATACATACATATGTATAAATATGCACATGTAGGTATGTCTACTGATATTACTTACTGTGTATTAAAATTTGTAGAAATCACAAAATAAATGCTATTTGGATTATGTACAATGAATTTTTCTGCGATCGGAATTATTCGTCTAAAACTCGTTAGGGTTCTTTAAATGCTTATTAATGGCAATCTTCACCTAACACGACCAATGTTCAAAACACAACTGATTACAACAATGTTAAAGCTCCGTCTTTAATATTATGCGCGACGCAGCGAACTGTATTCCATCATTCTAGAATATTATGCTAGTCATCAACAATGCTAAATATTATACAAATTTGCAATTGTTAAGCAAAAATAAAGTCTTGAAGGTGTTTTCACAGGTTTTTTTAACAAGGGTGAAACGATATCAATGCTTATCAGTAAATACTCGGTACTTTTCATAATATCGATAATTGTGAAAGTTCGAAATTCGTTGCCAATTTTGATATTTGAATTTCTTTACCATTATGGTATGTCTCACCACTTTTAGGAGGACTCTTAATTTAAGTTTTAAAATACGTACATTTGAACATTAAAAGCAAAGAAATACAATATCAACCATCACATAAGTTTTAAAACAGTTTCGGATCATCTGTTTGACAATTGGAAAAATGTATGAACAAGTAAGATATTGGTAACTGGCAGATAAATACTTAAAAATATATGCTCACTGGATTTTTTGACTAATATATAACTGACTTGTTTGGCCCATCACTAGATACCATCGGATGTCATCTTTAAGGGGTATAAAAACTTTACGTTTTCATTGTTGGAAAGTAGGCAGCTCTATCCAATATGACAAATGCAGTCGATCAGCTGTTAAAGAGGCGGTTGCCAGACTACATTTTTAATTCAGGATTCCGACCGAATCGGAATTGGAACTGATCGCTAGCAGAAAACGTGTATTAAGAGAAAAGCCTTATCCCAGCCCATTCCGACACACATTCCTCTGATTTTAAGGGGTACTTGATTTCTTATCGAGTCTCACCACTATATTTCTTATGAATGTTCACCACGATTCGACAGCGATAGAGCGAAAAAACTAACAGAGCCAGAGCGAGAATTGAAAAAGCGAGAGTTTTAATATATTTTCGTTATGTTATCGGTCGAGCTGGATATTTATTTAAATTTTGGTAAAATTTATTCACTTAAATTTATAAAAATAATTTTGAAGCAATATTTTTCAAATTTGGTACAATGCATAGCAAGTAGTACTTTGTACATCTGTAAATCTGGCCATGTGATTTATTTATTCACTTTTTAACATTCAATTTGGCTGATATAAATTCATTAATTTTGAATCTTCTTCCCAGGTCTCTCATGTATTTACCTACACTCACAAATATTACTTAAGTAGATATATATTCTACAAACATACATGCATATGTATATGAATGAACGTAAATATGTACATATGTACATACATATATGTACATATAAATATGTATGTACTCATATTATTTAAATACATATGTACATAGAAAGGCTCATATCATATTCTGATTCATACAAATCTGTAAAAAAGCCAACAATATGCCTAATAGAATTTATATACATATGTATGAACATATGTGGCCGCTGTGGTCGAGTTGGTAGCGGTGCGTGCTATAACTTGATATGCCGGTGAGTTCGAGGTTCGAATCTCAGTCAGGGCAAGCAAAATCTTTATAATAGAAAAAGTTTTTTTTAATAGCGGTCACCATTCGGCAGGTAATGGCAAACCTCGGAGGATATTTCTGCCATGAAAAAGCTTCTCATTAAATACATCTGCCGTTCGGAGTCGGCACAAAGCTGTAGGTCCCTCCATTTGTGGTATAATTTAAAGACGCACACCACAAATGGCAGGAGAAACTCGGCCAAACACTTAGCTATACAGTGTACGCGCCAAATTATATTATATGTAAAAATACATATTGTTGTAGTTGCATAATCGTATTATCTAATCGTATGGAATTTGGTATGTCGGATTTTTTATACAACATTTTCTTTGTTATTCTTTTCTTTCAGTTTTGCTCTCTGATTTCAAACATCATCAAACAAATATGCTCCTTGTTCAATTTGGCATTAACTAGCAGCTAAAAACAATCTCGCATTAAGTTACAAACAACAACAGAACTATATTAATTGTAAAAAATTGTTGTAGCTTAAATATTTAAAATTTAAAAAAATCATATAATTAATCTAGAAAAAATATATCTCTTTTCCTGATGAATGTCTGGGTTGTACAGTATTTCGACTAGTACAATATTATTATTCAACTTATGTACATATATCATTTAATAGGAAAAAGTTTAGTTGTATAAAAACATGCATTTTTTTAAATTTATACATATAACCTAACAGAGAGTTTTATGTTTCATTTCAATTCAAAATGTACATATGCATAAAGCAAAGAATTATTCTATGAGTTTAAATAAAACATTTACTATAACTAAAATTATAAAGATATTATTGATATAAAAAACTAAACCAGTACTAAAAATTGTCCCTTTTCTAATAAATTTAAATACATGTACGAAATACGAGAGCCCACAAATTTTGACGAAAGTAAATCGAAATTCAACCTATGTATGTTGTGAGCCTCTTTTATCTTTTTTTGTTTAGTGCGTTGGGCGCCTCTATAAGACATAACCTTTTAGCCCAACTGTTGCGAAAATGCTGGCAGCTGCTGATCCCAACATTTACGTCTTAGAAACGCTTGAAAATATAAACTGCCAAATGAACAAATGATAATTGCAAACAAGAGTAACTAAAAAAAGTGCACAAAAATAAATATGTAGTTTGCTTCAAGCAAAACATCTCCTTGAAAACGCTTTCTTCAAATATGCTATCCAATATACTACCAATACACACCACACATTTTCCATTTTTATTAAATCTTTCATTAAAAACTTATTCAGCCTATATCAAATACAAGTTCTCTGGTTTAAAAAAAATGCAAAAATTCGCCATGAAGTATGCAACATTTCACTCGGGCTTTTGACTTTTGCCGGAATTGTGATTTCGATTTCCGGCTATTAAATTGGCTGGCAACAAAAATGCCTGTAAAATACTTAACCGTCGTTCTGATAGTATATGAAGATATACCAAACTTAGTATTTTTGTAGTTATTTACACGGCCGCGTATACGGATAAACGCAACAAAGCAAATGTTTATGAAAATATAAGAACAACAAATGAGGTGCTAAATTAAGTGTTTTTTTAATCAGTTTGATCGCGTTATAACTGATAATATGTGGAATATGAATGATGTACATATATAGTATGTGTATAAAATTTAGCTCCGATATGGCGTGGTGGCTGCAGCAGGATATTTATTAATAATTATATTTTCCATAAGAGTATTTTTTAAATTTCCTTTTTCTGAAAACAACTTCTGCGTGAAATTTTGCAGCCTTAATTAAAGATTAATACCAATATAACCATTATATGGCAAGTTTGTACATATGAATTTTCTCTGAGAGAGCAAAACCTTTTATTTTATTATTCAAAACGTGAGCGTTAGCTTCACAAATGAATTATCTTATAATTTCTTTTAAATCGTTTTTGAGGAAGTTATGGATATTCAGATTTATAAAAATATTTTAAAAATCGATCGCCATATTGGATCCGTCATTTCAAATTTTTTGAATCTAACTCTAGGTTCGCTGTCAGTTACCGAAAACTCTCAGATACCACTTATAGTTAAAATGTAATCAGAATAAATACATATATATAAATTTATATATTAAGTGGCTGGGCTCTGCCCAATTGAGATCCTGGTAAAAGAGGCTGCGATAACCCCATCGAACATTGCAGAACGTGAGGCGGTGAGGCGAAACTGTTTGCAGTTGGGGCAGAGGCGGTGGAGCGCTACGGATAAGGGACGCTGGACACGTAGACTTATTCCTTCGTTAGATAAATGGTTAGAGAGGCAACACGGTGAAGTGGATTACCACCTTACCCAAATATTGACAGGGCATGGCTGCTTTAAGTCCTATTTATATAAGTTTAAACATGATGATGACCCTTACTGCACCTTCTGTGCAAATCAGGTGGTTGAAGACGCTGAACACTGTTTTTTTGTCTGTCCGCGGTTTGCAATTGAAAGGGATGACTCGAGCACGAAGTTGGGGAAATCGCTTTCGGTTAAAAACCTGGTAGATACTATGCTCGAGTCTAAAGAAAATTGGTCCGTTGTCTGCAATATGGCGAAGAAAATCTTAACTAAACTGCGTCAAGCGGAGCAACTCCGCAGAAACTCATAGAAAGGCAATAGGCCGCTCCCCCTCCGCGAAGTAATACCTAACGGTAGTTCCACGGAGCGAGGGAAACGGAGCGGGGGTGGGTTTTTAGTGCGGTGAGTCGAAAGGCAAGTCCCACACTTCGGCTTTCAATGCTTTGTGCCACCTCTAGAAAAAAAAAAAAAAAAAATATATTAAATGCAAGAATTGCCTACAACTTTTCTTGTGTGTAAATGATTTAATGAATTTAAAATTACGAATCCCCGCGTTATAATATGTAATCTTTTTATATTTTATATTAAGTTCAGTATATCGTAACCATTAATTATTTATGTGACATATATGTATGTATATCATATATATATTTTCAGTAAATGTTCAGGAGAGAAAAAGAGTTATCTACACTGAAACACTGCGCCAAGTAGACAATGTAATTAATTTTTCTTTGTTAAATCAATTAGTAATAAAATCGGTTAATCAAAAATTGTATGTAAGAAGAGGCAAATTTACTTTTCACCTCAGATAATTATTTCTTCTATTTTACGTTGCCATCAAAAAAGCTGTGGGGTACTCACCTTTGGCTTTTTTCAGCGGATTCTCTCATATTAATTTGCAAATTTGCTCGTCAAATATAAAAGTAATCAATGACGCCGTTGTCAGTTTTATTGTGTCGAGAGATCGTTCGGGTGAGGCATTTCGCGATTAAACTTTAAGAGATCCTATACTATACGCTTTCAATACTTATATTGTATGTATGTTCAGATAATTAGAACCGCTTGTAAGTACATATGTTACCGGCATTTATTTTATGAATATAACTTTTGATAACAAAATGTATTTGAAGATATATATGTATGTGAATATATTTTCACTTAATATTTAATTGCGCTATATTTAAGAAGTGCCGTGAACTTTCACCCAGTAAATGTACATATACATACATACTTATACGTAATTGCAAAATTTTTTTGTATATTCAAGGTTTCCAAGAAGAGTAAATCAAGTAAGTTTTAACAAAAAAAACCAACTTCAGTTTACATATTTATATGAACATATATGCTCATAAGCATTTTGGAACAAAATTTATATGTTACCACACTTGAGGTTCAACCTTTTCAATAAAGCAAACATTTTTGAATTGGTCCGAAGTTATGGGCGAGCAATATGTACATACATATGTGTATGAATACATTCATACAAAATTTTAAAAATATGTATTTGTATTCCAAGGCATATTTAATACAAAGGTAGAATAAAAGGGAAATTAAAAAAATAAAAAGCTGTGTATTTTGTTTTTGCTTTTATAAGCTAAGTTTCAAACATACTTATCAACTACCTTCTATTGTACTGATAGCATTCTTATCTAAACTGAATACAAAATTTCACAAATCAAGTTAAATAAAAAAACAAAATTTAAAAAATGGTTTTCTCAATATTGCTCTACCTATTTGATGTACCTTAATTTGTATACCGGACGATTGATAACCTTCTCCTTTAAAGTCGGTTAAAAATGTACAAACTGATCACAAGTTTTATACGAAATTGGTAAATTTTTATTCATCACATTCTTCAAATCAAAAAGGAATTTTTTCATCTAATGGAAGTAGTTAATTTTTTAAGACATCAAGCAAAAGCAAAAATATGCTTTGATCAAGTCTTCGAAACCAAAATAATGTAAGCGACACATAAGTTAGAAAAAATTTCTAAAAATTGTATATGCCGCTGAAGTATTTTAGCAGTTATGATTCGATATGTACATGCATACATGTGTAATAGGGATGTCAATTTTGGGCATTTTATTGATCCCGGGATTCTCGAGATCTGAAAACCAAATCCCGGACAACACCGGGATCACGAATTTCACTGAGTTTTGATTGGTAATTTTTAATTTGTCAAAAATTTTTACACGTCTGTAATTGTTGTACATATTATAGAAGTATGCAAAATATCATTAATATAACAAAGTACGATTTCTTGTAATTCATGTATGTATTTATAGGTCTTTTCAAGAACAAAAAAGAAATAAACGTAACATATTTGGTAAAGAAGCAAATGCACATGCCTAAAGTAAAATTATTTTTAATTATTGTTTGAGACCAATATTAAATATTAATATATTACCATTTAGTAAAAAAAGAAATGCATCAAGTAGAAATTAAATCCATTCCACCTTGAGCGAGCCAGAGTTATTATTTGTTTTGATCAAATCAAAGTCAGTGTGTTATCCTCCAACCAGGACCTAAATTTGTTGAATTTAAAATCTGCTGTGGAGAAGCACTGCTGTGCCTCAACACTTGTTGGTTGGATTGTCGACAAAAAGTTAAATGTTCTCTGTAGGACATAGCCTTTATCGCCTCATTGCTATCAATTTATTTTACCAAGCCTTCTGATAAATTTTATGCCTCTCGATCATTAGACAGTTGCGATCTGCTCTTTAAAACTTAATGCAATTTATCTTTGAGACTTTCTGCTTTATCCACTCCAAGCACCTCGTCGTTAGTTCTATTAACATCGCTTTCATAGTAAGGCTTATTTTCTACTCGAGGAGGATATTCTCCAGCTCAGCGTTATTTGTCGTATTGTGTTATTAGTTAACAGTTGTAAACTTGTTGTTTTTGTTTCTCATGTTAAATTTTCTTATATTAATACAATACTAAAGGATATTTTTAGTGTGTTATTTGTGTGTTAAATTCGATCGGCTCTTTATGTTTTAAATCAATAGAGATATATTTTTGTTTGAAAAAATTTAAATTAAAATTAAAAAAACAGGCTATTAAATTAACTGTTTGATCGTAATTATATTTTTAACTTTTAGATTTGAAAACATTATGGCTTCTTTACTTCCTGGAAACATTGTTTATGCGGGGCCAATAACCTGCACGGAGACGCATGCCTACAAATCTCTAGGACATTTAATTCTTGAAAAATATAAGAGTTTCGGCAATAAAAAGGTAATGATTGATGCATTGACTGGTCACGAGTATACGGCAAAATATATGCACGACACGACAGTGCGTATGGCTCATGTGCTCAAATATTTAGGCGTCAGAAATGGAGATGTTGTGGGAATATCCAGTGAGAATAACGTTCGTTTCGCTATTACGCTATTCGCTTCATTCGTCATAAACGCCACAGTGGCACCTTTGAATGTGACCTATTCGGAGCGTAAGTTTAATATTTTTAAATTGTAAATTTACTTAAATATGTGTACTTACATACGTATGTATATATGTATATACCGATTATATATGTAGATATATCGATTCATACAAAATAAATTTCTTTTACGCAGGTGAAGTACACCACGCCATCAATCTGTCCAAGCCAAAAGTGATATTTGCCTCCAGCCTTACTGTAGATCTTATTGCAAATGTGGCAAAAAATAATAGTTTTGTAGAAACAATTGTTATACTTGGGAGCGATAGTTCCGATGATAAATTTTTTTGTTTTGATGAGCTCTTGAACAGTATAAAAATATCGTCAGAGGGCATTGATATACCAACAGCTAATAAGGAAGAAGATGTTGCGCTCATTGTATGCTCTTCAGGCACTACTGGTCTTCCCAAAGGTGTGCCACTAACACAGCACAATATTTTGTCTGGACTTGACTCCCAGCTGTAAGTATAATAATGAAAGGTTGTTTCAAATTGTAATTTCAATAATAAATACTTTTATGTATGTATTTGCATATGTTAATGCTATCGTTCTTCTTTGATACGTAGTGAACTAACATATTTGTCCTCTGACGAAAAGACATTGCTGACTGTGGTTCCGTGGTGTCACACGTTCGGTTGTTTAACACTCATTATAGCTTCGAGTTTGGGAATCAGTTTAGTGTATCTGCCAAAATTTGAGCCAAACATTTTTCTTAATGCAATTGAGGTAAATAATAGACGCTAGATATGTACATATGTATGTTCGGGAATGTAGATATGTTCGATTTTTCCAAGCTACTTTTTATCAACTGGCCTAGAAGCCTTCAATTAATTTTGTCTTGAACAAACAAAGTACGAAGAACGTGTTTTTAAGCTTAAAGAATAAGTCAATATTAAAAAAATTTAAATAGTCATTAAATGCCTTCTTTGTAAAGGAGGAACCCAGACTAATCGTTAGAGCCGTTGGTCACATTCCCTCACTCTTACTATTATTGCAAACGAGATTGTGATGATGATCCTGTGTAAATTACTCGAATTTAGAGCCTCGGTCGATAAAATGCAAAAAATATATCTTGCTTTGGCTTATATATGTAAATATTTTGTTCCCGCAAATCGGATGTGGCATTGAAAAGCGACGTTGACGAAAGCTCAGTCCAAATTAGAAAAAAAAACTCCGAGTGAACAAACTAGGCGACTCACGTTCGTGTAATTACACTTTATAGCTCTGGGTATTGGCCGAGCTTCTCCTACGAATGTGGTGTTCGTCTTCCTTCCTTTCAATACACAAATGAAGGGATATACAGTTTTGTGCCGACTCCGAACGGCAAATGTATTTCATGTGAAGTTTTTCCATGGCAGAAATATCCTCGGCGGTTTGCCTTTACGTGCCTCAGGGTGACCGCTATTAAAAAAAAAAAGCTTTTTCTATGATTTAGATTTTACTTGCCCTGGCCGGGATTCGAACTTCGAACTCAGCGGCATATCGAGTTATACGCACTCGACCCAATCTCTATCTCAATCTGGACCTAAGCGCCAGATAATGTAACAATGCAGTAGCGTACCTTGAAGCAATTGCAGACTACGATAACGTATGTACATAAGTATGTAAGTGTTCTTAAGACAAGGACAGTCAACGCAGAAAACTCTAGTTTCGAGAAAAAAAAAACCAAAGAGTTAGGCTAGTAATGAGCGAGTGCCATTGCGTATATAACTTTGAAGTAGTGAAGAACTTTGTACTATAATTAGTCTGGGGATCAGGCGAAAAATATATTTTGTCAAAAGATGATATTATTTTCGCATTAGAAAATAAAAAATCGAACAAACAACTATGTCTATAAATCCCTTAGCAAGTCCGCTCCTTAGTGTAGTGAATAGTTATGGAAAATATAGATAAGTGATGGGAACCGAAGACAACGAACATAATGAAGGAACAAACTGACGTTTCATAAAGTAGCTCTGGTCCATCGACTTGATCATACTCGTTTTTACATACATATGTTACATACATACATACATATGTGTACTTTGTATTTTGTATACTCATACTGTTTTTAGAAATACCGCATATTTATGGCTTTTATGGTGCCACCGTTGATGATCTTCTTAGCGAAACACCCACTAGTAGATAAATACGATTTGTCATCGCTGATAGTTTTACTTTGCGGCGCTGCACCACTAAGCATGGACACTCAGGACCAAATAACAAAGCGGTATGTTTGTATGTATGTACATAATAGCATAGCATAGAGTGTTAAATCAAAAAATTTGGTTTCAAATGCATTATTTAGGATTGGTGTACCTATTATTCACCAGGGTTATGGATTGAGTGAATCCACGCTGGGTTTATTAAAACAAAACGACGCGGCCTGCAAGCCAGGAAGTGTGGGCTCTCTTAAATTAGGAATTCATGCGAAAGTTATCGACACGGAAACAGGACAAGCACTTGGGCCGAATCAGCGTGGTGAATTGTGCTTCAAAGGTGATTGCATTATGAAAGGTTACATTGGTGATGTCAAATCAACGCACTCAGTGATAAAGGATGGCTGGTTACACACCGGTGATATTGGCTATTTCGATGATGACTTTGAATTCTACATTGTGGATCGAATTAAAGAACTCATAAAGTACAAAGGATTTCAAGTGCCACCAGCTGAAATTGAAGCGTTGCTCTTGACAAATCCAAAAATTAAAGATGCAGCCGTCATCGGAAAGCCCAATGAAGAAGCTGGCGAATTACCGATGGCATTTATTGTGAAACAAGCTGACGTGGTGTTAAGCGAGGAGGATGTTATTACATTTGTGGCTAGTCGTGCGTCGCCAGCGAAACGCTTACGTGGTGGCGTAATATTTGTTGATGAAATACCCAAAAATCCGAACGGCAAAATATTGCGGCGAGTGTTAAGAGATTTGTTAAAGAAGCGACAATCAAAATTATAAATGAACCGCATAGAAAGCGCTGACAGAAAATCACCTGATATTAACTTACAGTTTCATCATCAAATTAAAGTACATAAATCGTATAACTAAAGCTCCCCGTGGGAATTGAAAACCGCGTTCAGAAAAAAAAACGTTTACAAATAATTTCAATTCGAATGAATTATAGTTAACTGTTGCAAATTTCTCGTGATTGTGTAAAAAATTTTTTTTTTTGATTTCCTAAATTCGAAACTAACATTTGCGTTAAAGAATGAATTGTAAAAAGCTATGAAATATGTAGTTAAAGCTATGAAATATGTAGTCATGCGCGCTGAGTTTGTAGGCAAAAGTCATCTCGGAAACGCAAACGATGGCTTTTTCAAAAAAAAACTGACAGAACACGCGGCATTAAAAGTCATCATTCAAATAGCGTCTACCTTAAAATACGTCAATTTCTATGCTTTTATCTAAAATTACTATGTAGTTTACAAAGTTACGATCCATAAAAACAGGAGCAATGTAATCTTTGTAACTAATATCGGTGAACTTTTTCGAATTATATTTATAATAAAGGTTCTTGCCGCCATTCAAACCTAAACGTTCTTGCGAAGAATGTTTGTAGGCATGTACGTAACTTATTCGCAATAAAATGTAATTTAAAAATCTAAAACATATTGTTAGATTTTTTTATCAGTTATCCAGTGAAAACATATTTTAAAAACCTGTGGCGAAATTAACTAAATTTATTGATTTTACTCGTTAATATACGAGTACATATGTACAAAAAGTTTATATATTTTACTATAAAAATTTTTAATTTATGTATGTATGTACATATTTAAATAAATTCATGAAATATATGCTCCGAATTGTAGTGCTTTAATTAAAGTTTTACTTCGTGTATGAGGTTGTTTTTTAAGACTTTTATTAATTAATTAGTATGACTTCCTGATATGGCGCATTCCATAAGTAGTGTTCAACTGTAAGATTCGACCCGCATAGGGTAAATTTTGGTGATCTTCCGACATCCCGATTCCGGTACCACTGGATTCCTTCGCTGCTTAGTCTGCTGTTTAACATTTGTTTACGCTATGCTACCGTTGAAGTTTGTGTGTAACAGTTTCGTAATATGGATGTAAGTTGTTTAGTTCCGATAAAATTTTATTTCCATTCTGGAGATTTTCTCTTTCTTTTGCATTTGACTCTCCTCGGGAATGTTTGCCAGTGTTTTATTCTTATAAAATTCACGTTGAAACCGTGCTCAATAGTTTTATGCTCACTTTAATTATGTTCTTATTTCGGTTTGTGTTTTAAAGCGTTTTCTAGAAGACAACTAAGAAAACAACGCATAGCTTCGATCATATTTGTAGTTCTGGATCCATGGTTAAAATACAGTTAATTCTTTAACAAGACCTAAATAAACATAAACCATAGACATCTGCTTACGTTTAACACGCCTCCCAGGAACATCTCTACCCATCTGAGGAGCGTGATCAAGACCTTAAGTAAGCAGTGGCATTCACTGAAAATCAATTGTTCATTTGCTTGTTTGTAAAATAAATTATTTGCATGGCGTTTCGTTTCCTGTGGCAGGATATCTCGGCTAATTTCACCACATTGAAATCCAATTGGATCGGATACGATTCTAATAAAAATCAACGAAAGTAGAATTCGTTCCTGTATGGTAAAATAGGCCGAGATGTTTTGTTAGCTTATTGTATGTAAAGTAATAGAGGTCGACTTTGTCTTTTTATTGAGACCCTAAATAAAGTGCTCTATCTCTGGACTTTGATTAACACAATACATATTTTTTAAGTAAAGTTAAATCAGAAAACGTGAGCTCATTGAATCAGATGTTTTTTTTTAGGGCCAGTTTTTTTGTGCTAGTTTAACTCTGTTTGTCGTTTAAACTGAGGTTTAAATCAGTATGTAGTTTTTCAGTTAACTTTAAACGTGGTTTAAAATTAATTCAACCGATTTAGCCGATCTAGCTGTGTTAAACTTAGTTTAACCTATCAGTTATTTGCTGACTACTTTGTTTTGGTTGCAACAAATTTAATAGAGCGCAAGGTCTTCTACGAGTAATTTATTTTTTACTTAAAAGAAATGAATATTTCTCTAATGAGTGTTTTTAAGGAATTTTTTTTTGCGATGGCTGTGCATTGTAATCAAACATAAACCGTTGTCGTAAGTATCTAGATAAAGAAAGTGATGTCATACAAAATTGTCAAAGTTTGTAGCGCCTGTTAACGCCTTAAACTCCCTCTAAAAAACAGCTCTACGTTTAACTCAGTTTAAACTGAGTCTCTCGTTTGGAGATTTCTTCCTTCTTATTGGAAGACTGCTAATACTATGCAACCGCTAATTTATTTTCTATTTTTGTTTTCTCCAAATGCTTTAGTTTATATTGTTGTTGCTATCATTGAATTCCATTATCATAAATGTATGAAAAATAAACAATACAAATCACGGGTTTGTATTGGGAAAACTTGCTAATAAGTTGTTTACCTCGCAAATAGCGGAGAATAATATGTTCATATGAGTGTATGTATGTATATATGTTTGCTACAAGGTTTATATTAAGATCTATATGTATATTGTATAGACCTTGGTGTGCCATATACATAACTCAGGTGCGTATGTACAGTTATCATTTGCAACAAAATTTAAAATGTTATAGCTTGCCGCTTACATATATTCATTTATTTATTTTTTATAATTTTCATTTAAAATTCTTCTAAAAAAATTTATAAAAATTATGTGTATGCAGTTTTGTAGCCCAATCAATTTCATTAAAGTAAAGTACAAATTTTATTTGGCGAAAAACTAACGTCGATTTATTAGAATTTTTTTGCCAAAGGTGCTGAGCATTCTCTTCCATATAACGTATCATCTCAATCTTATTTTGTAATTCTAAACCTTAAACTTTGCTTTACTGAAATTGATTGGGATACAAAACTGTTTCTACAACAATTTTTTTAAATTTGTTTAATTTTAGCGTATTTGGTATAAGCTTTGAAACTTTTTTTATGTATATAGTTTCGGTTATAGATTCTAAAGAATTTTTAATTAAAAATTATCAAAAATAAATAAATGAATATAACTGGCAAGCTATATCATTTCAAATTTTGTTGCAAATGATATGTCCGATACTGTATATATGTACATATGCGCGAATTTTATGGATTTTATGTCCAATTTATTATTTAATTTAGTAACAATTTCAATAACTGTTCATATGTATATCCCTGAAGATAATTTTGAAAGGTTTCTTAAGTGAATACTTTTAAATTGGTTTACAGCATGGTCCCTAGAAGCGCTTTACTATTTGCGATTTCTTGATTTTAATTTATTTGTTTAAGTTTATTTATTTACCAAATAAGCCTTTAAATTCCTAGGATCGGTGGCAGCCACATTAACTTACCTACCTACTTAAGCCTCAAAAATAAAACCGAGTTTTTGTAAATATCCGTTTACGTATGTTGCAATACATTTTCTTTGGTACAGTTTTAGAAGAAAAGTTGAAAATTCTTTCTAAAGTAGAAGACCTTCTAAAATACGTCATGCAAATACCATTTTAGAAGTCCTTATAAGGGCAGCGAAAGAAGGACGCCTTCAGCGTGTTCCACTCCAACCATATGTAAATATCTAAGTAGTTGTTGGCTACTAGTATGACAGTCCCGATATACACATATTCATCTTTCGCTTTCCTTTTTAATCAATGATAGTCGAAATTATATAATGAATATCTCTTAAGTAGACGATTGATTGTGATATTTCATTTATTTAATTATAAAAATATGTGTATCTTTCTATATGAAACCTAACTTGGTCAGAAGAAATGTCACTTCTGCTGTAGTTTTATGCTTTTATCACCACTGGAAATACAAGGCGTAATTAACGCTTTTTACCAAAGCTAAGAATATTTTTTAATTCAAATCACTCTATACTTATGTGCATAAAAGGATGAGAGTACTTCTAAATCGATGTAATCCAATATAATCGTACTACTTTTCTGGTGATGCATTTTCATTATCTTATTACTATATTTGTGAATTTATGAAAACAAAGTGCTTCATAAAAATATATCTATAGATACATATATACATTAATGTCGTACTTAACTATTAAATTGAGTGAAATTGGCGATTCGCATTACGCAAGAGAGATGTTAGCTCGTGCATAAGTATACGCACATATGTATGTTCATATATACAAACATAATGAGATGTGTGCATAACATCTCCCTAAGGCGTACATTTCAGCCAAACCTTTTTTACATTTAAAACATCATTTTTTATTTTCTTTTTCATTTTTTAACCAATCTTCCCAGGATCCTGGATAGTATTTTGCTTTTGTGAAACCCATGGCATTAGCTATTTCCGCTGCCTTAAGTGCTCGCTTTCCTAATTTACATGTAAAAATTATCTCATCGTCAAATGCTGGCTTTCGACGACCGTACTTAGATTGGAATCTTTGTGGATTAACATCATCTGCCAATATTTCCACAACGGAATCCAATGGTATATTTATACTTGTTGGTATTTTTCCAGTTTCAACAAGCTCTTGTGGCTCTCGTACATCAACTAATAACTTTTCTGGGTGATTCGGCAAATCCTTTATATCATCGTAATTTACTCCCGGTATTGGTTGGCGTTTTGTTTTCTCTGTGCTGTATTGTATGTTCTGAATTTTCTTGCTCCATGGCCTGCATTTAATAGCGAAAGAAGAAATTGGCTTCTTGGAACCCAGATGGCACAAATTACTCGAAACGCTTGCAAAACTACGCACAGAGTGATCTTCAATTACAAAAATAGATTTAAGTTATGAATTATACAAAATATAAGGAAGTAATTATAAATCAGTACCGCTAACGTTCACATATCGCGCAGCAAAGGATCTAGTGATCCCAGAAAATTTAGAGAACATCTCTATCTAAAAGAAGTGTTAAAAAAATTAAAAATTACATAAATTAAGCGACTCAAAAATTTATTTGCTTAAATGAATTTAATATGACTAGCGGCCGACTTGCGCCAAACCGGTATAAATTCCACCACAGTCAGGGTTGTATTTTAAATTGCTTATGTAAAGGCTCGGCCAGAGAACGTATAACAATGAGAAGGTGCATTTTGTTTACGATATGTTTGAAAAATAAATTACTGGAACGCGCGCGTTAGGGAATCCATAATGTTATTGTACAGAGACAAAATTTCTGTAAATTTAATGTGAGAAATGTTGCAGATATGTTGCATAAATATGTTTACAAAAAGGTCCCGACAGAATTACGCACATTTGTTATGAATAAATATTGACAATTTTTAATTTAAGGCAATTGTTATTTTATATAGATTTTTGAGAGTTATGAACCTCATTGTTTCTTTTAAGGTACTGAAAAAAATTACAAAGAGATTAAATTTATTTAATTTGTATTGGGTTAGTCATAATGAAAATTTGTTAATTCGTGCTTATGCTCGTTTTCCCATTTTACTTACAAATATAGAAGTGAATAATTTAATATAAAATTATTGTTCTTGCGCACACTTTTTACACGATAATTTGAAAATATTTTGTAAGAATTTTTATTCGGTTTGTCAAAATGCAAATTCGCAGAGAAATTCCATAAAAAGCCCTTTTATTTATTTTCAAATAATTTACTGAAGTTTTTGAAACAGTATTTACGTTTATAAACAAGAAATACTGTTATTTTTATACGTTCTCTGATACTTACATTATTTTTCTTTCCAACAGCATTTTTGCTCCTACTCTGTTAATTTTACGGGCCAACCGTGGTGAACATTCATAAGAAATATAGTGGTGAAACTTCATAAGAAAACCAGTACCCCTCAAAATCAGAGGAATATTAGTCGGAATGGACTGAGATAATGCTTCTCTGTAAATATACGTTCTCTGGTTAAAATTTAGTTTAAAGTAGACTGAAAAACTGCATACTAAGTTTAAACGATAAACAGAGTTAAACTTGCACTCAAAAACTGGCCTTAAGTACGTATGTATATATGTACATATGTACGTCTGAATACTACATTTATTTTTTAGAAAACACTTTAATCCTCGACTTTATAATGCTAAAATTTAATGAACTACAAAACTGCATACTTAGTCAAGATTGATATTCGTCATTCTTGGTACTCAGGCTTAAAATTAAAGAAAAAAATGTGTGCTTTTTAGAAATGGTTATAAAATTAGTATACGTTTCGTACAAAGTTTTAAGCTTTGCGCACGTTAAAGAATCTGCACATAAATTGAAAAATAATAAAAAATTTAATAAATATATGTATGTATGTATATCGAATGATTTGATGGTGTTATAAATTTGAAATTGAGATCCATATGTATGTATGTACGAGTATGTATAAGAACATACATAAGTACATACATACATATGTACATACATATGTATATATTTATGAGTTCATTTGTTTATTTTTGTATTGGAACTAAGGTCAGACTTGTGATTACATACTTTTATTTTTATTTGATATTGTTTGGCCACATAACTATTTAATTTTTAAATTGTTTATAAGCTTTGATTGGCCGATTGGTTTTATTGGAACAAATTTCATTTTTGTTTTGCGAGAGATTTCAGACTTATTATCAATAGAATCTCCTCCATAAGGTTGAATGTCAATAATGAAATGATTATTTGCTAGTAATTTTGCATATGTATATACTCACATACATACATATTGAAAACATCATATAATCGTATGTATGTACATACATATGTATGTATGTATGTACATACGATTATATGATGTTTTCAACTTAAGTAATTATTTGCTAATAGTATCTAAGTGTTCTGCTACATATGTACATACATATGTATGTATGTACTTATTGTACACATAAATCACTATTACAAGTATCAATCACTAAGGTTGGCTTTACACCTTTTTTAATTTTATGCAAGAAAATCCTTATCCATACTTCGATCAACTTCAAATTCAGAAATTTAACAAATTTTCATCCAAATTTTTTCTCAGAAGTGTTTGCATTTGAGAACATACATACATACATGTGTAGTACATGTAGAACATTTCAAATAGTCGCTGATTTTTGTAAATTTTTTACCATACATATTTGCTTCCATACAAATGTTCAGTTGAACATTTGTTCATACATACATATGTACATATAACACCATTTACTTTTGTTGAAAGAAAACTGCAACACCTTCTCAATTTTAGAAAGAAATCCGTTTGTATATGTAGGTATGTGAATAGTTGTTAGAAAGTTGCTATAAAATACTTAGGTGGAACTAAGATTAAGCTATTTAAAAGAAAAAGCAAGCAGACATTAACTACCCTGAATTTTAAGATGTAAAAGTAAAAAACTTCAGCACTTTTTTATTTTCTAATTCCTCTATTATGTAAGAAGACTAGTGTATAGTTGCCGGTCTACTAGCTACGGCTACTAAAACTATTCTTTGTATTATGTAAGGCACAAAATCTCAGACAACGTTTCTGCTTTTAATTTTTTGACAAGCACATTTAGAAAAAATAGTGAAAAAATATAAAGATCTTTTAAAAAGGGAAACATTTACATACTTTTAGTGGCCAGTAGGGGGTTGCCTTGCGGAATGGAAATTTTAGTATAGTTGCCTAGCGGCTACTAGTCTCCAGCTAATCTCCATACATAATAGGGGATAGTGATATAAATAAAGTAAACACGGCATATTCAATAGCTAGGCGCAGTAGAAAAATTGAAAAGAAAAATATGAGCTACATATGTGTATTTTGTTGGTGCTTTTAAGAGCTAAAATTTCAAAAATATTTTATCAACTACTTTGAATTGCACTGAAAGCATTCTTATCACAACGAGATTCAAAATTAGACAATTCAAATTAAAATAAAATATGAAAAAAGTTCAAAAAAAAGTTTGCTGCGCCTACCTATTTGATGTGACTTTGTAAACACAAATGCGCACTTGCTCAACGACTGTAGCATGCTACATATGACACGGATTCACTTATTCCACTTATTCCAACGCAATGTGTAGTGAATAAAAATTAATAAGTGTTTTTTGCTTTTATGTTTTTTTTTTATTAAATTATCAAACTTCTACAATTAAATAAAATAACTATTATCAAAAGGAAAGAATTCTGAGTGACGGAATATAACAAATACTCGTAATCCAATATGTGTGAATACAAATTACTTTGTTCCAAAGTCGTTTTAATACATTTTACATATATATGTTAGCATAAAATAAACAAAATGAAACAGATGGCGACTAAATTACTAATTAAAACTTTACAGGTTCATGAAAAATGTACAACGCCATAGAGGAACAAGAATTGACTTAGAATATTAGCTAACTTTATGTAAGAAATCTCAAGCATACATGTGTATACGAGTTTTCGACTTACACGCATACATTTGTATGTACATTGTATGTACATATATTATTTTAAAAACTGTAGCTTACACGCAAATACAATAAGTCAATTCACACATATAAATTAAATTAAAGAAAAAACAAAAGAGCTGCCATTATACACTAATATTTGTAAGCGCATCACATTCAGGTTCTGGCACATATAACATCTCAAACATTTCCACTGTTGTTACGACTATATTTCAATCGTAACACGTGCATACATTTTCTTCATTTCAAGAATTTTTTTGGCTTAAAGCCACTGTAAGTGGCTGCACACCTTGACTTACTCCAGACTGCCCAACGATTCACCCACACGTATCTTTTGGCCAATTTCCAAATTGAATTTGAAGTTTTTGGGTGCTTCAAATAGTAGAACAATTGTGCTGCCCATATTGAACTGTCCTATTAGTTCTCCTCGACCCAAAGTTTTATCACCCGATAACACGACTTCATCATATTTATGACGGTCTGCATGAGCTCCTAGTTTTAATCCCATCCAGCGGTTTGTTTTTAAATTCTCATCTATATATATCTGCACGGATCCCACGTTGGTCGCCCCCACTGCTGCATAACTGAAAAAACCATGTTTCCATTTGCCAAGATAAACAGCCCTCTCGTTCAGACAGAAAAGGTCAGGAAGCCAAGTCGCTATACGTGGATTCACAGATAACAATTCTCCGGCAAAATGACGTCTGATTTTTGGTTCCCACTCTGCGGGCGAGTGAAATCGATGATAATCACCAGGTGCTAGGTATATAACGCATTGATAAAGTTCAGTTGTACCATCGTTGTGTTCTTTTGCATCTTCAGCAAATTCCATTCTTAAACAATCTCGCCATGTAACTGGCCCTAGGAAAGATTCCACGCTATACTTAACACCTTTCACTTCTTCAATTAATGTATTCTGTGCTGAACCAAAATGTAGAACGCGACCATCTGCAGGAGAAATAATTGAAGCTTTTTGGTCAATGGGACGTACATCTTCTCTTAACGGCCGAGTGAAAAATTCAGCCAGGCTTTTATAGTATTTGTAATCAGGATAAAGCGCTTCTTCTAAATTAACACCAAATGTATTCGAATAACAACCATATATATATGTTCGCAGAGATACAGGTACATAACAAGAGGCTAACCACCCCCAGCAGCGACTTATTATGCGTAGTGGTAAGGAACAGTATACCTTTGATTGGAAAGACGAAGCTGTACTAGGTAAGTTGTTACTTTCACCCTTTCGCTTATGAAACTGCCATTCGATAATTCCAAACAAACAAATGCCAACTGGTGTCCATCGCAAAAGAAATCCTGTCCATTTTGTCCAAACGCTAAGGCTCCCCAAATCCGTTCTGTTAAACTTGTTTTCATTTTTATTAGCTACTTTCCCCAAACTGCTATTTCTGCTCATTAATGTATTTATATTCCCTTGTTTAGATTCTGATGTTGCCCCATCACGAGACACCTTTGTTGAAAAGGATTGACGAAAGTGTCGCAAAATAGGCCATTTTCCTGTTTCCTGTTGTTTTTGAACTTGTTTTAAATGGGCCGCTTGCCTTAAATTGCTCGTTTTTAGCAGAAATCGCCCACGCGGTACAAAATATGAAACCATTATTTTATTTTGCAGTTGTGCCAGTAGATTATCTAATAATTTATGGAAATATATTTAAGCCAAGAACGATATTAAACAAAATTAAATACTTTAATGGCCTGGTATTATCACAATTTGATCAATTCAAAGATTATTTATGTAAATTTTTCCAAGTTTTCTTTCCTTGCCTATATTTCTTCATGCGGCGGTCGGCGGTTGTAATCAGCTGTTTACGGCGAGCGATGATCAAAATCGTCAAATTACAGTGAAATGCGGTTATCACCAGCCGCCGTTATCAACATGCGGTTTATTTTTGATTGAAAAATGTTGAATAAAGCCGAATGGTGATGTACGTATACATATTGTAAGGAAACCTACCACTCTAGTTTATTATAAGTGATTTTTTGCTGACTTACTGCTTGAATACCAGATACCTATTGTATTTTGTAAACGAAATAACACAATGCGTTCACAAGCTCGGCTTATGAACTACCTAATAGTGAATGGAACTAATAAAATAAAAATACTTTATTCGATAAACGGGTCGCTTCTTTTTCAGTAAAAAAAAAACCTTTTTTAGACAACCGGAAAAAACATACATATGTATGTTGTGTTATTTGTCACAAATTTTTTTCGGTGAATTTTGTTAACATTGAATGTAAAATATATATGAATATATACATATATATATGTATAATGTGTAATAATATATAAAACCCGTTCTAAGTTATGTGCGACATTCTAGTTTCCTACAAGAATGATAGGGAGATATTAGAACAAACGAAGAAAATTCAAAACGCTGGGGGTAGGGTACAAATTAAAAAGCAGAATTGAAATCAATACTTGACTAGTCACAAAGGGATTAACTAGGGTTAAATCGATACTATCAAAAGAAATGTTTATTTTCAAAGCGAATTCACTTTGCGTATTTTGTTATTAAAAAATACACTTTTCCAACTATTTTGTTGATAGACGGTTTCGAGACCTTTAATAAATACGTTGTTTCACCCTGTTTTGGGAAAAGTTCGATACTTTGCTAAATCTAATAAATGCTATCGGTTACAAAAATACTCGTCAAAAATGGAAAGTATCGCGTATGGATCGATTTGTTCATAATTGCAATGAAATCGCATATCTTAAGGCTGAAGTAATTAATAAAGAATATTAACTTTATCGTAAACTAATTGTTTTACAAATATGAGTGAAGCAGACAAAATACCTGTATCCTTTGCTTGTCAAAGTTGTATGCAGCCCATTATATTAGACGAGAGCCTGGACAATATCGATGTTCACCCAATGGCCGAACTTTCGTGTATGTGTTTTGCTTACAACATTTAAAAAGTTATCTACATATTTATTATATTTTAGTACCAATTTATTCTGGTAATGTAAATACGCTAGACGCAGAGGATGTAAGCTTATATGATCACTTTGTGCCGCCATTGCGATTGTCCGACTCGATTAATGGAACTGGATTTATGCTTGTATCGGATGGTCGTGAAAAAAAATGGAGTGTGTCTTTTAAACTGAAAGCTGAACTATTCGACTGTCTATCCTCTAATTCAGAAATTGACCATCCACTATGTGGGGAGTGCGCCGATTCTATGCTAGAAATTATGGATCAAGAATTAAAAGTAGCGGAACAAGAGTGGCGGGATTACAAAAATTATTTAGAACATCTTGAACAACAGCAAGATTGTCCAAACATCGCAGAACTCGAAAAGGAATTAGCTGAGCTGCAAGAAAACGAGGCCCGAATGTTGTCAAATTTGGAAAAGCTAAAGCTAGAGGAAGATTCTTTAAACGATGAGATTAGAAATGAGGAAGAAGAGAAAACTAAACTCCAACAACAAGAAGCAATTTACTGGCGCGAGTATACAAAACATCGTCGAGAATTAATGCTGACGGAAGATGATAAACGTAGTTTAGAATGCCAGATAAGTTACGCAGAGCAACAGTTGGAAAAGCTGAAGGACGCAAACATATTTAATATTACGTTCCATATATGGCATGCAGGGCATTTTGGTACCATTAATAATTTTCGACTGGGTCGGTTGCCGTCTGCATCGGTTGATTGGTCAGAAATTAATGCTGCCTGGGGTCAGACAGTGCTTCTGCTGTGCGCTCTTGCTCGCAAGATTGGCTTGACTTTTGAGCGATACCGCATTGTACCTTTTGGAAATCATTCTTATGTTGAAGTGATTGGGGAAAATCGTGAATTGCCCCTATATGGAACTGGGGGATTTAAATTCTTTTGGGACACTAAATTCGACGCTGCTATGGTTGCATTTCTGGATTGCTTAACCCAGTTCAGAGAAGAGGTCGAGAAACGAGATACAGAATTTCTTCTACCCTACAAAATGGAAAAAGGAAAAATCACAGATCCGTCAACTGGAAATTCATATTCAATTAAGTAAGCAAGATACATTGTTGCATAGAGTTTTTTGCTTATAATTATTTATATTTCAGAATACAATTTAACTCGGAAGAACAATGGACAAAGGCATTAAAATTCATGTTAACAAACCTCAAATGGGGACTAGCATGGGTTTCTTCGCAATTCGCCAACGATTAATTTCGGTTCAATCAAATTGCGATATTTTAATAAAATAAGTAAAACTCTTATAACGGACGTATGTATATCTATGCATATATTATCTAAACATGTATATACATACATACATGTAGGATACCGAGAGTATAGTAGATTTTAATATGTTTATTAGTTTATCATTTTAGCTTATTTTACAAAGTTTGATGCTGGCACATTATTTAATATTCTTAAACGGTAAGTTTTAGGTCAGCGTTCGTTCAGTTCGGGTCCTACACTTAAGGACTAACGTCGGTGTTGCCGTCCTTCGTTAAGATCCAATCCCACATACATATTTAAATTGAAATGTTTGTTGATTCCTCAGTTTTCTGAACAACGTCACATTCTGTTATTGTTTTTCTTTCTACTGAATCTTTTTTATGAGGATCGCCTGTTGGTGAGTCCGATTCAATAGATGATTCCTCACTATCATCTGAATTCAAAATATCATCATCAATCCACAAAGCCGTTTTCTTCTTTTTAGCATTAGTTGTTTTAGATGTTATGATTTTACGTTTTAACAAATGATCACTACAACCAGGCTTATCATAGCTTTTTTTTAGACCCTCTTCGACAGCGGTGTTTACTTTATCAGCCAACTTTTCTCTGGACTCTTCATATTCTTTGTCTTTAAAATCATGACGCGGAACGGCAAGCAATTTTTCAATCTTCCGTTTCTTTCGTTCCTTTGATTCACGTTCTACATCTCCCATTTTCTCTAAAACAGCTTTTAAACGCTTTTCTTCATTTATATCACGTAATCGGCGTCCACTTAGGTCTCGGCATGCTTCTCTGTTTGTGGTTTTTTCTATTTGAGCTCCAATGGCTCGTAGCATTGATCCAAATCCACCTTTGCCCCCAAGCACACGTAGACGGCAGTGTGCTACTCCTGACACGGTGTCATTGGATGTTAATCGATAACCATTCTGCTCCAGATATATCTCGCTCGGAAACAAACCCTGTAATTAAAGATTATTATGAGTAACACTACATATACATACGGCTTTAAATTGTCAATTACAATTTCTTTTGCAATTAAGTTTTTAATTTCTAGGCAATTCCAGCCTTGAGTTTTAAGCACTACTTCTTTATTGAAATAAATCGACGCCATTTTTTGTTGGTTTTTTTTTGGATTTAAGTTGGTTGGCAGATTTCCCACACCAGCTTATTCCTCTGATTTAATAGTTTTGTAGCGATGAGATATAACAATGTATAACTGCTTTGAAATAAATCTGCCAGAATGCACTTTGGATTTGACAAACGATCAACTGAAATGAAAGTTGGTTTAAAATCTATTTCTATATGATGATAAACGCAAGTTGAAATATTTTGTGGAGCAATAATTATAAGTCTCGAAAAGCTAATAACAAAAATAATAGTGATGTGTTGATTTCTCAATACCCAGTGCACTCGATACATAACTTGCTGTCTCCATAAGGGCACGTCTCCACAGGAAAAAAGTTGATGTCCTAAAATATATTGACAATGGAGACCGCTTATTTCTCCATGTCAGCAATATAGGTCAGAGCATTTTTCTTGGCATCTATTGTCTGGAATAAGGCTCTCATTTTGTTACTTTAACAACTTATTTTTAATATGGCTTCAAACTTAGTGGGGTCAACGTCAGGGTATTTTCAAAAATGGACACTGAAGATAGCACAACGCCGAAACCGGTTTGTCTCCAAACCAAACTTGACAAGGAATGACAGAAAATCGTTCCAACAAATATTAGGAAACAACTAATTTTTTGCTTCTGAATGAAAATATTTTCGATGTTGACCCCACGAAGTTTACGGCCAAATGAAAAATTAGCTGTCAAAGTCACTAAGTGACAGCTTATTTCATACAATAGATGCCAAGACATAAACGCTGTCATGACGAAATAAGCGGTCTCCAAAGACAATATATTTTTTGACATCTATTTTACGACATCAGCTATTTTCTGTGGAGATGTCGGGTTAATTATGCATGCATAAATCAATTAAAGCAAACATTTTATTTTCAGAAAATGTATAACTGTGAATAACAATTTTGTCTTCCTTATTTAAATAGGAAGGAATTGGTATTTCGCAACTATTTTATACGTGTCTTCCTGAATTTTCGTTATCTTAAAGAATTTCTATAACTTTAAATTTAAGGAACATCTTCGCTTTCGGTTTTCTATTAAATTACTTAAATAAACCGTTTTTTTTTATTACCTCCTCTTTCACAGGTGGCAAAATTTACCTGGTTATAATGAACGTAAAATACGAATTGGTTACAAAATTTACTGAATGGTGAATTTTAATACTAGTAAATTTTATTACCTTGCTAGAATAGACCTATTAATAAAACGTGAGCTTCTAACGGGCGGTGTTCACCTGCTTCCAATTCTCGCTTGCTCTCTGCATCTTCTTGTAGCAAACGAGGTACGTTTTGTTCACTCGGTATTTTGAAAGTATACTGCAAGTAGGAAGGCTCGTGCTCTGTGCGCTATTCAAATTCGGAAGCACACATATTGTCGATTTAAATAAATTAATTTAAAAACATCAGAAACGCAACACTCAATTTTTCTATAATAACTTATACAAAGGATTTTTTGTCCGCGATGACGCTATAATAAACGACGTTGCCACTATGAAAGATGCTACGAAATGAGAAAATATCTGTTTAACTAAAAAAATGATAGTTGAAAGCAAGCGAGAGCTCGCTTACTTATCGGTTGACGAGACGAAGCATACTTTCTACTTTTCGTGGTCTTCATAAGCGACATCTCGGTTGCTTTTCAGAAGTAAGCGAGAATTGAAGGTGAAGACCGCCCGTTAGGGTTGGTATTTATCCAGTGGCAACGTCGCATTCGAAGTCCCCAATTTTGACATTTCGAATAACGACTCATCGAATTTTTTGGTCGTTTTGTCTATAGAGGTGTGGATATTCTTTTTGGCACGCGATTTACAAGCCATTTGTTAATATTTTGTCATTTTAAACGAGTATTAGTAAATCCTGAACAAATTGAAAAATGTCAGCGAGTAGTAGCAACGATAAAACTGAACAAATTGATTTATCAAAACTCAGCCTGGACCAATTAGTTCAAATCAGACAAGAAGTGGAAATGGTACATCTTCTGAATCAAAAATGAATATACAATCGGTCACTATAATAAATGTTCTATACAGGAAATTAAAGGCATCCAGGAGTCACTTCAAACACTTTACAACTGTAAAGCGAAATATGCCAGCTCTAAGGAAGCCTTAGAATCATTCCAACCAGAATGGCAGAATCGACAAATATTGGTGCCCCTAACGAGTAGTATGTACGTGCAAGGTCGCATAAAGGATCTCGACAACTTCGTTCTCGATGTTGGCACGGGATATTATGTAGAAAAGGTTTGAAGTTTATATCGCAGATGATTCTATTTATTCAGAAAATTATTAAATATTGTTTTACATAGAATTTGGAAGGTTCCAAGGAATACTTCATGCGCCGCGTGGACTATGTGCAGGAACAAATTGAGAAAATTGAAAAAATTCAAATACCAAAGAATAGGTTCCTAAATGCTGTTGCTGGTGTAATTGAGATGAAACAGCTTGCTGTATCAAAACAGATGCAACAACAAAAGGCTTAAGAAGACACATCGAAAATATTACCAGTTTTCCCTATCAACTTGATGTTGGTGAATTTCAAACAACATTCTGGAATATTTTCATGAAAAAATAAAGCTTTCAGAAAGTTGGAAAAACATGGAACAATTCCTTTTAAAATAAAAATAAACAATAATTTAAACACAAATCATATACATACATATGTATTTTACAACTCGTATTAACTATATTTGAATAGACTTTTCTATTAAATGTAACTTTCCGAATAATTTTATCAGCAGATGTGTTTAAGAGCATTCATCCGAATGATTTTGAACCAAAAAAATGTATAAAGGTATCGATATGAAGAGTATGTAAATATATCTACGTAGAACTATTATGTTGTATGTATGTATGTACATATTTGCGTGTTCATAGGGAATTAACTACTTTTTCTTAGCTTCTTCAAGCGCTGCGCTGAGCACCTTAATCTTTTGTTCATAAACTTCTTTCAAATCCTAAAAAATAAAAACCATATCTTTAAGTAAAAATAAATAATGCAAATTATTATAAATGAACCTTAAATATTTTTGACTGTATATCATATTCGGATCGTAGTTTGTCGTATACTCCCTTTGATATGACTAATTTCTTTTCAATAATGGCGCACTTATCCTTCTCCGCCTTGATCCATTGCTGTGATTTTTCGAGACGCACTTCCATGTGATCACATTCGGCTGTCTTCAAATTCAGCATATCTTTCGTCACCTGCACCACGTCCTTCATTGCATCCACCTGAGTTTTTAGAACATCAATTTGTTGTTCCTGTTGTTTACACACTTTTGTTTTTTCAAAAAGCAAAGTTTTCGCTTTCAAAAGCAATTCGTCTTGCTCTTGTCTCGATTTGGGCGCATCTATCCCACCTAACATAACAGACTGCCTCAGCGATTGATCCAGTTGTGTGTTCTTACGTTTGAGTTGTTCATTTTCACTAAGGCATTGCTGCAAAAACGAAGAGGAAGTGATTGTACATACAAATCCAAAACGTTTAACAATAAATATGTAAATTTCATGCTAACCTCTAATTCCTTCCGAATTGCCGATATTCTTTTGCGCGACTCCTCCACTAGTGCTTGTTTTTCGCTCTCTAAGGTAAAAACTATGTCCAAAAGTTCATTACTTTGCTGTTCGTGCTGGAGAGTCTCATCACCATTATTTACGTTATTGTTGACATCCTCTATGGGAACTGCAGAATTTTCAGACATTTCAGTAATGTGAACGATTTCTTTCAATATTCGGTGAAATTTGCTTCTACTATTTTCCTTAATATTTTTCTTCTCGCATCTGTATTTATAGATACCACACTGAATGTGCTATTTATAGGAAATTCTCAAAGTGCGCATCGCCTAAAACACATGCCATTCAAATGTTAAAAATTTACTTATGTACATACATATGTACATGTACGCATGAAATCTATAGTCCGAGGAAAGCATTTTGGAATACATTCTATTTATTGTGTTTATTTTAATAAAAAAATTGGGGTATGTGGTTTTGAAGTTCAAGATTTATTAAATTAAATTATTATAGAATTGATCAGCAAAATTGTTATGAATGTTAATGTGTTGAATAGCTAAGGCTGCATCATTAATGCAGGCCTTCGGCCCTTAAGATCTATGTGCATAGTGCACCAATGTAAATATTTAGTGTTTAGGAGCAATACTACATATACCACTACACTGGATACAAATTAGCCATCGAGTTCGCCTGCTGCGCAGGCGTCAGCGTAACTTTTGCCTCCTTTTTCCTCTGGATTCAACTTGATCATATCATCGATGCGCAGAATAGTAATGGCAGCTTCGGTGGCAAATTTAAGTGACTTAATTTTTGACATAGCTGGTTCTAAAACACCCGCTTTCTTGTTGTCCCGAACAACACCTTCGATCAAATCTAAACCGGTCCATTTGAGTTGGGCATGCTCTGTTTTTGTCTGACTGGAGTTATGGTAAGCGCGCAATTTTGCCACCAAGTCAGTAGCGTCTTTAGCAGCGTTCACTGCCAAAGTTTTCGGAATGACCAGCAAAGATTTAGCGAATTCAGCGATTGCCAATTGTTCGCGAGAGCTCTGCAAAAAAAAAAAATTTTACCATTTTAAGCATAACATCTTATAGATATTAAACTTTAACTACCAATGAAGTTGCAAAATTTTCTAAATAAATTGAAAGTGCTGCTTCAACACAGCCACCTCCAGCTACGACTTTTTTGCTTTCTAATACTCGCTTTACCACGCACAGCGCATCATGAACAGAGCGTTCCATTTCGTCACAATAGAAATCATTCGGTCCACGCAAAATAATGGATGCAGCAGCTCTATGAAAAACATAAACTTAATAAGTATAAATTATGGTACATATGTATATATATGATATACCTAGCCTTGGTGCCTTTAATTAAAATAAGTTCATCGTCACAAATACGTTCTTGTGCAACTTCAGTTGCTTCACCAACCATTGATGCTTCGAAACTTTCTTCTCCATCCATATTAGTAAGAGAGGTAAGAAAAGCGGCTCCAGTAGCTTTTGCAATAATTTTTAAATCACTCTTCTTAACGCGACGTACCGCCATAGCCCCAGCCTCAACAAAATACTTCATGCATAAGTCATCGACGCCACCGGAGCAGAGCACAACATTGACACCCGTCGACAGTATCTTGTTGATACGTTCCTTTGTAATATCCATCTCACGGGCGCGAATACCTTCCAATTTGTCTGGGTCATTAATAAGAACTTGCACTCCCATTTTCATTTTAGTTTTCTGCAGGGAAAAGTCCAGGCAAGCGATTTTCGCATTAACTATTTTTTTCGGCATTTGCTGTGAAGCAATGGTGCAGTTGAGAGCGTATCCATGTATTAAAACCGATTCACGCGCCGACTTGCCATGAGCCTTTAGAACATTGACAGCTTTAATGGAATATAAAGCATTTCCTTTTGGATCGGTGATCTGATTTAAAAAAGGTAAGTTTTAGAATTTTTATGTTATTCAAAATAATTGAAAGAAATTTACGTAAATAATTTACACATTGCTGCGTAATTTTTCTCGCTTTAATTACTTATATATTACCTTAACGGCCTGTGTGGCATCCACTACCAATGTAGAGAACAAATCTGCATCGGCCCCAATGATCTTTGAGCTCATTGATGTTTTAGCAATGTTTATAAGCGAATCACGTCCCAATTCGTCAACAGGTGCAGTCAAATGCTCAGATATATATTTACAGGCTTCTTTGCATGCTAAACGATATCCGGCTATAATTGACGTTGGATGAATTTTCTGCTTCACTAACTCATCGGCGTTCTAATACAAACAACTTAATTTTTCAAAATTCATTATTACTTATTCCTAATACAAAATCACCTTTAGCAACTCTGCAGCCAAAATAACTACCGAAGTAGTACCATCGCCAACTTCTTCATCTTGCAATTGCGCCAGTTCAACAAGTACTCTATAAAATTATACATTTATAAAGAGGAACACATTTGTTTCAATTCCACTTACTTTGCTGCCGGGTGCTCAACCTCTAATAGTTTAAGAATTGTAGCTCCATCGTTGGTAACAGTGACATCACCAATGTCATCGACAAGCATTTTATCCAGACCAACAGGTCCCAAAGAGCTTTTGACTATATTTGCAATTGAACATGCTGCCATCACTGAAAATGAATTAAGAAAGATTCATTTAATAAATCCCCACCTTGAAAATATTTCTAAATTTTAAAGTAACCTAACTTTTTCAATTTACATAGGTACATATTCATCATTAGAGAAATGTGTAAAATGGGTTCCTTTTGTTGATTTAACAAATTTTTGAACACGTTTTTTCATAGAATATGTAGTTGGGTTTCTCGAAAAGTCTTAAACAATTTACATGTGGACTCCCAGCTATGCAATTGGCAGATGTTTTTATCATCTAGGATATCTTACCATTTTGTGTACGCACGGAAGCGCCAGATTGTCTAGTGCCCGCAATGGACAGAGGGCTAACAACTGTGGACATTCTGTTAATGATTCTTCGAGATGTTTTGTTAAAAATCAACAAATTTTTAATATTCAGATAGAAAACTAAGTGCGCCTGACTCACTGTGCCGCTGTCGAAAAAAATGTGTGGTTGATCGAATTTCGAAAATTCTTCTATTATATACACCGTTGCCATATCGCTGAATTGGTCAACAGACAGGCAAAAATCGCAGCAATTTGCAATGGACTTGCATGCGTGTGGTGACGTTCAGCTACAGAATGAATGATTTTTAGAATCGGAAATGATGTGTATACTTCAGCCCAAAGCTAAATGAAAGCCCTATTATGTGTATATAGTTGCCGGTCTACTAGCAACGGCTAATAAAACTGTTCTTCATATTATGTAAGTGTCGCGTTACTGATCTTTTAAAGAAATTAATTTATACCGACAATAAAAGTGCGTGACGACAAGAAGCAGAAAGAAAGCTAGAATTAGAAGCAGGTGAAGACCGCCCGTGATGAAATTCTAGTACAAGGTTGCCTAGCAAGAACGATAGAATACAAGATTGCGCCTTACCGACGAAAAATGAAGTGAAGCAAAATGCGTGCAACATCACGAACATGGTTTTACTGAGAATCGGAAGAAATTGTAAACAAAAATGTGAGGCAAGGTTCTGCTAGGATTTCTAAATTTTAAAGTTTTTACCAATTTCGGCAATTTGTGCAACATATTTATATTCAAATAACTTCATTTATGGTCTGTGTTTAAATTAAATAACTTTATAGCATTGAATTTAAGCACAAACATTTGTATGCTTACATACATACAAACAAAACCAACCGCGTTTTATGACGTAGCATATACAGCTGATTCTGTCAAATTTGCTGAGAGCGAATAGCGGTTTGCGGAAGGTGCAACCTCTGTATTTTCTAAATCGTGGTTGCCTAGTGCCTATGAGTATCCCTCTAGTCTCCATATATAATAGGGGCACACGTTTTTTGACGGATTGAGAATGATGACCCGATATCTCCACAGAAAATAGCTGATGCCTCACAGCTGTCACTTTGACTGGAAAATATAAGAAATATATTGCCAACTTTTCTTGTGGCAGTTTAATGTCTTGACATACATAAGCATTTGTAAGATAGCGATGAGGATGTGATATCAACTATTTATTATGGAGGTAAACATACGCCCACACTCGCTACTCTTATCCAACATTTCTACTCGCAATATATTATACTCAACCGAGAAAGTAAAGTGAATGAAGTTGGCAATTTATGTTTTCAAATATTTCAAGTTACGCCACTACTCAACATGCAATTTATGATTACTTGCTTTGCTATTTCGAAAAACTCGCTGGGAACAATCACATCATCGATATACGGCGAATAATTTAATATACTGCTTTGTGCACTTGCCATTCTACAAAATGAAAGGCAATTGGTCGCACTCTGGTTCAATTCAAGGCGAATTCATACGAATTCATATGAATTCGCCTTGGTTCAATTGTCACTTTTCTTTACGAACTCCAGTAGATTGTATTGTAATTCTTAGATAAAATAAATATTTACATTCCTTAAAAAAACTAATATATTAATTAAATTAAACTGCCAAAACAAATGTTAAAATAAAAATGAATATATTGAAAACATTTTGCTTACTGAGCGCTTTAAGCACTGGTAAATATAAACAAGAAATTAGCCACACCCTGCTTGCATTGGCATCTGTACCAGTGACACGCTAGAGCGCTGACTCAACTGAATTAATGCCTTTTGTTTATATAGCATCGGCGCAGTTCAACGCGTTGGAACCAAATAGATGTATTATACCGAAGATTCTTCAGGGAAGCTGGTTCTCCTGGGAGACTGGTTTTCCCACGCAAACAGTTATAGATGCGACTTCGATGACCCGCCGTGGCATTTGTGTAACAATGTCTGGGCATGGTGATGAGTATTCTTTTATTTTTAAAGAGCGTTCAACGAATTGTTATCACTGCGTCCGAACAGTCATAAGAACACTAAATGTGTTTGAGAAAGTCGAAGGTATCAAACCCTGAATGAAGAATATTTCAATAACATTTATTATGGCGTATTTTAGGACCGTGTATATCTATACCAACGGGCGTTGAGCCAAGTGTAGAAAATGTGTGTAAAGGAATTAGAGATGACCAACAGCTTGTAACATTATTCAACGAAAATTTTGTACCAATCAACTGTCGTTCATCGCTGGAAGGCGTGTGGCATTTCACATACCAAGTAATTCAAAATCGAATAAATATATGTACTGTTGGAATATTTTTTTATATCCAATATATTAGAATCGTTTCCGCTTTACTGGTGTATGCAACAAGCCTGATGCTCGTATTCAATCGTGTCAAACTGCTGGTACACAATTCTTGATACAAAATCAAAAGTTCAACGTAACCTACCAACAATGTGAGGGTATGGAAGGAACCTTCACTGGTACGGTAGAATACAGTTGCCTAGGTGATTGGTTTGTTGGAAAAAACCATTATTTTGCCGTAGCCAATACAAAGGAATCGCGTAAGGATGAAAAGTATAGATGTTTCCTTAAGAATCGCGACGATGATTTGTATATTGGTGTTTCCATAACTGCTGAATGTAATACCTTAAAAACGCCAGAAAACTCACCAGAACGACTTAAGCTTACACCTGTTAAAGCAGAATACGTTGAACCTGGCTGCACACTGCCACAAAACTTTTCTGGTGAATGGGTAAATACAGCAAATATTGATGCTGATGTGTCTATTAGTGAAACTCACATCAATGAGACGTACTATCCAGATAGAGCGCGATATCGACGTACTATATATGTATGCCGTGAACGTCGTGATAATCGAATTATGATGGCCCGCCTTACTGTTGACGGTTGTCAAAAAGATTATGTTTGCTTCGATTTTCAACCACGCCACCACAACATAATACGCTACCGCAAGGGTTTGGCAGTTATTAAGGACGATTTTAGTACGGTTTGCTCCTGGGTGCAGTTCAAGAATTCCGAAGCTTGGAAATATGACTTGTTCTTGGCTAAGAATCCGGTACCCGTACGTTGTCCTGTAGCGGGAAAATTTAATTTTACTCAGCGTGGCGAACATCCCTTTAAAACGAGAATTCTTGGAGGTGTAACACTTAGTCCTCGCCCCAACATACATTGCAAGCAAAATATATCGGATTTGTCTGTGTGTGATACCGATCAAAAAGAATTGGCCATTGATGAAAATTATTGCTTGTCAGTAGACCATTTGGGAAGACCTGTGGACATTTATAGTACGTTGCAATACTAAATATATACGTATGTATGTACATATGTTTAAAAATTAAAATTCCAGGTGATCCGGATTATCGCATGAAATGCATTGGCTTTTGGAAAGAAAATCTTAAATCTTATCTTATCACTTATGACGACTTGGATCCCCTATCTAAATATCGTTGTTGGGTATATCAGCGCGCTGACTTGAATCGCGTGCTAATGTCACAAGGTGCATTCATATACATATTCGAGCAATGTTAATTATTATAAATAAGAAATATTGCTTTTACTTTGCAGCCGTTGGCGCATTCTGCAAACTGAATCAAGATGTTACCTCATGGAACCACAATGAGGGTGCTGCGGTTGCTATTGATGCTATGGAATACGAACGAGAACGTGACGATTGTCCAATGTATTTTGATGACGGTGCATACCCGTGGAAAGATTCGGATGCGTTTAATATTATTTTCGATTGGGATTTTTACAAGGCAACAGCTAGCCCTTTAATATCGTACGCTAGTGCTGCTTTTATTGGTGTCATCATATGTTTTTTAACTTAGGGCGCTAATCGAGTTCAAAATTACCACTCAAAAATAATTAATAATAATTAAAGAAATTTTACAAATTCTCTATTCCAACGAAGCAAGTATGTATATTCAAGAATCTCTAAATAGGGTAAACGAAACTTAAAAAACTCGAATGTGTCTTATTAGCTTATAAGTACTAAAAAGTATTGAAATTTACATTCACACACTTCAGATGTGTACATTTCATACATTATACAATTTTATTGAATATTTTTAAATATAAGATATATGTACATACATATGTACCTACATACATACATGTTTTACAATGACTTGTTTCAAATTAATAAATTTCACGACCGTCCATCTTTTTAAGATATACGCCGGTTTCACCAGCAATTAAAAAGAAACTTAATTTTTAATTTTCCCTCATTTTACATATAACATTTAGAAAATTTAAATAACTCTTCATTACATATATAAGGCAGTTTTAGTACAAAATTGTTTAAGGTATCAATGCTGAAATCACGTATTTGCCACAGTAGGCACAATCCCGATTAATATCGTGCCAAGAGTTGACGGCATTTTGCATATGGGCATAGAATTTTTTAATTTTAATATTACCCATGTTATATCATGATTCAATTATTAAAGGTTTGGTAACTAAGCAGCTAGCTCCCCCTCTTTTTGCCAAACGGCTCCTTTAGCATCAAAACCGTGTTGCTTCTTAAAAATAATAATAGTAGTTACTCAAAATTTTTCAATACCAAAAACTAACAGGCAACACTTTTTGTTTCTTATGTGCGCGTAAACAGTAAGTTTAAGTCCGGATTTTAAGGACAGCATTTTTTCTAATTACAAGATTGGCACCGTATCGTAAACATTTCATGTAAATGTGTATAAATGACGCACTTTTCCATTGAATGCTTTTCGCACGCATATAAATCCGATGTGATGGAGTGGAAAGTTTTGTAATTTCTAGAAGAAATAGGATTAATTAAATTTTAAATAATGTGACATAATGTGAAAATCATCCAAAAACATGAATTTGTAAGAACTAAATTTTTGAGTTTGAAGTTTGAATAATTTTTCTTGTAATGGTGACGCAAATTTCGCCCTTTGTTGACCCTGCCCCTGGAGAATCCAAAATATATGTATTTTATAGGATAATGGAATAAATAAAAGTGCTTGCTTTCTTGAATGCAGAAGCCAAGTCTTGAAATGTTTTATTTTTGTCCATAGCGTTTCTTACAGATATTACCGAGGCCAATTTAGTAATATGCCTTTAGTAAGCAGCTGATTGATTTGTTTTTTCTATCGCCGACCGCGAGCCGTGGTAACAGAGGCATACGTACATATACATACATACATATATATACAATTGTTAATGTGTAGATAAATTATTGATTTACATTATGCTGAGGAGTAATCTGCATATGAAATGTATATATATATTTGTAGTCATTTTCCAAATCTAAACCGATATACAAATTCATACATAGTTTAAACTCATAACTCGTATAAAAGCATAAAAAAATACTTGTCAGCAAATGTAAAATGCCGCCGGCAAGTCAACATTTGCGTTTACGCCGTGCTTAAGTAGAAACCAAAAAAGAAAACTCTTCATTAATTTATTAAAAAAATGTTTATTTTTGACAAATGATATTCGGCATTTTACTTAATTTTTCCAATATCCATCGATATTGATAAATCTCCTCTTTCGACAAGCGGGTTAGGCTCACATTTGTGCATTACTTCAAACTATATCTATAGAACAAAAAAGGGACCGCTTCAGTCGTGGATTTCATAAATGCACCTAAGTATAAACATAAAATTTGACATAATTATTTTGGCTTTTTATTAATTTGTCCAAAATAAGTCGTATTTTTCCTACATTTATGAAAATCTGTCAAATATAAGTTCTCTGCCACAGGGGAAGTTATCGCTGCAAAAGTAGTTGGCTGCGTCGTGCCGCAAAAGCCCCTCCTTGTTTATTTGTTTTCATTGAATTTAACACCCAGCTGTTGGTAGCACTGTAGCTGTCAGTTTGACATTTTTCTTTAGGAAAAATAATTGTCAGTAACAATTGAGGGGGACAGAAAAGGGAAATTTTGCAAATATTTCAAATTCACGTTCCTTATCCAATTATTAATTTTTATCCGAGTTATATTCCGAAAATGGCACTCACATTAATGCTGCGCAATGCCGGAAAATTTAGAGGTAACAAAATTTTACATAGAAATCTGTGATTATATAATACCATAAATTGTTTATAAATAACCATGTTACTATGAAGCTATTGGATTTGCTAAAACCACTGCCCAATTGGCATTGCCCATTAGGACATTAACAACAAAAAGTACTTCTGCTACCAATTTAAAGGCGTTGACATCAATCAATAATGGAGCGGTGAGTTAAGACACGAAATGTAATTATGGGGTAATATGACATGTATTTATTTTTTTAACTTTTTAGATTATATCAAGAAGGTTTTCCTTAAGTTCTGTCAAAATGGCTGCGGCCAAAGGCAACCACACACCTTTGTGGACAGCGGAACGTTTGATTTCCCTTACCCTTCTGGGTGTTGTGCCAGCGGCCTTCATTTATCCCTCGCAAACGCTTGATGCACTTCTTGCTATTTCCGTGGTGCTACACTCTCATTGGTATGTAACCTAATTTAACATCATTAATGAATGTAGTTTAAATGTTTATTATCAAAAGGGGAGTGGAGGCTATAATAACAGATTACGCTAGGCCGCAAGTTGTTGGACCATTGCTGCCAAAGGTTGCCCATGGTGCTTTGATATTGCTATCTATAGCTACACTTGGTGGACTTTTCTACATTATTCAAAATGATGTTGGAATCGCTAATTCCATTAAACAGGTGTGGAAGATCAAAGGTGCTGGATCTGAACCAATTGCTGAAGAAGCAAGTAAAAAGTAATTTTTGAAATATTTGTTTATTAATGTAAAAATAACGGCAGGTTATAGAAGAACCCTGCACCAATGAATGAAAAATATTTCTTTAGAGTGAAAATTGGTCTAAAAATATGTTATGGCTTGCAAGAATATAATTACGAAAAAGAAACTTTCAATTGAAGTCGAAAACTTGTTAAACTTAAGCAATTTTTTGTTGAATGCATTGAATTATTTTCATGTGTAAATTATGAAACATAAATCCTATGTTTTTAAAATAGCTTTTCCCTTTTTATTGTTATGTACATTTTTTGGTAGTTTTTAAAGCGGAATTTATGTACTTAACTGTATTTTCTCTTATTAAATAACTGGCTATTTCTAGTGAGACCGCTCGTTATATAGTCGATATTATTTATGTGTTGCTCATAAATTTAGAAGCTGGATTTAGGAGGTACACACGATAGGAAAAGAAGAACAGTTTTATTTTTAGTAAAAGTGACTTCCACGCATATCTGCTCCACTAGCCGCCACTAGCTAAGGGACATCAATCTTTGCGATACACTGAGTAGTATTTATCGAAGTATTCTGCGCCAGCAATGTTTTTATGAAACCAGTAGGTTTTGGTTATTGCAATGAAATCATAATCATGTAGTTGCCAGTCTAAAATCATTGACTTTAGGTGCATACCACCCATGGTTCAATTATTAAAGGTTTGGTAACTAAGCAGCTCCCTCACTTTTTGCCAAACGGCTCCCTTAGCATCAACCCCGTGTTGCTTGTTAAAAATAATAATAGTAGTTACCTTAAAATTTTGCAATACCAAAAACTAACAGGCAACACTTTTTGTTCCTTATGTGCGCGTAAACAGTAAGTTTAAGTCCGGATTTTAATGACAGCATTTTTTCTGATTACAAGATTGACCCCGTCTCGTAAATATTTCATGTAAATGTGTATAAATGACCGCGCTTTTTCATTGAACGCGCGCATATAAATTCGATGTGACAGAGTGGAAAGTTTTGTAATTTCTAGAGGGAATGGGTTTTAATAAATTAAAAATAATGTGACATAATAATCAACCAAATGCCAAAAACAAATACCGATTATATTTGCTTTATACCATAAAATCGTTTAGTTCATGAGACAAATAGATTGAAAATTTATTCGCTACTTAAAAATTTAAGAAAATATATCTACTAAGAAGTACATAATTATTAAAATTTTGAAAGCGTAGCTATTGTATTTCTTAATTTAAATGAAATGTCTTCGAAATTTTTAATATAAAAAATCACTAACATTTTACTACTTATTATTTACTTTTTAAGAGAGGGTAACAAAATCTAACCCGTTTTCCATACTTCGTAAAACAACCCTTTATAAGGGAGTGTCAAAATTCGAATGTCATTATTTACCTAACCTTTTATAATTGAATCATGCATACCACCTACAATATTCTGGTAATAAACATAAAGGCCCCAAGTCAAGACAAAGTCGGCTCTAAAGTTAGAAGCAGCTTCTTGGCATAATTTTCTACGGAACATATGCCAAAATAGCTACTTCTAACTGTAGAATCGACTTTATCTTGATTATGACTATGGGCCAATGAGTTGAAGCTTTGAGAAACGCTGGAAGGACTAATTTTTCGGAGAAACCTCTAGTTTGAAATGGACTCTTCAAGTCTTCTGGTTTTATATATATTTTTTTTTATATAAGTTTATAGCAAACTAAATGCTGACTTATCTCCTAGTGTTTGTTAACATAAGCAATTATAGCCTCTGTATTGACACTTGATGTAAATGAGTAGAGGTGCACCTATTTTTGGCTCACTACTGTATCTAATTCGTTATTGTTACTTTGACCAACAACAACACTCAAAGTGCCTTTTTATTTGCACGGGCGACCATTTGTTTACCATAGCTGTTGGCATCAGATTATCAGCAATAACAATAGGCGTGTCAATATTAGGGTTAGTAGGCAGAGCGGGATACACAAATAAATAATGAAGCCCTAAATGCATCTATTCAATGCGGGCTTAGACACTTTAAAACAAAATCACTTACATAATTACATACATACAAATATTCGTATAACGATAGATATTCGGCTAATTTATTACGATATAGGAGAGTGGCAATATTTGAAAAACAAAGTATACTCTGTTCACAAATTATAGCACAACCACATATTGACAGATTAGGGGAATTTATTTTTCTTACAAAATGTACAATGATTTAACAAAATTGCATCGAAATTTCGAACTTAAAAAAAAAAATTTGTAATTTTTATGAGTACTTACATATGTCAGAAAACTGCATTTCATTTGTTCATTTGATATTAAAGTGATAAAGCGCAAGTTTCATGTGTCTACAAGTTATCACTGGTTTCAAATTTTTTAATTACAGTTTCCTCCATACAACGCAAATCCGCGATTATTTTTTATATGGAAGAAATTGCGAAAGAGCGTTAGCAAAAAAATTATCAAAAAACGTTGGTAATTCGTAGCTACTAAAAACTTTCACTTATTTGTACCGACTAAAATTTAATGAGCTACATATTTGCATACCCTAAAAAATTCCAAACATTTTTTTAAAGCTCGAAATTTTGATAAAATTTAAAAAATTTCTTTTAATGGATGTTTTAATTTAAAAATAATTTTAAATTATTGGAGAATAAATAAATTGTCAAAATGGGTCAATATGTATTTGTGCTATAATTTGTGAACAGAGTGTACACAAATATACCAAATGTATTTACATATATAGCTATTAACACTATTTGCATTATGCACGGAGGTTTCACATGTCATGTATTTTCAACATTCCGTTTGTAAAATATTCTTAGGGCATCCCATTGTTTTGTGTGCAACAAAATATGCGGTCGACGGGTACGCATGTAATTTACTGCCTCTTCCGGTGTCCAACCGTTTTTCTGTTACGAAAGAAAATGATAACAATATACCAATAAATAAATAATTCAACAAAGTGTATGCGTTTGAAATATAAAGTATTAACTACAGTAAACTACCCTTATCTATTCTTATGACTATTAAAAAAATCACAGCATTACTGTTGAGATAATTACTTCGTCTAAAATTGAAAACATACTGTATGTACATACATATCGCGGACTTAAAACAAAAAGAGTCATGGCTCAACAAATTTGTAGTTCGGTTTCTTAGTATAAATTGAAAAAATATGTCTGTAAAAAATTCGCTTTTTAGCTACGCTACACCTTACTAGCTATACATAAATAAAGGCAATCAGCCATTATTATGCTTGACTCACCATCATTAAGTAACAACCAACAAGTGTAGCGCTACGCGTTCGCCCTGCCTTGCAATGAACGTATACAGTCCCATTATTTTCTGACGAAGAGGATGTGCTCATACCTTTTATACGTTTATCAATAGGTAAAAATTTGTTTATAAATTCGACTCCAATAAAGAGTTTATCTTGATTTGGAGACTCAAATATATCTGTTGTTGGTAATTGAAGAAATTCAATACCTAGTAATTTCCATTTAGGCAAATCATTGGAGAACATGGAAAGTTCGTAGTCTTCATTCATGGATACAACAGCTTTCATATTCTCTTGTGTTATTAACTTAAAAAAAAAATTAAATAAAAGTCGTTTGCGTAATGTACATGAATTAAAATTACTTACTTCGTTAGCCTGCGAACGAAAGGGCAAGGCGCCCAAAATAACATTTTCGTCAATGCGATCAAACCAATTTCTCGAAGTAGCCTTTTCCATTAACACATTGTACAAAAGTGTTGGATAAAAGGAAACGCGAGCAAGCATCGCAGCCTGTTTGAAAATAACATATGTTAAGTAATTTTCATGAAAATTAAAATTTTTCACTTAAATGGGTAAATACACTTCATTGTACAACAAACAATTAGCAACTACTTCTTAAGCGCTGCAATAAATTCAAGAGAGCAAAACTTTCGCCAGACACTAAGCTGGGACGCTACATGCACAACATGTGCGTAGAAACCAGTTTTTAAATGAGATGTATTCGAAAAGGCCCAGCGGCTTTTTATTTCAACGACAATAAAAATATTTTACTCACACTCATTTCCATGCCGTGTGTAGGGACGTCCGAATTCCAAACAAAGCAAAGTCTCGCACAAAGTTTTCTGCACTTCTTATCTCTGATTAGTCACAATCTGTAAATATTAAGGTGCATGCAAATTTTTAACAATTTACATAACTTCTCTGACGTCGCTCCGAACTAATTATGCTTAAAATTTTATAAGTAATTTTTTACATACTTAGGTGCATTATTATGCTTTGCACATATATTTATTAATCATTGTGTACCAACAACAAGCGCGATACCTATTTGATAAACGTCAAAATCTGGCACAGCTGAGAACACCTGTTTTTTAAGATGCACATTTCGGTTAAAACCGCTGCTCTTTTAAGCCGAGTTGCATACCAATTTAATTAAATTAAGTACTATTTGCGGCTAATAAGAAACCAACAAATGTATCCAAAAATTACATGGACCAAGTACAAAATAGAGACCGTTGTGCTAGAAATAAAAAGTGGACCACGCTAGAGGTATTTTTTTTGGGTTTTCTCGAAATATATATTTAATGAAAGCAATGCTCTTTTAAACCGAGCAACAAATGTATCGAAAAAATAACATATTTTTAACAAAGCTTTATTAGAGAACATGATTGCATCTTCTCAATTTCGCAAGGCGAACTCTTTGCTGATTGGAATAGACCACTTTCCCACTCAAGGCAAATTTATTCAAGGTGGTATACTCCACCTACCTCTGGTAAGCTTCCCCAGAGACGAGATTCACAGAGAGATAAAGTTTGATAGAAAGTTTGAAGTGGAGTTTCATAGCAAGGCTATCGGAGTGACTCCATTCTGAACAACCACATCCAGAGGAGTACTCTGCGTTGGTACACTGATGGCTGCAGATCTAACATCTCGGTTCCATTGGGCCTACCCAAGCATCTTCTTGGCGGAGGTCTTTGCCATCGGTGCGTGCGCTGAGACAAACCTAAGAAAAACATACTCTCCTCTTACTTTTACTCATGGTTGGAGTGTATTGATAGTCTGAACGCCCTTGCGGTGAAGAACCGAACCAACTACTCTGGGTACCAGGACATAGAGGGGTGGATGGTAACGAATCTGCTGACCAGCTAGCCAGGACGGCGGCGGCCTCCACTCCTGTTGGACCTGAGCCTATTCTGTCAGTGAGTCCTAGCACGTTAAAAGAGATGCTAAAGAAAGAGACTACCAGATTGAGAAGTCAATATTGGCGCAATTTAGTAGGCTTCAGACAGGTCAAGTCTTTCCTTAGAGGATACAACCTGAACAGACACAGGTTGTTGATGAACCTGCCCAAGGATAATCTAAGAATTATTACAGGCTTTCTGACGGATCACTTCAGACTGAGAGGACACTTGCACAAGCTAGGAATCTGGTCAAGTGACCTTTGTCACTTCTGTGACTCAGGAAAAGAAACCCCACAACATCTGATTTCAGAGTGTGATGTTGTGGCGCGCAGAAGTGGGATCGCCCTAGGACACCGTGGCCGGAAGAGCAGTGCATATACTCACTGTCCCCGGCAACCATTCTTCAAACGTTCAAAAACTGTACTACAAACTGGGGAACTTGCATACTTTAAAATCTCTAAGTGTGTTCTCTCAAATTGTAGGAAATCCTTCCAGAATTTTACAAATAACTGGATAACTTGTGTAATTTTGTGATGCTTCGTGTAAAAGGTTATTTATTTTTGTAACAGCAAATTAAATTTGATATTCTATTAATTTTAATCGAAAATCGATATGAACTCGGAAATTTAACAGAAAAGCAGACATGATAAACGTCAAGAAAGGCCCAAAACAAAAATTTACAAGTCATCGAAAAATATTCAGTTTTAGCATCTTATCGGTAAGATTTTTGCGTTAATTTTAATAGCAAAAATTAATTGCAAGTAAAATTGAATATAGAAATGGCTACCACACTTGAAGATAAATCCATTTGGGATGATGGTGAGGAGACTTTAGGGGAGGAAGTTCTACGTATGTCAACCGATGAAATAGTCAGCAGGACGCGTCTGATGGATAATGAAATCAAAATCATGAAGAGTGAGGTTATGCGTATAACTCATGAAATTCAGGCTCAAAATGAAAAGATCAAAGACAATACGGAAAAGATAAAGGTAAGTTATTATTTACCCGTTTCGGTTTAAAATCCTTACCTAATTTACTAATAAGGTTAACAAAACACTACCGTATTTGGTGTCAAATGTTATCGAACTGCTGGACGTGGATCCTCAAGAAGAAGAGGATGATGGTGCTGTTTTGGTATTGGACAACCAACGCAAGGGCAAATGTGCTGTTATAAAGACTTCTACTCGTCAAGCCTATTTTTTGCCTGTTATTGGACTGGTTGATGCAGAAAAACTGAAACCGGGTGACTTGGTGGGTGTAAACAAAGATTCATATTTGATTTTGGAAACTTTGCCTGCCGAATATGATGCCCGCGTTAAGGCTATGGAAGTAGATGAGAGACCTACAGAGCAGTACTCAGATATTGGTGGTTTGGACAAACAGATACAAGAATTGATTGAAGCCGTGGTATTGCCAATGACACACAAAGAAAAATTCAAGACATTGGGAATTCATCCACCAAAAGGTAATAACTTTAAATAGGGTAGGCATACAATTTTAAAGCAATATTCTCCAAATAGGTGTTCTCTTATATGGTCCACCTGGTACTGGTAAGACCTTATTAGCGCGTGCATGTGCGGCTCAAACAAAATCTACATTCTTAAAATTGGCTGGCCCACAACTAGTTCAGATGTTTATAGGAGATGGAGCAAAATTGGTACGAGACGCGTTTGCTTTAGCAAAAGAGAAAGCACCAGCCATCATCTTCATCGACGAGTTGGATGCAATTGGTACAAAACGTTTTGATTCAGAGAAGGCTGGTGATCGTGAAGTCCAGCGAACTATGTTGGAATTGTTGAATCAGTTGGATGGTTTCAGTTCCACTGCTGATATTAAAGTCATTGCTGCTACAAATCGAGTTGATATTCTGGATCCAGCTTTGTTACGTTCAGGACGTCTTGATCGTAAAATAGAATTTCCGCATCCTAACGAGGAAGCACGCGCACGAATTATGCAGATTCACTCACGTAAAATGAATGTTAGTAATGATGTCAATTTCGAAGAGTTGTCACGTTCCACTGACGATTTTAATGGCGCTCAATGTAAAGCTGTTTGCGTAGAAGCTGGTATGATAGCGTTACGTCGCAACGCAACTTGTGTTACACATGAAGACTTTATGGATGCTATCATGGAAGTGCAAGCGAAGAAGAAGGCCAATCTTAATTATTACGCTTAAGTGCGAATAAAGATAATAATACTTTTCTTCGTTTTTAATATAAAGTTTTTAGTTATATACCTAATGCTATTTGTAATTAAATGAAAACGACACGTCGCTAAAAAAAAACAATTACACCCAAAACGTTTTCATATTCTTTATAAATCTTCATGTATTACATACATAAATAAAATTAAAAAAAAAAAAAATTAATAAGTATAAAATTTATTCTGTTAAAATTAAAAAAAAAATAAATGAAATAAGGGCGTAGATATTATATAATTAAGATATATGTAGATCCAACTGTGTTGGACACCATTCATCATACTCTCTCAGGAATGCATCAAGCCAAGGCATCAGTCTTTTGTATTCTAAATTATATTTAACGAAGATGTATCATACGGCCAACCGCGGCCAAATGCCATTCTGGAGGTTAGGTTAGGCAGAATCAATCCATCAATTATAGGTTGGAAATATACATAGTTTACTGATGCTTCGGTGCTTCGGCTTGATAGCTAAACGATCGCGAGGTGTTTTGGGTCATTCTGTCATAACACAGTAACTAGCAGTAGTCCTTAAAAATTTTAGAATGAAACTCAGGGACATAGAATGTATGCATGTACATACATTTATACCAATCTTTTGGCCATAATATTTCGCTTTTAGCCTTTGATAGTTTGCTAATTCCCATATTTGTATGTTTTAGGAATTGAAATTGCACTACAAGTTTCCTAGATATCTTGTCTCGAAAATTAGTTATTCTATACTAAATCAGATAATTCTATTTTTTCAGTTTTTGTTAAATTTGTATGTATTTTAATATGTTGAAATGGTAAATAAATACATATACAAATTAAACAAGTTTTTAGTTGGAATGCAAATTCAAGTCTTTTATGGAAGTAAATTCTCAGAAACCAGATTTATCCTTAATATAATTAAAGAATAATCCATGGGTAAAAAATAATTTATTTAAGCAACTTTTAAATAAAATGAAGGGTTATTCATGCTTGCACATAAACAAAAATCTCAATATCGATACTGAAATTGTGATTAAGGTAGATTACATTTGATTTTACTTAATTTTTTTTTTAAGTGCACACTCACTGTGTAAATAACAACTTTAATTATAGTTGCAGCTCGCAGAGCGTATGTTTAAAGTTGGATTTGGTGGTGTTAAAGTTAAAGCAACAAACGATTTTAAATTAATAACTGTTATATACACATATCAACTAATTACGCCTATAAAAGTATTACTATGTATTTAGTAGGTTTGTTTTTTCTTTGTATGCTTATTTCAACATGTCCACGTCCTTTCATGTATATAGAAATGCTATATACTATTCTCCCTGTTGTTGTTGTTGTTCCTGTGGTTGTTGCGGCTCATCTAATTGTTCAACTTCGGGTTGCGCTTGGTCCTGCTGCTGCTGATCAGCTGGCTGTTGTTGTTGTTGTTGATATGGACGTCTGGTGTACATGATAAAACCCAATAATAATGTTAAAATAGTGATCATATACAAATCCCAATTCGCGGCAATATTTTCATCCATGTAGAACACAAATTTGTAAGGCGACTAAAAAATATTTAAAAAAAATGTATGATAAGAACATTTATTGTGGGTAAATCTATATGTATGAGTAAGCACTAGTATAATTTATTCAAAGAAAATAAGATGTTACATACCTCCTTAATGGATTCAATTCTTGCGAGCATTTGCAGTTTAAGAAGTGCTATTGCTACAGGCACTTTAGCATCGGCATTTGTTTCAGCAGCAAGATCGTAGAGACGCTTTGCGAGGTGCCAGTCTTTTTTCATGCCCAGACCTTGTTCGTGCATGTAGCCAAGGTTGAACATCGCCTGTGCATTATACTGTTGTTCGGAAGCTTTCCTAAAAAAAAAAAACAAAAAGAGTCCAATGATAACATATTTTTTACCACTTTCACACATGTCTTTATTCACAACGAGTTTGATTATCATTTGGATATTTTCACAAAAAAAAAAAGGAAAATCACTTCGACTAACATGAAGAATAAGAAAGTTAATTTGCAAATTTTTTAAACAATGTTACTTTTTGTTACACTCACCTATATAAAGAAGCTGCCGTCTCAAAATCTACATTCGTCCCCCACCCATAATAGTAGTAGTCGCCCAATTTCACTTGGGCCGCTGAATAGCCTTGTCCCGCCGCTCGCTTCCAGTAATAGAAGGCGCGTATAAGTTCTTCATGTCTATCATGGAATATACTGACATCACCACGATCCAAAAGAAAGGCTGAATTACTTTGGGCAACTTCATAGCCTAACTCGGCTAGTAGAGCGTATTGCATGTACGCCTCGTCAATACGGGACGTTTTGTAATCACTGTACGCGTGCATCATATTTGTACTCCAACGTCCACGTTCGGCAACATTTTTAAAGAATTCCACAGCGGTGGGGCATGAACGTAGAATACCCATGCCGTAAGTGTGCATTAAACCCAAATTAAAGTAGGCCAATACGTGGCCAGATTGTGAGGCCAAGTTGAAATATTTATGCGCTAATTTATAATCAGTTTTTACGCCGTTTCCCGCTACAAAGGCAAACATTTAATGATTTATGAATTTTTTTGTTTTAATATTAATGTATCAGGAAACTTACAGAAGTACATGTTGCCCAATTGCAATTGACCATCAACCCAACCCTGATCTGCTGCTTGCGTGAAGTAGTTTAGTGCTTTAAGCGAATCTTTTGGCACGCCAAGACCTTTCAGGTACATTAACCCCATTCCACTCTGTCCAACTGGATCGCCCAATTCGGCCGCTTTTTTAAAATACTAACAAGGCAAATAATAAAATTGGTATAATTCAAATTTAAAAATTACATACCTTAAAAGCTGTATCGTTATCTGCTTTAATGAATTCACTTCCTTCTAGGTAGAGCTTGCCCAAAAATGCAAAACCGATTGCATTTCCAGCATTTGCAGCTTGAGTAAAATATTCTAACGCCTTTTGGTGATCTTGCTGTATAGCTTTTCCGCCTTGGTAGTAAAGCTGACCAAGACCCACTTGCGATTGTACGTCGCCCTTGTCGGCTAATAATTGATAGTAGTCGACAATTTCGGTTTCTTGACTACCAGGATTTTCAGATTCATCAAGTAAACGCACTCGATGGACGATGGGACCGTTGGAGAACGTAACTTTCGCTGCTACTTTCTTAGCCACTTTCTTGTAATACATTAGCGCCTTTTCACAATTAATCGGCACGTTGATCCCATAAAAATAGCGATATCCCAGCGCCATTTGAGCAAATGTATGCTCACCCAATGCCGCTAGTGTCAAGTGGATTAATGTTAGCGGCTGGCTTACATTTTTACCGCCAACTCCTACTGCGTATAGGAATGCTAACCCCTGAAAAATTAAAAAAATCAGGTTTTTAAAAGTATACAACTCAGCCAGTATTTATATATCTATGTACATATATTTTTTTTGTATCAATCACTTAGAAATACTTAAACTATTTGTTTTTTAGCTTTTGGATTACCATGTTTGCTTCTGGAACTCCCTCTTTTGCTAGTTCGTCAAATTCTGCAGCAGCCAATTCGAAGTTTATTTTGGCATAGTGGCCTAGTAGATGTGCCCAGGCTAATTCCGCACGTGCTTTTAAATGATTCATTTCTGCAGCACGAGTTATAAATCTATAAGCCAGATCTTTGTCACTGCGTGGTTTTGAGAGCATCTCCATAGCTTTCTCATATAGGGTTTGAGCTGTTAATATAAGTATTAACATACAATTAGTAAAAACCATATTTCAAAGATTTGCTTACCTTCGATTTCTTTTGGCGTTGGATCTATTGTCTCTGGCGTTCCTCGTCGTGATTCAGCCAGTGCAATTTGTTCTTCCAGCTGAAAACGAACAAATTGATCATTCCATAGGCGTTCGAAGACTGCTTGTTGTAAAGTCTTCGAGCGTTGACCGATCTCCGCTTCTAAAGCTGAGATGGACGCCACCATAGTGACAGGTTTTTGGACAACAGGCGAATCTGTGGGCAATTTATCTTTCGAAACATATTTGTCTGCTTTACGTTCATTGCTTGCCGGACTACTCCCAGATACATCCACTGCATTTTCTCCGATCTCTGCCTTTGTTTCCGAATTTGTAACATCAGCTGTTTGCGTTGTTTCCTTTTGTGCGGAATCTTGTGATGCGACATCTTTAGAAGTGGGAAGCGGTCCCTGCAACTCACCCGTTGCTACATGGAAAACAAATATTGGCACGAAGAGCAGCGCAATTAGTGGTTTAAAGCGGATTCTCATAATTTTCGTGGACAGGTGTTTAAATTTATATATGGCGTGGCTTTTGATAAAAGCTACGTTTGTTTTTTATGCTTGCCGTGAAGGTTGCTTGTGGTGTTGATAGTGTTCTCCTATGATTCGCCCGGGGCACAGAGAACGGAGAAACATTACGGATAGACTTAAAATAAATACAATTCTAATTTGGATAGTTTTTCCTTCGATGGTAAATTTTCGAAATGTTGCTATTGTAATTCTACCTGAATATTATGATTGTGATAAAGTTGTGTCCAATTCACACGTAAGAAAAAACCTTTTTTTGCTTCTGTGCAATGTCAAAATAAATTTATTGAAGGGTTGCCAGAATTTCGAAAAATGTGACTACATAAAACTCCGTTCCGAATGACTTTGACGTACGTAACGGTTCCCCAAAAGACAAGACTAACGGAAACTCCAATTTCCGAAGTTGCTTCGGAAATTTATGCCGTGATATCAATGTAGGTACTACAATGCATTATATATTTTTTGTACATACTGAATTGAGAGAGCAAAATGACATTACATTTGAAGGTGCAATTTCCCCTTGCTGGAGAAATTTCACCCAGCACAAATTTGCAAGCAAGAAAATAGATGAGTAATCAGTCTCACCCCCAAATTCTGTAAGCAGTCTCAGTCTATAATAGAGACAAAAGTCACAATTTTAGACCAGTTGGATTTCATTAGTTTCAAAATAAAGCCTCTAGTCTCGAAATAAAGTCACTAAATAGCGACCTGGTGATGATCAGGTCACAAAAAATTAAAATGCAAACAAAAGAAAACAACGCGAAAGCTAGGGAAATCAGTAATCTCTAGCTCATTTTGAAACTTGAGAATATGAAAGTTAAATACTAAGGGCCAGTTTTTCAGTGCTGGTTTAAACTCAGTTTAAACCAAGTAGAGTTAAACTCAGTTTAATTTTAAACTTAGTTTCCTTGCGCCCAACTAAATTTGTTGCAACCAAAACGAAGTAGTTAGCAAACAGCTGATAAGTTAAACTAAGTTTAACCGAGCACAATCGGCCGTTTAAACTTAGTTTAAACTCCGTTTAAAGTTGACTGAAAAACTGCATTCTGAGTTTAAACTTAGTTTAAATTACAAACAGAGTTCAACTTGCACTAAAAAACTGGCCCTAAGGAGATAAAGTGTGACAATAACCCTCCAAAGCGTTGCATTTTTAGAATCGCTACCACCTTACATAAATTCGCCTTGACTCTGTGTATTTTGTTTTTACTTTTCCAAGCTAATATTTCAGAAATATTTTTTCAACTACTTTGAATTGTACTGAAAGCATTCTTATTATTAAAATAAAAAATGAATAATAAATAAAATAAAATAGGAAAAAAGTTAAAAAAAGTTGGTTCAATAGGCAGCTAGCTCGCTTGCTCCCAAAGCAAGACACCGTGTTGTTAACTCTTTAAAGTTACGTGAAAATTGTATGGAAAACAAAAATTGTAGAACAAAAATTTCGATGTCATCATTGCTCTAATACTATTCTGACTGCGTGCAAGTTTTTTAATAAATCGATTTGATTCCATAATATAATGAATTTCGAGCATATAATACATCTCAATTGCAAAGTAATTATTCCCTGCGTTCTTGTACGGTGTTAGTTTTAGCTGTTCAAGTGCAGCACACTATATTTAAACGTTCTTCCTGCTTCAGAGAAGCGACATTCGTTTGGAAGTGTGGACCGTAACAGTACACACACATGCTCAAGTTGAATTTAAACATAAAAAATAGGCGAATATTTAACAAGCGAATCTTTTTGCTTATAGGTTTTTTCAAAGTTTTTATTTTTAGTTTTTTCCAAACAAAAATTTTCCATAAACTGGCATTTAGCTCAATAAAATTCTCAAATATTAACATTTATTAGGCCAAATACCAATATTTAGTTTTACATGCCAAAAAATGCTCCGTTGGTAGGAAGAAGACCTAATTTAGTTTTTTTTACCAACTTAGTACCTAAATCAAAAATACCAAAAGCAAGTTGCAAATTGTGCCATAAAACATGGTCCCAAGAAAATATCAATATGTTTTATGTTCCGCAAGGCGAAGTAAAGAGAAAAAACGGTCTAAATCCTGCTGTGTCGAATTGTACCCGCCTTCCAAAATTTGCTCGCTAAATTTCTCTTCAGCGGATTTGTATCTGGTTCAGATATGAAGATAATGATAGTATCCTAATACTATGCTGTGCCTGTTTTTATTCAATTTATTATCGAAGAAAGCTTCGTACTAGCGAATATTCCATTTTTGCAAAGATGATTTTATTTTTGTCCTTTATCCGTCCTCCTTAAATGCAACCTTTGGGAGAGTCAAAACGCTACTGTCATTACTGAGCAAAACTTTATAGTTTAATCATGGCTGCGCCTACCTATTTAATGTGCCTTGGTTCAGTCATATTTTCATACACCTTTGTCAACTAACCTTTTATATAAATTGTTTGTTCAAGTTCAAAACACTTTTGACAACGAGAGATTAATTAAAAAAAAAAACACTTGAATAATATTGGAACATAAACAAAAGTATTTTACGTTGCATCGAAAAATTGTCTGTCAAATTTTCTTAGAGCAAATCGCATTTAAAGGAGGAGCAATCTCTGTATTCTTTTAAACGCGTATCACTCCTAAACTAATGTCACGATACCTGAACTCACCACACATCACATACAAACATATATTTATTTTATATTATATTATTATATGTTTCGTTAAGTTAAGTTTAGTTAAAATAAGCGATGTTAACTTAAATTATTTTATGTTATGTTATATAATGCCATATGATATGATGTATTTATGAAATGTGGTGATAAGATGAAGCAATATGTTGATGCTATGTGATATGATCTCATGGTGCGATATGGTGATGACATGTGGTATGATGTGTTTAAGCACTATGGTGATGTGATGGAATATTAAGTGATGTGACATTATATGAAGTGATTTTTTAGTGTTTAAAATATTTTTTATTTAGATAATTATTTTTAAATACCTCATCTGGAAGAATTCTACTAAGGTGAAAAAGGTGACTATAAATTATCTTCTAGTTTTTATGTTCAAAAGTATCTGATTAATTAGGTTATCGATTCATAATTTGCTTGAAAATTATCGAAGTGAAATGAACATGGCAATTAAACGGAAATATAATCCTTAATGTTGATACTGAATTATAGAAAGAATTATATAAGGAAGATTACAACTACGATTAAACAAGGAGAAAGGTAAAGGTGAATATGTCGATGAAAAAAATAATAGAGATAACGATAAAGTAAAAATAAAGATAAATGTGAATAAGAAAACTGTCATTATAGAGAAAATACTTAACCATAGCTTGGACAAAACATATACATACAAACATAATTTAGGGATGGCTGTGAGACCGATAAATTGCGCTGCGTTTGTGTGTTTGGAGGCCTTTCCTAGAGGTGGGGAATGGCTTGGCTATTTTGCGGAGGATGTCGTTGAACGCTCTGGTGCAGCCCCTTTATTAAAACTATGATCCCCTTTTTGTAGTTGCAAATATATCTTCGAATGAATAATAGTTGGAAAAGGGGCAGTTGTAGATAATCTAAACTTCAGTTCAGCGAAGAAACGAACATTCTCATTAGTTTTATCTTACGTTCAGTTTATGTGTTTATGTCCTCTACATTAAAATATAAAACAATTGCGATTTTCGAAAAGCAATAAATTCATTCATTTCAAAGTATTTTCAAAACCCGTATCGTTTCTTTGAGTTTACGATATGTAATTTGTTATATCGCCGGTATTTCAAAGAGAGCACGCTATTAAACCCTTCTCTGAGATTAAGAGCATATGAAATCTCTCTTTCCTACATGGAAAAACTTTCAAACGAACCCATGCACTTGTTTATGTTCATACATATGTATGTACGAGCATGCGTTTTTATCCTTAATTATCCACACAAAGAGAGTATGCCTGCAGAACACAAATACAGCGCTCAAAATTCTTGGGAGCAACGGTAAGGCCTTGGACCACATAAGCAACCCATCGTGATACTGACTATCAGCTTTCACCATCTTCCTTATTCTATCTGCTGACAAGCAACTTCCATCTGTTCGTGCGACCCTTCGAGCTGCTGGTTAAGGCGATGTCTCGGGCGACATGAGCCATTTAGTGTGGCGCTTGAGAGCAACGGTGCAGGTTTGTTTTTCGCATTCGAATTGATTTGCTATGTGAATTTTGTGATTTAAACACTTTGGTTGTGGCATTGTATATAGGGTGTGATGCCTACATGAACACATCTACATAACTACACAAGTAGAAAATGGGCATGAAAAATTTTCCTAAATTACTTAGCTAAAGAGCGATTTGTTTGCTTTAATGTGAAATCTTCTTAATGAAATGATAACGCGATTGTGGCGAAAATAATTATAAATTATTTGTGCAGTGCAAAGTGGAAAGAAAATTTTCTTTTATATACTCGTACTACATCAACGTTCAACTCCAACCACAGGCGAATAACCAACCGTGTAAAAGAATCAATGAATCAAAAACGGATTCGCTCTGACTCGTACTTACTGTTCAACTCACTACATGTATTTGTAAATGTTTCAATAACTGTATGGTCTGCAAAAAGGAAAATTCATTTATTTAAAAAAGAAAATGAAACTAAATAAAATTAGGTAGGAGATAAAAAAAAACACACCCACTCCGCACACACATAGCGATACAAAGTTTTCACCCAATTCTTTGCTTTGCCTTTTCAATTTCAATACAAGAAAAATTAATTGCAATGGAGATTTATTAAATATGTCTACGTAGTATACCAAATCTAGATATTGTGCAAATATTTGTTAAGCTGCTTAAAAAAAGTAACAGCGCAATGAGAATCGCTTAACCTGCAAAAATGTGTGTGTGAAATGTGCAGGATAATGACAAACGTAACAATCAACTACCCACCTACTCTAGTTTCGCATGCGGAGCCGCTCCCAAATTGCGAAAATACGCACAACAACAAAAGGGCAATGTTAACAAACGAATGGCGACGACAGCGAAAAAACGGATGCTGTGCAGCAGCGTCCGGTCTTTATTCCGATCGGAGTAGATTTGCTCCGATTTTAGTATATTTCAAAATCTACTCCGCTTAACGCAAAATCACCTGCGATTTTTCAATGACGCCAGGATTCGTACAAAAATAATAAATATTTTATAAGAATAAATTAAATCTTTTCCCTTTTACGTAGAGTTTAGTTAAAGGTTCTGTTTACTCACGAGAGGTGCTAAAAATTCAGGTCAAGCCGCAGGGATGATATTTCGGCGATTCAATCCAAAAACTTCAGCTTCAATTTAAGCAGAGTTATCAGTTGTTCCTAAGACATTGCTAAACGCCTTTTTTTACACTTGCACCACGTTCCTTTTTTTCAAATCTGCAAATGATGGAAACTTTACATTTTTCGCACCAAAATTAGTGTTGCTCTTTTCTTACTCTTTTTATAAATACATATATATGTAATAAAAAATCTGCTCCCAATATTTAGGGTTTAGTCCTATTATTTGTGTTATTCATTCCGGTATCGAATTTCAGAAGACCGAACTCTGCTGTGCAGAGAAATACTTACAACAACAACAAACAACGGGAGGATGTAAAATGTTACGAAAATACGAGTAACTACAACAATTGAAGAATATGGAAAGCAAAAGAACGCGAATGAAAGTTTCAATAAGAAGGCAAAAAAGGTGTGAAATGATAAGTGAAGGGGATAACTTATGTATATACAAACATACTTACATAGTTCACATTCATTACATAGATATGTACATATTTACACATGTAAGGTGATTTGTAGGAATCTACACTTGTACGTAGGTAATTATTAATTTCGTTTCATTTTCTATTAATTCGTTCATCCGGTTTGTGAAATGCATTCCACCGCTTAAATTAAGTATCGTTTTTGTTGCAGTCATACACTGCCCATATCAATTTTCAGTAATAGCTCAAAATCAGTTAGAGTGCGGAATAGTTGGATAGGATGTCAAGGCCTTCGTTGCACCATCAGCACTTCTGCAATGGTATGCATTTTCATACACGTGCGAAAGCTATGGCCATGCCCATTAATATAAAAAACCGCACACAATCGCAAATACATTTACACATACATACATATGTATGTTAATACGCAAATAAATGTGATAATTGCATATTTGTTAGCTACTTGGTAGTGTTCGTTTTAATGGAATTAATAACACCTCCCCAACGACAGATAAAATATTGGTTGGATTTCCGCGTGTTCGGAAGGAAAAATTAAATGCCAAGAATGTACTACATATGTATGTTCTCTTTTGGCAACAAAAAATTTCGCCTAGGGAGATACACTGCGATCGCGAGCAGGATAAACCGAACTACATATGTAGCGAACTAGTAGAGCTCGTCGACAAAAAGTTGATAGTGAAAGAGGCGAGGTAAATATATTGCCGTTCCAAAAGTTTAGGCTTGGTGAGTTCACCGGGTGTGGTGAGTTTAGATGTGTTATGAAGCATTGCTGCAGGCCACAAGCATTTCCGTGTGCACTATTCTTGTCGATACTAACCACTTCCATCGGATTCGCCATGTTCATTTTTCAATTTAGGGTGCCTTCAGACGCATCAGACACGACATGTAACAGTTTTGTCACTGACGACAAGTATCAGTCAAAAGAAAAATCGATACTTTAAAATTATAAAGCATTGATGTTCGCAGTGACGCTGCCCGTTCGCAGTCGAGATGGAACTCTGATATGACTGACGACATATGTACCCTTCGGGTTCTGTTATTTTAATAGTTGGAGATTCCATAGTTGAGTGACGTAACAGAAGGTTATAAACAACCCATTTTTACACCGTGTTCACACTTTTCAGAAACTAGAAATTACAGTTTGCAATTTTTGTTATTTCTTCTTTGCATATAATATCTATCGAAAACTTTGTGTGAACGACTGAAGGTCGAATTAAAAAAGCTGATTACATCTTATCCTAAGTGCAGCAGCAAAACTTAAGAATTGAGAAGCACTTCTCCGTGTCAAACTTTCGTGTTATTTCTTTAATTTGATGGCAGAAGACACACATACTTACATATCTAGAAACACAATTTATGCGTTTTTTGTTTTTGGTTTTTGGTGTGTCATTTGCCAAATTAGAAATCAGTTAATCTTAACTATTTGGGCAAACATTTGGAGCCATGAATGAGTCATTAAGGAGTCTTATTTTGGGACCTTAACGCTCATTTAAGAGTTCAAAATGAAGTTGATTTCTTCCTCCAAACGTCCATCTATATGAACTTAATAAGCCTCAAGATTTCTCAAACAAGTATGAATAATAAAAAAAAAAACAGCTCTTATTTTGACACCGAAAATGAAAAAATGAAAAATTTACTAATAAAAATTATCTGTAGGTCCTTCAGTTTGTAACATAAAAAGAAGATGTTAACCAAAAATTCTAAGGAACCCTGTCCAAATGTTTTTTTATTATTGCTACAATTCTGGGGATTTCAGAAACCAAAAAATTTAAAAGACAGAAGTGACAAAAATTATTTTCAATCAATTTTGAAACCATGTATCATGGCATACCCAATAGAAGAATTAAAAAAAAAAAATAAGAGCTCTTTTCATTTTGTTTTTGCTTTTAACTTGCGGTCTTCACCTCCTTTCAATGCTCGCTTACTTCTGAAAGCAAGCGACATGTCGTACGTGAAGACCGCAAAAAGTTGAAAGTATGCTTCGTCTCGAAAACCGATCGGTAAGCGAGCGCTCGCTTCCTTTCAACTGTCGTTTTTGTAGTTTGACAGCCATTTTCGCATTTCGTAGCATCTTTCATCGTGGCAACGTCGTTTATCATAGGCTCTTCGAGCAAAAAAAGCCTTTTAATAAGATATATTGATAAAATCGAGTGTCGCGTTGCTGACCTTTTAAAATTAATTAATTTATACCGACAATATAAGTGAGTTTGGAGCTTGAATAGCACGCAGGACACGAACCTTCTTGCTCTACGACATGTTGCAAATGAAAAAGTATGCTTTCAAAATGCCCAGTGAACAAACCTCTCTCTCGCTTGCGACGACAAGAAGCAGAAAGCAAGCGACAATTGGAAGCAGGTGAAGACCGGCCGTAAAAGCTAAATTTTCAAATACTAATTTTGACAATTCAAATAAAAATAAAGAATAAAAAAGTTCAAAAAAAAAAATTTGTTGCGCCTAGCTATGTGATGCGCTTTGCTATCAATGCAATTTTAATTTTTATCCAAAATTATTTGAATGATGAGCGAAAATTAAAATTTATTCGTTATACAAAAATAGAAAATATATTGATAAATATTATTAGTTTCAATCTCAATCTTCTTCTAGTATGTCTGTGGCTGTGAGTGAAACATTTAAGCGCTTGGGGCGTATGAATAACTTCAGTCATATCAGAAAACTGAAAAGGTATTCCTTATTCACAAGGATATTCAAAATTGTTTATATGATAATTGGAAAACTTATTCGAATGATAAATAAAAACATGTACATACATATGTACATAAATTATTCCAAACTATTTGTATAATGATTAACAATTTATTTGATAAAATTTTATTTAGTTATTTAAATAATGATTCACTAAAAATCATCCATGGCTTATAAAAAAATATTGCATGATATATGAATGCTTTTATAAATATCTTTGCCCATTCAAACTACTTGGTCGTACCTTAAAATTCATATGAGAATAAACACATGTACATACTATAATACAATGATTGACAGCAATCGCTAGAATATCTTTTACGTAAGCTTCGTAAAGTTGAACTTATAAAAATTTACATAAAATCTTAAAGTATTAAAGAACTATATTAAAACTACGCACATTTAATAAACTTGTACATAAAAACCACATACACAAATATGTATGTATGTACAAACAGATTAATGGGCTTAAATGTATATACATATGTATGTATGTATGTCTGAATTTGCAATTTTTTAAAGAAAAGCTATAATAATAGTGCTATTATTAATGTTAATCTTTTCAATTTATTTACTTAGTAGAATCAGATCTGATTTAATCAACTCAATTCTAATGCAGCATCACAAACATACACATACAAACATACATACAAATCTATGTATGTACATACGTATGTAGGGTGAATGCATCAGTCCCGGAATATTTAAGCGCGGCAAAATGTTTAAAATATTGTTGTTTACGACTGACACGCGTTACTTTTACCAATAATACTGATTTGATAGCAAATTTACTTCTATTTTTAGAATAGTGCTCATTTTATTAATGAAAACAGTGTGAAAATCATTATTAACGAATATGTTCGGAACAAATGATTTAGTGTTGGAACGGTCAGCGCCGGAATCGTGACTGAACAATCATTCATTATAATACTAGATGTATTTATTATCACTTGAAGCAATAAATATTTGTTGTGTTCTTGAAAACTGTTTTGAATGTTAAGAGAGATGAATTAATATTGTGCAAACAATTATCAAATTATCAAAAGCTAGACAACAATTACTTTGTCATCATGTTCATCAATATTGTGTCGATATATTCATATTTGTATTACTGATTGTTGTACAATAATCTATTACTATTATTAAGTTAGTGCGGCGAGTAATAAAAAATTATCAAATGGATTGCAAAAAACAAATACCATTTCTAGTAATGGTAGAAATGATTTCCCCCACTGACGAATTTCTTTATAACTCGACTCAATGGTGGAATTCATATTATTAAATGTTTTTGGTTATGTATTCCAAAAGTGTATCGGTTCTTTTCTTGATGCATATCATATATACATATTTGGTAAAAAAAAAAACAAAAACAAGTCGCTTGTTAGTATGTTTGGTACTTACTTTTGCGAACGTAATCGGTACACTTCACGGTGTTAATATTTATTTCGCACTTATAAACATGACAAGGGAAACAGCTGTTAGACACAACGCCACTTACGATCGACTCGCTTATTACTAATGCCAAGAAACCTGCGAATTTTTGAATTGCGTAACTTCTTTATTCGAAAATGTTTGTTCGATTACGGCATTGACGTCGATTCCGGGACTGATGCATTCACCCTAAATACGCCTAGACTGAAGTCTTGGAAAGATAAGTAACGACATTTATTTTGAGGTGCAATCGCGCTCTAGCTACCCAATGCATATGCCATACTTGCGTGTTGTATAAAAGTTGAATAAATGAGTTTTTGATATATTGCATTGAAAAGAAATGCTGGTACTCTAACTTTAACAGAGTTGCGTATTGAAATGTTGATTCTTGGATTCTTTAAACACTTATCATCAGTCAGAAGGAAAGTATGCAAGCTGGTTTTGCAGATGTCCGTTTTTAAATTTATAAATTGAATATAGCAAATCCAATACGGCGCACTAAATACCCAAAAAAAAAAAACTTTAAAACTTTACAAAAACTGAAAAACAATGAACACTCTACGAAGTTATTTAAACATAATTATGAAAAGGGAACACGCAAATAAGAACTGTTAAATTTTGAAATTTGTGTAAAAGACTTAACAACAAATAGTTCAATGGAAAGTCCAAAACGGTAACGGGTGGAATTTTTTCTGTAACTTAACAACTTAATATTTTTTCTTGTCTCAGACGATCAACAGCACATAATACAAATAAAAGGCACAAACTCTTTAACGTATTATGAATAATTGCCCATAAATCAAGCGAAAAATTTCGGGTGACAACATTCCATCAGGCCCTTAAAACTTCAGATTCGTTCGGTATTCCATGGGCAAAAGATGAAATTAGTTTACACAGATTATACTATCGACCGAAATTATGTAGAGTAGAAGTAGATAATATTTTTGATTAGGAAAAAATATGTTAAGTAAGAAATTGGACCCTTATTATATTCCAAGTATGAAGAGTGTGAAGGTATTGTGGCTACGGAGATGTTCGTCTCTACATAACGATAAAGACTAGTAAGTAAAAAGGAACGTTCACAAAATCCAACGTGTCCTTGTTCACGGCATCAATAAATGTTAGAACTCATAAACTGTTGAAAGGGATAATAATAAATATTGAAGAACCCTTCAGCCCTTTTTCATGGCACGAAAGTATATAGGCGATAAAGAAATCGAAGAGTTAAGAGTAAACCAATAGGTTCCTTTGAACTATCTGTATTGCCAAATTGAAACGAAAATCGCAGTTTATGTAGCTACAATCTGGAAGTATACGGAGAAATCTGGAAGCATACGGAGAAAATTTGCCCTAGAAGGGTATTAAAAGATAAATTTATTTATTTTATTTATTATAAACGTGAACTAATATACGAAAATAGAAGCACTGGCTGCCAGGACCTTCGGCTCGCTGGTGAAAAGAGAAATTTATTATTTTTTATCTTAATGTAATACGGAAAAGTTTGAAATGTAATTAAGAAAATGCACTCCAGAAGAGCTCTATTGAAATCGGCTTTGGCATTTCAAAACAACCAAATTTTTTTCGGAGAAGCGAAAATGAATTTCGAAAAACGAAATTGTATATCAGAACAAGCGAAATGAAATATATTTGTGTTTTTAAAAATACAATTGAGCTTTTCTGAAATCAATTTGGTTTTTGATGAAAAATTATTGAGGTTTTCTAGAAAAAATTAGGTTTGCTGCATACTATTTTAGGTTTTTAGAAATACATTTGCGCTTAACTGAAAAACATTTGATCTTGCCTAAATTACATTTGAGCTTTACTGAAATACAATAGAGATTGGTTTCTTTAAAATACAGTTGGAAAGGGTGCAGAAATAAAAGCAAAGATGAGTCATTTTGGAATTGGAGAACCTAACATAACCAGCAACCAAAATCGTATTGTATTTGCGCAAGTATAAATTTTGTTGTTATAAGCTTTAAATACTTTTAGACATTTACGCGTTGGGTATAATCGTATAAGAATATGAATTTAAATTGAAATTTATTTAAGCACACAATTGCCTGAATTATTGGTTCATAAAAAATATAGTTCTTAGTAGTGCCATTCAAAAGTGGTGCCATTAGGAGCAAGTACAATTTTATTATTTTATTGTTGAGCTCAATACCATCATATCGCCATTTGTTGATGGCTACCTTGTGCCATTTGTTCGATGACATTTAAGTAGTATGAAAATAACGCGACAAGCGTGATGTTGGAATCAGCGGAGCAATTGATAATTTTACAAAATCGACAATGACAGAAATAGCTCCGATCGAAATTAAAATAAAATATTATTGAAGTTTATGAAATTGTGGGACGGAGTGATGAAGTATTTTTTTTTATTTAGCATTTTTTTTACTGTGTACGGTTTTGCGCACGTTGACGGTCAGCGTGGTTGGAGTTAATGGTGCGGGATTGAAGTGACTAAATGCAATTAAATATTCAAATGCGTTAAAGTGAGATAAAGTTGAGTGTTTGATTCAAGTGCTGCACTTTCTTTTCTTTAACAGCTGCAAGAATAACATTTGAAAGCTGCCAAAATAAGTTTTGACTGAGTGCAAGTGTACTGAAGTAAATGATTGCAATAAACCGTAAAAGTGAGAAAAAGGAAAAATAACAAAAACAAAAAATTACAAATATTAATAATAATAACAAGCAAAATATTTGGTAAACGCAACTACATACATACATACATATACTCATACATAAGCAAGTGCTTCGTTTCCTAAACAAATTTGAATTGTGTGTGCAAGTTGCTAGAAGCGCGCCACAGCAAAAGTTATAAAAAAAATATGTGTAGATATGGCGAATGGCAAAAAAATTTAAATAAAACCACGACAGGCTGTTGAACTGTAATAACAACTACCACAAAAGTAACAGCAATGATTTGCTTTCAGTTTTTATGTAAGTACTAAACCCTCTTACTCTTTTGCATAATTATAAGTAAGTAAAGATGAAATGTAATGGAATAGAAATATAAAAGTTGTATTGTAGAGAGCACTACAAAAATAGTGTATCATGTAGTGTTGCGACATGAACAGCGAATGTCAAAACCAACCAACAAACAAAGGATTTAGACATTTGCTGTACCACGGCGATAGAAAAAACAAATCAATCAGCTGCTTACTAAGGCCACCTTACTAAATTCGCCTTGTTTGTAGGCAATTCTTACAAATCATCTGCCTAAGTGTGCTTTGCATATTGAAATAAACATATGTAATAAAATTTAAAAAATTAAAAATCCACTTCAAAATTTAAATGCCACTTCAAAAATGTACGAACGAATAATTGAAAAAGAACCAATTAATAAATGATGTCACTTACCTTTTTTTCAAATTTCAATTATAAATACCCGGTTGACAAGCTGGGTGATCTTTGATAATTGGTTCATGGTGTTGCGTTATCGACAAAAAGAAACATAGATTTTTCGATTTCGATATTTAAAATTAAATAAACAACATCAAACAAATTGCTGGGAAATATAAATGTAAAAAGTAAAAAGAGTAAAAATTGAGGCGAAACGGAATTTTCCATACCTTCGCGTTATAATTTATTTTTCATACATTTATTTGATTATTTATGGAAACATTGAAATATTTTAGAAATAGCATTATATCGTTTCCAGCCTGCTACATTCAACTTTTCAAATAAAGTTTATTGACAAAACAAAATGCATTCAAGACAAATTTTTCTGCACTTGTTCTTTCCCCTGTGTTTCTGGATGCCCTTCCTTGTACCCTTTATCGTAGAGCTTAATATTCCATTTTCTTCGGTTGCCGGCGCCCAAGCCCAATGGAACATAAATCTTGCATACAATAGTTCTCTTGAAAGTCCTCAAATCTTTCTCATCATTGATCGTCATCGTCCACGATTTTTGTCCCTCGAGAAAGGGCTCTGCTTTTCAATTGTCTTCTTAGCCCAAAAGTAGGCCCAGTTGTCAAGAGTTATTCTTCGCTTTTACTCAAGATTGACATTATAAGTAGCGTTCATGCTGGTACCTTGGTATACAAAGTCCTTTACTACTTCAAAGTTGAAACAGTCAACAGTGACGTGGGTACTAATACGTGAGGACTTTTGCTTGTGGCCAGGAAATACTGCGTTTTCTCCTGATTAATTGCTAGATCAGTCTTTTGGTTTCTTCTCTATACTGAAAAATTCTGCACAGACAGATCTTGATTCAGATTAGCAGCTCTTATAACGCTTTCAAGCATCAGCGGCCATAAACTATTCCTCCAAAAAAAGCGATTTTAAAGTCAACGAAAAATTGGGTTTTGGCCGGTTGTGAAAATGTGCTCAATAGTGGACTGACTAAGCCTAAAGACACAGCGATAAGGTCCCAATAATAAGTTCGTCGATAGGATCTTATGTGCGATTTTATTCATCGATATTAACTATCGATACATTGATTATTACGGTATATTGATCTATCGTTAGCACGTCTAGTCTGCAAGTACCAGTATCTCAAACAGCAACTTAACAAAGTAATTTGAGGCTAACCAACGCACACACGCGTGTAATAGCTGCGAGTGCACTGGCACAGCTAACTGCCTTTATATGCAGCACGATGTCTGTTTGTTGTATAAACGTAATTGCGAAAAGTCGAAAAGGGCGTGTGTAGCCACTGAAAGTGTTTATAATCTTTCTTATACAGTTGCCTTTGAAAGGCTGCTATTTTTTGCGTGTGTCCTTTTGCTTTTCGAGTGCAGCTTCTTTGCTTTTCGCACACACACATACAATTTTTCTAGCATTAAATGTAAGTATTCTTGAGAATACACACAAACATACAATTCTATACATATACAAAAATGGATTGAAAAAAAAAATATATAAAAATGGATAATGAGCGATTTACTTCTCTTCGCAACTGAGTGTGCTTGATAAAACAAAAATAAAATACACAGAGCATACTACACTCAAGCAAAGAGACAAAGAAAATGCATATAAATGTATGTTAGGGTGATTGACTCGGTTTTATCAAATCGGTTTTATCCGGTTTTTTCGTAAATTTTTGTACGGTTTTTTGAAATCTTGATTTTTCGAATATCGAATAAATCGGGGTTTTTAGTCTCCAAAACCGGTTTTTACCTACATATTTGTAAAGATATAGCCTTTGAGAAATGATAGTAATACGGCAGCACATAGACTATTTCCTCGTCCATTTAAACGACGGCCACAAAGTGCTTATCAGTTCGATATTAAAATTGTAAAAGAGTTTATATATTTATACAAATTTCATAATACAAGAAAACCTTGAAAAATGGTATAACACGTTACTGAAAATAAGTCCTTATAGCTCGCTCAGTTTTGTCAATGTGAAATTCAGTAATTTGGTATCATCTCAGTACATAAAATTTGAGACTTTATGAGTTGAAGATTATTGCTTTCCTCGCTTTTCCCACTCGGACATTAAACTACATTTTATTTTTAGAATAATTCTTTCATAGAAATAATTACATTTAGTTATATGTACAATTGTACATTGATGTGACTTAATTTTTACTTGAAACAAAAACCGGTTTACCCGGTTTTTTCTTGTTTAAAAAACTAAGACCCGTTTTCTTCAAATTTGCCATTTCTCGAATAATTCGAAAACCGGTTTTACAAAAAAGTCGACTACTCGAACACCCTAATGTTAGTGTGTTCTACAGCGAAAAAAAGCTAACAACTAAGATTGCAAAAACCAGCTGCCAAGCTAGCAAACACAAACGCAGAACCACAAAACAAAAACGTACTCAGTTAACAGTGTGTAGGTTCTAAAACAAGAAGCGGAAAAGGAGTCTTATATCAGTTTTATATTACTTAGAGTAAATGTGGTTAATATTGATTACGCTGGTAACTTAATTGTCAATTTGGACAAGCTTCCTTAGTTTGTTTGAGGATAATCGATAAATAATACGGTTTTTGCAATATGTTTTCTATAATTTAAAATCTTTATGGTTAAAAACATAATTAATATTCGAATTAAACTGAGTTCTTTCGCCAACACGTGTTGAGTGTCATTTGGACTACCACGATAGTGTTAGTTGTAATTCTTGATATGTTACCATAATTTCCTTGGAGTTCACCAAAATTTTATCAGTGTAGGATATGGCTCCTCGTAAGCGTAAAAAATTGGAGTATCGAGGATATGAAAAAAGCGATAATACCGCTGGTCCAATACCTGAGGCTATTTAAAAGCATCAAAGTTGTGCAATGTCCCTAAATCGAGTTTAATAAAGCTAGCTTTAAAAACAGACATCGTAATCGAAAATGTCGTTAATATTAAGTTAGGACGCAGATTATTTTATCCTGAAAGTTTTGAAAAGATGTTGGTAGACTATGTTTTGACGATGGATGGTCCCTATTACCCTATAATTTCTTTTATTCGGGTTTCTGAGTAATTAAACAATTTTTAAATAATTATATATTTTGCGTTTTATGTTATTGTTTTATCAAAAAATAAATAAAATTAATTGATCTGTAAAGTTAATATAATATATTTCACTATATTATTTCATGTATTTTAAGAGCTATTTATCAAAAAATTATTGGTGGTCCATATTGTTCCACTTTACTCTACATTCATATATAAATGTATTTACATACATACATATATGTATGTTTGAGTTTTTGCATGCGCGTGCGTGTGATTTTGCCGCTCAAGTTCGATGTCTCTTAGATTTTTTATATGCGATTACACTCAGTAGAAATCATCCAGTCAGTGGGCTTGCCACAATTGAGAGTCATTGGCAACATTTTTTATGGTATTTGAATTTCTACTTATAAAAACATACAAGAATAAATGTATGCCTATAAGTGTAACACACACGTTAACGTATATACATATGTATTTAAGAGTCTTCAGCAAAGGCAAAGAGAACAGTTCTGAGTTGATGAAAGTTGTCGCGCCAGTAAACAACCTCGAAACGTCAGCTGAAAATTTAAAGAGCCAATACAACATTCATGTGCCTTCATCTTAAAGGCATCCTGAATCAAAAGGTTTGAGAGATAAACTTAAACAGATAGGGTGCTGACTAAGAATCGGGTAAATACACTGATATTGTCATTTATAGTGTCCGGGCTCTGTAGTCTAGAATTTATATGTAGCCCTTTGAGTCTTTATAGACAAAAGCTTATAAAAAACGCATAGTTTTGTGTTAGTTTCCAAAGCATTGCTTTTAAAACAACTAAATACTTCTGTCTGCTTTTCTTCAATCAACGAACCATTTATACTCTCGGCTTACCAAGCGAGAAACGCTTTATTGCCGAGGAACCTCAAGAACTTAAGGACAGTCCTTAGTCATTATGTCAGTTGCATGATATTAGCAAATTGTCGCCGCAGGACATTACCGCCGTGACCATCAACTTCAGTGCCTCGTTGACGCTTGGCTGAGAATACGTTCACGCAGCATACAAGTACTAACAAACACTTGTAAATAACAAAGAACTCTCAAGTCGTGCTATTAAACAAATTTTTGTAGTCTTATACAGCTGTAAAGCCTTCATAAGCCACCCACATCCTTTACCGAGACTTATGTAGCTACTGACTACACCCAAGTTTTCTACTCCTCTGTTGCAATGTTTTTATTTTTATTTTTATGTTATTTTTTATTTTATTTTAGCGCTTCTGTACTTTGTCGCTATTGTTTGCTTGTTACTTGTGTTTTTTAGTGTCATCATAATTGTGGTAGTTGTGCTTGTTGTTCTAAGCAGTGATGCTCTTAAGTGGTCCAGTAAGTTTTGGTCGTTATGAATGAATAAAAAATATTTATTTGTGAAAACGTTTAGTATTGCGTACGTTCATTTCCAGCACAGTCAAGCTTTGGCCCCGCTCTGCCCCACCTGCTTGGTGACTCAGTTCCTTCGGCTACGTGCAGCTCACTTCTAAACAAAGCAGCTGTGTTCATTTGGGCGACGATACTTATGAGAATCGCTCATTGTTGTCGAGTTCCTTTTTTATGTCGTTTTGTACTTAACAAACAACAGACAAGTGTGTGTGTGTGCACATACATATTTTTGTAGCGAGTCTGTAACAGTTGGTCAATAAAGAACGAAAATTCAATGAAAAATAAACTGAAATTAAATAAAAAAAATTTGAAAAAATTCAAAAAAAAACCCAATATTCATAAGAAATGAAATGAATAAGGTCAATCCATAATTATTATAGTAACATACACATTTTTTGGGTACTCTAAAACTATTACTTTAATAATTAAATTTTCAAAGTCCTTTCATCAGCGAGAAAATTTTTGTAAGTCTTTCATTTTGAGACTTTTATTATAAAAGTCTTTTTATAAAAATTATGAGTGGGAAACAAATTTTTTTTGTCCTTAACAACCGGATTTATTTAGGACAATATATTGATTAGTTCAAAACTAGTTTGGGTCCAGAAGTGATCCCGAAATGGTTCTGAATTAATTTCGAATTAGCCCCGAAATAGTCTTAAACTTGTTCCGAGCTGGTCTTGAACTTATCCCGAACGAGTCCTGAAAAAGTCCTGAACAAGTCCCGAACAGATCCTAAGTTGGTCCCAAACGAGTTTCGAAAAAATCGCGAAATTGTCCTGATCAAGTCCCGTCATTCAAAACTTAACCATTTTTTTGTCACTCATAATTGTTATGAGAAGACTTTTATAATATAAATCTCAAAATAATAATTATCGATGACCTTTAAACAATTTTTCCTACTCGTAATTATTAGACTTTTAAAATTCATACGAAAATTTTGATGTCTTTTTTAAACTTCTGCCATAAAGCATAAAATACATAATTATTATTTTAGGTCTGTGGAAAAAAGCATAGCAATGCATACGCATAATAACAATATTTGTATCCAAAAAAAAAAAAATCCTATGAATTGAAAAAAAAAAAAATATTCTTCCAAAAATGACTGCTGGAAATGTTCAAGGATATAAAATAATGACTTTTTAAAATAACATTTTTAATACTAATACATGCTTCTGCTCAAAAAAACAGTTAGTATACTACATTTTTAATTGAACAAATCAAGTTTAAAAATGTGAATTTTAAATTAATGATTTGTTCTACATCGCTGTGATGCAGTGAAATTATGTTGGAATTCGTTAAGTCAGGTGAGGCGAAGTTAACAGAAGTAAGGTGAGAGGATGAGTGGTGATATAAAATGAGGTGATGTCAAATTTAGGACGTTAAGGTATGGTGATTTTAGGTTTGATGAGTTTTGTTGTGGTAAGTTCAGAATTAGGCAGGTTAAATGTGGCGATATAAACTGTTAATAAACTTAGGTGAGTTTAGGTAGTTTGAACTCAACTATGGTGAGTTTACATAGGTGTGATGAGTTAAGGTTTGCATAAGTACCTGTCGCTGCCTTTAACTATTTCTGCGTGGATAATTCCTCACTCATTATATCCGTCGCATTCGCCGTATTGATTTTTATTTGGCTTCTTAATTTACTACCGGCATGCAGCTAAAGAAGATTTACTTCCAATAGCACCCTTTCAAATTTTTATTTCATTTAAGTGATTGGGGAGAAAATCAGCTAGTGCACCAGCCACTACACATAATTGAATGTCTGTAAATAACTGAATTGAAAAACTGACTTCATTAGACTATAGCACTGGAGATGCAGCCTAAGGCTACAGTTGCAATGGCATTAGTTACTAGCATGAGGAAAATAAATTACGACTACTTTTTCATCGTAAATAATATGAAATACCACTCAATATGTTCGAAAGCGTAATCAAAGAGTGGGACTTCAGTAAGAAATACATTTTTTTACACCTCAAAAATGGTTCCCTTGTGTAAAATAAAGAACATTAAATTAAATTGATTTTTTATATATTTCAATTTTCAAAAAAGAAACTCTGAAAGTAGAACTGATGTATGCACGTACTTATTTCTTACACAAACTTGTATGCAAATATATGCATGTACATACATACAAACATACATGCACTGAAAATTGGTATATACAATTTTACATTCTTGGCATGAAACCAGATACACTTACATCTTTTTGCAGTTAATGCAGATTATTTTAACGACACTAAAGTGAGTTGCTTTGTGGTCGAACAACATTTTAATTTTTAGAGTAATATTTTGTTAAGACACTTGATTTTTTACTTATTTGTCTTATATGCAATACCCATTCCAATTACAATATAGTTAATTCTCCAGTAAAAGTCAATTAAACCCATGTTTCCAACTTTTTTCTAAAAACAACAAATTTGTCTCAACATTTTTAACCAGAATTTATAGAATATTTTTAATAATGCTATTTTGTAGACCATTTAATTTTTGATAAATAAAGAGCAAGTTTGAGGTGCCTTCATTTCATCGTTAATTTTTGAGAATTTTTTTTGACTGACTCTTTCGCAATGTCATGCGTACAAAAAGTGCGGAAGAGCGTCAACAAAAAAAAAACAACGGCGACTTAAAGTCACTGAAAACTTGTAGGCTATTATATTAACATTAAATGGGCTACAAAACTGTATACTTAAAAAATGTGCTTCTTTTTAGTTTTCTGCATGGACATTGAATTAATTGAAAATTAAATAAAAGTAAAATACATTGTACATACAAAGATGTACTGGCCAGTGATTACAGATATACTAAATACTAATGACTTTAGGTAAACTGCGAGTAGGAGTTCTATGTATATTTCCGATATTCTAAATATACCGATCAAATTCGTTGTAAGTGTATGTTTATAACCCAACGAAATTACATAATTACTTTCGAAAATCAGTTGAGTGAGAGTCACAGAAAGAGTCCTATATAAAGATTTCGAGTAACATCTTTCGACATCTTTATTTGTTTTCCTGACTCGATTAAGGCCTACATTTGGTTTTGTTCAAATATACAAGATAGACGGGGTGTTGCTCTATGCAAACACTCGTCTTCATTTGGCTCTCTTGAATGTTTTTGAACTAAAGTTAACATGATAGTTACCAAGAGTACACACACCCTCTTTATTTAACGACGCATGCGCATTAAACACACACACACGCACACGAATGTAGCAATGTGAGTGCAATTTTTATCACAAAGAATGAATGTTTTTCATTCACCTTTTAATCATCGCCATTACTAAATGCGCTCTATTTCCTTGCGGCGATTTTCTTTTAACTCATGTAAATATGTTATATTTTTCTACTTTAAAGGGAGTATTCTTTTTCAATTGTGAGTGTGAATTTGTTTTGGTGCACCATGTGTGTGAAAGTTTACTGCTTGGCAGAATAATACCAACATAGGTACTACTTACTGCCTACAATATGAAAATTACTGTGTATATATGTGTGTGTCTCCATTACACGAGCAATTGGTACCAAATGCTATTTCTTCATGCAAATTGCTTTGATAAGAAAAGTTCAGATCTGCGTCAATATATAAACAAATATGTATGATGAAAATTTAGAAATCAAAGGAGCGAGAGGATGCGTGCGGGAGTAATAAGAGGATATGTGTACGATACGAGTATTGGTTTATAGGTCGGTCGATGTAGTGTCCTTTTAGAGTTGCACAAACTCACATCCTCTTCCGCGGCACGCTCAACATACAGCCAACACAGATTCAGAGTTGCTGTAGTCATAGCTTATCCATCGATTGCCTATTCACGCGTGACACACCACCAACCAACACAGAAGTATCATCGAAAGTGCCATTGCAAGTGGTGGCAAATGACAGTCATGTCAAAGTATAAGTGGTGACCGAGGCTAAAATATACGCAGCAGATGCTCGTTGATGGCATGCATGGCGACGAAGGAAGCGAAAGCGTGGCTTAGCAATTGGCTCTTAACGATATTTGTTGATATTTTGTGCGTGTTTGCGTGTGCAAATATTATGCCGTTCTTATCATTTATGTAGTACATACATTCATAGGTATGTGTGTGTGCTTGTGTGCGCTCGGAGGTGATGAGCATTTGTCGTGGTTTTTTGTCGGCGATGAAACCAGCTGACTCACCGCTGTGCGTTTCATTCAAGCTATAAGCTGTGATAGCAATTTTGTAATTTTGTCAATTGCCTTTTTATTTGGCGTGATTTTTACTTTGTCTTATCATTTTCGCATTTTGCTGTTAATAAAAATTTGTTTGTTGTTTGAATGTAAAATTAATTTGATTTGATTTCTTGTTATTGTTTATAGTTTGAACGCTAATACTTTGTAGAACTGGCTGGTAGATACCGACTCGTTATAGAAGTAGTATTAGGGTGACCACTATTTACCACGTTGTCCTTTATTTTCGCAGCTTAGTATATGTATATGTAGCTTGCATTTGGTCGCGCGCCACAAAATTATATGGTCGTAAGCATATGTTTTGTTAAAGGTGCGCCAAGAATGAAGACACGAAATTTGTTTTTAAACAAAATGGTTATTTTTTTAAATTTAAAACTACTATTATTTGTACGTAATAATTCAAAACATTTATCTTAATAATAGGCACTGTCTGCATGCGAGAGCTTGATCGGATGTTGCAGATTTAGCTGAACTTGAATCTCTTCGAGCAACTGTCAGCTTTGCAAACCGAGGGTAGCTTCATTACCCGAACTATTCCAAATCGTAGGAAGCTGCATCGAGTTTTAGAGCTGAACTATTAACCTTAGAGCGATAAAAAGGCGCAATCCTCAACTCACATACATTATGTGCACAAAGTGTGGATCCGTAAGTTTTAATTCTCTAGCAACCGGTGATTTACTAATTAGGGAAGTATTGATTCTGCTATAAATGAACAAAACCCAGTGGAACGGCCAAATAATCAGCTCAGTTATTTGAAATCTCGGAAATTCATCATTTAACAATGCTGAACATATTAGAACGATAGCTACCTCCATAAATTTCAACAGCGTCCTAAGTGAAAAGAGGCAAGCAGACTGGTTGAATCGCAATGTAACCCATTTTGGACTTTGTTCATTTAAAATCAGTATCAGTAATCAGTATTCAGTTTTGTAGTTGCACTCTTAAAATGAGGTGAAAAGAGGCTTGTTGGAGATCTCTGAGATTGGTTAACCTTACAAAAACATGAAAAGTGCCTATTGCAGAGGCCATTGAAATGCCGAAAGGTCTACCTTGTCAGTGCCATGTCAGTTCAGTATCAGTTGCAATCAGATTCAGTACGGTGAGCCAAGGTAATAATTCCGTATTAACTTGATAAGTTTTTCCTCCATACAAACTCGACATAATTTCGAATAACGTCAGATCGTCGGTGAAATGCAACGTTATTTTATCTTCCATCGAGACTCATACTTCATTGAAGTCTGCAGGAAGATATTTACAGCCATTTTTTTTAAAATACTGTTGTCAATTTAGCGGACTAAATTTCCCGAAATTATTCCTTACCATCAAGTCCTTCAAGATTTATATAGCTATAAAGAACTCCTACGAAGGAGTAACCGCTAAGATCAGCGAAGGATCTCAAGTTTGGTTATAACTTAGGTTAGTATGGGACTGACGTATAAGGAACAAGATTTCAGAAAACCTATGGGTTGGCCATATCCAAAACACTTCTTCAGGTGAGAGATTTGTGCCCACATTGAGAAAGCCAAGAAACGAAAACGGAGTTACCTTGTGAAGGATCGGGGTCTTGAGTTTTTTAATCACAATGAAATTTCTGATATTATCGAAAAACAAGGACCGAATGGAGTCCAAAATAGATCTCGATATTTCACTGGTATATCCAGCCGATATAAGGCAGGGCTTCTAAGAAGTTTGGAGGTCTCGCAAATCGCAACGCAATGCCTTGAAATCCAAAAGATTTACGACTTCTACCCGTGTAGTCTTTGTGTGACTTACAACATCAGAATTTGGAACTAGATAAACTTCAAAGTGCTTTATTTCAACGATAATCCCCATAGACTACAAGCAATTGATACGATTAAAATTGAGTCCTGACAGTGCAGTACATTTATAAATTTGAATTTTTTGTCAGTTAAATGTTAAAATTGATAAATTATACAAAACAATAATTGAAGAACTGTTCTTAAATTATGTATATTTTTCAGCGCCTAAGATAAAAAACATTTCTATCTCTCGTAGACTTCAGCAGTTTGAACTTTTTAGAATGTTTTTGTTTTCAAAAGCATTGATTTTTTTATTTCATCTGGATCACTCTATCAGCAGAATATCCTACAAACAAACGGTGTATTTATATGCACGCATACAAGAGAAGCAATAAAAGACAAAAGTTCTTCTTCAAATTGCGTTTTCTTTCACATTGCATCGTCGCTCTTGTAGACTCAAAATAAATTGTACTAATGCAGTAGTTAACGACGTTATTGGCAATGAACAGCACATCCTTTGTATCCTGACAATGATGTTAGACGACAAATTTGTTCCTTAGAAATTCAACTGCATGTAAACTTACAGACATATGTATGTATGTACATAGACGCGCAAGTATTTATGTATGTGCATGCATTGTGTTTTATGCTCTGCACAAAAGACGTTACACGCTGCATTGCACATTTTTGATTGCTGCTGCGCTGAAATACCAAAGTATATGTACAAAAATCGATGCAGTAGATAATTCAATTACTTTCTTTACCCTTTCCATTGAAAAACAAAGCTACCTAAAAATAAGTGTATAATGAATGAACATGATTTATTCGTGCCAAAAAGAAATAGCAATACAAGATGCGTACGATTAAGAATTTACTAAAAGAAATTTTAAAATTGGGAACTATTAAAATATGCTGAAAAATAAATTGGTAAATAAATTACTTCTTAATTATCTCAATTGAATATAATTTGAGCTTCTTCTTCACCTGGCCAAGGCGATTCAGGCAAATAACAATATTTTTGTGAGTTATGATGGAATGGGTGAAGAAAAATTCACTTCATTTCATGCTACCACCTGGTAAAAAATCGCCTTGCAGCTGCCGCTATTTTTTTGTTCATATACTCGTATATGGTCGAAGGCCGCTTTAAGATCAATACTAAAACTGCCAAGGAAGCGTTCGATACCAAACTGGGTTTTGTTTGGAACCAGTTCTGAAATATTTTGGGGTCAGGTTGATAGAAGTTCAGTAATAGTTCGGACAGAGTTTAGAAAAAGTTACAGATCTTAATAAATATGAAATATTCTTGTTAAATGCGAACATTTGACCGAAGTAGTTTCCAATTGCTCCCATATACGAGTATGCAGTTTTCGAATACCAGAATGTTACCAGATTCCGAAAACTGTAAATTTCCAAAAATAAAAACTGCATTTTCGACAGAAAATCTGTTACATCCAAAACGAAGGGTTTTTTTTAATTTTCCAAAAAAAAAAACAAAATAACAAAAATTAATTAATTTTTAATAAAAATAACATTAACAGTTTAATATATAGCACACCAGTCTTTATATACTGGAATATTTAAATCACATTTTGTTTTAATGAATTTCAGTTTTATTATTTTTCGTAAATTGCAATCTGAAGCATTTTTTTCTAAGAAATATTTTTTTCTTAAAATACCAAAGTGTACTGGATTTTTAAATTTATTTCTTATTATTTTTTATTTAAATTAATTTGGGAAAACATTCTTTCTACTTTTTTTTGTAATTTATTATTATTATGTAATTTATTCGTTTAAATCAGAAATTTCGGAAAAACTGCATTTTGTACTACGAGGTAATTTAATAAAACTACAAGCTTGTCTAGAAAACTGTAAATTACAATTAAAATTGTAAATATGGCAACATTGGACATAGCGCATATTTATTTGATGCAAAGAAAATTTCAGCTCGTACATATATTTGCAATGTTCCATTAGACATTGCCCCTCTGAGCTGCACACATTTGCGTGTTTCACTACAACCGTCACGAAAAATATGAAAAATTTCCATTTGGACGTTATGTAGAAACATTCCTCTTCATTGCTTCTGAAAATAAAGCAGAAGTTTTAATCAACATTGTTTCCAATTAGATTCTGATGGAAACAATGTTTTAACTTAACTTCTTTACGAAAGTCTGAATACCTTTATTTTTTTTAAGCATTTTATGGACAGCGAGAAGAAAAGTTTTCCACTAAGTATTGACAAAATAAATTTGTTCAGCTTGTAACGAGAAATATTGCCGTTTCATACAGTTTAGCAGTCGTCTCCGAACAGTAGATAAAATATAAAAAACTTAACAATATTAATAAATTTCATCATTTAAACAAAAATTAATTTCTTTATAATAAGTTCGCTACATGGCCTCTTAAACATCCTTTTTGGAACGAGTAGCTGTCATTCGGTAGATTATTGAGTCCCTTCCGGGATCCATATTGACGAGTGCCATAATAACAGCTAATAAAGATAAGCCAAAGGCAATCATAAACCATAGAATTATATTGAATATTATTGTATAGTTTTCATCATAGAATGGCGCAATATTGTGCTGTTTCTGCAAATGAATATTAAAGAGTTAACTACTACAAATACATACAAGAAAAAAAATGTACGCAACAACTTACAAATTCGATTGGATCAATAATTGTGGAAAAGCTTATGCTCTGATTGCTCGCACCAGTAGCATCCGGGCCGTAAGTTAATATGGCGTAAAATGTGTCGGTTAAAAATTCCTTTAATTTTTTAATCGAATTTGCAAGCTTGTCAAAGTCCAAAGCAGCTTTGTCGTTAAACAAGTGAATGGCCACAAAATTTTTCGCCTTCATATCAACAATTATATGCTCGACACCGCCGGCTGTTAAGAGACTTTGTAGTTCGTGGGTAATCTGTTTGGCTTCAGGAACTTTACATTTGATCAGCTGGCCTTCCAAACGCACAAACTACATAATTGCACATCGAGAGATTTGTAACCATAATATACATATATATGTACATATGTAGTTGTATAAAAAAAAATAAAATACAAAAACTAACTTACATCAATAGCTCTCGAAATATTATTGAACGCCTGACGTGCATTATATTTTTCAAAATCGAGTATGCTATTTAATGTGGCGCCTCGAGCGCGACCTTCAAGCGAATATTTATTGACAGTGCCAAGCGCTGCATAATCGGCTGCTGTATCGAGTTTTATAGTTGCTATAAATGCTAATTTTGGTAATTTGAAAATGTTATTAATTTTTAATGCTGAAAATTCTCCATTAGCCGATGCATCCTCTCCAACTATCGTCATCAAAGTGTATTTTAATTGCTTCAGCGGTAGTGTTGTTGTGGAAGCATCAAATGCTAGAGCATCTGGACAATTAATCACAACGAAATCATCCGCGATAACTTTTTAAAAATTAAAACGATGTTAAATATTGTTTTGCATTCTTTCGAACTTGTACATACTACTAACATACGTACCTATAGTGAAACACGCTGAAATTATCCACAGTTTGAACATAGTTAATTTTCGTAATATATTTATTTTGAAAAGTTTGTAAATTACTGAAGAAATGTTTTGACAAACCGAAATGATTTCTTAAAACAGAACTCGGGTGCTACTATGAAACTTGTTTCGAAACAAAAATTTCTTGAATTCGATTTGAATGCGATCAATATTTTTTTTTATCGAATTAGATTACATCGATCAAGGCGTGTTCTACAAGGTGAAGTCAGACCGACAACAACAGCATTTACATCTCTATCGCACGTTCGCGTACCAGATAATTACTGAAAGTTTTCAAAATATATCAGCTTTTAACTTGCAAAGTAGGGGAAATTGAGAGAACAAATTGACATTTCATTTTTAAGGGGAAACTGTTGGTTTCTTCCGCAAAAATTTTTGCCAACAGGAATTTGCCAGCATGAAAACAGCTGTTCAAAAACAACTTATTGCAATTTGGATAAATAGGATAAATGCAAAAAGCAAGTAAAAGTTAATTTGGTAAAGTTTCCTTAGTTGAATGTTTCAAGATGACACTAATGCAATGTTTTTGATTTTGTATGTTTGAATGTGGACAAGAATTTAATCAACTATTCGTTGAACTTGCGAGTTTCTGCAAATTTTCCGTTCTCTACCTATTTTGCATATTTTTCTCTTGTTAGAGATCAGAAGGCATTTCGCCAAAATTTTGCTGTTGATTTTTTTCTGCTGGATATTTTAAACGAACGTACCGGTCTCAGTTGTCAAAATTTCCATGGACTTAATTTTTTTATTTTGACAATTATTCATGATTTTAATCGTGTAGTGTAAAAGGTTATTTTTGCAAATCGGTTCTGTGAGAACAGTCAGAGAAGTGTGGTTGGTATTGGTGGAGTGATGCAGAGCTACAAATGCAAGCGCATGAATTTTGTCTTAAGCGCTGATTATACATACTTCGCACAACTTTCGCATAACTTTTGAAGTGTCAAATAACATCTGTTCAATGGATTTCACCTGTATCCGATTACCCAGAAATTAGCACAACTTAATAAAAAATTGAAGTCTGTTGAATATTGATTTGCTAGCATTTTTCTTAAGTGACATTTCAATTGCAGTGGTACCAATAGCAATACTTTTACAGAGTTAGAACAGAGTTGAAAAAGTGCGCAAAGAACGGCTCGTAAAAGGCGGAAAAGTGTCGCAAGAGGCATACCGAAGGATTGTTAGGAAGAGTGCTTGTGGCATCACGTTCACGGAAACTAAGTATGTGGTGTTCATGGACTATTTCGCCTTGGGTTTGACGGAAGCGAAGCTCTCAAACGTTATGCGAGTATGCATAATCAGCGCTTTGGGATGTGTATGCTTGACTCGCATAAAATATACAAACTTCCGGTGATTCGGGTTTGTGATCATTACATATCTAATAAATTACCACTTCGGGTCCGTTCCGGCATAAATAATTGTACTTATAAAAAAATATATTTTAATTTATTTGATATGAGTTTTTTTCGTCCTCGTACAGCTTCTGTGTGTTGTTCAATCGCACACATTTCATGTTTAATATCAGATATGAAGCGGGAGAAAGTTGAAGTTAATGAAATTTTTATGAGTTCTCGTTGCGTTTGCCATTCTAGTCAAAGCGGATGAATTTTAAGTTTTAATTGTAAGGACATAAGTGTAGTAGGATTTAGTATAATAATGTGCAACAAAATGTCTAGTACGGTTTATTTATTGTATAATGTTAATCACATAAATGCACACCACATTTTATATCTATGTAAATACACTTGTAACGTGAACGTCGATACAAAGTTAAGCCATAAATCAATTTCATCATATGCAAATCGCACTTAAGCGACGCACTCGAAAGGATAGCAACAGATATATAGGTATACATACATATGTATGTATGTATATCTGCAGAGACAATATGTCAAAAGCAGAGTACTCAACAGCGAATATTAAATACATTTACGCATATACACACATATATGCATGCATACGTACATCGATGAGAGCACATTAGGCTAGCTGTTTAATAAATTAATTTTCAATGAATTGAAATATTTATGGGGTGGAATATATTTTTAGAAAATATACAAAGAGCTCGCATATTTTGAAATAAATTTATTAAGCCATACTTACTCAGTATGAAATACAAATTTTGGACTATATTTCCTTAATTTTTCCAATATAACCTCAATTTTTAACCGAAATTGTACAGTTAGTTTAAACATTTATTTCCGAAATTTCAATAAAAAAATGTTTACAAATTTATATTTATTTTGAATTAACAAGTAATGTTAACCTATAATGAAAAATAAATTTTTAAAACCGCATTCAAAATTTTATTTAGATTTTTAAATCTATCAAACATTTTCCCCAAGTCTAGTTTTTCAAAATCTTCACTGTAAACGAAATTCGCGCAACTGCCCAATATTCAAGTTTTTCACACTTAGTACTACATAGAAGTGCATAACCAATAAAAAAAAAATTTGACTTGGTGGGTTCAGGTGTGAATTTTTGTGGGGTGAGTTTAAGTGTGGGGAGCTAAGATGTGGTGGGTGTAGGTATAGCGGTATTAGATGTTGGAAGTTTAAGTACAGTTAGTTGAAATGTGGTGAGTTTAGGTATAGTGAAATAAAAAAAAAACTTGTTGAGTCCGCCAACCATTTTCGTTTACCCAACAACCGTTGTCACGCAAATTTTTTAATGTACTAACGCCGCTAAATAAACTCCACTTGAAAATATTTTTACAGCTTATTTAACAAAATAGAACATAACACAACACCACATTGCATGTCATCACATAGCAAAACACAACTTAACTTGAACATATTAAAACATAACAAAACAAAACAAAACATAACGTAACATAACATAACCCAACGGAGCATAACATAACATAACAAAACATAACATGACATAGAATGACATAGCATAAGATTAAAAGACTTTAGGTGTGGGAGTTCGGGTATGTTGACTAGGTTTGCTGATATGAGTTATGGTGAAATCAGTTACCTATGTACATACATGTGTGTGTACATGTATGCGGAACAAAAGAAGTATTTTTTGCTATGCCAAAAAATTTCCGTTTGACCATTTCATTCAGTACGATTTCCAACTCATAATTTTCGTCGCATCCCTTTCGTTACGTTCGCCATGTTGTATTTTCAATTTACTACCGCCACTAAATAAGTTTCCCTTCAAAAATGAAGACAATAAATAAACATGAAGGTTAATAAAGATATTATCTATCTAATAAAGCTAATTAATACACCTTAGATTGTTTATAAGGCAAATTTTATATATTATTAGCTACGAGGACACTGCAAGCTAGCGAAAGTACTTAATATAAACACTAGAATGGGGCAATCGTATCGCTCCCTAATAATCTAGTTTACCCTAGTTGGAAATAAATGGCACGCCTTAATGCAATGTATATACTCGTATGTATGTATGTACGTGCAAATGTATCTATATATAAATGCATTCGTGGTTGCACTTAGTTAATCGCCTTCGCCTTTTCTAAGGTCTCAATGGCATTCGTTGAGCGACTGAATTGTTGCTATTGATTCCCCGATGCAAATCGATGCATTACCAATGAGAAGGCCAGGCAACAAGCTTGTAAAAGGCAAGCGGCATACATTATTAAAAGCTGTCACAGCGTTTGCAGCAATGTCAATTGTGCACCAACAAGTTGCTACTCTTGCTGTTGTTGTTTTGTTGTTGATGAAGGGCATATCGCATATACATAAGCGTATACATTAGGTTGGATTGACACATTTTTTAGGAAAGTTTGATATGATCAAAAAGTCTTCCTGAGGCATGTAAAATGTATATAAAGAAATGTTTATAAAACCGTTCTTTCTTTCTCTCCCCCGATTGGATATTTTCAATCAAAAAAGGAGAAAAATTCATGATTTTTGATACCAAGATTATCATAAAATTTAGAGGAGAATTTTTCTACTTATTTATTATGCATTTAAAAAAAGTATAAGCTGTCAACTTTATATATGTATATTAAAATAAACATAAAGAGCACCGCATACAACTTTAATATGATCTAGACAATTAGCCTGTTTTAAGATTATAACCGCTTCACATTTCGACAAACTTGGAAAATTTATTTATATTGTATTAAATTTTATTATTTTCCAACTAAACTATATTAGGTCACAAAACCCCAAATTTCAGACGTTGTACAAAACTTAGCTATTTTCCTTCAAAATTCGTTACTTATTAATAAAAACTTTTTGATAATTTTCAAGTATGTAATGTTGTTGCTCTTTAAATTTTTTTTAATAAAATGAGGGTTAGAATTAGATGCATATTACTATTTTAAACTTGTACTTTATTGAGCTAATGTGTAATGAGCTTCATCACTACATTCTCGAAAATGTTCGAAAAAATCTAGTTAAAATGTTTAAACATTTAATGACAATTTTGTGGATTTCGTTTAATTTTTGCGAACCTTCTACTAAATTTGAAACTTTAATTTACACACATGGTTGCTTCATGGTTATAGAAAGAAATGGGTCCTAAAACATATATTTACACAGATATGTATGTTTGCACATACATATGGACGTTAGGATATTTTTAAATAAAAATATTTAAGCGGTAACTTGAATAAAATTGTATAGCGAATCGATTTATGTTATGGAAGCTATTTTAGTTACCACTGCAACAAATTAGTAAAAATAAATTGCACTTATCTGCTCACACAATACGCTGGACTTAATTAGAAGTGCTATCGCAGCACCGTTTTTGGTTTTGAAATATTGAAAATTTTATTATACTTAAATAAAACGGGCTTTGAGACTGCATACTCGGAAAATATATGAAGCTTTTTTTGAAAAAACTATACTGTAATTGAAAAATAATATAATGTATAATATATAATATATTTAGAATTACATTTTATTAAAAAGCCCAAAAATATGAACAGTTAAATTATTGCGTTTTGATTAATGTTTTACTATTAGTGTTTGAAAGGAATTACATAGTGTATTGAAAAATAGTATATCGTTACCATAATATAGAAAAACCCTAACTAATTTATATTTCTAATTAAGCTTTTTACAAAAACTAACAAAAATCACGGAATATATCTAATGAAAATTTGAAACTACATATACAGTATACGATACAATATTATAATATATAAAAATTAGCAGACGCAATTAGTTTACGATGATAATAATACAAAAATATCTTAAGATCACTGTAAAACTTTTTTTATTAAGGCAGCCTAACGGTGACAACATTGATTTTCATTACAATAAGGTGATTGAAGGGTATTGTGGATCCAGCGGCTATTCAGGACCACCTATTTAAGCCTAAAATACTATACAAATAAAAAATTTAAACTTGCATCTGGCGACATAGGAAGATACCGATTTTATTGATATCTCCTTTCACTTCATATTTCACGGGGACGAGTTGTTTTATGTGAGAGTCGGGTTGCTTAGTGAAAGACTTCAATTATATATAACGGTAATTTCGTAAATATTACGAGTGGTTAGTGTTAGTTAAATTTTGTTTTTACTTACCAAATTATAGACGAGTTTATTTTAATTTCGATACTAGTTTTATTTAAGTTAAATCATAGGGACATTTTTTTAGAATATACTCAATCCCTTAATTTAAGGGAAATCGAAGCTGTTCTAGAAGAATTTCCTCAATTGTGTAGCGACATGAAGCTTGAAGCATGAACGAGATGGCCGATGACAGTTTTTTAAGATATGCTAAATATTGCAAAGGAATGGTGTACAGCGAGTAAACAGAAAACATTATAGGGTAAGCCTTTATGACGAATTGGTATAACCTTGGCTTGATTATCAGTTTCAGTGGCCAACTTTGCAGCACTCATTTAAACAAATGATCGCCGATATTTTGAATTAGAAAATGGAGGATCATCAAGTGGTTCCTATTGTCCATCTCAGAAAAGCAGAATGACTTCACTTAATTATAGTCACTGTAATCGAACATCGTTCACGTTGTTGAAGACCGTGCGACAACAAAAACTAATTAGATCTTAATTAGTGGATTGTTTTATTCTTTTGGTGTTTTGGTTTAAAACTACTTCAGGTATCTAAATCGAGATAGGAGTTGTGTTTTTGTTATGAATAACAAACATCGTAAAATTTACGAAAAGTCAGTGATAAGGTAAATTCAGTTGATGGTTAGTGTTCTTGAGTTAAAAAAAGTGAGCGCCATTAAAAAAAAAACGAATCCAACGAAAATTAACTCTGTGAAGGGAAACCAATACATATATATATATATATATATATATATATTATTACAGTAATCGAACATTTCAAAACAGACGCGCTTTTACCTCCTAAGCCTGAATTTTCCAAATTCATTTAATGCATCATGTGACTTTCCTTTCAGTTGTGCTGAATTGTATCCACATTTAAATACAGTAAGCTGAATACTCTTACTAAAACAATGACATTATTGATTGTTATGAATGATTTTACATAAAACCCCCTTCAAAAAGAAATCCTGCGGCAGGCCCTGCTCTCATTCATCAATTAACTGAGGATTTTCATATTGAGAATTGACTGTTTTTCCACCGAATTAGAGTTAACAGTCCAGTGTAAGAATGGCTCCAAATGAGTCAGCAATAATATTTGTGAAAGCAATTACATTTGTTTACTAACTTAATTGTGTTAGCAGTAGAAAAATTTATCACATTGAAGCATTTAGTTTTAATTATTATAGATTGAAAAACAGGACCTTTAGGAATTATAAAATACAAAATACATACAAAAAAGCTTACTGTTATATTTTTTTTTATAAAACGGAGGGCAAAGTGTTGGCAACCGTTGGGTTTTGGTGAATGTCTTGTCAAATTCCATTCGACATTTATATTTCCAGCTAATTAGAATGAAGCAGTTTGAACAGTTCACCGAAGTCAAATCGATTTCGGTTTTGAAACAAATTACTAAAAAGTACAGTAAGTTACGAAGTTAGAGCAGAAACGAGTCTTGCCCTTTTATCTTAACAATTTTCCATTGCAAGATTTTGTTCGAAACATTGAATGATTACAAAAAAAAATGCAACCCTAACTTAAACTTTAACATACATATACATATATCTACTCGGAGGAGCATAGCGTTGACGTGGCCTCTTTAGCTGAGGTCAAACGGTTTCTTCTCTAGAGATATGAAACATTTATACGTTATTTGCGGCAAATGTTATGAGACTACGAAATTTTAAATATACACTATATTTAAAAATTATAGCACACACACACATTGACACATTTGGACAATTTATTAATCATTCGCTTAGTTAAAGTTATTTTTTAATTAAAACATCTTTAATTCTCTATTAAACACAATTAAAAGCAACTTTTTAAACTTTATAAAAAATTTAGAAATTTCATCAATAAAAATTTTGTGGTATGCAGACATGTTTTTTTAGTACAACTTAGTGTAAGTTTCTAGTAGCTACGAATTACCACTGATTGTTGACAATTTTTTTACTGACGCTCTTTCGCAAATAAAAAATAATCGCAGATTTGCGTTGTGTGGAGGAAACGGCGAGTTGAAAAATTGTGAAAATTCAGTGATAACTTGTAGACCCTTGAAAAATGAATTCTATCAGACCAAAATTCAATGAGCCAAAAAAATGAATACTCAAAAAAATGTTCAAAACTTCTTTTAAAAACTATGAAATTTTGATAAAAATTCGTTAAATCATTGTACATTTTGTGAATAGTTTAAAAAATGGGTGTTTATGATTTATCTTAGAGATTGAACCATATTTTACTAGATAAATAATTTTTATTAATTGTGCCCAAATCAGTCAATGGTTGTGTTATAGTATGTGAACTGAGTGTATGTATGTTTGTACATACGAGTATATGGGAAAGAGCGTGCATCAATTTATTCGACCACCTTCCTGTGTATATATTTTACTGTAGGGCTCCCAACCAGCTGCAGAAAATTGTTCGGCGATTTTATACTACTCGAGTCGTTTTGGAATAGCTTTGAAGAGGGATTTGGCGATTATAATTAAATAATTTGATTTTTGTTAATTTTACCTTAATAATAATATAATATTTTGGCGCTTACACTATATATGTAACTCACTGTTTGGCCGAGCTTCTCCTATATTCTACCACAAATGAAGGGGCCCTACTGTGCCGACTCCGAACGGCAGGTGTATTTTACGAGAAGCTTTTTCATGGCACCCCTGCCGAGGGGTGACCGCTATTAGAAAACAACTTTTTCTATGAATAAGATTTAACTTGCCTTGGCAAAGGTTCGAACCTCGAACACAGCGGCATGTCGAGTTATTGCACGGACCGCTCCTCACTCGACCACAGCGGCCTTAGGCTTGTTAAAAATGCGCTCGCTGTATGATTAAAAGCACTTGTTGGGCTAAGATTTATATTTGATACAAATAAATATGAATGTTGCATGATTGTATACTCATATATGTAAGTAAATCACATCAAAACTTTGAAGATTATTCGGTGACATACTCTAGTCGTCTGCGAGTCCTGTTGGGGTGTGAATGGTGATAATAAAGCGCAAGATTTCTTATTGAGTCGCTTATAGGTAATTACATAAAAAAACTGGTTGGGTATATGATACGGCAACCTGCCTTACAAATAAAAATGTAAATCTTACCGGAATAAATCATTTAAATGCAAACATTTCAAAATCATCAAATGAAACAATACAAAAATAAACTCGAAATGACACAGTTTCCAAGTTAGTTTTAGTATAGAAAATTTAAAGATAATTGCCAAGAATCTTAATTTTGCACGAATTGTTAAAACAAAGCTTACTATGCAGCAAAATGTAACTATTTATCCAGAAGTAAATATAAAAAGAGATAAAAAGCAATTAAAACGAAACGATGTGCCACCAATGTGTCATTTGCAAAAGCTGTATTGGTCAACTGGAAAACCCAAAATGCTGCACACAACAACCAACCATGGCCAGTATTAGCATCATTGCAGCACAACTGCTGAATACAATAAAACAAAACCAAAACAATACGTTTTTAGCACAAATATATTTATGTATGTATATATGTGTGTACATATATAGTTCCTGATGTTCATACATGTGTGCAGTTCATGTCCTTTTCCATGCGCCTTTTGGACACACCGAGCGGATGAGTGAAAAGCAATTTACTGCATTGCATCAAAAATGGCGCACGAGTGTCAGTGAAACACAACAACAGCAGCGGGAGGTAACTAAATAAGTGTGCGTGTGTGCTAGTGTATGTATGTATGTAGTACAATGAAAGCGATGAACTGAAAATTTGAAACTAAATGAAAAGGGAAGAGTGACTGCAGCAACCACTGTGATGACAAGTAACAAGGGAAACAACTGCAACGCAGACGGGACAGCGGCACGCGTCTGTGGCTATGGAGTTTCATGATTATTTGGCATGCGTTCAAAGCGAAGTATAAAAAAAAATAAAAAAATAACAAAAAGCAAACAACAAACAACGAAGACTAATAATATAAAAATGATTCTATGCAGCATTGTAGTAATAACTAAAATAGTGCAAAGCGCCTTCCACTGACTGGCAACCCAATTTCTATATCTTTTCATTTATGTATTTTCTTTCACCACCCGCCGTCACACAATGCCTGCATCGACCAATCATGCAACCAGACGTCAGCGACTATAAATATGTATAACTGTTGAGTGGCCGATACTCGAACTTAAATTGCAGTGAGACAGTGAATGGAAATGGAATTCATAAGGCGCACATCAGTTGTCAGTTTAACTTTAAGTTATTTAGTTGTCATTGAGTAAATTGCTAAAAAGATATTGCCATCTGTAGTTATAGTCAAAATAAAGTCACCTTGTAAATGAGTTGCAGGCTTTTACAATCTTTACAATATTGTGTACGCTGCAACTAATGAATGCCATTTCTGAGTACGCAAAACTCAAAAGATTTGTTATCCGTTTATTAGAATAAGTTTTACTTTTTATTGTTAAATTGTACAGCTAATAAATCGGGCTGCTGTGGTCGAGTTGGTAGCGGTGCGTGCTATAACTTGATATGCCGGTGAGTTCGAGGTTCGAATATCAGGGCAAGCAAAATCTTAATGATAGAAACAGTTTTTGCTAACAGCGGTCGTCCCTCGGCAGGCGACTGACAAACCTCAGAGGGTATTTCTGCCATAGAAAATCTTCCCATAAAATACATCTGCCATTCAGAGTCGGTACAAAACTGTAGGTCCCTCCATTTGAGGTAAGAATATAATGACGCACACTACAAATGGTAGGAGAAGCTCGGCCAAACACTGAGCTATAAATTGTACGCGCCAAAATTATATTATACATACTTACAAACATCGGAGCAAACTCAATATAGAATTTCTATGAAAGGTATAAAAAGAATTAAATGATTTGAATCTACACTGTTATAAAACATTCTTTCCCAAAGAGATTAACGTCGATTGTGAGCGCTAAAAGATTCCTGGGTGGCAGTACGAAGCTCAGAGGAAACTATGGGGCGTTAAGACAGACTACGGAGTGCTAGCGTACTACATTTTCTTAAATAAAATTTTTGTGAAAAGTATTTCGGTAGTTCTATTGTTACATCGATTCAACGTGCCTCTTTGCCTTAAAGTATACCTCAGCAATTTTTCGAATACGTTAATAACATTTTCTGTTGGCATGGGCAGAGAGTGAACAAGTGTTTAGAGAACGAAAACATAGCTTATTCTTATCCAAGAGAACTTGTTTGTGCTTTGTAGCTTAACTGCTTCTCTATAAAAGAAGCGTTATTTAACGGCAGTAACCGTGAGTTGTTGGAATATTGACAGCACTTTGATAATATCCACAATGATTTCAAAAAACGATTTGAAGACATCTTAAATATAACCATTGGCTATTGGATCAATTTTCAAGTGTCAATCCATCGACACGATCCATCGTCGTATTTGTTTGATCGTGCGTTAAGTGCCGTAGCAACATTGCTAACAAGAATAAAAGAAAAGCTGCATATTACTGAACATGGCGACTTACGGCTGTTGTAAGTAAATTTATGCCTGATATTAATTAACTCGTTAAAATGCAACAAATTATTTGAATTAAGATATAGGCCATATAAATATTGCAATGAATCTTTCAAATAAAAGTTGATATTTTCTTTATAAAATGCATTAGTGAACGATTTGAAACATCCTTCACGGAAATCTTTTTTTAAGTTTCTACAAATGTTTTGGGAATTTATTAGCGATAGCTTTATAAACTTAGGCTGTAATATGTCTATTGAATGATTCACCTATAAAGCTTTATTTACCAATTCCCAGATATGTTTAGTTCTTACAACGATAAGCAACGGAAGCAGTTTCATCAGAACCTAAATGCTATGAAAGAGACGAACCACTCCCAACGACTTGGGATATTATGTTTAACTACTGCTGGGCAATGCTACATAAGTGATTGCAAGAGGTAGTCTTTAAAAGACTTTCTTATCAGTGTTCCAACCTTACTGCAATTGAAGTAAATTAAGCTACGCAAACTTTTCACCTACATTTTTTCTTAGTTTTTTATTATTGCACCAGCATTTGTTGTCATCTCTTTCTCTCTGCCATCACCAGCGGGTATTACGTCGAAAACCTTCAAGCAAGAAGTACTCAAATACACAAACATTCATATGTACATCGGTGACAATTTTCTATTTTTTTAATAACGGATTTTTTATAATAAATTCATATATCCATACACATACATACATACATTAGAAAAATATTGTAAATATATATTTTTGTTATAATTTTCTGAGGTTGTGAGAGTTTATCTTGCGAAAACCTACATATTTGAGCGGAAACTGCTTTCGACAAGGTTTAGGAAGTTAGTGGATGCAAGTGTGTGTGTGTGTGTGTAACTGCACATCCACTTTCGATATACTCACATACTTAACACCGCTAAGAGATTTGAATGCAAATATTGCATCACAGCTTTTGCATATTTCCTTCCGAAAATTGATAAATTGCGATGGGATTAAGTTTCTATGCGGCGATAGGGTTGCCATTAACTAAAGTAATCCGGGCAGTGATCACCCGCTGGATTGAGAAAGTTGCATTGCCTTGGCCGCTAGCGAGAGTTGGTTTTGAAAAATATTCATTTCTAGAAGATAAATGTTTCACCGGCGGCTAGAGAGTTGAAGGTGAAGACAAGGAATAAATTGTAAGTTGTAAGTGAGAAATGGTAAGGGCAAAGAGAAAATGGGAAGCATAAAGACACAGGCACAACTCAAACAAAAGTGCTATTTGCTAAGGAAATAAAGCTAGGAAAGGTAAAAAAAGTAAACGAAATACTTTTTTTTGTTTAATAGAGCAGCGATAATGGAATACTGTTATAAAATATGTTTTGGGTGGATTTTTAAAAGCTAATGCTCACTTGTTGAGATATCCTTGCATTCCTCAGGCTTATTGAGAAGCACGCTATTGTGAAGCTCAACTCGAAATATTGTTTATTATGGGTAGATAATAAGGTAGATACGAGTATAAGCTAACAATACCCTGTAAGAAAAAAAATGGAGCAGTTCAGAGCTCTAACGTCGATATATAATGTACATAGTTCTCCTACTGATTTTCGACATAGGATAAATAATTAGCTCTCAAATTTATATCCAACCTCGTTTTATCTCCAACTGTAATCTGGAAGTTATAATGCACTTAAGAGAAACAATTTTCTCCAACATGAGAGCATTAGGAAAGCATATGCCTTACGTGCATCAAAAAAAAAAAACAGAAGGAAACGAATTTTCAAATACCGAGTGAGAACTCGGTCAAACGTAATAACAAAACGTAAAAAATTTTCTTTTTAAAAAAAATAAAATAAAATAAAATAGTAATAAATAGATAAATAAAATTAAAACTTTAAATAATTATAACGTGACAAAGAGTACTATTTTTCATACTTGAAGACTGTTGAGAAAAAAGTTTGAGATTTTAGAAATACCTTAGTCCTTAACTTAATCTCAAGTCAAGTTGATGTACATAAATATTAACAGGGTTATTTTACATTTATAATGTTTAAGATAGATTTACTTGTTTGCAATATTTATATTTGAGAGCGTTGATATATAAGTTGATTTTTTTTTTAATCTGTACACTGTCCTAAATGTGCGAAACACAGGAAAAAGTAGCAGCTGGCACGACGTTAAGAAATTTTTTGATTTTCTGTGCGAAAAATGATGATAAAAATGGCACAATGCTTTGTCGTCAAACAATAATTTTATAATTTTGTCAAAAAATCATCAAAATCCAAAAAAATTATTGACGCACTTAAAGAGTTTGTTGCTTATATCTAAAAAAGTAGCGATAAAAACTACATAGATTTAAGAGCATATCACTTTAAAGCTTGCGTTGTCTAATAATTGTATTTATATTTTAATAACTCAATACTTATACTTAACTTAAGGCTTTCTGCTGAACATAAAACATATACAAACGATTACTCTAGCCATAATGTAATTATGGAAACTGAGAGCGGTGAGAGAATCTCGTTTCCGTATGATTCATTTTTATTGAATTTAAATAGCTACAAAACTGACTACAAAGATTTTTTTCTTTAGTTGTTACTGTTGAAAAATTTGTTTAAAAAATGTATTTGTAATTATTTATAATTAATTGATACAAGTATGCAAAGCGCTATTTTGTTGGTTTAGTTGTGCTCACTGCTGAGATCACCTGATTTCTTAATCTGGCTCGAATTGATAGGCTGGTATGTGAATTTCAATTATCTCGAGCGACTTAAATTTTACTGACCTCCCCTTTCCCTCAAAATGAAATATTTTCTTGCAATTTATAATAATTGGTTGAGAAGAGTTCTAATGAATTTTAATTTTTTGTTTCGCGATTGCGTTTAATATCAGTGAAAGTATGTAAGCTAAATCGAATCATCGATACACTGCACTGTGACTGTTGCATTCTCACGTCAGCTAAGGCTAAGGTCACGTCACGCATTTACCATAAAAGTATACCAAACTTGAAAGCATGAATTTAAAAATGTTGTCGGCCGGAAGGAAGCCGCACAATCAAATGCCTGCACTGCTTTCACTTAAATGCCTTTATGTACATACAAACGATTTTACACTACTAAAATATTTGTGGCATTGAGTTGCCTTCGCTGGGAATAAAAGACAAACATACCACGCAGCCAGCCAGGCAGCCAACCTGCGCTAGGTTTGTAAATTTGGAGGTACTTTAGGCACTTTGAGAGCGCCATATTCCCTCCCACCTGCCGCCTCTACTTGATTTCCATTTACCACTCGCTCTTACTGCTTGTTTCTTTACATAATGCACATCCATTTAAACTTCTTACCTCCTTGGGGCAATAAATGCACCAACTGCAGCAAAACTTATTGTGAAAACTTTCAAGCAAAGCAACTTAGCGGCGCTTTTTTTTATTAACAGTTCGTTTATTTTTTTTGCAAGTAGCGCTTTGTAAAAGGATAATGGCTGTTTAATATCCTTTCTAGCGTATACTCTACAAAAACAAAAACAAAATGCAGGTAAAATAGGAGATTTTGGCGTTTGCGGGTTTTGCCAGTTTTGTCGGTTTTTGTGGGCGTGGTGTAATGTCGGTGGAAATTTGTAAATTATATGCTTGGCCAACAACGTTTAGGAAATTTTCAGAATTTGTTGGCTGTTGAATTTATGCTAAGCATTTAGCTTGTGCTGCAAAACACAACTATATAAATGGCAAGAATAACAACAACCAACCAGCTCTCCCAAATGCACTTCCTTTAATAGTGAAAGTGTTACTTGTGGCCTTGTAGTGGCGGATGGTTGGTTGGTTGGTTGGTTGGTTGGTTGGATGGAGGCAGGACAACTTTGAAAGCACAAATTTGAATTTTAATTTAAATCAATTATGCGCATGACAAGCAAGAACAGTTTAAATTACCTCGATCATTTACGCTGAGCGCTTGAGTGTTATTTATGTCAGTGATTTAAGTGGCAGCTACAATACGAATATTTAATTTAAAAAAAATAAAACGTACGAAATCTTGTTGTTAAAATATTTTTGCTTATTTAAAATGTTTCTAATTTCTTTTTCAGATTTTTTAAAACTGTGATTAGGAAGTGTTGGACCCAAACGCTCTAATGCAGACGATATGGTAAGTTTATAAAATTTTCCTCGATAAAACGACAGATAGAGCTACGCCATTTACGTCGCCTCTCACTCGACAGCCTCATTTCTTTAGTTCTTCATGCTTAATCCTAAATTAGAAAATTTGTATGAAATCTGTTACAACTGATACCATTCTATTCTTTATTTAACTATTCATTCAATTTTTTTTGGAATTTTACTGCAGGGATACTTTATGCCTTCCATGTGCTGCATAACGCTGCAGCAGCAGAAACACAAAGGAAGTGCCTAGGAAAAGGAATATTACATGCATACCAGCAATAATAAAGCCATAATGCATTTTGCATTTTAGTGGTCTAATTATGAATGGAAAATTAGTTACACCAAGAAAGAAAATGCGACAAGTAACTATAACGAATGACTAAATTGTATGTAGTCACAAACAAACATGCACTTTTATATACATATGTACTTGAAAACATTTTTCAACCAAAATGTTGGGGCAGAGAGGTCAATTTTAAATAAGTATTTGAAAAAATAAGATGTGAATGCAAAAGGAAAACGGAATAACTAATGCAAAGGAACGCGATTGTTATAGCTCTGTCTGATGACATACTTTGTTGACATACTTTTGTAATAATGCTTGAAATCTCGTTAATTTTAGTATTTTTATGTGTATTTTTCTTTTGTAGCTTTCGTCAAAAGCAAGCGCGCACACACTTGCACACATTCAATTTAAGTAAATTAAATGGGAATAGCATTTGCCGCTTTTGTTGAAAAGCAGCAACAAACACTCAATCAGTATAAATATATAAATGTAATATGCACATATGCACATACTCGTATGCACATATGCACATACTCGTATGTATAATGGTTAAGGCTCCACTTTAGCTCTAACACTAAAGTTTATAGGCAGCATGCCAAAAGTAGTACAATGAAACTTTGGCACAGCCAACTGGCACAGCAACGAAAAAATCTCTGGCTATTCATTCTTTGTACACAAATCACCCCCCACACTCTTTTTTATATAGGGTGGCTTGAAATTTTCTTAATACATATTATGTATGTGCAAAATTAAAAAGTGTTTTTTTTTTAAATTGCGCAAATTCGAAAGCAGTGGTCCAGAAACTGACTTAGAAAAAAAAGCCAAGGTTAGATTCTTCAAATTTTGTCATCTGATCGTTCAGCTAATTAATAAGTAATTTTTTACCGAAGTTATAATGGCATCTGTCTTGGTAGTAGTGGTGAGTAAGAGTTTACTAACAAGGAGGAGTTCTCTCGCCGCTAGTCTTCTGCCGTGTGATTGCGTTTGCTACTAATAGCGGACGTAATGGATTCCCCGAACACGATAGAGCTCATACCCTGTGGAGTTAAAAAATTCTTTACATTCCTCTCCTCTCAAATAGAGGTATTCCGCTTACGATTTCAGACAAGATCAAGTATCTGAGCGATCAAGCTCGATGGTGAGCTAAGATAAAAAAGTCAATGGTGAGTTGATCATTACAAAGTGCTAGAGCACCTAGCCTCACATTCGACTTATTGGCTTTATGAGTCTATTAACTATGAAGAGAACGTAAGCGATACTGAAGATGGCACCACGCCGAAACCGGCATGTTCCAAAACCAAATTTGACAAGGGATGATGGAAGATCGTTCCAATAAACATCAAATTTCCATCTTGGCGAAAATTCAGAAGAAAATCAAGATGTATTATAAAGCTACTAATGCTGTGTGGAGTTCTTGTTTGATGAAATGCTCTTGTTAAGGGTACGTTACCTTAGCAGCTGCAAAATATTCACGAAGTTGTGCTTATTGCATTTTTTTTTGCTCATTTACACTTGTAAAAAAAGTAATCTCTATCCATATTGCAAGAAGCGCGGATTACGTTTGGGCTACAGTTTCTTCGGAACTCTGGAAATTTTCGATTTCATCCCAACTGTATTGGATTAGCGCACTTCCATTTTATCGCTTTGGTTGAATGACTGGTTAATTTATAATTGAAGTTATATCTTGCAGTTGAACTTAAAAATAGACATCAAGAAAACACCAGATAATTAGCCTGTTGAGTTTGAGTTATTCGAAAGTTGTAGCAAGTGAAGAATATCGTTAAGTCAGATGCTTGGTGGTTTTTCTTCCTTTCTTTAGTCGCCTTTTGCTGGTGTTGAGAGATCCGACTTGACTGCCAATGAAATGTTAAAGTACTTAACTTTAATGGTGGTCTCAAAGCTAGTCGCGGAGTTAAGATGCAATGGTCTATTCATTTCTACTATCAGTGTTTTCAGACGGTCGATTACCCATTGAGGTGGTGTGGCCAAACCGATTAAAAAGAGTGTAGTGGTTTCCTTAGCTATCTGTGGGCGCTTTCCGGACATGTGGGAAACAAAACAAGGTAAGCCAGTTCTAGTAAAGAATCTTGATATGCAATTGTGGTAGTGTTTTTGTCTGTCAGACGGGTGGATACAAGTGCTACTCTCGGTTTCTTTTTTCGATTTCTGGCTTTAAAACCCTTCTGGTGGCTGTCTAAGCAATGATGAGATGAGTTCATCCCATCTTCTGCCTGACGAGAGTATTGTTATTATTATTATTATTAGGGCATGGTAGCGCTGCGACCTTACAAGATCTATTGTGCTTAGCGTTTAAGTTTGTCACTCCATCTTTAAGCTACTTAAGAAGTTAAGCACTTTGGAGGGTGTAGTTTGCCATATTCTGGATGGAGATAAAACTCGCTTCCCCAGGTGTATAAGCCTGAGTCGTAAGAAACAAAGTTCTTGCATCTGATATGAATAATAAGCATAATCTGTACTCCATCTTTTCATATAGTTTCACAAGTGACATTTTCTACTTCTAAGAGTGTACCTTTTCCAGAAACAATAATCGAATCGAACCTAATCTAGCCGTCATTGGCAGCCAGTGATAGTTTAAGTCGACAGTGGAGAACATTTCTTGAAAGCTACAAGTAAACTTTTGCAACACCTTGTAGTATTGCAATACTTTTAATCCCGCCAACCCCTTTTACTAATTCCCGTTATCTCGACCCTTTTCAGACTCCACTTCTGCTCTTTTCCTGCCATTGCAATTCTGTCACGTTGTTCTGGTTGATTTATGCAGTGCAACCGCCAGTGCAATGGTCTATATTAAGGCTCCGGTTGGCAACAGCGCCAAAATGTAGAAACTCTCTACAATTGCGCGAATATATGTATGTACATATGTATAGGTAAAGAGTCAGAAAGTGTTATTCCTAACGCCTTGACTGCCCGCCAGCCATGGCATAAAATATATATTCGCATGCTGGACAAAAGCAATATACTTAGATGGAGAAAAGGCGCGTGAGAGCGGGCAAAGTGGGCTAATGTTATTCGTTTGGCAATGCGTGGAACAGCGGCATTAGGCAACGATTCGGTTGGTCCCTTGCATGGCGGTTGCTTCCTTATGCTTTTGTGTGTGCGTGATTAAGCTGCTAATGCTATTCTTTCCATGCATACAAAAAGGCGTTCAGCTTTCATTCGGCTTGTTTTTTGGTTGTTTCGCTAATGGTCATTAAATTTTTTTTTTGAATATCGTTGTTTTAAGTTTGACTTGACTTAAAACGTGGATTTGTGGTGGAAAATTGAATATAAGTTATTTTAGAAAATCATTGTTTACGACTACTTGTTTTGTAATTTTATTACAAGCAAATTAAGTTTGCTTTTTCCAATTAGATGCAATTTTCTGAGTTCTTTCTTAATTTTTTATATCCCAACAAAAGTGGGTTTTCTTGATTGAAACAGTATGAGTAGAAAGAATACATTTCCATAAAAAGCAGGTTTTTAATCAGATGTCTTTAATGTCTTAACCGATAGCGCTAGTTGGCACAGGATGTATGTAGATCGAACTAAACGGTAAAAGTAAGGAGAGGTTAGGTGACAATACCAATACCCTTTAATGTCTCTGTACTCCATAGCTATTTTGTCTTGTGAAGGTTCGGGAACTTAATGAAAATCTTGCGATGGTGCAAAGCCTAGTTTTTGCAGAGCTCGCTCTGAGTTCACTTGATGACCATCTACATACACAAAAAGGGTATGATAAGCGATCTGGTAATATCATTTCAAAAGTACTTTTCTCAGCCGATTCATCAGCAATGCAGTTCTTCGCAATGTTGTTGTGGCCTGGCATCTAAAATGAGTTTTATTCAAAAGTATTCCAACGCAATTGAGAGCGAGGTCAGACATTTTTCAATTAGTTTCCAGTGTACCCAGAGAAGGAAAGCTGTAACAAGTTTGCATCTTTTCTGTAGCCAGTAGCCAGAACTCGAAGTGAGGCTGATGTCGGAACTGTAATCTTCAGCAGTAAGATCCAATTTAAAAGTCACTGCGATTGAATCAAAAATCAAGAAAACAAATCAATAGTGTTATACAAATCCACAGAGTTTATTGGAGACGTTAAAGATCATTCAGAGTACTTGCCATAGTAGTTATATAACCTAGAAAAAAAAAATGCTGACAAACTGGCAAAGTATTATTAGAAAAAATATTCGAAATACTCTTTGGTCTCCAGAGTAGTCATTGGATTTCTCAGAGTTCATTGCAGAGTAATTAAAGAACGGTTTGTACTAACTACTTTTCAGATGGCTCAGATATGGGTTGCGGTGAAGGGCCGATCTCCTTATTGAAAAATCTTTAGACTTCCCGATGGGATGGACAATTTTTTTTTCAAACTGAAGTCTTTGCTAATATAACTGACAAGCTAGCCCATAACAAGTGAACTATAGTTATCTTACAGGCTAAAGAGGTTCTTTTTGGCGCTTTACTTTATCATAATCCACATCGCCCAACACTTACAATATGTTGGTTAACGTAAGGTAGAAAATTGTCCAATCCTGCAGGTTCTGCAATGGACTGAAGTTATCATCAAAAAGACTTTGTGCAGGTTAACTGCTATTTTCCCAGCATGCGGACCATACGTTTATGTGGAAAGCCTGGGATAGGATTGACTGCCATAGTTACAACGTAAAGAAGAAACAGAAGAGGACGAGAGTGACGTTTTTGGCAAGCCCTTTTTTGGTTATTTAACTGAAACAAATGGTATTCGCGCATTACAAGTTGCGTAGTATATAAAATGGAAGGGCGGAATGTATGTAAAAAGTGGTAATTAAAGCGAACTAAGCCGGATCACTTTCCTCACCACTTTTTAGTTGATTGACGCACGTTTGAATATATACCAGTGATCTGCTATGATTGCAAAAATAATATGTTTACCTACTTTTATAGTCCGGCCAGATTACTTTAGAAATTTTGTACGTCGGCATGACTGGCCACTCTTTTCGTAGCCAGTTCAAGAAAAAATACCTCGTCTATGTTTTGGCGGTCACTTATAACCTGAGGCACTGAGCACAATGCCATTTTGCACTTCAAGGCACGATCCTCGTTGTAAACTTATACCCTACTCTCCTGTGATATATCAAAACTCAGCAGTTATTAATTACTAAGATTTGTAATATTGTTAATTTTTGTTATCTTAAGAAAACCATCCATATAGAGTTTTTTTCCTTTTTGGTTGAAGGAGCCATAAAATTAAATCATAATACAAAAATATCGAAACAATTTAAAGAAAAACTTAATCTACTCCACTTGGGGCTTGTCCTATTACGTAAGTAATTAAATAATGGCAATGGGAATAGCTGGGGACGACGAGTGTTTTTAGCTTGCTTGCTTCGCTTTAAATCATTTTAATCACGCCTAACTGCATCTGATTTTAAAACACTTGAGATTACCATACTTAAACTCACTATACCTGTACTTAACACGCATAAAATCAATGCACCTAAAGTCAGTTATGGTGATCATCACACGTTAACTTATCACACCTGAACTCACCATATCTCAACTCAGCACACCTAAACTCACCACACCTTCACTCACCCCACCTAAACTTAACGATATATAAACCCAGTATAGAAAAGCTCGCCACACTTAAACTCACCTTAACTGAACTCACCACATTCAAACTCACCACATAAAAATAACTTTTCACTTCTGCCTTCACTCACCACACCTCAATCCTGCTCAAAAAAAGAAATAGTGAGTAATTAAAGTTAACAATTTTCATTCAAATTATAATAAGTAATAATAATTCTCTTGATTATATAAACATCAGCAGTACATACTTACAAAACTATATTTGTAGCTGTACATATGTATGTATGTATGTACATACACGCACACATACATATTTGCTTGAATTTGAAATTAAATGCTAAAATAGAACCACATTGACCGCATGTCCGCATTTCTATTTCATTTGCGTTCAGAGTTGCCTTTAATGGTTGACCTTATCAGCAACTACAGTCTACTACAACAGTCTACTACAACATACAAATGCTGAGTTTTCATTTCAGAATTTAGTTTATATCTATGCACATTCAGTTGTACACCAATGAGTAAATTTCTGTTTGCAAATTTAACACAATTGCCACTACAATGCCAATTGCATGCTGGCACGAAAATTAACTAAGCGTGTAGGCACACCAATAACACAACACTTGCTGAAAGTGAGTAAATGCTGTGGAATACCTGCGTAAAACAGTTAACCCAATTGTATTTGTGTCCTACATACTCGTGCCCGTACTCGTGTTTGACCGCAAGTGTTCATTTGAATGTGTGTATGTGGTAGTTTGTATGCTTTTACACTTGTGTCCAAGTTAAATAATTTAAAGTGCACTCTATTGAAAGGATCTCATTTGCATGGTTGATGCGATGAACCGAAGGAGTTAGAAAACAAGTCGAGACATCCTGAGTACCACTGCCAGTAATCATCACTCATGTTACTCATACGCCAAGGCGGACACAAGAAACTTTATATGAGATTTTGTCAGCTGTATTTATATGAATGTGTATGATTTATTGTATGTTGAGAGTAAAATATTAAAACATCTGAGTTAGAACACGAATGAACTAAGTTAATATTTTACCTATTAGGTTTATAAAATAATTGGAAATTTCCTTTTAGGTATTAGGTTTTCGAAAAGACAGTTATTCTAATATTAGTCAAACGTTATACGGTCTTTTCAGTGCATTTTATTTGAAGAAAGCAGATATAATTAAATGTTTTTACTAGCGAAATTCCTGAGATGGCCGAAATCGCAATTGATGATTCAGTTTTACTTATAATTTTCTTCGAAAACATACTTTTTCAATAGAATATATTTGTCACGCAGTTTGACAAAATGAAAAATCTGAAATTGCTCTAGGCTTCATAACATTCATATTTCTTCTTGAATTACAGCATACCTCTATTTGGAATTTTTGCAATAAAATTATCTTTCAAATAGATCCATTCCAATAATTAAAAAAAAAAAAACTAATCATTTAAAGAACTAAAAAAAGACAAAAACGTGTTTCTTTTATTGGCAGAAGATGCCAACATAATGGAAAAGCAAATGATTGGGAATGTGTACGACAATAAGAAAGAAAAAAAATCTTTAATTTCACTTTTCTCACGTCTACGGTGTTTGCGCACGGATTTTTTGTTACCAAATTTGAAATATATTTATAGATATGTATATGTATGTACATATAATATATTTATTTGAAATATTATAATAGCATTATTTGTCTACCGGATCAATCATTTACTCGTTGGTATGTTTGTAAAGAAAAATACCGGCAGAGCTTAACGCGCCTTATTTTTTTCAAAAGCATGGAATATGAAAGTTTTTGTTTTTTTAATTAATCGCTTTCATAATTTTTTCATTCAAGGCAAGCATTTTTGGTAGTATTTTAAAAATAAAAGAGAAATGTATTCCTCGAAATATTTTACCACCAATCCAAGATAGTGAATATAAAAGTATTTTAAGTAGAAACAAACAAATTATGCTTTCTTCACTATTTCATACTACTGATTGAGCGAAGTACCGTATGTAAATACATGGAAGAAGTTTGTATTTTAAACTTTTCATATAAGCTTTTCATCTTCTTAGGGTGCGTGCAGAGTGGCCGCTTGTTGCCGAGCCGAGCCGACTGACGCTTATTGCGAGAACTTGTTCATGCGAGAAACAAGTTTGAGTGTGCATAGTGGATGCGAGAATCAGCGCTGATATTTTATCTATTATTTGTGTTTTATGTATGTTTGTATGCATTTGGGTTTGTTGTTCATTCGTGTTTGTGAAATTCAAGTGAAAAGATATGGATTCGTCAGATGATGAGTATTTAGCTACAAAGCCGGCCGAGAAAAAACTTCACTTATTAATTGTTCTACATTCATTTTAAATAAACCAAAACACACGACTGTATTCAAGAAAAGTTCAACAATAATGCCATTAAATGATGAATGACAGCATATAATTTTTGATTTCACTTTTTCCAAAGAATTTTATGTCCAAAACTAGCTTTTCGCAAAATAAACAATGTTTTCAGCGCTGAAATACGCTTTGGAACTGTTTTCTCGCATTCAATCAGCTTTGCGCTCTGACCAGCTCGGCGCCCACTATGACCTGTTCGCGCTTATTTGTACTAATTTGTATAGTACCAGTTTTCTCGCATTGGTTCTCGCAATAAGCGTCAGTCGGCTCGGCTCGGCAACAAGCGGCCACTCTGTACGCACCCTTAGCCCGCAGGGCCAGAATCTACTCTGTTTTTGAAAGCTTGCTTTTATGCTTTTAAACCAAACATCAAATTCGAAAGCTTTCCTATAAAAAGCTTTAGAACATAAACAATAGTGCTTTCGTTTAGTGGTGTCACAAACTTATGGTATACCATTCCAAGGTCGGCACTGAAAGTTTTTGAGACAAGCATGGGAAGCTTTTAAGAGCTCTCCTAAAATGTTGCCATATTGTAGACAACTAATACTAATACAATTTAAATGAAACTTTCTCAAATTGTTAGCATCTTTAACATAGAGAAGCTGTTAATTTAATTATTACATTTAGTTTTTAACTACTTCAAATTTCACAACCAAAAAAATTAAATCTTGAATTATTTATACATATTTACATACATACAACATATGTACATATGTAAGTATGTACATACATATATACATATATACACAATGATAAGATGCGCACGATTTACGTGGTTAGGAATTACCGTTAATGTACTCCAATTAAAAATGCCTAGCACTGCTTCCAAAAATAAATAAACAAACCAATTACTATTTCCAGCCACTTTAAGTTTTACGAGTATTAAATTTTAGCAAAATTGAGAAAAAACTTAAATATTGTTTTCAAGTTTTTTTTAATAAAGTTTAAAACTTAAAATTAAAAAAAAATATAATAAAAGAAAAACAAATTAACAAACTTAGTTAATACAAAGCACTACTATTTATATGTACACATTCATTTATGTATGTATTTGTACATAAGCATGATACACAAATTTTTAGAGTTAGTTTCACTCTCTCCTTTCAGACGACATATTAACCATTAACCAAAAAAAGTGTTCCGGATTTTCGTTCTACCAATTCCTACGTGGCCGCTGTGGTCGAGTTGGTAGCGTTGCGTGCTAGAACTTGATATGCCGGTGAGTTCGAGGTTCGAATCTCAGTCAGTGCAAGAAAAACCTTAATAATAGAAAAAGTTTTTTCTAATAGCGGTCACCGCTCGGCAGCCAATGGCAAACCTCCGAGGGTATTTCTGCCATGAAAAAGTTTCTCATTAAATACACCTGCCGTTCGGAGTCGGCACAAAACTGTAGGTCTCTCCATTTGTGGAATAATATAAAGACGCACACCACAAATGGTAGGATAAGCTCGGCCAAACACTGAGCTATATAGTGTACGCGCCAAAATTATATTATATTATAATTCCTTATTAAAAAAATCAAGGTTTTTTCGCATTAAGAAAAAAAAAAAACACAACAGAAACAAAATTTGAATATGTTCAAATCTGCATTTATATAAATTGAGATCTTTTAAATGGCATATTCGTTTTTGGACTTCTCTTTTAGGGTTAGATATATTGAGTAAAATTTTATCGTATGCCCCAAAGATTTTTAATATACGAAAATTCCTCATATAAATTCCGTGCTTTGAACATTCGGAAAAATATTGTCAAATGTGCAAATTACCTTGAACAAAATTTTAAAAACTCTAAAATTTTGTCGTAAAATCTTTTAAATTTTTTCGTATTGTCGCACGGATAATAAAATGTTGTATGTGAAAGTTTTGCAAAAAAAATAGTTAATAATGCAGTTCATCTATCGAGTCAATTTCAAGTGGGACTATTCGTTTTTGATATCGTATTTAGTTCTTGATATATTGAGTATAATTTGTATCACATTTTGTTGTACGTCAAAAATAAAAATAAAATTACGTGCACTAGTAATATTTACCGAGACTTGAATTGAATTCCAAACTTCAATTGCGATTTCCCAAAAGTCTTCAAATGTAACAAACGACATTAATTTATCCGGTTGACTGCAATTCAACTTTGCCAGGGAATTCTCGCCTGTCAAAAATCGACTCATATAAATGCTACTTTAAGGCTTAAAAAATCTTATAAGCATTGATTTTAACTCCACTAGACTGTTTTTTTTTTTATCGATTTGTGTTTGAAATACAATAAAATTAAAATTAAAATCCCCAATGTCTATTTCAATAGTGGCAGTCGAACACTGTTTCTGTGAAACTACCTGTAAAAATATTTGTATCATGAAACATATGCGTGTGGGTACGTACTTACATATTTGCGAGTAAAGCAGTTTTCACACACTGTATGTTACACATACGCCCCGTTGTTCGAATGGAATGACCAATATCTCTCATTAAATCGTCGTAAGCTTGTTTACAGGTAAATAATTCTACATTAGTACAGAAATACGAATGTGTATAAAGAAATAACTTACCAATAAAACGTGTAATATTGCGTAAACACCAAACGAAGGGAAAGCAAAAGTAAAATCAAAAAATAAGATGAAAAGTAAATGGAATTGGCAAATAAAAACTGTTGAGAGTTTAAATTGAAAGCTTCATTTACACTTTGTAAGTATTCAAATTGATTTTATTCATGCACTGCTTAACAAAAAGCTCAATTTAAACGCAGCGTTAACGTGAAAATTTAATGAGAAATTTGAAAATAAAATATTTAAGGAAATCGAACACAACCGCATATTGATGAATTTGGACAATTTATTTTTATTCTAGTTATTTATTATTTTTAAATTGAAATACCGTTCATGCTCTAACAAAAACCATAAAATCCTATTTTTTAAATTTTATACAAAATGAACAATGGTTTAACAGGATTTCGAATTAAAAAAAAAATTTAGTAACCAAAAAAAAATTAGGCGATTTTCGGAAATTTTTTTTAAAAGAAAGTACTCAATAGAATGAAGTTTTTTGGACTTAATAAGTAAGGTATATTTTTAGCTAAAATTTTAAATGTATGTTCATTTTTATGTTGGCCTAGTAAATGTTAATATTTTACAATTTTTTTGAGCTCAAGGTTAGTTTATGGAAGATTTTTTTGTAAAAAAAACAACAACAGAAGTCCGATGAGGAAATGTGGTGATTTCCGAAATAGTACTATAACTCCAACCATTAAAAACACCTAATTAAAATGTCAAATTTATCTTTTCTTAAGGAAATTTCGTAATTAAAGATATGTTTCAAGTAGTGGAGAACATTAAGAGGCTTAAGAAAATTAAAATTTGTAAAATCTTAAAAAGGGTTGCCGCCTATGAAAAGTTAAATTTAATAACATTGCTTATACTCAAATCACATATTAATGAAGGTTTATATTTTTTATTAGTGTTGCCACCTATTTAAAAATTAAATTTATTTTTAACACAAACAAGGTACATACATACATATTTCTAATTAAATGCAGAGAAACAAGGAATTCATTGGGTTTAAGGTAACAGTTCTTTAAAATGCGAGGAAGACGGGTCTTAGTATAATTTATTTCAGATTTTATGTAAGGAGCAATATTTATAGCTTTAAAATAATTAGAAAAAAAAAAACTTTAAAAAGAGGGAAAGCTATTTAATTAAACGCAAAAGTTAAAATGTCTGTAGCAAAAAAAAACAAAAGATTATAATTTTAACATTTGAATGCATGAAAAGCCACATCCTCCTGACGCATACCAAAAATTGAAGTAAAATATTTTAAAAGTGAAGCCAACTTGCAACTAACTTTAAATAGTTTCTATGTGAAAAAAACTCATATTTCTTTACAAAAAATATTTCAAAATTTATAAATGCATTTCAATAAAATGACGAAAGTGCAATTAAGTGGTATCCTGTCTTAAAACTTAAATGGTAGTGCCAACTTACACACATAATTTAAATGTAATCTTCGTCGAATCGACGAAATAACTTTTCCGTATCAAAAGATTTGGCTGAACTTTATAAGGAGAAACACATAGAGCATTTAATTTTTAACCTGTTTTTATTACTTTTATTGCAATTCTCTTTTCGATTCATAGGAGGGAAAAATTAAAAGAAGAAAATAAACTATGATCGCCAAAAGGACGAAGAATAAAGGTTGAGAAGCCGAAACTAAAAAAGATTGAAAAAATACAAGCTTAAATCTCTTAAAAATTAATACAAAAGATTGTTTATAAATTGATAGATGATGATTTAATGCTCCAACTGCCAGTATTTCAGTCATTTCCAAATGTTGTTAATTAGTTTTGTTGCTACTACGTTTGGCAAATTTATCTATTAGGTTAATAGGTAAAAACTCAAAATTGGGTAAACAAGCTTAAAAACGTATCGCAAGCATTATTTGTTCTTAGCCCCAGTAATCAGTTGAAGCAGAAAAGAGTAATTTTTTTTTAAATATCTTAAGGATATCTCCTCATATAAGTCGAGAAAAAAAAATTTGATATATTGACCTGCATTTTGTAGAGTATTAAAAGCTGTTCTATATGAATTACAGTTTCACACGCTCCAGTGCACTTTTGATTACACCGCCATTTTTGAACTTTTTCGATTTTTTTTGTTTATGAACGAATATTGCTTAAAAGTTAACTCAAATATATATTTCAAATAAACAATTTATAAAATTTCCTTGTCATAAAAAAAAAAATCCCGAAAAATCACCTTTTTTAGCATCACATGAGGGGACCCCCCCTAAGCGGGATCCCTCTTTATGCGTTTTGAGCAAATAAATCAAAATGTTAAACATGTTTTGTATTTGTGTATATACCGAATTATATCAAACAGTGTTACTTTTTTTTCTAATCTGCTACATATTTAAACCGTTTTCTACTGATTATATACATGTTTTCTTGACACTTCTTTAATCCGTTTCATTTTGTTTCCTTTATTTGTCACTTCTTTTCCGGTTTTGATGACGCCGTTCGATGCCATTAAACAGGGCACAACATGGCCTCAGCACATATATTACAATACTACAGCAATACTAGAACAAGAAAAACAACAAAAACAACAGCAACAACAACAACTGCTCAACAACGTTTCATACGACACACTTCCGCCACCCCAAAGTTATGCCATATCGCTAACGAGCGGAAACAATTTACAGTCGAGCCGCAAGCAACAACAAAAAACAGAACAACAAACACAACAGGAATATCGACACTATTGTCATTCAATTGTGCGCTCTCGGCTGCAGCAACTCTCAAGTGCACGCGCATTCAAAGCAAATCGCCAAAGAGCAATCAGATATTGCAAAAATTGCAACAAAAACAAGAACAAGCACCGCCACAGCTTTACGCATTGCCTACAAGTGAAAAGGGATATCAATTTTGTACAACATTATCGTCGATATGGCAACGAACTGCTACCACGAAGTCAACCAATTCGAGGCAAACGAAGCCAACGTTGCTGCCAAATCAGAGTTACGCAAAGGAAGAAGAAGAAGATGATGATGATGATGATGCTGATGTTCGAAAATTACGCTTTGTGGAAAGTAGAAGAAGAGGCAGAAGTAAAAGTGTTTATGCTGGACGTTGCAGTGAGATGCTGGAGAGAGAAGAAATGCAACAACACCAAATACAACAACGCTGCCATTCAGAAAGTAGAGACGAAGTGGTATGTTACGGAGATGAAAAAGACAAAGTCAAAGGTATTGCAAATATGTCAGGCACAAGCATCAGCACAAGCACCAGCACAAGCAATGTCGACTTGCGGCAACAACAAGAAAATCTACGGCAACAATGTTTTATGTGCAGTGCTAGCGCTTTTCTTAGTGCTGCTGTCGCTTCAAGCGAAATGCCTACAGATGGTTGCAAGACTCACACACTCATCTCACCACAAATACCGAATGACAACAATAGCAAAACAACCAATTGCTGCCGGTCAGCGGAAACGAAAACAAGCGAAGAACACAATATCGCCGCATGGTATCGAACAGCTAGTGGGCGTGCCTATTGTTGCAATACGCCCAAAACTTTCGCATGTTTACGCCAATCTTCCAGAAATGTTAACGCACAGCAGCAAAGTGTCGCTCATTCAAACGTCACTAAAACACATTTTTCGCAGTTGGTTACAAGTAACCTTTGCTCAAACTCTTCCAATGCAGCACCTCAGCTATCGAAACCATTGCAAGCAGCAACAACAACAACAACAACAACAACACAGTTCTTATTACCGCCTCAAGCATGTGCCAGTGCAAAAGTCAAACAACGAAGTATCTCTTATAACAACAACTACAACACCCTTTGCAATTGCATTAACTGTACAGCCAACGAAAATTGGACTCCTAATCGAACAGTTACGGGTTGTGTTAACGTATGCGGTGCAACAACAACAACCATTTCAGCTTGCTCAACTCTTTTGTCTACACTACGTAACTCTGTGCGTTCGAAACTTATGTTTGCCATTGCTGATCTACAGGCATTCTCGCGCGCTCTATTCTCTCTCATCGTCATCTTTAATATGCTGCCATTATTCTATGCAGGTAAGTGAGTGCGCTGCTTATGATGAAGTCTGCGGTTAAAACGTGAAATATAAAATTTCAGTGAGTGTTCTTTTATAAAATTTATTTTTAAATGATAAATAACTGCGCACCAAGATTCTCGTTGGTGTTCGAATCAAAGATTATTTACTTCTTCTCCAGATAAGAAATGCTGCCCCATTTATAAGGTTACTAATTGGCAGTTTGAATACGATTTGCGGCATTTTGAAGATGTTTCACGAAAGTGAATGACAACCTTATTTAGGGGGGGAGATTAAAGTTGTGCTTATTGTTACTTTGCAAAGTTTTTTTTTCAGCTTTCAAAAAAGCGACAAACATTTGGTAAAACTTAGATTTGTCTGGCGTAAAGCCCCACTGATAAGGCAGTTGGTACAAGTGCGACTTCAATCTTTCACATAGTATCGTCAATAGGATACAATATTAAACAGGCGAAAACAATAGGTTCCACCTTCTGATAATGTTAATTATTCAGACCAGAAGTCAGCCATTCAAGATTTTAGAGTGGTCTTAAAGAAAAGGCGCTGGTCTTGAAACCATTTATATGTGTAAAAGGAATATGTAGAGCAATTGAAATGGGAGAATTTTGCCGAATTTTGGTTTGTGACCGCACCGTAACAGCGAAATGTTCGACCTTTACTATTTCCTCCTAATTTCGGCAATTTCGATATAAATAGTTTATTAGAAAGCCGATTTTTGTGGCTTGTATTCTCCTCAAGCAATCAACAGTAATATAATTTCTACGACTTATTTGAGAGGTATTGGACCCATCTGTGTCAATTTGCCAGCAATTTGCTAATCTACTCGTTTGAAAGTAATTGTTGCGGCAAGTGAAAAATGACTTCAGTATATCTATGTTCTGTCTACATTCATAAGCTATTTCCGACTGACTGACTGTTCCTAACTTTTGATATACATATATATAAACAGATCTTCATCGGCTTGGAAAACGCAGCACTGCTCTGGCAGTCAAAGTGATAGTTACTCCGAGATAAAATTACATTATTTACATATTTGTTGTAATACCACGAATTAAATTTGTATAAATAGATGCGATTGGGCAATTGATAACTTAAGAAGGTACAAATATATGCAGGATTTGATTGACTTAAGTGCCACTAAATACCCCTTCCTTATGACCTACTATATACCCAACATTGTCCAAACGAAAAAGACAACACTGCAAACGACAGTTTTACGAAATGAGTGACATACGGAGAAACGAGCGTAACGAACGGACACTCGCAAGTACACTACTACGCAAAAAGGACGGATTAACTTTAAAAGCTCCACAACATAATATTCAGTGATTTAAGAATGCCTCCAAGCAAATAAAGTTATAATGTTTTGACTTTTATTTTAAATTAGTAACTGCGGATGAGATTGCTTATATGGTCTGATTGTTGGCCCAATCAATGTATGCCCTTTTATTTATTTTCATCCGTACATATTTTTTAGAAAATTACTAATATCATAAAATGATTTTTACATGTTCTAAATACATGTGGTTATTTGAAATCACGGTTACATGTATGTGCATATAAGAGCCTGAAATGTTTTCTTCCTAATATTTTTTTTCTTATCAAAAAAAAAATTCATAGTTTTCACTCGTTGCAGTTGTACATGAATTTGTGCCTGATAAATTTCACTTTCGAACTTAAGCTCATAAATAATTTACATTTGTGATTGTTATTTTTCACTTCTTTTTGTCGTTCTTTTCGCAATCAACACATTGCCTTGGCCTTTTGTGAGGCACAAGTGTGTACATATTATGCACACATCTCTACATATCTATGTATATAATAGCAAAATAATGTGAAAATGAATTATGTACATTTACTAAACTGTTAATTTAAGATATCTTTCTTGGATGTATGAATGCTAAACTTATAAAATTTATGCTTCAAATGTTGTTTAAATTTATACAAATATATATAATTATATATACAAAATATATTATATAAATATATACAATATAAGGTATACATTTATATATACAAATGTTATTAATAAATATATTTATAAGACACTCTTTAGTGATGAGTTCAGTTGCCAGGACATTTTTTGTGATAAGAATATAATTGTAAAAATAGACTACAGTAAATATAATGACTTGCTTGTTGTTATTTTTATTAATATATAACAGCGAAGCTAAGTAAAATCTTACAAACAAATTTTTGGAAACGTTTTAAAAACCGTACTATTTCAATATTTAGGAGATGTACTCAAATACATTTTCTTATTAACGTCTTGACTAACCAATGTGAATATGAATATTGAAAGACCACGATATTGACACAATTTTTTTCCACTATTTTTCATTAATTTATTAATAATATTTAAACTTTGAAGCACAGTTAATTTTCTACCAAAGTTTTTATAAATTTATAATAGTTAAGGAAAAGTTCATTGAAAATTCGGATTACATTAAAAATCAATTATAAAGTTTTTGGGGTATACAGTTTTGTAGCAAATGAAATTTTAGTGTAACAAAGTGCAAGTCTTAAAAGCCTACAAATCAAGGTGAATTTAACAAGGTTGTTTTTTCTTTTTGGTGAGCATTATATCAAATACTATTAAACTTTTATATTGGCAGCCAATCAGAATGAAGCAGTTTGACATAATGCTCACCAATGCAAAAGAAGCCAGTTGGCGCCTCAACGCCACCTTATTTAATTCGGCTTGCTATAAATTATATTTGATTTTAAAATATTTTTTTACTGACGGAGCGACTTTCTACCATATAAAAACTTAACAAACTTTACAAAATTTTGAAACATGGGCTTCTATGGTTTTTGTTAAGGCATGAGTTAGGGGTTAAATAAAAAAATGTGTGTACATATATGTATGTATTTGGGACATTATTAAAACTTGACAGAATGATAAGTATGTATATGAAATCCCTACCAAACTCTTTTATAAATAAATTTCAAAATTATTATCAAAAAATGTTGCCACTTTATTAAAACAATTCGAGTGTGAAAGAAAATACATTTAGGAAAACTTCTTTTCCGAATGCCAAATTTAATGGAGTAACATAGTAGTATGATTTCTCAGTGACAGGTAGAGGATAGATGGCACACGAAATGAAGTTTTTGATGTTGATATTATATTTCAATATTTATCCTAAGCTCCTGGGCGTCCGCGGCAAAATTGTTATTATTTTTATGTCGAATATGTAATCCTCTGCGTTGGAAAGACCAAACTGTAAAGAACTTGGCTATGCTATGCTGAGCCCGGGCAAAATCGTCCAAGCGGTTATTCATACATAGGCGTATATTCACATATTTATGTTCTAAGTATTCAATGGTATTCTATGACTAACATTAACTAATATTTATGTTTGTCAAATAGTGTAAAATCCATTGTTCTTGCCCATGCCTCTTCGTGACAAAATATGTTGTACAACCATTGGATTAATGAAAACTTCATACACAAGTATATATAAACATCTGTATATATTTTGTAGAACGTCCCATACGGATAGCATAAGCTGGTGTTACGTTTTTCGTCTTTCGGTGAATTTAAATTCCTAAATGCTTTGTCTCCATTATAAGGACACTTGTGGTTGCCTTTTCTTTTGCGACTTTTGTTGTATAACAAGTTTATTTCACTAATTCAGGTCTTTTCTCTTGGGAAACATACTTCAAAAAATATTTGCATTCACAAAAGTATGTATGTACATACTTAGTATATAATATTCGTCTTGCTCCGTCACGAATTATATTAGCATGCACATGTTGTCGTTCCAATCATCGCGGTTCAACGCTTGCGATATACAAAATTCGGATCGAATAAACTTCTGTTGGTGACATTTCAACCTTTTTCTGCAAATTGTTAAACGCCTTTCGCATATTTGAATGTTGGTGGGAAAATACCCAGGAGGAAATTAATTTCTATGCATGTGCATTGTCAAAGGTATAAAGTTTGTCCCTCTTTGAACTTGCGTTTGTAGTGTAGATTAGACCATTTCAAGAAATTTCATTTATGTAGTGCTATGAATTTTTCATTTCAAAGTGTTATGAAACTAATAAATACTTTAGATTTAAAACATTAAATAGTGTAATTGAAAAATTTTAATTATTTAAAGTGCTTAGTAATTTTATTCTGATAAATATAAATATTGCAGATTTCAATGAAGACAATATTCAAGCTTAGGAGACTATTTTTTTATAACTGTGCGCATAAAAATAGTTGACAATTTATTTTTCTTAAATTTTATTTTTATAATTTTTTTGATTAAATTAAAATTAACTACCTAGAAATAGACGTATAACCCTAAGCTGCAAACTTTGTTCGATAATTAAAGAATTAAACACATTTTCATCAAAATTTCTACTTGTTTTTCAACTTTTAAGTAGCTAGGAATTGTTGCTTATTTATGCGATTTTTTTTGGCAACGACAATTTTTTATATGTGAGAAATGTACAATGTAAAATTTTTAAGAATTACTGATAAAACTGATAACATTTTAAAAATTTATTCCGCGCGAAAGTGATAAATCGTAGGATAGTTCTTTCCAGCTGAGTTATGTAGATCATTTTTTTCCTCTAATAACGGCTGTTTCATCAACACTAATTTTTAAATAGTTTTTAATGAATTTAAATAATTGATTACTTTAAAAGCGGATTCTAAAATATTTTACTGTTAAGTTTTAGCAGAACGCCGTCGTCCAAGCGTATGAGTAACACGACAACAATAAGTATTTATTCTAAGTAATGTTTGCCTATTAAAGTTTGACTGAAATAAATTATTTGAATCCAAAAAAAAATTTCTTAAAAAGAAGAACATTTTTTTAATTTGAAAAAACTCGCTTAAGAGGCCTCTGGCATTAAATTTAATTGCAATTACTACTAGTAATCATAAATAATATAAAAAAAATAAATATATATAATAATCGAAAAAAATCAAAAATTATCAAAAAATTAGGAATTATTAGCAAAATTCCAAAATAAACACACTTTCAAGACATAAAAGCATATAAAAATAATGATAAGAAAATAATAAAGAAAAATCACAAATCATTAAATAATTAAAGACCATTAATTGAATTTTCTTTTAGTGGAAAATGACATACATTGTTATTTATGATTTAAATTATATTAAGTGGTTGTTTTAAAAAATTATCTTTAAACATAAAATATTTTTCGATTTAATAATCAGTGGAGTTAATAAACAGGTCAACATAAAACTTTCTCTTTCCAGTTAGAGGTTTTTATTCTAAGTGATTGTTTTTTATATTTTAAAACCCAGCTAAATAAATTTGAAAGTTGTTTTTTTGCGAACTTCACGCTTGTTGTGACGCTTCTTAGATGAATTTTTAAGGCTATGCATATAAAGTGCTTTTCACAACTAAACGACACTCTTGTGAATGAAAGTTTCGACTAAATATTTTTCTTCTATTAATTTTACATATATTTTTTTTTTTGAGGGCGTACAAAATGCGTACTTAGGGGAATATATGTAAGGGAACGTAATCGGAGACACAGCTGCGGAACGTTCTGTCGAATAAACATTTTAAAGCAAAAGTTTCCACAACGTTCGAACAGAAAAGAAACCGGGCAAATATATTTTTTAGAACTATTCGTGAATTATGGAAGTGAAAATAATTATGGTAACCCCATCGTATACGTAGCAAATTTTTTTTAAGGTGTAGATCAACCCGATTTTTATCCGTATTATAGAGCGAAAACTGAGTTCGAACTAAAAAAGAAAAAAAAATACGCCCGGACTATTTTCTAATAATTACTAAATACATATGTATATAAGTTAAAAACTGATTACAAAACAAATTTGTTCAAACACTGTAATAAAGAACAACAAATAGACAAAACTTCTCAATAACTAGATGTAGTATAATGATGATAAGAACTATACATATGAACAATGTACAATTGTATTAAATAGGAGTTACGGCGTGAAATGCGACAAATAAGAGACTGAAACCCAATTTAAACTACTGCCTCTAGCAGTCACGCGAACACAAACGACTCTTGATGATGATTCGCTGATGCGAAGCAATCTAATTTCGGCAATAGTTATTTGTAAATTGAAATTGGTGAGGCATTCATTTGCCACCATCGCTGCTGTTGTTGGTATTACTTGTATATTGATAGCCGCCTAAATTGCGCAAAAATTAGATCAAGTTTGTTTACTTTGCTCTTAAGCGCTTAAGGAAATCTTTAAGTTAATGATTCTTGTGTTTGTAGAGGACACGAACATATGTACATACTAACATACATGCGTACAAATACATGTGTATATGTAAAGAAGTGTAGTTCCAATCGTACGAAAATCTTAAGCTGCCTTAATTTAGGGTTCTAGATTGACAGTAAGGATTTTCATTAAAGAGCAAGTTACTCGTATACGAGTATGTATTTTTTTTTTTGGAAGCAGCTGTTATTTTTTCTCTTCTTCATTATAAATGTTTAAATGAGAATGACACTTGTCAACAGCGATTTGACACTGACGACAGCGCATTTTTGAATAGCCGGAATGGGAATGTCAGTCAGCCAGCATGTCACCATGACACGGTGTTTCATTCTACATTCTTTTGAATGTGAAGTTTAATAACAAGCGTGCATTTATTTTATCTACTTATACGTACATAGAGAGGGAGCCAAAAATACATACGAGTACATATGTATACCCAGCTTTTTCAGCGAAATCTGCTTCATCTTTGCTCGCAGATAATCTAACATAAACATATGTACTCATATATATTCGTATGGATTTATAATATTTGAAGCTTACGTGTTCTTGCTGAAAACTTATGTTTTCCGCTTGAAAAATTTTCTGCAAACTCGCGTAATTTAGTGAATTCATAGGCGAAGCTACAAGCCGGAGACAATGAGAAAATTATGCCAACCGGCAAACTTCCACACAATTATATACACACATATGTACATACTACAAGCGAGAATATGCTCTTACTTACGAATGAAAGCATAAGCGTGTTTTATACGCACTTAGTTAAGTTAATCTCATAAAATAAGCTTATACACGCTTGCTAAATGTTTCTATGTAAACATATATATCCAGCGTATTAAATTCGTGTGTTCTTGCTTTTTGTGCATCTCTTTAGAAATCAATTTTAAATGTATGTACATACATCGACAATAATATGTAATGTATTTATTTATATTTTAAGTCTATGAATTTTAATACTTGCAGGCCTTGAAATAAAAGTTACTTAGCACAAACTATTGATATACGAGTATGCATAATTACATACATATCAATACAACTATAATATAGACTTCAAAAGGTTCAAAACAGTTGCCTTGGATCTAGCTTATTTATGGAATTCAGTTCACGAAGAGTTCGTGTTAATCATTCCAGCACCTTTGATGTATCGGACTCACTTTTTATAATTAAAAGAACTGTTCTATCCTCTCTTAATAACAGCTAACGATCCAGTTTTCTAACATTGCATTTCTCTAACTTTGTATTCGGCTGATGAATGCTTATTCTGTAGCTGAGCAGCTTGGGATCTCGACGCTTAACAAACTTTCTTCTGTCACGACTCGGCACCTCAGATTTGTATATTTAAAAAAACATCCGTACGTTATGCGGATTGAGCCCCTCGTGTCGGTTGGGCGGGAAAGTGGGTTTCCGTTGGGTTATAATAATAGAAGCATAACCCACGGTCACACGATCTTTCTTGTATGCAAATTTTACGGTTTTCAAAATTGGTTGAGTTTTTTACTATCGGGACGTTAATGAATAAACGTGCTAAATTTTGCTTCGCATACTTTTACTTCGCACAATGGTTGTATACAAATCGTACTGTGTGAAGGCAGCTAAACGAGCGTTCGCGTCTTTCTTTTCTTTTTTCCAATTGCTTCTTTGCTCTAAAATTCTTAGGATACTAGTGTGTCACCGATTAAGACAGCATGAAAATTGTTGAAGTTTCGAAGAGACCACATTTAAGGGTAAGGTTCCAATTATGACATAATTTAAATCGAAAAAATAAAAAAAAAATTACGGACCAAAGGCCTAATCCAAAATGATAAGTTTTGAGAAAAGCATAACAAAATATCGCTCTTCTCGTAAAAAAAAAACCAAATGTCATGGCGAAGTTTGGGTCACTTGAAACATGCACTTTATTATACTGTTGGAAATAGAAGTGTAACTCCTACCGTATGGGATATATTTAGCCCTAACCATAGAAAAAATATCCCCAATACGAGTAAATTATATAAAAACTTATAACTCAGCCTTAAAAAACATCCTAAACAAAGACAGAACAAAAAAAGTTATAAAATCCAACTCGACAATATCAACCATAATAGCAACCCACAGTGGTCTGAAATCTGAAAATTGTGGGCGAAACGAAGCAACAACATTAATTTCCGTAAAGTCTAGATATCTTGAAGGTTTTTGATTTCAAAAATGACGTCAGAATGTAAAATTTTAAAATGGCTGAAAAAATTGTTTCAAGAGCTGAAATTGAGGGTTTTTTGAGGTCGATGATTTCAAAAATAATGTCAAAAACAAAATTCAAGATAGATGACACAAAATCGCGGACAGTTTTTTGGAAAAAGTTGTTTTAAAAGCTGAAAATAAGTGCTTTTTGGGGTTGCTGATTTCAAAAACGACGTCAGAATGTAAAAATTCAAAATGGCTGGACGAAAATTTTTCGGAAAAAAGTAGATTTAAGACCTAAAATTGTGTGTAAGGGGGTTTTTGGCAAATAACACATGTGGGTGATTGCATTAAAAGTTAAAAAATTTAGATCACCAACGCCCCATCTGAGACATATCTAAGAACTATTTTGACCCGGCAGTGTACAACCTGCCAAAAATACGATATGCCCTTCAAACCAACTAAACAAATTAAAAGCAAATGCCCCATGCCATTTTAAATGAGAAAACTCCACGTTACTATCAGCCATAAACCTAGTTAAAAACCGCAGAGATCAATATGCTAGCTGCTCCGATTCTCTCTCGTCTTTGAACGTCATCCTTAACAAAGGTTACATTGACTACTACCCGCGCTTATTTAGAAAAACACTATTTCCGGAAATGTATACGCGAATTAGATCGCTTAACTAGCCACGCGATCACCAGTGCATGCAATTTGCAACCTAAGCGAATAGAATATTTTCAAATTTCTCAAATCAAAACTTACGCATAGAACAGCACGACAGGTATGGAACAATATATCCCCCCGGTACAAATCTTAAAATCCTAGTAAAACAAATATAACTCAATTCCCGAACATTCATATACACCCAACCCTAACACGGCTGTACCTCACAAAATACATAAGTTCAAGTCTTGGTCACACAAGGTTAACTCATTAAAACTTAATAGCCCGAATTTCACCTAGCTTATACCGCCAGTGCAGAAATAACCTTCCCCTCTCAATAAACCATATAATCCTCCACTGCGAATAGTTAAATTCTATTAGTACACAGATCTTTCAAACTTGAAACCCATTAAACGACCTCTCCAAACCTTCAATACAGTGACATATTGTTCATTAAAATTTTTTTAAAGAACTTTACGTTTATATTTCTCAATACAAATAGCTATTAAAAATTATACTCAAATCATAAGCTTATATACATATACATTCACATACTTTGAATTAAGCTTAAGGCCAAAATAGCCAGTTTTTAGCTTATAATTTTAATTATAAGTTACAGACTGTATAGTAATGTGGCGTGGTATTGAAGCTAAACACGCTGATATATGTAGGAAAACAATTTCAAACTCTTATAAAAAAAAAGAGATTTAAGAAAGCTTTATTTCAAAAATAGTTTTCAAAGAAGTTATTCATCGAAGCTCAAATTAAACAAAAATAATAAGCTGGGGAAATGTTTCTATATGAAAGCCAAAAAAAAAAGGTTTTTTCGAAGGCTTAATTTCGAAAATATATGAATCTCTTTAAGTGTTTAAAATGTTTGAACGTATAATTAAATTCCATTACCAAACTTGATGTTATATCAGATAATAGTTTTCCAATGAGTAGCGAAAGCTAGAAGCATCCTTAAAGAAGAATCATACAACGATACCCATACTTTATTCCTGCGAAAGTTTTAACAAAAAAAAATTTGCATTATTTCCGTTGTACAAAATGCGTTACTCTACCATTCGTGAGGCCTAGGCAAAATGATAATATCTTCTTATAATTAATTTATTTATGCTTGTATGGTTGTATGTAGGCAGCTCTTCAAACTAACCTTTATTTATGCACTAAGTAATTTAAAGAGCTGCAGAGTAGCCATCGATAACTTCTATTGATTTTTTTTAAACTATTGTTTCATCCATAATGTTATCGAATAAATTAGGTGAAATTTCTTATACAAAAGAATTGTAATATTATATATTTTTTACATTTTTATATAAATATTGCACAATGTTTTGAACTGTTAGATCGCTATGTTAGAAATTATATCAAAAAACATAAAAACCGAAATCAACTTGTCTTTTATATTCAAATAAAATTTGTTTTTACCAACCGTCACTTTTTCGTACTATTATTTGGAACAAAGAATATGAGTTTATGATTTTTTATTTGAGTGATTGGTGATAGATATTACACATTTTTTCTATTACCTTGAAAACTATATTTTTTTTTTTTCATTCAGTTGTTCTACGAAACAAGCGTGTATTAGCTGGTATTGTATAAAAAATATTCCTGGCTTACTTTCTGTTCATAATATTTGAACAGTTTGTGCATTTACTTCACACTAATAACGGAATTAAGAATTAGTATTTTCGTAAAAGAGTACCTTATATTTGAAACCTGTTCTCTGTATACATACATATGTAGTTAAATCTATGTTATATAATATATAATATATATGTATATACATACTAATGCGGAGAATTTTTTTTTTAACCAGCCACAGTTACTTTTCGTCGTTCTAAGTGAGATTTTGTCAAATTTATTTAAATTTTTGAAATTATTGTTTTACTAAGAACAATATTTTTTTTTGTTGACGCGACGCGCATTACATATTCATTTGCGGTTAGAAAATTTATTTCCCACAATAATTTTTTTGAAATAAAGAAATTGACAGGTTTTGAAAATAATTCGTCACTTATACTAATGCATATCTCTCAACTTTTTTCGTACGTTGCGTATTTGTTCTGTTCCCAGCTTGTCAACTTTTATAATTGTTAGTATTTTTTGTGATAAAGCATTAATTTTTTTTTGCTGGCTGACGGCACAAAGCAGTATGAAGAAGCAAAATGATGTTATTTATTTTATTTGTACGTATACGATTTTAAACTAACTTTTCGTCACAAAAATTTCATTTCCACCAAAAAAATTTCGGTTGGCTTAAATGCTCCTTTGTTCTTTGTAATGGCAGGAAAGTCCGCAAAATGTTAAAAAAAAATGTTAAAAACAATGTTAAAAAAATGACTGGAAAGCTGCTCCACCAATGCGTGTCCGTTGTCCTTGCTTAATTCTAATTGTTAGACTTTTTTTGTGTTTTTGTTTGTTTGTAATGTTTTTGTAGGTTAGCACTTTTTTGTTTCCTTTGCGTTTTTCTCTTTCCACCTTTCCACCTTTCCGGCTGCCCTTTTAAAATTACTTCCGTTTGACTTGCACCGCCAGCGACGAAACAAATTTTCCTTAATTTCTGCGCAGTTTTTCTTTCGTAATATACATTTATATATTACATATGTATATGTACTTATGTATGCATGTATGTAAGTGTGCCTGAGTCTATGTAGTGCTAATGTGTAAAGCGAGGGTTGTGGATGCAAGCTGAATGTATTCATTAACGAAAAATTTTTAAAAACTTTAATTTATTTTGGCTTGAAAGTGATTTTTCCCGTATTTCTCTTTTATTCTTTCCAATAAATTAAAAGGCAAATTCTTTTTGGCTTACATAGTAAGCGAGCAGCATTCGCGTCATTAATCTAAGTACTAAGCGTACAATCTCTATTTATTGGGGATGATTTCCTGTTCGAAAAGGTTTAAAAGTATCGTTTCAAATGGCACTAAATAATCTTTTGTAAAATTAAGAAGTTCATTGTATTCATGGAAAATTTTAGTGGATTGAAGAAATTCGTTTCAAACCTTTATTAGTTTAGATACTGGATGTGAGAAATTATAAATTTTAAGAGTTGCAATCTTGTCACCTTCTTGAAAAACGATTCTAAGGCCTCGATTGGCTGCAGTTAAATGTACCCATAAAGAATGCTTTGCATTTGTAAAAAAAATACTGCTGCCTGACATTATTCATTTAAAGCTCTGTGTTCTAAGCTCTCAAGAAAATCAAAAAATTAGTATATAATAACAGTCAAGAAATTTCTTAAATCAATCGGAAGGTCTGAGCAAAAAAAACCGCGTATATTTATTTTTTCAAGAACATTTTTAGCAACTGCAAAGTACTTTTCCAAGCAACAGAAATAATGAAAATTATTTTTTGTGATTTTTCTTGAGAGCTTTAATCTTAAAAGTTACTAAAAGTTTAAAATTTAAATTTTATTTAAATATGCTCGTACATACATATTTCTAACCATAATAAGAGCGGAACTTAAAAAAAAGATTCGAATTTTTTTGAGAATGTAGTTTAATAGACCTTTTGATTATAATGCAAGTTTTTAATTGGTAGATATTTCCGTGAGTTAAAAAATATATATTTTCTTTCATACATGCATATGTAAAAAACGAGCTTGAAATTTATGAAAAAGGTTGCGAGAAAGCGTCAGTAAAGAACAAAAAGTCAAGCTTTGAGTATTGGTTTGCGGTTGACTCAAAGTATGTATGTGAAAAATTTTAAAAATAATCTATACAATAGATCACGAGCTTTGAAATAAATACTTACCTTTAAATTGTTAAACAGCAACACAGCGTTTTTAATTAACGACAATTTAATTTCTGTGTATTTGCAAATGATCAGGCGAGTATAGGGCTACGCCTTTTAAGCCAGCAATTTAAAGCCTTTTTGTTTTTGCTAACAAAAAGTTATGGTCATAATTTGAGACAACTGCGTTAACTTTTGTTTTTTGTTTTTGGTTTCCCGCTTGAAATTTCTAATAACTTTTCAAAAGTTTTTTATCCTCTCACTGACAGGCGTAATTAAAACTTTTGCGAGTGAAACGATAAAAATTCCGTTTCTCATGTTCCAATAATTGTAACTGAACCCAATTAATATAATAAGACTCTTGAAGTTAGACATTTTTGATAAAACAAGAATTATTGCCAATCGATTCTTGGTTAAATTAATACAAACAGAAAAAATTATTAATATATAAAAAATATTACGACAAATTGAATCGCTTAAAAAGTTGTTGCGCTAATGTTTTATATGGAAGAAAACTCGCCACTTACACTAATTCTTAACAGCTTGCAAATTGCACTTACTAATGTCCGAATTCAGTAAGCAGCCTTAGTGTCTAATACAGAAAAAAGTCACAACTTAAATCAGTCGGCCTCTAGTTTCCAAATAAAGTCTCTTAATTGTGACCTGGTGATGAGCAGGTAACAAAAAACCGAATTAAAATGAAAAGAGAAAAACATGAAAGGAAAGGCAATAATCTCTAGCTCATAGGCTCACGTTTTGAGACTTGAGATTATACGATGTTACTCCAAAACTTTATGCTCTGAAATGTTCTTAAAGATCGACGTAGGATAGTCGGTAGAGGGCGCTGCATTCCACAACATAAAAATTCGTGTCTCACAAAAACTAAACTTAATATCGTTTAACAATAAAAAAAAATATTTGAAAATGTCGAAAATAAAATAAAAATAAATGTCGTCAAATCATTAAGTTCTGCTACATCACTGCCTTTTTCAGTACGATGCAGCACAAACAACAAAAATACAATTTCAGATGCTGCAAAATTTAACGATTTTCAAACTTTACAACACCTGCGTGAATCTTCCTAATATGTCGTATGAGTATAAATTTTCAAGAAAAAAAAAGATTAATCGATGCCTTCCTTGCAGAATTGAGTTTTTTTGAAAATGGTTTTTCCAAATTTGTCGTTAAAAATACATATATCATATTTTGTTGTAATATATTTTAAAAAATTATTATTTCTTCGGTTTTTTATGATTTTTGTTTTTACTAACCGTTTCTTGGAAAGGCCGGCGCTATGTTTTAGGTAGCATAGAAATTGAAATTAATAGCAAAGCAAATGCGTGAAAATCTATAAATTTCTAGTGTTGATAACAATTTGCTCATAATTCATTTTTTTTCTCTGAAAAAGCATGCACACTCATATTTTGAATGCTTTCATATGTATAAGATGTATATGTACATACGAGTATTTACAAACATACTTTTTGGCTTATCGCAAATCTGTTCAGTCGTTCTTATCACTACCTTGACAGGATTTATAATTTAATTGCTTGTGCTTTTCTGAGCTTTAGAAAATACTTCTGGAAAGCTAAACAATTGACTTGACTTATACATGCGCTACAAAGTTATCTCTCTGGCGCTCTCTTTCTCTCATGCTTAAAGATTTACGGTTAAGATTTTATATTTTGTTGAGAAACTCACTTCACTTGTGTGAGAAATGAGTGAGTGGCAGATTGTCCTAGCAATATACTTAAACTTCTCCTATACATGTACTTATATACATATGTATAGTTTTAAGCTTTTATGCAGAAAGAAGTTGATATTACAATTTGATTTTCCTCAAATGGCAATTGACTTCGAAATCAAAGCTTTGCTTTGCTGCTGAATATGAGTAATATATCGTTTTGATAGAGATTTGCACAAGAATAGTATTTCTTTCTTACAAAAAATTAAACATTATTACGTTAAGCACAATGATGGTACTCGTTTAACAAAAAAAAACAATGTTAAATGATTGGAGATACATCAACCGCCTCCCTGTCGATAGCAATATCAATAAATTTAAAAATTACGTTCTTAAGAAGAATTTTGACAGCTTAAATTTAGCGAAACTTCAATAATACAAAGTTAGTTTAACCCCTCCCAATTCAATTTTTTTGTGTTTAAAATATGTTTCCATAAATGTTTCGAGTGCTTTGAAATTTTTTGTTATTTTAAGCATGTACCAGAGGCACTCCCAAGGATGTATTCTCTTTTATTGCTTTGGATTCTAACCGTTAACTCCCTAATTAGCCAAACAATGAGGAATACCATCATAGAGTCATCGTTTGGTGGCCGGCGTTTAGCAAGACCGCATCCAAAGCCAATCGTATCGGGACGGCTTTTACGATTTTTACGGTAGCGTTCTCGGCTCTAGAGATAATGCTGAATAAAAATTTGAAATAAAAGCATTTTTTAAGGCACAAGTTTTCGTTAATTAACACATCTAAAAAACGGAATTAATAATAAAGCCCTATAGTAACGCGATAGTGACCACCAATTGTCGATAGTGAAATTGAAACTATCGAACGAGCGCAGTTAGTCTTCATGCAATGCTATCGTAGACAGACCACAGATTTGAACACGCAACGGTCCTGGAAACCCATTTAGAACCTAGACAACACTACTTTGCTTCTCTGTTTAGAGCAAAAAGAGACGAATGGTCAGCCAAGCTGCCAATAAGTCTCTCAGTTCTAACGAAACATTGGCCAAAATAGCCGCAGAATAGCTTAAGGCTGCCAAACACTATAGCGTTGAAATGCCCGCTAAGTTCCGCCGGTGGTGCCAGCCAGCAGAGTACTTACGTTCTGGGCTTATGTATGGTGGCAGCCTCTTTAACCTTACCTAATCTAACTTTTGATTAAGGATTAAATTCACAGTGACAAAAATTATATTCTCTCTAGAGAAGGAACACAGTTTGGTTTAGTTGTGCAGGTAGACAATTAATTTTATTAATAATAAGGACCATATTTAAATAATTCAGGTATTGTTAGACCAGGACATCTCCAGCAGATATGGGCGATAGCAGTTGTTGAAAGGAAATATTATTTAAATGTGTATTCGCTTGAACATATACTGTTACTCTAATGTTTAGCTTTGCTAACTTTACACAGGTTGATAGCCAGAGAGGTGCTCTATTTAAGTTTAACTGCATGGCTTTTGGTAGACTCACAAGAAATTGAATCGTTCATCTGATCGAATCGAAATAACTTCTGCATTGTAAGCTGAGGCGAAGTCGACCATAGCTCGATGAAACTCTGTATTTTTTTATCTCTTCTTCACTACAATCTAGTTCGTGGTTGTACGAAATTTCCAACTTATAAACAAGGTGGAGAAAATTTAATTATTAATAACAGATTATGATATTTAAATACTTCAATTTAAGCACACTCAAAACTCACCGTTTTAGTAAATCGTTCACTATTACACTGTAAGCCTTTATTAAAAAGATTGAGAGTATCTTGGGCCGACAGCGTTAGGAACAAAGTAATGGTTAATAGAATATATTCTAGTAAACTAATAACAAACACTAATACACAAACCAAAATCTCCAAAAATAAATTCTGTGAACTTTCTCCATTGACAACTAATCAACGCTTTTAATGATGGCTAATGATAAACAAATATTTGTTTTTCTAAATAATTGGTTAATTGAAAACCTTCCAAACATACATAAGGTCAAATGCAAAGCAGGAAAGAGAGTTTTGTTTTCATTGGCGTTAGAACTTAAAATCGAGTTTTTGTTTGAACGTTATTTTCGGTGGCACAAAAAAAATTTTAACATTAAGACAGTACCATTTAAATAGGTAGGTAGGTAGGTAGGTAGGCGAACTTTTATATAAAAAAATACATTCAAATTCAGAGCAGTTCTTAGCAATCCTAAATAAACAAGTAATTTAATGCAATCAAGTAGCAATTTAACAAAGTGATCACAAAGCTATTTATTTCAGTTGCACACGAAATAAAAATACAATAATGAAAAAGGAAGTTGAGTTCGCCAGCATAGCAACATAAAACTATGCGTTCGCGTATTAGATATTTAAATTAAAATATCAGTGTTTAAACATTGACATACACATTGTACTCGCAAGTAGGTTATATGTACATACATTTCACAAGTACGTAGGAATTTGACTAAAAATACTCAGCAGATTATTACCTAGCAATTTAATTAGTTGGAATAGAGCATTGTTAATGACGCGCTTAAATTTGCAAAACAGCGTAGGCTGAGCGAGCATGTTGTGAGTTTATATTGCGGTGAAGCTGGGGAAAATGCATGATGAAATTATAGCTGTAACTTTATGCGTGGTTATGCGTCTATAAATTCGTACATTATATTTTAATATTTTTTTTTTTTGCAATTAAAGTGCAGATAATTCTTAAACCTACACCACAAAAACCTAAGTTTCAAACTTAATACAAGATTAAATATAATTTAACAAATATTTATTAGATGTACACATTTTTGCCAAAATACCCCGTGTAGTTATTTTTCTTGTAGGTCTTATCGAGAATCGGGTTTTGGAATTTGTCGAGCACCCCCAAAATCTCGAATTAAGCTTAAAAACCCGATTTTCCGTACTTTTGCGCACTAATTAGCCCATATCTTAGCTAATTTAATTTAAGAACAGCTAAAGAAAAAATAAACTCAGACATTTCGAATGATATGTCTTTATAAAGCTGAAGAGATTTATTTGCTTTGCACAACAAACTTAAACTTTGTTACCCTTTTTCTCCTTTTTTTGATTTTGGCGATATTTTCATACAATATTTTATAAGAAAACTAAATAAGTTTTGATTTGATTCAAAGAGTACGTTTAATACTGAGTTCAACGAATGTTTCTTTCAAAAATTTGCCTAAAATTGACTGAGTTATAAAACGTTTTTATAAAATGTTGATAATTAGCTAAGATAAGTGCTAATATGTGCGCAAAAGTACTAACAATCGGTTTTTTTAGGCTTAACTCGAAATTTTGTGAGTGTTTGACAAGTTGTAATGGCACAGGGTATGAATACCCTTAACTAGCCCATAAATGCAACCCTATAAAATAATCTATTACAATTGTAAGTCTACAATAAGTAACCGCAGCTAGCTTTAAGAAAAAGGTGGACAAGGAGACGAAGATAGAAGCCGACTCGGGCGGCCATTCCATTTTTCATTTTCATTCAATTCAACTTTGGCTTCAACCGCAACGGACGCGCAAGTCCGCAGTATCGCGAATAAATTATTTAATAAAACTAAAAACTAGTTAGCCAGTTAAATTTTTATTGTTTTTATTATTGTACTTATTGATTGCAACGGGAGTGAGCCGCAAGTGGCCACCTGCGTTAAAGACGCAGATCGAAGCAGGGACAGGTGCACGAGATGGCGGGCCGGTTGGTGCTCCGCCGGAGGAGCGTTACCATAGGCTGCATCAAGGTAACGCCACATGGCGACCGTGACCGAAGATTGCAGGACCGCTTACAAAATGGCCCCCGGGCAAACGAAGCCACGTCACACAACAACAAAAATGAAAAAATTTAAAGTTTAAATTAAAGCGAAAAAAAAAATGCAAAAAAAAATACAAAAAAAATTAAATTAAATTAAAAACGTTTCAATGAACTAAAATTTAAATTACAAAAAAATTTTTTCCTATTTTCAAATTATTTAATGGTGGTGGCTACTTCAATAAACTAAAAGTAAATTACAAAAAATTTTGCAAAATATATAAAAATGAACTTAAATTAAAGTGTTTCAACGAAAAAAAAATTATTTTTTTTCCCAAATATATGTATGTACATAGATATACATAAATATTACAAAAAAATTTACAAAAAAAATGTTAATTAATTAAATTTAAACAAAACGAAAACAAGTTTAAAAACCAATGTAAAAAAAAAAAAAAAAAAAAAAAAAAAAAAAAAAAAAAAAAAAAAAAAAAATCTAAAATCAAAAAAAAAATAATGAAATGAACTAAAATTTTTGATTTTTAAATAAGCAATTCAAAAAACAACTGAACTAAAATTTGATGCCTTTTTAAAGTTAAGAAAAAAATTAAAAACCTGAAATTTTTAATTTCAAAATTCAAAAAATTATTTTGATCCAAAATTAAACGTTTGAACATTAAATACAAAAAGGAAAAAAGAAAACCAATTTTTTATGAAAACCGAAAAGGAAAAACGAAAACCACATTTTTAAATAAACAAAATCTAAAGGAAAAACGAAAACCACATTTTTAAATAAACAAAACCTAAAGGAAAAACGTAAACCACATTTTTAAACAAAAAACCAAATCGAAAACCAAATTTTGAACAACAAAAAAAAAAAAAAAACCTTACGTACAGTTCTGCACTTGTTAGCAGCAGCAGAATTAAGCTAGCCAAAGTCATGCCACATAACGGCCATTTTTGCCAACAACACCAATAGAGGACAACACAGCGGTCAAGAAGCAACGAGTAGCGGTTTTTGCAGCGTTGGGTATGGCGCACAGTGTGCGGAAAATTATATAACGACACATGTACATATTTTGTATTAAAATTAAATTTTTTCACTTTCGCGTACTACTGTACAATTTGCATTATATAACGTAACTGTTAACTTTTTAAACTACTGTACTTTTGGAAAAATACTTTTATATTATATTCATACATATGTATATGCCAATACCTTTTCACTTTTGCGTACAACTGTACAATTTGGATTATATACCGTAACTTTTTAGTTTTTCAACTACTGTACTTTTTACTATATACGTTTACATTATATACTACATACATACAGGTATTCCTACCGTTTTTGTATTTTTGCTTACTGTACTTTTCATCTAATCAAACGTTTATATTACCTACATAGCCAACCCAATACATGCTTAATTACCTATATACATTTGTGTTACTGTTTTTTCATCGGAATTTCAGCTTTGCATACAGTAGTGTGAAAACACTTAATAATATTTCTTCAAATACTAATTTTTGCAATAATTTAAAAATATTTTCTCAACAAAAACTTTTCGGTGGTGCCTTCCAGTGTTAGTCGTGAGTCAGACTTTAAAACAAATTTTTTTTTTCGAAAATACAAATAATTAATTTGCAACCTTAATACAATTTTTGATCTGTGCATTGTCGTACTATGCCTACGTTGAACTTTATAACATTTTTCAAATAAATATTTCACATAAGTCGAAATTTCAAAATTATTTTTTTCATAAATTCTGCCATACAGTGTTAGTTAAACTAAAAATTTGCAATACGATACAATAGCACTTAGCAACAATTCAACGTTCAGATAAATAAATTGATTTTTATTAGATTTTTAAAGCTTCATCAAATGTCAGATACTGACACAGGTCAGCCAGATTTTTCAATCAGTGAAGACCTTTTAGGATTCGAATCATTAGCAAATATAAATTTAACTTTGAGTACTAACGATACAAAAATGGCAACTCCGGAACAGAAAAAATCTTTTATTAGCCTTTGTGCATCAATCATTAGGGAAAATTACAACGGTGATCCGCTAGCTCTTGAATCATTTATAGATAAAATTAACTTAATTGAAGATCTCTCAGAAGAAAACCTACAAAGTACATTTATAGCATTTTTAAAATCAAAGCTTGAAGGCAAGGCACGCGAGGCAATTCCAACTGATATTAGTTCCATTGTTCAGATTAAAGACGCGTTACGTAGTAGAATAAAACCGGACAACTCAAAAGTTGTAGCTGGAAAAATTGCAACTTTGACCATTGTGAACAACAATTATACAGAATTTGCCAAACGTGTCGAGGAGCTATCTGATGCACTGCGACGTTCTTTAATCACTGAAGGTATGACACAAGCTAAAGCCCAAGAAATGGCAGTTGAACAAACTGTAAATGTATGCAGGTTAAATACACGTTCTGACTTAGTTAAGTCAATTTTAGCATCGACAACCTTCAACGATTCAAAGGACGTAGTAGCAAAAATGATCGTAGAACAAAATAACCAAGCAAAAGAGAGACAAGTATTAGCGTTCCAATTAAACAATAACAGAGCAAATAATTTTCGAAGTAATTTTCAAAATTTTAATAGATATAACAATAATGGCAACAACTTTGGGTACAACAATAACGCAAACAACTTTAGGTACAACAATAACGCAAACAATTTTAGGTACAACAATAATAACAACAACTTTAGGTACAACAATAATAACAACAACTTTAGGTACAACAATAATGGCAACAACTATAGATACAACGACAACGGCAATAATTACAGGTCAAACAACAATGGCAACAATACTAGGTACAATAACAACAGTACTAGGGGTACCGTAAACAATTTTAACAACAATACGCAAAACAGAAACAACAATACCAACGGAACTAACAATAATAGTGGAAATTTTTCTAATGTGCGGACTTTAAACGCCCTGGCCCCTCAGGCGCGAACACTGGGGGAGCAAGAAACGGACATCTAACCGATCTGTCTAAAACAATAGGCATTTACTGTCTTAACTTAAATTATTCTGACTTTATCCAATTAAACTTTACCGGATGTAACAAATTACGTACGTTTTTAGTCGATACGCAAGCCGACATTTCTTTAATCAAAATTTCAAGTTTAAACAAACATTTTTCAATCAATACAGACGATGTTATCCGCATTACTGGTGTCACTTCTAATAGTGTTTCTACTTTAGGTAAAATAACCGCAAATTTAAATTTTTCGAACTTTTCTATAAAACATAATTTACACGTGGTGAATGACGATTTTAATATTCCATCCGATGGTATACTGGGTAAAGATTTTTTAAAAACAAACAAGTGTGTTATTAGCTATGCAAACAACCGCATTTCCTTCTGGGTAGGCAATGAAAAAGTCGCGATTCCGATTCTTCACGGGACAGAAAGCGATAACTGTGTTATACCTCCCAGATGCGAAGTTTTTCGACTCTTTGATTTAGGCAAGCAACCGGAGTCACTCTTCGTAGACTCACAAGAAATTGATAATGGTGTATTTACAGCTAGATGCATTGTTAATGTCAGCAACCCAATTATCAAGATTATAAATACCACAGACGATGTAAAATACGTAAAGAACTGTAACATTCGGACAGATAAACTTTCTAATTACCATATTTATTCCATCAAAAAGACGACGAAGGACGATAACCGGACAGAAGAACTTAGTAAAATTTTAAAGAAACAAATCCAAAGCAATAACGCAAGCAAATTACTCGACTTATGTCTAGAATATGCAGATATATTCGCTCTGCCTGACGACAAAATGACATTAAATAACTTTTACGAACAAAAATTAAGACTGACAGACACAAACCCCGTTTACATAAAAAATTACAGATTACCATATTCTCAGCGTGAGGAAATAAATAGCCAAGTGAATAAATTGTTAAACAATGACCTTATCGAACCAAGTTACTCAAATTACAACAGTCCTTTAATTATAGTTCCAAAAAAAAACAATGATGGGCGAAAAGCATATCGTATGTGCGTAGATTTTCGTGCAGTCAATAAAAAATTAATTGCAGACAAGTTCCCTTTGGCACGTGTTGATGACATTTTAGATAACCTTGGCCGAGCAAAGTATTTTTCGACATTAGACCTTTTCTCTGGATTTCATCAAATCCCCTTGCATACAGATTCACGCGATATTACTTCTTTTAGCACCGAACGTGGAGCATTTAGATGGAAAGTTTTGCCTTTTGGCTTGAATGTAGCACCAAATTCGTTTACACGAATGATGACAATCGCTTTTTCAGGTATTCCGGCTAATGTAGCATTTTTGTACGTAGACGATATCATCGTCATAGGCTGTAGTGAAGCACATCACATTAAAAACCTTTCAAAAGTTTTCGAAACATGTCGATCTTTTAACCTAAAACTTAATCCAAATAAGTGCAATTTTCTAAGGCCAGAAGTAACATTTTTAGGACACAAATGTTCGGCAACGGGTTTGTTGCCAGACGATTCCAAAATTAACGCAATTAAAAAATATACAAAACCGACTGACAAAGACGCAGTACGACGATTCGTTGCATTTGCAAATTATTACCGAAGGTTTATACCTAACTTTGCGTCTCTAGCCGCACCCTTGAATCGTTTAAACAGAAAAAAAGTAGAATTTATTTGGGACAGCGAGTGCGAGAAAGCTTTCGAATCACTAAAATCAGCGTTAATGTCACCTAAATTGTTACAATATCCAGACCTTTCCAAACAATTTATTATTACAGTTGATGCTTCAAAAACCGGATGTGGCGCTATTCTTAGCCAAGAACAGCAAGGTAGCGACCTGCCTATTTGTTTCGCTTCTAAAGCATTTAATAAAGCGGAACAGAAAAAACCAATTATAGAGTTGGAACTTTTAGCCATTTACTTTGCCATAAAACAATTTCGTCCATACATTTACGGAACTAACTTCCTTGTTAAATCAGATCACAGACCACTAGTTTTTCTTTTCAATATGAAGGATCCATCTTCAAAACTTGCGAGAATTCGACTCGAATTAGCCGAATATAATTTCATTATAGAGTACATTAAAGGTAAATCAAACGTCAGTGCCGACGCACTTTCACGCATTTCCATTGACGAGATTAGGGAATCAACGAAACACGTTCTTGCAGTTAAAACCAGAACGATGACTAAAAAACTTAACGAAACAGAAATACAAAACAGCGACATAGACAATTTAACGCAGACTTTAAACGTTTATGACAAATTTGCATTTAATTTTTCAAAAAAAATACCGCGTATTAGATCAACAATAAATCACGATAAAAATAACAAAATTTCAAATTTACAAATATGTGCACATTTAAAACACAAAAAAATCGATTTGCTTAATGTCGAGGTTGTTAACGAAATAACGAATTTAGATGACTTACTTTCGAGGCTCGAAAACGAAGCCGGCAATCGCAACATTAAACATTTTGAATGGCCAAAAAACGATATATTTTTCAAATATTTTTCTATATCAGAATTAAAAAACAGCGGAAACAAAATTTTAAAGAAATTACAAATTATACTAACAGATCCAGTAGAGACTGTAGACAACGACGATCAGAAACAAAAACTAATGACAATTTACCATACTGACCCGCTTGCAGGAGGACATTGCGGAAACAAAAAACTTTATGCCAAAATACGTACAAAATACTATTGGAAAAACATGACTCGTGACATTGCTAAATTTGTAAAAAGTTGCGAAAAATGTTTATTAAACAAAGTTAAGCCTAAAACTAAAGAAAATCTTGTTCTTACACCAACACCTTGCAAACCATTTGACATTGTAGTTATTGATACAATAGGACCCTTACCTGAGTCGAATAATGGTAATAAGTTCGCACTTACCATTATATGCGATTTAACTAAATATTTAGTAACGATAGCTATTCCAGACAAAAGTGCTAAAACAATTGCATCTGCCATTTTTGAGAGTTTCGTGTTAACATATGGTACCATGAATTCTATTAAATCCGATTTAGGTACAGAATTCAAAAACGATATTTTTCAAGAATTAACGAAAATTTTAAAAATCGAACATAATTTTTCAACCGCATACCATCATGAAACCGTTGGTACAATTGAACGGAACCATAGGGTATTTAACGAATATTTGCGTGCGTACTTAGAAGAATCATATTCCGATTGGGACGTATATCTAAAATATTTTACATTTCTGCATAACACAACAACAAACACAGTTTTTGATTACAAATTTACTCCATTCGAATTAGTATTTGGAAGAAAAGTCATTTTGCCAAATGAATTACAAAAAGAAAAAATCGATCCAATATATAACGTTGAAAATTATGCAAAGGAAGTAAAATATAGAATGCAAAAATCACACATACTCGCAAAAGAACTTATTAACAAACATAAAACGCGAAATAAAAATCTATATGATAAAACCGCGCGTCCTTTATCAGTTAACATAAATGATTTGGTTTTAATTCAAAAAGAACCGCGAGATAAACACGCAAACATATACCAAGGCCCGTACGTTATAACAAAAATTGACGGTGTAAACGTAACAATTTTTGATAAAGAGAAAAAGAAAGAAAAGACAGTACACAAAAATCGTATACACAAAATGAATTGAAAAAATTTTATAGATATGGCTAATGCTATACTTTACTATTAATATATATGTTAAAACAAACAAAATTAAACCACACCTGTACAAAACAAAGAGAAAATTCAAAATTTTTTATAAGTCTTATATAAAAATTGGCTACAAAAACTTTAATTATATTGAAATCAAAATACAATGAAAATTAAAATATGTATGAAAAAAAATATATTCAAAATATAAATTTAAATTTACACTTACCCTAAGAATGGTAATGTAAAACTGAACTTCATCTTTTAAATGTAAGCCTATATTATTCCAAAATACACTTAATCATACAATATAAACATCTACATACATTTATATACATATAATATTATGGCTATTAAAATTAGAATAATTAACTAATTTTAAAATATCTTTTAAAAACTTAACCCAGAAGACTAAAATTATTGTTAATTTTAAGTTTATTATTTGCTATTAATTACATATGTGCAGAAGGATATAGCAAGACTGATCACCTTGCTACATCCTTCTTTTTCAAAGGAGGGTGATGTAATGGCACAGGGTATGAATACCCTTAACTAGCCCATAAATGCAACCCTATAAAATAATCTATTACAATTGTAAGTCTACAATAAGTAACCGCAGCTAGCTTTAAGAAAAAGGTGGACAAGGAGACGAAGATAGAAGCCGACTCGGGCGGCCATTCCATTTTTCATTTTCATTCAATTCAACTTTGGCTTCAACCGCAACGGACGCGCAAGTCCGCAGTATCGCGAATAAATTATTTAATAAAACTAAAAACTAGTTAGCCAGTTAAATTTTTATTGTTTTTATTATTGTACTTATTGATTGCAACGGGAGTGAGCCGCAAGTGGCCACCTGCGTTAAAGACGCAGATCGAAGCAGGGACAGGTGCACGAGATGGCGGGCCGGTTGGTGCTCCGCCGGAGGAGCGTTACCATAGGCTGCATCAAGGTAACGCCACAAAGTTTCAAAATTGGATTCTTCTTCTACTCGATACGACCTGCAAGAAAAATAACATCACTTCCCAGGTATTTCGACTTAATTTTTTTTGTAGCACTGTGAAATTAGTAAAATTATTACCAACACGTAAATTTTGTATACAAATTTATTTTTAAAAAGCACCAATTTTAAATATTGTATAATTGCGGAATAGCAAAATAAAATAAATTAAACAAAAGGAAAAATATAACATAAATGTTTAAAATTTTTAAATGTGCGATTCCAATTATTTTTACACACTAAATACAAATTTTTTTATATTTTCAAAATAAACGTTCCATGAGAGTTCAGCGTGAAGATATTGTGATGACATGGTTTTTTATACATACTTATATATACACTGGCGGCCAAATATATAAAAATTATTTTTTTTTGACTAGTTTTGGCTAAACTCCATTTTTTTTATTTTATGTAAATTTTTTTTATTAAATTTTGGCTTCTACTTAAAAAATAGCGCAAAAATTGGCAAATAAGAGTAAATATAATATGAATTAAAAAAATTGACAAATTTGAAACAAAACATCATACATAATTTTTTCATTTTAAAATTTTTATTTGATGAACTTTTGTTGATTATTGTATATTTCTTCCATATAAAACAAATTTCCAGTAAAATTTATTTTAAAATTCGATGAGTTCAAAATTTGCCTGAATTAACAAATTCAAGTCTTTGTCTTAAACACTAAAATTTCTGCAATGTATGTATGTATAGCCAAAGGTTAGCCAAAGATTGGTAAAGCAAACATTTGCTGATATAAGTTGAGTTTGATGCTTTCTTTGTGGAGGTGGGCTGGTATAAGATAATAATTGCTTACATACATATGTATGTATATAAGTAAGTATAATTTCAGTTCGAAGTATAGAAAATGACGATGCAAATAAAATAAAAACAAATAAAGCAGAAATGACAGCTGAAAGGAAATTCGGCAATAATTTGCGCCGCTGAAAGTCATGAAAACAAAAGACGAAATAAATGCCATTTGCAGGCGAAAATAATGTTTCGTAAATTGCCTTCAAAATGTACACATAAAAATCAAATTTCCACGCACATTTTGACGCATATTAAGCATAAGTACCCAATACTTATTTTTTCACATATTTTTTTTAAAGGATTTTTATATTTTGTTGTTGTTTTTTTTGTTGACAAACTCAAATGCTTTGTGTGCGTGTTTGAAATTTCTTTGTTTACTTTGCAATTTAAGCGAAAAAATCAACCAGCCGGCTATTGACAATTGTGGCAGCATTTCAGGCGCATAAGTAATGCGGTTATAAAACGATAAAACCAAGCCAGCCACATGTTTGTATGTATATATGTTTGAATATATGTTTACGCTGCCGCTAACGTCAAAAGCCCGAGGCGAGACAAATCATCAAGGGCGATTGTGAAAAGATTAGCGAGGCGAATTGTTTAGGCGCACAAATACTACGAGTATATACACGAATGTACATATGTATTTTTGTATGATTGTATATGTTTGTGTATATGAACATTTGCATTTAAAAAATACACGTCCGCACACACACCAAACTAATACAAATATGTTAATATATTTTCGTTTACATTTAGGTTTCCTTTTTATTTACGTTTTCCTAAGAAAAGTAACAATAAAATTCACCTGCGGCAGACTGTGGTATCTAAGCAAATACATACATATGTATGTATGTACGTCGTACGGCTGCCGCCCGCATTATCAAGCCAAACAAAATTAATGGCTAACTATAGCCTGAAAATCGGTTTTATCTCTAACGATTTATTTGTGCGAGCGAAGAAAAAGCAAACACCTACACATAAGCAATTGATTTTAGGGAACATTTAATGCGATTTCGTCCTTTTTTTAAATTCAAATAAGAAATGCTTATTCGACTAATCCAATGCGGTCTATTTATTGCGGCATAGCACATACATAAATTGGAAACTGCAATTATTTCGTTTATATTAAATGAATCAAATAGTTAACACACTTTATACCCAAAGCCATACAATTAAAGTTTATATTGTTATTTGATTGAAATCAAATTATAACTTTTACTCTCTTCACAAAATTTAAGTTGACACTTTTTTTCTCCTGCTTCTGCTGTTTAATACGCAGCTCAGTCGGGCTATCAATAGCGATATGTAAGTACATATGTTATACTCGTATATCAGTAGAATCTGGTTGGTAAATTTATCACATAGAGAATTGATGTACATATTTATAAGCCAAGTTATAAGTCTGCAGGACCTTGTTAACGTGCGTGCACATGAACGGCCATGGAAAAAAAAAATGTATATACATACATATGTATGTGGGTGTGTTAAATACATACGCTTTATCAAATACAAGTCTTTAATATCGTAATATTCTGCACATCATTTTCTTTTTCGGCTTTTTGTGCATTTCGACATTTCGTAGAATTAATTATTTACTAGAATTTTATTTGCTGCCACTTTAGTACAACATTGTAGTGCAGACAAAAAAAGATAATCTTTGTTAGCAATTTTTCAACTGAAACGGTATATTAATTGCAAGATACAAAATAGTTTTCAAATTCTAACGAAAATGGTTTGAGTAGATAATAAAACCACTTATTTGCATACTAGAGTGAAGTAGAGAATATTTTTTAGTGTCCACGGAAATTTGAGTTCCTCTTGCCAAGGCAGGATAGAATAAAAATGTGTTAAATAAAAAGTTTAAAAAATTTAAAGGTCACTCATTATTTTTGGTTATTTATTTTATAGCTTTCAAAAGTAATATAGTTTAAAATTTTTTAAATATTTTGGGCTGATTGAAAAATAATGAGTAGCAAAAACAAAGCTCTCGTATAAGTACACTAAGAATAATATATGTAGTATACACGTCTCGTCTCTTATCGGAGGAAGTATGTTTTCTAAGATTACAAATTATTAGAATTGACACTTAAAAATCATAAATTAGCATAATTTACGCAATTTTTTAAAACAGTGCTAAGGACACTTTGCCTTACATTTACATATTGCTATGACAAACACCACAAACTTGCTAAGTTATCAAATCTGAGAGCACAAAAATAAAAACTTAAAAAAAAAAATATAAATATTAAATATAGTTAATTATTTATAATTTCACTAAATTGAAGTTTCCTTAAAAAAAAGCTAATAAACATTGCACATAATTATAAATAACTTAAACAATATATGTATTTTTTGTTGCATGTTTCACTTAAAGTTAAGTTTCGCAATAAATATTTATTTCAAAGTCTCAAATTTGATTTTAGTTTTTTCTGTTATCCAAAACTTAACAATTTCTAAGTTGAGGAAAGATATAAGTAAAATTCAACTGTTTTTAAATTAGTTAATGAATTAGCATTCAAATAGTTGTAATATTTTATGTGAGCGTGCTTTTTAATTCATCTTTAAATAAAATTAGTTAAATGACACTCGCATTTAGTTCATGGCGTCGCAGAATAGCGAGACGTACTAATGTTTAACTGAACCAGAGCAATAAATAAAACTATCCTTTGAAAAATCAAAATATTCAGAGAAAGACACATTTGAATAGAATTGTCGATACATTAATTTGGATTGCATTTTATTTACATTAACATTTTCTATTATTGAAAGGTTGCGATTCATATAAAATAGACATGTGTATTAACAATTTGCTTAACGTTTTCTAATATCGCATTAAGAGTACATATACATATATATTTATTTTCGATTTTTTTATCCAATTTTTGGTGATTTCAAATTGTTAATAGTTATTTTTTTAAAAAGCGGCGTTTGTGAAAAACAACTGAGCATACCTCTATTCTTAATTCTTAAAACACAAAAACTATTAGGGGCTAAAGTTTAAAAAAAAATTCAAAGACAAGCAAGCATTAAAGTTTTTATTTCGTAGGAGAAGCAAACAGTTGTATTTCGTTCGAATAAAGATACATTAGTGAGCAACGCCACGGGTAAGTGCTGGTACAAAATATATGGATAGCAACGAATAATTCACACAGTATAAATTTATCAGTTCTTGTAAAATATGGGTATCATTTTGGCGGGCATATATGTACATGTGTGCCTATGTATTATATTAATTTTTGTACACAAAAGCGCTCAACTCTCAGCTATCGAAGAGCTTTAGAGAACTTTCACCGCCGGGTTGTGTGAGTGCTTGGAAAGCAGAAAACACAGAGAGTGCTTACACTTTCATATGTATCTATAGTCGTATTTCGTCAAATAGTAAGTCTATACAATTACGTACATACAGATTTACCGTAAGGTGGTTCGCTAAAAAAATATTTTTCCATGCGAATCATAGAAAATACTAATTGAAAAATAAAAGCAATTGTATGTATTTTAAAGCTTAAAAAATTACAGCCGAGCACGAAACAACAAACTTGAATGTCAAAAAGTGAACTGGTAGAAGAGTTATATTTTGACATGAAGATTACGAAATCGTGTGTACATATAAACAAATTATGAAGAAACGATTTAGCTCCTCCAAGGGTGCTCAAAAAAATTAATAGCTCTGACATACCCTCGTAGTGAGTGTACAAAGTCGCTTGGAACAAATTGAACTTTTTTACATCGTGATATTGACGATTAAACAGATATACATTTTATAGATTAAACAATTTAAAAGTAATGTGAACTTTTAAGGCGCTGCAACATGTCAAAATCACTTTTCAATGACTTATGACCCACTAAAAACTCGACGACGAAGCATAAATCGCATGAAAAAGATTTTTTCAGTAGATAAATGTCAATCAAAATTTTCGAATAAAGCAATTCTTCTGTTTTTATTTACATTGGAATTTTATTGTTAGCATAATTTCATCCAAATATAAATTAAATTTTCGAAAAAAAATTAAAAAAACGCATTTTAGCGCCTAAAGTAGTCAGCCCATTCCCAAAGGCATCGTATAAAAAAAAGTTTAAAGAAATGCCAAAATACGGCAAAATAAAGCATTAAATTCGCCGGTGGGTAATATTTTCATTTCAACCGTTTTCTCAAAGAAAGCAGGCAGCTGCACTGATAACAGCCTCGCACTGCAAACATTCAAGCTCTCTGCAATCAAAATTGCGCTTGCTTCCATTTACGCTCATTTTCTTTACAAATGTATATCCTCTCTCCTTAACAACAGCTGTCGCTCTGCTTTTGAGCGACTGGAAAATGCCAACATTACGCTGCAGGCAGCCGCACAAATTGTTGGTGGTGAATGCTTTGCATTGTCGGCCGTAAAAGGCCATTTGGTTGCTCCTTGTCACTTTTCCTATTTAAATATCAGTCGATACGTGACGGTCGTGCGCATCAGTTGCTTTCAAGCATTAGCACCAAATATAACAATATAAAGCGCCCGAAATTTATCGTTTAGACAAACTTTGCGCGCGCGCATTCTAATCACTTGAATAACTAGAGTACGTGAAGTTTTCGCCAACGTCGCCGCCGCCGCCGACGCTTTGCTATCATTCGATTGAAATTGCGTGACATCGTGCGAACGATTTGCTTCAACTTAATTGCCGCCAATTTGTGAGCTTAGTGGATTTATCGTCCACTCTACTCGCTTCACTTTTCTCTTTTCCGCTCTACTTTCGCTTTGTTTTCGGTACCGCGACTTCCGGCTGCTTATCAGGTTTTTGTTACGTTGCTTTACGCTACTTGTGCATTTATTACGCATTGATTTGCTGATCTTTCGTTCGCGCAGTTTGAGTTTATCTGCCGATTATATTTGACACCTCAGTGGCATTGGTGATTGTGGTGATTGGAAAATAAAAATAGAAACACTTTTGCTGCTATAAAAATCTCGGTGAAAGCTAGAAACATTTGTTGCGTTCAACTTTTAACGATCGTATATGTACTTGTACATACATATAAATGTAATATCGTATGTGTTCGTCTATTTGTTTACATAAGTATATACATGCATTTCAAAATTGAGTGATTCAGTACATTACAATTGTGTTTATATTCACATTGTACTGAATGAACTTGAAAACATGCAAAACATTTTCATACTATAATCGCCAAAAATATTCAAATGGTATTGAGAAGATCAAAGATAATATTTTGATTAAAACAAAATATAATTTTACTTATGCATGTGTATGTACACTGCAAATAAATCGTATAATCGGCAAGCACATTAATAAAAGTACAATGTATGAATATAGAAATGACACAAAATCTAATTAGCTATACATATTTGCATATTTCAATTATTAGATACATCCATTTCAAATTCGACAACCGACCTGATCAGTGTTTGTTTTTTTGCATTTATACTCGTACTTATAAGAATCGAGTTTTGTACTCTTTTGGAAGATACAAAATATTTTTTGACTTGAAGTTGGCGTTTTAGAAATTTTATTTTTAAAATAATGCGTTTATAGGCGGGCTTGTTATTTTCTCTTAAGAAACTTTTTACTCGAACGGTATAATTACTGCAAAATTTTCAACTATGTTATTGCTTTTTAACTTTCAAAGCAATTAGAAAATTGGAGAATGTTATCAATTCATCGGCATAGTTTTAATTAATTTTTATCATTGTTTTTTCTTATTTTTATGCATATTTTCTCATAACTTTGGACCTTGTGAAACGATTTCATTAATTTGAATTTATTTTATCGAAAATTGAAACCTCGAGGAGGGTCTGATATTAATTCGTTTCAGTTCCGATAATTGAATCATGAGGATACAAACTGTAATGCCATATGCCAGCATATGACAAACCAGACTGAGTATAAATCAAGTAACAGCTGTCAAAAAGGCTAACTCGGAAAAAGGTATTTCCTCATTGAAAATCACACGTCTAAAAAAAACACCATTATTGAACGCCTTACTTAGAATGGAGTATTTTTGAGAAGATATTGCATATTTTTTTTTAGTGTAAGACATTATTGAAAATTATCGCAACACCCTCTGTGAAACAAATTCAAAACTGGACTTAATTTTAGAAAAATTTATTTATTGTTAAAAGAAAATGTTTGCCAAATAATTAATTACACAAACAAATTTTTATTTGCGTTTCTGTTCTCATGCTTAAATTCTAATTCTAGACATTGAAAAACACTTGAATTTTTCACACAGTTATTCACTTTTAGACATTAATTTTTTGTTATTTTACATTTATATGTTAATGTTCTTCACAAAAATCTTGAATGAAAAACAATCTTATATCTAGCAAAAACTTTTCTAATCAAAATGTTAAGTAAAATTATAAAAAAAAATATCAGAAAATCAGTAATTTTGCCGAAATAATTACAAATTGCTCTAGTTTCTACAAAAGCAAACTTTTGTTAAAAATAAATTGTTTTCCTTACTTAAGGCGTAGCAAAAATTAGAACTTAACTAGTAGAAGTCAGACTCAAAAATCGTGTTGACCGGTGTTATAAATGTACACTATGGAACAAACGTGAAGTGGCGTTGTTGTTTTTTTATACAAAATTGGCAAAATGCTTTCATGTTGAATTAATTTCATTTATTTTTTAAATACATTAAAAACCATAGCTGTATGATTAAGTTATGTAATATTAAAAACCAAAACCAAACTCGAACACAAACTTTCATTTCCAAGCTCAATTACAAAGATGCCAAACAAATTATTTTGTTGTTTCCTACTCTTTGATTTCGCTTTAAAATAAAATTTTGAAATCTTTAAAAATATCTGCCACATTATGTCTTCCTCAACTTTGTTTTTATAAACACTTAACACATAATATATTACAATTTTAAACTTAAAAGAACTTTTCTATTGTCATTTTATCTCTTGACCTTTTTATTTAAATCCTTAAAAAAATAGGAGTTACAGTTTCATAGCACTTTTAATATCAATGTAATAATGGGGAAGTTTCAAGTGAGTTTTTATTTAAAAAATTTTTGTATTATCGCGTTAAAGAGCTTGTGTGATAGTTTTGTTGATAAAAAGAACAAAAATTTATAAAAGATAATAAACATTAAGTTCAAGCAGGCGATTCATTATTAAATACGAGTATATATGAATGAAAAATCAATCAATCAATCTTTTAATATTTATTTAAACAGTTTCGTATTCTAGCTATAGTTCTAATTATTCTAGTGGTATTCGGGAAATCACGCTAGAAATTATGCTATCCAACTACTCACTCGTTATTGTGTTTAAGAATTATTCTTTATGTAAAAAGGTCCGAAAGAAACAATTGTAGAGGCGCGGAATGACAGCGTCTAGTGCTTAGATTCTAGGCTATCAGTTCACTGTTTCAAAGCGTAGAATGAACTGTTCACCGAATTGATTTCGCAATAAATAAAGAATTTCAGGAGATGTGGGGCAAGCGGCACCCTTTTTTATCGAACTAAATTTCGCAGTAGATTATGGACTTTTATAACCATCGTGATAACTAGCGCTACAGTTAACTTCAGGCGGCTAGCAGTTTCGAAGCAATATGAACCGATGATTCCAGCCAAAAACAAAAAACTGCTTTGTCTGCATGGGAGTGCCGCTGAAGTCTTTAAAAAATATTCATATATATCGAGCCATAACCGTCAAAATGATGTAAGCGACACATACCTTTTTTCTCTTATTTGCACCGGAATTAAGCTTCGCATTTAAATGCAGTTTTGTTTATAATTTTTACTTTATTTTTCCTATATAACGCGAAAATATTTATTAAAATGCGGCTTGCTACTGCAGAGAAATTGAATTAATTAAATAGAATTAACCTTCTTCACTAAATTTTTTCACATGTCGGTTACGTTATTTTGGCTGTTAAGACTCCTTATCTATTAGCAGTGTTGCTTGTTGCTTTCAGTGTTGCTTTCCCACACATTTTTACTATCAAGTTGGTATCTAACTCTATAAGCAGCCGTTGATACTCGTATTATACCATTGCAGTTGCTAGGACAAAAAATAAACAAAGTTAAAATTTTAAAAATAAATGCAATGTGACATAGAATATCGAATGTGATGCCTCACGATTAAATAGTTTGAAATTTAGGTTTCAGTAAAAACAAAAGGAATCACTTTGTGGCACCTAATTTTTTTTAAATTATTTAATAAAATGTGGTATCTTTTAGTTTTTATTAGCTAATGAAACGTAATTTATTTAAGTATTTATGTATATAGTAAGGGCCTGATGAAAAGGTCTCACATAGTTATTATTTAAATAAAAGCACTCATAAATGGTCAGTGATTGAAGTCACTTTCACTTTCAAATCATTTGATTTCAAATTAATTCAATCATTCAAAATCTACTGCTATCAAGTTTTTGCTTTGAATTTGCTTGCGTTTCTAAAAATTACTCTACAAATCGGATGTAATAAATTTTTGATGTCACAGTTTTCCAATCAATTCTTCTTCAAACGCAACTAACAGTGGGTAGGTGCGCTGCAAAGTTGATACTCTTCGTTAATATACATACACACGTACATATTCTATTATACATTTATATAACATTTATGTGAATGTGTGTTTCATGTACTCATACATATATAGGTAAACTGCACATTGCTGCCAATTTATTTTAATGCATTTATGACATACGACACTTATGCAGCATCTCATAATGATGCTAAAGCTAAAGGAAAAGCAACCCACAATCGCTGTCACATTCTGGCATACAGATAGATACTACTCGTGCATATGTATATTTGAATGTACAAGTGCACTCGTTTATATATATACATATAAGCCAAGAACGTCTTTTATTTGGACGATTGTGTAAGAAATTCAATGCTTACGTGCAAACGTTACAAATATAAGCTTTTTTCGAAGACATTGAATTATTTAATAGCAAATGAATGCTTAGTCACAAAACATATTGACAAATTGATATACTTATGTATGTTTAAATGCATACGTATGTACATATGTGTAGGTATTTATGTACGCTTGAAAATGTAATGGTGTGCTTTGTCTATGGCATTCATTTGGTATTCAAGTATTTACCCAAAACACTTATTGTAACAGCTTAGAGGGTTTCCAATGTTGATTGCCACACTGTGGGGGGACTGTGTGTGTGTGTGTGTGTGTATATTTGGTGCAATCAGCAATGCGTCAGTCTCATACTAGTACAAAATTGACAAAAAAAAAAAATACTAGCCCAATTATGAACTAGTCCAATTGTGGACACCAAACACTAGTTTGAAATTAAAAAGGGGAGTTAAATAAAATAAATTAATGAATTAAGAATAGTTTAAAATATTACACATTTTTATTTACTAGTTTTAGATTCCTAAGTGTTTACAGAAAAATAAATACATAAATACTACAAAGTTGGTAACAATCGAAAGAATAAATAATAGCAAATTTCATTATATGTTAATAAAGATAAAATCATTTGAGTTAATTATTGCATAAACTTAGAAAAAAAAATGTATTAATTATTAATATTCGTTTTGTATTCGGTAAAAGTCTGAACTTTTTCGAACTACTAATAATAATAATTTTGGCGCTTACACTATGTAGCTCAGTGTTTGGCCGAGCTTCTCCTACCATTTGTGGTGTGCGTCTTTATATTATACCACAAATGGAGGGACCTTCAGTTTTGTGCCGACTCCGAACGGCAGATGTATTTTATCAGAGGCTTTTTCATGGCGGAAATACCCTCGCAGGTTTGCCATTGCCTGCCGAGTAGTGACCGCTATTAGAAAAAAACTTTTATGTTATTTAGATTTACATGCCCGCGCTGAGATTCGAACCACGAAATCAGCGTCATATCGAGTTATAGCACGCACCGCTATCCACTCGACCACAGCGGACTAGTTTGATTTTAATCAGGAAACTGTAGATGTAAAATAGTTTGGTGTTTCACTGCATGGTACTCTTATGGACATACTTAGTATGTTACATATGTCCATTTGGCTTGAGGGCGTTCGCTCAATTGTGTTATGCTGCTTCGAAGGTAATTGTATATTTTTGCAGCTTTTTGATGCGTCTTTTATTTCAATTCGATGCAGCTGAGTCCTTTCCAGGCATTAAGTACATACAGACTTCTGACATACATGTATGTGTTTATTCACATATTCTTAATGGCGTCACAAGACAGATGACTGAAAATTAGAGAGAAAAATTGTTAACGGACTGTGAAAAATTGTTCTACGATGCATTTGTTGCATACGCTACGCTTCATTGCATTTTATTATCATTTCTAATTCAAATTCAGAGAAAAACGCAATCAAATACAGTTGTACTTGTATGAATGATTTCCGCATACAAACACATGTAGTATGTAAGCGAGAGAATGTGTGTTCATAAATGTATGGCCTTGCCTCAAATAGTGTTTGACGTTTGCGTGAAATGCAAATCTACTCTGTGTGTCAATAAAAGACGAACTGTAATGTATAAATTTACATTTGATTGCAGTGAATCATATTTTAGTTTGTAGTTAGCGAATTTTTAGACATTGTCAAGGGTCAGTTGGGATTTATTTTGAGTGGCTTCAAGCTGTTAAAGGCAACAGTGCAAACATCTTCAAATCTTTTCCGGAATGCTTGCTTTGCATATTACATTTTTCCACATTATTTATATTTTGATTTGTATGCGAATAATAAACTGTTTTTATAACCAACAAATATGTATGTACATATGCATATGTGTAAATTTAATATGGTGATCCTGTTTTTTTTTTGAAAACCACACATATGAATGCGAGTTTTAATACAAACTAAATGACAATGTCACCAAAATAGTTTTTATCAAAACAGTGTAACTTACATTTTATATGTATTCGGCGTTTATAGACTATGACAAAACCATGTATTGACACAATTTAGAATTTAGTTCTGTTTTATTTAATTAAGTTTCTTTTTTTAATTACATAAAATTACATTTTATTTTTATTTCTCTAAATAAAACAACAAACGCGTTTTTAAAACTAAAAAAAAAAAATTGAAAATTCAACATTAAAAAAATTGCTAACACAAGCTGGGTTTTTTTTACTTAAAATTTGTGCAAAAGTTTTGCCGCTGCAAACTGAAGCTTTGTTATACTGAAATTAAGTAGGCTAAAATTGCATACTAAAAATTTAAAAATCTATAATCTTTATTTATGTTTGAAATTTCGTTGATTTGTTTTAGTTTTGCATCAAGTTTTTTCAAAATTGAGTTTAATTGAAATCGAATGGGATTGAAATAAAAAAAAACCAGTTGAACAAATTACAATAACGGAAACGTTTTTCATTGCAAACTCTTTTCGCTAATATTTTGGTACTAAATATTGTAGATTTTATAACAAACACCATATAAATCAAAGCTTAAATAAAAATAAAATTTAAAAATTTATTAAACTTTCACTTTATTTTCGCAAAATATGTTAAAGTTTCACCGACATACATATATTACGAAATTTATATTTAGAGATTTAAAACACTTTTCCGGACGGGTTTTGGTAGCGCATTTAATTTTAAAAGATGAGACAAAAACGCTGAATTTCTGTTTTCGCTTGCAGAATCTTATAAAAAATCAGAAATCTCATTAATTTTACGTACTACTAAAAAAATTAATGAAGAAACATAATTTTTTTATTCATTCAAATAAAAATTTTAATCAACACTTTAACTCTTAAATTCAATTTTTTTGCTTTCCCTGCACAAACACTTTATATCTAAAATAAAATTCACTATGAAACGTTATCTAATCGCAGAATCTTTTACTTTTTTGACCGTTTGAGTAGATACTTACAAGTATGGTAAGCTTAAAACTTATTCGCATATATTGCCTGCACATATTTATACGAAGCTGTGGGGCGCTTCATATTAGAAAAAAAGCTGACTCGATAAGAATAATGGGAAAAGTAATATTGCTATTTTATGATTGATCTGACAAGACAAAATCAAAATGGAAATGTGTACATGTGTGTTTGAGTGTACGTTTATTTCTTCAGTTGCGCTTTTCACTTGAATTGAGAAAAGTTACTCATACGCCCGGGTCAAAGTGCTTCACATACTACTATGTATGTATGTATAAGTGCATAGAAATCGCACATTTTTTTCGACTTCATAATTTTTTTAAGTTATTTGCCCGAAATTTATTGACAACTATTTTGGGAGTTTAATAAAAATTTTTTTTTAAAGGTATAATTTTTTTATTTTGGAATCTTACTGGACTTTCACACCTTAGTAATTTATTTTCTATTGTTCTCTTAATCATATCGTAGTAATTATCATTTTATTTTGATAGTTTTAAAATTGACTCTACTATTGCGTTCAATAAGTATAGTAATTTATTGTACTCTGTTGCCCAGTACGTAGCGTTACGTATAAAAACTTTGTAAACTGCTAAGTGTACAGGTTCAAATCTCAGCTGAGGCCTTGTAAAATTTAATATCAAAGTAAACGAATTTTCTAACAGCGGTCGCCCCTTGGCAGTCAGTAACGAGTGTGCAATTAAAAAATGTAAATGGTATGAAGTAAGGTTAGGTTAGATAGCATTGGCTTGAGTTAGCAGCCCTACACTATATTAAGATAAAAAAATAGAATCATTGTTAATCCAAATGCAGTCTTTGATGTGAGAATGTTTCATAGATTCGTCTTTCTCTGCGTTTTTACCGCTACGGTAGTAGTTAGAAGCGTTATCTGCTGATAGTTTGGTGAGTTTAGAACGGAAACCCAAATTCCTTTTCAATTTCATTTATGTCAAATTAAGCATCTACTTTATGTAGCGCCAGAAGAGAAGCACAACTATGCAGGTACTCCAATATAAGAAATATTTACGCTGTTATCCTTTGTTGCAGTAAAATCATAAAATTCCAAGGCTTTTATTGTCTGTTTAATTGGCGTGAGCTATTTGAAAAATGTTCAAAATGAACGGATGTGCATTAGTAATAGCTAGATTTGTTCGTATGAATAAAATTCAACGTATAAGTATGCGTGTACAAGTACATATATATACAAGTGTCTGCGTGTACAAAAAGTATTTAAGTAGTTTCATAATAAAAAATATTTCTTTTCAATCACATGTCCTTGAAGTGACTACTTTTATCAAGAAAACTACACCTCATACTTATATATATGTACATATGCATGCATCATTTATATAGTTATATGAAATTATCTGCATTAAATTAAGGATTATAATACAAGGGTCAGCCACAAAAAAATATTGGGTCTTCGAATTTGTATGCTTAAAATCAATTTCGTTTACCTAAAAATTTTTCAAACAATAAACATCAGATATCTTAATGAATCTTTCTGCAATCATTTTCCTTTATTTTTTTGTGCCAAAAGTTACAATGACAGCCAATGTGGTGTTAAGTAAAAGGGGACGGATTCAGATCACCGTTTACTAACTTTCGGGCATAACAAAAAAAAAGGAGTGCTGAAGTGTTTGAATGAAAAATTTAAACAAGGGTTGGCAAGGCGACCAATAAAGCACACAAACGATTATTTATTTTAAAACGACATTTGCTTCGCATAAACACCTTAGCATACAAATCGACACAATTTAGTATGCGGCGAAGTATACGAGTACATAAATATACATACATACATACAATATAAAAATATAAATATTTAGTAGGGGACTTGTACATATTTTGCTTACCAATTTTGAATCATCAGCTGCGAAAATAAATTTATTACTGCAAAGTTCAGTAGTGCGTATCATAATTATATGAGAGCCATGATGTACATAAACTAGAAACCGTTCTCCCCACTCATCGCGTATAATTTTTTTTTCTGATTTTTTATCATGATTTATATCATATTTTTATAGGTAGTTTCACTTTTAATTTTTTGACAGCAGACTCCCAATATTGCCATTACTTTGAAATATACTTTGGGGATTAATTTTAATTTTATTGTATTTCAAACACAAAACGTGTGTGTACATAGGTTTCATTTATTGGATGTTTATTTTTTCACCAATGCAGTGGAATTTTATCGATGAATGTAAATGTGTGGCCTATTCTTTAAACCTAGCTAACGATAGGAGGTCAGAGTTACGTGTATTAAATGCTGTACTATAATTGCTATTATAATTGTAAGAAAACCAAAACAGTACAGTGGGATTAAAATTAAGGCTTTTAAGATTTTTTAAGCTTAAAGTTGCATTTATGTACATGAAGAGATTTTTGACAGGCGGTAATTGTCTTTTTGAAATGGAATTGAATTTGCCAAAAAGGCGACGATAGCCTTTGTGCAAAGTCTCGGAGAATATTAACAGTTCATTATTTTAATTGTTTATTTTTAATTACTTTTGAATTTATGAAGGATTTTTTTAGTACGATTTTGGCGTATGTTACATTTGGCAACAGTTTTGCAGCAATGTGTATGAGAAACGACAATACATCAATATATAGAAAATTAAATGCGATATCAAAAAAAGAATAGCCCGATTTAAAATGGCTTGATTGATATATGCAGATTAACTGCATTATTAATTTTATTTACAACATTTTCACATAAAATATTTAATTATCCGTGCGATAAAACAAAAAATTTTAACAGATTTTACGACAAAATTTGAGAGATTTTAAAATTTTGTCCAAGACAATTTGATCATACGAAAACACGGCAAGCAAAATGTTTGTGAGACACGACAAAATTTGACGAAACGCTTCGACTTTGCACATACGACAAAATTTTACTCAAATGCGGGAAACTTAACGAGTAGTCCAGAAAAGGCTAACGCCATTTAAAAGATCTTAATTTGATTAGTATAACTGTATTATTAATTATTATTATACAATATTAATTAAGGAGAGAGTGAAACTACCTCTAAAAATTATTGTATCATGATGTTTCATAGCATTTTGAAAGTTTATTATTGAGAGTGAAATAAAATAAAGAAAAAAAATTATTCAAAAGTGTGGTTTGAGATTGGAAACGAAAATGTGTATCCGAGTTTAAGATTTCAATTTAAATATTTAATTTTTGCAAACATTAATAATCGGCAACTACCTTACAAGTTTTGACAAATAATTTTTCCTGTTTTTTATTTCAATACAATTATTTTGTAGTCTCTAATAAATTAAACAATATCCTAAACTTAATACAAAACGTATGTATGATAATTCAACAAATTTACAAATACCTTTCAAATTTTTTTGTAAATGCTCCAACTTTTTGAATATGCAGTTTAATATGTATAGGAGTAGTAGTTTTAGTAGCGCCTAAACTTACTAAAAATACATTTTTTACCACTTGGACCTCGCACTTTTCTGTACTAACTTGAAATATGCTAAAACACGGCATACTCAAAGAAACTTTTAAAAATCTCAAGAGGGTAATTTTGATGAAAGTTTTTTTACATTAAAAGTTTGAAACTTTTATATGATAACTTTGGTAAACAAACTGTATTTTAAATAAATATTACTATAAATTAGATAAAAGAAAATGTAATTTCAAAACTTGTCACAATTTAAGTGTCGTAGACTTATGATAAGCACTGTATACGAACATACTATAAAAATCAAATATTAATATTATTTAAAGCTCAGCACTTGAAGTGACTATAATAACGCTATACTTGCTGGTTGATTATGGTGATGCTGGTGTAAAAACGGCCAACTGAGTCATGAGTACCATCACTCAAAATACAAAATTAGTTGTCAACCGACTTGTCACCCACCTGCCTGCTGATGCTTATGCTGCTGCTATGACACTAAATATATCCCTGCATGCATATATTCATATATTCAAACAAATGGGTTTTGCACGCAACGACAAGGCTAAATACTTTGTCATCGAGCATTTTTTTATTTCCTTTTTTTTTGGATACCCCTCGTTTTAAAATTTCAAACACACAAAACAAAAGGGGCCATTTGCAACTGCCTATTATGTATATGCTATAATAACACTTTTGCGATAACTTATTTGAGCACATGACTTTTGGTGGCGCACATTTGTGCGGGGGCGGTTATAAAGCAGCTCAAAGGTGTACCACTGAAATTAACTGAAAATGGTAATTTCATTTTTGCGTTTTTTTTTATACTTTGCTCTTTTGACTTTAACGAGGTTTAATGACTTACAGATCTACATACTTACAGATCTACATACATATGTATGTATGAATGTATGTATGTGCAAAAATAAATGTAAGTTTAAGGGCGGATACATATGGTTGCATAAGTCATTACTTGCAAACATACATACATTCGTTAGCTTGCGTTTTGAGTATTGATAGGCATAGGCACAAACACACATATGCAATTATATGACCTCAACCCTTTTTGCCTTAATAACGTTTCACTTTTTTTTTTTATAAATAGAACTGCTTATAATCCCACACGTTTTTAAACCGTTTGTGGGTTGCATTCTTGTTTGTTTAACGCATCCTTTCCGCTAAAGCAAAGTGAAAAGGGTTTAATAAAAATGAAATATTTATCAAGTGTTGAAATTGTTGAAATGAAAAATGTGAGCACATATTTCAGATAAAAAAGTTTATTTCCTCCACACAGAATAGTATTCACAAATGTATACGTTTATAACGATAAATGAAATTGTTATTTAGAAAAAAATTTAATATTTTTATTCGCTTAATAAATTAACTTTAGTTACATTTTTCAAATAACAGCAATCATGCACATAAGTACATACATGTGTACGCCGCTATGGTCGAGTGCGTAGCGGTGCGTGTTACTACTCGCTATGCCGCTGAGTCCGGTGATCGAATCTCACTCATAGACAAAGTTTTTTTTCGAAAAGCGATGGTCCCTCGGCAGGCAATGGCAAACCTCTGAGGCTATTTCTGCCATGAAAACTCTCTCATGAATACATCTGTCGTTCGGAGTCTACACAAAACTGTAGGTTTCTCCTTTTGTGGTAAAATAAAATTACGCACATCAAAAATGGTAGGAGAAGCTGAGCTAAACAGATATCAAATGTAAGCGCCTTAATAGACATCGACCTTTTCTTTTGTAGATAATGGAATTTGAAAATTGATTTCTTATTAGATAATAGAGTTTATGTCATTACTAAACTTTTTCCGCTTTTGTAAGTGAATTTTTTTTCAAAGAGTGATTGCTTATGTTACATTTGTATTAATTTTTTCTCGTTCGTGAATTTTTTTCTACTTACATATATATTTCAAAGAATATGAATAAATGTGTGTGCCAAAGTGAGATGCATAAGAAATCCAGAAAATCTATAGTTCTGACTTAAGTAATACTCTTTATCAAATACACTATTTTAAAGAAAATTTTTATTGCATATCTTAAATGTTACAAACAAAAATTAAGCAAAATACTAAGAAGTTTTACGAGAAGAAAAACTTAAAAATTCGCACGAGTGCAAAAAAATTCGAACTGTTACCATCTTTGTTTTTTTATGTACGTATACATTTTTTCTTTAATTAAGTAGTAGTGGATTATTTTGACACAATTTGACAGCCAATTCTCTAAATATTTTTACTAAATTTATAACCCTTTTTTAGAAAGATTTCGAGTATCCATTCAATTTTAATATGATATTGTGAAAGTTTCGCATTTGTTAATCCGAAAAAAGCAACCTACTCGAGAAGAAGATACCTCGAAAACTATTGATTATATTTAGACACTTAGAACTTGTATGATATTGCATTAAAATAAAATTGGCTATACAACTGCACACTTGAATATATTTTTGAGCTTCCAAAAAATTTAATCTGATTTTAAAAGTTTGAAGAATTATTAAAAAAATGTAATAAAGTGTTAAACTTGGTTTTATATATTTTGTTGGAGTATTACTCCATTTTAATTGAAAAACTTTAATTATTAAATTAAATTTTATTCATCTTCAACTCAAAAATCAACAGTAATCTTAAGGTACTTTAAATTAATTAAAAATTATTAGGCGATAAAACTGCAATCTCAAATATGTATATTCTAAAAGTTTTAAATCTTGATGAAAATTTGTTGATTTATTATTCTATTTATATAAAGCCCGAAACTTAAATTTGTAAAGTTTCTGAAAGCGAATAAACTCTACTTAATTAAAGAATAATATAAATTACCCAGAAGATTGTCTTATAATTATGATAAGCCTAACTTATATGTTTTTGCCGTCTTCATATAATATTCCATTTTAAAGGAAACTTCTTCAAAAAACTGAAATTTACTTGAGTGCCTAATATTACCCAAAAAGTAAAATTATAATAAAGTTTAGTATAGTCCAACATTAATAGCATCTCAGCAGTAAACGCTACAATTCATTCTCTCGTTCTGAACAATATAAAAAAAATGTTATCGAAAATTCTGTAGCTCAAATAATTACCTACATAGTAACAAGTCTTTTAATGTGACATTCATTTATTTTAGATAGCCAATTATGTTTCGAGTGACTCATTCACTTTTTATTGTTTATGTAAGTATAAGCGGCTACTTATCTTAAATATATTAAAATTGTCTATGCTGCTTTTCTCACGCTCAATATATTTCTCGGCTATTATCGATAAAATATATATGTAATTGCTTGCCTTTATTTGAAAACTTTTTGTTTAAGTGTTTTTTGTTTACTTTCGCAACAAACCAAATACAATAATGCAAACTGTTAGGTGAAACTCTTTTGTAATTGACAAACAGTGCCCTAAAGTATTAATAGCAAAAAGATGCCAATTTAGTTACCTATTAAGGGAATTACCAAAACTTTTTGTCATTGAGAGGCATTAAATGCGTCTGGGCGCAGGAAAAACTTTTAGCCAAAAAAAAAAGTTAAAGTTGTGATAAAATTTAGAATAGTAGCCAATTGGGGAATATTTATGTATGCACATACATATAATTGAAGAACGAAAAAAATGCCTAATTGAATTGAAGAATCGCGTGTTCGGTTGAAAAATAAAACAAATTGTGAATTCTTTTTTGATTTAAATAAAGGGCTTTTTTATGCGTACATTTAATTGAGATTATTAGAATAATGAATTGCGTCGGTAATTTCGAAAAATATATTAATTTAAAATATTGTTCGCCAATATCGTTCTGATTTAAATTATTTTTATTATTACTCAAGAATTTGATGTTTCTTACAAAATTACTATTTTTTCGATAAACAATAAATTGTTAATATGCTGTTGTCAAAAGCAAATACCTTTTTGTAGAAATATACGACACTACTTGGTATAAATAAGGTGGTACAACTTATAACTTAATCCCAACTTCCCAATTCAAAAATTCGAATATCACATTTCAGTAAAAAAGAAATCATAGTTCAAGTTGGCTAAGATATGAACATGCAATCTCCCGGCTGCTCGATAATACCTTTGGTTTGTAAGAAATATGAGACTTTACAAGAATGATAGATCAGTAACTTTTGACTTGCAAATATATCTTAGTTTGGGATAATTCCGAAACCTATTTAAGACTATTCAAAGAAAATTGCGGACTGGCTTAGGAGCATAACTTTAAAACCAATAACGACGATCATTTAGACGTAGTTTTAAGACTGGTTTGACATTATTTCGGGATAATTTCGTGATATTTTCCAATGCTCTTTCCAGGACTAGTTCTGGATTATTCCGAGGTAGTTCATAATTAGTTGGGAAATGGTTTTTAAACAATTTTTAACTATTCCTGAAGTTCGGAAAAAATTGTGAAATGGTAGAATCAAAAATTTAATTTATCCTATTTATTATATATTTTCATGAGAACATGGTTCCACGCCAATTTTTATATATTTTTTTTTTTTATTCCTAAATAGACGAAAATTGCAATGTTAGTGCTCATAATAATATCATATCAATTATGTACATACTTACATACTTACGAGTATGCATATGCATATAATTTCGTTAAGAAAAATCTAGACAACTTTCTTTGCTTTATTTAATTTTCACTAAAAAATAATCTTGGTTTTGCGTTGTATGGGGGAAACTGATAACTTGTAGATACTTGAGACTTGCACTTTCTGAGACTAAAAATGAATAAGCCATATAACCACATACTCAAAAAATTACTAACTACCTTTTTTTTAATAAGTTCGAAATTTTTGAATTTTTGTTAAATCATTTTACATTTTGTAATAGTTTACAAAATGGGTGTTCATGGTTTTTCTTAGGTAAATTTTAATTGAAAAATAATTTTAATTAATTTGAAAAAAAAAATAAAGTATTGAAATTTCTCAATATGTGGATATGCTATAATTTGTGAACTAGATATAGTGTTAAGGCCACACTATTATTATTATTATTTGAAAATTAAAAAACATTTGATAACAAAAAAATTAAAAGTCAACATTACAAATTTTGCAAAAAATAAAAAAAAATTGAAGTTTCCTTTAAGTTTCAAACTTTACTATCAGAACTTAGAGACACCCTGCTCAGAACTCGCGCTGGTTTAAAAAGATTTCCCGAGAGTTTTATTTTATGAACAGAGTGAACAAACTGAATGGCAAGTGCTTTCACTATGCAAAAAGATCGACTTTTGTAGAAGGCCTCTTTAAATAACTCTCTAAAACTGTACATAATAAATTAAAAGCACTTTTTTGAAATCATGTAGGCAAACACTGCAGCCCTTCTAGAAGCGTCGACGAAGATGATTTCCCTAAGTTATTTTCTAGGCCGCATAAATGTTGTGTTTGACTTTTATTTTAATAGGTATATTTGACTCAAACTTTTTCAGTTTAATTTTCACTCTTTTAAATTGATAGCATATTGAATTATTAAAAACCTTCAATTGTAAATTATGCCCAGAACATATTAAAAAAAAGTTGTCGGATCTCATTTGGTATGCAACTTCAACACACACGAAAATGTCAAGAAGGAGTACAGTATGCTGATTGTATTTCCATCCAATATTTATGTTGTATTTTGCATCTTTATACATTTTCAAATGTACACATAATTCACCAGTTAAATAAAAATAAACATACAAAAAAAATGAAATCAATTTTCAAAGCATTTCACCATCAAACCTTTCATGCTAAAATCAGCTTGTCAGTTTGTGCGTGTTTTATATCAATCTTCCCACTTGCCTTTGTGATGCTATTGAAAAATTGAAAAGCTGCTGCTGTTTATTTTATGGCTTAGAGCCAAATGTTCGGACCAAAATTGCTTTATTGCATCATCAGCTGCAACAGCTGCAGCTTGGGTGGGAGTGTAGCAGCATCAGCAGTAACAATAGTAACGCCAACATAATCAAACATCGTCATTCTACCATTATAGCAGCAATGCGGAGGCGTCAGTCAATGACATCAACGCCTCACCAATGATTGACTAGAAATTTTATTAGCCAGTTGTTTGCATGTCGATATGAATGTGCGTACATATTTGAAATTGAATTCTTTGCGAATTTATTCGCAGTATTATTATACAATTATTTATATATGTAAGCGTGCATTAAAATATACATAGCTACATTTATTTAGAGCATTCTACCATACATATATATTTGAACCCTTCATGCTTCGGTTCAAATATTTTGAGCAAAACATTATTTTCCAATAATCTTCCATCGTTTGCGGCAATGCTTATTCTGGTTATTACGTTGTATTGACTCGCATAAAATTCTAGTTAATACAATATTCAATTGTTCTCCAATAGTTTTCTTTATTTCGTCATTACAGCTAAGCTATTTCTCGCTGTTGCAAGACTAATATTAAGATAGAAATTTAAAGATATTCTTGACAGCGTTAAGCTAAATATGCATTTGAATAGTAGCCGCCATCTTTTGTAAGCGATTTGCAAAAGGACACTAGGTAGCTTCTCGTATAGCGTGGAAAGCAACAACTAAAATAAGCGAGTTGAGTTGAAATAAGCTGGTTGAAATAAACTCATTGAAAGTGTTGGGAAGTGAGAAATTGGTGCTATTGTGAATAATCATTGAAAAGTACCAAAGGAAATTCGAAAATTTACGCTAAACACCAAAATAAGTAAGTAAAATCGAATCTTATAAGAATCACTCATTTTGCTTTGTTTTGCTAGCAAATTTTACAACCGACCATTTATTTTGACGGACTAGTGTTGTAAAGTGTATTCAAAATATAAGAGAGTTGATTATAACCGAGTTGGACGTTCTTTTGCTAGTCGCTTACAAAAGTGTTGCTATATTCATATGGACTTTGAACGTGGTTGGTAGTAGCGTTGCCTAGTTTAAGGACATCCTAGGACCCAATTGCGTCGGAGGCTCCAAATATAGCTTTTTTAAAAATGAATTGAACATTTTTTTATTAAACAGGTGAGAACTCTGTTAAGGAAAATTCATGTTTCTTAATATAAATTTTAACTTTTTATATAACACATTTTGACACATATGGAGGATCCAGCTTTCAAGAAAAATAACATAATGTGGATATCGAATGAGAGAAAATATCAGTAGAATTTAATAAATTAGATTTTATGATATCAATCATAGCTCCAGATGTTTTGATAAAAATAAAATTTAAAAAAAAAATCGAATTTTTTGAAAATGATTATTCTGAAGAAAGTAGATTTTAAAATGCTGTTCACTTTTTTCCTAGATACTCATCATATGTTCTTGTCATATATTTATTTAAGTTCCTGATAACTTTTTTTTTTATTAATGATGGATCCAACTGAAACTTCGAAGTTTTCAAAAAACTTTATGCACATATAATTTTATCCCAAAAAAGGAGTCATTGATTTTAAACACTATTGTTTTCGATTTATTGAGTTCACTCCTCTTTCTTTTTGTTTTACTCATAACTATGTATTTGCGCATTTGCACAATTCCTATAAACCGATTTTAAAATTTCTTTCACTTTGGTTTTGTAATTTCAATGACAATGAATTATTAAGTTAATAAACATTTTTAGCAACCAAAATTCGTTTGAAAAACAAATTGCACTGTTTACGTAAATGCAAATGAACAAGCAATTTTTCCAAATCGAAATCTCAATTGACTTGAAATTATTTAAAAATAAATTTTCATTTTCTGTTTGCTAACTTTTGCACTCTTTAATTATTTGAATTGTAAGTGAAATTTCCCAAAGCAAATAGAATATATGGGCGTCGATGGCAACAATTAAATTTCTTTAAATAAACAAAATAAATTGTGCGCACGTGTGTTTATATATTAGCACATACTGAATGCATACATACATATAATATATGTATGTATGTACTTACTTGCAAATGCATGTAAAAATTTTAAACTTAAAGTTTTTCAAAGCAGTATTAACCAGGAAACAAAATATGAGTTATTGATTGAAATTATCACTGCAAAATGATTACTTTCTTCACCTTTAACCAAATTTGACAATAATTTTTTTCCAAGTTTTTTTGTAAAGGTATTTTTTGTTATTTTTTATAATTCCATAATATTAATTATTATATTTATATTTATTTCATAAATTTACTTTATCTAATGTTTCTTTATTTAATATATTTATTTGTTTATCATAAGAGTTATTGATCACTTTAATTTCAATGTCACTCATGACTTTTATTATAAAATCGATAAATTAAAATAAATTACTGCCAGTTTTTTTTTATGTTACACTTATAAAAGTTATCAGTAACAAACACATTTGTTCTCACACAATTGTTTCCTATGCAATCTTTTAAATTACTTTTGTAAGTATAGCCTCAAAAGTAAGGTTAGTAAATAATTTATATGAAAAACTCTTCAATAATTGTCTTTATAAATAGCATTATTGAATAAAATTAATTATTTTGGATTTATGACTATTTTTTATTTTGGATTTCTGTTAAATATAACACAAATATAATACTTTTTTTAAAATCAAAATATTTTTTTTTATTGAGCGTTTCAATTAAATATAAAAATTTTTGTTAAACGAAGATTTTTATTACATATACTTTACAGTAACAGCTTAAAATAATTTATAATTAAAAATTAATTATTACTAACATGTTTTTTTAAGTGAAAGTCTTTAATAATTCTTATAAATATTATAATTTAAAAATTATTAATTTTGAAAAAAAAAAAAAAAAAATGAAAATAAGTGTTATTTAAGAAGTAATTAAATGACAGCCAAAAATACTTACCAAAAGGCGATTTTTATACTAAAATTGTATTACAAAACCACTAGTATATTAAATAAAAGTAAAAAAACAACTATTAAAGACAAGTTTTTTTTTATAAACAATTTCCAAAATAAAAAAAAAATGAATGTTAAGTAATTATAATTCAAAAGTCAATATTAAAATAAAGAACAGTCGCACTTGATTGCAGTGAGTAGTAAAGGAAAATGAGAAAATTACAACAGCTTACACAGCTTAGCTTAGTCTGTTTATATCCTTTATTAAGTGAGCGTTACGTTGTGGCGTGGGCTCGACACTGCGGAAGCCGTGAAGAAGTCTGATGAGGAGATCTGGTGATCTCAGAAATAGTGCTATAGCTTCTACCGATTTGGGTGTTGGTCTTTTTTTCTCAATAATTTTTCCAATAAAAATTGGCCTTCAGCTCATTTAAGCAAATAATGAAATAATAAAACAGGCCAAACACCACATAAAGATCACTACGTTCTATTGTATTCTATTTTGTAATTTTTAATTTATTTCAGTACACTAAATTTTGAATCTTTAGTTACGCAAGTTTCTAGTTATGAATATTTTCATTAAATTTCGAAAAATTTAAAATTTTTTTTTGTTGATAATCAAGGTTGTTCAAACACAAAACATCCTTCAAACTTTTTAAATAATACGATATTTAGTTAAATGCTTTCAGGTACATGATTTATGTAGTTTCTAACCAAAAGTAAGAGTAGAAATTATATTCTTATAGATACTTATTTAAATATCCGAACAAAGTATGCACGCAACAAAAATATTTAAACGAAGAACACTCTGCATTAAATAATTGCTATAAAGTTAGAATGAGAAAAAAAACCAACCGTTTTCTGCGACTATGCCACTACGAAACCTTGACAGTAACAGCTACACTAACAGCAAAAGCGACTGGCTGTCAGCAGCATACAAGAAACGCGCTTTCGCATTTTTCCTTCCTCTTTCACTAGTTCATGCTTTTTGTTTGCACCTCCCCTTTGGCCGTTGGAAATTTTCACCTGCGCCTCAAAGCACTCACCTCAGTAACTAAAAATTTAAAAATCTATTTCTGCAACACAGAATGGCGATAACAGCTGCTGCAGCTGTTGCAACTGGCGCGGCCATCATCTGTTGCCATTGCCATTGAGCGCACACCAGCGTGTAAAAAAATATATTGCGTATACGCCACAGCTTGCGCTAAAATAAAAGGTCTGTTCGTAGATGTGATAGTGAGCAAGTAACTCGGTGCTGATTGCGACATGTACCCCTACATAAGTACATACATACTGACATATATTCAAATGCATTGCATTGCTCCAGCATCTATACTAGTTTAAGGTTTTCAGTTGTATTTGCCCGCCAACAACAATTTTATTCAAGGTGCGACTAAACAAGTGCAATTATTTTAATGCACATTTGACTTTTGACATTGTGCTTGGCAAGCGAAAAGTTCTTCGTTGCAAGTGCTGCTCTATACAGTCTGCCACTTTGTGGCAGTTACAGGAGAGGAGTGCTGTGCAGCATTGACTCACTCATAGCATTTAAATTACTATTGAAAAATACTGAATTTTGTGAATTTTATTTTCATGACAACTAACGATTTTCTTTTTAGTGTTTGGGTTTTACCACTAGTTTAAGACTTCGAGCAAAGAATTCTTTGTTCAAAGAGAAGAGAGAGAGAGATGCACGAAGAATCTTTGTTACCAATATAGCATGAAAATTTAATAAATTATTTAAATTTAATTATTTACAACTTTGTAATAGGAAATACAATTATTGAGTGTTGCTTCGTACAAAAAATTTCAAGAAACTAACAAGTTCACTGATTTATATTTAAGTAAATGAATCCTTTTCAACTTTTACTTTATACACATATAGTATATACATATATACAACAGTATATTTTCTTCTGCTGAAATTCGTTCGTTTGTATGTGACTATATATTTTTTACTTAAACGAAGAAGTAAAATAGCTTTGTGCCTTTAAAAATATTTGGTCCCGTCACTTTGAATTTTCACTTACTTCTCTTTATGATACTTTCAACAGCAGATATTTGTCTTTTTTTTCCTAGTCCGGGAGGAGCCATCAATTAAAAGAACTTGTTGGCCTCACAAATTCTTAAAGAAAAGTAGTCATTGCTTTGGTGAGTGAATAAGATCTAGTAAATATCATTTTTGGGATACCTCTTCCAATTATATTTCAAGTTTTTAGTGACAACTCGTGATAGAAAAATTTTGTTTGTTTAACTTTCCCTTACCAATTTATAGTGTGGAACAAACTATGAGGTCACCGCAGATTAATAATTAATGTTTCTTTAATTATAACATTTTTATTTCTCTAACAAAAATATTATAAATTCCCGTTAAGCAAATCAATAACAGTAGATATTATGGTAGCTATTTCGAAAGCTAATACATCTCCTAAACAGACTTGTTCCTTAAAAATTCCTGCGTTAGAAAATTTTCAAAAATTCTCCGAAAATGTTAAAAAAATTGTATAAATTTTTTTATTAAATTTTAAAGAGCTCTAGTTTATAGCAGATTTTTAATAAACGGACTTGCGTATTTTTTTCGTTTTAAGAAATTCAAGAATGCTGATAAAAACAGTTCTCTTATTTTATGAAGTAATTGCTTAAAAAGTTTTATCAACAATATAAATGAAATTTGTTTTTTCTTTTCCATTACCTTAGACATACGATTAAATCTGAATAAAAGCAACAAATATGATATATGAATGCTAATTTATTTTTTTATTTACTTTTTTTTTGATTTGTTATTGGGTGTATTTAGTTTTTTGATAAATCACTTGATATGTGAATTTGATCCTGGTAAAATAATAAGTAACTCAACCCAAAAAATAATTATTGAATAGAAGTTTTATTTGTGTGTTAGTAAACACAAAAAATTCAAATTCGAGCAAATTTTATTTTCGAATCGATATTCATAGTAGATCTCCAGCTTGGAGTGAATGAAAAATTCAAAAATACTAAATGACAAACTTAAGAAGGCATGAATTGTGAAAAATTCGAAGCAAAATATTGTAGAACTAGAAATGATTTAATATGTGCAAAACTCTATTTATAATGCAAATTTTGAAAGTGGTGAGCAGTAATCCCAGGGTTATTTTAGTTACTCTTCACATAAATTTTGAACTTGTTACCCTAATTTTAGTTGTGTTGTTTTTAACAAAGATGCAAACACATATTTTTGAATGCTAGAATTTTATTTACAAATTATTCAAATGAAAAATGTATTATTGGTAAATTTTTAGTAAGAAAAAACTTTATTTAAAAATTTTAATTCATTGCCCTTGTGTAAATGATAAAAGAGTGCAGCCATCAGCATTTTATACCGCCATCGCATAGTATTAAATCATAGCCAGTTCATTTAACAACGGCTCTGCGATGCCAACTCATAAAACATTATCTCAACGACATTACTACCAAATGAATACACAAATCATGCCGAGACTACTTATTGCAGTAAGTTTTTGTAACCTCCGCGAGTTAAATAACAGCACCTAATTTCTCAGCATAGCATAATCAAAAAAAAAAACTATTCCAAAGTGCCAGAGGTTAAATGGCTTTGTAATGAAAATTACTACGATTAGGCATCACTACGAAATGGCAGCCTAACTAAAACGAAATCTTATTGACATAGTAATGGCCTTAAGGGTGTAGTTGCATATGTAAATATGTATAAGTATTTCAGCAATTTGCACTTTTACATTTTGCATATCATTTCTACAACAGACTACTTGGCAATAATAAATCAACTATTTCATAAAACATTTTTACGACAGCGTCGCCGAGCATCTATCACTGATACACTCGAGCTGTTATCTACCTTCTAACCGCTTACAGTGCATAGACTACGCAATCTCTGATAACCCACAAACTTGTGAACTACATATTTGTGGGTGAATATACGAGTATACTGTGCGATATTTGCGTCAGCTTACGTCACGTCGTGTGTGTGTTTATTTCAAGATTTCGCACTTTCATCTCGCCTTCCCAATTGCCTTACATTGCAGTGCGTTGGGTATCTTAAGTGTTGACAGCAAAATAATAGTGTTGAAGCAACGCTGCATGGCCGCTGTTGGCGGCTGTAAGTCATGTGCGTGCTGGATTAGTGGGTGTTGTCGCAAATGTTGTCTTGTGTAGACATAAAGCACCAAAATGACGTCGTCGTACGCCCTTGTATGTTTTGAGCATATTTCACTTTCGTGCTGAGCGTTGCTCTACACACTACACAACACTATTACGCTTGTGTCGCGCCATGTTATTTGCAGGGATTTGCTTTTTACAGCGTTTTACTTAAATATATGGTGCTTAATATACCGATTTGCGTTGATTAAAAAAATTCTTATGTAAAGTGGTGTAATATTAAGGCAAAATAAATTAAACTGAATGAGATATAACTATCATAACAAAAGATTAAAATAAAAATGGATCAATAACTATTAGAGGAAGATAAACCTTTTTGCAGTCAACTACAAGTATTTTTCCAATATTTAAATATATTATGAAAATATTTTTATAATTCTTTTAGTGTGACGCAACTATTTTGGCACATACGAGTATTTGTGGCCTCAAAACAGGTTCACAGATCTCCCGTCTTTTTTCAGACGTAAACCTTTTTTCCACTCAGCAATTCGAATCATTTGCGCTTGTTTCCTAAAACAAGCTAAACACTGCAGAAAAAAAAGATGTATCTCGATGGTGCCACTTACAATAAATCTCAAATAAAGACATTTCAATATTCATTAAGTTATTTAATATATGCCATGCTTCTATATTGCTCATACGCCCTCGTGCACCTATGTACATACTATGTGCATGTGTTCTATATGAGTTACATTTCCCATTCGCCATTTTGTTGTGCATCAGCTGAATAGTGTTTAAGTTAATCAACAATCGAAATTGCACCAAAAATTCAATTTCTTGAATAGTTTCAAAAGCCTTGTAACACATTGTTGGTTCAGCTTTCCACCCTTTGATGTGCTTAATTAAAAAAAAAAGTTGTACAATGCAATACATTTTATTAAAACTCGCGTTTTCAATAAAGCTTAACTATTATCCAATAGATGCAATATGAAATAGGATGTGTGGCGTACCTCTTTCAGAATTGTATTATTCATTAAGGTAAAATCTTTTGGGCTAGCGAACATAAATATTCAAAAACACAGCTCTCTACTCTGCTATAGGTGTAATCGTACTTTAACAAAAATAATAATGAAACCCTGCTCAGTTGCTCGCAGCTTTATAGTATTTGGTTTAATATAAGTACTACTGCTGCCCACATGTAAAACAACAACAATAATATACTTTAAACGATTTCTTTTATTGAAAATTTTGAATTGTTGCCGTTTTTCGTATTTATAATTCATTCACAATTTGCCAAATATTGGGTCGTATTCAACGAGTTAAGAAAATTTAAACACGAATTCAGCTTAATTGTGCAAAGTTATAAAACAAATATCAGTGCACATCTCCTTGGAACGTTTTTTTATTAAGCAATATATGTTATAAAAAAATATGACAAACCTTAATGCACAAAATATTTTCACTCAGTGAGGTTTAACATCAATTTGTTAAATTTTTTTCTCTTCAAAACTGCTTTACTCATTCATGCATCTAATTCTCATTTGGTCATATCGTCTAGTAATCATACATATTTTTGAAAAAATATAACAAGTAAAGATTTTATATAGAAAAATCTTACAAACCTGCAAGTCATTACTTTTTCCTATTTGTCAATACTATAGCATTGGAGAAAGTTATTTTTTTTAGTTTATCTGCAGTTAACAGAAAAGTCCCCGGCTTCACAGTCACAGTTCAAACGAGTTAAAACCGATTTAGGCTTCAAATTGGTTTTTGTTTGTAAAAAGCATTCAATATTGGACTCTGGTTGGTATACTCCTAAAACTAAAAAAAAAAAAAAAATATAACTAAAAAATAGAAAACCTAAGCCAGTTTTGAACTCACAAATTAAGCAAGCAAATTTTTTTTTAATTTTCACTATTTTTTATGGTGTCACTTTTTTTTCGTTTTTGAAACTTCAAAGTTTTTTGATTTTTTTAAATTTTGTCATGCAAACAATTCTGAGTGATTTTTATAAATGTTTCAGGCGAAAAAGTAAGCTTTAAGTAGCTGATTTTTACCTATACTTTTCGAAAAAGATTTTTACTGATTGCGTTGTGCATTTGCGTTCACATTAAAATTAATTTCGCTTATAAGGCACGCTATTTAAAAAGTCATTTACATATGTATGTAAACGGAAAATAAAGCAAAAAAATATTTTTTTTCAAAAGTTATGCCACATCAAAAAATTTTAGGTATCTTTGCGTAAGCCAATATTTATCACTTTATAGCTCGCAAAATGTAAATTAATAAAAAAACACAAGCTGCTGAAAAATCAAAAATTTTAAAATTATATGTGTTAGAACGTATGTGTGTATATCAAAAAATAAACTGACCAATATTCAAAGGTGTCTTCATATAAGGTCTGAGATATTAATTTTATCGTGAAGCACTGTCAAATGAAATCAAGTGTAACACTGAGCTCATGATTGTATGTACATATAAAGCAAGCTACTACTTGTTGGTTGTTACAACTTAAGCTTATAATACAGCTCTCAAGAAAAATCAAAAGAAATATTTCTTATGAACTGACTGACTGATTGAAGAAATTTTTATAGCAGAACAATTTTTTTTCTCATTTCTTGAGTGTCAGTTTATATGAATTTTTAGATTTTCTTAAGAGCTGTATACTAAGCTTTAATGCTACGTTTCCTTTTCCTTATAAATACATAGTGAGTTCGAATTGTATCGGTAAACATTTATTTAGTTTCAAAAGCGAGTAGTTAAGTACTCAGACAACTAACACTTTTGATGTTGCATAACTTTGGGTTTTCCTACAACATACTAAATTTATATGAAAATCTTACTCGATTTTTCATTGCAATAGCATGAAATGCCTCTTATACGCAAAAAAAATCTCCAAAATTAACGTTACCTTTCATTCATTACATAATTTCTACATTATTACAAGCACATTACGTATGTATAAATTTTAATCAAAGAATTTGATTTTTAGAGGTCAATTTAATAATATTTGAAATATATTTGTGAACGATTAATGTGCAATTAAGACTTGAGGTAAAATATTTGCTAATATTGAAAGGGTTGCAGGTGGGTCAAGTCTGTGAGCTTAAGTGTATATACATTCTTTTAAAAGCAAAGAAAAATTATTAAATTTTTCTTTAAATAACTCAATTTGAAAAACAAAATAAAAACTTTAAGAGAAATTGAGATTGTGAGGTTGAAGCAAGGTTTGACGTTTGGGCATTTAGGCTAATGCAAGCGTTCCGTGACTGATTAACTTCCAGCAATACCATTTGAATATTTTATGCGCAAAGCTTTTTACAAAAACAATAAATATCGCACGTTTGCGTGACGAACGAAAACCACAACAAAAAAATTGGGGGTATGCAGAATCAGAACTTTCTTCAATTAAAACACCGTTCAAAGAAAACTACAATAAAAAAACAAAAGAAGGGATATTAAAAACAAACAAAGCTTCATACCAGCAATGCGAAAACAACAATAAAGAACAGTTAATTTAAGTGCCAACTCACAACAAATGAAGTTTGCTTAACACGATTACAACTGTTGCGTGCACCCATTCAAAGCAAAAAAAAATACGCTACACTTAATACATTTATTTATAAATATATATCGAATAGTTAAAAAAAAACTTTTCAATTGCTGCTTAAAACAAAACACCAAAAGGTGATACACGCAATTGCAATATCTTACTAATTGCGTACAAAATATTAGAGGAACGAAATATTGTTAATTTCATTTGCAGTCACTCTAGCAAGTGCACGTCATACTTGAACGAATAAAAAAGTCTTAAAACATACGCGTCTAAGCACGGGTTTCCACTTGACGAAATCTCTATAAAAGTTTCAGCGTTAACACTTCATAATTCGCTCTCCTTAATAATTCTACTACTGCACAACAGTTTTATGAGTAACAGCGCGATGGTTGCAGTCGCCATTTGTTGCATACTGGTCCTGCTGGTCGTCTTCATTGTGATCATCATAGTCGTTGGTCAGACGATGGGTGAGCCCAAGTGAGATAAGCTTCAACTGGGACCCGGTAATTTCCCAGATGGATAACAAAGGCCAGCGACGAATTGTTAGTTGTTACCGAATATTATCATGAAGAAGCAATTATTATTATTACCGGCCACAGTAGTAAATGAAGAGCTCGCTACAACAATGCAAGAATTCATAAAGAAATATACCATCAAGGACCGACGTAAGCCAGTGATGGCCTCATTTGTCAGACAGCGCCGTATGCAACAGGCAAAACAACAACAAAAACATCAACATCAACACCTTTATCAACTTACAACTTATAGGCAGACACCTAAATTCAAATCAATATCAGCAGCAGCAATAGCAGCATCATCACGAGCAACATTATGCATCAAAAACTCCATTCGTGCATCATCAGATCCATCGTCAGAACAAAAAATTGGCTGTGATGTGCAACTAAAGAGACAAATGAAATTTATAACTAAACACATTTAAATGCTATTTTGGAAAAAAAAATAACAAATTACAATATTCGGCACTTTAATTCACAACAAAAAAAAAAAACAGCAACAACAAAGGTTTAATGAAAGACGCATCAAATATCAATACAAATTATATGTAAATATTAATGAAATAAATTTAGTGTTTTTGATAAAAGTGTTAGAGTTTTGATGTTTTTAAATGAAAAATAAAATAAATACGAGAAATCATTGTACCAACAAAATATGTAAGCACACACACATATGAATAATTAGAAAAAATGCATTTTTATACGCATAACAAAATGCAACAACACAACCGAAATTAAAGCTGCAGCCAACAATATCATGCCAATATTTTTTTTCTTCAACAAAACTACAATATTTCGCCACATTTCAAGCGCTCAATACTTCTGAACACTGGCGAAACCACATTGATTTTAAAAATAAAAAGTACGTGCATCATGATGCTTGAGAAATACGCAATACAAAAATGTATACACAAACCGCTGAACTGGAAATGCAATGCTTCAAAGTGTGCAGTATCTGCTACAAAAAGAAACACAATAAAACAATTGCAAAAGCAGTTAAGTGGAAGCATGAAAATGTGCTAGCAACAGAAACCCAAACTTGGCATGAATTTAAGCAAATAGGTTGATTTAGTCAAAAAACATCTCTTAATTACCACCTTCAAGTATGATGCAGCTAAAAAATAAAATAGTTTAAAAAAAAACTTAAAAACCAAATCATATCATTTGTAACGAAGAATTTTCCAACTCAGCAGCAGCAGATAGCAAAACAAAAAATATCAAATCAATAGTTACATAAAATATTCATTTATTACTCGAAGCATTTTTTTCGATTTTCGAAAAGTGCAAAAAATGTATATTCATACACAATCATAACAGCCAATAAAGTAGCCGAATTGTGTATAGTAATTAATAATAAACTTTTTACAATAATTTTTTATATGTTTGAAAATTGTGTAACTCCACAAATAATAACAAACAAAAAACTACAGTTAATAAAAAATATTTAAGCAAATTAAAGTGAATACAACTAAGTTAAAATATACAGTAAATTGTACAAAAGCAAATTAATAAAGCAGTTGGAAATCATAATTAACAGAAAAAAGTTGTCGTTTATGTATTGATTAAAATAACGCGGCGTATACTTAACGAAGCAAAAGAAAAACTAAGAATTTAATTAATTAAATGCAAATGATGAAAAAACTACAACAGTAAAAAAATTTTTTGTTTTCGTAATCATACCATTTAAAAAAAAACACGGAAATTTTTTTTTAAGAGCTGCAACTAAGATTCTTTGCTTTGTCATTTCGAAGCGCAGTGAAAATTAAGTTAAAATACAACCATCATCTAAAATGCTCATTAATTATAACACAAGCAACCAAAGTGCATCTACATGAGTATTAAATATTACCTTAAAAATGCATATATATATAAATATATAAATTGTTAAATGTGTGTAATTGAGTAAGTGACTGAAAAATGTAGCGAATTTAACAACAGCGTATACCTAACTACTTAAATAAATATATGCCGACCAGCATGCAAGTTTATTATAATATTCTAAATTAAAGCAATTAAGTTAGAAACTCTTAAATAAATAAAATATTATTTTAAACAAAGAAACAGAAAATAATTAAATAATAACATTAAAAAAGTGTTTATTTAAAAATATTTTTAAATAATGTCACACGCTGGTTCCAAAAAAACAAATATACAAAAATTATTTAATACAAATTAAACAAAAAAAGCAGTAAAAAAAAACTAACAATAATAATTTTGAATAAATGTAGATAAAACTAATAAAAGCACAAAGCCAAAGCACGCTATAATAAAAAATTAATAACCACAAACTTATTCAAAGTCGGCAGTAATAAACGCATGATTCTTTGAAAAAATAAACAAATACATACGAATGTATGTATGTATAAATGAAGTAAAGCTAAAGTGTTACATAAAATATACAAAAAAAATGTGCATATTAACAATATAAAAATTTACTACAAAACTTGTGTACCTAGTCAAAATTATTTATTCGAACTATAATATTGGCGCCATAAATTCGATTAAATAAAAATTCACATAAAGCGTACGTGTGCAATGAAACCAATACTTACTTACCGCTAGCCACTTAAGTGTAGTGTTAATTCGAAAACAAAAACTACTCGTACTTTCGCCTCATAAGCGTTTAAATCAAATTAAATTACTCATACCAAACTTTTTAATCGTGTTGCTTATTTATGTTGCCGTCATATGGTGCCAGGTACTAAACAACTTTCGTGTATGTACGTACATATGTATGTAGGTGTTATGAAAACAATAAAATAAATTCATATTTGAACCTGTGAAATAATATAGAAGAGAGTCATGGAACACGTAAAGATGAGAAAAGCGAAGGTAAGCTATTTGTTAAATAATAAGCCAGAAATTAAAATAATTCAACTCAAAATCATACAAAACAAACCATGTTATAAAAGATTTTCAACCAGGATATACATATATAAAGTCTTCACAAGTCGAGTTAAATTTACTGTGTCGCATTAAAATATTTCTTGAATCAAAACTTTAACGATTTTATAGATTCAGATTGCAATTATTTTATTTTTATTACTTTGCTTAGTTTTAAGCAGTTTCAAATAAATAATTAATTAGTTTACTAAATTCACTTTGAAAAATCCACACGTCTCACAAATGGAAAACAATATATATACGCTTTTTAATTTTGTGTTAAGTTTTTTACTAAGGTTCTCCTGAAACTTAGGGGTAGCTAATTTATTAAAAAATTATTTGGAAACTCCACGAAATATTGTTTTAACGAGGCAGTGGGAAACTCTTGTTAGGCTACTTTAATTGACAGACACAGACATACGAGTATATATATTTTCATAGCTCGATATGTTAGTATTTCAAATTCGTATCAGCATTGGTTGTGATTTTTCTTTTTAAGCAATATTTATTACTACAAAAATATCAATTATATTACTACTTTTTGAATCTATCTATCTTTTTGAGATGGGTTCTTCAAATGATCAATAATTTATAAAGTGAAATATACCGCTTATCGTTTATATAAAACACTCAAATATTAATAACTTTATTATTTTTCAATTAAAATACAGAGCATTTTCTAAAAAAAAAACCGAACAATATTTTAACTTTATAAAAAGTTTATAATATTTCAAGAAATTCTTTTTAAATTGAAATGCACATTTTTTTCGAAGAGTTTTTATAATTTATTCTGAATATGCAGTTTTGCAAACCATTCACTTAAAGTACAAAAAACTTCAAATTTCATGAGAATACAAATAACTCTTGATTTGGATATATTTTATTGCCTTTCAACAGTTTTTTAAATAGCGCTTATTCGAGATTTTGTTTTTTTATTTAATAAATAGCATCGGAATAGCATCAGTAAGAAAAGTGCTGCAAAATCAACGGCAATTAGCAACCTATTGAAACTTACCCTTTATTTTTGTATATAAGAGGAAAAACTATTTTTCAAGTTTTTGTGCAATTTTATTGAATTAAAATAAATAAATTATTAAATTTTTATTAAAAGTATTAGAAAACAAGCGTGAGTTTGCGTTAACTAAAAGAAAATGCGAATGAGTGCCCGAAAAAAAAGCGCCTTAAAACCTGAGCTCTGATGCACTAAATTTGAAAAAGCTATAAAATTACATACTCATAAGAATTCTAAAACTATTTGTAATAAGTACGAAGTTTTGATGAAAATTTGTTAAATTATTGAACACTTTGTATAAGTACAGAGTAAAAAAATTTTTTAGAAATCAATGGTAATTTGTAGACACTTTAAACTTGCACTTCATTATACTAAAATTAAATAAGATACGAAATTGCGTACTCAAAATTTATAATTTTGTATACATATATATATATAGTAGAAGAAAAATTAATTGTACAAATTTATCTTAATTGGGTTTTGCTATAATATGCGAACAAAGAGTGCATTGTTAAGTCTATAAAATAAAGTTTACTGAAATTATACCTAGAAAAATTGATTGTTAAAGTTTAGCGCATAAATAAAAACGAAATTGAATTAGTTTAAAAAAAAAAATAAATAAATATGAATGCATTTAAAACTACATTTGTAAACACGTTAGCTCGCACGCTTAAATGCAGAGAAATTTATAGGTATGAACAAGTATGTACATACATACATAAATATCTTGTTTCCATATGCCATGATTTTCAATGTCAAAATACAAGTGCTCATAAATATCGATGAATATTGAAAAACAAAAAAAAAATCAAAAAAAGAATGCTAAATAACATTAAATTAAAAGAAAAAGAGCCAATGGACGAATAATGCTTTCAAGCAAAAAAAGGGCAGTAGATCAGGGTTACGATGCATTACGATGCATATATGTGTATATGTATGTATATATGTATGTATGTATGTAGATTTGCATGCTCACTCATTCATAGATGGCCACTTGAGCACAGACACGGACATGAGCCACTTCAAAATGACACTGACAGCGGCTACAGTTTAAACCACCTACACGCACATACACAGACAGCATCACTGCCGCGGCATTCCTGCCAATTAATCAATAAAATCGTTGGTAGTCAACAAAAGAATAGATATGTACATATGTATGTATGTGTGTGTGTGTAGTAGCCTACAACCTCCAGCCTCCAGCCTGAGACCTCGAGCTCAAGCTCAAGCACGGATGTGACGAGTATCAAGTAGCCAACGTAGACTTGCAGTCAGGCAATCAAACAATCAGGCAGCTGTACAAGCACAAGCACATGTAGGGTATCATTCATACGTTTAACTTATGCATTCATGTAGTGGCGTAGAGGCGGCGGGGCAATTCAAACAAGTATGCATAGATGTGTGTGTGTGTGTTTGTGTATGTGTGTGCAAAGTATGAATACACTTGCATTTATGTACGTTTAAGATAAACGTGCCTGGGGACCAGCGTGATTCTTTTACTATTACTTTGCTCATGTTGAAAATTACATGCAGTTTAACAAATGTGCATTCTGGCACATTGCACAGCTCCTATGCAATTTTTTTTTCTTGTTTTTTTGCTTTGTTTTTAAGCGCAAGGCACGAGTATCTAGCGTTGACACTGCTGCGCACACAAATGAAATCTTTCCATGCCATCGCAGCAGATGATTTAAAGCCTCAATTATGTGTTGATGATGACCGAATGATGAAATGGTGAAATCTTGAAATTGTGTAAAGATGTGTACATCGAATTCACTGAATGGCATTTAATTGAATGGACAACAGTGTCGTACGCTGTGGATGTGCCAAACAAAATGAGATAATGTGAGGATAATGATGAACATTGCAAAGGACAGCTCATCAACGGGCGGTCCATGTACATACATACATATATATGGTATATAGATTCCAGATAACTCGTAGTCAACCAGCGAATTTTAGAGAACAGTGGCACATCCATCAGATTGATAAGTATTTGAAGGGGATAGTGCAGCCGCTGCTTGACAATAGAGTTCTATAATTTAATAAATTTGAGTTTAAAAGCACAGAATTTACTTTATTGCACTGTAAATAGCTACAGAATTCAAGCTCTTAAACATTATACCAGCCTGTTTGGAAATTAGTAAATTTGGAATCGCTTGGCATTTAAAAATTGTTTTTTTTAGCTATTTTTGATGAAAAATTTTTTATTTGACACGTATACTATTTTTTATACATGTCTGATGGTGTTTTCATATAAAGTAATCAGTTTTTTGTTTGTTAACTGAAGTATTTATATTCTATCCGTTGTCTGTCAGAGCTGTAAACTGTCGACGTCAACACAACAATTTATTTCAGTAACATTAGTTATACAATCTTTCAATTCCAGTATAGAAATTAATAGAGAGTAACAGTAAAGAAAAAACCTCTATTAAACAAATATACATATCATGGTCGAGTGGAACAAAGGTTGCGACATCCGAGATTCGCTAGTCCTCTCTTTGTCGATTTAACACCATCCACCCATTCGGTGGCGTAGTAGTAGTCTTTTAATACAATAAGTCGCCTTCACATGATCTTACTCGTATGCAAACATGAGTGACGAGACGAAAAGTATTAGCGTATGTGGTAAAAAATTCGTGTAAATCATTCATTTAGTATTATTTTCAAAAATGATTGATTTTTTTTTACTATTGGGACATGAGTTTATGTTAATGAAAAAACTTAAAACTATTTTATTCCACCTTTGTTCTATGTTTCGCTAAATATTTTAGCATGTACAGGGGCGAATCGATTCTTTTTTTTACTAACGGAGAAATAAAACACAGTCTTAACACATTTAATTCAAAAATATAAAAAAACACATACATATGTATGTTTATACAAACCGCAAACAGATATGAACTAATTTTTTGCAAATTATATAATTAACGATATAATAAAATAGTTTTATGTACATACATACATAGAATCCAATATTTATATAAGTAATTATTTAAAAAAATATGTTCATGTTTGTTTTTAGTTTGTTTAACATTTGTGCTTTCAAAATCAATTTTTTTTAATTAATGCAAGTAAGTGTTTCTTGCAGAAGTGTTTCTTATCGATTTTTCATAATTTCCCAATATCATAAAAATGGTAAATATTTTTCCATAAGCTTACTACATATTACTCATCACATAAGTAATAAAAACTATGAGTTTGAATGAAATCGGTTCATAAATACAACTTTTATAAATAACTTGACTCCAGCGTCACCTAACGAGTTTTCTATGTAGTAGCACATAGTGAGTGAGTAGCACATAGTGAAGTATAGAGCAACCTCCGAAAATCTGATTCAAATCTTTCCAGTAGTTTTTGAGCCAAGTCCGAACAAAGAAAAGAGCAATAAGTTTAAATATGATATAAGCACTATGTAATTATGTATGCACGTATATTGATTTCTTTATTTTTGAAACTTGTAACAACTTCTTATCCCCACTTCATCCGTGGAACGATTTTGAAACACTTCTTTTGAAAATATCACTTTGCTTTTAGAAAGTGTCAATTTGATTTTGGAGTGCCTCGCATGGACTTTAAAATAGTGAAATGTTTCAAAAAACTTGTCAAAAGTATTTGGATTACCAGATCAAGATCTCGATTTTTATATAAGCAAACGTCACATGTGCTTTAGATCAGTTGAATGAAATTTAGAAAGCAAAAAATACACATTAAAAAACGTCAAATGTTCTTAAAAGAAAATATTTGTATGCACATTATTGATTGTTTTTAAGCTAAAGGGCATTAAAAGCTTTCAAAAATATCGATATGATGCTTTCTTTGGTGAATTTGATAATACATTTGATATTATTGATAACTTTTAAAGATAGTTACTTCGCTTACTATATTTTTATTGGTATGCAGAAATTATCCATTATAACGTAAACCCTTCATTACTTTATATATAGAAGGACTTGAAATAAAAGTAACAAAATTGTCAAAAATCCGTGGTAATTTGAAACTTGCCCATCTTACACTTAAAGTGACTGGACAGCAAAACTGCTGTCTCGAAAAAAATAAAACTTTTCTCTTTAAGTTAGAAATTTTAATAAAATTTCGATAAATAGATAAAATACATTTTAGAAAACATCAAATAGACTTAAAATAAAAGATTTCCATGCATCATTTGGTTTTTTTTTTAATTTAAAGGGCATTTATGTAAACCTTTCAAAAACGATGCGATGCTTTCTATATTTCAAAATTCTACATCGAATGGACACTTTTTCAAATCAAATTTATTTTCTCGAAATACTGTTGGAAAAGGTTACCTATAATCTATCCGAACAAAAATCCTACTGAAATATAAAAAGCATTAATTTCAATGGCCTCAGCTCGTTAATCTCAATTGCTTTGGAACATCACAAACATTTTTATCTTGAATTTAACCAACTCAATGAATTGTGTTATCTTCAACTTTATTGTTGCTCTTAAGATGTAACAACTCTGTTTTAGAAAATTTATAGAAAAAGCTATCGCAATATTTCTTAAGCCCCCCCAAAATCTTCAATGGAATTGCTTACAAACAGTACCATAGCGTTTTCCTAAAAGCTTCATTAAACCTTTTACAGTCATTGTCACTAGTCGTTTTTGTATCACACGGTTGCTTTGATTAAACATAGTAACATTTTCAACATTTACCCCATTTTTCGAAAACCTACGCCACTGTCACGCATATGTATACATTTTACAAATGCACATTCCATACAATCTCTTTTGAATATCAAAGTTATGTAACGTTTGCACATTGCTTCACAATAGATTTGTAATTTAAACAGTCGAACAGGCCGGAGGGAGGCAGAAAAAGTAGCAATTGTTATTGCATAGCCATCAAATCGCTGCTTAATGCTTTTATCTTAAAGTGGTTATTCAGAAATTCTATGTCAAAGATCAGATTTCAATGACGTGACAAAGGCAAATTTCCGATAATTATGCCATTGAAAAGATTTCCAAAGATTCAGCTACTTGGTTTGCTTAGATGCCCTTTGTTTGTAGGCATCTTTAAGGGAGAAATAACAAAGAGTGATACTTGAATATAATTTTATTGTTTTTTCTTTTTAAATATAAAAACAGCTCCTCATGCTCGCCAATACTTGCTTCATTAGTTTTGAATGGTTCTTGAATGCTTTTAATACTTGGAAATATGCAAATGGTTGAGAGTTTAATCAATCCAAATTTCCGCTTGATGTCGAACCGAATTATCTATGTGAAGTTATACTGGAAAAAGTAGCCTAACTTTTAAAGATGTTAACATCGTTTACTATGTTTTTATTGGTATGCAGAAATTATCTAATATAAAGCAAACCCTTTATTACTTTATATATAGAAGGAATTGGAAAAGAGCGTCAATAAAAATATTCTCAAAAATCCGTGGTAATTAGAAACATACACATCTTACACTTAAAGTCACTGGACAGCAAAACTGCTTCCTCGAAAAAATTATAACTTTTTTCTTTAAGTTAGAAAAATTAATAAAATTTCGTTAAATATTTATATATTTTATTTTATGGTTTTTGTTAGAGGATAAGAAATTATTTAGCAAATTTTAATGTGCACAATCACACTTGCAGCGATCTTCGGAAGGCGTTTCTTAATAAAAGTTCTAAATAAAATTATATTTAGTTAAAGAAAATTTAAAATATGCTTTTACTTTTAAGCTAACGTGTTTTTGTTTTTTAAATTAAACTCACTAAAGCACTCAAACTAAGAAACTCTGGTGAAAAAGGAAATGTCATAGAAATTATTAAACCAAAATTTAATATCTTACTTTCCTTAAGTTTGGCTCAAGATATATTTTTAACGGAAGCGAACTTGGATTGCTTATTCTTTCTTCTATTCAATTTACAAAACATACTCTCAATGAAAGGTTAGGCATAATATTATGGGGTATTATTATTATTTTTTTACTTGAACTGAGAAATTACCGTGCCATAGGTCGAGTGAAACAAATGTTGCGAAATCCGAGAACAGCTAGTCTGCTCTATAAATCGTTCGCTTCTTTCTCTTCTCTTTAAGCAATTTCTTCATTGCTCTCCCATTCAAGGTATACAATTGGTCACTGATTTTTGCTCACACTCTGTATTTCATCATTTTAGATAGCACGTTTTAAACTGAAAACTATGAGAAAGAGAAGCGAAATTGCGCTTATACATGAGAAAAGAAAAACGAGCGAAACTTGAATATAAATGCTGTGTAGAAGAATTTGTAATGTTTGTAACGCATTATATAGTTAATATAATAGTTTTTATATACTTAAATTTATATATATTTACATATATTATAATTACATTTTTCTTCTTCTTTTTGCAGGTATGTATCAAATAAACAACAATAAAAATTGTTTTTACAAAATTGTATTGCACGAAAATTAGGTAAGCCTTTATCTGTGTACGATTAATGTGTGAAGAAAATACAGAATACTCACACATCTTCGAATAAATACCATTTAAAACGATTTATAAACAATTTTAGTGTTAACTTAAATGTGCAAGTGCACTCAAACAATTTTTTTGAAAATGCAAAAATGTTATGCCACGTTTTTGCATCGTGCTTAGATGTAATACAAAGGTTACTAATTTTGTGGTCTACAATTTAAGCGTGAATATATATTAAAAAAAAAATTTTGTATGTTCGTATCAAGTTTAGATAATGGCAATACATTGTGTAATATTATAATTTTCGAAACGTTAACACCTTGTGAATCCCCTTTTAATATCATCTAAATATCCATATGAAAATCTATTCGGGCTGTCGATTACCCAAGTTGCGTTCGCTATAATATTAATAAAACTTGTTTACAATAAGCTTGGTAAAATTTTAAATAGTATGTATTCAAATAAATAAAAAGTCATAGTTTTTAAAATTATAAACAAGGATATGGATTTTGATGGATTGAATGATTGAATCGGTTTTAATGAATTGAGGAGCTTATTTTTAACTACTTTTATGTATAGTAATATGCTGATTAACAAAGTAAAAGAGAATAAGAAAATCTTTTGGTTTGTTTCGCTCTCTGCTTTATATGTCTTCTTTGGAATGGCAGAAACTTTTTTTATGAATAAAAAAGTTTATTTTTTAATTTTTTCGTGTATAAATTTATGTTTCCTTGTATCAAAAATGGTCTAGATTTGTGGATTCAAATCAAATTTTGAGTTTATTCTTTTTTGACTTAAACCTCAGAAACTAAAAAATGAATAGGGTGCTTCCGCGATTCTTTCATTCAAATATTACTAAACAAAAACGCAGCGTACATTTCGAATGAAATTTAGCTCCATTTTGCAAAAACTGCAAACACATCTAGAAATATTATTGATGTCAAATGTTTCACAACATACCATATCCAGTAATTCAAAGCAAACTAACTTTTTTAAAAAGTGAAAAAATAAATAAAAAATTTTTTTTAAATAAATGTTTGTTAATTTTCTGTTCATAATTGACAATTTTATTGAGCTCAAGACCGTTTATGAAAAATTTTTTGTGTGAAAAAACAACAACAGTTTTTAGTGGTAGAAGTACTTGTTTCACAAACTGGCCTTGAGCTCAATAAAATTGTCAATTATTAACATTTTTTTGATATAGTTTCTATTTAGTATATATCAAATAATATTATTTTCAATTATTGTTATGAGCTGCTGCTAACATAACATATTTACCAAATTTTGAAAGTCTTGTGATATTTTTTTATTAAATTAATTTTAATTCAAATTTATCTCAACCTTCACATTTTAACTAGAAACATTAACTATAGTTGGTTTGCTCAAGTTTATAAAAAAAAGTAGCATATCATTGTGCGTGGAAGTATTATTTTGATATGATTTACCATTTCTCATATCTCTGTTGTCCCTTAACTATTATTTGATTTACATCCTCCACATATGTACATACATACATACATACATACATACATACATGCATGCATACATATTATATATGTTCGACACTTCAACAATTGCCTCTTTTGAACTTTTTAAAGGTGTGCGATTTATATTTGATACAATTAAAGTTGATGTAATTACTTGGATTTAGTGGCAGCAACTTTGTCATGCTGGTTAGCCATTTTGTGGTTTAACTACAGCTAACCACAGAATATTGGCAACAAAGTATAAATTCAGTTTCCAACTTGCAGTTGGTTGTGGTTTGTAAATTGCTCAAATTTCGCACAGAGGAGAATGTTAAACATAAAATCGTAAAATTTGTATAAATGTACACAAAACACTTGAGCCGTGAATTTGTGTGCCATAAAGGCATTTAAACTGAGAATTATTTTCTATAAATTATTAGGCAAATTTAAATGTAATACACATTCTAAAGAATAAAAAAGAAATTGAATTGCTAAGATCATAATGTGGTTAATTTTGATTGGTAACAATTTAACTTTTACTTTCATACTTCTGCATTTCAAATATATACGCAAAGTCTATAGTATTGCATTTTTTTTTTAATTTCCCTGACATTTTCATTTGGTACCCACACATTCAAGCCATATGCTTTAATTTATCATAAAATTGTTTTAAGATGGGCGCATAAGCAATCTTTGAAAAGCTAGAAGCGTTAAATTTGATATCATTAAGTTATCGTAGCGCAATTAAAGTTTTCTGGACGAGGGCTGTCTTTGATAAATATAATTTAGTATGCAGAAATGTGGCCGCTGTGGTCGAGTTGGTAGCGGTGCGTGCTATAACTTGATATGCTGGTGAGTTCGAGGTTCGAATCTCAGTCAGGGCAAGCAAAATCTTAATGATAGAAAAAGTGTTTTCTAATAGCGGTCACCACTCGGCAGGCAATGGCAAACCTCCGAGGGTATTTCTGCCATGAAAAAGCTTCTCATTAAATACATCTGCCGTTCGGAGTCGGCACAAAACTGTAGGTCCCTCCATTTGTGGTATAATATAAAAGACGCACACCACAAATGGTAGGAGAAGCTCGGCCAAACACTGAGCTATATAGTGTAAGCGCCAAAATTATATATATATATGCAGAAATGAACCCTCAACTCTTCTTGAATATTGTATAAAATTTTCATAGCTGTATAAACTACAAGTAGTTCTCTAGAACAACATATTTATGCACTTATGTTTTAAAGTTTTAGATAGCACAAGTTTTTGAATTTTTGAGTTGTAACGTTATTCATGCAACGGAGTGGTATTCACGCGCACATATGCACAAACAGTATTATATTGATGATTACAAAGACGCCACTCAAAAACTGAACAATGAATTGTGAAACGTACATATTTTTTATTTGAATTTATTGAAGCGTTAATGCGCTCATGATTCAAATTTTAATAAATGCATGAACCATAACACAATGTAGGCTTTAAAATTGAATTATTCAAATTATATATTTGCATTTTACTCCATTTATAAGCGGAGCATAAAAGGATGTGATTTATTTACTCACAATCGCACTTGGTTAAGTATTTTCGTTTGTTGTTTGGCTTTTATGCAGTCTTTCCCTTGCATACATATATTAAAAAAAACATTGACATATAAATACACATAATTTTGATATAAATATCGTACGTCTGTTTTTTATTGTCATTCATGTCTTGTTGTAGGGATTAAATGATACAATACATATTCTCGATTTGTTTTCTTACGATCTAGTGCATCTTTATCAAAATTATAAAAACACCATTTACGAATACACCTAAAAAGAGTTGTAATTTTTTTTTTTATAAATATAGCAAAAACATTATATTTTATTAAACATTTTATCATTATAAGTGTTACATGAACATAATGACAAAAAATTTTAAATATTTAACTGCAATTTTCAGCTTCTTAAAGTTTGAATTTTTTATAATAATATAGTACATAATTCGGCGAAAATAGCATTAAACACAGTTTCAAACTTTATAAAAAACCATACAAAATTAAAAAAAAATCGAAAAACTGTCATTAGTTTTTGACTTTTCTTCAGCTCATCAAAATAAAATCTGAGCATGCTTTTTTCTAGCCCAACTAATGTAATGTAAAAAGCGCCACTCACAATTTACTCACATTTGGCATTACATTTTGACTTTAAAGCAGAAGCTAAGATTTTTGAAAATTCAAATCAAGTGAAAATATATACATATATGTTATGTATTTATATAGTTCTATGTTTCTATGTTACCTATATTTATTTCAAGATTTTTTGCAATCAAGAACGGCTCTTTCGTTACTCATCATTAAAATCATTATAAAAATACGGATAAATTTTTAGGCGAAGAGTGTTTGATGAATCTTCATAAAATTAATATATTGTTCCATAAACATTTTCACACGTCATCCCTTGTCAAGTTTGGTTTGTAGACACACAGTTTTATGTCCGAGGATGTGTCATAAGTTTTAAAAAAATCTTGTAACTTTTTCAAAACAGCCGCCGATTATTTCTCAAACGTAATAAGGGTACGAAAAAATTTTTATTCATTTAAAAATGAAAACATTATTAACATAAAGATTCACAATACCTACGCAAAACTATAAATTAAGGAATATGACGTGCTGCAGAAATACATCACCACCTACTAAAATTATTTCGCTTACACTATCAACAATTTCCTGCTTTGCAAAACTCTTTTATCGACTAGCATTAAAACATATTCCTGTATTTTTCTTTTTAATTCTTTTGCTATGCAAATAGTTAATATTTAAATTTTTATTATGCTGCGACGTTCGCACGTATCATCACTCAAAGTGCTTGTAAATAAGTGCAATTATCGTAATGCATATTTGACTTTCGACATTGTACTCGAGTGTAAAAAGTTGCAAGTTCAGCCAAACGGTCGAGCAGCAAACTCTCATGAATGGCCAAGTAGTTGTTAAAAAAAAAGTATTAGCGCCACAAAAGCGTAGAAGCAAAAGCAAATCAAAGTTACAATGCATGTTGATGTCTATGAAAATGAGGAAACCTGAAAAGCAGCCAGACAAAATGCTTAAGTTGCATAGTAACATTTTTTTTTTCAAAGCATATCTCTTAGCTTTTAGTAAATACTTTTTGTGGCAATGTGGGCGTGTAGAAGTTCATGGTTATTAATCTGTTCTTGGCAAATAAAGAGGGTAGTAGTGCAAAGTTAGCTTTGAGCGTTGTGGTGCGTGACATCTACGACATCTAAACAATTTAATTCTAGTTAGCGTAGTTATGATCAAACGCTATTTGAGATTAAGGACGCCACGCAACGAGAATAATTGGCATCAGAAAATCCATATTTTCTTCTTTAAAATTTAAATGAATCTTTAACAAAACCCGTTTAAACCTTAGCTCCAAACTCTATACAAAATTTATAAAACATAACTGGTCTAAAAATTGTTTAATAGCTTGCTAAAAAATTAATAGTTTTGTTCAATTATGGCAGGAATATATAGCAAAACCTAAACGAACTCACCATTAATTTATATTTTTCAAACTAATTACTCGTAGTTGTAATCGCGAAAAACGCTTTTTTTCTCATAGCAACGATTTTGTGCGCAATTAATGTTGAAAGAGCGACATTTTTTATACTGTTTGCAAAAATTGTAGATTTTTAAAACGCCTTATTGGCCAAAAAATATGTTTTAAGCATGCATGCGAACGACAATTTTATTGCGAAATTTACAAATGTAAGTATTCTACAATCGAATTGGACATACGGAAGTTATGAAGCGAAAACGTATAATTTCGATTTTTTCGGTAAGCTGAAGGAAGGAGTTGATGTGGTGATTTCGGGTTATGACAAATGACTTAGAGCGAGTGGGGAGTGGGTCATGTCAGATGAGGTGAAGAGTACTGAAGTATGATGTGGCGTGTTTAGTTGTAATGAGTTGAAGTGTGTTTAAGGATTTAGTTATGGTGGGTTTATACGCCAGTAGTTTATTTCCAAACTGAAATTTCCCGTTTCTATATTTCGGGGTTTTCATAGATTTTTGTAATAAATTTATCTTCTAAAAATTATTTACTCGTATAAAATTTACTATTTTTACTTGAACTGCATTTATCTAAACAAAATAATCCAAGTCGCCGTAATCATAAATCTTTACATAAATCTAAGAAACAAAGAAACGTTTTTTCTAATAGCGCCCACCCCTCGGCAGGCAATGGCAAACCTCTTAAGGTATTTTTGCCATGAAAAAGCTTCTCATAAAATACATCTACCGTTCGGAGTGTGCACAAAGCTGTAGGTCCCTCCATATGTGGTATAACATAAAGACGCACACCACAAATGGTAGCAGAATCTCCGCCAAATACTGAGCTACATATATAGTGTAAGCGCCACATTATTATTATTATTACATCATTACAATGCTACTGTAGTCATGCTTTGCAATGCCAAAGTTTTCTCTATATAACTTTTGGTTATAGTATCCTAAAACCGACCTAAAATACTCCAGATCTGGTAGATTTTTTTAACATAATTTTCTCTCAAGTCAAGACAGAAAGTGCAGATATTTCTACCTCGTAGAAAAAGAGGTAAGTCCATGATCCTTAAAGCAAATTTATTTTCCATTGTATATCTTCTCCAACACCCGCGTATCATTACAATAACAGTTTTAAAGGTAGCTTTTAAGATATGAGGGCCTTGAAAGCCACTAAACTGCCCAACCAAACTAGTTATTAGTTAGATAAACGTATTTTAGCGCTCAGCAGAAGACACGTGAAACTGCAAAACTGTTTAACAGATTTACATTTATATCAACTCAATTCCATTCAATATTTCCTCAACCTCAGCCCTGCTTTTCACTAAATTCGCGCACTGAAGCAAAAAAAAAATATTGGGGGAGTTTTCTATACGATTAAGCAGTTAATTGCCAGTATTAATTAAATTAATTAAATAAAAAATGTGTCACCAGTGCGTACGCATAATATGAAATTGCTTAGTGGTGTGGAAGCCAGTTGCCTACGGCTACGAAATAATTTCAAGTAAGCGCAGTGCGTCTTGAAGAACACAAATTTAATTAATACAGCATTTTATAAAATGAATTTTTGATGCAAATCAGCGCAACTAAATGAAGCGCAAGGAGAAAAGGCCTGAGTTAGATAATTTTTACTGTATTTAAAAGCATAGCAGTTGGTGTAATAATTTTGCTAGTTTCAATATTATTTATTCTTGTTTTACGGCTAACAAATTTTGTTTCTGGAATTTATACTTATAATTTTAAATATTAAAAAAAAAAAAAACATATGTACATTTTATCTAACGTATAAATTTTCGTTGTATTTGAGCTCAAGGCCGTATTATAAATAAAATGTAAATTGCAAATTTGTTTTTTATATTTTATTTATTATTGTCGATATTTCGCTCTCAATGAAAAAAGCGACTTACACTAATGGATTTGTCCGGTTGACCGGAATGATGTAATAATGTATGTTTTTCAGTCCTGAAGATGACCTCAGATTGAGAGCGAAATATCGACAATAATAAATAAAATATAAAAAACAAATTTGCAATTTACATTTTATTTATAATACGGCCTTGGGCTCAAATACAACGAAAATTTATACAAAAATATTGGCCAAAACAAATCTTACCATTTTATCTAACTTAATTAATAAAAAAATTAAAATTCGTAGAACGAAAAAAGTATAAGTACAATATCGTTATACGAGTATTCAAATATAAATTAAAATAATTCTTGAAGGCAGTTTAGAATTAGTTTTTAGTAGTTTGTGTTGGATCCTCCCTTCAGTGTAAATAGTACTTCTAAGAGTTTTAGCGCACTCAAACTGTCTTCCATTTCTAAAAACCGCTTCAGAAAGTATAGCCCGTACATTTTATCTAGGATTAAGGTCTGGGGTGCAGGCGGGCCATTCTAAAGTTGGTATTTTTTTCGCTGCTAAAAACTCTTTTGTCGCTTTCGAAGCATGCAGCTTTGCATTGGGTACAAAATCCACTCCCCGTCGGAAATATAATCTCCAAAATGTAAAAGTACTTCGACCAGAAATTTGTACGTACTTGGCGCTATTCTTCTTCCTATGAAACCAATGGCTGCGCAGACCATAACAGAACCACCTCCGAAATTACTAGCCATTGTTTTCACTTTTTTCCTACGTTTATTATGCCAATACATTTGGCAAACATCTAACTTTTAGAACTAGGAGATACTATCAGTGCCTCTCTAATTTTACAATTTTATGGTATAACTTATCTTTTCTGATTTTCAATTAAAAATAAACGCTATTGTCCTTATAATTATTTAGCAACAGAAGCACATGCACACGACTAAAGTACTGTCGACAAATTCATACCATGTGGGAAATAATATACCGACTTTTTTATAATACATCTTTGGTAGTAACCATCATAACCATATTGGTCTTATAATTTTTTCGTATGGTGTATTCAGTTTTAAATAGGATTATATTTATATAATTTTGGCGTTTACACTATGTAGCTCAGTGTTTGGCCGAGTTTCTCCTACCATTTGCGGTGTGCGTATTTATATTATACCACAAATGGAGGTTCCTACAGTTTTGTGCCGACTCCGAACGGCAGATGTATTTAATGAGAAGCTTTTTCATGGCAGAAATACCCACGGAGGTTTGCCATTGCCTGCCGAGAGGTGACCGCTATTAGAGAAAACTTTGTCTATGATTAAGATTTTGCTTGTCCTGACTGAGATTCGAACCTCGAACTCATCGGCATATCGAGTTATAGCACGCACCGCTACCAACTCGACCACAGCGGCCACTTAAATAGGATTAAGTTTTACTTAAACAAATATTGTTTAATATTTACGACCTTATGTATATTAAACAATATTTGTTAAAGTGAAACTTAATCCTCAAAAACCGTCCATTGTTATATTGACTGCAAATTAAAGCAATCATACCTGGAACTGCATTTACATACTCTGCTACATATATGTATGTACCTGTAAAAAGTTATGCGTATAAAATAAATGCAATATTAACTGACAAACATACCTCTAGCTTTTACATTTTTCCTTTCAAGTGTTTACTACATTACGAGCATGTTTGTAGTAGTTATAATGGTACTTGATTTTAAAGTGTCCTCTGGTGCTCAGTCTTAGGTATCCATCTACAAATACTTAACGCAGAGCTTGCTGCTGCTGCTGAATATAGAAGTTTACTTTAGTTTTTTTAGTATGTTGGCTTCTACAGTAAATTTACTCGAATGTATGTACATATACAACTATGAGCGCTCTGCATTGGTGAAGCTGCAGGCCATCAGTGTTCCGCAATGTCGAATTTTATGGTGACCCGCTGGAATGCGTGCAAGAAGAAGAATTTTGTATAGAGTAAACCTTTTTACAGTCACAAAGAATATGCATACTAGTATTTGTTTAATTCTTATGTTTATTTATTTGCATAAATGTCTGTATGTATGTAGGTATATACGGAAGTAAAAATTGGTGCATTTTCCTGTAGCTGTGCTTAATTTGCACATGTGTTTTTTATTTCCATGCGTAATTTAGAAAAGCGTCGATTCAATAAAAAATGGAATAACTTACAGTAACATATTTATTTTGTTTTATTAAATTTAAGTAATTTTTAATTAAAAACGGTTCATTTTCCAACAAAATCCATAAAAAAAATTTTTAAGTTTCGCACTTTGTACACAAAAATACAAAGTCAATAATTGGTCAAAAGTTTTAAATTTTCACAAGTGAATTTTTGAAATTTTTTTGCGAAAATTTACACAAAAATACTTTGTAGGTATCTCCAGATGTGATAAACTGATATTAATGAATACATGATTGATGAAGAAAAAACAGAAAAAAATTAATTCGCATAATAACTGAAGCTTGTAAATATTTTCTCTTCAAAATTTATTTTTCAATTCCGGCACATTTATATATTGCTTCAAATTTTAATTATAGCCTCGCAATATGTTCCCTTTAAAAATTTCCCTCAATTTTCTGTATGGGTTTGAGATAGTGGACATGGTTTGTACATTTTACATGGAAAATAAATATTTTATGTATAAATTAGATTGAAAATATTTACATCACAGTGCACCAATAAATATAATGATTGGTTTAGTGGAAAAGCGCTTTCTGCTCAACTAATAATTAAATTAATATGTGGTCGGGGCGTATGAGTAATATGCCTGCAAGAAATTAAAATTTCTATCTTTCTAATTTTTACTGTAAAAGTGTTTGTTTACTATATTAAGGGGAAGTTCTTTTAAATTTGGTCGAGAAAATCGATTTTTTTTTTAAGTTTTTTAAAGCTACTTAAAGCTACATACTCGTAGAATATGCGTACGAAAGAATTTTTCGATGCAATCGAAATTTATATAATTACAGCGTCTCTAACCCACCTAAATTGCGGTCGCTGAGGTACGCTTATGTGCTTTCTAAAAACTTGAAACGCTGTTTTCTCGAAACCATGTTTTTCATCCGAATTTCAAGCACAGGTCTTGATCTATTGATCCGATTAACTTAATTCAAAATGTACCTGAAATGACATACTTTTTGGCATGCCATATACCTAAAATGAACATAAAACAATATAAAAAGATAGTTTTTAAATAAAACGAAAGTAAAAAGCACTTCGAAAATTTTTTCTTTTTCACATGTCTATAATTTAGTTGATTTTTTTATCGAAATTTTTTGTATTAGGTTTAAGTCATAGGGAATTTTATATATTATTATCAATATCAAATTCTGCATGCTTTAATTGATTTTCTCTGATAGCCAGCACGATTGTTCTGTTTTCCCATTACGTATATAACAATAAAATTTCTATAAAAATATTATATGCAACTACATTTGAAGCTCGATTTTATTTTATACTCTTAACTGACTTTCATTGTGAAGAAAGTTGATAGGACTCGTAATAGGAAATACTCTAAACACTATTTGCTAATAATTTTGAAACCCTATTCTTATTTAGTAGAATGTAAATATCTGATGAAAACAGATGTGCGTTAAACATGTTTTTCTATCAAAATTTTCAATCACGACAAAATAAAATAAGTTCATTAATTTAATTAACTGAATAAAAGAGATATAAGGCAAAAACTTAACGAATTCTCTTACTCATTCCTCATATAAAATGTAAAAATAATTATAATCTCTGTTAAGTTGTTAATAGTTGTTATTATGCCTTTTAAAAAAAATGTTAGCAAGATAATTTAGAGAGTGAACTCTGTATATATTTCAGTACTTGAGCGACCGTGTTCTGCGCTTCAAGTTTGCATGAATATACGAGTACAATATGTATAAGTAATTTCAGCAAAAATAGTTTTTTAATAGTAATTTGCTTTAATACATTTTTTTAAATATTTTTGAATATTTTATCTTAACCCATTAAAAGACTTCTTCTTTAATGGCGCGACAAACGTTTGTCTGTTTGACTCGAGACCAAAGAGCTTCACCAGTTACCTCTCTTCTTCGCTAGGTTTCGCCAATTATTCACACCAAATGAAGGCAGGTCCTTCTGCACTTGGTCTTTCCAGTGTATTCGTGGGCGCCTTTGCTTCCGTTGTCCGCCAATGAGTGGCGACTCGAAAGATTTTTTCACCGGAGCATCATCATCCATATGAACGACATGGCCAAGCCATCGCAGTCGTTGAACTTGTATTCGCTTGACTATGTCCATATCGTTATACAGCTCATACAGTTAATCATTCCATTTTCTTCGGTACTAGTCAATAACGCGAACAGGACCATAAATTTTGCGAAGAACATTTTTCTCGAAAGCCCCCAAAGCTTTCTCGTCGCTGTTTTGCATCGTCCATGTTTCAACGTCATATAAAAGGACGAGCATGATGATGGATTTGTAGAGCAAGATTTTTGTTCGTCGAGAAAGGACTTTGCTTTTCAATTGCCTACCGAGCCAAAAATAGCACCTGTTGGCAAGTATTATTCTTCACTTGATTTCAAGGCTGACATTACTGGATCCAAGATATGCAAAATTCTTGACTACTTCAAAGTTGTAGTTGCCAATAGTGACTTGGGTCCCAATAAGCGAGGATTTTTTGTTTGTTCCTACAAGGTAATTTGTTTTATTCTCGTTCACTGCAAGACCAACCTCCTTTGCTTCCCTCTATCCAGTCTGAAAAATGCTGCACTGTCGGCCTTGTTGTTAATCCCAACGATGTCAATATCATCTACATACACCAGCAGCATCGTACTTGTGTTATATATCGAGCCACTGCGATTCAGATTCGCAGCTCTTATTACGGATCCCAGCATCAGATTAAAGAAGTTCCACGAAAGTGAGTCGCCTTGTCTAAAATTCAATTAAAAATTAACTGGTAACAAATACCTCTGAATTACTGCGCTCAAATGCACCACTCATTTGATATCCATGTATGTAAGAAGATTGTGAAACTTCATTTAATTTAATTTATTTCATTTTACCGCTTTGTTTGACATTCATATCGCCATATCTTATTTTGACTGAATAAATATTAAATTGAATTAAATTTTTCATACACTTACACTAAATTAAAAACTTCAAAGAACAATATAAAAAAAAATTAAGATTGAGTCAGTATTTAATTAATTCTTTTTAAGGTGTTTTAAGATCTTTTTTTTGAAACAAATATAGTACTTCTATTAAATATTTTTCTACATTTTGAGTTGAGTGGCATGTGTAGTATCACGTTTTATTTCTAAAATAATCTTTAACTAAAATTTTTTGTTAAGTATAGTTGAATACCCTACTAATGAATATTTTTGTATTTAAAATGTGTAAATTTCTTTCATGTCATTACCATATTGTAATAATATTTAATCCAATGTTTAACTTCGTATATTCATTCAGCTGTTTACCAAAATGATGAGTCATCTCCAAGATAGCATCACGTACCGGAATATTGTATTTTATCGCCAAAATAATAAGTTAATTAAAAAATAGTACTAGGAATGGATGGCAACCAACATTACGTTAAACTTTTTTAACAAAACCGTAAAAAATATCTGTAATATATTATTTAAATTTATTCAATTTAATATATGTTACAACTTTGTACCCCAAAACTCCCCTCTGTGGCTATGTAAGCTTATCCAACTAAAATTTACAGCGTCAAACATTTTCTACACAAAACGTTTGAGCCACAATTTTAGAAATGAAGAAAATAAATAATAGCTCATCTGAATATAAATAAAGTGACATTCTATCGGAAATCAAACCCATATAATTTAATTTGATGAAAAAGCCCTCTTAAAATGCTGCGTTGCAGGAAAATCTTTCACCGAGGCAAACAATTTCCTCACCTAAGCTGAATGCTTTAAAACATTTCGAAGAGATGGCTTACACCGGACAACAAATGTACCCATGCTTAAATTGCAAATAGACATTGAAAAACACTTCAATTTTTCTTTCTAGTTCCTAAACTTGGCTTTTGTCTGTTACGAGAGAGCTCATACGGAAATTCACAAAGTATTCACTTTTATAATTTAATTTGTTGTTATTTTACATTTACATGTTATTGCTTATCACAAGTCTTGAATAAAAAAGACTCTTATATCATAATTTAAAGTGCAATTTAAAAAAAAATATAAAACCTGCTCTAGTTTCTACAAAAGCAAACTATGTTCAAAAAAACAACTTCCCTTATTTTTGGCCGATATTATCATTATGCTCATATTGAGTACAACACAGACGTTCTTTTGGGTATTATCTATGTACGTATGTATGTAGACACACAGTCTTCATCCGTTCTAAAACAGTACACTATTCAGTGCAGTCAAGCGTATTGCCTGCTAACACTCGACTGCTCTTTACAATCATTTTATTCTCTGATATGAAATTTTGGGATTTTTTTTTCACATTTATGTTAAAATGGCGCCAATGATATTGATGTTGGTGTTGCATATAAATTGTACTATTTCTGCTGGAGAATTATTGGAAATCAATTTATGTTATATTAAGTGACACTGGCGCGCCACGCCAAAGTGTTTGGGTATCACGCGTTTTTCGAAAATATTAAATGAAACTCTTATTTACACAATAAAGTTAATTCAGTCAGTAGCTTTTTCAAAAACTTCCTCATACTTGTCACTTTATTGTAATACTTTTGCAAAGCATTGGAGCATTTGGTACGTTTTTCTGTAATTTTAACTTGCTTTTTAAATTCAAAAAAAGTTTGGCAGCAATCCAATATTCAGTGCAACTGCAGCAAAATCTAAGCTGTATCTGTGGCAAAATTTGCTGACTTTTCTATGTGGTATTCACTTCACTGCATATCGAACGCTTGAAATATGAAATCTGCATGTTTGTGTATACGTCTGTGGGAATGTATATGTGCGTGTAAAATCATGCCACATGCTATGTTTTGTTTTGAAAATATTTTTATATTCGAAATTCTGCAACAGACATTTAAACTATTTCAAAACTTTTGGTAAAAGTCCAAACCAAATTTGAGCTAGATAAAAAGAGTTCTATTTCCTCTACAAAAATTTTAATTTATATGTAAGTTTATCATAATAATAATATATCCGCTAAATGCTTGCTGTTTATTATATATATAACTATATGTACGAGTATATAAATATATTTATATATAAGAGCATATGCACTGGAGACATAAATATAATAGAAATTCGATATTTTGACTTGTTTTGACAATTTATTTGTATTTTATCTAATTTCTAACAGTTTCCCACTAAAATTAAGTTCATTCATAAAAGAAAGTCAAATAACTTACTTGCTCAACAAAAGTTGAGAATATTGTTGAATACGACTATTAAGTTTTTTTAATATATAATTTTAGACTTATTTGGACTAAACTCTTTTCTAGACTAAACCCTTAGACAAGTCTTCCAAAGCAAGTGTAGAATTTTATTTTTTATTTTTAACCATTTTTACCCTTTTAACCCTTTTATGTCAATATCCAACGCTTGGCAGCGGGAATTGAAGTATTATGAAATTACGGTTTTTAAAGAAACGAAATCGCCGAGAAAATTACTGGGAGAGGTTAATCGTCTATACTAATGAGAGCAGAAGTATATTGCGGAGATTTACTGCTTAAATTATACTCCTACATGGCCCAATTTAATTGGATACTTTTTTGCGCATAGAAGGAAACGAAGCACTTTTCATATTTCTCTTTTAAAATTTGCCTCGGTATACCAATTCGTTCAGAATGCAATCCAAATTAAGTAAAAATTAAATATGCGGAAAGGCAAAATATTTACAAAGGCTTATCAAATTTTATCCATAAAGAGCGTTGCCTCATTTTCAAAGGGTCAAATTTATCTCTTTAAAATTTCTAGAAAATAATATTTGTATTCTTAATTTCCCGCACGTCTCAAATTCCTCGTCTGTCGCTTACGTTATTTTGGCTGTTGAGCCTCGGGAAGGTCAAACGGAGAAGGCCGCGGTTAAAAGTTCCTTATCTAATTTTCTTCAACTCTTGACTCGATGGTTTTCTACAAACTTTGAATTTAGATTTTTTCGGGAGAAATATTATTGGGGTTTTTTTGCAGCTAAGCCTTAAGTGTGTGTTCGATTAAATTAATATGTATACTTCTAAGTTAATATGTGTATACACATAAATATATATATTAATAAACATGTGTGTGGGTGCACATGTATGTATGTATTTTGAAAACTGAATGAACTTTGAATGAAGTCTTGCAAAGTTTCGGAAGAGATTTATAGCTTTTGTAAGTTTCCCCTAAAAAAAAACGGAAAAACACAGTATCGAACATGAAACGTACACTGCCAATGAGTCATAACTTATTTATAACTAGACAAACAAACAAATGTTCCTATTTGTGTCCGCATACTCGTGCTTCGGCAAAAATGTCCTGCTTTATAGAAATACGAGTATGTACCATCTGTGTTAATATTAGGCTTGGTCGGCATATATTTTGTTTTAACTTTTCTTTTCTTTCATATATAATTTGAATGGAGGCAAATAGTATATGTAATCAACATACTTTAAATGATGTAATATAAATATAAAATAAAAATTAATTACTTATAAATTTTTTTTTTTTAATTAACAACTAACTGTTAAAATAAAAGCTTTTTTTTAACATTAATCTATCCATTTGGATAGGTGGTAGAAGACAACGATTTTTATCCAAAAAGTAGTCCTTTCTATACAATCAAAAAGCAAACAATGCCAAGCAATATGAAGCAGTGTCTTATATAAAAGATAATTGATGGAATGTGAGAAATTAGTAAAAAAAACTCTATCGATGACTTTCAAAACTTTATTTTCAGTCTCAGCCAATGCAGCTTGAGAAATTTATTGCAAATTTTGTAAAAATATTTTTCGACTCGATTTAACATATGTATGTAACTCCATGTACTCGCATACACGCTTGCAACAAAATAAAATGCCTTCTTTCATTATTTTATACGCAGCTAAATAAATTATACAAAACATACAATATCCTTGTTGACATCACCAATACGATTGCGATCAAAAGTCACCCTCAATCATATCAGTTTTTAACGAAGAAGGGACCTTAATACAAACACACATACATACATACATAACTAAATAAAGTATTGTGTGTATAAATTAAATACCTAGAAAATTTATTGAAGTATTAAGCTTTATTTTCCTTTATTCTATTGTGTGCACGTGCACCGCACCTGCCATTGACTTAAATACTTATACGAGTATATTGTTACATAGTTGTCAAAAATGCCCAATCAAATCAGATGAACTCAATAGAAATGCTAAACCTCTGAGACATATGCTCTTCCATTTTTCTTTAATAAAAGTCTGCCTTGATAAAAGGTCGATGCACAAGTAAACAACCCGAATTGTAACAAAGAAAGGACAAATAAATTAAAAGCAAGGAGGCGATAAAAGGTGAAACGCAACACTTAAAGATATGTTGCGGCAAATAACAATAGCAACATTTCATATTAAAAATTTGGACAGTTAATTTAATTTTTATTTTATTTCAACTATTTGTGAATGAAACTACAGTTCCTTCTCTATGAGAAAACCATATAAACGCAGGTTCCAAACTTTGTACTAAATTTAAAATACATAATTCAACAAAGTTGCACCACACTTTAGTGCAGCCTAAAAACTTTCCATTAAATTTAAATCAAATAATAATAACGCTGTTGACCGAACGGAACTTCTATCATAAAATTGTCAAAAATCAGCGATGATCTTCAGCCACGTAAAACTCGCGAATTGTTTTTCTAAAATGAAATGGACCTCAAAAATTCGTACTCTTTTTCAGAGTCATCATTTTTTTTAATTCTTTTATTTGCTTTTTGTATTAAATTTCAAACTTGAATTTATTCGTTTTTTGTAAGTGAATAAAGTGCGTTTTAGTCGAAAAATATATTCGAGTATATACATAAGTTATCTAAATTATCAATCTAAAGCAGTGCTATAGTATTTTGACGCATTGTGTTTCCAGCATTACTACGAATTTGTTTTGTATTGTAAAGAAATGTGATCTCTAGCTTATTAGTATCAATCAATTTCTTTTATATTAATTCTTACTTTAGCAAAACAGAAGCTGTCAGCAATCGTTAAAATCAGCTTCCTATATTTTAGGGAAAAATAATACGCTCACAATTATGTGCTTTTATTCTAAGTATAAACATATGTACTATGTAGATGGAAAAAGCTATCGCTTGCATTAACGCTCGCCGATCAACATTGGCCAATTAATCATTATGTACATATGTACATGTGTATGTGCCGATGATTTCGCACCTTTTCCTTATGTAACTAAAATGCCCAAATATAAATTACAACTTTTTGAAATGAATATTAAAGTTTGACATAAAAACAACTTGCCTTACACAGAGATATTTGGTTCAACTAATAGGCCTACATTTTCGCTTTCGGTTTTCTATTAAATTAACAAAACAAAAATAAACATCTGTTTTTTATTACCTTTCATTATTGACAGCTATGCAGGGATGTGAATGAAGTGTTAAGCCCAAGCCTCGCACCTTTAACGCTATCCATCGTAACTTTGCCAAAACAAAAGATATAGCTTTATAGATTCAGGAATTCAACTAAGGCAAGGCACTCTTTCCTTTTCTTATGCTACATTACCAGCCGTATAAAACTTAACCTATCTAAAATCTGACACTTGAAGATTCACATAGTCAGAAAGCGTCACCAGATGATATAGATCATTATTCGGAGTCTAAGACCAGCTAATAAATTACAAAAAAATAAAAAAAAAAATAAAGCACGTTTTAAGTGCAACAAAAAACAATGTGTTTTTATAAAGCAACTCAAATATATTTTATTTTTATGAATTGGACTATTATCGGTCATTAATTCTTTATCAAAGTCTAGCTCATTACATAAATAACATTATGCATATAAATATTTAAAACTTTGAATAAAAGATTAAATGTTTTTAATATGCAGCAGTAGTTCAATAAATTTCAGATGATTAAAAGGAAATTTTCAGGTCCCTACAAAATTTATATTTATCACAAATCAACGCCATTTTTAAGTGGCTTCAAACTTACTCTTTATGTTACTTAAGTTAAATAAGCTACAAAACTGTCGACTCAAAAACTTTTAAAAATATTTTAAATTTCTTTTAAATTTTTTGTAAAGTTCGAAATCAAAGCAACTAATGCGTTTTATTACACCTGATTTATATAATTCAAGTTCTTAAAAGCCTCTTTTGTACATTCTATTTTGTGTTTTCCATTTGCTTTAACACGCTTCAGTGAATTCAAGTTTGCCGTTTTCTGTTTTCTCAAAACAATAAATATAAGGAAAATAGAAGAGATGTCAAAAGAAAACGGAAAATGGTGTAATTTTGAGATAAAGTTTATTACAAATAAAATATTTAAGGCAATGTTCCTTTAGCCCTAAACAGCCACCAAAGTTCATTTCTAAAATCTTATGTATGTATATGCATATGTGCTGTGAGTAGAAGCATACATTAACGACCACAAAGGATAAACCAAATATTTAAATAAAGTCATTTCCTCGTTTGTGCAACTAGATTATCTCACATGTTAACATAGTGGACATTTGCAAAAGCCACAGAACAAATGTTGCATGCAAACATGTACATACATACATACATTCATAAAGATTTATAAATACGATTTGAGTGTGAATGTGTTTCTATCTGTGTGGGATGTGCAAAGTATTTAGTGGGTGGTTTTTGTTTTCTTTGCGGGTACATTGAAGTGAAAAAGCAAACGACCCGTTTTCAGTTTTCACCTGCAACTCAGTAAATAAATACATCTACATACTAGATCGCACATATGTAGATATGTACATGTTAGTGTAAATGTGTGTGTTCAAATGAAAGTGAACTTACTTCACCTGAGACTAACCACAAATGCAATAGGATGCCAGATTCATACCCTGTTGGAAATCAAAGTACTTTAAAATCAATATAAAAAGTACTTTTTTTCAACTACAAGTGGTTTCAATTCTTTATATTTTCTTGTCATCAACTAACTAAATTAACATGGCGATGTCCTAGGAGCAAGTCAATTAATCGACTTTGCATTTGATTCCAAACACATTCAAATATATTTGAAAAAAGAACATCAAATAGATTCTTATCAATAGCAATAAAATGTGTTTGTTTCCAGGTATTTAAAAATTGGTTTGCTTTGTTTCCAACTTTTTTCAAATCTATTTGTTTTTAACTCCATTTTTTTATACCAAACTATTTTTTAGTAATCGTATTTTATAGGTATTATAAAATGTATGCCTTTTTTGTTTAACTAAGGTTATATGAATTCAGTTCTAAGTTGTTGGTAAAAATCGAGTACAATACAAAAAAAAAAACAATATAAAAAGTATATGAATACACATGAATACATATGTAGTACATATTAATTATATTTTTTGCCGTATTAAAACAATGAAAAAATTCTAAGCAAAATAAATGAATTAACTGCCTAGTTTTTCTTCAATAAAATTTAAATTTTTTTTTTTATAACGATAAGTTACATAAAAGAGGAACTAAAGATTCGCACGTTTCATTTGTTTCTTAGCAGTTAAGTTCCAACTACTTTAAAATTGGTTAATATTTCAGACTGTCTGCTTTTTTCCCGACAGGGTAGATAGCATACAGATGTTAGTATATTTATACTTTTATTTAAGCGCTCAGCATTGCAAGCTTATCTACACACACACAGCTAGCATTCGCATACATATGCAGTATAACACAAACATACATTTGTGTACGCTATTTGAAGCCCTTTGGTCCATGTTGAAAACGATTTTTACAATGGCAAAAGTAAACATTTACTTTGTTCACATTTTCTTGCTTGTCTTGTTTGTGTGCCACGCTACACTAATGCTTAACTACAGCTGACACTCGTTTTCATTTACAATTTATATACCATATATGACTTGTATGTGTGTATGCAAAAATGTGCACATGTGTAGCTTAACCACTTGTACAAGCTCGTGTTATTTAAGCGCAAAAGATAGAATATATAAAAATAACTTATCTAGTTTCTTTGTATATACGTTTAACTGACTTTAGAGCATACTACAATATTTTTAAATTTTGTTAATGCTCATATATTCCTATTTCGATTTCATTTCAGGTAAGAATTTGCAAAAACTCTTGATGGTAATTTAAAAGATGTCGTAAGTGAGTTTAAAATATTTTGGTAAATTAAATTTATTTAAGATTTTTATCTAAATAAAGAATTAAGTATATAGGACCGCTGCAAATTTGATTTCGCTAAAATGGAAAATTTTAGAAATCCAGAAATAGTGCACCCAATGACATGGAAAATTACTTGTTTACGACAGTGAATTGTAGTAGTTATCAGTACTTATTTTTTCTAATTTTGGTTTACCTTATACATTTGTTTTATTGCATATATTTAATAATAAAACTTTGTATTATGTTTACTAGTTCTGCTGACAGACAACTTCGATACTTTGAGATTCGTCTGTTTCAAATTCAATATTATATATAATTATCATACAAAAATAATAAATATTTCTTTAAAAAACGGCATTGTTAGAGAGTTTCGAAACATTTTTAATATAATTGATCTGGTTCAAAATTAGAACGGAATAAGGACACAGTAAAATTTCAGTTCAGTTCAGTTTAGTGTTTATTGAGACTATGATTACAAAATCTTACAGACTAGAATAATATGAACAGGTTAAAAAGAAGTAACTATACTAGGAATACACAGATTCACTAAAACTTCTGAATGACTGACTATGTTAAAAAATTTAGACATTTTATTAAGTTCAGTATGAGCCCTAGGATCCATAAAATCCATCGCACGGTTTCCCAAAAAGGTCAGGTTCCTACATATATGCCTTCGGAAGAACAAAGGTGAAACCAGAGTCAAAACGATATCAAGACCAACAAAACAGTTAATTGAAAATTTCTAGATATTTTAGCGAGAATCAAACCATGCTGACGAGGGTTTACGATACTTTTGGTGGCAAAAAATAGTTTCTCCATTACCACATTCATAATAAGCTTGGAGCAAACTGTTAACTTCAATATAGTTCGGTTATTAGAAACATCATTTGTACGTCCTGACTTGAAGAAAGACGTGTTGGATGCTACTTTCCAGCCATCGATGAAAACACCTGAGGCAAGCTTGAGCGATTGAAGATCATACATAATGAAACACAAACTGAAGAATGACATAACTTAAATAAGAAAGAAGCAAATACCGTCGTAATCACATTTGGTAAACTCCTTCTGTCAAAGACAACGTTTTAAATTCTAAGCATTATGGAGGAGAAAAATTAACAGAAAGCTCGGACACATTTGTCATCAACAACAAAATTAGTTTTAAAAAACGCAGTGAAAAACTCGACAGTATCACTAAGCGACTCAGAACTCTTACTGTTATAATGCATACAGGAAGAAAAATCAGAGGAACATGATTTACGCCAAATATACCAAGCTAGGGGTTTTGGAAATAGCGAAATAGTACATATTAGGGAATAGTTGATGTTCAAAAATAAATTTTTTTTTATAAAGTACTTATGATCATTACATAAATAATACATACTTATTTCGACTTAAGCCTTATACTTTATGAATTTCCATTAAATTTCATTTAAAATACAAACAATTATGAGACATAACGAATTGGTCTTATTCCGACAATCCGGTAGTTTAGTAGTTCTAAAATGTATATAATAATTATTTTTGGTGCAGAAACTGGTAATTTTCATCTCCGAAAATAATTTCTTGATTTTCACGATAAGCATTTAATATAAATTAACTTATAGGTTAATGTAACCACATACAGACACTTACTTACAACCGTACATATGTATTTAATGAAACAACCTTTTTTCTATTTAATACCCTAGATAAAAGAAAAACCACAAATCTGTGGTCAGTCGTTGCGGGTTTTTTCTTTTTCGGGTTTTTTTTGCCTCTTTTGATGCTTTTACAATTTAATACTCGTATATTTCATTTGCATCTGATGTTAAAAAGAGAAACGATAATATAGATTTTTCACCTCATTTACCTATTTCTATTTTTGGCAGCCACAGTGAAGATTTAAGTAAACTAAAATTAGTAGAATGGAATTAAATAATGTTGGCAGTTAAAAGAACTTAAAATGAGTCTTAAATCTACCAACACTTTTAATACTGACTTTTGGCGAATGCTGTCAAAAATCCTTGTTTGTTCTGGGTAAAAAAAATGCCTACATATTTTTGTCATCAACCATGTATTACTGATTTTTCTTTTATTATGTTAAGTTACATACAGTTTTAACAACTAAATTGAGGTGAGTACTTCTTGTGAGTACAAATGAACATTTATAGTTCATAGTTCAGGGTTATTTCGTGATCCTTTTGGGACTAGTTCATAACTAATTTAAGATGATTTTGGGATGTTTCCGGAAAATTTTAGGAATAGTTCAGAATTATTTCAGTAATTTTCTATGACAAATTCGGGATCATTTCGGCACTAGTTCAGTACAATATCGGGATTACTTTGGGAACATTTCCGTACTAGTTCTCAACCATTTGAGACCACAGCACGACTATTTAAGTATTAACAAGGGTTAATTTCAAGAATGGTTTGAGACTAGTTTGGAATCATTTCAAAGAAGTCCAAAACTTAAAACGAAAATAATAAAAAGTTATTTATTGTCTTAATTGTATGAAAGGAATAGCAGCCACCCATTACACAGTTCGTATATTCACCCACTTTAAACAAAACATGTTTTTAAGTACATTAACACCGTTTTGTTGTACATTAAATAAACATTTTGTATACACAAAAATTAGCTCGTTTTCACAGATTGTGATCAAGTACTTTTTGGTTTGCAAATAAATGCAAAACATTGTACTATGTAATTCCCAAGTAAATATTTAATTTCCATTTGTTTTCTAGCGGAAAAAAAAATTGGCAGAAATTCTGAAACCTTAAGAGCAGAAAGTTAAAATTATATACACACAAATGTATATGCATATGTATGAAAATAACAATCAAGGCAGCATAAATTTTGGACTTAATGACCCCGTTCCCTCGCTGGCCAACGTAAAGTACTTCTAATATACATATACGCTTATGCGTGCGCATTTTTTCTGCTATTTCTACACACTTCAGTTTTTTTTTCTTTTCCAATATGCTGAAAAAATCTCGAAATAAATGTTTATAGCGTAAAAAGTGATAAATGTACATAAAGTTCAAAACAGCGAAGCGGGTTGATGATGCCGCCATCATTATTCTTTCGCCCTTTCTGAAATATTCTGCTTTGTAAGTTTATTTCTACGCATTTTATGTAATCGCAAAATAGCGAAAATTATGAAGAAAGTACAAAAAAGCGGAAATGAAATGCCAAGAAAGTTGGTGGAGGTAACCATTATCACCCTAGTGAGCCATACCAAATGCGTAACAAATTAGGAATATTTTTTTAGTTGAATGCTTGTAAATATGTGTATATTTTATTTGTGTGTACAGTTGTACCATATGTTTGAATAAGAAATATAAAATGGCCAAACAATAACATAAAATGAAAAAGTTTTCGTGTGCTGTAATTACTTAATATAATACAGAAAGAGGCGTATGCATGTAAAAAATGTCTTAGTTAATTTCTTAATCGCTCCATAATTCTGAAACATAATTCTAGATGACGATGAACTGAACTTAACATAAATAAAAAAGGGAAATATTTATAACATTTTTTTCATGGTGGCGTTTTAAAAAAAGTCATCCAAATTTTCGTAAGAATTATTAAACCCTCTTGATAATAATTATGAGTGATGTGATGTTTAAGTCATCGATGAGTATTTTTATGAGACTTAAATTATAAAAATCTTTTTTTAATTTGCTCAAAAACTTGTATTCTTCTCATTATAATTATTAGCGAACTAATTTTTTTAACACTTTAAAAACCTTTAGGAACTATTTTACGAAGAGAAAACGTTCGTATTTCTAGCATTTATAGTCCGAAAAAGATTTCTGCGAAAAGTTTATCAGATAGGAGGCGCTCGAGTCGAGTTATTTATAAAAGTCATATTTTTGAACCGATTTTAATGAAACTCATGTTTTATTCTACTTGCATTATTGGTAATGGGTTTGCGGAAAATTATGTTGCTTGGTAGATCTGGAATATACAGAAAACTATTCATCATCACCGGGACGGCATATGTTTTTATACTCATTAAATCTCCTTTAAAAATATGAAATGAGTAAAAAGAAAAGCAGGCAGTTATGAAGACAGATGCATGGGCCAGTTTCGTTTTCCATTAGAAAGTCAAATACGTATACAACAGAGTTCATAAAGAGTTTCATTTACTTCTAACAAATTATGGGCAGGACGAAGCCTAAAAACCATTTTTTTAAGTCTTGAAGGACGATACTTATTCAGCGGCATTTCGGATTAGTTCGGCACAGTTTTGGGGCTAGTTCAGGATTTTTTTCGGGCCTAGTTCGGGGCTTGCTTGGCATCAATTCGTGAGCAGTCACTAACTCGGACAGTGCAAAAAATGATGACAAAAAGGTTTTAATTATTTTTATGAGAAAACATTTAATATAAAATAAGAAAATAACAATAAAATACATATACAAGTCTTTGATGACGTAAAACAATTTGTTTATGATAATTATAATGAAAAGACTTTAAAAGTCTTTGAATGAAACTTATATATTACTCATAAAGTTTGTATCTTACTATGATAATCATTGATTTACTTTAAATATTTTCTTTTATAATTGTTATGTTTTTGTAAAACATAATGCTTGGTTGCGTATTTTTTATTTGATAAAATCGCAATTCAATAATTTAGTTTTATTTCATTTTATTTCCATCTAACTATGAATATACTTTCATCGCCAACCAAAAAAGCACAGGGACATCAACAGAATGCTTGTAATTTTAAATTTGAGCTTTTACATAAACGTTTATCTTTTCCATTGCCATCCGCCAAAGCGCTTTCTTACTTAATGCTCTCATCTGTGACTCACAATTTCCATGAAAGCAAATAAAATAAATAAAAGTCTGTAGGAAACGCTTAATAGAATTACCATTTATGCAAATCCAGAAATCCAGATACTCATGAAATATGATGTGTAAACTTGCGCGTTAGGCTCAGTAGAGCATTAACCAATTCACTGACTATACTAAAAAGGGCAAGTTTTAAATTAAACATTAATTTCATTCCACTCAATTCATTTAAGGACTTTTCAGAACTACTACGGAAATAGTTCATGACCCTTTTACGTTTAGTTTTGTACTTGCTCGACGTGATCCAGAACTATTCGTAAAAATAATCGTTCTTAACAAACATTGGCGCAGTGCCCGACAAAGTATTCCTGAACTGATTCCGAAATGGTCCAAAACTATTAAAGAAAAAATCCTGCAATAGACCAGAAATAGTTTTGAAATGGTTCCGAAATTATGCAGAACTACATAGTCCCTGAATGTTCCTAAAATGTGTTAAGAAAATATTCGGAAATAAACCGTCTAAAATAAGTCCCTTTAACCAGTTCCGATCCGATAAAATATTTCTTGAGTAGTACTTAGTTGATCCCGATCGCGATGTAACCTCGAGCTAGGCTTAAAGTGATCCCAAACTATGTAGTCCTGAAATGGATCTGAAATGATCTTGAACAGGTTGTGATACTTTCCCATACCAATTACCCCTCTCTACATAGTTGGTTTCATTGTACCACAGGATGCTAAACATTTTTTTTTAATTTAACATTACAAAATACCCGTGCCAAATTTACATATTTTCTGCCGGGTCAACGCAAGTTTCATATAAATAAATGAAATTCTTAATTGATGCTACCTTTTCTATGGACGAGTACATTTATTAGTTTTGTTCTGGCGTACATTTATAGTAATATACTACAAGTTATAGTAGAAAATTCAATTAAAATCGTAATAGTGAATGAAAGTGATTGTTGATTGAATTGACTACTTTGTAAAGAAATAATAATTGTGGCCTCGTTTCGTTGTCCGCATGGCGTATGAGTAACATTAAACCTTCAAATTTAATTAAAAATTCTCTTCGAATGCATAACTATTTTTTTACTTGCTTAGAAATTAAGGTTATTTTTTTAACTGCATTTAATAACTTCTTAGTTAGAAAAATAAATATAAAGATTTCAAACTGAAAATATTTGATAAGTACACTTAGGCCATCAATTTTTATACTTTATATAGAAAGCACAAAAAGTCTGATAAAAAATCCAATGAAACAATATTGAGGAAAACGAAATAAACTATTTCTTCAATTTAACATATCTATTAAGTTATTAACAGATATAAAGTTTTGTTGCACTTTATTTTAACAAACTTGTTTATTAAGATGTGCTCCTAAATGAAATTGATATCGTAATTATAGAGCAACCGAATTTCGAAAAGTTTTTGCTATCTATTTTATTTAATTTAATTTCTAATATTTTTTAATTAAAATACAATTAGTGCTCTAACAAAAACCAAAGTTGCGAACTTTATAAAACAAATATTTTTAAATTTGTGTAGCTAATACAGTTTTTATTAAAACGTACACACCTAGATTATGCCTTAAACGGAAGAAAACGATAAGCACTATATGAGTACTAACAATACTTTGAATGAATTTTGCATTTAGTTATTTGTATATATAATATACACGTACATGCAACATGTAACAAACATATGTACATGCAATATGTAAATGTAGTATTTCATAACATATGGACATATTTTTTGTCTGCGTGTTCATTTATTATCAGTAATATATTATTCAATTCGTCGTAAGTCTATATTTCAGATATACTCGTACATACATATTTGCTTAAAAGGCGTCAAAACATCCCTTAGGTAAAGTCTCAAAAGCATTGCCTATACTTGGCGAAACACAAACAAGCGAAACACACAAGGCATGACTTTTATATATTGAACTTATTTGTATTTTGAATGCTTAGTGCCAGAAGCGCTAAACTTAAATGTGGACAACTGGAATTTATTAATAGCATATTCAAGTGTATGCAAATTAAAAATTTAAACATGAAAAATTATTTTAATTTTATTCATACCAATTTTAAAATATCATTGTAATTAAAAAAAGAAAGTATTACATACACTATACGAGTATATGCTTTCATACGAAGAAACATTAATCCAGCTATTGAACGGCTTAAGCGATTGGCTCAAAAGTACACACACATTTTTGCTGATTTATTTAAAACTTAAACAAATCCTTGTTTTTGTTTACTTGTGCACAAGAACGCTTATTATATTTAACCGCGAAAAGATTTAAAGGAATTCGCATTTTTTTCTCAGAACCGATATTAAATGACAACAAATCAAATAAACGTGTTTCCACATAGCAAATTATATTTTTTTTTGCATTTATATAAATGTTTATTCGTCTCTTTAAAATGTTCAATATAAATAATATATATAAAATATGTATAATGTAAATTTTAAATATTAAATAATGTAAATTTATTAACGTATCAAATATTTTTGATAATATTCGGCGGCAGGCTCTGAAGTGCAAGGCATTCCTTCCAAACTGGTATTGAAAAAATTTTAAGCAATTTTTCAAAGCAATGCAAATTTAGATAAAATAAGAGTTTTTGAAGAAATCGTAAAAGGCCTTATTCCCGAAAATTTAAAAACTAAATCTTTTTTAGCTTTGTGACTTCCCTTTTACGCGCTTTCTTTTATTAATAGCAGTAATAAGGGAGAAATGAGATGGTAAATAAACACTATAAATGATCACAGTATTAAAGTAGTGTACTCGTGTTTGAAAATAACGCTAACAAAATTTTTCCCTTTTAATCTATGGAGCCATTTTTATAAGTCAACCCACCTTTATTCCATTTTTTTAGTTATTTCTATATATAATCGTTTACGGTTTCCACCTGCAGCCGAAAAATATTCGTTTTAAAATTTATTTGGCAGTTGATATTCCTATGTATTTTATTTAAAATAACTTTTTAAACAATTTTTATTTTTCTAGCTCGAGGCCCCCAAATTAAATAAACTTCGATGTTTGGGGGCCTCGAGCTTGAAAAATAAAAATTGTTTAAAAATTTGAATTCAAAGACCGATCATCGTAATACATAAAATAACTTTTATATTTACTAATAACTGCTGGCATAACGATAGAAAACATGATAGAATTTTTTTTTCAGGATTTCGAAAATCGAAAGTAGGTTTAAGTAACCAGTAGTTATTTGGTTTTTTTTTTAATTCACAATAAAACTCTTATTCAGGTTACACACATAAAAAGAATAAGTTTTTTTTTTAAATATGAAATGATTAAAACGGATTTCAATCAATTTTCGTAAATAACCGGGGTCCCAACCAGTTACGGCTTCTTTCGACCGTTAAGTTATTTGAAAAAAAAGTTACAGCAAAAACTTGACTTTCCTTCTTCAGTCCGGCTATAACCGTCAAACGAAGTCGAATATTTTGTGTTTGATTGAATATAAAAGAATCGGCCTGATAAAGAACGAGTCGGTAAATATGGTATTAAAAAATCGTTTTTACGATGCAGAATTTAAAAATAAATATTTTTTGTTGTTTGTGGGTTTTATGTTTCTAAACTTAAAAAATGATTTAAAGTCAGAATTTATTATAATGTTAAAACGGATTTTTCCAAAAAAAAAGTGTTCACAAAATCGTAGATACATATATGCTTATTTTAGAAGATGCCACGAGAATAACAGGGATATCAACAACTTTCTTTACGCACTTACATATTTAAATTTATTAGTTATTTTTCCAGGCACACAAAATGTTGGGCCCTTTCTCCAAAATTTTTGTTTTGAAGCTTTTAGCAAATTTATATTAAAGTTATAAGCAAGAAAGTTTTGCTAAATTTCAACTTTTTGCAAATTCTATTTGCAGCACTTTGAAGGCGATGTTTGTTTTCCAATAAAACTACATAAAAAATTTTCAACAATTGGCGTTTAGTTTAAGAAGTCAGTTAATCATAATTATGTGACTCTTTGGGACTGTAGGCACTATAAAAGCAAAATATGTTTGTTTCTTTTTTTATTTACTTTCATCAAATAGTTTCTATTTCTACTTCATATATATGTAAGTGGGCTTCAACCATAATGGCAAACTTCTATTGACACTTTCCTTTCTACTTCATATACATATATCTAAGTGGGCTTCAACCATAATGCCAAACTTCTATTCACACTTAGCTCCGGACATCAAATAGTGAAAAAAAAAACTAGATTAATTGCTCTCTGAGTGACGCACACTAAATTTAGTTACCGAGTTAAAGCAAACTACTTGCTCAGCAGTGAAAAGGTTAACACACAACAAATCAGTTTAAACAATAAAGATATTTTTCTCCGTTAAATGGCGTTATTAGAATTCTTTAGTTTTTCCCCCACATTACTTGCCCCTTTTATAAACCATTTCCTCTTTTATGTAATTTTTGTCCGCAAACATTGGATGCAGTGTTGCCTGGGTTACACTTTCTATCACTATTTTTGCAAGGCATTATGTTGCAACCTTGTTGTGTGAACAAGCCATTAATGACAGGAAATTACTCAATTTAAACTTTTAATCAACTGTGCAATCACCTCTGCCGCTTAAATAACACATCTTCCACAGGAATTTGACAGCTCTTCTTGCGCATTAGCGCAAAGTTAGCTAGGCTGGGGAAGCTGCATACGAGTATACTTGTATGAAGAGCATCCAATCAGATCAATTAACGAGAATGTATAGACATGTGTTTGCTGCGGTGTATGCTAATGCGTACATGTAGATTCTCGTATATATATTTATGCAGAAATTATCGTACCATTTTTTTTGCTCTAAAAAAGCTCGTGTGCTTCTACCTATACATATATACCAAGAAGTCCTCACCTTGGAAAGTTCTTATTTCAACTCACTTCGCAAGCACTTAAATACTCAGAATGAGCTCAATTCTATAAACTGATTTAAAATACAAGTATGTTAGTTTTAGCATTGCTTTCTATCTTACATTTTCGGTTGATGGGAAATTTTAATGTACTCGTATACATATTCATAATTAGATTTCAACAGAGTGATTTGCGCCTTTTACTTAACAGTGCAATCAATTTTTGATTGAAAATTCGTAATTTCCCTAGTAAGTAAAGTAGAAGTAATAATTGCATTAATTGCTGTTAGTTGGTAAATAGGGTGTTAATTTACAGATGTGGTTTTAAGAAGAAATAAAACGCATATAATTTAATGCTGTGGTCAAGTATTTAGCTTTATTATGAAGATAAGGGTTATGCCGCCGCGGCTGGCACAAATAAACTCCAGCCGAGAGGCCTAATATTCGACCACTTTTTGCAGCAATTGGCAATAACGCGACGAATATTCTCTTCCAAGGCGTCTTGAAATGGCAAAGCAAACTGAAAAAAGTATTGTCCATTGAAAACCACACTTCTAAAAAAAACACCCTACAAAAGCCCTCACGGAAGTTATAATGCAAACACATTGCGCAAACACATAATGCAGTTGAAAAATATTCTGACGGTTTTTCGTTTTATTTCTAATCAATAAAAGTATATTTATTTGATTTTATGCTCACATTAAAACATATAAACTTTAAATGCAAATAATATCACTTACAATAAGTATTTCTCTGGCATCCATATTCTATCTCCATTTCGCTAGTCACCCTCGCTCTTCTCTTGCTTCATGTCGCTGAAATATTAATGATGCAAATAATCGAAAGTTCCTCTTTATTGCATCATAAATTTGAACTTTATTTCAGGTTTAAATTTTTTTTGAGCTTCAATTAAGTAGTAATAAAAGTGTACTCTGTCTTAAGTGTGCTTCATCCGAAAAGTTTTGTTTAATAACTTGTTTAGCGTCGTTTACAAAATTTCGCAAGTTTCTTTAGTGAGTTTTGAAAAAAAAATATAATAAACACTAACACTCTCTTGCGCCTAGTGCAAATTCGTCTTATAATAAGAACATAAGGGTGGTTCCAATTGCATAGACGGAGGGAAAAAAATAACACAGCGTGGCTTAGCATAGCGCGTTTTGCTTCCGGCTTAAATATTACGCATGATGTCGCGTGTTGGAATTCCCGCATAATTAAGAATTAAGAATTAAGAATTTATTTCTTTCGATATAGAACAATGCCAGCGGTTAGTAGTATTAAAATTCCGACTTTACTCTTTTGGAACACCCTAATAAACATATTCCGTCGTCACTGAGAACAGGTGATAAGCTGCTACTCAAGTGTAAATTCCAAAAAGAGATATTTATGTGTTTACACTGAAAGTCAAACAAACGGATATGGGGCGTATGGACTTCAAAGAAAAATAAGAGATTAACACTTCTAACAAATATCAAACCATTTGTGTTACTATTTTAAAAATTAGGTGGACAAATCATATCAAGGATCGATTCAAATAAATGTTGTGATAATTTTGATGGTTTTCAGGACTTTGGCGCATTCAAAACATTACTTTCGTATCGTAGCCATTTTGGTTTTATTTAAGATTGGAAATATTTACGTTATAACTTCTTTACACTAGTATTTAAAAAAATGTAAAAAAATGAATTACGAAAAATTAATTTTAAATTTATTTACATCTACAATATAAAATATTCAACCAAATAAAATATTTAAATCCGCTTCATTTTTATATAAATGAAACCATTTTTCCAAGCTTTTATTTAGTTTCGCTTGACCCGGAATGTGTCTGGCAAGTTAAATTTGACCCAGTGAAAGAGTTTTGCAAGTGAAGCTCTTGACAAAAAAACCATTCGTTTTACCAAGTTATATAAACTAGTTTGTGAAAAATGTTAATGCAAAAAATTACTTAAAATTTGAATGCACTATTTTCGAAAATCGTAGAGAAAAATGAAATGAAATTATTGAAAAACTTTTAAAAAATAAAAAGAATTTACAATTCATATTTTGAAGGATTTAATCAAAAAATTTCCGTCAATAACATTTCGAAATCCAAAATAATTATTAATTTTTTTAATGAAAATTAATGCTTTAATTCGTATTTACTGGTAAAACAAAAACAAAGAGTTTTTCACGATTTGGAATCCAAATTAATATTTTATGTTATTTGCAATGAAGAAATCAATTAAAAACTAAATAAGAAATTTATTTCTGCTCAACAGAACTGTATCCGTGAATTCCAGATCACACTCAGCCACTTCACCAATTTGCTTTTGGATGCCTAAACACCCTTTTAAATATAATTGTTTTCCCAGCACTTTTTTTTGTGTCCATAAATTGGTTTATTTATAAAAATGTATGCCACAAAACTTTATTATATAAGTTTATAAAACGGAGCTCTGCACTGTGGTACAGTACATCATAGACTCCAAAAATAAAGCTCGAGACTGAACAAGTGCCACCAATATTGATTTTCCTTAAAAATAATTGAAACCACATCAGTGCCACGCCCATTCTTCCGTTAATCTCATATCTATTAAATAAATATAGTTTTACCGCCTTATCTCAAAGTTCGAAACACATCTGTAAAAGCCGATGTAGGTTGCTTCCACTGCATGCCACTAAGTTCCACCATCCTAAATATAATCAAAAGCGACTATTATTTATTCCATGAATGAAAATTCGAAATTTAAATTTAACACTCCTGTATTGAATTCTGTTGTTTGAAAATATTCCAGACAATTTTAAGGTATCGGAATATTAGTTAAAGCCTCGAAAATTGTACTTTAATTAAGGGAGAGTGTATTGAATTTAAAATTTAAAAATTCCAAATTCCTTTCATTTTTGGCCAAATTACTCGTACATATAAATTGTTTGCTCTAACTACTTTAACTAATAGAGTTATTTATTAAGAATTAATAATTTCAGTAAGTGTTCAAACCCCGATTAGAAAGTTATAAAAACAATTTTAACCAAATAAGGGACCATACAATTTTGAACACTCCTAATGTGCATATCTCAAAAGGTATTTGTAAGTACATTACTATTAACATAAATATATATGTACACACATACAAACATATGTACAAAAATTTATGCACTCATAAAAGTATACGAATAAAGACAATTTGTATTGGGTGGATAAACTTTATATCACAGCATTTTTTTTTTATTGAAACTGCTAACGTGGTTAATTTCAGAGACTAACACAAATGAAAATAAAAATTACTTGAAATACCACCGACTACTGGTAATGGTAGCAAAGTTGTCAATGGGTTTTTCGTATGGAACCATAATAACATCCAACTGAGAACGGAAAAGACCGCCAATGAATGGCTGCATAAAATTTATCGTCATTAATGCGCCAAACAATGTTAAACTTGCACAGCTGGCAGATGTACCAAGTAAGCATGTATGTACCTATGTTCGGTACGTGTATCTGTACCCTGCAGGGAAAATATGAATAATTCTAAAGAAAAAATTGCAAAATTACATTATTTTTGTGTATAAAAATGTTTGCTATTTTTGTACCGATTTGTACTTTACTCAATTTTGAATTCCTTTGCAAAATATACAGGGTGCGGCAGTTAAATCCGGACAAATTTTAATTTCCGCCTTGTCGTAGTTCCGTCAGAGGTCGCGATTGAGGTTCTTGAACACCCGAGATCGATTGTTTATGATGTTGTAGCGAAATACTATGCTTCGGAGTAGTCCGAGAAAGGTTGCTCGAACAAAATTTCCGGCTGGTGTTCACGTCCTGAGTGTTGGGTTTAGTGAGGTTGACGTCATGCCGCCACATTTCTTTGAAAATGGACAAACTGTCACAAAAAAAGTTTATCTGAAAGTTTTAAAGGATGTTGTGGTACCGTGGATGGTAACTGTGGCCGCGGGAACGGAATATGTATTTTAATAGGATGGTGTACCGGCTCACTCAAGCCATTTACTCCAAAACTGGCTATCAGACAATGCGGACATATTCTGGTTCAAAGAGTTTTGGCTCCCGAATAGCCAGCATTCGCCAATATGGACAGCGCTGCGACACAGAGAGCGTGCGGGCGCTTCAGGACAAGGACAGAGTCGGTAATTGAGGTCCACGGCTCTTTTACATTTGTGCTTTGTGTCAATAAATTATATTTTAAAACAAAGTGCAATTTGTAATAGTATTGACGCAAAAGCTACGAAAGGTAATATTCTTCACAAATCTAAATGTGACTAGTCGAAATCATTGAACTTACATTGTTATGTAATGTCATGTAATTAGTTGCGCAACGAAGTGTTATCTCAAAAGTTCGAAACTAAAACATTTGACCATAGGGTAGTTGCACAATCGAGTGTCAAGCACGAGCAAGTGTAAGTGACAGGCGAGCTGGCACATTTTGTGCGTGTGTGTGTGCATTCATGTGTAAATCTCGTCCGAGCGAACTTTGTTTCGTATGTCGTTATTGGCGTGCATAATAATTTTAATAAGCGAAGTTTCCTAATTTATGGCATTAACTGCTGCTGAAATGTGTAATCAACGCTTTGCAGTAAAATCTGTAGGCAGTCGCAAAAAAGTTCATTTAAATACATACGAACATACTCGTATATATGTGGATATGTATAAGAGTACACACGCCATCTCAAAATGGCGCATATTAAAAAATTTTTTTAATTTAATTTTTATACAATTAGTATTATTTTCCTCAAACATGAAATAGAGATGATTCTTTAGTCCAATTTATTAAAGCCCAAAAAAAAATTTTAACCAAAATATAAAAACCTTGGAAAATTTTCGAGTATACAGCTCATTTAATTTTAGTTTAAAAATGTGCAGATTTGCAGTGAGTCATTGCTTGCGTTGGATTTTTCAGAATTATTTTGTACGCAAGGCCCAACATTATCTCCATATAAAAAAAATTTGATTAAAAAGTTGGAAATTTTTAGGAGCATTAGTTGATTTCCTTTAAGTTTACATAAAATTTGCAACTTGGATTTTCATAGTGCTAATAAATAAACAATAAGAGTGTTCGCGATCCAAATAATTGGTACAAATTGTTCCGAACTATCACGATTTTTGTCAAATTTCGTTCGCTTGGACACCGCGACTTGCAAGGAAGAGAAAATCGAGAGAGCAAAAAGACATTTCATTTTGAGGGGAAATTACAAATGTTTGCTGTACAAATTTTACCCAGCACAAATTAGCAAGCAAGAAAACAGATGATTAAAAACAGCTGATTACAATTTGGATAAATAAGAAATTTGTGTTTAAGAACTTTGAAGGTAAAACTTAATAAATATGAGTGTTAAACACGCAAGCAGCAAGTAAATGTGCGGTTTTCTTGGTAGAATGTTTCAAAAAAATGTTTTTCATTTTGCATATTTGGATGCGGAGAAAAATTCAAACAGCTGTTCGTTAAACTTGCAAGTTTCTACAAATTTTGCGTTCGCGTAAAAATTTGCAAGAATCTCTTTCTGAGAGAAATTACTCCAAAGTTCTCAGCTGGATAATTTTTGCTGGTCTTTTACTAAAAATGGAAAGTAAAAAAACGAGATAAATTATGCAAAGTGTTCATTCTGACTTTGCTATAAAGTTTGTTTTCACTTACATTTTTTTTTATCAAAGCACAATTTATACAATTTGAATGAATTAACTAAGAAACAATTTAATCCATGATAGTACTTACTTGATACAAGTTTAGTTCATTTCATTAACCCTTCCTCTTTCACTTATCACGAATATCTTTGTAATTAAATTAGTTGAATCCCACTAATTTTACCCTTTTAAGGGTCGACCGCTGTCTGCCAAACTGCAATTAATCATTTAAGCTAATTTACACAAGCCAGGTGGCTATGTACATACATATCTACATCATAGGTTTCAATTTATCACTTTCGAAGTAAATTAGGTGGAATGAGATAGCCAGGTGAGATTGACACTGTCCTCGCAAAGTTAAATATGTATTAATGTTTGCACCAACATAAATGTATCAGTGTCTTACTTGCGTATATAGGTCTCTTTTGAACTTTCATTAGCTAAATAATAAGCGCTGCAGAGCTTATTGAACAGGTGAAGTGAAAGTTAAAAACATGAAATTTGGATTAGTCAAATTTATTCCACTGCACTTTCCATATGTATTATTGTGTATACAAATCTAGCTGGTAATTGGCACATTGGTACATTTTATTTACTTTGCACATTAACTTTAAGCTCCTTACGAAACATTACTTTATACTAAAGTTTCGCTAAGTTTTAACAATTTTGTTTGTCAAATTATGAATTTTAGTATGCATATAAATTGCTTTAGTCAATCAAATTTTCTACCAATGTGTATGCATTGTATGCATTCTAAGAAAACTTTCACAAACTCTGCACGATGCGCTCATGAACTCTTAGCATTTGCTCTTTTCTACGATTTTTATTTACAAATACATACATGCATATTTGATTTATGTTCGGCAGTATCGAAAGGCAATAAACTGAATTTGTACGCTACAATGCCTATTTCTTTATCGCTGTATCGATGTACATACCTACATACATGCTTTTATGTTTACATGGTTACATACTATATACGTGTTATCTTTTAAAGCTGGCCGAGTGTATAACGGTACGTGCTGTTGAGATCCATGGTGCAAATCTCAGTCGAAGCATATTAAATTCTGAAGCTTAAAAACTGTTTTTCTAAAAGCGGTCTTCTCTCGACTGGCAAAGATAATAACAGAGTGTAATCTACCATTTGAAAACGGCATAAAACCTCTCTATTTTTGTGGCACAACATGAAGACGCAATGAGAAGCTCGGCCAAATACGGAGCTATATAGTATTAGCGCCAAATTATATATTGTTATGATTTTTGTTAAGTTTTTACTGGCCTTTTAAAATTATTAAAAATTGATAATTTTATTGAGCTCGAGGCCAGTTTATGAAGTGAATCGTCTGATAGCCATTTTTTAATAAGCTGCATAACTATATATAAGTTCATATACTTAGACTTTTGGCAACCCTTTTTACATTGTAGCTATAAACCTTCTCCTGGCCGAGATGAAACATCTGATACTCATATTTCAATATACATTATAACATATGTTTAATTAAGAAAAGTTCAACTTTTCAAACAGGTGACAATTTTCTACAAAAGTATAACACCCCTTCAGCACCCATATTTTAATAATGCATACAACATGTGTACAATTAAATTTAATTCAAATTTTTAAAAAGGTGGCAACCCTCTGCAAAATAAGCAAAACTCTTGACATATTTAAATAGTTCATATAACTTTACCATACTCTTAATAAATTCGATTTTGGTAGAAGCCTTGTTCTTATGGCTACGACCCATACGACCTTTCCGGGGTGTACACTTATAACTGTGCAAATTATCAAGTAATTCCTTGCTGTTGGTAGAGTTTAGATATGAGCCGCTATGATGTTGTGGTTTCAGGTGTGGTGAGTTTAGGTGTGGTGAGTAAAGGAATGGTTGGTTTAGGTATAGCGTCGCTATATAAAAGCGTGAGTTTACATCTTACGATTTCAAGTGTGGTGAGTTAAGGTAGGTGAGTTAAGGTGGAATGAGATTAGGTGTAAAGAGTTTAGGTGTGGAGGTATTAGGTGTTGGTTTTAGGCGTGAGGAGTTTATGTGGGTGAGTTTATTTGTTGCCGTCAATCGCCATTTCGGCCGATAATGAAGATTCACTTTAAAAAAATTATTTAAGCTTAACATAACATAACATAGCATATCATAACATAAAATAATATGTCATAACGTAACATAACATAGCTCAATATTTTAAATAAAATTGTATATATGTATATATATAAAATACTTGCCAACATTTGTGTTCTTAGTATTAATGTTGTGAATTTTTTTCTGAGTTGTATAGGAAAGTTACTCGTAAGCCCGCCTTAGCTTAGCAAAGTGTGTTTATTCAAATTTAATGCAGTGCAACTAAAAGCAAAGCTTATTCAAAACATACCAAACTTTTGCCAACATTCATATTATTATAAATATTGAATTTAACCTACATATGTATCTATCATATCTTACGTTTGTATGTATGTATGTATGTATGTAAGTTTGTATTTGCTTTTTGTCTATCTCGGCAGTGGCGTACAATTTTGAGGCTGCTTCTGAATTAAGAGCAAGCGGCGGCCCCAATCCAGCGGCACATCCTTGGAAACCCGTTTTGGCTTACTTGGAAACTCTGCCGAGACCAACAAAAACGCCAAGTAGGTTGTGTTCCTTTTTTATTTCGATTTCTAAATGTGTTTTGGTTACGTGCTGTTTTTTTTCTTTCTTCTCGTCTTTCCTTTTGATTTCACCTTCACTGGCAATTGTTAAAGCATTGTGATAAATTGATAATGAAACCGTTTCAGTGTATTGATAGTTTTTTGCTAACATCTCTGTTTGTTTGTTTGTGTGTATGAACGTGTTTCAACACCGCATTGATTGAAGTAGAAAAATGCATGTGCATAAAAAGCTCGTAATGCTGAAGATACGGATTTACGATTACAATTTCAAGAAACTATTTACTTTTACCAGTTCAATTGAGATTAAAAAATCATTAATAGGTAGGAAACTAAAGTAAATAAATTTTTAAAACCACACTTCTAAACAAAAAAAAAATTAATGTACGTACGAGTACATGTGTAAGTGAATAGCATATTTAAATCTATGTATTGTTCGCCGTTTCTGTTTTGCATTCTATCTTCATTAAAAAGCAATCTACATAAATTTTCTGGTTCGATTGCGATATGTATTTGTAATTTTCATTTCTTTCATTTCACACATGTTTCCTTATCAGATTGATTTTCGACTAACAATTTTCATTGTTTTTATTCCTTTCTTTTCTTCTCATTGCCACAGAATGCGACCAGACATTCGTTTCGCGCATTGGTGGCCCACAGAATGGCACATTCTCCGCCCCGCTGCTGCACAATCACAAAAATCATTCGCGTCAATGCTTGTACACCTTCCTAGCAGGACCCGGACAACGAGTCGAAGTACTATTTACATCATTTAATTTAAGAGGAAGCCCGCCAGAGTAAGTTAGAAAAGGCATACGTGTATATGTAAGTGTAAACGAGTATATGTACCATAAACATATGTAGATCCATGTGTATTAACCCTGCACTAAAAGCAATTAGTCTAGGATGAGTCCGAGAATAGTCGCAAGGGAACATACGACTTATACAACTTCTGATCTCTTTATATAGAATGAAATGTTCCCTTTTGTTCGAGCATGTCCTATGAAGAGACTAATTGTCACCTTTTATACCCAAATGGGTATACATAAGTGAGGACCAACCTATTTATTAAAACAAGAATAAAAATCATTGTTTCGAGCGAGATTCGAATCGGCTACTCGAGGGTTGCTCATATACAAATTGACTAATCAAGGCGAATTTATTCAAGCTGGTATACTCCACATATAAGTAAAAATTGTTGTGTATGTTGCGGTGAAAATGTCAGAGAAACTTAAAAAATAAAAATAAACGAATGGGCGGAGTTCTAATTTTGACACAAAATGCAAACGTTCTGAGAATTTATAGTAAATATAAACAATTTAATTTTTTTATAATATTATGTGTTGCTCGTCTTACACATGGAGTTTTCCATCACGAACGCAAATAAGAGTAACTAAAATTACATTTATAATCATCAAGAAATAAACGCTCTCGTCAAGTAATTCGATCAAAGCGTCTTGGCACTTTTGAGAGCCATGGTCTCAATCGGCTTAGAGTAGAAGCAAATTTTTAAAATTAAATAAGTATAATTTATTCCTGTAATGCTTTCATGCAAAAGCTTTACATAAGCTCATCCTCAACTGTAGATACTTTATTGTGGTTACAACAACAAGACTCTTGAAAGGGAAAGAGGACCAAACATCTTAGAAAATGATTTGCAAATGAGCCAAATTATTAATATTATTATTATTATTATTGCAATTTAAAATATAAATTATAACAAGTTATAAAATAATTTAATAATAATACTAATTTTGGCGCTTACACTATATAGCTCAGTGCCTCAGGGCCGCGCTTCTCCTACCATTTGTAGTGTGCGTTTTTATATTGTACCATAAATGCAGGGACCTACAATTTTGTGCCGACTCTGAACGGCAGAAGTATTAATTGAGAAGCTTTTTCATGGCAGAAAGATTAAGATTTTGCATGCCTTGACTGAGATTCGAACCTCGAACTCATCGGCATGTCGAGTTACAGCACGCACCGCTACCAACTCGTCCACAGCGGCCACAAGTTATTGTCTGAAAATTCGGTCCTACATAGAATCGCTTGACAAAATTTCGTAGAGATCTACCTCTTTAGACCATTATAAAACTATAGTTTTTAACCGAAATAAATTGACGGAGAAGCAAATTAGGTATTTAACTAGTCTGGTGCTGTGGAGAGAGCAACTAGTCCATTAATAGGTATGGCAATAATGAATAGCTAATTAAGACAATTTCAGTTCGCAAAATAATAGAAAAAACAGATGCGTTTGACTTGTAGGGATCGGTTGAACTTCGTATCTTGCTTCAGTTCTAAGCCTTAATAAAATTTGTTTCGGATTTTTGTAGGTTTCAGCTGGGCTTACGACAAAAATGTAAAACTGTTTGTCTTAATATCAACGCAAATTCGTAAATAAAAAGAATGAATTCGGTTTTTGTATCCATGAAAATCATCGTTCGTTCTCTATTCGGTTGTGCAAAAAAGATTTGGTGGTGTGCTACGTACTTCAGAATTCGTAAATTTTGCTGTTAGGATATGTTTAAGTGTATATACTCCCATATATTATCAAGATATTCAATCAGTTGCATTTATACAGCATTACTTTTAAGTCATTTTTCAAATTATAAATATAACTTTTTAATAAATATCTTCTCTCATTTATCGGAACGCAGTGGCTCCGCTGTCGGTGAATTACCAGCGTAAGTAGAAATAATTAATATTTTATAGTTGTGTGTATGTATCTTACGTAACATATATTTTTTATTTTTAAAAAATATTAAACTCTTTTTAGCCCTACTTTTTTGTGTTCAATTAAATTATTTTTTAATTGTTTATTTCGTCGGACGAAAGACATATGTACTTATTCTGTGTTACCTACTTATACTCGTAAAAATATCGTAGCAAATTTCGCTTGGAATTTAATGAAATTAACTATTTACTATATACATATGTAGTTACTAATAAAAACCCAGGATGAAAAAACATTTTTTCTGTTTCTTTAATTCATTTGTGCTCAAATAATTCACCATCTCAAACTCAATTGAAAATCTACAGATAAATGTTTATACAAAATGTGCTCCAGGCATTGTACACAAATTTAGTTTTTCTAGAATTAAATTTTATATTGAATTTGAGACATGACTTCCGTTTCATTCGCCATGTTAAAATTTACAGTTTAAACTCTCAATAGGGCAATGAGGAAGTACAGGTAATGGTAACAATTGGGACTATCTGAGGGTTAACCAAGCATGAGTCCGAATTACTGCAGAGTAAGGCCTACGAATTTATATACAATTTAATTTTAATTATTTTTCAACCGGGATGAAGTTAATTTTTTAAGAAAAATCATTTAATCCCAAGTTTCAAACAAAACAATACACACAAGTTTAAAATAAAACAAGTTTCAACAAGTTTTCAAAAAAATTTCACACTCTTTCTTGGAATTTTAAAAGTTGTGATAACCTAGAAACCCTTTCAATGTTAGTATAATAAAGTGCTAGTCAAGGCGAATTCATGTAAGGTGATAGCGATTCTAAAAATGCAAGGCTTTATTGAGCTATTGTTAAAGTTTATCTCCTTAATATGTTATTTAACCTATGCGAAATAAGTTTTGCAATATTGAAATCACCGTAAATGTTTTAATTTGTTAAAATAGTCGACAAAGTTTGAAAATAAATAATATTCGAGCTGCTTTTTACATCTGTTCAAACCCTTAGGTATATTGCAAACGGGTTGCAAAAGGACTTTTGAGCATTCTTCTCATAAATCAAGTCTTTGTTAAACAAAATCGTAAGAATAAGTACATATTTCATTGGCTTCCCATATGTCAGCGCTATTGAAAGAAAACATTTACCAATACCTCAAAATAAAAACATATATATTTTTTTTACTTAGCTGTGTTCACGAGTACATGGATATATATTCCGAAGTGCAATCATCAGATCCAGCTGAACTAATAAATTCACCATTTGGTGGACGATATTGCGGTGCAATACCGCCACGACGACGTATCTCCATGTACCGAGCTATAGCCATCTCATTTTTTACCAATAAAAATGTATCAACACCCGATTTGTTCGAAGGAACTTATAGATTTATAAATGCATGTAAGTGAAAAAAAAACTAACAACATAATTATATACTTTAAATCAAAAAAAAAACAAAAAAGAAAAGATCTTAAAATGAACCACTTTTGATGCGATTTTATTATTCCTTCTCGCAGCTGAATATGAAATTGGTATACCAATAGCGGGTTCACCATGTTCCTACACCATCACGCCTAGCATGAGTATCAATAAAACGGGAGCACTAATATCGCCAACCTATCCGGGTGCCTATCCAAAGGATATGTCATGCACATATCAATTCCTCGGCGAATCGAATCAGAGAGTTAGATTAGAATTTCGTGATTTTGATCTATTTTTTGGTGGACCACAGTGAGTACCTCTGAATGCTGGACAAAATTTATTCAGTTACGAACATACATATAAAAAAAAAACAACAACAACAAAAAATCCAAAATGCACATATGAGTTTTGACAAGTAAACATATGAAATTTTAGTTAATCGATTTGCTTAATTATTCTTATTTATGTATAATTCTCCTATGTGCATTATATGTAGTTATGTATGTTTGTTTACTGAATTGAGTTAATTTAATTGGAATATCTTTTCAACAGCTGCCCATTTGACTTTGTCAAAGTGTATGATGGTCCCGACAATTCGTCAGCATTAATTGGTACATATTGCGGACAGCAAAGGAATTTAGTTTTATACTCAAGCGAATCAAGCCTTTATGTTCATTTTTATACATTGCCGAGAACAGCAAATACCCAAAATCGTGGCTTTAAAGGAATTTATGAATTTAGCGAAAGTTTTGTTAAATTAGATTTTATACGTAAGTAACTGGTGTAAATTTGTAAGCTTTAAATTTATATATTATTATGTGGAAAGTTTTTTTTTTTGGTGAATTTTAAATTTAGTGGGCAAGGCAAAATAAGGATGTCCATTTAGTATATTGATTAAAAAATTTGCAGTTTCATTATTAACTGCATAAATTATCTACTTTTAACAGCCGATAGGATGTACCCTCAAGTTATTTGAATAAAAAATAGTCCAGGGAATATTTAGCTGGGTAAATTTTTTTAAACTCTAATAGTTCAGTTACTCACCGACGTAAAAATATTGCACATGCCAGCTGCCTTTATCTACCTACGGTCTATGGTCGGATGACTTAACTTAACTTATTAGTCTCTGAAAGGAAAGATATGTGTGTAAATATATGTAAGTTGATCGAGGGTAACATTGATTTTTAATTGCTGTTAATAAAAACAGAACCAATCCAGATCCAAAAAATACTATAACTTCAAGTTCTGCATCTCATATTCGTATAGTTATTTTAGAGATTTTGCTCAAATAAGCAGCATATAATGTTCAAATAGGCTAAGGATTGTTGATCAAGAAGGAACAGGGATTACCTTCGTGTATAAGAAAATGAAAAAAATAGTTGAATTGGATAGAAAAAATCACACCAACATATCTAAGAACTGCAGTCTGACCATGCTTATTTCGAAATAGTAATAAAATATCGCTACGATGATACACTAATCAACCAAACTATATAACTTTTGAATATCGAATATCAATTAAATCAAAAATATAGTAACACAAAGGCAAAGAACGCATCTCTAAAGTGTTTGGTGCAAATATAATAGCTCCACTTTTGAATCTTAATGCATTCATCACTAACAATTTTATTTATAACTCAAACACTTGGCCATTTCTAATAATATCATCGACTGTTTTGCATTATTTGCTTTAAAACTTTAATACAAACATCTTTTTAAAAATTAAGTAAAGTTACTATACTTGGCACCAGAGAAATGTATATGGAGTTGCACAAAAGATGAAATTCTTTACTGAAAATTGCTTCTTTCTCTTGCGTAACTCCACATACTAACTACATCTTGTTTAAGCATAATAGCGTTCTTTGACTTTCCAAATTTGGCAACATTTTAAGCTACTTGTATGTGATTGTAGATCATATCGAACGGAGCATAGATTTTTGATGCATCTTACAGTTATTGAAAAACGTTTTACTACCACTTACCTGCTGTAATTAGAGAATTTTATGTACACAAAATTTTATTTAAAAACTTGTATAACCATGTATTTGGTATTTATCGATTTACCTAATATGTAATAATTGCTTTTTATTCGAAATTTCCCTTAACCATTCTTCCTACAACTTAACCATACTGAAATGCAACAATAATACTTGGTTGAATTCAAAAAAATATCTCCAATCGGCGTTATATAAACAAAATTTTAAATTGGATGAAAATGATAATTGGAAAAAATATTAGGTGAAAATGATGGCATTCACATACGTGGCTCGGAATGTGATCAAAAGATATTATCAAGAAAGGAGTCAACGGGTTATGTGCTGTCACCCAATTACCCTTATCCATATATACCGAAAACTGTTTGTAGGTAAGTACAATTTTTTGTTACAATTTATTATCAAAAGCCTCTATATTTGTTGGTGAATAGCTTGTTTTTTATTTTAAAACTGTCTTTTAACCTCATAAAATGGTTTTATTAATATTAATGGTTACTAAATGTGTGATTTTGTAGAAATCTGTTAATTAATGTGATTTTGAAATATTCGGAAATTATAAATCTATTCAAATAAATCGGAAATATAATTTGATTATAGCATTTAAAAAACATTTTTCTTTAATTTTTATTAAAATTTACTTAATCAATAATCATTATTATGTTTAGGTAACTACAAAAACGGACACTTAAATAAAAAGATTATCAATTCTGTAATTATAACTATTATCATAGTAAAAAGCAATGAAGAAATAAAAATTTGTCAACGAAAAATTATCAAGAAAACCCGAAATTTATAAAAAAATTATTTATAATATTTATAATATTTTTTTTTATTTTTGCAGTTTTTCTGATATGACATTAATAATGAATTTTTTTTATTAATGGTTGCTATATTTATATTTTATATTTTATCCTATTTAATTTTTGTTATTTTTATTATTTTTGTGTTTTAATTTATTAAATTTAGTTTCATTTCATTATTTCAGTTTATTTTTCAGTTTTTTTATTTTTATTTTGTGTGTTTTTTATTTAATTTCATTTTTTTTTTAAATTATGCGATGTACATTTTTTATTTAGTTCTATTATTTTTGATTTATTTAAGATAATTCTAGTTTATTTTTATTTTGTTTATTTTTTATTATTTCATATGTCAATTTAATTAAATTGTATTTATATTTTTATTTTATAAATTTTTTTAAATTGCATTTAATTTCATTTTATTGTTTGAATTTGTTTTTTTTTATATTTCTTGTATTTTCATATAGCGTTTTTTGATTTATTTCTAAATTATTAGTTTTACGTTCTAATTTTTTTATTTTATTTTTGTAGGCTTACTTTGTTTTATATAATGTTTTTAATATCTTTTAGACCATTACATTGTTTTTTGATTTAATTTTATTTAACAAAATTTTTTTATTTCATATGTAAATTTTATATATTGCTATTTATTTTCTTTTCATTGTTGTAGATTATAATTTTTTAATTTTTTTTAAATTAATTAAACTTTTATTTTTCTCCTTTTTATTTTAGTTTTATTTTATTTAATTTTGTGTTTTTTTTTTTTTGGTTAATTTGATTCTTTATTTTTGTTGTGTGTCCTTTTATTAAATTTTCTTTTATTTGTTTGAATTTTTTTTAGTTATTCTTTTGTTTTATTGTAGTTCGGTTTTGGCATCTTGTGATTCTCTAAATTTTATTTTATTTAATTCTTTTTATTTTATTTCGTTTACTTTTTTCCTTTTTTTATTTTCTGTTCCTTGTCTTTTCTCTTTTATTTTTTCTTTTCTAATATGTTTTATCCGTTTCTTAAATTAAATTATTGGTTGCAATTCGTATTAGAGCTTTTGAGATTTATTTTTTGATAATTTTAATCATATCATCTAATAATTAAGTATTTCAAATTTGCTCACTTATATTCCAAACACTTCCTAAAGGTACTTCATTTATGGCATGCAAGATGCTCAGCATCTGGAACGCGTACGTTTAGAATTCTCAGCTTTTAATATACCTAAGGTGGAGCACAAGGATAAAAGCGAGTAAGTAATCGAAAACTGATTAAAAATTTAATATGCTGACTACAAACTTGTTCCTCTATTTATTCTTCTCCAGATCCAATTGTACAGATGGCTATCTTAAGATCTACCTGAAGGGACAGGAAACTGCCGATGCCTACGATAAATTCGACTATGAGTTATGTGGCAATGAAACACAACGAGTTTTGAGTGATGGTCCTCGTTTGGCAATGGTTTTCAGCTCAGGTGAGCTGCAGGGCCGCGGTTTCAAGGGAAGATATATATTCGAAACCGAATACAAAATACCAGGCACTGCAGCACCCGATGGCACATGTAGCTTCACATATGTAAGCAGTTCAAAAAAGCGTGGCGAATTGAATAGTCCTCGCTATCCATCCAATTATCCGTCGGACACGAATTGTTCGTACTTGTTTTTAGGCGAACCCAATGAGCAGGTCACAATTGTTTTCGATCATTTTAAGATCAAAGCTGATGGTAACTCAAATGCAACGGCCGGAGCCTATGGGTAAGTATTATGTTTAATAAAATAATTTAGCTGATCATTAATTGATTGCGACTACTTGTTACACAGCTCTAGCGCATGCTTTGAAGACTGGCTGGAGATGTATGTTGTTTATCGTGATAACAACGATCGTTTTCTTGGTCGCTACTGTGGTCTGACAGCGCCCGGCCCCGTTGAGAGCCCAAGGGGTGCAGTGGGTCTGCGCATCACATTGCATACGGATCAAGAAAATGTTGCCAGCGGTTTCAAAGCGCGCTACTTTTTCGAAACGCCTCGTTCCGATGTGGCCGAGTGTGGTGGGAATTTCTCGAATCAAGATTCTGGCATTATCACCTCACCGAATTACCCAGCTGGATATAAGGCACCCAGTCGCGGTATGGCATCGATGGCATGCAATTGGATAATGACAGCACGTCCGGGTTACAAACTATCAATTAACTTTGAACAATTCTCAATCGAAGGTGACCCAGCGAGTAAGTTTTTGAGCTCCCATTTAAAGATTCGTTCACAATCCGGGGTGTAAGTTTATAATATTATTATTTATCTATATTGAATAGACCGCGGCTGTCCTGCTGCTGTATTGCGTCTTTGGGTAAACGTCGATTCAGATCAACCGCCATTGGAATTGTGTGGAGAAAAACCATTAATCGAACAGTGGTATTACATTTCCACTGGACAAACTGCTCGTATCAGTTTCACAACTAGCGATAAAACCGTTGGTGCACCGGTAAGAAGATTTATACATTCTTATGGTAGAATTCTGTATGTTCAGTTATACGCATTTATTGGATTAACTACTCTTTCATAGTGTAATGTACACGCCGTCTAATCATTGCCGACCTCTATAGGGAAATGTTCTATCTTAATTCTTTAAGTGGAAATTTATAAATAAGTTGAGATATGCATTGATCCTTAGTGATCAATCAATAGTGATCAGAATAATCAAATTATAATAAGGACAAAGGATAATAATTTTAAAATATTACAACCATCTCTTTTAATATCACTATGAAAATTTCTAAAAATGAGTATATTTAAAAAATGCTTTTTTAGGGCTTCCGCATTGTATGGACTGAAATACAAGACTCTGGTCCTGGACCGCCGTCCATTGGACTACTCTGCGAATCAACATACCATTTCCAATGCGAGGTCGGCTATTGCATTTCCGACAAACTGCGCTGCGATGGCGTCAAAAATTGTGGTCCCGGTGATGATAGTGACGAATTGCACTGTGAGTCGTGAGTGAGTCGAACGGTTCAGTTCATTTTTTTCTTATTTAATTTTATTTAATTTTAAGTTTTCTTCTTCTTAAGTTTATAATTTCAGTTGATTTCCGACCTTTGATTTGATTCTAAACAAGAGAAGATGGAAATTAATGGAATATATTTTTGCATACGTTCATTTTCGATACAACTGATTTCATAAATATACAGTATTTTTAAAATAAGCACACATACAAAATATATATGTAAATTAATGGAAAATAAACTAAAAAAAAATAATTAAATATCAGATATTCCTAAAAATTCATTTGAAGCAAATTTAACTTGAAGCAAATTAACAACATTTTTTCGGTTTATTTTTTCATTCAGTTTTCACTTAGTTTTCATTAATTTAAAAAAAAAAATACTTAAAACAATTAAATGCATACTTATATTGTTCTTATGTATGTATAAGAAATCAAATGAAATTTTAAATAAAATAAAATATATTTTAACACAAATGGATTGGTTAAGAAATTGGACTTAATTCAAATCATAATTAGCATCAATTAACATACTTACATACATATGTAATTCTAAAATTTACTGTTTACATTGTAGCAACATTTTTATTAATCTGTGCTATTATATTCATCTTTTAATACTTTCTTTACTTATTTAAAAATTGTTGTACAGCTAAAACTTGAACCTGACGACATTTTTTCAAACTATATAACATATTGCTGTCTTAAATATCATAATTGTAAATACCGTTCTATTTAAATTAGTATTAAACATATTCACATTAATAATCATTTAATCTGAATACACAAGTTAACTAATTATTATCATAATATGCGATTAATAAACTTAAATCAGGTACTTATATTAATTTTGGACATAGAGAAATAAGAAATAAGAAAAAGGCAATCAGGATAGATTCCAGGAGTTTCAAATTTAACTTAGGTGTCCTTTCCAATATTTGATTGTTGACACGTGCATTCAAAAATTTAATATTATTTAACTTTCTTGTTAAATCATATTTTCGTATAGCACTTCTAGTATTTATTTATTTTTTTCACATTTTTTCACTAGTCGAAGTTTTCTTTTCAATGTGGTCATGGAATTACGCACATACATACTCAAATATTCGAACATTGCACATAAAATATTGAAGTTACTTTAGAGTAAACGACTTATCGTGCTATATAAAAACAAATCAATTTCGCTAACATTGATATACAAACTAGTTCATATAATTTAAAATATATAAAATATATACATATAACAAAACACTACTTTAGCACAATAACATCAGCAGCAGCAGAACGAACCTAACGTATATGAACTATCATTTAATGCATAACCAAAGTCCTTGGACACAATAAGCTGTTTGAATACCACTCATAATAAGGTACATTTTGTTCTTCCTACCTTTGAAACGGTTTATTCGTATGCTTCAATATTAAAAACTTTTGCCGGCTGCCTCTTTTATGCGCAAGACAAATCTTGGATTTTATCTTAGCTTTTGACGCACGCCATTCACTTTCGGTTGATGGCATATATGGTAAGCTGTATGTATGTGCAAGAGTAGTTTTTGCCAGTACATTGGCGGCGTGCGGAAATATAATGTTGGCTTCTTATGCAAGCCAGCAAGTGCTACGTCCATGTCATTCAGCTTCAAAAGCTTTTCCGCAAAATAGTTCTCTCGACTACTAAAAATATTATCTAACTATTTGTTCAGCAACATCCATGTTTGAATGATGTGTCGAGTGGTGGTCTTTCATTTGACTACGAACATAAAGTACCATTTGTTTTGAAGTTTTTTTTTCTATTTCATCTCCACCTTGATTATCGTATTTCGAAGTCTTTCCCAAAATCCCTACATCGGCTCTTTAGGATTTAGTTGTCATTAGTAACGTATGGCTATCGATAAGCTTCGAATTTTAGTGTGTTGCCGGCAGATTCTGCTAATATTAGCTTTCACTTTCTAACAACAACAAATATTAAGAAAAAATATAAATACAAAGAAACTTTAAACCGCTTGATCAATTTAAAAGCGTCTAAGTAGATCGCTTTGCCAATCTCGACTTCTTATCTTCTTCGTTTTGTCATTATATGCTAGGCTGTCGTCGGCCGTTTGTGATGGCGTATTCAGACTGGCAGCACTTTTTACACTTTCTAAAGCGTTTCTTACTGGAACAATGCGACTAACAGTTATTTTCCCTATAAATACCTTTTTTTATTTCTTTTGCAGGAGCACAACTTCCATAACGAGAACAAAAATCGATTGCAACAAATGCCGCTCACAAATTTCATACGTAGAAGTGTATAGGGATTGAATATAACCAAATTTCCAAAAAACTTTTAAAGTATATTTTTATTTAAGAGACAAACTTGCAATAGCGCAAAATTCTTGATGAGTTTTAGTGAATTTTTTTCGAGTATGCTGTTGAAAAATGTCTCACTTATAATATAAAAAATTATTGTCCAAAAATTTCGTTTTCTGACTCCTAAACAAAAGTTATTAAGTTATGTAGGTACAAGCGTATAACTGGTGAACTTAAAGTCTTAGGGCCATTCGCACGAACTCCAGTTAAGCGCTTAATCGAAACTGAGAGCGCCGGTTAAGACTATCCTTTAGATAAGTAAGTGCTGAATTGTAGCTAACCGCCGGTAATTTTAACTGAAGATGGTGCAAACGGCAATTACCCACCTAGTTCTGTCTCAGAAACCTTCAAACTGAATTCATTACATTTATCAGGTAGATGAAGTTAATTTTATGGAATTTTATATTTTTTGATATAAACCGTTTTTAGGTAAAAAACTTTCAAAAATAAAAATTTGAAGCTTCCGAGGTAGATGGCTGCTCAAGAACAAAAATATCGCGAATGTCTTTTTATTTTGTACATAAATAACTTGTATACCGATGTACACATATTTCATATAGAGAGTGGTTATATCGTTTGTAAATAGCATTAAACTTTAAAAAACTTGATCGTACTTTTCATTTTGAAATTTTTTTTCTTGTGCCTTAATGTATTACAAAACTCATCAACTAATTTAAAAATGCATTCCCTAAAAAAAAACTACAGCATTTTAAATATGTACATATACATAGACATACATTTGTATGTATGTATGTGGGTTACCTAAATCAACATTCAACTAGTTAGTATTCGCAACGAAACCTACTCACAACGTCATCTACTCTTCTTATTTTTCCAATTTTATTTTTATACTGGTTTCACTTGTACTACTTCTGGCTCATGTACTTATTTGGAAATAACCTGTTCCTTTTCACCTTGATGTCTATCTAAATACACATTTCATTTTCAACATAAACGAAAAACAAATATTTGCGTTTGTTTGTTGTCTGCTACTTGCTTCTTCTTCTTCTTCTTCTTCGTCTTTTTATTAACTTTTCTTCCTCTCTTTAACGCCTTCCTCATACTAATACGCCCAGGCGACGGAAATACACATCTGATGCCATCATTAATACAACTCATTGGTTTAGCAATTGGTGTGATGCGATATATACAGTTTTAAACAATTTTATGGGTCAAATCCCGAAAAGAAACTAACTAAAGTATACATACTTACATGCATTAATTGTTTCTTTTTTTACAAAAGAAAATTTAAAAAAAAAATAAATAAACGAATAGCGAGTACACTTTTTGCTTTTACTTAAAGTCGCTAAATGAATTCAAGTGAAGACACGAAGATTAACAATTAAATACCTAGTTGACAAAGTGAAAATGTCGCATAAAGTTTAGTATAGTTGTTTTTATGAATTTGCTAAAACCGATTAAAAAAAAAACAAACAAAACATTTTTCGCATACAAACAAAACATCTTTGATTCAGAAACACGTGAGTCTATTCAAATACTTACAACTTAACAACAAATCTTTAAACAACTATTTTTTACAAATTACTACAATCTTTTACAACATGCTACTAGTTTCTACATATAGTATACAGTCAATGAATACCATGAGCATCATTCATTTAAACGTAAATAGATAACAATGTATATTATTTTGATAAATTGTTAAAAATAAAAACTTCTTATGTAGACTTCACTTAACACTGTTCACTTATCCTTTTCTCACGCATCCAAATAAGCTTTGAGGAATTTGCTGCTGTTTTTCTTAGTTCCTAGTTAGAATTTAGCAAAGAAACATACTAATACATACCCGCTTAATTTTTTTAATGCCTTTAGTAAACAATTACTGCTCAGTCCTTTGTAAGAGCATTTTTATTGTCATCCGTTTATCATTATCATCCATTTTTTTTTTTGCCATAAATATATTTATGTCTAAGAGCGCAGTTATCCACCGACGTAGAAACGGCCGAACGAGTCAGCTGACACGATCAAACTTACCAGAGTGCCACGTAAATAAAAACTCACTACCGCAGAGTTTCTGTGCTGACATAAAATTTACGTAGGAAATCCGAGTGTGTTTGATATGTGCCGCTATAGAAGTTTACGTTACGGCTACGTAGTACGTACACGGTGGGTAACTGTGCTCTAAGTAGTGTCCCTTAAATGCACGCTGCTTTAATAAAGGTTACTTAAAAACATACACAAATTAAATAAACTTGTAAGCATAGCAATAGGAGAGCATTGTTGCCAATTTACATAATTGCTATGTTGTCAGTTTTCAAGCGACCGGCGAAGAGTTTTCTTTGACGTTTATTTCTATTTCTTCGACGTTCTTCAATTTAGCGATCTAGAATGTTATACATATAAAGATTTCTAAGAGATATTGTTCCTAATCTTTTCAGAATATTGATGTTTTTAATTTTATAAATTAGACTAAATGCATTGGATTGTACTAACTTTACTGATTTTTTGGTACAACGGGTTTGCGCAAATGAACAAAAAACTCGCAAAGTTCGTTAATCGTTCATACAACGACCTTTCTCAAATATAAAAAAGCTATGAGTCTTTTATGTTTCGGTGTTTAAGTTGAAGATATTTTTCTTTATTTCTTTCACAATTTTCCCTCTTTGAAATTCCATTATTGGACTTAGTATATCTTACGCTACTGAGGTAGTTATTATTCACTTCATAAGAACAGAACTCTCAAAAGCAAATAGGCCGGTTATAATCCTTAACCATTCCCACTATAACATACGAGTATATTTTAAACAACGTTTGACTTTATGTGCTCAATTGTGACATTTACGGTAAATTAAAAGCAAATAACAAATCGAAGCAAAATGATTTGCTCGCCTACCACTAAACACTGACAAAGGCGAGCACTGCAGAAAAAACTCATTAGTCTTGAGTTGGATCGTTTTCATCAAAATAAAAAACTAAGTTAATTATCTTTTTCATTCTATTTATTACTTTCATTAACACACACCTTAGGATGTGCCAACCAAAATTGACTTCTTTCATTGTTTTATTTTTATTAATTTTGTAAATATACATTCTAAAAACTTTTCCTTGAAAATTATTTAAAATACATCAATGAATCAATAGTCAATCGCTCTAATTAATAATATGCACCCGATCTGGTAACAAAACTTACTTCGAAAGCAAAATGCATGTTGCACATTAAATGATACCGCTACTTTGCAATCGGATAATTTGACGAAATCAGCTGATTGTGTGATGTAATATTAGCGTTTACGTATAGGTATATGTTCATGTACTTGAAATTGTGTTTCCTAATTTTTATTAATTTTTATTCAATTGAAGACTTTGGCTTACAATACATACTCGCTCATATATGTATGTTTATACATACTTCTGAGAAAAAAGGTATATCAAAAGCAATCAAGCCTAAGTTGACTGCTTTATCATTTTTCGCTTCTTCCTCTTCTGGTAATATTATATCAGAGGCTTGAGAAGCGCAATCTTCTATTCTACCATTCTTGTATGCTACGTAAATCTGGGTATTTGATAATTTTACATTAGTTTCACGAAAAAATTGCGCCATAAAAAATGCAACATTTTGCATTTCGCTTCAAACTAAAGCGTCACCATTTTCGTCGGAATTGCGATTACAACTTGAACAAACAATAATCATTTTGTCTAAGGGACAACGAAACTATTTTTAAGTTTCACATTCGGCAATTAATGTGAAAATAGCTTGTTCTTCAATGTAAAACTAAGGTATTGTTCAAAAAATTTTCGTTATCCAATGAATTTTCCCTTCGTTGTGAATTCGAAATCGCTTCAATTCGCATAGGAACATTTTATTGAGAGTGATGGTATTTTTACCATATTACTATGGTTCCAATTTCTTCGAACACATTTTGAATATGCATACAATGTATTTGTAATACACTGCGCACATTAGAAAACTTTGGATGGTTGTGAATTTGTTCTCAATTTGCTGTCTATTTTAGGTACAAAAAGTTCGCCGTACACCGTTGCCTACTATTCATAAGTATATTTGTAAAGCGATTTCGAACTTACCTTAGGCAATTATAATCAGATCTTAAAGTATGATACATCCATGTTTTCGTCGCAAGACACTTATTTGCTCTAACAACTGAATAACGTCACAACTGCTTTTGGCAAATAAAAAACTTATTTTTCGACAAATCATTTTTTTAACACCTTAAAAAACTTTGCTAGAATAGATAATAAACAATTATTTTTAATATGATGAGACATCATTTTTAAATTTTAAAGAAATACTTAAAAAAAAAAACAATTTTCATACAAATGCATTTGTTATTCCGTTTACAATTTAAGTGATTAAAAAATAATCGCATGCCTTTTATTTGCACAATTTAAAGGTTCAACTAAAATAAAGCTTATTTTTTAAATTCAAATTTTTCAACTTCGAGCGACAAATAAATGCACAGCAGGCATCATATCACACGCAGTCAGTTAACTTACTTTGTCAAATATGATTGCTATTTGCAATTTCACTCACTAACTTTAACTCACAAACTCATCTAACTAGCACTTTATTTTAATAGAAAATCAATTCACTCGAAACTCCTCGTCAGTCATTTCTTTATACTTATAAACACAATCAAGTATTCTCCTGCAATTACGTACTACATAAATACATAGTAGACCCACACAATCTTTTTGCCAAAGATATAATTTAAAAACCAATAAAAAGTAATTATTTCAACAAATTTAAATTATGAAATCTTAAAATCCAAATAAATATAAATACATATGTACATACACATACATATGTACATATGTACATATATATCTATTTTTATTTAAAATTTTAAAAACAAAAACTAAATATAAATAAGTTAAATATGCATAGTACTCGTACATAAATTGAAATTTACGACATACCATAAATTTTTATCTTTTAATATTAGATTTTAAATGTAAATTTTCTTACTTTATATTTTCCTGTAAAAAAAAATCATATGCAACGAATTCCTTCAAACGTGGGATGGATAAAATTTGCTGATGGTAAAAAATTCGTAATTGAAGGTACCACACAAGCGCCCGAGGAGGATCACGGCGTTCTAATTATAATAACACTAATCGTCGTCTCGTTCCTAATCTGTCTCCTATGCACACTCTGTCACTCCAGAAGAAAACGTAGGGCAAATGTGCGTCAACTGGGTTTGCATCGCAATGCTCATTATGATTCACAAACCAGCGCAACGGGTAAGTGAATAAGAAAAATTAGAAACAAACTTCGGCGGATAATTAGAATGCTTGCAATATTTTATTTGCTTATTAATTTCATTAAATTAGTTTTACTTTATATTTTATGATTTTTTTAAATTTTTTTTATTTTCAGTTTTTCGTAAATTTTAGTCGAAATCTATACACTTAGTTAACAGGTAACGTATTTACAAATACAAATATGTACATACATTTGTGTGTACACTTACTCAAACCAATTTACAATGAAATATTTGATTTAAGTTCCTTTTGGCTGAAACTGTCATACATACGTTAATTACAATTTTTTTTTGTTTTTTATTTTCTTTTTCCTTCCTTTTTATTTTTTCAAGTGCATACATATGTATGTACATTAGGGTGGTTCAAGAAATAAGTAAAGTTGGAATTTTAATGCTCACACTCCCTAGGGTTATTCCTTATCGAAAATAATATTAGTTTGACTGACTTAAAAATAGGAGGAGGTTATCAATTCTTCTAAATATCTACTTTATAATATTTTATTTTGTTTCTGCATAACTTTGAACCTCGAGAATTGATTTCCATAACGCTTTCTGACGATTTTTCAATGTTAATTTCTTTAAAATTATATATTTTTATTTAGTATATATTTTTATTAGTAAGTATTTAGTTAAATAAATAATTGGTTAATACTCGTATTCTTTGAAGTCTCTTAAAGAAAATCAGAGTTTGCCAATTGAAATAAAGATGGTTTTTGTGATATAAAACAATCATGTGGCCTAAGAGTATAAAGCTTGCGATTATTTTCTTTTTTTTACCACCCTAATGCACATATTTATGCAATGACAACTGTACATTATATACATATATTATTCTCTTTCGCACGCTTAAATAGGTTTGAGTTCAAGTCGACGGCATTTACAAGGTGGCACCAGCATATCGGGCAGTTTGCATGGCATCAATAGCGGTTCATTGATGATACCACCTGCGCCACTGCCACCTACCAGCGTACCACCACCTCCACATATTTGCATCGCGGGCGTTGACGGCATCAGTGCTGGCATACTAATAAACGATGACGACGGCCTAGACGACGACGATGACCTCGATCTCGACAATATGCAACACGAGATATTTATCAACGACGTACGATTCGACAATGATGAGAATCATCTGGAACAAATGCATCATTTGGAAACCGTTTAACAATTGTTAAAAAATTTAAAGGATTGGAAAAACGTTATCCGATGGTTGAAACGACACAATATGCGGCATTTTATAGAAATTTACAAGCATAGGAACAGATTTAAAAAATATATGGTATATTAAAAAAATAATAATACGACTATGTGTAATAAAGAATAGCGAAAATAATTAGAAATAATAGCTGTACGAGTAGTTAAGACAGATTTTTAATAAAAAAAAAATAGTATAGAAATACAACAAAGGATATTCAAACAATATTCCTTAATTATTGTATGAATTATTGCAACAAGAAAAGAAAAGTTAATCAGCGTAAGAAGTGCGAAATTGCAGCAATTTTTATAAAGGCGAAACAATGGAAGAAAGAAAATTTGTTATTATTTATAAAATAATTTAGTAGATTTTTCTTTGCGGTCAAAATATATAAATAAAAAAAAAAAATATGCATTAAAGAGCAAAGTTAAACTGAGACCTTTTTGGACCCATTTAATGCAACAGCTTTTTATTATTGTTTTATTTGCTTTATTAAAAGAAATGCATGATAAAATATACATATATACTATAGATAAACGCTGTTCGGAAGATCATTTGGAACATTTTATTGTGAAATAATTTCTACACATTTAACATTTAAAAGTTAACATTATCGAGAATGATAAGAATCAAGTAAGTATTTCGAAAAGTTAATAATTGTAAATCGGCATACATACATACATATATGACGAGAGAAAGAAAATATGTGGAAATGTAGGAATATTAATAAAAAATGTTGCAAAATGATAAATTTAAAAAAAAAAACCAAAAACTACATAATGAATTGTATAAATACGAAGTAAAACGATAAAAAAAACCCTTCCAAAATAAATCCTTGGCAAAAACCAAAATGTTGTTGATTTTTATATTTGATACAATTAAAGAGTATTCTACATTTAATATTTTTAAGGACACACAATCGTGCACACCTCGATTTGATCCCAAATCAACTAGAAATTATTCCAATAAAGTACATTGTTGTACATACACACATACACACAATTCGCACATTCGACTCAAGTTCCAACAAGACATTTTAATCACCTTGGATAAACCATTGAATAGAGTCATAATCCCGAACAAATATTTTTCACGCACTCACTCTCACATTCAATTTAAGAATTAAAGTGAAATGCAAACAGAACGAGAGCGACAACGAGTAAGACAGCTTTAGTGCGCGTGGAGTTTCAGTACATTGAGTAATTGTGACTATGATTTTATATATGTATGTACTCAATCAAGAACGAATGAATACAAGATTGCGTCTTCCCGATGAAAAATTATATAAAGCAAAATGCGTGCAACGTCACTACTTTAGAATGAGACAGATTCGGAGAAAACAAAAATGTAAGGCATTTTGTATTTGTATTCAAATACATTGATTTATGCTGTCTTTGACTAAAAGCTGTAAAAAAAAACTGCAGAGCAGCATTCGAAGACAGAAATAGCGAAACTTACAACCAAGTGTGTTGCTTCACTTTCACATCAATTTTAGCAAGTTGTGGATCTCCCTATCATTGGTACACTTTGCAAACTGTAATTAAGCACCGCGCACTTCATATTTGTTAATTTTATTTAAAAAAAAATCACTTAAAATCATTGAATTTAGGCACACAAAATTGTGTGTTTGCAAACATAAAAACGAAAACAAAAATATTATTACTGATTATTAAAGATGATTCTGTCAAATTTGCTAAGAGCGATTTACGTAAGGCGGAACTTTTCTATTCTCTAAATCGTGATACTCGAGGGCCTCTTGTTCGATTTGCATTTCAATTACGTTCTGTTCATTGAAGGTGGTATCGCACCGTCAGCTGATTGCTTGTTCTTTTCCCGCATATTTCACTTATACAATACAACATATGTACATATGTACATACATATACACAACTCAATTCAAGTGTAAAAAAAAACCTCACTCAATCTATACCAATTCATTCATTTAACCATAAACTAGATTGTTCAGTCAAAAAAAACCAACAACAACAAAATAATACATCAATAAAAATGATTCTAAAATGTGCTCAATATGTTAGTAAATATACAATAAAAATAAACAATACGTACGAATCCTATTGCGAAAAAATTAATTAAATACATACATACATACGTACGTATGATAGCGCTATGCCTCACAAACGTAAACAAAATCATAATAAAAATTTTTGATGCCAATTTACGTACATATTTACTACGACAACATAACTACAGTTACAACGGTACTTGGTAGTTGTTGTTGCTCGTCATTTGCGCTAAAATATTGAATAATAATAATAGTAATCAATTAGTGACTATCAAAACTGCATCTTCCAAAACAAATAACAAAATAATAAGCATTGAATAATAGAAGTGAAAAACATAAAATCTATAAAATAAAAGCATTTGAGTAAAATAATAAACAAACACGTAAAACTAAACTCTAAGTAGTAAGAAACGTACCGCAACATGCCGAAACTTGAAGTATTCGTACATAAGCTTATGCAGGGGCTGTCGCGTGTGTTTCTAGGGCTTTGAATTATTAATAGTATCTGTAAAAAAAAAAGTTTAGTTTGAATTTGAATTTGAAATTGAAATTGCCAATGTTTGAATTTGAAATTGAACGGCTTTAAATTTTTGCTTATGTTCTGTATACTTATTATTATTTAATTAACACTTTAGTAATAAAAAAAAATGTGTGCTATGTTTAAGTTTTCATTGTTAATCAATTGAAAGATATCAGCAGACATATTTAAGCAACACTGCGGCTAGTTGAGTTGTATTTAAAAACGAAAATTAAACAAATTGCAATATATTTAGTTTATTTGTTCTGTTTTAAATCTTAAAATTATAATTATAGCCAATGCTAACTGACAGCTTACGCAATAGAAGAGAAAGCACTGGCATTGGGTTTAAATTAGGCAAATGAAGGTATCCACAAAGATATCTATTTTCAGCGACTAGCAAGTAGTAAGTTAAAAAAAACAACTAAAGTTAAACACTAAAATAAATGTTAGTAGCAAAATTTAAAAAAAAGATACTTAAATAAGAATTGAAAAAACAAATAAATGTTTAAATTAAAGTGAAAACAATTAAAATAATTTGTAAATGGAATTATAAAATATGCACCAAAGCATCGTTAAAGCAAAATATGATTAAAAAATTTGAGGCAACAGATTAAGACTATAAAAAATATTGAAATTAATTTCTTATAATTATAATAAAGTTATTAAAAAATATATAAGCAATCACTTTCCCCCAAACATAAACACTCAAGCGCTCGTTACAAACAACTAAACAAACTTTTTTTTTAATTTATGTATATACATACATACATATGTACTTGCATATGGTACATATGTATGTATTCAATTTGTGAAACGATATTTTTAATTATTTTCTTGGTAGCAAAGTTAAGAACTCCAATGAATGAAAGCCTTTCCTTTCAAAATTATACCCCGTTCAGACGGCAGACGCCTTTTGATATCGCGATGAATTAGCAAATAAAATTCACAGCGTTTCCTTTTCTGTGCCAAGAAATATGTATGTACATACTATGTACATATATGCTTATTTCACTATAACGAAGCAAAACAGCACGAATTCATTCCCGTACGCAGAAAATTGGTAGTAGAGTGCAAGAATTGCAACGTATTGGAACCTAAATCTCAAACCGCCCATGCTCCAAAAAAAAGTCCTTTTCCACTTTTTCATCCCTTTATAAACAACCCGACTATTTAGGCCGTTTCACAGTTATAATTTTGCTGGCATTCTATTTATTTACTTGTACATTTATTTTTTATTAACAAAACTTGTGCAAAATAAAAATTCAAGTGATGGTTTTCAAAGAAAATTCCACTACGGCACTTCTATGATGCTATTTTTCACCTCAAATACTGACATTGTTATAAAAAAAAACCTACAAATTTTACTATTACCAATTCAAAACTATAAATTATAATCAGGGTTAGGAACAAAAGAAGCGTTGCAAAAGAGGTTGTAGGTCGCAGTGTGCACTGTTTTCTGCCACACCCTATAACTTAACTAACTAACTAATTTAAAATGGAAGCATGTTTGAAAACGATAAAGTAAGGAAATTCAGTTAATGCGTTCGATTACTAATTTTCAAAAACATTTGTTTCCTTCCGAAATTTTTTTTTTTTGGCATCACGAAAATAAATATATTGGCGCAACCACATTTTCACAAACGAGTGTGTATATCTTAAGGACATGCATAAAGTTTGGGTGTTTAAACGAATTATAAAGATAAAAGTTAATATTAAAAAAAAAAGATAGGTAAAAGTATTGGTTTCATAGCGCACGTACGTTTTACAACAACAAATAAATCAATAAATTTATTAAAATAAAAAATGCGAAAATAACGAACAAAATTAAAGAAAATTAGAGTAATTAAATTAGAATTTAACATATATGTATATGCATGTAACGCCGCATACAAGTTGGATGTTATACCACTTTTTTTTTTAAGAACGTAGAATTTTGTAAATTTAGTTTAAGCGACATTGGGTTAAATGTGATTTGGATTTTTAAGTACATACATACTTATGCAACTTTTTGAATTTTATTTCAAATTGTGTAACCCAAATCAATATTGAAAACGTCAGCAATTGCAAATTAATTAAAAGTTAATGGAGAAATAAAGTTAAATATTAAAAATGTGAGGTAACTAAATTGCATACTAAAACACTGTAAGGATATTAAAGACACGAAGTCTAACGGTTGAAAATCAAAAATTTTTAAATGAAACTATACATATAAATTGAAATAAAATAATGTTTACTAAATAACGTATGATATATTAAAGAAAACAACAACAATTTAATGAGAGAGCGTAGCAAAAACTTGGCTTTGTAGAGAAGTGAAATGGTAGCGAACGGGAGCGTAGCACGCCCCGCAAGTAAACAATTACATGTTAACATTAAATTTAAAAACGAAATAGAAAATTCCGAAAAAAACCTGCATACATATACATATGTATGTACATACATAAATGCAGAAAATAAATATAAATGCATACATATGTATGTATGTACATAAAACAAGAAAATTGAAAATGTAAAATTATTAAAATAAAATATATGACACAATAAAAAAAATATTTATTAAAGCCGATATAATTGAGTTATTGACAAAAAAAAAACACATAAAATGAATACGAAAATACAAAAGAAAATATTAAAAATTATTAAATTGTACCAAGAAAACTTAAACAAATATTGTTTAGATTATATAAGTGAACGCGTAATTTTTAGTGTGTTTAACTTAAAAAATTAAATTAAAAAAATAAACAAAATTAGAAGCAAATGCAAAAACGAAAATTAAATAAATTATTAAAAACCACAAAAAGATTAAGGTTAAAAAGGCAACAACAAAACAAAAATCATGTCTCACAGCCATTGGTTGGGAACTGAAAAACAAAAAGAAAACAACAAGCAACAAACAACAAAAATGAGAAACCCTTTTGTGTCTTGTTAATAATTATTATTGTATTTATCTGTATGTGTAGACAAAAAGTTCAGAAAAGTATGTAATGCGTTAAATGTTCCGTTATTTGTGTTAATTACAATTAATTTTATGTATACAAACAACGACAACAACAATAAAAAAAGGCTATAGACATGCATACATACATACATACTACGTTAAAACATCCACACATACACACACACACACACACACACACAACTGCAATGCATACAATAACATACACAACACTTTAGTTAGATGTCATAATGTAACAAAACACCGCAGTAATTAAATAATAGCTACATTCAACAAAATAATTACAACATTAAAGTACCCATTCAAAAACTATTTACAACACAATACATACATTTACATAAACATACGCAGGAGGTGATTATAAATGGACATATGTATGTACAAGCACCCAAACATACATACATTCATACATACATACATACGTACATATGTGTCTATCTAAAATAATGCTGTTATACAATAATTAGCCACGAAGAAATAGAGCAAAATGATTTTCGATTACTTGTGTATGTATGTATGTATGTATGTAAACATTAGCCACATAAATATTTTCAGGTTTTATATACTCGTATGTATAATTTTTGTTAATAAAAGTATAAATTTCATACACACCTACTTACCAACATACATACATACATACATATGTAAATACATGTATGTATATGTATGTAAGTATAAAAATATTTTCATTTAAATAGCCAATGGCTCAACGTTGTCAACTAAGTATTCATGTTGTTAGCAGCTATGTCAACCTAATTTTAAGTCTTATTGTAATCGGTTGAAATACAATTTTATTGAAATATAAAAATGTGATATCGTGTTCATTATTTAATGTTACATAATCCATTCGATAATGTTAGTGTCGTATCCAAGAGATTCGTTCTAATTTCCCAAAGAAGGTCAAGTGGTCAAGACTATTGAGGATCTGCTGTTTCGGCAATCTGGGACCGGAGAAGCATCTGCACGGCAACCGATCTAAACCCTAGCCGTGCCCAGGAAAGAGCCGTCCTAATAGCGTCGAATATTTCAAATGCTTTCAACACTACTAACAGTTCCGCAGGTATTGATACGTTGGATTACCTGCTTGATCGAAACCCCATCAGGCCAAACTGGGTGCGATCATTTTTCATAAGTTACTCAACCACTAATCTCAAAGGTTTCTTAGCCATCAGACGGAATTACGATAATCTCGTATGGCGATGGTTGCTCGGTAATGTCTATCGGCAATGCAATTGAATGATTATATCTCCAATCTTGCTTATTTTTTCAATGGAAGGCCCAACTTAATACTAATTTTTTTTACGAAAAATTCGTATCGTTTCCTTTGTCAACTGACGATATCGCTTCCGACTATTCGTCCTGTAGACAGCATCTTTCTGTTGCGCAGTAATACAGCATCTCTCATCGCACCAGCTGCTCCTTCGGACTCGTTCTGTTGGTTATTGCCTTTAGAGAGGAGTGCGAGTCAAGGCGAGTCTGTGCTTTTCGATGTCGTGTTTTCCTTGTGTAAATTTTTCCCAACTTTTTTCTAGACAGAGGTGTGTGCGGATATTGGTTGCAGAAAACCAACACATTCGTTAATTAATGTCCTGCTACCAAATGTTTGTGTCCATAAATGCATTTTTATATGGGAACAAAATCTTAAGAACGCTGTTTCCTGTGTTTTCTTGTTTGTCTCTTTAGTTTTCCAGCAACTTCAATACCACATTGGACTCTGCCTTAGACGGCAATCAGGGCCGGCGGAAGCCTTTGGTAGTGTAGGTAGTCCTACCCGTTCGGAAAACTTCAGATAATTTCAGAATGAAGGAAAGCAAATACTACTTTTTCTCACTACCCACTCGGGCTGAAAGTGTTCCGTCGGCCCTGACGGCAATGTCAATTCTATAAGTGGTTTCAAGATCTGGTGCTCTGGCCAGTCCAAGGGTGCTGAGCAACTCCTCGCGCCAACCTAGCTACGGCCCTGGCTGATAGCTTTCTTTACCTGTCCGTCGCTTTCAGCCTTTGCTCTAACCATTATATCAACGCTATGCATAATTTCAAGTCATGTCGTCAAAATGCTAAAAGCAATAACAAAGTATGTACATATGTATGTACATAGAAATTTTGACTGCTCACGCCGTAAAAGCAAAAACAAAATGCATGTAAATTTATAAACGGAATATCACTCCAATATGCATCATTAATAGAGTCCTTTAATTTTCATTGGTAAACAGGTGAATTTTTGAATGCACAGTTTGACTTTACATACTAATTAATATAAAATTGTTTGATGAATTTAAAAAAAAAATTTTCTTATTCAAGAGTAACGCACTTTATTTGCATGTGTACATAGGTTTGTTTATATGTTAATATGTATGTATGTATGTGCTGTACGCCGATCGAATTTGTGTAATCCAACGATGATTTCACATAGTCACTTATCTGCTCCAGAACGAAACTTTGCAAGTATCTTGTCTATAGCTCCCAGGTCTCCCTTGACCACCGCCTTTTGCTAAAACCGAAACTGCTGAACAAGAGTTACAAGCAAAACAAATGCAATTTTATTACCTCAGCTAAAAGCGCATCGAAAGTTGTCTCCTTTGTACCCACCCTATAGAAATCGTCATCTGAAATAGTGATCTCGGCATTCGCTAAGTTTGTTGTGCCATCATAGATGTTCAGTTCTTTAAAATCAAAAACTAAAACACTATCAATTAATACTCGTTCACAGAGAAAATAAAGCTATGGAATTTTAACACATAAACTTAGAGGACTTTGCCGTTTCTACTCGCACTTCCTGTCGAAGTTCCACGGTTTTATGCAATTAAATTAATTAATTTTAACATTTAGTCCACACTCACCTACGCTTTTGATCAACTTGCCATTTGCATCAGTGATATTGAATTGAAATACGCTCAAAACAGTGCGTTGATCAGGATTCGAACCCTTTAATTTATTTCGTATTTTTTCTATAACTGACTCACTTTTCATAATGCAGCCGCAATCCAAAATTGACGTCCATATAAATGTGTGCACCCTGAATGACTGAAGCGGGCTAAGCTCTATAGCCGATCGAATAAAAGCGGCTTAAAATGATATTTATGCAGAGAATTGATACACTGGGCGTAAATGTGTGGAATTTGCATATTGCTTAATTGAAATCAATTTACTTAAATTCGTGGCACAGTGAAGCTGAATCTGAGTTTATTCTTTATTGAGATGGCGAATGGCTTAGGTTATATTAGTTCATTCAATTAATCTCATTAAGTTATTGACTTATATCGATTTATTGATTTAATAGTACGTCTCATAGCAATTACATAAATATTTTACAACTAAAATCTATAACTACGTTTATGGCTTCCATAATTTAAGTAGTCCATCTTCACTGTACGTAGCCAACAAATTTTGGTGTGGATGATGTGCTAAGCCAATTACATCTTTTTCGTGTACCTACATATTTTTGATAAATTAAAGCACTTAGTGACAAGTACTAATAACTACAATATTACAATACTCACATTTAACGTACGTTCCAGCTTGCCAGACGTAACCGAAAAACAATACAGCACTTGATCCTCCCCAGCACAATAAATGAATTCACCACGTGGTGAGATGGTTGCTGAAATGAAAGCGCCGCCTTCACGTTTGCCCGATGCGAATGAACGCACAATTTGACCTTGCATATTCATGATGACTACGGTATTTGAGCGATTACAAACTATGAAATGTTCCGGATTCTTGGGTAATATTAGCACGGTATTCACAGCCAGTTCGTTGCCTAATGGCTTGTAAGTGGATACACATTCGGTAGTTTTTAATGACCAAATTTTCACCGTACCGTCTGAAGAGGCGCTCAGTATGTTGTGACCATCTGGTGTAAACGTTGCTTCATTTACAAATGAAGTATGTCCTAAATATAAACATGCAGGTTTAGTGAACTACAACAAGTTATTTTAGAACAAACCTTTAAACTCTTTAAGCATTTTCCCAGATTTTAGACCATGTAATCGTAAACTATAATCAAAGGAAGCACTCAACACTTGACTATTATCTCGTGAGAACTGTAAACATGTTATGCCTTTTGTGTGTGCTTTTTCGAATTTCCTCAGACATTGACCTGTAATAATGCGCCACACTTTAATTTGGCCGTCCTGAGCGCCAGAGGCCACCATTTCCGAGTCACGGGAAAATGACAATGCTAAGACTGCCTGTTCCATCATCATAAATTGGTCTTGCGCTTGGTATTTCAAATCTTTGCGTATTTTGCCAGTCGTGAAGTTCCAAACTTCAAGGAAGCCATCAACACTGCCAGTTATTAGATATTGGCCATCTGGTGAAAATTGTGCACATTCAACATGAGATTTCTGACCAAATTTGATTTGTCGGAACATTTGGGTTGGGAACATTTCTTCTTCTTGATCTTTCATTGCTGCCTTGCCGCGGAATAAATCGATTGTGGTGCCTGGTGGTAAAAGTCCCTGATGCTGTTGCCATTTCAGAGCCTGACCCAACAATGCCAATAGACGTGATGATGGCACGACATGTACTTCGCCGCTTAACTCCTGGGCTATAACGCCTCGTCGTTTTTCTTTACTGCTACCTTCTGGGTAGGCTTCCCTCGGATCAAAATATGCACGCTGAAGCATATTTTCTGTAAAATTAGCAATAATTAAAAATAATATTACAGAAAGCTATAATTTATGGCAAACCTAAATGTATATAACGTTCAGGTTCATGCTGTTTTAGCATAATCATGGGATCAGTTTGTCTAAGCAATGAACGTGCTGCGCCCAATTCTCGGAGCTCAATTAATTCCAGTACTATTTGTTCATACAGATTTAGGAGTTTCTTGTCTGGTAATTTCAAAGACTGTGTCACTTTCAGCACTGTGTCCCAGTGTCCATTTACAATATCCTGCACAAAGCCATCTACACTGTCAACCGTATTCAATGAGACCCCGGTCTCTTCTTGTAGCGTTTGCAATGTTTTGAATAAATTCGATTCTTTTAAAAACTGCTGTATTAAGCGAATAACACTGTAATTAAAATTTCAGTATTAGGAATTAGACTTGACTCGAACTCTTTAATTTAAAGGATGTTTATTATCATAAGTATTATTTAGAACTTACTCAGCCGATTCGATTTCAATAGACATGATTACTGTATGATAAATTAGTTTACGATGTTAAAAAATTTATTATATTTTTCACTTGCAATACAAAATTTTACAAAAAAGCGTTGATGGAATAAATTGGATGCATGCCACTGCAAAATGTCAACAATATTCGACGAGATGGCAAAGATGCCATATTTAATTGCAATAACAATACCATCGCGTTGCCAAGTAAAGAATGCTATATTTTCTTCTCCCCAGCCGGAAAGTTCTAGCAAAGAACGAACATTTGCGAAGTATTGAAGTTAGTTTTATACAAGTTTGATGTAGCAGAGATTGTGCCGACAGCTAACAAAAATAATTTACGATCTGTGCATGTACGTTAGACCTTCAATCACATATTAAAAAACCATAAAACAAAGACTACGATATATGAAGCTCACATACAATTTGTAAACAAAGCAAAGTTTTTGCAATTCTGCTTGTATGTATTATTAAAATAAAGGCAGAAAAAATAATGATCTACAGCAATCTTTGGAAAAAGGGGCCACCGGAAAAGAAACTAAGCTGCACTCTGATGTTTTAACTTTGTATCCAGTCTGGTAATTTAGTACCGCACACTTTATTTTGATTGCAGAATTAATAATAATAATAAGTTTAAAGCGTTGAAAATAAATAAAACAGCAAATATTCACTTGCACTTCACTCGAGTTGTTATTTTGTAAACATCTTTTTTGTTGTGATATAAACATTTTTCCATGTGACGTCATTTTGAGCAGCTGATTGCCAATATCGTAAAGCAAAAAAGTAACGGACCTGCGCTAGGCGCAATCTCTTATTTATCAATCTTGAGTTTTATATTCATACATATGTACATACATATGTATACAGAAAATGTTTGTTATTTAAGATTATATGTACATACTTATGTACACAATAGAGATTTCGATCTCAGGACCAAAACTACAAACACAGGAGGGACAACCTAACAACCGGATAACTGAAATTTGAATTTAAAAGAATACATAATTTCACGATTTTACGTTTTTAGCAAAGGAGTTTGAATGCAAATTTTGCGCTAATACGAAAGCATTTGCTGTAAATTTAGAATTTTATTAATTACACATACATGCATATACATACATATATTCATTCACCCCCACCGAAATAAATAAATAAATAATTTACGCTTAAATATGCAGCTATTTATGTTCATACATTTGTATGTACGGTCAAAGATAGCAAGATATAGAATTGTATTCAGCTAGATCAAAGCTAAATGCACAGCAGTTCTCCCTAAGCTATTGAAACCCTCTTTAACTGGCTAATAGAGCAACGCTTTTTTGTTTTGGAAATTCAATATTGCAATCTCTAAACTTATTTTACTTTATCAGAGCAAGTTTTTCAGTGCAAGTTTAAATAGTCAGTTTTAATTTAAACTTCGTTTTCTTGCAGTCAATTAAATTTGTATTGATATGTTAAACTAAGTTTAACCCTCCAATATTGGCCATTTAAACTTAGTTTACACTGCGTTTAAGTTGACCGAAAAACTGCATGCTGAGTTTAAACTAAGTCCAACGACAAAGACAGTTCAACTTGCACTGTAAAACTGACCATCAGTCAACTCAATTAATTCGATAATTTCGATTTCCGAAAATCTAAATCAGTGTTTATCTCTAACAATAAAAAAAACAATGTCTTTTTAAGAATTTATTTAGTAACCACTGTTTTACAATTTTAACGGAATAGTATATTTTGTAACCGTGAACACACACACACATGAATTACATCGAGGTAAGCCAAAAAAAAACTTAAAAAAATTGGTAATCATTCAAAAAGGGTTTTTATTAAAGCTCTTCCTCTGAACCCCAACTTCATTAGAAAAACATCAACACTTTTTAATACTTGCTTTTGGCAAATTATAATGTTATATGGGAATATAACTTTTAAATACTCTGCTGATTCGGAGATGATTTTGAAATTAGTTTATACAATTAAAAATATGACATACAGTTCCTATAAAGACATAAAGATTTAATTATCTTTCTTCATTCTTGTTGATGTCATTCTGTAGATAATTGAATCTCGACCGGGGTCCATATCGGCAATGGCGTAGCAAATAGCTAGTAGCGAAAGACCCAAAGCAACCATGAACCACAGAATGATGTTGAACATAACTGGATAATTTTCATCATAATAAGCAGCAAGGTTGTACGAATTCTATTAATATATAATTATATGTAAGAATTCTTTCTTTTAAAATGTTCGTAATAACATGTATACTTACAGATTTTGATCCAGGAAGTGCGTCACGCCTTCTACGTGTGACAATATCATCATCTTCGTGTGCAACAACTATAGCAAGTGGTTTGGGCGAGCCGAGTTCACTTTTTTGTCGAAGTGCATTTAATTCATTGACCAAAGTTGCAATTACAGCGTCCTTCTCAGCACCATTTTTTACAAGGTTGGATACATCAACTTTAGCAAAAATTAACCCATTGTTTGATTGTACACAGTTGCCAAGTCCCTAAAATATATTTAATAATTATGTATACAATGAAATATTTAATTCTAATGACAATGGACTTACATTTTCCTTTGGACTAGAGAGGTTTATGTCGCAGTCGGATAGATCTTCCGTCAAAGCTTGCTTAAGATCCTCTAATGAAGCTGAAGCAGATTTACCTTCTACTGCATACCTCACTATGTCATTACTTAATGGCACATTATTCAAACCAATTATTTCTATAACCACAGCTTTTTGTGGTAGTGTGAATGGGTCTTTGATCACAAGACCAGGAAAGTCGGCAGAATCTGACACAGCCAAACCTTTTGCAGCTTTAATAACATCGCCCACCTGTTCGCTGGGAAGTGCAGCAGGAACGGGTTCGAAGGACAACGACTCAGGTGCATTCAACACATAAAAGCTGCCATTAGCTTGAACTGAAAATATATTTAAGAAGTTTTATCATGCATGCTACGAAATTACATTTTAAGGCCCACTAAAAACGCACTTAATCAATAATATGCACCCTCCAGCAAAATGATAAATATGTTTTGCACATTTCATGAAGTATGTATATTTACACGAAATTTTATTTTCAAATAGAGTGGGGATATTACGATTACTCACCTGCTAAAAAGCAGCACATAAAAATTGCACAAAACCGCAACATTTTCTTTATTCCTGGCCCCGATGAAAATTGATCATATGACAACTCCGACGGACTGATGAATTAAAACAACAAAAATGTCACAAGTCAAAATGTGGATTTTGTGGATAAAGTGGAATAAATTCGTTGCATGAGGTTGGCAATAGTGACAAAACGGAGATACATGGAAAGGTTTTTCAAAGTTTCAAACATTTAAGCATAAGTTAGTCAAGACTTAACTTAACTGAAGCCCATGATTCAATAATAATAATTGAATCATGACTGAAGCCAACCTGTTATATGGAAAGCAGTGCAAGCGTTTAGTCAACACTTAACTTACCGTAGGAAACTTAAGAATCTGTTGATTTTAGATTTTTAAGTTTCGGCTTACGTAAATTGAGAGCCGTGAGGGCGGTGAGAGGCTTACCAGATCTTGACACTTATAATTTTTGAAAATAAATGTGTGCAAAAACTACATTTAAAACAAATTTATTTGATGTGGTAACATAGGCGGCGAACCGTCAAATAGCTGAAAATACAATTATAGACAAAAAGAAAATTTAAACATAAATATAAATCACGAAAGTTGATCATATCCTCCAATAAAGAACTGTACGCAAAATTCTGCCAGGTTGTAAATTGGCACAACAAAAAGTCTCTATTTATCGGGTGGATTTGCCACCACATTTTCTTTTGACCAAGTGACTGCTTATTGCACATTTTGTACATTTGTGCTAAACTTAAAAACATTCGACACAATTTAATTTCCCTTAACATTTTTACAAGCAATATGCGATTCAAAAATAGTCACACAAGTGCTTTTTTTTACTACTTTGTACTTTGTGTCAACGAATATATTCAAAGACCAATATACAACAAAAATTAATCATCAAAAATTAAGTTAAGTTAAGTTAAGTCTAGACTAACTGACGCTTTAAGAACCCTCACACCAAAATATTAACGTTGTAAGCAGAGAACTTATATTTGACAATACACGTTCTCTGATTTGCGAGATGTCTTCATCAAACACACCCTGCTTGCTGCATCAGACTAAAGACTATCGATAAAAAAACATCGATAATTTTTCAGTTGGGCTACTTTATTTACATCAGTTGTGATCATTGTACTCGCCATGAAGAGCAATCCTTAGATTAAACAAACCGTCTACTGTAGTCCAAAATATTATGGCTTGTGAGCTTGAATTGCAAAATCTTATCGAATTAATTGATTATTGTCTAGTACCGTCGTTAAAAGAAGACTTGGATGATGTACCTCTACATAAAGAGCATTTTAGTGAATACAGAAAGTCGTTGAAATTAAAACTACCATTACTCTTTGATCTGCTACAAACGCACCAACAATGGTTTATTGAAAGCGAGGAGGAGAAGGCTTGTGAAGTAAGATATTAAACAATGTATATAATTTAAGTTTATAGAAAGTTATCTGATTTTGTTTATCAAATTAGTTAATTGCCCATTTGCTGCTTCTTTTGTGTGAGATAACTGCTCCATCCACGCTATTCAGATTGTCGGATGAAAGTATACAAGGAAACGCTACCAGAATTTTACTTGAACATACTCCCATAAAAACGCCAGCTGTGGAACAAATTGTATTTGCATTTTATCACAAAAATTTAAGAAAAGACACATGGAAGAAACAAATAGGTACACTGCATGGATATTTGCGATTTTTACAGGTAATATTTCAAAATCATATGCAGCGTTGGTAAAAATTATTATTTTTCGACCGTAAGGTTCAATTTTTAGGGCGCCCACTTCCAAATCGGTGGACTCATTTCTGCTTATCAGTGGGTCTAACAGTGCGTGAAAGCCATGAACCTATCTGTAAACAAATTGGAATATTAATTTTTCAAGTTATTTTGAATAGTGGAGTAAGTATGTACATATAAATGCGCTCATTATTATGTATTATATTTAATATATTTACAGACTTTTTCATATCTACAAGAACAAAATATACACAGCGTTATATACGATTCAGCTTATAAAGATGTTGATTTCTTGGACTCAGTAGAATCGGCAACCAGTGTCTGGAATTGCTTGCGCAGGTGTTTAGACTATTTTACGGACATAGATAGCTTTAATGTAAAGTGGTTGTAGGTGAACTATATAAATATTTACTAATATAACTGTTTTCTGTAGTGGAGCCAACTGGATGACCTTATGGAAAAAGCTCTTAAAAACATAACAATGGCACCAAATAATGAAATATCGCTTTGTCACTTGCAATTTGCCACCAAATTTGGGACATATTTCGCAATAAATCAAAAGGATATTGAAGCTCTTTACGAATCAGATCTTAACAATACCACTTCTTTAGAAGAATTTCGAAATATTTGCGCTATGAATAACTCGTACACGATTTTTCGTTGGGCAAAAGACATTTTAAATATGATTATTGTGAACTCATATAAACTAATGCCAGAGAAAGAGTTTGCACAGAATTTTTTATTGGTTTGTAACGCATTTTTTTAATGTATGTGACTATACCTTCATCGTACTTTTAATGTTCTAGGAACTACACAAATGTTATTTGGTTTATATTGTACCAATTCAATTACAAATAATTGGTCCACAATTAATACCATTCCTGGAAAAATTTGTGGCTGTGCTAATGGATTGTATAAATACAAACAGAATGGATTTTGAAATAATAAGTGTACGACAAGGCGCAATTACTTATTTCAAGTTATTTGTATACAGTCTTTTTAATTTCAGTTAAGCCGTGCCTTTTTGGAAACGTTTAAATCACAGCTGCATTATTCCACCAACTCGTTTGAAAATCAGGATGTTGCAAGACTTAAGAAAGCACTGGAACAGCTGTTAAAACACAATGTCCTCGTACAAAATAAATAGATAAATTTTAATTTATTGTAAAAGTTTAAAAAATAAAATGAATAATACAAAGAATAAAAAAAAAAATAATTACAAGACAATATTATGGCGTTTAAGAAGTGTGCTTAGAATCGTCGTTCTAAAAGAAAAATACCAAATCAAGTAAGAAGCTATTGTAACATATATGCAGTAAAGCAAAGACATACTACCTGAGGCGTGTCCACGTAATTACACTGTTCAATTACACATTCTGCCACAACGCCCTGAAGTTTTCGCTGAATGCTATTGGCTATGTCATTCGGATGTTTGCTATCATTATCATCAATAGAATGAATGGCAGCAGAAACCTCTTCGCCATTAGCCACCTCATCGGTTTCATAACACGTATAGAGTGTATTTTGGTACTGGGAGCCTGAATAAATATCTATACGATAAGACATTATAAAATGTTAAGAGGTTTTTGGTTCCACGCACCTTCATCAGTTTCCATACAATCACTATTTTCAAGATTGACCATTTCTTTGGCGCACATGGCTTCCGCATTATCTGTCAATGACTCTACCAGATTAAGACGATAGCTGTGCTTCTCTTCTTCTATTTCCTGCTTAAGTTGTATCATTTCCTCCTGAAGCTTTTTTCGACGTTCCTCCAGTTCCAACAACTTGGACTGTTCGTTCTCTAGAGTACGACATAACTCTTTAAAGGTATTATTTGCAATATCTACCAGTGATTGTGATTTGTCATATAATTCAGGCTGTACATTTAAGACTTTCGTTGAATTTTTGGTATTATCCTCTGTTTGAAATTCGTCCAATTCTTTCTTGTTATCTGTATTACTTGCCATTTTCCGATATGATTTAATAATTCAAGGTAAACCCTTAGTATATGTAAGTATATTGTATAAATAAAAATATAGGCGCTGGCAAAAAGTTTATATTTTTAAAATATGTCAAACAATCAGAAAAACAGAAAATTTCGTTTGATACTCTTGGCTAAGATGGCATATTTAACATCAAAAAATTTAGCAAAGTGAGAAAGTGCGATCCATGGCAAGGATTAACAATTGTGAAGAGCATCGTTCATGATCGTACATGCTGAAAGTGTATGTATGAGGGCAGTTCCCAGCTAATCAAAATCTACATTTATCGTTCAACGTAATTTTACAGACAATCTAATCCCCATTGCCAGTCACATTCCACACCGATACAATTTAGCATAACCAACTTCATGATACATAGTACGTAGAGTTGCTTTCAAAGCAGATGGATAACTGCAAATAAATGTCTCTCACATATTAATTAACAGCTCGAATAGATAATCCCGTCACATGTTTATAATACTTTTGTCGTTGATCAGGAGGTTAAATATATCGGTCCGCATGCCACAATTTATCTTTTCTAACGGTTTGCATAGAAAACCTGTCGCAACTCCAGTCTTGCCTGCTTTTATTATTTTACTAATATACTCTTCTGTGCTTTCGATACGAAAAAACGCATTATATAATAGACTGCTCGACGTTGTGTGATGTGGTGCGTAGACCAAAAGAATTCCCAATGGTTCTATAATTCGTGAATATATCCCAGTAGATAATTGCATTGGCAAAAAGCGCATATATATATTATATTATATTATATCTTATATATGTATATACATATGTATGTATTTTGAAAGGTCTTTTATTTTTTCTACCTATGAAATGGCTGCAAGAATGGCTTTTGTTCGATGTACTTTAGAAGGCATTTGCAGGCATATCATCATACAAATTCACAAATTTTTTTGTTTTGTGGTACCAAAAAAAAATGTATTGGAACATAAAATGGATATTTCAATTTAATTTTTTTAGGCAAATAAATAAACGTAAAGAAATTCAAATCAAGAATCACAAAAAAAAACCTCCTAGGAAGCATGCTTACAACTACCTTTTTCAGGATTTGGATGAATTTCAACTTTTATTGTATGGCTGTGTTAGCGATTACCACCAGAAACCCAGTACACATCTTCATCGCTGTTCCCACGACAGTCGGGTCTACGATACCACAACGGATTTATATCCGGAAGCGCCCTGTCACTTCAGCATACTTTTTTTATGTTGCTACAACAATAACCACAACCTTCTCATCTTATTGCCTTGCATTTGATTCGATATATGTATGTATGTACGTATGTATGTACTCGTACAGTTTTAGACTAATACTCCTATTAGGTATGGAAATTAGTAGCCGATAGGCAACTATAGTAAAATTTCCAATACGCAAGGCAACCCGCTACTGGCTATCGGCTACTGAAGTTATGTAAATATTTCCCTTTTAAAACGATCAATATATTTTTTTACTTTTTCTTCTTCGTCTCGCTTTTCTGTATACCGAGATCAATCGCTTTTAATAATACGAACAACGGTTTTAGTTGCCGTGGCTAGTATACCGGTAACTATACACCATTCACCATACATAATAGGGGCATATGTACATAAGTCTACATAGAGTAAACAACAAAATACATACATAAGTTAAAATCTGTATTATTTCACGTTACGTCGATCGTAAGAGTTTAAACATTTGTATACATATTGATGCCATTTGTGTATATTGTTTAGAATGGTAATAAATATAAGGAAGTACTTATAATTCCATATGTATGTACATACAAACATACATACATATAGGTATGTATGTATATGCAGTATTGAAGTATCTTCGTTTTGTATACCAGGTGTAGTCAACGCATCATACATACATACATACATATGTACATACATATGTACATACATACATACATACATACATACATACATACATACATATGTACATACATACATACATACATACAGATGTATGAACTGAAATGTTTTTATTATTGAGTTTGGTCCATTATTAGTGTACGCACGGCAACCAGCTACTGGATATCGGCTACTGAAAGAATGTAATTTTCTTCCTTTTAAAACGATCTTTATATTTTTTTACGTTAAATGTCATTCACATTTGACCAAAATTGTTAATTACTTCAAAATGTACCTGTCAAAAATGTAAAATCAGGGATATTGTATGCGCTTATCTGTTTACTGAGATCAATCGCTATACATAATATAAGAACGGTTGTATTAACCGTGGCTGGTCGACTATACACTAGTCATCATACATAATAGTGCCATAATTTTTGTCACAAATATCAGCTACGTGGTTTTACAGAAGAACAACCATATACAAAACAGAGCAATTACATAACTGCTCCCTGTGACATCGCCGGGTTAAATAAATCAGTTAGTTATTTGAAAACTGGAGTTGAGTTTGAAAATAAGTAATTGTAAATTATTTTTTAATGTGATTTCACATCCTGCAGAGCTTACAGTAGTATGTATGTATGTAATTATAGGCAGGCATGTAGGTATGCTAAACGCATACTCAGTTTTTGTGACTAATATGTATATGTATGTATGTATTATAAAGCCACTTTTAACAACATAAATACGTCACTTTAATTCACAAAGGCTTTAACCAACACTTTGTTCACATATTTTGGTAGGATATATGTAAATACATATGTATGTACATATGTATTAAAGTACACCTTAGCTTAAAACTTAAAGAAGTTAGTACCAAAAATTTTGCCATTTAAAAAAATCAATTTTTTTTTAACATTTTTGCTTCACCTATACCAGAGAAAATTTGTTTGCCCTTGTGATTTAAGCAGACAATATATGTATGCACATACATATGTATGTACTTATATGTATGTATGTAATTTCAGTTTTATATATGTATGATTCATCATTGCTCAGTTACGAAAACACATACATACGTACTTGTTGTTATGTGACGCCCAATTTTGTACTTATTCTCTAATGGGTTTTAAAAATTTAATCTGATACTACTAATACTATACTAAAGTTTTATAGTAAGTACTAACGATCTCCAATCATTGCGGTTCAGTTGGCCATGTGTTTCCTCGGGCCTCATTACGTAATTTTTCTACCTCCAACTCCAGCTTTTTCGCTTTAAGTAACATTACAGAACGTTCCACATCGAGGTTTTCCATCTGTTTTGTTAAATATGATGTTTTCGCGCGCATTAGTTGTATTTCCGCGCGGGTCCTTAGATCATCTAAGTTTGGACTTCTTTGATATGCATTTTCTCGTTTTGCTATTTTAGATGGCGGTGGTGCAAAGGACTGTTCGGTTTCCACACATACAAACGGAGTTTGTCCCAAATAACCATCTACAAACTGTACATACATATATAAGTTGAAATTATTAGTGGGTATTAAAAAATATCTGAAAGAAATCAAGAGTACCTCAATTTGTTTCTCATAAAGATTGCCAACGTTCCCATCAAATGCAGGTGATGAATTATTGCTACGAATTGGACTAGATGGTGCTATCTTGCCATCTATTATTTCATACTTTGGCTTAAGTGGAGGTACTTTCGGTGATTTCTGAAATAACGAATCTTTATATGACAAATTTGTTCGATACTCTAGGTTATATGTATATAATAGTAATATTTTAAATTTAGTTATATATGTATTTAGAAATTTCATATTGAAATTTGACATAACACTTTTTATGTAAGAAAAGGACGGGATTGAAAGAATTATATCAGCTTTGAAAGACTTCCGTACTTTATTAGTAGTCTATAAAACTCAATTTTTATTTGGTATGTATTCATATACATATGTACATATGTAGTTTGCAAAAACTTAGAAAAACAAACAAATTTTTTTAGAGAACTAATTTTAAGACATTTTATTTTTAACCTTTATTAATTTAATGATACTTTCATATAGTCGTTGATATTTAAATAATAGCTTAAAACATACATTTTGGAAAATGCTGCTGGTCGGATAAAAGAATTTTTTTAATTCACCGAGATTTACCCTCTCTATGAATACGTACACGAGTGTTTGTATGTACATATGTACATATGTATATGTATACATAAAAAAACATACACCACCAAAATCTCGATTTGCCGTTAAAAGCCGGTTTTCGTACCTGTGAGGACTTGAAAGCATATCACTTTGATTATCAACCGATTTTCGTTTTTTACTGGTTTTAGAAAGACTTTAGATCTAACTAAATTGCGGATAGTGTACTGAGTACTCCTGTTATTTCTACTACACGAAATATCATAGGTTTGAATTATCAACTGGTTTTAGAGAGTTTAGATCTAATTAAATTGCGGATAGTGTACTGATAACATCTGCGATTTCTACTACACGAAATATCATAGGTTTCAATTTTCATACAGGTAGATAGATGGCAAAATATGTACAGCTATGGCAGATTTTCTTAAATCTACTTTCCTATTCTTAAATAAAGTTAATGTTTTGATGTTTTATTGCTCCACCAATTTTAAGTTAAAGAATTTTAACAATTATGTAGTTCAAATATAATTTTGTGCCATTTATGTGTACATAACTGTAGATTTACATACATATGTATGTACTCATAAATTCGTATGCACATATGTACATATGTAAATGTAAAAAAAAACTCTAGTTTTTCCTGAAAGAAATTGATGCAACGTATATTTTTAACTCATTTTTTGGTGGTTTGCTGCTTTGATAGATTATTGGTTATTACCGGTTGCTCATCATGTGACTGTTGCTCACTATTTAGCGAATGATCCAACTGCTCCGGTTTATCCGGTTGCTCTTCTGATTTGCTTCCTTCTTCTTCTTGATCGTCTAGTATAAGACTATGAAAGCGAATGAAAGGATGTCTCAGCTTAATATGACGGTTTAAATTTCCCATGGATCCGCCGCTGTAACTTATTTTAGCGGAACAGTGATTGCACATGGCGCGATTCTCACTATAATTCGCAAAATGATTCCATATAAAACTTCTTTTTGCACCAATCTAAAAAAAATATATAAACTTCTTTTTAACCCCCTAACATATTAAATATGGTCTTTAGAATTGATTTGAGTAGTTTACTATTGATTTTATCCACTCTTAGCGATTTGTTGCCTCGTTAGATGATAAGTAATTACCGGTTTCTGCACCCGCGACTTCAACTCACTTTCCAACGTTAGCTCCGATTGCTTCTCTGGTCTGCTTTCCTTGTCGTTTTCATCAGGATCATCAGTCGGAATAAGGTTATGCCATTGAATAAATGGATGTTTTAATTTCATATGACGACTCAAATTCCCCATGGATCCGCCGTTGTAACTTATTTGTACTGAACAATGCTTGCACATAGCGCGGTTTGCACCTACAATGTTGAAGTTGTTCCATATAAGACTTCTTGCACGCATCTGTAAAGCAATTTATGTAAAAATGACTATACCATCTGTTAAAGCAAGAATTACAAAATAAAATACTTACTTTATATTAAAAAACACAAAGTTTTGGTTTTAGTTGCAAAACACAGTACATGTATATGTACATATATCCAGTATAAAACTTTTGGTGAAATACTTCTACGGGTATAACTTTTTTAGGGGAGAGTTAACCGTTCTCACCATACATGGTTGCTTTTTAGACAAAAGTAGTGTTCTCGAAGTCAATAGTTTGTAACAATTGAATTATCTTATAGATAAATTGTTACAAACTATTGACTTCGAGAACACTACTATTATAAATTACAATAGCGAAAACAAACTTATCACGAAGTTAACCACAACAAAAATGATAAATAGAAAAATTGAGACATTAAGAGTGTTCGCGGTACTGATAATTGTTACGAATTGTTACGAAATATCATGATTTTTGTCAAATCGCGTTCGCGGTGACCAGAATTTTGGAAGGAAGGTTAAATTGAGAGCGCAAAATGACATTTCATTTTGAGGGGAAGTTGCAAATTCTTGCTGAACAAATTTGCAAGCAAGAAAACAGCTTATTGCAATTTGGATAAATACGAAATTTTTGTTTTAGAATTTTAAAATTGAAAATTATAAAATATGAGTGTTAAACATACAAGATACAGGTAAATGTTCGTTCGGTTAAGTTTCGTTAGTGAAATGTTTCGGGAAAATGCAAATGCAATGTTTTTCATTTTGCATATTTGTAAGCGGGCAAGAATTCAATCAGCTGTTCGTTAAACTTGCAAGTTTCTTACTAATTTTGCGTTCGCGTAAAAATTTGCAAGCATCTCTCTTTGCGAGAGAATACTCCAAAATTCTGAGAAATTTCGTTGCTGGACTTTTACACGAACAGACTTTTTATGTTTGTTTGTTTGATGATTTAGGTTGCTCTCACAATGTGTATGAGAGACTAACTTGTCCCGACTTCTTGTGAAGTTATAACGCCATAACTTATTCGGATTTTGTAACTCTGGTTAAATGTTTAATTTGGCTTCTTTAAGGAATTTCTGTAGTGAAATTTTGTTATAGGTATGTCGTTTGCTTTAATGCCGCAATGGCGTTCTTTCTGTTTGCTTGACAATCTATAACTGTACTATGTCGTTTGCTTAAATGCCGCAATGGCGTCATTTCTCTTCGCTTGATAATCTTTAACTTTTAAAGTATTTGTAAGTGAAGCATGGTTTTTTCATTTTCTCTGGGAAAATAAGTCCAAAGTTTCTTGCTTTCGTATTTGATCTACATATGTCGTTTGCTTTAATGCCGCAATGGCGTCGTTTCTGTTTGCTTGATAATCTTTGACTTCATTTTGAAATACTGCACTGTTTGTTTCGTTACACTCACGATTTAGAAAATACATCATGTGTATTGCCGTACTGAATTCTCCCGTTCTCTCTCTATTCTAACCAGTGACGTCGGAAAGGCGCAATCTTGAACTCTATTGTTCTTGCGTTACACTTCTCTCCGGCTGCTTGGGCCAATCCTTCTTTGAACGAGTACGATGTGTACTCATTGAGATATTATAACAGTGGAACGAACATCTGCGGGAAGTAAAATTAAAATGCCAATATCGCATCGAAATCGTAAGCAAACACGTACACATCCGTGTGAATCTGAGAAGAATCTATTAACTCTTTGTCGTTGTATAGGATTACAAGAACATACGTTTTTTCACAACTAAAATTTAAGTATAGTAAACAGCAAGGTGCAAGTGATCCCGAAAATTCCAAGATCTTAAAAAACGAAAAATTGGCATCTCTAAAAGCAAAAAAGGAGTGTTTTATTGTTATGTTATTTACCATTTGTGATGTGAGTCTTTATATTGAACCACAAATGTAGGGACCTACAATTTTGTGCCGACTCCGAACGGCTGATGTATTTATAATAAGCTTTTTCATGGCAAAAATACCCTGGGAGGTTTGCCATTGCCTGCCAAGGGGTGACCGCTATTACAAAAAACGTTTTCTATGGTAAATATTTTACTTGCCATGGGTAAGGTTTGAACGCCGAACTCAACAGCGAATAGAGTTATAACACGCAGCGCTACACACTCGACCGCAGCGGTATTTTTTCCTTTGCCAAAATCCCGATAATCGAAAGGCATACAATTAATCAGAAGGCTTGGTAAAATAAATTGATAGTTTTTGTAATGAGGCATGATTTACCAAAAATTATTTTGTATACTTCTATAATACAACGGGTCGGGTTTAGCATAGTGCCGCATAAATTCGGTTTACTGTGGCTAAACGCCTAAATCAAATTGAAAAATGTAAATGCACATAGATGAACAACAAAATAAACTTTTGTTTAACTATCATTTTGCAAAAATCTGTCGACAAATTTTATCAGAATTTAACTTTAAAAATGCCCTTTTTTTAGCATTTTTCAAATATATGGTGTTTCTTATTTTCATTCACTGCACTTAATATCGAGCCACTAAAGGGCCGTACACATACAACTTTCCTCGCTTTACTTGACAATTCGAAATTTAACAACAAAGCATGAGGTGTAGAAGGTTTGCTACATAGAACGCTTTGACAGTTTCTACGTAAGTGGTTTGTTTTCAATTGTTATTTGTGTCTATTCCAAATATTTTGTTTAATAAAATATTAAGAAATGAGTTTTACTTATATAATTAAGTGGTAGTTATGCTACTTATGTATGTTTCAAAGTCGCGAGTGTAATAAACTATATTGAGGCCGAGCATATTTCGACAACATAAATAAAAACCGATCAAAGAGGTGTTTTATTTGCTATTTATTAATATTTCTCTTCTTTTATCTTTAACTATACACGCAAAAACTATGAAATACTAGTAAATTTTCTGAATCGTGTGTATATGCACGCAGAAATAAAATGGAAATGCAAACAGTTGGTTGTCAAAGTGTACAAATGTTGAGAGTTCGCCATGATTTTGCTTCGTTTTGCTTTGCTTTACTTTTCTCGCCTTGTATTTAGCAGCACTCATATAACATCAGGTCTTCAACTTATCTGTCAAAGCGGAACTCTGAAGCAAAGCAAAGCGAAAGTCTTATGTGTACGGCCCTTAATGCATTCATTTTGGAACACACATATTAAGGGCCAGTTTTTCAGTGCAAGTTAAACTCTGTTTGCCGTTTAAACTAAGTTTAAACTCAGCATGCTTGTTTTTCAGTCAACTTTAAACGTAGTTTAAACTAAGTTTAAACGGCCGATCTGGCACGGTTAAACTCCGTTTAACGAATCAGCTGTTCGCCAACTACTTTATTTTGGTTGCAACAAATATTTGACCGCAAGGTCCTCTAATTGAATTTTTATTTTTAAAAAATGGATATTTCCTCTGGTGAAAGTGACACAGAAGTAAGCGAAATACTTACAATTACTATATTAAGAAGAAAAAGAGTAATATCTACTCATCCGAATCATTTTGATATTTTTGACGAAAAGGATTATTTAGCAATGGCATCAAATTGTCAACAAACATCAGCTGTTGTCTTATCTAGATAAAGAAAAAAACAATGTTGCCATACAAAATGGCCAATGTTAACTGCGGCCTTAAACTTGCACTGAAAAACAACTGTCCAGTTTAAACTTAGTTTAAATTTAATCTGAGTTTAACTAAACTCCGTTTAAACTGAGTTTAAACCAGCACTGAAAAACTGGCCCTAAGTCTGTTCGTGTAAAAGTCCAGCAAGAATTATCCAGCAACGAAATTTCTCAGAATTCTCTCTCAAAGAGAGATGCTTGCAAATTTTTAACGAACAGCTGATTGAATTCTTGTCCGCATCAAAATATGCAAAAAGGAAAACGTTGCATTATTGTTTTCTTGAAACATTCCACTAACTAAACTTAACCAAAAGAACTTTTACTTGCTTTTTGCATGTTAACTACCCATTATTTATATATTTCGCCTTTAAAAGTCTTAAACAAAAATTTTGTATTTGTCCAAATTGCAATTAGCTGCTTTTGATCAGCTGTTTTCTTGCTTGCAAATTTGTGCTGGTAAAATTTGTCCAGCAAGAATTTGCAACTTCCCCTCAAAATGAAATGTCATTTTGCGCTCTCAATTCCCCCTTCCTAGCAAATTTTTTGGTCACCGCTAACGCGATTTGACAAAAATTATGATATTTCAATCAACCAATATTTAAATACTTCGCAATTATTAAATAAAAAGTTGCATATTTAATCCCCGCACAAAAAAACTAAATTGCCTGCCAAATGCATCTGTCAAACTACCGATAAAAACGAGCGAAAGAAAAACAAAGGATAATTGATATAACCCAGTCAGCTAAAAGTAGGCGGAAGGAAGTTCTGCCATACGTTTCAAAAGTAAATACACCACAATTAAGGAATTAAGGCCTGTGTCGTTTTTCTTAACTAAATCAATACTTCGTAATAAATTGAAAAAAATCGCGCGATTTTTATTACAAATTTTCGCCTCAGGCGCTTTTCACAATTATATAAATATTTCATAATATATTGAAAATGTTTAATTAAAAATCGCAGAATTTTTTTAATTACAAATTTTCGCCTGCAGCGCTTTTCTTAAATAAATAAATTTTTCGTAATATATTGAAACGGGAAAAGAGCTGTTTGCGGATATCAAACCCAAAAATGTTTTCTGGGTAACTTTGTCTCGATTTTGTATGGAAAAATTTAATTTTCGCCAATTTTTAAAGACTTCCCTAGGGTATCACCGAGGGTCTACAGGAACCAGTGAGGGCTTATAAAAAAGTTTATTCGGGGTTGTCCCGGGATTTAGTTTTCACATCTTAAAAATCCCGGGATCAACAAAATTGACATCCCTAGTATATACATATGTATATACGAGGGGCTAACAAAGCTGAGTTGGTGACTTTAAAATCTTAAAAATAAACCAAAAATAGCAATTCCTTTGCAATTGTTTTACGAGACTTCATTTTAAACTTTAGAACAATCGGTAATAATATAGACAATAAAACGCAAAATTTCTATAATAGATCAGACGAAATTCCGCCGCCAACGCAAACCGAAATTGACTGTGTGTTTCTCTTCGGATTTCAGATGTACAGACAGCCTCTACAAATATTCAAGGGATGTCTAATTAAAAAAATCAGCAGTCTAGCAACTTTAATAAAACCGTTACTGTCGTCGAATATTGGTTCTATAAATACGATCCGGAAACCAAACAACAATCCATGGAATGGAGACAAATAGGATCAACCCCACCCGTTAAAGCTAACCAAAAAAATTAGCCACAAAAGTAATGATGTCAGTTTACTTCACCCCATTAAAAATCAGAGCTGCTATTCCTTTGGAAAAAATACAGACGGGAACTGCAAAATGTTATACCAAAGAATGCTTACCAAAAGTTTTTAAAAATTTTGTTGGAGAACAGAAAGAAAGAGGATTTGCGACGCAACTTTCTAATCACGACAATGAGTCAGCTTACACTGAAGAAATAACAAGTAACTTTATTGCAATCTCTGGCATCGAAAAAATACGACCAGCACCATATTCCCCGGATCTAGCACTTTGTGATTTCTGGTTATTTACAAAAATTAAAAAAAATTTGAGGGGAAAGGTATTAAATAGCAACTGGGAGATAATTGATGCGGTTAATGCTGAACTTGATAAGCTTTAAAAGCTAGACTTTTAACAATGTTTTGGGAAGTGGATTTATAGGCTTAGGAAATGAATGATTATGTGGGTCAGTTTTATGCAATGACTTTGATTTTGTACGCTCCGGCTGAGGTTCGCCCCTGGGCACTTAGCGGCATACTAAGTAAAAGCCCGAACCATTACACACATTTGTTCAAATAAAACTGACACTCGCTTTTTCTCAAGATACGAGCGGTTGATCTGCAAAGACAATAATTGTTTTTTTTTTTTTAATATAAACTTGTTTTCTATACTTAATTGAACTAAACCTAACCCACGACAGTCGGGTCAACGATACCGGAACGACCTGGATTTATGTCCGGAAAAGGACAGCTTATAAAACAATTGTTACAATTACAATTACAATTGGCTTCAGTCCGTTGTATTACTACTATTAAACTATCGAATGTGAAAATAATTTCAACTAGTTATAGCCACAAGAATGGAGGCAATAAATTGAGTACATACATATGTACTTTTATATTGTTAAAAAAAATTATTTTTTGTAATACTTTTCAATATTGTCTATCCAACGATTGAATTGAATTGAATGATTGGAAGAGGCATCCAAAAAATATAAGTCCACGACTCTTCCATAAGGTCAATGGCGGAGTTTTCCAAAATATTCCATTAAATAAATTTAAAAATACTTTGTATCTACTTATTTGACAAATTCCTCCGTTTGTCCACTCTTCTAGGAAGGGAAAAAAAATTACATGTTCGTGTTGATAATGAGTTGAATACTTAAACTAATTACTATACTATCAAAAGTTATGGAAAGAAAATCACGAACCTACATCAAATAGAGATCGCGTAGAAGAAAACAAATACAATGCGAATTGGACTAATCGAATAGTTGATAACTTCAGACTTAGGGCCGTTTGCACCATCTTTGGTTAAAATAACCGGCGTTTAGCAACAATTCAGCGCAATCTTATCTGACTGATGGTTATAACTTGCTCTTTTAGTTACAGTTAGGCTTTCACCGGAGATAGTGCAAACGGTCTTTAAAAGTAGTTAACCTTTCGATTTGATGCACTACCACGCGACTCTCACTATTGTAAAGAATGTACTTATGTATATCGATGGCAAATATAGTAAATTGGGATAATCTTTGGATTTGCTAATTAAGTAAAAGATATATGAATAGTAGATAGACTATTATATACAAATGTATAGAAACTTCGCGACAGAATATCGTTTTATAAAATCAATCCACGGGGTATACTAAAATGTTTACTTACCTTCACTGGAGGTTTGTCTGGCTTCTTCTCCAACTCTATTTTGTGGTACTAAAATAAATATAATTAAAAATTAAGCAAAAATTCGATTGCAAGCAAGTTACCTTAATATGTGTTAAAAGGCCTTTAGTAGACCCGAAACATGTCTTTAGCACTTTGTTACAGATTTTGCATTGTGCTGTCGGTCCTCCACAAGCCGAAACCAAAAAATAGTACCACACCGAACTTTTATCATTAGCCTTCAGTTTATGTGGAATATATTTCATATCTTCGGAGGTTTCTATATGATATATTTAGCATAAATATAGTTTTAATTATAAAAATAAGCTTTATTTACCCATGTTTCTAAGTAGGACAACCACAACAAAATGAATGTAAATATTGAACTGCACATCTCTGGTTGTTTACGGCCCACAGGGCGTTTCAAACGTTTATTTCTTTAAGTTATAATACACGCAGAAAATTGTTTTCATTATTTTACGTAAGTATGAATAATATACATAATTATATGTATATCTATATAATGTGAAAGGCAGAGAACAGTTCCTAAAGCTTTAAAAAAATCGCCAAGTTAAAAAAATAATATCCGCGGATAAAGGAGATTTTAGTAAGAAACTTCTAACTCTTACTATATATGTATATATATATACTTATACTACTTATGCAAAACAAATTATAATATTTACGCAAAGGTATTTATTTGCATTGCTCTGCATTCCTTTTTGCTATATTTGCGAACCTGTTCTACGTATTAGAACTAGTACGTTCTATTTCTTTTTGTGTCTATCTAGGAACCAGTTCTGAATTCTACACTAGATTCAGAGGAGACTACCAAGACTGATTTGAGAATACAAATAATATTCATTTTAACTATTAAAACAAAAACTTAAAACAATAAATCTGCACTATGTACACGGAATTTTTGAAGCAGCTTAAGTGAAGTGGTTTCTGAACTGGTGAGAACTCAGTGATCATTGAACAAGGTCAGTTTTTGCTCTGTAGCCCTAGTTCTGAAGCTGAAATATTCTCCATCAGATATTGATTTCCTTGCAGTATACATTTACTACATTACTTTGTATAACATATTTGTAAGGACACCTTTGAGTTTATTAATTTTTTTATAAACCAAATCTTCAACTAAATTTCGGTCAACTTCTAATTAAACACTATAAAGCAAATGGCCCACAACTATCTATCAATAATTGTAAAAACAAATGAAAATTTCTGAACATTTTTGTACTATTGCAACTTTGTATATGTCTTAAGTATGTATTCATAAAAACGTATGTACACATCATGCCTCTAGGCATCGCTTTATAAACAATCTTATACTAGTTCATTTAATAAATAAAAAAACGAAAAACAGGTTTTCATGACAAATCCAATTGATTTTTAAAAGTATCGTCAGTGAAAATGTTATAAAGAATAAAGGAAGCGTTACGAATTTTCAAGTTCATATTTTATCTTTCTAGCCTGTAATGCAATGAGATTTTTTTGCATTCTGTAGTACCCAGCCTTTTCACGAAAATATTCTATCTCAGCCATTATTCGGTCTTCTTCTGCAGAAAATTTTTGTTTGTCTGTTGAGTTTCGAGGATTGTGTTTGTATGCTCGCTCTTCTGGGTAGTTATAAAGTTGCTAAACGAAAATAATTTTAAAAAGATAAGTTCCACCATTGATTACACTTGGTTAAACACTTACAAACGTACTATCCGTATATGGATCCAATATTTCGTCGCAAATCGTTTTTTTGTCTTTTCTGGTATTTGGTTGCCGGCGAGTAGTGTCTGGAATTCCATTTTTTAGGAAAACTATTTCGCAATCCTCCTTTTTTCACGGGTTTTATGAAACATAAGGCAATAAATTCATACATATAAAATGTATCCATATATGAACCTACCTCTGGTATGTCCGGTTTGTCAACATTTTCAAGTACATGGTTAAGTTTAGTAGTCAATTCGGGATTTTCCTTTCGACCCTTGAGAGTTGCATCGATATTATGTTTATTTTTCAAATGGCGTAAAATATTGCCGGTTGTGCCTTGATAATTTTGTTCATGTCGGCACAGCCTACATCGCACTCTTAGCCTATCCAGTTTTTCAAAGTAGCTCCAAACTATGCTTACTTTTTTCCGAACGCTTAGGCTTATTTCAGTTTGCTGCTCAGCTCGTACGTCATCATATTCAAAGCTCATCGACGACATATTCGATATTCAATTTACTAACGTTTTTAGATTAAAAGGCAATTTGGATCTAATGTTAATAATAGAAAATAATACACCGATTAATATTTACAAACCAGCTGTAAACAATTCTTTGAATAAAAAACATTAAAGCAAATGTTGTCACACTATGGTGACATTTGTATACACCCCGCGCTAGGGATGGGTGAATTCGAAATTTGATGTTCTACCATCTGTAATTTAGACTGGAAAATGTGAGAAATATATTGCCAATTTATAAGTGGGCCAAGGCGAATTTTGTAAGGTGGCTTCAGTAAGCAGCTGATTGGTTTGCATTTTCTATCGCCACGGTACAGCAAATGTGTAAATCATTTGTTTGTTGGTTGGTTTCGACATTCGCAGTACCGAAAGCAACAACAAAATACATGAACATTTTTTTTCTCAAGCATTTGCTGCCACCTTTATTAATTAGCCATGATGTGGGCAGTTTTATGTCTTGACATAAGTATTTGTAAGAATTAATTTAATTTAATTCTTTACTACGGTCTGCTGACCTAAAATTTCACAAACATGCATTTATAACACACAGACACATATGTATTCAAAAATAAACTTATTACGTACAATATTTACTTTAAAAACTAAAACGTATTATAAGATGGAAGCGTATTTTAACAACCACATTGAGATAGTTTATTTTATAGCAATATAATTTGTTGTTGTTGTTGTTGTTGTAATTTCGGTCGATGAGTTTATCTGGCAACATTGCACGCAAGCCTGAATAAAAGGCGAATTCAATATTGTATTCGCCTTGTCTGATTCCAGCGATAATGAATGTCAAAATAATAGTATTTATGGACAATTCCTTATTATAAAATAGGTGATGTGATGATATTACCTTGTGAAAGTTTGGGATATAATTAGAAAAAACAAATAATATTTGTTAAAGGTATAGTTGTTCAAATGGAAATTGATTCTTCTGAGGAGAGAAAAAATATCCAATTCAGAAATCTTTCCACCCAAAGCGGGTCTTTTGAAGAGCAGTCAACAGAAGAACCAGTCAATCCGGGAAATATTAAAAGACGTAAGCATAGCTTTGTTTGGCAGTACTTCCGACCATTAGGAAGTAGTAGTGGCGGGTCACTAGAGTGCATTATTTGTGCCAGCAGTGTTAGCAAGCAAACCAGTAATTTGGCCCGCCATTTGTTTGCAGCACACGATATAAGCAGACAATCACGTCAGGAAAAAGGGGTATTACTTTTCACAAATTTATATGATTTGATATACATATATATTGCCTTTGTTTTTTTTAACAGGAATGCGAAGAATTTGTTCCCAAAAGTGCGCTGGGACGACCAAGTCGAAGCTTTATATGGAAATATTGTACTAAAGAGGACTGTAGATACGCGCGATGTCATTTATGCAATAAACTTCTTTATTTTGGCGGCGGTAATACAGCAAATATAACGAAACATCTTAAAAGAAAACATTTAAAAGTAATAAGTAATCAAGAGTTAGGGCCATCAAATGATATGGACGATTCAGAAGAATTTGTCACAGAGGTATCCAACCAAATGGACTCTACAATAAATAGCTGTGATGAAGATCTGATTAAAGTAAAACGGGAAAATAATTCCGATATGTCGCATCTACGAAAGGAACGCAAAGGAAGTAGTTACGTTTGGAACTATTGTGATAAACTTTCAAGACACACAATTCGTTGTAAACTCTGTAAGAAAGTAATGAGCTTTCATGGCACCGCGAATGTTATAACGCACTTGCAACGACGACACAATATTGTTGGCCGTGTTGAAAACGAAGCGGTAAGTTGCTATACATTGCTTGCGGCGAGCTTTAAAGTAAATTTGTATGCTCTTCTTATAGACCATTTTAAATGTTACCGATGAAGAGAGTGGTACGGTTGAAGTAAAGGATGAACCCAATCAAATTGTGCGTCGGCGTAGACGGTCGGCTGCTGCCACGAGCATTGTTTGGAAATATTGCACTAGACTTGGCCAGGACGTTGTGCGTTGCAGTTTTTGCAAAAAAAATTTATCCTTTCAAGGAACAAGTAATTTACAACGCCATTTACATCGCATGCATGGAATTGTTACACAAGGACGCGGGTTCGGGGAATTAGGACAAGGATCCACCGAAGTTGACGATAACTTTATATGGGAACATTGTGAAAATACAGAAGATGGTAAAATAAAATGTAATATGTGCAACAGCACGTTTGATGAAAAAAGTTTTGAGGAAATCCGAAAACATCTAACAGTAACGCACGCAATTCTTTCGAGCCCTCCGGCGAAAAGACAGCGGCGACGACGACGAAATCCAGAACCAGAGGTACTTTGAGTTTCTTTTCATTATTAACCTAGAATTGAAAAATATGACGCTCTTCACTAGGAAACTGGTGACGAAACAGATGAATATGATTGCGACAATGATGATGACAATTGGCAAGAGGTGAATGAGGAATTTACGATAGAGTACGACGATGAAGGTATAAAGAAAGACCAACAAACTTTCGAAGATATTATTGAGGAAGATCATGTAGGGCAAGTTAATGGTGATGAGGATCCTTTCGATCCAAATGTAAGTTTGTTATTATTTTGATAAGAAAACGGAAATATCCTTAATATATTTTAATAGTTAATGCACAATTACCCTATTGCGCGACCATTATCTGGAGCTTCCAGTCGGGATATAACGCCTGACCGAACTTTTAAAATCTCCATGGATTCTAATCGATTGCGTAAATTGAATGAAGAACGTTTGCGTATGGAAACGGAATATTTCCGAGAAAAAGCAGGTTACTACCGTATGCAAAAATATTTCACAGCTTTGCAAGCCAAAAAAGCCCGTCTTGAGTTGGATCGTTTGCAAAACACAGAATTAAATGGCTCGGCTTACCAAGGCAATATAGACTCGTCAGATACGAATGCTGCAACAACTATTTTTAATAATCAGAAAAAGTAACTTGAAAAATTATCAATACAGCGAATATTTTTTTAAGAGTTCAATTTAATTACAGTTAAATAAGAGTATGAAGCTCAATTCGGCTTCACAGCTACTGATTTAAGTAGATCTTTTGTATGCCTATAATTAAGAGGGTAAATAAATGTGTACCATTTTTAAAGATTAAAATACAAACATTCATTTAAAACAATTTCTAAGAAGATTACCAGCAACACAACACAACTGTGAGTGTCGAAAGTCAGCTGGAGCGCATCGTTTCCATTTCCAGCATAAGCTTCCTACTCTGTAGTTCAATCATAATCCTTTTAGCGCGGGCCAACTCAGCCATTTCGTTGTAATAGCGCGTTTCGGCCAAAAGTTTCTCTTTAAGGTGAGGGTTTTCCATACACATCTTTACATTAACTTCCTCCTGTACGTTAATATCCCGTGAATGCATAGCGCTACTTATGCTTATATCTTCGTGGGCTTCCGCTGAAGATGAAGATAATAATGCATTTGGATCTTTTTGATATTCATACGTTGAACGCTGCAATAAATCAACGAATATAAATTGAACTGAATGTGTGTGTTTTTTTTAGAATAAAATACCACCTCCTCATCCGAACTATTGCAACGTATAAGTTCCATGGGAACAATTTCCTGTTTTATTACTCCAAGTGGTACGAATGAATCCGCTGCAGTGACAGCAGGTGGTAAAAACTGGGATACTGGTGCTTCTACATCGGAGCGCTGATTTATTTTTCCCCGCTTATGATTCAGAAATGTGGATAACAACGCATTTGGGTCTTCTTGATATTCATGCGCCGACCGCTATAACAAAATGATTAAACATAATTTGTACACAATGTGTGTAAGGTTTGTTTGAATATAATACCGTGTCTTCATCATCATCCGCTTCTTCATCAGACCTATTACAACGTACAAGTTTCAAGGGGACATCTTTTTTTATAACTTCATTTGGATTCACAACGGGGGGTAGCAAGGTGGACGATACTTGTATTTCGACCCCCGAACGCCGATTTATTCTTCCACGCTTGTGTTTCAGAAATCCAGTACGTTCAGCGCCGTAGTAACTCGCATCAACATGGTGCCTGCAAACAGTAAAAAAGAGGCCACCAACAATGGGTGAAGTATTTGAGCTATATATTTATTGCTAGCGACCTACTTGTAATACAAATGACGGACCAAATTTGCCGATGTGTGTTTGTAGGACAAATTAAGTTTGCAATTCTTACAGCGCGCCGCATAATCCGATATTCGATCGAAATAGAGCCAAATTTTTTTGTTTCTTATGCGACCCATTGCAATACTCATTACAGATCCAGGGAAACAATTTCTTCACAATTTTTTTGATCTCAATATACCAACAGGGCTTGAGATAGAGGGGGCCAATTTCATAACGTGTTATTAATGCGTTCAATTGGAGTAATTCGGTCTTTCGGCATCTTGTTTTTAGGCTTTTTACAGGTAGTTTTCACTGATTTTGCAATTTTGCGGGTCGATTTTACAGATACACGAAAAATTTTTGCAAATAAAACCAAAACGGAATGTGTGAAAAACACAGTTGGCGTTGCCAACTACGCCAAATCATTGTGACGTGCTCAGAGAACGTATAATAATATCGATATAGTCGATTACCACGCAAGTTTAGCGCAGCCGGCCGGTACAACTACAACGACAATAAATATACGCTTAAATTTTGTGTGTTCATATGTATTTTCACGAGTACTATCAAGGCTGCAGCTTTGAAGTATGATATCTTAACTTCCTTTATAAAGGTTATATTCTTACAGAATTTTCAAAGCGTATCACAAATATATGGGATATTTAAGTATACATATGTATATACATATATTCAAAAGCAACCTCTGGGTAAATAATGCAGCAAGAGTTTAACGCTTAAATTTACCGAAAAGTAATTAAAAAACGAACACTCGCACATGCAAGTTTGTTTCTATTGTTTTTTCTCATAATAAGCTACATAAAAATATAATTAAATATATGTACGAGTATATGGCAAAAACCTTAGAAAAATAGTAAAAAAAAAAATTTACGAAAACTTAAACATTAAAAATTTTTATATAATTTTGTATACCATTTCTGTACAAAGAAATTTAGTTTAGATGTAATGATTCAGATAAAATTTAATAACTTCTCAATGTGTTTATTCTATTTGTTCGCATAAGATATCTTTGCAAACGTTAGATAATACCAAATGGTCTGTAAGCTATTCATTTTATACTTTTACATTAGAATTGCGCAAGTACAACTACAGCACCAACTTTTAGTTTTTGCTCACAACGTGCATTGTACATACATTTTTCGAAGTTTAATGTATTTTTATTACTACAAAGAATACATCTCAATCAAAACTGGCGTTCAGGACTCAAAAAAAACTGTCATAAAAGCCATTAGAAGAATACCGAAAATCAGCGCCAGTAATTGTTTTATAGACTCAAACTTCTCCTCTTCCTTCAAGAGATCTGGCAAAACTGTCACCAGTGCTATATGAAGGAATCCTCCAGCCGTAAATGGCATTATCCAGGAAGTGCGCGCCTCTGAAAATAAAAGCTGTCTTAAACACTGCGAAAATTATGTAATGAGAAAAAGAGCAAATTACCCATGGCTGAGGTGACACCAGAACCCCCAATTGCTACCAACGCACCCAAAAGACCAGCGCCAGCGGTCAATAGTTGAGCGCGCGCCGCATCCCATCGGCTAAAGCCAGAACGCAAAAGAATGGCAAAATCACCAACTTCATGTGGTATCTCGTGCACTAAAACAGTGTAATATGTAGATATATGTATATATTTTTTTGAATAATTTTAACTTTTGTAGTATTTTGGCTTACATAAAATCGCAAATGTCGCTAGCACGCCATGTCGAAATGAGACCAAAAAGGAACCAGCAACAGCTAGGCCATGTGTGAAATTGTCAATGGAATTTGCCATTAAATTTAAGTAGCCTGCTACTTTCTTTGGCTGTTCTTTTTGTTTTTGTTCGCGTTCGCGCAAGAAACACCCATTCGGAACATCTTCGATATCACACGATCCCACGCAGCCCTCCGAGCTTTTATGACCTTCTGGTATTTTGCCGCCAGTTTTGCGAAGTAAACAATTAGCAATTTCCACACACTTCGGCTGTGGATTTTCCTCATCGGCATTAGCGTAACCGGAGAATATTTTCTCCACAATAGTGAAAATGAGTATGCCCGAGAGAACCCAGAGACCCGATCGCAATGAAGGATGTTCAGTGGGCTCTAAAATATAAAAAAAAATCGAAGAGTTATGTTATACAATTATAAATTGGTAAATTTTTATAATTTGCATATTTAGCACATTTTCATCGGTTCTAATGAATGGTTAATGCTTAACTGTGCTACATAATTAAACATTTTTCACACTTGGTCCTGTTAATTGTGAATATTTCAAATTATTACAATTAAATTAAATGTATAGTCTGGATACGTGTGGTTTCAAAATTTATCTGAACAGGTTCCAAAACGGAATTTATATCGAAATGAGTTAGAACTAGGATCGAAATGGTTCTGAAAAAAGTCTGTCAGACAGTCCCGAAACGAACCCTAGACCCTAGTTAGTCCTAGTTCAGCATTAGCATCCGATCAAAATAGGCTATTACGTTTTAGCAATTATATGATTGATTGGTTTTTACGTTATATTTCAACAAAGAATACTTAACTAATTATAATTTAAGAGAATAACTGTAGTAACCATTGACACTTACTCTGTTGTTCGCCTTCCCAGGCTTCTGGCAATAGATGCAGGAAAACATCACCCAATAGGCCGCCGACAGCAAAGCTTAGCAACACTTTAAGGAATTTAGATTCAGCAGCTACAGAAGAAATAGAGTGGAATATTTAAAATTTAAATAAAAATCTTGTAAAGGTAATATCTCAAGAAAATAGCAGCATCATATACATAAATGTATGTACTCGTATGTACATACATATATACATATGTATATACCTATGCATGTGTGTACATACTCATTCGGAAATTTGAATTGAGCATCTTGTCATATAAACTTACGAAGCGCTCGGCATTCGTTGATTAGGAGTGTTCACGATGCAGATAATTGTTACGAATTGTTACGAAATATCACGATTTAAGTAAAATCGCGTTCGCGGTGTGAAAATGAGAGAGCAAAATGACATTTTATTTTGAGGGGAAGTTGCAAATTCTTGCTGGATAAATTTTACCCAGCAAATTTTTGTATAAGAATTTTAAAGGTGAAAATTAGAAAAAATTAGTATTAAATATGCTAGAAACAAGACAATGTAAGTTTCATTAAGTTTCCTTAGTAGAATGTTTAAGAACACACTAATGCAATATTTTTTCATTTTGCATATTTGGATGCGGACAAGTATTCAATTAGCTGTTCGTTAAACTTGCAAGTTTCTGTAAAGTTTGCGTTCGCGTTCTTTGAGATATTCTTGCTGGACTTTTAGACGAATGGACCTTATAATAGGTAAGTTCGGGTACGGATAATTATTGAAAGTTTTCGAAAACTATCAGCTTTTAGCGTTCGAGTACGCCAAAAACTAACAAAGTAGGGGAAATTGAGAGAGCAAAGTGACATTTCAATTTGAGGGGAAGCTGTTGGTTGGAAAATTTGCCAACAGCAAAACAGCTGATCAAAAACAGATGATTGCAATTCGCATTATTACGAAATTATTGTTTAAGAATTTTTAAGGTGAAAATTATAAAATATTAGTGTTAAACATGCTAGTAGCAAGTAAATGTTAGTTTGGTTAAGTTTCCTTAGTAGAATGTTTCAAGAAACCACTAATGCAATGTTTTCCATTTTGCATATTTGGATGCGGACAAGAATTCAATCAGCTGTTCGTTGAATTTGCAAGTTTCTGCAAATTTTGCGTTCGCGTACTGTTTTGGATATTTTTCTTTTGTGAGAGAAGAGAAGACAATTCCACTGAATTTTGCTGTTGGATATTGTAAACGAACGTACCTAATACATATTTTTATTTTCTTGTTAAACGGTAGATTTGTTTACTTTTAATAAAAAATTGATTTTGACAACTAACCACCAATCAACTGATTAATCAACGTCATCTTGTTTCAATTCGTCATGCAATAAGCTTTATTGCTGTTCTTTGAGTAGGCAATGTGGAGCCCTTCGATTCATTTATGAAATATGTATATATTATTTTAGAAGGAAAATGTCTTATATGGGCGCGTGTAGTCCAATGAAATATCTTCTAATCAATCAATTGGTAAGTTTTTAATTTTTGTTAGTTACGTACAAATATATTTACTGTCTTTGCATTTCGGATAGCCATATTATTTACATATATATTTATTTACTTACGATCCTTATAACCGCCATCCTTGAGTCCTTCGCCCGTGGGTATAATGAGTAAAGGCAATATACCGCTTAGGCCAATCACCACCGATCCGAGTAACGAAAACACCCATGGCGTATACTCAAAGTGTTTACCCATGGTGAGTATAAAGTCTGGCACATAGTCATGTACTAGATGTGTGTAAATATGGACGAGTTGTTCGTCGAAAAAGTTGCCGCTGCTGTTCATTTTTGCTTGGACGCAGGATTTTTTTATATCAGTACGAGAATATATTAGATCTTAGTTTCTTAAATTCTAAGAAGCGATTATCACATTCAAAATTTGCAATTTATTACTTGATTAAAGTTGTCAGAGTATATCGTATTAGTTAGCAATATCTTATTCCTTTGCCATGTTAAAATGCAATACACGTTTGAAGAGGATTTGTTTTCACTCCAAAATTTTGTAGAAATTAAATCAAGACTTACTCGAACTAGGAATTTAATAACGTTCAAAGTCTAAAAGAAAGAAAAAAACATAAGACAATTTTTAATAAAATAATTAAATGTGTATGAATGAATGAATGTACAAATGTCACTTGGTAAGCTGATACAATATATAAGCTATTTTTGAATATTACTCAATAATGTTGCGTTCAGAGAAGACAGAAAACACATTTTTTATTTAATTTTTTTTTTAATAAAAAAAAATAACATCCAGAACAAAAGTAAAATAGTACACAGATCTGATCGCTTTATCATACTGTGCGTAGTATGTATGTACATATGTAATTAAACAAGTCCTACGAGTATTTTTAAATCATTGCATTCCATCAAGTAACGTTTTATCTCTGATTTTTATTTAATTTATACGCGTCTGTACAACTGGAATATGACATATTTATGTATATACTATACATATGTACAAATTCACTTATGAATTATGCTAGAAGAGTTATCAGTAATTTTATTTTAGTAAAATTTGCTTGGCAACTTCAATCAAATTATAATTCCAGACATCAACTATGATTGAGGGTATTATAGAATTTGAAAAGAAAATCCTTTTCATACATACATATGTAAACTTGGACAATAACGGGTGTTTTTTTAGGGGTATAGAACTTCGAATTGAAATAAAACACAAGAAAATCGTTTTAAGGTCCATCAATTTGGCTTTATTGGAAGGATAATTTTATGCCATTAATGTTTAAATATGATTTCGGGCATGTGGCCACCGCGGCTGGCTCGAATAAAGCCAATTCTACAGGTCCAATTTTCAACCACTTTTTCGAGCATATGGGGCCGTATGTCGGCAATAACGCCACGAATGTTGGCTTCCAATTCCCCTAACGTTTCTGGTTTGTTGGTGTAGACGAGCGACTTCACATATCCCCAAAAAAAATAATCCAATGGTGTCAAATCACACGATCTTGGTGGCCAATTGACAGGTCCATTCCGCGAAATTATGCGCTCAGCGAATGTTTCCTTCAATAAATCGATTGTGACGTGCGCTGTGTGGCATGTAGCGCCGTCTTGTTGGAACCACAACTCATCCACATTCATGCCATCCAATTCGGGAACAAAATAGTCGGTTATCATGGCTCTATACCGGTCTCCATTAACGGTAACTGCCTCTCCAGCATTATTGCGGAAGAAGTATGGCCCAATGACTCCACCAGCCCATAGAGCACACCAAACAGTCAGTTTTTGTGGATGTAATGGCGTTTCAAGGGTCTCATGTGGATTCTCTTCACTCCAAATGCGGCAATTTTGCTTGTTGACGTAGCCATTCAACCAAAAATGAGCCTCATCACTGAACAAAATTTTGCGATGAAAATCAGCATCGAGATCAATTTCATTTTCGGCCCATACACCAAAATCACGACGCATTGCATGGTCTCGCGGCTTTAATTCTTGCACAAGCTGGATCTTGTAAGGTCGCAAGCCAAGATCTTTGCGCAAAATCTTCCATAAAGTTGATGGACAAAGCTCCAATTGCTGTGCACGGTGGCGAATCGATTCATTCGGGTCCTCTTCAACACTTTGCTCTACAGCGGCAATTGTTTCTTCGGTGCGCACTGTTCGACGTCTCTGCGGATGCGTATTATCACATAGAGTAAACGTAGTGCGAAAACGATCCATGGTTAACCGAATTAATTGGTCTGATGGACGATTATGTCGACCATAAAATGGACGGAGCTCACGGTAAACTTCGCGAACTGAACCATTATTTTCGAAATAAATTTGCACGATTTGCAAGCGTTGTTCTTTTGTCAACCTGTTCATGATGAAATGGCAAACCAAACTGAACATAAATGACATTAGAGTTGCCAGATTTCACCACAAAATGCCAGTTTTATCTCTATTCGAAAAACAAACCTGTAAAGAAAACACCCTTTACATCCCGTTAATATTTCTATATTTTCAAACGACATTTTTCTCCGGGCGACATGTAAAGCCACAACTTTTCACAACTAAAGTACGCATTTCTTCTATAAAATAACTGTTGTAGAAAATTTACTTTAAATGTTTAAAAGTGGCTTTTCAATATCCCAGTAGCTAATTTCAGAAGCTAAAAGCTATTCCAAAAAGCCTTTTCCGGAACAAAAGGCTCTTACTTTCCACATTCACTTTTCCTACTTGTTGGTGGTAGCACAAGCTGATTTCGCTTTCCCTAAAGATTTGGTAGGAACTTCTTAAATTTTTTTTGGAAAAACCGCGCATTGAACATAAGAAAAACAAACAAACTATTAAATTGTTTCATACAAGGAGAACAAAACTAAAGTCCCAGTTCTGCCACATTTTTTATAACGCGCCTTCACTAGAAAAGTGTCAAATGATTCTTAAGAGAGTTACGCACGGAAGTATTGTAAATTTAAAGCTTCAATAACGATTTACTCGACTTTGTGAATTTTCACAAAACGCAACTATTTCAGCAAACGTGCGATATGCAGTTTTCCTTCAGGTACATTTCAATAAGTTCAGTTGCGTTAATGAAGGAGAACCAGAACTACACATTTACATGCATTTCTACACACATACATATGTACTTGGCATGTCAATACCGGCATCCCGGCCTTTTTTAACTCCCGAAAATCCCGGGATAAGTCTATTTAAATCCCGGAATTGTAGAAAACAGTGAATTTAATAGCGATTTATTTTTTAAATTTTGTATCATTCTTAAAAATTCCTCTTTTTAGTGCAAACAAAGTCTTTAGAGAATTCACAATCGACAAATAACACAGCTTTAAGGCTTCGTTTTGTCCTTTCCATTAAAAATGAGCTGGATCATATCCCACTCGAGTATGAAATGAGCCTCATAATGAAAGCGATGTTAATAGAACTAACGACGAGGTGCCTGAAGTGGATAACGCAGAAAGTCTCAAGTTTTAACGTGCAGCTCGCAATTGTCCAATAATAGAAAGGCATACAATTTATCAGAAGGCTTGGTAAAAGAAATTAATAGTTTTTGTAATGCGGCGATAACGGCTATGTCCTACAGAGAGCATTTAACTTATTGTCGACAATCCAACCAACGAGTGTTGAGGCGCAGCAGTGTTTCTTCTGTACAAAATATGTGTTTTTGTACTGAGTATAAATTATTTTGTATGCGTGTCAAATTTTACGTTTATTTCCATTTTTTCTTGAAAATACCAATAAATACATACTTGATTTACAACAAGTCGTTCTTCTTTGTTATATTAATGTTATTTTGTATACTTCTATAAGACAACGATTACAGAGGTGTTAAATTTTTTTTGGCAAATTAAAAATTACGAATCAAAATTTTGTGAAATTCGGGATTACGGAATTTCGTTGTCAAACTGCCCAAAATTGACATCCCTAATATTTATGTATGGACGAACGTAATACTCTGCATAGGCGTAACTTAACTTTTTAACATTCGTATGTATGAAAGTACAAGCCATATGTGTATGTATGTATATGTGTATGTTCATATGTACATATGCACATATTCAAGTTAATAAAGCCAGTTATTCAAAGTATTATATTCAGGGGCGGATCTAGAATGTTTTTTGAGGGGGGCCGGGCAATGAAAATTGCTATAGACGCTTTTTCTTAAAATCATATAAAAATTTTCTTATTTTTTAAATTTCGTTCAACTGTAATTGATTTGGGTGAAAAGGTCCTACGAGTTATCAAATTTGGCGACTTAATCGCTTCCTCGCCCCTGATTATATTATACTCTTAAGAATATTACAATGAATTTGTGTAAATCATATACTGTATGTAGTTGGTTTTTATCAATGACGTATGGTGTGGATTTCAAACACACAATTGTTAAAATCGTCATCCACCTTTATTTCAATGCCATAACACACAATATTATGACACTTTTAACTTTTCTCTTTTATTTGCTGTAAATAATTTCCTCATATTGGTGACCAATATCGCCGAGTGTGCTATGAACTAAAACTTGAAAAGGAAAATTTTCGGATATTAACTACTTGGTTATATGCATATGTATGTATGTCCATAGAACTAAATTCATCTAATAACTGTAACATCGGAGGCATTCCTAAACATAAATCAGAAACGGTTTAAGCAATAAAAAAAAAATCCAAACAAAACACTTCAAAAGCACATTTGCTATTTTAATTTCAGCTATATCCCCGATCTTTGATAATAACTGACAATTGAGTGAAATGCTAAAGCTTCGTTTATTTTCCGGCACTTAATAAAGAAATGTGTTTTTTTTGAATTAGAAGAAATTCAGAAGCTAATTAAATAATGTGCCACCACATGTGTTGATAAGATATACGAGTATAACAAGGTTTTCATACAAACGCACATAATTTTAGCTGTAGTTATTGCATACTCGTATAACCCAAGAACGATAGATAACAAATTTATGCCTTTTCGCGGCCGATGACATTTCTCAAGAAAAGTAAAGCAATAATATGAAGAAAAGAAAAACAAAATGAAGGTGATTTTTAGTGTAAAGCGTGTTTTAATTTCGAAAAATTCTTTAAATGTAAGTAGTAGACAGCAATATAATTAATATATTACTAAAAAACAAAAAAGGAAATGTATTGTGTTAGACATTTAATCGAATTTTAGTTTTGTTACCTTATTTGAGAATTGTCAAAATTGGCCAAACTTGCCCAAAATAGTGATAACCCACTCTAGTTCGCTGCATCGTGCATATGCATAACCGTTCCATTCATATCAATTGAAATAACCTTCCGTAGAAAAATCATTATTAATACATATAGTATTGCAGTGAAGTAAAATTTAAATTATTTTGCAAACGAATTTAACATATTTTATATTGTGACAAAAATCTTTAAGTTACAAATTTCAAGTTACATTTTTAACTCACAATAGAACTTCATTAATGCCCATACTCGTATGGAGAACGTGCTCGTACCAGACGCAGCAATACTTTACGTTTGACCGCAAACTGCAAATCATTCATGATTTTTATTTCAAATCCGAGTACTCGACACATTTATGGCATTGTCGTAGTTTAAAGTAAATAAATGCTTTGATTTTTAACGTTTACGTACATATGTATGTATATACATACTTACTTGCTTATCAGGTGGTACGTACGCTACTTTCTTGGTAGTGACTACTAATTTTTATTGTTTCTTGAACGACATGTATCAATATGAGTACATATGCACATACATACATAAAGCAAAGAAAAAAATTAGATAATTTTATGTTAGTAGTTAAAGTAGCTTATGTGAAAATTAAAAGCGAAAATTAAAAAATTCTAAAATGCTTTAAAATCAGAAACTTATCACATTATAAAACATTTAAAATCTATTTTATTTTTCATGTATTTGACGTAAGTTTACTTTTACGTTTAATTTTTACACATTTTTTGCTAATGTTTATGTTTGTTTTACGATGTTTATATTTAAATGATTTATTTACTTTTAATAATTTTTACACTTTTTTGCTAATGTTTATGTTTTTTTTACGGTGTTTATATTTAAATGATTTATTGATCAAATAATTTATGTATATTATCTAGCAAGGGACGTTCGTTTTAGAAAAAAGGGGAAACTTCCCTTTGGCACTGACATATTGGTCTTCCGGAGCCTACAACTTGAGGGATTTTCAAGGCATCTACATATGTGAGGTATGGTAAGGTTAGGGTAGGTGACGCCAGGTAAACTCAGGGGAAATGAGGTGAGGTATGGTAAGATGAGGACAGGTGACAATAGATGAGATAACAAGGGTATCCGCGATGTCCAAAATACTTTTTAAGGAAGGGGAAATTAAGAGAGTAAAATGACATTGCATTTTGAGGTGCAACTGCCCTCGCTGGATAAATTTTACACAGCACAAATTTACTAGCAAAAAAATAGTTGTTTGAATTTTGGAGAAATACAAAATTTTTGATTAAGAATTTTAAAGGTGAAAATTAGAAAAAATTAGTATTAAACATACCGGGAGCAAGCAAATGTTAGTTTCATTAAGTTTCCGTAGTAGAATATTTAAAATAACACTAATCACTAATGTTTTTCAATTTGCATATTTGGATGCGGACAAAAACTTCAATCAGCTGTTCGTTAAACTAGCACGTTTCTGCAACTTTTGCGTTCGCGTAAAATGTTTTAAGAAAACACTAATGCAATGTTTTTTCATTTTGCAAATTTGGTTGCGGACAAAGCTTTAATTAGCTGGTTGTTAAACTTGCAAATTTCGCGTTCGCGTAAAAATTTGCAAGCATTTCTCTTTGAGAGAGAATACTCCAAAATGTTCAGAAATTTCGTTGTTGGACTTTTAAACGAACAGACCTCAATACCGTTAAACAAAAATAAAAAGGTTAAAGAAACAAAAGAAGCTTTGAAAAAAGTACTCGAGCCAACAGATGGGCTCGTTAAAACTGTTAAAGAAATTAATAGAGGCGGAATAATTCTAGAATGCAAAAATAAAGACACTTGTGAAAAAGTACATAAAAAAATTAAAGAGAATATTGGAACGGAATTTGAAGCTCAAAAAACTAAAGGAAAGAATGAAACAAAAAAGATATTTAAAGTTATTGGATTAACAGAAAAAATAAGCAATGAAAGAATCATAGAATGTTTAACAAAACAAAACGATGAGCTCATTGGCAAGGAGATAAAAATAGTTAAGGTTTATGAAAATAAAACGAGAAGGGAAGAAAGCTTCAACATTCTAGTCGAAACAGACTCTCTAACCTATGCAAATATTTTAAACCGAAAAAAAGTTAACATCGAATGGGACACATGTATGGTATTTGAACATGTTAATATTATGAGATGCTTTAAATGCCTGGGTTATAAGCACAAGGCAAGTGAATGCACAAATAAAAAAGCATGTAGTAGATGTGCTGGAAGTCACGATGTCAAAGAATGCAGCTCTGATATAACGAAGTGTGTAAATTGCTGTGAACTTGTTCAGAAGAAAGTAATTGATGTCAATGTTAATCACTCAGCTTTCAGTTTGGATTGTCCTGCCTACAAAAAATATGTCCAAGCGAAAAATAAAGCCAAAATTTAGCAACCAACGGTCAATGAACTAAGCAATATTTATCTGAACATTAACAGCATTACAGCTAATAAATGTGAACTAGAGAAATTAGTTGAAACTTGTAAACCCCAATTGTTATTATGTTCAGAAACTTGTCTGACAGAAGATATTACAAACCAAGAAGTAAAGATAGATACATATAACCTAGTTAGATGCAACTCGCAAAGTAGACACACAGGAGGTGTTTTAATTTATGTGCATAATTCAATTAAATACGAAACTGTCGTTAACTATGCTCGTGATAAAAACATTTGGTGTCTACTCGTAAAAATTGGAAATATTACTCCAAAATACCAAATAGGAGTAATATATCATTCACCGAATGCTAGCGATTCTGACTTTATTAGTTACCTTACTGAAATTTTAAACAATACTAATCTTGATGATAACACTATATTTATTGGAGACTTTAATATAAACCTATATAAAAACACTACCTATAGTAAACAACTGTTAGATTTATTTCAATCTTTCTCAATGATTCAGAAGATAGACTTTTATACTAGAAAAACAGAACAGACGGAAACCATGATAGATTTACTATTTACTAATAGCAATAATATCTCTTGCCAAAGGATGGAAATGCATAGGATCTCTGACCATGAAACATTGCACTTTAAAATTGATTTAAAAAAAATATATAAAATGAGAACAAAGAAAATAATTACTTCTTGGAAAAATTATTCAAATGAGAATCTTATCTATCTCCTAAGACAATTCGATTACAGTGATTTTTCAAGGTTAAGTATTGAAAATAAAGCGAAATTCTTAACTGAAGTTTTGACAATCTCAATGAACGCTTTAACATGCACTAAAGAAATAACCGTTAAGCTAATAAACAAGTGGTACGATCACGAGTTAGCGCACCTTAATAAACAAAAATATAATGTTTATAATATAGCATTAGAAACAAGAGATTGGACAGAGTATAATCAAATTAAACATAGGTACAAACAGCTTGTAAAAGTTAAAAAGGCTAAATATTTGCAACATAAAATAACATCAAATCTTGGAGATAGTAAATCAATGTGGAAGCATTTAAAAAATTGTATAAGTATGTCAAAAGAAACAAATACAATTAATAGAGTATTTGTTCATGATACTGTTTACACGACTGAAAAAGAAATCGCGCAATCCCTAAATAATTATTTTATAGACAGTATTGTTGAAATCAGATCAAATATAGAATCTGGTAATAATGGACTTCCATTAACATCGCATTGTGCTCATAAATTTATATTCCAAGAAATCACAACAGACGAAGTGATCGAAATTGTCAGCGGTTTCAAGAATAAAATAGGTGGAAAAAAGCTCCTATCAGAAGGAGTAATAAAAGACTCAATAACATATACAGGGTATTTCTACAAGCAACTCATTAATGAAAGTTTAAGGAATGGTATAGTTCCTGATCACTGGAAAATGTCAATTATAGTGCCAATTCAGAAGGTAATGAATACAATTAAAGCGGAAGAAATGAGACCAATTAATACACTGCCAAATGATGAAAAAATACTAGAAACCGTGGTAAAGAATCAACTAGTAAATTTCCTAGAAACGAACAATATACTGATACCACAGCAGTCTGGATTTAGGGAAAAACACTCCTGTGAGACTGCTTTAAATTTGGTGATAGCTCGTTGGAAAGAAGAACTAAGCAAAAGCAAATACATAATTGCCGTTTTTCTAGATCTCAAACGAGCCTTTGAGACTATAGACCAAGATTTACTTTTACAGAAGTTAAATAAAATAGGAATACACGATGTAGAGCTAAAGTGGTTTGAAAGTCTTATTACGAATCGTACCCAAAAGACTATGATTGCATCGTCGGTATCCGAAAAAAGAATTATAACGGTTGGTCTGCCTCAAGGTTCAGTTCTGGCACCTATACTGTTTAATATATATATAAATGACATCTCGACCTGTGTAAAGTACAGTGACATTAATCTTTTTGCGGATGACACGTTAATCATGATCAGTGGCGACAATATTCCCGATATTATGTCAAAACTACAACATGATTTAAATGATATTTATAATTGGCTTTGTGAAAACAAGCTTAAATTAAATGTTAATAAAACCAAGTATATGGTCATATCCAGAAGAAATCTTGATATAGGCGAGTTTAGTAACATTAATATAAACCATCAAAAAATTGAAAGAGTACAATATATAACATATTTGGGCGTAAAAATTGATGAAAAACTGCAATTCAATGAACATATTAACCATACGGTGAACAAAATTGCAAAAAAAATGTTCTTTATGCGACGTACTTGCAAACTCTTGAAAAGAAAATATAAAATCATGGTCTATAGATCCACCATCGAGCCGCTCCTCAATTACTGTCCCACGATTTTTTTCATAATGAATGACAGCCAGATTTATAAACTGCAAAAACAGCAAAATCAAGCAATGAGGTTTATTCTTCGGAGACGATACGACACACCAATTAGAGATATGCTGTCAGCCCTTAATTGGCTAAGTGTTAAACAACAGCACTTTTATTACACAATGAAATTTGTCAAAAATATTATAGATAATAATTTACCAGATTACCTAAACACTAACTTAAAGTATGGCGTTAATATACACAATAAAGATACTCGTAAAAAAAATGATTTCAAGTTACCTATGCTAAAAAGTGAATCTGATAAATGTAATCTATACTATAAAGGTCTTAAATGTTATGATGAGTTACCAAATACTGTGAAGCAATGTACGACCATTACAGAGTTTAAAAGAAAATTGTTTGAATATTGTAAATCCATCCCATTATAAAGTAATGTACATATGCCCTTAATTATATTATAATATCTATTATAATATTTGTTTTCCGTTGACTACCGTTCCGTATTTTTAAATTCCAATTGCCTTAATGAATGATCAATAAAATGACCTTATTAGACTTAAGATATATATTATTAAATATTTAGGTTAAGTCTACCACTATTGTAAAGAATTAGGCTCTAAAGAGCTGTAAGAAATAAATAATAATAATAATAATAATAATAATACGAGAGGTTCGGTGAATTGCTGAAGTGATTTCAGGTGTGGTAAATTTAGTTGTAGTATGTTAAGATGTGGTGAGTTCAAATAAGCAGTCTCAGTCTCTAATAGAGACAAGAGTCACAATTTTAGACAAATTGGCATTCATTAGTTTCAAAATAAAGTCTCTAAATTGTGGCCTGAAAGCGAGGAAAAGCAATAATCTTTAGGGCATTTTGTGACTTGAGATTATATCAAGATACTGAATTTAGGCATGGTGAGTTTAGGTGTCGCAGAAGTTACCATTTTCATCGAACTCCGTTAAGGAGTTTTCATAACAAAATCCTTTTTCTTTCTTTGATTTGAAGTGGTTATATGTAATACATATGTATAACATCAATTTTAGTGTAAAATTTTTAACTGCACTAAGTGTACAATTTTTTTACTAACAAAATGGACTTCATCCATTACAAATCATAACAACAAAATATCCAACGAATGTTTTCTTTATTCGTGGTGATATATTGATATTTGTATTACTGATTATTGTATAATAATCTATGGTATTACTATTATTAAGTTAGTGCGGCGAGTAATAAACAACAATCCAATGGATTGCAAATAAACAAATGTAACTTCTAGTGATGATAGAAACGAGTTTCCACACTGACGAATTCCTTTATAAATCGACTCAATGGTGGTATTCATATTATTAATTACATTTTTTGATAATCTATGCCAAAAGTGTATCGGTTCTTTTATTGATACATATTTGGTATTTGGTCAATAAAAACCAAACCGCTTATTAGTAACAAAATCACATTGTTAGTAACATTTGCTCCATGTTCGGTACTTAATTTTGCGAACGTAATTCGAACACTTCACGATGTTAATATTTATTTCGCACTTATAACCACGACAAGGGAAAACGCTGTTAGGGATAACGCCTATTACAATCGATTCGCTTACCCGCGAATTTTTGAATTGTGAACTTTTTTATTCGAAAATGTTTGTTCGATTCCGGCACTGACGTCGATTCCGAAACTGATGCATTCACCCTATGTAGTTTTTATTTATTTTTACTTCTTTTAACTTTTTTCACTTGCCCCACAAGTATGTATGTATATGTATGTACATACATATGTTCATACAAATGTAAACATAGAAAACTAAAATTTTAAGAAAAGCAGTTGAATAAATATTAAAGTCGACACAACAACAACAATAAATAATAAAAAAAGCAACATGTTTTACGTTTCAACACACATGCGCACATATAAAAACGGGTCCAAAAATAACGGGTTCGAAAAACAATTTTAAGAATTCATTTAAAATAATTAACCTTTTTAATTGCAATACACTTTGAATGTGAATTGCTTTTATCGCATAAATTACAAGTTTTTTAAATTTTTTAATAAACCGTTCAAACAATGTTTCGCTTCTTTATTTATCTTGGATACTAAGCTGGAATACGCTAAAATAGGTAAACTTCCTCGCAAATGCCACCAACGACTGACAGTTAGCCATTCCGCGATTATTTGCTTCTAAAGATACTTTTGAAAGCGATCTCACGTACAGATCAACGAGCACATCCACATTTATCATACATACAAAAATTTAAAATAGTCAACAATGAGTTTTTAAAGAGCCTATTTGTAGGAAATACTCGGATGTCTTATTTTCTTCTATGTTTACGTTTTATTTTGATATCAAATTGCTACATACATACATACATATATCAATGATCTGACGCTGGTGTTGGTTTTAAAATGAACTATTGCATATTGTCAGCGAATGAGTTTAGTAAATTAAACTTACAAACACATAAGCATACACGAGGGAACCGGTAAATTGTATACGTGCAAATACATATACTTAAGTATATGTACGAATGTTCTCCGCAGCTTTAAAATATGTATGTTTATACTCTCACTTGCCGATTATTATTATTTGGTCATCTTATCAAACCGCAGACAAAAGAAAAGATCTGAGAGCTTACGGACGCTCATAGTTCTATGTTTAAACCACGTTTTTTAGTAAGTACTGAAAAAAATATTTGCGTTAATAGACATTTTTTATAATTAGACCGGTTTTGATATTGTAGTGTGGCGAGCATTTGGATGCAAAATAATTAAAAAAAAAAGACTACGTTTACCTTTTTTTAATAAAATATGAGAGGGGAAATTTATTTTTTTTTGTTTTCAAGTAAATATATCCACATATGTATGTAACTACTGAATTTTTGAATGCTAATTAATACATTTTGAAATAGTAAAACACAAGATGGTGAACAACACTAATATGTCTCAAGATACTGTTATTGCTATGCGAAAAGTTAAATTAACGATAAATGAAAAACAAACAAAACAAATAACGCGTACGATGACTGCGTCAGGGGCAGCGTACGAACGAAGCATTGATAATTTTATTTTTTCATTTCGTCATTTTTCATCATGACGTCGGTAATAACCAATATCCATACACAGGGGCGCATCTCTTTAGAGGGACAGCAATGCAAAAGGTCTATTCAATAACTTTTCTAGCAGCGTAAAAGAAAAATAGAAAGTAACACCTGGTCTGTAAAACTTACTTTCAAGTAAACAACTGACATCTGATGTACATTAAGAGTGTTCGTTTTAAAAACCCAGTAAAAAGGCAGTACCAATTTGTACCAAATCGTGTTCGTTTCGCCAAAAAACTTGCAAAACTTGCAAGGAGAGAGCGCAATTTCGACATTTCTTTTGGAGGGGAAGTTGCTAATTTGTGCTGGGACAAATTTTCCCAGCACGAATTAGCAAGCAAGAAAGAACAGCTGATTGTAGCACAAAACAATTCAACATTTCAAATTATAAATTTGAAAAATCATAATTATGAGTGATTTATTAACAAAAGAAGTAAGTAAATACATATTACAAATAGTAAATACATTATGAAATTTGGTTTCTTAATTTTAATAACGCAATTAAAAAGTTGGCAGATAAAGGCAAATGTGTTCGAGATCAGAGGGCGGTAGAGTCATCGCCATCAGTATTAGCAACTGTCGACACACACAGATTTAAATGCAACTGTGCAAGCAAACAGCTGTTATTTCAACTTGCTTGCAAGTTTTTACTAAATCCTGTTCGCCAAAAACTCAGTAACTTTCTGCATTTGAGAGAGTAAGACGCCTTACTCTCTGAATTATTTTACTGGCTAATTTTTACTGGGTTTTTAAAACGAACACTCTTATTATCTAGCACGAAAACTAATTTATTTGCGAAAATTTGGATGGAAATGGCGTTCATTTGCTGTGGATTGCGTTGTTTATATTTGCATTTGACAATTCACTTGTTCCAAGGCGAATTTAGCAAGTTGGTGTTAAGGAGCCAGCTGGCTTTTTTCGCTTTGCTGGATTGAACGTCAAAGTGCTTCGTTCTGATTGGCTGGCGATGAAAATCACTTACTTCGCCAAGAATAGATGGGCTAGAGATCAAATCTATCAGTAGCTTGACCAAAAATACTATGCCTAGCATTTCTCTGCGACTAGCAAGCGTAGGAAGATTAATGAGTTTTCAACGACTTATACATAACTTGATAGCGCGGGTTCGAAACAACAGATCCATATTCCAGTATTGCCATCACTAACGTTATGAACAGAGCCTTCCTAATGTAAGGATCATTGAATTCTTTTGACCATCGTTTTACAAATGCAAAAACACCTTTGGCTTTGTTAACTATAACATTTATGTGAAGATTAAAATTAAATTTCGGGTCCATTGTAAACACTTGTTCGAGGTTACGGTTACATATGCCATAAGAAGCCGGTTGAATTGCTCTGCGAGAAAGGCGCATTACTTAAATAGCACAAAATTAATTATGGGAGTTATAACAGTTTTTCCATGAGGACTGACCCGGCCTAATGTATACATATACATATATGTATATCTATAATGTATGCATAGTATGTATGAAACGTGCTAATTTATGGTGCATTTCGGTTTGATTCAATGCCGATTATGCAATGGAGGTATAGCTTGTTTACCTGTATGTATATATGTTTGTACATACATATGTATGTACATATATATTTATTAAATACAACTTATGCAACTGTAAGCATTTACTATCCAAATTGCAATCCATTTTTAAGCTTTGAATTTAGGAGTAATGTTTTTATATATATAAAAAATCCACGTTTCAAATATACATATTTAAAAAGATTTTTAGAAAGTACGTGTTATTATGCAAGTAATATAGTTTTTGTGGTAGAATGTAAAGACGCACACCACAAATGGTAGAAGAAGCTCCTCCAAGCACTGAGCTATATAGTGTAATCGCCAAAATTATATTTATATAATAAAGTTTTTAATATATAGATCGTTTCACTTTGCTTTATTATTTGTTAAAATAACCTATTTAAAAAAGTTTTTGTATATGCAATAATTCAATTACGTTTGAAAATTTTATAAACAAAAAAATGTAATTAGGCATACAAGACATAATAATAATCAATTAGAGTATAAACAATTTTTTCATTTAACATAAAAACTTCTATAAAATTTTCAAACTATTTTATGTACCATTCATAAGACTATTTAAAACATATTTTACAAACTAACCCAATACCTACATATGTATATGTCTTGCAATTTATTCTATTTAGGGCCAGTTTTTCAGTGCAAGTTGAACTCTGTTTGTCGTTTAAACTCAGTATGCAGTTTTTCAGTCAACTTTAAACGGAGTTTAAACGGAGGTAAATACGATGGCAAACCTTAATACATACATACATATGTATGTAGGTATATACATACATATGTTAGAGAAAATTTCATATTGATATTGTTTTTAATTAAATTTTGTAAAATCTATGACACTTTTAAACGTGGTCTGAGAGTGGCATCAGTTTGCTAAACATTACTACTAAACGTATAATTTATTTTCTGATAATAAACCAATGACAAGAAAATTTGCATATCACATTCGTACCAGCAAAGCACTAAAATTAGCAGAAGTTATTTAAAGTCGTATTTGAAAATACATTATATGTTAATGCAAACACATACATATGTACATATGTATGTTTATATTAAAGAATCTTCGAAAAATGCACATAGGCATGTTTTGGAAGAATATATGTATGTATATATGCATATATGTACGTACCTGACTTGCAGTTCAGTTGCCTTCTACGTAGTTGAAAAAATAAATGTGTAAACAAGATGTTGCAAAATATATGTAAAAATTTGTTTATATTCCGATCACAGCTCTTATCCACTAGCTTCCACTGAAACTGAGTGGCTACGCAGCCTCAACAACGAAATCAAAGATGAGAACAAAATATAACCAACACGATAAAACGTTACACCTATTTACTGACGAGGTCTCAGTAGCTTGTACGCGTTTTTGTGGCGTAACCAATTTAATTACTTTTCAATTTGCAATAAGACGTTGAACTTTTCCTTGTTCGATACTTTTCTAAAATTTCTTAGTTTAGCACGAGTTTCAATGGTAGAAAACGAATACACTGCCAAAAAGTAACAAGTCCGATCGTAATTGGAGTTGATTTGGAAAATATCGACTCGATTCTTTCCTTTTGTTGATTTGAGTCGGTAAACTTTGTTGATTAGCTATAGGAAATCTACTAGTGCCGTGCGAATAAACAATAAACATACACAATATGGCCACCAATCTATCCTGATAGCATGTGAACAGGCGTATAAATATGGAGGGAGTTGATGTCAGCTGTTCGTAGAAGAGCAGTGTGCAGAAAAGTTGCCACATGATTTAATTAATATTTTTATTAAGAGAAGTTTTGGAGGAATGTTATTTTCGTACGCAGCGACTTCATCGTGAGAGATATCGTAAGAAAAAAAAATAAAATAAAAATTGTATTTATTTCGTGACTTTTGTTTTGAAAGTATTTAAATGGCTTTAAACCACCCCTCGCAAATGATGGAAACTCCAACACATGCACAATTAAAACAAGCAACAATTTTCAACATATTTCGAGAGGTCATTAATGTTTTGTTAAGTATACAAAAAAATCCGTAAACAAAAATTGTAATTGCAATGAAAATCAGAAATGCAAATAAAAGATGTGTTTAAAGGAAAAAAATAATCTCTGCGTCTAATACAAAAGTCTTGAAAAGTTGCAGCAATCCGCAAAAAATATGTTTGATAACTGATACATCGGGGTTACAATCACATTTAATTTCTCATCCTAAATGATTATTTATAGCTGTCGGAATATTAATATAATCAGGTCTAATTATTCATTCTCGCAGGCGTATTATTGTTTCTTTATTTATGGCTAAGTGAGGGAACTCTATATCAAATTAACTGAATATATAATGTAATAGTTTTTCATATCGCTTTTACAAACATGACAGTAAAAAAGACCCAGAATTAAAATACACTGTTGATCGCTCTATTAGTCATTGGCGTCTTTTAGTGTACCGTTTGTATTCAGTAAAATAGTGGCAACAATGTAGCTTGTTTCTTGAAATTGCTGTTGCATTTTGTTTGTTTACATTTCGTAGTGAACAGCTGGATACTGATTGGTATAAGCGCAGGGTTGCATATCTCATATATAAATAGCCAATCAACAATTTGAAATTGAATATCAAAATTAAATTATAAGCAAAATTATTCAACTGCACCAAATTAACCACAAAAACAAACTATATTAGAATAATATGACAATGTTGGCAGACGCGATTGTTGAACGATAAATTGAATGAAAAGTTAAATGTATAATTGCGTCATACTCTGTTTACATCAGGCGTAATTTTTCTTGAAATAAAAAACTGGATATAAAATACGAAATTCAAGTAATTGGCATATTAAGTCAATAACGATAATGGCAAACCTTCGTTGGTATTTCTGCCATTAAAAAGCTTTTCATTAAATACATCTGGCGAACGGAGTCGGCACAAAACTGTAGCTCCCTCAATTTGGGGTATAAAATAAAGACGCACACTACAAATGGTAGGAGAAGCTCCGCTTAACACTGAGCTATGTATGTATGTACTGTAAGCGCCAAAATTATGATTATGAATGATAAATTAGAAGACTGCGACATTTCTACGTCATTGCGTACGGAATATGAGTATGAAGCGAAATCAAAATAGACATAGCGGCAAAATTGTAAACAAACTCGCTCACACCAGTGTGCAGTTGTGAAGCATTTATAAAAGTGTTGTGTTTTATGCATGCCAACAACCAAAAAGTAGTTTTTGATAAAAAAAACTGCGGTGATTTAGCGAATATAAAGCAATTGGTATAAAAAACTATGTAAAATTGTGACATTCCGTTGTTGTTGACTCATCTTATGTTGTATTTGTACAATTCTCAAAAAGTGGATTAGGAACATTAAGTTATAAAATCATTTTGTTTAAATTATTTTAATATGAAAATATAGTGAAAACGCAAGGGTTTTATGTTGTCGTTACTACAATTTGTCACGGTACACTTTGTTTATTAAAAAACCCTTAACAAATTATTTCATTATTTTGAACGCGAATGTGAATTTTCTGTTTCTTTTCTCTTTTGACTCGATATTCTGGTATGCTATGACGACACACAGCTGTAAAGTCGAAACAAAAAAGATAACGAGACGAAAGTGTTGCAGTCTTCTAAATTATCATTCTTGTATTAAGTGTCAATTTTTCAGTGCAAGCTTAACTCTGTCGTTTAAACTGATGCCCGAACTCAGTAACTTCGTATCATCTCAAGTCTCAAAATTAGCTAGAGATTATTGATTTTCCTCGCTTTCACGTTTTTTTCTTTTGCTTGTATTTTAATTTTTTGTGACCTGCTCATCACCAGGCCACAATTTTGAGACTTTATCTTGAGATTAGACACTCTTGCTTTGGTCACACTCCGTCTCATTAAAAACCTATCAGGCTTCGAAGTACGAGTATGCTGAGAACTTCCCGTCATTAAGATTAATGGTAAGACGGTTCTCACGTTTTTACACTGGAACTCGCTTTGGGTTTCTTCCTTCATAATGGTAGATGTATATCCTCGCATGGCCTTCTTGATCCCCCTTTATTCAAATATTATGAGAAGAAGCTAACGACTGTCTATCGGTTAAGCGCTCTGCAGATCAAGCATAATTTCCGACAAAATATTCCAGTGTCACAGCAGAACAAATCCCAGAGGTAATTATGAATTAACTGTAGTAACGGATGAAGAAGCTAAATTGAGTTAGATGCAATGGATGCTATTGTTCAATAGACTTCTGTCAAGCACAATGGGTTGTTTATGTGAGCAAACGTCAGAGAATGGCTTGAGAGGAAGCAGGATGATAGAAACTTCCTCTTTGAAAATTTCTCTCAAGGTATGCGATGTGCCGAGAAAACTTAAATAGACTTGGCTACGACAATACTGACTATAAGTATTTTTAGATGAAAAACGTGGTGGGACATGTGGGAATGTGCAAAGATATTTGCAATTTAAAAGTGAACTTGACGGTTTTTATTTAAAAATTGGAGTTTATATGTATACAAATAAGTTTACGGATTTGACTTACTTCGGTGCGAGTAATTCAAAATTAAGTTAGTATTTAATATGAGTGTATTAGAAAATCAGCAACGGTTTTCGTGTTAAAGTCAATGTACGATTACTTATTTTGTGTGTATGTAGTTATTCAAAGATTAACAAATACATGTACATACATACACACACCCAGATGAACAAGGTATTATGTCGCCCAGCATGAGGTAGCTCACTCCTTTCCGAGCATAAACAACGTTTAATGCGAATCCTGTGTCCACAATTAAGCTACACAAATCATTTAGCTGATTCACGCAAAGTAATCTTGTGAGAAATTGAGCTTCCCGAAGCGTTCGATTGCAGTTAAGCGGTTAGTTTCACTTGTGAAGGCGCAGTAAATCGCAGCTATTAGAAAATAATTTTCGAACATGCCAAGTGTATGTACGAGTATGTCGATTATGTACACAACTACTTTGCTGTAATACTCGAGCTCCTCGTTGTTATTTTGTGCGGCTATTTGCGGTGCTCGGCTATAAAATGTCGTGTAGTACGCGCAGCCAGCCTTTATTTAGTGAAAAACTTGATGCGAGTAGTGGCTACTTTTGAAAAAGTAAAATATTAAAAGTAATAAATGTATTAAAGAATATTTTGGTATCAACATTAAAGACGTTAGTTCATTTTTCATTGTGACATAAAATATAGTAAATGCTGAGCAAGTTGTGGCGAGGCAAGAAGGCGGCTTCATTAAGAAACACAACCCGTTCCAATCGCCGTTTTGTCACTATGGTTATTTTATATTGCATTTATTTTATATTTATAAGATTGGGCATTACGCAAGCGGACGAGCCTGTTGTTTCGGCTGATAACGGTAATTAACAAAATTTATAAATTTATTTTCAAAAACTTCGCGTGTTGAAATTCTATACTACATACATTGATATTTTTGCAGAAATCTCTCACATTGGTGACGATTGTCAAGTGACACCCGTTATACATGTGCTTCAATATCCTGGCTGTGTGCCAAAGCCCATACCATCTTTTGCCTGTGTCGGACGTTGCGCTAGTTACATACAAGTAATTTTTATAATTGCTGTGTGTTTAGTTTAAAACTTAAAAAAACGCACATGTTTATTATATAACGATAATTAAATTGAAGCATGAGCACGGATAATATGTAAAATAATCGATTTTTAGATCGATAACGATAAATTTCGACTCTAATCGAAAATAATAAGTGGGTGACGAAGTCTACACATTACCATATCGTTAATCGTATCGATAACAATATCATTAATGGTATCGATTATTAAGACGAAAATTAAAATAATTTTCTAAAAAGCGTAGTTCTATCAGTAAAAAGAGAAAATAACACTGTGTCGTAAAAAAATTACAGTAAATTTAATGGGGATCTAGCAAATTTTTCTTATACAGAAAACTAGCTTTAAACTTAACAAAAGTTGAAAAAGTCAATTGATTTTCAAATAAATTTTTATTTTGTTTTGTGTTTGAGTTTTTTGTTTTTAAGAAGAAAATGAGCAAAAAATATTAGTTTGCTTTGAAAAAGGTTGGTAATTTGGTAGAAATTTGTTGATTTTTTTTAAATTTTCGTTAAAGTGTGCTTGGAACCAAAATGATTCATGCCTTTTCCTCGTTTTCGTATAAGGGTTTTTTAGCTACTGAATGACTAACTTTAAAAATTTATTCAAATAAATATGCAAATCTAAAGACTTTGTAATAAAATAATAATAATAAAACACCTTATTTTAATAAATCCATTAGAAATAATTTTTATTCTCGTCCTTTTTAGGTATCCGGTAGTAAAATATGGCAAATGGAACGTTCTTGTATGTGCTGTCAGGAGTCTGGTGAACGCGAAGCGGCTGTCTCACTCTTCTGTCCCAAGGCCAAACATGGCGAACGCAAATTCAAGAAGGTACTCACGAAAGCGCCACTTGAGTGTATGTGTCGTCCGTGCACCTCAATTGAGGAGTCTGGCATTGTGCCGCAAGAGATTGCTGGCTACTCAGATGAGGGTCCTTTGAATAATCATTTTCGTCGCATAGCTTTGCAGTAGGTGAAATTATGATGATTATATAAAATTTCGATAATAGATACTTGTTTTCTGTTTAGCCAAAATTGGAAATGAATATTATACATAAAGAAAGATAAATAAATAAAGAAGTCAAAGTATTTACATACATACATAGCTGAACGATGTAACGATGTCTCTACCCTTGTATGTTTCTATTAAAAAAAAAAGCTTTTCGAACTTGTCTCTGGGATAACATTACATAACTCGTAACATAAACGTTGAATTTTTTGGTAATTTAGCAGCAATCGAAATTAACTTTATTACCGCTCGGGCCGAGTGTGTTGCGGAGCGTGCTGGGTTCAAATTTCACTCGAAGAATTAGCATTGTAAAATAATACAAAAATTCTTTTTCTATTAGCTTTCGTCGCTCGCAAGAATATGGCAAACCAGCTAGTGTATTTCTGTCTTGAAAAAGCTTCTCACTGTGTAAATATCCGAATATCCGAACAAAAAACGCCACTGAAGATGGCACAACGCCGGTTTGTTTTAAAACCAAACTTGACAAGGGATGCTGGCCAAATTTTTCTAGCAGAAATCAACAGCTTCCCCTCAAAATGAAATGTCACTTTGCTCTCTCAATTTCACCTGCATTGCAAGTTTTCTGCGTACGCGAATGCATAAAGCCGATAGTTTTTAAAAATTTTCAATAATTATCAGCTACGCGATCGTACCTATTGTAAACGACAACATTATAATTTGTAAGGTACAGAAGAAAAAAACGTTTTCAATAGCGGACATAATATTGTTTGATTTGTGTTTGGCGACTATTCAATTACCTTTTTCGAAAACAAAATGAAAAATTAGTTTTTTTCAAACAGGTTTGCATGATTTCTCATACAATTATTTACTGATATTACCGCTATCCTCTGACATACCAGTTTTTAAACGATAGTCATGGAGAGAAAAAATTTAATAAAAAACGCTCGTTTTAAAGGTCAACAGGTAGTTAGACAATTGACTTTAAAAATTGTTAAAAATCCATGCAAAGTTTATCCTAAAAAAAAAACTAGTTTGTTATGCAAAGCTTTCAAACATTTTATTTTATCCTTTTATTTTTTTTTTTGTAATAAATTAATATTTTAATTAAATTGCAATTATTTATAGGAGTTAAGTTGTGCGTTTCTGTAAAAATTCGATAGAATTATCGATTATGGTTGACGTCACATCCCTGTCACTACCTCTCACTGAAACACAATAAATATTTAGAAGCGACGTCATTTTGCGAGTAGAAACCAAAAGCATCAATCGAGAAGAGTTTAGATAACGAGGGCTTGGGAGTGGGGAGTTAAGGTGTGGTTAGGTAAGGTGTGGTCGGCAAAGGTGTGGGGAGCTGAGGTGTGGTGAGTTGAGGTGTGGTGAGTTGAGGTGTGGTGAGTTTTAATATATTGAGTTTAGGAATATTGGATACATCATATTTTTTCAGGCATAAACAAACCTTCTGTTCGAAGATTAAAATTTGTGTTAAAGATTAATTTTAATCCTCGTTCTAATTATCCATCTCATCATATTCATTATCATCCAACTTCTAATTTTCATTGTCTTCCTCATCTCAACTGACCAGACGACAAACCGATTTTAATTTGTGGTTAAATTTGCAAAAACTAATTCGAAAATATTGGTATACGAGTACTTTGCGATACTTTCTTTGCAAACATTTCTCTATTAAAAAATGGAAATTTTGTAAAAGTATTTATGTACATACATATACATATGTTTAAATAAATATGTAAATAAATGAAAATTAATTCGACGCACGAAAGCAAACCCAAATGACAAAGCATTTGCGTTATGTTTAAAGTACACAGGATTGGTTTATAAATATATTTTAAAGGTAATAAGTATGATAGGAATTAAAGGATCAAGAATTAATAAAAGTTTAGGGAGTTAAAGTAAATGAAATGACTTTAGTTGTTTCAAAAGATTGTGCGTTTAGTAAAATGGTTTAGTAAAATACTGCATTCGAATGTAAAATAATGCAACGAACACAAATACTTTTTTGACGCATAATATCTAAACTTACAAACATAACGTAACGCCATACAATCAACACTTCAAAATCCCACCTACCCAAATACTTATTATCTAAAAAAAAAAAAACAAGATATTCGGGGGATTTTGATACAAACAAATATTTGTTTTATTTATTCGTAAATGTCTACATAATATGTTTATATGTAAAAAATGCATAAGCAGTCTTCAATTATCAATTCGCTGACTTAGTACAATTCGCACAAAAAAAAAAAAAACAAGGGCTTACGATCGAAACGTGAATATAACTTAATGAACACATACTTTACAGCAATGGAAAACATTTTTATATATATTGCATATGCAAATTCATACACACAATTTCTTATAAAATTTGACTAGGAGTTCTTTCGGTTTTCGGAATTTTTTCGGCGTTGCTTTCACCACAAAAAACTCCCACTTGAAGTTCATTTCTCTATTCAAACTTAAGTCTTTATATATGTATGTTAAATAATATTCGATCGCTGTCTACATATGTACATTTATGTATGTGTATACTCCAAAAGAGTTATGTCCGGAGTGCATGTGTGCGTAATTTCTAATTGTTCTGTACGAAGATCTTTCGAAGCAGTCAGAATGTTTTTTATTCGTGCTAATCAGCAAACGGTTGAACGAGCCATTGTCATAGCTGATTTTGACTCAGCTGAGCTGATACGCAATCTCGTATGTACATATATACATCCATTTGTGTATATGTGTATGTATGTAGTCACGTCGCACCGGGTATAAAAACTCTACGATCGCAGTGTTTGTAGTTTAGTCGTTGTTCTTGTGCCGTTCGTATCGTCGCATTTATGTGCTGTGTTCATTAGCAAGTTCGTTTCTTAACTCTTTCGTTTAGTAAATGTTTGCTGTAGATTTTTGAGTGAAAAAACAACAAAATAAAATATTAATATTTTCGTTTATTTTCATAGATTGTTAAGAAATTAAAAATAGAGAAAAACCCAAAGCTATGAAATTATATTTTGTATGCGTAATTGTTGTTGTGGTGGCGACAGTATTTGCCACCGCTTCAGCTGAAGCCGGTGAGTAATAGCAACAACATCTCTATTGATAGACAGTTCGTGTGAAAAGGTGTTATTGATGATGTTTGCGAAGCGTGTGCGTGTGCGTGTGTGTGAATTTCCGCATTTGATGAATATAATAAAATATTTAAAAACAGCTTAGCAGCTATTAACCGTCTGCATTTGTTAAAGAACTTCCTTTGTTTCTGTTAAGTAAACAATTGTATTACATCATCTTCATTTTTGGCAATGCTGCAGACATTTTTTTTTTCACGATTTCAAGGGTAGTGACGCAAAATATGAATTGAAAATACCTACAATTTTTAATGTAGAAAATACAAAATATCCGTAAATAATGCTAACAACATGAATAGCTTTTTATCTACTTACAAAGAAGCGTAAAAGTGTTGACTAGTTTGACTTTTAATATTTTTTTCCTAAATTTTCAAATACTTCCGAAGAGTTCACATTGAGATAGCTTAAGCTACACGCTTTGTAATAATAACTTTATTTTTAAATCAAAATGTGTATTTTGCACCGCAGTTAAGGCTTATAGCTTCTCGAAGTTTTGCTTATTACGTCGAGGGGCAAGCGAAGACTTACAAGCACATCAAGTTGTATGTTTTTTTTTTCATTTAACTTTTGCTAAAAGTCACTAAGCCGTGTGTTTGTTGATTGAGCTGGTTTTGTGTTCAAAGGTAACATAATAATAAATATCATAATTATAATAATATTGAAATTTTGATAAAACAACTTATCTCGTATTTGCACTTTTCTCATAAGGCTTTTAATAAAACACTTCTTACATAATTTTCAAGGAATTTTTTATATCATTTAGGATGTCATCTTCATAAAAGTCGACTGAAAACATGTAATTGCTCTGTAAAAGATCAATATAAAAAGCCCAAAGTAAACCTGCTACAGTCGAATAAGTTATTTTTGTCAAAAGCCCACATATACATATATGTGTGAGGAAAAATTGCTAACACCAGTGAATGACTTGTTTCATTCACAACCCCTGCACATGTTATAATGAATCCGCTGTAAGTTAATGAATTTTCACTCTATAAACTCTGAACCCTCATCACAAACTAGTCTAAAATCTCAGTGTTACAATTAATGTTCATTTTTTAATATATTTAACATATCGAATTGCAAATTTGAATAGCTGAAAATCAAAATCTTTTATCATTTAGATTGCTCCTAAAATAAGACGTCACTTGAAATTAAAAAAAAAAAGTTTTTTATATTTACAGCTTCATGTCGTCAATATTTGCACTTCGCTTTCAAAGTCAAGTGATTTAAAAACATTCACTCTCAACACTTAAAGCAGGTTTATTAAAAAAAAAAACTGTAAATGAACTGATTATTAAAAACTCAATTTAGCGTTAATTCTAGCAAAAGCTTATCTTTAGTTATTCTTAAAAAACGCTTATGTTGGGATTAAACAAAGCTCTGATTTGACAAAGTAAGAACAAAATATTCTAGTATCAAATAAAAAAAAAAATGTACTATCACTTAAAAAAAAATTTCGGATATTGATTTTGAGAAAGGGTTTGTTACAAGAAGCCTGTCACAAGTATAATCTTATATAAATTAAACCATCAGCTTTAATCGGCTGTGAATCGATTCGTTTTTCTAATTTTACTTGATTTATTATTCTATATTACGGTATAAAACTAGTAAAATTGCAGTCAAATTAAAAGGTTAAAATGAATAAAGATAAAAACATCTTTCTTTAATTAAAGAAAAATTTTAATTCGCTTTGTCAGCGTAATTATTTTCTCACTCATTAGTATTATGAGAAGACTTATATGTAAGTCTTTGAAGACTTAAAAAACTCACTAATACTTATTATAAAAAGACTTTTATAATATATGCCACGAAAAAAATATCTTTGAAGACTTGAACATATTTATCTCGCTGATAAATATTATGAAAGGACTTTGAATAATAGCTAAAGATTGCTCGAAAAATGTGTATCTTACTATAATATATTTGATGCCTTACTTACTCCCGAATGATGGGAATTAATATTAGATTGACTAGCAAAAATTATCAAGACAGAACTTACCTCTTTGAAATTTTAAAATTTAAACTGTACTCGTTTTTTTTAAATTGTTCCAAAGGCTTTTGATCAAAACTTTAGAGTTTATCGAAAATTTCGATTTTCGAAACTACTTAGATTGTTCAAACCTTTTAGCTTATCAGGTTATCTGGTTACGTCGTTATAATTTTTGTCAACTTCCAAAACCAAAGCACTTAGAAAACTAGAGAAAACAAAACGAAAAACTCTGTGTAATAACCCAATAATCTGGATGATACATGCTTGTTTTGTAATTAAAGTATTTAACAATTTGCACGATTTAAAATTTTTTGATTTCCGAAAAATATTTTGTTAAATTAAAGCTCCACATATCCATTTAATCGTAATTTTGCTCTTGTTTGTAGTTCGTTTGTTTAAGGAAGATGAAATAAACACATCAGCCAACTCGGCTAGCGTAGCACAATATGTAGCGTATTGGCTCTGCAATTACGAGTTCCCGGGTTCAAAGCTTGGGAGAAGTGGTTATGAAAAATAACTATAATTAATTTAATAAAAAGAAGTCTGATGACGAAATGTGGTGATTTCCCAAATAGTACTATAACTTCTACCATTAAAAACTGTTGTTGTTTTTTCACAGAAATAATATTCAAGAAATTTTCATAAAAATTTCAAACTTTATTTTCAATTTCCGTACAATAATGTACAACTTTCAAGTGGCTAGAAATTACAGCCTGTTTTCGAAAATTTCTTACCAGTAAAAAATTGTTCGCATATCCCCAAATAAGATTTTTTATTTTGACTTCGTTTTGTTCAATAACTCTTTTCAAAGGAATTCCATTTAAATTTTAGTAAGTAACTGATAAAAGACATTTTAAAAGTAGGCATATTTTGTAAATTACATTTTTCAAATAATTCTTATTTTAAAATTAAACATGTTTACCATTTCGATCGATTCACAGATTCGTTGGGGAAATATAAATCCTATTCGAAGACGATATCGTTATAGTCATTGGTCTCGCTAGTATTGAATTTATGGAAGTAAAATTCGTTGTTGTTTGATTAAAATATATTGTTATCGATAATAAAATCGATAAATTTACTTGCTGTTATTGAACGGTAATTATATCTACATATACTTTTGTTTGCTTTTAACAATATTAATTGATTAATTTTCATTGATATCCTAATCGCTGACATTTCATTTGCGATTAACATTCAGTTGGCTGGTGTCTGAGGAAAGGTTTCTACATAGAAATGCTTTGGGCTACTAATTATTATTTTTTTAATTTTTCATTAAATAATTTTCGGGAAGCTTTAATAACATGCAAGTGCGCGCCCCAGTGTTAAATGTATGTATATGAAATTGATTCAAAAAATTTCATTCGCGATCTAATTGTTCACACCTTAATGAATAAAAATAAAATTAAGATTTTAAGGTTGCTTAAAATTTCTCGCATTATTCAATTGAGTTGAAAACAATTTCTAATCGGCAAAATCTCTTTCGCTTTCGCTATTTTAGTTCAAACAAAAATAAAATGTTTGTTAAACCAATTTTTAATATTAAATTCAGAATACATTTTATATTTTTGCATTTCTTCCGATTATATTCGTTCAAGCCTTCCGATGACGTTTACCGATTGAAAAAATATATTTTTCGAGTATGCTACACGATATTTTTCGAACAATGATTTTTCTCCTACGGTATAGACAATATCAGTGGATAGGAGCATTTAATATAGGACTTAACATCTAACTGCGACCCTGCTGATTTTGGGACCACCCTAATGTATATATATATATACTTGATTAAATGTGCGAAAAAAAATATTTGATTTATTCAACAGAGACCTTTGGGAAGACCAGAAATTCATATAAAACATAATAACGAGTAGAAGCGCGGCGGTAAACCTGTCTACGCTATTACATCGTAATGATTAATAGATAGACGCATTACTAATCACAATCAGTCGGTTGTGACAAGCTGTCAGATTAATTAAAACCTTCTAAATAATTTCTTTCTAAAATATTTTCCCGCATGATTACTCAAGAGCTTTAACATACAATGATTCTAAGTAAACTGAAGCGTTTAAAAAAAAAAACTAAAAACACTTTCGCAAAGTAACAGTTTCCAAGAATTGAATGTGTATACATATGTATGTATGTATGTACATAGAAATTCAGATTAAAAGCATTTAAAATGTTCATTGCCTAGCGAGGTAAGCTTGGGAAACTGCGTAAACATGTAAATAAAATAGCGTAATTAAAAGTAACAAAAGCGCTTAAACTAAAACGAGGCGCTTGGGTGATTATTTGAGCGCACACACACATACACATACATACATATGCCGATTAAATAAAATACTTCCAGCTGAAAATAAGCACATAAGCTTTCGCTTTAAAGTGTATGAAATTACATATTTTTCAAAAGTTAGCCTTAGAAATACCGTCTAACTGCCCAATTCTGTGTTTTTGATATCATATCAAATACAAACAAATATTCAATATTGAAAATTTACCACGTTTTAGGTATTCTAATAAAAACTAACAGCGGTCACCCCTCGGCAGGAGTGAAAAAACTTCTCATAAAATACATCTGCCGTTCGGAGTCGGCACAAAATTGTAGGGCCCTCCATTTGTGGTACAACATTATAAGACGCATACTACAAATGGTAGGAGAAGCTTTTTTCTTTGCTAAATTATAAGGATGAATCGTATAATGTACGATATTTTTTAATTCATCCAGGTCAAAGTTTTTACACACACAAAACACTTTATAAATACATATGTTTATACAAGCTGACCCGTCAGACGATGTCCTGTCCAAAAGTTGGCTTGTCAGTTTTAGCGGGTTCAATAAAAGAGTTTAACGTTGTACCCAATTTGAATTCGAACCATATCAGATATTTACTATATTTTAGTAACATATCGACCACACTACCATCCGGCGACAAATATTCTTGCAACAAATATTTTTCTTCCTACAAACTATTAACAATAAACTATTTTAAGAAAGTTTAAGCCATTAATTATTTTTTTGTCGTAAAAAATAATACAATGGGAGCTCGAAAGGAATATCTTTTAACGCTATCAACATAATTTTGTATACTTCTACTATGAGCTAATCTATTAGCTAATCAATTAACTCAATTCGGTTACCACCGGCTCTATTTTCGGCAATCGCATTTTTGCCTACCTGGTGGGCCTATTTTTTGAAATAATAATTTTCTTCCTGTTGGTCATTCGTATCGTAAATATGAGTCAATTTGAACGGATTATAAAATTTGTAGTATTAACTCGATTTCAGCGCCATCTAGCTTTTCAATTGAGAATCTTAACTTTTCAGGTATACACCCAAAACACACACACCAAAAATTTTCTCAAAAGCGGTGAGGTTATAGGAGCATTTCAGGTTTCAACATACGTACAGACAAATTATATATATTTACATACTATATAATAATATTCCTAATTATATATAATATATGTCATTCACGTATGTAAATGCGAACAATTGGCCTCAAAAAATAGTACACTTACATTTTGTATATGTATATGAATGTACAAATCCACAATAAAAAAAAAACATCTGAGATCTTTAATCCCAAAAGCTTAGAAAGTTTGGCAATCACGTTCAGAAAAAATTTTAAAATTCGATTATATTGTTGTGTTGTTCTATTTTCGCTTTAAAAGCGTTCAAAGTACTTACGTACTCATTTGAATTGTGTTAAAATTACATAAGCATATACATACCTACGTAGATTTCTATTAGGTTGGGTCAAAATTTTTTTTTAAACTCAAATTCTATAGTAAAATGAACACATTTGTCACATACGATCAAAATTCAACAGAAAGGGTACTTATAACGTGTTGTATAACTTCAGAAAGCTAATTTTTGTTATTTCGAAAATGGTTATGGTCTATTTATGTCAACTTAACGCGATCGACCCTCCCTAATATCTGTATGTATGTACATATATTCAATATGATCGTTTTGTTTCAACACTTCTTCATACTTTTGTTATTGAATAAATTATACGTGCATACATACAAACATATGTACCTGCGTATGTAAATAATTGTTAAAAAAAATAAATCAAATCGCAAAAATATATATATTATATAGAAATCAAAGTAGCTAAACGAAATGAGAAAGCAAATAAGATCATACATACATACATACATATGTGAAGTAGCCTCCCAAAGCTGTACAGCCAGTACCGGCTTAGGTAGAGATTAAAAAAACAAGAAGAAAATATTGTGAATATAAATATGTATGTAGATGTAAATATCGCGCGTCATTCAAATTTATCGTTCACAACAACAGATTTGCAATTAAAATTAAATAATCATATTGCGTTTGTCACTCGTACTTACAGATGCTGGATATTTTATTCCAAAAGCTTTCTACACACTCGATGCTGAGGGTCATAAGACGCAGCCACATCCAGTGAGTCCCCATGTAAGTATAATAAATTAATATCTATTACTTATTTAAAGTTTTTTTTTTTTATAATCAGAATTTCGACACTATATTCTTGCCTTTAGACTGTGTAAAGTTCGTAACAGAGTCGGATTTTATTGATACGTGACTTAAAAAAAAACTTTCTTTCTAATGAGTAACACAATAGGCTACTTACGAAAATATTTTATATAATATGAAAAAAAGACAGCTGTGGTAGAGTTCCCTAAGCGACGCGCTAACGTCCTCCACGCGGAATATATTAAGTGCAAACCCACACTACATTAATTCATCCGCTATATTGTTTCTTTAAATATCGCTATACTTCCAGAGCCATCCCTCTCCTACGCTCATCTACTAGTTCCGATTTGACAGAGATAGAAGAGTGTGCCTGCATAGCTGTTGGGCTATATGAGAAAATGTTCAGCCGCACTTACATTTTCTTTAACATTCTTATCGCATTCCTTACTGCAAACCTTTTGATCTTAAACACCTATTGTTAAAGGATAGCTTTAGATTGTGTTGCTCAAGAAAAAACCATGCTACAATCACATGTTCCCTCATTGACCTGTCCGCACAGATTTCCAAATCTTCTAAAAACAGGATTCTACCCCGAATTAACGAGTCACAACGGCTTAGAAATTTCGTGCGGATCACTGATTAAATGCTTAGTCTAAGGTCAGTTAAGAAGGAATCTGTGCCTGCAAGTCCTTTCCTGCCAGTATCGAACAACACGTTGGACAAGATCTCATTACACCCGTTGCGTTAACGACTTTGCTCGTCTTTAAATTCTACATTTATTGGCTTACATTCATTTGGCTGCATATAAAGCTACCGATCTCTCCCTTTCACGCTCTAAGATGTTGGCCCTCCAATTATGTTTGCCTGATAGAATACCTTCAAGGTATCTTACCTTCTTTCGAAGACCTATACACGTAACATATATACGTTACATGCGGATATTTTTAAATTGCATAAGGTTAGTAGAGCCCGCGCCATTAATTCGCTTAAGATCAAGAATCTCGATTTGCCAGAAGTATGTTCAAGACCGTGAGACATTACAGCAAGAAAGGTGTTTCTTGTGCCGAGTGAGTAGGGCAATAGGCTTCATATATTATATTTAATTAGTTAATTGGTGATGACCCATACATTACGAAGGCTCTTTTCCCAACGTTAGTGAGGCCAATACTGGAATATGGTTCTGTTGTTTGGAACCCGCGCTATCGAGTTCATTCCGATCGAATAGAGTAAACCCAAAAACAATTTCTGCTTTTTGCTTTAAGAAAATTTAAGTTGGGATAATCAGTACAACCTGCCGCCATATATACAATAAGTCGTTTAAAACTCATTAATCTTCCTACGCTTGCTAGTCGCAGAGAAATTCTGGGCATAGTATTTTTGGTCAAGTTACTGACAGGCTTGATCTCTAGCCCATCTCTTCTTGGCGAAATAAAACTAAAAGTTCCCTCCCGAATTTCAAGACATTTCCGGCCTCTTTTTCAGAAGCCATGTAAAAGTTATTTTGAGTTAAATGAGACACTACGTAGTTTGTGTCAGGTTTTTAACTCTCACTCCGGTTCTTTTGATACTTCAGACTCACGTTTTTACGTAAAGAAAACTATACTCAATACTCTCAATAATTTGTACATACATTAGTATACATATATTACTATTCGATCAGCTGATGAGCATTTGCTCTGTAGCTGAACAGTTTTAGATCTCGACACTTAACAAACTTCTGCCTTTCATGACTCGGCGCAGCATATATGAAAAAAAAAAATAATTTTTTATATATCCGTGCGTCATACAAATGCGCCCCTCGCCTCGGTCGGGCGGGTATGGAGGGATAAAACCGTTGGGATTATTATTATTATTATGATTGTTTAAGAGACATGCAATGTATGCGTCGAAAGCGCTAAAATTAAAATACAGTTTTTGTAATTTTCATTTATTTCTTCATTTTTCTTGCTTGCTTATAATTCGTGTATGTATGTATTTTTCCAGACTGCTCAATACCTTCGTCGCTTGCGTCGCCAGGTTAGCGCTTCGTCGTCATCGTCGTCGTCAGCAACGTCAACAAATGACGGTAAAGTCTACTTCAGTACACATAATACGGTATCAAATTCACCAGGTGGAGGGGTCACCAGGTGAGAAAGGTTTATTCAATTAATATGCAGAATCAAGTACTGGTTTTATGAAAAGTTACTCTTTTATACGAGTATCTCTTTATTTTGATTGGAGAATTTCTTATTTTTCAAATTAAAACTAAAGTTAAACGATTTTTATTGTGTTTTTAATAACATCACCAGCGTATCAAGTCGATTTGGTGATGATGGCTCATCATCAGTATCATCGCACAGCTCTTCTGGTTTACCGACGGGAGGTGTAGGTTTGGGATTCGGTGGCCACTCTGGTGGCAATTATGGCAGTGCTGGCGGTATACACTTCCCGTCCGCCTTTAATAACTTCGGCGTCAATAACTACGGAGTCAATCACGCTGGCTTTGCCTCTAATTCGAACGGTGATGACTACGATACTGACTACAATTCAGCACCATTTGCAAGCAGATTTGGTTCATCGGCCTCCTCTAGTTCAGCGATTTCTTCCAACGGCGGTCCAGTGTACTTTAAAACAGAACATTCAGAGTCTCATTTTCCCGCTGCTAAAGATAAGTACGTCCTCTTTTTGAAATACAAAGCCATAAAGTTTGAATTGACACCAACTTTTTCTCTTCGTAACAGGATTAACAGCCGTTTCGGCGGTAATGACGACGAGCCACAAACAGTCAGCAAGACTGTCTCTACCAGTGGTTATATTGATAACACAGGCGTGCATGCCAAAACAACTACTACTAAGCATTAGTAGGTTAGCTTAATATAAATTTTGAATGTAATATTTGTTAAGAAATGGACTTTTAATGTAGAGCATATTCGCAATAAAAGTACCTATTAAAATAATTTAAACATTTCATTGTAAAAAAAAAGTGCTTTCCATATGATAAATTTACAGTAAAATTCTATCCTGTTTTAAAGACAGCTACATCTCAAAGACGAATTGAACTTTTGTGCTAGTTTTACTACATTTTACTTTATTAAATCGAGACAATAAAGACCCACCGAATAATGTCGCATCGTGTCAAAAATTATAGTATGCTCGATAGCACCAACATGAACAACTGCATAATTGTAAAGAGAGAACGGTGAACTTAGGCGTTTTTTAATACCAAAACTAAATCCTGAAAATTATGATTTAATTAATAAATAAAAAAATACAAAAAAAAAAAAGACTGCTAAAGGTTTCAACGAATTTTAGCTTTGTTTACATTTACTTGAGAATTGTCAAAATCGGCAAAACCAAAGAATGCACTTTTAACGTACTGAAATTTTATTTATCTTTGCTTCATAGTCACTTCACAAAAAATTTTACAAATAAATAAGAACTTTCGTTCGACAAAGATTTTATGTGTGCATTATGTCGATTCAAATAAAACTCTGTACTTTGGAACACGTAACTTTGTGCTTATCACTTTGCCAATCAGAACGAATCATTCAATTCAGCAAAGCGAAAAAGCCGAAAAAATCATCTGGCGCCTCAACATCACCTTGTTGGATTCGCCTTGCTTCACAGCGTGCTTATGGATTTGTTTGTTTTCGTTGCTTCGTTCACTGAGTTCAAAGTTGCTTTGCTGATCAACAAGTGCAAAAGCAATGGGCTTGATGTGCTCTCTACTGAAAACTACGTTGATACAAAGATTTTTTTTATATGTTTAGATTTTCCACCCAATTTCTCTTCTAAACTTTAAGACATTTTACATTGTACTTTGTAGAAGGGAGAAAAATGAATATGATGCACGCATTATAGCCATGAATGTATGCATATTCATAGGCTTGAATCCGCCAGCAGTGAGCTAAGAAATTTTTTAAAGTCGTTATATGTCTATACGCAAGGGTATGGGTTTATAAAATTGTACTTAATATAGTAAGTACTTATAGTTACCGTCAAATGACGTTGACTCCTGGCGATCATTAACAAAATGCATCTGCGAAATTCCTTGCCACGATCCATCCAATTTGTATTATAGGCGACTTCTGCTAGCTGTAGGCTCTATTAATTGTATTAATTGAGGTTAGGATAAAGGTCTCGGTATAACCTACTTATAAATATAATTACCTCATGAGTAAAATTGTCGGCGAACCAATACGTAAAAAATATTAAAACTGTTAAAACTAGTAAAATTCCAATGCCTTTAATTAAAAGTGGCAATGTAAATTCCTGTGATTAGTGAAAGGGAAAACGGAAGAAAGAAGAACATTGAAATTGATAATATAATTCGTTGGAAATTGTTTATTTGTAATAATACTTGGAGATTCTTTTATATACATAAAATTTTTATGCATTTGAAAAATTTTTGAGCTTTCCTTAAACAAAAAAAAAAACAAAAACAAACCATTGTTGTATAGACGAACATCATGCAAAGTGTTATACAATACAAGCTGGCATCTAGTAGACTCATTAGCGAAAATATATCCTCCAAATCCTCACGAATTCTGAAAAAGTTAATTTTTCACATTTTCAAAATGATACTAGTAGTGTTTTAGTATAATTAACGGTTATATTGATACAAGTTATGATAATAGTAATGGTAATGGTATAAGTAATCATAATAATAATCATAATGGTTACGATAATGACAATGGTTATTGTCACGATTCCAGTGGATTAAGGTAAAAAAATGCTTAAAATTTGAATAATCGTGTTGTTTATGATTCAGTAAAAAAAACCCCAAAATTTTGGGGAAGTTTTAAAAAAATAATTTTGCAATTTTTAAAAAATTGGGGTGTTAATTTTTGTTGTGGAATATGTAGATAATGTTATGGTTTCGATAATGGTAATGATAATGATAATGGTAATGGTAATGATAAAGGCAATGGTAATGATAATGATAATGATAATGATAATGGTAATGATAAAGGTAATGGTAATGATAATGATAATGGTAATGATAATGAGAATGATAATGGTAATGATAATGATAATGATAATAATAATGATAATGATAATAATAATGATAATGGTAATGATAATGATAATGATAATGATAATGATAATTACAATGATAATGATAATTACAATGATAATGATAATGATAATCGATATGGTTATGGTTAATGTAATACCTATAGTAATGGTTATTGTGAGAATTATGGCCATGGTAATGGTAAATTTAATGATAACGTAATTTCAATTGCAGTCCCTTTTTTTAGAATAAATTTAATGGTAATTGTAATAGAAATAGCAATGGTTATGACAAAGCTATTTTTTCAATGTTTCCCTGACAATTTTAAAATGCTCGCGAGCCTTAAGTAAAAATGTATCTACTTACTTGATGATTCTCATATGATAGACAACACATTTTTTAACACTCTCCAGTGCCTCTTTTTCATCCATAAGCGACAGCTCATTTAATTTTTGTTGCAAATGTCTAATAGCGAAAATGCCAAAACATATGAAGATCAATAGAATATTCACAAATGGAACATAGGAACAGGTAGTCACTGGTAGAACCCAGCAGGATTGCAACATATACATTATCTCGTAGACGGGTCTCTTACGAAAATCGACACCTGGTAATTTGACATCAGCAACGAGTTCTTTAAAAAGTATATATGTACGTGCATTTGACAAACGTTTTAATGCTTTTTTTTTTAAACTAATTTTTTACTTACTGCCATAGCCAGTAATTATTGGTTGCAATGCGATAAAAATGTCAACAAGCACAGCACAACGTACGCAATATTTGGTATAAAACTGAGCATTTCTGGTCAGTTCGTGTAGTTTCTCCAAGGCATTCTTGTCTTCCTGAAGCTGAATGAAAGCAAAACTTTTATCGTGCAAACACAAACAAATTTAGTTTGAAAAGCAGAAGATGATTTTTTGATGAACTTTTCTTGCTCTTAAAGTAAAACTTATTGCTGCAATTTTCAAATAAGACACATACTTGCAGTTCGTTGTACCAGTGCTCAATGACGTTAAATAGGTCCAAAAACTTCCGTTGTTTCGTCAAGACGACCAGCACACGTATAATGGCCGTAAAACAAACCATTATAATGAACAAATTGTAGATGTCTTCTTCCAAATCATTTTTACTCATGTAAAAGTTGAGGAACACCATCATACAGATGACAGTCGGCACAGAAATCATGACATAGGCCAAATGCCGTTTGTGTTCATCCAAATAGCCCATGCGCCTCCAAATGGTGAAATTCCAACTGAATAGCATTTTTGTGAAATGCATTTTGTCACTTGGCATTTTAATGCAATTGTTTCACTTTTCCACAGAGCGCTTGTACGGTTTATGTGCATTCGAGAATGGAGTTCGGATATTTATATAAATATTTGTGTTTTTTGTTTTTTTTTTTGCTAAACAGCATAGAAAATGTGCGTGAGATTTACCATATGTCGGACATTTTGCGCATTTTTTTTTTAATTACAAACTTCACCTGTCCAATATTTAATTGCAGGTTTGCAAAATTTACAGATCCGATTTTTTTTTTATTTGCAAATAATTAGAGGTCCTTTCTGTTTACACAATGCTGCGTTATATGTATATATCTATATAAAAGTACATTTGTACATACTTACATATGTGCATACATACTCGTATGTACTTTGTTTACATATTATAGCACAACTATTTATTGACAGATTTGGGCACTTAATTTTTTGTTTTAATTAATTAAAACTATTTTCCAATTAAAATATGGTTCAACCTTTAAGAAAAACCATAAGCACCATTATTCAAACTATATACAAAATGTACAATGATTTAACAAAATTTAATAAAAATTTGAAACTGTAAAAATTTTTTTTTGAATTTTTTCGAGTATCCAGATTATTGGCTCATTCATTTTTAGTGTGAGAAAGTGCAAATTTTAAATATCTACAAGTAATCACTGAGTTTTGAACATTTTTTTACTAGCAGTTTCTTTCATACAACGCAGAGCCGCGATTATTTTCTATATGGAAGGAATTGCGAAAGAGTGCCAGTATAAAAATTGTCAAAAATCAGTGGTAATTCGTAGCCACTAGAAACTTGCACTTTGTTTTACTAAAATTGAATGAGCTACATATCTGCATACCCTAAAAAATACTAAAACTTTTTTTTAAAAAGCTTAAAATTTTGATGAAATTTTGATAAATGTTTTCTACATTTTTTATAAAAATTTAAAAAGTTATTTTTAACGGTGTTGGTTAGAGGACTGGCGATGCTTTCATTAAAAAATAATTGTCCAAAAGAATAAAGGTAATACCAATCGTTTTGTTGTTACATCCGGCAAGAAGTTCTATTATACTCAATCGTTCGGATTTGAACAAATTTACAGTCGAGTCGAACGCACAAAGTAAGGATTTTCGGACTTGCCATACTTATAAAAAATAAGTTCTTTCACTTTTATTAAAATTTCTAAAGCTTACTATATACATACATACATACATACATAAAAACGTGTTTATTAAAAAATAAAATTTCACTTTATATGTTCATAAAAGATGAAGAGGGTAGTAGAGCTATCAGAGAGAAGCATCACAGTTGCAAATATGCTTAGAGAAGACTTTGTACCAGAAGTGCAAAAGTCAACAAAACCGCTGTTAAACTATTTATTCCGGCTACATTACGATTTTCCAAATATTTTAGAAGCTTTGGTAAACGCCTTTCGGACCAGTTCAAATTCGTTTCCACTACTTCAACGGCACTGCGAAGTACAGAAGTTGCGCTACCAAATAAAGATCCCTTCTTTGCAATGAAGTTTTCCAGCTTCAGCTTTTGCTCTTGAGTGGTAAAATAATTGGCGATATCATTGATAACATTCGCAGCATCAAGCCAGCTACCAAGTCTTGATGAAGTTAACAATAAAATTAAAAATTAACAAGTGCTGCTTGCGATAAGATACAAAAAATAAATATATATAGTGATCGTGAGAATAATTACCTTTCCGCCAATCTTTCGATGGTATCAGTGATCATGGTGAACACAACATCCACATTTTCCGGATTCTGCGCATACAACGGCGTTATACCAATAATATAATATTCCCTGGATATATTTTCATTCAGAATCTTAGCATAATGATAGCCAGCGAATTGTCGCGTGCAACCCATTGCTCTGATCAGCTTTTGCTTTTCACTCAACAATTTCTCATTGTCGAACCAATCGCTTAGCGTTTGGTAATAAGTAAAATTGCCATCTCTCGCAGCGCTACAATAGAGTGTTTCACGGAAGTCTGGTATAGGTTTGTGGCCGGTTTTTTTAGAATCGTCGAACACTCGTAGCGCTTCACTACCACAATCGAATAGCTGATACATACACGCCCAGCTGATGACTTTGTTGCGATTGTAAATATCGAGAACGGTGGCATTGGTGCGTGTGAAACCTAAATGCTTGTAAACTTTTTGCATGACGTCACTAAGGTATTTGACAAAATGATCTCGCTGCTCCCACGTTAATCGTTGCGACACGCGTTTCAAGTTCGAAAACATTGCATACCAAGGTAAGTATTCCGTTTCATTTGCTAAATACTCTAAAAATTGGAATACCAGCTCATAATCCAGCAAGTCTACACGCGCAAAGTTAAATAAATCGTCGACCAGTTGCGCGCGATTCGTCGCCGGTATGCCGCTATGCTGGGACGCCAACAAAGCCTTTTGGATCTGAGTCAGTGTCGTATGATCATAGAAGACACGATAATAGTTTGATTGTTGTAAATTGAATATTATCCATTTGATGGGCGTTGCGGTGTCGAAAGACATTTCACCGCTTTTCGATAAATAAAAACGCGCTGTAAGACTATCGAAACGTGGCTCTGTGTCGGTGGCATATGTGATGGGTGTAATGTAAGTGAGCGTGCTATCGCTGCCATCGCTGGGGTCGAGTAGGAATCGCTTTTGAGTAAGCTTAACACTACGTTCACCACTGACGCTCACAAAGAGCACCGGAAATCCAACCTGTGCAGTCCAATCGTAATAGAACTGATCCAAATTAACTGAAGGCGCTGCTGGCCAGTAGTGTTTCAAATGTTTAAAGAGATCGTCGGGTACAGTGTTTTTCAAATGACTGCAAAACAAAGTGGAAGGTAAATTTTGTTAGTCATATACGTATAATGGACTTATTTTAAGAAATTGTAATTTAATTATTATTTTATTATAATTTAATTAATTTAATTTAACCCGTTCCTAAGCAGTGATAGGATAAAACATAAAAAATTACCACAAAAATGTACCTTTCTTCCCTTTTTCAGTCGTCTTTTATATTCGAGGCTTATGCAAAGTTTCATCTTGTTGAATCCTTTTATAATATGTGAGTTAAAAAATTTGTGAAGAAATCGAGCAAACAAGAAAGCACTGAACCTTTGCATTCCGCGCCGATATGAGCTATTCTTGTTGTAAAAATATTAAGACAGTTTAAATAAATAGTATCAAAGCTTAAATATATTTGATTTTATAATTTTTACGCTTGTTTAATTCTTGATTGGTGGCCGCTGTGGTCAAGTAGGTAGCGGTGCGTACTATAACTCGATATGCCGCGGAGTTCGAGGTTCGAATCTCAGCCAGGGCAAGTAAAATCGAAATAATAGAAAAGTTTGTTTCTAGTAGCGGTCACCTCACGGCAGGCAATGACAAACCTCTGAGGCTATTACTGCCATGAAAAAGCTTCGCATAAAATACATCTGACGTTCGGAGTCGGCACGAAACTGTAGGTTGTCGTGTAACATAAAGGCGCACGTCACAAATGATAGGAGAAGCGTGGCCGAACACTGAGCTGTTTGTGTGTAAGCGTCAAATTATTATTATTACACGAGAAACGATTTTATTTGTTTTAGCCACTTAAAAAACATTAGAAAGTAATTGAAAAACTAATCCATTTTTGAAGATCTCTCCTTCGATAATGAATGCGTTGGTTTTTTTTCGAAAACTAGATAATTTTACAATATTTGTAACACTCGTTTTAAATATTTTCCTTTCTTAAAAAAAGTTTTCGGAATACTTTTTAAGGTGAAAACAATGTATGGGCTATAAAATTGCATACTCAAACATTTTCTAAAAATTTTAATTGGAAGCTTTGATGTTTTGCTGGCCATTCTTAAATATTTTTTTAAGATTTCGCAAGTTTTGCATAAAGTTTAACTGTTTGATGTTTATGGATGTTAATTTTAATTAAATATTGTAACAAAATATGAACTGCGCTCAATTTTGTGACTTATTGTATATGAAGGTAAGTTAGCACAAATATGTATGTATGTATGTATGTATTTATTTACTCACAATTCTTTTAGATAAGCACGAATTGCCTTATCGAAATTATCGACACCCATGAGATTAGCAAACATGCGTAGTACCGATGCACCCTTTGCGTAAGCGATACTACTAAATTTATATCCGATTTCTTCTGTAGTTTGTACTTCCACCTCTGGCGTAGTCATCGGTTGAGTCGTATTGACCGCGTCTATGCCAAAAATTAAATGCACTTGATTCACCACGAATTGTTCGTTCAATTCATATTCTGGATAAAGCTAAGCAAATCAGTTAAAATTATTAATGTTTTAATTTGTTTGTAATATTTTTAAAATGAGGAGAAGAAAATACCTTGTGTGCAATGAAATACTGATAGTAGCGTGCGAATCCTTCGTTTAACCAGAAATAGCTCCACCAAGCGAAAGTGACGCTGTCGCCAAACCACATGTGCGCCATCTCATGCACTATAATGCTGATGGTGTACTCCTTGTTGGACCAGCCATCGGTGTAATCAGGTTGACTTATCAGCACATCGTCGCTAAGAACATACAAACACTATTAATAGTTAAATTATACGAGTGGAAAATAATGGGTTTTCGCCTTAAATGAGCGTTTTTATTTTACATTACCTATAAATAACCAGGCCCCAATTCTCCATGCCATTATATGGAAATTTCGGCGATCCGGCCTTTTGCATAATATGTAGTCCCAACTCCTTGTAGGGCTGTTGTGTGTACTCGTCGTAAGCTTGTAACGAGCGTTCTGCCACTTGAAAAGCAAAGTCAGTTTTGTTTATATATTCTGGACGGATAATAATTTGAATATCATCGCTTCCACGCTTTACATATTCCGAAACTATAAAAGCGAATAAATATGAAGACATGGGTGGCGTCGGGGCGAAGCGGTCGAGGAAACGGTCAGTGCTGAAAAATATTTTTTACAAAAAAAAAAAGCCATACAAAATGTGGTGTGAAGGTTTTCGCGCACTCAGCTTTAAAACTCCTATAAAAATAAAACAAAAATGTGTGGAGAGGTAAACATTTCTTTTGAGCCTCGCTAAAAACCACACAAAATACAGGTAATGATGAAATAAAAAGTAAAAAATACGCAAATCAATTGAATAAATAATATAACTTAAAATTTTATTACAAAAACTCTTAAATTATATTTATAATTTTCTCTTGTAATAAATTTCCTTTGTTTTTCAAATAAAATAAATCTAATTTCCAAGTAAACAGATTTTTAAACTTTTTATGAAAAATTAAATATGTTTTTTAATTGTAGTATCATAGTGAACTTCTTCTAAATTAAATTTAATTGTGTGTATTTATTTTAAACTAAACTTTTTTTGAAGTGTCAAATTGTGAGACAAATTTCTTTGAATTTTTTTTTCAGCTTTAAATAAAGTTTGGTTACTTTGGAGAAAAAACTGTATTTTTATTGAAAAATAACAAAAATTAAACAAAATAAAATTAAAAGTGAGAAATTATTTTCAATATTTCGTGTCAACGAGATAACCTGTTGAAAATTGGCATGTGAGGTGAATTTTTCAGACGAAAATTATGGCAGAACAAATTAAATTAAAGAAAAACGTTTTCACATTTTTGAACAGAAAAAGCCATCATTAACAAAGAATATTGAATTAATTTAATATATTTCTTCATTGAAGTGAAACTTCTTTAGCGGCGGTAGTAAATGGAAAGCCCATCGTGGCGAATTCAACGTAACTGATGCGATGGAAATCATATTAAGTGGAATAGGGTAAACGGAAATGCTTGGGGACGACAATAAGAAGTTCTTCTGTTGAACCCAACATGCATTAACTTACCACAACTAAACTTAAGACAACTAAAATCACGAAACCATAACTTACCTCAACTAAACCCACTGCAATTAAACTCACCACAACTAAAATAGTCATGTGATGTTATTTTATGTTGCGTTACGTTAAGTTTGGTACCGTTTATATGTACATATATGTAAGTTTAGATTAAACTAGTAGGTATCGCGTAGTATTTTTTGAAGTGAAACTTATTTATAAGAGATTTTGGCACTTAATTCTTTTTCTAAATATGGTTTATAATTTAAGAAAAACCATAAATACCTTTTTTTTTACAATAAATTAAAAAAATTTTTACCTATTTAAAAAAAATGTAAAAATTTTTTTTCAGTATTTTCGCTAAAGCTTAGCGGTAGAAAATAGATATGCGAAATATAAATGCCAATCATTTGTGATAGTGATATAATTTATCAGGCCTTATAACAAAGGTATGTATGCAATAACATAATGAGCTTTAGAAAACGTACCTAATGGTACCTCGCCAAGTTTACCGCTTTGAGTGCACAGTTTTAAGAATTGTTGTTTTCACCTTTGAGCTTAGAACTCATAAAGGAGTGGCGATATACATACATATGCATTTTTATGATTTTAACAGCTTTATCAAACCATACGTCTATAAAACACTCACCCATCCGGTATACTGTCTAGCAATTCTGTATTGAAAACTGTATTATACTGCGTTGGTCGACTGATTTGCAAGCGGAATGAAGCTTTAATTGCAGGTTCATCAAAGCATGGAAATATGGTGCGGGCGTCGATGCGCTGCGACTGTGTCAACGCAATCCATCTGTTATAAAAATATCATATAATATTATCTATTTCGGCGAAAAAAGGTATTTCATAATATATGTATGTTTGTTTGTAACTAACTTTTCATTGCCCGCACCGTCGGTGTAATTGGCACGAAACCATCCCTGCAGACCATCACGAATTTGTCCTGTGTAAATGAAGCGTAAAGTGTAGTTGTTGTTTGGTAACAGTTGATTCTCCAAATGCACTGCTAACTTATGTGTTGTCCCATTGTAGATCAAATCGTCGCTGCTGAACGACTTGATCACTTCACTTGCATTATTGCTGCTACTATTATAAAGCCAAGCGCCACTAATTTCAATTCGATTTTTATGCAAAGTTATTTCGCGAATTCCAGATTGCGTGGTATGTAACGTGATGTTGACCTCTCCATCGAAAGTGAAACGACGCGCTCCATCTGTAGTCAACAGATATGGTTTCAACCAAATATCGTAGGCATCGGGCAACACATGATCACCCAGGCGGTAGGAAGATTGGGAGAGGTCACTAATAGCTTTGACGGCGACGCCGAGACTCAGCAATCTCATGAACGTTGAGATGATTGTCAATTTCATTGCATTTTGTAAGTACACACACGCGCTAACTAAAAACGATCGCAAGTAGCGACTAAACGGATAGTAAATTCAAGATAAAAATCTGCTCTTACCAACCTGCACGCGAATAGTGTTGAATACCTTCTGCACCTTTTCGTTTAACACTCTAATTGCTTGATGTTTCGTTCGGTATTGTTTTGTTTATTTTGGGTGAACAAACAACAATGCACGAGTGCAATGTTAATGTTCTCGTTTGTATGTATGTATGTATGTATGAATTTCTGTATTTATATACTTACATACAGATGTAGGTACATACATAGGTACATACAAATGTGTGTACAAAATTTTCGCGCTTTTATCGCTATCACTGCTTTATTTATGATTGTTCTTATAATCGTACGCTTTTTACGATCATCCCGGCGTTGAAGAGCTTCAGTAATAAACAAATTATTTAGCCGAAGATAACGGGTGATAATCGGATCAAGCAGCTTTTGAAAAATCGCTGAAGTTTACATGTGTTTTTGTATTTGTCATTTTCATTTGTCATAATTACAGTTGGACAGATAATAAAATTTATTCTAAGCAGCCATTGATATTTCCGATTAAAAATGCGAGGCTTATTTTTTTGAAATTAAAAATAATAATAGAAATACAATATCTTGGCGATCAAGGCACATCAAATAGGTAGCCGCAGCAAACTTTTTTTTTTGAACTTTTTTCATATTTTATTTTAATTTGAATTGTCAAATTTTGAATTTCGTTGTGATAAGAATGCTTTCAGTACAATTCAAGGTAGTTGATAGAATATTTTTGAAAGTTTAGCTTTTAAAAGCAAAAACAAAATAAACAGAGCTCAAATTTTTTTTTCAATTTTTCTACTGCTGCTACCTATTGAATGTGCCTTGCTTGGCGATCAATTCACAGGTTCGAATCGTTCTCACAGAAAATACTTGGTTTTTTTTTTGGACTTTATGGTAAGTGGGTCCATCTTTGTGGAACCAAATGTCGCAAAAATAACAAGCTTCAATTTCTGGCATAAAATATTATCATGGTCTGTTTTGGAGAGTTTTTGGACTAGCCTATAATACAAATCATAAAATATATTTTATTGGATATAATGACAGTTCTTGAACACTTTGCCCATTTTATTTATTCGTCTACGAAGTAATCCATAAATGAGGCATATTGAAGAACAAAAAATGATGAGAACATTGGGTCTTATTTCAGCTATACTCGAATAATTTGCAGACGCTGTGCCTCGCTAAGTTTTTACATGACAAAATTTCGAGCAATTATTAAAAAAAAATATCATAAAAGATATGCACGCCTAATAAGTTATAAAATTCCTATTAAAAAATTTACCTTCCATACTACCCAGACATAATTTTCAAATGCATTAGGCTTATTATTATTATTTATTTATTACAACTAAAATTACAATAAATACATTTATCGCTAGCAGCAAGGCATAAGTTTGTCATGATCCTCACTCACAGAAGCGCTGTAGAATATTCAACATCAGTTAAATGGAACTAATTTTGGTTAAGTTATGCAAATATTACGATTGAGGAGCCTTTAGAGAGTCTTGAAGAAAGAGTTTGCTATTTCAATCGCACATCTTATAAGGTTATTTATTACTGCTCTCTTCAATTGCAATGAAGCAATAATAAAACAACTCATTTATACATTATGTCAAAGGTTCGCAATCATTCACTCACGTTCGTACGCGAACGTAAACGATAACGTCTAAAAATTTTCTGTATCGTTCTCTTTTGCGAACGAGAACAAAAAAATAGAAATGAACTTTCGTGAACGGGTTCGATGTAACGCTTAGCTTCATTTATGAACGAGTGATGTTTGATTTTAATTCACGTGCGAACAATAACAAAATTGTTTCTACCTAACTTACACAAACGCGAACGAATTGGCTATTTTTCTTGGTTTCGTTCTCGAATTGAGAATGTCTAAAAGTTTTTTAAAATTTTGTCAAGAATTGCATCTTTATGTTTCTGTAGCAATATAGATTAAACTAAAAGCGCAATGATTTCAACAAGAAATAAATAATTTCTCTTTAAAAAAATGTCACGGAGAAAATTAGTCTTAAAAGGGTAGTAGTAAAAATATATATTAAAATTTTTGTTGCATTTAATTCAAAAAATTATTAAATTTCTACATAAAAAACAAAATGGTTATGCATTTACCTTTTCCAAAATTAGTTACGAAAATTTCCTAATCATAATACCACCTTGCATAATGTAGAGCGCTATGTCAATGTTCATAAGCTTTGCCACTGTCTGAGCGAAAGTACAAAAAGCTCATTTTGCTCGCTTTCAAACTGCGCATCTGCTGCTGCTTTAGAGAATGCTGTTAACGACATTAGTCATGTCAAAAAAAAGAGAAAAACGGATGTCCAAACTGTTTAACTAATCCAGATAGGGTAAAGAGCACCAGATTCTTGGGATATCAAAGTGATAAAACAGTTGCAAAATGGCACTGGACCAACGAATAATAACAAAGTGTTTCTTGTGGTGTATGTTATAATGACAACAAAATGGCTGATTCTATCGCACAACGTGAGGTACAATTGAGCCTAAACGGCTATCAGAGGATACCTGACAGACAATAAAAACACTCGCTAGTTGCAATTCAATAATCAGTAAATATCTTAGTACTGGGTATCTGGATGGACAAAAGAAATTTCATAGAGAACCGCTGTGATATGACAAAAATTCATCCAAAACTATATTTAGTTTGTTCACAAACTTTATGGGGATTTTATCAAATTGAGCTTTTAGAGAACTTAAAAAATGTCGGAATTTATACAAATTGGGTATTCGGAAATAAACATCGGATATCGATGTTTCCAGATTAAAAAAATCTCCGTAAATATCCACTATTTTCTATGAAAAAATATCGATATTCTGATATTTATTTCCTTACTATTATTTTTTAATCTTTGGAAATCGTATTTACAGTTCGGCAGAGTTAAGAATATTTTATTGAAAACTTAGATTGTTATATATTCAACTAATTATATACATACATACATGCATACATACTCGTATATGCGCACATATTTGCTTAATAAATAAAAAATTGTCAAAGTGCAATCACATCACAAAATATTTTATCAGATTTTAGCCCAAATAATTTTAATTCTATTAATTATTTATTGCAGAAAACGGCCAATAGCAGCACATACAGCAATAGTTAGAATAGCAATGGTATTAGCAGTAGCACCATTACCCTTACGCTTCTGCAAATAGTTTCTAAAGCTAACTAATCTGCTACTGGCCCAAGCCAAGTTCTCTTCCACCGTGCTCTCTGCTGCCAACAATGTGGAATGTGAACTACCTAATTTGGACTTATTCTGTTCATTGAAGGCCCTCAAGTTCTGAAGTTGCTGGTCAGTGGTAAAACGTGCGGCAATACTGGAAATAACACTAACGGCTGAGGAGTTGCTGCCCAATCTGCAAAAGTAAAAAAGTTGGTAAATAAGATACTCAGTTCCAGCCCAGATAAATGATACTTACGAAGTGGCAAGTGCGTCAAAGTTTTCGGTGACTAATTTGTAGACTTGATCTAAATTTTCGTTGTTGGATGTGTACAGACTGCTAAGTGCAGCCGATTTGTCCTGACGACGTATCTGATCGCCCACAATGGCAAAGAAGTATTTCTCAATCAATTTACTATCTGTCACACATCCCAATGAGCTTAGAATTAGTGTTTGCTCTGTGGCAGACGCACTTGTCAAAAACCTATTGAACAGTGTGTTGTATTCAGTTTCACTGCCATAACGCAGAGCATTACAATAGACAACCGAACGGATATTCACGGGAACCGGTGTCTTGTTGATGTTTGAGAAATATTGCTGCACTGTTTTAATACAGTCAGCACGTCCGAACTTGCAAGACCATGACAAAATGTTAGCACGATTGTAGATTTCAAGTGCTGTATCGGAGCAGTGTTCCTCGAAGCCAAGCTCTCTGTATGATTTTTCAGTGAGTTCAAGAATATATGCCCCAAAATTTGTAATATCCTTGCCCAGACGAATGTTAATGTAAGAGAAGCCATTGAAGGCCGAAGTCCATGGCAGGTAATTGGTTTCACTCACCAAGTACTCAAGCACGTCGAGTGCTACGTCATACTCAAGGATACCAGCACGCGCCAGATTGAGCAGATCATCGGACACTTGAGCACGATTCAATTCGTGAATACCACTAAAATTACTGGCGAGTAGGGCATGATGTATGCCATGCCATGTACTCTCATCATAGTTGACGCGATAGTAGCCTGTCTCTTGTATGTTAAGTATGAGCCAATCAACGCTATTGGTTAGAGGTATAGTCAACTCGGCAGCCGAAGCATCTAAATAGAATTTAGGGGTTGTATTTTCGAAATCGAGTTCCTTGCTGGTCGTATAAGATACTGGAACTGTGTAGAGTAGTGAAGCGTTGGCTGTGGCATAATCTTTGAGGAGGAAACGTGATTGTTTTACACGGAAAGAATTCTTGGCGTCAGACAGAGTAACGGTGAGTACTGGATAGCCGACTTGTTCCGTGAAGCTCCTAAATACGCCTTCAGCATATTGTTTTGTTGAAGTAGGCCAATATTGTTGCCAAATCTCGAGAAGATTATCTGGTATCACAGGGGTGTATTGGCTAGTAAAAAAGATGCGAGAATTTAAAAGTTATCAACCTGAAATAATTTTCATAATGCGTACTATTTTCGCAGGTAAGTCTGCAACGACTGCCGGAAGTTATCTTCACCTATGGCGTTTCTAATCATGCGTATAACGGTGCCCCCCTTGTTGTACGTAATGCTGTTGAACATACGGCTTATGTCATCGGCGGTGTGCGTATTCTCATCGCTCATCGGATTAGTGCTATCGGTGGAGTCCATGATCATAACAGTCTGTACTTGAGCAACTACGAATTGTTTATCCAAAGCCATGCCTGATTCGACCTACGCATTGACAAGAACAATAAAAAATATCAAATGAGACCTGGTATTCATAAAATGCCTGTCTCTTACCATATGTGTACCATAGTATTGGAAGTAGCGTGCGAATCCTTCGTTCAACCAAGTGTAACTCCACCAATCGCAAGTGACCAGATCACCGAACCACATGTGGGTCTGTTCATGTGCGACCACAGCGGCGATGTCTTGCTTTGCGCTAAGCGTTGTCGAGCTCGAATCGTAAAGTAAAGCACGTTCTCTGTAAGTCAATAGACCCCAATTCTCCATTGCACCGGCAGAAAAATCGGGAATGGCGGCCATATCCATTTTATCATTCCCCATTTCATAATAATAAAATCCGAAGTATTCTCCCAGTTTATCTACAGACTGTTGACCAAAAATGTAACTATATTCAGTCTGATCGTAATATTCTGGGCGAGAAATCACACCGAATCGGTCATTTTTTCGATGTGCGAACTCGGAAACGATAAAAGCCAAAAGGTAGCTGGACATGCGTGGTGTCGGGCCGTAAACATCTTCACGGTAATTTCTGAAACATGAAAATATGGATTGAAAATATTTGAAGTTTGTTTAAAAGAAATATATTTTTATTTTAGTATTCAAACATATCGTTTCGTGTAATTATATTCTTTATATTTTAAACTCTAAAGAAAACTATTAATTAGAAACTTACCCATCAATGATTGTTTTCAAAATGCGGGTATTGCTGAAGGAATTATAGTTTGCAGGCCGTCTAATTGTCACGTCGAAAGTGGCCTTGAATGTTGGCTCGTCAAATGAAGGAAAGGCACGTCTTGCGTGATTCGGTTGGAACTGTGTGGAGCCAATCCATCTAAAAAATAAATAATTCCCATTAATTCCTACAATTACATAAGTGAAACATAATTATAATAATAAAAAACCAAAAAAAAATTTGAACTTCATGGATAATAGCAGATCTCGAACAGACTAGAAATGTCGCTTCTATGAAGTTTCGTAAAGTTTCATAAATGAAATTCTAAAACCCTTTTCATGAAATATTCTATTAACTTAGAAATAATGATGGCGTATGAGAGTAGCAAGTTTAAACATTCCTATATCTCACCTGACTGTTGTTATAATTTTTAATATCAGACATCTAATATCCAATATTTAATATCTACTATCCAATATCCAATATCTAATACCTAATATCTAATATATAAAATTTAACATCTAATATCTAATATCTAGTAGCCAATATCTAATATCTAAAATCTAGTATCTAATATGTATCTATTATCTTATATCTATTGTTAAATTTTTGTGTTAACTTTTTTACTGACTTGGTATTGTTGTTGGCATCCAAATAGTAGCTACGATAGAAGCCATGCATATCATCATCCATAGTGCCATTATAGACAAAATGCAAATAATACGTTGTATTCGCTACTAACTCCGTGTCCAAAATGTAGGTTAATTTGTCGGTGATGCTATTCAAGCTGCCTTCACCCAAGTTTTTTACAACATTATCAGTTGCCGACCAATATTCGCGCGTTTTGTATTTCAAATTCTTCGAATGCAGAATGAGTGTTTTTGTGTTAACAGTTGAATTTATTTGAATTAAGACTTCACCGTCGAACGTGAATCGCTTAACGCCATCGCTTTCCTGCAGATATGGCGTCAACTTAAGCGTGTAGTTCCATGGATGAATTTCCAGTGGCAGCCGGTAGTCCTGGCCATCGGGAGCAATTGCTCTGCCGCTCACCTCGACTTCACTGAGCTCTTCGAACGGAGCGGCGACAACAGTGACGCTTAATACTACCACCACCACGGCAGCAAGGTACAGTTTGGACATTCTAAAGAGTTTATAAGTGCATAGAATTGTTATTGTGCCAATAATTTATGATTTGCAGTGATGATAACCCATTCAACATTCTTTCGCGCAAGTACAACCAATAAGAATTTATTACTTGCAATCGAACGTACTATGAGATTCATTTATTTTCAGGAAGGATCATTACGTTATTTCTACGATCTGAATAGCAATTGCTTTCAGTTGCAATCGATTAATCAAAGGCACGTGAATGCGCATTCGAGTCAAGTCGAAGCTCACAGTTTTTCTAAAAGGACGTTATAACCGAACATTCGAAAGTGTTTAGAAGCACAAACGTATCCTTTGTATAATTTAAACAAATTTTTTTGGATGACTCTTAAATAAACGGTCTTCAAAAATAGCGATCAGTCAATCGATACAATTCATGATGATTTCTTTTAGCTATGGGCAAACTCAGCATAATCCTTGCTGTCAGATATTGCTTCATTAAGATTCATATTTTATACCTAACCTTGGGAGAAGTGAGAAAATTTGGGGGAATGAGCGCGGCTTAGTTTAATTAGTTTAATTTACTTTAATATAATATTAAAAATGAGCGGGTTGTAATTCTTCTCGAATACTTCTTCGTTTGAAGTCAATAGTGCAATATTTAATAGGGTTTTATTAATTCCTACTTAATAATTGTTAGTTTTATTGAGCCTGAGGCCAGTTTATGAAAGATTTTATTTGAAAAAAAAAAACAACAGTTTTAGTAGTAGAAGTTATTTCTATCCGCTGTTTCGGAAATCACCACATCTCGTCATCAGATTTCTCTTTAATTTAAATCTTTTATAAACTGGCCTCGAGCTCAATAAAATTGACAAACGTTAAAAATTGAAGGCCAATAAAAATCTTAACATATTTCTTCTCAGTTAAAAAAAATATTTTTCACACGGCCATGTAGCCAGCTGAAAAAGCGCCTTCCGCTGAATCGTTACTTTACATTTTTCGGATTTGACAAAGCAGAAAATTATGCGCAACCAATTTTTGCGTCCGTTTCACAAATTTTAGTTATTCGAAATTACTGTTTGAAATTATTTTAAGTTCTTTAACAGATATTTGTGTGCTTTCGCACGCCGTTAAATTTAAGGAAAATATGCGGAAAACTGAAGCAATCAAAGAAACTTGAAAAAAGGTGTACGGAACAAAGTTCATTGTAGCGCCGCTCTCCTTTCTTTGCTTAGGCATCTTTTTTGTTTATAACCTTAGGTGACATTGCATAAATAGGAAGGATCAATGTTTCCTATAAATCTTGGTTTTTCTGTATGAAATTTGATAAATACATTCGATATCTTTTTATTGCTGTCCACCTGGACAAAATTTTGCTCGCGTAAAAAAACCGCGTAAAAATAACCACATTTCAGTTCAAATTTATTTATTCGTTCCTTATTTGCGAAAAATTCAATTAAAAATATTTCGCGTTAAAATAACCAATTTTCCACCCAAAACCCAAGTTTGGGGAACAAAAACAAATTTTTTACATATTCGCTATGCTTTGATACATATTAAAAACTCTCTGTTTTACAGGATTTTGACAAAAAAAAAACACATTTTGAGATCACCTATAACTTAAATTATATAAAACGACGAATAAATCCATACTTCAGTTCCTAAAATAATCTGTTAATAAGCGCTAAGGTTTCTCTTTCTGCATGTTGTTATATAAATCCCGGTAGCACTCCATAGCATTTTTAAAATCACGACAAAATTTCGCTAAACATTTATGTATCATTAGCGCTTGCATATCGCGTTAAAAATAAAACAAAAGGACAAAATCAGAAAGAATCGCGAACCGCGTTAAAAAAGTAAAACCGCATTTATAAAGCAACGGGGGGTTGCGAAATATTCGGTGATCAAAAAATCCGCGTTACAAAAGTAGAACCGTCTAAAATGAGACAATTGGAGAAAACTCCGCGGTAAAAAAAACCGCGTTAAAAGGAGATCGACTGTATTAACGACATTGAGTTGCTTTTTGATTTCAAATTTAATAATTATGTTACAAGCTTTAATTATTTTTTAAACGCTAAACAAACTGTGTTTTTTTTAGCTCACAGCATTCCTAAAATGATCGACATGAGGGATTACTAAGTTGCTATCATTTTTAACAAAATATTTTTAATCAATTGATTTTATTGTTTTGTATATTTCATGTTCAGTCGCCAGCTGGTGTTCAGTTTTTTCGAACTCTTATAACCGACTGCCAGTTGAGAATACTCGTAGCACATATTAACAACTTTGCTCTTCACATTCACTATTCACTTCCGATGACATTTTCTTCAATACTCGAAGTTTGATGCAAACTTTTCTTTTTAACTTAATTTAATTATTTTAGCTCAAAGCTAGGAAATTCTAACCCTTACGAGCTAAGGATATGAGTTATTACTTCAACCGATTTGACCGTAGACCACAGTTTAGGCTGCTTTAATGTCTTAAATTGTTGATGCAACACAACGCGCAAAAGCCTTTATAGTCAGGCAACTAAATGAGTTATCTTCTGTTTAAAACTCATTTTATGACATGTGATAACATCAAATTATCTATAAGTATTGCTAAAAAAAGCACTCATTGTTTTGTATAATAAAAGTTTAGCGCTTCGATATCACTAAACTGGGTTAAAATATTGTAAGCAAAAATGTGTAGTACCAGTTTTTATTGCAGTCAATGCCCACTGGTAAAACAAATAAATATAAGTGAATACTTTATATATTATGAATTATTTATGTAGAACGAAGCTATGGCATAGATATATTTTTTTTAACCTTAATGAATTGGCGAAAACGTAAATATAAAATGATAAATGTTTGTTTATTTTTCTGTAAATTATAAAATGATAAAATTATTGAGTTACACAGTGGTATACTCATACTTTGTATAGAAGGGCCTCCCAGCGAAAGATAGTTGAAACGTGATTTGAACTAAAGATAAGACAAATAAGAGACTTTATTTAACCTGATAAGATTAATAATATAAAACTAAGCAGTTTTATAACTTTTTAAACTTAGCAAAAGACAAAGGGATTTATTAATTAATCTTGTTCTTGGTTGCGATTGTTTTCCACGGAATAAGGCGCTTAACTCATAGCTACAAGGTAACTTTCTCTAAACTTCAGCTGTTTGCGTCCGCAGAGCTTGAGGCATGAGAAGGAATGCAGGGAATATAACAATTATATATTGCAAAAAAAAAGGTTTTCGAAATTCGGTTCGATTCGCTTAATTCTCATTACATCTTCTTTGGTTGCTCGTTGATTTCTCAGTTTCTGGTGAACTGTCAATATATGTAGTGATAAACTAGCATACGTCCTTTCCAATCGTTTTTATGATAGTTGGAGAGCATTCACCACAGATAAGACGCTTTAAAAACTTACATTTTTGATAAGTGTTGAGATCCATGTCTTGTTGACGAGAATTTATAATTTCACGTAATTTTAACTTAATGTGCTCTCATTGTAAATTTGTTCTCGTATCTTGAATCTGAGCAAATGTGTGAGTAATTTTTAAAAAAATATAATACATATGTATATTCTTCATTGAGCCGTTCTTAAGATAATTATTCTTTTTTAAATTAAAAGTATTTGATAAGAATATTAAAAAAAAAGTATATGTTCGTAAATAAGCAACACATTTCTTGTTAATCATAAACAAAGATTATGCATTCAGTTTTAAAACATGTTTTTTTTCTTTAATACGATTTTTTTGCTGAATTAAAATTTGCTTTTATCTTCATTAGGTCATCTACACTGAGTAAATCATATTTTATCATATTATCAAAATTTTGTATTAAACTGCAGACTGCGGTAGAGTGCTATTTGCGAACACTTAATAATTATTTTATGGTGGAAATTTCAAGAAGTTATTTAAGTGGATATGAAAAATAAATTTAATTAATTTAATAAAAAAAAGTCTGATGAGGAAATGTGGTGATTTCCGAAATAGTACTATAACTTCTACCATTAAAAACTGGCCTTGAGCTCAATAAAATTGCAAATTATTAACATTTACTAAGCCAACAGAAAAACAAACAAACATGAAATTATTAATATTTTATACAAGCCTATTCATAAGGTCACTGTTGCGCTTTGTGCTCTCAGTTATGCAATTCATTACTCTAAATACTGCGTGCATTTTTATATTTTTATACCCGAGTGTCCTTGTACACAAGGGTATTATAACTTTGTTCACATAACGATTGCTTGTAACAGCAAAAAATAATGGAGATATGTAGATATAGACATAAATGTATATACCAAAATGCTCAGAATGAAAAGAGAAGTCGATTTAGCGATATCTGTCTGTCCGTCCGTCCGTCCTTCCGTCCGTGCAGACGATAACTTGGGTAAAAATTGAGATATCTCGATGAAATTTAGTACATAGATTGCTCTTTGGACAGGGTAGGTTGGTATTGAAAATGGTCAAGATCGGTTAATAACCACGCCCACCTCCCATATAACGGAAGTTTTTGAAAAATGCATAAACCCCGTTTTTTCGGTATCCATTAAAGCAAATCGAGTGAAATTTGGTATTTGGAGCGATCTTGAACTAAGAAATTAGGTACTTATGAAATTTCGAAAAATGGACGTTGCAACGCTCACTAATGACACATTTACTGTATCTCAATAACAAAATTTGGTGGACATATTTGGCTTGATAACACTATTATTACCGTAGAAACTTTTTGAAATCGGATCATAACCACGCCCAACACCCATATAACGGAAGTATAGGAAAATGCAAAAACTCCATTTTTTCGGTATCTATTGGAACATATTAATTAAAATTTGATATTTAGGGATATAGTTAAAAAGGAAACTAGATTTTTATGAAATTATGAAAAAACGTCTGTAGGTATTACAATAGCAATGTAAGGTATTGGCACAAAATTTGGTGAACATATTGTCCCGTATATATCTATCACCACCGTCAATAATTTTTAAAATCGGACCTTAACCACGCCCAACTTCCATATATCGGAAATTTTGACAAATGCAAAAATTTCGTTTTTCAGTATTTCTTGGAAGAAATTGAGTAAAGTTTAATACTAGCAGCGATTTGAAACAAAGAAACGGGGTTTTTATGAAGTTATGGGCACCGCCCATACAAAAATACATCGCGAGGGTATATATGTACAAATCGGTTTAGCCCGAATTTAGCATTTCTTACTTGTTACTTTTGTATTCGTTTCTAAAGACTGATATCTGTATGTGACCAAAGGATGAAACATCGATCCTTGAAAAAGCATTGAGTACATTTGTATGCCTATAATTAAGATATGTAGATTCCTGCAAATATACACACACATGCGCTCAATTATAATTTACTTTTTATTATTTACAATATCTAGTTACACGCAATCACAAAAATATTTCAGAAAATTTAATTCTAAATATGTAATTGCCAAAATTTAATTCTAAATGATTAATATCAAATTTGCTTATAAACAAGAGTGAGTAGAATTTATGACAAGAAGCGGCTAATAGCAGCACATAGAACCACTGTTAAAATGACAAAACAATTGGCAGTCGCACCATTCTCTTTGCGCTTATGCAAATAGTTTCTAAAGCTAACTAATCTGCTACTGGCCCAAGCCAAGTTCTCTGCCACCGTGCTCTCTGCTGCCAACAATGTGGAATGTGAACTACCTAATTTGGACTTGTTCTGTTCGTTGAATGCCCTCAAGTTCTGTAGTTGCTGGTCAGTGGTAAAACGTGCGGCAATACTGGAAATAACACTAACGGCTGAGGAGTTGCTGCCCAATCTGCAAAAGTAAAAAAGTTGGTAAATAAGATACTCAGTTCCAGCCCAGTAAAGGTTTATATATATTTAAGATAAATGATACTTACGAAGTGGCAAGTGCGTCAAAGTTTTCGGTGACTAATTTGTAGACTTGATCCAAATTTTCATTGTTGGATGTGTACAGACTGGTGAGTGCAGCCGATTTGTCCTGACGACGTATCTGATCGCCCACAATGGCAAAGAAGTATTTCTCAATCAATTTACTATCTGTCACACATCCCAATGAGCTCAGGATTAGTGTTTGCTCTGTGGCAGACGCACTTGTCAAAAATCTATTGAACAGTGTGTTGTATTCACCTTCACTGCCATATCGCAGAGCATTGCAATAGACAACCGAACGGATATTCACGGGAATCGGTGTCTTGTTGATGTTTGAGAAATATTGCTGCACTGTTTTAATACAGTCAGCACGTCCGAACTTGCAAGACCATGACAAAATGTTAGCACGATTGTAGATTTCAAGTGCTGTATCGGAGCAGTGCTCCTCGAAGCCAAGCTCTCTGTATGATTTTTCAGTTAGTTCAAGAATATATGCCCCAAAATTTGTAATATCCTTGCCCAGACGAATGTTAATGTAAGAGAAGCCATTGAAGGCCGAAGTCCATGGTAGGTAATTGGTTTCACTCACCAAGTACTCAAGCACGTTGAGTGCTACGTCATACTCAAGGATACCAGCACGCGCCAGATTGAGCAGATCATCGGACACTTGAGCACGATTCAATTCGTGAATACCACTAAAATTATTGGCGAGAAGGGCATGATGTATGCCATGCCATGTACTCTCATCATAGTTGACGCGATAGTAGCCTGTCTCTTGTATGTTAAGTATGAGCCAATCAACGCTATTGGTTAGAGGTATAGTCAACTCGGCAGCCGAAGCATCTAAATATAATTTAGGGGTTGTGTTTTCGAAATCAAGTTCCTTGCTGGTCGTATAAGATACTGGAACTGTGTAGAGTAGTGAAGCGTTGGCTGTGGCATAATCTTTGAGGAGGAAACGTGATTGTTTTACACGGAAAGAATTCTTGGCGTCAGACAAAGTAACGGTGAGCACTGGATAGCCGACTTGTTCCGTGAAGCTCCTAAATACGCCTTCGGCATATTGTTTTGTTGAAGTAGGCCAATATTGTTGCCAAACCTCGAGAAGATTATCTGGTATCACAGGAGTGAATTGGCTAGTAAGTAAGATGCGATAATTTAAATGTTGTTAATTATCAACTTGAAATAATTTTCATAATGCGTACTATTTTCGCAGGTAAGTCTGCAACGACTGCCGGAAATTATTTTCACCTATGGCGTTTCTAATCATGCGTATAACGGTGCCCCCCTTGTTGTACGTAATGCTGTTGAACATACGGCTTATGTCATCGGCGGTGTGCGTATTCTCATCGCTCATCGGATTAGTGCTATCGGTGGAGTCCATGATCATAACAGTCTGTACTTGAGCAACTACGAATTGTTTATCCAAAGCCATGCCAGATTCGACCTACGCATTTAAAAAACAATAAAAAATATCAAATGAGTACTGGTATTCATAAACTGCGTGTCTCTTACCATATGTGTACCATAGTATTGGAAGTAGCGTGCGAATCCTTCGTTCAACCAAGCGTAACTCCACCAATCGCAAGTGACCAGATCACCGAACCACATATGGGTCTGTTCATGTGCGACCACACCGGCGATAGCTTGCTTTGCGCTAAGCGTTGACGAGCTCGGATCGTAAAGTAAAGCACGTTCTCTGTAAGTCAATAGACCCCAATTCTCCATTGCACCGGCAGAAAAATCGGGAATGGCGGCCATATCCATTTTATCATTCCCCATTTCATAATAATAAAATCCGAAGTATTCTCCCAGTTTATCTACAGACTGTTGACCAAAAATGTAACTATATTCAGTCTGATCGTAATATTCTGGGCGAGAAATCACACCGAATCGGTCATTTTTTCGATGTGCGAACTCGGAAACGATAAAAGCCAAAAGGTAGCTGGACATGCGTGGTGTCGTGCCGTAAACATCTTCACGATAATTTCTGAAACATGAAAATATGGATAGAAAATGTTTAAAGTATGTTTAAAAGAAATATATTTTTTTTTTGGTATTCAAACATATCATTTCGTGTAATTATATTTTTTATATTTTAAACTCAAACGAAAACTACAAATTAAGAAACTTACCCATCAGTGATTGTTTTCAAAATGCGGGTATTGCAAAAGGAATTATAGTTTACAGGCCGTCTGATTGTCACGTCGAAAGTGGCCTTAAATGTTGGCTCGTCAAATGAAGGAAAGGCACGTCTTGCGTGATTCGGTTGGAACTGTGTGGAGCCAATCCATCTAAAAAATAAATAATTCCCATTAATTTTTACAATTACATAAGTGAAAAACAATTATAATAATAAAAAACAAAACAAATTTGAACTTCATGGATAATAGTATTTAGATCTCGACCAGACTTCAAATACCGCTTCCTTGAAGTTTCGTAAAATTTCAAAAATAAAATTCTAGAACCCATTTCATGAAATATTCTATCAACTTAGAAAAAATGAAGGCGTATGAGAGTAGCAAGTATACACATTCCTAAATTCTTCCTGACTGTGGATATAATATCTAATATATAATATCTAATACCTAATATAAATATATCTAAAATCTGATATCTAACAGTTAATATCGAATATCTAATATCTTACATCTAATAAATAATATCTAATATCCAATATCTAGTATCTAAAACTAGTATCTAATATCTATTATCTTATATCTAATAACTTATATCTATTGTTAGATTCTTGTGTTAACTTTTTTACTGACTTTAACGTCTAATATCCAATATCTAATATCCAATATCTAATATCTGATATCTAATAATTAATATCGAATATCTAATATCTAATCTATATCATATAATGTCCAATATCTAATATCTAATAGCCAATATCTAATATCTAAAATCTAGTATCTAATATCTAATATCTATTATCTTATATCTATTATCTTCCATCTATTGTTAAATTTTTGAGTTAACTTTTTTACTGACTTGGTATTGTTGTTGGCATCCAAATAGTAGCTACGATAAAAGCCATGCATATCATCATCCATAGTGCCATTATAGACAAAATGCAAATAATACGTTGTATTCGCTACTAACTCCGTGTCCAAAATGTAGGTTAATTTGTCGGTGATGCTATTCAAGCTGCCTTTACCCAAGTTCTTTACAACATTATCAGTTGCCGACCAATATTCGCGAGTTTTGTATTTCAAATTCTTCGAATGCAGAATGAGTGTTTTTGTGTTAACAGTTGAATTGATTTGAATTAAGACTTCACCGTCGAACGTGAATCGCTTAACGCCATCGCTTTCCTGCAGGTATGGCGTCAACTTAAGCTTGTAGTTCCATGGACGAATATCCAATGGCAGGCGGTAGTCCTGGCCATCGGGTGCAATTGCTCTGCCGCTCACTTTCACTTCATTGAGATCTTCGAAAGGAGCGGTGACAACAGTGACGCTTAATAGTGCCACCACCACGGCAGCGAGATACAGTTTGGACATGCTGAAATGAATGAAAATTATAGACTCGTTAATGACAATAATTCTTTAACTGTATCAAAGTGGTTAGATAATTAATTCATGCATAATAATTGAACCTTTTGACTTTTTGGAACATTTTTGTGGAAAAACTTGGTTCTGGAAGGTCATTGTAACTAAATTTCACTTAAAGGAAACGTTTGAAAGACATATCAAATTGACCCATAAATATGAAATTGTACAGATTAAAAGGTAAAATAATTTGCTCAAAAATAGGTTATCAAAATATATTCGAATACTACTTAATGGACTTATATATCTTTTTATTTTTTATTTTTTTACTTAAAAAGAGAAGAAATTGACTTGTAATCAATGACTAAACAATATTCGATATTCAAAAATGATTTTCTGCGGATAAATATCAAATGTAAATTTATTTTTACATATTCCACAGTTGAGAAAATTATGAATGTTATACAATTGTTCGTAAATATTTAGTTCCAAGTTTATGGCAGTGATTATTTCATTATGGATATATATTTAGAACACGACTACATCTACGTTCCGGCTGGACTCATCACGAGCAACCTTGCTATACATATTACATGACGAATTATCTCGTTAACTGTCATACGTGCAGAAATGTGTTCATACGGTTATACAAAAGTGCGCTCGGCTCGCACTTTTGAGCAGACTATGTTTATTACATGTTTTTAGGATCGCTGATTCCAAATCTGAGGTCAGTTTGGCGCTATCACGTCAAGGTTTTTCATAACGGCAAAAGCAAAATAAATCTTAAGGATTGATTTCATTTGATTTGTTTTATGTGAAACAAATTTTTAATTGTCATCTTTGGTGGAAGACAAAGGGTGTCAGTTCCCGAAAAATCGATTTAGACATAAATAGCTCATTTTTTATTTATTTCCTGGTTTATATCTTTTTAATTTATTTTAGTTTTATTTTTGCTGCAATAAAACATCGTCTCATAATTATAAGCGCACCAAATATGACACTTTACATATCATTTAATAAAATTGTATAATTTTGTAATCGATCAATATCGTGCTCTAAATAAAAGCATAAGAAATAAAGAAAACTTTCATAAAAAGTAGAATTGTTTTTTATTTTTTTTATTTTAGAGATTATTCGAGTATTCCGTCTTGAAGCGCATTCATTTAATTTTACGGAGAGTTTTACGATTAATTAAAGAACAGTCACTATTATAAAACACTTTTTTAATAAACACTATTATTTGATTTCCTGATTTGTATGCAAACGAAGACTTCGAAATTTAGTAAATCACACGGAATAAACTGAACGGTTGGCGACTATCAGCGGTTTTTTATACACACTTTAATTATAAATACTATTCATATTCATGCTCTGTATTCAGTTCAGTAATTTATATAATTTAAAACATTTATTTGAGCTTCCATCGATTTTGAGTTTTTCATTATTCTAACCTTGTGAGTTTGGTTTTGCTACCGATCTCGTCGCAGTATGCAGTTTAAGATGGTTAAATGTCTCAAACTAGTGAACAAAATATATCCGCTACGGCCTTTATAACTTTTTACTTTGTAGTTAGCTAACTTAATGCCTTATCGTGAACCAATAACAATCAAAAAATTTTGGAAACGATAAGGATATTTATCTCTATTGCTGGCAAATAAAATGTTTCGATAAAAGCAAAAGCCGTTTACCCGACTATTACGGCACTATTTTAGAAACAATTTTTTTATCGTCTCATAAACTTTTTTCAGTTATTGTTACGTTTCGTTTGTAGAGTAAAGTTACTGTATATCGAGAGACTACTTTACTTTTCAATGAATATATATTTTGCTAGTCATTTTATGACGATTAATATACTTATCAAGATATACAATTGCGCTCTTAGAGATATCGGGGGAAAAAATGCTAGATTTGCAATTCGATTACCTGTAAACTAAATGCACCTACAAATAAATAGATTGCTGTGAAATGAAATGGGCAGCCATATAAATAAACATACATAAACAAGTTTTCGAAAATATTGCCAAAACATAAATTCGAGGTTCACTAAAAAACTTCCGCCGATTAAATTGATCACATCGGTCTAAAAAACTTCCACCTTTTCCAAACTGCATAGAGAAGCGAAGCGAATGGGTCAGTGTTTTTTTACGCTTGGGCACTCACCTCACTGTTGACGGTTATGTCTTGAAAAATTAATGGACTTTGGGTACTTAGGAGGAATCAGAATTAATGCCAATAATAACGTCAGCCTTAAATCCTACGTAGATTCTCTCTTGTCAGCAATTATAACTTCGGACTGAGCAGTCAATTAAGCAGTAAAGTCCTCCCTCCTAAAAACCATGCTCTTTAAGTCTCTTATATTGAGAATAGTGGGAGATAGGACCGTTTGCATCATGTCTGGTTAAATTTACCCGCGGTTAGCTATAATTCAGCTTACTGATCTGACGAATGGTCTTTACCGGAGATTGTGCAAACGGCCCATAGAGAAAACTAGCATGCGTACTTAAGCTCGGTCAAAATCGCTAATGCGGTTACAGAGTCAATTGACTTATCCAGTATTATTTTGTTTTGGCTATTGTGAAATAAATAGTTCACAAAAGAGTATTGTGCTTATTGGGTGAACAGATAACACTTGCCATTCATCCGTACTTCATAACCTCTTATTTTGTATTTGATTTGAAAAGTGTACCTACTTATCAACAGCAAACTAATTGAACATTTAATAATCAACGCGTGTGAAATTAACAATGTACTTCATTTCGCGATTTTATTGATTACCAATATTATCAGATTGTATTTATGCATGAATGTCCTTATTAATTAGTTGTACATACTACGTACATAATATATGTAGACACTGCGCGAAAATTGAAAGAGAAATTGTAATGGATAAAATCGGTAAATTAATGAGTAAGGATAATGGCTTAGATTTTTTAAACTTCCCTTGATTTGAAATTTAGTTACAGAGAATAGAGAGAATAATGGAGAGAGATAGGCCGAATGATGCTAGAAAAAATTAGAAATTTAATCTTTTTAAAAAGTGTGAAAAACTATATACCTACCGTATTAAAATTATTAATAATTGTTTAATATGCTTTGCTTGTAATTTAATAAGACTCCGATGTAGAGTATAACTAATCATCAAAAGGCTCATTATCGAATTTCCAACTGCATCTGCACGGAGTTCTAAAACCATGAAAAATACTTTCACAGCAACTGGTCATATGTATGTATATATTTTGAATCGCTGTACTCGGCAACACAAAATTTGAATTGCATCGAAACAAAAACACTTTTCTTCGAAAGATATTAACTTATGGAACTGCTCATACACTTTGAACTTACATAAACAACTCTACAAACAAAGTAGGTATTACCAATATAATAAAACTATTGTCTCTGAGTTTTACTATCATTTGTCTGCTGTAATAAATTTATGGTTTAAAATTGCATTGATTTTTTTTTTTGTAAAATACTCGCAAGGCTTTTTGGCTTGGTTACACTACATTGCAAGAAGTGATTTAAAGATATTGAGACGATCCTTTCGTAAATACACATCATATATGTAAGTACTTTGATCATTGTCTTAATCTTGGTGTTAAAGTCCGTCTGGGCTAAGTGATGGGATTTAGTAAATATTTGCCACGCATTGAATAAATTGAAATAATCTAAATAATCTTGTTGGTAAACTATGTACTCATGAACGAATTCAACCCATCCCCAAAAATAGTCACGACAATGTACGCAATTGGTTCCGAAAGAATCCTGGACTATTCTTGGACTGCTGCTAAACAGCTGCCGCCTATTTGGACTTTTCTATATTTTTTTCTTCATAACTGTTATTTAAAGAAATTTGTAAGCTTAATAGGGCGGGACCGGTTCAGGACTAGTTCTGTACTTTTTCGAGACCAGCTCGGGATAACTTTTTTACCATTTCAGGACTCCATGAACTAAGATTTTGTTAGTTGTTTTTTGAAGTAAAACCATGACTGCGCTAAATTTGAAATTCGAAATATTGGAAAGAACTTGAAACTAACTATACGAGAGTGAATTGTTGAAAGTCCCGAAATACTGTCAAAAAAGTACCGAACCAATCCCGAACTAATGCCGAAATAAGTCACATACTTCAAAATGAAATGATGCCAAAAAAGTTCCGAACTAGTCCCGATGTAGTCCCGAAACAATCCCGAAACTATCCCGAATCAAATAACGTCCCTCAAAACTTTTACATTGTTATAAGAAGACTTTTATAACATAAGTCTCAAAATAAAAGTCTGCAGATTTTTTTAGAAAAACTAGTAGAGTCAAATAAATCAAAGTTAGAGCGTGTCTACACTAGACTTCCTGCCAGACTTGACTGGCACTCACAATACATATGTATGTTTATTCCTACGCAACGCAATAAAAGAGTACTGAGCTGTCTCAATATAATGGAGTTTTTTTTAGATTGAACGAATGATATGGACATTTGAATTTTATCAACATAGGGTTAACATTAGAATGTGTTTAAATTTAAAATATGCATATCTCGTATTTAGCAGAGATGTGTTCGCAACATAGAACCATCGAAAAGGTAACATTCAGAAACGGTGATTAGATGCTAACAATAATCATGACTTTAATTGGTTTCGATAAGCAAATAAAAACACGTTTTATTAGCCACTTTTTTGATAAAAAGCTCATATGTACATATTTATTACTTCAAAATCTAAACTACTAAAGGGTTATAAAGAAATCAGAAGGTATTAAAGTTTCTATAAATTTGTCATCTATGCTTAAAAAAGGCTAATAAATTTGACTAGAACTAGGAAGATTGCATTTCATCGCCAATCGATTAAAAGTGTATACATATGTACATATGTATGTATGCATACATGTATGAACATGTTATGTTCTCGTAGATTTGATAAAGGAGTATATTAGAAAAGTGTGTTATGGGACCATAAATTTTGCTACATAGGCTAACCGATATCGCCAATTGATAAGGTGATATTCAAATATTTTTAATATCTCAAGTTTTCGGGAAGGTCAGGGCAATAAATTTGTGTATCCTACTCACTAATAAACTGCCAGAAGAATTTTTATGCGTTTTGTAATTAATATTGCTCTATGAGGTTAATTATGTTTGAGAGTTTTTTAAGTTAAATATCGTCTTTACATATAGTTTCATAAAAATACTTTTAATTCTGTAATACAATCTATTGAACATTCGACCCTGACATACTTTGACAATTTAACATATGTATTCCAAAATAATGTATGGTAAACACATTAATCTTTAAGATGTTTTTGGTTTTTTATTAGTTTTTGTTCTTTTTAACATTAGGGTAAGTGGAATGACAGGAGGGAGGCAAGTATGTAAACATTTTAACAGCCAGAAATGTATGTATGACACTAGGAACAATGCAACTGTAAGCGCAGTGAAAAGCCTTGTTAATGATGCGCTCAATGCAGTGTTTGCAACCGATGGATCCGGCGAACGTGTTCACCTAGCTCATGATTGGATTACGATTTGTTCTCAACCAGTGGAAGTTCGATCCAATGCTCGTGTCGACATTTAGTGGATTTTTGCCCATACACTGGGACTCAAGTTGCCATATGCGTCCCTGTTGTCATTGAGGAAATCTATGCACGCCAAATAGTGTACATATATGTGTGATGTGCTCTTGAGTTCATAACATGGAACCATCGAAGAGGTAACATTCAGAATCGATGATTAGATGCTTACAACAATCATGAGTTTAATTGGTTTCGATAAGCATATAAGAACACGTTTTTTTTACCCACGTTTCAGATAAGAAGCTCATACATACGAGTATTTATTACGCATTGTGTACTCGTAGATGTCGAATGAATTTCACAATAACTTCAAGATCGAAATTACCAAAAGGTTATAAAGAAATCAAAAGGTATAACAAATTTGCTATAAATTTGTCATTTAGGAAGGCTAATATATATGACTGCTTTCGCAACCGAATTAGGAAATATTGTATCTTATCGCTACATTGGCTAAGCGATAAAGCTAAATTCTAAGGGTATTTCAAGGTATTTCGAAATTTTTGCGGTTATTTTAAGGTCTTTTTTTCCTATTTAAAGTTTCGATTAAATAACTTTTTGTCTCCTCTCTAAAAGCCGAAAATACTAGTCCGCTTTGTTGTGCATAGATGAGGAGCATAGTTCTACGAAAATGTTTTAACTTAATTTTTTATTTATTTTTGTTTAAATACAGTCCCATAAAACCATCCACTGTGTCGCTTTCACTTGTCGGTCAGTCGTTCCGTATATGCTCTGACCAGCTAGCGATGCCAAAATGAGGACCTTTAATTGTGTATGTTTTTTTATTTGTTTGTTTGTGGTTTTAGTATGCAAGCTACTACATAAAGAACCAAAATTCACAAAAAGTTTCTACACATTTTTAAAGCTACATCTTAAGCACTTGTACTAAAAATAACGCGCCAAAGCAACTGTTAGCGCAGTGAAAAGCGTTGTCAATGAAGCTCCCAATGCAGCACTGCCACCGGTGGAACCAGCGAGTGTGTTCACCCAGCTCATGATGGGATTACGATTCGTTCTCAACCAGTCGAAGTTCGATCTAATGCTCGCCTTGGCAACATCTTCCAAATTGGCCTGCACCTTACTGCTGCCCTTCACCTTATCCAATAATTGTAAATACTGAAAAGATAAAAGAAAATGTAGCTTCTTGTGCATCAGAGCGCCTTGTAGTTGTCGTTTGTTAACTCACCCTAGTGTTTTGCTCCTCACTGACTATATAGTTTGCTATGCCTAACATTGCTTCATTAAGTGGATTTTCGCCACGGAAACCGGGAGTCAAACTGCCATATGCGTCCCAGTTGTCGTTAAGGAAATCAATGCAGGCCAAAACACCAACACTACTGCCCGAATACGCTGCACTGAGTAATGTGATGCGCTCTTGAGTGCGCCATGCGACAGATGTATCGATTGAGCTGCGTAGGAATTTTTGTAGTTGCGATTCCGTTTGGGAGCAACCCAACGAGGTGACGAGTGAGCGCCGCAAAGCTTGGTCATCGGATTCCAAGACTAGATTATAAACAAAATCGAATACCTCATTACTGGTCTGGCGCAGACCATTGCAGAATATTTGTTTCTGTAAATTTGCTTCCACGGCGATGCCATAGTCAAAGAATGCTTTCAATTTGTTGTTAGTCTGCTGCAGACATGACTGAACGCCAGCTATGCAGGCAAGATTAATGGCTATATTACGTGTCGATTTGGCAAGATGATGCTCGCCGGGTAAATCATTCACACCCATCTTATCAAAGAGATCTGACACGATTGAGGCCACAAAGTTTTGGAAATTTTTGTAGTCTGCATCAGCGCTTAAATAACGGCTGAATGTGGTGAGCACAGCAGAGGCTGTAGACCAAGGCGCATATTGATCCTCATTCGACAAATATTGCAGCAAATTCAATAGTATGTTCAGATCTAGGCGACCTGTAGAACTAAACTTGTAGGCATCATGCATCAGTTGGGCACGATTGCGTGGATGGAATTTGTGGGGTTGTGTTTTTAAGGCATCAATAAGAAGATTCCAATTGCGTTCATCATAATTGATGCGATAATAGCCTGTGGATTGCTTGTTAAGTAGCAACCAATCGTTGGCGCCTAAATTATCATCGCTGATTTGAATCTCTTTCGTATTGAGCAAATAATTCGAAGCAGTGGTGTTGCGGTAGTCTGGATTCGATTTGTGTGCATAATTAAAGGGGATGTACCAAGTATTGTCCGATGTTCGGTTTTTATTGTCGTAGAAGCTTTCTTGAGTGATGGTGAATGAGTTGGTATTGTAATTGCGTGTAACGGTGAGAAGTGGATAGCTGCGTTGTTGAGACCAACTTGAGAACATTGCTGCCATTGTGGCTGGTAGCGGAACGTTTTGGGCGCCAGCTGCAATACTGAGAGCTTCGAAAAGTTGCCACTCTTCAGCTGAACTATATTGGCTGTTGGAAAATGTAAAAGAGCGATTGAAAGGGAAAAGTAGTAGCCTTATCATAAATTCGATTTTAAAAAGTATTCCAATAAATTAGAAAGCAATACATAAACAATTTTTCGTTTCGATTGAATTGATATCCAAAAAATATTCAAACCTAATTTGTCTTAATACAATTTTAAGCCACATAATAAACTTGGCTATTAACGTTGTAATCAAATGTTAAATACTTTCCCTACAAACAAAATTAAATAAAACGTGCTATTTTAAAGTACACTTAGAAACTACCTTACTTTTCAGTCAAATAAAGATTCAGTCCTTGGCGGAAAATTGTGTCACCCAGGGCGCTCTGCCACATATACAAAACCGAACCAGCTTTCGAGTAGGAAATGGCATCATAGCGTGCAGATATCTCGGATCGAGTTTGTACGTAATGCGTCATCGGCGACATATTGCCTGTACCATCAGCGGTGAGAGCGCGTTGGAATTCAGAAACGAGGAATAGCTGATACACATCCCATTCAGGATAAACCTAATAAGAATAAATTTAAAAAAAAATTTTAAATATACATCTTAAGGAATAGAACAACTTTTTATACAACAAGTAAATTGCAATATTTACCACGTCTGTGGCTTGGTAAGAGAACAAGGTGGCGAATCCTTCTTTAAGCCAAAGGTAAGTCCACCATCTAATCGCTACTAAGTTGCCAAACCACTGATGACAGTATTCGTGCGCAATGGTATTTGCGATATTTGTTTGTGTACTAGTTGTCGATGTATCCTTATTGTAAAGCATATATCCTTCGCGATATGTAGCCAAGCCCCAGTTTTCCATGGCGCCTGCCGCAAAGTCTGGCATGCCTACTTGATAGATTTTGGGCAATGCAAAATCAATTTCATAATATTCGGCAAGGCGTTGCAGCAACATCAAACCGGAAACCAAAGCGAATTCCTGATCCTGCGTAGTGCCTGGACGGGTGTAGACGCGCTGGGGGCGTCCGTTTAACATACCTTCGGTATACTCGAAATCGGAAACTATAAAAGCTACCAAATAAGTTGGCATCTTAAGGGTTTGCGGGAAGACTGAGTAGCCAGGTCTAGCGTCGGAAATATGTGTGTACGAATTAGTAAAATTTGTTTAAATTTTTAAAAGAAAAAGCGCAGTCACCTGCTTGCCTGCTCGTCCAGTGGCATATTGGATAAGGCATTATATGAGGAATCGTGATTTATAATAATGGAGAATGTTGCACGTTTGGCTGGCTCATCATAGCAGGGGAACGCGTGGCGAGCATCGGTCGATTCGAACTGACTCGTTGCCACATAACTATAATGAATTATGAAATTGAAATTATTATCCTTGAAACAACCAATCAACGCCAGCCTTTACCGCACGCGGTCTGAGTCATCCGTATAGGTGGATATATAGAATCCTCCATTATCAAGACGCAATACACCTTCATAAGCGACGGTGAGCAGCCAGAAGGTGCCTCTATTGAAGGTGAGTGACTGATTTTCCGCTGTAAGACTGAGAAATTCCCTTTGCTCTTCATATGAAATGCTTAGAGGGTATACAATTCCATTCGTATCGTTAGCACTTTTAATGGTTGCACGGAATCCTTGCAGTTCACGCGCATGTATCACGATTGTCGGTGTATTCGCGATAACCCTTAGGAGAATTTGAACGGTGCCTGTGAAACGGCGCGTGCCATTGTGAACATTTGTGGTCAATTCGATGTCGTAGTGCACAGGTTCGGTTGTATTTGGTAGACGATAATTAATATTGGTGCTCGTTTCGGCGTAATTAACAATTGGTTCATCTGCGAGACGCGCCGAAGGATGGCCTTTGTCGTACAAGGGCGTCAGACCATTTGCTGCCGCATCGCAGAATACAACGACAATGGCTAATGCGGCCAATAGGACCGTGCGCACTTTACTTCGATACATTTCGCGATCGATCTATCTGGCCGCTGTACAACTAACGAAATGCTCCTAATCGACCAGTGGCATATACTTTTTAAGATTACTAATTTGAAACTAAAACTTGTTATCGTCGAGTAATAAAGTCACTTTTAAAAGTGTTGGTTTTTTATGATCATTGCAATTGATTATAAATGCTTCAGATGGCGGTTGTTAGACACACACGGAGGTTTGATTTTATACAAACAGTCACTTTGTTCAAAAATTATAGCGCAATCACTTACTTAGTTATTGGTTCTAACTTTGTTTAGCTTATACCTCAGTTTTTGGTTTTTTTTCTTAATGTTTTTTTTTTTAATATAAGTTACCATTCTTAACCATCTTATGACAAACTAATTAATTTCATATTTATCAACCAAGAAACTGCATAATAAACAAAGAAATATATGAATCAATGTTAAAAGTTCATATATGGCCTTGACACATTTGGACAATTTATTTTTATTCCGATAATTTAAAACTATTTTGCAATGAAAATTTCGTTCATTCTCTAACAAAAACCATCAAAGCCCATGGTTCAAACTTTTACATTTCGATGAACAATCATTTAACAAAATTTAATCAATATTTCGAACTGTTTAAAAACAAAAGCATAAGTATTCTTGGTGTGCAGATTTGTAATTCAGTTAATTTAAGTACAATGAGGTGCAAGTTTCAAGTGCCTACCAATTACTGCTGATTTTTGAATATATATTTTTGACCATCTTTCGCAATTCTTTCCATATCGCCCCTAAAAAATAATCGCGGGCTTGGGTTTTGTGCCGGAAATTGTCAGTAAAAAACTTGTTATAAATCAGATGACACACAAAACTATATAACTGACTATATAACAATACTTTTTTCGGAGTTGGTCTTTTTCACAGCTGTTACTTGATTTATACTCAATCTAGTTTGCAATTTCATAATAAACATACTTACTCCGGAACAACGTATGGAAATCGTGCAGATTTATTATTAAAATAATGGTTCGGCTGCGTCCAATATTCGGGCGACATAATCGCCCAGCCGAGTCGGCAATTCGAGCCACCATGGATCGGTTTCGCACAACGTTTACTCTATGCGCATCCTCAGAGACACCGTTCCGCACTTTATGGAAGATTTTGTGGAAGGATCTTGGTTTGCTGGCTTACAAAATCCAACTCGTGCAATAATTGAAGCCGAACCACCATGAAGCGCGTCGCACGTTCGGTGAATGGACCCAAAACGAGATGGCCACCGATCCCGATTTTCACAAGAAATAAACAAAATTTCCGCACTAGGAGTGATGATAATCCACAAGCCATTGTTGAGACGTCGTTACATCCTCAAAAAGTCACTGTTCGGTGTGCTCTATGAGCAGAGAGAATGATTGATCCATATTTATTCAAAAATTAAGCCGGCCATAATGCTACAGTCAATCTGAAACGCTAAAGAGCCATGATTAATGACTTTTTCGTGCTTGAATTGATGATGTTGATGTGGATGACCTTTGGTTCCAACAAGACGGCGCCACATGACATACAGCCTACGAAACAATAAATTTATTGAAAGAAACTTTTGGTTAGCGCATTATCTCGCGCCCTGGGCCAGTAACGTGGCCTCCAAAATCGTGGGATTTAACACCGCTGGACTATTTTTTGTATGGTTATGTGAAATCACTTGTCTACGCAGATAAGCCCGAGACGATTGACGCCTTGGAAGAGAATATTCGGCGGGATATTGTTGACATACGGCCCCAATTGATGCAAAAGTGGTCAAAAATTGGGCCTCTCGGCTGGATCTTATTCGAGCCAGCTGCGGCGGTCACTTGACCGAAATCTTTAGAATAAGGCTAAAGTCTTGGCCATAGTATTAGATGATATGCGTTTTATTTCTTCTTAAAAACCAAATGTATAAAAAAAACACTTTATATTAAAATAGTTTGTTATAGTTTGAAATTTTGTTAAATTATGTAAATTTTGTGCAGAGTTGTTTGTGGTTGTGCTATAATTTGTAAACAGTGAGTATATATACCCAGTATAACTGAGTATATATGCATAGTAAATTAGTTTGTGGACATACATACATACATATATACATATACATATATGTAGCTAACATGTAGATGTGCAACTATAAAAATATCACATTAGGTGTATTCAGCCGGTTTTTGTAATGCGGTTTCCAGCGCATTTCTTTATGATTTTCAGGCGTTGCTGTTACTGCTCTTCGATTTAACGATATTTATAAAATTGGTTAAGATAATTTTCTTCAAAATACTGTAGTTCCTTAGCGTGTGTGTAAATTTTTGACATTTTGTTTAGAATAGTTTTGGGATATATGTGTTTTAAGTGAAACTGAAAATCTATTTTGGTTTTCCTGTTTAGTAGAACTCGCTTTTTTTTACATTTACCTAAATTCAATTAACAAACTATAATTAACCAGAAACTGATTTTTTTTCTAATTGCAAAGTTTGGTTGGTCGAATTATTAGGAAAATTGTATATATTTGATTATGTAATGCTTCTGCGGAATATTTAATCGCAGGGTGATAACGTAAAGTGAAATAATTTTATAGAATATTGCCCACTAATTTATGAAATGTTTTCATTCGGTATTATAAAAGCTTCATTTAAAAAAATAAGCTTTATGAAACATATAAAACGGCATACTAACAAACTTATGAAAAATCTGAAAAATTTTTTTATTATATGTACATAAATGATAATTTTTATTTTAGTTTTGTGCAAGGTTTGAAACTCGGGTATATATGTTATTTGAATTGTTACGCATACACGATCACCGCAACTCATATGTATTTTTGGTAGATCGACTAAAATTTCGATAGAACAACGAACGAGAATAGCTAATAAAATGTTGTGCTAAACATAATATAAATACCTGTACACACAAACAAAATGTTCAAGCAAAATAATTTTGGAGTACAAGCAGTAGGGAGGCATTGAATTGGAGTGATAGATAATTAGAAACAATATTTTGTCTTTGCAATTTTATATGTATGCCATACTTTTTATTCATTTATGACTTGCATAAGTGTAAATAAGTAATGAAGCACCTAAGTATGTTGGTACACATAGAAATCAATTTATATATGTATGTACTTCTATAAACACTTACTGAAATAAATATTTATTTGGTATTCGTAATACAGCGACCGAATCGAAATCGAATGGAGTCGATTATGACTGCGTCAGGCGCACTTATTGCAAGATTATATTGTTAGAATTAACATTTGCTATATGAAACTGGGTAAAGGTTCCCAGAATATCTCAAAGTTTTCCGAAATTTTTTTTGCCAAGAGCGATATCACTTTTAAAACATTGACAGAGTACGACGGAAAATCATGCCAATGTATGTTGATGTACATACATTCCCATATGTCGGACTAAAAAAAAAACAGATAAGAAAACGGTCAGTTTTTTAGTCCTTCAACTTTTGTTATAGAAAAATTACAGCTTGAAAAGGTACAGAGATTGGTTTTTGAAAATATATTTTAGAATATACATACATAGTTACATATGAACATATGTAGATAAGATAGTAAGAGAGATGTTGGCTACATACTCGTAGAACCATCGAGCAGGTAACAATCAAAAACGGCGATTAGATGCTTACAATAATTATAAGCAGATAAGAACACGTTTTTTTACTCACGTTGAATTGTAATAAGCTCATATTTATTCCGCATTGTGTAGTTCTCGAATCAATTTCACATTTCCTTAAAAATCGACACTACCTACTTATAAGCTTTTGGTTAAATGTATAACAAATTTGCTATAAGTTTGTCATTTTTGATTTAGGAGAGCTAATATATATGACAGCTTTCGCAGCCGAATTAGGAAGATTGTATCTTATCGCCAATCGATTAAACTTTTGTACATATTAATATATGCATGTGCATGTGACGTACTCGCAGATTTTAATAAAATAGTAAGAGAAGGGTTTTATGGAACAATAAATTTTGCTACATTGGCTAAGCGATGTCGCTAAATACATCTCTTTCCTGATATTAGTTTTGAATAAATAACTTTATGTTTCCTCTCTATAAGCAACAAGCTACTGAATAGTACAAACTCGTACATGGATCTTAGCGCAACAAAAAAAAAAAAAATAAATAACGACGAGGGTACGAATTTCGGGTTACTCCTTGAAAATTAGGTTATACTCATAGTCAGCTCAGTGAACGCTGGACAGAAACTCGTTTGGCCGGTTGTTGAGTACGGGCGATCTGGGGAGCTGCTGCACCAGTTAAGAGGTGGTTCCCTGCTTTGCAAAGCTTAGGTTCAAACATTTTGGTTCGTATTTCATAGACACTCCTGAGAAGCTCTCTGAATTTGTCATTTGACCGAAACTTCATAACAAGCATTCGGCCTAGAAGTGAACTGGTGGTTATCATTTTCAGAGAAAAAACAAAATGATAGTGGTAGATACCACAATTACTATCAGTCTAAGTAAATATCTTTCTTGTCAGCTGTCATCTAAATAATCTAACAGCCATATATATGTTGGCAAAAGTTAAAACCATTCAAATAATCAATTTCAATTCTGAGATACATATCTTAATCAAATAAAAGAATTTTAAATGAAACTGCTTAGCTGAGCTTTCCGGATAAATTACTTCTCTATTTTCCTAAAGGGTAAAAAAAACGTTGTAGATATTTCACTCATTGATAAGACCACTTGTGCAAAGGGGAGTCATTGAACTCGATAGCTGAAGTCTCATAGACAACTAAAAAATATTAAGCAAATAGTTTTTAAGTGTGCAATTATTTTTTCAATGTTATTGTATGCAGAACTTCCGATGCAAAAAGAAAATCGATAACTTATCGTTGCGATTTATTGCGTAAAGTAGTCAAATAAATCAATTCCTTTCCTTATCGTGTACGACTTTTACTACTTATATATAGTATATTAGTTGCATAATCACACAATTTTTGGTGAAAGGAAGTTTCGGCACGAGAAACCAATTGAAGAAAGCAATTGTTAAACCCAATACAATGAACATACCTTTCAAATTAGTTTTTTTATAGCGTTTGATATCGTTGAGTTTCCGTGTCGACACCAATACCAGCTAAGAATTGGTATTGGAGTATTGGGTACATATGTATGTATGTATGTATGTACCTACTCATATGTACATATATGTAGTTTATTCGTACTAAGAAATTGTGTACCTTTTATGAGTACTTCTCAGCTGCGATAGTGTAGATATATACCCATGATATCGCCCGAGTAGGAACTCCTATATAAGGGCGCATTTATCTAGCGAAAGAGCAAAAAAAAAATGTCACAAACACTTTATTAACTTTACTTTTTAATTCAATTTCGATATTTGTATATTTACAACACATTTTTTGTGTATTTTTTATTTTTAAATCTTGTCAGGTCCATTTCTGGGTTAGTTCGAAACTTGTTCGAAATTTGTTCGCGATCTGTTTGGGACTTTTATGACATCGTTTGGGGACTCGTTTTGGACTTGTCCAAGACAAAGATTAAGACCAGTTTCAAACAATATCGGGTACTCGTTCGAAATCATATCGGGATCAGTCGGGGATCCCTTCTAGACTATTTCGAGACTAGTTAAGACTCCACGAACTTAGTATTTTTTTTATTGTTTTTTTGACTTAAAATAGAGTGAATTGGAAATAGTCCCTTGCCGGTCCCGAACTGCGCCCGGATTCATTCCGAGCTAATCCCGAAATAACCCAAAACATGTTTCGTCCTTTACGACATACATTTTTTTTTCAGTCATAATTAAAGAGAGCGTAGCGATGAAAACGCCACAGCAACGCCATGCAAAAACAATTACTCGCACATTCTCATTTTGAGCACTGAACAATCAGCAACCAGAGTTGTAATTATTCAAACTCAATTTTCTATGCAAGTCACCAAACAAATTTTTAAACTAGTGTACAACTTTGGAATAAACTAAATATAAGTGTAAAAATAAAAGTCTTTGAAGACTTAGAAATATATACATATGTACAAAACTCGTTGATGATTATTATGTAAAGAATTTGTATATACAAATAAGTCTCAAAATATTACTTATCAATGACTTGTACAATTTTTGTTAATTTAATATTATTATCAAAAGACTTTTTTAATTCTTGCGAAAATTTGGATTACTTGTTTAAAACTCCACCATGAAATAATTATTAAGATTGCCCTCCAAGAATGATGGATAACAAGATTGCGCCCATCAGAGAGATTTTTGAGAGTTGCCTTTGCGTGACGTCACACTGGTTGAGCAGGGAGAGAGAGATATCAAAATAAGACAAAAATGCGAATGAAATGTAATGTAGGGTAAATGCACCACCATCTTAGAATCCGGACATCTGCCATTTTTTTGAGAGTAATAAATACATCATGGGAATTACGTAGACGGTATATTATTAAAAAATATTTGTACTCATAAAAACTATAGAAAAAAATTAAGAAATATGTAGTGACGTAGCGAAAACAGCTGATTCTGTCAAAATCACGAAGAGAGGAATAGCGGTATAGAGATGGGCGCAACATTTGTTTCTCTCAATCATGAAGGGCCTCTGTATTTAACTGATCGCGAACCTATATACATTGTTTGATAGATGAGCGCAATTGCGTATTTGTATCTTGTAGGTTTGCTCTACCAATCCCTCAGCGATTAGGTTCCAGTTTTGCTCATCGTAGTTGATACGATAGTAACCGGTAGACTGTTTATTAAAGATCAAGCAGTCGTTAGTGTCAACTTCGCTATCAGTGATGCTAATTTGGTTTACATAGGGCAGATAGTGGCTGGCTATTGTATTACGATAATCTGGATACGAGCGGGCGGCGTAGTTGAACGCTCAAACCATGCTGCCACCTGAAAAGCACAAAACCAGCTTTGTAATAAGAAGCAGTACTAAAATGTGTTGCTATTTCATTGGGTGTTTGCACGTAACGGGTCATTGGCACATAATTTCAAATACATCTATAAGGTAAAGTAAGCCAATATAACAAATTATACAAAGTAAAATAAAATTTACTAAAACATTTCTTTTTAATATAATTTTTTTTATTTTACATTTATGCAGGGTGGAGTGAAAATGTGCATTTTAGGGAATTGCATTGAGCAGCTGCCATTTAAAAACTCATAAATGAAGTTGGAAAACATTATTTACTTATCATACTGAACCACGTCCCCCAAGTTGGAAGAAGATAAAAGTATTTTTCATGCCTAAAGTGCGGAAACGCGGTTATGATAATGCTAAAAATTTTAGGCCAATGCATAGTATCTCTGCAAGGGAGCACAGCAATTTACGTTGAATTAGGATTCTAAAACAAAACCGTATATGCGGTGAGAGGTACCCTTCAGGTAGAAGGGCTCATGGTCTTAAATAAACTACTCCTAGGCTAGATTGTTGAGTAAATCAAAGTAGTAGCTAATAGCATTGGGCAAGTTTCCTTCTGTCATACGCGAAATTGTGGAGAGAGCTCTACAGGCGATGGACTCTTCGGCCATTAATTGCTCGCATTGTATGAACCCTGAGAAAATGGACCGAATGCTGCTAACAAAAAGTTAGAAAATAAATGGTAACTAAAACCAAAGTTTGTATACTGGATGTACACAGCTATTGTTCGACCTTTACTCTAATAAGGAGCGCTGGTATGGTGGCCAGCTCTCACCAAAGACTACGTCGTCAAGAAACTGTGTCAGCAGCCATTGATGAAACGGATGTCCAACGAATGTCTTGAATATACAGCTAGATTTATTACAGGCATTGGGGTTCTGGAAGGAATGTCCGTTCGGGCAGACTCTCAGCTGAGGTTAGGGCGCTACTCACTGACAATATAGCCTACTTCAACCGCACGATCCGTACGAAATTCCAAAGCTATAGAGACTGAACTCATTGAAGAGTCCGGTCATTGTATGGCTTGGCAGTCTTTAGGGAGGGACAAAGTTGGAAATTTCTACAAACTTACAGCTACATATCTGCACAGGTTACATGACGAAGGGATAGGCATACCCTTCAATAGGTTTTGTCGCAACTGCAGAGACTCAGCCTGAAAGGAGTCAGTTGAGCACTTTCTGTGTGAATGACCGGCTCTTGCTAGGATGAGATTTACGGCGGTTAAACCATTTCTGCAAAGTATTTCATAGTGCAGACGCCTCTCTTTGTATGATGCTCTGAAATTCATAAAACCAACCTAATGGCTGAAGGTTGCAGTAGGTGTGGAATAAAAATGGCAAATTTGCTAATTGCTTGTCACCAGGGTGGCACTTAAACCAACCAATCAACCATCATACATCAAGTAGTTCCATAACTAATTTTACAACAACTATTTTTCATTCCACATTCTTTTCTTCTTTGTGGACTATTTGCTTTAAAAGATTTTCGCTATGGTTACTAGAATAAAATTTACCGGTTTTTGGGACAAATGCTCTACAGCGGTCAGATTCCTTCTATGCCACTACTAACGTTGAAATGGCTTTGGAGATACAAACATCAACATATGTTAAGGAAAATAAAAGCCTTTAACAATTTGAGCACATTTAGTCAAAACTTCAAAAGTCAGATTAATATAAATTACATTTTAAATACGATTCAATTGTTGGAAAAAAATACCTACACCATACTAGTCGTTCTTCATTCGCTTGCAAACGGAAAGCATTTAATTTACTTTTACTTATACTGAACATTATGTATTGTGCCGGCGACGCACAGATGCGCTGAGTGGGGTACTGCCACTGGTACGCTGATAACTTCGCACGAACGATATAACTTCTGCGGCATTCCGATCTATCCAGTCCAAGTTCAACTGCGCATTAGCTCTAACTATCTGCTCTACATTCAACTCTACCTTGTTGCTGTTGCTTACTTTATTTACAAGCGCCAGGAGCTGAAAGTATACAACGTTCATAAATGCCTATTTCAGATATTTGTACTCATATCGCTTATTTTTTATCTGTCCATTGTCTGTTACCTACCTTCTGTAATTGATTTTCATTTTTTACGTAATTGCTTATTCCGACAATAGCGCTATTAAGCGGGTTATCAACGCCAGTGCTGTTTGAGAGGTTGGAGTAAGCTTCCCAATTGCTGTTAAGGAAGTCAATACAAACCAGTACACCCACTGAACTGTGTGAGAAAACTGCACTCAAGATGTCGGTACGCTCTGAACTAGTCAAAGGAATGCTCATATTGATGGTGCTCCAAACAAAGTCTTCCATTTGAGCTTGATTTTTTGAGCAGCCCAAAGCAGCTAACAGAAGTTTACGATAGGTGGTGTCGCTGGAGCTCAGTAAGTCATTGAAAAAGTAATTGTATAAAGTGTTACTTGACCGACGTAGACCATTGCAATAAGCTCTCGATCTTAGGTTTGGTTCGATGGTAATACCTTTGCTGACGAAGTCTTGCAACTTGTTATTCGATTCCGTGAGGCAGGCCTCAACCTCTATGAAACATGCAAGATCGATTGCAATATTTCGTGTGAATTTACGTAGTAACTGTTCTCCTAATGTTTCATTAATACCCAACTGTTCATAAATATTGGTCGCGAGTGAGGCAAGGAACTGCCTGACCTCATTGTAATTGGCGTGACCATTTAGATGAAAGTTGTAGTTTATTATAATGGAATATGCCACTGGCCAAGGTGCGTACTCATCCTCACCGGGTAGGTAAGTCAACAATTTCAGTAGAATTGTATGTGACAAACGACCATTGGTGGCGAGATTGTATGCATCGTGCAAGAGTTGAGCGCGATTGCGAACGTGTATCTTGAAGGGATGATTTGTCAAATTTTCAGCGATCAAGTTCCAGTTCTGCTAGTAACCGGTAGACTGTTTATTCAAGATCAACCAGTCATTAGCGCCAACTTCGCTATCAGTGATGTTGATTTGGTTCACATTGAGTAGATAGTGGCTGGCTGTGGTATTGCGAAAATCTGGATTTGAACGCGTGACATAATTGAACGGAACGTAATAAGTTCTGCCTGTGTTAATGGTTGTATTGTCATTGTATGCGGTTTGTGTGACAGTAAATGTGTTCGTGGCATAGTCGCGTTTGACTGTAAGAAGCGGGTAACTAGAGTGATGTGACCAGGTGGGGAACATAACGTCGATACGCGCGGGGAGAGAGACCTTAAACTCATCAGCAGCGCTTTGCAGTGCATCGAAAAAATGCGCTTCCTCGACGGAGCTTAATGCGCTACATTAAAAAAAAGAATTACATTTTTTAAGGAAAATCACACACTCAAATGTTTTTTTTTAAGAAATCATTACGAGCATGTCATTTTGTAATTTATGCGATACTATCTTACTTGACGGTCAAATATTTATTTAAAGCAGTGCGAAAGACTTCCTCGCCTAGAGCATGCTGCCACATGACAAGTACAGAGGCCGCTTTGCCATAAGAAGCAGTACTGAAATGACTTTTTATCTCATCGGGTGTTTGCACATAATGGGTCATAGGCTCCAGTATACCGGAACCATCTATATCTAGAGCGGGTTGGTAATCATCCGTAAAAAATGTTTGATAAACATCCCATTCGGGGTAAGCCTAGTTATATGAGAATATTTAAGTTAAATGAAAAATTTAAGATAAGCATGTACAAAATTGGTAATTAGAGCAGGATAATACTAGCGCTTACATTGTTTAGTCCAAGATAAGAAAAGAGTACAGCAAAGCCTTCCTTTAGCCAAGTATAAGTCCACCATCTGGGAGTCACATAATTGCCAAACCACTGATGAGTGAATTCATGAGCAATGACTTTGCCGATTTCGTACTGCTGCCTTGACGTTGAAGAGCTCTTGTTGAACAGTAAGTGTTGCTCTTCGTGAGTGACTAAACCCCAATTTTCCATACTCAACTTCTTATCAGGGACTGCAACTTGCCTCATTGTCGGTAGCGCAAATGGCACGTTATAGTATTCAGATAATTGGTTTAAAATTAATATGCCAGAGATTAGACCGAATTCATGATTCTCAATACTACCAGGCTTGGAATACACTGGATGTGGTATTGAGTTCAACATGCCTTCGGTAAACGCAAAATCGGACACATGAAAGGCAATCAGATATGTGGGAATAGTCACATTCGTCTTATCGAATACGGTAACACCGGCACTGTAACGAAAATATTTAATGTATTGCGAAGTAATTGAAAGTCTAAGATAAATACGAGCTGGCAGCCTTGTTCTGCGGCATATTAGAAAGGGCGCTGTAGGAGGGATCGTGTCTAATCGTTATTGTAAAGGTGGCGCGCTTAGCTGGTTCATCGTAACATGGGAATCCGTGGCGGGCATCTGTGGACTCGAATTGCGTTGTTGCTATGTAACTGTAAAAAATGTCTAGTTGCAAAAAATTTTTAGTAGCGCTGTGTAACTTACTGTAACCTATTCGACTCGTCGGTGTACGAAGTTATATAGAATCCCGTACTGTCGGTACGTAGCTCTCCCCTATATGCGATGGTCAAAGTCCACTTTGTGCCGCTGGCCAAATTGACGGCCGTGTTTACTGGCGTTAAGCTGAGAAACTCACGATCGACTTCATATGACCAACTTAGCTGATAGATAGGCGCATTTGCTTGGTCAGCTTGTTGTATGGTCGCCTCGAAGCCTTCCAATTGACGAGCGTGCACTATAATAGTCCTTGTGTCCTGGACAACTCTTATTAAGATACGAACGGTGCCAGTGAAAGCTTTGGTACCGTTGTGAACATTGGTGGTCAAATCGAGATCATAGTGTATGGGCTCCGTGTTGTTCGGTAGACGGTAATTGATGTCAGCACCAGTAGTGTCGACTGCTCCTACAAGATCGCTAAAGTTCTCAACGATGCGATCGCTGGAATCTGCAAAGACACCATTGCTGAACTTTCCAGCAATGCGATAATCGTCTGGCGGTAGCATTCCTGCGGTCAAGAGGATAACGTGTACTCTCAGTTTACCGCGTACCATTTCGTGAACTAAATCGCAGCAGCTCAAGAAATGAAATACTTAGTAAAAATTAAATATGCTTCTATTTAAAGATTTTAAGTGTAACTTGGACCTATTTTACTATTAGTATTATAAAAATCGATTAGTTTTTTTGTCAACAGATCTTTTATTTTCATTAGGAATTTATGTTTATGACACAATAGTAGGAATTTTAAGTAGCCTGTTGGGTTTTAATGGTGTTATGATTATTAGAGCTCTTTTATAACTTGCCATAAATCTGATAGGAAGTTAAAATTGCGAACTCTGGAATATATATTAAATAAATTCCTGTTTGAGTACAAGTTTACTGATTGTAAACAACGGATATCTAATCTATTTCATATGATTGTCACGTACAATTCAAATATAAAAATAGCTATAATACATTTATTGTCGTAATCAATTTATATTGATCGGTACCATGGTTCAATGATATAAGGTTGTTTAAATAATGACTTGCTAACGGACGCCAATTAGAAATCCCAAGTATAGCCAAGTCTTTTTCCACTTAGTCTTTCCAACGCAGAGGAGGTCTTCCTTTTCCTCTTCTACCACCAGCGGGTACGGCATCAAATACCTTCAGGGCTGGAGCTATTTCATCCATTCGAACGACGTGGCCTAGACAGCAGAGTCGTTGGTTCTTACTCCTCTGCACTTCGTCTACGTCCTTGTACAGCTCGTACAGCTGGACGCAAAGGTCCATAATATCTTTCAAAGAATCTTTCTTTCGAACACTCCAAGGGCCTTCTTATTTGATATTGTCATCGTCCATGCTTCTGCGCCATACAATAGGACAGGCATGATGATAGACTTATGGAGTATGGTTTTTGTTTGTCGAGAGAGGACTTTACTGTGCAATTGCCTACTCACTCCGAAGTAGCACTTGTTGGCAAGAGATATTCTGCGTTGGATTTCAATGCTGATGCTGTTATTGGTGTTAATGATAGTTCCTAAGCAAACGAAGGTCTCTACTTTTTCAAAGTTGTAACTGTTAACAGTGATGTTAAATCCCAGTCGTGAATGTGCTGACTGTCTATTTAATGACAGGAGATACTTCGTCTTGCCCTCGTTCTCCTACATATCCATTCGCTTCTCTTCTCTATCCAGTTTGGAGAAGGCAGAACTAAATGCGCGGGTGTTAAGATCAATGTCACACACTCTTATAAAAGATGGTGCGTAACCGATTTAGTCCTGCGGCTCGAATTATCTTCTCTTGGATCAGGTTAAAGAAATCGCACGACAAAGACTCATCTTGTCTGAAACCTCGTTTGGTATCAAACAGCTCGGAGAGATCCTTCCCAATCCTGAAACTACATAATAGCGAATTATTATTTTGAGCCAGGGTTAGGCATAGTGGACCGAAAAAAATGTATTATGCGTTCCACTACCACTATTAAATTCGTTTTCAACTATCACTGAAGATTTAGTGATATCTAGTGAAAAAAAAATATGTGATATGGTATATGTATAATATACATTGTATATATTCACAATTCCAGTAACGGAAAAGGGTATTTCCCCTGCGCAGAGGATTGTAGAGCTATGTTGTATTTTAAAAACATTTTTTTTTTATAATAGGAAAGCGGTGCCAAGCATCAGTGCTCCTATCATCGCTTTCCAAGTACTAAATTTCTTCGGTTGCTATACTTCCACCCTGGAAGTCTCCTTTTGAGATATAAGCAATGTTTTTCATGAATGTTTGCCTTTTTGAGATATTAGTAATATTTTTGGTGGCAGTGTGTGAGCCACTTGAAGTGTGAATTTTATTATACTCGAAATTATTAGGCTATAAAACTGCTTACCCAAATATTTTTTGAACGCTCTTAATAAAATCTTTAAAATTTCGACGAATATTTGATAAATTGTCATACATTTTGTATAATGTTTAAAACTTTAATTTATATGAAATGCTTTAAAAATTAAATATACATATCTTTATAAAAACCTATTGAAAAAAATGCTAATACAAATAATAGCTGCATTGGGGTGAATGATTTCAGATACTTGGCCTAGAATATTTTAAGCTTCTAATTAGTAAATAAGTGACAAATGAATAATAACATATGATCGACGAATGGAGCGGTGGGCAATCAGTGACCCAACAGCATCGTTTAATTATTATTTATTTATTCAGTTTTCTCACATAAATCAGAATAACTAAGATTAATAACATTAAAATTAAAATGTAAGAAAAGTAAGGCATTTTTTAAAATAAATTGAATTCAAGGATATGTACATTGGTGTGTGGGGGAGCGTGACAATAAAACAGTATTTACTAATTACTAATCAAATACTAATTAAAAACAGTTTGATATTTGGCTTAAAGGAAAGATTTAAGTACAAGGGTCCAAAAAAACCTTGATTTCATTATGTGATAGCTCTAAAAGAAAAGATTTAACTTCAACTGAGAATATGTGCAATTTTCTAATGACACGAGTACGGACAGGTAGGGCATTAAACAAGTTACAGGAAACTATAATCTAATATATGTTAACTAATATCAGACATAAAATATAAATTCACATGTTTTTAGTTAAAGATCATTTTTCACTAAAAGTTTAGTGATAGTTCAATTTTAATTTCACTATCCACTATAACTCAACATTTGTTTTCCAACATAATTTCCAATGGCGAAACCAACAAAAATGTTAACCCGTTTTGTTTGGCTTGTAATACGAGCCGGTCTTAATGTGTTCTAAATTATACTAACATATGCATGCGAATAAATCTGTCTATCATTGGGTAACTTCCCTAATATTTAAAAACTTCTCCAATATTTCTTACTAGCTTTATTTTACTCTAATCTTTTTTCTTCTAGCCGAAATAGAAACAATGAAGTTAAGTGCTTTAGTGCAATGTTATTTTATTAAATAAATTGTTAAATTATATATAATAATATAATTTTGGCGCGTACACTATATAGCCCAGTGTTTGGCCGAGCTTCTCCTACCATTTGTGGTGTGCGTCTTTTATATTATACCACAATCGGAGGGACCTACAATTTTATGCCGACTCCGAACGGCAGATGTATTTAACGAGAAGCTTTTTCATGGCAGAAATACCCTCGAAGGTTTGCCATTGCCTACCGAGGGGTGACCGCTATTAGAAGAAACTTTTTCTATTATTAAGATTTTGCTTGCCCTGACCGAGATTCAAACCTCGAGCTCACCGGCATATCAAATTATAGCTCGCACCGTTAACCACAGCGGTCACAGTTAGTTTTAGTTAATCAATTTAGTTATGAGTTAATTAATTAACCCAGGAGGGACTGACGTTACCGTGTGGTAACACAGAACATGTGTTTAAAAAAAACGTCGTTTTGTGGCATTAAAGTTTTCCCAGTAGAAACAAAAGCATTTATTAGAAGCTTAAAGCTCCAAATTTGGAATTCGCAAAGATTGCTATTCAGTGGTTAAACGCAGTTTGTTGTAAGAGGTCGTTCAGAAGTGCATTTTTATTTACGAGCAAAAAGTTACAAAATGGCATCTGGGAGGAAGTAAGTTTCATTGCTGCGTATTTATTTGTAAATATATTCCATAAATAATCACAAAAATCTGAAGTTAAAACACCATATTTTACTCTCAGTAATTAGTTTTAAATATGTATGCACTTTTTGTCCTATTTTTGGTGCTTTAATAAATGTCACGTCAGGACCTACAGGGTACAGGTATACAAATGAGTTTCAAATCAAGTGCACTACTGAATCGCTTTTAATTTTGAGAAGCATTTTGATTAATTCGCAATTTTGTTGTAGAAAATTCACGCTAAAAGATATTGCAGACTATTTGGATGAGTTTGACGCCAATGACACATCATTTAGCCAACTAATAGACGGAATTTATATTGGGCCACCTAATGAAAATGGAGAACTAAGTGGGGAAGACGATGCTAACTAAGATGATGGTGGAATTATTGACAATGTGTGTCGAAATCAATTGAACGAAGGGTGTGAAATTGTGAATAAAAAGGGTGCGCATGTAGATTCTGCTTCAATGGTGGACTCATGTGACGTAGAGGGAAATATTGAAGCAGCACTTGCGGATCTATTAGGTGATGGATCCCATAATGTAGAACAGCAGTTTTACGAGTATGTGAAATCAACCTGCCCACAGCCCATAAGCACACAGACTACCAAGTAGAGTACAGAAGGAAAACAACGACAGCTATCTGATGAACATATTCCCAAAGCGCCGTCTGCAGAACCTCTTTCTTTAGCGAACAAGAACACTGTGTTTAATTGGGCGGAGGATTGTCGAATACACTTTTTCCTATTTTTATGACTTTTAATACATGTTTACATTTTTACAGAATTGCGCACATTCATTACTGTACTCCGTCCGGATACCTAGTCAATTTCGACATATACCAAGAAAGAAATCCACGTTCAAACACGGAATACGAACAGTGCTTTGGAAAGTGTGCAGCACCTCTCATAAACATGATAAATGATTTTGACGAAAACAAAAATAGTCTACCATAATAAATACATGTGCGGTGTTGCAAGGCTCGATCAAAACGTAAATATGTACCAAAGAGCATACCGGGGAAAGATGTGGTGGTCTTCAATATTTACTTGGCTTATTGACGTTGCAGTTTCCAATGTTTGGCACCTTCCACAAAATTCGAAGATGCTATCGCAATTAGAGTTTAGACGTGAAATTGCTGTATTTTACTGCAAACATTACGGCGAACCGCCGGTTCAACCTGGCCCAAAACGGCCCCGGCTGCATGATGGCGTATACAGAAACATCCGCAAAATAAATATGTTTTTTTTTAACGATTTCAAAAAAGTTCATTATTTTATTCACATATCCTGGCGTAATTAATTAACTTTTTTATAGCACATTACATTTTTAAGGTAAATGTAAACCTGTACCCTGTAGGTCCTAGCGTTACCATATGGTCACAGGTCATTGTACCGTTATCTGATAAAGTATGACCACAAAAATTAAATTTTTTAATACATTCCAACAATTATTCAAAATTCGTCTATGATTCAACCCAAAAACAGGTTATATAAAGACAATTTTGTTCAAAAGTATTTTTTAAATTAGGTAGATCCTATGAGAATTGTCGAGAGGTAGTTCTCGAGACGCATAGGTGGAAATACTTAAAAATAAACTCGCTAAATTTGAGAGACTCCAAACTAATGTGGAGTCTATTTTTACGGAAGGGCAGGTGCGGTAACTTTGACATGGAGCGATATTTCAACCGCTATTTCTCTGCACGCAGTCGGTCCAAGGGCGTATGAGTATTTTTGTAAGAATGGATTTCATACAAATAAAAAAAATTATTCCGATTTCCACGAATTTTTTTTGAAATCGGAATGAGAACAAGCCTGAATATTTTATATTGAAATCAATTTTATAAATTTTTTTTGGATTCAAAAGTTTCTGTAGATTAAAAAAAGTAGAGTTCATAATTTTACGAAAAATCGCTTAAATGAAATTTTTTACGTTCAACAAAATTTATAAAAACTCGACAAAAGGTCCTAACATTAAAAGGCAAAAATAAATTGAAAATAAATAAATAAAATCACATGAATCAGAATTTGTAAACTTGTTTTTTTGTGTTTATTTTTATAAAAAATTATAAGACTCTGGCAAACGGGTGCCAATACGGTGTTACACTCGGGCAGGAACACACCAGTAAAGAAGCGACAATGCACTTGTATGTGTGCGTGAAACTTTGCTTACACACTCACGAATGCGTCGTGGAATCGTCGTGATCTGCAAGAAAAATGTTTGCATTGATATTTTTACAGTTTTTATAGCATATACATACATATATAAGAAGTTTTCATTACATTTTAGTCAAATTAAAGACAATTTGGTCCAATTTATCAAAAATGTTCTCCTGAACTTTCCGCTCAAAAAAGCGTCGGTACTTGGAAATTGGACTGTAAGTAAAAAACCCAAAATTTCAACAAGTATAATAAAAATAATCCCGAAAGATTATATTAAATTTTCTCTTATTATTAAAAAAATATTGTACTTAAATGCACAAGGAGCAAAATAAAAGAACATTAGTAATCCTATACGCATTTTTGGTTATTTAATAAACGTGAAAAATCATCTTGTCATCTATTTTTGTAACAAGTTAATAATAATTGTCAATCATAACTAATTCTAAATATATGTATGTATGTATGTTATAGAAATATAGATTTCAATTTATATGAAAATATATCCAAATTTGTACTGACCCAAAATAAGAAGTATCCCGCAATATTTAGGGCTAAAATGTGTCCATTTGGATACATTTGTATCACAACGGCAACACTGACTTTGATAGTTGTACAATAAAATAACACCAGCTCTTTGGAAAATGGCACAATACCTCCAGCAGCTTACACGATTTTAATGACCTAATGAATGTAAAACGCATAATTTTATTCCAAAATATGTAAATTTTAATAAAATACTCGTACATACTCAATTGACGCAATTTGAAAATACTAATTTTAACGAATTAGAATAAGCCAAACAGCCAAAACGAATCAGTGATGTGAATTTTCTATTTTCTGTTGAAAATTTAATTTTTTACCACAATTTAAAATATTTTCGAAAATTCACACAAAAACATGATTAGAAAATCCAGCTATGTTAAATAAAGTAGAAGACTTGCTTAGTTACCTAACCTTTGATAATTGAATCATGGATCGGTACCAAATTGTCCAGATTGAATTGCGTTTTCCCCAAGCTAGAATGATTGGCAAAAATGTTCCTTTTTTTGAGGTTCACACACGGGGCATTGTTGCCTGAAGTTTTTTGAATAAATTCCTGTCATGATTGAATATATTACAATTAAAGCAAAATTCGTTCAGTTTCAAACCACCTCGACAGGTCCCACTTCTAAGAGAAACCGTTAATAACTTTTTCCCAAAAATTCTTTAAACTGTCCCAGTATGGCAACACTGATTAATCTCGAACTAGCCTCGACACTTTCTAAAATAGTTTAAAATAGATTTTTAAAATGGGACTGAAATTATATTAAACTAGCCTTTAAATGCCACTTCAAATATATCAAAAATAGTATCGAACCCAAAAGATCCAGTAGCGCAATGAATTTAAAGCTTTTTAGTCCCTTAACTTTCCTGATATAGTACGAAATGATTCAATATAATGTGTAAAAATTTCAAATTACCTTTATTAGGTTTCAATTAGCCTTATTTTTCTATTGAGATGGTGATTATTTAAAATGTAATCGCAGTCTATATCCCTAAATACTACTATTATACTAGTACTCCAACCAGATTGTTATAATAAGAATTAGAGTTTTTGAGCATTTGCCAATTGTTTCACAAATAAAAGAGCCACGCGTGTTATGCATTTATGCTCTTTGTCTTCAATACTAAAAAAATCGTAATTTCTTTTTAAATTTGTAAGCTGGTACTCCGTCTTTCCTGGCCAAATCTCTGTCGACACTTTTCTCGTTTCCATAACTTTTTCTGAATTAATCCACGAGCACTTCTGTGTAAAAGAATCCTTCTATTGCAGCTATACTGTTTACTGTGTTTAGTAACTAACGGTATGTTTCCTGGCATACAAATGTGCGTTGTTGGTTACTTTCTTTAAATTTCGTAATTGATGACCTTGTCCATCTTAATCGTCAAATCCAAATAACTTCCATCCCTTTCCATTTCCATAGTAAAATTTTAATATACATGCTTAGTTACTCCATTATTTGCTCTTCATTGTCCTTGGCTTTAATTGCTTTAGAAATATTTGAGAGTCCTTCTTATTACCATTCGATATTCGTTGTTCAGGTCTTCTCCAATTCTTCAACATTTCATTTCTTAATTTAATTTTTTTTGTTTTTCCTTAGTGGTAATTTTGATGCTCTTGCATTGGTCCTTATTGCCTGCTCTAAAGTCGATGATACTTTGTTACTATTTTTCACTGTATTTACAAGCGCAAGTATCTAAAAGTATAAAATGTTCATAAATATATTTATTCAACTCTGAAATGCTTCGGTCGCATATTTTTGCATCTGTCTATCGTCTGTGACTATCAAAACAAATATGAAAATGGTTATTTAGAAACCACACAATTCATTTGTGTTATAAATATCTTGTTAAATATATTAAATAATTGCAATAATACAAGGTACATTTCAGTTTTTCAGTCTTAGTTTTTAATATTAGAGATCAGACTACCAAATTCATTTTTGTGAGAAACAACCTTCTTAAACAATTATTCTAATAATTTTTACTCATAAAATGATTTTGTCCACATTTGACGATGTTAGTGAAGATCTTTTATCACTCACAAAAATACCAGCTTTCATGAACATCCTTTCACTCTCAACTGAAGTCACTGGAATGCAAGGGAATCGTTTGCACAAGTCTCTCAATAGATCGTTATCAGTTGGGCCCTAAAATATAAAAAAATATATTAGTTTTACAATAAGAATTATCAACTTAATACATTTACATTTATTCGCCAGCGATGTCCACATATCTGTTGTAATGGCAAGATGTTCAATTTTTTCCAGAGTGGATAACAACTTTATTTCCATTTGCTTAAATAGGTTCTCCATCTGCACATGCTTCAATGTTGTCCTAGATGGCACCTCATAGCGAGGGTCCAGCACTTTTATAAAATTTCGGAAGCTTTTCTCTTCGACAAGGCTGAAGGGTTGAATACTACAGGAAACGAACTCAGAAAGTGCATTATCAATAGCCTTTTTGCGAGAAGAAAACTTATCATATTTGTTTTCCACGAATGGCAAAATGCTACTAGATGATCTAGGCAAATCGCATAGTTTTATAGAAGGATGCAATCGCCTGAGGTGATCTCTGAGGTTCAATGTGTTGCCGCATGTTTTATACATTTTTCCACAAGCCTTGCACCTAGCGTTCGCACCATTTATAATTAAATTTAATAAAATATCCTCAAAAAACATCGATAGTAAAACAAACATCGATGTTTCAAAAAAAAAATGTAAACATCGATACTATCGATAGTGCTCCGATGTTTTTGCAGCTCTACTGGCCATGGCATTACAATAATCTGGTGTCGAGCGGGCGGCGTAGTTGAACGCCCAAAGCATGCTGCCACCTGAAAAGCACAGCAACAGCCTTGGAATAAGAAGCAGTACTAAAATGTGCTGCTATTTCATTGGGCGTTTGCACGTAATGGGTCATTGGCACATCATTTTAAATATCTAAGGTAAAGTAAGCCAATATAACAAATTATACAAAGTAAAATAAAAGTTACTAAATACATACATCTTTTTAATATTCATATGTTCTTCTATTCGATTTTAATTTATTGAATTTTATTGTTTTAAAATTTTTTTTATATTTACAATTTAGTGTAGAGCGAACATGTGTCTTTTAGGGAATTGCGCGGGTACCAATTTGAACAGGTACCATTCAAACTCATAAATGAAAGATTTTAGGCCAATAAGCCTAATGTCCTTTGAACTTAAAACTTTTGAGTGACACCTAAATTAGTGCATTAGAGATACAACTTCCGATTTATCACACTTTCCAACATGCGTACTTGAAACGGAATTCAACGGAGACTTTTATATCGTCTTTAATAATGTTTTTGCATAGATTGCATACATTGGGCACTTGTAGAAGTAGGGATTGATCATTCGCCTGGTCATGCATAGCATCTCTGCTAGCGAGCAGAGCAATTTACGTTGAATTAGGCTCCCAACACAAAACCGTATATGCGGTGAGAGGTACCCCTCAGGTAGAAGTGATATCCCCGCTATTATGGCTCATGGTCTGAAACAAACTACTCCTAGGCTACATTCTTGAGTAAATCAAAGTAGTAGCTAATAGTATTGGGTAAGTTTCCATCTGTCATAAGCGAAATTGTGGAGAGAGCTCTATGACGATGGACTCATCGGCCATTAATTGCTCGCATTGTATGAACCCTTAGAAAATGGACCTAATTCTGCTAAAAAAATGTTAGAAAATAAATGGTAACTAAAACCAATGTTTGTACACTGGATGTACACAGCTATTGTTCGACCTTTACTCTAATAAGGAGCGCTGGTATGGTGGCCAGCTCTCACCAAAGATTACGTCGTCAAGAAACTGTGTCAGCAGCCATTGATGAAACGGATGTCCAACGAATGTCTTGAATATACAGCTAGATTTATTACAGGCATTGGGGTTCTGGAAGGAATGTCCGTTCGGGCAGACTCTCAGCTGAGGTTAGGGCGCTACTCACTGACAATATAGCCTACTTCAACCGCACGATCCGTACGAAATTCCAAAGCTATAGAGACTGAACTCATTGAAGAGTCCGGTCATTGTATGGCTTGGCAGTCTTTAGGGAGGGACAAAGTTGGAAATTTCTACAAACTTACAGCTACATATCTGCACAGGTTACATGACGAAGGGATAGGCATACCCTTCAATAGGTTTTGTCGCAACTGCAGAGACTCAGCCTGAAAGGAGTCAGTTGAGCACTTTCTGTGTGAATGACCGGCTCTTGCTAGGATGAGATTTACGGCGGTTAAACCATTTCTGCAAAGTATTTCATAGTGCAGACGCCTCTCTTTGTATGATGCTCTGAAATTCATAAAACCAACCTAATGGCTGAAGGTTGCAGTAGGTGTGGAATAAAAATGGCAAATTTGCTAATTGCTTGTCACCAGGGTGGCACTTAAACCAACCAATCAACCATCATACATCAAGTAGTTCCATAAATAATTTAACAGCAATTATTTTTCATTCCACATTCTTTTCTTCTTTGTGGACTATTTGCTTTAAAAGATTTTCGCTATGGTTACTAGAATAAAATTTACCGGTTTTTGGGACAAATGCTCTACAGCGGTCAGATTTTTTCTATGCCACTACTAACGTTGAAATGGCTTTGCAGATACAAGCATCAACATATGTTAAGGAAAATAGAAGCCGTAAACAATTTGAGCACATTTAATGAAAACTTTCAAAGTCACATTAATATAAATTACATTTTAAATACGATTCAATTAATAAACAAAAATATAATGTTTATAATATAGCATTAAAAACAAGAGATTGGACAGAGTATAATCAAATTAAACATAGGTACAAACAGCTTGTAAAAGTTAAAAAGGCTAAATATTTGCAACATAAAATTACATCAAATCTTGGAGATAGTAAATCAATGTGGAAGCATTTAAAAAATTGTATAAGTATGTCAAAAGAAACAAATACAATTAATAGAGTATTTGTTCATGATAGGGCTGCGACATCGACCTCAAAACATCGATGTTTCAAATGAGAAACATCGATGTCGATAAAACATCGGTTAAAAACATCGATGTTTCCAAACGTCGATGTTTCTGCGCACGTATTCTTTTCCCTCTGACATTGACTAAAAAAAAAAAGGTCGTCAAGTGAGAAACATCGATGTTGATCCAACATCGGTTACAAATGTTTCTGCGTGTTTTGTTTTCCCTGAAGTGCAATTTTATATACGTCATGTCGACGATATTAAGCAAAAACATACAAAAGTTGATTAGTAGTGCTTTTTTATTTTATTGCTAAAAAACTTGAATAAAAAACATCGATGTTTTCAAAATAAAAAATTTATAGAAAAAACATCGATGTTTTCGAATTGCTAACAAAATTATATAAAAAAAACATTAATTTACAAAATTAATATATCAATTGTTTGGAGCGACACGAGACGAGGTTGACGGCACTTTTACCACACTATCGTGCACTTTCGTTTAACTACCCGGTTTGCTGAAATTGCCGCATAGTTCTCCGATTGTAGGTCGATTATGCTAACCAAAAAAAAAGATGATGTGCACGAAAAGTATTTTGATTTTAACTCTCATTTTTGTAAGTCTTTGTACGATGCTCAATTTTGTACCCCTCCATGGTTGAATTTGTCAAACACTGAAAAAAGAAAATGTCAAATTAGGTTAGGCAAAAAACTGTACGTTAAGGCGGGACTTACAATTAACATCGTGCATTATGCCTTTTATTCCACATCCCAAAACTTGGAATGGACTTTTTTTTTATTACCTCTCTCGTTCACTTTTATTGATTTTGTGTTGTCTTTATTATTTACTTTATTATCACTTTACTCACTCTATTCAATTTATACTCTATTTTCACTTATTCACTTTTTGATGTGCACAGAACACATTCGCTTTGAATAACATTTTGCATAGAATTTTATAAACAACGAGGGCATCAGAAAACGGTGTTGTATTTTACGGCGTCAATACAACATCGATATAAAAGGCAGCACTAATAAAGTTTTGTATATACTATTTGCCTTTATATAGATGAATAGGGTAATTTGTATATTGACAACACATATCTACAAGAAAATTTCAGCAAAAACAAAACAACGATGTTTTTATTTAGTTTGTTAACAATTCGAAAACATCGATGTTTCTCATTTCATTTCTGCAAAATTAAGACACCCCCAAAAACATAGATGTTTTTGAATATTTTAAGCATAAAATAACTCCAGTATACATAAAATAACTCCAGTATAAATAAAGTTTTGTATATCGTTTTGTAAACATCGATGTCGGTAAAAACTTCTACGCAGATCGTTTGTTACTTCAGCCGCGCCATTGAATCGATGTAACATCGGTCAAAAACATCGATGTTTTCGCTCACGCCGCCGATGAATTTGTGACTAAAAAAAATAAAAAATAGGTTCTCAAATGAAACACATGCGAAGCCGACAATTTAATTTTGCCTCGGCTCACAACCAGTCCGAAAGCAAAAACATCGATGCAAACATCGATACAAAACATCGATGTTGGAAAAACATCGGCACTAAGACATCGATGTTAAAAGTACTCGATGTTTTAGAAAAACATCGATGTTTTTAAAACATCGATGTCGATGTCGCAGCCCTAGTTCATGATACTGTTTACACGACTGAAAAAGAAATTGCGCAATCCCTAAATAATTATTTTATAGACAGTATTGTTGAAATCAGATCAAATATAGAATCTGGTAATAATGGATTTCCATTAACATCGCATTGTGCTCATAAATTTAGATTCCAAGAAATCACAACCGACGAAGTGATCGAAATTGTCAGCGGTTTCAAGAATAAAATAGGTGGAAAAAAGCTCCTATCAGAAGGAGTAATAAAAGACTCAATAACATACACAGGGTATTTCTACAAGCCACTCATTAATGAAAGTTTAAGGAATGGTATAGTTCCTGATCACTGGAAAATATCAATTATAGTGCCAATTCAGAAGGTAATGAATACAATCAGAGCGGAAGAAATGAGACCAATTAATACACTGCCAAATGATGAAAAAATACTAGAAACCGTGGTAAAGAATCAACTAGTAAATTTTCTAGAAACGAACAATATACTAATACCACAACAGTCTGGATTTAGTTAAAAACACTCCTGTGAGACTGCTTTAAATTTGGTGATAGCTCGTTGGAAAGAAGAACTAAGCAAAAGCAAATACATAATTGCCGTTTTTCTAGATCTCAAACGAGCCTTTGAGACTATAGACCAAGAGTTACTTTTACAGAAGTTAAATAAAATAGGAATACACGATGTAGAGCTAAAGTGGTTTGAAAGTCTTATTACGAATCGTACCCAAAAGACTATGATTGCATCGTCGGTATCCGAAAAAAGAATTATAACGGTTGGTCTGCCTCAAGGTTCAGTTCTGCCACCTATACTGTTTAATATATATATAAATGACATCTGGACCTGTGTAAAGTACAGTGACATTAATCTTTTTGCGGATGACACATTAATCATGATCAGTGGCGACAATATTCCCGATATTATGTCAAAACTACAACATGATTTAAATGATATTTATAATTGGCTTTGTGAAAACAAGCTTAAATTAAATGTTAATAAAACCAAGTATATGGTCATATCCAGAAGAAATCTTGATATACATAGGCGAGCTTAATAACATTAATATAAACCATCAAAAAATTGAAAAAGTACAATATATAACATATTTGGGCGTAAAAATTGATGAAAAACTGCAATTCAATGAACATATTAACCATACGGTGAACAAAATTGCAAAAAAAATGTTCTTTATGCGACGTACTTGCAAACTCTTGAAAAGAAAATATAAAATCATGGTCTATAGATCCACCATCGAGCCGCTCCTCAATTACTGTCCCACGATTTTTTTCATAATGAATGACAGCCAGATTTATAAACTGCAAAAACAGCAAAATCAAGCAATGAGATTTATTCTTCGGAGACGATACGATACACCAATCAGAGATATGCTATCAGCCTTTAATTGGCTAAGTGTTAAACAACAGCACTTTTATTACACAATGAAATTTGTCAAAAATATTATAGATAATAATTTACCAGATTACCTAAACATTAACTTAAAATATGGCGTTAATATACACAATAAAGATACTCGTAAAAAAATGATTTCAAGTTACCTATGCTAAAAAGTGAATCTGATAAATGTAATCTATACTATAAAAGTCTTAAATGTTATAATGAGTTACCAAATACTGTGAAGCAATGTACGACCATTACAGAGTTTAAAAGAAAATTGTTTGAATATTGTAAATCCATCCCATTATAAAGTAATGTACATATGCCCTTAATTATATTATAATATCTATTATAATATTTGTTTTCCGTTGACTACTGTTCCGTATTTTTAAATTAATGATCAATAAAATGACCTTATTAGATTTAAGATATATATTATTAAATATTTAGGTTAAGTCTACCACTATTGTAAGGAATTAGGCTCTAAAGAGCTGTAAGAAATAAATAATAATAATAATAATTGTTGAAGAAAATACCAGTGATTCGGTTGCAAACGGAATATATTTAATTTACTTTTACTTATACTGAACATTATGTTTTGTGCCGGCGACGCACAGATGCGCTGAGTGGGGTACTGCCACTGGTACGCTGATAATTTCGCACGAACGATATAACTTCTGCGGCATTCCGATCTATCCAGTCCAAGTTCAACTGCGCATTAGCTCTAACTATCTGCTCTACATTCGACTCTACCTTGTTGCTGTTGCTTACTTTATTTACAAGCGCCAGAAGCTGAAAGTATAAAACGTTCATCAATGCCTATTTCTGATATTTGTACTCATATCGCTTATTTTTTATCCGTCCATCGTTTGTTACCTACCTTATGTAATTGATTTTCATTATTTACGTAATTGCTTATACCGACAATAGCGATATTGAGTGGGTTATCAGCGCCAGTGCTGTTTGAGAGGTTGGAGTAAGCTTTCCAATTGCTGTTAAGGAAGTCAGTACAAACCAGTACACCCACTGAACCACGCGAGTAAGCCGCATTCAAGATGTTGGCACGCTCTGAACTAGTCAAAGGGATGCTCATATTGATGGTGCTCCTAACGAAGTGTTCCATTTGAGCTTGATTTTGTGAACATCCCAAGCCATCTAACAGAAGATCACGATAGGTGGTGTCCCTGGAGTTCAGTAAGTCATTGAAAAAGTAATTGTATACGGTGTTGCTTGACCGACGTAGACCATTGCAATAAGCTCGCGATCTTAGGTTTGGTTCGATGGTAATACCTTTGCTGATGAGATCTTTCAACTTGTTATTCGATTCCGTAAGGCAGGCCTCAACCTCTACCAAGCATGCAAGTTCGAATGCCATATTTCGTATAAACTTTCGTAGAAGTTGTTCTCCTAATGGTTCGATGAGACCCATCCTTTCATATATATTGCTAACCAACGAAACAATGAATAGCCTGAACTCGTTGTAGTTCGGGTGGCCATTTAGATAAGCAGTGTATTGTAATATAATAGTGTATGCAACTGCCCAAGGAGCATATTGATCATCGCCGGGTATGTAGGTCAGTAGTTTAAGGAACATTTTTTGAGATATACGACCATAGGTGGCAAACTTAAAGGCATCGTTCAAGAGTTCTGCGCGATTGCGAACGTGTATCTTGTAGGGATGATTTGTCAAACTTTCAGCGATCAAGTTCCAGTTCTGCTCATCGTAGTTGATACGATAGTAACCGGTAGACTGTTTATTCAAGATCAACCAGTCGTTAGCGCCAACTTCGCTATCAGTGATGTTGATTTGGTTCACATTGAGTAGATAGTGGCTGGCTGTGGTATTGCGAAAATCTGGATTTGAACGCGTGACATAATTGAACGGAACGTAATAAGTTCTGCCTGTGTTAATGGTTGTATTGTCATTGTATGCGGTTTGTGTGACAGTAAATGTGTTCGTGGCATAGTCGCGTTTGACTGTAAGAAGCGGGTAACTAGACTGCTGTGACCAGGTGGGGAACATAACGTCGATACGCGCGGGGAGAGAGACCTTGAACTCATCAGCAGCGCTTTGCAGTGCATCGAAAAAATGCGCTTCCTCGACGGAGCTCAATGCGCTGCATTAAAAAAAGGAATTAAATTTTTTAAAAAAATCGCACACTCAATGCTTTTTTTTAAGATATAATTACGAGTATGTCATTTTGTAATATATGCGATACTATCTTACTTGACGGTCAAATATTTATTTAAAGCAGTGCGAAAGACCTCCTCGCCGAGAGCATGCTGCCACATGAAAAGAACAGAGGCCGCTTTGCCATAAGAAGCAGCACTGAAATGACTTTTTATCTCATCGGGTGTTTGCACATAATGGGTCATAGGCTCCAGTATACCGGAACCATCTATATCTAGAGCGGGTTGGTAATCATCCGTAAGAAATGTTTGATAAACATCCCATTCGGGGTAAGCCTAGTTATATGAAAATATTTAAGTTAAATGAAAAATTTAAGATAAGCATGTACAAAATTGTTAAGTAGAGCAGGATAATACTAGCGCTTACATAGTTTAGTCCAAGATAAGAAAAGACTACAGCAAAGCCTTCCTTTAGCCAAGAATAAGTCCACCATCTGAGAGTGACATAATTGCCAAACCATTGATGAGTGAATTCATGAGCAATGACATTGCCGCTTTCGTACTGCTGCCCTGATGTTGAATAGCTCTTGTTGAAGAGTATACGTTGTTCTCCGTAAACGATTAAACCCCAATTTTTCATACCAAACTCCTTATCAGGGACTGCAACTTGTCTCATTGCCGGTAGCGCATATGGCACGTTAAAGTATTCAGATAATTGGTTTAAAATTAATATACCAGTGATTAGACCGAATTCCAGATTCTCAATACTACCAGGCTTGGAATACACTCGATGTGGTATTGAGTTCAACATGCCTTCGGTAAAGGTAAAATCGGACACATGAAAGGCGATCAGATATGTGGGAATAGCCACATTCGTCTTATCGAATACGGAAACACCGGCACTGTAACGAAAATATTTAATGTATTGCGAAGTAATTGAAAGTCTAAGATAAATACGAGCTGGCAGCCTTGTTCTGTGGCATATTAGAAAGGGCGCTGTAGGAGGGATCGTGTCTAATCGTTATTGTAAAGGTGGCGCGCTTAGCTGGTTCATCGTAACATGGGAATCCGTGGCGGGCATCTGTGGCCTCGAATTGCGTTGTTGCTAAGTAACTGTAAAAAATTTCTAGTTGCAAAAAATTTCTAGTAGCGCTGTGTAACTTACTGTAACCTATTCGAATCGTCGGTGTACGAAGTTATATGGAATCCCGCACCGGCGGTACGTAGCTCTCCCCTATATGCGATGGTCAAAGTCCACTTTGTGCCGCTGGCCAAATTGACGGCCGTGTTTACTGGTGTTAAGCTGAGAAACTCACGATCGACTTCATATGACCAACTTAGCTGATAGATAGGCGCATTTGCTTGGTCAGCTTGTTGTATGGTCGCCTCGAAGCCTTCCAATTGACGAGCGTGAACTATAACAGTCCTTGTGTTCTGGACAACTCTTATTAAGATACGAACGGTGCCAGTGAAAGCTTTGGTACCGTTGTGAACATTGGTGGTCAAATCGAGATCATAGTGTATGGGCTCCGTGTTGTTCGGTAGACGGTAATTGATGTCAGCACGACCAGTAGTGTCGACTGCAGAATCTCTTTTAGCTACAAGATCGCTAAAGTTCTCAACGATGCGATCGCTGGAATCTGCAAAGACACCATTGCTGAACGTTTCAGCAATGCGATAATCGTCTGGCGATAGCATTCCTGCGGTCGGTGGCGTCAAAGTGGATAGGATGATGGCCACTGTGGCCAAGAGGATAACGTTTACTCTCAGTTTACCGCGTACCATTTCGTGAACTAAATCGCAGCAGCTCAAGAAATGAAATACTTAGTAAAAATTAAATATGCTTCTATTTAAAGATTTTAAGTGTAACTTGGACCTATTTTACTATTAGTATTATAAAAATCGATTAGCTTTTCTGTCAACAGATCTTTTATTTTCATTTGGAATTTATCTTTATGACACAATAGTAGGCATTTTATGTAGCCTGTTGGGTTTTAATGGTATTATGTTTATTAGAGCTCTTTTATAACTTGCCATAAAACTGATAGGAAGTTAAAACTGCGAACTCTGGAATATATATTAAATAAATTCCTGTTTGAGTAAAAGTTTACTGATTGTAAACAACGGATATCTAATCTATTTCATATGATTGTCACGTACAATTCAAATATAAAAATAGCTATAATACATTTATTGCCGTAATCAATTTATATTGATCGGTACCATGGTTCAATGATATAAGGTTGTTTAAATAATGACTTGCTAACGGGCGCCAATTAGAAATCCCAAGAAGACAAGTCTTTTTCCACTTAGTCTTTCCAACGCAGAGGAGGTCTTCCTTTTCCTCTTCTACCACCAGCGGGTACGGCGTCAAATACCTTCAGGGCTGGAGCTATTTCATCCATTCGAACGACGTGGCCTAAACAGCAGAGCCGTTGGTTCTTAACCCGCTGCACTTTGTCTACGTCCTTGTACAGCTCGTACAGCTCATCGTTTCATCGTACGTGGTATTCGCCGTCGCGAAGACGCAAAGGTCCATAATATCTTTCGAATAACCTTTCTTTCGAACACTCCAAGAGCCTTCTCATCTGATATTTGCATCGTCCATGCTTCTGCGCCATACAATACGACGGGCATGATGGTAGACTTAAAGAGTATGGTTGTGGTCCGTCGAATGAGGACTTTACTGTGCAACTGCCTACTCCATCTATTCGCTTCGCTTCTCTATGCAGTTTGAAGAAGGCAGAACTAAATGCGCGGGTGTTAAGATCAATGTCATCGGCGTACGCCAGCAATTGCACACTCTTATAAAAGATGGTGCCTAACCAATTTAGTTCTGCGGCTCGAATTATCTTCTCTTGGATCAGGTTAAAGAAATCGCACGACAAAGACTCACCTTGTCTGAAACCTCGTTTGGTATCAAACGGCTCGGTGAGGTCCTTCCCAATCCTGAAACTACATAATAACGTTCCACTACCCCTATTAAATTTGTTTTCAACTATCACTGAAGATTTAGTGATATCTAGTGAAAAAAATTTAACTATCACTAAATAATAAATGACAGTGAAAACCTTTAGTGATAATTAACATTTTTCAATAACATAAAACTGCTTATCGAGGAGTAAGAGTAAAACTATGTACAATCATTTGTATGTATGAGGGAATTTATTCTAAATAAACCATGTTTTTCAGTAGAGACATATATGTGATATGGTATATGTATATATTCACAACAGGATTGTAGAGCTATGTTGTATTTTAAAAACATTTTTTTTTATAATAGGAAAGCGGTGCCAAGCATCAGTGCTCCTATCATCGCCATTCAAGTACTAAATTACTTCAGTTGCTATACTTCCACCATTGAAGTCTCCTTTTGTGTGAGCCACTTGAAGTGTGAATTTTATTATTATCGAATTTATTAGGCTATAAAACTGCTTACCCAAATATTTTTTGAACGCTCTTAACAAAATCTTTAAAATTTCGACGAATATTTGATAAATTGTCATACATTTTGTATAATGTTTAAAACTTTAATTTATGTGAAATGCTTTAAAAATCAAATATATCTTTATAAAAACCAATTGCAAAAAATGCTAATACAAATAATAGCTGCATTGGGGTGAATGATTTCAGATACTTGGCCTAGAATATTTTAAGCTTATAATTAGAAAAAAAGGTGGCAAATGAATAATAACATATGATCGACGAATGCAGCGGTGGGCTATCAGTGACCCAACAGCATCGTTTAATTATTATTTATTTATTCAGTTTTCTCACATAAATCAGAATAACTTAGATTAATAACATTAAAATTAAAATGTAAGAGAAGTAAGGCATTTTTTAAAATAAATTTATAATAGTGTAAAATGCCATCATACATTGAATTCAAGGATATGTACATTGGTGTGTGGGGGAGCGTGACAATAAAACAGTATTTACTAATTACTAATCAAATACTAATTAAAAACAGTTTGATATTTGGCTTAAAGGAAAGATTTAAGTACAAGGATCCAAAAAAACCTAGATTTCATTATGTGATAGCTCTAAAAGAAAAGATTTAACTTCAACTGAGAATATGTGCAATTTTCTAATGACACCAGTACGGACAGGTAGGGCATTAAACAAGTTACAGGAAACTATAATCTAATATATGTTAACTAATATCAGACATAAAATAAAAATTCACATGTATTTAGTTAAAGATAATTTTTCACTAAAAGTTTAGTGATAGTTCAATTTTAATTTCACTATCCACTATAACTCAACATTTGTTTTCCAACATTTCCAATGGCGAAACCAACAAAAATGTTAACCCGTTTTGTTTGGCTTGTAATACGAGCCGGTCTTAATGTGTTCTAAATTATACTAACATATGCATGCGAATAAATCCGTCTATCATTGGGGAACTTCCCTAATATTTAAAAACTTCTCCAATATTTCTTACTAGCTTTATTTTACTCTAATCTTTTTTCTTCTAGCCGAAATAGAAACAATAAAGTTAAGTGCTTTAGTGCAATGTTATTTTATTAAATAAATTGTTAAATTATATATAATAATATAATTTTGGCGCGTACACTATATGGGTCAGTGTTTGGCCGAGCTTCTCCTACCATTTGTGGTGTTCGTCTTTTATATTATACCACAATCGGAGGGACCTACAGTTTTATGCCGACTCCGAACGTCAGATGTATTTAATGAGAAGCTTTTTCATGGCAGAAATACCCTCGGAGGTTTGCCATTGCTTACCGAGGGGTGACCGCTATTAGAAGAAACTTTTTCTATTATTAAGATTTTGCTTGCCCTGACTGAGATTCGAATCTCGAACTCACCGGCATATCAAGTTATAGCTAGCACCGCTATCCACTCGACCACAGCGGCCACAGTTAGTTTTAGTTAATCAATTAGTTATGAGTTAATTAATTAAGAAACAAAAACATTTATTCACAATTCGTCTATGATTCAACCCAAAACCAGTTAATATAAAGACAATTTTATTCAAAAGTATTTTTTAAATTAGGTAGATCCTATGAGAATTGTCGAGAGGTAGTTCTCGAGGCGCATAGGTGGAAATACTTAAAAATAAACTCGCTAAATTTGAGAGACTCCAAACTAATGTGGAGTCTATTTTTACGGAAGGGCAGGTGCGGAAACTTTGACATGGAGCGATATTTCAACCGCTATTTCTCTGCACGCAGTCGGTCCAAGGGCGTATGTGTATTTTTGTAAGAATGGATTTCATACAAATAAAAAAATTATTCCGATTTCCACGAAATTTTTTTGAAATCGGAATGAGAACAAGCCTGAATATTTTATATTGAAATCAATTTGATAAATTTTTTTGGGATTCAAACGTTTTTGTAGATTAAAAAAAAGTAGAGTTCATAATTTTATGAAAAATCGCTTAAATGAAATTTTTTACATCGACAATATTTAGGTCCTAATATTAAAAAGCAAATGAAAATAAATAAATAAAATCACATGAATCAGAATTTGTAAACTTGTTTTTTTTGTATATTTTTATAAAAAATTATAAGACTCTGACAAACGGGTGCCAATACGGTATTACACTCGGGTAGGAACACACCAGTAAAGAAGCGACATTGCACTTGTATGTGTGCGTGAAACTTTGCTCACACACTCACGAATGCGACGTGGAATCGTCGTGATCTGCAAGAAAAATGTTTGCATTGATATTTTTACAGTTTTTATAGCATATACATACATATATAAGAAGTTTTCATTACATTTTAGTCAAATTATAGACAATTTTGTCCAATTTATCAAAAATGTTCTCCTGAACTTTCCGCTCAAAAAAGCGTCGGTACTTGGAAATTGGACTGTAAGTAAAAAACCCAAAATTTCAACAAGTATAATAAAAATAATCCCGAAAGATTATATTAAATTTTCTCTTATTATTAAAAAAATATTGTACTTAAATGCACAAGGAGCAAAATAAAAGAACATTAGTAATCCTATACGCATTTTTGGTTATTTAATAAACGTGAAAAATCATCTTGTCATCTATTTTTGTAACAAGTTAATAATAATTGTCAATCATAACTAATTCTAAATATATGTATGTATGTATGTTATAGAAATATAGATTTCAATTTATATGAAAATATATCCAAATTTGTACTGACCCAAAATAAGAAGTATCCCGCAATATTTAGGGCTAAAATGTTTCCATTTGGATACATTTGTATCACAACGGCAACACTGACTTTGATAGTTGTACAATAAAATAACACCAGCTCTTTGGAAAATGGCACAATACCTCCAACAGCTTACACGATTTTAATGACCTAATGAATGTAAAACGCATAATTTTATTCCAAAATATGTAAATTTTAATAAAATACTCGTACATACTCAATTGACGCAATTTGAAAATACTAATTTTAACGAATTAGAATAAGCCAAACAGCCAAAACGAATCAGTGATGTGTATTTTCTATTTTCTATTTTCTGTTGAAAATTTAATTTTTTACCACAATTTAAAATATTATAGAAAATTCACACAAAAACATGATTAGAAAATCCAGCTATGTTAAATAAAGTAGAAGACTTGCTTAGTTACCTAACCTTTGATAATTGAATCATGGATCGGTACCAAATTGTCCAGATTGAATTGCGTTTTCCCCAAGCTAGAATGATTGGCAAAAATGTTCCTTTTTTTGAGGTTCACACACGGGGCATTGTTGCCTGAAGTTTTTTGAATAAATTCCTGTCATGATTGAATATATTACAATTAAAGCAAAATTCGTTCAGTTTCAAACCACCTCGACAGGTCCCACTACTAAGAGAAATCGTTAATAACTTTTTCCCAAAAATTCTTTAAACTGTCCCAGTATGGCAACACTGATTAATCTCGAACTAGCCTCGACACTTTCTAAAATAGTTCTAATATATTTTTAAAATAGGCCTGAAATTATCTTAAACTAGCCTTTAAATGCCACTTCAAATATATCAAAAATAGTTTCGAACCCAATAGATCCTGTAGCGCAATGAATTTAAAACTTTTTGCTTGAAGAATACTGTGAATGACCCTTAAATAGTCCTGAGCAGGTCTCGAAATGATCCCGAAATAGTTCCAATATTAGACATAAACCTATTTAATGTGTAAAAATTTCAAATTACCTTTAGCCTTAATTTTCTATTGATATGGTAATACCCAACGACAATAACAGCAAGGGAACGTTCAAGTATAAATAGTCATACAACTTTTAATACATGACTTTATTCATAATTGTGTGCTTTATTATTATTGACATTCAAAATGATGAAATTTCACTAAACTGGTATTGGAGAGTTAGGGCGAAGACTTCTAGTTTGAAGAAATTCCAACTAGATAAAAGAGATTATGTTCGTAAGACCACACATCAGGGAGTTAATATAACTACATATGTATGTACATATGTATGATCCGATAATCGAAGAAAAATTTAGAGAATTTTTGGGCAACCATAAGAGTGACAGCTACAGAGACAAGATCACGCAATTAAGCAACCGTGTATTTGTAATTCATTCTGAGAAAAAAGTGAGCGACGTAGCGCTTTTGAAATTTTTCATTTTGTTTGCACTTCCTTCTTTGTTTCCATAATCGTGGCGATTTGTGCGCAATTAGGCGGGTGTAAAACAGTTTCTTTTGCGAAAACCAAATTGCATAAACAATTTTTGCAAATTTCCAATCAATTTTTCAATAATTGCACTCAAGCACAGCACTTTTTCGTTGTTTTTGTTTTGTTCCCCTCTTTATTATAATTTCGCTTCATATGACAGCAAACAAACATAGTGTCAAAACCACAATGTCACTGCCAGAAAATCATTTTTTCCTCTCACTTCGTATTGCGTGATCTGCTACAGAGAGTTGGTTAGAGAGATATTGTTGTAGGGGTGGGTAACTCAGCTAATTTTCGCGAGTTGACTCAATGACTCTTGCTCATTTAAGTGAGTCAGCTCAGTGAGGTAGCAAAATTGAGTTACAACTCAATTGACAAGTGTGTCGCTCTGTCAAAGGTGATATTATAAGAAACTCTTCGCTTGGTGAGAGCGCTGCCTAAATCCGCATTTTTTATAACATTTTCCAATAGTGCCCTATGTAAGAAATGTGGTTTGGGTTTATTCATTTTTTTTTTTTTAATTTTGCAGTTTCCACACCACCGTTGAAATATAAATATAATTAATTAAAATGCTATGAATATAGGAAGAAATACACGTTATCATTTACTCTCTAACCAAAAAATCACAAACTATTGAAATCAACATTAAAACAACATCAAATCACAGAAATTCATATAGATATATGTATGTTGTATGTACAATCAGCTATCCCATAGCCAAAAATATGAACTTAAAACAAGATGCGTATTTTTATATGCAGAAATATTTATGTATATTGCGGTTATTTAAAATGCAATAATTGTCTAGTTCTTTGAAAAATATTTTCATGATATGTTTTTTTTTTAAAGTAAAGCTAAAATCCAAGTACTTTTTATTACTAAACTATGAAATTTATCTCTTTACTTAGAGATGTTGCGTACATTTCGTAAAATAATAACATCAACTCGTCAACGTATCAGCTGTTCTTAGTCCCCAGATTCGGTATTGTTGCCAGCTCAAACCGTGAGTTCAGGGGACCAAATCAGTAGCAGCGAAAGAGAGTTTCGTATTATTAAAGTGAAAGCAAAAGTCATTCTTGATTCTCAGCATAGATAATACGTTACGAAACTTCTCTCTTTTATCTCTGCTCTCGTTCCATGAACACACTTTTTGGGTTGGAAACAAACCCCAATCATGGCACGCTAAAAAAAAGGGAGTTCGTGTTATTATTTGACGAAATGCATGTTTAAATCTTTTAACTAATGAATTAAATATTTTAGTGATAACAAAGCATAACGTGTTTTGATTTAATTGCAAATATTGTGATTTATTTTAAAAAAGTCTCCGTAATTTTTTTTTTCTAAGTGAACACTGTATATATTGCTTTTTAAAATCCACACAAGTACATTACATACATACATATTTATAAATATATGGTTTACGCAAGTATAAATTTTGTTATTCTGAATTTTTTTGAGAAGTGAGGTTCATTACTGGGAGTCAGCGCAGTAACTCAACTTAGTGCTGAGTAACTTACCACTATATTGTTGGCATAAATATGTTTGTATCAAGCACTGGGTTACAACATGTCAATCGAAATTCACTTCTTATACGCGAATTTTGTAACTCAGTCTAATCTCAACTATTATACTAGTATTCCACCCATATTGTTATGATAAGAATTAGAGTTTTAGAGCAGTATTTGTTTAATTGCAAGCTAGAATTATTGGTTAACTACATAAAATCTCTTTTTATTCCTCTAATTTTCTTACCTTAAGTGTATTTTGCGTTTTAATTCACTTTATGGTTTACTAAGGCTCACAGAGCTAAATAAAAACTTAGAATTCAGAGCGCACATCCCGCAATGATTAATTAATTAATTAATAACAAATGAATATGATACTTCAAGGCACAAAGCGCGTGGTAATTGATATATATAAAAAAATGAAAAATGATTGGCTTAGCTCTAAGTGGACGAGGGCGATCCAACGTTGACGCACAGATCGGTCCCGCTGGTCGTAACCGGAAAGGATGAGAAGAAGAGAGGTACAAAACGCGCGCCGTGCTTTTATATTAACAGCTTCACTGGAAACATATTCCAGCGCTGTTTCGCCGTTCCCAACTAAATAGGTTCTTTAATAGGTTCTGTCGCAACTGCAGAGACTCAGCCTGAAAGGAGTCAGTTGAGCACTTTCTGTGTGAATGACCGGCTCTTGCTAGGATGAGATTTAGGGCGCTCGGTAAACCATTTCTGCATAGTATTCATAGTGCAGACGCCTTTCTTTGTATGATGCTCCGAAATTCATAAAAACAACCTAATGGCTGAAGGTTGCAGTAGGTGTGGAATAAAAATGGCAAATTTGCTAATTGCTTGTCACCAGGGTGGCACTCAAACCAACCAATCAACCATCATACATCAAGTAGTTCCATAACTAATTTTACAAACAATTATTTTTCATTCCACATTTTCGCTATGGTTACTAGAATAAAATTTACCGGGTTTCGGGACAAATGCTCTCTGTGTAAATGCTCTACAGCGGTCAGATTCCTTCTATGCCACTACTAACGTTGAAATGGCTTTGGAGATACAAACATCAACATATGTTAAGGAAAATAAAAGCCTTTAACAATTTGAGCACATTTAGTCAAAACTTCAAAAGTCAGATTAATATAAATTACATTTGAAATACGATTCAATTGTTGGAAAAAAATACCTACACCATACTAGTCGTTCTTCATTCGCTTGCAAACGGAAAGCATTTAATTTACTTTTACTTATACTGAACATTATGTATTGTGCCGGCGACGCACAGATGCGCTGAGTGGGGTACTGCCACTGGTAGGCTGATAACTTCGCACGAACGATATAACTTCTGCGGCATTCCGATCTATCCAGTCCAAGTTCAACTGCGCATTAGCTCTAACTATCTGCTCTACATTCAACTCTACCTTGTTGCTGTTGCTTACTTTATTTACAAGCGCCAGGAGCTGAAAGTATACAACGTTCATAAATGCCTATTTCAGATATTTGTACTCATATCGCTTATTTTTTGTTCGTCCATCGTCTGTTACCTACCTTCTGTAATTGATTTTCATTATTTACGTAATTGCTTATACCGACAATAACGTCATTGAGCGGGTTATCAACGCCAGTGCTGTTTGAGAGGTTGGAGTAAGCTTCCCAATTGCTGTTAAGGAAGTCAATACAAACCAGTACACCCACTGAACTGTGTGAGAAAACTGCACTCAAGATGTCGGTACGCTCTGAACTAGTCAAAGGAATGCTCATATTGATGGTGCTCCAAACAAAGTCTTCCATTTGAGCTTGATTTTTTGAGCAGCCCAAAGCATCTAACAGAAGATTACGATAGGTGGTGTCACTGGAGCTCAGTAAGTCATTGAAAAAGTAATTGTATAAAGTGTTACTTGACCGACGTAGACCATTGCAATAAGCTCTTGATCGTAGGTTTGGTTCGATGGTAATACCTTTGCTGACGAAGTCTTTCAACTTGTTATTCGATTCCGTGAGGCAGGCCTCAACCTCTATGAAACATGCAAGATCGATTGCAATATTTCGTGTGAATTTACGTAGTAACTGTTCTCCTAATGGTTCATTAATACCCAACTGTTCATAAATATTGCTCACGAGCGAGACAAGGAACGGCTTGACCTCATTGTAATTGGCGTGACCATTTAGATAAAAGTTGTAGTTTGTTATGATGGAATATGCCACTGGCCAAGGTGCGTACTGATCCTCACCGGGTAGGTAAGTCAACAATTTCAGTAGAATTGTATGTGATAAACGACCATAGGTGGCGAGATTGTAGGCATCGTGCAAGAGTTGAGCGCGATTGCGAACGTGTATCTTGTAGGGATGATTTGTCAAACTTTCAGCGATCAAGTTCCAGTTCTGCTCATCGTAGTTGATACGATAGTAACCGGTAGACTGTTTATTCAAGATCAACCAGTCGTTAGCGCCAACTTCGCTATCAGTGATGTTGATTTGGTTCACATTGAGTAGATAGTGGCTGGCTGTGGTATTGCGAAAATCTGGATTTGAACGCGTGACATAATTGAACGGAACGTAATAAGTTCTGCCTGTGTTAATGGTTGTATTGTCATTGTATGCGGTTTGTGTGACAGTAAATGTGTTCGTGGCATAGTCGCGTTTGACTGTAAGAAGCGGGTAACTAGACTGCTGTGACCAGGTGGGGAACATAACGTCAATACGCGCGGGGAGAGTGACCTTGAACTCATCAGCAGCGCTTTGCAGTGCATCGAAAAAATGCGCTTCCTCGACGGAGCTCAATGCGCTGCATTAAAAAAAGGAATTACATTTTTTAAGGAAAATCACACACTCAAATACTTTTTTTTAAGATATCATTACGAGTATGTCATTTTGTAATATATGCGATACTATCTTACTTGACGGTCAAATATTTATTTAAAGCAGTGCGAAAGACTTCCTCGCCTAGAGCATGCTGCCACATGACAAGTACAGAGGCCGCTTTGCCATAAGAAGCAGTATTGAAATGACTTTTTATCTCATCGGGTGTTTGCACATAATGGGTCATAGGCTCCAGTATACCGGAACCATCTATATCTAGAGCGGGTTGGTAATCATCCGCAAGAAATGTTTGATAAACATCCCATTCGGGGTAAGCCTAGTTATAAGAAAATATTTAAGTTACATGAAAAATTTAAGATAATCATGTACAAAATTGTTAAGTAGAGCAGGTATAATACTAGCACCTACATAGTTTAGTCCAAGATAAGAAAAGAGTACAGCAAAGCCTTCCTTTAGCCAAGAATAAGTCCACCATCTGGGAGTCACATAATTGCCAAACCACTGATGAGTGAATTCATGAGCAATGACATTGCCGCTTTCGTACTGCTGCCTTGACGTTGAAGAGCTCTTGTTGAAGAGTAAGCGATGCTCACCGTGAATGACTAAACCCCAATTTTCCATACTCAACTTCTTATTAGGGACTGCAACTTGCCTCATTGTCGATAGCGCAAATGGCACGTTATAGTATTCAGATAATTGGTTTAAAATTAATATGCCAGAGATTAGACCGAATTCCTGATTCTCAATACTACCAGGCTTGGAATACACTCGATGTGGTATTGAGTTCAACATGCCTTCGGTAAAGGTAAAATCGGACACATGAAAGGCGATCAGATATGTGGGAATAGTCACATTCGTCTTATCGAATACGGTAACACCGGCACTGTAACGAAAATATTTAATGTATTGCAAAGTAATTGAAAGTCTAAGATAAATACGAGCTGGCAGCCTTGTTCTGCGGCATATTAGAAAGGACGCTGTAGGAGGGATCGTGTCTAATCGTTATTGTGAAGGTGGCGCGCTTAGCTGGTTCATCGTAACATGGGAATCCGTGGCGGGCATCTGTGGACTCGAATTGCGTTGTTGCTATGTAACTGTAAAAAATGTCTAGTTACAAAAAATTTCTAGTAGCGCTGTGTAACTTACTGTAACCTATTCGACTCGTCGGTGTACGAAGTTATATAGAATCCCGCACTGTCGGTACGTAGCTCTCCCCTATATGCGATGGTCAAAGTCCACTTTGTGCCGCTGGCCAAATTGACAGCCGTGTTTACTGGCGTTAAGCTGAGAAACTCACGATCGACTTCATATGACCAACTTAGCTGATAGATAGGCGCATTTGCTTGGTCAACTTGTTGTATGGTCGCCTCGAATCCTTCCAATTGACGAGCGTGCACTATAATAGTCCTTGTGTCCTGGACAACTCTTATTAAGATACGAACGGTGCCAGTGAAAGCTCTGGTACCGTTGTGAACATTGGTGGTCAAATCGAGATCATAGTGTATGGGCTCCGTGTTGTTCGGTAGACGGTAATTGATGCCAGCACGACCAGTAGTGTCGACTGCTGAATCTCTTTTAGCTACAAGATCGCTAAAGTTCTCAACGATGCGATCGCTGGAATCTGCAAAGACACCATTGCTGAACGTTCCAGCAATGCGATAATCGTCTGGCGGTAGCATTCCTGCGGTCGGTGGCGTCAAAGTGGATAGGATGATGGCCACTGTGGCCAAGAAGATAACGTTTACTCTCAGTTTACCGCGTACCATTTCGTGAACTAAATCGCAGCAGCTCAAGAAATGAAATACTTAGTAAAAATTAAATATGCTTCTATTTAAAGATTTTAAGTGTAACTTGGACCTATTTTACTATTAGTATTATAAAAATCGATTAGCTTTTTTGTCAACAGATCTTTTATTTTCATTAGGAATTTATGTTTATGACACAATAGTAGGCATTTTAAGTAGCCTGTTGGGTTTTAATGGTATTATGTTTATTAGAGCTCTTTTATAACTTGCCATAAAACTGATAGGAAGTTAAAACTGCGAACTCTGGAATATATATTAAATAAATTCCTGTTTGAGTACAAGTTTATTGATTGTATACAATGGATATCTAATCTATTTCATATGATTGTCACGTACAATTCAAATATAAAAATAGCTATAATACATTTATTGTCGTAATCAATTTATATTGATCGGTACCATGGTTCAATGATATAAGGTTGCTTAAATAATGACTTGCTAACGGGCGCCAATTAGAAATCCCAAGTATAGCCAAGTCTTTTTCCACTTAGTCTTTCCAACGCAGAGGAGGTCTTCCTTTTCCTCTTCTACCACCAGCGGGTACGGCGTCAAATACCTACAGGGCTGGAGCTATTTCATCCATTCGAACGACGTGGCCTAGACAGCAGAGTCGTTGGTTCTTACTCCTCTGCACTTCGTCTACGTCCTTGTACAGCTCGTACAGCTGGACGCAAAGGTTCATAATATCTTTCAAAGAATCTTTCTTTCGAACACTCCAAGGGCCTTCTTATCTGATATTGTCATCGTCCATGCTTCTGCGCCATACAATAGGACAGGCATGATGATAGACTTATGGAGTATGGTTTTGTTTGTCGAGAGAGGACTTTACTGTGCAATTGCCTACTCACTCCGAAGTAGCACTTGTTGGCAAGAGATATTCTGCGTTGGATTTCAATGCTGATGCTGTTATTGGTGTTAATGATAGTTCCTAAGCAAACGAAGGTCTCTACTTTTTCAAAGTTGTAACTGTTAACAGTGATGTTAAATCCCAGTCGTGAATGTGCTGACTGTCTATTTAATGACAGGAGATACTTCGTCTTGCCCTCGTTCTCCTACAGATCCATTCGCTTCTCTTCTCTATCCAGTTTGGAGAAGGCAGAACTAAATGCGCGGGTGTTAAGATCAATGTCACACACTCTTATAAAAGATGGTGCGTAACCGATTTAGTCCTGCGGCTCGAATTATCTTCTCTTGGATCAGGTTAAAGAAATCGCACGACAAAGACTCACCTTGTCTGAAACCTCGTTTGGTATCAAACAGCTCGGAGAGATCCTTCCCAATCCTGAAACTACATAATAGCGAATTATTATTTTGAGCCAGGGTTAGGCATAGTGGACCGAAAAAAATGTTCTATGCGATCCACTACCACTATTAAATTCGTTTTCAACTATCACTGAAGATTTAGTGATATCTAGTGAAAAAATAATTTAACTATCACTAAATAATAAATGACAGTGAAAACCTTTAGTGATAATTAACATTTTTCAATAACATAAAACTGCTTATCGAGGAGTAAGAGTAAAACTATGTACAATCATTTGTATGTATGAGGGAATTTATTCTAAATAAACCATGTTTTTCAGTAGAGACATATATGTGATATGGTATATGTATATATTCACAACAGGATTGTAGAGCTATGTTGTATTTTAAAAACATTTTTTTTATAATAGGAAAGCGGTGCCAAGCATCAGTGCTCCTATCATCGCTTTCCAAGTACTAAATTTCTTCGGTTGCTATACTTCCGGCCCTGGAAGTCTCCTTTTGAGATATAAGCAATGTTTTTCATGAATGTTTGCCTTTTTGAGATATTAGTAATATTTTTGGTGGCAGTGTGTGAGCCACTTGAAGTGTGAATTTTATTATTCTCGAATTTATTAGGCTATAAAACTGCTTACCCAAATATTTTTTGAACGCTCTTAACAAAATCTTTAAAATTTCGACGAATATTTGATAAATTGTCATACATTTTGTATAATGTTTAAAACTTTAATTTATGTGAAATGTTTTAAAAATCAAATATATCTTTATAAAAACCAATTGCAAAAAATGCTAATACAAATAATAGCTGCATTGGGCTGAATGATTTCAGATACTTGGCCTAGAATATTTTAAGCTTCTAATTAGTAAATAAGTGACAAATGAATAATAACATATGATCGACGAATGGAGCGGTGGGCTATCAGTGACCCAACAGCATCGTTTAATTATTATTTATTTATTCAGTTTTCTCACATAAATCAGAATAACTTAGATTAATAACATTAAAATTAAAATGTAAGAGAAGTAAGGCATTTTTTAAAATAAATTTATAATAGTGTAAAATGCCATCATACATTGAATTCAAGGATATGTACATTGGTGTGTGGGGGAGCGTGACAATAAAACAGTATTTACTAATTACTAATCAAATACTAATTAAAAACAGTTTGATATTTGGCTTAAAGGAAAGATTTAAGTACAAGGGTCCAAAAAAACCTTGATTTCATTATGTGATAGCTCTAAAAGAAAAGATTTAACTTCAACTGAGAATATGTGCAATTTTCTAATGACACGAGTACGGACAGGTAGGGCATTAAACAAGTTACAGGAAACTATAATAAAATAGCTTTTGAAATGTGTAGTACGAAATGTTGAAACTATAGCGCCTATACACCAAAAAGCATTTTTTCAACAAAGTAGTTGTTAACTAATATCAGACATAAAATATAAATTCACATGTATTTAGTTAAAGATCATTTTTCACTTAAAGTTTAGTGATTGTTCAATTTTAATTTCGCTATCCACTATTACTCAACATTTGTTTTCCAACATAATTTCCAATGGCGAAACCAACAAAAATGTTAACCCGTTTTGTTTGGCTTGTAATACGAGCCGGTCTTAATGTGTTCTAAATTATACTAACATATGCATGCGAATAAATCCGTCTATCATTGGGGAACTTCCCTAATATTTAAAAACTTCTCCAATATTTCTTACTAGCTTTATTTTACTATAATATTTTTTTTACTAGCCGAAATAAAAACAACAAAGTTAAGTGCTTTAGTGCAATGTTATTTTATTAAATAAATTGTTAAATTAAATATAATAATATAATTTTGGCGCGTACACTATATGGGTCAGTGTTTGGCCGAGCTTCTCCTACCATTTGTGGTGTTCGTCTTTTATATTATACCACAATCGGAGGGACCTACAGTTTTATGCCGACTCCGAACGGCAGATGTATTTAACGAGAAGCTTTTTCATGGCAGAAATACCCTCGAAGGTTTGCCATTGCCTACCGAGGGGTGACCGCTATTAGAAGAAACTTTTTCTATTATTAAGATTTTGCTTGCCCTGACCGAGATTCGAACCTCGAGCTCACCGGCATATCAAATTATAGCTCGCACCGTTAACCACAGCGGTCACAGTTAGTTTTAGTTAATCAATTTAGTTATGAGTTAATTAATTAACCCAGGAGGGACTGACGTTACCGTGTGGTAACACAGAACATGTGTTTGAAAAAAACGTCGTTTTGTGGCATTAAAGTTTTCCCAGTAGAAACCAAAGCATTTATTAGAAGCTTAAAGCTCCAAATTTGGAATTCGCAAAGATTGCTATTCAGTGGTTAAACGCAGTTTGTTGTAAGAGGTCGTTCAGCAGTGCATTTTTATTTACGAGCAAAAAGTTACAAAATGGCATCTGGGAGGAAGTAAGTTTCATTGCTGCGTATTTATTTGTAAATATATTCCATAAATAATCACAAAAATCTGAAGTTAAAACACCATATTTTACTCTCAGTAATTAGTTTTAAATATGTATGCACTTTTTGTCCTATTTTTGGTGCTTTAATAAATGTGTTACCATATGGTCACGTCAGGACCTACAGGGTACAGGTATACAAATGAGTTTCAAATCAAGTGCACTACTGAATCGCTTTTAATTTTGAGAAACATTTTGATTAATTCGCAATTTTGTTGTAGAAAATTCACGCTAAAAGATATTGCAGACTATTTGGATGAGTTTGACGCCAATGACACATCATTTAGCCAACTAATAGACGGAATTTATATTGGGCCACCTAATGAAAATGGAGAACTAAGTGGGGAAGACGATGCTAACTAAGATGATGGTGGAATTATTGACAATGTGTGTCGAAATCAATTGAACGAAGGGTGTGAAATTGTGAATAAAAATGGTGCGCATGTAGATTCTGCTTCAATGGTGGACTCATGTGACGTAGAGGGAAATATTGAAGCAGCACTTGCGGATCTATTAGGTGATGGATCCCATAATGTAGAACAGCAGTTTTACGAGTATGTGAAATCAACCTGCCCACAGCCCATAAGCACACAGACTACCAAGTAGAGTACAGAAGGAAAACAACAACAGCTATCTGATGAACATATTCCCAAAGCGCCGTCTGCAGAACCTCTTCCTTTAGCGAACAAGAACACTGTGTTTAATTGGGCGGAGGATTGTCGAAGTGATCCAATTCCTTTATTTGCGGAAGCAAACTACAATGATTGTCGCGGCTTGCAACCTCGCGAGTTGTTTGAATTTTTTTTTGAAGACGCTTTATTAGAGCATATGTTCAATGTTCAACATTGTATGCCACAAATAAATTTGAAAAACCTGTGTTGAATATCAATATTCGTGATTAGTTAGTAACCTTATACACTTTTTCCTCTTTTTATGACTTTTAATACATGTTTACATTTTTACAGAATTGCGCACATTCATTACTGTACTCCGTCCGGATACCTAGTCAATTTCGACATATACCAAGAAAGAAATCCACGTTCAAACACGGAATACGAACAGTGCTTTGGAAAGTGTGCAGCACCTCTCATAAACATGATAAATGATTTTGACGAAAACAAAAATAGTCTACCATAATAAATACATGTGCGGTGTTGCAAGGCTCGATCAAAACGTAAATATGTACCAAATAGCATACCGGGGAAAGATGTGGTGGTCTTCAATATTTACTTGGCTTATTGACGTTGCAGTTTCCAATGTTTGGCACCTTCCACAAAATTCGAAGATGCTATCGCAATTAGAGTTTAGACGTGAAATTGCTGTATTTTACTGCAAACATTACGGCGAACCGCCGGTTCAACCTGGCCCAAAACGGCCCCGGCTGCATGATGCCGTATACAGAAACATCCGCATTGATCACACCAAAAATAAATATGTTTTTTTTTAACGATTTCAAAAAAGTTCATTATTTTATTTACATATCTTGGCTTAATTAATTAACTTTTTTATAGCACATTACATTTTTAAGGTAAATGTAAACCTGTACCCTGTAGGTCCTAGCGTTACCATATGGTCACAGGTCATTGTACCGTTATCTGATAAAGTATGACCACAAAAATTAAATTTTTTAATACATTCCAACAATTATTCAAAATTCGTCTATGATTCAACCCAAAAACAGGTTATATAAAGACAATTTTGTTCAAAAGTATTTTTTAAATTAGGTAGATCCTATGAGAATTGTCGAGAGGTAGTTCTCGAGACGCATAGGTGGAAATACTTAAAAATAAACTCGCTAAATTTGAGAGACTCCAAACTAATGTGGAGTCTATTTTTACGGAAGGGCAGGTGCGGTAACTTTGACATGGAGCGATATTTCAACCGCTATTTCTCTGCACGCAGTCGGTCCAAGGGCGTATGAGTATTTTTGTAAGAATGGATTTCATACAAATAAAAAAAATTATTCCGATTTCCACGAATTTTTTTTGAAATCGGAATGAGAACAAGCCTGAATATTTTATATTGAAATCAATTTTATAAATTTTTTTTGGATTCAAAAGTTTCTGTAGATTAAAAAAAGTAGAGTTCATAATTTTACGAAAAATCGCTTAAATGAAATTTTTTACGTTCAACAAAATTTATAAAAACTCGACAAAAGGTCCTAACATTAAAAGGCAAAAATAAATTGAAAATAAATAAATAAAATCACATGAATCAGAATTTGTAAACTTGTTTTTTTGTGTTTATTTTTATAAAAAATTATAAGACTCTGGCAAACGGGTGCCAATACGGTGTTACACTCGGGCAGGAACACACCAGTAAAGAAGCGACAATGCACTTGTATGTGTGCGTGAAACTTTGCTTACACACTCACGAATGCGTCGTGGAATCGTCGTGATCTGCAAGAAAAATGTTTGCATTGATATTTTTACAGTTTTTATAGCATATACATACATATATAAGAAGTTTTCATTACATTTTAGTCAAATTAAAGACAATTTGGTCCAATTTATCAAAAATGTTCTCCTGAACTTTCCGCTCAAAAAAGCGTCGGTACTTGGAAATTGGACTGTAAGTAAAAAACCCAAAATTTCAACAAGTATAATAAAAATAATCCCGAAAGATTATATTAAAGTTTCTCTTATTATTAAAAAAATATTGTAATTAAATGCACAAGGAGCAAAATAAAAGAACATTAGTAATCCAATACGTATTTTTGGTTATTTAATAAACGTGAAAAATCATCTTGTCATCTATTTTTGTAACAAGTTAATAATAATTGTCAATCATAACTAATTCTAAATATATGTTATAGAAATATAGATTTCAATTTATATGAAAATATATCCAAATTTGTACTGACCCAAAATAAGAAGTATCCCGCAATATTTAGGGCTAAAATGTGTCCATTTGGATACATTTGTATCACAACGGCAACACTGACTTTGATAGTTGTACAATAAAATAACACCAGCTCTTTGGAAAATGGCACAATACCTCCAGCAGCTTACACGATTTTAATGACCTAATGAATGTAAAACGCATAATTTTATTCCAAAATATGTAAATTTTAATAAAATACTCGTACATACTCAATTGACGCAATTTGAAAATACTAATTTTAACGAATTAGAATAAGCCAAACAGCCAAAACGAATCAGTGATGTGAATTTTCTATTTTCTGTTGAAAATTTAATTTTTTACCACAATTTAAAATATTTTAGAAAATTCACACAAAAACATGATTAGAAAATCCAGCTATGTTAAATAAAGTAGAAGACTTGCTTAGTTACCTAACCTTTGATAATTGAATCATGGATCGGTACCAAATTGTCCAGATTGAATTGCGTTTTCCCCAAGCTAGAATGATTGGCAAAAATGTTCCTTTTTTTGAGGTTCACACACGGGGCATTGTTGCCTGAAGTTTTTTGAATAAATTCCTGTCATGATTGAATATATTACAATTAAAGCAAAATTCGTTCAGTTTCAAACCACCTCGACAGGTCCCACTTCTAAGAGAAACCGTTAATAACTTTTTCCCAAAAATTCTTTAAACTGTCCCAGTATGGCAACACTGATTAATCTCGAACTAGCCTCGACACTTTCTAAAATAGTTTAAAATAGATTTTTAAAATGGGACTGAAATTATATTAAACTAGCCTTTAAATGCCACTTCAAATATATCAAAAATAGTATCGAACCCAAAAGATCCAGTAGCGCAATGAATTTAAAGCTTTTTAGTCCCTTAACTTTCCTGATATAGTACGAAATGATTCAATATAATGTGTAAAAATTTCAAATTACCTTTATTAGGTTTCAATTAGCCTTATTTTTCTATTGAGATGGTGATTATTTAAAATGTAATCGCAGTCTATATCCCTAAATACTACTATTATACTAGTACTCCAACCAGATTGTTATAATAAGAATTAGAGTTTTTGAGCATTTGCCAATTGTTTCACAAATAAAAGAGCCACGCGTGTTATGCATTTATGCTCTTTGTCTTCAATACTAAAAAAATCGTAATTTCTTTTTAAATTTGTAAGCTGGTACTCCGTCTTTCCTGGCCAAATCTCTGTCGACACTTTTCTCGTTTCCATAACTTTTTCTGAATTAATCCACGAGCACTTCTGTGTAAAAGAATCCTTCTATTGCAGCTATACTGTTTACTGTGTTTAGTAACTAACGGTATGTTTCCTGGCATACAAATGTGCATTGTTGGTTACTTTCTTTAAATTTCGTAATTGATGACCTTGTCCATCTTAATCGTCAAATCCAAATAACTTCCATCCCTTTCCATTTCCATAGTAAAATTTTAATATACATGCTTAGTTACTCCATTATTTGCTCTTCATTGTCCTTGGCTTTAATTGCTTTAGAAATATTTGAGAGTCCTTCTTATTACCATTCGATATTCGTTGTTCAGGTCTTCTCCAATTCTTCAACATTTCATTTCTTAATTTAATTTTTTTTGTTTTTCCTTAGTGGTAATTTTGATGCTCTTGCATTGGTCCTTATTGCCTGCTCTAAAGTCGATGATACTTTGTTACTATTTTTCACTGTATTTACAAGCGCAAGTATCTAAAAGTATAAAATGTTCATAAATATATTTATTCAACTCTGAAATGCTTCGGTCGCATATTTTTGCATCTGTCTATCGTCTGTGACTATCAAAACTAATATGAAAATGGTTATTTAGAAACCACACAATTCATTTGTGTTATAAATATCTTGTTAAATAAATTAAATAATTGCAATAATACAAGGTACATTTCAGTTTTTTAGTCTTAGTTTTTAATATTAGAGATCAGACTACCAAATTAATTTTTGTGAGAAACAACCTTCTTAAACAATTATTCCAATAATTTTTACTCATAAAATGATTTTGTCCACATTTGACGATTTTAGTGAAGATCTTTTATCACTCACAAAAATACCAGCTTTCATGAACATCCTTTCACTCTCAACTGAAGTCACTGGAATGCAAGGGAATCGTTTGCACAAGTCTCTCAATAGATCGTTATCAGTTGGGCCCTAAAATATAAAAAAATATATTAGTTTTACAATAAGAATTATCAACTTAATACATTTACATTTATTCGCCAGCGATGTCCACATATCTGTTGTAATGGCAAGATGTTCAATTTTTTCCAGAGTGGATAACAACTTTATTTCCATTTGCTTAAATAGGTTCTCCATCTGCACATGCTTCAATGTTGTCCTAGATGGCACCTCATAGCGAGGGTCCAGCACTTTTATAAAATTTCGGAAGCTTTTCTCTTCGACAAGGCTGAAGGGTTGAATACTACAGGAAACGAACTCAGAAAGTGCATTATCAATAGCCTTTTTGCGAGAAGAAAACTTATCATATTTGTTTTCCACGAATGGCAAAATGCTACTAGATGATCTTGGCAAATCGCATAGTTTTATAGAAGGATGCAATCGCCTGAGGTGATCTCTGAGGTTCAATGTGTTGCCGCATGTTTTATACATTTTTCCACAAGCCTTGCACCTAGCGTTCGCACCATTTATAATTAAATTTAATAAAATATCCTCAAAAAACATCGATAGTAAAACAAACATCGATGTTTCAAAAAAAAAATGTAAACATCGATACTATCGATAGTGCTCCGATGTTTTTGCAGCTCTACTGGCCATGGCATTACAATAATCTGGTGTCGAGCGGGCGGCGTAGTTGAACGCCCAAAGCATGCTGCCACCTGAAAAGCACAGCAACAGCCTTGGAATAAGAAGCAGTACTAAAATGTGCTGCTATTTCATTGGGCGTTTGCACGTAATGGGTCATTGGCACATCATTTTAAATATCTAAGGTAAAGTAAGCCAATATAACAATTTATACAAAGTAAAATAAAAGTTACTAAATACATACATCTTTTTAATATTCATATGTTCTTCTATTCGATTTTAATCTATTGAATTTTATTGTTTTTAAATTTTTTTTATATTTACAATTTAGTGTAGAGCGAACATGTGTCTTTTAGGGAATTGCGCGGGTACCAATTTGAACAGGTACCATTCAAACTCATAAATGAAAGATTTTAGGCCAATAAGCCTAATGTCCTTTGAACTTAAAACTTTTGAGTGACACCTAAATTAGTGCATTAGAGATACAACTTCCGATTTATCACACTTTCCAACATGCGTACTTGAAAGGGAATTCAACGGAGACTTTTATAATGTCTTTAATAATGTTTTTGCGTAGATTGCATACATTGGGCACTTGTAGAAGTAGGGATTGATCATTCGCCTGGTCATGCATAGCATCTCTGCTAGCGAGCAGAGCAATTTACGTTGAATTAGGCTCCCAACACAAAACCGTATATGCGGTGAGAGGTACCCCTCAGGTAGAAGTGATATCCCCGCTATTATGGCTTATGGTCTGAAACAAACTACTCCTAGGCTAGATTCTTGAGTAAATCAAAGTAGTAGCTAATAGTATTGGGTAATTTTCCATCTGTCATAAGCGAAATTGTGGAGAGAGCTCTATGGCGGTGGACTCTTCGGCCATTAATTGCTCGCATTGTATGAACCCTTAGAAAATGGACCTAATGCTGCTAAAAAAATGTTAGAAAATAAATGGTAACTAAAACCAATGTTTGTACACTGGATGTACACAGCTATTGTTCGACCTTTACTCTAATAAGGAGCGCTGGTATGGTGGCCAGCTCTCACCAAAGATTACGTCGTCAAGAAACTGTGTCAGCAGCCATTGATGAAACGGATGTCCAACGAATGTCTTGAATATACAGCTAGATTTATTACAGGCATTGGGGTTCTGGAAGGAATGTCCGTTCGGGCAGACTCTCAGCTGAGGTTAGGGCGCTACTCACTGACAATATAGCCTACTTCAACCGCACGATCCGTATGAAATTCCAAAGCTATAGAGACTGAACTCATTGAAGAGTCCGGTCATTGTATGGCTTGGCAGTCTTTAGGGAGGGACAAAGTTGGAAATTTCTACAAACTTACAGCTACATATCTGCACAGGTTACATGACGAAGGGATAGGCATACCCTTCAATAGGTTTTGACGCAACTGCAGAGACTCAGCCTGAAAGGAGTCAGTTGAGCACTTTCTGTGTGAATGACCGGCTCTTGCTAGGATGAGATTTACGGCGGTTAAACCATTTCTGCAAAGTATTTCATAGTGCAGACGCCTCTCTTTGTATGATGCTCTGAAATTCATAAAACCAACCTAATGGCTGAAGGTTGCAGTAGGTGTGGAATAAAAATGGCAAATTTGCTAATTGCTTGTCACCAGGGTGGCACTTAAACCAACCAATCAACCATCATACATCAAGTAGTTCCATAAATAATTTAACAGCAATTATTTTTCATTCCACATTCTTTTCTTCTTTGTGGACTATTTGCTTTAAAAGATTTTCGCTATGGTTACTAGAATAAAATTTACCGGTTTTTGGGACAAATGCTCTACAGCGGTCAGATTTTTTCTATGCCACTACTAACGTTGAAATGGCTTTGCAGATACAAGCATCAACATATGTTAAGGAAAATAGAAGCCGTAAACAATTTGAGCACATTTAATGAAAACTTTCAAAGTCACATTAATATAAATTACATTTTAAATACGATTCAATTAATAAACAAAAATATAATGTTTATAATATAGCATTAAAAACAAGAGATTGGACAGAGTATAATCAAATTAAACATAGGTACAAACAGCTTGTAAAAGTTAAAAAGGCTAAATATTTGCAACATAAAATTACATCAAATCTTGGAGATAGTAAATCAATGTGGAAGCATTTAAAAAATTGTATAAGTATGTCAAAAGAAACAAATACAATTAATAGAGTATTTGTTCATGATAGGGCTGCGACATCGACCTCAAAACATCGATGTTTCAAATGAGAAACATCGATGTCGATAAAACATCGGTTAAAAACATCGATGTTTCCAAACGTCGATGTTTCTGCGCACGTATTCTTTTCCCTCTGACATTGACTAAAAAAAAAAAAGGTCGTCAAGTGAGAAACATCGATGTTGATCCAACATCGGTTACAAATGTTTCTGCGTGTTTTGTTTTCCCTGAAGTGCAATTTTATATACGTCATGTCGACGATATTAAGCAAAAACATACAAAAGTTGATTAGTAGTGCTTTTTTATTTTATTGCTAAAAAACTTGAATAAAAAACATCGATGTTTTCAAAATAAAAAATTTATAGAAAAAACATCGATGTTTTCGAATTGCTAACAAAATTATATAAAAAAAACATTAATTTACAAAATTAATATATCAATTGTTTGGAGCGACACGAGACGAGGTTGACGGCACTTTTACCACACTATCGTGCACTTTCGTTTAACTACCCGGTTTGCTGAAATTGCCGCATAGTTCTCCGATTGTAGGTCGATTATGCTAACCAAAAAAAAAGATGATGTGCACGAAAAGTATTTTGATTTTAACTCTCATTTTTGTAAGTCTTTGTACGATGCTCAATTTTGTACCCCTCCATGGTTGAATTTGTCAAACACTGAAAAAAGAAAATGTCAAATTAGGTTAGGCAAAAAACTGTACGTTAAGGCGGGACTTACAATTAACATCGTGCATTATGCCTTTTATTCCACATCCCAAAACTTGGAATGGACTTTTTTTTTTATTACCTCTCTCGTTCACTTTTATTGATTTTGTGTTGTCTTTATTATTTACTTTATTATCACTTTACTCACTCTATTCAATTTATACTCTATTTTCACTTATTCACTTTTTGATGTGCACAGAACACATTCGCTTTGAATAAAATTTTGCATAGAATTTTATAAACAACGAGGGCATCAGAAAACGGTGTTGTATTTTACGGCGTCAATACAACATCGATATAAAAGGCAGCACTAATAAAGTTTTGTATATACTATTTGCCTTTATATAGATGAATAGGGTAATTTGTATATTGACAACACATATCTACAAGAAAATTTCAGCAAAAACAAAACAACGATGTTTTTATTTAGTTTGTTAACAATTCGAAAACATCGATGTTTCTCATTTTATTTCTGCAAAATTAAGACACCCCCAAAAACATAGATGTTTTTGAATATTTTAAGCATAAAATAACTCCAGTATACATAAAATAACTCCAGTATAAATAAAGTTTTGTATATCGTTTTGTAAACATCGATGTCGGTAAAAACTTCTACGCAGATCGTTTGTTACTTCAGCCGCGCCATTGAATCGATGTAACATCGGTCAAAAACATCGATGTTTTCGTTCACGCCGCCGATGAGTTTGTGACTAAAAAAAATAAAAAATAGGTTCTCAAATGAAACACATGCGAAGCCGACAATTTAATTTTGCCTCGGCTCACAACCAGTCCGAAAGCAAAAACATCGATGCAAACATCGATACAAAACATCGATGTTAGAAAAACATCGGCACTAAGACATCGATGTTAAAAGTACTCGATGTTTTAGAAAAACATCGATGTTTTTAAAACATCGATGTCGATGTCGCAGCCCTAGTTCATGATACTGTTTACACGACTGAAAAAGAAATTGCGCAATCCCTAAATAATTATTTTATAGACAGTATTGTTGAAATCAGATCAAATATAGAATCTGGTAATAATGGATTTCCATTAACATCGCATTGTGCTCATAAATTTAGATTCCAAGAAATCACAACCGACGAAGTGATCGAAATTGTCAGCGGTTTCAAGAATAAAATAGGTGGAAAAAAGCTCCTATCAGAAGGAGTAATAAAAGACTCAATAACATACACAGGGTATTTCTACAAGCCACTCATTAATGAAAGTTTAAGGAATGGTATAGTTCCTGATCACTGGAAAATATCAATTATAGTGCCAATTCAGAAGGTAATGAATACAATCAGAGCGGAAGAAATGAGACCAATTAATACACTGCCAAATGATGAAAAAATACTAGAAACCGTGGTAAATAATCAACTAGTAAATTTTCTAGAAACGAACAATATACTAATACCACAACAGTCTGGATTTAGTTAAAAACACTCCTGTGAGACTGCTTTAAATTTGGTGATAGCTCGTTGGAAAGAAGAACTAAGCAAAAGCAAATACATAATTGCCGTTTTTCTAGATCTCAAACGAGCCTTTGAGACTATAGACCAAGAGTTACTTTTACAGAAGTTAAATAAAATAGGAATACACGATGTAGAGCTAAAGTGGTTTGAAAGTCTTATTACGAATCGTACCCAAAAGACTATGATTGCATCGTCGGTATCCGAAAAAAGAATTATAACGGTTGGTCTGCCTCAAGGTTCAGTTCTGCCACCTATACTGTTTAATATATATATAAATGACATCTCGACCTGTGTAAAGTACAGTGACATTAATCTTTTTGCGGATGACACATTAATCATGATCAGTGGCGACAATATTCCCGATATTATGTCAAAACTACAACATGATTTAAATGATATTTATAATTGGCTTTGTGAAAACAAGCTTAAATTAAATGTTAATAAAACCAAGTATATGGTCATATCCAGAAGCAATCTTGATATACATAGGCGAGCTTAATAACATTAATATAAACCATCAAAAAATTGAAAAAGTACAATATATAACATATTTGGGCGTAAAAATTGATGAAAAACTGCAATTCAATGAACATATTAATCATACGGTGAACAAAATTGCAAAAAAAATGTTCTTTATGCGACGTACTTGCAAACTCTTGAAAAGAAAATATAAAATCATGGTCTATAGATCCACCATCGAGCCGCTCCTCAATTACTGTCCCACGATTTTTTTCATAATGAATGACAGCCAGATTTATAAACTGCAAAAACAGCAAAATCAAGCAATGAGATTTATTCTTCGGAGACGATACGATACACCAATCAGAGATATGCTATCAGCCTTTAATTGGCTAAGTGTTAAACAACAGCACTTTTATTACACAATGAAATTTGTCAAAAATATTATAGATAATAATTTACCAGATTACCTAAACATTAACTTAAAATATGGCGTTAATATACACAATAAAGATACTCGTAAAAAAATGATTTCAAGTTACCTATGCTAAAAAGTGAATCTGATAAATGTAATCTATACTATAAAAGTCTTAAATGTTATAATGAGTTACCAAATACTGTGAAGCAATGTACGACCATTACAGAGTTTAAAAGAAAATTGTTTGAATATTGTAAATCCATCAAATTATAAAGTAATGTACATATGCCCTTAATTATATTATAATATCTATTATAATATTTGTTTTCCGTTGACTACTGTTCCGTATTTTTAAATTAATGATCAATAAAATGACCTTATTAGACTTAAGATATATATTATTAAATATTTAGGTTAAGTCTACCACTATTGTAAGGAATTAGGCTCTAAAGAGCTGTGAGAAATAAATAATAATAATAATAATTGTTGAAGAAAATACCAGTGATTCGGTTGCAAACGGAATATATTTAATTTACTTTTACTTATACTGAACATTATGTATTGTGCCGGCGACGCACAGATGCGCTGAGTGGGGTACTGCCACTGGTACGCTGATAACTTCGCACGAACGATATAACTTCTGCGGCATTCCGATCTATCCAGTCCAAGTTCAACTGCGCATTAGCTCTAACTATCTGCTCTACATTCGACTCTACCTTCTTGCTGTTGCTTACTTTATTTACAAGCGCCAGAAGCTGAAAGTATAAAACGTTCATCAATGCCTATTTCAGATATTTGTACTCGTATCGCTTATTTTTTATCCGTCCATCGTTTGTTACCTACCTTATGTAATTGATTTTCATTATTTACGTAATTGCTTATACCGACAATAGCGATATTGAGTGGGTTATCAGCGCCAGTGCTGTTTGAGAGGTTGGAGTAAGCTTTCCAATTGCTGTTAAGGAAGTCAGTACAAACCAGTACACCCACTGAACCACGCGAGTAAGCCGCATTCAAGATGTTGGCACGCTCTGAACTAGTCAAAGGGATGCTCATATTGATGGTGCTCCTAACGAAGTGTTCCATTTGAGCTTGATTTTGTGAACATCCCAAGCCATCTAACAGAAGATCACGATAGGTGGTGTCCCTGGAGTTCAGTAAGTCATTGAAAAAGTAATTGTATACGGTGTTGCTTGACCGACGTAGACCATTGCAATAAGCTCTCGATCTTAGGTTTGGTTCGATGGTAATACCTTTGCTGATGAGATCTTTCAACTTGTTATTCGATTCTGTGAGACAGGCCTCAACCTCTACCAAGCATGCAAGTTCGAATGCCATATTTCGTATAAACTTTCGTAGAAGTTGTTCTCCTAATGGTTCGATGAGACCCATCCTTTCATATATATTGCTAACCAACGAAACAATGAATAGCCTGAACTCGTTGTAGTTCGGGTGGCCATTTAGATAAGCAGTGTATTGTAATATAATAGTGTATGCAACTGCCCAAGGAGCATATTGATCATCGCCGGGTATGTAGGTCAGTAGTTTAAGGAACATTTTTTGAGATATACGACCATAGGTGGCAAACTTAAAGGCATCGTTCAAGAGTTCTGCGCGATTGCGAACGTGTATCTTGTAGGGATGCTTTGTCAAACTTTCAGCGATCAAGTTCCAGTTCTGCTCATCGTAGTTGATACGATAGTAACCGGTAGACTGTTTATTCAAGATCAACCAGTCGTTAGCGCCAACTTCGCTATCAGTGATGTTGATTTGGTTCACATTGAGTAGATAGTGGCTGGCTGTGGTATTGCGAAAATCTGGATTTGAACGCGTGACATAATTGAACGGAACGTAATAAGTTCTGCCTGTGTTAATGGTTGTATTGTCATTGTATGCGGTTTGTGTGACAGTAAATGTGTTCGTGGCATAGTCGCGTTTGACTGTAAGAAGCGGGTAACTAGACTGCTGTGACCAGGTGGGGAACATAACGTCGATACGCGCGGGGAGAGAGACCTTGAACTCATCAGCAGCGCTTTGCAGTGCATCGAAAAAATACGCTTCCTCGACGGAGCTCAATGCGCTGCATTAAAAAAAGGAATTAAATTTTTTAAAAAAATCGCACACTCAATGCTTTTTTTTAAGATATAATTACGAGTATGTCATTTTGTAATATATGCGATACTATCTTACTTGACGGTCAAATATTTATTTAAAGCAGTGCGAAAGACCTCCTCGCCGAGAGCATGCTGCCACATGAAAAGAACAGAGGCCGCTTTGCCATAAGAAGCAGCACTGAAATGACTTTTTATCTCATCGGGTGTTTGCACATAATGGGTCATAGGCTCCAGTATACCGGAACCATCTATATCTAGAGCGGGTTGGTAATCATCCGTAAGAAATGTTTGATAAACATCCCATTCGGGGTAAGCCTAGTTATATGAGAATATTTAAGTTAAATGAAAAATTTAAGATAAGCATGTACAAAATTGTTAAGTAGAGCAGGATAATACTAGCGCTTACATAGTTTAGTCCAAGATAAGAAAAGACTACAGCAAAGCCTTCCTTTAGCCAAGAATAAGTCCACCATCTGAGAGTGACATAATTGCCAAACCATTGATGAGTGAATTCATGAGCAATGACATTGCCGCTTTCGTACTGCTGCCCTGATGTTGAATAGCTCTTGTTGAAGAGTATACGTTGTTCTCCGTAAATGATTAAACCCCAATTTTCCATACCAAACTCCTTATCAGGGACTGCAACTTGTCTCATTGCCGGTAGCGCATATGGCACGTTAAAGTATTCAGATAATTGGTTTAAAATTAATATACCAGTGATTAGACCGAATTCCAGATTCTCAATACTACCAGGCTTGGAATACACTCGATGTGGTATTGAGTTCAACATGCCTTCGGTAAAGGTAAAATCGGACACATGAAAGGCGATCAGATATGTGGGAATAGCCACATTCGTCTTATCGAATACGGAAACACCGGCACTGTAACGAAAATATTTAATGTATTGCGAAGTAATTGAAAGTGTAAAGTAAATACGAGCTGGCAGCCTTGTTCTGTGGCATATTAGAAAGGGCGCTGTAGGAGGAATCGTGTCTAATCGTTATTGTGAAGGTGGCGCGTTTAGCTGGTTCATCGTAACATGGGAATCCGTGGCGGGCATCTGTGGCCTCGAATTGCGTTGTTGCTAAGTAACTGTAAAAAATTTCTAGTTGCAAAAAATTTCTAGTAGCGCTGTGTAACTTACTGTAACCTATTCGAATCGTCGGTGTACGAAGTTATATGGAATCCCGCACTGTCGGTACGTAGCTCTCCCCTATATGCGATGGTCAAAGTCCACTTTGTGCCGCTGGCCAAATTGACGGCCGTGTCTACTGGCGTTAAGCTGAGAAACTCACGATCGACTTCATATGACCAACTTAGCTGATAGATAGGCGCATTTGCTTGGTCAGCTTGTTGTATGGTCGCCTCGAAGCCTTCCAATTGACGAGCGTGAACTATAACAGTCCTTGTGTTCTGGACAACTCTTATTAAGATACGAACGGTGCCAGTGAAAGCTTTGGTACCGTTGTGAACATTGGTGGTCAAATCGAGATCATAGTGTATGGGCTCCGTGTTGTTCGGTAGACGGTAATTGATGTCAGCACGACCAGTAGTGTCGACTGCAGAATCTCTTTTAGCTACAAGATCGCTAAAGTTCTCAACGATGCGATCGCTGGAATCTGCAAAGACACCATTGCTGAACGTTTCAGCAATGCGATAATCGTCTGGCGATAGCATTCCTGCGGTCGGTGGCGTCAAAGTGGATAGGATGATGGCCACTGTGGCCAAGAGGATAACGTTTACTCTCAGTTTACCGCGTACCATTTCGTGAACTAAATCGCAGCAGCTCAAGAAATGAAATACTTAGTAAAAATTAAATATGCTTCTATTTAAAGATTTTAAGTGTAACTTGGACCTATTTTACCATTAGTATTATAAAAATCGATTAGCTTTTCTGTCAACAGATCTTTTATTTTCATTTGGAATTTATCTTTATGACACAATAGTAGGCATTTTAAGTAGCCTGTTGGGTTTTAATGGTGTTATGTTTATTAGAGCTCTTTTATAACTTGCCATAAAACTGATAGGAAGTTAAAATTGTGAACTCTGGAATATATATTAAATAAATTCCTGTTTGAGTACAAGTTTACTGATTGAATACAATGGATATGTAATCTATTTCATATGATTGTCACGTACAATTTAAATATAAAAATAGCTACATATATAACATTTATTGTCGTAATCAATTTAAATTGATCGGTACCATGGTTCAATGATATAAGGTTGTTTAAATAATGACTTGCTAACGGGCGCCAATTAGAAATCCCAAGAAGACAAGTCTTTTTCCACTTAGTCTTTCCAACGCAGAGGAGGTCTTCCTTTTCCTCTTCTACCACCAGCGGGTACGGCGTCAAATACCTTCAGGGCTGGAGCTATTTCATCCATTCGAACGACGTGGCCTAAACAGCAGAGCCGTTGGTTCTTAACCCGCTGCACTTTGTCTACGTCCTTGTACAGCTCGTACAGCTCATCGTTTCATCGTACGTGGTATTCGCCGTCGCAAAGACGCAAAGGTCCATAATATCTTTCGAATAACCTTTCTTTCGAACACTCCAAGAGCCTTCTCATCTGATATTTGCATCGTCCATGCTTCTGCGCCATACAATACGACGGGCATGATGGTAGACTTAAAGAGTATGGTTGTGGTCCGTCGAATGAGGACTTTACTGTGCAACTGCCTACTCCATCTATTCGCTTCGCTTCTCTATGCAGTTTGAAGAAGGCAGAACTAAATGCGCGGGTGTTAAGATCAATGTCATCGGCGTACGCCAGCAATTGCACACTCTTATAAAAGATGGTGCCTAACCAATTTAGTTCTGCGGCTCGAATTATCTTCTCTTGGATCAGGTTAAAGAAATCGCACGACAAAGACTCACCTTGTCTGAAACCTCGTTTGGTATCAAACGGCTCGGTGAGGTCCTTCCCAATCCTGAAACTACATAATAACGTTCCACTACCCCTATTAAATTTGTTTTCAACTATCACTGAAGATTTAGTGATATCTAGTGAAAAAAATTTAACTATCACTAAATAATAAATGACAGTGAAAACCTTTAGTGATAATTAACATTTTTCAATAACATAAAACTGCTTATCGAGGAGTAAGAGTAAAACTATGTACAATCATTTGTATGTATGAGGGAATTTATTCTAAATAAACCATGTTTTTCAGTAGAGACATATATGTGATATGGTATATGTATATATCCACAACAGGATTGTAGAGCTATGTTGTATTTTAAAAACATTTTTTTTTATAATAGGAAAGCGGTGCCAAGCATCAGTGCTCCTATCATCGCCATTCAAGTACTAAATTACTTCAGTTGCTATACTTCCACCATTGAAGTCTCCTTTTGTGTGAGCCACTTGAAGTGTGAATTTTATTATTCTCGAATTTATTAGGCTATAAAACTGCTTACCCAAATATTTTTTGAACGCTCTTAACAAAATCTTTAAAATTTCGACGAATATTTGATAAATTGTCATACATTTTGTATAATGTTTAAAACTTTAATTTATGTGAAATGCTTTAAAAATCAAATATATCTTTATAAAAACCAATTGCAAAAAATGCTAATACAAATAATAGCTGCATTGGGGTGAATGATTTCAGATACTTGGCCTAGAATATTTTAAGCTTATAATTAGAAAAAAAGGTGGCAAATGAATAATAACATATGATCGACGAATGCAGCGGTGGGCTATCAGTGACCCAACAGCATCGTTTAATTATTATTTATTTATTCAGTTTTCTCACATAAATCAGAATAACTTAGATTAATAACATTAAAATTAAAATGTAAGAGAAGTAAGGCATTTTTTAAAATAAATTTATAATAGTGTAAAATGCCATCATACATTGAATTCAAGGATATGTACATTGGTGTGTGGGGGAGCGTGACAATAAAACAGTATTTACTAATTACTAATCAAATACTAATTAAAAACAGTTTGATATTTGGCTTAAAGGAAAGATTTAAGTACAAGGATCCAAAAAAACCTAGATTTCATTATGTGATAGCTCTAAAAGAAAAGATTTAACTTCAACTGAGAATATGTGCAATTTTCTAATGACACGAGTACGGACAGGTAGGGCATTAAACAAGTTACAGGAAACTATAATCTAATATATGTTAACTAATATCAGACATAAAATAAAAATTCACATGTATTTAGTTAAAGATAATTTTTCACTAAAAGTTTAGTGATAGTTCAATTTTAATTTCACTATCCACTATAACTCAACATTTGTTTTCCAACATTTCCAATGGCGAAACCAACAAAAATGTTAACCCGTTTTGTTTGGCTTGTAATACGAGCCGGTCTTAATGTGTTCTAAATTATACTAACATATGCATGCGAATAAATCCGTCTATCATTGGGGAACTTCCCTAATATTTAAAAACTTCTCCAATATTTCTTACTAGCTTTATTTTACTCTAATCTTTTTTCTTCTAGCCGAAATAGAAACAATAAAGTTAAGTGCTTTAGTGCAATGTTATTTTATTAAATAAATTGTTAAATTATATATAATAATATAATTTTGGCGCGTACACTATATGGGTCAGTGTTTGGCCGAGCTTCTCCTACCATTTGTGGTGTTCGTCTTTTATATTATACCACAATCGGAGGGACCTACAGTTTTATGCCGACTCCGAACGTCAGATGTATTTAATGAGAAGCTTTTTCATGGCAGAAATACCCTCGGAGGTTTGCCATTGCTTACCGAGGGGTGACCGCTATTAGAAGAAACTTTTTCTATTATTAAGATTTTGCTTGCCCTGACTGAGATTCGAATCTCGAACTCACCGGCATATCAAGTTATAGCTAGCACCGCTATCCACTCGACCACAGCGGCCACAGTTAGTTTTAGTTAATCAATTAGTTATGAGTTAATTAATTAAGAAACAAAAACATTTATTCACAATTCGTCTATGATTCAACCCAAAACCAGTTAATATAAAGACAATTTTATTCAAAAGTATTTTTTAAATTAGGTAGATCCTATGAGAATTGTCGAGAGGTAGTTCTCGAGGCGCATAGGTGGAAATACTTAAAAATAAACTCGCTAAATTTGAGAGACTCCAAACTAATGTGGAGTCTATTTTTACGGAAGGGCAGGTGCGGAAACTTTGACATGGAGCGATATTTCAACCGATATTTCTCTGCACGCAGTCGGTCCAAGGGCGTATGTGTATTTTTGTAAGAATGGATTTCATACAAATAAAAAAATTATTCCGATTTCCACGAAATTTTTTTGAAATCGGAATGAGAACAAGCCTGAATATTTTATATTGAAATCAATTTGATAAATTTTTTTGGGATTCAAACGTTTTTGTAGATTAAAAAAAAGTAGAGTTCATAATTTTATGAAAAATCGCTTAAATGAAATTTTTTACATCGACAATATTTAGGTCCTAATATTAAAAAGCAAATGAAAATAAATAAATAAAATCACATGAATCAGAATTTGTAAACTTGTTTTTTTTGTATATTTTTATAAAAAATTATAAGACTCTGACAAACGGGTGCCAATACGGTATTACACTCGGGTAGGAACACACCAGTAAAGAAGCGACATTGCACTTGTATGTGTGCGTGAAACTTTGCTCACACACTCACGAATGCGACGTGGAATCGTCGTGATCTGCAAGAAAAATGTTTGCATTGATATTTTTACAGTTTTTATAGCATATACATACATATATAAGAAGTTTTCATTACATTTTAGTCAAATTATAGACAATTTTGTCCAATTTATCAAAAATGTTCTCCTGAACTTTCCGCTCAAAAAAGCGTCGGTACTTGGAAATTGGACTGTAAGTAAAAAACCCAAAATTTCAACAAGTATAATAAAAATAATCCCGAAAGATTATATTAAATTTTCTCTTATTATTAAAAAAATATTGTACTTAAATGCACAAGGAGCAAAATAAAAGAACATTAGTAATCCTATACGCATTTTTGGTTATTTAATAAACGTGAAAAATCATCTTGTCATCTATTTTTGTAACAAGTTAATAATAATTGTCAATCATAACTAATTCTAAATATATGTATGTATGTATGTTATAGAAATATAGATTTCAATTTATATGAAAATATATCCAAATTTGTACTGACCCAAAATAAGAAGTATCCCGCAATATTTAGGGCTAAAATGTTTCCATTTGGATACATTTGTATCACAACGGCAACACTGACTTTGATAGTTGTACAATAAAATAACACCAGCTCTTTGGAAAATGGCACAATACCTCCAACAGCTTACACGATTTTAATGACCTAATGAATGTAAAACGCATAATTTTATTCCAAAATATGTAAATTTTAATAAAATACTCGTACATACTCAATTGACGCAATTTGAAAATACTAATTTTAACGAATTAGAATAAGCCAAACAGCCAAAACGAATCAGTGATGTGTATTTTCTATTTTCTATTTTCTGTTGAAAATTTAATTTTTTACCACAATTTAAAATATTATAGAAAATTCACACAAAAACATGATTAGAAAATCCAGCTATGTTAAATAAAGTAGAAGACTTGCTTAGTTACCTAACCTTTGATAATTGAATCATGGATCGGTACCAAATTGTCCAGATTGAATTGCGTTTTCCCCAAGCTAGAATGATTGGCAAAAATGTTCCTTTTTTTGAGGTTCACACACGGGGCATTGTTGCCTGAAGTTTTTTGAATAAATTCCTGTCATGATTGAATATATTACAATTAAAGCAAAATTCGTTCAGTTTCAAACCACCTCGACAGGTCCCACTACTAAGAGAAACCGTTAATAACTTTTTCCCAAAAATTCTTTAAACTGTCCCAGTATGGCAACACTGATTAATCTCGAACTAGCCTCGACACTTTCTAAAATAGTTCTAATATATTTTTAAAATAGGCCTGAAATTATCTTAAACTAGCCTTTAAATGCCACTTCAAATATATCAAAAATAGTTTCGAACCCAATAGATCCTGTAGCGCAATGAATTTAAAACTTTTTGCTTGAAGAATACTGTGAATGACCCTTAAATAGTCCTGAGCAGGTCTCGAAATGATCCCGAAATAGTTCCAATATTAGACATAAACCTATTTAGTGTGTAAAAATTTCAAATTACCTTTAGCCTTAATTTTCTATTGATATGGTAATACCCAACGACAATAACAGCAAGGGAACGTTCAAGTATAAATAGTCATACAACTTTTAATACATGACTTTATTCATAATTGTGTGCTTTATTATTATTGACATTCAAAATGATGAAATTTCACTAAACTGGTATTGGAGAGTTAGGGCGAAGACTTCTAGTTTGAAGAAATTCCAACTAGATAAAAGAGATTATGTTCGTAAGACCACACATCAGGGAGTTAATATAACTACATATGTATGTACATATGTATGATCCGATAATCGAAGAAAAATTTAGAGAATTTTTGGGCAACCATAAGAGTGACAGCTACAGAGACAAGATCACGCAATTAAGCAACCGTGTATTTGTAATTCATTCTGAGAAAAAAGTGAGCGACGTAGCGCTTTTGAAATTTTTCATTTTGTTTGCACTTCCTTCTTTGTTTCCATAATCGTGGCGATTTGTGCGCAATTAGGCGGGTGTAAAACAGTTTCTTTTGCGAAAACCAAATTGCATAAACAATTTTTGCAAATTTCCAATCAATTTTTCAATAATTGCACTCAAGCACAGCACTTTTTCGTTGTTTTTGTTTTGTTCCCCTCTTTATTATAATTTCGCTTCATATGACAGCAAACAAACATAGTGTCAAAACCACAATGTCACTGCCAGAAAATCATTTTTTCCTCTCACTTCGTATTGCGTGATCTGCTACAGAGAGTTGGTTAGAGAGATATTGTTGTAGGGGTGGGTAACTCAGCTAATTTTCGCGAGTTGACTCAATGACTCTTGCTCATTTAAGTGAGTCAGCTCAGTGAGGTAGCAAAATTGAGTTACAACTCAATTGACAAGTGTGTCGCTCTGTCAAAGGTGATATTATAAGAAACTCTTCGCTTGGTGAGAGCGCTGCCAAAATCCGCATTTTTTATAACATTTTCCAATAGTGCCCTATGTAAGAAATGTGGTTTGGGTTTATTCATTTTTTTTTTTTTTAATTTTGCAGTTTCCACACCACCGTTGAAATATAAATATAATTAATTAAAATGCTATGAATATAGGAAGAAATACACGTTATCATTTACTCTCTAACCAAAAAATCACAAACTATTGAAATCAACATTAAAACAACATCAAATCACAGAAATTCATATAGATATATGTATGTTGTATGTACAATCAGCTATCCCATAGCCAAAAATATGAACTTAAAACAAGATGCGTATTTTTATATGCAGAAATATTTATGTATATTGCGGTTATTTAAAATGCAATAATTGTCTAGTTCTTTGAAAAATATTTTCATGATATGTTTTTTTTTAAAGTAAAGCTAAAATCCAAGTACTTTTTATTACTAAACTATGAAATTTATCTCTTTACTTAGAGATGTTGCGTACATTTCGTAAAATAATAACATCAACTCGTCAACGTATCAGCTGTTCTTAGTCCCCAGATTCGGTATTGTTGCCAGCTCAAACCGTGAGTTCAGGGGACCAAATCAGTAGCAGCGAAAGAGAGTTTCGTATTATTAAAGTGAAAGCAAAAGTCATTCTTGATTCTCAGCATAGATAATACGTTACGAAACTTCTCTCTTTTATCTCTGCTCTCGTTCCATGAACACACTTTTTGGGTTGGAAACAAACCCCAATCATGGCACGCTAAAAAAAAGGGAGTTCGTGTTATTATTTGACGAAATGCATGTTTAAATCTTTTAACTAATGAATTAAATATTTTAGTGATAACAAAGCATAACGTGTTTTGATTTAATTGCAAATATTGTGATTTATTTTAAAAAAGTCTCCGTAATTTTTTTTTTCTAAGTGAACACTGTATATATTGCTTTTTAAAATCCACACAAGTACATTACATACATACATATTTATAAATATATGGTTTACGCAAGTATAAATTTTGTTATTCTGAATTTTTTTGAGAAGTGAGGTTCATTACTGGGAGTCAGCGCAGTAACTCAACTTAGTGCTGAGTAACTTACCACTATATTGTTGGCATAAATATGTTTGTATCAAGCACTGGGTTACAACATGTCAATCGAAATTCACTTCTTATACGCGAATTTTGTAACTCAGTCTAATCTCAACTATTATACTAGTATTCCACCCATATTGTTATGATAAGAATTAGAGTTTTAGAGCAGTATTTGTTTAATTGCAAGCTAGAATTATTGGTTAACTACATAAAATCTCTTTTTATTCCTCTAATTTTCTTACCTTAAGTGTATTTTGCGTTTTAATTCACTTTATGGTTTACTAAGGCTCACAGAGCTAAATAAAAACTTAGAATTCAGAGCGCACATCCCGCAATGATTAATTAATTAATTAATAACAAATGAATATGATACTTCAAGGCACAAAGCGCGTGGTAATTGATATATATAAAAAAATGAAAAATGATTGGCTTAGCTCTAAGTGGACGAGGGCGATCCAACGTTGACGCACAGATCGGTCCCGCTGGTCGTAACCGGAAAGGATGAGAAGAAGAGAGGTACAAAACGCGCGCCGTGCTTTTATATTAACAGCTTCACTGGAAACATATTCCAGCGCTGTTTCGCCGTTCCCAACTAAATAGGTTCTTTAATAGGTTCTGTCGCAACTGCAGAGACTCAGCCTGAAAGGAGTCAGTTGAGCACTTTCTGTGTGAATGACCGGCTCTTGCTAGGATGAGATTTACGGCGCTCGGTAAACCATTTCTGCATAGTATTCATAGTGCAGACGCCTTTCTTTGTATGATGCTCCGAAATTCATAAAAACAACCTAATGGCTGAAGGTTGCAGTAGGTGTGGAATAAAAATGGCAAATTTGCTAATTGCTTGTCACCAGGGTGGCACTCAAACCAACCAATCAACCATCATACATCAAGTAGTTCCATAACTAATTTTACAAACAATTATTTTTCATTCCACATTTTCGCTATGGTTACTAGAATAAAATTTACCGGGTTTCGGGACAAATGCTCTCTGTGTAAATGCTCTACAGCGGTCAGATTCCTTCTATGCCACTACTAACGTTGAAATGGCTTTGGAGATACAAACATCAACATATGTTAAGGAAAATAAAAGCCTTTAACAATTTGAGCACATTTAGTCAAAACTTCAAAAGTCAGATTAATATAAATTACATTTTAAATACGATTCAATTGTTGGAAAAAAATACCTACACCATACTAGTCGTTCTTCATTCGCTTGCAAACGGAAAGCATTTAATTTACTTTTACTTATACTGAACATTATGTATTGTGCCGGCGACGCACAGATGCGCTGAGTGGGGTACTGCCACTGGTAGGCTGATAACTTCGCACGAACGATATAACTTCTGCGGCATTCCGATCTATCCAGTCCAAGTTCAACTGCGCATTAGCTCTAACTATCTGCTCTACATTCAACTCTACCTTGTTGCTGTTGCTTACTTTATTTACAAGCGCCAGGAGCTGAAAGTATACAACGTTCATAAATGCCTATTTCAGATATTTGTACTCATATCGCTTATTTTTTATCTGTCCATTGTCTGTTACCTACCTTCTGTAATTGATTTTCATTATTTACGTAATTGCTTATACCGACAATAACGTCATTGAGCGGGTTATCAACGCCAGTGCTGTTTGAGAGGTTGGAGTAAGCTTCCCAATTGCTGTTAAGGAAGTCAATACAAACCAGTACACCCACTGAACTGTGTGAGAAAACTGCACTCAAGATGTCGGTACGCTCTGAACTAGTCAAAGGAATGCTCATATTGATGGTGCTCCAAACAAAGTCTTCCATTTGAGCTTGATTTTTTGAGCAGCCCAAAGCATCTAACAGAAGATTACGATAGGTGGTGTCACTGGAGCTCAGTAAGTCATTGAAAAAGTAATTGTATAAAGTGTTACTTGACCGACGTAGACCATTGCAATAAGCTCTTGATCGTAGGTTTGGTTCGATGGTAATACCTTTGCTGACGAAGTCTTTCAACTTGTTATTCGATTCCGTGAGGCAGGCCTCAACCTCTATGAAACATGCAAGATCGATTGCAATATTTCGTGTGAATTTACGTAGTAACTGTTCTCCTAATGGTTCATTAATACCCAACTGTTCATAAATATTGCTCACGAGCGAGACAAGGAACGGCTTGACCTCATTGTAATTGGCGTGACCATTTAGATAAAAGTTGTAGTTTGTTATGATGGAATATGCCACTGGCCAAGGTGCGTACTGATCCTCACCGGGTAGGTAAGTCAACAATTTCAGTAGAATTGTATGTGATAAACGACCATAGGTGGCGAGATTGTAGGCATCGTGCAAGAGTTGAGCGCGATTGCGAACGTGTATCTTGTAGGGATGATTTGTCAAACTTTCAGCGATCAAGTTCCAGTTCTGCTCATCGTAGTTGATACGATAGTAACCGGTAGACTGTTTATTCAAGATCAACCAGTCGTTAGCGCCAACTTCGCTATCAGTGATGTTGATTTGGTTCACATTGAGTAGATAGTGGCTGGCTGTGGTATTGCGAAAATCTGGATTTGAACGCGTGACATAATTGAACGGAACGTAATAAGTTCTGCCTGTGTTAATGGTTGTATTGTCATTGTATGCGGTTTGTGTGACAGTAAATGTGTTCGTGGCATAGTCGCGTTTGACTGTAAGAAGTGGGTAACTAGACTGCTGTGACCAGGTGGGGAACATAACGTCGATACGCGCGGGGAGAGTGACCTTGAACTCATCAGCAGCGCTTTGCAGTGCATCGAAAAAATGCGCTTCCTCGACGGAGCTCAATGCGCTGCATTAAAAAAAGGAATTACATTTTTTAAGGAAAATCACACACTCAAATACTTTTTTTTAAGATATCATTACGAGTATGTCATTTTGTAATATATGCGATACTATCTTACTTGACGGTCAAATATTTATTTAAAGCAGTGCGAAAGACTTCCTCGCCTAGAGCATGCTGCCACATGACAAGTACAGAGGCCGCTTTGCCATAAGAAGCAGTATTGAAATGACTTTTTATCTCATCGGGTGTTTGCACATAATGGGTCATAGGCTCCAGTATACCGGAACCATCTATATCTAGAGCGGGTTGGTAATCATCCGCAAGAAATGTTTGATAGACATCCCATTCGGGGTAAGCCTAGTTATATGAGAATATTTAAGTTAAATGAAAAATTTAAGATAAGCATGTACAAAATTGTTAAGTAGAGCAGGTATAATACTAGCACCTACATAGTTTAGTCCAAGATAAGAAAAGAGTACAGCAAAGCCTTCCTTTAGCCAAGAATAAGTCCACCATCTGGGAGTCACATAATTGCCAAACCACTGATGAGTGAATTCATGAGCAATGACATTGCCGCTTTCGTACTGCTGCCTTGACGTTGAAGAGCTCTTGTTGAAGAGTAAGCGATGCTCACCGTGAATGACTAAACCCCAATTTTCCATACTCAACTTCTTATTAGGGACTGCAACTTGCCTCATTGTCGATAGCGCAAATGGCACGTTATAGTATTCAGATAATTGGTTTAAAATTAATATGCCAGAGATTAGACCGAATTCCTGATTCTCAATACTACCAGGCTTGGAATACACTCGATGTGGTATTGAGTTCAACATGCCTTCGGTAAAGGTAAAATCGGACACATGAAAGGCGATCAGATATGTGGGAATAGTCACATTCGTCTTATCGAATACGGTAACACCGGCACTGTAACGAAAATATTTAATGTATTGCGAAGTAATTGAAAGTCTAAGATAAATACGAGCTGGCAGCCTTGTTCTGTGGCATATTAGAAAGGGCGCTGTAGGAGGGATCGTGTCTAATCGTTATTGTAAAGGTGGCGCGCTTAGCTGGTTCATCGTAACATGGGAATCCGTGGCGGGCATCTGTGGACTCGAATTGCGTTGTTGCTATGTAACTGTAAAAAATGTCTAGTTGCAAAAAATTTCTAGTAGCGCTGTGTAACTTACTGTAACCTATTCGACTCGTCGGTGTACGAAGTTATATAGAATCCCGCACTGTCGGTACGTAGCTCTCCCCTATATGCGATGGTCAAAGTCCACTTTGTGCCGCTGGCCAAATTGACGGCCGTGTTTACTGGCGTTAAGCTGAGAAACTCACGATCGACTTCATATGACCAACTTAGCTGATAGATAGGCGCATTTGCTTGGTCAACTTGTTGTATGGTCGCCTCGAATCCTTCCAATTGACGAGCGTGCACTATAATAGTCCTTGTGTCCTGGACAACTCTTATTAAGATACGAACGGTGCCAGTGAAAGCTCTGGTACCGTTGTGAACATTGGTGGTCAAATCGAGATCATAGTGTATGGGCTCCGTGTTGTTCGGTAGACGGTAATTGATGCCAGCACGACCAGTAGTGTCGACTGCTGAATCTCTTTTAGCTACAAGATCGCTAAAGTTCTCAACGATGCGATCGCTGGAATCTGCAAAGACACCATTGCTGAACGTTCCAGCAATGCGATAATCGTCTGGGGGTAGCATTCCTGCGGTCGGTGGCGTCAAAGTGGATAGGATGATGGCCACTGTGGCCAAGAAGATAACGTTTACTCTCAGTTTACCGCGTACCATTTCGTGAACTAAATCGCAGCAGCTCAAGAAATGAAATACTTAGTAAAAATTAAATATGCTTCTATTTAAAGATTTTAAGTGTAACTTGGACCTATTTTACCATTAGTATTATAAAAATCGATTAGCTTTTCTGTCAACAGATCTTTTATTTTCATTTGGAATTTATCTTTATGACGCAATAGTAGGCATTTTAAGTAACCTGTTGGGTTTTAATGGTGTTATGTTTATTAGAGCTCTTTTATAACTTGCCATAAAACTGATAGGAAGTTAAAATTGTGAACTCTGGAATATATATTAAATAAATTCCTGTTTGAGTACAAGTTTACTGATTGTAAACAACGGATATCTAATCTATTTCATATGATTGTCACGTACAATTCAAATATAAAAATAGCTATAATACATTTATTGCCGTAATCAATTTATATTGATCGGTACCATGGTTCAATGATATAAGGTTGTTTAAATAATGACTTCCTAACGGGCGCCAATTACAAATCCCAAGTATAGCCAAGTCTTTTTCCACTTAGTCTTTCCAACGCAGAGGAGGTCTTCCTTTTCCTCTTCTACCACCAGCGGGTACGGCGTCAAATACCTTCAGGGCTGGAGCTATTTCATCCATTCGAACGACGTGGCCTAGACAGCAGAGCCGTTGGTTCTTAACCCGCTGCACTTTGTCTACGTCCTTGTACAGCTCGTACAGCTCATCGTTTCATCGTACGTGGTATTCGCCGTCGCGAAGACGCAAAGGTCCATAATATCTTTCGAATAACCTTTCTTTCGAACACTCCAAGAGCCTTCTCATCTGATATTTGCATCGTCCATGCTTCTGCGCCATACAATACGACGGGCATGATGATAGACTTAAAGAGTATGGTTTTGGTCCGTCGAGTGAGGACTTTACTGTGCAACTGCCTACTCCATCTATTCGCTTCGCTTCTCTATGCAGTTTGAAGAAGGCAGAACTAAATGCGCGGGTGTTAAGATCAATGTCATCGGCGTACGCCAGCAATTGCACACTCTTATAAAAGATGGTGCCTAACCAATTTAGTTCTGCGGCTCGAATTATCTTCTCTTGGATCAGGTTAAAGAAATCGCACGACAAAGACTCACCTTGTCTGAAACCTCGTTTGGTATCAAACGGCTCGGAGAGGTCCTTCCCAATCCTGAAACTACATAATAACGTTCCACTACCCCTATTAAATTTTTTTTCAACTATAACTGAAGATTTAGTGATATCTAGTGAAAAAAATTTAACTATCACTAAATAATAAATGACAGTGAAAACCTTTAGTGATAATTAACATTTTTCAATAACATAAAACTGCTTATCGAGGAGTAAGAGTAAAACTATGTACAATCATTTGTATGTATGTGGGATAAAATGCACCTCTGTGCAACATCCCTGATTTAACGAACGCACAACCGACCATCTTAACGAACGCAACGGACATTAACAGCTTTTAAAAAGCAGAGTACAGAAGATTTCTCGTCAAAGCAAGACGTACGCGCACGACCGAACGATTAAATATATTGTAATTTTAAGGAAACCTAAATGTAATATTAAAACACTTTAATCTAATTTCAATAAACCTAAATGTGAATTATTTAAATTAATGTTAAATAAACTTCTTTAATTAAATAAATCCCACATAATTGGGGACTCGTCCGCGATGTTCTAACGAGCCAAAATTTAAGAAGAACCGGAGTTGTAGAAATATTGCAGAGTTAAATGCATAGTTAAATGCATAAAAACTAAATTTGCGGAACTAAGTTTGCGAGAAAAGCTGTAGTGTGTTGTATTGTGCGTGAAATTCGGAAGAGAATCTAATGATTCAAAATTTTGAGACATAACCTCAATTTGAAAGTGGTGCTCCGCTGGGAAGCTCAAGTGTACCAAAAAAGCAAGCCTTAAGCACCGTTATAAAAAAGTAGGCAGGCAGCGTCATTTCAAAAGTGCGAAAGACATGCGATATTGCAGTTCGTGGTAACAATCGTGTTGCACAAGTTTGCGTTGTTGCACGCAATGATATAGTGTACTCAGTAAGAGTATGTAAGCAGAATCCTAAAAATTTTGCTTAGGCCAAGCGCGAAAGAAAGAGGCAATGAAATTTTAACGAGAGAGTTAATACGATTGCGATGTAAAAACAGATAACTGAAACACCAACAGTAGTTGTGTTTGATGCTCAGTTCTAAATAAAGAGAGTGAGCGGCGCAGCAGATGTGCGCGTAATGTAAATCGAAATAGAAAGTGAACAAAGAGTGAGACACATTCTTAGATTTTTTTTTTTTTGCAATGACTTATTGAGTTTGTCGAGTAACGAAGTAAGCAGAAAAACATTGCAAAAGCAAATCAAACAAAAAAACAATTGAAACAGTGAGATAATTGTGTTTCGCGTTAGAAGATTAAGCATGCGCAGCAGCTGTGCGCAAAAGTAAAGTAACGCATATATTCTTACAAATTTGTGAGACAACAAAATAAGAATTTGCCGTGCGACAAGGCTAAAACGAAAACTTATAACTAAAGCGCGAAGTGACTAGTGTGTCGATTAAGATGCAAGCAAGCGCGAATGCATAATAATAGCGAAAGACTGAATGAATAAACTTATTAACCAGTAACGATTAATCAAAAGAGCACGAAAGAGAACAAAAGTGTCAAAACAAAATAAACAAATCATCATAACTACAGGGAAATCAAATTGGATGTCAGTGAGCAGCAATCAACAGCAAAGAAGCAGCAGTAAAGGCGTAGCAGTTTATCCAGATATTTATAAACTATATTGACTAACTGATATTATTTATTGATGTATAAGTATTTTAGTATCGTTTCGTTGTACTAATATTTGAAATTTGCATTCATCGTTGTATGTTAATATTATTTGAAATTTAATTTCTATTTCACTTATCGATTTATTTTCAAATAATAATATTAAATTTAATTTTGTATATTGTATTGACAAAATGGACGCAGAAACAATACGTTCGTTGACTGTGCCTGAACTTAAAGAAAAGTTGAGGGAACTTAATTTAGATACATCAGGACGAAAGCAAATCCTTCGCGACAGGTTGATGAATCATTTTGGGCTTAATGGTAGTGAGGACGAATCGACAATTTCTGACTACACTGAAGCACTTGCTGTGGGGAATTCGGACGGTAATTTTCACAAGGTTAGCTTTACTTTACGAGACATCCAGGATAGTGTAACTCCATTTTCTGGCGACGATACTTATGATGTAGCACATTGGATTCGGGAGTTTGAAGATGTTGCTGACACAGTTGGTTGGAACGATCTTCAAAAGTTTGTGTATGCAAAGCAGTTGCTGCGGGGAGCCGCTAAGTTATTTGTGAGAGGGTTAAGTGGAGTCAGGGGCTGGGTTACATTGAAATCGAAATTGATAGATGAATTTGGTAAGCAGGTTAGCGTGGTAGAAATACACCGTATGATGCGGCAAAGGCAAAAACGCCCAAGAGAAAGTCTCAACGAATATCTCTATGCACTGATTGAGATAGGTAATCCAATTCAATTGGATGAGGTTAGTGTAATTGAGTATTTTATAGATGGCATACCTGATTCTCGACTAAATAAAGTCGTATTATACGATGCCAAAACTTTAAAGGGTTTAAAAGAAAAAATTCAGATATACGAAAAAATTCGCGGTACATTTTTGTCAGCAAACAAGACAAGTATAACGAGTACATCGAAAAGTAACGATGAAAAACCAAAAGAGGGAAAGAAAGCTTGTTTTAAATGTGGTTCTAATACTCATTTAGCAAGAGGATGCAGTGAGCAGGGAATAGTTTGCTTCAAATGTAAGCAAAAGGGACACTTCGCAAAAGATTGTAAAGATGTACAGTCAAAAAAGGTAGTGAAAAGTGAACAAGTTAATACGATTGGGAAATCCTTAGCAAAGGAAGATCCGAAAAGTAGCATGATTTTTACTAACATATCAATTGGAGAAAAAACATTTAGCGCGTTAGTCGATACTGGTAGTGAACTTTGTATCATCAGGTACGATACGTTAATAACGATTGGAGATGTGGAGTTAGAAAACGAGATTATTCACTTAAATGGCATTGGGGACGGAAAATTAACCACACTTGGTTGTTTCGATACATATATTAAACTCGACGATATTTCAGTAAAAGTAACTTTTCATGTCGTTAGAGAGAAGGATATTGTGTTTTCGGCAATTTTAGGTAGTAGTCTTTTCAAAAAGGTTGACATGGTCATTGGACAAGCAGGCGTAACGTTTAAAAAGAGGGGATTTGTAGAGGCAATGAAAGGCGTGAAGTGTCGCGATAATTTAGATGAATCAAATGAAAGCAATGATTTGTTCAAAGAGTTTTCGGCTCTTTGCTGTGCTCCTGTTGAGTTCGAACTAAACAACATTTCAGTTAATTTGCCTCACCTTTCAAAGCCAATTGCCACTGCTATAGAAAATTCGATCAACAGTTTCAAGCCTTCTAGCGAAGTTAAGTCACCAATCGAAATGAAAATTATTGTCAAAGATGATATCCCCGTTTATCAAACGCCACGTAGAATGTCTTTAAGTGACAGAAAGTTCATCGACGAACAAGTGGAATTATGGCTTAGAGAAGGAATAATTGTATCAAGCACGTCTGAGTATGCAGCACCGGTAGTTTTAGTTAACAAAAAAGATGGCACCAAACGTCTTTGTTGCGATTACAGAAAAATAAATGAAAAAATTGTCCGAGATAATTTCCCAATGGCTCTCATTGATGAAGTACTCGAAAAGTTGCAAGGTGCGAAGGTGTTTACCACGTTGGATTTAGCAAACGGTTTTTTTCATGTGCCCATAGAACCTAACTCACGCAAGTATACGGCTTTTGTTACCCATTGTGGACAGTTCGAATTTTGTTATGCGCCGTTTGGTATCTCTAACTCCCCTGCAGTTTTCGGAAGGTACATTCAGGCAATTTTTCGAGATTTACTCAAAGAAGGAACTGTGGTAATTTACATGGATGACATTGTCATTCCAGCTAGGGATGTTAACGAAGGTTTAGACAAGCTCAACAAAGTGTTAGAAGTTGCTAGAAAAAGCGGTCTGAAAATAAAGTGGCCAAAGTGTCAGTTCTTAGAAACACAAATCCAGTTCTTAGGATACATTATTGAGGATGGTAAGATTTTGCCATCAGAGCGTAAAACAATTGCTATAAGGGATTTTCCTATACCGAAAAATAAAAAAGAATTGCAACGATTTTTGGGCCTTACATCCTACTTTAGACGATTTATTTACAAATACGCAGAGATAGCTAAACCTCTGTCAGATTTGCTTCGAAAAGACACTAAATTCGCGATGAGTGAGGATCAGGTTATAGCCGTGAAAGAGTTAAAGCAAGCGATGGCAGTAGCTCCTACCCTAAGGTTATATAACCCAAATGCAATTACCGAAGTACACGCAGACGCATCCAAATTCGGATATGGCGCCGTACTGCTACAAAAGAACTCTGAAGATCGAAGTTTTCATCCGATCGAATACCTCAGTCGAAAAACAACGCTTTGCGAAGAAAAGTATTGTTCATACGAACTCGAAGTTTTAGCTATAATTCAGGCATTAAAAAAATGGCGAGTATACCTCAAGGATATTCGTTTTAAAATCGTAACTGATTGCAATGCGTTTGCTCTCACAATGAAAAAAGTTGACATGCCGGATCGAGTAATGAGGTGGTAAATGTATTTGCAACAATTCGATTATACGATTGAGCATAGAAGCGGAACTCGTATGAAACACGTAGATGCACTAAGTCGCGTATACTGCCTTTTGTTAGTCGAAGATTCGTTAAAATATAGACTTAAAGAAGCTCAGTGTAGGGACGAGTGGATTCGCGCTGTAATGAAAGTACTTGAACACAGTTCTTATGAAGATTTTTACATAAAGAACGAATTGCTGTATAAGGATCAGAATAAAGAGCTTTTGGTAGTGCCATCAGCAATGGAAGATGAAATAATTAGAATAGCACATAGAGAAGGCCATGTAGGTATTAAAAAAACGCAAGAGCTATTACAAAATCGATATTTCATTCCAAAGATTGGTGATAAAGTTAACAGAGTAGTAAAAAGTTGTATAGAGTGTTTAGTGACTGATGCAAAGGCTGGGAAAAAAGAAGGGTATTTAACACCAATTGACAAAGCTCTTGAACCGCTAGGAACTTATCACTTAGACCATGTTGGTCCCTTATCAGAGACAAAAAAACAATACAACTATATTCTCGTCGTAGTTGATGGATTTTCAAAATTCGTGTGGTTGTACCCTACAAAGTCGACCGGTGCCGAGGAAGTAGTTGAACGCTTGCGCAAACAAGCTGCGACATTTGGGAATCCGAAACGGATTGTTACAGATAGAGGGGCAGCATTTACTAGTCATCAATTTAAGAATTACTGTACAGATGAGAACATACAACATCTTCTAATAGCAACTGGCGTTCCTCGCGGCAACGGGCAAGTAGAACGCATGCACAATATTGTCGTTCCAATGGTAAGCAAGCTGTGTCAAAGTAATCCCACTCAATGGTATCGTCGTATGGATGAGGTTCAACGTGTAATAAATAATACTCCTCCTCGTAGCACAAAAGTAACGCCGTTTAAAATTTTAACTGGGCTAGACATGAGAAACGCTGAAAATCCAGATTTACGAAAGTTGTTAGAGAGTTCAGTACTAGATGAATTAGATCAGCAAAGACAAGACATCCGTTCCGAAGCTAAGATCAATATTCAAAAAATTCAAGAGGAAAACCGTAGATCTTTTAATAAAAATCGCAAAAGAGCAACGCAATATAAGGTTGGTGATCTAGTGGGTATAAAAAGAACACAGTTCGGGGTAAACATGAAACTTAGAGCTCGTTTTCTTGGACCGTATAAAGTGACAAATTTACTTAATCATAATCGATACAACTTAGAAAAAGTAGGAGAACACGAAGGGCCTAATAAAACAACGTCTGTGGCGGAGTTTATGAAGCCCTGGGGACCTATCATTCGGGACGAATGACTGTCAGGATCGCCGATTGTGGGATAAAATGCACCTCTGTGCAACATCCCTGATTTAACGAACGCACAACCGACCATCTTAACGAACGCAACGGACATTAACAGCTTTTAAAAAGCAGAGTACAGAAGATTTCTCGTCAAAGCAAGACGTACGCGCACGACCGAACGATTAAATATATTGTAATTTTAAGGAAACCTAAATGTAATATTAAAACACTTTAATCTAATTTCAATAAACCTAAATGTGAATTATTTAAATTAATGTTAAATAAACTTCTTTAATTAAATAAATCCCACATGTATGAGGGAATTTATTCTAAATAAACCATGTTTTTCAGTAGAGACATATATGTGATATGGTATATGTATATATTCACAACAGGATTGTAGAGCTACATATGTTGTATTTTAAAAACATTTTTTTTATAATAGGAAAGCGGTGCCAAGCATCAGTGCTCCTATCATCGCTTTCCAAGTACTAAATTTCTTCGGTTGCTATACTTCCACCCTGGAAGTCTCCTTTTGAGATATAAGCAATGTTTTTCATGAATGTTTGCCGTTTTAAGATATTAGTAATATTTTTGGTGGCAGTGTGTGAGCCACTTGAAGTGTGAATTTTATTATACTCGAATTTATTAGGCTATAAAACTGCTTACCCAAATATTTTTTGAACGCTCTTAATAAAATCTTTAAAATTTCGACGAATATTTGATAAATTATCATACATTTTGTATAATGTTTAAAACTTTAATTTATGTGAAATGCTTTAAAAATCAAATATATCTTTATAAAAACCAATTGCAAAAAATGCTAATACAAATAATAGCTGCATTGGGGTGAATGATTTCAGATACTTGGCCTAGAATATTTTAAGCTTATAATTAGAAAAAAAGGTGGCAAATGAATAATAACATATGATCGACGAATGCAGCGGTGGGCTATCAGTGACCCAACAGCATCGTTTAATTATAGCGCCTATACACCAAAGAGCATTTTTTCAACAAAGTAGTTGTTAACTAATATCAGGCATAAAATATAAATTCACATGTATTTAGTTAAAGATCATTTTTCACTAAAAGTTTAGTGATTGTTCAATTTTAATTTCACTATCTACTATTACTAATCATTTGTTTTCCAACATAATTTCCAATGGCGAAACCAACAAAAATGTTAACCCGTTTTGTTTGGCTTGTAATACGAGCCGGTCTTAATGTGTTCTAAATTATACTAACATATGCATGCGAATAAATCCGTCTATCATTGGGGAACTTCCCTAATATTTAAAAACTTCTCCAATATTTCTTACTAGCTTTATTTTACTATAATATTTTTTTTACTAGCCGAAATAGAAACAATAAAGTTAAGTGCTTTAGTGCAATGTTATTTTATTAAATAAATTGTTAAATTATATATAATAATATAATTTTGGCGCGTACACTATATAGCCCAGTGTTTGGCCGAGCTTCTCCTACCATTTGTGGTGTGCGTCTTTTATATTATACCACAAATGGAGGGACCTACAGTTTTGTGCCGACTCCGAACGTCAGATGTATTTAATGAGAAGCTTTTTCATGGCAGAAATACCCTCGGAGGTTTGCCATTGCCTACCGAGGGGTGACCGCTTTTTCTATTATTAAGATTTTGCTTGCCCTGACTGAGATTCGAATCTCGAACTCACCGGCATATCAAGTTATAGCTAGCACCGCTATCCACTCGACCACGGCGGCCACAGTTAGTTTTAGTTAATCAATTTAGTTATGAGTTAATTAATTAAGAAACAAAAACATTTATTCAAAATTCGTCTATGATTCATTGCTCTTCATTGTTCTTGGCTTTCATTGCTTTATAAATCTTTGAGAGTCCTTCTTATTACCATTCGATATTCGTTGTTCAGGTCTTCTCCAATTCTTCAACATTTCATTTCTTAATTAAATTTTTTTTTGTTTTTAATTAGTGGTAATTTTGATGCTCTTGCATTGGTCCTTACTGCCTGCTCTAAAGTCGATGATACTTGGTTACTATTTTTCACTGTATTTACAAGCGCAAGTATCTAAAAGTATAAAATGTTCATAAATATATTTATTCAACTCTGAAATGCTTCGATCGCATATTTTTGCATCTGTCTATCGGCTGTGACTTACCTGCTGTAGTTTATATTCATTATTTACGTAATTGCTTATACCCACAATAGCTTGTTGAGCGGATTAGCAGCGCCTGTGTCGTTCGAGAGATTGGAGTAAGCTTTCCAATTGCTATTGAGGAAGTCAATACTAACTTGCACGCCAATTGGACCACGCGAGTAGGCTGCACTCAAGATGGTCGTGCGCTCTGAATTAGTCAGAGAGTTACCCAAATTGACGCTACTCCTTACGAAAGTTTTCAATTGTGTCTGGTTTTGTGATCAACCCAAGGCACTTAACAGAGTGCTGCGGTAGCTTGTGTCCCTCGAACTTAGAAAATCATTGAAAAAGTAATTGTATGCGATGTTGTTTGACCGACGTAGACCATTGCAATAAGCTTGGGTTAATTTAATTGGGGTGACCATAAGAGTTATAGGTTGTTATGATTGAATTTGCCGCTGACCAAGGTGCGTACTGATCCCCACCCGGTAGGCAAGTCAACAATTTCAGTACAATTGTATGTGACAAACGACCATAGGTGGCGAAACTGCAGGCATCGTGGAAGAGTTGAGCGCGATTGCGAGTGTGTATCTTGAAGGGATGCTCTACCAAACCCTCAGCAAAAAGATTCGATAGTTTATACGATAGCAACCTGTTTATTCAAGATCAAGCTGTCGTTAGTGCCAACTTCGCTATCAGTGATGTTGATTTGGTTTACATTGGACATATAGTGGCTGGCTGTCGCATTACGATAATCGGGTGTCGAGCGGGCGGCATAGTTGAACGCCCAAAGCATGCTGCCACCTAAAAAGCACAGCACCAGCTTTGGAATAAGAAGCAGTACTTAAATGGGCTGCTATTTTATTGGCCGTTTGCACGTAATGGGTCATTGGCACATAATTTTAAATATCTAAGGTAAAGTAAGCCAATATAACAAATTATACAAAGTGAAATAAAATTTACTAAAGTAATTTTTTTTTAATATTCTTTTATTCGATTTTAAACTATTGAATTTTATTGTTTTAAACTTTTTTTTTTATAAAATCTTTTATTATATTTTTTTTTATTTTACATGTATGGACGCACATATTTACAAATTAGGGTGGAGCGAAAATGTGTCTTTTAGGGAATTGCTTTGAGCAGGTACCATTCAAACTCATAAATGAAGTTGAAAACATTATTTACTCATCATACTAAACCCCAAGTTGGAAGAAGATAAAAGTAATTTTCATGCCTAAAGTAGGGAAATGCGGTCATGATAATGCTAAAGATTTAAGGCCAATGAGCCTAATGTCCTTTGTACTTAAAACCTTTGAGTGACACATAAATTAGTGCATTAGGGATACAACTTCCAAATTATCGCACCTTCCAACATTCGTACTTGAAAGGGAATTCAACGGAGACTTTTATAATGTCTTTAATAATGTTTTTGCGTAGATTGCATAAATTGGGCACTTGTGGAAGTAGGGATTGATCACTTCGTCTGGTCATGCATAGTATCTCTGCTAGGGAGCAGAGCAATTTACGTTGAATTAGGCTCCCAACACAAAACCGTACATGCGGTGAGAGTTACCCCTCAGATAGAAGTGCTATCACCGCAATTATGGCTCATGGCCTTAAACAAACTACTCCTAGGCTAGATTGTTGAGGAAATCAAATTAGTTGCTAATAGTATTGGGTAAGTTTCCATCTGTCATAAGCGAAATTGTGGAGAGAGCTCTATGACGATGGACTCATCGGCCATTAATTGCTCGCATTGTATGAACCCTTAGAAAATGGACCTAATTCTGCTAAAAAAATGTTAGAAAATAAATGGTAACTAAAACCAAAGTTTGTACACTGAATGTAAACAGCTATTGTTCGACCTTTACTCTCATATGGAGCGCTGGTATGGTGGCCAGCTCTCAACAAAGATTACGTCGTCAAGAAACTGTGTCAGCAGCCATTGATGAAACGGATGTCCAACGAATGTCTTAAATGTACTGCTAGATTTATTACAGGCATTGGGGTTCTAGAAGGAATGTCCGTTCGGGCAGACTCTCAGCTGAGGTTAGGGCGCTACTCACTGACAATATAGCCTACTTCAACCGCACGATCCGTATGAAATTCCAAAGCCATAGAGACTGAACTCATTGAAGAGTCCGGTCATTGTATGGCTTGGCAGTCTTAAGGGAGGGACAAAGATGAAATGCAGGGTTGGAGCGGGGTTTTCATAGAATAGTATAAACTGAAGCAATCCTTCCCCTTACCGGACTAAGCACACGTTTTCCACGAGAATCTGCAGATAAAGGGCGGAATTGCCGATATTTACCACCAGGAAGCCAGACACAGGTGGAGTAGTGCAGTATTATACAGCATTTCCCGGCAGTTTTGGGTGTACTATGAACCGCTTACAACTAAGACTCTTTTAGAAATGAACAAAGAAAATTCATACAAACTCACAGCTACATATCTGCACAGGGAACTGACCCGTAGAGGTACAGACCGAAGGGATAGACATACCCTTCAAAAGGATTTGCCCCAACTGCATGAAAGGGGACAGTTGAGCACTTTCTGTGCGAATGCCCGGCCCTTCCTAGTATGAGGCTTACGGCGCTCGGTAAACCATTTCTACAGAGTATTTCAGAATGCAAACGCCTATATTTGTATGATGCTCTAAATTCCATAGAAAGAACATAATAGCTGAAGATTGCAATATATATAAAAAGATGGGTCTCATCGAACTATTAGGAGAACGGTTACTAGAAAATTTATACGAAATCGGGCATTCGAACAATATATATGAAAAGATGGGTCTCATCGAACCATTAGGAAAACAGTTATTACGAAAGTTTTTACGAAATCAGGCATTCGAGCAATATTATATGAAAAGATGGGTCTCATCGAACCATTAGGAGAACAGTTACTAGAAAGTTTTTACGAAATCGGGCATTCGAACAATATTATATGAAAAGATGGGTCTCATCGAACCATTAGGAGAACAGTTACTAGAAAGTTTATACGAAATCTGGCATTAGCTTAGTAGATGCTGAAGCCTTACTGAGCTCCCAAAATCAAGCTCATACCATCTTACAGAAGATCATGATTCGGCACCATCATCCTTATGAAATGTTTGATAGACATCCCATTCGGGGTAAGCCTAGTTATATGAGAATATTTAAGTTAAATGAAAAATTTAAGATAAGCATGTACAAAATTGTTAAGTAGAGCAGGTATAATACTAGCACCTACATACATAGTTTAGTCCAAGGAAAGGTAAGAGTACAGCAAAGCCTTCCTTTAGCCAACAATAAGTCCACCATCTGAGAGTGACATAATTGCCAAACCACTGATGAGTGAATTCATGAGCAATGATATTGCCGGATTCGTACTGCTGCCTTGACGTTGAAGAGCTCTTGTTGAAGAGTAAGCGATGCTCACCGTGAATGACTAAACCCCAATTTTCCATACTCAACTTCTTATTAGGGACTGCAACTTGCCTCATTGTCGATAGCGCAAATGGCACGTTATAGTATTCAGATAATTGGTTTAAAATTAATATGCCAGAGATTAGACCGAATTCCTGATTCTCAATACTACCAGGCTTGGAATACACTCGATGTGGTATTGAGTTCAACATGCCTTCGGTAAAGGTAAAATCGGACACATGAAAGGCGATCAGATATGTGGGAATAGTCACATTCGTCTTATCGAATACGGTAACACCGGCACTGTAACGAAAATATTTAATGTATTGCGAAGTAATTGAAAGTGTAAGGTAAATACGAGCTGGCAGCCTTGTTCTGTGGCATATTAGAAAGGGCGCTGTAGGAGGGATCGTGTCTAATCGTTATTGTGAAGGTGGCGCGCTTAGCTGGTTCATCGTAACATGGGAATCCGTGGCGGGCATCTGTGGACTCGAATTGCGTTGTTGCTATGTAACTGTAAAAAATGTCTAGTTGCAAAAAATTTCTAGTAGCGCTGTGTAACTTACTGTAACCTATTCGACTCGTCGGTGTACGAAGTTATATAGAATCCCGCACTGTCGGTACGTAGCTCTCCCCTATATGCGATGGTCAAAGTCCACTTTGTGCCGCTGGCCAAATTGACGGCCGTGTTTACTGGCGTTAAGCTGAGAAACTCACGATCGACTTCATATGACCATCTTAGCTGATAGATAGGCGCATTTGCTTGGTTAACTTGTTGTATGGTCGCCTCGAATCCTTCCAATTGACGTGCGTGCACTATAATAGTCCTTGTGTCCTGGACAACTCTTATTAAGATACGAACGGTGCCAGTGATAGCTCTGGTACCGTTGTAAACATTGGTGGTCAAATCGAGATCATAGTGTATGGACTTCGTGTTGTTCGGTAGGCGGTAATTGATGTCAGCACGACCAGTAGTGTCGGCTACAAGATCGCTAAAGTCCTCAATGATGCGATCGCTGGAATCTGCAAAGACACCATTGCTGAACGCTTCAGCAATGCGATAATCGTCTGGCGGTAGCATTCCTGCGGTCGGTGTCGTCAAAGTGGATAGGATGATGGCCACTGTGGCTAAGAGGATAACGTTCACTCACAGTTCACCACGCACCATTTCGTGAACTAAACCGCCGCAGCTCAAGAAATGAAATACTTAGTAAAAATTAAATGTGCTTCAATTTAAAGATTATAAGTGTAACTTGTACCTATTTTACTATTAGTATTATAAAAATCAATTAGCTTTTTTGTCAACAGATCTTTTATTTTCATTAGGAATTTATCTTTATGACACAATAACAAGCATTTTAAGTGATCGGTTAGTTTTTTACGGTGTTATCTTTATTAGAGCTCTTTTATAACTTGTCATAAAACTGATAAGAAGTTAAAATTGCGAACTCTGGAATATATATTAAATACATTTCTGTTTGAGTACAAATTTACTGATTGTATACAATGGGTATCTAATCTATTTCATATGATTGTCACGTACAAATCAAATATAAAAATTTCTATGTATATAACATTTATTGTCGGAATCAATTTATATTGATCGGTACCAAGGTTCAATTGTAAAAGATTAGGTAAATAATGACTTGCTAACGGGCGCCAATTGGAAATCCCAAGTATAGCCAAGTCTTTTTCCACTTAGTCTTTCCAACGCAGAGGAGGTCTCCCTTTTCCTCTGCTACCACCCGCGGGTGACCTAGCCAGCGGAGCCTCTGATTCTTAATCCGCTGCACTATATCTACGTCATTGTACAGCTTGTACAGCTCATCGTTCTATCGCACGCGGTATTCGCCGTCGCAAAGACGCAAAGGTCCATAAATCTTTCGAAGAATCTTTCTCTCGAACACTCCAAGAACCCACTCATCTGATGTTGTCATCGTCCATGCTTCTGCGCCATACAATAGGACGGGCATGATGGGAGACTTATATAGTATCGTTTTTGTCCGTCAAGAGAGGACTTAACTGTGCAATTGCCAACTCAGTCCGAAGTAGCACTTGTTGGCAAGAGAGATTCTGCGTTGGATTTCAATGCTGACGCTGTTATTGCTGTTAATGATAGTTCCTAAGTTAACGGAGGTCGCTACTTTTTCAAAGTTGTAACTGTTAACAGTGATGTTAAATCCCAGTCGAGAATGTGCTGACTGTCTATTTAATGACAGGAGATACTTCGTCTTGCCCTCGTTCTCCTCCAGATCAATTCGCTTCGCTTCTCTATCCAGTTTGGAGAAGGCAGCACTAACTGCGCGGTTGTTAAGGCCGATGATGTCAATGTCACAATGCCGTATAAGTTTTGCCGGGATACCAAATTCAAACATTGCGGCATATAGGGAACTTCTTTTCGTGCTGTCGAAGGCGGCTTTGAAGTCGACAAAAAGATGGTGTGTGTCGATTCTTCTTCCTCGGGTCTTTTTCAAGATCTGGGGTATTGAGAATATCTGGTCGGTAGTAGATTTACCTGGTCTAAAGCCACACTGATAAGGTCCAATCAGTTCATTGACGGTGGGCTTAAGTCTTTCACACAATACACTTGCCAGAACCTTATACGCGATGTTAAGAAGGCTAATCCCACGATAATTGGCGCAAACTGCAGGATCACCCTTTTTGTGGATTGGGCAGAGCACACTTAAGTTCCAATCAGCAGGCATGTGTTCTTCCGACCATATTCTAGAAATGAGCTCGTGCATGCACTTAACCAGCTCCTCTCCGCCGTACTTAAATAACTAAGCTGGTAACCCATCGGCCCCAGGGGCTTTGTTGTTCTTCATCCGCGCTATCGCTTTCCGAATTTCGTCATAGTTGGGTGATGGTACATCACGTCCATCATTATTGATTGGGGGTTCGGGTTCAACATCTTCTCCAACGTGGTTGCAGCTGCTTCCATTAAGCAGTGTGAAGAAGTGCTCCCTCCATAATTTAAGTATGCTGTGGACATCAGTCACCAGGTCGCCGTTTTCATTCTTACAGGAATTCGCCCCGGTCTTGAAACCTTCTGTTAGCCGTCATACTTTCTGAAAAAATTTTCGGGCGCTTTTCTGTCGGCCAGCATCTCAAGCTCTTCGCACTCACTTACGAAAATTGCGTCTTGCTTCCTTCTTCGACTCACGATAACGCTTCCGCACAGCTCGCGTTGCGCCCGATCGCAGTGTGGCCCTGTAGGCAGCGTCTTTACGTTCCGTCGTCCTCGTTCCTCGTCATACCAGTTGTTCTTTCGGGCACTTTAAAACCGCGGAGAGCTTCAGCTATTTTCTTTCAGCTTGCGGAATTCCACCTTGTTCCACTGATTGCTTTTTCTGCTATTTTCTTGACCAGCATAGTCGCATCTACAGTTGATCGCCCTCTTCTAAAACCGAACTGCGCTTCTGAGAGATTTCCACCCGATTTCATTTATCAGCCTGTTGCTTATAATTCGTTCAAGCAGTTTACCGGCTGTGTCTAGCATGCAAATTGGACGATACGCTGTAGGGTCCCATGGGGGGTTTCCCGCCTTAGGTAAGAGTACCAGTCGTTGGCGCTTCCATATTGGTGGGAATATACCGTCTTTTAGACATTCGTTATATGTACGAACAAGGGCTTCTATGTTGGTATTAGCAACTAGATTTAAAATGCGATTTGGAACGAGGTCTGGACCTGGTGCCTTTTTGTCTTTCAAACTTTTAACGGCCAATTGAACCGCTTCTGCTGTAATCGCAGGTACGTCATTTATTGTAGAGGGAAATTTTTCCCGCTTATATGGCGGCTGGGCTGAGAATAGAACACACACTATTGTTTCACGCTTTTTAGGGCAAGTTATCTGCGGTTGAATAGATTTCTGTAGCTTTTCTGTCAAGATTTTAAATACTTTGCATACTATACTATACGGGTCTTTATCTGCGTTGTCACATAAACTTCGAAAGCACTTAATCTTGCTCTCTTTCATTGCCTTTTTCAGTGCAGTTCGTTTTTGTTTGTACATATTTTGCTGCTCTGTAAAGTTTACTTTACGACTTCTGGCTCTCTGATAGTTTCGCGTAAGTAAGACTCTGTACAATCATATGTATGTATGAGGGAATTTATATGTTTTTGAGTAGATACATACATATATTTATTTATTTATTTATCCTGCGCAGCGGAATGTACAGCTGTGTTGTATTTTAAAAAAATTGTCAAATTTTTTTTCTAATAAGAAAGCGGTGCCAAGCATCAGTGCTCCTATCATCGCCATTCAAGTACTAAATTACTTCAGTTGCTATACTTCCACCATTGAAGTCTCCTTTTGAGATATAAGCAATGTTTTTCATGAATGTTGCCTTTTTGAGATATTTGTAATATTTTTGGTGGCAGTGTGTGAGCCACTTAAAATGTGAATTTTATTATATTCGAATTTATTAGGCTATAAAACTGCTTACCCAAATATTTTTTGAACGCTCTTAATAAAATCTTTAAAATTTCGACGGATATTTGATAAATTGTCATACATTTTGTATAATGTTTAAAACTTTAATTTATGTGAAATGCTTTAAAAATCAAATATATCTTTATAAAAACCAATTGCAAAAAATGCTAATACAAATAATAGCTGCATTGGGGTGAATGATTTCAGATACTTGGCCTAGAATATTTTAAGCTTATAATTAGTAAATAGTAGGTGACAAATGAATAATAACATATGATCGACGAATGCAGCGGTGGGCTATCAGTGACCCAACAGCATCGTTTAATTATAGCGCCTATACACCAAAGAGCATTTTTTCAACAAAGTAGTTGTTAACTAATATCAGGCATAAAATATAAATTCACATGTATTTAGTTAAAGATCATTTTTCACTAAAAGTTTAGTGATTGTTCAATTTTAATTTCACTATCCACTATAACTCAACATTTGTTTTCCAACATAATTTCCAATGGCGAAACCAACAAAAATGTTAACCCGTTTTGTTTGGCTTGTAATACGAGCCGGTCTTAATGTGTTCTAAATTATACTAACATATGCATGCGAATAAATCCGTCTATCATTGGGGAACTTCCCTAATATTTAAAAACTTCTCCAATATTTCTTACTAGCTTTATTTTACTATAATATTTTTTTTACTAGCCGAAATAGAAACAATAAAGTTAAGTGCTTTAGTGCAATGTTATTTTATTAAATAAATTGTTAAATTATATATAATAATATAATTTTGGCGCGTACACTATATAGCCCAGTGTTTGGCCGAGCTTCTCCTACCATTTGTGGTGTGCGTCTTTTATATTATACCACAAATGGAGGGACCTACAGTTTTGTGCCGACTCCGAACGTCAGATGTATTTAATGAGAAGCTTTTTCATGGCAGAAATACCCTCGGAGGTTTGCCATTGCCTACCGAGGGGTGACCGCTTTTTCTATTATTAAGATTTTGCTTGCACTGACTGAGATTCAATCCTCGAAGTCACCGGCATATCAAGTTATAGCTAGCACCGCTATCCACTCGACCACGGCGGCCACAGTTAGTTTTAGTTAATCAATTTAGTTATGAGTTAATTAATTAAGAAACAAAAACATTTATTCAAAATTCGTCTATAATTCATTGCTCTTCATTGTTCTTGGCTTTCATTGCTTTATAAATCTTTGAGAGTCCTTCTTATTACCATTCGATATTCGTTGTTCAGGTCTTCTCCAATTCTTCAACATTTCATTTCTTAATTAAATTTTTTTTTGTTTTTAATTAGTGGTAATTTTGATGCTCTTGCATTGGTCCTTACTGCCTGCTCTAAAGTCGATGATACTTGGTTACTATTTTTCACTGTATTTACAAGCGCAAGTATCTAAAAGTATAAAATGTTCATAAATATATTTATTCAACTCTGAAATGCTTCGATCGCATATTTTTGCATCTGTCTATCGGCTGTGACTTACCTGCTGTAGTTTATATTCATTATTTACGTAATTGCTTATACCCACAATAGCTTGTTGAGCGGATTAGCAGCGCCTGTGTCGTTCGAGAGATTGGAGTAAGCTTTCCAATTGCTATTGAGGAAGTCAATACTAACTTGCACGCCAATTGGACCACGCGAGTAGGCTGCACTCAAGATGGTCGTGCGCTCTGAATTAGTCAGAGAGTTACCCAAATTGACGCTACTCCTTACGAAAGTTTTCAATTGTGTCTGGTTTTGTGATCAACCCAAGGCACTTAACAGAGTGCTGCGGTAGCTTGTGTCCCTCGAACTTAGAAAATCATTGAAAAAGTAATTGTATGCGATGTTGTTTGACCGACGTAGACCATTGCAATAAGCTTGGGTTAATTTAATTGGGGTGACCATAAGAGTTATAGGTTGTTATGATTGAATTTGCCGCTGACCAAGGTGCGTACTGATCCCCACCCGGTAGGCAAGTCAACAATTTCAGTACAATTGTATGTGACAAACGACCATAGGTGGCGAAACTGCAGGCATCGTGGAAGAGTTGAGCGCGATTGCGAGTGTGTATCTTGAAGGGATGCTCTACCAAACCCTCAGCAAAAAGATTCGATAGTTTATACGATAGCAACCTGTTTATTCAAGATCAAGCTGTCGTTAGTGCCAACTTCGCTATCAGTGATGTTGATTTGGTTTACATTGGACATATAGTGGCTGGCTGTCGCATTACGATAATCGGGTGTCGAGCGGGCGGCATAGTTGAACGCCCAAAGCATGCTGCCACCTAAAAAGCACAGCACCAGCTTTGGAATAAGAAGCAGTACTTAAATGGGCTGCTATTTTATTGGCCGTTTGCACGTAATGGGTCATTGGCACATAATTTTAAATATCTAAGGTAAAGTAAGCCAATATAACAAATTATACAAAGTCAAATAAAATTTACTAAAGTAATTTTTTTTTAATATTCTTTTATTCGATTTTAAACTATTGAATTTTATTGTTTTAAACTTTTTTTTTTATAAAATCTTTTATTATATTTTTTTTATTTTACATGTATGGACGCACATATTTACAAATTAGGGTGGAGCGAAAATGTGTCTTTTAGGGAATTGCTTTGAGCAGGTACCATTCAAACTCATAAATGAAGTTGAAAACATTATTTACTCATCATACTAAACCCCAAGTTGGAAGAAGATAAAAGTAATTTTCATGCCTAAAGTAGGGAAATGCGGTCATGATAATGCTAAAGATTTAAGGCCAATGAGCCTAATGTCCTTTGTACTTAAAACCTTTGAGTGACACATAAATTAGTGCATTAGGGATACAACTTCCAAATTATCGCACCTTCCAACATTCGTACTTGAAAGGGAATTCAACGGAGACTTTTATAATGTCTTTAATAATGTTTTTGCGTAGATTGCATAAATTGGGCACTTGTGGAAGTAGGGATTGATCACTTCGTCTGGTCATGCATAGTATCTCTGCTAGGGAGCAGAGCAATTTACGTTGAATTAGGCTCCCAACACAAAACCGTACATGCGGTGAGAGTTACCCCTCAGATAGAAGTGCTATCACCGCAATTATGGCTCATGGCCTTAAACAAACTACTCCTAGGCTAGATTGTTGAGGAAATCAAATTAGTTGCTAATAGTATTGGGTAAGTTTCCATCTGTCATAAGCGAAATTGTGGAGAGAGCTCTATGACGATGGACTCATCGGCCATTAATTGCTCGCATTGTATGAACCCTTAGAAAATGGACCTAATTCTGCTAAAAAAATGTTAGAAAATAAATGGTAACTAAAACCAAAGTTTGTACACTGAATGTAAACAGCTATTGTTCGACCTTTACTCTCATATGGAGCGCTGGTATGGTGGCCAGCTCTCAACAAAGATTACGACGTCAAGAAACTGTGTCAGCAGCCATTGATGAAACGGATGTCCAACGAATGTCTTAAATGTACTGCTAGATTTATTACAGGCATTGGGGTTCTAGAAGGAATGTCCGTTCGGGCAGACTCTCAGCTGAGGTTAGGGCGCTACTCACTGACAATATAGCCTACTTCAACCGCACGATCCGTATGAAATTCCAAAGCCATAGAGACTGAACTCATTGAAGAGTCCGGTCATTGTATGGCTTGGCAGTCTTAAGGGAGGGACAAAGATGAAATGCAGGGTTGGAGCGGGGTTTTCATAGAATAGTATAAACTGAAGCAATCCTTCCCCTTACCGGACTAAGCACACGTTTTCCACGAGAATCTGCAGATAAAGGGCGGAATTGCCGATATTTACCACCAGGAAGCCAGACACAGGTGGAGTAGTGCAGTATTATACAGCATTTCCCGGCAGTTTTGGGTGTACTATGAACCGCTTACAACTAAGACTCTTTTAGAAATGAACAAAGAAAATTCATACAAACTCACAGCTACATATCTGCACAGGGAACTGACCCGTAGAGGTACAGACCGAAGGGATAGACATACCCTTCAAAAGGATTTGCCCCAACTGCATGAAAGGGGACAGTTGAGCACTTTCTGTGCGAATGCCCGGCCCTTCCTAGTATGAGGCTTACGGCGCTCGGTAAACCATTTCTACAGAGTATTTCAGAATGCAAACGCCTATATTTGTATGATGCTCTAAATTCCATAGAAAGAACATAATAGCTGAAGATTGCAATATATATAAAAAGATGGGTCTCATCGAACTATTAGGAGAACGGTTACTAGAAAATTTATACGAAATCGGGCATTCGAACAATATATATGAAAAGATGGGTCTCATCGAACCATTAGGAAAACAGTTATTACGAAAGTTTTTACGAAATCAGGCATTCGAGCAATATTATATGAAAAGATGGGTCTCATCGAACCATTAGGAGAACAGTTACTAGAAAGTTTTTACGAAATCGGGCATTCGAACAATATTATATGAAAAGATGGGTCTCATCGAACCATTAGGAGAACAGTTACTAGAAAGTTTATACGAAATCTGGCATTGGCTTAGTAGATGCTGAAGCCTTACTGAGCTCCCAAAATCAAGCTCATACCATCTTACAGAAGATCATGATTCGGCACCATCATCCTTATGAAATGTTTGATAGACATCCCATTCGGGGTAAGCCTAGTTATATGAGAATATTTAAGTTAAATGAAAAATTTAAGATAAGCATGTACAAAATTGTTAAGTAGAGCAGGTATAATACTAGCACCTACATACATAGTTTAGTCCAAGGAAAGGTAAGAGTACAGCAAAGCCTTCCTTTAGCCAACAATAAGTCCACCATCTGAGAGTGACATAATTGCCAAACCACTGATGAGTGAATTCATGAGCAATGATATTGCCGGATTCGTACTGCTGCCTTGACGTTGAAGAGCTCTTGTTGAAGAGTAAGCGATGCTCACCGTGAATGACTAAACCCCAATTTTCCATACTCAACTTCTTATTAGGGACTGCAACTTGCCTCATTGTCGATAGCGCAAATGGCACGTTATAGTATTCAGATAATTGGTTTAAAATTAATATGCCAGAGATTAGACCGAATTCCTGATTCTCAATACTACCAGGCTTGGAATACACTCGATGTGGTATTGAGTTCAACATGCCTTCGGTAAAGGTAAAATCGGACACATGAAAGGCGATCAGATATGTGGGAATAGTCACATTCGTCTTATCGAATACGGTAACACCGGCACTGTAACGAAAATATTTAATGTATTGCGAAGTAATTGAAAGTGTAAGGTAAATACGAGCTGGCAGCCTTGTTCTGTGGCATATTAGAAAGGGCGCTGTAGGAGGGATCGTGTCTAATCGTTATTGTGAAGGTGGCGCGCTTAGCTGGTTCATCGTAACATGGGAATCCGTGGCGGGCATCTGTGGAATCGGATTGCGTTGTTGCTATGTAACTGTAAAAAATGTCTAGTTGCAAAAAATTTCTAGTAGCGCTGTGTAACTTACTGTAACCTATTCGACTCGTCGGTGTACGAAGTTATATAGAATCCCGCACTGTCGGTACGTAGCTCTCCCCTATATGCGATGGTCAAAGTCCACTTTGTGCCGCTGGCCAAATTGACGGCCGTGTTTACTGGCGTTAAGCTGAGAAACTCACGATCGACTTCATATGACCATCTTAGCTGATAGATAGGCGCATTTGCTTGGTCAACTTGTTGTATGGTCGCCTCGAATCCTTCCAATTGACGAGCGTGCACTATAATAGTCCTTGTGTCCTGGACAACTCTTATTAAGATACGAACGGTGCCAGTGATAGCTCTGGTACCGTTGTAAACATTGGTGGTCAAATCGAGATCATAGTGTATGGACTTCGTGTTGTTCGGTAGGCGGTAATTGATGTCAGCACGACCAGTAGTGTCGGCTACAAGATCGCTAAAGTCCTCAATGATGCGATCGCAGGAATGTGCAAAGACACCATTGCTGAACGCTTCAGCAATGCGATAATCGTCTGGCGGTAGCATTCCTGCGGTCGGTGTCGTCAAAGTGGATAGGATGATGGCCACTGTGGCTAAGAGGATAACGTTCACTCACAGTTCACCCCGCACCATTTCGTGAACTAAACCGCCGCAGCTCAAGAAATGAAATACTTAGTAAAAATTAAATGTGCTTCAATTTAAAGATTATAAGTGTAACTTGTACCTATTTTACTATTAGTATTATAAAAATCAATTAGCTTTTTTGTCAACAGATCTTTTATTTTCATTAGGAATTTATCTTTATGACACAATAACAAGCATTTTAAGTGATCGGTTAGTTTTTTACGGTGTTATCTTTATTAGAGCTCTTTTATAACTTGTCATAAAACTGATAAGAAGTTAAAATTGCGAACTCTGGAATATATATTAAATACATTTCTGTTTGAGTACAAATTTACTGATTGTATACAATGGGTATCTAATCTATTTCATATGATTGTCACGTACAAATCAAATATAAAAATTTCTATGTATATAACATTTATTGTCGGAATCAATTTATATTGATCGGTACCAAGGTTCAATTGTAAAAGATTAGGTAAATAATGACTTGCTAACGGGCGCCAATTGGAAATCCCAAGTATAGCCAAGTCTTTTTCCACTTAGTCTTTCCAACGCAGAGGAGGTCTCCCTTTTCCTCTGCTACCACCCGCGGGTGACCTAGCCAGCGGAGCCTCTGATTCTTAATCCGCTGCACTATATCTACGTCATTGTACAGCTTGTACAGCTCATCGTTCTATCGCACGCGGTATTCGCCGTCGCAAAGACGCAAAGGTCCATAAATCTTTCGAAGAATCTTTCTCTCGAACACTCCAAGAACCCACTCATCTGATGTTGTCATCGTCCATGCTTCTGCGCCATACAATAGGACGGGCATGATGGGAGACTTATATAGTATCGTTTTTGTCCGTCAAGAGAGGACTTAACTGTGCAATTGCCAACTCAGTCCGAAGTAGCACTTGTTGGCAAGAGAGATTCTGCGTTGGATTTCAATGCTGACGCTGTTATTGCTGTTAATGATAGTTCCTAAGTTAACGGAGGTCGCTACTTTTTCAAAGTTGTAACTGTTAACAGTGATGTTAAATCCCAGTCGAGAATGTGCTGACTGTCTATTTAATGACAGGAGATACTTCGTCTTGCCCTCGTTCTCCTCCAGATCAATTCGCTTCGCTTCTCTATCCAGTTTGGAGAAGGCAGCACTAACTGCGCGGTTGTTAAGGCCGATGATGTCAATGTCACAATGCCGTATAAGTTTTGCCGGGATACCAAATTCAAACATTGCGGCATATAGGGAACTTCTTTTCGTGCTGTCGAAGGCGGCTTTGAAGTCGACAAAAAGATGGTGTGTGTCGATTCTTCTTCCTCGGGTCTTTTTCAAGATCTGGGGTATTGAGAATATCTGGTCGGTAGTAGATTTACCTGGTCTAAAGCCACACTGATAAGGTCCAATCAGTTCATTGACGGTGGGCTTAAGTCTTTCACACAATACACTTGCCAGAACCTTATACGCGATGTTAAGAAGGCTAATCCCACGATAATTGGCGCAAACTGCAGGATCACCCTTTTTGTGGATTGGGCAGAGCACACTTAAGTTCCAATCAGCAGGCATGTGTTCTTCCGACCATATTCTAGAAATGAGCTCGTGCATGCACTTAACCAGTTCCTCTCCGCCGTACTTAAATAACTAAGCTGGTAACCCATCGGCCCCAGGGGCTTTGTTGTTCTTCAGCCGCGCTATCGCTTTCCGAATTTCGTCATAGTTGGGTGATGGTACATCACGTCCATCATTATTGATTGGGGGTTCGGGTTCAACATCTTCTCCAACGTGGTTGCAGCTGCTTCCATTAAGCAGTGTGAAGAAGTGCTCCCTCCATAATTTAAGTATGCTGTGGACATCAGTCACCAGGTCGCCGTTTTCATTCTTACAGGAATTCGCCCCGGTCTTGAAACCTTCTGTTAGCCGTCGTACTTTCTGAAAAAATTTTCGGGCGCTTTTCTGTCGGCCAGCATCTCAAGCTCTTCGCACTCACTTACGAAAATTGCGTCTTGCTTCCTTCTTCGACTCACGATAACGCTTCCGCACAGCTCGCGTTGCGCCCGATCGCAGTGTGGCCCTGTAGGCAGCGTCTTTACGTTCCGTCGTCCTCGTTCCTCGTCATACCAGTTGTTCTTTCGGGCACTTTAAAACCGCGGAGAGCTTCAGCTATTTTCTTTCAGCTTGCGGAATTCCACCTTGTTCCACTGATTGCTTTTTCTGCTATTTTCTTGACCAGCATAGTCGCATCTACAGTTTATCGCCCTCTTCTAAAACCGAACTGCGCTTCTGAGAGATTTCCACCCGATTTCATTTATCAGCCTGTTGCTTATAATTCGTTCAAGCAGTTTACCGGCTGTGTCTAGCATGCAAATTGGACGATACGCTGTAGGGTCCCATGGGGGGTTTCCCGCCTTAGGTAAGAGTACCAGTCGTTGGCGCTTCCATATTGGTGGGAATATACCGTCTTTTAGACATTCGTTATATGTACGAACAAGGGCTTCTATGTTGGTATTAGCAACTAGATTTAAAATGCGATTTGGAACGAGGTCTGGACCTGGTGCCTTTTTGTCTTTCAAACTTTTAACGGCCAATTGAACCGCTTCTGCTGTAATCGCAGGTACGTCATTTATTGTAGAGGGAAATTTTTCCCGCTTATATGGCGGCTGGGCTGAGAATAGAACACACACTATTGTTTCACGCTTTTTAGGGCAAGTTATCTGCGGTTGAATAGATTTCTGTAGCTTTTCTGTCAAGATTTTAAATACTTTGCATACTATACTATACGGGTCTTTATCTGCGTTGTCACATAAACTTCGAAAGCACTTAATCTTGCTCTCTTTCATTGCCTTTTTCAGTGCAGTTCGTTTTTGTTTGTACATATTTTGCTGCTCTGTAAAGTTTACTTTACGACTGTATTTTGGAACGAATTTCCGTCATCCCTTGTCAAGTTTGGTTTGGAGACAAACCGGTTTCGGCGTTGTGCCATCTTCAGTGTAATTTTTCGTTCTGATTATTTTCTGTACGTACGTTAGTCTTTATAGTATTGTCCTTGTCTGTTGCTTTTGGTTAGGTACTCCTTAGCGGACCCTTTTTTGTGTTTGTATTGTAGCCTTAAGTTGCTGTTATACCTGCAGGTATATAACAACAACCAAAAAGAATTTACTTTACGACTTCTGGCTCTCTGATAGTTTCGCGTAAGTAAGACTCTGTACAATCATATGTATGTATGAGGGAATTTATATGTTTTTGAGTAGATACATACATATATTTATTTATTTATTTATCCTGCGCAGCGGAATGTACAGCTGTGTTGTATTTAAAAAAATTTTTTTTTCTAATAAGAAAGCGGTGCCAAGCATCAGTGCTCCTATCATCGCCATTCAAGTACTAAATTACTTCAGTTGCTATACTTCCACCATTGAAGTCTCCTTTTGAGATATAAGCAATGTTTTTCATGAATGTTGCCTTTTTGAGATATTTGTAATATTTTTGGTGGCAGTGTGTGAGCCACTTAAAATGTGAATTTTATTATATTCGAATTTATTAGGCTATAAAACTGCTTACCCAAATATTTTTTGAACGCTCTTAATAAAATCTTTAAAATTTCGACGAATATTTGATAAATTGTCATACATTTTGTATAATGTTTAAAACTTTAATTTATGTGAAATGCTTTAAAAATCAAATATATCTTTATAAAAACCAATTGCAAAAAATGCTAATACAAATAATAGCTGCATTGGGGTGAATGATTTCAGATACTTGGCCTAGAATATTTTAAGCTTATAATTAGAAAAAAAGGTGGCAAATGAATAATAACATATGATCGACGAATGCTGCGGTGGGCTATCAGTGACCCAACAGCATCGTTTAATTATAGCGCATATACACCAAACAGCATTTTTCAACAAAGTAGTTGTTAACTAATATCAGACATAAAATAAAAATTCACATGTATTTAGTTAAAGATCATTTTTCACTAAAAGTTTAGTGATAGTTCAATTTTAATTTCACTATCCACTATAACTCAACATTTGTTTTCCAACATAATTTCCAATGGCGAAACCAACAAAAATGTTAACCCGTTTTGTTTGGCTTGTAATACGAGCCGGTCTTAATGTGTTCTAAATTATACTAACATATGCATGCGAATAAATCCGTCTATCATTGGAGAACTTCCCTAATATTTAAAAACTTCTCCAATATTTCTTACTAGCTTTATTTTACTCTAATCTTTTTTCTTCTAGCCGAAATAGAAACAATAAAGTTAAGTGCTTTAGTGCAATGTTATTTTATTAAATAAATTGTTAAATTATATATAATAATATAATTTTGGCGCGTACACTATATAGCCCAGTGTTTGGCCGAGCTTCTCCTACCATTTGTGGTGTGCGTCTTTTATATTATACCACAAATGGAGGGACCTACAGTTTTGTGCCGACTCCGAACGTCAGATGTATTTAATGAGAAGCTTTTTCATGGCAGAAATACCCTCGGAGGTTTGCCATTGCCTACCGAGGGGTGACCGCTTTTTCTATTATTAAGATTTTGCTTGCCCTGACTGAGATTCGAATCTCGAACTCACCGGCATATCAAGTTATAGCTAGCACCGCTATCCACTCGACCACGGCGGCCACAGTTAGTTTTAGTTAATCAATTTAGTTATGAGTTAATTAATTAAGAAACGAAAACATTTATTCAAAATTCGTCTATGATTCATTGCTCTTCATTGTTCTTGGCTTTCATTGCTTTATAAATCTTTGAGAGTCCTTCTTATTACCATTCGATATTCGTTGTTCAGGGCTTCTCAAATTCTTCAACATTTCATTTCTTAATTAAATTTTTTTTTGTTTTTAATTAGTGGTAATTTTGATGCTCTTGCATTGGTCCTTACTGCCTGCTCTAAAGTCGATGATACTTGGTTACTATTTTTCACTGTATTTACAAGCGCAAGTATCTAAAAGTATAAAATGTTCATAAATATATTTATTCAACTCTGAAATGCTTCGGTCGCATATTTTTGCATCTGTCTATCGTCTGTGACTATCAAAACTAATATGAAAATGGTTATTTAGAAAGCACACAATTCATTTGTGTTATAAATATCTTGTTAAATAAATTAAATAATTGCAATAATACAAGGTACATTTCAGTTTTTTAGTCTTAGTTTTTAATATTAGAGATCAGACTACCAAATTAATTTTTGTGAGAAACAACCTTCTTAAACAATTATTCGTTCATTAACCAATAATTTTTACTCATAAAAATGATTTTGTCCACATTTGACGATTTTAGTGAAGATCTTTTATCACTCACAAAAATACCAGCTTTCATGAACATTCTTTCACTATCAACTGAAGTCACTGGAATGCAAAGGAATCGTTTGCATAAGTCTCTCAATAGATCGTTATCAGTTAGGCCCTAAAATATAAAAAAATATATTAGTTTTACATTAAGAATTATCAACTTAATACATTTACATTTATTCGCCAGCGATGTCCACAGATCTGTTGTAATGGCAAGATGTTCAATTTTTTCCAGAGTGGATAACAACTTTATTTCCATTTGCTTAAATAGGTTCTCCATCTGCACATGCTTCAATGTTGTCCTAGATGGCACCTCATAGCGAGGGTCCAGCACTTTTATAAAATTTCGGAAGCTTTTCTCTTCGACAAGGCTGAAGGGTTGAATACTACAGGAAACGAACTCAGAAAGTGCATTATCAATAGCCTTTTTGCGAGAAGAAAACTTATCATATTTGTTTTCCACGAATGGCAAAATGCTACTAGATGATCTTGGCAAATCGCATAGTTTTATAGAAGGATGCAATCGCCTGAGGTGATCTCTGAGGTTCAATGTGTTGCCGCATGTTTTATACATTTTTCCACAAGCCTTGCACCTAGCGTTCGCACCATTTATAATTAAATTTAATAAAATATCCTCAAAAAACATCGATAGTAAAAAAAACATCGATGTTTCAAAAAAAAAATGTAAACATCAATACTATCGATAGTGCTCCGATGTTTTTGCAGCTCTACTGGCCATGGCATTACAATAATCTGGTGTCGAGCGGGCGGCGTAGTTGAACGCCCAAAGCATGCTGCCACCTGAAAAGCACAGCAACAGCCTTGGAATAAGAAGCAGTACTAAAATGTGCTGCTATTTCATTGGGCGTTTGCACGTAATGGGTCATTGGCACATCATTTTAAATATCTAAGGTAAAGTAAGCCAATATAACAATTTATACAAAGTAAAATAAAAGTTACTAAATACATACATCTTTTTAATATTCATATGTTCTTCTATTCGATTTTAATCTATTGAATTTTATTGTTTTTAAATTTTTTTTATATTTACAATTTAGTGTAGAGCGAACATGTGTCTTTTAGGGAATTGCGCGGGTACCAATTTGAACAGGTACCATTCAAACTCATAAATGAAAGATTTTAGGCCAATAAGCCTAATGTCCTTTGAACTTAAAACTTTTGAGTGACACCTAAATTAGTGCATTAGAGATACAACTTCCGATTTATCACACTTTCCAACATGCGTACTTGAAAGGGAATTCAACGGAGACTTTTATAATGTCTTTAATAATGTTTTTGCGTAGATTGCATAAATTGGGCACTTGTGGAAGTAGGGATTGATCACTTCGTCTGGTCATGCATAGTATCTCTGCTAGGGAGCAGAGCAATTTACGTTGAATTAGGCTCCCAACACAAAACCGTATATGCGGTGAGAGGTACCCCTCAGGTAGAAGTGATATCCCCGCTATTATGGCTCATGGTCTGAAACAAACTACTCCTAGGCTACATTCTTGAGTAAATCAAAGTAGTAGCTAATAGTATTGGGTAAGTTTCCATCTGTCATAAGCGAAATTGTGGAGAGAGCTCTATGGCGGTGAACTCTTCGGCCATTAATTGCTCGCATTGTATGAACCCTTAGAAAATGGACCTAATACTGCTAAAAAAATGTTAGAAAATAAATGGTAACTAAAACCAATGTTTGTACACTGGATGTACACAGCTATTGTTCGACCTTTACTCTAATAAGGAGCGCTGGTATGGTGGCCAGCTCTCACCAAAGATTACGTCGTCAAGAAACTGTGTCAGCAGCCATTGATGAAACGGATGTCCAACGAATGTCTTGAATATACAGCTAGATTTATTACAGGCATTGGGGTTCTGGAAGGAATGTCCGTTCGGGCAGACTCTCAGCTGAGGTTAGGGCGCTACTCACTGACAATATAGCCTACTTCAACCGCACGATCCGTACGAAATTCCAAAGCCATAGATACTGAACTCATTGAAGAGTCCGGTCATTGGATGGCTTGGCAGTCTTTAGCGAGGGACAAAGATGGAAATTCCTACAAACTCACCATTACATATCTGCACAGGGAACTGTCCTGTAAGGGTACATGACGAAGGGATAGGCATACCCTTTAATAGGTTCTGTCGCAACTGCAGAGACTCAGCCTGAAAGGAGTCAGTTGAGCACTTTCTGTGTGAATGACCGGCTCTTGCTAGGATGAAATTTACGGCGCTCGGTAAACCATTTCTGCATAATATTTCATAGTGCAGACGCCTTTCTTTGTATGATGCTCGGAAATTCATAAAACCAACCTAATGGCTGAAGGTTGCAGTAGGTGTGGAATAAAAATGGCAAATTTGCTAATTGCTTGTCACCAGGGTGGCACTCAAACCAACCAATCAACCATCATACATCAAGTAGTTCCATAACTAATTTTACAAACAATTATTTTTCATTCCACATTTTCGCTATGGTTACTAGAATAAAATTTACCGGGTTTCGGGACAAATGCTCTCTGTGTAAATGCTCTACAGCGGTCAGATTCCTTCTATGCCACTACTAACGTTGAAATGGCTTTGGAGATACAAACATCAACATATGTTAAGGAAAATAAAAGCCTTTAACAATTTGAGCACATTTAGTCAAAACTTCAAAAGTCAGATTAATATAAATTACATTTTAAATACGATTCAATTGTTGGAAAAAAATACCTACACCATATTAGTCGTTCTTTATTCGCTTGCAAACGGAAAGCATTTCATTTACTTTTACTTATACTGAACATTATGTATTGTGCCGGCGACGCACAGATGCGCTGAGTGGGGTACTGCCACTGGTACGCTGATAACTTCGCACGAACGATATAACTTCTGCGGCATTCCGATCTATCCAGTCCAAGTTCAACTGCGCATTAGCTCTAACTATCTGCTCTACATTCAACTCTACCTTGTTGCTGTTGCTTACTTTATTTACAAGCGCCAGGAGCTGAAAGTATACAACGTTCATAAATGCCTATTTCAGATATTTGTACTCATATCGCTTATTTTTTATCTGTCCATTGTCTGTTACCTACCTTCTGTAATTGATTTTCATTATTTACGTAATTGCTTATACCGACAATAACGTCATTGAGCGGGTTATCAACGCCAGTGCTGTTTGAGAGGTTGGAGTAAGCTTCCCAATTGCTGTTAAGGAAGTCAATACAAACCAGTACACCCACTGAACCACGCGAGAAAACCGCATTCAAGATGTCGGTACGTTCTGAACTAGTCAAAGGAATGCTCATATTGATGGTGCTCCAAACAAAGTCTTCCATTTGAGCTTGATTTTGTGAACATCCCAAGCCATCTAACAGAAGATTACGATAGGTGGTGTCGCTGGAGCTCAGTAAGTCATTGAAAAAGTAATTGTATACGGTGTTGCTTGACCGACGTAGACCATTGCAATAAGCTCGCGATCTTAGGTTTGGTTCGATGGTAATACCTTTGCTGATGAGATCTTTCAACTTGTTATTCGATTCTGTGAGACAGGCCTCAAGCTCTACCAAGCATGCAAGTTCGAATGCCACATTTCGTATAAACTTTCGTAGTAGCTGTTCTCCTAAAGGTTCGATGAGACCCATCCTTTCATATATATTGCTAACCAACGAAACAATGAATAGCCTGAACTCGTTGTAGTTCGGGTGGCCATTTAGATAAGCAGTGTATTGTAATATAATAGTGTATGCAACTGCCCAAGGAGCATATTGATCATCGCCGGGTATGTAGGTCAGTAGTTTAAGGAACATTTTTTGAGATATACGATCATAGGTGGCAAACCTAAAGGCATCTTGCAAGAGTTGAGCGCGATTGCGAACGTGTATCTTGTAGGGATGATTTGTCAAACTTTCAGCGATCAAGTTCCAGTTCTGCTCATCGTAGTTGATACGATAGTAACCGGTAGACTGTTTATTCAAGATCAACCAGTCATTAGCGCCAACTTCGCTATCAGTGATGTTGATTTGGTTCACATTGAGTAGATAGTGGCTGGCTGTGGTATTGCGAAAATCTGGATTTGAACGCGTGACATAATTGAACGGAACGTAATAAGTTCTGCCTGTGTTAATGGTTGTATTGTCATTGTATGCGGTTTGTGTGACAGTAAATGTGTTCGTGGCATAGTCGCGTTTGACTGTAAGAAGCGGGTAACTAGACTGCTGTGACCAGGTGGGGAACATAACGTCGATACGCGCGGGGAGAGAGACCTTGAACTCATCAGCAGCGCTTTGCAGTGCATCGAAAAAATGCGCTTCCTCGACGGAGCTCAATGCGCTACATTAAAAAAACGAATACAATTTTTTAAGGAAAATCACACACTCAAATTCTTTTTTTTAAGATATCATTACGAGTATGTCATTTTGTAATATATGCGATACTATCTTACTTGACGGTCAAATATTTATTTAAAGCAGTGCGAAAGACCTCCTCGCCGAGAGCATGCTGCCACATGAAAAGTACAGAGGCAGCTTTGCCATAAGAAGCAGTATTGAAATGACTTTTTATCTCATCGGGTGTTTGCACATAATGGGTCATAGGCTCCAGTATACCGGAACCATCTATATCTAGAGCGGGTTGGTAATCATCCGTAAGAAATGTTTGATGAACATCCCATTCGGGGTAAGCCTAGTTATATGAAAATATTTAAGTTAAATGAAAAATTTAAGATAATCATGTACAAAATTGGTAATTAGAGCAGGATAATACTAGCGCTTACATAGTTTAGTCCAAGATAAGAAAAGAGTACAGCAAAGCCTTCCTTTAGCCAAGTATAAGTCCACCATCTGAGAGTCACATAATTGCCAAACCACTGATGAGTGAATTCATGAGCAATGACATTGCCGCTTTCGTACTGCTGCCCTGATGTTGAATAGCTCTTGTTGAAGAGTAAGAGTTGCTCTCCGTAAATGCTTAAACCCCAATTTTCCATACTCAACTTCTTATTAGGGACTGCAACTTGCCTCATTGTCGATAGCGCAAATGGCACGTTATAGTATTCAGATAATTGGTTTAAAATTAATATGCCAGAGATTAGACCGAATTCCTGATTCTCAATACTACCAGGCTTGGAATACACTCGATGTGGTATTGAGTTCAACATGCCTTCGGTAAACGCAAAATCGGACACATGAAAGGCAATCAGATATGTGGGAATAGTCACATTCGTCTTATCGAATACGGTAACACCGGCACTGTAACGAAAATATTTAATGTATTGCGAAGTAATTGAAAGTCTAAGATAAATACGAGCTGGCAGCCTTGTTCTGTGGCATATTAGAAAGGGCGCTGTAGGAGGGATCGTGTCTAATCGTTATTGTAAAGGTGGCGCGCTTAGCTGGTTCATCGTAACATGGGAATCCGTGGCGGGCATCTGTGGACTCGAATTGCGTTGTTGCTATGTAACTGTAAAAAATGTCTAGTTGCAAAAAATTTCTAGTTGCGCTGTGTAACTTACTGTAACCTATTCGACTCGTCGGTGTACGAGGTTATATAGAATCCCACACCGGCGGTACGTAGCTCTCCCCTATACGCAATTGTCAAAATCCATTTGGTTCCACAGGCCATTCTGACGGCCCTGTTAACTGGCGTTAAGCTCAGAAACTCACGCTCGACTTCGTAAGACCAACTTAGCTTATAGAAAGGAGCATTTACTTGGTCAGCTTGTTGTATGGTCGCCTCGAAGTCTTCCAATTGACGAGCGTGCACTATAATAGTTCTTGTGTTCTGGACAACTCTTATTAAGATACGAACGGTGCCAGTGAAAGCTCTTGTACCGTTGTGAACATTCGTGGTCAAATCAATATCGTAGTGTATGGGCTCGGTGTTGTTCGGCAAACGGTAGTTGATCGCAGCAAACTCACTTAGGTCGACAATAGAATCCTCATTAACTGAAATATTGCTGAAAGGCACAACAATGCGATTGCTGGACTTTTCAAATAAAATATCACTGAATTTTGAATTGGAGCGTATGTTTAAATTTTCCACGTTCTGTGGTGACAAATTTGCAGTTGATGCTACTGAAGTCTTTAAAATGGATATGAAAGTGACGTATATGGCCAAAGGGACCATTTTCGCTTTTAGCTTGTCCCGAATCATTTTTCGAACTAGACTGCCGCAGTTTGAAAAACAAATAATTAAAACTAGTTGATCGTGCTCTATTTTAAAGCATTTACTTGGTTTGTGGAGCTGAGGAGTGCGTACGTATTTATATTATAATTTACATTCAATTTACCTTTATGACTCAATATTTGTACATATGTATGTTTATGTAATGGGAACGAAGTCTCATGTCAACATAAGAATATTTTTACATACGTATCGTTTAAAAACTATAGCACATTATTTACTCGAATCGATGAATATTTACTCGAATCGATGAATATTATGATAACTTTCGAGATTTAAAAAAATATATAGATATATATTGAACACACTATTTTGTAGCCTATAAAATTTTAGTATAATAAAATGAAAGTTTCTTAAATTACGATTGAGTTCTAAAACAATTTTGCCACGGAATTATGTCTTACAAAAACAAGAAACAATTTGTTTAAGAAACCCATAAGAATCTTTAGTCACTTTAAAATTGAGCTTGCTGACACTGAAAGGCTCCAATAAGATTTAAGTTTGAAATTGTAATGACAACTTGTTTTAATTAGCAAATGTGCTATAATTTTGAAACGCCTTGCACGGGTATATGCCAAAAAAATGTGTGCACAAAAAAAAAAAAACAAAGTGGTGTTGTTAACTCGTACGAACAAAAACAAAATATGTAGAACGTACATACGTCGAAGACAAAGTTAGCAACAAAATGCAACATAATTTTAAAACGTGCCACAACCGATATTCCGAGCAAAATATAAAGAAAATATTTGAGATTTTTCTTCCGTAATGAATAACAAACCGTGTAAAAATAAACACATTGGATAAATGTGTTCAACGTGTTAAATAAGAAGCGTTCTCAGAAATAGTGTTGAGTAATGGCAATTGGCATTCAAAATTAATACCGCGGCAGAAAATAATGCCTTCGACGTTTATCAAGCCAAGTAAAAATGTACATTTATTCCACCTCAAAACGAACCAACTGCTCAATGCTCAGGTGATAACGTCGAAGATCATATATCAGCATGCTGATGGGTTTCTAGATTTTTAAATTTATAAATTTAATATTTATAAATTAGTGGGTTAAGAGTGGTGAGTTAGAGTGTATTGAGAGTGAATGTATTGAGTGTAAGTATTGTGAACTTAGTTATGGTGAGTGTAGGCGAGGTAAGTTTGAGCGTTGTGAATTTGGGTTTGACACAAACTTCGTCTAATCATTTCCCCCGAATTCGTCATGTTGATTTTTCAAATAGCAACTTCCGCTTAAGCAGTTTTACTTAATAAAAACTTCTTCTCAACTGATGATTATGTTCGTTTCTCGTGGCTTTCCTTTTTGATCCTACTTGTTGATAGTGAGCTTTTATGACAATGTTTTGGTGCGTTGTGCGAGGAAGAAAGGCGTCCCAACTTTTGGGCATTTCTATAAATCAGTGAACAGAATATTAATTATTTGCCTTTTGAAAGTAGTTGTAAACAAATTATGACCCACAAATGACTTTTACGCTCAATTTCACCTACTTTTTCGACACATTTTCCATAGTTTTCAGTATATTTTAGTTACATATTCGTTCGGTGGCCGCTGTGGTCGAGTTGGTAGCGGTGCGTGCTATAACCGGTGAGTTCGAGGTTCGAATATCAGTCAGGGCAAACAAAATCTTAATCATAGAAAAAGTTTTTTCTAATAGCGTTAACCCCTCGGTAGGCAATGGCAAACCTCCGAGGGTATTTCTGCCATGAAAAAGCTTCTCATTAAATACATCTGCCGTTCGGAGTCGGCACAAAACTGTAGGTCCCTCCATTCGTGGTATAATACAAAAGACGCACACAACAAATGGTAGTAGAAGCTCGGCCAAACACTGAGCTATATAGTGTAAGCGCCAAAATTATTATACATATATATTCGTTCGGAAAAATTATTTCTAAAATTTTTTAAACAAATTATGGGCGATAGTTCAATAAATTTATTTTTATTATTCTCTCACTTTATATCTGTTATTGTTTGTAGTCCATGATGTGCTGTAAGGAGCCTAGATGCCTAACCTAATAAAAACGCACTCCGCAAATTTTCTGTCAAAAGTTCCATAAGTAAATCAAGATAATATTTAATGTATAAATAAAAATTAATTTGTAACATAAAGAAAAACAAATCTTTAAACCACATAAATAAATTGAACCAACGATGAAAACTTCCACCTTGTATTGTTTTCAAACGGATTTGACAGTGAATATTAGTTTAGCCTGTAAGCCTTCTTTAGCGGCGGCTTAAACCGTTCATCAGATGGGCTGTTCAGATGAGATGAGCTGTGGTGGGATAAATATGCTGAATATAAAAACGTGTGACTAGTTAAGATGTGGAGTGCTTTTCATTTCCATATTTCGATGTTACGTTCTAAAAAAAAAACAATTCAAATAAATCAGTGGTCCTAGTTAGCCAACTGAAACTTGTAATTTGTTTCACTGAAATTGAATAGGCTACAAAACGGGATACCCAGAATTTCCGAAATTAAGAAAAATATAAATTTGAAAGTTAATGCTATTATTGTGAACGCAGCTGTACATATATGTATGTGTTTGTCTATATGTATTTAAATCGAGAAAATTTGGCTTTCCAAGTAGATGGATAGTTTTAACTTTGCCAGTATACTTTTAAAGCGGCTTTTGTATCGGACCTTAAAGATTGATTAGAAAAAGTACGTAGGGAGATTTCGATTGATTCAAACCTTTTTTTTATGGCCAGTTTATTACGAAATTATCGACTAAACATTTAATTTTTCTGTCCAAATTCCTATAATTTTTGAAGGAATCATTATTTTCAGATTTCCCTATGTATTACCGACGTTTTTTTTATTTTGTTCCAGGACGACAATTGTGGATGCTAAATGTCTTAAAAAAAAACGATCAAAGCGACGCACGATTTGTTTATTATAGTCAACAAAATTAACCGAAAAAAATAATTTTTCATCAGCTTGAGGTTCAAACTTGATAAGTGTTTCATTAGTTCTGTCATTGTTTAATTATGTATATACAGGTGATGTCAGTAAGTCAAATAGCTGTAAATTTTGACATTGCTCGCTGGCTTAAGGTTCAATTAGAGGTGCCATAACCATAACCATAGAAAACAGCTGATCCAACCAACCTTATGGGTTACACTGTAATCGATTAGTGGAGCCATACCATAACGCCATAACCATAACCATAACCATAGCGACCAACTGAATTTTGGTTTTTGCCGTAACCATAAACCAATGATTGCTGATTCGCCTTGTTTATTGTGATATTTTTGTTCTTCGTGTGCAGTTTATTTTGTTTTGATGAGTTTTAATTTATATTTTGCGTCCGCGTTTTACATACTTTACTAAATTTTTATTTACTTTCAGTTTATTGCAAATATCAGCTGTTTATGGTTATGGCACCACTAATCGATTGCTTAAATATGGTTATGGTTATGACTACGATTATGGCTATGGCGTTATGGTATGGTACCTCTAATTGAACCTTTATTTCCAGTGTAACCCACTCTCCTATCCTCATTGCAAAGCTAACTAAAATGGTATTACAAATATTAATTTTTTGGTGCGTATTTTAGTTTTGCATCGGGGCGAATTTAATGAGGTGGCGTTTGTAAGCAGCATAATTCATTTTTTTTTCTTTGCAGTGGTACGGTAAATGTCAAAATGATGTTGTTTATTTACATTTCTTTATTCACAGTCTCATTTCTGATCATCGTATATTTCTACTAGTAGGATGGACACAAATAAACAGTTTTTTTTTCAATTTCGATGTATTCATACATACGCAAACCTTATCCAAACCATTAACATTTTTTTCCACTTTCTACTACTTTTAAAATGCATGCCACGATTTGGACAGTCTGTTATTTGGTGAATTCGAACTGACATCGACTGTATATAATTTCACCATAAGTTCTGTGAATAAATGATTATATCACGAAAAAAAAAAATTAATGAATCGGCACATGATTTTATACCCGCTACAGTGGCCATACTTCTTCAAGCTATTTACTCAAGCAATCAAATGAGCTTACTTACATATACAGTCTCAACTAATTTATACCTTATAGAGAACTTGCCGTACATTTCGTTGTGAGCTTCTACAAGGGTAATAAGGACTTCGCTATCCGTTAGATCACTTCAATGTATATATTCTACATTAACAAAAGTGATCCAAAAAATTAATTTCACATACAAATTTTTGAATTCCTTTTATATGTAATAAAAATGTATCATATGGAAATGCGATACTCTCACCGTATTTTTAAATAAAAACTCAACAGTTCTCTATGTTTATAAATTTACTAGAGTAACAGTTTGTACATGTTTTCCAATTAGGAGGTAGCTGTTTAGTTAAATATACGAATAGAGTAATAAGATTATAATCTTTTTGAATTTTTCAAAACAAATTACATTTTGGAAATCGCCGTAAAACAAATTATAAAAATTTCTTCATAATAATTAAAGAAATTATTTCAAATTATTCTGCTATATAAGTTTTGTTATTTTGAATTTTCCAAAGCTAACTTCAAATTCTTAGTGATCGAACTTAATACCCAATGATTTTACAATTTCGCCAATTTTGATGAGAGTCCACCAGTGAAATAAGCTTTGCAGAAAGAAGAGGTGTTCCCCGAAAAAGCAGTTATGTATGACTTCAACCGTTTCGAGTATTGTTATTACTTATGTATAACTTTTCACAAAAATCAAATTCTCCTTAAAGCTCAAAAATATATATTAAATAAAAAAGTTAAATAGCCAAACCATAACAAAAATATACAATTTGTTAAATAAGTTGGTTTTATTTCTTAAATCCTATTCAGATTAATACCAACAGAAAAATCATACCCAATTCCGTTTAGCCCTTCTTTTGTTACAAACAACGGCTCATTTTTTTTAATATACATTTGTTTTAATTCTAATTTATATATTTCAGTATATATTATAAGTATACACAATTAGTTTTCTATCTTCATTAAAACTTTACAGAAACTGTTTCACTTATAAATATTAGCTTCTTTATACGAGTGCCCATAACTACGAGTATTATAATTAGCGCTATCGTGATTCGTTTAATAACGAAAAGCTTTTAATATTTTTTTTACTTTTAAACTTTCTATAATCTAACATAATCTATTTGCACAGTTACATTGAATTTTTAAATTTCAATTTCTTATAGGAATCGTGAGGATGTCAAAACCAGCGCCATTAGCGAAGTCAAAATGGTTACGCTGAGTGTGGCGCTGCCACTGGTGCGCTGAATGCTTCGTACAAACGAAATAACCTCTGCGCCATTTTTCTCCACCCAGTCCAAGTTCACTTTCGCATTGGCCCTAACTGTTTGCTCTAAGCTCGATGATACTTTGTTGCTATTTTTCACAGTGTTCACAAGCGCAAGGATCTAAAAGTATAAAATATTCATTAAGCCATATGAAATACCTTTTCATCTGTCTATCATCTGTGACCTACCTTCTGTAGTTGATTTTCATTATTAACATAATTGCTTATACCAACAATAGCGCTATTGAGTGGATTAGCAGCGCCTGTGTTGTTTGATAGATTGGAGTAAGCATCCCAATTGCTATTGAGGAAGTCAATACTAACTTGCACGCCAATTGGACCACGCGAGTAAGCCGCACTCAAGATGGTGGTGCGCTCTGAACTAGTCAGAGAGTTGCCCAAATTGACGCTACTCCTTACGAAAGTTTCCAATTGTGCCTGGTTTTGTGAGCAACCCAAGGCACTTAACAGAGTGCTGCGGTAGCTTGTGTCTCTCGTATTTAGAAAATCATTGAAAAAGTAATTGTACTCGTTGTTGCCTGATCGACGTAGACCATTGCAATAAGCTCGCGATCTCAGGTTTGGTTCGATTGCAACACCTTTGCTGATGAGGTCTTTCAACTTGTTATTGGCTTCCGTAAGACAGTCCTCAACCTCTACTAAACATGCAAGATTGAATGCAATATTTCGTGTAAATTTACGTAGTATCTGTTCTCCTTGCCGTTCATTGATGCCCAACTGTTCATAAATATTGCTCACGAGCGAGGCAAGGAACTGCTTGAACTCATTGTAGTTGGCGTGACCATTTAGATAAGAGTTGTAGTTTGTTATGATGGAATTTGCCGCTGACCAAGGTGCATACTGATCCTCCCCAGGTAGGTAGCTCAACAATTTTAGTAGAATTTTTTGTGACAGACGACCATAGGTGGCGAACTTGTAGGCATCGTACAAGAGTTGAGCGCGATTGCGTGTGTGTATCTTGTAGGGATGCTCTACCAAACCCTCAGCGATCAGATTCCAATTTTGCTCATCGTAGTTGATACGATAGTAACCGGTGGATTGTTTATTCAAGATCAACCAGTCGTTAGCGCCAACTTTGCTGTCAGTGATACTGATTTGATTCACATTGAGAAGATAGTGGCTGGCTGTGGTAATACGATAATCTGATTTCGAGCGCGCGGCGTAATTGAACGGGACGTAATAAGTTCTGCCTGTGTTAATAGTTGTATTGTCATTATATGCGGTTTGTGTGACAGTAAACGTGTTCGTGGCATAGTCGCGTTTGACTGTTAGAAGCGGATAACCAGACTGCTGTGACCAGGTGGGGAACATAACGACCATGGGCGCAGGAATAGTGACCTTGTGTTGATCTACGGCGCTCTGAAACGCGTCGAATAATTGCCATTCCTCGGCTGAACTAAATGCGCTGTAAAGTAAGAATTGTTGTGAATTATATTTAAGTTTAGACTTACATCGAAAACAAATCTTACACATTGAAGTTTGAAATGCAAATTTATATAAATTACAAACAAAGTGTAAGTCTAACTGCATTTAGGCTCATTACATATTTAGTTTTAGTTTCAAACTGGTTTTAGGAGTCAAACTGGAGGTTCTCAAATACTTTCCTGAAATATTTAAGCATTCATCCTAACAATATTATGAAAAATCTTCTATTTTATAATCGTTATAGGATTTGATAATCCAAAAATTTTGTTTAATTTTTGATTGAAATACCCAACTAACGAAAATAACTATTAATTTAAAAGTTTCAATTCAAAAATCAAGGCGGAAAGAATTTTTCTATTTGTTATTTAAATTTGGTTATAACTGTGAAGCTCGACTGGTTAGAAATACAAATATTAAATTATTTTTATTATTTCATTTTTGTTTTTAAGAAAAAAATTAATCGTTTTTATTGAACGATCTTTTCGTGTTGAAGAACTGTGAAGCATGATTTAAATATTTAAGTTTTTTAATCTAAATTACCTTTAGGATTTTAGTTCAAAACCAAAATAAAGAAATTAGTTTCTCACTTGCATACTGCATAAATAAAAATATATCATTTTCAATTCGTGATTCTTGCATTCATTTGACCTAAAACCGCCTTTTTCATTTATATGTTTTAACAACTCGCTTTAACTCGAGTGGCAAAGAGTTCGAGGTTCGAATCTCAGCCAAGTCAAGTAAAATGTAAAACCTGAAAAAGGTTTTTTCTAATATCACCATTCGGCAGTAATGGCAAACCTCCGGGGGCATTTCTGACATGAAAAATCAGCAATTCGGAGTCGGCACAAAACTGTAATGCCCCCATTTGTATATAATATATATAACTGAGATTTATAGTGTAAGCACCTTGTTATTATTATTATGTACTTACTTGTCTGTAAGGTATTTATTTAAAGTAGTACGGAAGACATGCTCGCCCAAAGCATGCTTCCACATGAAAAGGACAGAACCAGGCTTCGCATAGGAAGCCGTACCAAACCGATTCGCGACCTCAGTGCGCGTTTGCGCATAATGGGTCATTGGTTCCACTACACCTCTTCCATCATTATTTAATGCCGATTGATAGTGATCAGTGTGGAACATTTGATAGAAGTCCCATTCGGGATAGACCTATAAAGAAATATCAAAGACGAAATATAATATACATACAAGTACCGAACAATAAGCACTTTTATGAACTTACATCGACTACACCCTGGTAGGAAAAGAGTGTAGCGAAGCCTTCCTTTAGCCAACAATAAGTCCACCATCTCAAGGCGACATGATTACCAAACCATTGGTGAGCGAATTCGTGAGCAATGATATACACGATAGTTGTTTGAGCGCTTGTCGTCGAGGTAGTTCTATCAAAGAGTAAGTATGGCTCACCATAAGTGACCAAACCCCAATTTTCCATAGCGCCACCCTTTCCTGGTATTGCAACTTGTTTCATTGCCGGTAGGGCATACGGTACGTCAAAGTAATCGGCCAAATGTTGTAAAACCAACATACCGGTGACCAGACCGAACTCCTGATTGCTGACAGTACTTGGCTTTGAATATAGCTGGTGTGGTAATGAGTGCAACGAGCCCTCAGTAAATGCATAATCAGACACATGGAAGGCAATCAAGTAAGTGGAAATATTCACATTTGTCTTATCGAACACTGTAACACCGGCACTGCAAAATTAATATTATTTTCTAAAATTCTATTCATATCAAATATCATTTCAGATACATACGAGCTAGCAGCAATGTTCTTTGGCATATTAGATAGAGCACTATAAGACGGATCGTGTCGTATGGTTATTGTGAAGGTAGCGCGCTTAGCTGGTTCATCGTAACAAGGGAATCCGTGGCGGGCATTTGTGGGTTCAAATTGCGTGGTTGCCATGTAACTGTAAGAGTCATATAAGTTTTAGAAAACTTTTCCAAATATTTCATTATTGTTCGTATCTCACTGTATTTTATTTGACTCGTCGGTATATGAGAGTCTATGGAATCCCAAAGTGCTAGCACTTAGCGCTCCCCTATATGCTATGGTCAAAGTCCATTTTGTGCCGCTGGCCAAATTGACAGCTGTGTTTACTGGCGTCAAGCTAAGAAACTCACGCTCGAGTTCGTATGACCAACTTAACTGATATAAAGGCGCATTTACTTGGTCAGCTTGTTGTATGGTCGCCTGGAAGCCTTCTAATTCAAAAGCGTGCACTACAACAGTCCTTGTGTCCTGGACAACTCTTATTAAGATACGAACGGTGCCAGTGAAATCTCTGGTACCGTCGTGAACATTGGTGGTCAAATCGATATCGTAGTGTATGGGCTCGGTGTTGTTCGGCAAACGGTAGTTGTTGCCAGCACGCCCACTAATGTCGAATGCTGAATCTCTTTTAACAACAATATCTCTGAAATTCTCAACGATGCGATCGCTGGAGTCTGCAAAGACACCTTTGCTGAAAGTTTCCACAATGCGATAATCCTCTGGCGGTAGTATTCCTGCAGTCAGTGTCATCAAAGAGGATGAGATAATGGCCACTGTGGCCAAAAGGATGACGTTCACTCTCAATTCACCGCGTACCATTTCGTGAACTAAACCGCCGCAGTACAAGAAATGAAATACTTAGTAAAAATTAAATGTGCTTAAATTTAAAGATTTTAAGTGTAACGTGTACCTATTTTACTACTAGTATTATATAAACCGATTAGCTTTTTTGTTAATATAGCTATTATAGATTATAGTATACAGTTTGGTTTATGGTGCAGAAGGGTGTTGGTGTGCCCTGCAAATATTCTTATTTTCCTTAGGATTTTATCTTTATAACACAATATTTGGCATTCTAAGTAGTCTGTTAGGTTTTAACGGTGTTATGTTTATTGGAGCTCCTTTATAACTAGCCATAAAACTGATAAGAAGTTAAAATTGCAACCTCAGAAAGATATATTATATAAATTTCTGTTTGAGTACACGTTTACTGAATTTATACAAAGAATATCTAATCTACATATTTATTTCTTATGATTATCACGTACAATTCAAATATAAAAATACCTATTTAACATTTATTGTCGGAATCAATTTATATTGATCGGTACTATGATTCAATTATAAAACGTTGGGTAAATAATGACAGCCAAATTTCGTTCTATCTTACACAAGGTTGCATATACGAAGGAAGTAAAAATGGTGCAAAATGTAATCACCTTTTCCGAAAAAGTAGTAGAAAATTAAAACAAGTTAGTCATTGGTGGTACTCGTAGAATGTAAACTACATATTAGCGAAATATATTTTTGAGAAATTGGTACATAATATAATTTTATGCAAAAAGTTTTACACCGTTGAAAACTGTGGCGCGTATTAACGTCATGTTAATGTTATTTTGTGCTTTTACACATAATTTCCGATAGCTAAACTAACAAAAAAGTTAACCCATTTTGTTTGACTTGTAATACGAGCCGGTCTTACTGTGTTCTGTGAATAAATCCGTCATCTTTGGGGAACTTCCCTAATATTTAAAACTTCTCAAATATTTCTTACTAGTTTTAAAGAAAAGTTAAGTGCTGTAGTTGTTATTAGTACAATATTATTTTATTTAAAAAATTGTTAAATTAGTTTTAGTTACTCAATTTAGTTATGACTTAATTAACTAAGAAACAAAAAGAATTATTTAAAATTCATCGATGATTCAACATAAAGCAAGTAAATATAAAGAAAATTTCATTCGAAAGCATTTTTATACTCGAGCGTACCTGTATATTGTTCGCATAGCGGTTGTTTGTAACAGCAAAAAATAATCGAGATAGATATAGACATATATATATACTTAAATTATCAGAATGAAAAGAGGAATCGATTTAGCCCTGACTGTCTGTCCGTCCGTCCGTCCGTCCGTCTGTCCGTCTGTCTGTGGTTACAATAACTTGAGTAAAAATTGAGATATCTCGATGAAATTTGGTACATAGATAGCTCTTTGGACAGGGTATTGGTATTGGTCAAGATCGGTCAATAACCACGCCCACCTTCCATATAACGGAAATTTTTGAAAAATGCAAAAACTTACAGTAAATTGCGTGAAATTCGGTATTTGGAGCGATTTTGAACTAATAAATTAGGTATTTATGTAATTTTGTGGCAACGCCCACTTAGGAAGAAATGTCTGTATCTCAATAACGGTGTAAGGTATCGCCACAAAATTTGATGAAAAAATTTTCCTCAGTATGGCTGTTATCATAGTTACAAATTTTTGAAATCGGACCCTAACTTCGCTCACCTCCCATATAACGCAAATTTTGAAAAATGCAAAAATTTCGTGTTTTCTTTATCTATTCGAACATATTAATTAAAACTTGATATTTAGAGAGTTAGTTAATTAAGAAACAAAATTTAGTGAACATATTGTCCTTCATATCACTAGCATCACTGTCAATAATTTTTGAAATTGGACCATAACCACGCCCAACTTTCATATAACGGAAATTTTGAATAAAGCAAAAAACTTCGTTTTTCAGTATTTATTGGCTTGATTTAATTACAGTTTAATACTAGCAGCGATTGGAAACAAAGAAACATTGGCGATGCCTCCCCCCCATACGAATATACATCGCGAGGGTATATAAAAAAGGTTTCGCCCGAACTTATTCTTTCTTGTTAAGTACCGTGATCGGAATCTAAATTCCAAAATATTTTTCGCATTCCACCTAGATTGTTATGATAAGAATTATAGTTTTAGAGCATTTGCCAATTGTTTCACAAATAACATAATCACGCGTTTCATGAATTTGTCGTCTTTGTTTTCAATACTAAAAAAAATCGTCCTTTATTTTAAAAAAGTTTTAAGCTCCGTCTTTCCTGTCCTAATATTTTATTTTTTCTCTCTGTCGGTACTTTTCTCGTTTCCATAACTTTTTCTCAATTAACCTACGAAATTGACGCTACTCCTTACGAAAGTTTAAAATTGTGCCTAGTTTTGTGAGCAACCCAAGGCACTTAACAGAGTGCTGCGTTAGCTTGTGTCGCTCGTACTTGGAAAATCATTAAAAAAGTAATTGTATACGGTGTTGCCTGATCGACGTAGACCATTGCAATAAGCTTGGGCTTTTAGGTTTGATTCGATTGCAATGCCTTTGTTGATGACGTAATTTAACTTGTTATTGGATTCCCAGAGGCAGGCCTCAACTCCCACTGAGCATGCAAGAACGACTACAATGCTTCGTGTTAATTTATTTAGAAACTTTTCTCCAGATGATTCGTTCACGCCCAACTTTTCATAAGTACTGCTAACCAACGAAACAAGGATTTCTTTTAAATCATTGTAATTGGCTTAGCTTTTATAATAAAATTCATATGTTGATATGACAATGCTAGCGGTCGAACATGGAGCAAATTGATCCTGTGCGGGCAGATAGGTCAGTAATTTTAGTAGAATATTATTCGACAGATGTGTTGAAGATATCATACAACAGTTGAGCGCGATTACGAGTGTGTATGTTAAAGGGATGCTCTATCAAATCCTCAGCGATCAGGTTCCAGTTTTGATCATCGTAGTTGATACGATAGAAACCGGTAGATTGTTTATTTAATAGCAACCAGTCGCCAACTTCGCTATCAGTGATGTTGATTTGGTTCACATTGAGTAGATAGTGGCTGGCTGTGGTATTAGGATAATCTGATTTTTCGTGCGGGCGGCGTACTTAAACGGAACGTAAAGCTTTTGCTTGCATTAGTAGGGATATTTACATTGTACGCGGTTTGTGTAACAGTCAACGTGTTCGAGGAATAATAGCGTTTGACTGTGATTTGCGGGTAACCAGGTGTAGAACATAACGTCTATACGCGCGGGAAGAGAGACCTTGTGCTCGTCAGAAGGCCTTTGCAGTGCGTCGAATAGTTGCCACTCCTCGGCTGAACTCAATGCGCTGTGTATGTGTACATATTTGTGCAAGGAGAAAAAACGAAATCAATATTTGTTAAAAAAAAAAATGTGCTGGAAAATTGTAGAGCCAGAGCATCTGACGTGCATACCTACTTGTTGGTTAGGTATTTATTTAAAGCTGCCATTTCATTGGGTCTTTGCAGCTAATGGGTCATTGGTTCCACTACACCTAAGCTATCTGCATTTAGAGTATATTCATATTTTACAGTTTGCATTAGCTTATACACATCCCATTCCGGATGACTGTATGTTAAAAAATTTGCAGTGTAAGTGTATTAGTTTTCATTATTTGAAGTAAGTTCTACAAAAACTCACATCATTCAGTCCATGGTAGGAGAACAGTGTAGCGAAACCTTACTTTTACTAACAATTAGTCCACCACTTCACGGCGACATGATTACCAAACCACAGATGGGCTAGTTCGTGCGCAATTTCATTTTCACTCTCAAATAGCGAGAGCGTCGTCAGCATAAGTGACCAAACCCAAGTTTTCCATAGTACCACTCATGCCTGCTACTGCCACATGTCGTAAGGTGGGTAGAGAAAATGGATGTTGTAGTATTTGGCCGAACGTTGCAAAATCAATATATAACAATTTTATGATTTTTATCAGAACCTGGTTTGCCATATATTCGCTGTTGTAGTGAGTGCAAAATACGCCTTCGGTCCACACAAAATCCGACATATAAAAGGCGATCAGGTATCGTTGGTCTTATCAAGTACGGTAACACCGGCATTGTAAATGAAATATTTAATGTATTGCAAAGTAGCTAATTGAAAGTTTAAAATAATTACAATCTGGCAGCTTCATTCTGTGGCATATTAGAAAGAGTACTTTAGTAGGGATCGGTGGCGCGCTTAGCTGGTTCATCGTAATAAGGAAATCCATGGCGGACAAATGTGGGCTCAAATTGTGTTATTGCCATGTAACTGTAAATACGAATATCCTCCAGAAAAGTTATGCATTGATGAAATTACTTCAAATCTCACCGTCGGTACCTAACTCTCCCCTATTTGCAATGGTCAAAGTTCATTTTGTGCCGGCTGTCAAATTAACAGCCGTGTTTACTGGCGTTAAGCTGAGAAATTCACGCTCGATTTCGTAGGACGAACATAGCTAATAGTTGTATGGTCTCTTGGAAGTCTTCTAATTGAAGAGCGTGCACTACAATAGTCCTTGTGTCCTGGGCAACTAGTGTTAGGATACGAACGGTGACAGTGAAAGCTCTGGTACCGTCGTGAACATCGGTGATCAAATCGATATCGTAGTGTATGGGCTCGGTGTTGTTCGGCAAACGGTAGTTGATGTCAGTACGCCCACTAATGTCGATTGCCGCATCTTTTTCAAATGATAACTCAACTTTTTAACTTAACGATCGCTGGAATCTTCAAAGAGACGATAACTAAACCTTCCGGTGAAACGATCGCTTAGGTCTCCAAACCCTAGACGCGGTGGTAGATATCCTTTTGATGTTTTTAAATCGCAAATTCTGAAATAAGAATGGCCAATATGGCCAGATGGATAACGTTCAGTTTCTGTTTACCGAAAAGCATTTTGTCAACTACATAAACGACCGTTAGTAACGAAATAATTAAAACAACTGTTTGTTAATTAATTTTATACGTTTTACTTCAGTGTTGCTATTAGTAGATTTGCTTCGAGTATGTGATAATCTGCCATTGATTATAGCGCGTTCGTTTACAATTCGGACTGTAGCGGTGAGGAGTCGTGTGCGTGGATATTTTTATTTTCGTACATTGTTTATTTTTAATATCGTCGTACAATGTTCCACATATCAACCAGTTTGGCAGATTTGAACAATCTCTGATAAAGTTCTAATGCATAATTGTGCTTGATAAGTGATTAATATGTGCTGTTGTGGAAGGTATGATAGTTCAATTGAGTTCCATTCAGTTTTATTTTTAAAATTATATGAAATATTATTCACCATTATAGCGAGTTTCGTTTTCGCCCGAAATCGTTTACTTTTTACAGTGCGCTTGGTATACGAGTAAGTTTCGGGATAATTTTTTTTCGGGCGAAACTCATGATAAGGCTGATTAAGTTTGTTTCGTTCTTCTTGCAAAATGTTATGCTTTTTATTTGGGGCTGGATATTATTTTTTGTGTGGTGCTAATGTCTTCCAGATGTCCAACTCCGGCCCATAAAAGAAATATTTTTCGTTTTCTATCTCCATTCCAACTTTTCAGAAACTGAGTGTAATACTGAATAACAATTTTCATGTTCGTAAAGCTTTTCTATTCATAACCCGATTACTATTATAATTATCCAAGTTCAAATTTAGAGAGAAGAAAAAATAATCATCTCCGCCTAGCCCGTCTCGAGTGATTCGCTTATCAACGAAAAGCTTCTTATTTTTGTTTACTTTTTTTACTTTCTATAATCTAACATAATCTTTTTGCACAGTTACATTGAATTTTTAAATTTCAATTTCTTATAGGAATCGTGAGTATGTCAAAACCAGCGCCATTAGCGAAGTCAAAATGGTTGCGCTGAGTGTGGCGCTGCCACTGGTGCGCTGAATGCTTCGTACAAACGAAATAACCTCTGCGCCATTTTTCTCCACCCAGTCCAAGTTCACTTTCGCATTGGCCCTAACTGTTTGCTCTAAGCTCGATGATACTTTGTTGCTATTTTTCACAGTGTTCACAAGCGCAAGGATCTAAAATTATAAAATATTCATTAAGCCATTTGAAATACCTTTTCATCTGTCTAACATCTGTGACCTACCTTCTGTAGTTGATTTTCATTATTAACATAATTACTTATACCAACAATAGCGCTATTGAGTGGGTTAGCAGCGCCTGTGTTGTTTGAGAGATTGGAGTAAGCATCCCAATTGCTATTGAGGAAGTCAATACTAACTTGCACGCCAATTGGACCACGCGAGTAAGCCGCACTCAAGATGGTGGTGCGCTCTGAACTAGTCAGAGAGTTGCCCAAATTGACGCTACTCCTTACGAAAGTTTCCAATTGTGCCTGATTTTGTGAACAACCCTAGGCACTTAACAGAGTGCTGCGGTAGCTTGTGTCTCTCGTATTTAGAAAATCATTGAAAAAGTAATTGTACTCGTTGTTGCCTGATCGACGTAGACCATTGCAATAAGCTCGCGATCTCAGGTTTGGTTCGATTGCAACACCTTTGCTGATGAGGTCTTTCAACTTGTTATTGGCATCCGTGAGACAGTCCTCAACCTCTACTAAACATGCAAGATTGAATGCAATATTTCGTGTAAATTTCCGTAGTATCTGTTCGCCTTGTGGTTCATTGATGCCCAACTGTTCATAAATATTGGTCACGAGCGAAGCAAGGAACTGCTTGAACTCATTGTAGTTGGCGTGACTATTTAGATAAGAGTTGTAATTTGTTATGATGGAATTTGCCGCTGACCAAGGTGCGTACTGATCCTCACCGGGTAGGTAAGTCAACAATTTCAATAGAATTGTATGTGACAGACGACCATAGGTGGCGAACCTGTAGGCATCGTACAAGAGTTGAGCGCGATTGCGTGTGTGTATCTTGTAGGGATGCTCTACCAAACCCTCAGCGATCAGATTCCAATTTTGCTCATCGTAGTTGATACGATAGTAACCGGTGGATTGTTTATTCAAGATCAACCAGTCGTTAGCGCCAACTTCGCTGTCAGTGATACTGATTTGATTCACATTGAGAAGATAGTGGCTGGCTGTGGTAATACGATAATCTGATTTCGAGCGGGCGGCGTAATTGAACGGGACGTAATAAGTTCTGCCTGTGTTAATGGTTGTATTGTCATTGTATGCGGTTTGTGTGACAGTAAACGTGTTCGTGGCGTAGTCGCGTTTGACTGTTAGAAGCGGATAACCAGACTGCTGTGACCAGGTGGGGAACATAACGGCCATGGGCGCGGGAATAGTGACCTTGTGCTGATCTATGCACTGTAGATAAAGAAGCGAGTCAAAGTGGCGAATACAAATTAAGTTTATTGAGATTAATATATGCTACCAACTGTTGTGGTCATTTCATGAAAGATTTTGTTTGGAAAAAGCAACACCAGTTATACTGGTAGAAGTAAGAAAATCTCCAAAACTTCTCATCCGACTTCCCGATGCACCTTGATTCAAGCCTGGGAAGTGTTGATGAAGAATAAATAAAAAAAAGTCTTTGGGCAGATGTGGTCATCGCCGCAATAGAGGCTATAACTTCCACTGGTGAAACTGTTTTTGTTTTTCAAAACAAAAATATTTCCTTAACTGTTCTCAAGCTTAATAAAATTTTCAATGGAAAATCAGTTCAAAGAAAATTAAAACTTTAAAAAATTTGTAATTGTGACAGAACATTTTTCGTTTAAATTTGATTTTAATTATTCGCACAGAAAGAAGTGTTTTAATATTAAATTTGTGTTTAAAAATTCTGACAAATTTTGTACATATTTATTACTGCTGGTTTCGACCGAGATTAAAAAGTCAAATATTCACTTTTATTATTGATAGAAAATTAAAAAAAAAAATATTTACAAGTGCTTTCTGACCAAAATAAAATAGCCAAATAGCACGATGCTTATAAAAACTCATTAATTATCAACGATAAGCAAAGTATTATAATGCTATTAAAATTATCTACAGATAACGTAAGCAATAAGATTTGAACTACTTACTCGTACCTAAACACATAACTTAAAATGTTTTATTGTTATACGTTCATTTTATCAAAGTTTTCTAATTCCCTGCCAAATTATTAATAGTAAACTATCAATTGACCTTTTTTTTTGTATTTGTTTTAAAACCTCTGGATAAGATTCCCCGATAATACTCGTATAATTACTGTGACGCAAACTTAAAGTTATTTATCCTCGTGGCTGTATAAAAAAACCTCGAGCGTGTATTATATTGATGAAATTGTGGAAGAAAGATCAGAAAAATAATTGTCAAAAATCAAAATGAATTTGTAGGCACGACAAACTTTTAATGTAGTTTAAAACATTTCATTATTGATGAAAATTTATACCTTGTGTTAGTATAAATGGTTTTCGTTAGAGCATGAGACAATGGAAAATAAATGAAATAAATTTTAAAAAGAGTCAAAATTCGTCAATATGTCCCTGTTCTATAATTATCTATCGCACTGTACTTACTTGTCTGTAAGGTATTTATTTAAAGTTGTACGAAAGACTTGCTCGCCTAAAGCATGCTGCCACATGAAGAGAACAGAACCAGGCTTGGCATAGGAAGCCGTACCATAATGATTTGAAATTTCATTAGGTGTTTGGACATAATGAGTCATTGGTTCAACTATACCTCTGCCATCATTAATTAAGGCCGATTGATAGTCATCAGTATGGAACATTTGATAGAAGTCCCATTCGGGATAAACCTAAAGAATAAAAACAAAAAAAATGTAAATGCAATGTACTTTAATCACTATTTCGAGCTTACATCAACAACACCCTGGTAGGAAAGAGTGTAGCGAAGCCTTCCTTTAGCCAACAATAAGTCCACCACCTCAAGGCGACATGATTACCAAACCATTGGTGAGCGAGTTCGTGAGCCATGATATACGCGATAGTTGTTTGAGTGTTTGTCGTCGAGGAACTTCTATCATAGAGTAAGTATGGCTCACCATAAGTAACCAAACCCCAATTTTCCATAGCGCCACCCTTTCCTGGTATTGCCACCTGTTTCATTGCCGGTAGGGCATACGGTACGTTGTAGTAATCGGCCAAATGTTGTACAATTAACATGCCTGAGACTAAACCAAATTCATGATTTCCGACAGAGCTTGGCTTTGAATATAGCTGGTGTGGTAATGAGTGCAACGAGCCCTCAGTAAGTGCATAATCAGACACATGGAAGGCAATCAAGTAAGTGGAAATATTCACATTTGTCTTATCAAATACCGTGACACCGGCGCTGAAAATATTTTTTTTTCAATATTTTAATATATTTATGTACATATGTAATTCGTAAATACATACGAGCTAGCAGCAACGTTCTTTGGCATATTCGATAGAGCACTGTAAGAGGGATCGTGTCTAATCGTTATTGTGTAGGTAGCACGTTTAGCTGGTTCATCGTAACATGGGAATCCGTGGCGAGCATTGGTGGATTCAAATTGCGTGGTTGCCATGTAACTGTAAGGGTCATATAAATTTTAGAAACCTTTTGCAAATATTTCAATGTTTTTCGTATCTTACTGTATTTTATTCGACGCGTCGGTATAAGAGAGCCTGTGGAATCCCGCACCGGTGGTACGTAGCTCGCCCTTATAAGCAATAGTCAAAGTCCATTTGGTGCCGCTGGCCAAATTGACAGCCGTGTTAACTGGCGTTAAGCTAAGAAACTCACGTTCAAGTTCGTATGACGAACTTAGCTGATAGATAGGCGCATTTGCTTGGTCAGCTTGTTGTATGGTCGCCTCGAAGCCTTCCAATTGACGAGCGTGCACTACAACAGTCCTTGTGTCCTGGACGACTTTTATTAAGATACGAACGGTGCCAGTGAAATTTCTGGTCCCATCATGAACATTCGTGGTCAAATCGATATCGTAGTGTATGGGCTCGGTGTTGTTCGGTAGGCGGTAATTGCTGTCGGCACGTCCACTAATGTCGAATGCTGAATCTTTTTTAACTATAAAATCGCTAAAGTCCTCAACTAAACGATCTCTGGACTTCGCAAAAACACTGTGGCTGAACGTGTCCTCAATCTGACTATCCTCTGGCGGTAGATTTGAAGTTGAAGTTATCGTTGGCGTCAAAGCGGATAGGATGATGGCCACCGTGGCCAAAATGATGACGTTCAGTCCCGATTCAGCGCGTATCATGTCGTGAACTAAATCGCCGCAGCTCAAGAAACGAAATAATTAGTAAAAATTAAGTGTGCTTCTATTTAAAGATCTTAAATTTAACTTGTAAATTGTTTACTATTATTGATATCGATTAGCTTTTTGCTGATATAATTGTGAGAGATTATAATACGTTGGTTTAAAGTTTACTTTCTGGTTAAGAAGGGTGTTGGCGTGTGTCGCATGCATCGTTTTTCAAACAGTTTATCTTTATGACGCAATATAAGGCATTGCAAGCAGTCTGATTGGATTTGGCAGGGTCATGAAATTTTAGTTAGAACTCCTTTATTGCTTGATAAGAAGTTAAAATTGCGGCAAGGGGAAGTTATATATCGTAAATTTTTATGAAAATGCACGTATCTAATCAGTTCTTGTAATTATCACGTACGATTAAGCAATACAATGTAGTGACATAACCTTTATTATCGGAAGCAATTGATTTTAATCGATACGAAATGGTGCCAATCTTTACTTTTAAAGAATTTGAATGCGCTTTCTCTAAGCGTGCATGGTTAAAAGTAAATTTTTTGATTTAGGTTCACGCAAGACTCGAGCACATGACTACTTGCAGCCATGAAGACTATTTAAGGAGCGAAGTTACTTTTTAGCTTTTCAATTTACCGAAAACATAATTTACTGCTAATTTTGACGAATTTCGTTTGCTTTTTGGTAAATTTATCCCACTCTTTTTTTTATCATATTTACAAGTATGTTATCCCTATTTTGGCATTTTGACAATGAATTAAAATTTTTTTCCCTCAGAAAGTTGAAGTTATGATAGTTTTTTTTACTATTACTAACATTAGAAGAGGAGTGCAGTTCAGAGGAGAAAGCAAAAGACGTTGGTCTGGGAGTGAACGAGAACAAAACAAATTACCTTGTGCCAACAAAAAAAAAATTCTCACGTATTGGAACCCACGTCCGTGTAGTCTGTTACAACTTGGAAGAACTCAGGGATTTTGTATGCCTAGGATCCAGCATATATGGCTTCAATATTGTCAGCCTAAAAATTTAGCGAAGTATAACATTTACCAACAAGTGCTAATCTCGCTTTACAAATTCCTCATTATGCCCATTCTTCGCAAGATTTACGACGCTGTTCGCATGGACGATGGATAACATAGAAGAAGGAATTATGGACTGTATGAGGTGTATGAGATTTATCACGATACGGACATAGTAAAGCGCATAAAAAACCAAGGTTCCTACGAAAACTGGTAGGACCAAGTGCAGAAGCGTATGACTTTACTGTGTGTGCCGCGAAATTTATTCAAAAATAATATCGAATAGATCTAGAAACCGACCCGACATAGTCTCCACTTAGTACAAAATGATACTGAACTTGTCTCACACCTTCTTGAACTAGTTCTGAACAGGTTTTGATCAAGGATGCATTGTAACGTTACATTTCACGTTAACGAAGTGTTTTCAATTGTTTTGATTAAAACATTTCAAAATATTATTCTTAAAGCAATTATCATAATAAACTACATTACGTTTTTAACTGAAACATTTAATTCAAGTGTACTTGTAATGCCACAAAAACCTCTCAGGCCAAATACACCACACATTTTTTTTGCCCATCGGGGGTACTTTTACTGCCCATTATGAAAGCATACTTTTTCAATCGCAAGATGTCTTCAAATGAGAAGGCTCGCGCACTATTCAAATTTCAAAGGCATTCATTTTGTCGGTGTGAATTAATTAATTTTAAAACGTCTGAAACGCGTCACTCCATTTTATTGTTTGAACAAACCAAATGCTTTTGTTAATGCGAGAGTAGGCCGCAATATACAATGTTGCCACAACGAAAGATGCAACGAAATGCGAAAATGGCTGTCTAAATTCAAAAGCCAGCAAGCCAGAGCTCACTTACCGATCTTCTTGCAAGACGAAGCATACTTTTTACTATTTGCAGTCTTCGCGAGCGGTATCTCGCTCGCTTCCTCAAAACAGCGAGAGTTGAATGCAAGTGAAGACCGCCCGTTAGATCGCGATGATAGCGGACGTTGTACGAGTGTGTGCTGCGATATTATTGCTTGCTCTTGCTATTAAAAGAAAATTGCAGGTTGTTGATTTTTTGTGTTTTGTGGCGTTAGGTATTTTTATTTAAATTTTTCTATTACTTTTTATAATCGTCGGATTAATGACTTTTATATATCAATAAATACCAACACAACTTGCTTATCGTCCTTCTCGTGAAAGTATTCACGATTCTCACACACACTGTGTGGTGTATTTGGCCTATAAGCCCTGCAAAAAATTTAGCGACTAATCTCTAAAGAGAGTATTCCGGGATTAGTCCCTATCGGGTACAACTGGGCATTAATTAGTCGCAACAAGCCTCAACGGGTATACTTGTAGATTAGTCCTGTATTCATCTCTTTCGGGTATGATAAACGATGCATTGGTGTATGCACGCACTTAGGCAATAAAATTTCAAGCACGTCGTTGGCATGTAAGGAGAGCATTCGCTTAGCAACCCTCGGGACGATGGTTCGATTTTAAGTCGAAGGAAAGATTTTTATTTTTATTTTTATAAATAGACTGGTCCTCATTTATACCCATTCGAATATAGAAGGGGTCAATTAGTCTCTTCATAGGACATGCTCGAACAAAAGGGAACAGTTCATTCCATATAAAGAGATCAGAATTTGTATTAGTCGCATGTTCCCTTGCGACTATTCCCGAACTCATCCTAGACTAATCGCATTTTTTGCAGGGAGCTGACCGCTTGTTGTGGCATTGCTAACACACTGAAACGTTAAGCAAACGTTAAACGTTTTTATTAACGTCTAACATTAATGACAACATTGTTAAGTTAAGTTTACTTGTTAAAGATTGTTTGTTTTGTATGGATGTTCCCGGTATATATGCATATAGTCCCAAAATGCTGCAGTTATAGTAGCCAAATGATTCTTAAGAAGTCGAAAGCTAGTATTGAAATATACTATACCTGTACTAGTTTCAGAGGATTACGAAATAAACATGAACTGGTCCCAAAACGTTCACACAATTCAGTCTGAGTGTGGCACTTTTTTCTAAATCAAGCTTGTGAAATATGTAGATGTACAGACTACAATCTATAGAAGCTTCACAAAAAAAACACCTCTTAAACCACCGGAATGAAGTATGACTAGAGTTTAGCAGAGTTCACATAACTTGAAAAATCGTATGAAGATTCATGTCTTGTCGGCGTCAAAGAAAACTATTTTGATGGTGACAGTGAATTTTATAACTATTTTCATCGTGGTCATCAAAATTAAACTTTTTTTGGCTCGAATATCCAACTACTTTCCAGTGGATTTAAGGAACAAAAGCGTGAAAACAATTTACTTTTGCCTTTGGCCCTACATCTATAGTTTTATTATTATTCACACAGACAGACTTGCCTCTGTTGAAGGTATATTTTTATCATTGATATGCCGTACAAAGAACATAAACATATACATTAATCAAAAATTTTGCCTTGTCATATCACAATTAATTGAATTTCATCGCATGAGTTACACTAATCATGTTTCGTTATGTATGTTTTTTCTTTGAAAATGTCATTCTTTCTTAATATTTTTGTTTCAATTGTGCACGTGCACGGATAGACAAATAACATTACTTGATAGTGTTTTAATTAACAATTTGTACATAGATAGAAGATAATAATAATAACTTTCCGCATACCCTTTTCAGCTCGTTGTTTTGTAGCTGAAGTTCAAATAAAGTGTAAGTTAATCTTATATAAGAATTCATGCGTATATGGATAGTTTTGTTTTTTTTCATAAATTTTTGAAAACTTCGTTATTTTAACTGTTTCCGTAAATACCTTCTCTATCCATTTAACTAATTTAGAAAGGTGAACTTCTTAAAATACGAGTATTTATAATTTTGCAAAACACTGCACTACACTAAAAGATAATTAAAAAAAATTATCAAGCTTGACTAACTAATAATTTGTTAAATGTAAGTATGACAGTTGAGTTATTATTGAAAACAAATTACACATAAAATTACCGACCTAACGCATAAGCAAGGCTGGTGTGAATACCACCAATAGCTAAATACATTTGCAATTATGAATTCATCATGCTATTATTTCGATTTCTATTGATTGAACTGTTTAAATATTTTCATTATATTGTTCTGTACTGGCTTTGTCATTCTTTAAGCAAAAAATATAAAGAACAAATATTATTGAATTATACTTACATTCTAACATTAATTAAACATTTTCATTTTAATAAATTTTATATTCAAATATCGAACCATACAAAATGTTTGCAAGTAAATACTTTTTTTTACAATCAAATACGACGTCATACTGTCAGTTTTCGGCAAAACCTGATCAATAATACAAATTGTATCTAAAGCCAAATTGTATCTAAAGGAACAAGACTCTCTGCAAGTTATAAAGATTACGATCATTGATTTGATCACAACGTCACATCACATTATCAAATCAGATCACATCGTTACATCATATCACATCATAACATTATATAATCACATCAGGCTATCATATAAAATCATCACATCACGTTATGATGACACTTCATATCGACATCACATTACGTGAAATCATCGCAAAAACAAATTACTTAATATCACATCATATAACATCTCACGACATAATACAACACATCACCCTTTCACATCACATCATACCGCAGCACAGAACACAACATACAATGATAAACGTTGCGACGGTTGATTAAATCACTTCACATCACATCGTAACATCACATCATATGCTCATACCACAACACTTCATCACATCACATCATTGAACATGGCATCACACCATTTTGTATGATGACATGATACTAAATAATCACATCATACGAGTATCATCACATTAGATCATCATATGGTTATATTTATTGATTCCTAGCGCACCACATCATTAAACATCGCATCACATCATACCACATCACTTTATCACATTTCATCGCATCACCTCATTCAACATCACATCACATCATTCAAGATCACATCATATAATAAAATATCACTTCATTTAATATCACATCATTGCATGATATCATCGAGTCAGATAATTATCGCATCATATCACATCATTCAATATCACATCTTATCATATTGTATAATGATATCACATGATAATACCAGGTGAGACCATCTTACTAAATAATTACATCATATCATCACAGCAGATCAGCATATATCCTTCAGCGACCAAGCTAACGAATGTTGATTTGTCCCTCTCTTAAGCCGTCATTTAGCTGATACTCATTTTGTTGTATTATAATATTAAAGTTTAATATTACTTTAAATTAAATGTCATATTAAACTCCAACTATATCTTCGTATACCTATATACAAGTACAAACATACTTTTCAACTTTTTGAAGAATACCTTTTAGAAGTTGTGCATTCAGAATAAATTTAATTCCAACGAATTGATTACTGATTTTATTAAAAAAAAATACTTGACAATTTCTGATTTTAAGGTATGTGTCAATCCAATCTGTAATACATATTTAAGAAATGGCTTTGAAAAAGTATGAAAATGATCTCGAAAGATTCACCAAGTTGTTTGCGAATCAATTCCGAAAGTAGTATCGGATAAGGCCTGAACTAGTCTCAAATGGTGCACACCTACATCCGGAAATTTTTTAAAATAGTCGTTTGCTTTTCTAGAAATACTTCCAAAATGTTTCTGATTCCTTTTCCTCCTGAGCTTTCCGTTTTCTTTATCTATACTAAAATCCACATTTATGACATGTGCACTAGTTTAAACAATGTTAATTTTTTTTAAATAAAACTTTAATTAAACAATAGCAATTTCTTTATAAAAGAAGTTAGTAGTGAAACAAGCAGCTCATCTCCCCCGCTTCGCAAGCACCTTACGTAGAAACTTCCCCGCCACGCGAAACACATGTCCAATCTGTGTGGCACTGCTGCGCGCGCCCAATGAGGCAGCATATGTGAATTGTTGTTGCCGCTTCAACCACTCATAAATCTGATTGTTGAACTTTTCCAGGAACGTCTCACTGATCTTCACCTTTTTACCAATACGCGGAGAATCGGCTGCAATAATGTTTTTTTCGCGATCGGATTTCTGCAATTCAACGGCTATCTTATTACGCAAATCGAGGAACTGTAAAGAGCAAAAATACAAATAAAATAATGTTCTCGATCACAAAGTTATTTAGGCTTAAATATTGAGACAATTACTTACTTGAACATGTTGCGACTTCCTCATATATTCTGCGATACGATTAAAATTCTCGACGAACATTTGCGAACGACAGAGCACCGGGTAGTTATTCTCAAAGAACTCCCACATCACCGGACGAGCAGCAAGATTACTTTTAAACAAATAGAACAAATACATCATTGATTCGCTGTCGTTCATAATGCTTTTAGTGGCGTTTTCGCCCAGCAAGAGGTTAAGATATTGTCGCAAGTGCGATGGACTCTGTGTGCAACGCAAGGAGTAAATCAGATCATCATACCAAATCGTGTCGCGCTCCGTCTTGGCAAATAAGCTCAATATGTTATTGAACTCTTCGTCACTGAGGTACTTCACACCCAAACAAAGTATGGTCTCATACATGGCATAATAGCCAATATCATTGCCAAATTTCGCACTACCAAATATATATTCACGAGCTAGATTGTGTGTGTGATCCAGACACTCTTTCAGATCGACCAAGCAAGCCATTTCCATGACCTTTTGTCTGGCCAGCAATTCGGTGTTGGTGAGATTTTTGTTCAGCGGCATTTCAAAGAGGCGTATAAACATCGGACGTATCAGTTGGCGCACGAAATGATTGTACATTTTGTGTGAGGCGGTGCCGTAGAGATGCTTGCCAATAAAAACGACTGTATCGGCTACTTGATTCCACGGTATAAGATTATCCTCATATTGCAAATATTGTAGCAACTCGAATATCACATCCACCGATTGTATTTCGTTGTTCTCAATTAGTGGTCTCACATCCTGAAAGATGGCTGCACGATTAAGCGGATGTATGTGTGTGTGATTGTCATGCAGTTGCTTGGCAATCAACCAAAGATTGGCATCATTATAGAGCACATGATAGAAGCCCGTTTGTTGCTTGTTAACGATGAGCCAATCATCGTGCCGCAACTCAATACCCAAATCACTTGCGCGCAGGGTCACTTCAGCTAGGGGTGGCATAAAGTAATCGACGCGTGTACGCTCAAAGTCTGGCGCAGATGCGCTGGCAAAATTTAAAGGTATCCACCAGTATTCGCGTGAGTATTCGTCCTTTGAACGTTGTCTTATCGTAATGGTATTTTGTTCGAAATCGCGCGAAATGCTCACTATTGGTATCCATTCACTGTGCGTCCATGAGAGCATAATACTGCGCACAGGGTGCCGATTCCAATCCAATGCACTGAAAGTTGTATCCGCGACCACGGCAGATTGTACTTCATCGAATAGGTCCAACTCATTTGCTACATTGTACTGACTTGAGAGAGTGGAAAACGTCTTCAATTTAAATGTTATTAACCAGTTCGAGCTGGGTTAATGAAATAGTGGGGTGCATTTGAATAAAAACTTACTATTTACGCAAATACTGACTAACGCCGCGAACGAAGGTCTTCTGGTTGAAAGCGTGATGGAACATTTTGATAACACAGGCAGCTTAAAAAGAAGGAGGTAAAAGTGTATGTAGATTAAACAAATTTTTTAAAGTATGTTGGTTTCAAAGTTTTTTTTTTTAAGATTTTAAATTTAATAAACAATAAAATTAAGAAAACAATAAACAACAACAGCCGCCATAAAAATTGGGTACCTCACTCTTGTTCGGAAGAATTTAAGGAGCAATTAACAAATCGATAAAAAATGCAACACTCTAGACAAGGCCAATTAAGAGTTTTTGTTACGAGGGTCTTTTTCATTTAATTTGGTCACAGTTTTTTTTTAAATATTTCCGACGAGGTCAAACGTCAGCTCTGACTGGATTTTGCCGAGCATGGGACAGTCAACAGAAGACCTTACCATCGAAACCCTTCAGTTCGAACGGAGGAAACAATCGCTGCTGTAGCTACTGCCATTCAAAACAATCCACGTGTTTCGACAAGAAGCTTATCTGCTCAAATGGGTGTAAGTAGACACTCATTACAGTCCATTATGCACAAAGATTTGGACTTATTCCCATATAAAATTCAAATGGCCAACAAACTCAACGCTGCAGACTTGCCTATTCGCTTGGAATTTTGCCAGAAGATGCTTCAAATGGTGGAAGAGGATGGAAACATGTTGAACTGTCTTTTCATGTCTGACGAGGCCCATTTCGATTTAAGCGGCAACATAAACAAACAAAATTGTCGAATATGGAGTGCTTCCAACCCACAGATACTCCATGAGACGGAATTGCATCCACTTCGTGTTACAGTGTGGTGTGCAGTTTCATCACGCTGCATTGTCGGGCCCTACTTCTTCGAAGAAAACGGTCACACCGTTACGGTTACTGGAGCATGTTGAGAGAGTTTTTCTATCCATAATTACGCCGAATGAGAATTTCTTTCAACTCTGTGTGGTTTCAGCAAGATGGTGCAGCTCCTCACATAGCCCAACCTGTTATGACAGAATTGCGACGAAAATTTCCCAATAAGCTGATATCCAGAAACTCCACATTCCGTTGGCCACCCAGGTCGCCTGACCTTACTGCACCTGACTTTTTCTTGTGGGGTTATTGCAAACAGGAAGTCTACAAAGCAAAACCAACAAATTTGAATGAACTAAGGCAATCCATTCGAGAAACAATTGCGGCTATTCCTGTCTCAACTCTCCAAGCAGTAATGAACAACTTTTTGGTAAGATGCCGCACATGCATCAACGAGCAGGGGGGGCATTTAAATTCCATTATTTTTAAAACTAATTAAGCTATATTTAATAGAATTGAATGAGCTTTAACATGAATAAAAGAAAAATGAATTCCATACACTGAAAAAAAAAAATTATTTGAGTTTCTTAATGTAGCAAAATTCATCAGCCGCCCTGTACAAGGCTCAAACTATTAAAAGTCTTTGAAAACTTCACTTTTCCTGAATATTTTTGCTATTCTCGTCTGGCTATTACAAACAACTGTTAGGTGTTGATTGTTATTGTTTGAAAACTTAGAATACATTTAATGAAACTATTTTAGCAGCTCACCTCTTTGATACGAGATGATATCAAAGACAGACAAAATATCCGACTCCTTCTCCACATAGTACGTCATCGGCCGGACAGTCATGTAATTGTAAGTGTAGGCGCGCTCAGCTATATCCGTCAAAAAGAAATCCATTGTCTTGTATTCCGGATAAAGCTAAAGAAAGATAACATACATACATACATACATAAATATGTATGTATGTAAGTAGCATTAATTATCAAAATAGAAAAATTCCATTAAGCACACCCTCATACCAAGTCTGTTACTACGTAACTAAAATACGTAGCGAAACCCTCATTCAGCCATGCGTATGTCCACCATTGCGGTGAAACTAAATTGCCAAACCATTGATGCGCGATTTCATGATTTTGCGTCAGCATATCCTTTAATTTTTTATGCGAATCTGCGTCATCTTGATGCACCAGATTGTCCTCCTTGTAGGTAATTAAGCCCCAGTTCTCCATTGCTGAGCCATAATTTTTTTTCAACGCTATATGATCCAATTTCGCCAACGGATAATCAATGCCAAAGTAATCCTCCAACATGGCCACCGTACGCACGGCATTCTTCAACGCTTTTCGTCCCTTATCAGCAATGTGGGGCGAGGTGAAGATGCGTTGCATGATGCCGCGATATTCCTCCGAAATGTACACGAAATCGGAGATCACAAAAGCGACTAGGTAAGTGGAAATTGCGGGAGTGGTGTGAAATGTGGTGGTAACCATTGATGCATCACTGTGTGCAAAGCAAATAAACAACTTAATATACTGGTATGTATGTACATACATATGTATTTATTCAAGTACAAATGTATGTTTGTCTGAGATTACGCCATTGAGAAATGACAAATGTCTTAGCTAACGTACGTATGCGAAATGGATGAGCAAATGTTGAGTGCGTGTAAATTTGCGGTTTATTAATTGGCTTTGGCAGATGACCATTGTCTGTCTGTCTGTTCGTCTATGTGCGTCTAAGCATACGCTGTTTTGGTCATGAGTTTGTATTCGTTTTAATTGTGTCTAGGTATAGGTAAGTACTTACCTCTGGCCAAGTGCCGTACTTGCGTCAATGCTCGGTTCAATTTGACGCACCATCATGTTCGAGATGGCTGTGTAATAGTTGCTATGCGTGAGGCTGATAGTAAAGTTCGCTTTGAATGATGGCTCGTCGTAGCAGGGGAAGGCCAGACGGGCGCTGGTCGGCTCAAATTGCGTAGCTGTCACATAACTGGTATTGAAGGGGAGAAAGAAGGAATGTTTTAACAACAAACATAAATTAGTGTGCCGTGTGTCGTGTGTATGGAGTTGAAGGCTTCCATAAATAGCAATGGGGTTTCATGGATTTTTCTGCGTTTACATCAAAGTAAGCATTTTGAGTAGAGTACTTTGTGCTTCTTAATGCCTGACAAGCAACCCATTTACTATTATTTTTCTTGATCTATTCTCCATTTTGCTTTATCCTTCTTAAAACTCTATCGAGATTTCCTTTTTTTCATTTGTATCATTAATCTGAATTGCGAAGAAATTTCAAAAATTTCTTCCAAATATCGTTAGCCCCTTCAAGTGATATACATATGTAAGTGGTTGGAAACTTTTTGCGTGACCGGCGAATTGAAGATAATGTGGAGAATTAAATAGACAATTTCCCAATTACTGTAGTATGCTACGATCAAAACAAAAAACTATTCACCTTAATGTGAATACTTCTTTATTATTGAAGCCCACGCTTTCGGTCGAGTCACCAGACACCAACTGATTAGTGATTGGTTGTCAAAATCAATTTTTTTTTACAAGTAAATATTTTCACCAGTTAACTACAAGAAAATAAAATAAAGAAAGTATGTAGTATAAAAATTATTTATTGTGACACGGTGATTGACACGGTTTATTCAAGCCGGTTTTCTTAGGCTTTTTTCATAAATTATTGTGCGTTCTTTTGAAATCTTGATTTTTCAAATATCAAATAAATCGGTTTTTTTTTAATATCCAAAACCGGGTTTTTAGCTTACTTCCATTATATTATTATTGAAACGGAAACGACAAAGTGCTTATTAATTAGATAAGAACATTATTTAGTATGTATATTCGAAATCCAAATAATTGGCTGAAAAAAACACACAAATTTATATTAAGTCAAATGTCTTAAAAATACGGCAAAACCTTAAAAAATTTTATATCGCCTTACTGACAGTAAGTGCTTCTAGCTCGCTTAATTTGCTTAATGTGAAATTCAGTAATTTGTTTTAATCTCAAAATTTAAAATTTCAGATTATGTTTGAGTTGAAGATTATCACCTTTCCTCGATTTTACGTATTTATTTTTTGTGTCTGTCTTAATTTTTGTGACCCGATCACAATTGAGAGACTTGTTTTGAGTGTAGAAGACTTGAGACGAATTAATGACAATTGGTTTTAAATTGCGACTTTTGTCTATTAGAGCCTGATACTGCGTACTGAATTCGGACATTAAACTACATTTTAATTTCAAAAGATTTCTTTCATAGAAATAATTGCATTTAGTGTCATGTATGTACATTGATGTAGTTTTTTCTTACTTAGAACAGGAACCGGTTTACCCGGTTTTTTCTCGATCGATTCTTAATCGTGAAAGCTTTACTAATGGCTGAGTTAAGTATGATTTTTAAATGCCGTGAATATGACAAAAATGTGTCCAAACTAACCGTATATATCCCTTTTATAATATCGGACAAAATAAGATAATAAAGATTTTTACATGCGAACCCTCTTACAATCAATGCACAGTTAGATATTTCAAAATTCTCGGTGAACAAAATTACTTTTATAACAAATAAAAGTCGAAGTATTTTCAAATAAAAAAAATTTAAAGATTTTCGTTAATTGGTATGTTTTTGTGCATTTTAACTGATATCCATTAAAGCAGCCCCACTTGATAATTTTCATCTCATACAATATTTTTGTTGCTACGAAAACGAGATTAATTCTAAATTAGTTTTCAGCGTTATCATGTAGATACTAAATCGAAAAAAAAAAATTTTGTTTTTTCAGCTTAATCTGTTCCAAAACTATCTGTTAACATTCCCTTAAAATTACAGCCCTGAATTCCACGTATTTTAGGAGATATTGCCAGTAATGTGTGCACATGTCGAACTTCGGTGTACAATGTACCAAAACTATAAAACGTTTTTTCTCAAAATCGCATTTTTGCAACTTGTGTACACGATTACGGGAAACTATTTGGCCAATCGACCTGATTCAACTTGCATTTGTAGAGTATTAAAAACTGTGTTATATGAACGACAGTTTCATGCAACTTTAATTGTTTTTCACAATGTAAACAAAAAAAGATATACACAAATTTTGGGTTAAAATTTAATGTCCAGATTCAAAACGATGAAAAAAAATATTTGCGGTTTTCACCGATTTATTGAGGTTCACATAGAGTGAAATATTATAAAAATTAACGTGGTACAAATTATTTCTGTTTTAGTTGAGAATTACGGACGCTATCTTATACACAATTGCACAAACCCATCAGCGACACGCTCCAGTGCACTTTTGATTACTTCGGCGTTTATTAACTTTTCCGAGTTTTTTTTTTTGGGAATATTGCTTAAAAGTTGTCTCAAATATATCTTTCGATTATACAATTAATATAATTTAATTGTCATCAATAGAAAAAACCGAAAAATCACCATTTTTAAGCATCAACTCCCATAGACTTCCTTCACTCTAAACTAAAAAAAAAAAAAAATCAGAGTCTATTGGATATGTGGGTTTTAACCCATAATCTGAATAAAGCATTAAAAGATATGCTTAAGAAGTAAATAGGTAATAACTCTACCTTGTCAGATCAAGACTTACTTTCAATCAAAGCACTTTCAGTTCAGTTCATGAAAATATCTTTTGGAATATTTTCAAATTTGTGCCAGTTTATTTTTAGGGTTTTTAAAGAGAAAAACATATTTACGTATTTTATTTTTTATTGAATCATTTAAATGACCAAATTCGTAACTAAATAATTTTGTTCACCTATAAGGAACAAATATCACATTATTAAAAAAATTAAACATAAACTTCCAAGTTATCTAAGTTCTTAATTTGTGCTATATTATAGTTGTTGTTTAGTATTTATTAAGAAGCAAAAGGCCTCTTCTGGCCTTTGTTGCAAACTCTTTACTCAAAAAATATTTTGCTTCCGCAAAATGGCACGACGAGACACTAACACGCACACTTTTTAAGTTACGCCCGCAATGGCATTTTTTTTTTGTTTAAATGAACTTTAAAATATCGCCTGTTCTGATCGATCTCAAGGCAATCATTTAAATGTCAATATATTTAGCACATTAGCATCTGCCGATTAAGAGCGCTCAGTTGTGTTGTAATTTCACTAATTGTGTTCTTTTTTATTTAAACGAGTATGTACTACGAGTATGAAGTGTATTTTGTTTTGTTTTTCTTCTTATCAATTAAATTTCATTTCACTCGAATTTCATTGATAAGCGATAGCCGTAGTCGGTGTCTTATTTGTTTTGGGGCCAACTCGTACGCTTTTAACTATGATGTATGTATATACTTACATATATATATGTATGCACATAGATAAGTCCATATATACACACAATTGTTACTAAACACGCGTTGTGCAGCTGCCGCTCGAGGCTCTGTACTTTGTTTTTGAGTAGGACCTTATCTCTAGTAAATTTATATATACATATATATAACTGTACGTACAAAAATGTATTCAATTATTTGTAAATGTGTCGCTTTCACTTGAGCAATATCGTGAAACATTTCGATTTCGCTTCTTCTTATCAATACGAGTATGCAAAACAAACAATTTGAGACACTCATAATAGAATATGCGCTTACGATCGATATCAACGGGAATTTCACTTCAGCTGAGGTTATCAGCTACAAACGCGCGTACGCTTGCTTATTAACCCTTCCCGCCATTTTGCATTTACACTGGGTTTTTTTTTCGCTACACTCACACTGTCTTATTCTTCTCATCACTGTAGGTCATCCAATAGATACCGAACGTATCCTCGTGCAATAGACCCTTGAAAAGTATTTGCAAGCGAAAGCGTTGCCCAGCTTCAAAGGCCTGATAGTTCTCAATCGGATGTATGATCAAGAAACTGACACGCTCATCATAAGTGTAGGTAAGATCATCGACTAGCTCGTGAGTGTGCAGTTCACGCATCGTGATCGCAAAATCGCGTAGATTCTTTGCATGCAATACAATTTCGTTTGTGGATTCGCGTATAGCAATGTCAATTGTGACATTGCCCGCATACTCGAACTGCTCGCGATGTATATACGATGTGATGTGTAGATGATAGTGTAGAGGATATGTGGTGTTGGGCAGACGAAGCGAACGTAATGGCGGTGCTACACTTGCGGCGATGGTGTGTGCTGACGTGCCAACTTCCTGTGTCGCTTGTGTTCGGGAAGATAGGCCCACCACTGGTTCACCAACAGTATCTTTCTCGTTCGCGGTACCGGAACTCAAGGCGAAAAACGCAAACCCGAAGAGAAGCAACACTGACAAATTGCGGCAGCTGCGGTGCTTAAAAACCGTAACACCCTTACATTCAATTCGAAACATTTTGCTTTTTATGTGAATTCTATGCCACGACTGCTTGTATCAATGCCAGTTCACGTTAAATACAATACTTGCGTGTCCTACTACTCGTACACTCCTCTTAACTTATCAACCGCGACTGAAATGGAAATTGAGTGATCCGCAAGCTCTACATATAGGCCACCTACTGTTGGTAAATTAGTCTAGACTCCAAACGCTCACACTCGTTTCGAAATTTGCTCTGCTGTTTCGTTTGAAAGTATTAGCGAACATTGATAAGATAACAATTGAGTGATTGCGTTTTTGTTGAGTGTTGTGGTTGAAGTCGAGGTAAGCGTCACGGTTTTCATATTGGCTGACGCAGTGTCAAGGTGTTCATTATTTGTTTAGCTGTTCAAATGAAATCTCCGCGCTGAGTGCGGTTTTTTAAAAGCTGCAAACACTTCTACTATTTGATATCTGAGTAACATAGTTTGAGATTACATTCGTTTTTAGTTTAAAAAAAAAACCCAATGACTTTTAATTTTGTGAGTTTTGACAATTTATGATTGTTTTCTTGTCTTCGATGTGAAGATGGTGTTTGGAGTACCACTCCTTTTGTTTTAATTTTCAAACACCTTTTACTTATTGTTAAAATATTAAAAAAATGTATGTAGTCAAATAATAAAATATGAAAAAATAGTTTGCGAATTGCTCAATTCATATCAGATTTATAGCATGCCCGCAGACTCAAAAGTTCTGACAATTTATTATATTTATCCAATTAGCAATACTTTTAATTAAAATTTTGTTCATGCAGAGTTTTTAACATTGTACAAAACTGAAATACTTTAAGAGTTTTCATTAAAATTTCAAACATTTAGGATAAAAATTAAAATGTTTGAGTATGCGGTTTTACAGTCCAAATGTGGTTCGACGAAGTGAAGGCTTCAAGTACCTACACGATATTCACAAATTATGATACAAACACATATCAATCATTTAGAATTAGTTCTCTAACAAACACTGTTAAAAAACATTTTTAAAAATTTTGTAAAAAATATTGAAAACATTTATCAAAGTTTGATTGAAAATTTCGACATTTTTATAAAAAATATTTTAGAATTTTTTTAAGTATACAAATATGTAGCCCATTCAATTCTAGTACAAGAAAGTGCACGTTTATAGTGGCTAATTCCTTTGACATAAAAAAAAAATCGCGGTTTTACGTTGTATGACGGAATCTGCCAGTAAGAAATTGTCAAAAATCAGTGATAACCTCAGACTAAAATTGAATGAGCCTAAAGCTGCTTACTCGAAAACATTCTAAACTCGTTTTTTTAAAGAGGTATTTTTTGTAAATAGTTTTAAAAATTTAATTTTTATGAGTTCTCTTAGGGAATGAAACATATTTTATTTTAAATATTTTTGAGCTTTAAGGCCGATTGGTTTATTGGAAATTATTAGGAAAAAAACAACAATACTCAAAGCGATAGAAGTTATAATACTATTTCGGAAATCACCACATTTCCTCAACAGACTTCTTTCTTCTTGGCTTCTGCGGGAGTCGAACCCGCAACAACATGCGCAATACTTAAGCCGGCAGCTAAACGCGTTCAGCTAAGCTTACGCAGTGTGAGCTGTTGATATTTTTCCCGCTTTCCCTTCACAACTTACTTCAATCAAGTGCGGCTGTACTGCCGCTATTTCTACTTGACTGTGTAGTTGTTTTTTGTACAATTTCTATTTTGTTAGAATTTGTTTGTATAAGGCTGGCATATTTTACTTGAATAATTATTTTGCAACTTTGTATGTGCGTTTTTTTCGTTTTATTAACCATTCCTAAAAAAAAATTAGAAAAATATATTTTTATTATAAACGTTGTGTACTTTAGATATTAAGTTCTTAAGTTATTATAAATCGTGCATGAAGTTTTGAAACTTGCCATCACTTGTTTTTTAAAGAAGATTCTGTACTTTACTTAAAAAAAAAAAATAATTTGTATCAGCTTGTCTTAGATTTGGTATTATTTATGTACCAATGTAAGTACACTGTAGCAAAAATTTCAGCTGAAGATTAATTTATAAACGTCAAATTACTTTGTAATTCAAATTTATTCTATATTTATATTTGAGTGCAATAATTCTTGTGTATCTTTTTTTTTAATTCTTTCGTGTCTTTTTTTTTTAATTTTTGATTAGATAAATGCTACAACATCATTGATGACGTCAGAGTGTTTTTGATTTGTATCGAAAGTACATTTAATGCTTGTATGTTTAGACATGTATTTGACTCATACGATTTCTGGTGAAAATTTTTTTACGCGCATATCGAAGCTGAATTGCTTCTTAGAAAATTATTGATGATTAAATTTCGGTTCATTCTCTAACATAAACTATATAAATAATAAAAGCTTTCTACTAAAGTTTGGTCTAAAAATGTGAAAGTTTTAAGTAGCTAGGTGTCACCGTTGATTTATGAGAATTTTTCGATATAAAAATAAATGTTGCTTATTCGACAATTTTTTGAAAAAGTTTTGTGTCTTCAAAAATTATGGTAGCAGGAATCTTGCAATTTCCTTTTAATACAATTTGTCTCTATACTGTGGTTTGGTAAAAGAAAACTTTTGGCTCTTTTGGCCAAGAAAGTCATATAATTTCTTTTTCCATTTTTATTTGTGGGTTAATATTTAAACATTTTTTTTATTTTTTTTGCTTATAATATTTTTTTTGTTTACATTTCTCATAAACAACTGACGTTATCGCCAGGCGGCGGCAAGTCGCCAAGTTCCGTCGGCGCTTTGGCTGTGTGCAATCTCATATACCGCAGTGTGTTTTAATTATAACGGCGAACTTATGTACATACGACAAAATTTATTGGGCGATTTGATTCTGTTACATCAAACATATTGTATTATTTTAAAGAAAAGCTCAGTTATCAATAAGAATTCCAATTCATTTTTGGACCGTTTCCAAATCTAAAATAAGGTCCCAGTACTGTATTAAAATATCTTTGGAAAAATGTCGGAAAACGGAAACTACAATGCCTTTAATAATAAAAATATTTTATGTCATTTAGTTGGTACTATTAATTGATATAATTTTCATATTTAAAACTAATTATGATTCAACGTTTAAATACGATTAGATAATTATAAAATTTTGCGACATATAGACCATTTAACCCTTATTAACCGTTTCTCCTAAAGTTCTACCTGAGAGAAATATCTTTTAATACGATTCATTCTCTGAAAATTCCTTAACCTTAGTATTTGCTGGGTTAAAGTCTCTCACAAAAAATTTTTTAGATGTCTTTTTTTTGAGTAAAAAAAAATCCACCAAGCACATCCTCTATTAATGCAAAGATAATTCGCGTGTTGTTTACATCGTAATTGCAATAACTAAGTTCGATTTACAAGCAATTATTTATCTGTATCTTATTTTTGAGTGCAGCCTCTTTTGAAGATAATATGCGCATATGTAAATACCCCAGTTGTGTTGAAAAAAAAGAGATAAGCAAAACGTACATAATAAAAAAGGTATTTAAAGTAATATTTTTCTTTGTTGTTGAATTTCTAGTTTTGATGTGAAGTTGCCATGCCCTGCGCGTAAAATTATTTCATGTTAGTTGTTAGTAATTTTGTAAGAGGTTTTTCATTTTTAATGGACAAAAACAAAAACTGAAATAAATAATAACTGCGTTCACAACCTTTTTAAATAGGGAAACTTCTCAATTTTTTTTATTTTGTGAAATTTCAATGTAAACAGAGACGCGCTCGCGGTAACTCTACTATAATCAGCGCGAGCAAGGCTATGAGCGTTTAAACTTCGCTCATGAACATCAGTTGAATGCCGGCTTTGCTGTTGTGAACATGTTGAAGATGAGCAAATTAAATAGATTTCTACTTCTGGTGTTAGCTGTAAGCTTTCTGCTTTGTGATTTCACTTTAGCTGTGGAGCGAAAATGCGCTGAATATAATGAATATGTAAGTGGAACAAATTGTAATTAATTCGGTATTCACACAATAACAATTAAAACTGAAACTTTATTGTAAAACTTTGTATACTTGTGTTAACACATTGAAAGCGATTTTAATTCCATTAAAAATGTGATTATTTCAGTGTCAAGAGCATTGGGAATGCTGTTCCAACACTTGCCTGTCCTACTCGTATCGCTGCGTTGGCAAGAAGCGTCCCACTTTCAATTTTGATCGTCCCACTCTGACTCTGGATCAGCTTTTGGAAAGCATTGCCGACGTCAATATGATTCCCGCTAATACATATGACCAGTCACAAATTGACAATGATAATAAAAAATCTGGCATAGCAATGAAAAATTTTCTCCATGCCAATAGCGAATGGGGAGCAGAGGCGGCAGATCCAGTTCTGCAAGACCGTTTTGGGGCGGTCAAAGAGAGTGTTGACTCTGCAACAAGTTCAAATGCAACCGAATACATTTTATTTGCCTTACAACCGCAAGTGGTGGCGATTAAGGGCCAACCAAAGCAATTGGAACAGCAGTGGGCAGCCGTAGAAGACGACGCCGCAACAACCGTTGCGCCGATCGCTGTGAAAGCAAAAGATGTAGGAGAGACTGGAGCTAAAACTGATAACGTACCAACAGTGGCGACGCAATGCAAGGAAATTGGCGAGAAGGTTCGCTTTAAGCCTGAATATACACATGCGCATTTAAAAAAAAAATTTTACATATATTTATTTTGTCATTCTTGCAGTGTTATCGCCATGAGGAATGTTGTAGCCAGCGCTGTCATGGATTCTTGCATCAGTGTGTTACATAGGAGGCAAGTTGAGGTGTATCTTTGTGTGTTTTTTATTACACTAAATTATCGCTTATTTTTGATGTAAATACAAAAAAGTATTAAAATAAACTATGCATTGTGGCCGCTGTGGTCAAGTGGATAGCGGTGCGTTCTCTTACTCGATATGCCGCTATATAGTGTAAGCGCCAAATTATTATTATTATTACACATTCTCGAGCATACGATGGAAAATGGCATCATTTAACCGTCAAACAAATTTTATTTTTTTAAATTTTTTTGCAGATGCATTTTAAATAAATATGATAAACTTTAACCTGCAAAGCGATCTTTTAATTGAGTTTACGTTTTGTTAAATTTTATCTTGCAATTAAATCAAGGCATAATATATTCTTGACATGTAGGTTATATTCATTCTCCTTTATTTTCAAATTTAAATGACGATATATATTTAACAATGAGACTTGCTATTGAAAGTGATCTCTTAAATATTTTAAAAATAAGTTCGAAAAGAAGTTTCGCGGAGGTGATAATCAGTCAAAAAATTTGCCTATTGTATTCTCGTACATCAGCTTTTACGCAGCATATTTAACACATAAATTCCAATAGACCAAGAAATTCTGCAGCAAAAACCTAACGCGTTATATATGTATGTTTTAGAAAAACAAATATTTTTTTTATATCTTAAAAAAGTATTCGAAATAACAAAAGTTTGTCGAAATTAAAAATATAGAAAATAAAATACTAATAAAGCTTTTGGTAGATATGTACATACCTTTATTAACGTGATAGACTCGTTTATTTTTTAAACTGATTTTCACATACAATTTTAATCGTTTTTTTAATTTTATTTTTTTGCTTATTCCATATGCAAAAAAATAATTGTATTTCCCTGACCCAAATTTATTACTAGATTGTGAAGATACAGTTTGATAAATAATGGAAATCAACAAAATATTTATCAGTTAAGTGTACATAATAAACAACCATAATTTTGAACAGGTAAAGAATTCTGTTGGCTTTGGAGTTACCATGGAATGGAGGCTGAATTTTTATTTTTATATTATGTATCAAAAGGTATTCTTGCATTTGCATAAAGCGCTGGTTTATGAAAATTTCCTAATTTTCATAAAAATAAAACACTTTCTACTTCTTAGTAAGATCGATACTGGTACACTGTTTTATGAATTCAAGTTATCAAGTTCGCGTAGATCGGCTAGAATCAATACAGGCACAGTATTAATTTTTAACTTCAGAAATTTTCAATGGAATCGAATTTTAATAATTTGAAAACTGGATTTAAGATAAAGCCGAATAATCAAACACTTTGATGGATTATTTCCCTTAATAAACTTTTAGTATTTTCTTATTAAAATGATAATTTCTTTGGTTGTATTATACATTTTTTTATTATTTTAGGTAAGTATTAAAACAATATTCGGGCTTAACGTGAATTTCATGTGAACAAATATTCCAATAAAAATCAATTCCCCAATTTGTTTTTGTTCACATTAATTTCATGATAAGGCTGATTATTACTTGAGTAGTTGCCTATGAATGAAATATTGACTTTTTCTTAAATTAATCATAAGATCCTTAAGTATTTAGTATATAATGGGTGACCGCTATTAAAAAAAACTTTTTCTATCATTAGGATTTTGCTTGCCCTGACTGAGATTCGAACTTCGAACTCATCGGCATATCAAGTTATAGCACGCACCGCTACCAACTCGACCACAGCGGCCACTAAGTATTTATTTAGTATAAAAAACGTTTAAATTTGTCATAAAAAGTATACACCGAATTGAAGCGGCAAACTTAATCTACTTATCATGTGGTAATTAAACAAAATAAACCACGTTCAATCCATAAAGCAATATTTTCAAAAATATATTTGATTTCGTAATAGGCATCTTGCCATAAATAAAGTATGCGGTCATTTGTGTTTACCCAAAGTTTTTTTAATCAATTTTGACCTGTAAAATGATTCACCAGACATGATTGTTTTGCTGAAATATGCCCGAAACGTAAACAAATAATTAAATTGTAAACAAAAAAAAACCTGTTAAAAATTTTATTTATAAGTGTGCTGGTGAACAAGAACTACGAAAAATGTGTGTTACCGCGATAAAATTGTATATACACTCCATCTCAAAATTATAGCCGCACTATTTATGACAAATAATTTTTCTTTTATTAAATGTTAATTTTTGTTCTATTAAGTTAAAAACTTGTTAGGTTAATTTGATCAGTCAAGTCGGGGTTTGCGTTTTCTTTAAAAAAAAAAAAAATATCTCGAGTATTCGCAGAAAGTCAATAAAAGAATCTTTCAAAAACAATTAACTAGATTATATATGTAGCTGATTTACGAATATAAATTTATTTTATATAAATAAATTGATTTTCAACTAAAGACTTATAGCTTGCCAATAAGGCATCTGTACGCGTATTATAGGCTGATACTAGTTTCATAGTTTCATATTTCTATTAAGTCTACACATCAGCTAAAAAAAAATATTTAAAAAGGTTTTTGAACTGTGTTCTAATTGTTCACTAAACTCAATGCTTGTGTTTATTGGGAAACATGTTTTTTTTTTACGAACACACAAAGCGGTACCGTATTTTAATTGAAAATTATCATAAACAAAAAAATTAAACTAACACAAAGTTAAAACTTGTCAACATCCCGCATGTTGCACAATTTTGATAAGCAATAAAAAATAGTATACGCATACATACAGGGCGTTTAAAAGCTATAGCACACCCACCTATTAACACAACATAATCGAATAATTATTATAGTACGATAAAATGTGTTTAAGTCGTTGATTACTATTAGTACGACACAAATGTGTATTATAAAAGTTATTTAAGAAATAATTAGCAGTGATTTAAATAATTTTGATTATTTGAATCGTTTTGTATGAAACTAACATTTTTATATTTTTATTTTTATAAATTAATAAGTTCCCAAGTAATCGCACCTTGGGAACTTATTATTCACTGTTTCAAGTTATTTTTGGGACCAATTCGAAACAAGATCAAAACGAATTCGTTAATATATATTTTGCATATATCGAGACAACTTCAACGAAAAAGTACCGAAAATGCACTGAATGTATATCGAAAACTTAACTAAAATGTACCGGAACTGTAATTAACGTAAAACGAAAAAATACTTTAAATGTAATGCAAATGTACCACAAAGTATCAAAGCCTTAACGTAAAACTATCCAAAATATAACGAACGATTTGACGTAGGTTAGCAAAAAATGTACCGAAATTTTAACGTAAATGTACCTAAAATGGTAAAAAGTACCAAAATTGAACCAAAAAGTACCTAAATGGTACTAAAAAAGTGACGAAGGTGTACCTAAAATATACCGAAAGGTATCGGAATTGTACCGAAAAACTGACAAATATCTACCGAGTAAAATCGTAAAACTGCCAAAAATGTATCGAAAATGCATCAAAAATAGATAAAAAATGTACCGTGAACGTATCGATAATGTAATTGAAATATACAAAACATGTTACGAAAAAGTATCGAAAATCTATCGGACTAATCTCGAAATGGTACTTCCATAAGGACTTATAAGCTTTTTCTCTCTGATCTTTATTTATCAAGCCCAGAATTAACGTTTTTAAAGATTATAATTCACAATTTTATTAAGTTCGAGGCCAGTTTGTGGAAGATTTGATTTGGAAAAAACAATATCAGATTTTTTAATGGTAGAAGTTATAGTACTATTTCGTGTAATACCACATTTCCTTATCAGACTTCTTTTAATTTAATTAATTAAATTTATTCTTCATCACCACTTCCCTAGACTTTGAATCAAGAATCTCGGGGTTGTGAAGCCATCTCGCTACATGCTGTGCTACGCCTGCCGAGTGGACTGTTGTGTTTATTCCATCTTCCTTAAACAAATCAACTATTTACAAACAAGAGCAGCTAATCTGCCGCTATTTAAACATGCTTACGTGGTTGTTGTTTATGTTGTTTTTCTTTGTGGAATTCTATATTTTGAATTACTTTTACTAAGATTTAGAATGCATTTAGGCGTGCTCATTCATGCATAAACATTTGTTTAGGGTTTAATTGGCCTTAAAATTAAATCTTTCACAAACTGGCCTCGAGCTCAATAAAATTGTGAATTATAATTCTGTCTGTGTTTATATGATTTCGTTAGTGCAAGAATTGTAATTTATTCGAAAACATATAAATTTTATTTAAAAGCGAAACACAAAGTCACTTCAATAATTGTGTGCGCCATAATTTCGGAACGCAATCAATGTATGCACACACACACACACACACACACATTTATCAAAGCAAACTGATAAACTCGCGCTGTTGAAGGCGACCATAAAAATTTGACCCCATTTCATTTACTTTAAAAGTTTAAAAGGCGCGCTTTTTTTTGCAATCGAACACAATATCAACTTAATAGGCAGCTCGTAGCATTTGCAATTGTAAAGAGAAAGTGAGAAAAGTATATTGGTAATTAGTAGTAATTAAAATTAAATTATAATTAAGTAAAGCGAAAGCATTTTGTGAGGAAAAAAGCTGTACACAAGCCCATAGACTGCAATGAAAATGACGCTGCTGCAATTGTTGTTGCTTTCATTGTGCGCAATGGTAAGTTTCAACAGCAACATAAAGACACACACACACACACACACACATGTAACTGGCGTTTGTGTTTTACTTATGCAACGTCACAAATTTACGCCAACCCAAATTACTGAGCATAAATGCAATTAATTTTTACTCCCTTTGCGTGTCGCGCTCTCGCTGCATTTTATTGCCACCCCCCTCCCCCCAACACGCATTTAATGAATGCCGTTATTAAATTACAACAATGGGTGCGTATATGGCGCAATATCAATAATACATAGGAACATACACACACCCACATACACATACTTACATGCATAAAACTACAATAACAATATGCAATACATAAACATATTTCTTTGCGGATGGGTTGTTGCAGAATTCAACAAGTTTGCCATTGGAATCAGAAGTGACAATGCAGCAAGCGAAAAAGCCAACAACCCAGTTGCAACCACCGACAGTGGACGCTGTGGTAAGTGGGGAGGCGAAGCAGGCGGTGAGTGTGGCAGTAAGTGATGGAAGTGTATCAGCAGCTGGAGCTGGAGCTGGAGAAAGAGTTGCAGGCGTAGATGCAGAGCGTCATGCGGTTGATGCGTCGCTGTTGATGCCATTATTGCCGGCGGATGAGGTAAATTTGATTGGCAATTTGTGTGGATTTTATTTAATTACAGCTAAAAATTACTTTAGTTGAGCTGGTTTATGTATGTTTATCTCTCTTATCCCGTTGGTCGCCTCTATCCGATATTTGCCTTTTAACTCTCTTAATATTTGCTGTTCGTTTCCGTGGACATGGTTCCGCCGCAAACGAGTGTACTTTTTCTTTTTCACAGTTTAACGCATTTACTCGTATTTCTATTGCTTTTTAATAATGTTTCTTTCTTCTTCTTCTTTTTATAACTAACTTGCACACACTTTTTATTAAATATCATTTTGCTTTTCAGCTTCCGTCGCGCGATGGAAAATGTGCCAAAATTGGTGAATATTGCAGCTTGTCCGAAGTGTGCTGCACAAATCGTTGCCTCTTCTATGCAATGAAATGTGTGACGTAAATACGAGAGGATATAAAATATGATCAAACTTGTGTGTCTAAATTAATTTTCTGAAATATACATAAATAGTACATATGTATATATATGTGGCGCATTCGAATTTTTCACACTTCAGCAGAATCCACGCCTATATTTGCGCTGATTCCTGAATAGTACTTATATAAGTAGGTACTTATGTATATACGTTTTCATATATTTTCATATATATGAGAGAAAAAAAGTGGTCTAAAAAAACGAATAGTGAGTTAATATTTTCTCAAAAATTAGAATAATCTATCTATTCGAGATTTCGACTCCTCAAACCAAGTTTCACCCTTTGACAAGTTAATTATTATAAGATCACAATCCAACAGATTAATGGTATATTTTCTTCCATTACGAGTAAACATGACAAGAGAAAAATAATAAAGGAAAGTTATAGATATATATCATCTGGTAACACTAATTTGATGCCAGTAGAGGACAATCTAAGACCACTTTGGGACTTGACGAAAATAATTATAAAACTTATTTAGGATCAAGACAAAAATAAGTAAAACTTAAAAAACAAAATTATTTCGAATTTCAGTTAATTTATTAAGTAAATAAAAAACATTTGTTTTTGCTAACATTCAGAAACTTTTTAAATCGTTTTATGCTATGCGACTTAAGTTAAACTATAACTATAAATATCAAATTAAACTTGTTAACCCAATTGTCTTTATTTTTTTGTACATATAAGGTTCGTTTTCTGTTGTTTCTTTTACTATCCCAAAAATTTATCAGGCTGAGCTAATTGCATTTTAATCAAACCAGATAATAAGTTGTTATTATTATTATTATTAGGACATAGTGGCGCTGCGATCTATCAATATCTAGTATGCTTACCCTTTAAAAACATTGTCACTCCATCATGTTGTTGTAAGGTGTATAAGCCTGAGTTCCCTGAGGTCTCCTCAACCCATTTTGTGAAGATGATATCTCAGTCTACAGTGACCTGTCAAGCAAACCGGTGAGAGTTCGTAGACCCTCTCTACTAAGATTGAGTAATCTTCAAAAATGTTCACTGAACGCACATATAAACCTCTTGAATTAGCCTTGGACGACCACAATTGAGCTGCGATTCTTCAGTTCTCCCTATTTTCTTAGAAGCTCTGTCGTGTATCCCTTGGTAGGAACACAGAACGTCTGAGGTTCATAAAAACTCCGTTGGGCCCCTCCTTTAGCAAGATAGTCAGCCCTTTCGTCGCCATTCAAGCCCTGTAACCCACCACAGAGTCAATCTGTTGTCGAATCCTAATAGGGTTCAGTACCGTTTTATAACTGTCTACCAACTTTGACTCCTCCGTCTTGAAGGAGTCTAGTGCTCTAAGAGCTGCCGTGCTGTCTGACATGATGTTAATTGGGAGCGCACAACTCGACTGCATAAACTTTCGCCTGAAAGATGGTTGGTTTTGAATACCCCGGTCCTAGTGCTCCTGTTGACAAGTTTGGATCCGTCAGTTTACCAGACGTGAGATTCTTTGTTGATTGCAGTTGTCCCTTTCAGTTATTATAACCTTGTAGGTCTTGGTAAAGGATAGTTTTGGAAGCATAGAGTTTGTGAGTTTGACAACTGGATTAGCACTGAGTGCTTGTAAGACACTCAAGTGCCCTGTGAAATCTCCCCTTTTCAGGCTACTAAGATTCAGCAGTCTTAGAGCTCTTTTCCAATGAGTATGACCAGTGGTGGAATGCTCGTGTTTATTCCAAGTGCATCAGCTGGACTTGTCCGCATGACACCAGTAATGGCTACACAAACGAGGCGAAGTGCAGCGCCGGAGCGTACTATTTTGGCTTTCGGCTACGATATTAGTGACGAATAGGTGATAATTGACTTGTAATAATTGTCGTGTAAAATTACTAGTATGTAAGTTTAGAGGAAATTCCCGCGTAGTGTTTGACCAGCACAGAACGCTCTTTTAGCTTTATTGGTAAATGCTGTGAATTGAGCCAATTATCTATTATAATACCTAGGTATTTCACCTCTTTTGAGAACTCGAACTTAGGTGAATGGGACGGTGGTGGAATTCGTTGGGTTAATTGACAATCCTTTTTCAAAACACCGTTTGAATGCTAGATTTAAGTCTGGAGCAACTTTCTTTATTAATTATTTTCATCTTTTTTTATTTTATTTTTTTTATGAGCATGCTCTTACATATTGAAATGCAAAATATCACTCAATTCATGCCATTCCGCTGTTTTTGCGTTGCAGGGAATATACAGACAAGCGTACGGGGACGTAAGAGTTAGAATTTATTATGGTTGCGCAAATGTAATTACATACCCAGCAGCAGTATTCACCCATCTCTCATTGCGCTGGTCCATTTATGTCGTCCACAATTTTGCATTTCCAATCACGACGTTTTTTTTTTATTCTAATTTGTATGTATTTACGTAACTCACAATGCAATCATTGCCCAAAGCTTCAAGTGTGAAATGCCATAATAATCATGGCTATACAAACTTTCGTAATTGAATTTCATTCATTTCAGAGTTCACAAAAAAAAAAAAAAAATTATAGAAAACAAGAATTTGATTTCGCTTTTTGATTGCCTTCTTCTTCTATCATAGCGAATAATGTGGTTGTCCATTCTTTATCTTTTGCACACAAGGCCTTGGCAGTTTTTATCCTAAATCGTTTGTTTGTTTGTTTTTTGTTTTTTTGTTTTGCTGTAAAACTTGTCGTCGTTATTCGACCATCTGTTGCTGTGGCCAATCAATTTATTCAATGCTTTGTTGCGTTTGCAAACGACTTTTGCTTTTGTCGGTATCAATGTGGATAAAACGATTATGTGTTGGTGTTAAGAGTTTAATTGTTGTTGCGCGCTCCTAATTGATACATCGGAGCATTAACTGCCTTGTAGATTGCTTTTCCCAGTTAGCATTTTAGAAGACTGCTCGTTGATTTACGAACGACATAAATAAGTCGTTAGCGCACCGCAAGTTGGTGAGCAACCCCCACCTTCTTACTTTGAGGTTCAGTCTTTTTGGCAACCAAAAATCAAAATTACCCAAGTTTATTAAACAACAAAATATATTTTTCCTGGCATGGTAGCATACTTTTTCTGTCCACTTTATTTAGCTTACAGTTTTCAGCGATGCGTATTCGATTATTCATTCAATGTTTAAAAAATGATAAGTGGGTTACAATAAAATTAAAGAGTATTATATTTTAAAGTTTGATCTAAAATCAATTAAAGTAAGAGGCATTGAAGTAAAATGCAGGAAATATAATCTAGTATTTAAAAACATACCACATACAAAAAAAAATATAATAATTAAACTACGAAATCTCCACTTTTTGAGTTCAAATATCTCTTATGAATAATAATCAAGAAATCTTTTGGTGGAAGCTGCCTTTTTGCTGATTATCTTGTTTGGTTTTCAATAAAAAATAACTACGATTTAGTCTTTCCTGCTACCAAACATTTGCGTCACAGTTGATTTTTTTTTTTGCCGTTTTCAAGATATTTGCCTTTTATGCATTTAATTAGATAATAATTTTCGTGTTTTGTTAGTTTGTTATATTAAAAATAATAGCCAATTTTCGAAAAAATTATTAATTTATGATTTTGTTTGAAGCCCTAGCTGCTAAACTTTTAGATATTTAGGAGATTCAAAAAAGTGTCGAAAGGTGTCGTGGAGTTATACAATAATAAAATTTGTGGGTTACTTAAAATTAGTTTTGGTGTTTTTATTGCTGATATAATGCCATTTTAAAAGTTTGACATTGTACGATTTTACCAATTTAGGACACTTTTCGACAACTTGTGAATACCCCGATTGTATACTCAGAAGAGGTTTACAGAGATGCTCCGGTCTTCTCCTAAAAATACCAACACATAGCCAACAAAATCTGGCTCAGTATTCGTATGAAAGTTTGCTTAAGTAGGTGCTAGCCGACTTTAATTAATTTTCAAATTAACAATAATAATAATTTTACTCGGTAAGTCCTTTATAAATTAAAATACCTTTTAAAACGCAGTTAACAGCAAATTGGTTCATCCGCTAAAGTTTTGCATGTCTTCCTGCTACTTTTATTGCCGCCGCGTACATAACAGAATTTTTTTTTTTTTTAACTAACAGCAACAGACTAAGAAAGGCAGTGGTGGTAAAGTAAATTTCGAATTCGAACATTGTGGATTACGATATTTGTTCACGCTTCGTCTCTGCTGGTGGAAAAATTGAGGCGCGCAATGCGATTCCGGTTACCAATGCCAGCAAATACCAGACATATAGTATTTTGCTTCTTCGCAAAACAAATATTAAAACCGGGCACACAGTCAATTTAACTCACCTTAAAGGACAACATGTCCTTCGGCGAATACTCGTTTTTGCTTAAGCAAATTTTAAAACACGTATAAAATTTAAAACAAATGCCGGTTGCTGAGTATGTGTAATTTACTGTCATTTATCATTACATGCATCTGCTTTAATAATCGTCGGTATGATACTCGAACCTCTTCCCTTGCATGCCCATAAAACAGTGCCTGTTTAATAGGCTTGAGAGAAGTATTCATTCCGAGTAAGCGCTCTGTCGTACTTAGTGATTAGTCGTATAACAAATGGATTCCTTAGCCCAATTATGGTTAACCTCCTTGATGCGTAATCTTGCATCACGAGCAAAGTTGACAACATATATTTATTTCCCGTTCCCCTTGCCAACTCATTAGCAACGCAGTTTCCGGAAATGGAAACGCTGAAATCTTACGGATCCTTCGTCTGTCTAAGGCACGTTGTTCCATTAAATTTAAGAGACTTAATGACATTATTGCTTTAAGTTCTGCTTGAAAAATGCGACAGTGATGTAGTAAACAAATAATTAAGTTAAATGCGAGTGAATACCGCTGCTCAATCATTCATTTAGCTTGGTACCATTTGTATAGATAACCGTCGAGTGTGAGTTGTGTAGGTTGGCGGCATCTTCCATTTGATCCTCACTTGCAAGAGTTAGTCTACAGTCCACAAAAATATGAAATAATTTACTTATAATAATCACAATGTAAATTATTTGCTTTATGTTTTTGACATTCTGATATACTTAAAATAAGTTTCTGCTTCTGATTGTTGTAAATTCGAACACCCATAATCGGCATAAATGCGAGGTGAGTTTCTTTAGATTATAAACAAATTGAGTCAATCACCTGATGTGAACATGTAATAGTTATTCGCATATATGTATACTTATTTTCAAACGCTAAACGGTAATAAATTAAAAGAACACATCCAAACACTCTTTAGTAAGGAGGATCTCAAAGTGCTTCCATGGCAGTTATGTAAACATTGAATACCTTATCAAAAAGTATTTTGTAGCTGCCATCGTTTGCTCTTCCTATTGTTTGTACTTCCTTCCTTTTGCCATGGCGTTGTTGTTATTTTTCTTCTTTACAGCTATTTTGTATGACTGACGTTAGTGTCGCCGCTAGGCAAGCTCACCGCTGCTCTATTTGGCCGAGAACAAAAGCAATCTGGCCAACTGAATGTTGGCATTCCATTGCCTCCGGAGATGCTGCAACACAGCCATTGTTGCTGTCGGTGACATTGTTAGGCGTGCGTGTGTGTGTGTGTGTGGCCGTCATAGTTTGCGGCAAAATACGCTGTCGTAGCGTGCCACTTGGGCAATATCTCAGTTTTATGTGCGTACACACTCGTACTACTACTACAACTAGTATACATTGCAATAACAATAAAAGTATTAAATCCGCTTCGTCATGAAAGTTGCTGTTGAAAGACATTAAACGCTTTTACTGCACTACCAACGCCTCTCTTAGGTATGTATGTTTGTATGTAGTGTAGTACTTCTCCGCCATTTTCTATTTAAGTTTTCTCTTTGATTCACGCCACCAGTGAATTTATGATGTTCCACAAGCTTACACTGCATACTTTCTGTTGTAGGTGTATGCCCGTGTGTGTGTGTATGTGTCAATGAATTATGAGCACACGATCGCTTATGGACATATATGTATGTATGTTCATAAAATATAATAAAAAATATAAACCTACTCCCCCTCCCCTTTGGTAGGCATATTAAAATATGTTCACATAAGAGCTCAATGCACTTTTAATTAGGCAGGATCAATACATTCAAGGGATTTGGGAAGAGCTACAAACGGATTTTTGGTGCATCTTTAAAAAAAACTTGCAAAAGTTTCATTTGAATTCACTAAGCGATATTTAACGTGAAGAAAATTTGTCGATAGTATTTTATGATTTTAAGATTCCGGCTTAGATCTCGCAGTTACTTGTATTAATTTTCACTTTACGTCTAGTTAAAAAATTGAGATTTATTTCAAACTTTGCGTGAGTACTTTAGATAGCGCAAAGCCACTTTAACAAACAACCGAAATTTGTTTAAGAAAAAAATAAATATATTTAACCAGCTTAATGCACAATAATATGCATATGTGTATTAGAGCTGCCTTTCTCTTAACAAAGTTTTTAAAGCTTCGAGCACTTTGTGCATGGACAGCGACAATACATTTCCGTTTCCGTATCGCGTAATGCCATAATATAAAAAAAGAGGATAAAAAGTAGAAAAATATAAATATATTCATAGGTAAATACTTACATACATATAAACTTACATTGCATGCTTATATGTATGTGCGTCTGCCAAGGTATCTGCGGAAAATGTGCTTCTTCCGTTTTACAAGCGAATTAATACAATTTCACTGGTCTAAGGATTTGCATAATTTTAACTTAAGTTCGACAATTTCCTGGACCCGACTGTAACTAAAAAATATCAATAAAATCTCACATAAATATTCAAAACAACCATTCGACTTTTTGTAAAATTTTAAATTTTCTTTTCATTGCACATTAAACTGGTGTATTTCATGTGTTTTACCTTGCTTTTCTAAATTTAGTAGTTTAAGAAATAGTTTAACAACTGTCTTGAATGATACAGTCTTATAAAAATAATATTTTAAAATTTTAATTTATAAGGGACCAGAAACAAAAATGTATGATCGAAACTAAATATCGTTCTTGCAATTTTGTTCCCAAGAACGCTTTAAATTATATACCGAAATGAGAACAAAGCTTTGGAAAGTGTTTTCTAAAGACCGAAAGTGAGTAAAAAACTGCTGAAAGTCTTGAGCGGGAATTTTATGCGAACAAATACTAAATAGTATTCCCGAAGACAAACAAATTCGGCGAAACGTTTTAGCGAAGAATATAATGTAAACAAGAGTTTCAGGCTAGCGCTATTGATGAGCAAGTTTGGAACATAAGTCTCAGGAATATTCTGCCAAAATGCAAATGGGGAACAGAACATATCGGAAACGTTCTGGCAGATAACAAAAAAGTTACAAATTTTACGCGAAACTTTTTTTTAAGAAATAGAATATTTGAAATATCTCTGCATTTTTCGATGAAAGGGTGTGAATGATATATTCGATAAAAAATTAAGCTAAATATTGATAAAGAAACAAATGTGTTTTAGCACTTTGGCGAGTTGGACGAGCTTATAATATACTCATTCTAGAAATGAAGCGGTTGTTTTTGATTTTAATTTGATCATTTCATTATTGCAATACGCCCCCAAACATTACTACCAGTCCTTTTCCGTGTTCCTATTTGATTCACATTAGAAACATTTCCGATAGTTTTTCGAAAATATTGCACTCATTGTGCTCTGCATCATAACACTCCGTGGAGTTTTGTTCTCATCTTGTTCTTTTCGCGAACGTTTACGAAAGTTTTTTATTCATTTTGTATTTTTCGCGAATGTTACCGAACATTTTGTCTCCAGTTTGTCTCCGTTCAAACTTTTCTCATTTATTTTGGTTCACGTTCCTCTTTTGCGGAAACGTTCTTAATAATATTTTCTTCCTCGTGAAGAACTTAACTAAAAACGGAATGCGTTCTCAATCCCTAAACCTTATAATAATAATAATAATAGCGGGGAAATATTTTGAAATCCTTTTTTCATTCTCTAAGTGCTCAGTTGCTATCTAAGTATATCGTCCAGCACCAAATACTTGAGGCTTATGCTAACAACATAGTTAAATTTTGACTATAAATATTTATACAATACCCCTACAGGGAAAAAAAACAAAAAAAAATTTTCCGGAAAAATCAAAAATTAATTTGGAAGTTGGTATACCAACCCAAGTAAATGCACTTGAGAGTATTTCAATCAGCCACTATTTTCCAATCAAAAGCTCAGATTATCAGCAATGCCTACAAAAATATATATAATTTCAATAAGACTTCGGATAAGTATTGTCATTCTTTCAGACCACCCTAGGTGACAAAACTTAAATTCTCTGGCCCTTTTGGGCATCAGTTCTAGGAGGAAGGGGCACGAAGATGTGCAGGGTGTATTTTCACCGTGTGGTTGGTTCACCGTTGTTTTGCTTTGGGTAGTGGCTTTCCGCAATATTTTTGGCAACGAAATAGTCAGTCTAGCTTCAAGCCTTTCGGACTTGTATTTTTCTTTTGTATAAGATGTTCTACTATCGCTCTGCTTGATTAAAACTTGAGTTCTTAAGCATGAGCTCAGTTGATAATTCTTTAGCTTCACAAAGTTTTGTAGGAAAAGAATAAAGTAAAATCTGATTCAAAAAGTGGAATGAACGAATCAAATATTTGTCTACCATGTCTTTACGGCCCATCACTTATTTCATTCAATTTAAGATTCAAATTTTTCAATCTCTCTAGAGAAATACATTTTAAAACTCTATTTCCCTAAACATTTAAGTTTAACACATTATGTGTGTATATGTTTTGTTTTGTGTGTCTGTATGAAATACTCCAAGCCAAAGTAATTATTGCAACGTTTTAAAATATATATAAATTATGCCAGAGTTTGGTAATTAAGAGTATATCCCTTTAGCCTTGAAAATTAGTTTAACAAAGCTCTACATTTTCCTATTAACGTGTTTCGTGATTTATTTGAAAATAAAAGGATTAACATTAACGTTGGAATAATTGTTAATCATTTATTTTTAATCAAATTTGATGAGTTGGAATGTAGTTAGATTACATATATACTTTTTGTGCTTTTGTTTTGTAAACAATTCAAATATAAATATGCAAGTTATTTAAGCGTCACTATGCAGGCAAACATACATAGTTACATACATATATGCACATGCATAATTACTGAGCGCTGCATTAATAAATATGGATTTATGTTAAATTAATAGAGGAAAATAGCAAACTGATTTGAAATCGCAGATAAACATTTAGATGCGTACGTATGTTAGAAACCTGATTGTGATTTATATCAAAACATGTGTAATTTAATGTTTGAAATTGTAAATACGGTTTTTGTAATTTTATAATTTTTTTATAATTTTAATTTAGTCTTTCCATGCGCATTCCATGAATGAAAATATCTTCAAAATATATTTTTTAAAAGTATTTGCAGAATATTTATATATTGTGTAAATAAATTAATAAAAAAAAATAATTAAAATAAATAATTACAATTTTAAATTCCGCCATCTATAAAATGCAATAAATTTTTAATTATTGTCCTTAAAATGTTTAATAATGAATTTCAATACCAAATATTGTTTAAATATTGTGTTATTTCCCGCTTTTATCTAAAGAGCAAAATTTTCTTAAAAATAATTACACATTAAATACAAAAATAAAAAATAGCCTGTTTCAATAAGTCCACATTGTGAGCAGCTCTGGAAATGAAAAATTTTGCTAGTTTCCAAATTTAAATTTGCAAATCCTCACAACAAATACAATTTACAGTACACTTTAAAATATTTTGATTTATGAGTATGTAATTCATTGTTTCCCTAGCTATGCATTATACATGTATGGGAATAAAATAAAAATAATGTGTAAATGCAGATTGAGGGCGGTGGATAGTTCGCAAATAATGGACGCACATGCAGATTAGTTTTATTAGCGGCGGCTTTATTTATCCAAGGGCTCGGTAATGATTCAATCTAGTAAGTGATTTCGAGCATTTACCAAGCGCCATAATTAAATGGAATCGCCCGCACTTGAGGTCAATTTCATTAATGTCTAGCTGAGCCACATCTTTGCGTTGGTAGTGTTAAAGTTGCAATTAAAAAACCATCCACTTCAGCTGCAAGTAATCCTGCACATTTTCCAGCTTTAATAAAATTTCAATTAAGCTAATGTTAGTAGTATGTTTGACTTATACGAGTGTGTACTTGCCTAGTAAGTTTTTAGTTGAGCTAATGCGAAGCACTACAAACTGAAGGCATACATACATGTACATGAAAAAGCTTCTTATAAAATAAAATAAATTTTTATTACATATTTATTTTCAAACATTTCCATAACTAGACAAAATAATAAAAAGGTTTATACTCGTAAAGTTACGTCCTAGAAAATCTCTTTAATATCATTTATTATGGTAATCAATCAAATAAATTATATTTGGCTAATGATCTTGATAGATGTCTTACGCTCAGATAAACTTTCCTAGACTAGAATTTCTCCTCCGTTGAAGTTATAAGCGGCAACCAATACTGTCACTAAACTCTTGCTCCTACTCTCTGAGAGTACAATTCGGTAAAACAAAGAAGATGTTGCTGTATTTTTGTAATTCTACGAGAGCAACTGTCGTAAGAAAGTGATATTTCAAATATAAATAGGAGAGTTGGTAGACAAGTTCTCTCTCGAAATATCAAAACCTCAATATACAGTGTGGGCCCTAACAACTGTCGCACTTGTTTGAAGCTTCGCGTAGCTAAATCAATAAAGCTTTGACATTTCCCATTACACATTTTTAATGCTAAATAAAACCAGTTTTCATTCTAATTGGCATATATTTAAGTTTGTAGTTTTTGTGAAAAATTAGTTGCGATATTTATTAGGGCCACCGTACATATGTAAGCCTTTCATTATGTCTGTGGTCTTGTACAACATCAAATGAATTATGAGACGTTTCTTTCAATATTCGAGAGAAATATTTTACTAAACCTTTATGGATCTATTAACGAGTGCTCTGGTGAATGTTGTAAATGAAGAACTAACCAATTAAAATTATGCGTCTCCTCTGGACTTGTCTCATCTAGACTTGCCTATGGTTATAACATAATTTAATGAGCTATAAAACTGCACATTGAAACAAAAAAATTTCTAAATAAAAATTAATAAATAAATTGAAGTATTCAGATAACCACATTTAAATTTATGTTAAGCCTGTTCATAGTTTTCAATGTGATCTTGTACGGTTTAGGGAACTAACTATAACATTAATCAAAATTTAATGAAAGAGTAACCATTCTTCATAATTTGTAAACAAAATGCACTTATTACTATTATTCTAATCGCAACTATAAATACATACAAACATGTTTTTTTTTCAAGCATCAGATCAATTACCCTTCAAACTTTAAATCTATGTATTTTTTGTTTTTTGCTTAAACAATTTTAAAATCACATCTATATCCAGCTATATTATCTATATTATCATGGTTATCTACCTTAAACAATGTAAGAACTTTTTTTATTTTATTATGATTGTATTTATATATTTATTTAATTACACTTTGTGAATGAAGGGCAATCATATTTCTTTAACTGATTTTCAGTTGTGACTCCTTTGTATTTGGTGTGCGATAAATTCCTATTAAGAAAAGTAAAAGTTAAAAGTGACCTACAAATTCATGTTTCTACTCGTTCACATTTAAAAATTTCGCGCATTTATTTGTAATTGGAGATTAAATAGCCGGCAAATTTATGGTCATATACACACATATATACATATACATATATATATACACTAATTGCATACACTTTCGCTGAAAACTTATTTCAGTTAATTAAACAATTTTGCTCCTTGTTAGTGGTCTATGTATGTGTGTATGAATGTACAAGTATCAGTTTTTTTTTCGATGTTGTTTGCATATTCGTGTATTGAATAATGTCCTTGTGCTACTTTCCACAACATCCTTTTCCACTGCATTCGTTTAAAATTTACAAATGAAACTAAGCCAACTAATTGCAAAATTTGAAAGCCAAACCTACTCGTTTTCGCTCGCAGTGTTCTAGAGCACAGTCTATTATTGGCTTAATTTGTTGTTTGATTTGATAGTAAGTATGGTTGAGTAGTTTGTAAGTATAATTATTGGTAGACACTGGCTTTGCTTATTTGCTCAAACGCTGTTTGCTAGTGTTAAAGATTGCAATATTCCACTTAAATTTCCAATGAATTTCAACATTTTCCCAATTGAACACAATTGCGAGTGGATGCCCTCTGCTTTGCTTTTATTATAATTTCAAACATTTAAAACAATAGAAACTTTTTAATTATCGAGTTAATGTCACAATGGCAGTAAACATGTTTTTGTTCCCATCGCATTTTAGAACTTTTTATTAATATTTAACGTGATAATGCTGAAATTATTCTTACTGAAGCACTAAAAAACTAACAATAGCTAAACTAAATTAAAAAAAGCTGTAAAAGCTTGAAAAATTACTGATTTTAAGAAAAGCTATATAATTGTATTTTGTTTAAAAAAAGTAAAGTATTTATAAAACTTTGAATTTTGCAATGCTATATGTAGTATCGACCGCTGTGGTCTAGTTGGTAGCGGTGCGTGCTATAACTCGATATGCCGCTGAGTTCGAGGTTCAAATCTCAGCTAGGGCATGCAAAATCTTAGTCGCAGAAAAGTTTTCTTCTAATAGCGGTCACCCCACGGCAGGCAATGGCCCATCTCCGAAGGTATGAAAAACCTTCTCAGAAAATACGTCTGATTTGATCGCTTTTCTGATTCGTCGTTAATAGGTTCTATGTAGCGTCGCTAATAGGGTAAGACAATATTTCAATCGTCGTTATTGGGTTATCTGCAGAGGGTTCGAAAAAGTGTCTTATTGTTAATAATTACATGTAAAAATAACTACCGTGATTACATGCAAAAATGATAGAACTTCATACTTTAACGAAGATTCCTCAGTAGCGAGATCGTAAGATCGTCGTTAATTGGGTATTTTACCTTACACACAATGACTATAACTCCGAGGTAACTTCAGGTCTTTTGCTTGGCTTAAAGTATTGTGTTAACCTCTGTGGCTTCCTAGCGGCATAAATGTTATTACTTTTATAAAAATTTTTTTTAATCCTAAACGCTGGATTAATTACTTTTTTTTTATTACATAAAAAAAAAGAACTGACAGTATTGCTTGGGCTGCAAACGATATATCGATATAACTCGTATATCGATGATTTTATTGATTTTGATATTGATATTTTTATCGCGTTGTTTTAAAAACCAATATATTTTTTTTGATTACTTGTTAATAGAAAATTATATATGTACTTACTAATGTGAGAAAGTTTACGTTTTTTGTTTTGATCTAAGTTTTGAAGCAAATATATTGAATTATTTTATTCTAAGACTTAAAGCTCTAAAGTTTTATAATCCATATACTTTTTTATCGACATTTTTGGACAATATATCGAAAAGCCGATAGTTTTTTGTTAATATAGATATCACAAACATTGATAATTTTATGAGCGATATTGCATCTCTTAATATTGGTGATTTTTCATAGAATATCGGCAACGAAACCATTGAAAGCTATGTTGCTCGGCAATGCACTTGAATATAACCAGAAATGTTTTCACTACCAAAAATTAATTATTTGTATTTAAAAATTCATTTTACTTCAATCAAAATTTTGGAAACTTTATAACTTTTTTTCTTATTTTGTTAACGTACAAAATGTTACTCACTCGTGTATTTTTAAAATATAAAGTAAGCTTTTACAAGAAAACTTTTGGGCGATGCGAAATATAAATCAAAAATGGATCAATTATTTAAATTATTGAATTTTCCTTCAAATTTAAATTCTTCGAAATTTTGTATGTACTTACGTTCCTATGCACTCACACAATTCTACATGCAATTTTTTTGATCTTATACTTCGACAAAAAAAAAGAAAGAAAAGAAAACCACCTCTTAACACATTTCAAAATTTTTCCACTTGCGTTGCTTCTTCTTTCTGCATCTTCAGTGATTTATGTTATTTGAACGCCTCATTATCCATAGGAATATCTTGCTTTTGTCTTTCGCATTATTCAACTATGCGAGAACGAGCATATACATACGTAAGTATACTTTTGTTTCAGCTTTCTTATTTTTATTTTGACTCAAGTGTCGACAATTGTTTTCCATGGTACAACTGCAATGCAAGCAGCGACCCAACAACGTAACGAGTAATCAAACAAAGCCATTGACAACAATGCTGCTAGACATGGGTAGGCAAACACTCAGCTTCGTTTGGTTCAATGGAGCTCAGTTTACGGCAAGTGCGTCTGCATAATCCATGGGAGCGTTAGTATGTTTGTGCAAATATTGAAAGTATGACTTTCCGAAGGAACACAACTGCAAAGCGATTCCTATCAACTGATTAAAACGAAACGACGGAGAATAAACTTTAGTTAAGCGTTTAGACAAGTTGATGAAAAAAAAACTACCGACTGGATATGAAGGAGTTCAGGTGAAGCAATTTCTTTGGTAGAAATGCACTTTGACTTGAAGAGATCACAAATTTTCTTAGACTTCTTTTTGATATAATATACATTGGTTTATATCATTTTTAGGGCCTAGGAGAAAAGGAATGGAGGGGCGATGGTTTTTAGAATAACTTTGCTATCAAGGCCAACTGAAGTACATCATTTCAAACAGAGGTATTAGATTTAATCTTATAATTAAAGAAATTTAAAAGCACCCCTAAGTTACTTTTGATGTATGCAACATAATTTAATGTTAAATTCACAACAAACGTAAATACGTAGAAATTAATGTGTGAATAAGAGTGGATACACACTTTTTTGCGCCACTTTATTTAATAATTTCTGATGCTAAAAGTAACATTGCAGCAAAGTTACTAATAAATCATAAACACATTTAGCTAGAAGTTGTATCCTGTAGTGGGCACGTCTAGAAATCAAAGCTTGTTTGTTGGCACGCATGAAAAATCTGGGGGCATATTTAGTTTGAAAAACAAAATGGATGGCGCTGCAGTATAGATTTTTTATTTTATTTCAGCGTTCGAGGTATTTCAGTTTAATTAGTTCACAGTGACCCGTCAAGTACAAGCTAAGAGTTCGGGAATCTCCTCTGCCTTGGTAAATATTTTAATAATTTCTGAGATTAGAGGAATGCAACCTTTACCCTGTCTTTAAGCGGACATTAAATCTAGCGTATGTCATTTCCTTTACTTGTGATCTGTTTTTAGTATGCTTAAGTGAGTCCATATTACCGTGAGTCCAGATGCTGCGTCATATTTTGTCCAGCGTTGCTATGGAAACAAAATTTAACTTTTTAATTTCCGGGAGCATTGAGCAAACTGAAGCATTCATCAACCAGTTTGGAAAGAATATTTCACACCACAAGCATTTAAGGCAGTATGCCTGTCTGAAAGCATGCATTTAGTATGCTGCAAAATAAAAAAAAGTTCCTTAATTTTTAATCGATAGTTAAGCAGCGTGGAACTCAACTGGTTTAAAAAAATAACTAAAAGTAACTTAATCAACATGAGGAACATTGTATGTAATCTGGGACGAGTGAACAAATAAATGCAAGACCAGTCTATAAAAAACGAGAGAATTTTTTTTACTAAAATTGCAATTAATGTATACAAAATAAGTAAAAAATAAAAAGAATAGAAAAGAATAAAAAATGCGTGAAAGTGTATAAGTCAATAGTAATGACTTCAGCTATTTTGATGCATTTAATAATAGTTTTTCTAGACTCAGCTTTATTATAAAGATAAACATTTCCAGCCGAGAGGCCAAATTTTCGACCAATTTTTGCAGCAATTGGGGCCATATGTCAGCAATAACGCGCTGAATATTATCTTCCAAGGCGTCTTAAAATTACGAACCAAACTGAGTATAAATCAAGTAACAGCTGTCTAAAAGACCAACTCCGAAAAAAGTATTGCCTCATTGAAAACCACACGTCTAACAAAAAAAAAACACCCAATACATCTAATGCGCAGTTTTGTAAGGATAGTGGTATTCACATGTTATCAACAATTTTCAAAAACGGTTGCAAAAATTCACACTTTTTAAACTCTTTCATTTAGTTTATCTTAAACTGGCTTCATAAGGCACGCAGTATATTTTTATGTTAAATTTACGAGTAAACATCGAAAAGCAGTAAATAGACTTTTCAAATTTCGTAGAAAAATGAGAAAACATAATTTCAATTTCTGTATTTTTATATAAATATCAGATAATTTATTGAAGTGGTTAGAGAGATTTTAATACATTCACTCAGATAAAAAATTGGAAAATGCCACTTTCCATATGTTTTCCAAATTCGGGATCATTCTTTTCGTTATAGAACATTTAGTAACTGTTTAGAAAATTAAAAAAAATGTCTTTAAAACTTGTCAGTTTTGTTTATATAAGGGTGTAATTTGCTAGACACCAAATATGAAGAATGCTTTCGTCTAATGGTGAGTAAATGAAAATTTGTATATGTAGACAAATGCATTTGTATGTACGTATGGCGTAGCATCCCTGCAGTCAAAAAATATCAATTGCTATAACAAACTAAATTTTAACTTTAACTAACTACTTTGCGATAATTGCGAAAAAAATACTCCACTTTTATCAAACGCGTAAAAACTTCATAAAATAAAGATGTGGCAACATATGTTAGTTGGCAATGACATAAATCAACTGACAATCGATGGTTAAAAGAAGAAATTGAAGGCGAAATGCTATACAATAGCTGGTTTACTTGTTGTGAAAAATAGGTTTGACCAAATTGTGGACAAAAGTAGTTAGATAATTGCTACTTGGTACCTCATGCAGAGGTAGCCAAAATTGACTTTTTTTTGGTCATCGTCATGCAAAAGTAGTTAGTTAGCTTATATGAAAATATACAGAGAATAATTAGCAATAGTATTTTTGAATGCAGGGATGTGAACGTGTTTCCATTATTACACTTCGTGGCAGAAACTATTATATTAATCAACTGAAAAAATAGTCTAACTTATAGCCAGTTTATTGGTAGGATCCATGAAAAAAGAGCAACCATAATTTGGGTTAAAAAATATTCATTAAAAGGCAAAATTACATATGCATGTATGCACTAAATCAGCCGCTTGTTGCTAAAATGCCCTTTTTCGTTTTCTTGCGACCTTTCTCCTAAACCAGATGTTACCTTGCACAGAATTGTTCTATACTTTCAATGCACTCATCAAGCAGAGCTTATTAAAACTACGTTAGTCATTAATGCAGACGATAACAGCGTTGATTATTTTTCGAACATTTTCATCAAAAAAAAAAAATATAGTTTATAACAGCATTGACACCTACACATATGGGCATGTTTTGACTCCTTATTTTTCTTTTATTTAATATATAATATTGATAAATTAAAAACTGATTCTCTAATGAAAACCATGTAAAATCAAGTTTTGAAATTTAAACAAACACCTTTTTATAATTAAACACAACCAATGAATGTTTTTCCTTCAAAATTTCTTTCATATTAAAAAGTCTTTAGCAAATGTTTTTTATATCGACAATATCGGACAAGCCTCAGTAAAAGAATTCTGCAAAATAATTAAATTTAAAATAATTATTAAAAATAATTTTTTTGGGTTTTTTGAGTTTGCAATTTTGTGACTTGTTTAATTTTAGGATAGAAAGTGCCAGTTTTATATGACTAAAAATTACTATTGATTTTAAGAATTATTTTTACTGGCGCTGTTATGAATTTTTTTCTGTTTAAAAAAAACTCGCTAAAGAAATTACAGAATAGCATTATTAAAAAATTGCCAAAAATCAGCGGCTTTATTTTATTTCTCATGCAATTAACCGATACCATTCCAAATTTTTAATAAAATTTTTTTTTATTTATATAAATTGTATATAAAGTTCGAAGTTTATGATTTGTTTTAGAACGAATTTTCGTCATTCTTCGTCAAGTTTGGTTTTAAACCAAACCGGGTTCGGCGTTGTGCTATCTGTTTACAAATTCAACTGTATTTCCAATAAAAAAATTTTTATAAATTAAATAATAAAAACATACTTATAGGCAAATCTTGTCAACTTCAAAACAAACAAAACAATAAACAAAATGTACTGATCGAAGTGTCTGAATTCCAGAGCGTTATTATGTCGAACCTTATGAAAGTGGCTAACCCCTAAATGTGCTCAAAAATTATAAAAGTGAACAAAAATTTTTAAGGAAAAATTACACACTTGTACATACATATGTACATGCATACATACATACAAAGCTTGAAAATAATTTCAGCAAATAATTTTAAATATAACGCAAAAATGGCATCGTTCACAATTTGTAAGGGCAAAAACGGCAATCAATTTCCTTTTTATGCAGTGCCCAGAAGAAAAGTGCATAGGAAGAGGTGGTTTGAAGCATTGTGTATAATAACAAGTGAGATATCTTTTCGATAAACGTCAAAATTTGGAACAGCTGAGATCACCTGTTTTTGCAAAGTAAATTCGCAACCCTGGCGTTCCCCGTATATTTTACCCGAATGCAGGGACGGATACAGGGAGGGGTTCTGGGTGTCTGGATCCCCCCCCCAAAAAAACGGTAGTCTCAGAAAGTTTCAACCGTGTTTTCAAATTCGTGGCACACACAAAAACGCATTCTTGACAAAAAAATTAAAAATTATTACCCAGTAACTGGAATACAGAGAATATATGTATGTATGTATATTCTAAAAGTTTATGACTTATCAAACCGCCTTCGTAATATGCAATTTTACAAACACATTTACCGAATTTTTCAAATCAGTGTTACGTTGCCAGTCACGGTGGCTCCGAGTGAACGGTCCTTTTCTATTTTACGGAGATTGAAGACGTATCTCGAGATATTGAGGTTACTAGTGACCTAGATATTTTGGCAAAGAAAAAGAGGATAATCGATGAAGCACTTTAAACCCCTGACGTTTTATGATTCTACTGATTCAAATGATATAATCATAGCCTATTGATGGCTTTATAAAACGCATTCAACATTTTACCCAATATTATTATATCTATGTATGTTTATAATGGATATTAATCGAATATCTCAAAATATGTAAAATATCCTAAAAGATTGAAACCCTCCAAAATATTTTCAGATCAGCTTTTTCCAACTTCGGGCCATTCGTAATTGTCGACATATTGGCGGCCAGCTTAGGTACCCTGTCACACGCCATCTTAGGTATCCTGTCACTCACTCTTGTGAGACTGCTTTAAATTTGGTGATAGCTCGTTGGAAAGAAGAACTAAGCAAAAGCAAATACATAATTGCCGTTTTTCTAGATCTCAAACGAGCCTTTGAGACTATAGACCAAGATTTACTTTTACAGAAGTTAAATAAAATAGGAATACACGATGTAGAGCTAAAGTGGTTTGAAAGTCTTATTACGAATCGTACCCAAAAGACTATGATTGCATCGTCGGTATCCGAAAAAAGAATTATAACGGTTGGTCTGCCTCAAGGTTCAGTTCTGGCACCTATACTGTTTAATATATATATAAATGACATCTCGACCTGTGTAAAGTACAGTGACATTAATCTTTTTGCGGATGACACGTTAATCATGATCAGTGGCGACAATATTCCCGATATTATGTCAAAACTACAACATGATTTAAATGATATTTATAATTGGCTTTGTGAAAACAAGCTTAAATTAAATGTTAATAAAACCAAGTATATGGTCATATCCAGAAGAAATCTTGATATAAGCGAGTTTAGTAACATTAATATAAACCATCAAAAAATTGAAAGAGTACAATATATAACATATTTGGGCGTAAAAATTGATGAAAAACTGCAATTCAATGAACATATTAACCATACGGTGAACAAAATTGCAAAAAAAATGTTCTTTATGCGACGTACTTGCAAACTCTTGAAAAGAAAATATAAAATCATGGTCTATAGATCCACCATCGAGCCGCTCCTCAATTACTGTCCCACGATTTTTTTCATAATGAATGACAGCCAGATTTATAAACTGCAAAAACAGCAAAATCAAGCAATGAGGTTTATTCTTCGGAGACGATACGACACACCAATTAGAGATATGCTGTCAGCCCTTAATTGGCTAAGTGTTAAACAACAGCACTTTTATTACACAATGAAATTTGTCAAAAATATTATAGATAATAATTTACCAGATTACCTAAACACTAACTTAAAGTATGGCGTTAATATACACAATAAAGATACTCGTAAAAAAAATGATTTCAAGTTACCTATGCTAAAAAGTGAATCTGATAAATGTAATCTATACTATAAAGGTCTTAAATGTTATGATGAGTTACCAAATACTGTGAAGCAATGTACGACCATTACAGAGTTTAAAAGAAAATTGTTTGAATATTGTAAATCCATCCCATTATAAAGTAATGTACATATGCCCTTAATTATATTATAATATCTATTATAATATTTGTTTTCCGTTGACTACCGTTCCGTATTTTTAAATTCCAATTGCATTAATGAATGATCAATAAAATGACCTTATTAGACTTAAGATATATATTATTAAATATTTAGGTTAAGTCTACCACTATTGTAAAGAATTAGGCTCTAAAGAGCTGTAAGAAATAAATAATAATAATAATAATAATAATAATAAGATATCTCACTTGTTGTTATACACAATGGTTTGAAGATTGCCAAATAAATGTTTTCGATTCGGTGAGAGTATGTGAGAAACATTTCAACGAAGTCGCTTTTATGCTGGTAAACGACGAAGGCTGCAGCTAAATACAACACCTTCTAAACAACTTTCTCCTGCACCAGAACAGCTAAATTTGAATAAATATCTTAAGGTAAAAAATTGCCTAAAATTATAACTTAAAATAATTTGGTATTTTTTCATTCCATAGACTAGCTTGAATGTTTACATAACATATACATATATGCATACATGTATGTATATGCGAAGAATCTTCCTGTCTATTTCTTAAATTTTGTATGTGATTTCCGGTAATGTAGATTGTCTCTCTACAGTAAAAATGCTCCTTTAAATTGAACTTTGCATGAATTCAATACAATTTCGAGTTCTCAAGAGCTTGATCTCTCTCTATGCCAAAGAATATATTTCGCTACCGACTTGAATCTTATTTAAGTTATGTCAGTAATATTTTATAAAAATATATAATACTTCGATCTAATAAGTGTATTCTGTAAGATTCTGTGTACATTGACTTCATAAACAAATAAATAAATATGTACTTGTAAATATATAATTATTATTATAATATATATATGAAAAGTAGCGACGACTCACTGCTTTACATTCATTCGGAGCACTAGTGATATCACCTTCGGCTCGCTTGTTAAACTAAGTACCTTACTTTAACTCTGTATCCTAATCCTTAAGCTACTCGATAACTAACTCATCCCGTCATTACTTAACACACATGTTTGAATACACATTGGTACTGCTAATACTTGCGTTTATTTTTTTTTAATCAATTCCAATTCAACTTCTGATTTCATTTATTTCCTGCAGAGTGCCATATTTTAAGCGACATTTGTTTGTTTGCCTTAAAACTGCTAAACAGTGAGATGTTTTAGTTCTAAGAATACTCAATTTGCTTACATACATATATACATACATACTCATACTAACTGTTGTATGCATTTTTATTTCATTGTGTTTGAAATGTATGTTTAAATGTACATAAGTACTTGCAAATACAATCGATTTTAATCCCCTTTCATAGTCTATTGAGCGCGTAAATATACATTTCTTTGTATGTACAGACGTGTATTTGTTAACAAATAAGTGTTAGGGAAAGAACATTGGTGTTAAGAATGTTTGCAATTCATAAAAAACTGTAAGGGAAGCTCTTTATACGTTTGTACTTTATACGTTTACAATATTTTCAATATTTAAATAGTTATTTGTAAATGAACAAAGACAAATGTGTGTATGTACAAATGTTAGTAAATTTAAGATTTACAAGTAACACCATTTATTTACAGATTATTGCAGAAGTGTTTTATGTTCAAGGCTTCTGTTTAAATATTTAAGGTACTAATAGACTGTAGAAGGCCAAAAATAGGCGTATTTTCAAAAAAATTTTAATTAAATATGAACATGAAACATTTTACACATTAATATTTAAGTATAAGAGAGTACAACAACATTTTTGTTTTCATTCCTACATTTACAGTCATATTATAGAGAGCGCCAATGTCGAGTCCTCGAAGAAAGTTGTTCCTATTGCGGACAGTTTGTCTCAGAATTGGGAAGGTTTCCCATGTGAAAATATTTTGAAAAAATCGCCTTTTTTTCTGTTTATTTTTTGAATTTTGTTCAAACGCACGAAGATTTATTATAATCGGTCCAGGCAATCTGGAGATTAACTCAAGTTGAAAAAATGTCATTTCGAGAAAAACGCATTTAATGTTTACGCTTTCTCTTCGGCAGCTGCGCTTGCACCTTGAGAGTGCCGAAAACACGCGTGCGCTTAAGACCGATATAGACAGTTTTTAATTTCGATCTTCACCAAAATATTTGAGAAACTTATTTTGAATCTATGAGGAATTGAAAAATGCCAAAAAAAATTTTGATTTTTATTAAAATTCTAAAGTGTACCTAAATACATTTGTTTCTTATATTTTTATAGAAGAAAATGACTTGACATTGGATTACAAAGTTCTTTTTTTTACATGTGCGAACTCATCTCGGAACGAGATAAATATTGAATTTTTAGAATGTTTTTTTTTTAAGTTAAGATAATGCGTTCTAGATTTTAAACCAAAGTGTACAATTATTATTACAATGTAGCCATTATTACATTTTACTTGTTTGCAGAGCAGCTATGTCAATTACAAAACACCAAACCATCCTCAATTTCAATAAAGTTTGATGCATGTTTGGTTTATCCATTTATCCTTTGATGGTCTTCAAATATAATGGAAGCTCTTGCCTCAATAACTTTTCATCTACATGGATGTGATCCATAAAAAGGTAAAAAAGAGGTTAAAATAGATATTGACCAGCACAAAAAGCAATTATTTAATAGATATTGTCTCTAGAATGCTTCTGTTGAAAACAATATGGAAACAATGATTCCATTCTGCTGCACAAGGAAAACTTGTGGAAGTTTAGTAAAGAGCTTTAAAGAGCTTTAAAAGTTGTCCCATCACTCTGTTTTTTTTTTGTAAGCAATTTTCTTTGCTCAAGCATTTCATTAACATCGAGTCAGAGAGTTTTTTACAAATGACAATTAAAATTAAAGTGGAATAAAACAGTTCAAAGAGAGGAAATATTTCTGTGCTTCTTTGGGAACTAAAAGGGATTTGTTCGATTTTGCGGGTACTGCTTTATATATATAATAAATTCAACGTCGTTTTAAGTAATGACCGATTCAACAATTTTAGCTTTACAATTTCTTTACAATTTTTTTGTTCTTCATATTTTTCTAAAAAGCTTGTTTGCAAGAAGAGTCCATTCACTATTTTGAAGTCAAATTAAGAGTTTATGAATTTTATTTGAATAATATGGAGGGCATTTGATGGATCCTGGAATATAGTTGACGGCTTCTGAAGTTCTACATGAAAAGTTGTAAGTACATAAACCGATATGCTTTTCTTATTTTTTAATTTAAAAAAAATACAGTTTTATATAATGTTTAATTTTTTTGTAGTTTTTGTTATTCGAACAATATATTTTATCGTATTGGGGAGATATAATTTTAAAATATAAATTTTGTCTCACTGACAAGTTAAAAGCGTTTAAATTAAAAAGTCCATTATCATTTTTTTTTAAATCTGGAAAAAGATATTGTTAAAAATTTTATGTAAAACTAAGGATTCTTATCAATTTAAGTTAATGCCAAAAAAATTTTAATAAATTTCTTATAACTTATAGCAAAACTTCAAAGCCAAATTTTTAAATATATTTCATTTAGTAATTATTTTACAAAGAACTTTTTTTTTTGGAACTTCTTCTCAAGCCAATTTACGTGAAAATCGACCGCAACCTCGGTAATATTTGTCTATATTTGAATTGTGTACATATTCGGCGATATTATTTCGATTAACCATTGGAAATCGCCAATCAATAAGCGCTGTAGAAAATTCAATGTGACAAATTACCTATTATACTCATAGATACATTCGTAATAGCGATGGAGCAGTGAAACGCGACACTTGCTAGACGCGCATAATGACAGCAGCCAGACATTGTATTATCATAAATTTTGTTGCAAATTAAATCAAAACATAAGCTTGACATAAAATAAAAACCCCAAGCTATGGCAAGAAGTAAAAAAATACGAAGTAGCATAGAAGCAGCTAAGAAAATAGATTGATTTTAGAAAATTAAATTTTTTTTCTTTATTGTAACAAAAAAGCTAGCTTGTGCATTTAACGCAGGAATGTATGAATACAAAATAAAATTTAAATACAAAACAATATATGCGCACATGAATAGAATTGCTACAGAGCTCTTGTGATAAAGGTCTTGCTTCACCGCATATTTATAGTAGTAACCCAAGTTGCCGGCGCTTGTCTGTTGGTCGAAAGTTTTTCAATGAATATTCTTTAATTCACACAAGTGCACATACAAAGACATACAATATACTTACAATTACTCATACAAATATCTTCTTGCCAACTTTGCTAAATTTTTGTAAGAAAAGGTCTCAGAAAGTTGTTCTGCTCAATGAAATATGATAAAGTGGTGTGCACCTAGCTACATGCTATGCACATACATATGTATGTATATATACTTCTATGTTCATGTATGTATGTATATTTGTTCTATTTTCTAAGAAGGAAGCTTCACAAGCCTATAACCCATCAGTTTGAGTTTTTTGCTCCCTTAGCCAGATATACATACATATGTATTTACTAGGGATGTAAATTTTGGGCATTTTGTTGATCCCGGGATTTTCGAGATCTGTAAACAAAATCCCGGGACAATCGCGGGATTTCGAAGTTAACGAAGTTTTGATTCGTAATTTTAAATTTGCCAAAAAATGTAACACGGCTGTAATCGTCGTAGAAGTATACTAAATAACATTAATATAACAAAGAAGAACGATTTGTTGTAAATCAAAAATAATTTATACTTCAAGTAAAAATATACATACATATTTGGTATACATAGAAGCAAATGCACCTACTACTGTTAGAGATCCATATTATATAATAATATATTAAGTAAAAAAATAAGTACATCAAGTAAAAATTAAATACATCACCCAATCCATTTTGAGCGAGGCAGAATTATTCCTCGTTTTGATCAAACTGCAATCTCAAATAAAGCAAAGCCTTAAGTAAGTTATCCTCCAACCTGGAACTAAATTTGTTGTATTTAATATGTGCAGTTAACAAGCACTGTTAAATGCCCTCGATAGGGTATATCCTTTATCGCCTCATTAAAAAATTATGAATTTCTTTTAGCAAGCCTTCCGATAAATTGTATGCCTTCCGATTATTGGACAATTGCGAACTGCTCGTTAAAACTTGATGCAATTTATCTTTGAGACTTTCTGCCTTATCCACTTTAAGTACCTCGTCAGGCTCATTTTCTACTCGAGTGGGATATTCTCCAGCTCATTTATAATGGCAAGGGCAAGTTAACGAGCCGTGTTATTTGTCGTATTGTGTTATCGTAATACAACAGTTGTAAACTTGTTGCTTTTGTTTCTCATGTTAAATTTTCTTATTTCAATATAATTCTGAAAGGTATGTTTAGTGTGTGTTATTTGTTTTATTCGATCGGCTCTTTTTGTTTTAAATCATTTGAGATTTATTTTTGTTTGAAAAAATGTAAATTATAAATTTAAAAAAAAAATTGGCTATTAAATTCACTGTTTTCTGCAATTCCGGGATTTAAATAGACTGATCGCGGGATATTCGGGAGTTGAAAAGGGCAGGAATCCCGGGATCCCGGGATCCCGGTATTGACATGCCGAGTATATACACATATATGTTTATTGGTAGGTGCATATCTATGAATGTAAATAGGTATGCAAGTAATTTTCAGTGCGTGCGCCATTTTTCATATCTCGTATACTTTCTACATTGAGGCAACAGATATCAATTTAATAAAGCAAAGCGTGCATATGGAAGCTTCAGATAAAGGTAACACAAGTGAACTGATTTAATATGTACGTATGTACGTATGTGGGATTATTGTGAAACAGCAGATTACCGTTACTTTTAGGCGCTTTAAATTTACCTTTCCTTACTTGCGGGCCTACATACCATTTAAACCGCTTCTCCTTATCCAGTCAATGGGCAGCACCTGTGCAAAAGAAAAATTTCCCAAACCAATATACATATATGTATGTATGTAAAGACCTGTATATGTATCTATTATGTTTGTATACATATGTGTGTATTAGTTACTTAGGCACCCAAACACCAGGGCGTATGAGTTTTGTAAAAATATCGCTTTATAGTGGGTGGCCGTGTGTTTCGCGGTCCCGCCAACATTTCCAAAATAATGTATATCCCAAACTACAAATCCACGACAAGGTTAATGGTATGAATTTTATTTAAATTTTAATAAGTTTTTATACTTTTACCGTTGAAAATAATTGTCTTACAAAACTCATAAAGAAGCCAAGTTGCAAAATCTGTACACCAGTTAAAGAAATCAACAAATTTTTTTTATAGAATTTCAAAATTTTTTTTGGGCTTGCAGATGTGCTGCCATTTAATTTTCGTGTAGTAAAGTGCAAGTTTCAAGTGTCATAAAATCACGTTCGTTTTATGATTATTTTTTTTTTTTTGACGATTTTGTTTTTATAAAAAAATTCATAAATTTCATCATTCTATAAGTTGTATGAAATATATTACGGAAGAACATTTGTGAAAAAAAATTTTCAAAAATTAGGTATAGTTTTCTGAGGCTTAAAACTTGCACTTTTCTATGCTTATATTAAATTGGTTGCTAAATGTTTGCAAACGAGGTTCAAACCTAGGAAGTGGTGATGAAGAATAAATACAATTTAGGGCGAATAAAAAATGTTTGAAAAAACAAAATTCTGTGTTTTTTTCTTAACACCAAAACGACAAAATAGTTGAATACCATTTCTGGTTCATTTTCCTGGAAAGGTTGTAAGAACTTGCCATGAAAATCAACAACAAAAATTTTGTTAAGCTCGTAATAAGATGGGCTAGTTTTTTTTATTCGACGACTTTTTTGGAACTACATTCATATAAAAAATATAAGAAGTAGAAGAAAAGGAAGTTTTTTTTGCATTTGTAAAAGTTTGCTGGAAAATGCTTGTTTGTATGCATTTGTCCTATGTAAATTTGTGCGAAAGGAAATCAATTTATTGTGATTTTTTTGGGTCGTTTTTTTTTTAAATACATATCTTTTTACACGCTTATGTAAATGTATGCATATGCTTTAATCAGATTCAATTTAAGGTACAACAGTTATTCTTGCAAAAAGTCGCAAGAAATATTTTTCTTTTTACTCTTTCCTTTGTTGCGTTTTTATTTTTCAATTCACATTCCTTTCGAAAGCAGATGCAACAATAATTCTTTTTAAATTGCTTTGGTCAGTTGCATACGTGTATTTTATACACACATATGTATGTACACACATACGTACATACATGCAGTGAGAACTGCATGAGTAGTACTCGAATGCATAAAAAATGGCATTTATTCACAAAAATCCTTGGAAGCGTCATAAAAGTCACTCAGTCAGTGGTGGGTGGAATGTTGATATATAGCAGCGGCAAGCTTTTCATGTAGAACAAGGCGAACAACAACAACAGTTGTGTTAGTGTGTATAACAGAAATAAGACAAAAGCGGCATTTCAAGGCTCAAACTGTTGCATGTGGCATGCAACGTTGAATTTACTTACATTGTCTCAGCTGTTACCGTTAGTGTTGCAGTGATTACATGGAATATAAAAAATTCCAGTCGGCGTGAGTGTAGTGAAGCAATACATGCATACTCGTCTAGCCGTAAATCTGTATGTTTGTATACTTACAAAGTTTATTAAAAAAAATAAATGAGTTGTTCGAGGAAAAAATTTAGCTGATGACGAGTATTTAAAAAATCTTGAAAATCTCTTCATGTAAAGCTTTTTTTCTTTCATAAAGATGGCATATTAAGTGTGTTTCTATGTTTGTAAGTGCCTGATGGATTAGAGTAAGACCCATCAAAAAGTATACCGATATGATCAGGGTGACAAGCTGAGTCAATTAAGCCATGTCCGTATGTCTGTCTGTCTATTCGTCTGTTTGTACACAAACTAGTCCCTCAATTTTTGAGCTATTCGGATAGAACTTGGCAGTTAGGTGGCTTTTTATAATTTCGGAATCGGTCAGATCGGACGACTAAAATGTATATGGGAGCCGATTTTTCAGATATTATATTTAGCTCCGTAACTCTTCTATTTGAGCAGCTATGTAAAGGTTTGAAAATCACAAAGATCCATACCACCAATTGTTCAGATATTGCATTTACCACTAAAACCCCTCCATTTAAGCAGCTAAATTCTTGAAATTTTGCACAAATAAAAGCTATTATGAGAAATATTTTAGCAGTGAAAATCATTAAGATCGGATAAATATGAGATATAGCTACCATACAACCGATAGTTCAGATATTGCATTTGGGTGGTCATAACTCAGCTAACGACTTGTAATTTTGCACAAATGCAAGTCACTGTTAGATATATATCAAAAGTGAAAATTATTAAGATCAGAGAAATAAAACGTATAGCTGTCATACAACTGATTGTTCAGAAATTTCATTTTATGTCTTAACTTCTTCATTTAATTATTAAGGCTTGGAATGTTTCAACATACATCAGTTTTTATAAGCACTATATTAGCAGCGAAAATCATATAGAACGGAAAAATAAATTCATTAAAGGTATGTATAAAACCTTTCGCACAACCTTTGTACTAGTTAAAACTGAAATTTGTTATTCACTGAATGAGCGGTGTTGCCAGAAACTTTTTGCAAAAAATAGCTTGACATATTTTCCATTGTCTAAAAAGAGCTTAGTATTTTTACAAAAAAAAATAATTAAAAAAGAATAAGCTAAAATAAAATCATATTTGTAGTCTTGAATAGTTCAACTATTTATTATAACGCAACCACAAATTCTTCACAAATATATTTATTGATTTATTTATCAAGGAATAGAATATAATCGTTAAATAATTTACAAATTTACTAATCACATTTAAAAATTATATACATATAGTATTGCAATATCTTCTAACTCTTTTTAGAGTTTATCTCATATTCTGTAATGAGTTTTACCTAAACAATTTATTTGCTTTCTAAAGTGTTATTTGTTTGTTTTTATTGTGTTCATAACAGAAAAACTTTGTTCTATTTTCGTGTTGCCAAGCGGATTGGAAAGTAAATATAAAACTTTAGGTTATTGTAAGAGACGCATCTTGCACTGGGGTTGCACACGTTCATTGTATTTCTAAAATTGCCATTTAATCTGTGTTGATAGTATCAAATACCGCAGACTTTATAACGTGTAGACTCTACTACAGTTTAATTGCTAAAATGTATGCTAGAATCCGTAATGCTGAGCCGCTAAGTGATTTGTTAGAAAAATCTTGTTAAAATCCGCTTTCCCAATAATATATTGAATCTTTTTCTAAACAACGAGAGGAAAAGAAGGAGAGAGAGTTAAAGATGTAAGGGAATAGTTATATATTTAGTTGAAGCTGCGGATAGTTATTTAGGACTTGAATTAACGACCGCAACACTTTAAACATCCAACAAAAATAATTTCCAATCAAGACGAACCACATGCTTCATTTCTAATTAAATATTTCAATTACACATACTCATAATACCCAGCCATGGAGATGAAGCATTACAAAATTACTCGGTGAAAATGCAGACCTCACAAGCAGGCTTTCATTGCCACGTAAAGTAAACAGACACACCTTCCTATGCTATGAAATACACATCTAAAGGAGCAAATTATTCTTAACTTTCACAATAATCCTAGTATTTAAGAGCAATTAGGTATTTGTATGTGATCGTTGCTGGTGTAGAGCCAATGAGTTAACCAAGTAGTGAAGAGTACGGAAGTGACAGAATGTATATTAGTTGCAAAATGATAATTTTACGGCATCTAGCGCTTTTAGCAAACTCTATCTTGAAGTATTGTAAAGAACAGACTAGTGAGAATAGTTTGGCTTACAATTCTTAAGGCGATGGTAGGAATTTTAATACATTTTAGTATAATAGATAATAAAAATAAAAATCATTAAAAATCACACATCGTACAATTATACGTTGCTAATAACAAAAAAATATGTATACGTAGAACACGAATCAGTTGAGTTACAAGGACTGCCTCTTAACTTGGTTTTAACCTAGTAGCATTGCCTGCGGGGCATTAAAAGAAAACTGTTACTCAGATGTATGATAAAATTGCATTACTGCAAAGCGCAAAATAAATAAAACAAAAAACTCAAAAAAAAAAAAATCTCAGGAAAATAATTAAACTTGCAGGTGGGAAATAGTCCCATTTACTTGCACATAGAAGATGGAAAATATAATCAAAGTGTTAATAGCCAAAGCAAGAATCAAAGCAAGAGTACAACAATTAAGTGTGAAATCAAATCGTATACAAACATACTCTGGAAATCACTTACTCACTTACATTCGACCGCAAAACATTTCATTCACGCACGGTGGCATTGAAGTCGTAAGCTATTTGATTAAAAAATAAACTGTTAGGCAATGGTTTTATTTACAGGTTTTATTTTTATTTTTTATTCATTTACAGTATTTTAAATTTGCTCTTTTATGGTATACAAATTCAATTAGTGATATTTATATTCTAGAAAAATGCTCAGTAAGGATAATTGAACTCAATAAAGGATTAAGTCAGTTTGAAAACGAATTCTACAGGCGAATGACTGAGAGTTGAATTTTATTAAGTAATTTTTTGTTGTAACACAAATACACATTTTTACAATTGTTTTGAAGATTTTTTTTTTAACCTTGGTTATAATTGAATTTATCGAGGAAGTCGGGATTCGAAATTTTTTAAACGTTGCAGGTTTATCCTTGTAGACCTTACAGCTTCGAGTTGTCTTAAAAGAAAAATCAAGAGTTCGGAAGCGATAAATTAACCATTCACCGAACTGCAGAAAACAAACTTAATGAAAGCAATTATCCGTTTGAAAACTTTAATTGAAATAATTAAAAATATGGCTTTGTTTCGCTCAGGACTATGTGCAAATATGCAAAAGCGATTATAGATTAATATGTTACGCAAGGCTACGTCTCTCGAGTTTTTCCATTATATATATAAAAATTAAATGAATGCTATGCCTGACCAAACGGCTGAAACGTTTTTGATGCAGTAAAAATATCAATTTTTGGAAACTGCCTACTGTGTGGAAGGATTGTAGCTAAAGATAAATTCCGAACTATTTGTAGTTGTTTTTGATATGGTTCATATTAAGAATATGAAAGTAAATATTCCAACCAACAATTTGCTAATTAGTGACACTGTGGTCGAGAAATTCCTAAAAATTGTATACACTGGAATAGAGAACGATATAAAGGTAAAGAGGCAAAGGTAAGATAAAACAATGTACATACATAAAGTATGTTATGTATGCTATGTGGTTAGCAATCTGTTATGTTGTTTACTTCATTTATCATCAAAATAACCGAATTCACTTAAGCACACACCCACTCACCCTAGGATAGCTCACTTAACCTAAACTCACTTAACTTAAAATCACCACACTTAAACTCACCTCAGCTGAACTCACCATACCTGAGATCACCACACTTAAACTCACCACACCTGAATTCAGCACACCTGAATTCACCACACCTGAAATTACTACGTCTGAACTCACCACACTTGAACCTCACCTGATCTCACTTTACGCATTGTTGAATTAAATATTATCTTTCATAAGAACATAATATTACCTTGCTACTTAGCAATTATAACGAATTAAATAATTTCTTTTGTGGTCTAGCGAATTGACTATTAAAAGAGATATTATAATAATTTAGGGTTTAGTAGTTCATTTGATGGATTTATGGGCTAATAATATTAACACATATTTGTCAGTTTAATAATTAAACTTAAAAAATTCAAATAGTTTTAGTATTTATTTCAATTAAAGGCTTTTAGTATATGTATATTCGTTGGTAAGTTTCATAGCGAAGAATGGTAAAATATATATTCGTATATTAAATTCAGTAATAACAAATTTACATTAAAAATTATTTACTTTAATGTGATATTACACAATATTTTTCTTCATGAAATTGTGAAATAATTTAAAAAACTCTTTACAAGAATTTCTTTCCGAACGAAACCGAATGATTTTTTTTTGTAGTGGTTTTTGATGCGGTTTCGGGAATTTTAAATGAAAACGGTTCATTTTGTCTTTCGGTTTGAGTCTTCAAATAGCGATGGTTCGCTTCAAAAACGATTTGCATCTCTGGTTTTTGACACCGCCATATCACCGTTCGCTGTCTTTTTAGACTCACATATCAACGATAGTGCGGCGGTTCTAACTAGACAGTAACTGTTCCGCTATCTCATAACTGTAACAGTTCAAGAGTAAGTATTTGTATGAGGAATAGTCATATTTTGTTGCAGTTTTTCATGTTCTTCAGTTTTCTTATATTCTTTAGTTACTAATGAGCCAACTTATGTAGCTATAACGGCTACCATACTCAAAAGGATTTGCAATTATATACACGTTTTTGCCACTTTGCCCCCATGTGCAACGTCAGATGCTAAACCAAAGGTAATGAATGATTGGCATTACGTCAGTGCTGTCACACTTATCGATTTGCCAATTGTTGCACACAACTGTTAGGGAATGAAAAGAAAAAACACGGAGCAACACACATACAACTAAAAGTCAATACAAATGCGAAGGCTAACAGAGGCAAAGCAAAGTCGCAATGCTCTTGGCAGCATTAGCGACGTAAAGCAAAGTAAGTACTATGAATTGTGCAGCTCAATGCTGCAGTTGATTTCCTCGCTGCTTGCATGCAACGCGCAGCTGCAACAAATTGACAGGCGCAACAATTAAGTTTACGCAATTGAAACAAGCAACAAGGGGGCAGCAGCAGCAGCGGCGTAATAACAAACATTCTTAAACATACTCGCATAGCACACATACACACACACACATACACATATATACAACTTTCATGTATGTATGTGTGTATGTATGTATATGCACGTAAGTGTAAAATGCGCGTTAAATGCCGCCAGCGTCACAGCACAACAGCTGTAACAACAACAACACATTTAAAAGAAGAAAGAAAAACTTTAACAATTAGCGCTTACATAGGTTGAGCAGAAAAGAGAAAGTAGATGGGGGGTTATCGTTTGATAACGTAAGCATTACAGGTAGCAAGAATAACAGTATTGTTTACTGCAATAGCACAGTTATACATATTTGTGTGTCGTTAGTTGCAATGCCATAACCAAATAAAATATCCTTCAACAAAACACGTGCGTACAATCAAAACATTGCCCATATTTTATCCAACCGAATGTTGTCCATAGCAATTTGAAGATGAGCCCGTTCACGAACCCACTAAGCAAATACTGTTGCAGCTCGGCAGCCGAATGCTTGCAGTGAGCGCAAGCGCTTTGCAATTTCGAACACAAATCACGTTTACGATATTTGCAAGCAGGGAGCAAGTAAACATTGGGCAGGCAAACGAGTAGACTACCACTACCACACAGACGTGTACAGTTACTCAAACGACAGACCACATGGTGCAGGTGACCCTTTTGCAGAAGCCCAAATATTTAAAAAAAAAACTCATCGGGCATCGCGTGAAATAAGCTTTATATAAACTCAGCAATATTTCATAAAATTCTCAGCTTTTTATTTAAACTTGAAAAAAATAGGGTTTGCAGTTTTATAGCGCACTAAATTGTATTATCACAAAAAACATGTTCCAAGCATCTTAAATTGTGGCATGATTTTTCTTAAAGTTTTGAAAAATTACAAACTTGAAGCGATACAAAAGAAGTTTGCAAAACAAAACATTTTTTTATACAGTCGAATGCGTGTGACAAACTACAAAAAACTTGTGAAAAATTTTCAACTGTACAAAATCGTAGATGCTATAAAACTGCGTACCAAGTGTTTTTTTTTTAATTTCAAAAACCTTCAAACAATTTTTGAATTTTTGTTTATTTTGCTTAAGGTGTGAAGCTTTCATTTACGATATTTTTGTAGATAATTATAGTTCATATATCAACAGAAACACCCTTAAGCAAAATAAATAAAAATTTAAAAAGTTTTGAAATCTTTTTTTTTAAGTTATTTTTACTACATACTCGTACACACATTGAAAAGTTTTGATAATTTCTTTTTATTCTCTTATTTTATTTCTAAAACTTTGATATCAAAGTGTAGTCCTTTCTCTAAGAAAGTTTATACGAAAAAAAATTTTAAAGCTTTCAAAAAAATTTATTGACCCAAAATCTCATCTAAATTTTCGAATTAAAGAAAATTTCAAATTTTAAGAGCTTGCAGTTCGGTTGCTCATTTAATTTAAGTTGAACAATGTGCAAGTTTTTTTTATTTTACTGACGCTTTTCCGCAACTTTTTCCATATAACTCAAAAGGTTTTTTGTTGAAGAATTTGTTAAAGAGCGCTTAATAAAATAATTCCCAACGGTTGTTTGCAGCTTCTTGGAAAATCCAATTTGTTATATTATTTTTGAAACATTTTTTTAATTTTTTTAAAGTTAAAGTTTTAAAGGAATTTCAAAGAATGACGGTACATTTTTTTACGCTTACAATTGGGCGTATTTGATTTTTGTTAGCAATGCAATTTATCGCAGCAATGAAAATTTGTCTAACACGAAAACTAAAAAGCCAATGCTTACCCGTTTGATAGTGTCGTGAAATCCTTATAGTTACATACATACATGTACATGTAATGAGACTTGACATAAGAAATATTTCCGCTTTTGAAAAAACAATAAATGGTAAATTTTTAGAGTCACTGTAGATGAATGTACATACACTAATAAAACTAAATGATTCTCTTGCACTTGCAGCAACCATCAGCCAAAAACCAGCAGCCAACAGTTAACAGTTGCACACAACTTTCGCACAAACCATTCCTTCGTTCGTATGCGTTCGTTCGTCGCATGTGGCAGTGGATGTGGATGTGAATGTGACTATCACACTAGCTGTTGGCCAGAGCAAAGGTGTCCTTTAGCTGCTGAATTATTGCACAGTCCACGCTCGTCAGTTGGCCTGTAAGCACGTGTCCGCTTCTGCAGCTCTTTTGGTGTGACTTCTATGTGGTGATAAGAAAGCTAGAAAAAAAAATGTTCTTGAAACTTTTGAAGACTTTAAATTTTCAATTTGCAAAAAATTTGATTAAAATTGCAGCAAGTTAAGCAAATGCGTGCTTGCGCCGCTTGCTTGGTGTTAAATAAATTTGTGCCGATCAGTGCGAAAAAAGGCGCGGTTCGGACGCTGAAATTGACGCTTGTGGATTTAAATTAACAAAACAAAAATGTGATTGTGAAACAATAATAAATAGTAAATGTGACTTAACAAAAAAAAATATTAAAAATATAAAAAAGACAATAAAATTTTAATTAATAATTGTTAATCAAAATGTAAGCACCACCTTAATGGTTATTAGTTGCAAGTTTGGCTTTATGTAGGTTAAAATAAATAACAGTAGTAATAAATCTACATATGTAAAAATGAGCACAAAAAAATTGTTAAAGTTTTATTAACTTATGAAGCCAATGTAATAAATTATACAGCAAGGTTATTTCAATTTTATTTTAAGAGAACATAAAACTTTCCACTGACAAAAACTTGGCTTCCAGCTTAATATCTGTCTTAGAAAAACACTTTTCAAAAATTGCTATGAATATAATAACAAATATTTAATAAAAGAAAATTAATAAAAAATATCTTTAAAATTTGTATTTAAATGGAATCTCTTTTGCCAAATGATTTGCTCACTTATAAAAACAAGTAAGCAAATATCACAAAATTTGTTTAGTCGTTGATAATTTAACGGTTCATATCTTATATTTAGTTTAAGTTAAAAGAAGCTTTTCAAACAATGTGAACTTAAAAAATAAGCATTTTGTTTATTAAATTATAATTTTAATAAAAAAATGATATTTTTCGTCTCTACTTTGCTTTTATTTATGATTTCTGTCACACAACTAAAGAAGTGTATAATTGTTTAGTCTTATAGCATTTGGGTTCAGTTTTCATTATCTATGCTTTTTAGTTTTAAATTTTCCAACTAAGTTGTAAATAGTTTCTAATTTAAAAAAAAAAAAATTGTTAAACAAATAAGAAATTAAAAAATAAGTTGGAATATTATTGCAAATTGATACGTTTTTTTTTTCATTAAACTTTTATTATTTTTCAATAAGTAATCAGTTCATTTTCGAACCAAGATAAGTATACTCGTATGTATACGAGTACATAAACCGAAGTTCTGAACAAAAATTTTAGCTGAAAATGGCAAAACATCGAAATCGGTTAGGCTCCAAACTAAATTTGTCAAGGGTTAATGTGAAATCGTTCTACTATACTCGTAAGTCAACAATCCACCCAGTCGGACAAGAAAATAAATATCGAAAAACGAATTTTCAATCCTTGCAGATACAATTTCATCAAAAATTTCAAAAACATGCCCTAGTGTTTTAGACCTATTTTACGCTGTTAAGTTTTAAAGCCAATTTATTTTTTTTTAATTTAATGAAGTGAACATTTGAAGTGGTAACATATGGAGTTGATTTTTTTTACTGTTGATTTTGCGCAAATTTTTAATGTGAAAAAACATCGAAATTGCGACGAGCGTCACAAAAATTTGAAAGTTGTATAAATAAGGTTTAATTTTTGAAAACATTGGTATAGTTTTATTTTTAAAACAAACCGTTTTTTCAATTAAAAATTAATGAAATTTAAATATAAAGTGCTCCATATGTGCTAGCGTTCTTAGATTATTGCGCACAATAATTTTAAATTTTTTAAAAATTTAATTTGTATAAATTATCTTAGATTCGATTTTATTAGATTTTTAGGCACAAATTTTTAAAATTTATAAAATTTAAAAAACTTGAATTTTTATAATTTTTGTATTTTTTTTTTTGTGTTTATTAACACTTTATTTTGCTGCATCTTAGTAGTTTTTGGCAGTGCATAGGTCCTTAAAACAAGCCAGAGGCTAACGTACAACGACATCAAATAATATGTTAGGAAATATTTAAAAAGTAACAATTATTTGTAATACTTTATAAAATAACAATTGCATAGGCCTTTTTTACTTATAAAGTGTTTTAAATAAATTTTTTTTTTAGAAGTTTCGCTTCAAAATTAGAAGAAATTGAAATCGTACGATTTGTAATACATTTTTATATAATTCACATCTGATGAAAATATCTTAAAAAATATTTTAAAAGAAAACTATGAAAAACGCTTTGTTTATTATGTAATACTAACAAGGAATTTTTAGCTTTTAATTAAAAAAAAAATTACACGCTTTCATACTTTCGAATTTGAGAGCAGTGCTAAAAGTAATTTAAAATCCATTTCAGTTTTAAGAACTCCATCAACAAATACTCACAAAAACTTTCGTCTAACAAACTAATCATAAGAATTCATTACATTACAGCTTCATTACTTAATAATTACTAAAAAGGCATAATTATCTTACTAGCAAAAAAACATACGCTTGTAAATAACTAAATTTATAAACGAATTTCGTCTACAAACACTCGTTAACTGACTGCAATTAATTTTCAATTTCCACTTCAATCGAATTAAACTGTATTCTTTCGACATTAAAAAGACATCAATTGTTGTTAGTGTTAGTACGAGTCGTGAACGAGTGTTTTGCTTTCCTCGTTCTTCGACGTCGTTCGAGCAATAATTGGTGGCGTTTGCCTGGAACATGCAACTTAAACCGCAACAATAACAGCAACATCAACGAATTGCTGCATTTGCAATAACACCAATCAGTTAGTGCTGTTGCCACTTGGCTTGTGTCTGCGTGTTTGTAGGTGTATGTGTTGGCCAAGAATTTTGAGCGCGCGGAAATTGTATCCGATTTGGTAGTAAGCATCTGATGGCATTTACTGCGCCAAACAAACGGAGAAATCATAAAGTTCATCTGCTTGTAAGCGGAAACGGAAATCAGCAGCATTTTCAAAACTCATTGCAGCTAGAAAATCGAAAAAGAAACATCATTCGCACTTAAGTGTTGCAGCTGACTTTCCGCTCGTCATCTTCCGGTTACTATGCAGGTAAGTGCATAATACATATATGTATGTATGTATGTATGTGTATGTGCGTTTTCAGTGTATTGAGCAACGGCATCCGTTGTATTTGTTGCCAGCATTTGTAAGGCGGAAGTAGACACTCAACGTTAATTGATTGCAAACAGTAAATGGAATGTAAATAGAATGAGCGCATAAAGTTGAGTACTGCAACTTTTGGCGGCGAGGCGAGCGCTGCTCATAAATACACACACACACATATTTTTCAAAAATTGTGGAATGGAACTTATGAGTTTGTGCATATATTAAGGCGACAGTTTCAGTAATGGCGCTAAGTGTATTGAGTGCTGCTAAATGAAATGGGGCGCATAATCTTACATATATGTATTAGAATCGTAGTTGCATTATCGAACATATAAAACACATGTTTTTCAAAAGCGTTATAAATAAAAATTTAATTTCATTGATATGATTTACAAAAAAAAAACTGAAAAAATTTCTTATTAAAATTTTCTATAAAAAACGTTATATTGTAAAGAGAGGAACACATGCGAATAAACTAAAACTTATGCACTGATTTCTGTTTTAAAAAGCGGAAATGTTTGGACGAATCATAATTCTCATACAATTTATTTTTCGTATATAATTTATTTTTCTCATATTTTTATAAAAATATTATAGTTAATTTTAAAGCAACTATAATTTAAATCAAAACTATAAACTTTGTGCAAATAAGGAAAATTTTTATAAATTTTTTTTTAAGACTTTTTATTTAAATTTTTAAAATTTTTACTTATAAAGTTTTGTAGCTCATTTAAGCAGCATTTCGCATTGATTTTTGGCAATGTTTTTAAAATTTGCCTTGAAAGCATTTTTTCGGGCAATGCAAATATTTAAAAAAATCTTTTTATTGTGTAAAAAAAAATGTCATAATTCGAAAGAATTTAAAACTACACATTATTAAACTAAAATTATGTGTGAAAAATATTAAAATAAAATAACTTGAGAATCTGATGAAAATTTGAAAATGTCTTATAAATTGTATAAAACTTTTGTAACTGTCATTTTAATGGTGTTGTTTGTGTTATGAGCTGTGTTTTTATAAATAATTATCAATATGCATTGTTTTAGTTCAGCTGATGAATGGCTTAATTTTTCGTCGGTCTAAATCCTTTGGATTTCTGCATATGAAAAGAGAAATATTTTAAATTAAATACAGATAATGCAAGTCAATAATATAATTTATAAATAAAATATGTTTTCATTCTAAACTACATAAAAGTTTGTATTTTTTGCGAAAAATTTAGTGCGACAGAGTACTATATAAATATATGTATGTATGACTACTTCCATCTCATGTCATATTATAATTTTAAAATTTTTCGACTTTATGATTAAATCTGATTTTAAGCTACTTTATACAGTTATTTAGTGCACTAAATTCTACATTATAATTTATATGTCAAAATGTTCAAACAATTTTTCCAAACAGAACTTATGATGTGCCCTTTGTGAATAAATATTACTGGTAAAATACATTATTAGTAAGAAATAAGTAACGTCCTAATCATCTTCTACTTTTATATTTATAAAATTAAAGCACAAAGTCTTTGTTCCAACAAAAAAGAAGGTCAACTGGGTCGATGTCTACGATTCGGTTTTTAAAATGATATATTCGTGCGACGCTAGGTCCTAGGTGTATTTTACTTATAAATATTTAGTATCTTCATGTGTAAATATATACATATTAATATATTTAAGCTTTTAAAGGCGTACGCAAATCTTAATGGAGGCTAATCGATCAGTATTTTTCGTATAATGTGAATATTAATTTATGCAACACAGCTTTTTTGAGATAAAAAATCAAGGTCGATTAATTTCACTATTTGTTATACATTTATTTCCTTTTTCACATTCCTCAAATACATTTTATCTTGTAGCAAAAACCATATACATTAACTTATGCTTTAATTTTTTTACCAAAAAGGATGTTGCACAGAAAAAGGATGTGAAATGACACAAATTATAATTTTTGAAATTTATGACTTTAGTATTCCAAAGTGCAATATAAAGGAATCTCTACCATAGCAAACAAAAAAAAGTGTCTAAAAAAAAATTGTTATTATTCAGCCACAGCAATCTAAAGGAACTGTAAATTGCAGAGAGATTGAAATTTTTAATAAGTTTTTTTTATGTAATTATTATAAATTTTGTATGAAGTTTTAAGCTACTTTTATCTATAAAAGAGACCGAAACTTAATGTATTACCTACATATATGTTAGGAATTTAGGTATGTGCGTTGAAGACGAGATATGTTTATGGTAATGGTATAAAAAACTATACATCCTAACTGGGACGACGAAACATTGTTTTTATATCTTTCCAAGTAGTATAAAGAAAAGTAGAAAGCTATGAGCACGGAGTAGTAAACCAACTTATCTGCCAGCTATTACCAACAACGATATGAAGGGTCCGATTTATAATGGTTTGATGGGATTCGGATTTAAATACAACAAAACAAATAACGTAGTTTGCCACAGAGCTTCGAATCGATCTAAAAACTTATTCCCTCAACCTATTTACATTCCGTACAAAAAAAAAAAAACAAAAACAATATATAAGTTTGTATACAACAGAGTTCAAAAACTGTTTTGGTTATTTATAATCCATTTGAGGCGGGACGAAGTTCGCCGGGTCTGCTAATATTTTAATTAAAAATTAACCTTTAAAACATGATTTGGTTGTACTAGTCCATAATTTTACTTGTTAAACAAAAAACAGTGGAGTATTCAGCTTTGTTATTCTTGTATGTATGTAGTTTAAAATTCAGAATAGCTATAATCAGTTAACGAAACATATAAATAGCCATTCTGATTTTAGCTCTATATAATAAAAATATATTTTACAAAAAAAATTTTACAAAAAAAAAACCTTGCAAAACTCGTTTTTTGTGGTTTCTTATCGATCAAAGAACTCTAACCGCTCTCTTCCTATCAAACCTGCAGGCCATATTGTCTTGGGAAACCCTACATGTCTGAATACAAATTTAGTTAGAAAATTGTAAAAGTTTTAAAGTTTCTAACTAAATTCATTGTGCTTGCTCCAGTCTGCAACAAATATTTTCTTTTTAGTTTTTCTTAGCTGCATTCGTGGTCTAAGTTTTGACAAATTTTAGCTGAAAACTTTAGAATCTTGCGCATTTAATTAAATATTAATTAAGCGCGAATTTTCTTACAAATGAATTTAGGCATTTATGTGTAAGTATATGCACATTGCTAAAATTTACCTTAAACCACATCAAATAATGCGCTCAGGTGATTTTGCTGTTTATTAAACAACTTTCTTAAGAACTAAGTTTTACCGAATTTGCTTAGCAACACTCAACCACAAGTATTCCTTTGCTAGTAGCCACAAAAATGAAAATGACCAAAGAGAGAGAGAGCTGAATAAGTTGATGGCTTTAAGTGAGGTTAAGCGTTGAAAATAAAAATAAAATATGTCATTTTATCAGCTCCATTGTTTTTTTACTTGCTGACCCTGTACCGGCAACCCAAAATATATACGTACGTACAATAAAGGTAAACTTTTATTTTATAACATTCATCAGATGAGCTAAAATTGGGCATAAAATGTAAATCTACATAAATTGAGTGCACACATCCATACATACAAATGTATGTATGTAGGTTCATATGTTGCATTAGTGTAAAACGTATATTTCTCTTTGCTTGCTTTTCTTGTCTCTATACCAACACCATAAAAGCTATGTAACTTAGCGTTATTACTTCGAACACATGGTTTAATGCACCGGAAAATTTTGAATAAAAACGCAGACACAAATAAGTTTATAAGAGCCACACACGCTCTGATATACACACGCTACGAACAAATCAGTGGCAAGTCTCTGCTGCGTTCGGAAGCAGTTGTCTATTCGACATATTCCAAGATTAGGGTTGCTTAGTTTATGTGCGATAGAAAACGAATTCACATATAAAAAAGATTTCATCATAAGTGGTACTTCTTGTAACTATTTTTGTCCTCTTCGGCCCCAAAGTAATTTTTTAATATATTTTTCAAGCTAAAATGGACTATGAACAACTTCAAACAAGCAGCCCTAATTCAGCGATTCATTCCAGTTGATTAAAATAAATTCTTCGCTGTATATTAATTCCATATAATGTTCTGAATATTAATTAGCACCAAAAACTTTTCTTCGATTTAATTTTGAGTAAATTATTATATAAAATAAAGAATAGGGATTTAGTCACAGACTTTTGTTTTTGCACGAGGAATAAATTATTATTCATCATTACATTAATTTTGCGTAGCGCATAAACTTTCTTTTATTAAAATTGTGAATAGTAAGTAGGTTTTCATTCATAATTCTAGAAGCGTATGCAAATGTCTATAAAATTGTCTATAAAAAAGTCTTTGCGACGAAATCGTTGCTTTCTAATGCTAATCTAAAAAATTTTAATTAAGTATAAGTCAAATTTTTCTTTTAAATATCAGCATCAAGTGTTCGAATTTAAAAGAGTGTAAAAATGTATGCATAGTTCTTTTCGCTTATAGATCTTCTTCGTAAATACAGTGGCGGCCAAATTATATTTACAAAGAGGCACTTAGCTAAAAATATAGGTCTAATCAAAGAGAATAAAATCTTAAAATTTTCAACGCACCCAAAAAATCTGAACTCAACAATCGAAAACCGTACATCTATTTCTTTTTTTGGCACCATCAAGAAACTTCGCTAATTGCCTCAACAAATTGTGTTCGTAATTATTTTGGTTTTTCCAATAAACAATTTGTAAGCTACATCACACACATAATTTAATTAAAAATAATTTTACTTCATAAGTTACAACTACGATGGATAAATTGTAAATGTGTGTATGTTGAGAAATTTCCGGGGATATATTTATATTTTATATATTTATTTATTTAGTACATGCCCAACAACCAGAGGTTTTAAATTACAGTGCATTTAAATACTAAATCATAACATAGAATGTTGTCTTAAACTTAAACAAAAATTCAAATATATAAATTTAACTGAATATTGAAGTAGTAGGTATGATAAGATTAGTAAGAAGGTTTTGGAGAACAAAAGATAGACAAAATACATCAATAGAAGAGTTAACGGTACCCATATCAGTTATTTAGCAAAGTGGCAGATAAGTTCACTCTTCAATAGGAGCGTGGTTTTGTAATTTATAAGCGCTGGTGGTAAACAATTCCAAAGATGGACCGAATACACAAGAAACTGACGCTCAGTGGCCAGAGGCAACCCGATTTCCATGAGAGTCGTTCTTTTAGATAACTGCGCTCCTTAGTAGTCATAATTTTATGATGTAACGTTAAGCACCTGACTTTAAGTATGTCATCGAAAGTTGGAGAAAATATTTTTAACGCGAATTCAGAAATGTGCTCATTACGTTTAAGGGCCAAAAATATATATAACGCGACTTTGTTGTACAGAAACTTAAGTTACCTACTACAAATACTAACACAGTAATCAAATAATTCACAATCATAAAATATCGTCGGTAAAAGTTATGTTTTGGCTAGTAACAATCGTAAAGTCCGAAGCATGCCATAAACTTTGGCAAAAGTGCTAAGAATATGGTTGTTCCACGTCAAAGTTATGTTAAAAACTATTACTAGATTTTTTGGTGTGTTTTTTATCGCAGAATTGTCCAGTTTTGTCTTATTATAGTCGTCAAGTTTCAAATGTTTCTTATAAATACCAATGGACTGTGACTTTGCTTGGATTAAGGGCAAGCCATTGTCAGATGTCCACTGATTCAAAGAATATAAGTCGGTGTTTAAGTTAGTTATACATGCATTGACAGTTACACTTGGGGACAACAAAGATACAGTTGGACGTCATCGACATAAACATGAATATTACTATCCTATATACTATAGTACCAAGGATTGATCCTTTGCTGAGCACCTTTGGAAATAGGCAAATAGTAAGACACACTTTCACGCATATTTACTCATTGGGAACGGTGAAAAAGATAAGACTTTACTAGATTTACTGCCGATATAGAGCAAAAATTTAAAGACAAATGTTTTGTAACGATTTTCTTTTATATTAAGCAACGTATTATAAACCAATCGTGGCATTGAAGGAAAAATTTACGCAATATCCTGAAATGGCAATACCGAGTGAATCCATGAAGCTCGGCGTACTCTACCTTACAATAATGGTATAAATAACGCCTTGCAAGATTTTTTTTAAGCATTCAAATGAGAGAATTATATAAGTTAAGCCAAACTTCAATGGATTTCCATATCTTAGAACTAATTGAAATCAAAACAAGTTATTGTGTTATGCTGAGTACTGAGTTAATGGATAGTCTAGTAAATAAAAATATTATTTTAGAGCATTTTAATGCTTCAAAACTACCAAGCGATTAAAATTTAATGCAAAAAGTCACTAAATATTCAAGTAATTTTTTTTTAATACTAAGCAATTGAGAGCTTGTATTTTTTACAGTGAATCGTACCTACATAGACAGTCGAGTCACCTTAATGTTCAGCTCGGCATTTACCAACGCATACATTTTGCTAGCTTTGCAGTTACTTCGAAGCAGATGCTAACACTGGCTAGTATATACTATGGATGTATGTATATACAAATGTACATATAGTTAGCAGATTATGCACATATACTCATATAAACATTCATACTTGTACATGCATGCATACATATCTCTAAACGCGTATAAGTAAACATCAACCCAATCGTTGTGCAGCTCATTAAACTCGATATTTTTATGCGATTTTGCTTACCGGGCGAAAAATTAAATTATGTATGCTATATATTGGTGTGTATACGTCTCCATTTGTCTACGTACACGTACATATCATGGCACACGGCACCCCGTCAATTTGAGTCTGGCTTATGGGCGAATGAAAGTGTAATAGAGATAATCAATAAATTTGCTTCAAAACAAAATCGATATCGATAAATTTATAGAATTTGTTAAAAGCATAGCGACCGCTGTTTCACCATTACCACACACCACGGTCGTGGCCAGCACTCCACCGTTGAGAAATTTGCTTATTATCAGAAAAGTGGTGGTACGGAGTGCGTTGATGAATGCCTTAATTTGCAATAGCCTCGATTTATACAAATAAATGTGTGTGTTGCTTGTGATGGCCAGTGAGTAGTAACCTTGTTGTGTATTCCTTTCGAATGTAGGTATAAATATGTATGCAGATTTATGTTGATTGGTTGGTGGTGGCGTATACGCAACTTCTTACTGTTAAATAAATGCAATGGCACGCCTTTACAGACCCAACGCGTCATTGTCATTCCACGCACGCAAAAGACTACAAAACGCAAGCAAAAAAGAGCAAAAAAGACCAAACCGACTTAAGCGCCTACCAAAAAATAAAAACAAGTCGAGAAACACGAAAACACAAATCCGGCAAACGCAAAAGGACAAACGAATTATTCGTCTAACAAAATCATAGAAAAGGCAATGCGAATTTATGTGTGAACATAACCGTACTGTTGATGTGTTTCTAAGCATTTGCGTTATTTTGTGTTTGTAAATTGCTAAATTGAAACGGCGCGCGGAAATGTGTATGAAGTCTGCGTCCGTCCGTGAAATGTCAACGCAAAATGGCACTAATTAAGTGACAATTTTTGCGATTGAATTTGTTTTCTCCACAAACCTTTTTCTACTTGATAATTTTGTCATTGCGCATTAAAATACATTCAAGGCTAATGTGGTAATTACAAGCTTGTACCCGTGCATATTTACGTACATATAAACACATATAAACACTAACGCAATCAATAAGGAAGTGTTGCAAGGACATGGTGTGCAGTGAAGCTCGTAGGTTGTATTAAAAAATAGAATGGTGGTTAGTAGAACAAATTTCATTCTTTATGTTAGTGAAATAAACTTCGCTTTCCCTTTTTGATAGATTTTTATACATAAATGCAAATAAAAGTTGCTTTATTACATTAAAAATTAAAATTTTAAAAATGCTTCGCATACAGATTTTTGGTTACTGTCTGAAAAAAGCTTACAAGGCAAACCTCCAATTCCGTCTGTCAAACAAATTAAGGGCTCTTCATAGAAATTTCGATACTTTAGCGATTAGTTTGCGATGTATTTTTAATTTTCATCTGCGTAAAGTTTTGTCCACTATCGACTCAACTGCTAAGCTTTTGACTTTGTCGCTTTGTTAGTTCAAAAAATAAAGAATAAAATATGTAAACGGATGTTATATACAAATTAAATATTTTATTGAATACCAAATAAATTTTAACATTTTTATTTGATTGAACTCGAGACCATTCTAAGTAAGATTTTCAATATTCCGACTACAATTATGACTTATTACAAACAACGCTGGGCGAATGTGATAGTTTGATTCGATTTTCATTCGATATGCACATAAAACATTACGAAAACATTATGAAAATTACAAAAATTAATAAGATTATTCATATCTTTGGTTGACAAACGCCCTTTAATGTTTTGATAAAGCGCAACGAAAAAAGAATTTTTGTCCACTCATTATCTGAAATATCGTTTAAACCAATTCGAAATCAAAACTAATATTTTACACATATGTTTTTAGATAGTTTTGAAAAAGATTAAGCAAAATAAAAAAAAAATCGATTTTTTTTCGATTTAAATGACGAATTTTATTAAGTATAAAATTATATTTCAAATCAAAATTCTTTAAATAATTTCATTAAAAGATTAAACTAGTATATCAAGAAATTAATAAATCAAGAATGCTAAAAATATTATTTGAATTTGAGTGTGGTAAAATTAAACTTTCAACATGTTTACCTAAAAATAATATTATGAGGAACTAACTATCCATTTTATATTATAACATAGTACAGTACTTTTTACGCCGATTCATTCTTGAAGACAGCGCACAATATTAGCAATTAATAAAGTTTTCGCTGCTACTGTGGTCACTCTAAACAGCAATGATGCCTATGACTTTCACAATAAATCTCTGTGGAATAGCTAAACATTTAATAACTCTAATAATGATAACTGCAGTTGTAAATAGTACCAGCAAAACAAATTAGTAATTTTTTTTTTTGTGCGAACGACTGCCCATGGGAAATAGCACGAGATTGCTTTTCATTGTCCATTTTTGGCAGATCGCATTTCGGCGTCATAATAGTAACCCTTGCGGTGTATTCAAAGTCAGCTTTTTTATTCAAACAAGTTCTCTGTTTCATATAAATAAATAGACGGTACTTTTTTGTGGCTAAGCCAGAGCATGCGGGTACCTGCGAAATTCAGTTAAACTAAATAAATATTGGCAAACACCCACAAGGCTATGGATTTAGTCATATTATATTATTTATTTCATATGCAGCAATGAAAATATATTACATACGTATTTATGTTTGTGAGTGCATTAAAAAAAACACATCATTGCTATACTCAATCCGCCAAAATGAGGCAACAAAAAACACGTGCATAAAATGTAATGTTGCTCATACGACATGGCAAGCGCACGCACATCCAGCGCAAATTGAGATAGACCTTTATATGCGTTTGCTTGCATTAAGCTCTTGCATACGCATGCGAGGATAATTATTTTCAAACTGCCAAATGATGTGTTGCCAAAAATTAAAAAAGTCCAAATAATACTTTATACTTTATCAACATTCAATTACTCGACTACCAAGCAGTAGCAAAAAAAAAAGCATTCACTCAAAAAAACTTAACACACGTGTTAGCATATAAAACATATAATATAATCACTTGTGTTGCCTTCAAACTCATCGCATTCTATTCTCCAGTGAGCTACAAATTCCGCAATGGTAACAGAAGTCAAGCCACAATGAAATAAAAAAGGATAACAAGGATACGAGATAACTCTACAAAATTATACGTAGGCCTCATTGAAAAGGCAACAAAATGGAAAAAATATACAAAATAAAATCAACGCAAGCAATGTGTAATTTCTGCTTTCGACTGTTTTTGCTTCAATAATAATAACTTTGCGAAAAAACAGCAGGCTCTGAAAGCTGCAATAACTACGAGTAGTATAGCGACTGCAGAAATGGCACTAAAAGTAAATGTAAAAATAAAGCAGTACATTTTTAAGTCTGATAACATATTCGCAGCCAACGTTGCGTTTGTCGGGTATAAAATAAAATTAAAGAGCGGTTGAAACATTTCGACGCAAATATAAAAATGTAAATATAAAAACGCAAATTGGGGAGAGAATGCGTAGCGAATAGGGATGTAAATTTTTGACATTTTATTGATCCCGGTATTTTCGAGATCTGCAAACTAAATTATAGTATTCCGAATTTCAGGAAGTTTTGATTCGTAATTCATAATTTCTCAAAAAAATTTAACACGTCTGTAATCGTCCTATTATATTATTATTCAAAATAACATTAATGCGAGTATAACAAAGAAGAACACTTTGTTGTAAATCATGTATGTATTTATTGGTATTTCCAAGAAAAAAATGGAAATAAATGTAAAATTTAACCAACACATAAAGTAATTTATTCCTAAAGTACAAACATATTTGTTACAGCGGCAAATGCATATTTAGTAAAATTATTTGTAATCCCTTTTTGAGATCAATATTAACAGGCCGATTCTGTGATAAATCATCATTTATTTACACATATTCAAAATTGAAAGTTGTATGTATTATAATAAAAAATAAAATGGTTATTAATTCTGGAATATTTTTTTTCAACGCGGGTAGGGTATGGAATTCGAGAGCTGATTTCCTAAAAGCTGGACTAGATAGTTTCAACTACAAGACACTCATTAATAATACATTCTTTTCTTTTTAGTTCATTTTTAAATTATACTAAACAGTTTGTTAGTCTATTCTCGTTAAGATCTAAATTTAAAAAATTATTATTATTATCATTACAAGTAATATAATTATTGTACAATACTTGATTGGTGAAGTACTATTAAAAGACCTAAGTCTTACTCTGTACTACTAAACGAAATAAATATATAAAAAATAAAAATATAAAAAATGTTATTGACAAATTATAAACTTTTGAATATTTGTATACCTTTCATAATCAGAGAAGAACACAAAATCGGAAAGTAAATATAATATAAAAATCCGGTAAAAATTAAATCCATCACTCATTCCATTTTGAGCTAGGCAGAATTATTACTTCTTTTGATCAAAATGCGATCTTTAAGAATTTAAAGCATTAAGTGTGTTATCCTCCAACCTGAACTTAAATATGTTGCATATAAAACCTGTATCGCCTCCATTATAATAATTTCTTTTAACAAATCTTCTGAACACTTAAATGCCATTCTACTGTTGGACACTCGCTCGTTAAAACTTGATGAAATTTATTTTTGAGACTTACTGCCTTATCTACCTCAACCAGCACCTCGTTAGTGATTTTAACATCGGTTCCATAGTAAGGCCAAGTTTTTACTCAAGGAGGATATTCTCCAGCTCCTTTATATTGGCAGTAAAATTAGAAGCTTCAGAAAGTCATATTTAAGGTTATAAACATTATTTGCATTAATAAAAAAAAAGTGAACACATCTGACATGATTGTCCTCTGTTGTCTGATTCTTGAAATGAGTTTATTCACAATTTTATTACTCAAAGTTGAGTAAAAATAATTTTTTTTATGTAAAATTTCTTTAGTTATGTTAGACATTTTTTTCGCATTTTAATATTGATCCGTATTATATAAATTGGCCACTGTGTGATGCTATTTGTGCGAGTGGGAATGAGGAAAAGCCTTCTTATTATAAAATGGCAGATATTTATATAAAAAAAATTTATAATTAAAAATGCGCTTGTAAAATTAAATTAAATTAGAAATAACATATGCAATTTCTAATTTAAATTATTTTTACTAATTATCATTTGATATGTTATTTAATTTACACAAGAAATCGTTTGAATCAAAGTTTAAAAGCTTAGACAAAGTTCAAAAAAAATTATGCAAATTATAAAAAGGTGTAAAACTTAGCCTGTTTAGTTACTGGCAAAAGTTTTACGAGGCGTCTGATAAGGAGATATTGTTGCTTTTTCTCTAGTTTTTCCAATAAATATTTGCCTTTAGCTCATTCAAGCAAATAATAAAATATAAAACTGTTTTCTCAGATGTTTTTAAAAACTATAAAATATGCAGTTTTGCAGTTCGTTAAATTTTAGCGCACAAGTTTTAGAAGTGTAAAATATAAATTTTTCATGCTGAATCTCATACTAATTTTTTTTCAATTTATAAAAAAAATGTTGTTCTTGAATATGTCATGTTTTCAAATGCCTAATATAAATTAAATTACATTTATAAAATAGGATTTAAGAGTGCGTATATGGAAGAAAAAGTAGTTTGTAATTTGTAAAAAACGATGAAATGTTAGCAATTTTAGTTTTTTTACATTTTCATACTGTGGTACAAAAAATCGTTCAGTTAAAAGTATACATACCTACGTCGAAAAAAAAAAATGTAAGTCAAACTAATAAATGAAATTCACAATGATTCATATTAAAAAATAAGCAGTCTTAGAATACTTTGTATTGTTCCACAAATGGCAGTGGCAGATGATTGCAGTGAGCATTGTTTATGGCCGATGTAGAAATTCGAAGGTTGATCATCGCACACCAAAAAGCACACAACCACAAATAGAAAAAAACAATTATTTTTTTTATTTTGATTTTACATGCCACAGATGAGCCCGGATATTCAACAGCATTCCGAGTTAAAGCAGACATCGCTACACACTTTGTTGCAAAAAAAAAGGTATCAGTATGGTATTTTGATTTTGCACTGAGGTAAAGGGACAGCGGAGATAAATAAAAAAAAAAGAAAATATTCGGGTTGGGTTAAAATACACAGCTTCTCTGCTTCGCAAATCCAATTTCACACGAATTAAATTTTGATTTATTTACCATAACAAACCGTACTTTAGTTCTTTTGTCATTCGGTAAGCTCAAAGTTCACTTTCCTCAAATATTTTTAAGCTTTCTCGCCTCTTTTCATCAGCTTGTTGACCCTTTTTCATATTTTTATGACCTAAATGACACGCTTAACGCTTTATCGGTTTCAGAGCGTCTCGAATAATTTCCTAAAATATTAAAAAGGCGCGCACGCAATTTGACAAAAGAAAAACGCAGGATATTATATTTTATGTGGACAGCGAAAAGGCACACCTCAAACCGTAATGCATTATTTGTCGCAGTGGCAATGACTAGCCCCAAACTGAGATAACCTATCTCAGCAAGTAAAATGGCTGCCATGCAGAAACCAAATTTCAGTTAGGCAACCAAATATGAGTGCGAATTACTTAAATGAAAAAAAAACTTGTCAGACCTATTCGCCCAACCCACCGCCCATTAGACGATTGAAAAGCCAGTCGGTGCGTGCAAAACAACTGCAATAAGCGGATTGTAATGAGCGCTGAGTGCTTATTCCTGCGCCGTTAGTCTTTGGTGGTTGTGCTACTAACAGTCCGTTGCTGCCGGATATCCGAAAATCGAATCCTTCAAAGTGTTTACTTACTATACATATGTACAGTATTTTGGTGTTGGCGTGCAAATATTTAGCAGCCAATCACTAACGCACTCACAAACACACACACACACACACAGTTGCGAGGCATCGGCATCATTCTCGTTCCGCTGCAACGCCACCACACAACGAGCAACGTAAACTTGCCTCAAAGCTTTAGCCTAACTACATTTGCTGGTGCGTAGTTTCGTCTGATTTTTACCGCAAACACTTACAGCACTAAAAAGACCACAATAAACTTCCGTTGCTCGCAGCGTTCGCTGCGTGTTACACCCTTCCGGCTGTGGCTTGTATACATACATACTCGTACACACTACAGCCAAATATCCGAAGCACACGCTACAAAACCAAAAAAATCCAAACAAAAAAAAAAACAAGAAACAGAACAAATCAAAAAACGAAATTTCACTCTTCGCACTACTGTGTGTGCGTTGACTTAACCCAGCAAAAATTTCGTTTTATTTTGAAAATATTTGGAAACATAAATCATTTAAAAAAACTGTTTCTGAAATTCTGAAATGGCAGTTTAGAAATGTATGTTCTGCAAGAGGTACTAAAAAATCACACTTTTAGCTATTGTTCCAGTATTTAGAAGCGAAAAACTGAAAAAATATTTGTTATTTAACAAAGTTTTCGTGTTGAGAATACTTTTTCATTGTTATTATTTTTAATTGAACTTAATATTGACAGCATAATGAAATCAATATTTGTACTACCTTTTCAAAAATTACCCCACCTGTGTAAATTTTTTATAACTTTTAGGTGAACAAAATAAATAATAGGACATGCTGTCGCTAGCGTATTTTACGAGTATATAAATTTTATAAATTATCCTGAGTATTGAGCTATAAGTTTCAAACTTAAGCAGCAATTGCCCGGTAAAAACTAGCAACGTGGATTTGAATTTGAATAACAATGGTACACGCCTAAAAAACAAAATTATTAGTTTTAAAAAGTGCTAGCGCAAATAAAGCTTGTTTTGAGAAAGTTACAAAAGAAGACAAAGAAACTGTACTTAGGGCCGCGCTATAAAAATGAAAATTTTCTTTATTTATTTCATAATCGTTTCCTTATTCTGATAGAGCATTCTATTTTGCAACTACTGAGGTTGTCAATGATTGTTGTTAGTTGAGGTGTGATAAATTAAAGTGTGGTGAGTTTATGGTGTGCTGAGTTGGAGTGTGCGAAAAATTATTGAACGCTTTTGAAAAATCCGTATAAATGCAATCTACTTGGGATCGCAGTGAAAAAGGATTTTTTGCAATGTTCACTAAACTCTGCTATATTAGTAACCGTGCAACAACCAGGAACAAATACATGCTGTTTAGGTGATAATAAACTCTTTGTCGCAAAATACATCTTCTTTTTTACTATACTCTCAAACAGCTTGGAGACAGACGAAAGCTTAGAAATGGGACGATAATTACAGACATCATTATTTTTGCCAGCTTTAAAAATTGGGGTAATGTTTGTCAGTTTCCAATCATCTAGAAAAGTACCTGTACATAGAGATTTATTAAATAAGAGCTTAATAGAGGTAATAATACATTGTGGCTATAAAATATTCGAAAAAGAATAGCAGTGATACATTTTTTATTAAAAGCTCAGAATTTTTGAAAAATTTCAGCCTTTCGATTAGAAAGAAAGAAATTTTGATGGCACTTTTTTAAAATTTGATAATTTTTCGTGAAAAGTGTAAAAAGTTTGAAACTTGTATTTAGATAATTTTTGTTGCTTCAAAGATAGCCAATAATCTGTAAATTCAAATCACTAATATTATTTTTAATTGGTTCTTTATGTATCTAAATGCGCTGAGTCGATTTTAAATTTAAATTTTAAATTTATTTTGAAAATATTTTGCAGGCACCTGCGAAGTCTTAACTGCTATCCTATGGTATGCAAAAACACCTTATTAGTTTGGCAATATAAACTTTTTTTTAAAGCAGCATTGATAATTTTTTTTATTCAATTTTAAGAAAAAACATAAAAAAGTAAATACGCATATTTCAATAGTTTTTAGTAATTGTTTGAAAGAAAAGTTATAACTGTGACGCAAAAGCTCAAATTTTAATTTTTTTTAAGTACATACTTTCAATGCTTATTTGCTTCAAACGTTAAAATTATAAAAAAATGGCTTTATTTGAAATCTAACTAAAAATGTTTTCATGGTTTAGTAGCTGCCAGCAAGTAAGCTCATCAGTAATATATTCATTACCAAAAAATAAAAGCTGTAGTAAAGGCAAAAACTTTGATTACAAATAGTCGATTTTTTTTTATTTGGTAGCCTGAGAAGAAAATCTCCAAAATTTAAAATGTTGTTTGCTGGGAATATATGTACATATAACTATGTACAATTGTACAAAAAATACTCTCTGGCAGTAGATTATATTTGGATATTCTACAAAGTAACAGTCAGTCAGTCATTATATGTGTTTGTCTTAATATCGAAGACATTAAAGAAGGCTTGGAGTAAAAAAGTATGCTATCGAAAGCACCGTTAAAGCGTACATCGTATGGGAAATGGCAGTTATCCCCATCGATAGCCATCTCTGCCAAGTAAGCAACATTTTTATAGTCACTTTGCGTTTCGCTACAATTTACATCAACCCTAAGCAAAAATGTAATAATAATAATAACAGAGAGAGTGCGAAAGCCGCAAAATAAGTGAAAAATGACAGAAAAACAGAAAGAAGGAAAAAAGTGACGGAAAAAACGACGCAAGTGAAATTGGCACGCATTAAAGTGATGCCATTTGTCGAGAAACGAAGACAAATCGCTTTCGGCTAACATATCAACAGTCAGCCAGCTATTTCAACTTCTTGAGTGTTGCCGCTTAAATTTAACCCCAAAAGCTATTGACTTTGGGTAAATGGCACCGCAAAAGGATTGCAGTGCATTTAAGGCGTTTACACGAGCCGCCTAAAAAGCAATATACTCACAGAAATTTATGCACATCATCAAGACTGTTTGTATATTTGTACGTATCTACATCTGAACAATGCTTCCATGTTTACTTACTATCCGCTTAAAAATCTACATGTTATTGTTATTGTAAATGTTCCGGCAATTGTCACTTTGCTTCTGTTGCCTATAAAATACTGTCAGCAAGTAAATGAGAAATAAAAAAAGGAAGTATCCATAGTTAAATCAACTCGGTTAGTAGATTATAAAATGATAAAAAAAATTTTAGCAATTACTCTATTGTTTCGAAATTTTCACGCAGTGCATTGTGGATTTGTTTATATTTTTTTCGGTATTCGCAATATACATTTGTGTATACAAATAAAATTCTGAAATAAACAGAAAATATGTATGCAATGAAAAGTGATATATGGGTAAGCATTTTCAAAGTAAGAAAGCGTTCGACATCGGATGATGAGCAGTAATCATTGGTTTTAGAATGACATATTTCGATAGAAATAAATACGACTGTATTAAGGACAGTGGTTTGCAAGAGATTTTTTCGCTTCCGCTCAGACAGCCTCATAAAGACAATACAAAGCTCTCGGAGCTCACAAGCAACTATTTATTATTTGTTGAAAGACTTATTTTACATATTTTATTAAATATGATATTATATTTGTTGAAACGATTTTCCGTCATCCCTTGTCAAGTTTGGTTTGGAGACAACTCGGTTTCGGCGTTGTGTCATCTTCGGTGTCAATTTTTTATGTTTTTATTTTATTTATTTTTTATTTATTTAATTAGGTACATGCACAACAACGAGATGTTTTAACAAATTACTTATCATAACATAAAATTTTGTCTTAAACATAAACTCAAACAAAAATAAAAATATATGAATTTAACTAGATGTTAAGATAGAATATATAATAATAATACTAATCTTATTATAGAAGGTTAAGTAGAAGAAAAGAAGGACAGAAGATATCAATAGATTCAAAAGTAGAGTTAACGGTAATCATATCAATTATTTAGCAAAGTGACACATGAGTTCGCTCTTGAATCGCAGTGTGGTTTAATTATTTCTAATCGCTGGCGGTAAACAATTCCAAAGACGGACCGAATACACAAGAAACAGACGCTCAGTGGCCAGAGGCAACCCGATTTCAAAGCAGAAATCTTACAAATTTCAAATTTTTAAAACAGAATTTCAAAAACTTTTTAAGTAGACCGTTTGTAATTTCCGCAATTTTTTCCACATACAAAATTTTGACAAGGCTGAAAAAATTAGACAATACTTTTTCTGGTTTATTTAATTAACACCATTTCTCTAATAAAATACTAAATTTTTAAACTTTGTACAACACCAAAAAAATTCAAAATATTTTTCTTGAAATTTAAAATTTTTTAATTAGAATTTCTAAATAACTTTTGGGTAGGGTAAGCAGTTTGGTACTTTTCCGTAATTTTTTCGACATAAAAAATTTCGACAAGGCTGACAAAATTAACCATTGATTTTTATTTAAATTAATTTACACTATTTCTCTATTAAAATGCAGTTTATAGTCTAACGAAAATCACAAAAGCAAAGTTTTAAACTTTATAAAAACTAAGAAACCTCAAAATATTTTCCTTAAAATTTCAAATTTTTAATTAGAACTTCTTGATAATTTTTGAGTAGGCCATTTGGTAATATTTATTTCACATACAAAACATCTGGAGCGTACGTTACATGGTCGAAATCGATGAAAAGTGTTATTAAAAAAATGTTCAACCCAAAACTTGTTATTTGTTGCATAAGAATTGAATGTGCCATAAAACTGCATTCTCCAAAAATTCGAAAAGGCTTTCTTTTTAAATATATTAAATATTCTTGCAATTTTTTTGATTTTTTTAAATTTCCTACAAAGTTTGCAACTAGGGTTTTTATTGATTTTGTTAGAGGCTGAGCTTATTTTAATTAAAAAATATTGGAAATTAAATTTTAGAAAATTAATAAATTGTCGATGCTATATTATTATATTATATGGTGCTTTACTTTTAAATTGCGTAAATATTAACCATTAACTACATATGTTACATGTGCTTCCGGATTTTCGCAAAGCTGCATTTAAAATACCTTTGAAAATTTTCATGCGCATACATAGTCGTATATTCGGTTTGTTTACCTTGATATAATTCTCTATTACGGCATTAACCAGCTTTTTTTTCACCGATGCGCATTCTTTGTATTGTAATTGTCACTGTGTTGACTTTCCGGTGTTGCCACAAACGATGACTGCGTGATTGTTCTTTGTTGCTGCTGCCTCCGGCGTTGGTGGCAGCTATTCCATTGTATTCCATTGTATGGACTTTTTTATACTACAGGGATTTCATATTTTAGTAATTGAAGTTTACGGCAACTTATAATAACCAATAGTTTTTTTGGGGTAGCTTTTCTCCGATTGTCCAGAAGACGGATGCACTGGTATGACTTTGGGTTGTCATGTTTTAGTTTGAAGAAAAAAGAGTTTTTTATTGAGTTTGAAATCAGTTTTTGTTTGAATAAAATATTAAAAAAAAAAACCAACAGTCAATTCTATATTAAAAGTTATAGCTTTCTTTTCGGATATCATCACAAAATCTCATAAGGTTAATTTTTCTTAACTGGGTCAATCGATTGAACTACACTTCATAGCAGTGCAAAGCCAGCAAACAACAAGTTGGCCTTGCTTACTGCTAGTTTCTTTTAATTTGCTGTTGTTTTTGCAATTATTTTGTTATAAACGGGATTATGTTCGAGCGAAATTGCAGTGAAAAGGAAGCCAAAAAGGCACCATTCTCCACACTTTGCTGAATTTAGCACCAACACCCCTTTCACATGGATTAAAAAGTTTGTAATGTAAAGCAAATATTAATTTGTATTTGTCTAAGTTTATCCAACTCTAGATTCAATTCTTAAATCAAATTTTGTACTCCTTGTTCTTGAGTCATATAGGAGATTCCGTGCCACTTCTGCAAGAAAGAAAAATAGCATGTGTTTTATTAGAGATCACTTTCTATATTTGTTTTTTAAAAATTTACATTTAATTTATTAAATGCACATTCTACATACAACTAACTATTGGAACCCAAGCGTCGAACTCTTGTTTTTTCATGATTATAATTTTTATACAATAAGGGTCAAGTTTGAGGTAGCCACAAATTTCCTTTGATTTTTGGCTTTTCTTCTTTAGAATTCGTCATTAAATGAACATATTTATCAGAAAACAATGATAGTTTATAGCGATGTAAACTTTAAATTTATAACAATACAACTGAGTTTTCTATAAAGTTGCATACAAAAAATTCGATGCATTGGTGCATTGCATTCTAATTAGTTCCAAACACTTACCTACATTTTTGATTTTTAAAAGTTGACACGAAAAATTTCCGTATCCCTCACATTTGCAACAATTCCTTACAATGATTTAAAAAAAAGATCGGATTGCAAAAACTGGGAATTACTGAACTCAAATGTCTAAAAATATAGAAAGTTTAAAGTTTTTATATAAAACTTTTATCAGTTGATTTGTACCCCAATACATACTTATGGATTAAAAAATTAAATATGTTTTTCGTAACATTTTACTAATCTGCTATGGTACGATCGTTAAAAGTCCTTTTGTCAAATTTTTGTAAGCAGGCACAATAAATATTAAAATATTTTTATGAATCCACCTTGCATTGCGTATGGATATTTAAAAATGATATTTAAAAAAAATATATTTGCATGCAAGAGTATGATTGCCAAGTATTGAGCAAGTAAGTGATTCGTAAGAGCAGCGACTTATGTCAGATTTACAAAGATATCGTGACGAATCATTAATGAATATTTTTAAGCACACATACAACAAACCAATGGAATAAGCATTTCCCATATTCCAATTCTGCCGTTTTACTTGAACTGTACGCCATATAAAAGCATATAAATGAACATACATATGTACAAAAGTATATAGTATGAATGTATGTACGATGTATATTATTCCGGCTGTTGAACATGCTCATTCTGAACTATTTTATTTTCAGTTAGTTTAAAAGCTAACATTAAAATTACCCTCTGTTGCTTTTAATACTGCAATGCCCTAAGAGTTCTTAATACTAATTTTTCTCATCAGTATCATACCAGTTGATAAACAGTCACCAGCTTCACACCATTTGATAACCAGTTTAAAATACGCTGATTCAAATGAATAAAAATATTACTTTAATAAAGAGACCAACAAAAAAGCGAAAAATAAGCAAAAAGATTGCAGTAAAATACTGATAAATAAATGCTAATTTAACAAAATGAAACGAAAACAAGTAAGAAAAGCTAAATTATGGCGAAACCGATTTTTATATACCCTCGTGATGTATTTTTGTATGGGCGGAGCCCATAATTTCATAAAATCCCCTTTTCTTTGTTTCAAATCGCTGCTAGTATTAAACTTTACTCAATTTCTTCCAAGAAATACTGAAAAACGAAGTTTTTTTGCAAGTTTCTTACTTAACTATCTCTATAAATATCAAATTTTAATTAATATGTTCTAATAGATAAAGAAAAAAAGAAGTTTTTGAATTTTAAAAAATTTTCGTTATATGGGAGGTGAGCGGCGTTATAGTCCGATATAAAAATTTTTTAACGATGATAACAACGATATTGAGGAAAAATTGTTCAAAAAATTTTGTGACGATACCTTACACCGTTATTGAGATTCAGAAATTTGTTCCTAAGTGAGCGTGGCAATGCCATTTTTCAAAATTTCATAAACACCTAATTCCTTAGTTCAAAATCGCTCCAAATACCAAATTTGAATCTATTTGCAGTTATAGATACCGAAAAAACGGAGTTTTTGCACTTTTTAAAAACTTCCGTTATATGGGAGGTGGGTGTGGTTATTAACCGATCATGACCGGCCATTTTCAATACCAACCTACCCTGTCCAAAGAGAAAGAGCAATCTATGTACCAAATTTCATTCAGATAGCTAAATTTTTACTCAAGTTATTGTAACCACTGACAGACGGACGGACGGACAGACGGTCAGGGCTAAATCGGTTTATCTTTTCATTCTGATCATTTTAGTATATATATGTCTATATCTATCTCGATTATTTTTTGCTGTTATTATTATTATTATTATTATCAGGGCATAGTAGCGCTGCGCCCTAAAAAGATCTATTGTGCTAACCCTTTAAGTTGTCACTCCATTTATGAAATTATTTATGAAACTAAGCACTTTGGAGGGTGTGATTATCCATATTCTGGATGGAGATAATAGCCGCTCTCCAAGGTGTATTTTTTGCTGTTACAAACAACCGTTATGCGAACAATGTTATAAATACCCTTGTGTACAAGGACGCTTGAGTATAAAAACTTTAAACTAGATTCAAACTGGTTTTGTTCTCTGATTGAGTCTTTCATATGAGTCGATAACTTAACTCAAAGTTCTTTCTCTTTTTATAGTTAGAGTAAAATAGAAACACCCGATGCATCTGAAGGTCACACAGACACATTCTCGGTCGATTTTCGGCTGATGCAAAACATGCCCAAAAATTTTGAAAATTTTGTTCGAATCTTTTACTTTAAAGCAATAAGGGTATTGAACTCACGTTTTACTATCAGCCATGCTCCCAGTTTCACATTCACAAATTTCCCCGTGGATTCGGTTTGAAATCACATGTTTGGTGCTCCCAATTTCACATTCACATAAGTTTTTGTGAATTGAATCCGAATGCTTGCTAGTATGTGAATTGAAAAGTAAATGACAAAAAGTGTGTGAATGTTTAACTACTTATTTTCGATTGGAATAATTTTTAAAATATTCTTAAAAAAGCAATTTTAATATCAGCGCTTTGTGAACTGCCACAACGATAACCGACATGTGTGACAGGGTTGACCTGATATGCGAAGAATTTTGTGAAATTGGGAGCACATAAATTCACTTTCAAAGGAAATTTTGAAAATCACATTAAGGAATTGAAATGTGAAACTTGGAGCACGGCTGTATACTATTAATTTATCTCCTAACCTTTATTTGCGAAAAAAATTAATTTTTATTTTTATTTAAGAACAGTTTAAGGCAAGGTCCCTGCTCCTGAATCATATACAAAATGTTTAATATCTTACGAGCTGGGGTTCCTACAACTATTACAATTCGACTTTTTTCGAATAAAGGTTTTTATTTTTAGTATGAAAAGGCAAATAGTCATTTAATTAAAGGCAAAAACAGGCATATACCGAAAACGGTAATATAAAATGTGAATATTTGGAATCAACTAAAGCCAAAAGTTGGTGACTTAAATCGAAATCTATCTTTCTTTTATCAAAATAAAGGGCAACTTCCTGTGAATCCTTTCCCGCACATTTTATTATTCGGCGTAGCTCTAAGCATTTTGTTTTTGTTTAAGTTCGCTCGCCACTATACTTAACGCGTCATTTTCCCGACATATAATTTGTTTGCAATGATTCTTGCTTTTCTCACATTTGTTTGCTTACTTTCGCTGAGTTCTCGGAAACTTATACCCCGTCATGCACATTCTGTCATTAACACACTAAATCCATATACCATATACGTGTGTATAAGTGCATGCATTTTTCTTATTTCTGATCACCAACAACATTATTTTATCTTTCGTTGCTTCCCGGCTGCTGTTGTCCTTGCTGTTCTTATTGCTGCGAAATCCCTGTAGCGGAAGTATTTAATAATTGTTCTAGTACCCAGCTCAATTGCTATGACGCGTTGTGAAAGAAAAGCAATTTTATAAGTGTATGCAAGCGCTGAAGTATCGGCTCCCTAAGCGGCTTTAATGCACCACTGAGCAGTAAAGCGATGATTTTTGCGAATTTTTCGACACTTTCAGCGCTTTCGCTTTTGCATTCACTTTTGCTTTGAACCAATGATACTTTCCTACCTCTCATCAAGGCCAGCGTTGATTTTCTCCACAATCTCTTGTGAAAGCTGGGATAATGTGTTAAAAAAAATGTTTTATTTTAATCAGGCCTGACACTCTTGCTGACAATTTGGTTCTGCGAACTGTTTAAGCATGGAATAAACTGCAGCGTTTAATTTTTGGCAAAGTAAGTGGTTGGGCTTTTGGTTTTGCATGAATAAGTGTGTGTTTTCCTAAATAATTATAACTTGCTTCAATGGAAAACAATTTGTTCCGCCTGCCAGCGCATTCAAGATCTAAATCTAAAATTTGAACACTGGACATTGATGCAAAGAATAAGGATATATTGCTATATTAAAATAGTTTTTTTCTTTATAACAAATAAAATTTTTGAGACAAGCAACAAGTTTCATTTAAAGTAATGTGAAGTAAGTGATGGACTATCAAAATTATTGCTGATGAGACTGTCAATACTTTGACACCTCTATTACAAATGACTTAATACCGACAACCTTGAAGAAGTGGTAATCTAGAAGTTTTCCACTTGACATAATCGGCTTGTCAGCTTTCGAAAATCTGCCTTCCACAGCAGTGAGGCCATGAATAAATACCGATGTTCATTGCACTCGGAGCATCGCAAGGCTCTTTCCATCTCTCCGGGCTCATTCCCGAGCTCACACTTGAATAATTGGAATTAAGAGAACACAGAAAAGCTACCCAACTCACTCGTTCTCTCTTTATATTGGGCTTACTGTAAAGGTATTAGATACACTGCGCATTACAAGTCGAAATTGGAAACATAGCCATATAGAGCTTCACGTAGTTATAAAGCTAGCGACGATATATTAACCACGCCTTTGGGACGAAGACTGATTTTTAACCAAGAAGTCCCCTTCCACTTCCCCTTCCACTGGTAAGGTATTTGAAATGTTGGCAAAGTTTTGGGCACTCTCTCGTGGTGATGTTCGCTCGCTTGCAAAGCCAAACAATGTTGACAACCCCCTTTCTGTAGTAAGAGAATGCGGTTATTCATTATACAAAGTAAGCAGCTGTTAATTTTAGCATCAAAGAAAAAGTAAAGGCCTTTACCACATTTGATGAAGCAGCTCCTGGATGGCTAAAAACTCCACTTTTGCTCTTTGGTTTAATAATTTTTTGCTTATTTTAGATGGTCACTACAGGCATACGCCCAATATTGTAGTTCTAAATAAAGCTCGATAAAAATGGTGCTAATATTTTATCCCAGCCAACGCATTGAACGAACAAATTGCAAACTTTAGATAAATCTTTTATGGGGCAAGAGCGAGTCTTCATACAAAGCATCTCTAGGGGAAAGCATCAAAAATTATGAAAAGCGTATAAAGTAACAAAACCTGAAAGAGGTACACAAACAGAGTAAAAAGAGGAAAGTACAACAAGCAACCTAAGCTAAGGAAAGTTCATGAAGCGAGTGTATCAAATTCAGATAAGGATTGTTGGGCCGTAACTCCACTCAGCAAAAATACTGTGATCTCGTTTTGCAATAATTTATTTTTTGTACTCCATTTAATTTATTTCACTTGCGTTATTCTATGTGTATTTAATTAAAACAATGAACCTTTTTAAAAAAATGTTTTATTAATTTTAATACATATGTTTAAGACATTTTTTTAAAAGAAGAAGTTATGGGTAGTAGTAGCTGCACGACTGTTTTGCCTATTTCTGATTTTAATGGAATACCCTCTGAACTGCCTAATTTAATGGGATCTTGTTTTGGAATAAGCAGCATAACACATTAATTAATTAATTTGTTTTATCTTATTTTAGTTTATCTTAAAGAATTTACAGAAATAGTCGAAAAAGTCATACCTATATCCAATAGCCTAAATTACTTTAAAATTTTAATATTCAGGCTTTATGGACTTGTAAGTTACATGATTTTGACAAAACAATCATTACAAAAATTCAACGCATCTGCGAGAAAAGTATTACAATAATTTGGATTAATAATGAGCCACAAGCGCTGCTGACTGTAGTAGACCGTAATTATTGCACATAAAGTATAAGTAAATTTTCTGCATATTTTAGAATAATTGAAAAAAATTTTGCTTTGTTGCCGCCTAAAAGGACTACTTAATTGTGCTAAATGATTTATTCGACCAAAAAACATTTAATGGGTTTGTATTTACGAGCATGTGCCTACTCGCTAACAACTTATTAGCAAAACTCAGTTCTGGGTCTTACCAAATAATTAATAATAATAATAATTTTGGCGCTTACACTATATAGCTCAGTGTTTGGCCGAGCTTCTCCTACCATTTAATATTATATCACAAATGGAGATACCTACAGTTTTGTGGCAACTCCGAACGGCAGATGTATTTAATCAGAAGCTTTTTCATAGCAGAAATACTCTCGCAGGTTTGCCATTGCCTGCCCGAGGGGTGACCGCTTTTAGAAACAACTTTTCTATGATTTTGCTTGCACTGACTGAGATTCGAACCTCGAACCCAGCGGCATATCGTGTAATAAAACGCACCACTACCAACTCAACCACAGCGGCCACCTTACCAAATGATATAAAAAGAAATAAAATACGTATGTTATAAATTTAATCAAGACCTTCTTACTACATACCTGCCAACCATTTTCCAAAATAATTTCTTTCAATAATTACCACCTTTGAAAGTACTCGTAGTAAATATAAACTTGGTCACTATACGAGTATACTTCTTTACTTGCAAAAAAAAACATCACAAAGAAAACCGTAAGTAATTTGGGCGCACACGATGTAATTTATTCTATTTTCTTTATCACACTCTATTATTACCAATTTCTGCCACTTTTTTCTAACATTTAATGTTACCAATTATTTTCTTCATTATAAAAATTCTTTGGGTTGTTTGTACAGGGTAAAACAAGCAAAGCCCACAACGTGAAAAACTAGTTCGTTCGCCAGCACAAGTGTTGCCGCCGGAAACTTGCTTGTGGCAATTGCAATATTTTCGCCTTTCATGTGAGTCCCTTGGGAGTCGTGCAGATGTACTACGTGTGATCGTTATATTCGTAATGAAAGTAAGCCGAAAATGACAAAAAAAGCCTATTTAGACAACAAAAAAAAAATTTAGCAGAACTCAGTCACTCGCAAAAAAAAAACCAAATACGCAAAAAATAAAACAAAAACCAAAAAAAAATATAAATAAGCGCACGTGCAGCGCTTAAAGTGAAAGTGCGCTTTGGAGGGGTGCTGTGCCACGCACAATGGCCAGTGAACGAGCACAGTCATTGCTCAGCACTTGGAATAACTTCAAACTTCATACACATGTACATACAAACAAACACATGTATAAAATATATGTGTCGATAGTGTTGGAAATAAATACAACAACAAAAACACTTGCAACAAACATGAAAACTTTTCTGAAAAACAATATTAGTTGTTAGGCAAACTGAAACGACTGCGTTCAAGTGCAAAAAAAGTTTGACCCTCGTGTACTAGTAAACAACGTCAAAGTCCAACAAGGCGGCAAGTTTGAAAGGACTTGGCGTATGAGCGGATCCGACACTGGCTATGCTTTCTGGTCATAGCGGAGGGCAGGGGTGCATATGAGTTTGTGAAAGGAGGTGCAACTATAACTTACATATTTGCTTACGCACTTCAACAGTTCATTAAAGGCGTTTGTAGTGGATTGTTTTGACTTGCGCGGCGCTCGTTCTTTGTTTACAAAACGCAATATAACACACAAAAGTAGAATAAAAAGTTAAATTTTTTTGTGTGAAAAATGCTTCAGCATTCTTGAAACACAGATCATCAGTTTTCACAAAAGTAAATCAAATATAAAAAAATTTAAATTTAATAATTTTCAATATTTTATTTATTAATTTTGGTAAGATATTTCTAAACCCTCTTTTTACATTCAATGTGGGTTTCTTCAAAGACTTTTGGCTGCTAAACTTTAATTGCAGAAAATGTTAGCTCTTATTTTCTTCTACAACTTGTCTACTATATATCTGCTGAAAAAATGTCTAGTAGCAAGCAGAATTTTTAACCTGTTTTGCAATGAATAATAATAAATAAAAAATATTACAAAAGACAGTTTTGTTATACATTTTCATTGTTAGATCCATCTTATAAAAGATTTAATTTCAGAAAATGGTTCGCAATTCATATTTATAATGCAACCTTATATGGAAACTTACATTTAATTTATAATTTTTTTTATTAATTGCACTTCATTGAGCTCTCTAACAGTAACCACATTAACCAAAGCTTTTAGCTTTGTGTACAATAAAATAAAGTGAAGCAAGAGACTTTCATAAATAGTACACATGTTTTAAAATTTTTTAGAATTTTCGAACATGCTGTTTCTCACCTCCAATTAATTTTATTGGAAAAAAGAAAAAGTTTCAAGCGGATATAAATCACTATTGATTTTGGAAAATTTTTTTTTACTAACAGTGTTTCGTAAATTTTTCGATATGAAAAAAATTACATACATGGCTATACAACTGCATACTTAGAAAAAAAATTTAAATTTTTGAAAAAAAAAATATTTTTTGTATTTCATATTAATTTTGTAGACAATTTTTAACTTTGATTCATATGCAATTTTGTTAGGGTATTTATAAAAATGTAATATCTAAATGAACATATCAGACATTTAAGTAATTTTTGTGGCGTTCTAAATATAAATCGTTTATTTATTTATTGAAGTTTGTACTTACGTACATCATTGATTTTTATGAGGTCGATAATATTAGTAAGGCATTTCAAACAGGAGTAAAAATTCAGTTGTTTGAAACGATATACAGCCTGATGTGCTTACGTTGGGAACATGTTTTAATGTATGATGGAATGTCAGTTTGGTCTGGAGACCAGCCTCTTTCGGAATTAAGCTATCTTCAGTCTTTATGATATTGAATTTTGAATAAAACAAACTGTAGGAGAAATTCGGTTAAATACATAAATTAATTATTAGCTTAAAAACTTTTGTTAAATTTTGTTTTCCTCATCAGACTTGACGTCTATTCTCAGTGGATATCCACCGCATTTCCTTACTTTTTACAAGATTGGTATTTTATTTAATAATTTTATCCTATAGGCTTGAATATAGATTGCAAGCCAAATTAAAGGAAATAAAGTTTTCTTAAGGACATAAATATACGAGCATTTTATTCTTGAGAGCTTTTTGTAGACTGATTTAAGAAATTCCTTTTTCTTGTCTTGAGTGTAATTTTAAATACATTTTTCGATTTTCGTGAGAGCTGTGTACTAAGCGTAAAATATAAATGTTTCAATTGAATATGGAAATGAATTAAACAACAATTTTCCATTAAATGTAAGTGAAGAAGTGACTTTATCGTAGTGATAGCGTAAGGTCACAGAAATTGCCAGCGACTTATTTGTACAGATCTTCCTCGTTTATGCTTAAACAGAACTACATTGTTGTTGGTAAAACTAAGTATAATTTTAAGTAAATTTTTTAAGTATGTAGTTTTTTAAAGCCAAGTCAATTTAATATAATATGATGCAAGTTTTAAGTAACTAATTTTAAACTGTTTTTTGTCGAGCATATTTCGCATTTTCTTCTTGCCTGGAATAAACATTTCAAACAATTTTAACCTGATTTTAACAAAATTGTATGCTTAGAATATGTGTGATATCATAAAACTATACACCAAATATCTCACCATACCATTAAAGGTAGTAAAACGCCGCCGTGGTTCATTTGAATTGAGCTAATTGTGTTAAGAGCTATAGCAGCTAAGCCCTAAGCTCGATATTTAGAAGTATGTATGTACTTATATTTCCATTATTAAATGTTATTTTAGATCATATGATATGGTTTGGTTATTTTAAGGAATTCGGTTATTAATGATATTGATTCGACAGAAGGGACTGAGAGCTGTGATATTGGGTTTGTATTAGTAAATAATTGTTCTCTACATGTGGCATACAGTGGGCAGCTCAGGTGGAGTTGGGAAAGTGTTGCTATGATATCAGGGTTGCAGGTACAGTGTATTGGATTTATGTTGTTCATAAGATGAATATGTGTTATTTTGGTGTGTCCAAACCGAAAACGTTAGAATTTTTAAATGTCTATTATATGGGTCCTTGCGTAGTTTATATTTATGTACCAGTCGTTGGTTAGATTTTATTCGATGCGTTGTTTGTTGTAGAAGTGTTGTTTAAAATGATTTTTAATGTCAAATGTGATCAAGTTGTCTCTGCTACTTACTAGACTTTGATGTGATTTATTAACGGCTTGTCGGCGAGGTGGTTGCCAAATATATTGCTATGTCCGGGCAACCAGATTAGAATAATTTTTGGATAGTATTGAATGATAATGCTTCTGATCGTGGTTGGATTGTAGGCCGAAAGTAAGTCGGAGCATTCAGCGATGCTTTTTTTCTGGTGTTTTACTTGGTTTATTGCTTCAGATATGGCAATCATTTCGGCAGAATATATAGAGCTATACTATGGAATATTTTGTCCATAACTAAGTTTAGCACATCACTGAAACATCTCTTAATCCGCGCAAAAACTTTAACTGCCATCTATAAATAGATTACTATCAAATTTTAAGCAAGCTGAATCAATTAGTTTATGCTTGAGAGCCATTTAAAGCAGATAACCTTTTGGCTTTTAACAAAACCAAATGCATTTCGTGTGTTAATTAAGCATTACTTTTTGTGAAACCTAGGCAAAGCTTGATTTATACCATACTTAATGCTTAAAATGTGGTTTACTGAGTAAAGAGGTCCCTACACCAGAAATCATCGGTAAAATCCATCGAATGATAACGGATGACCGGATCAAGAAAGTGTGTAAGGTGACTGAGGCTGTAGGGATATTAGCGCGTTTGCACACATGAATTGTCAAAACTCATAGCAAAAGTCAATGAATTGGGCTACAAACTGCATTCTCCAGATTTTGTCGCATTCTTCCTATTTCCAAACCTGAAGAAATGGCTGGCTATTATTTAGAAGGAATAAAAAAAATTGGAAAAACCAGACGAACCAGAACTAAATTACATAAATACCGAAAATTATGACATTGCTTATACCACCTGTTTCCCCACTATCGGGAAATTTGTGTAAAAAGTTTTGATTTTTCATCTAAAAGCAAGCGCGACCAACACCGACTTATTAGCGTAATTTCGTTTGTAAACAACTAACAACTTATTATTAACTGCAGTGATATGCTGCGCAACGCATCAAGTGGCAATAAGAACGCGGATAAACGTGCAACACATCTTACAAGCACACATACATACACACATACGTACTCGTCCTTGCACTGACTACTTAAATATAAAAAATTTCTAAGTGACTAAGTTCGTGCCGCTGCATTCAGGGAAATAAGTTCATTTTTATAATTAGTTTGCTGTCAGTTTAAATGCCTATGATCATCGTCCCGCTGCCGCTGCTGCTGCTGCTGCTGGTGGAAAAGTCATGGCGAAGAACCCAGTTGCTGCCACCGACAACTGTGGCTGGCGTTGTCATTCCTGTGGCGTTGCAAATGAACGGAAACAAATGTAGACAAACCAACCAACATTCCTGTCGCATGTCTAGGCATCATTCGGCTATGGAAGAATGAGTAAAGTAGCGTGAAGCAGCGGGTGATAGTGTGCGGTGGAATGGTTTTGATGTGCGGAAAACGGTGCAGAAATGTGTCACTGTCATTTCTTTTAGTTAGTTGTTGCCTCTTTTATTGCTTTTGTTCTACAGTATTTTTAATTAAAACGTAAGGTTTGTCATGTCTGTCTTCACTTATTTTCAGTTTTGTTTCTTTGCCTGTGTTTGCTAGCGGCATTCGTGTTGTCACAGAAGTTGCAAATGCTTTTTGTGTTTTGTTTCTTTAAGGTTTAAAAGATTTAATTACTTTGGGTTTTAATGCATTTACGGTGCTTCAAGGAGCTTGAGTGAGATTATTACCAATTTTTTTTTGGAAAAAAACAGTTAAGTGTTGTAGGGACCGGTTTATAATAAATGCATACTTGTGATAGAAGAGAAACTTGGAACTATTGAGTTTTTAGCTATAATTGGCTTCGCTTAGCAGTAAGATGAAGTAAGGTGTTGGCTGGCGAAATAAGATAAGGTGAAAGAACGAAAGGTGTGGTGAATTGAGGCGAAATGAGTTACAGGGTAATTTTATTAAACTACAGCCATATGTTTATAAAGAGCTCTCAATTATTTCAACATAACACTACATAACAAAATTTATCATTTCGTAACATAACATAACATAAGGTAATATAACATAACATAACTAAACATAACCAAGCTTAATCTAACGTAACTTAAAACCACTAAATAAACCGCAATATATGTTGAAACGTGTTGAGTTATGTTATGGTGGGCTTAGCTCCCACCTATTTTAACATTACGTAACATTATATAACTTAACATTTCATAACATAACACAACATAGCATAACGTAACATTACAAACAATAATATAACATAACATAACATAAAGTAAATTAAAATGACTTAACACACCACAATATAAGCATAGGCTTGTTGGATTTAGATGTGGTGCGCTTAGATGTGGAGAACCAGGGATGGGTAGATTTGGTAGGTTTTGGAAATTTAGTTGAGGTGAATTTAAGTATTTCCCCATGTCGAATTTTCAATTTTCTACCAACCCTTAAGAAGTTTTACTCCAAGAAATGAACTTTTGCGTTTCTTCATATCAGGACACAACGGACGCTTCTTTACAAAATACAAATTTCTTATGAAAATCCCTATCGAATTAGCTAGAACTGCATATCACAAAATATGCAACCGAACAACTTTCAAAACATAGTGAAAAGAAAAACATATATAAGTATAAAATTCCACTAATATCGTTGCCGCGAATTGAAATCGAGTTATGTCTGAAAATTGTAATCCCACTACTTTATCGGCGGCATGAAGAAAGTTACAACATTCACAAATAAATTGAATTCACCAACCTCGCTTTTAATGCAAATTGAAAAAATTGCAATTCAATATTCAAATGCAAGTAGAAAAAATAAAAACAAGGAAAATCATTGCAAGCAAGGAAAAATGGAAGAATAAAAACACTTGTAAAAATGTGAGCACTTAGAAGCGACATTGTTGTGGATGGTGAATTAAAAGACGTAGCGGTTAAGGCACTTCGCTGGTTATTTGTCTGTTTGAATATAAAATATAAAAAATGCTGGAAATTACAATATTGCTGCTATAATTGGATGACAAAGCCATTATAGTTTATTATTTTTCAAATATTTGCTTTATAATCGTAAAAAAAAAACTTTTAATTTTTTTATTTTAATCGAGGAAAAATCTGCATGAAACTTTATAGTCAAACAATCTAGTACTTTTAACTTACCGTACGACATATCGACAAATTTAAATAACTTATGTTTCTCCTATTTAACTTACGATATTTTCCCATTAAAATGATGTTAATCAAATAGCAAAACTCATATATAAAACCTGAAGCTTTGTATACAAATGCAAGAAATTCAGCAAATTGTATGTATGCGGATTTTCATGTTTCACCCTTTGTCTTTCATATATTTAGGACTTTTTCAAACCTCAAGAAAATTGCATGTGTAAGGCCATTTCATTTATTTTCAGGGAGCACCGTGTTTAATTTCTTTTAATTTTTTATTGACACTCTTGTACAATTTCTTCCACATAAAATACAGTGGGTCAATCAAAGATCCACTTTCACTGACAGTGATTTTGGTGAGACACTACCGATTTTGAAAAAGATGTCAAGTTGAGTATATGATACGTTTAGGTACGCCGAATTGTGCCATTTTTTATATTTAATCGGAGTCTTACTGTGCTCTGGTCTAGAAATAATTTTGCGTATAAGCTTTATTAAACAATTTTGAATAAAAGTGAGCTTTAAACTTATCTTATACTTTATTTTTTATTGAATAATTCGGGTAAACAGGTGTGTTGTAATTTTAAGAAGCATTTTCGTCGAATATATGTAATAAAAGTAAAAGTTAAAATTAACTATCGAACTAAAGTTAACTCCCCACTGTGAAAGTGGCCCTAAAGAATTTGCAAAAATTGCACAAATAGTTTTGTTAAGATTTTGTCTATCAGCATCTAATCAGCCCACAGAAAATTTTTTAGATGTGTAAACATCTTTTCTCTCGAAACGGGAAAAATCTAAAAAAAAATTCGCAGCTGTGTACACTGCACTTGTGGCCCTTTCAAAAATCAAAGCAAGCGTGCTTCGGTGTTGTAATATTGAAGACATATGTATAAAGGTATGAATTATTTGAAAAATGGCAATTTGGAAAAAATAGCTCCTTAATTTTTAAATCAAGAAAAAACCGAACCAAGTAAGCAGTATTACTCCCGAATTCACGAAACAGTCTCAGTCTCTAATAGAGACAAAAGTCACAATTTTATATCAGTTGAAATTCAAAATAAGGCATCTAGCCTCAAAATAAAGTCTCTAAATTGTGACATGGGGATGAGTAGGTCACAAAAAATTAAAATTAAAATTAAAATTAAAATTAAATTTAAAATTAAAATTAAAATTAAAATTAAAATTAAAATTAAAATTAAAATTAAAATTAAAATTAAAATTAAAATTAAAATTAAAATTAAAATTAAAATTAAAATTAAAATTAAAATTAAAATTAAAATTAAAATTAAAATTAAAATTAAAATTTAAATTTAAATTTAAATTAAAATTAAAATTAAAATTAGTATTAAAATAAAAATTAAAATTAAAATTAAAATTAAAATTAAAATTAATATTAAAATAAAAATAAAAATAAAAATTAAAATTAAAACTAAAATAAAAGAAAAAGAAAAAGACGTGATAGCGAGAACAAACAATAATCTCTAGCTCATTTTGAGACTTCAGATGATACCAAGTTACTAAATTCGGGCATTAGTCTCTAATAGATAAAATTCACAATTTTAGACCAGTTGGCATTAATTGGTCTCAAAATAAAGCCCATACTCTCAAAATAAAGTGGATAGGTTATAAACAGGTACCAAAATTAAGAAAAACTCAAAAGAAAAAACGTAAAAGCGGGGAAAGGCAATAATCTTCAACTCATACATAGTCTCAAATTTTAAATCTTGAGTTCAAAACAAATTATTAAATTTAACATTGAGCAAATTAAGCGAGCTAGAAGGACTTATTGTCAGTAAGGCGTTGTACATTTTTTCAAGGTTCCCCTTCCTCCTATAACATTTGTCTTATCTAATTGATTAGCACTTTGAGGTTGCCGTTTCAATAAAAAAGTAATGGATATTAAATTATATATAATTAAATATTGAATATTGAATTGAATATCACAGCTTTCTCAATAAAAAGGAGAATTGCATATCCATATTAGTATTTGGTTGATTCCTAAATCAATTCCAAAGGTTATTAATCAAATGCATTTCGTAGACAATAAAACTTAAAAAAAATTTTTCTCATACATTTGAAACGTTTTTTGATAAGGTGTTGCTAATCTCTGGGGAGCATGAACGTCTCGTCAATTATTAAAAATTTGTCAAAATTTCAAAGGACAATAAAAAAATAACAAAAATGTATGTATATACAAGGATGAGCACACCTAAATGCATTCTTAAATAATTAAAATAACTAAACTAAACAAATTGCAAAAAACACAAACAACAACCACATAAGCCAGATTAATTACCGGCAGATCAGCTGCTCTTATTTGCAGTTGGGTTTTTTAAGGAAGATGGATGCTCGACAAGCGTAGTACAGAATGTTGCGTGTTGGCTCTGCAATCCGGGGTTCCTTGGTTGAAAGCCTTGTAAAGTTTTGATAAACAATAAATAAAAATTAAATTTAAAAGAAGTCTGATGAGGAGATGTGTTGTTCTCTGAAATAGCGGCTTAAACTTATTCTATTAAAAGCTGTTGTTTTTCCTTTTTTTTTTCAAATAAATCTTCCATAAACTGGCCACGAGCTCAAAAAAATTGTCAAATATTAAAGAAAAAATTTTTATTCAGACAAACGATAAATAACAATGATAGTCCAACATTCGTTTGCATATTCCACTACTAATGCGTTTTGCGACAATTTCAACACACATAAATTTTTTTAATACTTTCACCTACACTGTCTGTATAATAAGGTTGTGGAGAACACCAATACAAATTTTATTTGCTTTGTTAAATACTAAGCTGTGCAAGATTCGCGAATTATTGGCATCTGCGAAAAGGATTTTTTTTTTCATTTTACTAGCATACATCTAATTTTATTTTATTTTATTTAAAAAAAAGTTGAATTTGCTTTACCCTTGTTGAAAATTCAATCAAGTTAGAAAATATACAAACTAATGATATTATCTTGCAAAAAAACAAAGTTGAACTGTTAGTTCAAACATTCGCTTGCATATTATTGCATATGTTTTTGTAAATACTAACATACGAGTACCCTGACTAGGCGATAATGAATTCGCTGTTGAAAGCGACTTAATTAGAGTCATCAGAAACGAGCTCGTCTCGCCGCATGTGCGTGAATAGCAAGCTTCAAAAGGATTAAATAACTCATTCACGGAATGAAATGCATACGTGGCAGACGAGATGGTTGAATTGAAATTGAATTACTTACCATGTTTGCGTATTGATTAATATCGGCATTTGCACGCATTTCCAACGGCACTTATACTATTACCTCCAATATGAATGTATGAATGTGCATGAGTAATATAAACTGGCATAAGCTAGTAAAATCTGTTGTAGTTTGCGTACATTAGATTAGTTCAAAAAGTGTAAAATCGAAAATTGTATGCTCTCAGTCGCTACGCATTTTCTCTCTTGTTTAAACATATTTAAAGTTCGATTAGAGCGCGTAAAGTTTTTGGTGTAATTTTTTGTAGAAATGGTCCAAATAGTAGATTTCTCTACCAGAGACTTCGTTAGTACAATATTGTGCAAGTTGCAAAACGCTAGTACATGCAAGTTTCCATTTAATTTTGTAATTTAAGAAAACATTTTGGCAGATCGTCAGCAAAAAATTTAAATGGGTTTCGTTTGAAAATAACAGAAGAAAGATCAAACTTGCAAATTTGTTGGCATTGTATATTTATGGTAAACGGTATATAAAATTTCTATTGATGCAAAATTCCATAATTAATTACCATGTCTCCTCTAAAATATATTTGGTTATATGGATTTAGTAGCCTTTCTCACTACGTCGACGGTATATTTATGCCTGGATGGATGTTCACAAGTGCTTTGATATTTATCCAAAAGCAGTTAGTAGTTAAAAGCGTTCAAGTTTTGATAATCAACTCAGAATCAGACACGCTGATACGCCTACACAGGTGATCAGGTCATCATATTTCCAATAAAAGTGAGAGATATTTACTATATTCAATGGCCAGTCATGTAGAAATCGGTTAATCATGCAATGTCGTGTCGGTAAACATAGACAAAAAACAAAAATAGTTTTCGATTTAGTTTGTATATGTACATCCTATATGCATATACATTATATGTTTGCAGCTTTATTTAAAGACAAACTTTTTATAGCGAATGAACGCATTTATTTTTAGTTTTTCATTGTGAGTAAAGTTGTAAAATTTCGCAAATCGACTGTAAATTAAAATAAGCAACGCATGCACGAGCTTTTTTATGCAGCTGAATAATATGAAATTTCCATGTTTTTCGACACACAGCAATACTAGCAAGTGAGAGCAATAAAACTCCAGCTTTATACAAACATACAATGTAAAGAGTTGACACCGAAGGTTCCTAATACGCCTAGAACACTCTCATTAAAATAAAAATATAATGTGAATAGAATCGCTGAAATTTTTTTTTTGCTTATAAATAAATCTGATTTTTTACCGGTTCATCGACTGACTTACTAGAGAGCAATTTTGATACTGTTTTTTTGCAAGCTAGCAGGTCAGGTTTAATGGAAGAATTGAATGCCACGTGAAGTCTAAACTGCAGCAATTAACGACTAAGCATAAAACTTGTGTTCGAATTTTTACAAGTTCGCAGTTACGGATGCATGCACACACGCCTAAATTCATATATATATATGTATATACATACAAGTATATGTAAATATAAAAAAAAAAATTACAATATTTACAACGTATGTCAAGTGGACATTAAAAGTAAACTACAAAACTCACATTGAACATGAGAATGCACTCATAAATCGTAGTAGAAATATTCAACTCGAGTATGTTGCTATGTTCTCGTCTATGCGAACCGGCATTTATGTCATTTATAGCACAAGCAAAAAATGCTTTTAAATACATATATTTCTAAGGTCAAAAGAAACACTTAAAAATATAAAATGCATTTCAATTCATCAATAAATCCCAGTAGTCAAAAGTTAGTGATTAACTAGTTCGTAAAGGCGCGCAACTAGTGATTGATTTGTAAGACAGCAGTTTTGCAAAAAAAAAGTATTCAATATAATATTAATTCGCAATATTCGTAGCAGCATTACACTAGTTGCTAAATCAGTTTCCAAAAGATCCAAATACTCAAATTCCGTTTACCAAAAATATTAACAAGTTTATGTCAGCTGGAAAAATAAATTTGCCTGCGTTCAGCCCAGAAATGATAACTCTATTGAACGCTGCCTTTGAATTTGTCTAATGCATATATCTGATCGTAGTAATAAAAATATGGTGCGCCATAGAAATATCAGTTCCGTTTAATGATTTCAATTCAAACAATAGGATTAAATTTTATTTTTTTTAAAGAACGATACAATACATTTTGATTTGGAATTATTTTTTTTTAGGATTAAACAAAGCATGCTTTTATTTTAAAACAGAATTAGTCTTACTAGCCATTAAATTCCAATTCTGTGATTATATTGACTTGGAAAGACTTCTAAGTATGTGTTTTGAATAAGTGTGTACATTTTCCACTTGAACTAAAATTGTATTTTGTTATTTATTTACATGCATATAAAACTTCATACTTGTACTGGTCATACTAATAACCGCACAAAATATAATGGGTAATCTCTTTATTAAATGTTTCTTACTTTTTTATCAAAATCCAGAATATTTTCTAACTTAAACCATAAAACATCAATCATTAAACTTTGTACACAGTTTAAACGAATTCTAAAATCTTAAGACCAGCAGACATTTTTAACTTGCACTGAAACAAATTTATAAAAAAACAAGTTCGAAATTTTTATAAAAGTTTGATGAGTTCTTTTTCTTTAGTTAGAGAATGAACTGATGAAATTTTAATTGAATAACAATGAAAATTAAAAAGACAAAACTTATATATCAAAAGTGGGGTTATAAACATGAGAAGAGCTGTATACACAACTATGTACAAATAACATATGTATGTAAATTTGTGTAACAGTTTATACAACAACTATGTATACTGCAGTGTACATATGTAACTTAACTTCTCGCCACGATGCACAGTTGAACATGCAATAAATTTTTGAACGGCAAAAAAGCGATCACAGTTTGTGGAAATGGAAAAGTCAAGCAAAAGTGTGAAAGACAGACAGTTGTAGCGGAGAGGTATTGAAGAAAGCATGCCTGATAGTTGAAAACATAAAAAAAAAGTTGACACAAATATATGTATTTGTAAGTAGTATGTATGTATATATTCACAAGTGTGCGGCTGCCTGTACCAAGTTTTTGTGAAATATAAATAAAAAGGGGAGTGAATAGCTGCAAATGTGAATAAATAAATTGCTGGTGTAAAAGTATTTTATGCATTATGAACCAACACACGCTCACAGATTTAACGCGAGGTCAAAGTGTAATTTGGACGGGGACATGGTTTATAGCATTTTAATAGTTGTTCCTGCGGGTATGTATATGTTATTTTGCTTTAGGGGCCAACGCCAAAGTTCGCGAATGGTCAACAAATAAACATAAATTTTTATGTCTGCAAAAATAAAAATACAACAACATACAGTGTAGTACAAAAGAAAAGCACACTTTAATATTCATATACCCAGTAATGCGTGGAATCATGATTTGACTAAATACTCAGAGCGTACGCTTCAATAGCTGACTGTGAATATACGAGTAGTCGTAAGGATGTTATGGTATGGTATGGTATGTGTGGCTGTCACTGTTGCTACAGCGACCCACTTAGGCCATGATTGGAGGCCCGTTGTGATACCACTAGCTAAGTGCTCATTCCCCTTTGCTGAACCATTTTGAGCTCTTGACGAATCTCGCCAAGCATCTTGGGTCTATAGAACCTAATTCTCCGAGGTCTCCAAAAAGTGGTACCCCTAGAAAGCGTAGCCTGCTTCTTGCTAGCGCTGGACAATTGCATAGAAGATGGAGAACAGTTTCCTCCTCTTCATAATTTTTGCAGCTTCTACAGCATCTGTGAAAGGGTACACCGAGACGCCCCGCGTGGTTGCCTATGAGGCAGTGCCCCGTAAGGGCTCCAATGACCTGAGATATATCATCCCGTTTTAAGGTGTACAGACCACGCGACCGTTTACGATCCCATCTAGGCCAAGTCTGCCTAGATATCCTACAAGTCGTGGTCTGTGCCCACCTCTCATTCGCACGAGCATAAGCATATTCTTTTGAGAGCAGCCTGCAAGTACCAAAGGGCATACCAATGCGTTCTTTACCAGGAAGAATCTGCTTGGTTGTCCCTTCCCTCGCAAGTTCATCCGCTATACAGTTACCCTCGATGTCCCTGTGGCCTGGAATCCAGATGAGGTTTAGTCTGTTCTGCTTAGCCATCTCCTGAAGAGATCGGCGGCAGTCCAGTACAATCTTTGAAGTTATCGCAGCTGAGCTCACTGCTCTGATTGCCGCTTGGCTATCGCTAAATATATAAACGTTGTTGGCTTTTAAGACGGTTTGCAACCTGTCCACAGCCTCCTTAATGGCTGAAACCTCAGCTTGAAAAACACTACAGTGATCCGGCAGCCTAAAGGAACAGCTCAGAGATAAGACTCGCGAGAAGACCCCTCCTCCCACTCTGCCATTCAGCTTCGAACCATCTGTGAACACCGTAACACTTCCAGGTGGGGTGTAGAAATTTTTAGACCACTCCTCCCTACCTGGAATCAACATCGCGAAGTTTCTGTCTGGGACCATGGTATCGACGCAGCGATCAGTGCAGTCCGGAAGGAAGCTATACTTACTCAGTATGCTTGAGTGCCCACATAGGGTGGACTCCCATTGATATGTCTCTCTTAGTCGAAGCGCGGCAAGAGCCGCCATCTGTTGACCCACTAAGTCGAGGGGTAGAAGGTCCAGAAAAACATTCAAGGCGTCGTTTGGTGTTGTTCGTAGAGCTCCGCTAATGCAGATAATACTGGCTCTTTGTACTTTACTAAGTAGATTGAGGTTAGCATTTTTGCTCAAGGCAGGCCACCATACGATGACTCCATAAAGAAGAATTGGCCTTACTACCGCTGTATAGATCCAGCGGCATACGCTTGGATTTAGACCCCACTTCTTTCCAATGGCCCTTTTGCAGGAGTATAGGGCCACAGAAGCCTTTTGAGTGCGCTGGACAATATTATTTCTCCAGCTTAGTTTCATATCTAGTGTGACGCCAAGAAACTTGGCTTCCTTCTTTAGATTTAAACGAATACCATTCAGTACCGGTGTAATTAACTCCGGTGTCTTATATTTTCTAGTGAAGAGTACCAACTCCACCTTTTCCGAGTTGACGCTAAGACCACATTGCGTGGACCAGTTCCCTACAGCGCGGAGTGTTCTTTGCATCAAATCACACAAGGTCTGCGGGAACTTGCCCATGTATGCTATGGCGATGTCATCTGCATATGCGACAACCCTGGCGGCACCCCATTCCGTCTCTCGCAAGAGTGGATTTACAGTTAGATTCCAGAGTAGGGGGGAAAGTACACCACCCTGTGGCGTTCCGCGAGACACATGCCTCGAAACACGGTTTGCGCCGACTTCTGCTGTAATCTTTCTACCTAAGAGCATTTGCTCTATAAATTCAACCAGGGAGTTTTCTACACCGAATCCTCTTAAGGCCTGAGTTATGGCCCCCGGATTAATGTTGTTAAAAGCTCCCTCAATGTCAAGAAAAGCTACGAGGCAAAATTCCTTGTAACTAAAAGATCTCTCAATGTAGCTGACTAGGGAATGTAGCGCAGTGTCTGTGGACCTTCCCTTTAGATAAGCATGTTGGTTATTTGACAAAAGTCTTTTATCGATCGTGAAGGAGAGGTGGTTATTAATCAGCCTCTCTAGAGTTTTGAGAACAAAGGATGACAGGCTTATTGGTCTGAGATCCTTCGGGCGCGTATGTGATACTTTTCCGGCCTTGGGAATGAAGACCACTGAAACAGATCTCCATGCCGTTGGTACGTAGTTTAGTTTAAGGCAGGCCCTAAACATGCTTAGTAGCCAATTCGCAGAAGTTTCGATTGTTGCATCCAGCTGCGCAGGTATGATGCCATCCGGCCCTGCTGTTTTATAAGGTTTAAAGCTTTTTATCGCTGAAATAATACCTTCTCTTGAGATAGGGAGATTAACGATTGCGCCCGAAGGGCGGCACTCTATTTCCCTTGATTGTGAGCTCCCAGGAAAGTGTGTGTCGAGAAGCAGCTCGACCGTATCCTTTCCTGTAGTCGTCCAGGAGCCATCCTGTCTCTGTAAAGATCCAATCGGGTTTGTTGTGCCCGACAGAATTCTTCTTAGTCTGGCAGTTTCGTTGACGCCTTCAATGCCAGTACAGAATTTCCTCCATGAGGACCTCTTCGCCTCACGTAGGGCTTTTTTATAGACCCGCAGGAGCTGCTTATAAGTCTGCCATTCTAACTCCTGACTCAGCCTTTTCGCCCTGTTGAACTGCCTTCGGCAATCTTTGCGCAGCGAGTCTAAGTCGCGGGACCACCAGTGTGGCCTACGCTTTCCCCAAGTTTTGGGGTCAGGGCAGGCTCTGGCCAGGGCCTGCGAGCAGCTCACAGTAAAAAAGTCCACCATGTCCTCCAGTTTACCGATGGTGTTGGGCTCTACCGGTAATGGATGTGGTAGGTTGCTTTCGAGAATTTCCCTATAGAGAAGCCAGTCAGTGTTTCTCAGGTTCTTACGAACCTTCGGAGCACTGGTGAACAGATCTAGAGTTATCTCAATATATCTATGGTCTGAAAAGGAGTGTTCATCAAGAACTTTCCAATTAGTTACCATATCATATAGCTTTTCACTACATAAAGTGAGGTCTATGACCTCCTGTCGATTTTTGACGATAAAAGTGGGCTCTGTGCCCCTATTGCATATAACTAAGTTAGTGGTTAAGAGGTAATTGAAGAGAGACTCACCTCGATTGTTAACGTCGGTGCTACCCCACTGTACATGGTGGGCGTTAGCGTCGCACCCGATGAGAACTAAACCCTCTGCGTGGTCGTTCACTAGATCGCGGAGTAGATCCTGAGGGGGATTCTCAGCCTCATACGCCATATAAGTGGAGGCCAATAGCAAAGCCTTGCCTCCGATCTCCAGCAGTGTTGTCGTCATGTCTCCATTACTATAACAAGGTAAAAGAAAAATGTTTAGATCTTTCTTCGCCATTACGCAGGTTCTTATTTTACCTTTACCACGCTCAACAAGCAGCCTATAGCCCACCGCACTTAGACCACAGACCCCCGAGTTATTAACCCAGGGTTCTTGAATAAGTGCGATGTCTATGTCGTCGCCAAGTAGGCGACTCAGGAGAGCAGCGGATGCTGCCCTAGACCGGTGGAGGTTGATCTGCAGAACCCTCATCATTTGAGGTTCCCATCAACTCCTCCACCGCAACGACAGTGACGTCAGCGCTGTCTTCCCCTTCGCTAAGGAGCAGCTCCTCCTCAGCATACATTCTTTGCATCGCCGATGCCAAGTTTGATTGCGAGGAGGCTCCGCTCTCCGCGTCGGAAAAGTCAGCCTCCGGTTCAGGTCCCTCAATGTCCACCTCCATTGAGGCACCCGCTTCGGAGGCACGCTGCGCGTCACCACGGTACACTCGCAGAGTCACCTCGTCAAGGCCGTAGTAAACACGGCCCTGTCTCTTCTCCAGGATCTCCAAAGAGTCCCTGTTCAGAGACAGGACCACTTGCCTTGACGGCCCATCCGGCTCCTCTACTCGTAGGACCTTCCAGTCGCCCGTAGGTATTGTCGGGTTCATCACCTGGAGCATCTTTAAGATGCTCTCCGGTGATGACGGTGTTACAGGGACCCAGGCCCTCGCTCTAGGTCTGACTGGAATATCCTTCCAGTCGACAACCGATAGTTTCGCTCCGGGGTATACAGCCCCTACCTTAGCAACGGCGGCCTTATACAGCGCCGCCGACCTTGCATCATCACATGCCACTACCTTAACGTGGCCCTGGAACCAGCCGGCATCTCTGCACGCAGGAGGGGCTCCAGGGTTCTCTAGCAGAACATCCATGATGACGTTTGCCAGAGCCGCCTTCACCCACCTCCACTGATTCCTTGGGATCGACCCGTGCTCGTTGCCGCGGTCCAGAACCCCGATAAGGATCCTGTCTTTGGCAACATCCGCAAAACTGGGTCTGGCCACACCGGGTCGGACACACTTCTTTTTAGGAGCAGGTTGTTGCTCCTCCACTGACCTCTGTCTCTTTGTTGGGGGTACTCCATCTTCAGCCGCTACCCCAGTTGTGCTTCGGTAGTTGGGTAGTAGAGCTTTCGCTCTTTCTACCGCCTCCCTTGCACTCTGAGGCAACGTTTCCAACGGCACCCCCTCGTACTTTTTGAGCGTTCTGGCAGCCCTACGCTTCTCAACGTGTGTGGACCGCACGCTCGACCAACCGTGAAGGGAATCGCCCGTAGTTGCCATCGCGACGATTCCTTGTTTATAAATTTTATCGGCTGCTTGCCGCCCATCCCCAGTTGAGCCAGGTCGTGAGACCTTTGCCTTAATGGGTGGAGGCTTCGCAGCCGTGCCGGCGTTTGATGGGCACACTGCGCCAGGGGCCGCGGGTCGACCTGCCGTTTCCAGCATAGCCTTCGCAGCCTTACTGGTGCTTGGCCCCACCATAACGCCCGTAGTCACGGGTCGGCTCGGGGTCTCCCCCGGTGCAGAACCGGAGGTGCTCGCTATGCGGCGAAGTGGTGCATTAGGCGCATGCGCCTGCACTGTCTTACCCCGTGGAGGGGAAGACGAAGTTTTTTTATTTATTGGTCTTTCCATAGTAATAGGGTCCCCACTCGAAGCCGCTATCCTCACTCGGTGCTGTAGTCGCTATAGGATCCCATGGTTATCTATGAATCAGGGAGGCCATGCAAGGGTTGGCACCCACCCTTATGAGGTTAGGTGCTCAGAGCCAGATCCAGCGCAAAAGCGGGAGGGTCGCCTCAACCGCTACCTACAGCCACCAACTAAATGGCGACGAGATCGGAACGTACTTCGAGGCCTGCCAGGGTTTTAACGGGACGGAGGCAGTCACGGCATTAGCCCGAAAGCCATTTCTGCAGGGTTTCACCCCTGCATACTCAGGTAACAGAATACCGCAGAGAGGGTAGTCAAGGGACGAAATAAGGTCAGGCCAAGGGGAGGGTTCTCACCTTCCTTTATTTGTTCCCCAGCCGAGGCTTAGGTTAACAGTGCTACCAAGCGTGAAGGAAAAGGAGGAGATTGATAGTGAGATGTTAAATCATACGATTTTTTTTCTGTTGCCTTTTACTTTGTATTTAGCAGTGTTCTATTCAAACAAATAACACCTTTCCACTCCCAAATTAGCCATGAAAGCTAAGAGAGGGCTTGACTATTCCTTAAAAAATATGTATAGTAAATTCCTTGTAAATGAAACTTCCGTTCCCTCAAACTGTGATAGAGAAATATCGCTCATTTCTACAAAATATTGTGGAAAGGGTTAATCCATCGTTTCTTTTTTTTTTTGAGAGAAATACTTTAAAGTTCTATTTCGTATTTCTATACCTAAATATGAATGTGCATTTACGAGTTGAAAGTTTATTTCCAAGTTAACAGATTTAAATTTTTATATTCCATTTATTCGACAGCGAAAGTGTAAAAAGCAATAATAAAAAAGCAGTATACATATTTAAGCTTGTAAAGAAGAATAAAATAAACTTTTAAGCTCATTTTTGTTTAAGACGCCATAAAGTATTTTTTGCTACCTTCAAGCCACTAACGCATATACGAGCATTTACGCTCATTCCCACGTTATTAAATTACACACACAAATAAATACGCACACTGTGTGCAAAGGAGGTAGGAGATCGTGGTAACGGTTGACCACAAATCGATAATTAATACAGTTAATTGCACTGAGATGACACGAATGCTACAATGCAATACAAAAGCAACCTGCCAACAGTAAATTGACTGGCACGTATGTACCTACAAGAATAAGAAAATCACAACCGGGCGACATTGGCGACTGTCAATAAAGCTTATGTTGTGACTATGGACAATAAGACAATCAGACAAAAGGAACTGTGATAACAATACTTACAATATAACACATATGTACATACAAACATATATATATATACATTAGTGTTGTTCAAAATTTAGTTTAATGCTTTGAGTAACTTGCTCATGCACAACTGTGTTTCTTGTCACGCAAGAGAAAGACGTAGAGGTGGAAATTTATACAACACAATTTTTCAAAATTTCGAATACGTTATTGAGTTCTCATGGTACTGTATAAAAATTTCGTCAATAAAATTATGCACTGCACCAAGTCGTTTTGGGGTTCGTATAGATGATTCAAAACTGAATGGCAGAGTGGAAGGAGGGGATTTTTCACGTGAACCCGCTGATTTCGGTTGCCGTTTTACGGTTCGTATAGATGATACAAAATTGAATGGCAGAGTGCTAGTACGGGATTTCTCAGGGGCGCCGCTCTGATCTACTCAGTTCGATTGCCAGAATAATGTTGTGTCTCTCATCTTGGGGTTTTAGCTATAAATAAAGGTTGTGGACAAACTCCAAACATTTTTTAAAACTATGAAAACTTGGCCTTGGTGTTTTTCTTAGATATAACATTTACTGGTAGCAATTAATTTCGTTCTTTTCTTGTATGTTTTCCTTGTGTTTCTTTTTTTTTTTTATTTTTACCACTAATTGACAATTTCATCGAGCTCGAGGCCAGAATGAAATATTTTATATGAAAATAATAACAACATTTTTAGTTTTACAAGGATTTAATACTATTTCTTTATAGTCACCTAACATCCCAACTGCGATAATTGAATACACATATGAATTCACTTCTACATATGTAAGCACTAGCATGTAATACTTTTGTACATTATACTTCTTTATACATGAATTACTTCCATTGAACGAACTGAATTGATCGGACGTGGTTTTAGTTTTTCATTGCGATACGCCAACAGGTTTAGAAGTTATAGCCGCAATTACGGAGTTCACCACATTTCCTCAACAGACTTCTTTTTATTTTATTTTATTTATTCTTCATTACCGCTTCCCAAATTTGAACCAAGGAACCTCGGATTACAAAGCCAACAGTTGTTTTTTTTATATCTTTCATAAAAAACTCAACTACAAACCAGAGCAACTGATCAGTCGCTATTTATGTAAACATAATAAAATTTATTTTAACTACTAACCTAAAATAGTAATTTATAATTCATTGAATTTTTTTGTAGCTATCAGATCCAGTAAAAACGCATTAGATCATAATAAATTTTTTTCGTGATTGCATCATCCTTGAACTATCAAAACAACATAAATATTAATAAGTAATTACTTCTAAGTAACAAAAAAGTAGATAAAGTCGTCGATATTTGTTGTGTATTGTTTGTTTGTTGTTTTGGCGACACAACAACCAAAAAAGGAAATAAACAAAGTAACACACCGGCCCACAACTGACCAGACCTACACAAACATAGACAATGAATTCCACCGGAACGTAACTATCAATACGGACGAAATAATGAAATTACCCAGAACGAAAAATGACACTGAAGATGGCACGACGCCGAAACCGGTTTGTCTTAAAACCAAACTTTATAAGGGATGACGAAAATTCGTTCCAAAACCAGAGTTTTATAACTTTGTTCGATTAAGGGTTGTTTGTAACAGCAAAAAATAATCGAGATAGATATATACCACGCCCACTTATAAAAAAACGTCAGTAGGTACCTCAATAACGATGTAAGGAATCGTCACAAAATTTGGTGATTGTCCTTGATATCACTAGCATCACCGTCAATAATTTTTAAATCGGACCATAACCACGCCCAACTTCCATGTAACGGAAAATTTGAAAAATGCAAACAAGTTCGTTTTTCAGTATTTATTTGAAGAAATTGAGTACAGTTTAATACTAGCCGTGATTTAAAACAAAGAAACGGGGTTTTTATGAAATTATGGGCACCGCCCATGCAAAAATACATTGCGTGGGTATATAAAAATCGGTTTCGCCCGAATTAAGCTTTTCTTACTTGTTTATACTAAATTTGAATGAGAAATTTTAAGTAATTGGAGGATAAATAAATTCTCCAAATGTGTGGGTGTGTGCTATTATTTGTAAACAGAATCTATGTTACGCATACGCCCCCGTAACCCATTGTATGTATTTATATATAAGTCGATTCTTATTTTTTATTAGATATTTATCCTAAAAACATGTGCAAATTTAAATATTCCTTCTTGGTTTGCTACACAATTTAAGCAAAATTTATATGAAAATGACACAGCAAATATATTTTCTTTTTTTTGGCTTAATACGAATTCTTTTTATTTTCATGTTCAGTGCATACCTACAACTACAATTATGCTTACACACATATATATATAATATAATTTTGGCGCGTACACTATATAGCCCAGTGTTTGGCCGAGCTTCTCCTACCATTTGTGGTGTGCGTCTTTTATATTATACCACAAATGGAGGTACCTACAATTTTGTGCCGACTCCGAACGGCAGATGTAATTAATGAGAAGCTTTTTCATGGCAGAAATACCCTCGGAAGTTTGCCATTGCCTGCCGAAGGGTGACCGCTATTAGAAAAAACTTTTTCTATGATTAAGATTTTGCTTGCCCTGACTGAGATTCGAACCTCGAACTCACCGGCATATCAAGTTACAGCCCGCACTGCTAACAACTCGACCACAGCGGCCACTTACACACATACATATGTATATACATTAGGGTGGGTTAAATTTTTGGTCGATGTTTGGTACCCCCTAGTTGTGTTTTATAAATCACTTTAAGCAACTTTTCCAATGGAAGTATGGTTTTATTTTGAATTCCGAGCCCCCCAATTTTTAAAGATAGGTTTTTTTTTTTCCTTTTCTTAGATCTTCCTCTATCTACTCGCTAAATGAACAAAGCCTATTTTTCTCATTTCAAATTTATTATTCTTTACAATTCCAACCTTAAAGATAAAAACTTATATAAAATATAAATGAAAAAAATTCAATTGAATATTGTAAGAAGCGAGAAGGACTTATTCTTGAAAGTCTTTCTTGTTGTCAAGTTTAGGAAATTTTTTACGGCTTTCTAATGTCACTGCCATCACTTCTTCTCGTTTCTGTTCTAAAACTCGTTTGGACACGCTAGCTAGCAATTGAACATGTCTTTCCGTTGCTTGTATGTGTAACGGAATTTTTGGATCAGGTAGCGGTCGATCATCATTTTCCAGATATTGTTCTAGATGTTCATAAGGGATGCTTAGAGTAAACGGTGGTTCGAATATGATGGAATTATAATTCATATCAATCATATTCGTATAATCCGTGCAATTGAAGTTCAAGATAGGTTTTTTATAAGCTCTCAGTTGCATCGGATTATCCACATGGTTGCGGTAGTGTACAATTTTTTTTAGAGCTAAGTCGCGTATGTTTTTTTCATCTTTGAACAACATTGCTAATAAAACGTTTTCTGAGTGAGCATAATACGCGTTTTCTTGAACAACATTATTCACAATTTTTCTTAAATTCGAATCCAAATATTGAGCCCAACGTATGAATTTACAAAGTAATACACTGCCGTAAACGACAGAGTTATAGTACTTAATATTAAAATACATTGGCGTATACACTTTCATTACATAGTTTGCCAGAATTTTTAAATTTTTAGACGGCTTATTCGTTGTCACGTATAACCGTAATAATCTACTGGCTTTGGTGAGCCAGCGAGAATGTGCAATTGGTCCTGGTTTAATGTTAGACAAATCGGCTGAAACCTCACCAGAAGAAATTGCAAGTGCCATTCTGTACAAGTACATTGCGTCGGTAGTTAATTCAACATCACTCAAATCAGTCATATTTTCCAGTGTGTGCCATTTTCGTCCATCTTAAGCCTTTTTTGTTCAAATTGAGTATCAAAACATAATTTTATCGCCGAGCCAATGTCAAATTCGGTTTTTTCGTACCAAAAAACCCCTTTACACATACATAGCAAAATATTGTAATCCTTTTTTCAATGCTGTGTCCAAATCGAATCTTGAAAAGGACGAAAAAATACCTATTTTTAAAAATTGAGGGGCTCGGAATTCAAAATAAAACCATACTTCCATTGGAAAAGTTGCTTAAAATGATTTATAAAACACAACTAGGGGGTACTAAACATCGACTTTTTTTGACCCATACAATTTGACCCACCCTAATATACATATATGTTTGCTTCTACAAGTACACACAAAACACATACAATGACTAAAGGACAAGTTTATTGACCAAAGTGTCTTTCTCTCACATTGGGTAGGTTGAGCGTAAAATCGGTTCAATAATTTTACTGGAAAATGACAGCAAAAGCAAAGATTTATTTTTACCGCGCCAGATTTAAAATTTATCCCTCACGCTAAGTACATATGTATATAATATATATGTGAGTGGCAATAAATGTGTGTGTGTTTTTACATTTTCATATGTACAGACATACAAACACATATACCTATTTAAATACAGGCTTTGTACTAATAAAAAAAAGTGGGCAATTTAACGTTGGCACACATTACAAAAGCAGCAGTCTCAATAGTTTCGAATGGCAATCGCTGAATATTGACACATCTACAGGGTGTACAGAAAGTCATGGTATAAGAATTCTAAAATGGTTTAAAAGCGTTTAACTGAACGATTTTTTATATGTTTATTAAGTTTTAAATATAAAATATTGCTTGGATAAATAGTTTTAACTAAAATTAAATAAGATTATTTTTAGTGCGCAGCTTTAACTAAGGACTGTCATATCAGCAACGACCGATTCAATTAGCGCCAAAGCTTTATACTCCAATTAATTTAATTGTGTATTAATTTTTGGTAAATAAAATTGAAAAAGAATTTGCGAAGATTTTTATATACAATAGAAAAACTGCAAGGAAAAAATCAAAGCAAAGGGGTTTTTCAAAATTTTAACAAATTCCAAAAATTTCAAAAACCGTGACGCTTTTGTGGAGGAAATAGGATTTTATTTGTTGGGCCTAAATGTGGCAGTTGAACATTTATTTATCCTTGACATTCTGGATATATTTTCTGTTAAAATATATAGGAGTACAACGTATGTTTATAAGTACATATACTTTTCTCACTGCCTTTACCAAAGTAGTATATGCATTTACAGTGTTTCACGGAACTGAAGACAAGTATTAGAGACATAGGCATACACTTTGGTAAACATTTAGTCGTCCCTATGGTTTTTTTAAAGACGAAACGTGTGTAATCGTATTTCAAAAAATTAAAAATATATATGTATATATTTATTTAAATGTTAAATCTGATTAATCTGATAAATCAGATGCAGGTTAGAATTAATTTAACCGCTCTCAATGGTTAGAGGAAAAATAAATACAAGAAATATAATTAAAATATTAGCATACATACATATAAATATCCTGATGTGAACTTGAGATAAAATGGGGTATGTCCTCGTCTTCGAAAAAACTGTTTCTCATAATTCTGGAAAGCAATTTCAGAAGTGCGACACATTTGCAAAAGAAATTCGGGAAACTCTCCCAAAAAAAGACAAAAGAATCAACAGCAACTTGTAGTCATAGCAAAATTGCAATTTATTAAACTTAGATTCACTTCATACTTAACTTTTTTTTTAATTTTGAAATTGAAAAATTTACTCATTAAAATTTTTTTTTAAATTTTTGGAATTTTTTAAAACAAAATTTTGAAATTTGGAATTAAAGCATCAACTACCGTGGTTATTTTTCTTGCATCAGCGGAAAGGCTTTTGCGGCATATTTTTTTTTTTATTTCTTTTTAATTTTAATTATATCTTAGTTTGCAAAAAAATTAAAGTTGTTATTTACAAAGAGCTCAACTTGATTTTTGAAGTTTTTAACATATAAACGAAATAACTTAAGTGTTACATATTTAAAAAAAAATTCTAAAATTTTTCAGTGACTAAAAATTTAATTTCGTTCCAGTTTTTGCACTGAACATAAATGGGCACAACTTAGAATTTTTTTTAATTTTAAGATAAGCCGCTACGTAACGGTAATTTGTAAATACTTTAATTGTTATACCAGATTTATTTTAGCTACAAATTTGCATAGTAATTTTTGTTTTAAACTATAAAAAAATGTGCAAATTTTTACGAAAATTTTTTCGAATTTTTTGTACATGATGTTAAAGTTAGAAACTTAGTTTCCTGAGAAATTTAAAATCTTTAAAAGACTAGATTTTGATTTTTTTTGAATTGTTTTACTTAAAGCACTTATTGTTTTGCAATATACAAAGAAATGATGCTAGGTTGAATTTCAATATTCATATGTATGTATTTATCTATTTTAAGGCTCTGAATATTTCCCCTTCGCTTCGTTTCGTAGTTTACTCGCAACTGTTTCTTACTCGCTCGAACACTCATCTTCGCACAAATTTTGTTTAAAATACATGGCTGATGCTTGTTTCATAGTTATTAAAACCATAGATTCAGTATTGGTATTAGGTGAAATAATAAAATAATTAAATTTTAAAATTCTCGACGTACGGAAAAAGAAAACCGAAAAAGTTTTTTTAAAGCATTTCCGTTATTGTAAAAAAATTACAGTGAGTTTAAAAGATACAAAAAAAATTACAGTGAGTTTAAAAGTTACAAAAAAAATTAAAATTTAAAATTATTAAAATTAAATAAAAAATAATAATTGGTCGATGTTGGTCGACTTTATAATAATAAGAAATTTTTTTTCATAAAATCGATAAGTGCTCGTTAATTTTGATGTGCCCTGTATGTGCAACAGATAACGACGAATTTATTACCGTTTCCAATATTACAATACTCACACCTTACACACACACTTATGCATATATTATGCATACATTCAAAAAAACGTACATATATATATGAATATGTGTACATATGAATATGTACTCAATATTTATTTCCGTTACCGACAACTTCATCGATCACCAACTTGACTTCGTTCCATTTAAGTTAATCGAACAAATTGAGCTTGTTTTTTATGTGCACGCAGCAACACTAATATTGCATAAATATTGAAAAAAAAACAATTGTGACAAGCATAGTACGACACATACACTATGAGTTCCGTCACCATTGAAAATAAAAAATTTGCTCGTAAAAAGGCTTGACGCGACGTCGTCTTCTATTCCTATTTAGCATATGGGAAAGACAGTTTTTGCTATTCAATGCACTTTTCCATTTATCCTTCTAGTCTATTCGTCAATAGTTATCATACTCTTACAGTTTATGTATGTATGTGTACGTATACTAGCATTTACCTACTATACATACTACATCAATTCAGTGACTAAAAAAATATTGATGCGTTGAATTTACACAATTAATGCGAAGAATAAATTTTAGCTTTACGTGTAGTGAAAACTTCAGGGCAATCGTACACTGAACGTAAATTTGCATTTGTGTTCAGAAATTAATAATAGTGGCGCTATATTTTGTGTCAATCGGCATAAAAAGTGAAAATAAACGACGTTTTTTTAATAATATATTTTTTCGGTTTCTTAATATGAAATAAATGAATGTGATTAAATTACAAAAATATGTACATATATAAAGAACTTTAAATGAAAACTAAAATGCGGAAAACTATTCTGAAATTAATTAAAATTCTTACACTTTACCTATTTTAAGTTTTTTGATATCAAATAAATGGCTGTGATTCAAAAATCATTTCTTTTATTCTCAAAAACAATTGAAAAGCTAAAGGAATTCGTAATGCGCTTCAGATGGTTTTTTCTGCCTGAATTTTAAGAATTGTTCAAGTGGTTATTCTCGCTTCCCGTTCTACAGCTATTTACACTGGGTGCTCAGGTATTTTTTCATAAAACAAATTTCCCTTTTCGTTCGCCAGTTTTTGGATAGTTTATTTTTAACGCTATCTCTATATAAAAACTAATGAGAATATTCCGATTTTGTAACTACATCCCTACTGAATAATTAGCAGGAAAGAATTGCATTTTTCCAGCTGAAAAATAATGTTGGTAGTGTAGAAGTTTTAATAGAAAAATCCTATATAGCGAACCCTTATGATTTCACAAAATCATAGTAGGTAATCCTAGTATTTATTGAATATAAATCAATATCGAAACATAAATTCGAAAAATCGAAGTTATATCCACAACGCATAAAACAAATTTGCGGTATTCTACAATAAGTCTCTCCGAACATTAGCTTATTACTTAGCTATTTATTTTTTCTCATTAATGTTTTTTTTCTCATTAATTGTTCTTCTATGATTTTTTTCTATTTTGATCTATGAGAAGAAAATATTTTGTGGGAATAGAAGCCATTTACAGGTCTTGCGCTGATATATTAACGGAAACCTAGTTCGCAATGGAATGTACCGAACCTCTGCATTGATCGAGAAGACATTTGTCTAGTCAAATAAGTTATTCCAAAACAATTGTTTTTAGCTCTTAATTAATTTGAAACTTTGGAACTTTTTCTATTTAACTAATAATAGTAAAAAGAAAATTATTTTAATAATTGCGTGCCAATTTAAGCAATCCTTTGTTAGAAATATCTTATGGGCAAACGACTACTCAAACTTCAACCACTACACTAGTCGATAACACCTTCCTAACCTTAGTGAAAGATATTTTCTTTAGAGTTGAGACATTTCAATCGACTATTGGGAAATATTTTAATTTTTTTTTAATATTTTAAAAACTTGGTCTAAAAAATAATAGTTGACTAAAAGCAAAGAAGAATCCTAATTTTTTGGGTATGCCAAAACGCGAACACGAAATTGCTGTTCAGAAACAAACGCAAACATTCGTTCTTGTTTTCGTTCAAACGGGCGAGTTGTTAGTTAACATTTGCCTATTGATAGATATCAAATATCTTATTTTTTTTTTTTTTTGTATTACAGAAATTGTATCTTCGAAGGCTTATAACTTTTGGCGGACTGAACGGCTTCGAATATTTTCGTACAATTTATTTTTTTAACTTGAGGTTTTCATCATTTGATTATTCATTCATTTTTGATTTTTCGTAAAGCTACCTTATAAGTAAACTATTTGCAAAACGTACACTAATTTAACAGAATTTCTTAAAAATTTTGAACATTTAAAAAAAAATTTAGATTGATTTTGAATATGCAGTTTTAAGGCTTAATATGCAGTTGTAAGGCTAAGAAAGGGTGAGAAAGTGCAAGTTTCCAGTATCTACAAGTTATCACTGATTTTTGGCAATTTTTATACTGACAGTTTCTTCCATACAACGGAAATCCGTCATTATTTTTTATTTGGAAGGTATTGCGAAAGAGCGTTGGTAAAAATATATATAAAAAAAATCAGTAAAAATTCGTAGCCACAAGAAACTTGCACTTTTTTATATTAAAATTGTTATAAATTTTATAAAAAATTTGTTATTATTTTAATAAATGTTTTCTATATTTTTTATAAAATTTAAAAATCCGTTTTTATTGGCGTTCGTTAGAGAATTCACGATGTTTTAATTGAAAGATAATTTAAAAAAATTGGAGGAAAAACAAATTGTCAAAATTCGTTAATATGTGTTTGTGCTATTGTTTGCGAGCAAAGTCCTGAATGTCCAAATCTGAGAAACTTGCTTTCGAGGGACAATAATTAGTAGACATTTTTTTTTGAACGTTTATCTTCAAATATGCTGAGTATCATACCTTTGGCGAGTTATTCAAGTTTAAAGTGGAAAAATGGCAACTTTGTCTATCGTTTTAAAACTGCAAAAGAGTAACTTGCTCACGTTACTCAAGAAAAGCTGAACAGCCTTGACGTAAAAGCTCTAAGTTTAAGTCGAACTCTGCACACCTAATTATATCCGTTTTTTTACTCTTCGGACCCGCTGTACACACATCGGTACTTATTTATGTTGCAAAGAGGCTTTTCTTATTTTCAATATGAGCGAATAAAATAAAATTATTCCTTTTAATATACCTGACTTAATTCCATTATTCGCTCAATAAAAAGAAGAGGTCAATGAAACGCAGTCGCTTACAAAGAGAAGCCCTTGACGACTCAACGAGGAAAATTCAATTCAAAAACCACAATTGGCCGCGAAATCAGCAGTGACTGGCAAAGTAAATACATATAAATAAAAAAATTTAGTATATACACATGTTTAGCCACAATGTAAGTATGTGAGGTCTCTGTCGTTTTTTTTTTTTTTCAATTCTTCACCTTAACCAATTGATTGGCGCACCAGCCGACAGACAGCAGCATAAAATGTCATTGCCACGCTTAATTATGGCAATAACAGACAAACACAATCAGCGCCCGGAATATCGATACACAACAGTCAATTACACAACAGACAGAGCAGCCAACGAAAGAACTTTGAAGGGAGCACCTTTCATGATGAAACGAAGCAGGCAGGTGAAGAAAATATACAAGCGCAGAGCATTCCAAATAAATAAATATGTTTGCACGAGTATATGTCAATATTCAACTAACCAACGGAACGAGAACGTTTACTAAGGACAAGCAGAAGGCGTCATGAGGCACCACTACGGGTCTTTGGTGGCATGGTGGTATGGTGGCATGTCCACCGCGTGACATGGAACATGAAACAGACATCAACATCAACAGAAGTCAGACAAGGGCGACGCAGCAGGCGAACGCGGCGCAAAGGCGTGAAATAACCTTGTCAATAGCAGAGAGGACAAAAGGTGGAAAGGCGAAATGGCGGTGGATGGAAGTGAGCGCGGAAGATAGCGCGTGCCGACGCGTGCACATGTTTCCAACACAAACAAAGCAATCGCAAACACCAATACATACAAACAATAACAGCAAGTGCAATTACATAAGGACACTGTGATCACATTGCGGGCGGTCTATGGTCACCATCGGCGACTGAAAAGAAAAGAAAGGTATTGAGTTGTGCATGCCAGGTGTGAAGTGTAAGTTGCTGAAAAAGAAAAATATATGTATACGTGTATGTAATTCGAGTCGCAGAACTAAATCGGTCAGGCACCATATTTTATAAGAGTGTGCAATTGTTGGCGCACGCCGATGACATTGACATCATCGGCCTTAACAACCGCGCAGTTAGTTCTGCCTTCTCTAAACTGAATAGAGAAGCGAAGCGAATGGGTCTGGAGGTGAACGAGAGCAAGACGAAGTATCTCCTGTCATCAAATGGACAGTCGGCGCATTCTCGACTGGGATCTAACATCACTGTTGACAGCTATAACTTTGAAAAAGTAGGGGCTTTCGTTTACTTAGGAACCAGCATTAACACCAATAACAGCGTCAGCATTGAAATCCAACGCAGAATCTCTCTTGTCAACAAGTGCTACTTCGTACTGAGTAGGCAATTGCACAGTAAAGTCCTCTCTCGACGGACCAAAACCATACTCTATAAGTCTCTCATCATGCCCGTCCTATTGTATGGCGCAGAAGCATGGACGATGACAACATCAGATGAGTGGGTTCTTGGAGTGTTCGAGGAAAGATTCTTCGAAAGATTTATGAGCCTTTACGCCTTTGCCATGGCGTATGCCGTAGAAGATGGAACCATGAGCTGTACGAGCTTTATAACGACATAGATATAGTGCAGCGAATTAAGATCCAGCGGCCTTGCTGGCTAGGTCATGTCGTTCGAATGGATGAAAGCACCCCAGTTCTGAAAGTATTCGACGCGGTACTCGCTGGTTGTAGCAGAGGAAAAGGGAGGCCTCATCTGCGTTGGAAAGACCAAGCGGTAAAGGACTTCGGTACACTTGGTATTTCCGAAGAGAGATATAAGAAAGAAACTGGATATTTATGAAATTATGAAAAATGGGCATTACCACGCCCACTTATGGTAAAATATCTGTATCTCAATAACAGTGCTAGGTAGATTCACTAAATTTGGTGAACATATTGTCCTTGATATCACTATTATCACCGTCAAAAACTTTTAAAATCGGATTATAACTGCGCCCACTATCCATATAACGGAAGTTTTGAAAAATTCTAAATCTTCGTTTTTTTCGGTATCTTTTAGAACAAATTGGGTAAAACTTAATATTTCCTGCAGTTTGAAACAAAGAAACTGGGTTTTTATGAAATTTTAAATTATTACCTTCGCACCGCGGTGCACCGTCCATACAAAAATAATTCGCGAGGGTATATAAAACCCAGTTTCGCCCGAATTTAGCTTACCTTACTTGTTTTAAACTGATGTTGGAAAATAGGATTACAGTCCAAAGGATTTGGCTGTAGTAGACTTTGGTACAAACCACAATTAAGGTGGGAAAACTGAACAAACAAACAACAAATTCAAAAGACTTCCGATTTCGGTGGAATGTTACGAAAATTGTCACATTGTTGCGGAAACGTAATGTCAACTTGCCACTTCCACACTTTACTACAAACGCCATAGGAATTTTGTAAGCAAATTTGGCGATTTAAATTTTCTGATATAGAATTTCACTTCACACAACAAATGTTGCGCCAGCCGCAACAAAAACAATAAAAATTGCTGTACCAAGTTTTCGTTTACCGCAAATTGGGCGAAGGGTTAACAAGAAATTTCACATGTCAGAATCAGATTCAATTCCGTTGGCGTGCAACGAGTGGCGTGCAACGAGTGGCGGCGCATAACTATTTGCAAATTTTTCTATTTATACGCGGTATGTATGCAAATCTGGGAAAAAGTGTAGTGTTATTAAATGCTTAAGCAATAGTGTTTTGCTTATGTAAGAGCAAAATTTCTACCGCAAAACGAATTATAGCTTTGAATGGCATACAATTCGATCGAAAGCCGTCAACTCCAGCAAATTTAATTAGCACAATCAGTGTCTTCTTTTGTAAATACGTACGTACATACCTTTGAAAAGGTTTATATGTAATATGCAACAATAAATCGTTTTATGAACGCTTGTGTACCAAATGTTATTACGAATGCAAACCTAATTTTAATTATTTAAAAAAATTTACTCACAGCTCAGTTCGTCCTGTTTCGCTTTTGCAAAAACGATTGCCATCTTGGTCGCCAAAAAGAACTAGGTTTTTACTCTTAGATGGCGAACATATTTATTTAAAAAAAATTCAAATCAATTCATTTTTGTTTTTATAATTTTTAATCTGTTTTGGTATTTTATTTTGTTTGTTTTATTTTAAGTAACAATGCTTAAAATTGTAAATTTAATTATTTACAATTTATATAAATTCAAATCAAATGGAATTTTATCTAAACCCTCCCGCCTAATAACATGAAATTGTCTACTAAATCTAATCTTCATAAGCGGACAACTAAGCTAAATTAGCCTTTTCATGCTCAAATCTATTTACTCCACAAAAATTATTTCTTAACTCGAAAAATAAACGCTTTGATTTTGAGACTGAGAAAAATGTATAATCTCTTATAGGCTAAACTTCTCGGGACTAGTTAAGAATTTTTCGGGATCAGTTCGGGACCAGTTTGAGACTAGCTTTGAATTTTTTCGAATCACGAATAACTCTGAGTAATCACGAAACTTAGCCTCAAGATGGTCCGGAACCTAAAAAAAAACCAATAAGAAATCAAAAAGTACCGCAGAAGTTCCGGAAGAGTGCGGAACTTATCTCCAAATATAATTATTATGAAAAGTATTCTATAACAAAGTCAGAAAATATAAACTTTTGACCATCCGCGAGCCAAAAGTCCTGGCAGTCAATGCTGCATTTTTCGTTTAGATATAATATATTATCATTTCACGTTTACAAATAATTAAATAAAATAAATCTTTGACTTATTTGTTTCGTCAACCTAATGGTATTGATTTCTAAATATAAAGGTAGCGAGGAGCTCGAGCGTTAGCTAGAAGGATACGTTTTCTCGTGAAACAGAAAGTTAAAAGGAGATATCTTAATTTTTAGTTATGTATACTCAGGCAGTCATTAAGTTCCGAGCTCATTTACAATCAACTAAAAGATTGCTCTAGATAGTAGTCGGCCTTAACAAAATACAGATAAGAAGTATCGACTTCACCTCACTTTCTTTTCAGACCACGATGGTTTAGAAGAACATATCTAACACTGATGGGTTAAGTATGATCAAACATATACTTATTCGAAAAGTAGGCTTTAGTGTGATACTTGGTTAGGCCAAGGTAAACCATAGAGTCAAACCACGATTTGTCGATGTTTTAGTTATGTAGATGCAATCGGAGGTTATCACACAACTTTCTTGATATTAGTATCTTTTTATTGTTAATTTATAAAATAATACAATTTACCTTATATCTATGGCCTTTGGGTACCGCGGACCTTGGCGACAGCAACTTCCACCTACCCGTTTAGGCAAGATCGCATCCATGCTATGCGAACTAGCATCCAGCACTCTAAGTGGCACTCCAGGCGATGTCACGATCGTCATAATAATAATAATAATAATTTTGGCGTGTACACTATACTGCTCAGTGTTTGGCCGAGCTTCTCCTACTATTTGTGGTGTGCTTCTTTATATTATACCACAAATGGAGGGACCTACAATTTTGTGCCGACTCCGAACGGCAAATGTATTTAACGAGAATCTTTTTAATGGCAGAAATACCCTCGGAGGTTTGCCATTGACTCCAAAGGGGTGGCCGCTATTAGAAAAAACTTTTTCTATGATTAAGATTTTACTTGCCCACCCTGGCTGAGAATCGAACCTCGAACTCAGCGGCATTTCGAGTTATAGCACGCACCACTACCTACTCCACCACAGCGGTCACAATCTTCATTTGCGTTCATTTATTTTCACATTGAAATTTTAACAATTCGAAATAAGAGCTACTGTTGCTTTTTTCTCTCGGTGAGTAGCTGATGGAACGACTATTCTTTAATCAACTCTTTAAAGAAAATAATTGTTATATGAATTTTGTCAATGAGGACTGAGCTCTACTTTTTAACTAATTTGCATATAATTGCTAATCAGCTCTTGTCACTTAAGCCAAACTTATTGACATTTTTTAATTCAAAACTTTGTATTTCATACTCATGTAATAATAAAATAACAACGAAATGAAGTCTGACATTGGCTGACGAGGGGCGAAAACTCTTAGACACATTTTTTCTATAATAAAGATTTTACATACCACGGCTGAGGTTCGAAAGATAATAGCGGTATAGCGGTTTCTTAAATATTTAGGTGTCAAACTTCCGCATAATGCTATTGTAACGGCGCATGAGTAGCCTCTGAAAAAAATTCGATAATCTTCTTACATAGCCAAAAAAAAATTCTTTTTTATAATCCTTTTTTCTATTTGCTGAACAAATTTATTAAATTTTCATCTTCAGACATGCACTTAAGTTATTGTCACTTTTATTGACGTGTAGTTTTACCAAAAAACAAACATTTCAAAGAACATCAACAATTCGGAGTAACTATTTGTAATTATACTATTTTCCCCCAGAATTGTTTAATAAGCTCTCTCGATGTAATCAACCAATAGACAGACAATCACTGTTTACATTATCCTTGCTCATGTAATGAATTCATAATGATTTCAACACGCAAGTGCACTCCTTAAAAATAACACACACACACACACAAGCACTCACTTCTACTTCTAACATGCAAACATAATCCAGCCGCATTAGCTGGGACTTTGGTCACGTTAGTGTTCAGATTGCCTGCGCTTAAGTGGCATCAATTAAATTACAATTGTGCGCAACAATTGTTGCCAGCACACAAGTAATTTGGCTCGGTGCACATATTTACACTTTACAACATCACTCGGGGGATAGCCACACCTAAGCAGTCAGTACACTCAGTGCTACGCTCAGTGCCTCCTTTTTTTTTGCCATTGGAAAAGTAATGAAATTTTAATTTTAATGATTATCCAGCATGTGTCTGCGGGCAGCCGCAATTACAAACATACTTAATAATATATGGAAATATCAGCTTGGCAATAAATGTGCATACTCGTATCTGATGTGCTAGTACAATTGCGTTCGTAAAAATTGCAACAACATACCAGAATAATGCTTATAATCAATACATTTTATTTTTAGTATGCGAAAAACATCTTGTTCAGTCGATACTGCAATGGTAATTATTTTTATAGACACACGAATATATCGTCAGTATAGTATGGAAAAGGCTTATCTCATTTCTTTTGGAAATCGAGTTTTTTGCCTTTTCTGGTTAGCCGCTCTCAAATACACATTGCTGAACAAATTTGGAAGTTTTATTATCAAAAAAAAAAATTAGTTATAGTCAATTTAAGAAAAGACCCTCACTTACTAAAGGTGGTTTCATTTGTCGAATTTGCTATTTTGTATATTCGTTGTTTCTTGTGCGTACAGTGTAACTGGACGATCATGTGATTTGTTGTTTCTAGTGGTACAATAAAACGAAAATATTCAAAAAGAAAAGGATTTACCCGCAAACAATGTTCGTCCATAAAAATTGGTAAAATTGCTCACAAAGCTAGAGACTGTAGAGGGAAGATGCAACAGGCAAAACCAAAGGATGAATGGATTGAAACGCATTGAATTTACGAGAACTGCGGATATCGCCACGCATATGTGTGGAGAGAAATACAAATTTGAAAAACTTAAGCCGGCGTACGACGGTCAGTTGCTAAAATAATCGATCATGGTTTCAAAATAATATCTACTGCGATTGAGGCTATAGTCGTACGTCCGGAAACTGGCGGGAAGATAGTTCTGGATCCAAGAATTAAGCATTTGTACTATATTTCGAAACGATTTGCATGAAGTCAAAGACAAATTTTTATAAGAATGGCACGAACGTTTTGGACATCTTAACAAGAAGGCTCTGAAAATTGGTTTGCGTGAAGGTAAAATTACAGGCGCTAGGGTTAATTTCAAGGAAGAAATACCCATTTGTGAAGTCTGCGTGAAGAGTAAGCAAACACAGAAGCCATTGTCGACTGATAAAATGCCAGATGACGTTTTGACAAAAGCATTGTCAACTTTGTTACTTCTTTCGACCTAACTCACATTATTTTGCAAAAAAGTTATACTCAAAAAGGCCTAACTAATAAAACTCCACTAAAAATATAGAATATAAAAAAATGGATTATTGAAAAAATATATCGATATTTTTTATTGTGAATTGCATTTCAAAAATGTTTAAATACTCGTACAGCTATTTTCAAATTTTATGAAGTTTTTTCCTTCTTCTGTTAAGTAGCGAAAGTGCGAGTTACGCTCTTTTCCTACCAATGATTTGTACAAATGACTCTAAATAAAGTAAACCTTTACCGACTGCTTCTTATATTGGTCTGAATAAAGTCATAAGACAAGAGGGATAAGGGTATTTACATATATTGGAACGATTTGACATTAATCCTTATCAAGTTTCGTTCGCTACTATTGGACCATCTTCAGAGCCATCTTGCGTTACTAAATGGTTGATCTTTATGTCAAGATACTGTAAGATTATATAAACTTTAATATAGAATGTCAGACAGGAGCTTTTCATAGCAAAAATACAACACCCACAAGTAATGGCGATCCTACAATTCTATGGCACTCAGATTTTAAAGCTTTAAAATAAAAAACAAAAATTTTCGATACATATTTAGCACAAAGTTCCTATGGAACACAGAAGCTAAGACTAACAGAACAATGTTGAATCCAAATTTTTCTAATTTTTTCACTTAATTTTTGTTTTTTGCTCTATCACATTTTTTATCATTAATTGTTTTTTGATTACTGTCGGAAGTTAATTGGCCACAAAGCGAATATCAAATATAAAAGATCAACACCCAAGAACCTTAGAGAAATCATGTAAACATGATTTAATTGAATTGATTTATTTGATTTCCTTGCACATGTTTCCCACATTTTCTTTTCAACCAAATAAAAGTTAAGAGTGACTAATGTGTCCGATATTGTTGAGGAAATATTTTTTGTGAGCAACACAAAACGCGCTTTGTTTACCAGGTAAACCCTTTTCTTAAATATATCGTTGAACTTAACTTAATCACAGTTAATAGTATCCAAACTTGAACCCGAAAAGAAAAAATCGCGATACGATTATTTAAATGATACAGGATTTCCAGTATTACAGATTTTTACATATAACATTGTAGTCAAAAATTTATATAAAAAAAACATACTATTTTTATACTTATGTTAATATTACAATATGAAACAAGTCATTACATTTTCTATGAACTCAACTGTAAGTCCATATAGATTTATTCATATACTCATATTTACATATGTATATTCGTATGACATGCAGATTACTTCACTTGTCAACTTATACGAGTATGTATGTTATATGTGTGCCAGGTGACGCCAAGCTAATTCAGTTTTCTCTTGAGTTATAATCAAAACAAAATAAACACATGTAAAATTTTGGTTTCTCCCTGAAAGTTTTTGTAATTCAAAATTCATATTTATGGCACATACGGCTTACACAATATGCAACAAGCAAATCTTCATAAGCATTCATATGACTCCTTTATATACTCGTGCAAGTGTTGTATGAAAATCTTCATTAGCAAGAAGCACAAGTCAAGTTGAGATGACAAAACTGGCACATGAGAGCGTACGAATGTGAGTACATACGTTGTATGTATTTATGTGTGTATGTATGTATGCAAGAATGTGTGTAAATCATTTTATTTGCATAAGAAATTCTTTGAAAATTATACTCTAGCACGTGGAGCAATTTCGGCTTTGTAATTACTTGTATGACTATAAGCTTTCTACTATAATAAAAACTTTGATTAAACAAAGGAAATGCAAAAGGTTGTGCTCAGGAAATTTTATCAGAGGATTGTTGCGCTCGTTTAGTTTTCATTTTAACCTGCAATTTGTAGAAAATAGTAGAAAACTACTAACACTAAATGTGTTGTTTAACATATGTAAATAATAACATAAAAAGCTTCATTTCAAATGCTTAGTAAATTCAGAAATTGTGTCAAAATAAAATTTTGTAAATTAAATACCAAGCATTCTTAGACAAATGATTCTGAAAGCCTGAAATGGCGCATTTTTTTACCCTTTGTCGATTTCAATTAATAATTTTGCTTATCTGTTCAGTTATTCCTTAATTCAGTTTTAATTTATTTTTAATAAAAATATAGATATACCTCTAACACAAACTTTAGTTTTCTCGAAAAAAATTCTAATGTAAAAAATGTAAGATTCAAGCGAATGAACTGCTAACTTTTTTTAAAGAGCTAAAGGCCAACTTTTTTATTGCAAAAATTAGAGAAAAAAAATGCATACTGAAATAGTTTCTAAAAAATCTTTCTAAAAAATTTTGTGAAATTTTTAAGTAAATTTGACTCTCAAAGTTGATATACTACTTAATTGTTGTCATTTTGAAAGTTCGTTAAGGGTTTGCGTGATATTTTTTTGCAAAGCATGTCTAGATAGAAGTTATCTAACTATAAGTTTCCACTGAAAAAATTGATTCAAGTTTCGTTATAATTTTAATTAATAAATATTATATGTATTTTTATTATATTCTGATATAATATAGATAATATGTGAAAGTTATTTTAAGTTCTAAATGTGCTTCTGTGTAGATGTGTTACGTATTCTTAAAAAAAATTACTTAAATTTTTATAGAAATTTATTATAAATTTTTTTTTAAAATAAGTGCAAATAAATGCGCTTTTAGAACTGGATAAAAAAAATTCAAATGAAAAAAGATTAGAGCCATTTTAGATTAAATAAGTAACAATGGAGTTATGTAATGGGAGGTGTTTTATACAGCATTTATTATTTTCATAAAACAAATGTTTGTTCATTTTTCTGTTGGCCTAGTAAAATGTTAATATTTTTATAATTTTATTGAGCTCAAGGCCAGTTTATCGAAGATTTTGTTAATGAAAAAACAACAACAGTTTTTAATGGTTGAAGTTATAGTACTATTTCGGAAATCACCACATTTCCTCATCAGACTTCTTTTTGATCATTAAATTAAATTATTTTTAATTTAATTTTCATAACCACTTCTCTCAGGCTTTGAACCCGGGAGCTCGGAGTTGCAGAGCCAATACGCTACCTATTGTGCTACGCTAGCCGAGTTGGCTGTTGTGTTTATTTCATCTTCCTTAAACAAACCAACTACAAACAAGAGCAACTGATCTGCCGCTATTTAACTTGTTTGTGTGGTTGTTGTTTGTGTTTTTATTTTGCAAATTCTGTATAAATATTTTACTTTTATATTATTTGCATTTTATAATTTTATTGAGCTCCAGGCCAGTTAATGGAAGATTTGTTAGTGATTTGAAGTCTGATGAGGAAATGTGGTGATTTCCGAAATATTACTATAACTTCAACCATTAAAAACTGTTGTTGTTTTTTCACTAACAAATCTTCCATAAACTGGCCTTGAGCTGAATGAAATTATAAAATATTTTCATAAAACTTTAAGTAAATTAATTTCTTTTTAAAAGTCAAAACAAAATATTTCGACGAAGAAAAAAACCGTATTGCAGTTTAAAATAAAAAACAGCTGTTTGAGAGAAATTTCATACATATTTCTGATAAACTTAAAGAACGCCGTTGAATCTCGCTGGATACTGCAATTAATGAGCTGAACATAATTTTTTTATGTATTTTTTGTGAAGGCTTATTGATCATATTTGTCAGAATTTATTTTCTGAAGTTTTCAATTAATATTTGAGAGCAACTACATTGGCAAATTAATATAAAATTTCGTTTGTTTTTTTTTAGCCTGAAAGTGAGCATGTATGTATGTGAGTTAGAAAATTTATTTTTGAAATCTTCGCAAACTTCAAAACTATTCTCAGCGAATATATCTTATCTCTATCTCAAGCGGATTTACCTTTTAAATTTTTGTATGATGATATTATACGAGTACCTCTATCTCAAAGTTTGTTGTCAAATGCGAAAAATTTTTATGGTAAGAGGCTCCACAATTTCTTTTTCGGTGTAATTTTTTACGATAAGTTGTACACTAAAATCGAAATTACAAAATTTGTAGGTCAGATGATAAAGTTTGTTGAGGTTTGAAGCAAAATCCATAGAGCTGGAGCTATCAATTCGTATATGAAACAGAACTTTATTTAAATACAAGTCAAAAACAGAAATCAACGAAATTCAACCTTAAAGAATACAAAGTCGAAATTTAAAGTGCACAACTTAATAATTACATATTACCGAAAATTTTGATAAAAGTGGGTTCCCACGGCTTGACTCCATATATTCATATACGTATAAGTAAACGGAGGAATAAAAAATGGATGAGCAGACAGATGCCGGCATACATAAATTTACACAAATCTCCATCCAAGCAAGAGAGATACATACTTACCGGATAGATTATTTGTAGGCATTTTAAGTGTTCATACGCGAAGCAGAATGCATTTCGCAATGTTTGGGTTAAGGGCGACTTTTGTTTAGCTTTACCAAGTTTCTTTTTTATTTCCTTGCGGCCTTGGTAAGCTAATAAAAAGTTAATTTTGTATCTGATTTCCAACAATCATTTCATAATATTTTCATACAATTTTGTTGTTAGTTCTTCCAATTGCCCTCTGGTACATTAATAATTTTTGACACACTCACTCATTTTAAAAAGGGTGAAAATATTATTGAAATATACCACACTTTTGCATTAGTGTTATAATGCAAACATGCATATACTCGAATACATAAGAGCCCGTTTAAGTTGTACAAAATAAAGGTTGTTCTTTTCCAGCAATTACACTTTCAAGCACACATACTCGCTCGTATGCACATTCATTTCTGACATTCTTCACACCTGCAAAAGATTTGAGTCAACTAAATGGTTGTCAAGTCAAGTGCGCCACTGAGAGGGTGTGTGCACTTTATGTCTGAATAACTTGGCGACATTCCCACTCTAAACCAAACTCGTATAAATGCTAATGTAAGTGAACATTTTGCTTGTTAATTTTAGAGTGTTACTTCTTGCAGTGTTGCATAACACTTTTATTTGCGTACTCTAGGGCTACTAAATATGCAGGATACGAGAATGTAACTTATAAGTACGAGATGGTTGTCAACTTTTTATGTCTAACACTAATGAAGATGTATATCCCGTAGAGAAAATTTTAAAATTTACATCAAAAATAGTTTGAGAAAATATTTTGTGATTAAACGTATAATTACAAAAATTTGGTGGGACAACTTGCCGAATATTTGCATGACCGGGTTTCTTATTTTGATTAATTTTTTTGTTCACATGTCCTTATGCGACGTTCAGACAGCGGTTAATTGGGTTAATTGGTAAATTTTGTCCACTCCAAATTGCCTCAATTAAGGTTCTGTCTGTCACTGAGTTTGGGATGAGCGTACACTAAAACGGATATCGTTCAAAGACGGTATTCGTTTATTCACAAAACTCCAACTTTGTAGATCCAAATGCTTAAGCTATTCGATTATCGGTGACTAACTTGAAATGGGTTTCAATAAGGCCACATATTTAGAAAATCTCTTCGAAATGCACATCGATAAAAAAGTACGAGTACACGACAAGGTAAACCACGAGTCTGAGAGAGACATAATATTTTCATATTTACATATATTTGGACATACAAACACCCTGTTCAAGCCTTTTATATGGCGCAGAATCATGGACGATGACAACATTAGATGAGAGTGCTCAAGGCGTGTTCGCCAGTAAGATTCTCAAAAAGATATATGGACCTTTGTGACTTTGCAATGGCGAATGCAATGGCCTAACTTGCCTGAATCCGAGCTATTTATACGGATACGCGCCTAAACTAACCTCGAATGCGAAGACCATAAAATTTTTGTGACCCAAAAATACTGACTAAAGAAGATATGAAAAATCCTGGCTCAACTATATTTCTCAATTTGTACAGATAAGCAAGTTTAGTTATCCATATAATAATTTCAGTGCGAAAGTTGTGAGCTTTGAGAAATGGGCGGCAGAGTCAGTTGCGAACTTTTGAACTTAAATAGTCTCAATCTAATTTTGTGAAGAAGCAGCCGCTTACAATTTGTGTGAGAATGAACTTTGATTAAGTCACTCGAGGCGGAACCACGTTCGACTTAGCTTATGATTGACTTCTTTCAACGCGTTCTCTTGCGTATGTATGTATTATGTACATATGTATTGGAAATAATGTAGACATTCGTATGCATAGACATAAAAACATCATTTTCAGATTAGGTTACAGCAAAATATATTTGTGAAAATCTGTTTATGTTTGCGTCAACTCAGTCACACTTTCATGCTAGTTTGTACATTCCACCCTTGGTGTATACGCCGTCATGCATATTTCATGAATTTATGGGATGGTAAATTTCGGTAAGCCGCACGCAAAGGGATTTCAAAGCAAGGCTATATGACATCTGTAAATAACTGTGTACACTTTATATACTCGTACTACGTGCAGATGTGTATGCGTGCTTGTAATATTTGTAATTTAATAATTCAGTAGCAATCTACATTTTTGAGAGACACGCCTAACACCTCAACATTCGCCAGCTCATGCTAACTACCGTTAACCAAGTACTATGCACTTCCTGACTGCTGCCACAAATTTTATCTACGACTTTCTTGATTATCTTAACATGCCCTGCCATAATTTTGTTGTTATTGTTACAGCATTGCGGCACGTGTGCGCCCGGCAGTAAATTGTGCAGTTTGTTGGAAAACAGTTTATAGCTTGCGGATTGTGGTTCTAAGAATGCGATTTTTTCTTAAATTTTTTTGACAAGAAGTTTTTCAAAAGGAACTGAATATTAAGCTAAAGAACCTACATACAATTGAATAAACAAAAATTCTCGTATATGTACTTGTATACCGCGCGACAAAGTGATAAGATCAACGCATATTGAAAAATTTTGATAATTAATTTTTATTTTAATTCCATACCAAATAACCAAAGTTTCAAAATGTTTGCAAAACTTAAAAAATTTAACAAATTTCCCTAAAAAATTCAATTTTTTTTTCGAAGTGTTTCTACTGCAATAGGCCAACCAGCAATTAATGCCCTTGGGTCGAAACTGGTCTCGGAGTGTCTGACCTCTCATCCACTGTCTCTTAACTCTTCGGCTCAGCGAATGCTGTGCGGAAACCTCGACACACAAAGTTGCAAAGTCATTTTGATCGGTCTGGGGAATCGCTTCGGAATATCAAGCCGCAACTCTTGATTGGTGTCTTGACGGGTCATTGCTGGTTGGGGTCTATGTTCATCATCTCAGCACATCATCTCAAACCCGATGTACGGGTACTGTAATCATATGGAGGATTTTTAAATGGAATCAACACTATATTATTAGCTGTCGTAGTTCATAAGCAATTCCGAAGAGGCTCTCAGCACTGAGTCCTGCTCCTAACTAAAGCGTCTACCGGTGGTTATAGTTTTTTACGAAATAAAAAAAAAATGACAATTGTACCACAGAGAACTATCAAAATAAGTCTAAGTGCGCCTCTATCTTGTAGACTGCCAACGAACTTATCTTATCTTCCTTTTGAGAATGCCATTTCGTAGAATATATAATTTAAATATAAAGAAGAGCATTGGAAGTGGCTACAAATTTCGTTGATTTTTGAACACTTTTCTAATGAAAGTTTTGATTTTTTCTCCATAAAAAAGGTAGATTTTTTGGAAGGTCGCAGTAAAAAATTGTCCAAAAGTCCACGTAAATTTTCAACAGCATACTTAACTAAATAAATAAATTAATCCTGATCCTAAAAACTACAAACCCAAAAAAATGTTTTGGAAATTTGTGGATTTCTTCGTTTGTTTTTTAAGTATTTCTTGGATTGTATATTAATTAAAAAATATTAAAAATGTAATAAACAAAATCAATTTTCAATGTGTGGTGGCCCTATTATTTTGACGTGCATTGTATATGTACATACATATGAAAATTTGTATGCGGCACACTTAAATATTCTTGGTATGCGAGTGAATGAAGACGTGATTGCGGTTTGCTAACATTACAGACTTGTCACCCAAAAACGTGCGAAAGTGGCAGTAATGACAGACGCAACACCAAACCCATTTATTAAATGTACGCGCCTCAGCTCATTTGAATATACTTTATATATTTCATGTACAGCTTCTGCTGCAAGTTATTGCTCACTAATGTGGCAAATTTTTTAGTGGTACTTTTCATTTTGCACCAAAGACATTTGTCTACGAGTACAGACCAACATTTGTATCCAAATGCCAGGCAATGTAAAGTTTAGAAATAATTTAAATTGTGGGAGCTACATATATATTTAAATAAGTGTAGCTACGAAAATATATGCAGAGGTTTGCATGCAAAAATAAAAACATGAAGAAGTACTTTTTCTCGTTTTTTACAATACCCTGCACGACTAAATATTAATTTAAGTTGCTTTCTCAAATAAAAAATGTAATGAACTTAAATTTATTAGTATGGTATGAAGGTATGCACTGCGACCGAAGCTCATCACTATACTTCAGCCAGCCCCAGGACCTCCAGAGAGCTCAGAATGGTCGCCCATATAAGGGAGTGTATGTGTTGCTCTTTCGGCAATGGCCGTTCCAGGGTCATCCCCCGCTTGCATGCCACAGCCTCAGACTCCATGAGCACCTTGCTGTGGAGTCTCTGTTGCCAAGCCAAAGAAGCGACAGAGATCGCCCGACCAGATCGCCAGCTCATGCATTCTACAGTGCCCCGTCAGAAAATCTGCAATAATTCTCAGTCTCTCCTTAGGAAGTTCCATTAGAAGCCTGTATCTTTTCAGATTGTACCCCCAAAGGAAACACCTGAACTGTCTTTTGTCTTGTTTCTGAGCTCCTCTCTTACGGCTCGGATCCAATAGGGGTGAAGCCGGCACTTTTCCAGAACTACCCAGAACTACTTCAATGAAAATTTTGTTTGGCCATTTTTAATTTTAAAAATTTTGGAGATTCTGAATAAGAATCCTTTTTAAATTTTTATTCCCAAGAGGGTGAATAGTATTTTTTTTTAATTGTAACCGATCGGTTTATTGACTGGCGACCGCGAAACTCCCTTGAAAATTTTAATTTCATTTTATGTAGCTGTTTTGAGGCTGGAAAATAACAATTTTTTTTTATGTACACAAAAAATGTTTCCCCAAATAGAAAATGGTCACGAGGGTGACAAGTGTGAAACAATTTTCCATATATGTATGTACATATATCTCAAAGAGACTTAGCACCTGCTTAAAAATATATATTTGCTGTAATTAAAATCTTTAAATCACATTTTTTAATATTTCATACAAAAAAAATATTTTGCTCAAACGTTCTAAAAATATTTTCTAGGATGTTTGATATCCTTTAACCATTTAAACTGACACTTTGTAATGAGAGTGAAAAACAAAATTTCAGGATGTTAAAAAACCTCTTTACCATAACGGTTTTCTAATAGGTAATCACTATTTAATGTGGTGTATAATTTTTGCTAACTTGATTTCTTTCGTGTTATTCTTGCTCCATTTTAAAGCATTTAGTAGGCAATCTCAAATTCCAAATCGTAGACAATTACTTCTATGGCGACTGACTAAGGGAGTATACAGAAAAGCACGCCATCTTTGAACTGCTCATCTCCACGCAAACATTCAAATGATGAAAGGCACGTATTTTATAGGAGTGCGATTCAGTTTTAATGTACATCCTTTTGCACGAGGTGCCTTTTATCAACGACAAATTTTGACATTTGTTTTTGCCTTCTCCAGCGGCTGCAGAGATTAATGTTGCGTTTTAGCCCTTACCAGTGCGATTGTTGCGGCTATTCTACATTAATTTGATACTCAATATGCAAATGTATACAAAATTTCCCCCATAAACACACTTACATACATACGTACGTATCTTTTGCAAAACGGGTAATTGTGGTATTTGTTGTGGTGGTGCAATGATTATAACCCAAGCGAGCGGTCGAGAACGGTATGCCCTTATTTGTTTATTGCCCCGATAGTCTAAGCCTGCGGATGATGTGCGGTTTTGTAATGATTCAGTTTTGCGGTTCCTCTAACAAGTACGTAAATCCTTTCTATGATTAATTCAAGTTAGTTTTATAACACACATATACATTCACAAGCTCATATAGATGTATGCATTTGTATATATATATTAGTAACCCTGCAGGCAAGCCATCTAAGCTTTAACTAGCTTACTGACGACCTTCATTAAGACTCAACTAGTTCAAATTCTGAGTATGGCCATTTTAATATGAAAAATTTCATACATGGCGCTGACGCTCAAAATGTCAGCTGTTTAGAAAAATGCAACTTCAAATGACTAAAGGCTATAGTTGATTTTTGAGATCTTTTTCCAAAGGCGTTGCGCATTTTATAGTTACACTCGTTTGGATTTGATGAAATATTTGATTGTTAGAGTAAAATTTTGTGATGAAAGTTTAATTGTAATTTTTGTAAGTCTGCGTTGAAATTCAATTAAATTTTTATTACGAGTATTATGCTAAAAATTCTCTTTTCATCAATATGTAATAATTCAAAAATCGTTTCCGAAATATTAAAATTATGTGCAAAAATTTCATGAAAGCTCCAAAAATATCTGTTTTTAAAATAAATCCATATTTTGAGGGTGTATTTTGGTTTTTGAGTACAAAGTTTTTTATTACTTAATGTAAAGTTTTTGAACTTTTACATAATTTACTTACTTTTCGTCAATCTTAAATACATTCAATTACTGCTCTTTGTAATTTTTTACCTCTCAAAATTAACACTTTTATTGTTTATAAATTTTAAATGTAACAAAATGAAAGTATTATTATTTGTAAATAACTATTTACATATTAAATATGTTATATTACTAAACTAGGCCCATTATATCTGCTATAGGTTAATCCAATTTAATTCTTAAACTTGTTTAATTATTTTCAATTAACTCGAAAAACAAAAGTGCACATTTCACACAAAATAATTGACAAAGTCAAGAAAACGAGAACCAAAAATAGATAATAAAATATATCTTCGTTTTATTTTTTTATTGTGGCGTTTTTTTTTTGTTAAAATCGTAGCCGAATAGAGGTTAAAAATCTGCGTTTTTAGTTTTTCTCTGTGAATTAGAAATTTGTTTTTTTTTGTCAAAGGAAACGATAAGCATAATTAAAAAAAAATATTTAAGACAACTAATGGAAAATTACTATAAAACGAAAAAAATCTTCAAATTAATTTTCTTTTATTGAATTTTGTTCTGATATTTTATTATAAGTATTAAAAATATTATTACTTAAGTTTATCCTTTTTTTATTTTTCAAGTCAGAAATTTACAATTTTTTTTAGGAAACTGGCGAAACTGTTTAGTCTCGGCCCAAACCGACAAACGGTTGTAGCGCCATTAAAGAAGAAGAAAACTTTTGGAAACTTATTCGATACGGCTCAAACTATTTTTTTTTTTATTTTTAGAACTTCTTTACGAAGAAAAAATATGTACTTAAAACTACAATATGATTCTTACTCTTATTTTTTAGTTCGAAATTTAATTAATATTATAGTTTCATATTGATAAACAAATTTTCTAAATATCAACTTATTATATCTTTCCAGACGAGCCTCTGATATCTTGGCCTTTCTTTGATTATGCAACTTGAGAAACTTTCAACAAAAACAGTAAGCAAAAGTTTCAAATAAAAATCAAAAAATATAAGAGAAAAATATATTCAAATGAAAAATGACTTGATTGGCGATTGTCAATCAGCTCATGATCAAAATTTTTTAACAGTAATCATGAATTTTTAAAACTATAGACCTGCAATTCGTAAATGTTTTTTAATTCATTTAAGTACATTCTGTGTATCTTTTTGAAGTAATAATTAATGTAGTAGCAACGATGTTATAAATAGGTAGGTTCAGTACAGTATGCTTTATAAATTTTAGCTCGAAGACAGCTCTAAGAAACTTTATGTAAATCTTTGGTAGATTTAATATTTATATTACTTAACTTTTCGGTTAATAAAAACTACTTTAAACAAAATAATGCTCAGTTTGGAAGAAAAACGTATTTTCTATTTCAAAGTTTTAAATATTCAACACTCTTTAGTTTGGAAGAAAAACGTATTTTCTATTTCAAAGTTTTAAATATTCAACACTCTTTAGAAAGTCTACTTACCCAAATTTTTTTTTTTTTAATAAAATTTTTTTCATCTGATGCATAACAGATTTTTGTAGCGTTAAAATGAACCTTTTTCACGAATGTTACCGAATAACTTTGTTTTATAAGAAAATGTATACTCTCCAAGTGTACCATATTAATATAGCTTAGTATGTGCATGTAGTAGATTTTTTTTTTGTTTAAAATTACGTACTAGACTTTTGTCTTTAGCTTTTTCGAAGAGGAGAAAGTCATAAATATTTTATGTGACTTTAACAATCTTCCAAGAGCATCGAATCCTTTGGGTTTTTACTGAAAAACTGGTTTTCTTGTTTGGATCTAATTTTTATATTTTCAATGGAGTTGGATATTTACTACCTATTTAGTAGGTACCCACTGGGAATCAAAGTTTTAACATGTTCTAAAGTAAATATGGAGTTTCTATTTTTCTTCCCTTGTACTTTGTTAATTAATAAGAGTTTTCCTTTCCTTTTTATTCAAAAGCATTTGAAGTATTATTTTTTATTGCAATTCTTATGAACAAAAATAAATTAATTTGACTAAAACATATGTATACTAAACGGAGGCCATATCAACGTGCATACTGATATATACTTTTCGATTTAGTCACATGATACTTATACGCCATGGCGAACGAAATTTTCTGAAAACTTGACGATGAAATATTTTTCGAACCGCCAAATGAATAATCAAATTATGTAGTAATAGCAATCATCTTAAAAATAGATACTATATATATTCAAAAAATTCCGTCCAAATCCTTTAAGTCGTATTCAAAATAAATATTGGAATTGTGTATATATCAAATTGTAACGATTAAGTGTCCCATAATAGCTATTTATGGCTGCGTCAAAGCTATTTTCTTCAAAACTCACTGACTGTTCGTTGTTGAAATCTAGACTGAGCTTCACCTTATGCGAAAGATTCTAGATCGGTTGTATTTGAGAGTATTCATATCCTCATATATGATTGATAAATACGAGTATTATTTTTCAGTACATCTCGAAATCTGCTACCTCATTCGATTTTCTTCTTGTTTTCTTTATATGCTAATAAAATCCATTATTTCTACTTTCAAGGCCACTTTTTATTGGAGAAACAAAAGTTGCAGTTGCTGCAGAGATTTCGACAAACTTATTGTAGCATTTAGCTTTATGGATTTTGGCGTTTTATCTGCATTTGAGATTGTCAAGAAAATTTCCCTTTTTTTGTTGCCTTGCGCAACAACATCTCTAGTGAACTCTTACTCAGAGCACAGCGTGATCTTGCAACTCTGCTGAGCGCGTTTAAGGCCAGTTTGTATATGAGTGAACCGCTTAATGAACACTTAATCTGAAAGGCTTTTTTAAGATTTCACACTTTTAGAATAAGTTTGCAACAGATCATTTGAAACACATTACGCCTCTTTTTAATTTTTCTAAGAAACATCATTATATTGACTGAGTAGATCATCCAAAAAGCGTATATTTCCTGAAATCACTTCCTCCAGCGCCAATAATATATGTATCAACGTTTACTTATATTAGTAAATTCATATTACTTAAATGTTCCCACTTTAATGTCTACTTTAATTCTACAAAATACTGAAAAATTTAACGTAAGGTGCACACAAAATTAAAGACGAAAAAAGCGCAAAATAAAAATGTCTTAGGAATGTAATTTTTCAACACAGTAAATTAATTTACATAGTTGCAGCCACGCCAAGGGTGTGCTGTGCATGCCACTTTCCTAAAAACTCGGCCATCTAAGGGACGAGGCGACTGACGGACTGACGAACTGGCTGTCTGACTACGTGTTGTTGACATTGATCTAATGCAATGAAGTTTAACAACTTTAAGTCACATTTTCAACAAACAATCATAAAAACATGTTGACGCAAACAGCAACGCTTACAAGAATAACAACAACAACGATGATAACAAAATTAGCACCAACAATAAAGTGTAAATGTACACTTGCACACACATTCATGCAACCCTATAAGATATCCTTCAACAGAGCAGCCACCACACAGCTACTCGGTCTCTTTCTGCGAAAACGTCAGAAAAGTACATAGTACAATTCACGGTACATACTCGTATTTAGTCGACATGACTGTGGCATTGCTGGTGATAGCACAACGCATTATCGCAATAGCGCAATTTTTTATTCCTTCCTTTTTAGTTTTCTCATTTACATTTGTCCTCCTCGAATTTTGTCACTTTTTATTTTACTCTTCGATGCTACGGCACGCTTTCACCAATAATGATTGCAATCTGGCAGCTGTAAAATGTAAAATGAAAATCGGGAATTATTCATTCGCCCATTTGAAGTGCACAGTTGAGAAACGAGGAGTTAGAATGAAAAGCGAGATCAGACTGGAAAATTAGCATAGCGAAATGCAAATAAGAATCAAATGAGGAGAGAGAGAGTAATAGTACATATGAAAAATGAAAAATTTCTTGATTTTTCACTATAAAGTTCCTTGAGAAAAATAACAAAAATGTAACGAAAAAACAGGCAGCAAAAAAACATAAGTAAGTAGTCCCATAGTGAAGTTTCAAGTGAAAGCGAAATTATGTTTCTGTGGAAGTCTGCGGGAATCCATCGCGATTTGTTTTTTTAATGCAACTCATTTGCATATTTGCTAAGAAAGGCAGTAGGAACAAAGAAGAAATTAAATTTTCCTACTTAAATGTGCAGGAAAAAAACGGGGCTAATAAAGGAAAATTAATAGTAAAGGAAGAAAAGTAATGATTACTATTAAAGTATTAAAGGGCAAAATTAACTTATTCACTCAACAGGAGCATGTCAAAATTTTGTATACTTATAGCCAAGGAAGGTTTTTTTTTTATTCTTTCTAGATTGAATTACGCATTTAACTTGTACACTGTACAGGTAAACATTTTATTTTATTTCTTTCTAAACTGTACTGTTAAAATTTAAGATGCCTTTGCATTCTGAAGCCCTACGGTTAGATTCTTGGAAAAAGTTTTCGAGAAAAAAAAACTAAATCAAATATGGAGATGTGGTAGTTACCAATATAGGAGCTGTCGGTGGGTAGATACGTATAAGTGGCCATATAATGAAGGTCCGTTGTGGTACCCCCAACTTAGCGTTCATTTAGAGCTCTTGAAGAATCTCGTCAAGCATTCTTAGGCCTATAACACCTAATTCTCTGAGGTCTCCAAAAAATAGTGCCCCTAGAAAGCGTAGCCTGCTTCTTATTAGCGCTGGACAATTGCATAGAAGGTGAAGAAAAGTTTTCTCCTCTTTATAATTTTTGCAGCTTCTACAACATATGTGAAAGGGTACTCCGAGACGATCCGCGTGTTTTGGCAAATTTTCCAAAATATATTTTCATAAAAGGGTGTCTGGATCATTTATTTGTGATAGTTTTAGTCTACTTTTTTCGAGAACTTGCTTCATTCTTTTCAATTTGACTTTAGATACTTTTTATTTGTATAATAAATTACGGCTGATATCACAAAATAAATGTTTCAACTTTTGCATGGCGATTCGTTATAAATTTTAGTTTTAAAATCAAGAGGTTATGTAACCGAAAAATTGGTTAAGGAAAGTTAAAACATCTATTTTAAATACCCTGTACCCGTGCCGAAAACAGCCCTTAAAACAATAACTTATAATAATTAGCGTGCTAATCAGCTATTTACTATCGAACACAGAGCAATTTATAAACAAGTTCAATACCTGGGTTTGAATTATCAATTACATAATGATTTCACAGCCCCTATTCTCTAACTTACCGCCATCTAAAAGAAAATCCATACAAATATCTTTCAAATTTTAACGTAGTATGTTACTTTCTTCATAGCTAAATGAAATACTTTCATAGACTTGCTAGTCATAACTTCAAAATTATTTCTCTAAACTATTAAATTTTGATTACCTACATGTTTTTAAATAGCACTGACCGCAAGTTATTATTTATCAAGAAACTTTTTAAGGCGTTTTTATATGGAACTCGCCAAATTTTAATTATTTTGCCTTTTTGTAATATGATGGAATAACATTCGTATTAGTGTTCTGCATTTTTAAGGGAATTTAAAAGTTTATTCTGAGTTGCTAATTTAACAGCAGTGTCAACGATTACAATGCCGCGCTGACAATTATTGAAATCTCAGTTTCTGCAGGCGTTTTAACTTGCAATAAATAAAAGGCTTTCGTAGAAGTCACGCTGCCCATCCGCTAAGTTGCATTCTTCCGAGCATCTTGCATTTTCCGATGGGTTAAAACTGAATAATCCTAATTCTTCAACTTTAAAATCGCGTATTTTGTACTTTTGATTCTCTGAGAAGCTGATTTACTTAAAAATAATTTCGAATGAGTAGAAAATACGACAATTTCTTTTTGTTTATTATTTTATCATATTGCCTCTATTACTTTACTTGTCTTCATTTACAACTGCCACCAGCGAGCTAAATTTTATTGTCACAAATTTGATCCCAAAGGTCAGCAAATTTAACTAATGACTTCCATAAAGTTAATGGATTTTAATTTCGTTAATAATCGAAATTAATTTGTTTTCAAGTTACATAAAATTAAAGCGGTCAGCCCGTATATGTATGCTCTTAGATTATACAATTTTAAATACAAAGAATTTATAGAGAAAGAACCCTGCCAAAAATGCGATTAGTCTAGGATGAGTCTGAGAATAGTCGCAAAGAATAATGCGACTTATACAACTTCAGATCTCTTTATATGGAATAAACAGTTCAATTTTGTTTGAGCATGTTCTATGAAGAGACTACCCGAATGAGTATAAATTAGGACCAGTCTATTTATAAGACTCGAGCCGGCTGCGCGAGGCGATTTGCCTAAATGCGTGAATATATCAATGCATTGTTTATTTATACCCGAAAGAGACGAATATAGAGAGGACAAATCTGCAATTATACCCGTTTGAGACTTGTTGCGACTAATTAATGACCAATTGTTCCTAATAGACAATAAGGCCAAAATAATCTCCTTCGAGATTAGTCGTACATTTTTTTGCAGGGAAGCGCAGACCACTAACTTCGCATACTTTTGGGCGCGTACTTTTCAACTAAATTGTTTAGGTGAATGTAGTACTTAGAGTTTGCACAGCTCGGCTATATAACTGGATGTTACGTATACGCCCTGGTAAGATTAACAAAATTTCCAAAATCTTGGTAAAATTTGTGAGCCGTGGTATAATATACTTACAATCTGAAAATCTATTTGGTTCAACATCCGATCTGCGTGGCAGAAAGTGGGCTTTAAAAATGTTTTCAATGCGTACTATTTCCGATATGTAAGTTCATTGAAAGGCAATGCAAACAAAAAGAACGATTAAATTTTATTTTATTTTAATTTTAATTTGAATAGTCAAACTTTTCAATTTCTTTAGATAAAAATGCTTTCAGGGCAGTTCAAGCTAATTGATAAAATGTTTCTTAAAAATTTAGCTTTTACACTCTCAGTATACGGCTCTCAAGAAAATCGAAAAATTCATATACAATCACACTCAAGATTGAAATAGAAATTTTCTTCCATGAAATTATTTTTAAATTCTTCTGAAGTTCTTAAGAAAAAAATTATTGTATATTTATTTTTCAAAAAACTTGACAGCAACGGCAAAGTACTTTTGCAAGCAACAAAATAATTTTAAATATTTCTTGTAATTTTTCTTGAGAGCTGTATTCTAAGCAAAAGAAAGTACACACAGGTTTTTCAATTTTTAAGCTTCTACTATCCACTAAATATGCCTTGGCTCCTGCAAAGAAATGTTATTACTTTCTTTCATGCCTTTTAAAAAAAAAACTAAGTTAGGGGTTCGTATGCAAAACCACTGCCACATTGCTTTGAGGTTAATCGAAAGTTGAATTTTTAATTGGTTAGTTCTTCAATTTGAAGAATAGAATGTTATGAAAAATCTAAGAATACACTCGGTACTTGTTAATGGACAGAAAACTTTGCCAGCACGCGAAAAATAGTCACCGACGAGTTTTGTGAAAAAGGTCTCAAAGCTTCTCGAAATCGTATTAAACTCTACTTGCCGCTGCTGAAAGGCAACTGGAGGCCATTTCGAGAAGGTTCTTCTACAATTATTTGCCATTGAGCTACCCAATAAATAAATTTTATTACCATTCGTGTACCAAAGCAGTGTGTCTCTAAGTTTATGGATTATTTGCAAATTTAAAATTAACGCTTTTAAAATCCATCAACTCCCTCGATATTTTGCTCGATTTCATTTCTTTATAAACTTGGCTTTTAAACGCAATTTGATATTCCTGCTAATTATTTCCTATGCTTTTGGCGTTCAATGGCGAACGCTTAATGATAATATAATACCAGCTAGCAAAGCGTTTAAGTGGAAAAAGTTCTTAATTACTAATCTAGCTGAAATCCAAGCACCAAAACAGCACGAAAACATTGAAAGCCATTAGCAGTATAAGAATAGAATGTATATATGTACATACATATGTAGATTAGTAATTATTAATGTGAGTTATAAATTTTTTAACTGTTAGCAGAATATATTCAAAATATTTCGCCAAGAAAGGCTATAACTGGTAATGGAAACAAATTGTCTGTAAAATTTTTGACAATTTACAGTCGTTGTTTTAGCCACCAAAACCTTCAGTAAATACGTCAAAATTCCCAACCAAATGTCGTGCATATTGACATTACTCCTTGAAAAAATTGTAAAGATAATTCGAAAAGTGTGGTAATGTCGTCGAAAAGTTGACTATTAACTTTTTTTCATATTATAAATTTAACATATAAAATTGATAAAAAAAATAGTTCCAATTTCCTATTATAAATTTATAGTGGCTGCTTTAAAATTTACAAATCAAAAATTCAATCTCTATTAAATTAAAGAGATTAAATTAATAAATAGCTCTAAATAAGCTTCAACTATAGAATTAATCCTGAAATTATCTGAAATTACCTTTTAAACAATTTCCACAAAGTACAAAAGTGAAAACATCCGTATGCGATGTACATACATATTTAAAGAGGATCCTTCCAAAGGACTACCAGTTGAATTAAACTAATGTTACATTTTAAAACAATGTTCATCATCTGCCCTTCACTCGAAAAGTTATATTGATAATGAGAAGTTGTGTAACTGTGTAAAACTGTAGTGGCAATTGTAAAATTTCGCTTGTGGCTTTATATTCACTCATCAGCTATTGATGATGATGACCAAGTGGGTTAGCATTCCAATTTGGTTGGTCAAGAATTTTTTAACCAACATTCCAACATCTATTTGCGGCAAATTTCATTTCAATTGAGTTCTTTTGCTTCATTGGCCAATTTGTTTTTGAATGGATTCACCTCTATTGCCATCTGCTAACATTTTGGATGTTCATGGAGGGTGCTGCAATTTTGAGCGTTAATTAAAAATTCAAGCTTTTCGTATGGAATAAAGCTTACGGCAATCTGAGAGTACGAAGCATTTTTAACAGAGAAATATGAAGGAAGTGGGTCAACACTTTGAATGCAAATGAAGGAAGCCATCAGAATATGAATTTTAATTATTATATCTGCTTTATTAAAAAGTTTTACTACACATATGAAAAAATGGGAAAAGTATATTTGTACAAATGTACTTATGTTGTGTTAGTGGAAACGAGCTTAACTATAAACGTAATGTTGCTCTCTTTTCGACTTATAGATTATTAATCACGCAGCTAGCGCATATGAAGAACTCTTTCGATCATATTTGTATGTAAATAAGACGAATAGATAATTTTAATTAATTACATTTTTTTTGATTTTTTTTATATTTTACATATATTTTTTTCTCTTTAGCCCGGAATTCAGGGTTGTTAGAGAAAACACATAAATTATCTTGATTAATCTTTCAAGAACATCAACAGCCCTTTAACTTTTACTTGAGCGAATGTAAACCCTTATTTTATAAACCAGCTGGATGATCGAAATAAAACCAAACCATCGCCAAAGAAAGATCAACAATCGACATAAATGGCTCATAAGTAGTTCGCAGGGTTTTCGTTCTCTTGAAGGAGTGTAAAAGCAACAATTTTTATAATAAAAATCGGTTTTTATCAATTAGTTTATATTTTTATAAAACAAATCCAAACCAAATAGTATTTTCATTCTTATATTCAATATGAAAGTCATCAAAAAGTCGGTCTTAAAATTTAGTTTTGAAGTCATACTTCCAAAATAACCTGCAAAAATAAAAAAAAATATTTATGATTAATTTTAATAAGTTACATTTTTAGTTTAATTGACTTTTTGATCGATAGTTAAGTGCAAGAGAAACATGTTCTTCATATTCCAGCCCAAAGTTGAGATAACGTTCTTGACTTCTAGGACATCTGCAATAAAAAAGGAAAAATCTTTGTAAGTTCAATTGTAAAAACAGTGTAACCGTTTTCATTTTTGTTTGTGTAATTTTACACTTTTTATATAATATTGCCAATGTATATTTTTTTTATATTTATTTAATTCGAGATGTAAATATAAATAAGCGCCCTTGAAGATGTTAAGACAAATGGCGAACCGTTGGGCTGGAATGTAAATCGAATTGAACAAGAAGCCACAAAAAGTAAAAACCAAAAAAGTATTTTTTATAGCTCATAAAATTAAAAATAAATATTTTATAACTTTGACTTGTAACATTAAAATCACTGACTTATATATTAGTTATAAGTAACAGCCGTTATTAATTTTAATTGACGATGATTTTTATAAATAAAAATTTTTTTTGGAATTTTGTATTAAAAAAATAAAAATCAAAAACTACTGCTTTTCTTTCTTTCGTTTTATAATTTGGTTCGTTCATAATAAACATTTCTTGGCCCAAACTGGCAAACCAAGAAATTTTCAAAAAGAGATTTTATGAAAAACTGTTATTTTCGGTATTTGATAAACCTTTTTTCAAAAATATATTTTCTTTATATATTAAAAAAAAAAATTATTTGTGAACAAGTAAAATTTTCAATTATTTTTTAAAATTAAACAGTTTTAATTGATTATTATTGAATAAAAAATTTGTTTCGGCTTTTTAAAAATTACTTTAGATGATCAAAGACTCGAAATGTGCTGTAATTACTTATATTTTTATATATAGTTTCTGAAAAATAGGAGGCATTTTTCGTTTTATATCATCAATTCGTTTTACTAATCGCTTGATTCAGTAGTAAAAAACACAAATTTGCACCAAATTTATTTTGAAAAATGTAGAAAATTATTTTTAAATAATTATTATTATTATTTAAGGGTACTAGCGAAAGCTTAGGCTTTTTCCAGTCTATATTTTTTGAAGGCATAAACATTGAACCCACCAATGTGCAATTGCAATTTAAGAAATTTATAAAGACATAAAATCGAAATGTTAAGACAAAGTATCCACCAAAAAAGAGCCGCCAACCCCATTTGTCTGCAGCAGCTGCTCTTTAATTTCTCCTCTTATCTTAACAAATTGGATTTCAAGCCAGCCGTGTTATCTAAAAAAATATGCCTACATTCAACAATTTGCTTTTTCATTAAAGTGATATCTGAAGTGGGAAATTCTTCGTCTTAAATACATACTCATACATTCTTACTTTATATACATATAATCACTTTGTAACGACGTATTTTGCGCTAGAAGCAACAGCGTGCAAATAAAAAAAAAAAAAAGCAATGAAAAATAAAAAAACCACAGCATAACCGTCGTTAGAGAAACCAATAAAACATCATTAATCAAATTTAATGGCGACAAGAACGGCAACATTCAACACTTGCCGTTTGCCACTCGCCGTTTGGTGGCACGTCGCCTTGTCAACCCAACTCGCTTCCCTTGCTTGTGTCTATGCCCTGCCACACGATACTACAGTTTGTTCTTATACTCTCGTATGTATGTATATGAGTTATCCATGACTAAGCAAAAATACTGCCGAAAAGTTTAATTATGTTTTTTTTTGTTTTGGCCAATGTCGCACGTTGATTCGCTTATGCATTTATTTTATTTCCTTTACGTACTTACTAGCTGTACACGGTATACCTTGTATCTAGCCACCTTGTCACATTAACAAGCCACTTGAGCTTCGATTTTCAAGAACGCCAAACGCTCACCCACTTACAAATGTATGCAAGTAAGAGTGTGTATGTGCCAGCGAGGAAACATGACCCAACGCGTGCCAACCGGCGAAATTGCCTCGAATTTCAATCACTCCAATCTTAAGACTTTTACTTTTACTTATTCACCAACATACATACATATTTATATGGTATGTATTTTGTTGCTGTTGTTGTTTTTTCATCTTTTGCTTTCTTTTTAATGACTGCCAAAGTGCTGACATGCTGCTATGGTTACAGCTTTTGTTGCTTTTATATCTTAATGATTTATCGAAATAAAAGCACCATTTACTTCTCTTCCATTTTTTACTTCAGATCTATCAGTCTGCAGCGCCTAGTATTTATGCTTAAAGCAATTTGCACTTCTTTGATTTCAGTGGAATCGTCTCTTATCAGGTTTTAAGGCTAATGTTGCGAGGATTACGAGGGGGATGGTCCTTGACTGCTTATATTTCCGTAATTTTAGGGAAAACCGAGTTTTAAGCATGGTAGAAAATTTAAAAGAAAATTTAAGAAAAATTTATAAGAAATTTAAAATATTTCTTTTTTGTATATCAAGTTCTATCATAGCACTTTTCGTGTTAATATTATAAAGTGTAATAAGCATTAATTTGATGACTTTTTTACATGCCTTTCGCAATAACGCACAAACACTCATCGGCTAACATTGGCCATTTTATTTTTCATTTATTTGATTTATAACAAATATTTTGCAAAAACAATCGATTTCATTATCTACAGAAAAGAAACATAGATCTAAGCTTTAAACTTAACCCAAATTTATAAAATTTTTAAGAATTTTCTTGAAAGTTTCATAATAATTCAAAAGATTTCCATTAAAATTACGATATCTAAAAAAACACATTTACGAGTTTTTTTTAGTAAACAATTTACTTAAATAAAGTGCAAGTTTAAAATGGTTAAAGATTTCAATTGTTTTTGGAAAGTTAGTTTCGCTGCTTTTTCTTTACGATAACAAATGAACAAAACATATTTTTCTATAAAAAAAAAGAATACAATATCCTCGGCAAATAAAATTAACCCAAATCAATTTTCACTTCGCTAAACGATACATGAATTGCATACCAAAAACAGATTTTTTAAATTCCAAATTTTTATTACATTTTTTGAGTTGTTACTTGTATAAATACATGTAAGAAAAAAAAATTTTCCTTGGTTTGGAACTTGGGAGTATTTTTTTTTACAACAGATCTGCGTACATATTTAAACTACTGAAAAATTTTCCAAGTTCGAAATTTTGTTTCAAATTTACTTATAAATTTATATACATTTTGTAGAAATTTATAAACTTAGATGTGTTTAGTTTGAAGCTTGGCATCTACTATTTTACTTAGAAAAGAACATTTAATAAAACAAAAAAGAGTTTGCGAAAATTTTCAATATGAGAATATGCGACGATGTTGAAAAGCTTTGTATATAAAATTATATATACATAAATGTATATATCGGGCTTCATTATATGGAAGAAACTTCGTAAGAATGTTTGTAAATTATTTATACAGAAATCCACTAAAAACTTGCACTTTGGTATATACAAAATTTTGATATTTTGTGTAAACTTAATCGAATTTTTTTTGTGTTTTACCGAAGAATGTATATATTTTCTTTGATTCCGCCCCCATTTCTTCTTGAGACTTATGATTTCCATAATCTGTTGATGTTTTGTTTTTGTTTTCATTTCCTTTTTATCCTTGATTTTATGTATATTGAAACGATTTGCCGTCATCCCTTGTCAAATTTTGTTTTATGGTATACCGGTTTCGGCATTGTGCCATCTTCAGTGTGCTTTTCGTTATGAGTAATTAGTGTTGGTTGAGCTGTGCTTTATTGCTGTTTGCGAAAAGTTTGCAATTTTGGTGTTTTATGCTTTTCGTACCTAAATTTTCGTTGGTATAAAATTCTTGTTGAGTGATATTTTTATTCATAGGTTCTCTTCGCGTTTCCTTTATGCAGGTAGAAAATGGTAATTTTAGTTTTGAGCAAAATTTTGTTTTGGTTCTGTGTGTTGTTGTCTGTCTTTATACGTACGTTATTGTTCTATCCTTTGTATACCAACTAAAGCGGTTCGCATATTGCGTCGGAATAAGTATGTGTTTGCTCGTTTAATACTCTTCCATCAAATATTCCTTGCTTATTAATCTCCACGTTTTCGAGTACGTTCAGGCGGCGTCCCTTCTGTTGCACATGAAATAGTTTGGCAGTATTCCTAATATTTGCTGGTGGACATTTATTGCTGAACATGTAGTGAGCGAAATTCGACTCAGGTACAGTGGTCGGCTTTCGTACCCTTTTTGTTGTAGTCCGCTATATGTTCGCGGAATTTTGTTCTGATTTTCCGTCCTGTTTGTCCTGTATTGGCATTGGCAGGTCAGCTTTTATAAGCCTTGTTTGTTAAAGGGATCTTTGGTATTCATGCTGGTACGAAGCATTTTCCTAGGTTATTAATTGTTTTAAATGCTGTCTGGATGTTTTGTTTTTTAAAAAAGTTTTCCAACTTGTATGTGTCTGTCCCAGTAAGTATAAGTTAGTACCGCCCATTTTCTTTTGTCCTTTTCTTCGTTGTTTGTTCTCTGTCTGTCTTCATATTTTCGGATTATGTATACAATATGTATTATTTTTGTAGCCGTTATTCTCAGCTTTATTGTATATTGTTCTTAGTTCCTTCATGTATCCTTCCTTTGATAAAGGTGTTTTTTTTCAGTCTATTAATTAAATGTGTTAGTGCGGCCATTTTATGCTGTTGAGGATGGTTTGAGGTATTGTGAATGATGGTGTCCGCTGCCGTTGGTTTCATATATTTTTCGTAGCTGAACTCCTTGAGAATTTTATATATCTTGATTGCTAGATCCAGATAGTTAATTTTTTCATCCATTTCTTTTTCCATTGTATATTTTATGTTTCCGTGTTGTTTGTGTAATATTGTTCTAATATTTCTTCTTCATTGTCATTTAATGCTTTATTGTATATTATATTTATCCCACCGTTTCTCTTTTTACAATCACCACTTTTATGCTCCAAATTAATTGATAATCCTCTTTATGTTTTTACGACGCTCTGCTACTTGGTAATTAATAAGTGCGGTGGTTGGTGGTTCCACAATATCGTCCCTTTGCTATCATTCAGATAAAGAAAACGCGAAAAACTGTGAAAGTTATCAATGAATTAAAGTTTGCTAATAAGCATAACTTATGCAAAGGAATAAATCAAAAAAGCAAAAAAGTATAGGGAAACTTGGAAATACCAACGGTAATTATTCAAATGGTTTATTATTTTTTTTTTTTGAAGATTAGTTAGTAAGAATTTGATGAGCAATAAATTTGTAGGTAGTATTTAATTAATTTGATGCGTTAGTAAACTTACATTCAACATTAGGTGAAAAGTTTTGGTACACAAGTATACTTTGCTTAAAGTGCCCGTTCGATGTCAATAGTTTACTTACTGTTGTTTAAAGAATGGTACAAAGGTCATGAAAAAGTAGCTCAACAGTGTTGCACGAAATACCTCTAAATAGGTTTGGAAATGTTGTAGAGGAGGTCCTTAAAATTTCTGTGAACGCAAAATTAAGTTAAAATTTTTTTTTTTCAAAGTTATGCAAATTTAAAAATGAAAGGTGTCTCGGCGTAAACCCTTGCCTTTTACTTCATATCTTACCAAATATTAGTTTTATCAAAAAAATTTTAATTTTTTAAGACAAATAGTCAGAGATGTATGTATGTATGTATTTATGTATGTGTGTTTGCACGTTTCTACGTAATTATGTACTAGAAACGAATTCACTATTTTTTTTTTTTTTTATGAAAAAAGGTATGATAAATTTTAATTAAAAAAAAAAATTATATTTTTTAATCTCTGGCTTTTTGTCTATAGAAAACTACAAGAATATTATAACGCTTGCAAGATATAGCCTCAAATTTTTTATTTACAACAAAAAACTGATGCCAACTTTAGCGGTTATTGCTTAGAACTATTTTTCCGATTGTGTACTGCAGAATAAAATATTTACTGGTATAGTGAACTTGGTTCCAGATATTCAATACTAAATTATAAAAAATTGTCTACCAAACAATGATTCCTATTATTCGAAACATAATTATCAACAATCAATAATTTAAAAAAATAAATCGATTAATAAAAAATAGTAAAAAGTTAAAGCAAAGAAAAAAATAAGAGTATTCAAGTAATTCAAAATAATTAGAAATATAAATTAATATAATTTAAATAATTAAAAAACAAATATATAACTAAAAGTTATCAAATAATAAAAAAAAATCAAATAAATTAAAAAATATGAAATTTTTTTTTATTAATCATGATAATTTTCGATAATTTTTCATTACTTTAGAGTCGAAAATTAATTATCAACAATCAATAATTTAGAAAAATAAATCGATTAATAAAAAATAGTAAAAAGTTAAAGCAAAGAAAAAAATAAGAGTAATCAAGTAATTCAAAATAATTAGAAATATAAGTTAATATAATTTAAATAATTAAAAAACAAATATATAATTAAAAGTTATCAAATAATAAAAAAAAATCAAATAAATTAAAAAATATGAAATTTTTTTTTATTAATCATGATAATTTTCGATAGTTTTTCATTACTTTAGAGTCTTCTTTATCATCACTTTTATTACGTCCAAAGCAAGACACATCGAATAGGCAGCTGCAGCAAACTTTTTTTTAACTTTTTATACCCGAGCGTACTTGTACACAACTCTATTCGCATAACGGTTGTTTGTAACAGCGAAAAATAATCGAGATAGATATTTTATATATCAAAATGAACATAATGAATAGTGGAATCGATTTAGCCCTGACTGACTGTCGTTGTTAAAATATTAAATAATAAAATACACAGAGCCCAAATTTTTTTTCTACCTATTAAATATGCTTTTGTTTGGGTTTTTTTAAATACCAAAGCTGTTTAATTTGCATTACAACCGTATTGGAAATTAAACAGTTCTTAGTTTGGGAGTATAGTATTTGTATTATTTGAGAACTTATTAAGAGCAGAAATAAACTAGATACTATCGCTATTAGAAAAATCTTTTCTGTGATTTTCAGTTTACATACTCCGGATGAGCTTCGAACCTGCATACTCAGTTGCACGGTTTTTCCGAAATTTTACATTTGTTTCTATCCATCAAGAGTTATGCAATAAATGTACTAAGTAACGGCTTTGTTTTTGTACCAACTATCGCTTGTAGGTACAATATGTGGATTGCATATTACCACACATGAAGGTTTTCTTTTTAGTTACATCCAAAGTTGGCTTTTCAATTGTTGAAATGTGTTTTTTGATACAACGAAAACGTTACAACTATTACATAAATGCTTAGTTTTCTTATATACTTATTTACAATACACACAGACAAACGAGTACATCCTGCCAGTATAGCAGCGAATTATACTCGACCGCAGGAAGTGCATTGCTCTTGTTCGCGCGTGCTTCACATCACTCTTTTGTACACATTTATTCATCCTATTTTTGTATGCCGAGCTGTGCAACAGCAATACTTATCTACCATGTGACCTCATCACCATTATAACATTCACCTTTTCACTGCCTTATTTGCGTCTTCACCTAACACGTCCACCTTTAACTCTAACGCTTCCTTTCGGTTCGAAGGAAACTGCGCGTTACACCGCTGCAAACCGCTAAGCATCCGTTTACTGAATCTCATCCTAGTGCGCGAAAGTTGTTTCATTCACTGCAGTCACTTTTGAAAATTTTCCATTTGCAATAAACTGTAGCACAGAAGAGCATTAAATACATTTATTTCCGGTAAGTGTGTTTACACTGTGAAAAAAATATGTCTAATTTGATTATTTTAACACTATTTGGAATATATTCATCTCAAGCAAGCAATGTTCATTAAAATTATAAGTTTAATTTCCCAATATTAGAGCGGGACGAAAATTAACTGTTTTACAATTTCATTCAAAGTGATCATAATTGAATATTTATTTATTATTAGTATATTAAGTTCTATTAGATCAAGTAGATATAATTAAAGTTTAATAAACAGTCATGAAAGGAAGTATAAATAAACTCTTTATAAAAATATTCAGTGAATTTAAAGAGATTTAATTTTTTTAAATATAGCTGTGCTGATTCGAGAAAGAGTTTGTTAAGTGTCTAGATCTCAAACTGTTCAGCTACAGAAAAAATGAATTTATCAGCTGACCGAAATATTACTATGTACTAACGCAAATCAATTAAAGAGCGAGGACAGCACATTCTTCTTGATGTTAAAGAGCGAGTCTCACAAATCAAAGCACCGGAAAGGCTCATTCAGTTAAAAATTTGTTTTACATTTATTCAGAAAAAGGGGTTTAAAGTGCCTCGAAATACGAGAAGGGGCATTGAAATTAATTTCATTGCTCCGGGTTCAGTTTTGTTTAGAGATAGCTTCCGTTTTATATAGCTTTTATGGTCCAACCAAACTTTTAAAATGAAGAAAATACCAAAAAGAAAATATCGTTTTACTTTTAATAATAACTCAATCTCCCGAATCTCGAAATTTCTGGCAATAAGGCACTAATAATATGTAGGATTGCCCCAAGAAAACCAATATACAAAATTTTCAGCGTATAATATCGGTAAAATCCCTTCCATGATGCCTAACAAAAGCAAGCAAAGGTCTTAGTAATAATGAAATTTATATGGTTAACAAAAGTGAGCTTCGAGTTAAATATTATTCTCAAGTCTTTAATTAAACCTAATCATGTCGGAGGCGAATTGGAGATATGAAAGGAGACGTCCGTAACAACGGTACGTTTAGAAAAGGGAATTTGGAAACACTTTTTTTGAATTCAACGATAGACGATTTTTGACGCATTAGTTTCTAACATTATCTAAGTCGAATTGCATAAATTCAGAATCTTGACGGCTTTTGATCAAACGACAGATTTTATGATCATCCGCATAAAGCAGAAATTTTGCTAAGAAAACGCAGGAACAAATGACTTAGATAAATAAAACAAAAACCAGTGGTCTCAGAATGCTTTCTTGCGGAGCTCCAGAGCAAGCTACGAATGGAGAAGGCATGGCATTATCCACAATAACCCCGCATCAACGATTGTGAAAGCAAGATGAGACCCATTTAAAATAAAAAGAATAGCCAGCATTTGGTTGCTGGCTAATGTCTAAATCGTAATAATGCGGTTGAAAGCTTTGGAAAAAAAAGCGACCCGGAAAGAAGATTATTTAAAAAGTAACAACTTTTATTCTAAGCCAGCGTGATATCAAAATGAAAAATGTACACACTGAAAACCACGCCTTTATATTTCCAAGTTTAATGCTGCAACAGCAAGCACCGACTCATTTTGGACCAATTTCCTTCCCCAAAGCGGATATTTATATACACACACATACATATGTATGTGCATGTGTGGTTACATGACTGTCCATGAGCATGGATGTATGTGTGTATGTATGTACGTATGTAAATAAAATTAAATGTGTTCATAGTTACATGCAAACATAGTTAGATAAAGTATGTGAGATAGATCGTTTTGATAGCAAAGACAAAGCACAATGACTAAAGCAGCAGAGCTGCAGCAACAAAAACAACAATAATGACAAACAAAAATAAATACCATGTAGTATGTATGTGGCTTGTTCAAAAAGCTGTGTACAAAAAAAAAACAAATAAATAAATTTTAGTACAAAATATGCAACAGCATAAAAGCAAAGAAACGCTGATGGGGGTAAACATGAAAAAGGATGTCAAGGGCCAGGTTAAATCACGTACATACACACACAAACATGCATACATAGCTATGAGAGCCACTAAAGGCCCGCTTGTTGGCTGCTTTACCAATGTTTAGACTGCAAAAGGACTTTGAACGAAATGTTTTCTTAATATTGTGGCATACTTGTGCACAGTGGAGGCAATAGAATTAGCACAAAAAAGGTAGCTCTATAATCAATAAATGAAGCAAGCACTCCAAAAATGTTTTTAATTTTTTTTGTATAAGACGTTCTGATTACTTATGGATTTTATTGTTTTTATTTAAAGGAATAGATAAAATTTTAATTTGGATTTATGGTTTAAACTTGAACAGTTTTCTTTTTGTAAATTTTATTCACTCAAGGAGAACACATGCAGAGTTTTTCCTGCTCGACTAGACCTACGATTTGAGCTATGTCTTGCGAAATCTATAACAGTTGGCACATTTCTTTTAAATCGATTTTTCCTCATTTTGCTTAACATAAATGCTTTTCTTTGAACTTTTCAAAGTAAAGTTCATAAAAATTTATTGCAAAAGCGTTCCTATAATACTCATAGCCATATTTTGTACCTTCTAGATAAGCCATTGAAGGTGACCTTGGCTTGTTGAAGGTTCACTTAGGTATATATAAAAACTTGATATACCTAGGCGTATCCTTTTAGAGGCTTGCCATTTTGCCGACTTTAGAGCCCACTTGATCATCTTCCGACCTCCTATTGTTAGTCCTTAGCTGCCTCTTTTATACTAACATCTTCCTCACCCTTTTTACCAAATTCAGTTGTGAAGAGAATATATTGGAATTCGGTACATAAAGGTCTCTGGTGTATGAGTGCAAAGATAGGCAGCCTTTTGCCTCAACTTCTGTCCTTAATAATCCAATAAATGTATTCTACAGAGTTCGAGAAGTTTCTTTTGCGTCAACAAATTCGCTCTTCGATGTGTATGTATACAATTTTTTACTTTTGAACTCCATTGAGGTTTGACTGACTTCTTTAGCTCTTAAATTACATACATTGCACTCGAAAATGCCACATAAAATATTGAGAACCGCCGCTAGTTACGATTCGGAATGTTAAGAGTTAGATACCTTTTCAAGAACACTTAATAGACCTATTTAAAATATTTGCAACAAAAGTGCAAGCCAGGAACGTATTTTAACTGTTTAATGTTCTTAAGTTAAAAAGGTGGCAGCGGAATTCGTGAGGGAGCATTGGTTATGCGAAATTAAACAAGCGAAGAGCAAATTTAATAAAAAGATTTTGATTGCGTTTTGTGCGCAAAATATGGGAGGTTTTATGGGGCCTCCCGATAAAGGAGACATAATTTAACCTTGACTTTGCTAGTGAAATATATAGTATTTTTAGAGTGGATGAATACTGAGCTGTTGCATTTTCACAAAAACTAACATGGCGTAAGTCATATTACTATTGCGTGATGAAAAACTTTTTTTAATGTTCTAAAAAAGCTAGTAGAAATCAGGGAATGTTTCCTGGCAAGTGTGCACTGAGAAAATTTCTTGATGTTCATAGATAGAGAATTTTAAGAACACCAAACAGATATATTATCAAGATAAATTTCGATGACGAGAAGCAGGTCTCAATATCGTTGATAAGTGGAAAGAAGAATAAACGAGCTGCCGGAATTGCAATAGAAAATTGTCTTTGGGACAACTAGGATGCGGCCCATACGAAAAAAATATAATGAAAACTAAAAGAAGCTAATTTGGGAATTGAAATTTTGTGCGAAACCCTATCAAAAAGTCAGTATAGATTATCTGAACCTGATATTATCTTTGAAATGCCGCAAAACAGACGTCAGTAAACATTGTCCCTTACAAATCTGTGCTGGTTAGGAGATATCAAACTTGCGACAGCAAAAATCAGCTCTTCATTTATGATACATTTGAAAAATTTAGACACAATTAAGAGTTTAGAAACAGATCGATAATTTCTAACATGATGTTTGTTACTACTTTAAACAATAGAGGTAAGAGAAGATAGAGACTTATTAAAAATGAATGTGAGTGGTACCAAAAAAACGGGGCACATCTTAAAAATTATAACAGACGTTTTATCAAATTGAAGACTTTAGCCAGACAAGAACCCCTTAACAGACCAAAGACAAGGAAAAAATTCGATCTTCAAATATGTATGTTTTCTGTGGGTATATGAAAATTAAAATTAAAAAATTCTGCCCAAATTATGCGAATATTTTTTTTAAATTAAAACAAATAATAATAACGCCTATTTTAAAATAAAAATTTTAAAAGTTATTGTAAAAATTTTGCTTACCTAATATGCAAAACAGATTAAGACTTTAAGCCAATTATTTTTATTTCTATGTTGTTAGAATATAAAACGTGAATTATAATCAGCACCAAATCGTGTTCTTTATAACTAACATAATTATTTAAGTAAAAATTATCTCATTTTTGAAGCGCTTGCATTAATATAATGACCCACACTGTAAAGAGGTATCTATAAATATGGTTTTACACGATTGCATTTGAAAATAAAATACCCAGTTGGAAAATGAGCAGATGATTTTCTACAGACCGCACGCATGATAAAAAAATCAACTCTTCTCGACAAAATGAAAACAAACCTTTCGCTGTCTCCCCTTTGCTGGCATTTTCAAATAACAAGGCGAATGGTGGAAGAAGACATCAGCAGCTTTATAAGCTTCAAACTTGTCCTCGACAAAATTGTATTACTTAATAGTCATATACTGAGAAAATTTTCATTGTCGAGGCCATTTCCTAACTGGTTTTGTATTTTTTTTTTTTTGTATTAATGAGCTTGCTTTGCAAAGGGAAGTATTAGCGAGCGCGTAAGACTTTTTCTTCAATATTTGAAATATATATGTACATATGTACATCCGCCCGTATATCTCGGTGCACATTTGAGTTTTCAAGCTGATGATGTTGACACAAAATGCTTCCTGTATACGAAAATGAATTTCACTAAGTCGCCTTCTCACTCCCCATCCCATCACGACTAACTTAATTCAAACAAAATGTAAAGCTCTGAGGTTATCTGCCTTCGGCATGACATTCACTGACAGCCGGTGGTTTCCGCATAAGCACTAATGCTAACATATGTATGTACAAACACATTTACATACATTGCATGTACATTTTTGAGACGCTATTTCGCTCACTTCTACATACAATTTTCGATAGACATCTTCTTCGACACACCACTAATAAATAAACCCTAAACATGTTGTTTACATGTAATCACGTACGCATTTTGGCCTTAATTCTTTCATTCTTGTTGTATTCGTATTGTTATTACAACTGTTATACGTACACGTTTTGTGTGTCTTTACGCCAGTCAATTTGCATACACTCGCGTTAATGCGCGTCGCAATGTGCTGCAGGTGCTCCAGGGCGTATGAGTGCCGGCTTTCGTTAAGGTATTTGCAAAAAAAAATTCATTTGTTCTTCAATCGTTATTGAAATGTTAAAAATGGTCTTTTGGTTTCATTGGCATCAAGAGAGATGTTTGAATGTATGTATGTACACACTTGTGTCTGTGTTTATTTGTATTTGCTGTCTACATTGTATGAGCGCATACATTTGTATGTAGATTAGTAATAATGGTATAATCGAATGCTTATTTGCATGTTGTTAAATCTATATTACCATCGTATCATTTCAGTGTATTCTCTATTGCTAAGCACTCAATAAAAATGTTAATTTAATAGCAACGCTAAACTCCTCAACTCATTACTGCGCAGATAATTTATTTGCACGCAATTTTTTTAATGTGGATTGGCGCGCGCGAGCATCAATTGAAATGTTTAAGTGTATGTCGCTATGTGTCATTGTGTGTATAATATTTAGCTAAGTGTTTGAAATAAAATAAATTACAGTGTGGTTTAGCGTTTCTAATTTCCTTGTTAAGTTGCTGCATGAATCTCCTTTGTAATTTGCATGGCCTGCGGAATGTGTTGAAATGTTGACTTTGTTATTTATTTGCAAATGCTCGCATTAGAGAGTAAACCATAAAACTATCTCTTATTTTATTTCAATACTTTTTTGTTAGTGATGCGATGAAAATACAGTACTTTCACATTCCTTTTCGTTTTTATCAGTTTGTTTGAATATTTTTATTTTTTTACATTGTGGCTGGCAGGTGTTTTTTCTACTTTGGTAAGTAACCTATCGTAATAAATAAAAGAAAAAAATGTTTAAAAGCTTAAAAAAAAATGGAAGATTTAACATGGAACTACTTAAAATCTCTACGTGATATACTATTTAAAAGACCCGGTAAGTATTTAGCACGAAAATTCGACAAGAAAAAAGTTAGAATGTGACTAAAATAATTTAAATTTATCAGGCCTGTATATACGTAAAATCTAAATTTAAAAAATTTAAACATTTATTTTTGTTATTTCCACCTCTTATGATTACGCCTTTTTTCATCCAATTCTTATTCAGAAAAATATGTATGGTTCATTATTTAGTAGGCTGTTGAACTGGAAAGATATTTGATTATTTACTTTTTTTTGAAAAATCACCAAAAGAGAAGAAAGTACTTACAAATCGTATAAAAAAATTAAAAGAGTGAAATTTACATTTTTAGGCAAAAACACAGTGTTAAAATATCTCGAAACCCCTAACATTTTTATTATTATCGCCTCGGCTTAGGTTGATGTAAAGAATGTGTTGTATCTTGAAATACTTATTGTTATTAACTAAGAATTTTTTCAATTTTTTTTTTCAATTTTTTTTCAATTTTTGGTTCATTATTTAGTAGGTTGTTGAACTGCAAAAATATTTGATTATTTACTTTTTTTTTTGAAAAATCACCAAAAGTTAAGAATGTAAGAATGCAGAAATAATAAAAAATAGTAAATTTTATAAATAATAGAAATGATATAGAGAGACCGCTTGGGGCATCAGTTGGACTTTTTTGCTAACTTGAATGACATACTACACATTAATCTACAAAATTATTCTAATTAAGGTGTTATGTTCTGAACTTGTTTGAAGCAGGGTTGGGCATTTTTGCACTACAACTAAATTGCACTGCCTCTGCATGTTTAGTGGTAGTGATACAACAATTGTATGTACTATCACTAAAATTTTAGTGAAACATTATCTACATATAACATATGTACATGTGAATTTAAATTTTATGTCTGATATTAGTTAACAACTACTTTGTTGATAAAATGCTTTTTGATGTATAGGCGCTATAATTAAACGATGCTGTTGGGTCACTGATTGCCCACCGCTGCATTCGTCGATCATATGTTATTATTCATTTGTCACCTATTTACTAATTATAAGCTTAAAATATTCAAGGCCAAGTATCTGAAGTCATTCATCCCAATGCAGCTATTATTTGTATTCGCATTTTTTGCCTGCATTTTCTATGTATTGCACTGACGAGCAAAAACTATTGAATGTTTGCTTTTCTAAGATATTAGCAATTTTTTTTTCATTACACACATTTTTTTCAATAGTTTTTTATAAAAATATAGTCAATTTTTAAAACATTTCATCTAAATTCAAGTTTTACACATTATACAAAATGTATGGCAATTTACCAAATTTTCGTCAAAATTTTAAAGATTTTATTAAGAGCGTTCAAAAAATATTTGTTTAAGCAATTTTATAGCCGAATAAATTCGAGTATAATAAAATGTACATTTCAAGTGGCTCACACTTTGTGTGAAATTTTGATAATTATTTAAAGTCTTGGAGTTATTTTTTTTATAACGCAAATATGTATATGACATTTTTTAAAGAATGAACTGAAGGAATTGAATTAATGAGGGAAATTTGTCTTCACAAAAATCCAAATCAGTTGAAAAATCCGAGTTTAAGGATTTATACTTGAACGTGGAAAAATTTATAAAAAGATATTCAATATTTTCAGACAATACTTATTGTGGAATAATTTTGTACGAGATATAAATTTTTGATTAACATAATGATAGTAAAAAAATAATGAAATTTTTCAAAGAATATTATTTAGATGGGTAGTATCTTTAATGTCTAACTGAATTCAGGAATAGTGTGTGCTAAAAAACTAGTTGTAGGTACTTACTTGACAAAAATACCTGCATTTATAAATGAACCGCATTAGATTATCAAACTTAATTTTTCGAAATATTGAATTTAAAGTTACTAAGAATTTGTTGTGTAATTTGTGTCACAAATGCTAGCGTCGAGCGGTTTATTTCAACACTGCGTTGTCTGTAGTGAAACCAGAAGATATCTTCGAACGGTTTGCAAACTTTGGAACACACCGAATTGTTTTATAATGCGTGTTTCAGTAGTCAGCTATTTTTCGTAGCTAATTAATAAGAGTATATTTTTTTCCAGATGGTGGGGTTCTGTCATCAATGCAATAAGATATACCAAAAATAAAGTTCCACAAATTTAATCTTATAACTTGAAAGATGATTTTAAAAATATAAATTATCTATTAAAGGTGTTTGAACTGAAATAAAATATGATAACTATCATATCTAGGCCCGACAATTTTTTGTCACATAGTGCCTCCCCCAAAATCAAGCTCACGATCCGCCACTCGAATGTATATGTCTCAACTCAAAAACATGATTTATTTTTAATAAATCGTCAGTGATAGTTAAATTCGTTTTTTAACTATCGCTGAAGATATAGTGGTAGTGGAACACATTATGCATTTCTTTCTCAGTGCACTATGTCCAAACCCTGGATTGAAGTTGCGCAAAAGTTATAGCGGAGCACTTCAAAATTTGTCTCTGCATACATTTATTTATTTTCTTTTAAATTTTTCGCACACAATTCGTAATGCAAGAAACAAAGGCCTACATTAAAAAAGGCTCATAACTTAATGCAGGAGATGAAACACAAAAAAGATTTTGCAGTGAATATTTTATGTAGGTACATACATACATATGTGTGAACAAGATAAGTTTCAACAAGAATAACAACAACGCATGCGCTAACAGCCCTCCAGCAACTTTGACTGTCATCCTTTATGAAACAGAAAAGTGTAGACAAAAGCCAAACAAATATATTTCTTTATGCGGCAATGCACTGGTGGCATCAACAATACGTACAGCAACAACAACAATAACAACAACTGCAGCAATACCTGTAAGCCCATAAAGCGACTGACAGAACAAATGACGCCGTTAATGAGGCACTCACCTGTGCGCTTAAAGGAAATGAAATTGAAACAAAAGCACATAGAAAATACTTAAGTAAGTAAGGGTGTATAAATAAGCAGAAGCCGAGTGTTGTTTGAGGAATAAAAAGTACGCATGAAAAACAGCAAGTCAAACTGACAGCTAAATTGACAGACAGACGGATGGGCTAGGCAGGCAAAGGAATTGAAAATTACTTCGTGCCGCAATGAAATGAGTTGTGCAAGTATGCAGCACGTTGGAGGACAGAGTGAGAAAGAGATGGAGTGAAAAATTGTGTATGTCTGCTTTGATGAAATGGCGTATGTTTTAAGAGCTATGAATGTAATACAAAGAACTGTGAGCACTTTTAGGGCTACGCAATGCAGTACCGGGCTGCAGCTACTAACCTAAACTTTATCTATATATTTACATAAACTTCATATAAATATACATATGTATGCATAAAGTTGTGCACAAAAATGCAGATTTTACGGTTGGGATGATTGGTATAACCATTGGAGAGTTTACCAATTGCTAATGATAATTTTTTTTCTATCACCAAATTAACAAATTCTCATGTCAAATTGATCGGTGAATCGAAAATTCACTTAATTTGCGCTCATAGAGTTTTGAAGAAAACGTCGAATAACGATTTGCGGTTACAGAAATATAGGCCGAATAAAAAAATAAGTTCCATACAGTGATACATCAATTAAAATGTAATAAGAACACATTTATAGGTACAATAAAATGCTCTAAGTTCCAAATACATATGAAATGTAATATGCGTAGATCTGTATATGACTCAGAAATATAAACATATAAACAGGTTAATTTCAATTTATTTATTTGGAGCCATTCGAGGATCCTTTCAAAAGCAAAGTTCGAAATTATTCCGAACTAGTCCCAGAAATTTTAAGCAGTCATTTTGAATAAGTCGTTAATTTCTTTCGAATTGATAACAAACACGTCTTGAAAGGGCGGCTTTTATTATCCCAATATTATTACAAAATCATCCAAAAAATATCTGAGCAAATTTTGTCAGGGTGTCAAAATTGTTGTAAACTATGCTTGAAATAGACTGGGCATTCTCTCGAAATTAAGTATAACTAGTCCCGACTATTATGTGAACTAGTCTCGAAATGAATGCTTACTAGTAATGAACTATTATGAAAGGGTTCCAGAATAGTTTCGAAACAATCCTGAAATAGTTCTCAAATAGTCCAGTACATGTCCCTAAATTGTACCAAAATTATCTTTAAATTATACCGAACTAAACCCGAAATGGTCCTACCAATAACCTTTCTTTATATTTTCACAAAGCCGACTTTTCCAATAACACTAAGTCAAAGGTAAATTTCAGTAGCAAGTGATCTAAGGAATGTTGTGGCTAAGAAACATTAAACAAAGTCGTAATAGTCACACCATTAATAATACAGTACAACATTTTTCAGTTCCTTTATTGCCAACTCAATTCTGAGAATTGTATGTGAAATTAAAGTAACTAGACTTGAAACTTATTTCCGTTTCGTATTTTTTATGAATTTAAAAAAAAAAAAACAAAAAAAAATGTTCTCTTCATGCGTTTATTTTTAACTTGGAAACTGTTGCTTGTATAGGAAAATAATATATAAACAGATTAAGGGAATTGTAATTCTAAATATTTTACAATATATTTCAACTAAATCGGGGTAGTGGCTGTCGAGCTATGTCAAACAACAGGGCCTAAAACGTGATAAATTCCCCTATACGATAGTACTAACTTCAAATCGATATTAAAAATATTTTGGCTGGTAAGAAGACAAAACGAATGATGCAGAAATTATTCTTTTTGTGTCTAATTTCACATACAGTTCTCGGAATTGAGTTGGCAAATCATGTGTTGTACTGTGTAATACTTTGATTTTTAGGTAGAATTAACATTTTATATGTAATAGCTTCTCTGTTAAATTTGGAATTTGCGAATGAACTCCTGCTAATTGAATGAAAAATGTGAACGAACTTGTTTGTGACTATTTGCGTGAGTTTTGTGTTGAATATTTTGCTCCCGGCAGATGCCGCTGGGGTCGAATAAGTTGTAATACCGTATTTATTATCTGAATTAGGTCATACATGAGAAAAACTATTGCCAAAAAGAACCGTCATGTGACTCTAGATTCGAGTTAATACTAAAATCGTATTTATTTATAGTTAAACTTGGATCAAATGAGATATATTAAATTGTAATAAATCAAATAGCTCGGCAACATGTTTCACACCCTTTTGAGGGAAATATCAAACACAGTGTCATATATTAATAAGTATATTGTTAAACAAAATTTATTTATAAATGCTAACAAGGGAGCTTTTGAGCTGTAGCGCTCCCTAATGGATAAAAAAAACACAAATGTAAATCACCCGTGAAAAGTAGCACTGCGTTATAAATCTAGCGGGAAGAAACTTAAAGAAGCTAGCTATAAAATCGCATACCATAAATAATTTAAAACGAAGCCAAATCCTTTCTTAAATTCAATTTTGATATTTTTTTAAAGCAACTCAAACAATTTTTTAATTTTTTTTTTTAATTCATGGAATGTAAAATTTCAGCTGATATGGTATGATTAATGTATAGGACGAAATGTTTCTGTTTAACTGCAATAAAAGAAAGAACGATCATAATTTTAAAAAAATTTAAAAAAATATTATCGGGAAGCCTGGGACAACCATATATTGAGAAGTTGCAGCATATCTTATTTTTTTTCATTTGCATTATTTTTTTATAAAAAAAATTGGTTTCATTCAGAATTTTAAGAACTTTTTATTGTACGTAAATTTGTGGGCCATTTAATTTTAGTAAAATCATAAAATAAACTTTGTTTTGGCGTTACATGTAACAAACGCGGCGAAAACAAATTTTCAAAACTCAGTGACAACGTTTAATCCCTCTGCAATACAATGTCAAACTCGTATGCAGTTTTATTGATTTTTTCATATTTGTTGAATAAAATTCTTTACTTTAAGCTGATGCTTCACAGTAATTCAATACATTTTGAAAATTTTTCAAATTACACAAACAATCCACCGCCCTTTTTCATACATCAACTTTCAATATAAATGCCGTAATGATTCAAATATATCTCGGCAGCACGGTAAGAAGACCTGCAGCGCTACTCTCATGAGGGCCATCTCATTTTAAAGCTTGTTTTTCTACAGCTTGAAATAGGTGTTAAGAGCTCCCAAACAATACAAATGAGATGAACAAAGGACTCCCCAATCGCATTTTACTGTTTTGTCACGCTGAAAAGAAAACAATATTAAAAAAAAAAACCAGAAAGGGAAAATCATTAACACTAAAACACGCTCAATCACATGCTCTTATCGCACACACAAGCTGGCGGGCATGTTTGCGCAAACCACACATACAACAACTACAAAAGAACTTAAACCAAGGGCTAACCCGTGCAGATGGCGCAAACAAAAAATTTACGCAAAATGAAGTGTGAAGCCGTTGTTGATGTTGATGTTGATATTAGCGCTGGTGTTGGTGTTGATGTTGCTGGTTGTGGTGGACACGCTGGCGAGTGAAAAACGAACATTATAGCAAATGATACATACTTTGTTGGCTTTTATGCAAACGTAGATAGAGCAACAAAGAGAAACATCAAATTCGCTGCGATGGCGTTGGGTAGTATTAGTACATATATGTTTATGTATGAGATCTCTACGGGAGCATGTTTGCTTTTGATCTAATATCGCCGAGCCCATCAATCTCGGTAGTGGCATCAATAACATTTCAAAGGCGCAACGGCAATGGTTGGCCATTGCGACGAACAATAAAGCGACTGTTGGTCGAGTGCATGGGGACAATGGCAACAGCTGTTGCGCCATTTTGCGAGGCAAAAACTCATCAACAGACAATATCGGGAGACTGTGGTTTAGTTTGGGATGCTTATTTGATGAAAATTTAATTTAGTGATTTCAATTTAATATATAAACGAAAGCTCTTTTAAACTTTTAAGATGGTAATATTTTCTTATCACTTCACTTTTTGTAATCGAAAGCACTCTCGATATATCTGATCTCCTAAATCGGCTTTGAAATCGGACTCAAAGTTTCAATCAAAGTTCAAAAACTTGCATAACAACTGTTGCTAAAAAAAAAATAGTTTACTTGTAAAATAAACAAATCTGACCTATGCACATGCCATTTTGTCTATTTCTCGCTTTTGTTGCCTTTTTCACGATATAAGTTACTTTATCAGCCTTTTTCGCTACTTAGTTTTGGTTTTTTTTTTATAATAGGTTTCTACGTTTTCAATATACGAGTACGTTCTTAAAAATATTAATTATAATTATACAATAAATATTGATTCAAGGCAGTTGCGCTTTGTCTTTCGTTCGTCAATCCCTTCTCTCACATATACTCAACCAGATTATGAATAATTTTAGAACGTACTTGAATATTTCCAATATTTCTCAACATTCTGGTTTCACCAACCAATTTTATATTTATCGAACTTTATTTACGAATTTTATCTTATTACTTATTATTTTAGACAAAAATATTAAATTACGCATGACCTCCCAAAACTCTGACAGTTCTTCATACACTAAGAGAAAATACGACTAAAGAAGAAAGTAAACTTCAAATATTTTGGAAAGAAATTTTTCAGAATTTATTTTAGAAGTCAGATAATTTTATATTCTAAATAGTCACTTTTATTTTGAGAAAATATGACAGAAAAACTTTATTTATAAAAAAAAAAACCAGTCGAGCCGAGAGAAAGAGAGGTAAAGTGAGATAAAGTAAAGTAGAGTTCACAACCTATATTTTAAATGGGTTTTACTTCTTTTCTTTTTTTTTATGAGAAAAGGCACTTACTATCTAATATTTTTATTGCCTCAATCAATAAAACAATTAAAATTTTACGTTTTTATTTAGCCAAAAATAACAATTTAAATTTGTCCTTAACTTTTTATTTCATATACTTATAATAACTAAGCTTAGTGATTCAATAAAATATGTCTAAAGTATTCGTTTTGAAAATTGTCGGCTTAGGTTAAAAAAGGCCAGATCGAGTTTTTTAATGCTCTATTTTCATGTGAATTTAACGAAGATGTGAATCTACATCATTAAGTTTATCTTTTCTGTAATTTTTGAAAATATGAATTTAGAAGTTTTTATTTTTTTGCTAAAGTAAAAAGAGTTATAACTGTTATGGCCACTAAAATAACGAAAAACTTCGATTTCTTTTCATTTTACTGCATTTAAAATAAACCAACTTCTGTCGACCCCAAACGCAACGAAATTTTACCATACTCAATTAATTATGTCATTTATAAATTATTTTACATTTATAAGCATAGTAAATAAAAAAATTCATATAAAAGGACACAGGAAAAATGAAAAAATAACTTATCCTCTAAACATTTTTTTAATCAGTCTAAAGCTCTCAACAAAAAAATTCGTGTTTGTTTATTTCTTCAAAAAGCTTGACAGCAACTTCAAAGTACCTACTTTTTCAAGCAACAGAAATAATAAAAAATATTTCTTGTGATTTTTCTAGAGAGAAAATATGTACAACTAGTTTACCAAAAAGTTCCACTGTCAACCTATAAAAAATTACAATATTTCGCTCACGACTGCAACGCCTATTATTGCTAAAATTTTTTGTTCACAAAGTTTTTTTTTTCACAGCATTTTAACCGGACATTTTGTGAGTTTCAGCTAAAAAAAAAGATTACTACATGCTATCCTTTTTAATATTCCATTATTGTAGGCTGTGCATATGTCAGGATAAAAATGTGATAAATTACATAGAAACATATGTGAACAATGTGTTTATGAAAGACACATCCCCATTTTTTACAACTTTTTTCTCAGGTTTTTAGTGTATTTTGATCTTCCGACAGGGTGGACATTTAATGTATTTGACAAAGGATGACGGATATTCGTTACAATATATATACATTAAATATTCATCTCTTTTGTGGAAAATCAGAAAAAAAGTTCACAAAATGTCTTGGAGTTTTTGGAATTTTTTTGAGTACGCAGTTATAAAGTCTATTTAATTTATATAAACTAAATGAAATAACACTCCTTCGCGAATTCGTTCAAGCAAGTTTGTTATATTTAGCTAATAAAAAAAATTTTTTTATATTTTCTTTCCAAAACCGGTAATTTGAAACCTCTTAAATAAAAGGTAAAATTTTTCTGATTTTTTTACTTTTGTTAAAAAGTTTAAGGATTGAGTATACTATGTGTGAAATTTGTTTGTGGCATTAATTAATTTTTTTTTAATTATGTGAAATTAAACAAAATAAAATTTGTCAAAATTTGTCAATATATATATATAATTTTGGCGCGTACACTATATAGCTCAGTGTTTGGCCGAGCTTCTCCTACCATTTGTGGTGTGCGTCTTTATATTATACCACAAATGGAGGGACCTACAGTTTTGTGCCGACTCCGAACGGTAGATGTATTTAATGAGAAGCTTTTTCATGGCAGAAATACCCTCGGAGGTTTGCCATTGCCTGCCGAGGGGTGGCCGCTACTAGAAAAAACTTTTTCTATTATTAAGATTTTGCTTGCCCTGATGTGTCAATGTGTGGTGATTTTATCATTTTGTCTAGCACTACAAAGCATGGCCTTCATTTCACACACACACACACACACACATAGCGTTACAAATACTTACGCAGCACTTTGGTTTACCCCAAGCTCATCAACGTTTGGTGATTTTTAAGGATTTTTGCATTTTAATTACGCCACTCATTGACTGCGCTTTTAGCTTATCGCCGCATGCTAATATCGCGCACTTACACAGGTCAACATAAGTATATATGTATGTAGTACTCAAACTCATGTACATACATATCCATTTGCACACATACAAACATATTTATACGAATGACCACACTTGACGAGCCACTCGACCATAACAGCCGTAACCTGATGCGGCCAAGCCACCCACAAGCCACCAGCTGGGGTTTGGCAGCCTTACACAACAAACCAACAATCACAAAATAGTCAATGAAAAACCAAAAAAAAAACCAAATAAAAACAGCAACACAAGCTTTCAGAAGCGTACAAAAGTGGTAGAGTGGCAGAGGGCAAAAATATTATACCATATATCCCTTTTTGTTGGTAAGTTGGCACCTCTTTCTGTGTGTGTACGAGTATTTCGTTGTAAATGAAACCGGAAAGTTGCACAACTTTTTTCTTGTACTCTCCGCCTTTTTTTTCTTTTGGTCATCTAACCCCTCACAGTTTTTTTGTTTTTGCTTATAAAGAATTGAATAGCCGGACTTGAGTTCGTAATAAAAACGCTGAGCTTTAATACAACTTTTTCACACTGATTGCACACACTTTCTGGGATTTGGTTTACATATGTATATTTACATATGTATGTTTGTATACGAGTATGTGAGAAACAATTTTACTATTTTGTTAGTTGCATATGTTTGTGACTGACTGTGCACTTTCGTGTCGGGAAGCTCGTTATGGAGGCTTTTATTGATAACTCATTTGCATCAAAGTAAACAAACGATGCAAGTTTGGATTGGTTATTAGTTATGATTTATTTTTTGTTAATTAAATTACATAAAATTATTCAAGACTTTAAGCTTGAGGTAAGGTTTGTTAGTGAAAGATTTTTCTTAGAAAGAGTACAATTATTTAGTGGTAGCAGTTGTAGCTGCTATTTCGGAAATCCACACACCCAGACTTGCTCTTCAACAGAAACTATTTATATAAAACTAAAATTTTAACTTTACACAAGATTTATCATAAGATTTCAAAAATTTTAGTACACATTCTTTTTAAACAATTTTTTTTAAGTATGCAGTTTTTTAGTCTGTTCAGTTTTCAACAATAAAGTGCAAGTTCTAAGTTGTTAAAAAGTACAGTATATTTTAAAGAATTCTTTTGTCGCTTGATTTTATGATCTTCGTAGCAAAAAGCAGTTAACATGTGGAATTTTTCCTATTTTTTACATCAAAGCGCCCTCTAAGGCCGTTCATGGTAAACACCTTTTTGTGGTAAAAATATTTGCATTTAAATTAATTTTAATTGTTTTAAATATCTACTTCTCCACGACCACCAACTTAAAATTAAAAAAGAAAACGTTTAAAATTTCCAAACTGCGAAAACTGAGAAATTATTTTTCTATATTAAGAACTCAAGCTTTCAGAAAAACTTGGTTTCATCCATTCACCAGCCGACTGCCGAAGAGTGAAACCAGTTAATTTTAAGCGACTTGAATTTTGCACTTAATTTACTAAAATTTAAGGGGCTATAAAACTGTAAGCTCAAAATTTTTTTTTTTTTTTGATTTTGAAAAAAAATTTAGTTTTTGAAAAAAAACTGTATTTTTAAGAAAAATTGGTTCTTTTAAACAAAATTTTCTTATATATAAAATTTTAATCTTGGTTTCTTTAAAAAAAAATTAAATGTTCTTTAATTGAAAAAAAATTAATACATAGTTTCCGAATTCATTATACAAGCGTAAAAAATAATAATTTTAGAAAAATTTTAATTTTTTTTGGAAATTTATATAAAAATTAATAGTGCGACAATCAATTTCCCATTCATTTCATACAATTACGCCCGTAACATATTTAAATATATTTTTACGGATTAAAATAGAACAAGAGTAAGGCTTATTAAAAACTCATTAGACGCGTATAACCACTCACTTTACCTCCAATGAAATTTGAAATTCACTCGATTTGAGAAATACATCGGGAGACTATTATTATTAGCGCTCAGTCTCCTGTAATTAAATGAAGGCTTCCAAGATCATTTCAGACTGTATTTGGCTTGGATACATTTAGATAAACCAAGAGGTTGTCCGAGAACTCGTAAACATTTTATAATAGTACTGAAAATTGTATGTGCATCACTCGGGGCCACAAGTGTTCTTTGCGGCTCACACTTCTTCGCCCGACAGCCTTACACTCCAGTAGAAGGTATAACGGAGTCTATCTGGCCGAGTCAATCGTTCAATCGAATGCTAAGCTAACGCTGGTGTAACATTAGTTTGCAGTGTTCTACCTCTAAAAAAAACTGCAATAATCCTTAGCTTTCTCTTTTTCAGGCTTTTGAGCAATTTGATACTACTTTAATTATACGAAATATAATTACATTTCTAAAAAATCATGTAAGCAAAAGCTTGAAACTTTAAACAAAATTAATAGGTAAATAAACAAAACTTCAATAAAATTGCGAACTTTAAAAAATTTACAAGTTTCAAAATTCTATAAAATAAAAACATATTAAATTAAAAGCCCGACTTTAAATTTTAAGATACAATAAGCACTTGTACTTTAAAAATACAATTTCGTTTCGTCCTTATACCTCTAAAGAACATTTCCACAGTAGGATCAACTGTTAATAATAATAATTTAGCGCTTACACTATATACATAGCTTAGGGTTTGGTCGTGCTTCTCCTACCATTTGTAGTCTGCGTTTTTTTATTCTACCACAAATGGAGGGACCCAAAGTTTTGTGCCGACTCCGAACGGCAGATGTATTTTATGAGAAGCTTTTTCATGGTAGAAATACCCTCGGAGGTTTGCCATTGCCTGGAAAAAAAATTTTCTATGATTAAGATCGTTCTTGCCCTCGCTGGTATTTGAATCTCGAACTCAGTGGCATATCGAGTAATAGCACGCACCGCTACCCACTCGACCATAGCGGTCACCAGCTATTAAATACACAGCATTTTTTGTCGATTTCTATAATGAAACTTGCCAGCTAACTAAGGAATCTAAGTTAACGCTCCACTGTGAACATGACTCTTATATTTTATCCCTCTTTATGTGTATGTATATATATACAGATGTGTTTGAAAAGTTATAAAACAAAAAAAAATCCGAAATTCCCAAACATATACCATCCATACTTTCACACCTACTCATTCATTCATATGCGTAATATAAAACGTGCATTCGGGTATCCTTGCGCATTTCACAATGTATCTACAAGCATTCTGTCATTTTTTGTCATAGAATTTCCATTTGATTCGCTTCGTTGGCATACAAATGACGTCTAACATTTTTGGTTGAATTTTTTTGTGACTTTTAAACCCTTTTCAATTCAGTCCTCATATTGTTTTTTCCTTTTTATTTTTCTTTGTACTGTTTTTTTTTTATTGTGCTTTTGGCTTACCATTTTTCGTGCAGCTTGCCAATTTGTATTCTTTGTTATGTCATGAACTGTGATTTGTGGTTTTTGTTTTTGAACCATAATCCTGTTTTTTTTTAGCATAAAAAAAAGCATGAACAGGAAAGCATGAACTGTTGCAGTTGTTTCCCATGAAATTTTTAAAATTCAATTTAAAATTATATTTTTCTGCAAAAATTTGTGTATGATATTAATAGTATATGAATTTTAATATCTTTCCATTTTTTTGTTTTACTGCTTTTATTGCTATTCATGGTATATTATCAATTAACTAGGAATCACAAAAAATACATCAATAACAAAATAAATATTTCCCTGTATCTAAATTAAGTTAACACAAACTGTTTATTCACCAATCTGCTGCAATAATAACTTTAATAATATTAGCGCGTTAGCGTCAATAAAATGAAAAGTTACCCCAACACGGTCAAATCTGTCCTGTATTTTTCTCAAATGCGTCCGCCCTCCTTCTTTAATCATTTAAATAAACCAACAAACCTATTCACAAGCCTTTGGGAAATCAGTGTTAGTAATGCAATTAATTTAAACAAAATTGCATAGTCAATAAAGTTTTTATAGTATAAAGATTTCAGAATTTTCAGTGATAGCCAAGCTAAGTATATAAAAGTTTTTAATGGTTCAGATTGATAGTAAACAAGGGCACCTCAAAGTTACTTCTTTCATGGCTTAATGTATGAATTAAGTAAGCTATACCAGTCTCTAATAGAGACAAACGTCTTATTGCTAGATAAGTAATAATTTTCTAGCTTCAAAATAAAGTTCCTAGTCTCAAACTAAAGTCACTAAATTGCTATCAGATGAAAAGAGTCACAAAAAAATAAAAATTCAATTAAAACAAAAATAAATTTAAAAATAAAAGTAAAACAAAAATAAATTTAAAAATAAAATTAAAACTAAAATTTATTAAAAAAAAAATATAAATAAAATTAAAATAAAAATGTTGAGTCTTCATATCATACCAAATTACAGAATATAAGCAACAGGCCCTAATAGAGGGAAGAGTTTCAATTTATAGACCAGTTAGCTTTCATTAGTCTTAAAATAAAATCTTTAATCTCAGTGAAAATAAAACTATATTAATAATAGGGGTATTCGGGATCTGTTGTATTCATAGTAATATTTACTATTTTTACAACGAATTCGGATTTACACAAGTAAATCGCGAACACACCCTGTTGTAATATCTGTCTTCGCGTCATTGTAAAATTTCCCGAACGGCTGACTTACGAGTACATACGAGTATGTATGTATGTGCCACTAACAAATACAAATAAACAAAAGTGAGTAATACGAGTATGTCGCGAAAAGCCGAAAAAAACGAAAATATTAGATTTTATTACTAATAATTGTGAAAATCACAATGCTAAGAAAAACGATAATTTTTAATATGCACAAATAGATATATATTTATTCGACTAACGTATTTGTAGATGATTCGACGATTCATCTCTTTTGTGGTGATCGGCTGTGAAAAAACCACCTTTACAGCAGGGTCCACCCATGTTATTTGCATGCACTGTTGTATTTGAAGTGGAACGTATATTTTATTGTTGGATTTTTACTACATTTGTTATAAAAACCACAGAAACTACGAATACAAAATACAATGGCAAATACAACAGATCCCGAATACCCCTAATAATCACCAATAATTGACAATTTTATTGAGCTCGAGGCCAGTTTTCAGAAGATTTTATTTGGAAAAACAACCACAGTTTTTTAAATGGTAGAAGTTATAGTACTATTTTGGAAATCACCACATTTCCTCATCAGACTTCTTAATTTTATTTAGTTATATTTTTTCTTCATAACCACTTCTCCAAGGCTATGAACCAAGGAGCTCGGAGTTGCAAAGCCAACACGCTAAATGCTGTGCTACGCTAGCCGAGTGGACTGCAGCATTTTTCCATCTTCCTTAAATAATTACCAAAATACAGCACCCCGATAAATGTGTGTTGTTGTTCTTGTGGATGGTCACAACACTTTCAATCCAGCGTTAATAATAATTTTTTTGCAAAAAATCGATTTTTTCCTTTCGGCTTTTTACATATTTATATTTAACTAAACAATAAACTTTAACAATATAAAATAAAAACCTTGCCATTTTGTAGAGTCATCTACGCCAGCATAGCATAATTTTCTACATTGCAGACGACAGATCAGCTATGAATTTTTTATTATTATTGGTAAAAGTATTTATGTTATTATTAATGTACCTATACAAATGTTTGCATATTAGAATAGCGTACGTTAAAGACTTTCATATACATATGTATGTACATCAATCATTAAAAGGTTTCTCATAAAAATATCTTCCTTTCAGAGTCAACATAAAATTGTGAGTCCCTTAATTTGTGTTGCACCATAATGACCCGCACCACATAGAGTTGATATAAAAAAAAATATATATTCGGAGATCCGATACAAAAAATTAATTTTCCTTGACTATATAAACTCGCCTATAATAGATAAATATAACATATGTATACCTCCCATACAACCGAAAGTTCAGATATTGCATTTTGGGCCATAACTCCTTCATTTAATCTGCTTGAAATTTCGCGCAAATATCATTTAATATTGGTAGTATTATAGCAGTCAAAATTATTAATATTGAATAAATATAACATATGGCTCCCATACAATTGTTCCCTCCATGACATGTATGAAGCCTTCGTCATAGCCGAAGACAGCCTTTTTTACTAATTGAAAGTATCTACTATAAAGCTTTTTACTCAAGATACTTAAATTTTTTATTAAATAAAAATCGTGAAATAATACCTCTACCAAATTTTTTATTTGCTAGTTGGGATACTTTCATTAAATTTTAAAAATCATAAATACTAAACACTTTATGCGTGACAAAATTAAAAACAAAAATTTATAAACAGCTTAAACCAAAAAGTAAATAAAAAAAACTTGAGATTGCAAAATTCAAACATAAACTGAGAAACAATTTTGTTTTAATTTCTTTGTTTCTAAACGATTTTTCTGAAATTAGTAGTAAAAAATCTTCTTCTTAGGCCACTTCGAAAAATTGCATTAGCTCTTAGATTTTTTATTAAAAAAAAGAAAATATTGCAAAAAAAGTCATAATTAAAAAATTTTTCAAACGTGAATTCCCCCATAATGCAGCGCTGCTAAGTTCCAATTACTTGGCAAACCTGCATTTCATTACAATTATGCATAGTTTACTAGCAACTTAGGCGCTCGAAAACTAATATTCCTAAATAAACACAAATACACTCACTTGAGAAGGTAATTTTAATTAATGTTTATATTTAGTTAACTAAATTAAAATAGGCTTTACTATAATACAAGCTATATAATAAACACCAACACCTTGAACAAACACTCACACCATTTTTTGAACCCCGCCTACTTACTCTCTTGCTCTTTTCCACAATACAAATAACCAAAAAACAAAAACTTTTGAAAATTTTAAACTTCATAAATAACACTAAGGTTGAAATTGTATATATGTATGTATGTACGTACATTTGTATGTGCTTATGACTTGCCAATTTCAGCTCAACATCTAACCTCGCAACCTTTCATCCACCTACACTAACACTTTTGCTCTCTCACACCGAAACATTCAATTAAGTCACTCACACTCGAGTCAACTAACTAAAGTGATACAATTGCGACTCACTTCCTTGTCTTGCATATCCATCATATTAAACTGTCACATTCAGTTTGTCAATTTGTGTATTTTGAGGTGTCATGAAAATGACCATCGTCTTCAAACAAAAGCCGCAACAACAAAAACAAAAGTAAGATGAGTGTGCATAGAAGTTGTTTGCAAAGTAAAAGGTAAATTTTACTCGTATTGGCTTAAGGCGATTATGTTCATATTGTTTATGGTGTTATCGAGAGGGCGTGAAAAGGGATGCAGAAAGGATGTACCAAAGTTTTTTGTTAGTCGAGGAGAGTATTTAGACAAAGCGCAAACGGTTGCTTATGTCATAAAGCATACGAACAGCTGCCAAAAAGCGTCCAAATTATCTAAATAGAATAGGTAAACCTTTCTAAAAAAGCACCTTTGCCATTTTGATAGAAAATATAAAGCATCATTATTATGCTGCTGTTGCCTTCATTTAAGATTCGGTGGCGTTAGCTATTTTTGATCCTCTTTCCTCCAAATTCTTTTAACAGTCGCTGGCTGTGTTAAGCTTATTTATTTTGTTTGTTTGTTCACTTATTAAATAAAGGATGTTTTTTTCACGAATTTAATTTTTTGAATTTAAGTTTTCTTTTAAAAATACTCATACCTGCTAACTTGTCTTAGATAATTTTATTATGTAAAGTCAACAATCGTTTAAAAGCTAAATGCAAGAAGGTACCATTTTTTTGTTCTGGAAGTAGCCATTTATTTCCTCAACACGTAATGTGCGTAAGGCAGGTGTTTAAAATTTCATTAAAATTTCTTAGTAGTATTTTTACCGCAAGATCAAAATTTATTGATTAAAATAATTAAATTGCAAGCCCTTTTGTTGCGTTAGAGAACCTTCTGATAATGAATATAATGAAAGATTTTTTTTTGGATGCAAAAAAGGTTATTTAAAATTATTTCTTACACCATTCCACATATTTTACTTAATATAATGGAAATCATAGAGACACAGAATAATCAAAAATATTAGGAAAATAGTAGAGTTTTTCAAACAGAAGTCAACAAAAAATAATCAAAAAATTAAAAAAAAAACGAGAATAAGAAAACTAGAAAAAGAAACAGTCAAGAAAATGTATGCAAATTTTCGAAATATTTTGAAGATGATGTAAAAACTTAAAATCGATCAAGTAACCACATCTTTTATTATTTTACAGATATTCTCTTTTGAATTATTAAACATTTAATAATTCACGAACCTTTATAACACATACATAGTATGTACGTGCTGTTACTCGATATGCCGCCGACTTCGGGGTTCGAAGTAAAATCTTAATCATAGAAAAAAGTTTTCTCTAATACCGGTCGCCCCTCGGTAGGCAATGGCAAACCTCCGAGGGTATTTCTGCCATGAAAAAGCTTCTCATAAAATACACCGCCGTTCGGTGTCGGCACAAAACTGTAGGTCCCTCCATTTGTGGTAGAATACAAAGCCACACACTACAAATGGTAGGAGAAGCTCGGCCAAACACTGAGCTAAATAGTGTAAGTGCAAAATTATTATTATTATATAACACATCCTCATATTTACAAATTTAGACAATAATTTTATATTTTATTTAGTTTTTTAATTAAAGTAGATCACTTCATTAGACAAAAAAAAAATTATTCTCAAATTTTCTCACTAAGATATTTATATTATATACATACATACATATTCCTTCCTACTTAGCATATCATTCTCAGGAAAAACGCAAAATTTCGTACATAAAAATAAAATTTTTAATATTGTTTGCATTAACTTGGTGGCGTTGCAAAGTTTTATTTAAAAAATACACACATTAATCACACATGACAAATTTTCAATGCAAAACATTATGAGCTCTGAAAATACCAAACTTTTATATTTTTTATTCCCCTTGTGATTTTGCTTGACCAGTTCGATACTTAGAATATTCGAGATGCATTCGTCGTACATAAAGATCTCAGGTAATTTTAGATCTTTACATTTTTGTAAGATAAACTGCTTTTCAAAATACTACAACGCAAACATATTGAAAAATTCTTTTAAATTTAAATACAAACATATTCAACAATGCTTCAAACTTTTTTGAAAGAAAAAAAAAAATTTCCAAAAAATTTTTAGATTTTTTTTATCAAGTAGTTTTATAGAAGATTAAATGTTTAGTATAATAAAGTACAACTTTCAACTAGTTACAAATAAGAGTGGATTTTTATACATTTTTTTACTGAGGTTCTTTTGGAATTTTGCCATACAACGTATGCTTCCGATTTTTTGAATTTCGAATAAATTACAGAATAGAGTTAGAAAAAAAAATTAAATTAAATCAACGGTAATCTTTGGTCATTAGGAAATTGTATAGGCTACAAAACTAAATACTCCAAAATAATCTTAATTTATTTTTAATTTCAAAATATTGAGCAAATTTGGTTGTATGAAGTTTGAAGCTTAATTAAATATGGTTTTTGTAAGAAACTAAGTTGTGATTTAAATAAAAAATTAGTAAGTAAATCGTACACTTAATTCAGAATTTAATATTGATATTTCTTTGAAATTTTATCAACAACAAGTCAAGTTGGGTATGATTTCTATTGTTTACTCAAAACACTTATACTTGAACAAAGCAAATGCTCTACCATTAGTGGCGATAAGCACTATATGGCTTTTAAATTATATTTACGTAAATATTTACTTTATTATTTATTTATCTACTAATTTATACATTTAGGTTTTTTTACATAATTTTTAATAGCATTTTAAATTTTCTTTGTCTTAAAGGGCTCTCGCTCTTGTTTTTCAAGGCTACCGCCTAAAATCGAGCATTAGAATTCTCTACTAAAAAATGCTGTGAAACTGCTTTAAAAGTAAAACAACTAAGAAAGGGAAAATTATTTAACAAAATTTTGATTCCATCGGCAAATGCAGCCGAGCAGCTAAGTCTTTTTAATTAAAGTTATATCTGTGACTTTTATTGTCCCTACTAAGTTTGTTCACTCTTTCGCTTGAAATTTCAAAAGAAAAAACATAAAAAAAGAACAAAAAAATAAATTATATAAAAAACAGCAATCAAAGCACTAAATGTGAAAAAAAAATTTAAAAGCTGTTGCCTTAACTTCCTCGCTGTTTTGACTGCAAAGTTTGAGTAGCATGTCAATATTAATTTTATTTGCTCCGTACATTATTTACGCCATTACAGTACTCACTTAAAAATTTTCTTTGAAGCAAAATATTAAAAAAGCGCAATATTAAAATAAGAGGTGGATATTTAAAACAAGTATTTGCATATCTATTTTTCTGCACATATTTTTCAACCTCTTCACCATCCTAGAAATGTCTGCGCCATACGAATAAAAGGAAAGCGTGTCACTGTTTTTTTTTTAACTGCTACTACTATTCCTCTATATTCTCTACAATAAAACGAAAAAATATATATAAGCAAAATTTCACTTGAACAGTGTAGAAGTAACTTTTTGCGATATATATTATAAATTAAGACGAGAATGTTGCTGACAAAAGTGTAACGAAAGTAAAAAAGCTGACAGCAGCAATACTACTCTTCTTTTATGTAAATATGTATGTATTTGGCTTTGCCAGCATTAGTTGTCAGCATGAACGTCAGGCAATTTGAATATATTCATTACTTTTTATCACAACTGGAGCAAGTTTTCCTTGTAACTTCGCACAAAATACATTGAAATATGATTCTCTAATAATACGAACGAAGAAAGTAGAGTGCGTGTACAATCTTGGAAATAATTTAAAATTAGTCTCTTCACAGTTTATCATGTGGCTGTTTTTTGCTTCGATTGCACAAATGAATGACCTTGATCTAATAAGCTAGTCGAAAGCAGAAATCATTTAAGTTAGTATGAAACTCTATCGGACCTGAATTACTTCTTTTGTATCTGCGAATTGCCAGACCACGGAAACTGCTTAGTGAGACGTTCATTAATTTACTAATATTTAACAAATAAATCAAGTAATAAATTACTTTAGAAAATTAGAAAATGTGCGAAAAATTGATGAAGTTACTCTGTTATATTACAAATCAAGTTTTAGGTGCGCTAATTATTAAATCAATTCCCTTTATATCGGCAAAATTGTACGTACATCTGATCGACGAAAACATAATTCGTGCTTTTTACTGATTTTGACTGGATTTTTATTGTCTTTGTTCGCTTGGTAAACGTAAAATTTGTGTTTAATCAACAGAACTTTTATTTCTTTATGCAACATAATATTTATGGCATAATTCAAAGTTTCGGAACTAGTTTGTGATCATTCCGTGATCATTTCCGGTTTACTGCGGTATTCGTGCGAGGCTAGTTCTGGACAATTTCGCGGCCTTTTCAGGACTATAATAGTTTAACACAAATTCTGTACACAGACTATTTTAGAACGATTTCGAGACTAATTTGCGACTTTTTGCGGACAAATCAATTATATGCCATTTCGAGACTATTTCAGACCTTTTTCAAAAGTAGCTTGGGATAATTTCGGAATCGCTTCGAAAACTGTTCAGGACTATTTCAGGAAGTTGTGGATCAATTTTCAAAGTTTGAAGACTTTAACGAGATTACTTCGGGTTCACGACTTCTTCGAAAGCATCTCAGAACCGTTTTTGGAAATAATTCTGGATCATTTAAGTATTAAAAAAAAATCCTGAAAACTTCTGGTGCTTTTCTGGACGTATTCGAATGATTCGATAGTATTTCATGTCTATTTCGGTACTAATATTGGATCATTTTCGTAACTAGTTTGAAATCATTTTGGTACTAATAAAAGATTTTTTATGAACGTCTCCAAACTTATTTGAAATAATTTTTCATGACATTTTCAGGAATACTTCGGGACAATTTTTGGGACTATTTCGGGATCTCTACAAGGTTGTTCGAATCTAATAACGAAATGGTCTTTAGATCGTCAAAAACTTTTTCCAAAGTACATAGTTTTGAAATCGTCGTAGACTGGTACACATGAACCGAATCAAATTAAATCAAATTATTGTTTAATTTGAGACCTAACCTATTTATGTATTAAAATTTGTTTGAAGAACCAAATGAATTTAAAAGTGCGGACTTTATAATAAACTACTACTTATTCAGTTATTATTAGCAAGATATTAGCAGTAACTTTTATAAAATCAGAGAAATACAATATACAGCTTACATACAGTTCTTCCTTAGGCGTATTAGGTATTAGGTATTAAATTTTAAAAATAAATACCTAATTAAGAGATTATTAATATTTTTAGTTTGTGAAAATTAGCCAAAGTGCGGAGGACTGAGATCAAAGTTGTCCAAATTGATAGACGCATCGAAACATATTTCCTCTTCATTAAGTGCTGTAAAAGCCACCTGTTGACAAATGAGCTAAGTTAACCTCTACCAGAGATATTCTTGGATTACCAAGGAACGCACACTCACTGGCATAAGACAAATAAAGCGCTTGTAATCTACGTAAAGTGAGGGAAAGTAAATCGCAGTAATTTGAAGCGCACATTCACACACTAGCACGTAAATTTGTATATGTGTATTTATACTATATACAAATTTCTCATTTCTCAGCGAACTTTGTTTCACATGCGCCAAACAAAAGTACATATAATGTGCCGCTCAAAACAGAGTTTATATCCTCAGCAAGGATTGCAGGGATTTAGGTTAACATGCATTGAACCGGTAATGGATATTGACAACTGCTACTCACTCCGCTACTTACGCTCACCGCCATCAATTTCTACTTCAATTTGATGGCACAGCACCTGCTTTCACTCTAGAAACGAAAAATTCAAATGAAAATTTGTTCGACAGCGCATAACCACACGCGCTGATGGTAAATTGTTGTCATGCGCTGCCACAAAAAAAAAATCTTTCAGAGCAAATGGGTTGGAGCTTATGTTGAAATATTGAAAAGGTGTTGGTATTTATTTTGCCTTACTTTAATATTAATGTTCTCCTCCATTAGTATACTCATTGAGCTCTGACATATTTTGATTACCTTGAAAAAAATTTGTTTGCTATGTTATACCGGTTGTTTACTCATTAATATTCAGGTAATGCAATCAATATTATATTAAATAGATATACATATACTCGTACGTATTATGTACATACGTTAGCAGTTGCGTCATAATATTATTTCATACCTAGTATATGTAATGCTTGCGCAAGCGTAAATTTGTTGAAGCATGAGTTTATTTTGTTTTGCATTTTAATTAGCATGGAAATCGAAAAATTTTAAATTTTGCCACATGCATATTTTAAAGCTGTGCAAAATCTGATTTTAATTGATTTGTCAGCGTTCAATGCTTGCTGAGTTTTTTCCCGCTTACAGTTTTCTCTACTCTTTTTTTTGTGGTATCATTGTTGCAATGTTTGTTTTCTTTTGTGTGGTTTACCAATATTTACACGCAAAAGGTGTCGTAAATAAATGAAAATATGTAAATGAAGGTTATTTGCTTTTAACTAAAAGTCTCTGGCAAACATTATGTGAATTTTAATTAATTTTCACTGAAATACGTTTTTTTTATCATAAATTTTCTTAAGCATTTTTTTTCCGGACATTCTCGGCGTATACGTAACACGTTAATTCGAAAAAGTTTGAGGCAAAACGATGTATTTTCTCATACACAGGATACACAAGCATTCAAATGCTTTTGCTTTCGCATTTCTAATCTTTGCGGTTACTCTATTAAATATGATACTTACTTTTTCAATAGGTTCAGTGATTGTGACGAAAAACAAGACTTATGCTTATGCTTTAATTTTTGAGTTACTTAACATACATTCATTAGTTATCGAGTCCTTGTGGAGACAGTTGCGTAAAATATTAAAACAACGCAATAAGTAAACACTAACAAAAACAATTTTCTGTGCTGTCCAGAAAAGAAGAAAGTCGATGAATGGAAGCACACAAATTTCGCAACAGAAGCAGAAGCATCGATTTATTTTGCCTCTACAAGTAGAATTTTCTCCAAAAAATTAGCACTTAATCAACAATGAAATGAAGCACGACTAGAATTAAAAAGAGCTCGCATCACTTAGAAAGACCAATGGAAAGTAGTAGTCTTCTCGGACAAAAACAAATTCAATTTTTGGCACTTCTAAAAAAGTAAAAATATAACAACTTTAACGAAAGCGAATATAAGCAGCGTACGGGCATCTGCACTGCAAAATTATAAGAAATTTTATAAGAATTTTACCCTTTCTATCACATCACAGTTGATTGAAATGTACCTTTGTGATCATATTCCATTGCTTCACTTCCGTTACCCAAGCGAATTGTATCGACTGCTCGAATATCAAGAATTTCCATTTGAAATCAACAATTTATGCAGCATTCTAACCAATCACGTGGAATTTGATATATTTACAGTTGAGTATGTATAGACTAGCGTTATCGGGTTACGGTATATGAATGAACAATAAAAGATTTGCAGTGATAAAAGCTGGAAATTAAAAAAAAAACTAAAATGTGAAATGCAAACGTTAGGCGCATAAAATTCCTGTCGCCTGTCGCACAAATCTGTTGTTATCTTTATAGAAAAAATAAAGCCATGCACGCATATATGTATGTACATACAAATGCACATTTCTAGTTAAATTTGTATATGCAAATACGTATTGTTTATTCTATAAATACTTTCAAATGCATGCTGAAGAGGCGCGTGACATTCAAATTTATGTTGTGAAATATTTGTGAAAAAATTCAAATTGGTTAATAAAATAACAAAAATTTCAGTTATCGTTATGAAATACAGGGAATTTCTGATTTTCACTAGATTAAAAACAAAACGTGGTTAGCATAAAATTTACTAATTAAGCGTGTATACTCGTATGAGTGCCATGAAAGCATCTACTTTTTAACATTTATTTTCGATCGGACTTTGCAAACACTGATTTATTTTTCACCATAAATACTTTTCGAACATTTTTTAATAAAACTACAATATTAAGCAAAACCCATTTAAACTAAAATTTCAAACTTAGTACAGAATTCGTAGTTAATTTAATAATTTTACACACTAGTCATAAAAATTTTCTTAATTATTTGTATGCAATTTTGTAGCCCATTCAATTATAGTCTGACAAAGTGTAAGTTTTAGTTTGCTTAAAGTCAACATAGATTTTTGAGAATTTTTTTAAACCGAGTAAGCGATTTTTGTTTCGCATCAAAAAATATTACAAAAAAATCTCAAAAGTCAACAGTAAATACTAGTGGTTTGAAATGTATGCTCTGTTAGACTATAGTTGTATTGGCTACAAAATTGCGTGCACAAAATCTGACTAAAAGTTTTCATAAAATTTTTTTAAATCTTGATAAAAAGATTGGAATTTTATTTTAATTAATTTTAGTTCCGTTTTTATTAAAATTATTGATTATGAAGAACATTGAAAATATTCTGAAATAAATCAAGGTATGCAAAATTTGGTCGCCCACTATATTTCACTGTTTACATAAACATCTGTGTATATTTATAAAAACAATAGACTTTCTTCCATTTCAATTTGCATTCGATGCCATTACAATATCAACCTAATTGCATCTATTACAAATTGTCCATTTCTGTTTGGGGAATTGGGATGTCAGGTGGCTGTAGGCCAAAGCGATTTTAAATATTTTTTTTTTTTTGATAAAACGACTTTCATTCAACTATGAATAAAACTGTAACTCGCCAAGGAAAGAGACTATAAACCGGAATATAATTTAAGCTTTCAGTAGAAATTTTTAACTATTTTTATCAGTGGTGAGCAGGAACAACTCAAAAGCTTTCAGCAGCAGCCGCAAAAGAAAGAATAAAAAAGTAAAAGTGCTTATACAAAATTAATTTTCTAAGTACGCACACACACATTTCCTTCAACATTCATTGGCCTTGATCGATTCAGTATTGCAATTTCCTTTCAAATTGTATTAGATGCATACATACATACTCAATCCAGCAGCCAACAGCCAGCAGCCGTCAACGCCATCCGTCAACTTGGCCAATATTCAATTGCAATGTTTCAATTTGTTTTGCAGCCAGCGGCTTACAAACATATAAATATATTTATGTATACATATATACTTCGTTTCAAATATATATTTACTGCGTCATATTGACGCTCTCACTTTCGCTCGGTTTTGATGTATGCACTCGTAGCAATTTTATTTGCACCAATCAAGCGTGGCAAAATCAAGGTGTGACTTCATTTATCACGCTTGTCGCATTAAGCTACAAATCATCTCAAAAGTTTTGCCGGTAATGTACTAGCGGAACAATTGAATTTTAGTGTTCTCATTGAGGGTTATTGCCAACAGCGCAACATTGCAGCTAACGTTCTTACAAATGTAAAAAGTGCAATGAAATAAAAGGGTTCTTCTTTTTAATGGTGGTTTTATTTTCTATTTTTTTTTTACTTATTTGCACAGAAAATGCGACACTTTTATAAAAATTTCAATTCTTTCAAAAATCATCTCTTGTATGTGTTAAAGAATTCCCCACGATAGCAGTAAATATATTTTTTTTGCATTCTACAATCGCAACAATTTATCTGGGTTAATTGTGCTTCGGAGAATAGATTTTGAGATATTCTTCGCACTTTTTAAACAAGAACAATCTCTGCTTAAGTGCCAAATGGATCTAAAAACTCCAGTGAAGACAAGCCGTCAAATAAGTAAGCGCTAGATAATAAGCTAGAAGTCATTTTATTCAGCCATTTAACAAGGAGTATTAAATATTGCGGTCATAAACGTTGCGACCGTTGACGCAATCAAATCGTCACTTCATATCATATTACGTCTACTTAAATCCCTTCACATCAGACCACAGCATATCACATCATAAACATTCACATCAAAATATCATATCACATCAGCACATCACTTCAGTTCATCATTGCATCACGTCACCATATAACACAACATTACATAACTTAACATAACTAAGACACAACTCGGACTTTGAATACGATTTATGTATATAACAAGTGAAATTCATATGGCTTATTTTGCTTCATTTGTACGGATTTACCTCAACGAGCGCATAGAAATTTTATTTTAAAATAACATAACATAACAAAATAACAGAGCAAAACCTAACTTAACTTTACTTAACTTAATTAAAGGACAAATAGACTGTTAACACGATTTTTAGATAAAGTTACAATCGTAAAAGCGATGTCAAAAGCCTTCCAAAGAGTTCCCTGTATAGCAGCAAGTTCGATATAAGGAGGGTTTTACTTCTTCGTAAATTGCACAAACTACGTATTGTTAAAATAAAAATTCCTCCAGCACATTCTTGAACACAGTAACTGAGAGTAATTCAGTGGACATTTCGAATTAATATTTTTTAAATAACATAAAAATAATGAAATGAATATTTGTCGCTTTCCCCACTTACCCATACATATTGACATATTTGGACAATTGATTTTGCTTTTAATTATTTAAAATTATATTTTAATTTAAATACTCATTCTCTAACAAAACCAATAAAAACTGATTTAACACATTTTCATTAAAATTTCGAACTTTAAAAAAGCCTTAGCATATTTCTGCGTAAGCCATTTTATAGCTCATTCAATTCTAGTGAAATAAAGTGCTAATTTTAAATGGATACAAGTAACGGTTGATTTTTGAAAGTTGTATTACTTGCGATGGAGCGTCCTGCCAGCAACAGCGAAAACAGCCAGTTAAAAATTTTTCAAAAATCAGTTCTAAAATTTTGATGAAATCTTCTTAAATCATTGTACGTACATTTTTACAAAGTTCAAAGTTCAAAAAAGTAGACTTTTATGCTTTTGGTTTAAGGAGGAATTGAAAAATCATTAAAACTAATTGTAAGGAAAATTATTTGTGTGAATGTGTAGAGTATATGTACCGTTGCTACAGTTTTATGAAGGTTTTAGGATAAGCTTTTTCATATTTTAATTATTCTGCACATTTTTATGCGCAGATTTAAATAAATCCTTCTTCGGAACCAGAATATAGTCGATAAAGTTAAAATTAACAATTTTACACTACGTTAAATGACGACGTACAATTTTTTTTTATTTAACAAATGTGTTTTGCATAATTCTGGTTCCGTAAAAATGTCAACACAATCGAACTAGTATTTTTCTAGCTATCATGGCGACGCTTTTAAAATTAATGGTTCAGAGAAAGATTCATGGATTTATGGCTTTGTAACTCGAAAAGTATTTAAGATCGAGTTATGATATTTCGCAGACATATTTTACATATAATTTACGACGAAAATATGCAATAAAACAAATTGAATTTTTGAACCGTCTAAAGTAGAATACGCCCTTAAACTTATTTACTGCTAAATTCGTTATTAACGAAATTTTCCATGAAAATATTGACAATGCGCTAATGTTGTGTGTCAACATTTTGATACACCCTCGTTCTGCCTATCAGCACTCAGAACAAGCATTTAAACAACAACGAAAACCAGTGAAAATTTTACCTTGAGAGTACTTCAGAGCTATTACTTGCCACAGTAAAAACTTCCAAATTGCATTATAACCAAACCGCACTTCGAAACATCTACTTACAAAGCACTAGCGCTGCTACATACATATATACATATGTATATCCAGATATGCACACATACATGTGTATGTATGTATTTATTAGTGTTGATGTTGGAACTGCATTGCAATTGTGGATGGATGTTGTCATTCGACAGCAACTAGTCGTGCTGCACAAATTGAGCGCCCAAAGGAACATTCGATGGCAGCAAGCAGCAAACAGCAAATACTAAAACATACAAACAAATGAATACATATGTACGTATGTTACATACATACATACATATATATGAATGTATATTAATGTGGCAAGTTGCATTAAAAGTGGACTTATACAATCATACATAACATACAAACATCTTACCTTACTGGATGTATGTATGTATACTAAATTTCACATACATACATATACGCGTGCAATGGAATGACTTAACTTAGTCTATGGAAGAATATTTTTAGGGCAGGCAATTTTGTTCGACAAAATGTACGTGTACATATCTAGCAATGCCATCCCTGCCGGAAATCTTTGAGCTTCATGTGATCAGGATTTGATGTTCTTGCAAGACTTGCGCCCGGCCATTCAAATAAAATAAAAACACCAATGAAAAGCAACCGATGATAATCTTCACAAGCCTTTAAGAACTGGATATAATTTAAAAGCATGTTCGGTCTTACAATTTAAAAGGTGCACTGCGAGCTTATTGATGCGTATACTAGATAAACGGTTCACATCTCCGTCACCCAAGAAATGTGATGAACGGGGCAAGGAAAGTAAAGGATTAACTCTGTTATATCTACTAAAGCTGGCATATGGGGGGGAGACAGATTTCGACCTAAAGTATTGTCGTTCACACCGATTAACGTTTGTCCACAATTCGCATCCAAACGAGATTATTCAGCACCTCGCTGAATTATGTCCACATCCAACAATGGTGAAGGACGATGTAACCAATGCTCACTTTATAAACGCCCGTTTGAGTGCTGATCCCACCACGATATAAAGTCATCACAAAACAAAACCCCGACAACAGACTGAGACTGGCCCAAAACATGGAAGCGTGTAGCACTATTTTCCAGATTGAGAACATTCTCCAGGCTACTAGGCTATCAGTGTGCTGGCTATATGCATCATCCGAGGATCTTATATCGTCTTGGACTGTTATCTTGTCGTAGCCAAAATCGACACGGGCCGCTGTGCCGGGAAAAGTGCTATAATCACAACAGCCGCTTCGCTACACGACTCGCTCTCTTGCTTTCTGCATGCGAGCATATTTGTTCATAGTTGTGTACCGCAGCTCAGGCATTGGCTTCAACCGAGCCCGAAAGAAGAACTAATGCGATCAATAAAGTCTATATGGAGCGTAGTACATGAACCCGAACCGCAGTCGACTGAATTCACATGCGGAAAATTTGTATAGCTATAGACTGGCTAAATAATAATAAAGCCCCACAGCGATTGATTAATGCCTATGGGATTGTAATGTTAAAAAAGTCAGTCAGTAGTATTTGTGCTTAAAAAAAAACGATTTTGTAAACATTTCCTGTAGGTGTTGCTTTACTTTTTGCCCTTCGACTGTTGCTATTTGTCGTTTGCCTTGTGCATGCAACACAAATTCAATTATCATGCAACATAGAACTAAGTTGTCTACAGCATTTGCACAAGTCAACTTAAAATGTGGTGCAAACTAAATTTTCCATAGGTACCTAAACAAATTTTCGGCTAATAAGTACACTACAAGCCAGCCAATACACATGGAACTCACAATTTTTTCCATTTTCTTTTTTCATTGCAGGTTTATGCACCAAGCGTCCGATGCTGCTTCATTCGTTTTTGATCTTTACGTTTGCGCAGTTAATTATGTTACCACCGATAATCAATTTTCGTATAGCATTTGGCGAAGACCGCAAAATATTTAGATTGTAAATTTTAAAAGCTTACACTGCTGCTTAAACTCGTACGACGTTGAGTGGAGGAGAGTCATAGCATTGCAGAAAATGGCAACGGCAAGTCATAATGAGTACACGGACATTGAGTTGTCTACACTGGAGGTAGGAAGCAGCAATAAAACGGATCCAATTTACTCCATTAAACCGGACTTTATCACGCAATGGTTAGTATGTATGCGCAGTTTACTTGTTATGATTTTATAAAATTTCTGTTCAGGCGACAAAAGAAAGAGCGCGAAAATATTTGCAAATCCATTTTCAATCGCTTTGTCGAGCATACCGAGTGTAAGCGTTTATTGGAGGCCGCTCAACTCTATCATCCCTTCATCGGCGACAATGGCGAGCTGAGTATGTGGAACTCGGACGTGGATATGGACATGTTGGCGGCTTATACCAATCGCAGTTTAAACCACAGCCTGTTGGATGATTTCACGAATGTCACGACACGCGATCCGACGCCATCGCAAGTGTTGCCGCCCTTTGCGCTCTGGCAGAGCATACTGATCGCGCTGTGTCTGTCGATTTGCATCATTCTGACGGTGGGCGGCAATGTGCTAGTGCTGCTCGCATTCATCGTCGATCGGAATATACGACAACCGAGCAATTATTTCATTGCATCACTGGCCGCAACGGATGTGCTAATCGGTAAAGACTTTACATAAAATAAGTAAGACGTAAATTTTTCACGACCACCACTTCTTTATCTTAATTTCAGGTTCGGTATCTATGCCCTTCTATACCATTTACGTGCTCATGGGCTACTGGGATTTGGGTCCACTACTTTGCGACCTTTGGTTATCTGTAGACTACACGGTGTGCCTGGCCTCCCAATATACAGTGCTACTGATAACTATCGATCGATATTGTTCGGTAAAAATCGCAGCCAAGTACCGCAGTTGGCGAACGAGAAAACGTGTCATCTATATGGTCACCATCACGTGGATCATACCAGCGCTGCTCTTTTTCATATCCATCTTCGGATGGGAGCATTTCACGGGCAAACGTGACCTCCTGCCGGGACAGTGTGCTGTGCAATTTCTAAAGGATCCCGTCTTTAATACGGCTCTCATAATTGGTTACTATTGGACCACACTAGTGGTGTTGTTCGTGCTGTATGGAGGCATTTATCGCACTGCCTACGAAATGCAAAAGCGTAGCGAGGCCAAGCAACGAAAAATGCAATCAATGGTGGCGCTGAGTGCGGGCGCTATGTCCGGTATGGCGGGCCATGCGGCGGGCATAGGTGTAATCGAGGAGAAAATATTAAAATCGCAAGTAGATATCGGCGGTATGACCGGCAAGGATGGCACCGTTTGTAGTGGCGGCATTAAACGCGGCTCTGGCCAGATGAATCCAATGACACAAGCTGAAGCCATCAACGGCACAGTATCCGATGCTATCAATGAACAGCGTCGCATATCCGAAGGCAAAGCGGAAAACGGTAAGCCAGATGGTGGTTCTGGTGAAACGGAAAAGAGTGAACGTTCCAGCAGTCCGGCTTTTGACTCGGATGAGGAAAGTTCGGCCAATCAAATACAACAGATAGCGAGTCAGCAAAAGCTAGCCAATCTGCGTAAACGCTCCTCAATTGGTCTGGTCTTCGGTGCGCAGGCAGCTCTGTTAGCTACGCGCAGCAAAGGTAACTTAACCCAGTGCTCCACAAATTCGAAGTCTAGTGAGGCCGTGGCCACAATGGCCATAGCGACTTCCCCAAACCCCTCACGCAGCGGTGTCCTTATACGCGCTCAAAGCAAAGAAGAAGTGAGCATACACTCAGCGGCGAGTGGCGACCGACCCAAACGTACCTCCTGCACAACCCTTTCCCAAATCGCTGAAACTGACCGGCCACATGATGAAGAGTGCAAGGCTCAACCACCGCCACCGCCACCGCCACGCTCCCGTTCCAGTACTGCCAGTAAATTATTTGCTGAATCTCCTCTCTCACCCGTGGACATTGCCCCTATTGAGGTGCCGCGCCATCAAGTACAGCCGTGCTTGGTGCAAGCTATTCTGCCACCACCCGAACAATTCCAATGTCCCTCACCCATCTCAGAGTATTCGGATAGACCGTTGGGTGGCGCCAGTAGCAACAGCGAGCTCAATATGACCTATAACCTGCTCACCAATCACTCCGATTTGCGTTTTATGGACGAAAGTTCTATCATGCTCGCTTCACCTACAACCATTGGCAGCATCACCGGCTCGCTGCGGCAAGCACCTCCACAAGCAGTTGCTGCCACCCAAGTGGACACCCGACAGATCGCAGCCGATCGTGCCAATCAAATTGCCACAAATCCCAAGTTGTTGCAACAGGCGCTGCAAAAAGCAGCAGCCGCGCAACAACAACAGCCACCGACTAAGTTTAAAAAAGGACGCCGTACCTCCCCACCTGACGCCAGCAACCCACCCGCACCACTCAATGGTAACAAAAGTTCCACACCCGAAACCGAGTTTGACAATGTCGAAATTAAACGTCATCTTCTTGTTTCCTACACAGGCATGGAAGACTTTGTCAAAGTGCGTCGCGAGAGTTGTATAGAAGCTATAAGCTTGCTCACAATCAACGAACAAGCTAAGCTTATTGAGGATGCGGTCGTGTTAACAGATATACGACGTAGTTCGAGTCCACTTGAGACGCATACGAGACGCACATCCACCACAACCGCGGCGGCGACAGCGCCAACCGTTACCACAGCAACGCTATCGATGCAAAATCAAGTGACAACAACAACAACCATTAGCACTACTGTTACGCCGGCGCAACTCGAAAAGATCGATGAACGTGAGATTTCGGAGACGACTATAACTACCAACAAGTGGGCATCGGCCACAGAAGGCGCCATAAGCTCCGAATCTACGACACCGGCAGCTGTGACTGCCACACAAAACGCCAACACAACAAAGGCTATATTTGTTTCGGGCGCTGCCATCAGCACGACCGGTGGCAGCAGTAGCAGCACTACGAATACGAATAACAAACCGTCGAGCATCAAATCACATACACAAGCAATCGGCGATGTTAGCAGCCGAAACTCGAGTAAACGTGACTTCATCCACTCAATCGGTAAACACTTCAAGAGCAAAAAGAAGCTGCCAATTGTAATTGGTGGTGGCCGACAGAAATCAAAATCGGAGAATCGTGCACGCAAAGCGTTTCGCACAATCTCTTTTATACTCGGCTGTTTTGTGGCGTGTTGGACGCCTTACCATGTGTTAGCGCTCGTGGAGGGCTTCTGTCGAAATCCGCCATGCACGAACGAACATCTCTATATGTTCTCATATTTTCTATGCTATGCGAATAGTCCGATGAATCCCTTTTGCTATGCGCTCGCGAATCAACAATTCAAAAAGACATTTACGCGGATACTTAAAGGGGACTTCCACATGACTTAAGAAGAATGGGTGGAGGAAGAGTAATACATAAACATATAAATACATTGATAGATTGGGATAATCGTTGGGGGGTACATATAGGAAAAAACGAGAAGAGATTACGGTGAGACTAACATACATGCACTCAAAGTGAAGGTAGCTCTTTCAGCAAACGTTTTCGAACGACTAATATAGAATTGTTTTAAGTATTGAGGTTACATAAACGAAAATATATTTGATAACCACGGCTTGCTGGCACACGCCTAATGAGCCCTAGGAGCTGCTGGTTGCCTGAGTTATCAAATATATGCAGTACCTGATCTTTTTTTTTTTCTTTTTTGCCAAGAAAACGCTACTGAAAGAGCTGCGCGCAAGTGAAATTCCGGAAGCTTTGAAAGAACTCACAGTGGCAAAGTTAGCGTGCGAGCATAATAAAGATTAGAGTAAGGTGGTTAGAACAGGGTGAAGAAAGGCAAAGATCAAGGAAGTATTGGAATGAGAAATAATTTGCAAAACTATGATTTGCGTGTGTGTGTGTACGAGACAGAGAGTGAGAGAGAGCAAGATCCATCTAGTGCATTATATTTGTCTGCATTGTACGAGCGTCGCCTACGTTCAACTTTCGTACACACTGTAGCTGATCACAGTGATATTGGAGTGCCGCTCGCAGGTAGGCCATAATTTCACGCTTGTTTTCAATTTAATGATAAGTTGAGAGTTAAGTTATGCATAGAGACATGTTTAAAGTAATAAAAATATTTGTATTAATTTACCAACATACACGTCAGCTTAAATAGTTGAAACTAAATAAATTATTAGCGCTATTTAAGTACAATAAGTCACCTTGAATGTAAGTGTTAGTGAAATCAATAATATATTTAGTAGAAAAATATCTATACTTATGCATAGTTGTAAAAGATATATTAAATAAATATTTAACAAATTTTAGACAATAATTACTTAAGTTAAATTTAGTTGCATATTGAGATTGAAACGCTACTTACAGCAAATAGCGAATAAATAAATTTAAATGGTTAAGTAGTTTGTATTAAAATAAGCCAATTTAGACAACAATAATAGTAGTTTATGTATATTTAGGAAACATCATCATTACTTACATACATAAAAAGTACTAAATAAATGTTAAGCAAGCTATCAACAAAGTGAAAGATTTAATGCAATTATGGAAATACGTATTGTTATGTAGGTGTAACAAAAAAAAACAAAAATTAAAACTACATATACAAATTAGCATGTCAAAGTGATATAGTAAAGAATAACTAACATATTTGTGTATGAGAGTTAATTGTTTTATTAATTGAAGTGTTTATTTGCAGGCATAATTTACATAGTTTATATTTATGAATGCATACAAAAATGCCGCTACATGTGCGCATGTTTACGTATGTATGTATTTATAAGTATAACTCATATGTACAAATAAACGCTGCATAAGTGTCTAGTATTTGTAAGTATTTTTAAGTGCAATATGTACGCGCAAATGTGCATACATACATACATATGTACTTACAAATTTGCCTATGTGGAAACAATAAATAATATTAAATGTAATAATACGAAACCTATCACATATCTGCATATGTATATGTACATACATAGATTAGCCATAAAATCCTTAACCATAATTAATTTTATATTTGTACATATGTATATGTACATATAAACCGATGTATGTATGTACAAATGTACATAGATAAGGGTAGTACAAAAAATAAAATGGTTTTTAAATGCGTTCACCACTTAGGATTATATTAAAAAAATATATATATTAATAAATTAACAAAAATTTTTTGAAATAAAAATAACGAAAAAAAATTTTTTTTTAAATTTTTTTTAATTGCATTTTTCCTAAACTAAACAATCCTAGGGGGTGATAGCAATAAAGTTCCGTTTTTACTTTTTTTCCAATGCATTTTCGGACCACCCTAATGCAGAAAAAATACATACAAACAATTGCATCTGTGCACGGATTGCATGAAAATATCAAGAAAATGGTTATAAATTTTAATTACAGGATTATTGCTGCATCATTGTGTGGCGACTGCTATAGAATGCACACAAACACATACATACTTACTACATACGAACACTTAAGTTATTATTTGCGCCACTGCACGCGCATACATTTGTATGTGTGTGCGTGAACATTTTATAAACTACACTTAACATAGCAAACAAATAAATTGCATATATAAACTTACACACAAGAACGCATAAATTTTGAAACGAGCGAATATATAAATTTAATTGTACATGTGTATGTATGTATGTATGTACACATGCAAAAGCAACATAAATTCTGCCGAGATTAAAGTGCATATCCTTCGGCAATTGTGCTTTATTTTATTAATTGAACCTTAGATATTACCACTTGAATTTTTTTTTTTTTACTTTTTCTTTTTCCAAGTAACCCAAATTTCACAACAATTACACAACCAACAGTGTAAAAAAAATGTATGTATAATTTTTCGCAATTTAATTTTTTTTTATTTAGTCTTCATTATTTTTTAATTCAAACACAATTTATTCTCTAACAAAAAGCTTTTAAGGACAAGTTCTAAAAAAAATATTCAACAAATTGTATGAAAATTCAAATTTCTTTTCATTTAGAATTTTTTGGAAAATGCAGTTTGAAGAAATTTAACGTAGAACATATTTCTCGTTAGACATAAAATATTTCATAAAAAGCATTTGTTCTGTCTACTGCATTTTTGTTGCCAATACTGCCAAAAACATATTTTTAATAATTTAAAATAAAGTGTTTTTAAACAAGTAAGTTAACGTTTCATTCGATATTCATATTTAAAAACCGTGATGTCAAGTGGTAAGATGTATTTCGCCAGGTGTATATATCAACAATTTTTGTCTATTAAAGAACTTAAATTTAACAAAATTTTTAAACTTCAATTTTATATCCATCTACATATTGATAATTTTCCAATAAGAGTTATTTGCGCATCTTTTTATTTTAGTTTTGTTTAGTTATATTTCAAAATAAAATGATTCAAATTTTATTTGTTTAATACAATTAATTGTATATTTTACATAAAACTATACATATGTAATAAAATTATAGAAGTATTCGTTAGCAATCTCAAACGAATTTCAATGGTTTTCGGTAATTCTTTGATAACAAAAACTACTGTCAACTGCAAATCCAAAGAAAAATATCCAATTTTGGCTTGAGAATATTTTAATGAGCAAAATTGTCATGGAAAATATATTTAATAAATACTGAAGTATTGAAAAAGTCTGCGAGAATTTCTGAGAAATCTTAAATGTGTCTAAGGTTTTAATATCGTCTTGATTTCGTTGTTATTAAAACTTACGGAAATGAAAATTGATAATCGTTTAGTATGAGACTTGAGGTCACTTTTGCTAACCAATAAATCAACTAGGTAAATTGATTAAAAAGTTCTGTATAATTAAAAATTACATACACACACATACATACTTTGGTTTCAATTAAAAATATAAATTTTATATAAACATACTAAAATAGCAGTAGATGAAATTTCTCTCCAAATATTAGTTAAAATTTCGTTGTGTGTAAAAATTTACAGAATTGAACAAATTAGAACAAATTTGCCTGCCATGAGTACCTATTTTTAATATTTCATAAAATGATAGCCTTCATTCTTTTGTTTTTTTTTTTTAATTGATATCTCTAATATCAAAACATACCGCTTCAGACTATCGTTAACGCCAATGTACACCAATTTATATTAACACCAGACACTACTGTGATTACAAAAAACAACAAATATATTATTTATACCTAAGAGGTTGCTATTCAAAAATCTTTTACAAAAACTTTTAAAAAGGAGCGTTTATAAAACATTTGTCAACTGGGTAGTGCATCAGTTAAAAATAGCGTATACGCCAAGTTCTGCTTTTTTACATACAACATAGCACGTAATATATACATACATACATGTGTACAACATACTTACATACTTGCAAAACACACATTTTCCCATATTTTATTAACAGACTAAACAAGCTTTGGCATATGTACAACAATACCAGCATTTAAGCACGATTACAGTCTGTTGGTCTATATAAAAAAAGTGGAAACATCCAAGCTCTAAACCAAATTCAACAAAAATAATATATATTCGCCTTTGCAAAGCTTAAAAGCTTTTGCGCAAGCTTTACTTGAAATGTACCAACACCCACTGGCGGAACAAAATTTACATGAAAAAAGAAAACAACAACTTAGAAGCAAATCAATGCATTATTTCGTTCAATATTCAAATTCAATATTTACCTGCATGTCCACAAATGCTAAGGACAACTCCACTCACATCAACGTACATGACTGCATAAGCACGCAGTGGCACTTATGAGCGTTTAAGTTTGCCATTGGTGATTAAAAAAAATTACAGTCGGCCATAAAAACCTACTATGAATAAATATTTGTCGCAAACTTTTAAGTAAAATAAAGTAACTAACTGCATACTGAATATTTAGTTGTGATTTATGCAGATTGAGTTGTTTTGAACTGCTTCAACTTCTGACTCTAACCACTTTAATTACAAACAAATTAAAGTCGGCGAGAACTGTGATTATTTTAAGTTATTTAAAGAACTAACTGTGCACATATAAACTTTATAACAGAACTTTAAATTGATTTTTTTTTTGTCGACATTTACTCGGACTTAATTCTTATTACCTATTTCCTCTGATTAGTAAATATTTATGTACATATACAAATTTCACAAACATTAAGACAAGCTGTCTTTGCATTTATTTAATTATCGTCTTATTTATTTCATGCAGTTTTCTAAAAGGGAAATGTAACAATAACAATAATTATTGAATAAACAAATTATAAATAATAAAGATTATTAGAACAAGAATACACACAAATATTGAAGTTTTATTCCTAAGTTTAGCGCGAGATTATTGAATAGAAAATTATGCAAAAACGATACAGATAAGTCCAAGCCATGTCTGAAGAATTATATAAAATTTGACGGACGAGCTTTAAAAAAGTCATTAAAATATTTGAAAGCATTAAATTACTTTTGATAAAGTAGATAACAATAGGAATATAGAAGACTTTTCATACAAATTACGTGTGGACTAGAATTTACCAGTTTTAACGAGTGGAATAATTTCGGTACATTTTTGGTGCGTTTTCGGTACATTTTCCGTACAATTAATAGTCTTTTGCGATACATTTAGTTACTTTTCGGTACATTTACGGTTTTTTTTTGGGGAAATTTCAATACTTTTCGGTAAAATTTCAAACCTTCGGTATATTTAAGACAAGGTTTCAATACAATTTCGTGAGTTTTTCGATATATTTTAGGTACAATTTTTGTATATTTTGAGAATATGTTCGCAATTTTTACGTATATTATTTTTAGAGATTAAAAATAACAAAAAATATATACATGATTTACAACAAAGTATTCTTCTTTGTTATACTCGTATTAATGTTATTTGGAATACTACTATAATAGGACGATTACAGACGTGTCACATATTTTTGACAAATTACGATTCAAAAACTTCCTGAAATTCGGGATTGCGTAGCAAATCTCTAAAATTCCGGGATCAATATAATGCCAAAAATTTAATGTATTTATGTACTTATGAACACATAGGCGTGTTTATAAATATATATATATACATATGTACATATATATATAGATTTACATGTATATGCACAAAAATAATAACTACATTTTATTAAAAAAAAAACAGGATTACTTTAAACTACGAAATATATTTAAAAAACAAATGTTTATGCCTTACTTTGATATTATAAGATCGGAGAGAAGTTTGTTGTTTTATGGTTGAGGGACCACTTTCGCTTTAAGTTCAACCAATATTTATTAAAAAAAAAAAATAATGTGCAATGCTATTCAAGACAATAAAATGGCAAAAATGTATTGACAATTTTTTATACTCGCATCACATATAAGCTTTTACATAAATAATATCCCAATAAACATTGAAACAAACGTTTGAAAATCTTCTTCGAGAGCCGATATAAATATCAAACTGAAACTAACTCACAAACAATCTAAGTTTTCCATCATTTTATCGAAATACATTGTATAAGGAACGTTCCGTTTTGCTGGAGATGCGCTTAGTTCTCGAATGACGCACAAACTTTCTTCATTTTCAGAACCGAAGTAAAGACTTGTGAAATTGATTCGTCTTCCAATTATTTTCGAATTGTTAAACAAGTCGAATGTTTATTGGGATGTAAGCAGCTCTAAAAGTTTTTAATACCTAGTGTAAATATGCAAAACCGCAATCAATAGTCGTCATATTGTCGTTTATTATATTCGATTGCATATTATAAAGCTTATGATTGCCATTACAACAACTTCTAGATGAATGAGAAATATTAAAAGGTAGAACCTCACGGGCTTTCCCACATAAACTAGTTAAGTTCCAATCAGTAGTTCATGAAGAAACTGAAGATAACCATCAATGCTTATGAGCATGAAAGCACCGAAGGCGGGTTATTTGGAAAAAAAATACAAATTGATTACTGAAAAAGTAAAAATGTGCAGGTCCATAAAGTTCCATTAGCCTTTATTATTATTACAAAACATAGGTTATATTGAATATAAAATTAAAATGATTACAGAATCAAACAATATTTAAACCTTAAAACAAAATGTTTATAAAACTGATTACTAACACTTTAAAATCCTACAACATTGAAACTTAAATCAAAACAAAAATTTGAAATTAGAAATTCGAAATTAGAGGTTTGAATTAAAAGATTAAAAATTTTGGAAGGGGATAAAAATGAACGATGCATTAAGGTTGACATATTAAAAACATTTGACAAGGGTAAACGGTAATATATTTTGTATTCACTCGCTGTATAGTTTAGGTTATGTTTTCTTGAAGTGCGATGTAATCCTGCTCCACAATTTACCAAAGTAGCTTGTTCCAAAGACGAACCAAGAAAGCGGGAAAACGAGAACTTGACCTTCAGATATCATTGAGTTGTAATTTTAATGTAAGAGCTGCTGTGATCGAGACGATCGGTCGGTTGAAGGCGGCTTTTGAGAAATCGGTGCTGATGGAGCAGCGCCAAAAACTTAAGTTTGAGCAGATTATCGAACGATATAGAGGATATCTTCAAAGCTCATAGAGAAATATTAACTATTTTTGATACATTGTCAAAAAAACGGATATTTTTATCTTGCCAATAAAATATTGAATTGAAAATGAAATTAAAATTTTTTATCCTGTCTGTAATTTAACAAATAATGTTGCATTACACAAATACTTGATAATTTTTACAAAAGTTAAAATTAAAATTCTCGCTTTCAGAAAACTCATTATCAACAAATAAGTAAAAATAATCTAAAATGCCAAAACAATCAATTATATGTATTCTATGTAAGTTCCACATGAAAAACTTAATTTTCTGTAACAATTCAAAATATTTTTTACAAAACTGATATCCGAATTCGACAAAGGAACAAAACAATTTTTAGTGGCCTTCAAGATGGCCGATTTATTGCATTTATTTACAGCATTGTTTTTAATTTTATAAAAATTTTAAAGCTAGGGTGATTTCGCTTTTTAAAGAGAATAAACTGTATTCTAATTAAAAATTAACGAAACCAAAGTAAAAATAAAATAAATTAATCAAATATGTCAACATGCTTTAGTTATTTAGTTGTGTTGGCAGATAAATTCACAAAAAAAAATTAATTCTGTTATAATTTTATTAAATAGGAAAAGTATGTAATTTACGATAGATATTTATCAATTACTTACAACTACTGCGGTTTTAAATGAGGTGTATTGAATGTTATGCGTTTATGCTAGTATTTCCTGTTAAAAGCAATTGTTCTATTTAAACTGCATTTATTACAAAGTAATTGAAGAGTTTTATTTTTTCAAACTTTTAAACTTTTTAAACCCACACCATAAATGAAAAATAAATTTAAATATTGACTTGAGCTCAATTATTTAATTTAACCATATTTGCAAATCTCGCATCTAAAAATCACTCAATACATCAACGAGTATCTATCAAATGTTGTTTAATGTAAACATTCAATCTTACCCGCTCTGCAAGCGTCCCTTCTCGTGTGAACACGCAACGTACCCGCATGCGTGCACTTAAACTTTAGCCGGCATAGCCGGTCGTCATGAGTGTAAATTTAAAAGAAAAAATATATATCTGATTTGCTTTCTTGAAATAGCCGCAACAAAAACAACAACAAATATTATTGTAATTGTACACGGTTTTCGATTACTACGTATGTACATACATACATACTACAAACAGTGCTTATCATAATTATGCAACATCGACATATTTATTGACAAATTTTCGAGTACTTATTTACCTTTAATTTTATTTCCAATATTTTTGAATTAGATTACATTTCATTTGCTAACAAAAACCAAGAACCGTATACATCCAAATTTCAAACTGTGTACCAAAATTTATAATAAATGATTCGCAAATTGAATTTTTTTCTTTTTGACAATTTAAAGCATAATTTTGTGTATACAGTTTTATAGCCCATTCAATTTTAATTAAAGACATTAAGAGGCTAAAAATTTCTATTTATTTTTATCTTTTATTTTGCCGCACTCGAAACGTATGCACAAATATTTCGATATGGAAGTAGCACACAACACGCTTGACAAAAACAAATATTCAAAAATCAAAGGTCAGTTTTTGTCTTATGAAACTCGCACTTTGTTTTATTAAAATTGAATGGGCTATCGAACTGCATACTCAGAAAAAATCTGAGATATGTATATTGAAATTTTATTAAAATATGTACAAAGGGTACAAAGTTTATTTTTTAACACTCGTAGTTTTCCCTAGAGTATCAATTATTTTTAATTGAAATTTATTGTAAATTAAATTTCAAACGATAAACAAAAATTTCAAATATGTATGTATATAGGTTGACGCATAATTATGATATGCACTTTACCAGTATATGTGTATGTATACATATGTATATTTGTATATACATACATACATATATGTATATAAGAACGACATCGCTGAAAATATTAATGATTATAAGCTACTACTACGCGAAATTCATGAGAAGTGTGTAAGAAGTATAACGATGAACTTTGCCTCGTAGTATTGTGAATGCAATTTACAAAAGAATAATCATTATTTTCGCTAGTCAGGGTGTTTATACGCATAATTGCGTTAAATTTGCAAGTACAAATACTTAAATCCGTTTGCGCTACTGGGTGTAAGTAAGTAAGTATACGGGAATATACCACACGCGCACATATGTATGTATGTGTGTACTTGCATGCGGATATATCTACATATCAGACATATTAAAATTGTTATTGGCCCAGCAGTTGGAGCTAAGTTTTAAACGCTGCCACCTTAGTACTAGACACGCGTTGTAAGTGAAAACAACGAACGGCATAAATGATTGAAGCTACTCAAAAGTTAAAAGTGTTTGTGAACAAAACGTTTTCGGGATTCTAAGTAGCTACTTAGTCGATGATTGCGTGTGTGCTAAAACAAAAGAGGAAATTACAAAATAACTGTGTGTTTTTTTTTTTTAGTAAGAAACCACAAAGTAAGCCTTTGGTGCGTGTGTGTGTTAGCGTGTGCCGCTGGAAATTTGTATACTTGAAGGAGTCAAAGTGCATTTGATTCATAGTGTCAAAAAATTGTGTACCTAGAATAAAAAATTTAAATACTTTTTTACTCAATGCCAAAATGATTTTTATATTTTAAATTTCGAAGTTTTCGCGCATGAAATTATACGTGATAGATATTCTTAAATAATATAGAGCGAATATCATAATTACACGACAACCGCATATTTATAGATTTTGAATATTATTTTTTTTTACTCAATTTCAAATATTTTTTAATTTTTTTCTTTATAATTGACAATTTTATTGAGCTCGAGGCCAGTTTATAGAAGATTTTATTGGAAAATAACAACAGTTTTTAAAAATGGTTGAAGTTATAGTACTATTTCGGAAATCACCACATTTCCTCATCAGACTTCTTTTTATATTTATTCTTTATAATTTATTTATGCAAAAATTTTAACCTTAGTCAAAGATATTCATAATAATAATTATTTCATTGTGGAATTTTAAAAAAGTCATCCAATTTTATGTAAGAATTATAAAAATCTTTTGATAATATTTATGAGTGAGTTATATTTTTAGAGTCATCAATTTGTATTTTTTTTTAGACTTACAGATATTACGAAGGTCTTCATCATAACTATTAGCGAGATAAATATTTTTAAATCTTCAAAGACTTTTATTTTGCGACTTATGTAGTATATTATATAAAAAAAAGTGTTCTCATAACAATTCTGAGTGGGAAACAATTTTTTAAGTCTTCAAGGACGGGACTTATGCAGGGCCATTTCGGGTTTAGTTCGGAACTAGTTCGATATCATTTTGGAACAGGTACGGAACTAGTCCCAGACAAGTTGGGAAATATTTCAAGACTAAGCTTTTTGTATCGTTTTTTGACGTGTCCCGAAATGATGCCAAAAAAGTCGCTAACTAGTACCGAACTAGTTTCGAACTAACCCCGAAATTAATGAGTCCGTCTTTAAAGATTTAACGAACTTTTTCTCACTCATAATTATTGTGAGAAGACTTTTTATAATATACTCTGTTCACAAATTATAGCACAACCACATGGTGACAAATTTGGCACTTCATTTTTCTTCTTATTAATTACAATAATTTTTGAAGTAAAAGCATTCTCTAAGAAAAAATATGAACACCCATTTTTTAACCTATTTACAAAATGTACAATGATTTAACAAAATATCATCAAAATTTTGTACTTTTTAAAAAAAAAATGTTAATTATTTTGAGTATGCAATTTTTTGCTTCATTCAAATTAATTCTAAAAAAATGCCAATGTCAACATGTTATCACTGATTTTTCATAATAAAGTTTCCTCCATACAACGCAAAATCGCTATTAGTTTTTATATGGAAGGAATTGTGAAAGAGCGTCAGAAAAAAATTCCCAAAACTCAATGGCAATTCGTATCCACAAGAAACTTTCATTTGTTTATACAAAAATTGAATGTGCTATATGCATATGTATGTACATACATATATGCATACCCCAAAAAATGTAATTTTTTTTTTAAAAAGCGTGAATATTTTCTTAAAAAAATTAAAAAATTGTTTTTATTGATGTTTGTTAGTGAATTAAGGATGTCTTAATCAAACATTAATTCTAAATTATTGAAGGATAAATAAATTGTCCGAATATGTGGGTTTGTGCTATAATTTGTTAACAGAATGTATGTATATGTAAGACTAAAAATAATTATTATGAAAAACGCCTCTTAAAAAAGCCAGCCATTTCCGTTATTTTCGATTGTCTTTCGAAAAACGCTGAACTGTCTTAAACAGAATATCACTCAAATTTTTTGAGTTGCACAGAAAAATATACTTAATAGAATTTATTTGAAACTTCCTAAAGTAACTAATGACCATTGCAAGAAACCAAATACAAAAATAGCTTTAGTCGTCTATCAAAAAGCTTTTCATTGTGAAGCTTTTTTGTAAGCTTTGGGTGCAAGAACACACAATATTTTCCAAAATAGTCGTTTCTGATATATTTTGTTTGGCTTTCGAAAGACAAATTTATGTATGTTTTTTCATCAATGCCCTGTTAATTGGATTAAGGTGAATACAAACAAAGTTTTTTCCTTTTTTCTATTAAAACAGCTTTTCATCTTGAAAAATTATTGGTAAAGCTATTGATGTAAGATTTAGACAGTCGTGTATCCAGTAAGCAAACGAAACCACAACCCGCCATTGTTGGCATATCGGATTTCATAAATTGATTGTGTTTGTTTTTTTTTTGCGTAAAAGCTAATGGAGATTAATTCGTCACAGCCCCCAGATCAGGCGGCGGACGCTGCTTTTTTTGAAAGCACAATAGCCAAAGCGGTGAAGGTTTGGCGCCATTATTTCAGCGATGCTTTCTTCCTCAGATTTCTTACTGTAATAGTTGTTGGCGAAATTGAAAGTGAACAATGATAAATAAAGTTGAACATAGAAGTTCCACCTGTATACACTTAGTTTCAGAAAATAAGATCAATATTACTCATATATATTCACAAATTTTCATAAATTTACTTACATTTTTCCACAAACTTACTTTCCGTTTTCAAACAAACAATACTAAAAAAAAACAGCAAGTTTTCATAAAATTTCCTGGGTAGTTTTAGGATAAACTGCTGAAGCTTATATTTCTCAAATGTATTACATTTTCTTTTTGTATATTTCCCATACTGAAGTTTAGAATATGCTCATCTTCGTACGCATCTTCTTTGCCATTGGCAATGTGTTATGTTTTATTGTAAACACTCTGGTCAATTGGTTTTTGCCCCACAAATGGCCAAAATATCCAGCAATCGAGGATAAGCTGCTGCTAAAATCTGTCGGTGAGCTAATTGTGGAGCTACAGCAAAAAAAGGTATCGTTAATAATAAAAAAAAAAAGTTTACTTATAATATATTATCATTGAAAATTAAATTTACATAAATAAAAAAAAAATACATTTTAGATCACCTCCCATCAGCTAGTGCAAGCTTATATCACTCGCATACAGACGGTGAATCCCAGCTTGAATGCAGTGCTTGAGGATCGTTTCGAGCAAGCGTTGAAGGATGCACAACATGCGGATAGCCTCATTGCCAAGGCGAACAACGAGCAGCTGATTGCACTTTTTGCACGCTATCCATTACTTGGCATACCATTTACGGTGAAGGAGTCATGTGGGCTGCAAGGTGAAGAAATAATTGAAATTAATTTTAATTGGTATATTTATTTCAACACAAGTAGGGATTGTGTGAACCGGTTTATTTATATAACTTTAATTTAATCAACTTGGTTATACATTTGACCCTTTAATTCGATTGGAACAAAAGCGTCATACGTTTATATGCTCTTTTCTATAAAATTTACAATCAAAGCGGGAAGGTTGGAAAGTTGGTGAATCACAGATGTGTTCTTTTTTACGAGGATAAAGCATTGAAAGCTCACCAAAACCCACTTCGGTTACTGTGTAAAGTGGTATGCACTTCAATTTAATAGTTGCGATGGCTTGGACATGTCCTTCGAATGGACGAAAATTTCGAATCAGAAGGACCAAGGGCAGATGGACCTGTCTCTATTTATCACAATTTATTTAAATTTGGGCCCATTATTCAAAATTACTCACCTCAAATTACCTTCTCTTAAACCGCATTTTAAAGTATTTCTTTATTGTCAGGGCTCTCTTTTGTTGTCGGCAATATTCATCGAAAAAATGTTAAATGTGAGCATGATGGTGTAGTCGTTGAGCGTATGCGTGCCGCCGGTTGCATTCCCCTTTTGGTCTCAGCTAATCCAGAGTTTTGCTTAAGCTACGAAACTAATACCATAATGTGTGGGAAATGTCGCAATCCATATGATCTGAACAGAGTATCTGGTGGATCATCTGGCGGAGAGGTGATGATTATCTAGTATTTTAAGATAAATTCGAATAATATAACTTAATTTCTTTAATGTTTCGTTCCACTTTCGTTCGTTACCTTCGAACGCCTATCGCAGGGTGCTCTAAACGGTGCAGGCGCCACTCCATTCGGTTTGGCTTCAGATATCGGCGGCTCGATACGTTTGCCATCTATGTTTTGTGGCGTATTTGGACATAAGGCAACCGGTGGATTGCTTCCAATTAAGGGTAGCTTTCCCTACACGGATGATCCATTATTCACGCAATACCTTACTTCGGGACCAATAACACGCTTTGCCAAAGATTTACCCATACTTCTGCAAATAATGGCCGGCGATGCTTTCGAGAAGTTGGAGTTTCATAAGCCGATACCGTTAAAGGATATAAAGGTTTGAGTTATACGCGTAATACTATTTTATTATTAAATATAAAATTTATAGCTTTCTCCTACAGATTTATTATGCCTACGGTTTTAGTGGATGTGATGTGCTAACGCATCAGCCAACTGATTTCGACATAAAATTAGCCATAACGAGGGCGGTGAAATGTTTCGAAAAAGGTGGATTAACCACAAAGAAGGTATGAAGGTAAAACGCTGAAGGTGGGAGCAAATAATTTTCAATTCGTTGAACTAAGTTTATGTAGAAACCTCTGTTTAATTATATATATTTTTTTTTTTTCAAATTTCAAACTAACCTTACATTTGGATACAGCCAACTATTTCTCGATTTTATTTTGTTTTTTTGTGGTTCTGTGTAATAGTAGTATAGGTAGATCTGTTTGTAAGGTTAGATATTAAATATTTTAATCGTTAAACTTTTTTGGGCTCTTCATCAGACTTCTTCCTGCAAGATTTCCGCGCAATACCTTTTACAGCTTCTTTAACTCAAAACCAATTAATGATTAAAATAAATAACAAAAATATATTTAATATATTAATTTATTTTATTTTGTATGTAAAAGTTCAAACCTTTTTCAGAATCACTTCGGAAATAGTTCAGGAATATTTGAAAACCATTTCTTGACTAAATTTGAATTACCAAAAATCGTCTTGAAATCGTTCTGAAAAAGTCGTGTACCAAAAAATAACGCGAATATCGTTGTTAGTTACAAAATGAGACTAAGCTTGTAGCAAATATTTCCTGAAATGGTCCTGAACTCGTCCCGAAATAAGTTCGAAGTGATCCCAAACTACTCCTGAAATCTCTCTAAAAATTGATTTAGAAATAGTCCCGAAATTATCCAAAATTATTCCTGAAATGGTTCAAAAGTAGCTAGTCCTAAAACAGCCCATAAATAGCATTGAACTATGTTCCGTTAGCATAAACATGTTCATTTGTACACAAAGGAGTCAATTCTGCTGCCTTAAGGAAAATTGTGCCCATGCCGACCACCCTAATCCCGCTGTTAGGCTTTTATCAAAAAGCTTTTCGTCATGAAAGCTAAGAAGGGAGAAGTTGTATAAAATATTTGTTTGTAAAAATATAATATATATATATATAACTTTGGTGCTTACACTATATATGTACATAGTTCAGTGTTTGGCCGAGCTTCTCCTACCATTTGTGGTGTGCGTCTTAATATTATACCACAAATGGAGGGACCTACAGTTTTGTGCCGACTCCGAACGGCAGATGTATTCAATGAGAAGCTTTTTCATGGCAGAAATACCCTCGGAGGTTTGCCGTTGCCTGCCGAGAGGTGGCCGCTATTAGAAAAAATTTTTCAAATATAAACAAACTTTTAAATCATCTTGCGGAAGTCTCTAAACTAACTTTGTCAGGGTTTGTCCTTAAAAAAATATCTCCTAAATTAGAACAGAAATTTTATCTTTTCTCAAAAAATATCTCTCGCATAAAAGCTCGTTGGTTAAACTTTATTTGTCAGATTATTACGTCAGAATACATGAAATTATTCAAACAGTCGATGCTGCTATCTTGCGATTGTCTTTCGAAAGACGATGAACTATTTTGCCGAAATGATATTGTTAGTTAAATCACTGAAAGTAGAACAGATTTCAAAAGCTGGAACAAACTGCATCCACTAAGAATTAAAGCATAACAATAAATATTTTAAAATTTCGATTTTCGAACAGCCAATTAATTAAGTAATTTAACCAAGCTTTATCAATTAAAGCGATAATCAAGCTCAATTTAGAATGTCGTTAAACAGATTCAATTAGTAAATTTTTTCTATTCAAATACATATAGCAAATTTGATTACTGACCGAATTAAGGCTGCTGGTTGAAGCACTATAACCCTGTGTTTGCCCTCTTTACTTATATGTATGTATATGAAGTTCACTAACTGACCCTTAATCTTAGAGCTTTCACATGAAATAAATATATAAAAGTTTACAGATTTTGAGATACCATTTTCACCTAAAAATAAACATAATAACGAAGAAATCAATATTTTTTTTAAACAGATTAAATTGCATAAATTTAGACGAGCCAGAGAATTGTGTTTAGGTGCACTCTCTGATATTAAAGGCCTACCAAGTATTACCAATGAAAGTAAACCAAAAGTAAGAACATTGATATGGCAGATCGCACTTTCTTTGATTGGCCAGTCGATGCATAATCGTGATGCAGCATTTATGGAATGGATGCGTCTAAAGAAAGCTTATATATCCGAGAGTGAATTGGAAGTATGTCGCGCCGATACCAAAGCACTAAAGGATGATTTGGTGGTAAGTTTTGCATTCTTTCATTATTTTTATGTCTGTCTTATATAACTTCAAACTTATTTTATATTATTTACAGAAAATGCTTGGTGACAATGGCGTTCTCTTCCTGCCCACCTTTCCCACATCAGCCTTTGCCTTTAACACAACCACATTCAATTTGGTTGGCATAGATTTAATGTTATTATTCAATATACTCGGCTTGCCGGCGACGCACATCACCATGGGTCTGGATCAGCATGGCCTGCCGATTGGCTTTCAGGTGGTTGCTGGTCCATATCAAGACAAACTTTGTCTACAGATTGCTGCGGAGTTGGAAGGCGCTTTTGGTGGTTGGGTGCCGCCACCGCTGCAGCCATGACACAAAAGCTTAACGTTAGTTAGCTTAAAGCTTAATTGAGTTCAATGTGTTTTTGTGGTTACGTACGAGTACTTAGTTTGAATATAAGTTATATTAATTTCGAATATCTAAAATGCACTTTTCGTTTATTTTTTGTTTTAACTTTACTTTTTATGATCTACTGGTAAGCGTATACGCCACTTGAGTTTATTACACTCGTGCGGCAAACTTTACTATCGAGAGCTTCCTATCGATGATTCTCAATAATTATCAATGCAACCACAATTGTGAGTGAAGAGTTTACTTACAGGGTGATTTTTTAGAACTTATTAGTCATTATTATATCAAGTTGTTTCGTTATTAAATAAAACCAGCGTTTGTTATACACATAAATTAATTTATGGGTATTTTTTATTCACGGAACTGGTTTAAAGTATAATTGTTTTTGAATTTAATGAGTTTTTTTTTAATTTTTGAAATGCGAAATTTAGTTTCAATTCAATTTTAATAATCATATACGTTTATTCAAGTAAAAGTACCTTATACAAATGACGAAACCAAATTGCTTTGTTACGATTCATTTGAAAATTATTTTCTGCAAAGATGAAGCTATTTATTGCGATTTTGAGTTGTAGAATCAACCGATATTGATGTTCAGACTCTTCATGAAGACGTTTTAGGGTGCGTGGCGGTCTTTTTACTACGTAAATTAGTTCTTACCAAAATTTCATAAGTACGGAGAGTCCATTTCCTTGTGTCGGTTTATCTGTTAGATCAATTAAAACCAGCAAATTTAAGTTTTATTTGGTTTTATTTTAAAGAAATTAGTTAAAATATTTTACCTTAAAAAGAGGTAAGCTTGTGCTTTTATAAAATTGTATCTAATGAATCAAAAACAAAATTTCTTGGTTTGGTAATACGTTTTTTTTTTTTTTTTCAATTTTAATGTTGAGGTCTTAAAGATGCTAACAATCTATATTCACGTACGATGTTTTTTTCACAGACGCTGTCAATTTCGGAAAAAGGCATTTTTTATGGAAATTTCTAATTGAGAAATACAAATTTGCATATGTTTGTGATATTAAAGCGGAATTTTGCACTTTTATTGTGTCTTCGATTTTAGTCGAGTTTTTAACTCAAAAACACGCGATGTTAGCGGTAGGCGAGTCCGAGATGTTTGAAAAGTCGAGAGATTGTTTCGAGGCGACTGACTCATCATCAACGACATCGAATCAACTTCAACGACAGTTTTTCGTACATGTTACAAGTATTTTTAAAATTGATAATACTGAAAATGCTGATGTTAGCTAAACTGATAAACTTTTTTAATATTTTATATTTATAATTCGCAATTTTATTAAGCTCGAAGCCAGTATGTGGGAGATTTTATTCGGAAAAAACAACCACAGTTTGTAATGGTAGAAGTTATAGCCGCTATTTCGGAGATCACCACATCTCCTCCTCACACTTATTTTTATTTAATTATATTTATTCCGTATCACCACTTTCCCAGACTTTGAACCGAGGATTGCAGAGCCTACACGCAACATGCTGTGCTAAGCTTGCCGAGTGGTCTGGACAAACTGGCCTGGTGCTCAATATAATTGTGAATTATTATTTATTTAAAAGCCAATAAAAATCTTAACAAATTTATATTTAATATTTATTATCAAATTTGTACTTACTTAGAAATTTGTTGGGTATACGAAACAATAATGTTTTTGTATTTATTTAAAACACTTCGTTTATGTGTTCTTTATGGAAGGAAAATAATTAAGATCAATTATTTTTTTTTACTGAGCAATAAAGATGTGTTTTTTTTTTATTTCAATTCCTCTATTTCATTATAAAGATTTTTTTGTTAGTCATAGCAAAAGTTAAGAGATTGTTTTCTATTGTTAAACGAGACTGATTTTTATAGGGTTTTTTGATTGTTAGCTTACATAAAAGTTTTATGATAAAACATATTTAACTTTGACCTAAGAATTATTATTTGCGACTGACAATTCGTTGCAAAATCGTCCACAAGATAAAACATCAAGAAATCAAGGCAATCGACTTAATCACCTCGGACTCGCCTTTCCATTACTAGTTAGATGCAGGTCACTTCAGTTCTCTAAGGGTCAGTTTTTCCGTATTGGTTTAAACATAGTTTCCTTGCGCTCAATTTAATTTATTGCAACCCAAACAAAGTACTTAGCAATCAGCTGATAAGTTAAACTAAGTTTAACCGTACCATATCAGCCGTTTAGACTTAGTTTAAACCAAGTTGACTGAAAAACTGTATACTGAGTATAAACGACAAGCAGTGTTCAACTTGCACTGAAGAACTGACCCTAAGTCCAACAGTAAGAAAAAGAGTGTATTCGTTTTTTTTAAGGTATTGATGCATGGTCTTGCTCCTATTTTCAAAACGGTTTGCCGAATCACATTGTTTAAAACTTTTAATTCATTAGATATTTATGTATTTATTTTGTTATGAATTGGAATTAAAATGCATTAATAAAAAAAATTGTAAATTATTAAAAACTTTCCACTTAAGTCTTATTTCATTTTCAACTTGTTAATTTTTTTAAGTTTATTGCACAAATATTTTTGAAAATGTTTAAAGATCTCTTAACGTTTGTTTCTGTCATATGAATTTACAATAAACCAAAAGAAAAACAAAAATTTTACAGCAACATTTGTTCGCTTTGACGTACTTTTTTTAAAATTTTTTTAAATTATGTCCTTTTTATTTGATCATATTTGATTTATTTTAAGGCTCGATACTTTATTTGGAGAATAATGAATGCCAACTGCTCTTAAAATGCGACGTTTGTTTCCAATACACTGAGCCTTTTTTGTACAATTCAAGCATTATATAAAGTTTCAGTCTCCAAATTGTGTTCAAGTGTCTAGCAGACGATCAAAAAAAAAACAAAAACTTAAAAAAATATAATAATCTCTTACTTATACATAGTTTCAAATTCAACATTAGATTAGATCAGTTGATGATATTCATTAGTCACGAAATCAATGCCAACTTGTCTTAAAATAAGAACTTCCTCTCTATAAAACACCAGATACTCTACTAACTTCCGACAGCGACAGGTGGTAGCGATTCCAAAAATGCAACGCTTTGGTGGGTTATTGTCAAACTTTATCTTCTTTGTATTTAACCTTCGCGAAATTTTTTTTTACTCTAAGCATTAGAGTCCGCAAAAAGTTCTTGTGAACCATATCTTTAAATTTCTTGTAGTTAAACGGAACAAGAGATTAATTGCAACTAAACAATTGATTTTGACAACCAACCACCAATCAGTTGATTGATTAACACCACCTTTTATGAATTCGCCTTGCCGACAACAATAGCACTTTTTATTTTTTTTTTACCTTTCTTTTGGCAAAAAAAAATATAATAAACACAAATTTTGGACTGCTAAATATTTAATGTATAAATCAAGCAATTTGTTTCGATAATTTTGTTAATTTCCTGATGTAAAACACAAATACTGGAAAATATTCTTTAAACACACGATTTAGAAAATACAGAAGTTGCGCCTTCCGCAAACCGCTATTCGCTCTCAGCAAATTTGACAGAATCAGCTGTTTATGCTACGTCACAGAACGCGGTTAGTTTTGTTTGTATGTTTGTAAGCATACAGTTGTTTGTACTTAAATTCAATGCTTAAAAGCAGTTTTATTTAAAATAAAGTTATTAAACATGAAGTGCGCAGTGTTAAGTGTTAAATCACAGAGTCTATCAATGATACGGGTCTATAAAACACGCTAAAAGTGATGTGAAAGTGTAGCTGTGCGCACTTGGTAGCAATTTAAGCTTCTTGTGTCTCCTAACGCTGCAATGCAGTTTTTTTCAAAGCATCCAATCAAACACAGTGCATAAATGAAGTTATTTGAATATAAATATGTTGCATAAAGTGCCGAAATTTGTAAAAACTTTAAAATTTAGAAATCCTAGCAGAACATAACCTCACATTTTTGTTTACAATTTCTTTCGATTCTCAGAAAAACCGTGTTCGTGACGTTGCACGCATTTTGCTTCCCATCATTTTTCGTCGGGAAGGCGCAATCTTGTATTCTATCGTTCTTGCTTTAAACATATCGGTGTTTCATGTTTGGTTAGTCGAAAAAGCAACACTGTTTATAAAATGAGAAATCCACTCTCACTCTCTTTTTGAGATTTTTGCCTTTTACCGGTGATCCAAGGTGTATACAATAAGGTGGTGGTAACCGCATATAAGTAAAAAAAACAACATGTATTTGACATAATGCTAACCGAAGCGAAAAAAAAACCAGCAGGCGCCTCAACGCCACCTTATTGAATTCGCCTTGCGGTGATCTTATCAACAATGCATTATCAAGTTTTTTAAGTCACTACAAATTAATACGTCTGTACTTGTATAAAAACACTAGGTTTGTCAATAACGGCCGTTTTTAAGTCCCGAAAATTTCAAGTTAATTGTCAACCATTCCGCGGGGATTTCTTTTTTTTTTCTTTTCCATATTTGTCGTGAAATAACAACTGCATTAATGACTCGCCTTCACAAAGGAGAAGAAGAAAAATTCCGTGCGAAATTTACTTCTCTCAAAAAAAATGTTTCTCTCAGTATGTTGATTTATTCTCATTGAACTTTTGTTTAATGAAGTGCAAGAAGGTGCTACTGATTTTTTACAAATTTTAAGATGAAGAAATTGCAAATGAGCGTTCTTAAACAAAAATTTTCTAAAATTGTTGGTACTTTAGACTTGCATTTTATGACACTTAAATTATATGAGCTACAAAACTGCTGATCAAAAGTATTCTAAACGTTTTTTTTAAATAGTTCGAAATGTTGATGAAATGTTTTTTTTACATTTTTCATACAGTTTTAATAATAGGATCGTATGGTTTTTAGTAGAGAATGAATGGTATGTTAATTGAAAAATAATTTTAAATAACTTGCAGTAAAATAAATTGTGCAAATGTGTCAATATGTTTTTGTGCTATAATTTGTGAACAAAGTGTACCATATAAAAAAAAAAATGTATTCTGGTGTTGTATAGAAGAAAATGCGCAAAACGATCAGCAAAAAAAAATGTTCAACTCATTTGTTGTTTCTTCATATTATATTTTGTTTTGTACAGAAATAATAAACATTTTATATAAAAATTTAATTGCGTTTTTTATTTTTCAATGTTATAAGAAAAACTCTGAAGCAATATTGGTAGGATTTTTTCGTGTTAAGTTGTTGGAACATCATATATATCTTGGTCCTGGGACCAATAAAACGCGATCCCGAAAATCGCGAGATCATAAAAATCGCTACTTTACACAAGCATATTGTCGCATATTAGGGTTGTACTTATGAACTTTGTAGTCTATTTGTCGTTTTTAAATTTTAGATTCCCTAAAAATGTCTTACCCGCAGTAAGAATTGTGACTTTAAATAAAAAATATCGCTTGTTTGCGTAAAATGTGGTCTATCAAAGCAAGTAAAGCGCGAGATAAACGGATGCAAAGGTTATTATTACTGGATTCATATACTGAAATAAAAATTAAGGTACTGTCAACCTAAGAGGGTAACAAGTTTTAAAAAAAATTGAAAACGATAACGTTTATTTCGACATATTCCAAAATCTTATATATACTACAGAGATGAAATATATGTATGTATATCAAATGAAAGATCTTGATGTGTACATTTGTACAAAATTAAAAATATAAAAGTTTTCTAATTAAAAAGAGCTTTTTTGTTACTTTTTTATGTTTTAAAAGAATGATTATAATTGTTCTTAAAAAAGACGTAAAATCTTTGAGCCACCCGAATATCGCAGGTTACATACTAGTATTTTTTTTTTGTAGGCTCCAGGCATGTCACTCTTTCGGCAAAGGATCGATATATTTTTGAAATAATTTCCTAATAGTGCTTAGCTCTTGGCAGACAATGGCGAGTAAATTACTTTATTCAACTGTTTTTCAGAGACGATCATCTACTTAATAGCAGCGATTTATGCTAAATGTATTATTTATTATAAAAAAAAATAAACTTCCTGCACGCTTAGTCTTATGAATACAAGAAAATTCCCTTACAAAAAAAACACGACATCCCTAATGCACATATCTATTAAGTTACTAGTTTAGCCACTCGCACAATTTCGAAGTTATTGAAGCATATGCGCTTAATATAAATATATACATACATACTTACATACATACGTATGTACATGTGTAAGTCGCAAAAGTCGAAATGCGATCAGTAGGCAAAGCTCTCTCACTCGCGACAAAATTAATAACGATTCGCTTGTGGCGGGATTTTTTCTTAAATTTATTCGCATTTTAATTAATTTATTTATTTTTCCTTTTGTTATCGTTCATAGTACCGTGTGTAAAGGTTTGTTCGTATTTCGTTTAAAAATGGAATTTTTCTTACGTCTGCTGCAGTTTATTGCTAAAATTATCTACGCGGTGATTTATCCCATTTTACAAATTCTATTACCGCGCAAAGGTCCATCAACAATTCCGCCAATTCGTAGCCAGCTAGTCGCACTGCCATTGATTGAAGTAGTAAAATTGATGCGAGAACGGAAGGTAAATATCATATGTAAAAGTGTTAAGCAATTGGAAAAAAAAAGCCGGTATGACACGTGTTGATTAAAAAAAAAAAAACCAACAAAAATGTTAGTAACAGTTAACCTTAATTTAAATTTAAAAAATTTGGATTTGGGTGATAACTTGCAGTGAAAATAAATCCATACGTACCATACATATTACGAGGTAAAGGTAGAAATATTTCAGTAAACTTTCCGTATTGATGTAATAAAAATCAAGAAGTGCAGGAGTTTGTTTTGTTACAGTTTTGAATTATAACTTCAAATATTTTTTTTTTTGGAAAAAAGTTTTGAAATTTTTTAATATGCAACTTCATAGCCAATTCAATTCCTTCAATGTATTTAATTGATACCCAGCTCAAGATATTACATTAGCTGCCTCTGCCCTTCGCTAACTATCGCCAATTGGAGACACCTATTGAACCCAGATTCTTTAACGCTGTGCTATTTTAAGCAAAGAAAGACGCTCACGACTGTCTTCTAAAATAGCAGTTTCGCAGTGAAAAGCAGCGAATTCAAATAGAATTCCAAGTGCATTGCAAAGTATCGTGTTCGAAAATGCATCGAAAACCGAAATCATACGCATCGGCGTCGCAAACTAAGCATCATTTTTATTGATGATGCATTTGTGATTAGGTTTTTTTTATGATTTTTGTAGATCCAAATGCTTATTGCATTAAATAGTAATAAAAATATTAAATAAAAAATTATTAAATTATTAATTATATCCTATAGTTTAAAAAGTTAAATATTAAAAATTCCAAAGAAAATTGTTAAAAAAACAACATACTAAAGAAATATTTGAATATCAAAACAAATTAGAATTAATAAAAGAAGTAAATTAAATTTAAAGAAATTTATAATACAATCTTTAAAAAATTCAATTAAAACAAAAATGAAGTTTAATAAAAAAATTGTATTAAATAAAAAAATGTGTGTTTTAACAATAATGGAAAAATTTAATTAAAAAAAACTAAAGTTAAGATATAAAATTTTTTAAATATTATTTACAAAATAAATTAAAATTAAAATGATGAATTTTTTAATAAAATACAAGAAAGTGTGCTAAGACTCGGTATGACGCTGAGTGCCCAGCTTCGAAAATCATCTTATGTCCTAGATTTTTTTTTTTTAGCCATCGCTCTTCAGCAGCCAATTGATCATTAAACTCCCTAAAAATTAATTATGTTTTGGAACAAATAAATATCTTTTGCAGCAATAAAATGAATTTTTTTTAATTGTATGATAAACTCTTCAAAAAAATTAGAAGGCTCAGAAAAAGCAACACATATTAGAAATACAATTGACCAGCAGGACTTCCAGTGAAAAAATAAGTGATATGTAGGAAGAACTCGCACATTTTGAATCAGATAGCTTTTAATAACGATTCTCGACGAGATTTTGAATTTTTTTACAATACAGTTTTCCTTAAATATATTATGTATCTCTTTAAATTGGGCGTTGTTGTCCAAGAAATTTGGCGCCCCAGACGACCATCCCAAGTTCGGCGCTAATTATTTTCTGCTACGATTTTCGTCAGGTGTTGAGAATAGTCACTGTAGCTGAAGAAACTCGCTCAAAAATAATCTTAGTAAGACTTAAAAACACCCAATAACTGCCAAGTCTTTAAGCAGAAATCCTCATACATATTGGTATATTACCTCTAACACTTCTATTTACAAGTATACATAAATATGAATAATTAAATCCATTTCTTAATTAATTTCAGCTAACATCAGAGGATCTAGTGAAAGCCTATATTGAACGCATCAAAGAAGTAGAACCCCACATCCATGCTGTGGTCCAAGAACGTTTTGCGAATGCACTTGACGATGCAATGCGCGCTGATAAACTTATCGCTAAAGCTACAGACGCACAACTGCCAGCTTTCTTCAGTCGCTATACGCTCTTAGGGGTGCCATTTACGGTGAAAGAATGTTGCGGAGTAAAAGGTAGATAGCAAAACTACATACATATGTATGTAACTAACAAGTCACTTCTATTCACTACAAAACCGAATAGGAATGCCAATTCGTGTTGGTAGCCGCCAGCGCGCACATATGCAAAGTCCTGAACATGGTGATGTAGTGAGCAATGTTGTGGCCGCCGGTGGTATACCTCTGCTTGTCTCCATTGAAGCTGAATACTGCTTTGGCATGGAAACAAATCCGAGCACCCAGCAACGCTGCTTAAATCCACACGACAGTCGACGTACACCTGGTGGCTCCTCGGGTGGTGAGGTAAGACATTGAATAACAGCTCCACTTTACGTATTTTATTATTTAAAAAATTGTTTTGCTTTGTTGTACAGGGTGCTTTAAATGGCGCTGGTGCCAGTTTGTTTGGCATTGCCTCCGATATCGGCGGCTCCATACGCATTCCAAGTCTGTTCAATGGCGTTTTTGGACACAAGCCCACCGGGGGTCTCACTTCGATTGTGGGCCATTTTCCAGGCTGTGAGAACTCAGATTGTCAGCAATATCTGCAGTTGGGCCCAATAACACGTTTTGGCCGCGATTTGGGTTTGTTATTGCAAGTGATGGCTGGCAAAAATGCAGAGAAGTTGGATTTGTTGACGCCGGTGGATACAAAGGATATTAAGGTAAGGTATACAGGCATGCCGTATATACATATATCTCTTTTACGTCCTAACAATCATAGGCTTTACTTATTAAATAATTTATTACTTTCCCACAGATTTACTATGCCTTAGGGTTTGATGGTCTCAATGGTATTTTACATCCATCACCTGTCATCGAAATGAAACTTTCCATTCTAAAAGCTGTAAAGTTCTTCGAAAGTCGCGGTTGTCAAATTAAGCAAGCTTCAATGAATGCTTTCAAGAACTCTCTTGAGATATCATTAAGTTGTCTTATATTGCTGAAGGATTTCCCATATTTAATTGACACTCCAAATCCAAATAAAATCCGCGAGCATTTTGTAGAATTTTCGAAAGCACTTGTAGGCAAATCGGAGTATTGCAAGGAAGCTGTATATTTCGATTTAATGAGACGAATAAATTCTTTAATGAAAGTAGAGAACATGCTAAACTATAAAGCTGAGGTCGAGACGTTGAAATCAAATTTCGCTGTAAGTTATTTTATAATTGAAAGTTGTAATTTTTTATAGAATTGTCTACTAACAATAAAATTTTCTTTTTATTTTTACTATAGCAAATGCTGGGCAGCAATGGGGTCCTCTTCTTTCCCACTTTCCATGTGCCCGCCTTGCATCATCATACCTCAATTTTGGCGCTATGGGGCATCGATTATACTATGATTTTCAATATCATTGGGTTTCCGGCTACACACATACCCTTGGCGCATGATGACCACGATTTACCAGTTGGTTTTCAAGTTGTTGCTGCGCCGTTTAAGGATAAGCTTTGCCTCCAAATTGCCGGTGAATTAGAGGCAGCGTTCGGTGGTTGGATACCACCAACGCAACATAATCTACAAAGCTCAGCAAAGTCGAAGTGAGAAGTTCATAAAGTTTATACCGAATAAGGGATAATGATAAAAAGCTTTAAAAGATTTTTCATACGTACATACAGAATTATAAAAAATGTAATAAAATATAAAATTATAATAAATTTTTGGGGAAAATTGTAGGTGGCCGTAAAACCGTGATTTATTTTCGAAGTACTAAGGTATAATGCAGTCTAACCACCTCCGCTGTGAGCTTTTGGTTGTTCACGAACTTTTGACAAAGTGAAATAACTTTGGAATAAATTTAAATGAGGATAGTTATTTAGAAGTTTTCAGGCCAATTGTGAATTCGCCATCGGGAGTCTTTTTGTGGAATTTTAAAGGATTCGCAGGAAAACTATTTACATAAAAATGAGGTGGGAGGAATCAAACTCTTCAGCTCACTGACAGAACTTAAACTGTATGGGAAATATCTCAAAACACTCTTTAGCTCCTAGTGCTATTTTTAAATTTCGATCTCCGAACTTGCCAGATATATAGACAGAGCCAAGTGAATTAAAATACAGTGACAACGATGCAATACCCGCTGATGGTAAAAGTAGAAGACCTACTCTGCATTGTTAATCCAAAGCGATGAGATAGCTGGTTTCACTTCGAGTAACAAATTGAAGCCAGTTAGAACGAGATAGAAGGAACAATTGGATCGATTGATTGAACCCGACCAAACTCAAAAAGGAATAATAGCAGTATTGCTGAATTCGAATGAATCGATTGATTTATTTTGAAACTTTTCCAAGTTGAAAATGTGAGTATGAAAATTAAAAGAAACGCTATCGTTTGGCTTGGTTATCCGTAGAGAAAGGTATCAAAACTTGTTGGACTAAACGTTAGGTTAGGTAAGATTAGGTTAAGCCGTGTCCACCCCCCCAACCCCCCCCCCCCCCACTTACAATTTGTAAGTCAACAAATCACAGCGAGCTGTGAAGGAAATGCTGCCAAAGTATTTGCACTCTAGTCGCACTAAAGCTTAGTACAAAGTGCTGAAATGATTTTAGTTTATCAAGTCGTAATTACACAACTTTTCAAAGCTTAAAAAATATTATTTCCCGTGCATATGGAGAGGATGTTGCCATGCGCGGAACTCCACGCAAATAGAAAAAGTTTATAATTACCATTCACTTGGGAATAGATAACGTGCACCGTATGACTTCCGGGTAGTTTCAAGTTTCATCTTTTTTATTACGGTATAAGGGATTCTCGAGCCCGATTAGACCTTATTAGAGTGGCTTTAGACCTGGTTAGTCTAGCACAGAGAACTATGCGTGACATGTTGGAAAAAACGAGAGCAACTTAAGCACATTTTGTATTTGTGGAGAACGAATTTAAGATAGATTTTCCTATTATCTACTAGATTGTCAGCGCATTTACTCTGGGAACTCACAAAACTAGTTAAAACTTGAACAAGTAGCTTTGAAGTTAAAGAAAAAATCTCTTCTGTCAAAAAGTGCTACTTCGGACTGATTAGGCAAAAGAGCTGTAGAGCCTTTCTCGGCGAACGAAAGCCACAAAAATCAGATGAGATGGCTTTTGGAGAGTTCGACAGAAAGATTTTTCGAAAGATGCGAATACCGCAACCGATGAAAAAATAAGCCGCTCCTGAAGGTTTTTGACTTGGTGGCAGTGAAAAAGAAGGTCTTTCTCTACTTCGGTAAGACCAAGCAATAAAGGACTTGGCTACACTTGGTGTTTTCAATTAGTGTCAGTTACGGCTTAGGCGCTTACAGAACCACTTAAATAGTAAGTAGTACAACATTGTTTTTACTAAAAAACTTTTAAAAGAGTTTCCCTTCTTAAAAACCGTGCTACTCTGCTTTCTTCTGTGAGAACACCAGTTAAAAATCAGACAGGGATCAAGGAACATCAAATAGGTAGCCGCAGCAAACTTTTTTTTTTGAACTTTTTTCATATTTTATTTTAATTTGAATTGTCAAGTTTTGAACTTCGTTGTGATAAGAATGCTTTCAGTACAAGTCAAGGTAGTTGATAAAATGTTTTTGAAATTTTAGCTTTTAAAAGCAAAAACAAAATATACAGAGCTCAAAAATTTTTTTTTTAATTTTGCTACTGCTGCTACCTTTTGAATGTACCTTGGACAGGGATTGATTAGGATGTAACGTGTAACTGGATCCAAATAACTGAACTTTGTCCATATATAAATATGCAGGTATGTTTAGATTATATGTGTGTGTTTAAATACATATATGTATGCATGTATGTTACATGTTTGAGTATGCGAGTTTGTATCTTTTCAGTGTCAGCGACATCTGCCGGAAATTTACAAATCTGTTGCCACCTTCATAAAATGGTGAATTCACATACACAGTGGTGTATTTGTGAAAATAAAGCCACAACCATTCACGGTAGAAGCGGCGCGGAAAATATATTTATCATATTGGTGAAGAAATTAATATGAGGATTTCTTGTTTGCTTTCATACGAATTCGAAACGTGCGAAACAGCGGACGTATGTGTCGGAAGAAACGACGGAAGTCAAAATTTCTGCGACAACAGAGAAACGGAAAATTTTTTAAAGAGCTAACTGCAAGCATAGCCATAGTAGATAGCTACATACCAACATACGCATGCATAGAATAAAAGCAAATAAATTTCTAATTTGCATAAAAGTGCGAGTGTCGACTTAAATTCAGCATTAAATTAAAAGTAGCAAAAGAAAATCGTAAAAAAAATCGAGCGAAGCATAAAGTGACAAATGTAGACGCGACTACAACGAATTTAAGCGAATTAGCATAAAATATAAAATGCAGATAAAAAAAAAGGAATGAACAAGTGCCTTTACATAAAAGAAAAAACAAATATTAAAGCTACAACCAACACCAAATCGACTGCTACTAACTAACCAACCAACCAAGCAACCAATAACCACGCATTTGTGTAAGAAAACAGTGTTTTTAACAAAAAGTAAAATAACTAATAAGACAGTAGAATTTAGTCAAGTGTTTGAGCAACCAAATGGTAAACTCATTTGACGTATTTACTCATTAATAGCGCTCCTGTTGCATTCATTCAATTACAAATATACTACATACATACATATATATGTACATACAAATGTATGTGGATGTTGGATAGTTGTGCGTGTGCAAAGCGAATAAAAACAAAATCGTGTTACCAATATTACCAACTAGCTTAATCGCTGCCAGTAAGCTCAGCTATTAGGCAGGAATTTCGGCCAAGAAAGAGTCAACCAAAGTGTAATTGCGAGAAGAGATGAAAAAGTTTTCAAAGAGAAGCAGCAAAATTTAAAGTCAAAATTCCTAAAAAATAAATACTTTTAAGAAGAGTGCTAATTGAAATTAAAATTAAAAGCAGCATAAAAATTAAAGATTCAGAATTTTCGATAAGCGACGAACAATTATTTTAGTGGAAGCATAAGACACTACTTGCTGCCGCAGTGAAGCTAAAGAAAACCGGAAATCAAAAGTCAAAAGAGCGCTCCAACAACGCCAGTGTTTTTTTCGGTTTCATTTACCGCACGCCCACTACTCCCCGCCCATCGGGTGTCCTCAAGTGCATAGCCGCGAGTTTTCTTCCTTTAAAGTTTTTGATAAAAGCGAACTTAATTCGAACCATAGTTGTTTTAATAAAATCACTACTAAAATACGCTCGCTCACAAATGTTAATGTATTATCTAATAAGTTAACGGCGTCAAAAACAATAACAACAACAGCTGAAATTTTACAGCAAAACAAAAATAACAATAACAACAACGGACAAAAATTGTTGAAAATAATAGAAAAGCAACAAAAACAATAATAGCAAGCAATTCAGCAGCAGCAGATAACTAAAGCAAAGCAGCGCAGAAACAACGAAAACGCAACACTAAAAACTCATCGTAAATTCAGCTACTACGGTCGTTAAAGAGACGCCGACATTAGCGACGAGGGAGCGACGTACATACATACATATGAGAAATCTACCAAACACACTCGTATATTCAAGTGTAATTTTGTGATTCACTTCGCTGTCGCTAAAATACTGCCGCTGCTTACGTCGCAGCAGCCAATAATAACAAAATAAAAATAAAATAAAACACATACGCGCATAGCAGCGTGAAGAGTCTAGCGAATAACGTTCAGCATTGAGTGTGAGCGTAATAGCAAGAGCGTGAGTCATAAAAGTGAAATGAAAATGAGGGTAAAGAGAGAATCACCGCTGCTCGTGCTGAGATTTAGGACAATCAACAGCAGAAATGGTAGGTACAAACGTGCGTGTGACGTGAGTCTAGCTGTTATTTATACATATTTACATACACATATACAATTGCATGGGTGTGTTTGTGTATTTTTGTGTGTGAGCTATTGTGCTCTTGTGTACAATTTTTCATATGATTGCGATTGTACACAGTTATTAGTACGCTAAGCATTGATATGAATTAAAACGGATGGCTGCTGACAACAGCAGTGGGTTGGTTGTAGGGTTGAGGTTATGAGTACACTTTTTACACCACCCACCTAAGCGCCCAACCATGTTGAAATAACTTATTTATGTATATACATACATACATATTTACATACATACGCACATGTTTATTAAACATCCAAATCTATTAATTTCCCCCAGAACATTTGTTGGAGGCGTCTGTTTGCGCACGGGAATGACAGGCAATCATATCCATATTGATAGCACAATTTTCATTATATACATACATACATACATACATACATATGTACATACAAACGTATGTACATACATATGTACATATATACATACTACACCGAATTTGACGTATCAATCCATGAACACCCACGTTGCGCATTTTCAGAATTTTCACACTTATTGTGATGCTAATTTTAAAATATTTTCTTTGCTTTAGCTGTTTTAATATTAGCGAAAATATGCGTATAAAATTAGAAATGTTCTTAAATACCAAAGATGATTAATCAGCGGCAAAATATGCGAATTCGAGGTGAAGATATTCGTATACATTTTGTACGTACATATGTACATATGTATATGTTATTTGTATTATATGTATGTACATATTTGTACTTCATATATTAATTTACATATGAATTCACTTAAGTGCAACAGACAGTTGTCTAAACCTTCATTTTTCCCAACAAACTTTGAAAAAAATATTTTGCAACCTTTGAGAAATTTTGTTCTCAAGTTCATATCCAACATCGTTATCCAATTTTTTTTAGTTATCAAGGTTGAATTTACAATATCATTTCCAATTTTATTGTTCTGAAGTTGATATCCAATCCAATAAAATGCATGTAGGTACTTATACTTGGGGAGCATTTTTAGTTCCCGAGTTGATATCCACAGCACTCTCCAAGCTTAAATAAAATAGTAAAAATTTACACCATATGTATCATGCCCAAGGCTTCATTTTTGGGTGTAAAAAAACCACATTGTAGTAACCCATTAAGAACTTTATACATACATATATAAAAAATGGCGTTTTAAAAATGAGAAAACTATAGGTAAATTTTAATTTTTATCTCAGTTTTGCAGTCACTCATTAAATACTCGTTTAAAAAGACCAATTTTTTTTAACAACCTTTCGTGGTAAATATATTTTGCAATTTTTTAATTTATTATGTAACAAAAACTTGGAAAATCAAAGTTTTTAACTTTTAAGAACAAAGCTAACAATTTTTATAACAAAAACTTTCTAGTCTAACAAAGTGACACTTGCAAATGGCTAAAAATTACAGCTGATTTTTAAACATTTTTTTCTTTGCCGAAAGTCTTGCGCAAATTCTCAGAAAACAAAAGCAATTTTTAGGTACTTTGTTGGACTAGAACCGAGTCCCCGCAATTACGTACATACCAACAAATTCTCTATTTTGTGAATAGTGCAATTCTACAGTTGAGAAAAAAGATTGCAGTTTCGAGTTGTACCTGCCTTTATTCTCAACTTTAGTGAACGCTATAACTTCATTTCAATTATTGCAACAAGTATTTTTAGGCTTTTGATAAAAATCCGTAATTATCGAAAACTGAATTTTGATGCGTGTTCTTAAAATTCAAAAATTGATTTATGGATTTGGGAGAGCCTTCTTTGCCAGAAATATAATTTATATAAACATGAATACAGAAAAATAAAATAATTTTTTTAACCACATACATACATATGTATATGTATGTATATATGTATATATCCGACAAATATTCATGACAGTCTCGTTTACTCAACCAGTTGATCAACCTCTAAGCCTCGAGTCACCAGTCTTTCATTGAAACGTTTCTTTTGCCCTTAACTACTTATTGTTTGAGTAGCGCGATAGTTTTTTTTTTATTTAATTTTTTATTTGCGAGCTTCATGATATTTGTCTTTATTGCCACATTTACTTAAGTAGTTAAATTCTTATCTTTTTCTAATATTTTTCGGCATACTTTTTTGTTTAAGTTGATAACAATTCTTAACACCCTTTAGCAATTGCGTTCAAAGTTTCAAATTTAATTTTGTATTTTTTAGTACTCACTTAAAACTTTTTTTTGTTTGTTATTTGGTTATGGCGATGCAGAAGTGAGCGTTTGCGCATTTTATCTGTTTCGGAAGTTGTGCCACTTGTTGGCGAAGCGAGGCTTTGATGCGAGACAGTGTTGTTTAAACAAAGTTGATTATCTGAGGGACTGTTTGTATGCGAGTACATATGTATGTACATATGTATCTACTATATATAGCAGATATTATTTCTAGAACTGCAGTAATAGCACTTTATTCGTATTACAGAATGCGAAAGTACAATTTTGCTCTCATTACTACATAACTTTGCTTATTACATACATACATATATATTTTATATAATTTATGCTGAGTGAGTTTAACAAATATAGCACATCGATTGAATTTTGAAGTATTTTATTTTTCTTTTAACTAAAGTCAGCTTTTTTCAATTCAGATACAATCCGTTCTCTAACAAACCCCCAATAAATCAAATCATCAAACTTCGTTTCAAAATTTTGTATTCCTTTAAATTTGAAGTTATGAGTTTAACTTCAAGTTAGTTAAATTTCAATTTAATAAGGTGCATACAATTGATAATTTTATTGAGCTCGAGGCCAGTTAATTAAAAATTTTTTTGGGTAAAACAATATGTTTTATAAATTTACAAATTAGTGTTGATTTTTGTCAGTTTTTTTACTATTGCCATTAGGAATGTTTTTCATATAAAAACTTTTCCAGAGAGCGTCAGTAAAAAAATTGTCAAAAATTAGCGGCAAATTCTAAGCACTTCAATCAATGCTTTTTTAAAGCAAATTTTAATGTGCTAACAAAATATGCATCAAAAAATTTCTAGAGTTAAAAATAAAAAAAAATGATTTTTGATAAAAATGTTCTAAATTTTTTTTTATTAATTTTGTATTAAGCTTAAACAACAAAAATGACAGGACCCGGTTATTTGGACAATTTTTGACTATTCATTTTTCGTTTATCCTGTTTGTAATATTTTATCATTCAAAATCAGTGAAAAATCTATATAAATCCAAAATTTAAAACTTATTTATTAAAATTTATTTTTTTTTTTGCCAACACTAAAGGTATTATTTTAAGACGCGTGCATATTTTTATAATAAAACTTCCGTTTAATCACTAAACTCTTTAACTTTTTTTTTGTCACTAATCGTGTTCTTACAAATTAATTCATACTTTTATTCAAGTTATGAACTAATCGTAAGCATTTATTTACTATTTTTTCTTGCATTGTTGTTTATATTTACATACATATGTATGTACATACAATATACATATGTACATATGTACATATATGCAAGCATAGTTATTTTCTCATTCTTAAGAATTTTATGTTTGATCATCGGTAGAGTTGTGGTTATGCCTGCATAAATACCTACTTTGTTTATTTATAATGCCGTGATTCATCGGAGTTTGCCTTTTCATTTCATGTCTCTCTAAATTCACAATAATCGAAACTGAGCTCGAAGTTTTGTGTTACATTATAGTAGTGACAAATTCAACTGAGACGAGACATTTCAGTAAGAGTGAATGGATTTTTACATTAACAAATTAATAAACTCAAAAATGTTGAGCAAAAAATAGTGCAAAATGTTGTAATTAAAAAATAAAACAAATTCAGCCGCTGGTAACTGGCTTAGCATTGCCATTTCTTTTACATCGCAAGTAATTTCCTTGCAGTCATTGAACGAGCATAACAAATATGTCCCTCGAATTTATACACAATAACAATTCACATTCAACCCCCCCACCTACTTTAATAACGCGCTGCTGTTTTCGCGCCTTTTGGAAGCATCAAAAATAATAAGAAATGTTTTTAAAAAAAATAACAAAAATTTTTCGCATGCCAGGGGAAGCAAGATCTTCAAATGTCAGACTGGAAACAACACTGCATAAAGCAAATGGCATATATGTACATATACATACTTATGTATGTATATATGTACATATGTATGCACATATTAAAGAGTGCAAAATGTTGTTGGGGTGGCATGGCAAAGTGAGTCACAATTGCGACGAGAGGAACGAGCGAACGGCTCAAATGAAAGAAAGAAGCGTCGAATTGGAAATTTTTCAAACAAAAGAAAACACTAGAATTCAACGCAAACAACAGCAATGTGAAACCCCCTACTGCTCACGAATACCTACATATGTATGTATGTATCTAAGTGTGTATGTACATACATACATCACAGCAAACTAAACCAACAACGAAAAACAACAACTGCAATAGCACCAAGAAGAATGCCATCGAAGGTAGGCAACAAATACACCTCGAGCGGCGCATAAACCGTCAAGCCATGGCAAGCACACTCACGCATGTACATATCTACATACATATGTCTATACATATATATGGTTGTGTGTTTATGTACATATGTATGTATCAATATGTATGTAAGCGCAGACAAGAGCTCAGAAGAAAACGTGCGTCGTGTGTTGGTGTTGGCATTGCGTTGGCAACACTGTTTTGAACCCGTTTTGAAACGACCTTTCGAGTACGAGTTCGAGTTTTTGCTACACCGACAGCAACAGTTGTTATTTTGTTGTTTTTGTTGTTGTTGTTGTTGCAGCTAAAACTCCGGTTGCTGGTCGCGCTTTTTTTTTTTGCTGCACACCCAACCCGTTGTTACTTATGTATGTATGTACCTACAGTTGTTGTTGGTAGCTCTTGATGATTGTTACGACGCGGTGACGTTCCTTCACTGGACTTGGTTGAGAGTAGTGTTGCTGCTGTTGTTGTTGTTGTTTTTATTTTTCTTTTAAGCTGTGCCTGTTGCTTAGATATTTGTTGGTTGATTATGGGCGAGTGAGTTGTTTGGCAGTTGCTGAGGCGGTTGTTGTTGGCATTATTTCGATTTTGTTTTGTTGTTGTTGCATTGTTTTTTTTTTAGCAGCACGCTTGTTATTATCATTTTTGAATTAGCATTTTTTTGCGTTTAGTTTTCGCATTTGATTTTTAGATCCATTTACATATGTACATATGTCTGTATGTATGTAAGTATGTATAGCTTTTAAAGCAGGGCCCAACGAACTGCCAACGCAGCAAACAACATACTTACGTGTAAAGCTTAAAACAACCAAAAATGCAACAAAAATAACAGCAGCAGCGTCAAACAGTAGCTGCCAAAACTTGTTTCCTGTTTCCTTTGACGTCAGCCACAAGAAAATAATAATAAAAGAAAACTTAAAAAACTTCAGCGCAAGAAAACGTCTGTAGACAGTTTAGGTTGGATTTGTTATTTAAATTGTTGGCGTCAGCGTTATTTTAAAAACGAGAAAGCCCGAATAAACTAAGATATTCAGGCTTACTTTATATGTATGCACAAGGAAATTATTTCCACAACGTTGCAAATTTTCAGATCAGCACACTTGTATTTATTGAAAAATGTTCCTAAATTGATATTGTTTACATTTTTCACTTAATTACTGTTTATTCTCTAACAAATAATCATAAAAGTCCAAGGCAGAAGAAAAAATGCATTAAAAAATTTCCTAAAAATTAAAAAAAAAACTTCTTTAACAGTTTTTCGAGTATGCACTTTTATAGCCCATTCAATTTTAATAAGTTTTTCTTTAACGCATGAGAGAAAACTGTTTTAAAATTGAATAAAAAGCGCAACACTCTCAGCGAAAAAAAAATTCGAAATATTTGAAAACAGAACTTGATTATAATAAAATTTAATAAAATTTACAAATGCACACGCAAAAAAAATATATTTGTAATTTGAAATTTTTTGTGAAAGTTTATTTTTTTTTTTTTTTTGTTGAACAAAGTTTAAATCGCATAATTATGTACAAAAATTACGGAAATTAAATAAAAGAAATACAAAATTGAGAAAACTTGTCAATATGTGACAATGTTATAATTTGCAATGGTGTGTACAATGCGATTAAATGCTGATATTTTGAACTTTTTCCCATACTCTGCTTTGCATTTCCTCAATTTTTTTTATCGCTTCAAAAGCGTGTAAAACCGCAAACAAGCTGATTTGTATGTTACGCTCTTGTATCAGTAACAAGTAACAAGTTGAGGTTTTGAATTGCTTTGCGCTGAACGTGCGAAGAAAACCAGAAGAAAAACATGCATACACACATACATACATACATATGCAGTATGTACATATGTATACCCTACACAAGGAAATGTTAAAGAAGTTCGTGCAGATATTACTGTTCATTGTGAGTTATTCTCCAATGGCTTTGCAAATGTTTAGGCATCTACTTTGATGGAATCAAAAAACGAATAAAGCCTATATAATGCATATTCGTTGAAAACAATTTTATACAAAATTGCAGTGATGTTTTTCTAAAAATTCTAATTTTTCTTCTCAAATTTTAAATTTTTTAGTTTATAAATAATGAATGAGTGTTATTAAATAACAAAAATTCAAGATTTGTTTATTACAATTATTTTTCTGTCCCGAACGAATTTTTCTTTTCAAACTAATTTTTTTTGTTGCTTCAATAATAAACTATGTATAATTGGGATATTCTTAAGATATAGTAAAATGTTATTAAATTATAAAAATTCAAAATTTGTTTATTACAATTTCTACATATATGCGATGCCAAAAGCAACAAAATTCCATTTTAAGCTACTGAGAATTTTTATTATTTTTTGACTTTACGACAGTCTGTGAATTCCCTTAGTAAAATAAAAATATTAATAAATTAAATTAATAAATATAAGAAAAATAGAACAAAAATAACAATAACAAGAAGGAGGAATATAAAAACGCCTAATTTACTGTTTCGCCATTCTTCCGTTTTTTTTATCACCAGTAGATTTTATCACCATCGTCGCTCTGTCAAAAAAAATTATAAAAAAATCATTTTTTTACAGTCTGCCATTTGTTTATAATTCTCAAACGGCTTATTTGGTTCATGAATGGTTGAATAAAGAATGGTGGAATATTTATTTAAAGAAGTTTTAAAATAAATTCTACAAAATAGCCGAATGAGTTTGAATATTTCGTAATATGGAAAAAGACCTGAATTGCCAGTCCCCAACATATGTAAATATATATGTATGTATGTATGTACATTGATATGCCTCTAATTCATAAAAAAAAATAGATAGATCTTATTCACTTCCATTTTCTAAAATTGCCAAACTCATACAAAAATATAAAAATATTTAATCAGCATAAAATTGACGAAAATTCTTTTTTATTTTGTTTTTTTTTCGATGCTCGTGCTCATAATAGATATACACATAAAGTATTTATGTATGTATTTATATATGTACATACACAAGTCTGTATACAGTGTGTTTTCATTCAGTTAAGTTCAATTCTTGCTGATAAGCATAATTTCTAATCAACAGTTGTTGTTTGCGCTCCATGCAAAGGAAGTTCGTCACACGAGTAATCTACAATGTAGTATAACACAAGTACGAACAAAATTTGTATGCAGTTACATCAGTATGTATATATGTTTGTATGTATGTATATATGTACATGACATAGCTTTGGCGCTAGCTTTCATAGCCGGCGCATTGTACATAGCACAATTTATAAAACAAAAAAAATTCATGAATTAAAAATTACCCGCTTGAATTGTGGAGCTGTAGTCGAGCGGTTCGTGTTGAATTACTGCTAGTGTTGGCACTTTCTTTTTGTATATTCTTTTACTTTAATTTTTTGTGTAAAATAAACAAGTTACTTTATTTATTTTCGTAAAGGCCGTCACAATTTTTTCATACGAAATCATTCAAACACTAGTAGGCATAATTTGGTACCTCAGCCAAGTACAAAAAAAAAATGTATATTTCGGCAGAGTGTTTTATTACAAATACTTCTCGTGAGTCCTTTTGTTTCAATCATTCAATAGAATATACTAAATTGAATAAAACAAAAATGCAGCAAAAATTTTTTGAAACCTGATGCTATGGCGCATAAAAAAAATTGTTTTGTGCAGAAAAAAAGCGTTTTTTGTACGCGCTTTTTTGAAATATTTTACTTTTACGTAATTTTTTTTTTTTTGGTGTTTCTGAATGCAGAAGATTTATATTGTCTGTACTTATATGTAGTTAAATAAGTATTGCAAGTAAGGGTGCAGTCAGACTGAGCAAGAAAAACGCTTTTTTAGGAGCTTTTAAAGTCAGAAACCATCACTTTCCTATTATGTATAATGGAGATAAACAGATTTTTAACAGATATCACAACTTTTTAACAAATTTTTAGGATCATATTTTATAAAGTAATTAATTTGAAAAATTTTAAACATTTTTAAATTAAAAGCTGAATATTATAATTACTGTACATACATATATATTTTTCATTGTATGTATTGAAATTGGTGTAAGCTTAACCCGCAGCAATTTAAAAATTGTGCAACAAAATTTTTTGTAATTATTCAGCTGAACAGTATAACTATAAGCAAGCCTACTTCTTGTCATGTCTGTTGGCAGCTTAAGTGTATGTACACGTGTACTCTCATCATTCTTTCACTATTAGTCATCTGAAGTGCTTTTTTGGCGCCCCGGTTTGTCAACTACATTTAAAATATACACAAAGTCGCATTAGTCATTTATCCACGTAGATAAGATAATGATTATTCTATATAAGTAGCTCTATACCATTTTATTGAATATTTCTGACTGATAATTTATGCGGCTAATGTACTTTAAGTATGTAACTTTTACAAATAAAACTTTAAAATAAATTTTAAACACAATTTTATAAATTCAGTATATAGATTGTACACTCAGCAAAATAAACTCGTATATAACACACATAAAAACAAGTTACAACCTTTTTAAAAAAAACTGAAAAAAATGTCAATAAAATTTAAAACTTTTTTCTTAGAAAAAAAAGAAAAAGAAAAGAAAACTGGACAAAAGTCAGCAAACTTTTATAAAAACTTGAAGTTTTTTAATAGAATTTTTAGAATTTTTTGGAGTATTGCTCTCTTAAAGTCCATTCTGTTTTAAGATTATCGCTAAATTCTAAAAAATTTTTCGGTATTTGATACAATCGCTTTGAAATTCATAAGAATAAAATGTAAAGGCCTATGAACTGCATATTCAAAAAATTTCAAAAAATTTTATAAAAAAAAACCTCAAGTTTTTATGAGAGTTTGATGACTTTTGTATAGTTTTCTTTTCTTTTTCTTTTTTTCATTAGAGAATGAAGTATATTTTAAATGCAAAACAATTGAAATAAAAAAAAATAAAAATGTATTTTCAAAAGTTGCCAATATGTACATATGTAGTTGTTAAAAAGATATTTTTCTGAGTTGCTCGCATTCATTTAAAAAAAATGTAGCTGTAAAGTTAAACTTTTTTCTACAAATGTATCCCCTTACAAAAAGCACTTAGCTTCAGTAATATTTGCTCATTAATTTAACTGGTTGTTTTTTCATAAACTCCCACACAATTATATTTGTCATTTTTGGCTAAAAAAAAAAGTAATGACATTTGCCAAACACGCCCTTTAATAAAAAATAGTCTGCAAAGTTTGCTTAATCAGTGAAAGATTTCAACAATGCAAAGCATATACATATGTATGTATGTATGTAAATTTGTATATTAGTATTTTTGTTTGTTATATTGCCAGTCATTATTAGCCACACATTGATTGATCAATCAATGTTTTGCCTAAAAAACATTTTCATGTTTTGCTCTCTTTCTCCGACATGCTTAGTATAATTGCTAAGCGATAATGTTCCAAATTTTTTGCGCATTCGTGAATTTTTTCAACTTATTTGTAAATTAAAATTTAATACTATTACAATAATTCAAATTCAAGTCAAGCTTAGGCGCTTTTATTCCAATTCTTTCAAGTATTTTATAAAAAAAAAGATGTATTCAACGGCTTAAAACAAAAAAAAATTAAAAAAATTATATATGTATTATAATAACACACTGGTACTCTACTATTGCAGAAAAATTCTAAGCACAAAGAGTCTGAAAACAACAAATGTTGACGTCATGCTGTCACTTCGCATCGCATCGCATCGCATCGAATGGAATCGTTTACAAATTCCTCCTCGCTAAGCGTAAACGTAAACGATTCGATTTGTGTGTTGACTTGTTTTGAGTAGCGTGTTGGATTTTTTTTGTTTTGTCTTTTTTCATAGCAAAAATTATACATCCTCATACATAAGTGTATACCCTTTTATGTATATGTATATACCATATTCCAATTTGATTGCTTCAAATGTTCGATATGCAAAGTACAAATCGTCAAACGCTCAATTGTATGCCAATCTACGCAAATATGATTTCAATTTGGCATTTTATTGGATTTGTATATGTATGTTTGTAGTAGCGAGAACCCTGTTGAAATATCGACTTGTTGATATTCCTTTTCACGAAACAAAGTTATTCTAGGTTAGCGTGCCAGCTTTCGCTCGTTTTTTTTCGAAACCTAGACGAATAAAATTTGTTTAATGCGTTTTCGAACAAATAATCAAGTTTGACTGCAATTTGAGGTTTGGTTAAAAATTAAAACTGTTTTTAAAGTGGACTTCATTGCTTTCTCACCCGTCTTTTTATAATCAAGATAAACATATTTGATTGCGATAAACTTGAGCTTAAGCAGAGGCCTAAACCTACTTCGTGCACACGACAGTCGGGTCTACGATATCGGAACGAACCGGCTTTATATCCGGCCAAGAACTGTCACTTCAGCATAACAACAACAACGACTAAGCCTATTTCTCAAACCTTCAATATTAACTTTCATGTTAACCTTGACTAGAGAATCATAGCCTTCTCAGCAAGAGGAACATTTTTTTAATGAAAATATTATTTTCTCAACTTGAGAAAAAGTAAGTTCTCAACTTGTTCTCCAACGTGTTCGTCCAATTAGTCTCTTAAACGCCATTACAATGTTGGCATTGGTGCTGCCATTTTGTAATTTGTTTCCCCTTCACTCCCTCATTTTAACATGAAACTTAAGGTAGAATCTCAACTGAAGAAATATTCTTAACTTCAGCATGAGAACTATGAATTTCTTTGATTTTCTCCGAGTTTAGAGAATGTTTCATGATCAACTTACATTTATTGGGTATTTTTTTCTATAACATCAATTGTTTCCATTTCATTTACTAATTCACATTTCCTACAGGGTTTGCACCCAACCAGCGCTACACTTATACGAATGTTTGCGCCATTGTGCAATTCTTTTTCACTCCATCAGTTTGATGGCGATATTGACAATTTAATATGTTTTGTATGTAGTTTTGTTTTATAAATTTTCTTGAGTTTCGCTTATAATTATTGCGTCAAATTTATTTTCATTTACGTTCTATTGTATGTATTAGTTGGCATTTCTTTTCAATCATATTTCAATTATTTTTGTGCGTGCGTGGAACTATAATTGTGATTTATTATCATATTTTTATTTACATATTTATGTATGTATGTGATTTAATTAAACTCAACGTTCAACGAATGCGTTCAATAATAAATATTAATTATAATATAATAATGAAAAAGAAAAATTAGATATTATTTAAATGATTTTCACTTTAACAAATTTTATTTATTTTTTTTTGTTTTATTTTGTTTGCAGATTGTAAACGATCCACAGTTTGCGATACACACGGCACAGCTTCTGCACCTGAGGCCATGCCATCTGAAGACTGCAACGAGGATTGGTCCTCAACGGCGCCGCAAACAGGCAATCGTTCACCATTGATGAGAAGTTGCTCTACACCAGCTGTTTATGGTGAGTTTTGAAAAAATATATTTATAATTATGGAAAAATTTTCTTAAGAGCGGAAAGTTTTCAAATAAAAGGTGAAGGAAATGTAGCGTAAGAATACATAGAAGGGAAAAATATAAACACGTAAATATAAATATATATTTTTTTTAAGTGTATATGTCTGTGACAATAGAACCATTTTTACAAATTATTAGTGAACTACTAACAAAAATTTCGCTTTTAATGTAAAATGATAACCTACAATTTCAATTTTCCTTTTTTAATGCGCACTTATAGATTTACTTAAGAGGGATTTTCGGATTACATTTTTTTTAATGTATCAACCGTAAAATATAAAATTTTTGACAATTTAAATTTTTATTTAAAATTTAATATTTTTTTTGATAACAGACATTTTGATTTGAAAAAGAACAGCAGTTCAAACTATGTAAAAAATCCAACTAAAATTCGTCGTTTGAAAAAAATTGCAAAAATAAACCCAATTTTTTTTAATCCAGTGTTGTAGCCCAGTAAATTACAAAATATGTACTCCTACGAAGTTCCGCTGATTTTGTATAATTTTAGATCGAGAATTTATTTGCGGACTATGGATTCCCTTCAATTTATAATTAAAATGACAGAGGGTTTAATCTGTAATCCGTTTCTCAAGAAATATTTTCAAATTCGGGTAATTTAGATGATGCTTTCGTACAAAGTTTTCGAATAGGAATACTTTTCGAATCGATCTACAGAGTAATAAAACATTATTTAGCTACCAAAGGATATAAAAACAAAAGAATTTTATTTGTTTCTACTCAGTTGAAATAAAATTAACTTCCTGCTACGCAACTTTTACTAAAAAAAATATGTAAACAATCACACGCAAAATTGTTATGACAACTTATTTGAAGCAAATTGTTTATATGCTTATGGAATGCGTTTTATGTTGGAAATATACAAAGCAAACAAAACGTGCACTGCATTAAATTTCGAAAAATTGAAATTGGCTGGTCTAAGCAAGGGAAAATAAAACTCGCTTTACAAGCTTTTTTTTATCAAAACATACTCTACCTTTATCGCGCACTTACACACAGACACACGAGTATATGCATTTATTTAAATACGAATATTTGCATGATTTAAATGAATATTTATTTCCTCATCAACGCACAAACACAATCTGTGTGTAATAATAAAAAAAAAAAAACTGTTAGTGCCAAGTTGGCGCACAAACCAATTTATTTGGCACATTGCAGCCAGTAGCTGTCAATTAAAAGCGCATAAAACGCGCCGAAGTCAGTGCGAAAGCAAATTGGTAGCAACAGCATGCGCACAGCTTTATTTCAGGGCGCTCAGTGCAAACGCACGCAAAGTAGACAATTATGGAATTTAAATGAAATTTATTTATTTCCCTGAGTTTTTCGTTGTCTTCTTCTTACTGAAATATACCACATCTCATAATTATAAACAGACCAAAAATAAATTATTTATTTTTTATTTTCATAAAAATCTAAGTTTCCACCTTTGTGCACAATTAAAACAAAATCAACAAACTTTCGTATAAAGTACACATTTTTAAGACTTTTTGAATATGCATTTTTGTTGCATATTTTATTTGAGTAGAACAAAGTGCAAATTTCAAGTGTCTAACATTTATCGTTGATTTTTGACACTTTTTTTTACAAACTTCCTTCCGCAATTGCTTCTATTTAACGCATGCTCGATTTTTATATGAAAATTATGTGCCGCATTTCAGTAAAAATTTATCAAAAATCTGTGATAATTTGTAGCTCCTTAGAACTTACATTTTATGATAGTAAAATGGATTAGACTAGAAAACTGCATAATTTCGTGATATGCTAAAAAAAAAGGTGAAATTGTTTCTTAAATTTTTCTTTAGTTTTGTATAAAGTTTGAAGCTTGGATTTACATGATTTTTGTTGGAGCAGAACTGTGTTCAAATTTTAAAAATCAATTAAATTGCGTAAAAGAAAACTAAACTTTCAATAGTTGTCAATATGCGAGTACATAAGTACATATGAAGCGATTATAATTTTGAGTTGTGTTGTTTACGACCTGTTGTTAACGTTTCGTATGTATTTGCTTTCATTATTGTTGTTGCTGTGTTAATTTACGAGCATGCTTACTGCATCAAACACGTGCTAAATGCCAACAGCAGCCTAATGTGCGCCATCACTCAGCATTGCAATGCAGTTTTAATATTTAATTTATATTTATGTATGTAGCTCCTTGACTCACGAGGCATTCGACAAATTGCTCATACGCCGTGGCTTACTGCACGCGCACTTCGACTCGTGCAAAACAACACAAAAAAATTAAAAAAAAAACTCCACTTGAACAAACACTACGCTCTCTGATAATTGCAACGCAACCATGCAAATCAACTACAGAACACTTGCTAATTCTACTGCACTTTTTTGAGTTGTTTTTGTTGCATTTTCACCTTCACAAAGCGACGCGAAAACAACAAAATAATTTACAATTTCTTTTTGCGCAAAACGAAAAATTTCCGCGAGTGGTTGGCGGAAGGGCGGATTTGTAAGTGAAAAATATACATTTATAAGTTAGCATGTACATTAAGGTGACGCAAATGATTTTTTTTAAGTAACCAATACTCGTGTTTTACTTTTGTTTTTTACTAATACCGAAAATATTTGGCTTGGACAGCGTGTGCTGTCTGGTGGCGCAGGTTGAATGCACATCTGAGATGAAATTTTTTGTAAACAAATTTTTTGGAAATTTTAAAAAAATTTTTTTTAAACTGTTATTAATTTTTGTTATTTTTTTTAGCGTAAATAACGTAAAAATTTTGATGCACAACTTAACAAAAAAAATTTAAATGCTCAAAAAAATGTCTTTAGTAAATTTAACAGGGGCTGCAAAACTACATACATATGTACGTACATACGTCCCTAAAAATCACTTTAAAAAGATAAATGAAAAAATTAAATTCACGTTAAAATTAAATTTTTTTATTTACAAAATTACCACGAAATGCATAACTTCATAGTTAAAGGCATGTCATATAAGGCAAAATATTTTTTAATTGAAGCAACAAAATATTTCACAGAATATTATTCAAATGGAAAAATTCGAACAAATAATTTTTTGTTAGGCTTTTTAATGCGTATATTTAGGGAGTAGACATATCTATAATATATATATATGAATTATAACCGGCAGCGCGGGGGGTGTATCATCTATGGCGAACTGATTATCTCAGGCTGCTAGCGCTGGCGCTGTCTCAGCGCGTCACTTATGGCCCTCGTTGACACGACTGATAAGCAAAAATGTTCAATAAACAAGTAAATGGAAATACTATCTATGAATTTATTTAACAGACGCCTGTATAGAATAAAGTAGATTTTATATTCCAATACAAATTTAATGCATTCGTTTGCCTTTGAACGCTGATTGTTCGACGAGCATGATTCATTTTTCACGTTTAAATACCCATTTGGTGGATTTTGTTATTTGTTGTTATTTATTAATGTATGTATATATGTATAGCATTTGCATATTGTACGTTTGTACAGCTTTTTTTTACCTATTCGTTGCTTTAATTGCACTTTGCATTTTCATTATTAGAATTAATTAAAAGAGCGCTTCCCGCTTCTCAATGCTTAACTCAGCGTTCGAAACTTGAAAAATTTTGCAATATTTTTGCCTCAACAAATTGTGGGCGGTTACGGCTACTTAAGTATGCACTTAATAATTTTTATTTAATTTTTTTTTTTAATTTGTCAAAATAGTTGTTGCCGCTTTTGTCGCAATGCAATAATTTTAATTCAAGCAACCCAATTTAATATTTGTGTATACTTTTGCAACGATTATCAATTAAAGTTTTCATTATTTATTTTTCGCTTGTTCGATTCCCATTATTTTTCAATTAAAATACATTTAATTTTCGCAAACAAATCTTAAAAAGTGTTCATTCAAACTTTATACAAAATTCAACAAAGTTTCAACAAACTTTGGAAGTTTTTCTTACAAGATTTAATATTTTTTTTAAGTACCCAGTTCTGTAGCACAATTAATTTTAGGATAATAAAGTGCAAGTTTGAATGGTCTTAAATCTTCCGTTGATTTTTGAAAAAAAAATTTTGACGAGGTGTGACGATTTTCTTCCAAATACCATGAACAAAATCGCTCGACAAATAAAATTCACAGAAATGAGAGGCAATTGTGAGCTACTTCAAAATTGCTTTCTGGACCAAAATTTTCATACTCAGAAATTTTCTTATATTTTTAAGAAAAAATGTTTAAGTTTTGTTGAAAGTTTGTTGACTGTTTTTTGCAGTGTTGTACAAAGTTTGAATGAACACTTTATAAGATTTCTATGCAACAATAAGTTGTATTCAAGTTCTGGATTTATAACCTTTCTTTTTTAAAGAAATTACTATATTTTGTTTGAAAGACAATGAAAATTAAGAGTAGCAACGCTACTCTTAATTTCAACACAGCTGTATGCATTTATGAATATACAATTTGTAGCTATGCGTGTCATTTATACGACATTTACTTCATTTATTGTGAAATAAATTATGTCAAAATTCAACTATAACAACAGAAACAAATTGTTGCTAGCTACATTCATTCACATTATTTCCACATTAGTCACTTTATCAGGATCAGCTGATGACGTGTCCAACACACATTCTCACCTTGAACGATCTTATATAGACGATTATATACACATATTAACGTATGTAAGTATGTATATAATGAGCACGCTATTATTAGTCATTTACTAGGATGCGCTGGCACCCTTAAAACTTGCAAATGTTTTTCGATTTCATAATCGACAAAGCCGACATTCCCTGAACATTTGCAATCTAGCGTTGAATTAGCAAAATCGTGGGTTTGGTCTGGAAATACCATTGCAAAATTACCAATTATAATATTACCAATTATTGATTTTTAAATTAATAGCAGATATTAGTCAGAGTTGGTGTAGAAAATGTTTTTAGAATAACATTTTTATAGAAAACATTACATATTTTTTATAGAAAGTGCATTATTATAAGTTTTTTTTTACATTACTTACAATATCATTCCCAATAAACAAGCTTTAATCATCTATTTGTAAATTAATAGCATTTAGAGTACTTTGAACGGGCTTAGAAGTAGCTTTAAACGAACTAGTTGCCTTTGATAAATAAAAAAAAATAAAAATTTTTAAAAATTAAGAAATCGATACTTTCTTTGAATGCGCTATATGGCCCTTAAATCGAAATAGTTGCCTTTGTTAAATTTGTGCATGTGATTTGTATAAGATCTGGCGTATACCTACAACAATACGAATGTATGCCAATTTCTCTTGAAATATCAAACTCCTCGGGAAAGTAATTTTTTTTTTTTAATTCTGCGAAGCGCTTGCTTATTATATATTATATATTATTAGAATTAATTAAAAGAGCGCTTCCCGCTTCTCAATGCTTAACTCAGCGTTCGAAACTTGAAAAATTTTGCAATATTTTTGCCTCAACAAATTGTGGGCGGTTACGGCTACTTAAGTATGCACTTAATAATTTTTATTTAATTTTTTTTTTTAATTTGTCAAAATAGTTGTTGCCGCTTTTGTCGCAATGCAATAATTTTAATTCAAGCAACCCAATTTAATATTTGTGTATACTTTTGCAACGATTATCAATTAAAGTTTTCATTATTTATTTTTCGCTTGTTCGATTCCCATTATTTTTCAATTAAAATACATTTAATTTTCGCAAACAAATCTTAAAAAGTGTTCATTCAAACTTTATACAAAATTCAACAAAGTTTCAACAAACTTTGGAAGTTTTTCTTACAAGATTTAATATTTTTTTTAAGTACCCAGTTCTGTAGCACAATTAATTTTAGGATAATAAAGTGCAAGTTTGAATGGTCTTAAATCTTCCGTTGATTTTTGAAAAAAAAATTTTGACGAGGTGTGACGATTTTCTTCCAAATACCATGAACAAAATCGCTCGACAAATAAAATTCACAGAAATGAGAGGCAATTGTGAGCTACTTCAAAATTGCTTTCTGGACCAAAATTTTCATACTCAGAAATTTTCTTATATTTTTAAGAAAAAATGTTTAAGTTTTGTTGAAAGTTTGTTGACTGTTTTTTGCAGTGTTGTACAAAGTTTGAATGAACACTTTATAAGATTTCTATGCAACAATAAGTTGTATTCAAGTTCTGGATTTATAACCTTTCTTTTTTAAAGAAATTACTATATTTTGTTTGAAAGACAATGAAAATTAAGAGTAGCAACGCTACTTTAAATTTCAACACAGCTGTATGCATTTATGAATATACAATTTGTAGCTATGCGTGTCATTTATACGACATTTACTTCATTTATTGTGAAATAAATTATGTCAAAATTCAACTATAACAACAGAAACAAATTGTTGCTAGCTACATTCATTCACATTATTTCCACATTAGTCACTTTATCAGGATCAGCTGATGACGTGTCCAACACACATTCTCACCTTGAACGATCTTATATAGACGATTATATACACATATTAACGTATGTAAGTATGTATATAATGAGCACGCTATTATTAGTCATTTACTAGGATGCGCTGGCACCCTTAAAACTTGCAAATGTTTTTCGATTTCATAATCGACAAAGCCGACATTCCCTGAACATTTGCAATCTAGCGTTGAATTAGCAAAATCGTGGGTTTGGTCTGGAAATACCATTGCAAAATTACCAATTATAATATTACCAATTATTGATTTTTAAATTAATAGCAGATATTAGTCAGAGTTGGTGTAGAAAATGTTTTTAGAATAACATTTTTATAGAAAACATTACATATTTTTTATAGAAAGTGCATTACTTATAAGTTTTTTTTTACATTACTTACAATATCATTCCCAATAAACAAGCTTTAATCATCTCTTGATAAATTAATAGCATTTAGAGTACTTTGAACGGGCTTAGAAGTAGCTTTAAACGAACTAGTTGCCTTTGATAAATAAAAAAAATAAAAATTTTTAAAAATTTAAAAATCGATACTTTAAATTTGTGCATGTGATTTGTATAAGATCTGTCGTATACCTACACCTATACGAATGTTGTTTCTCTTGAAATATCAAACTTCTCGGGAAAGTTAATTTTTTCAAAAAAAAAATTAGGCGAAGCGCTTGCTTAAAAAAGGGTTACTTCTAGTTTTTGAAATTTATTGATTAAATGTCATAACGACACCCTGTGAATGCCTCCAACGTAACTTTGTTCTATTTTTTACTTTAATTTAGTACTACAATTTACTATGTGTAGCATAAACTGAAATTAAGACAAACATATTTTTTCTTTACATTTTTCGGTGTATTTTTCCACACACCCCCACTCTCTGTCATTTCCCAAACTCTGTAGGAGTTTACATACATATGTATGCTCGCCATTCTCTAAGTAGCAGCCGCATGCCAACGCAAACGAAATCAAATTTCAGCAGTCAAAACAAAACTGGCGGTCGTCATAGTAATCCTTGGTCATAAAAGGGGCATAAACAAAAGCATTCAAATATGCTATGCCACAAAACAGCACAGAAAAACAGAAAGTTCATAACAAAACAAAAAAAAATTTAAAAAAAAGTTGATAACCCAATTAGAAGCTCTATGACTGTGAAGAAAATCGATAATTGCCGTTGATACCAAGGAGGTTTGAGGAAAATTTCAGCTAGCTGAAGGTTTTGAAATAGCCATAAAGTGCATACTTATACAAGTATACTACACATAAGTTTATATATGTATTTATGGTATATGTAAACGTTTGCCTATCTTTCAAGAAAGCATAGAAAAATAAGTAAGAATAAAAATGTGGAATTTGTTTGGCTGCGTGCAATGCAAATGTATGTAGGAAATAAAATTAGTTGGAGCAGAAAACGGCGCAAGATATGTTACTTAAATGTATATATGGATGTACATACATATGTATATATGGATGTACATACATATGTATATATGTATATGTATATGTACATATATAAATACAGCGCTTATTGTTATTATGTACACAATTTGCATACATTGACAAGTTTTCACTATATAATTATTAATTTCATACACAGTAAACATGCTCGAGATTTTTATACATAGAAAAAAAGACACACTCAGCAAACAAATTTTCAAAAAAAAAAATTTTTAATTGTTTTGCAGTTTTGAGCATGCAGTTGAAAATTTGAAAAATTTTTTTTTTAATTATTCTTAAAATTTATTTTGAAATTTTTTTAAAAAAATTTTTTTGAAAATTTGTTTTGCTGAGAGTGTCTTTTTTCTATAAAAAACTCGAGCATGTTTACTGTGTATGAATTTCCGGAGAGATTCAGTAATAGAAAATTGTCAAAAATCAAATGTAATTTGCAGCTATTTTTAACTGGCACTTTATCGTACTCTAATTGAATGGGCTATAAAACTGCGTATGCGAATTCTTATAATTTTAAATTTTAAATTTTATGTTTTTTTTTATTTTTTTATTTTATTAAAAGTTCTACAAAAAGTTGCTTCAAAAACCAAAAAATTCAAAAGCAATTGCAATTTTTTTTTAATTATGAATATTGAAAGTTTGTTGAAACGATTTATTGAAACACTACGATTTTGACAGGTCGAAGTGTTGTCGAACATTTCCGAAAAAGGTTCTATATACATAAGTCACGTCTGTTTAGACTTATACAACTCTTCTGACAAAGAAAATATTATATGTATAATAATTTTGGAAAAATTAATTGTCAAAATTTGGGTGTCGTACAAGATTGATAAGCACTGTATATCTTTCAGTTAATGTGAAAAACGGTTAACGCGCGCAAATCTATGCAATACCAACAATAACAACATCGATTTAATTACTAAAGCATTACTACGAACATACAAGTATGCTAAAGAAATGCATACATATCATACATGCATTTGTGTATGTATATCTGCCGATCTATGAAGCGCTATTAAAAACTACAAATTACAAGCGACTAACATGAATTTTTCATGCCGATACAAAATATAAAAATAAAAAACAAACACTCATCAAAAACATTTTATGCCAAGCGATGCACCGCCACCACCACCCAGATGTAGCAGCGATGCATACATACCTTCATACATAGATCAGCATGTAATTTTGTTTGTATGTACATACATATGTATGTATGGATTTCCCTCTCGACTCATACTACGGTGCAATTGCGCGCCGCGCCGCCTGAACACAACTCAGAAGCCTAAATTTTTAGCCACAATTGTTGCGTGTCTGTGAACAGAGTAGTTTTGCTTTTTTATTTTTTAGGTGTGTGTGTGTGTGAGTGTTTTATAGTTGTTGTTGTTGTTCTGGTAAATTTCTAGCGGCTGCCACAATTGAAAGCACTTAATAAAAATTTACAACATTTCTTACGCATACATTAACATTAACACACACACACACACACACACGTTCATAGAGCGGCAGCAGCGAAAGACGTTAGAAGGGGTGGGGTGGTGTTGGTGGTTAGTGGAAGGGCGAATGTGGCGTAGGGAAAAATACTTATGTAGTACGAGATAAGTGATTAAAACGCACGCACATGTTGTAGTTGGTGTTGCTGTTATTATTTCTTTTTTTTTCTGTTGCCTTGGCTGTAATTTTTAGCCACTAGATACGACACTCGCACTGTTTGTTTGTTTTTTTTTTTTGCTGCTTACGTTGTTGTGCGGTCGGTCGATCGCTTAGCTGGCGGCATGACTCATACGAAGCGCGTGTATTTATTGCGTTTCTTTGAAAGAAAACTCGCAGTACAATGTTAGTGTAATGTATGAAACAGCGAAAACGATTGCAGTACTATATACATACATACACGCATAGAATGCAAACGACAATTACAACACAACTCGTAGATTTGTAAATATGCGTCAAATTTCAATTGCTGCTGGGTCGTTTGCTTCAATCGAACATACATATGTACATACATATGTATGTATGTACTCTCTTATAACCTGCTACCTATGAATATACATACATATGTATGTCTATATTTGTAACTTAATGTGTCCGCACACACATTTCTTACATTAATACATACATACATAGTATTTATGTCTCATTTGCTAAAGTTATTATTTTTTGTCATTTCTCCTTTTACTTCTTCTTTTGCTTTTGTGGTTTGGAGGCAGCAACTGAACGAGCCTCCGCAAAGCTTATTTTGTATACATACATACATACATACATACATATGTATGTGTGTGTACATAATATGTTTGTAATTGCAAATATACGCACGCGTCTTTGTTCTAATTTCATTCAAAATTGCCATCACCCAACTCTCAAAGCAACTCTGTATTCTTTCTTTCGCTCAACCGTTTGCCCTTTTACACAAACACCACTAACTACCAACAAATGTCACAATAATCATCAAATTCTGACATCATGCGGTAAAAGTGACAAAATCTGGCCTACATACATATGCATATACAATTACAAATACTTACATATGTACATGCGTATAGTAAAATGTGGAAAACTTACAAAAACACAAAATTTTTAAAAGTACAATCTCTAATAAGTTTCCCATCAAGCGCTTAAAATAATGGATTCAAAGAAATTTTCAAACATTTTATTACTCAATTGTATACCTAAAGTATCTCTTATTGAAGATACTTGTTTATGAATGATCCAAATTTGTAGGTTTGAAGCATCAGACTGCTAAAAAATGTGGGCCTTTCGTTTAAGCTTTGAGCACACAATAAAGAAAGTCACAAAAACTAATTTTTATTTATCGAGTCAAGTAATTCGACGCAATACAGTACGTAAGCACAAGGTAGAACTGACACGAAAACTTCCAAGTATTTATATTGTTTTCTTCTTTTTCTTGTCCGACAGGGTGAATTGTTGATATTTGTTGGAACGAAAATCGTTCCAGCATCGAGTAAATGCGTAGTCGATTCAATTTCGGGTACCGCCGCGTTGCTAGCCAGTAGTTTTGAGTAGTTAACCAGACTTACAAGCAGAGAATTAAAAATATTTATTTATTTATTATATTTATTTATTTTACTGCAACGGAGGCTGCAACGAAGTTGTTCTTTAAATTTGTATACTAATCTGCGAAAGATAACAATGGAAGAGGCGTTATTGAACCAGTTTCGCTGTGAAAGCATTAAATATACATTATTTCTTTGCTTTATGATGTTCATATCATTAACGATTTTAATATTCGATATACGAAACGCGACTTCCTTATTACTTTAACTGAAAGCTAATAACCAGCGGCTAAATAATAAATAAATTTAAAAAAATTAAATGTCTTTTCACTGACTTTTGTCGGACGAACTTTATCAACGCTTTGATTGTGTGTAATCTCGTATATTAGAGTATGTTTTGATATCGGCAGCGAATTGTAGTCCGATGAATTTCGAAAAGCGGTTTAAATTTCCGTTGTTTAAAAAAAGGGAGCAAATCGTATTTAAGGTTAAAATTCAAGGAGACTTTTAATTTATTCGAGGAGATCATAGAATTTGTATTTATTTGAAAATTTAAATGTAAGTTTAAAGACCGATACTTCCCAAAAAATTCGTTTTTCCTTCACTTGCTGAATAGTTGTTTAGAATACGGAACTCTAGAAGGTTTCTCATAATGTTTTTTTAAAAACATACATTAGAAGATTTTTGATTTTAATTTTGTTTCTTTGTAATCACGTCCACTCAATTCGAGGGCAAAAAACACGTCAGCAAAAGCTAAATCTAACAACAACAACAACAACAAAAACAAAAACACATCTAAGCAAATAAAACAAATCGCTCGCTAGATTCACTAATCTCGACAAACGATCGCTCACATTTGCGCTAAATACAATTTTAAACAAAATTTCATTACAAAAGAAGAACAACATTGGCACATACATACATACAGACATATTTACATTGGTGGCACGTTTTAAATGAACAAACAGAAAACCGAACACCTTAATGAGGCCAGTTTTTATGTTTTGTTTTTTTTTTTCTTTAGATAAAGGCGGCAATATTTTATAGCTGTATTATAAACTTATTTATAAACAAAACGTATGCAGTTGTTGTAATTTTTATTAAATTATTTGAATGCCGAAAATAATCAGAAACAAGGAAAAGCAAGCATACAATAAACACAAACACAGCGGATTGCAGCATTTTCATCATTGCTCTGAGGTTTGTGTCTGATAAAGAAATTAAAATATGTAAGAGAAATGTAAATGTGCTTGTAGGTTGCATTGATGAGTGCATAATAATTAATTTATTAATAAGCCTTCTACATACAAACACACACGAGTATATTCCATATAAGTTTTATAAGTTCTAAAGTGCTGAATGCGGCGCGTGCGGCCTAAACCACAACCGCTTTCCGTTTGCATATTTTTTCTTTTGTATTTCTCTGTAATAAGATCACTCATTGACAAGCCATTTTTATGTGCTAATGTAATTACATAAAATACATACATACATTTTTTTTTTCAAACACACAATATTATTCAATGAGTTATTCAATTGCGTCGCAGTAATTACGCTTCCCTCCATGAGTGAATCATATAAAATGTATCGGAAGTTTTGATTTTGAATGACTTATATATTATACTGAAAATTTTCTTGTTTTAAAGCGAAAACGGGGAATTCGCTACTTAGAAAGAATTTGCGGAATTTTTGGCGAACATTTGAAGATAATTAAGACTTGCGTGTTTTTAATTTATATTAATTACTAAATATATATTTTACTTTATTTAAATATTTATTATCCGCTTTTTTCCTTTTAATTCTCTTCTCCATAGATATTGAAACCCATCCCGCGTCACCAGTTTTCCCGCATTTACTTTTGGGCAATGGCAAAGATGCCAGCGATCCGAGTAGTGTCGGCGCCAATTGTGTTTTGAATGTTACCTGCCAAGCGCCCAGCTCGGGACCAACGGCGGGACTTAAGTATAAACAAATACCTGCCAGCGATACGCCACATCAAAATATAAAACAATATTTTCAGGAAGCCTACGATTTTATTGGTGAGTACATACAAAGTAAAAAAAATACTTACTATATTTCTTTATTTGAAACAAAAATTTCGTATGCGGCTTGTGGTTGGAAATGGGTGTTGAGTCGAAAATTTTGTTACTACATCGAAGCGCTTAAGGAAATTGCGAAAAGGGGAAAGAGTGGTTCACAAAAATTTCTGCTTTTATTACTTTCATTTATTTATTTATGTATATATTTCTAGAAAAATTAAACCCCTTTGGTTATTAGTTAACTGTAGACTAAGGTTTGAATCGAGTAATTGCACCTTAAAAACGTGACTCGCTATCGCCTAGCAAGAGTAAAATAAAATGCGGCGTGCTGATTTTTTATAAAAAACTAAAACCACACAATTCAACACTTTTTAACATACTCAGACATATTTAGATACATATGTACATACATATTTACATTTGTGCATTCTAATTTTGCTGCCTTTTTATTTAAAAAATTATTGTCGAATTTCACTTCTAAGTATTGAAAAAACAATACCAATCAATTGAAACCAACTTTTTTCAATTTTTTTTTTTCTTAAAATATATTTTAAAACATGTTTAATCTAATAAGAAAATAAACTTGAAAGTTAATAAATTAATTTTTTTCTAAGTTTTTCATTAAAATTTAAATGTCAACCGAAAATTAGCGTAAACTTTTAATACAATTTAAAAATTATAATTTTAAAAACACAACTTTTGTGTGCAGAAATTAAAATTAAAGTACCTACATAAATAGTGGAGATTAATTTTATTTTTCTCAAAAAAGAATCCATATTTAACCATTTAACATAAGCTTCATATTATACATATATTTAAAGAATTATTCGTGTATATCTAAGTTTAAAAAAAATATACTCGTAACATGAAATTTGTAAAATGATAAATTGATAAATTTGCTTTAGAGAAAAACCGGTTTCGTCGTTGCGCCATATTTAAAAAAAAAATAATATTTCGCTTAACCTTTAATTAATTAAATTTAATTTGGTCAGTTTAAATTTTAATACATACATAAATATTTATTATAATAGTTTATTTTATTACGTGACTCAGAATAAAACTCAAATTTTTATAATGAAAAAATAAATGTTTTAAAATTGACTAAAACTTGTTTACATATTTTTTTATACATATACTTTCAAAATAAAAAATATATTTTACAAGTTCTGCATAAACATAAAGCTACATTTCATAACAAAAAAAAGTTTATTGATTTCAAATAAGCCAAAATATATACAAATTAAAATTTTAGTATTTCAAAATTCAACAAAAAAATTCGTTGACAAAAAATGCGCCATAAAAGAACAGCGCCACCAATATTATTTTTAAATTCTATTTTAAAACACATTTTTTTTATTAGTCATCCATTTCGCTGATTTAGTCATTTTGCTTAACACAATTTTTTAATGCCGCTGTTTAATAAATAATTTTTCAAAGCGCTGAGTAGATTTATCATTTTCCACGCGTCGTTGACAATTGGAAAACCTTGTCCACAAGTCCACTCACCCGCAGGAACTAAAAAAAAGCCCACACAAAACAACACTCCAACATTGCTGATTTCAGTGAAATTTTTGTTTTTTGTGCTTTTTATAGCTAAACACTTAAATTGCTGCAGTTTTTTTTTTTATTTAGTTTCTTTGTTGTTCTTAGGCCACAATTGACGTCAATAGCTAGGTTTTCCTACAATTTAAAATTTTCTTGAATATGTACTCACTCATATTTGTTTGTGTTTTACCCATTTCACGTGCACATTGTTGTTATTTGTATTAGTACTTACTTTCGCGCAGCAAAAAACAAAAAAATTAAAAATATTGGAAAAATAGCAAATTGCATATTCAAGTGAACGTATGCATGTAAGTAGGTACTAGGATTGTCAATCCCGGAATCCCGACCTTTTTTAACTCCCGAATATCCCGGGATTAGTCTATTCAAATCATTCATAAAAATGTCCCTTTCAAGGGCAAAACAAAGCCTTTAGAGATTAAACAATCCGTTTTATTTGTCGTAATTTTATAGTCCGCTATTGTACGATTATGTGGTATTTAAGCAATTAATCAACAGTAAACTGCTTAAAATAAAATTGAGAGATCGATTTCTTAAAAACGCATATTTCCATTTAACTTTATTTTAAATTTGTTCATAGCTATAAAGTAAAATAATAATTAATATTTCTATTAAAAATTACGAATAAAATTTTTCTGAATATCGGGACGATCCCGGCATCCCGGGATTTTGTTTTCAGATCTCGAAAATCGCGGGATCAATAAAATGCCCAAAATTGACATCCCTAGTAGGTACGTACCTATGTATGTATGTGTTTTGTATTTACCCCGTCTCATAATTGTAAAAGCACGAAATATATGTACATACATACATACATACATACATATATGTATGTAAATTTATGTATATTTTATTTTCTTTAATTTGAATTTTTTCTCAAACCCAGTGAATTATTTAGTTAAAAGCGTATGAATCGATGTTTTAAACTTTGTAAGTGTATTCATTTAAACTCATCTTTGATAGTTCGCTATAACTTTTTACGGTGACTCTAATAGTAGTGTAATACCCGAATTCAGTAAATCAGTCTCATCTCAAGTCTCAATGAATGTCAACTGGTCTAAAATTGTGACTCCAGTCTCTATTAGAGACTGAGACTGCTTACTGAATTCGGGCATAAAAGTTATTTCGCGAAAGTTAAATACAAAGGAGATAAAGTTTGACAATAACCCACCAAAGCGTTGCGTTTTTACAAACGCTACCACCTTACATGAATTCGCCTTAGGAAAGTAAATATAAAAAAATATTTTGAATGTTTTTAAGTTTTGTTTATAATATTGAGCTGAGTTGTGTTTTCGCTCGCTGCTGCTGCTGGATTCGTCTTTCGCTACCTGCTGGCTTTACAGCAAAGAAGCAAACAAAATTTCCATTGCCTATCATTTTGTATTATTAGTATTATTAAATTTTTTATTTTTATTATTATTAGTTTTTTTTTTGCCTTTCCTCTAATCATGCAACGCTCGTCAGCGGTTCGTAAAAGCGTAGCAAATAGCCTACAATTTCATTTAATTAACTGCGTTTTCATGCATTGAATTTGACAACGCGAGCAAATTTTTTATTTCGATTTTTTTATGGTTTTTGTCATTTGGTCATTTCTTAAGCGAACAACAACAAATAAGTCTGCAATGTAAGTGACCATCCAACCATGCAACCAAACAATAAACTGCGAGCCACCGCGCATCGCCTGCGCGCCTGTCGTCGCCAACGTCGCATCGCTGCATTCGTATTTGCCATTCGTCACAGACAGTATGGCTCCTAGTGACACTTACACAAGCATAAAGAATTACATACATACATTTATTGTTTAACTCTGTGTGTATTGCTGTTGTTGTTATTGTGCGACCCTCCAGGCTGCATCAGGCGCACCCGCCATTGCATACAACAAGCGACTAACACAACACGCACCATTCCAATAAGGTTCCAAAGCGACGCATTGGCTGGGAAAGACGAACTGGTTGGCTGGCTATGGCAAATGGCAGCCTGGTTGGCGAGTTAACTGTATTGCTCAGCGCGTCGTTGCAAGCGTAGAACGATGGCAGGAAGCAAGCGATGGCAGGAGACACACAAAACATTCGCAATGCAGAGTAGGTGACTCAAAACAGTTTCGTTTCGTGTGTACGAGTATTATTACTTCATCGTTGACGGACGAACTATTGACTTACAAGAGTGGTTGTTGTTGCTTTTACAGTTTTATTATTATTGCACACATTTAAGTAGTAGCTGTGGCCGCAAAGCGTGTCGCAAAACAGTTTGGCGCTTTACGTCCCCTTTTTTCTTGTAACTACATTTTCCTGCTGCTGGCTGACGTGATGTCTGACATTTTCACTTTGTACATATGTACATACATACATACAAACGTGCGCTGAAAGCATTTCCTTCGTCTGCACTACCCTGTCCTTTATTCCTTTTTTTCTTGTTTTTTTTTACAAACACCTTGCACTTTGCATTCATCGATAGCATTCGAAATACTTTGGAGTGACGCATCCAAGCAACGACAAAGCAGACAGCCCCTTCAGCTGTTCAATGAACGGTAACAACCACAAGCGTCCTTCCTTCCTGCTCAGAAACGATTGTATCTACTCCTTTTTGTTTTTTTTTTTGTTTGTTGTGAGCAGCGCTGTCGTCGTATACAACCTCCTGTGCACACAACGATTAGTCATCTTCGGTCTGGCACCACCATCTCACTCGCTCATTTGCTCTTTCGTTTGCTTGCTGCTCACACACTTTTTCACTTTTTCCACTCTCACGCAGCGAATTCAGTCCGAGGAGGTGAGGTTGTTGCCTTTCTGTTTCACTGCTGTGTTTACTTTACAACTTTGTTTTAATTTGGGTTTCCTTCTTGTTTGTTGTTTTTTGCTTGTGTAGCTGTTTGTTGTTGTAAGCATTTTTGTTTGGTTCTTTGTTTGGCCGTCGACTCACCGCCTTACGTCACGTATACACTTCTGTCCTTGCTGCTGCGCGCACATGCGTTGGCTCTGGCATTCATCAGTGCGTACACAAAAGTAGCATAGCCACCCGGTAGGAAAAACCAAAACAAATTTATTCAATTATGTTAACAGTGCTTGGCAAAAATCCTACCTAATCCTACACATGTGCAAAATGGCACTTAAAGAAAAATGTTGGCCAATATATCGGCTAACCCGTATTATTCATGGATAGGCATAAGCCATCGCAACGAACGCTCCTCCGTATTTGGAAGACCTCCGCAAACCAAAAAATAAATCTAATCTTATATTCTAAATTGAAAAATTCACTTTTTTAATTTCGTTCGCTCGGGAAAGAAACCAACGTTGTCGCGATTTTACGAATTTTGTCCTAGAGACGCCGAATCTGGTAAATCCGTCTCCGTCAATGTCATCTAGCGGATGTAATTTGGGTAAAAGTTTTTCTTATATTATCAACGAATGCTGCGGAAATCGGATTATAAATTAAATTTTTGCAAATTTCTCAACGCCATCTAACGTTATTTGTTTCAGGAAAAGTGCTTCTTCTCATGTGCTCAAATAATTGTTTCCGATATACATATGTACATAAGCTAAATCGAACGTCACGACAGCTTAATTTTAAGAAAGTTTTCTTTCTCAAATATTTCGACTTTTGCGCCAGCTAGCGCACTTATTCATGATTCATATTACTATCGAGTTGTGAGCTATGCTGAAAGTTTCAAGTCTCTAAATCATTGAGACGTAGGCTTAAATCTCGATAACTGCGCTCCTATAAAAGCAAAAGGAACACCTATTATTTTTTTATCGTCACAGCATATTTCATAAGATAAATTCCATTCTAAAATCCTTTCATAAAAGTCGAGATTCCCTTCTTTCTACATTCCCTGCTCTTTTGTATGCATTATCTACAACGCAGAGAAGTCCTCGGCTTTCGTTACCAATATAAGGCATTTCAGATGGGCGTTTATATACATATGTACGTTCCACCAATTTGATTACCTACAAAAGAGCTTTTACGGCAGATATTACTTTTGAAATTCTTTTGTGGCCTTTTCTAATATATCTTCTTTCCTTTTACATTTTAGCCACACGTTCGCTTTAAAACTTTATATATGAGTTCATTCTTCAATTTCAATTTCAACTCTTCTTGGGAAAGCTTTTCGGAATGGCTTTTCTTATAAAGGCCTCCCTAAGTTAGCGTCTAGGAGAAACGAATCCAAATCTTCAGATTTTGACACAACTTCGGAAATGAAAAATGATAAGGTAAACAAGCATATTTTCAGTCTTACACGTCCAACTGGGTCGCTTTTTAAAATTCAACAAATTTTGACTTGTTTGTACTAAAAATAATTTACTATTTTGGAGTCAATATTTTTTTAACTACATATGAAAGATTATAGTTAACGCATTCAAAATAAAAGAAATATGCTAAAATCACATAAGTTGTTTTGTCAAAAGTCCACATAAACATAAGAGTACTTACATATTAACGTACATCGCGCTTGGTGGTGACATTATTGTTGTTCATCATCAAGTTGCTGTTGATGTTGATGCTTATGATGAGAATGGCGATGGCATTAATGATGACTCATCGCCTCGCAATGCATTCATATGTGGCACGGCTCAACACCACCACCACCACCACCACCAGCAACGTTAAAGAGCACCCCTTTATTATTATTTAATATATTTTTTCTTCTTCTTTTCTTTGTGACCACCAACAACTCCTTGCCACCCACCCACCTTCGTTGCTTTTATTTGCCTTCGGCTGTCATCGATTTTGTTTATTTTCGCTTTGCTACGTCGCACATTCGACTGTTCGTCTGTGCGCCAGTTTGCCAATTCGCTCCTTACCCTGCTGTACATTCATTCGTACGTAAATACACATATACATAATATGTATTTGTCTGTCTTGCGGCTAGCGCCTCCTCACTCTTTTCTACGTTTTGTGTTACCTCCCAATACCCAGCCTGGCAGCCCACAATAGTCCACATTGTTGGTGGTATGTTTCTGCAAGCGTTTCGCCGCCTACGTGCAGCCTGGTTTCGAGCTATTTATGGACGTGTGCTGAGGCATGGCGATAATTCCTTCCTCACTTCTGGTACTACATACGTGCATATGTATATGTGTGTGTGTATAAACAAACAAATTTTCCACTTTCCTATAGACATAAAAAAATATTTGTGAGTATGTATGTATGTATGTATGTAAGTATTTTTCGCCTTTTAACGGTACAACGACCGTACAGAACTACAACGAACTACTGCCTTGTGGCTAAATTGTTGACACGTGGCTTCTCCATCGCCCACCTCGGCATCTCGCAGCCAATCGTTTCCCATCAACCAGCCGCCTTGTTCGCCTTTCTATTGCTTCGCTAGTTCTAAGCAGTTTTCCAATTTTCTTTTGCAATTCTTAGCTTTGTTTAACTTTGTTGTTTTGTGGATTTGTTAGGCGATTTTACATAATCCAATGCCTGTGGCCATTAGTGCTGCCATTTACTCGATTTTCTTTCAGCCTTTGATAAAAGTTTCGTGTATGTTTTTCACTAAAATATTTAGTTAACTTGTCTTTGCCAAACTTTTCCCTTTTTTGGTTGAAATTAGTTGTGTCTTTTTTCTATCCATTTATGATAATATTTAATGAATGCCTGCGTCCTTTTTCCCATATCTCATTTTTTCGTTAATACTATTTTTTTCATCAGGCAGCTGCTATGTATCAGCAGGTGCGTGTCTTTTGAAAATATGTATAAGTGTTTTCATTGCGTGTTTTTTTTTTTGGTTTTTGTTTTTTGTATCGCGTGTCCTTTTCTAATTATACTCCTACAATTCAGCTGTTATTTCTTATGCGTACGAAATTAATACAATTTATAGGCAAATTGTGTAATAAAATATTTATTGAACGCATACAAAGCGAGTATTTTGAGTAAGTAATGATTATGTTTAGTATTTGCTAAAACATTTATTAGCCAGTTTTTATTACGAAGGCCATTTTGCTCTCTGTCAAATCCCAAAAGCGCTGCCCTTAGCTATTAAAAGGCTCACAAGCGCACTTATTTTTATAACTTAAATTATAATGAGAGTGAAATTATAAAATTCTTAACAAATCGTTGCTCGAATAATTTACTTGTTGAAAAATATATAAAAAAAACAAATATGAAACAAAGTTTAATTTTGTACATACAGAAGTACCAAACATCCTCTGCAAAAACAAAATTTGTTTCATATGTTTTTTTAAGATTTTAAGTGTTTTTCAAAAGTCAATTTAACTGTACTAAAGCTATCAAACTGCATACTCGAAAAAATTTAAATAAATTTCTGTTTTTAATACACTTTTTTAAAACTCGATTTTTTTTGGTTCGAAATTTAATCGAATTAAACGAGTCTCAGAAAAGACATTTCAATAAAAAATTTAAGACAAATAAGTTTAATATAGTGAACTCAGTATTCGATTCAATATTGATCGCACCCTTTTGCTTTAGCTTGAATTCTTTTCTTCTTAGCTTTTTAAAATTACTCCTTACTTAGAACTTCTTCATGTAACAGTATTAATAAAAATGCTAACAAATATTTACCTACACATATGTATACTTAATCGCACATATATGTACGTATATTTAAGGAGCATAAATTTACAAATTCACGCTTATAAAAATATAATTGCGTTACTCATTGCCCGCAATTACTTACTTTATAAAACCCAGCTTCAGCCCACACACACATACTCCTTTTGCCCTTTCACCCTCATTATAACTTAATACATACGTATGTACTTATGTATGTACGAGCACTATTTATCAACTCAAGCATGTATCTTTTCTTCAGTGCAACGTAAATTAATTGAAAATTCCCAAAAAATTACTATAAATCAACAGCAAATATGTAATGGAAAAAAATGTACTGAAAGCAATGCGATTACGTGTGCGTCAGCGAGGACAACAAAAACAATAACAAAAAACAACAACAAAAGCCAAATATACAGTAAATTCGCACACGGCACGAAACCATTATAATCTCATTCACTGGCAGCCTGCTAGCCGGCCTTACTGCATCCCAACAACCCACCAGCACCCAACAATCGTCTCTCCTTCCCCTCCCCCATCACACCACAAACACACTTCATTGGGAAGCAGTTCCATGCCGACACTTGCCTACAAACAATATATGAGTACCTTTCATCTTCATTATTCCTTCACCACCTTTACTACCTTCCTAATCACACACACACCAGTGCCATCAGCGTAGTCATAGTCGTCATCGACGTCAGCTCGTGTCTATGTTTACTTCTATAAGTACTCTGATGCTTCTTCTTATGCTTCCCACTCTGTTTATGTATAATACTACTCGTACGCTTCGTGCCTTTTAAGTACAAACTAAAAAAAAAATATTTGTATTTATGTATGTATGTATGTATACAACAAAGAAAACAAAAATTAATGAAAGCAAGAGAATTTTTAAATGCTAACAACACACGGTAATATCTGTCAAATATGCGCATAAAAGCAAGTACAGTGATATACAGACGCTCAAATAGTACATACAAACATATGTATGTACATATGTATGCACATAATCTAGCATGAGTATCGAGAGTAGCTCGCAAGTTACTACGCACTGTGGTACATTTTTGGCAAAAATGCAATTTTTCACGATATTATTTCATTTTATACAATGCTGCAATTTTAGCTTAATATCCACACATTGAAATTTCAGAATGGTTTTTATGTGATTGGTTTAAGGTTTTCCACACGAAGCTGTCTAAAACTCACAAATTTTTTATTGCTAAAAGTAAGGATAAATCGATACAAATGCACGCTCAATACTTTTCTAAAGTTGTCGAGTCTTTTAGTAGTTGATAATTTTTACTGCGACCAAGAAGGCAATGGAAATATGTATATAGCTTTCTTAACAAAAGCTGAAACTACATTCATACTCGCATAACAAATTATAAAAACCTTCAAGCAAAGCCTTATAAGGAAGTATAACAAAAAGGCTATTACTTCATAAACTTTTGTTTTGTTAGAAAAAGTGTAGCTATACATCGTCTCCTAAATTAAAAACAGGCTCTAACCAACAATTTATATTTTACAGCAAAAGCAAAAAAACTTAACAAAAATTATCAGGTAGTACTTTTTAAGAAGTAGCAAAACTGCGGTATTAATACTACTCGAATTTTAGTGAATGTCTATTTTAATTTATCTACGAAAATTTGTGAAAACGCGCTTTCGCAAAAGCTGTTTATTAGGGCTTTTATGAATTAAAGTAACGATATTGGAAAAAAATGTACTCTCTTTTCTGTGAAATCAACTACCCTAACTTTGAAAATGTTCAAAAAACGTAGTTGTATATTCTAATACTCGAGTACAAGTATTGCTTTTTGTAATATGTATCTGGATGAAATTGATTTGTTCCAAACTTAAACTTACTTAAATATTCAATTCTTTGCCTCTTTTCCGTAAAATGGTTTGCTTGTTGAGACTTATTTTTTAACTTATCTATAGAATAGAGACTGTAAATAAATTATTAAATTTAGCATTTTAATTAGAACTAGTTATTTGTTAATTAGAACTAGTTATTTGTTAAATTTTTTTATAATTCGGTATGCGAAAGTTTTCCCTTTGTTGATTACGACGACCTTTTGTTTTTCAATTTTTGTTATATTTCTAAGGCGTTTTTGAGGTTATATTCGTATACTTTCAATGAAGCCGATAATGACCATTTAATGGTTGTTCTTTTCTAATTATTTTAGAAATATGTATATGTATGTATGTCAAGAATTTTTAGGTTTGTATACGATGTTTGAGACAAAGTTCCAAAGTGTCATATGTTAACCATTGAGTTAGGAGGTTTTAAGGTTCGATTTGTTTGGAATCAATTACGTCAGTTTTCTGGATTTTCCTTTATAATAATTTTAGATATATAATTTTTCCAAAAAAAATATATGAATTACACTACTGTGCGACGTACATACATTTGTATCTATTTAGTAATATCGAGAGTGCGGGCAAAATTTCGCTCTCTACAATTTACCCGGTTCGCGGCTTAACTCATTTGGTTGCTGTTTCTGTTTCTGTTTTTGCTGAAGCAACAGCTACGAGTATATTGGCCAAGTAACAACAACAACATGACAACAACGATTATAAGTAAAGAATCAACAAAAGCACTTGGATGACTGGGCGACTGACGACTGTTGCGACTTCCCTGCCACACTCTAAACCAAACCAAACAACAACCCACCGTATACTATGACAATCCGAACAATCCGACTAACTGACTGAGTGACTGTGTGGCGTGGCTGGTTGGTTGACTCGTCGTCTGGCATGCTGGCCTCGCTCGCTCACTGCCGGCTGCTGGCTGGTGGTTTGCCGCTGCCGACTACGGATGACTCATCAACCATTTCATTTTTAATGCCATGAAATTTCTGAAGCAATCGTTGGTGCGAGTAAATATAAATGTTTCTATATAGTATAAAAATAACATACTCGTACATATGTATGTGCACACATACTTACATTGTTTGTGAGTACGAGTTTATAGCGTTGTCGTTGTGTTTATTTTCGTGGCTCTTAGGTGCGCGTGTGTGTACACGTAGTTGAGATAATGCACTTACACACATACATATGTGCATATATACAAACAAATGCATCTGACGTTTTTGCCTCGTCTGTTGTGATTATTATTATAATTTCTTTTTAGAAAAAATTAAATTTAATTAAATATACCTACTATGTGGAGTGAGTGTGGTTGTAGGCACATGGCCGTAGTATGTGTATAATAGACAAAATTTAATTGTCTGCTCTTAATTAAAATAGTTTTGGGCAATTATATAACAGGACAGAAATCTTAAAATAAGTGTATAAATACATATGTACATACATACCTACATATGTATGCAAAGGGCAAATAGCGACTGATAAAAAAAAAAAAAATTTGTTATAATGTTAAACGTTAACTAAATTGGTTGTTAGGTATCCTTACTACTTTTTTAAGTGGATTTTTTGGCACGTAGGTTATAAGTCAAGTAAAAAAAAAATTGGTGTTAATGAGATTTTTTTTTATTTTGATATTTCATATACGAGTATTTTCCATATTTCTGATCACAATTTGTAGAAGAAAAAAACCTTCGTGTGGAAGTGGAAAAGCTGGAACATAATTTATTTTTCGGAAAGCTTTATTGTCTTATGTAGGTAGTATAAGTATTCGACGTTGTTAAATTTAAATTTGATGTTTTTCATTTCGTTTGGAAAATTTTTGAATATCCATGTATGTATGTATGTATGTATGTATACTAAATTGTTTTTGCACATTTGGAGACAGTTGAAGAAATATTTTGCAAACTTCAGCTTCGAAATACACAATTTTTATTTTTATTTTATTTTAACTGTTTTTTTTTTAAATATATTTTTAATAATTTTTTAAGATTTTTTGATTCTTAGTTTATATATTTTTTTTATTATTCTAAGCTTCTTTACTAAATTTTGAACTTCAAATCAAAATTGAAAGGTGTTACGTATTTTATTATTTTAACTTTTTTTTTTTACTTAATATTTTATTTGTTTTTGGTTGGTATTTTCTATTTCGTTTTATTTTTATTATTTATTGGTTTTATAATATTTACTATTATTTTCTTTTAACATGAATGTATATTTTTTTAGAGTTTTAAATTTTTTTAACAAGTACTTCAAATATATTTCATTTATTTGTATAATTTCAAATACGGTTTATTTATAATTTTTTTATTTGTTTGCAAATATTTCTATTTTTCGCATATGTACATATGTTTGTATGTACAAGCATACACATGTAACATATGTATATGTATGCAAATAATTGTAATTCCTATTCATATTTACTCACATTAATTATATTCCATAAGTACAAAATGAAATTATTCAACACTCCATACATAGTTCGCGCATTTGTTCATATATGTACATATGTACATATGTACATACATACCTTTTTTTTTAACTTTTCATTCATTTATATGCCATACGTTCCATTGCCATTTGTCGACTCATTCATTCAACAATCTTCATTGATTTTTCTACATTTGTCCATTCAAATATTTTGCTTACGGTTATCACCCAGCCGTGGCGTGAAAACAGATTTATTTCATATACACATTTGATTACCCATACAAAACTGCCTTCATATATATGTACATACATATATGCATATGAATATGTACGTATTGTATATGTTTGTGTATAGCAGTATGTACCAATCGTCTGCCTACCTGTGTTCATCAACCATATCAAATCAAATATGTCATCACGCACATTCTCAGCGCGTCTGTGTTGCCCGCGCATCCGAAAGTCGACGGTTTGTTCGTTCTACTATTTCTGGACTGTCGCAAGTCGCTTTTTTTTAATTATTAATATTTTCTCATTTCAAAGTACTAAAAGTAAATATATTTGTTTAACTTTGTTGTGTAGCTTCTTTTGCTTTTTTACGCTTTCCATTTTTGGGTTTAGCCACTGCCCACCTGTTTCCGCCACATCTAATTTGGTCAGTCGTTGTGTGTAAACAAAGATTTTATAACCGAATACTAGCAGTTTATTCCGCGTTTTGACAGCTCTACTTCGAAATTCAAACTTAAATACATATGTACATATATGCACGTACATATGTAAGTAAGTAAAAAATGAAGTAATTTAATGAAGTTTTTCTTCAGAAGTCCCGCACTTGACCCAGAAGCTTTTTGTCATTTTCCAGTGCATGTCACTGAGTTGTATTTTGAAGGCGGTTCCGATGCGAACCTAATTTTTTTTCCATATGTAATATATTCAGTAAATACCAGAAGTTAACTTTTGATAAACTGCTTACATTTTGACAGTTTATTTGCTTGCAGCTTTCTTTATTCTTATCTTAAACACATATCTGAATTCAAAGTTTACTTTCGTTGTCATACTCTCTTCTTCCTCTTGCTATTCTCACAATTTCGTCTGATTTCGTTACTTTAGCCAGCACATATGTACATACATACATACATATGTATATAATTACTAGAAATTTTAAACTTTTTTGAATGACCCGCTGACATCATTATCATTAATAGACTAAAAAAAATATAATACATATATATGTACATATATATTTACCTTGCTGATTTTTCCAAATATATGACAGACACGCAATATTTATATCCAAGAAAAATTCGAAATATAAGCATCGCAACGAATAAGCAAACTATAAAAGAATAATGTTTCGGTTAATTTTTGATTTTTATTTGAAAATTTACAATTAACTGCCAAATGTGGGTTAACTCACCACTGTACAAATATTCCTAAATTTCGATTCATATCATTAATAGTGTCTTGGTATATTAACAATTGTGAATCATTTTAAGTTTGGCGTCTAATGTATTTAGTTGGCGTAATCAGGTTTTAGTTTAAAGTAAAATACGCGACATTAAAAAATTTTTTTTTTTAATATTCAAACCAGAAAGAATATGCTAAAATGATTGCAAATGTCGCAGACAATTAAACAAATAGTAAAGGTTCATATTTATGTGTTTACATACATAAACGATGAATTGTGACTTAAAATTAGAGTTGAGCATTGAGTAATTTGCGGCATTAAAGCACAACAGCAGTTAAAAGTTTAAAGAATATGATTTGAGCAAAAAAGTTTTTTAACTAAAATCTATTCAACCAATTTATTTCCAACTAGTGCCAAACTAGTCAATTTAAGACCAGTGCGCGTAACATCGAAAAAAAACGAATGTTTCAAAAATATGACTAAAAAAGTACATCACAATTTTTTTCCAACTTTCTCATTTAAAACTAGTGCCAAACATTGAGGGGCTAATTTTTCGAAAATATGATTTACAGTATACGCCACAAAATTTCTTAATACAAATTATTTTCAACTAGTTTAATGACAACTAGTGCAAAACTAGTTAATTAAAGACCTCTTTGCATTGCAGCAGAAAACACTAAAAGTTCTCTGTTTTTTCTGTTTTATTTAGAAAATTTGTAAACAAACTTGAAAGGAAATTTTGCACTGCTAAAATATTTGCACTGTTTAGCCAAATTTAGTGACTAAAAACATATTTTCAAGCATTCACATATACTCCTCTGTATAAATTCACAATCAACTATAGGTAGGTACTCAAAAATGTTGCAAACATTTATTTCAAGTATAAAACGGCGCAATTTCCTAAACATCTTTCAAAAAATTTAAATGCATAATTATATTTGTAATAAGATGTTAAACAGTCAAGAGAGTGAAAAAGATTAGACACTAGGTAATAAAAGAAATTAAGAAATTAAATGAAGTTTTGAAAATTTTATGTACAAAGTTATGTTAGTTTACTTGCAAAGGGAGCGCATTGAAGTGAGCAAATAAAATTGGAAACTGATAAAACAACTGCATTCAGGAAAACCTTACTTTATTTATATTGATAAGAAAATAAAAAGTATACTACGAGTATTGCTAGGATTTTACGTGCCAAAAATGACAAACCTTAAAATCTTAAACAAATTTCAGAAAAATAATCTTGGTATTTTTGAGTAAATTTTCAATTAAAATATAGTTAATAATAAGTTTTTATATTATAATAATTCGAAAAAAAAAAAAATGTCTTAGTTGAAAAAAAAACTTCGATTTTTTTGGGTATGCAATTTTAAAGCTAATTAAATTTTAGTATACTCAAGCGCCTATTAGCGTTAATAGAAAAAGAAAATTTTTAATTTTTTTAACATTTCTCACAAAACATTCAAAAGCTTTTTTGAGGCAAATGTCCTCTCTACATTTATCTCGAAAATATGTACATACATATGTATGCATATGTATGTTACGAGTATTTACTCACCTACAAGCAAAGAATTTAAAATTCATTGACGCCATATTTTTTTTGTTTTCTTAAATAAATGAAATTCGCAATCCTAACATATTCACTCTAAAGCAGCATTTATCTTTTAAATATTTATTATGCTTATGCATGTAAGCAAATTTATTTATTTACGTTTGTTTAATTATTTCAACGCGAAATATCTTTTTATTTACGCAACTTGGCACCTTCCACATACATACGTTCTATGTACTTACATACATACATATATATCTACAAACATACATAGTATATCTACATACGTACATACATATGTATGTTTGCAAGTAAATATTTTCAAATAAAAATGTAGTGTACAAATGATGACAATAAAAGGTGTCGATTATCGCTTAGGTGCTGATTAGATAAAAGGCAACAACATCAACAAAAAGTAGTTGAAAATATTTGAAAACTTATTTTTTATTTTTCACTTTTTACGCATATTGTGATAACTGCACTGGTTTTTTGTTTCCATTTGAATAACTACCGCATTAAGTACAGCTTGAATTGCAACAACAATGAACTACTTACTACATATTTATTTAAGTAATTATAACCGACATGCGAAAGTAGTATCAACTAAAAGGTACAAGATGATGAAATCGATATACATACATACATACTTAATAGATTTAACATAATGATTAAAATCACACAAATATTTTGTTGTCAAATTTTTCTGACATCGCATTGCGGATATATAAGTACGTGTGCACCTAGAAGGGTAAAGATAATGTGACCTAATATTTCATTTTTTATGCGAACTTACTTATACATACATACATATGTATATACTTCATTTTAAAGTAGATACAGAATCTAAAGACGCAAAATGTAAATTTACATTCCCATTCTCACAAACAAGACAAAACTCGGTGTTTGACTTTTGTCGGAACTACTACTCCTAAAATTGTGCTTCAGTCTTAGTGTTTAAGCAACACACAAATAATAAAGTGATTAAATTCTTTACTCGATTGATATTATATTAAGGCAAATTTGTAAACCTTTTGTACCTCTTATTTGCTCAAAATAATTTATCATATTGATAAACATGCAAAAATATTTATAAACGCTTTACTCAAAATCATTTACCTCCGACATAGTTTAAGGCGCAGTCATTGTCACAACGGAGTTGCTGATTGGTTTTGTGATAGTCACGTGAAAATGTGCAAATTTTAAGTAGATGCAAATCACTATAGCTTTTTTTTTTTGTCGTTGCTAAGACTTTTTTCCATATAAGAAAGTCTCAAGCAAACAAAAAAATTATGAAAAATCGACTGTTATTTGAAAAATTGAAAGAGTTACATATAAAACGCCACACTAAAAATGTATCTAAAATATGTACATATATTTAAAAAAAAGTTTGGATTTTTTAAATTGCTTAAATATATTAGGAACTTGAAAAAAAAACAAAATTTTACCAGAGTAAAAATTAATTAAACTAAATGATGCGGTTATAAACTGGAAAATAATTAAAAATCTGAGACAACTTTTTTTTTTTTTTTTTTTCAAAAATCTACAAAAAGGAATTCTAAAAATTCAACAAAGCGGTGCTTAGTGTTTTAGAGTTTGTATGTACATTAAAAATGTTAAAAAATTTGTTTTTTAAATGTAGTTAATTTTTGTGGTATTGAAAATAGTCATAAATTGAGTTTTGTCAAGGTGGTAAAAATAAAAGTATACAAAATACGAAATTTTTTATTTATATATTTTTTCTTAAGTCATGAAAGGCAGAGGTTTGTTAAGTGTCGAGATCTAAAACTGTTCAGCTATAGAACAAATGCTCATCAGCTGATCGAATAGTAATATATTGAGAGCATTGAGCATAGTTTTTTTTATGTAAAAAAGTGAGTCTGAAATATCAAAAGAACTGGAGTGAGTGTTAAAATCCTGACACAAACTACGGAGTGGCTCATTTAACTTACTACGTAGATATTTATTATAGCGCTAAAAAACAAACGCTGGCGCAAGGAAATGTGAATATCTATCAGTAAAAGACCACAAGAATTTAAGCAATACACATATTTTACTTTTATAAATACATACATACTCGTACATATGTATGTATGTTGTGCGTGACGCGTTGATCGCTCACTTATGCGGACGCTCACCCACATATCTTCATAAACTTGTATGTATAAACCACAAGCAAATGCACAACTCATGCTTCAACAATTTAAAATATAAACAATTTATTGTACATAAATAAGTCATAAATACGTTGGTGTGTTTGTACGATCTGTATGAGATGCGTGAGCTTGTAAAAATTCCAGACCAGAAATTTTACGCTGAAATACTTTTCTTTTGACATAAATCACACTGGCGTTGAAATCACCCCGCAAGTTCCGCGATAGAAAAGTTGACAAACAAAACAAAATGATGGTCACTAGAAGTCTTGAGCCGGGGATAGATGGGAAAGGCATCCGCACACGAGATTCATTAAATTTTATAGCGAATTTGTATAATTCGCAGTTTTTGTTTACATTTGCATGAGATCACAGCGGTGTGTGTTTGTTGTTGAGTGTAGTTATTGTTGTTGACAACTTACGGGAATCCATCGAGCTAGTCAGCCAGCCAGCCAGCCTGCCAGTCAACCATTCAGGCGTGCAAACGATCAAGTTGTCAGGCAGTCAATCATTCAGCAAAGCCCAAGCAATCAAGCGCTTTAGGTGTGTATGCGTGAGTGCTTGATACGGTAGCGTGCGCGCAGGCGCTCCCTGCAAAGGCGTGCGCTCCCGCGTTTCATAGCCGATGAGTCATCGGCAGCGAAGCCACCACCCGCTATAAATACATATATGCATATAAAAAAAGTGAAGGTTTATTTAATTTTGCGATTTATTTATTATACGTACATATTTACTTAAAAACAAATGTTAAAACATTTTTTTGTACATTTAATTTCATATAAAAAAATACTTAAATTTAAACTTTATGAACTTTGCTTTAATGCCTTTGCTGATATCTTGTTTATTTAATTAATGCGTTTGATTACATTGTCGCTATGACGATGACTCGCTACAGACAATATGAATAATAAAAAAAATAATAATTTTATATTTTGCATTCAATTTATTTTTTCCAAAATTAATTGCTTCGCTTTGCATGCATACCACTCAACAACATTTTATTTCAACGTAAAAATGATCCAATCAGCTGCTTGACTGCGCAAGTTGAAGGTCAAAACACAGCTTCGTACACACGTAGCTAAATGTTTCAAAGGAAAATTTTTGGTTTTTTTTTTTCATAAGCCGCCAAACGCCAAAAATCGATCACTTTCAATTGGTCGAAGCCGCCAAGCCGAGTCGACTGGTCGATGACAAAGCAGCGCTTTGTTATTAATGACAATTGACTAAACACCACCGCCGCCCCCTACAGCTGACGCTGACGCTGCTGTTTGTGTGGAGGTTATGTTTGCTTTGCTGCGCATGCGCGTCAACAGTAGTACCGGACACTCTTTTTATTATCATTATTTTCTGTTATTTTACTTGATTCGAGTTCAGTTCAGTTGAATAAAGTTTAAACATAAAGTTCGTTTGTGGTTGCATGCACTTGAACTTTATTTGAGTTGATGGTGGTGTTGTCGATGTCGACTACTTATTGAAAAAAATTATGCATGAATCACTTGCAATACTTACATACGTTACTCGTGGTTTATTTGCTTTTTACTGTTTACCACTTGCCATTTAACCATGCTTTCGCACGCATAAATTCACAGCTGATGGTTGGCGGCGAGTTTGTAGCGTTAAAAAAAAACGACTTTGAAAAGTATGAGCTGCTGCAATAACAAACTTTTCAATGGTTAATGGCTCGTTAATAACAATTGCCATACATTTATAAATACTACTTATATTAAGGTAAACTGTTATTTGATTTAATTTATAAGCTATTTGTGTGTCAATTTGGTTTTGAAAAATCGATAACCAAGCGCATTTTAACTACTTAATAATCGCGCCCCTGACAACCCATCACATGACTAATATTTGCGCCTAAAATTATGTCGCAGAAACTCGATTATATTTAAATTATATACATGCGTGTTTTTACATTTTTGTTACAGTTATTAAAAGCTTAAAATCTAGTTTCATAGACATAGGAATAGCAATTTTTGTTATGGAGTGATCATCTCTCCAGTCGCTGATTCTTAAAAATCCCATCTAGCATTTCAAGCTTTCGATCTGTTGATAAATTGTTTAAATAGCTTTTGTGTAAGCTTTGGATGAGCTTACCGCACCCCTGTTAAGACTTGATAGTAATTCCCCTAAAATTATACCGACTAATATATTAAGTTTTAGATATTTTCTTCGTTTTTCTTTCAGCGCTTTTGACATTTATTTCCTTAGCACTCCATCGTTTAATACTTAAAATTAATCCTCTCAGTGTAACCAACTCCTAAAAGTATGCATTGCTCTGCAACATTCAAAAGTAGTTTGGTATTTCAAGTTTTAGATTTGTTTTTTTTTTTCGAAGTAACTTTTCGCTAGCTTTGAAAGAGATTTCGGTAACATTACGGAAAATATTTGAACTGCATTTGCCAAATTTGCAAACATTTTAAATTTTACCTACGTTCTTAGATTGCAACAAATTTCGGAACTTACACAAGATTTAACTGCTTAATAGTTTTAAAACTTATAAACTGTTTCGGGATTGATTTGTCAAGTTTTGGATGAAGAAAAGGTTTCGGCTTCAGTTTTAAATTTCGGTAATTACTCAGGATTAGATTTTTAATGCTTCCCAAACTTATTAAATTTTTCAAATATAAATTCATGCACTTTCTGAAAAGGAAAAAAGTTTCAAGATCGCGTTTTAAAGCGATAATATTTTTAATATCAATCCCGCTGGTATTTTTCAAATAAAAAGTTTTTGAGATCATGAAAGAAAACTTTAACATTAAAATTTTTCCACCACTTTTGTACCTGACCAGTGCCAAATGGAGGTTTGGATTAGTCACTTATTTAGGATGTTGGCGTTGATCGCGAATTGGTAACTGGAATTACAAAACAGCTGGAACTCTGCCTTAAAACTGTGTAGAGGTTTGAGTCCGATATTGGCATGAGCTCGTGTAAGGTTTAATTGTATCTTGATGAATGTCATTTATTGCCTTATTTTATACTTTTGGGTCCAGTTGTTATCTAGATTTCCTATTTTAGGTAGTAAAGATATCGTCTGACTTTGTCGATAGGCAACTTAACTGCCGACTGCAACCCACGAGTAACTTTCTTTACTGAGCACAATATTACTTTTAGTACTCAGGCTTATTATAATTATATATTAAGAGCTAAGAGAAGAGCCAATGTAGTCAGCAAATGAACTAGCTAATAAACTGGTATTTAGTGAGTGGTACTAATACTAGTTAGACAACGCCTCGAATTATAGCTGTTGCAAAATGGCTACTTTACTGCTTGTATTGCTTTTGGCGGCCTCTGTGTATTTCTATTTTTTTAATTTACATAAATTTAAAATTCTTCAATATTAACACTTTGTGGCAAAAATTATGATATCAAAATTCAATACATGTAAAAACGTTAAAATATAACCTTTTCATTCTTAGCCAATGTTGATATGTATTTTTAAGTCTGTAAAGACTTTTATTTTGTGGCTGACGTATATGTAGTTCTTTTATACTTATAATACTTGTAAATAACTTTTTTTTTTTTTTTTTTTTTTATTAAAAGAGAAATAATTATAAATAATCGTTCCACTTATAGATATAAAGCACTGGCTGCCAGGGCCTTCAGCTTATGTTAGAAAATCTTAGTCTATTATATTCACATTTGAGATCGAGTTATTAAGAAACGTAAAATTAGATACGATATAAAAGATAAATTTAAAAGCAAAAGTAAATGGATGCATGTATGGAAGTGTAATTAAACTAAATATTTAATTTGCAAAGCGAAATATATTTAGATATGATTTATATGTTACTGTCATCAGTCCGTTCTAGATATGAAGAAGGTTTTTTGTTAGAAAAAACAGTAGCTCTGATTTGTTGAAGTGCCGGGCAGGTATCGAGGAGGTGTATAACCGTGACATCATTTGATCCGCAGAATACGCAATTTGGTTTATTTACGCCATTTAAGATGTAAACATGTGTAGCAGTTGTGTTTCCTAGTCGAAGTCTTATAAATGTCCTTATATTTTTACAAGTCTAGTTTCCTTAGTATAAAGGCTTTGTTATCGCAGGATTAAACTTTTGTAGTGATGATCGTAGTTACTCCATTCTCTTTGTAAATAACTTATTCAGGACTCATTAGAAAGCATTGCAGTACTAGTTCAGCACATTTTCGGGATCACTTTGGCGCCAGTCATCAACTCTAGTTGCGTGGAAGTCTGCGCATTAGGTGTGATTTTACAAAATTATGTACAAGTGTTTCCTTCTTGTAGTAGCGCTAAATTTACCTGCTGTTGACCACCAGTTCAGCGTCTGTTCACACAGCTTGCCAGTGACTAGCGATTATATATGTACATATGTACATACATATGTATGTATGTATGTTACATACCTACAAACAGACATTCATTGACTGACTGACTGACACCTGCTTCTCGCTACCCATTGCATCATGGCTGTTATTTTTCGTACGATCTTCTTACTACAAACAATTGCTTTTTTTTTTATTTATTTTTTGTTTGCTTTTCTTATGTGTGTGTGAATTTATGTATCATTGCCACTTTGCATCTTGTCGTTATTGCGAGACGGCCAAAAGATGAAAACTAGCGTAAGAGCCGAAATTGAGCTGCTGCCAAAACGCGTTTCGACCATGAGTTGAGCAAATCGCAAAAAAAAAATGAGATTAAACAAAATATAAAACTATACACAAAACTTGAATAAACAAAAGCTTAATAAGAAGAAGAAACAAATCAAGCTGCAGCTTAAACAAAGTGAAGGTAAGTGCGGCGGCGCTGTCTTCTGCTCATTACTCATACACAGCAAAAGTAAATCTCAAACGCTGATGCCATTGAGTTGAAGCGGTTTACATAAAAGTTTTCTTTTTTTTTTGCGATGAATCTTGTTCATTGTGAGAGAGCAAAGACGGCGAAGAAGAAACAAGAGGCGGATTGCTTACAAAAATAACAATAAATTCAGAATAAAGAACAATTAAGCCAAATTATGAGTCATGCGTCTCTTTTTAAATTTAAAGCGAAAAGAAGAAATTAAACAATTTCATGCGCAAGTAGGTAACTCAAAAGAAAATTTAAAATAAAAATAAAATAAAAAATAAAAGAATTCCAAGTAAACAACAACACAGTAAACGCTCTGACGTGTAAATGGCGCTAACGCTTGGCGCAGCTGAAGGACATGCGCTGAGTCGGCATCGATTCGTAGTGCTGCAATAAAATTGAAATATTGTACGAGCAAGTGCAACAGGAATGAAAAGAGAGCATGTAGAATGAATGAATGAATGACACAGCATCGAAAAGTGCGTGGTTGCGTCATGCGTGTCTGTCGTACTTTGAACGCACACACACACACACACACATACCTACTCAACTCACTCACTCACTCACCTCCGCCGACAGACAGCCAGCTGCTGTCGCCTTTATGCGTCAGTCGGTCAAAAAGTAGCGGCGATTGCCAATCGCTAGCATCAGCAAGCAAGCAATGCGACACAAAGCGAAAACGTATTTACTACGGAATTTTTTTTTTTTTTTTTTTTAGATCTGTGCATCTTTAAAGGCGCAGACAGCTCATCGGCTTACTAATACATATAAGCAGCGCGCGCGTGTGTGTGTGTGTGTGTGTGTGGGCTGATATGTTGCAGCTGCAAGTGACAAGTAGATAACTCTTGCTAAGAGTCATCCCCAAAATATTCTTAATCATCGCGTGCAATTAAAAATGTAAAAAAAATGGAACGTAGAATAAATTGAGAAATTTAAAAATATACACAACACAATTCACGAAATCGAAACTGAAACACGCAGTCTACAAAAGCTGAGAGGTGACACAGCAACGCGTCATTGCGACGACGCTGCAACTGCCAGGCAGAGAGATGACCACGGCCTTGCGTCATCCCATGTCGTCGTGCCGCGCGGCATGACATCTGACGCTGTGACATTTCATACTATTCTTAGTATTCATAGTAACTAAATCACGCGTCGTCGCGCGCAATTACGCATAGAACACTTAAGAAGTCAGCAATTCAAAGTGAGAAAAAATATAAAAAGTAATGCATTGCGTGCATATACCCCTCCATCCCCAAGTACTAGGGCGCTACTAAGAGTTCATATTATTCATCAACAACAAATATTTATAAACACTCATACGCATTTACTAGTAAACCATTTATTCAATATTTACCTACTTCCGATGCGTTGTCGCCGCCACACATTTACTCATTCATTCATATGCCACTGAATTACTGAATTGTGGTGAGTAACGAAAGCGTGTGAGTCGCGCTTGCGCACCGCGCAACACTTCCTTTTAGAGCCGCCATTGAGGCAATTTTTGTACATTTTTTTTTGTATTTTTTTTTTTTTTTGCTTTTGTTTTGACGGCGCTTAATCATCGATCCGTAATTGTTTTACTCTTTATTCGTAATAGGTTTTTACTTACTTATTTTGATTTTTAATCAGAAACAATATATTTTCCGTCATGCAATAACAATTAGTTCATGCGAAAATGAAATTAGAAGTAAAAAGCGTTAGGCCGCAAGCGTGTGAAAGTGAATTTTTTCACGTCACCGCGTCAATTAAAGCGAATTAACTTATTATGCGCAAACTTACCGACATTTTTTTTTTTGTAAAATGCGACAAGCGAGTTTATATGAAAAACTCAACAGCTAATGCGGCAAGTTGGAGTAATTCGTGAGCGAGCTACTTAAAAGTTTACAACACTTTTTTGTGAATATGAGTTAGTGAAACATTTTTTTTTCTTTTTTGATCAAACTTTAATCGCTTTGCATCGAGAGTTTTACATTTTTTTTTTTTTACTTTCAACCACTGCAAAATTATAATCTTCTAATACTAAGCTCTGAAAAAAAAACTTTTCATTAGAAAAAAAAATTTTAATTACACGCGCATTGCACACCCACCACAACAGCAACAAAAACAACAATTGTATTTGAACGCATAGATTTCGTCAAAAAATTGTATTTACTTTTTGAGGCCATTAAATAGTACTCAGCACTTATGCATTGTGAGTCAGCGATGTTATTGCCTCCTTATACAGACAGACAGAATGGACAGACAGAGAGACATACATACATATGTATGTACATAACAAACGATTTTATTTTTATGTAAATATGTACATATGTAGATACTTGGCGAGGAAGTCAGACAGTTAGATTGTTAGAAAGACAATCAGCCATAGCCCTAGGCTTTTTTCGTGGCTTTGAACTCTTATGCTGGTTAATGCATACTTATATGTGATTGCAAATATTCACATTAGTGTTGTTAAAAAACAAAAAAATATTCGAAATTTTAATGCTCTCACCACAAGGATTGTTTTATATCGAGAATATAACAAATTTTTGATTTTAAAAAAATATTAAGCGCTCACTCTAAGCGCACAAAGTTTACATGTATTTTTTATAGAGAAAACAAACTTTTCTAATAATATATTTCGAACTTTTTTTTGCAATTTTTTTGGAGGGTATTCAATAGTTTGGTAACTACTTTTTAAAGTTTCTTAAAGAGTACCATAAATTGGCGGTTGAAAAATATTGACTTTCAACAATTATGTTTACTCTTCCTTAATAGTTTTTGGTTTAAAAAAAAAAACCAACTTTTTTTTTTGTAAATAGAAAAATCCTATGTGGTGAGAGCATTAAAATTTCAACTTTATTTTTGCAGGAGATAGAGATTCAAAAAAAAAGATTCTTAATTTTTATTAATTTTTTTTTGTTATATCTTCTGCAGGTTTTTTGAATATTAATGCATTGTACATGATTTTTTCTCGAGGAGACCATCATAAATGCCCAAGGTATGACGAGAAATGTAAAAAAAAAAAAAATATCTCAAAACGGCAAACTTTTTTTTTTTACTTTTGAGTTGGCGCGATCTAATGCACACACTACACTACATATTTACTGCATTCACTATGTTTAACTGTATGTATGTTAGCGCTTTAGATGCCACTTCTATGGCACACCCCTTGCATCGCTTTAAATACTACACACTGCAGAAAACATTTTCAAGCTATTTACCAATCTTTTGCCTAATTTCAAAAAAAAATTACGAGTATGTTTACACAATTGGCATGCGAGTGTACGTATTTTATAGGGCCCAGCGCCATACCCTTTTAATACAAGTAATTTTTTGCAAGCAGAGATTTTCGCTTTGGTGGGTTGGCCGAAAAAGTTATCAAAAAACAATTTTTTTTAAATTTATATTGATTAAAAGTTCAAAAATAAAAAGATAAAATTGCTTTATAGCATTTGTAATTTAAAATAAAATCTATACAAATATATTACTCACTTGTTGAATAATAAATCAAGTACCATTTATATTATTTTCAGATAACTCACCGCTTCTTTGTTCACCCGAATTATACATATTAGGAGAATGAGTAATTGCTCCCAATTTAATATTAATAATAATCATAATAAGTTATTAAACCGATTTTGTGTTAAGACTTTTTTTTGGTTTTTTGGATTTTGGGAGTGACTTTCCTTAATTCTTCCAAATAGAACTGTGCTCTAGCTTGATCAACGATTTTTCTCTCACAATTTATTTATTTACCACCTCTCTTGGAGCTGTGTCTTTTTTGGATTATTCAGATTAATTAATTTTATTATTCAGATTAATTAAATCAATGACTTCTAAATGTATAAATGATTGACGTAAAACTTTTTAAACTTCCACTAAGCGTAAGCCATAATTTTTTTATATTTATCTACATATATTTAGGGTCACACACCTGTGAGATATATTGCGTGCTTAAATTTTACTTTTAACACTTAAAGACGCGAGTAATGGTTCAACATTGTTTTGTATAAGATTTTTAAAATAATTTAATTTATTTCCTTACTCTTTCATGATTAATAGTTGTTTGTTTGAGAATGAAACAGGCAAAATCAGACAACATAAATAATTGTAAAATCATTATGAATGTAGCTTAGAATTGAGAGACATTGAGTATGAAAAAAAGAAAGCATTCATCACCACTCAGTTTCTAAGTATTAGAAACAAAAGTTTTTTTTTTTTTTGTAAAATTTATCATTATCATTTATTAACAAAGAACTCATTCAACAAAAAAAAGTTCTCCGAAGCCTGTTTCTGAACTAGTTATGTAGTGCATAACTACTAAAATAACTTTAATCGTATTATTTTTTTACATACTCACACCTCAACATTCGCATACGAATATTAATTTAAGCGCCGCACTTTAATCGCGCGACCTTATTGGCATTGGAATGACTTTGGCGCTTGTAAGTTGTGACATACATACAATATTATATACATACACATTTACCTACTTACATATGTTGTATGTGCATGCTAGTGTTTCCTACTAAACTACTTCGATATAAAATACATTTTTTACAATTCACTAAGCGTTGCCTATCTGCAGCTGTTTTTTTTTTTTAAATACGATTATAATAGTTTCTGAGGTATTTAAACAGTAGTTTATCAACAATTATTTGTTTATATATACATATATATGTGTACATACTACATATACATACATATGTATACATGCATGTATTTCAAAGAAATTAAATCAACTAAAGGTTTTGTTCAGCTGTTAAAAAAAATTGTTAACACATTTCTCTATATAAACTTTTTATACATAATAGTTACGCTTGTTTTCACTCGTACAAACTTATGTAAATATTTAATGCATAACTATCTTAAAAAAAAAGTCTTAAATTTATCTGCTGCTAACAGCTGTTTCAACTCGCTTTACGCTCGAGATATTTCAATAATATTCTTTCGTTCATGCCAAGGCATAATGAACAGGTAGCAGCAGGAGAAATTCCTATGTATTTCCTCTGATGTCTCATTCTACAAATTTGTTATATTTGCCGCCTATAAAAACGGCAGTTTGTTTTGAAAATATTTATGAACATAAAGTAAAAGGCAAGGCAGTTTAGGGGTCTGATAAGATAAAAAAAATCAAATCATCTTGCTTTGCTGAAATTGCTAAAACTACCTGTTTAATGTGCCTTGGTTTATTATACTAAAATTAAAAAGAAAGTTTAAAATTCCTATGAAAATTTATTCATTTTTTAGTTTTGTAAAACTTTGGAAAATCGTGTTTATACTATTTTGTTAGAGAATTAACTGCATTTTAACTGAGATATAACGAAAATTAAATTAAAGAAAAATAATTTTGTAATACTTGTTCTGAGTATTTATGGATTGATGAGCAGCCAAGTGATACATAATTTGATAACTAGTACAGTTCCAGTCGCTTTCAAAATAGTATGATTATCCACATTAAAAGTCAGTAAAATCCTAGCAAACTCTGGTTTACGAAAATGTTATTTCTCAATTTTACTCCACGCATAGTTTATCATTTGAAAATACACAATTTCTCCAATATTTTATTTTTTATTTTTTTTTAACTTGAGGACGAGCTGAGTATCACTGTAACTTTGTCTAACACTTTCTTCTGTGCCGAAAATGTCAAAATAGAATTTCCATATTAATTGTTTTGCACGCCACGCTCAAGTTTGAGAAAATGGTTGACAATTTTATTGAGCACGAGGCCAGTATATAGAAGATTATTATTTTGAAAAAAACAACAAAAAGTTTAAGAAAATGTTAAGAATTCAATATTGCTCAAATAGAAAATAAAGAAAAATTCCTTATTAAAAAAGTGACTCGTAGTTTGAGTAATCTGTCAGCGGTTATTTGAGAATCATTTGAGAATAAACCGATTTCGAATGCATTGAAATTAGATTGAACAAAAATGTTTATAGGAATGTTCGATATATTTATTACCTAATTGATTCCGATATACATACATATGTACTTACATAAGTCAAATCTAACTTATTGTTAAAAAGGTTACACTTTAACTTTTTGACAAGCTTATTTTGTTAATACTCGTATTAATGCTTATTTGGGGCAAGCGTTATATAAATGTATTTTGTAAATTTTTAGTATTCGTTAATTTATTGCTTCACCAACTTAAGTTTTGAGTAGATTTTTTATGCAGTCTTGTGTTCTTATTTAATCTAGAAAATGTATTTATTTTTTTTTATTTTACTTGAAATTATAATTAAATTGCATGTGCTCTTTGAAATATGCAGCCAAGGCACCGACTTAAAATGCGGGTTTTTTGTTAGCTTATAAGTAGCGAAAGAAGGGCTCTTTCTAAAAACATTTCAACATCAAAACCAAATAAAATATGCCTACTAAGAGAAAAAAAAAAGTTTTATGTTATTATGAGCAATGCCATTAATTTTATTTTGACTATAACTGCGTGCCCATATCATAAAACTATTTTATTAAACATTGGCAGTCAATAAAAAAAGAGGGTTTTTATATAGTTTTGCACACAGCCAAGCGGTTCAAGGGCCTTTCAAGTTCTAAGTTTCTATAATGGATTCATCAATTTCATTGTTGTTTCCATTGTTTCTTATCAAAATGAGCCTAACCCTGAACACTAGCTAAGTGAATAAAGTGCATTGCACTGAATTTTTTAATTATTTCATTCAAGGGCAGAAATAGTGTTTTATTTTTTGGATAGGTGTTAGTTGAGTCACCATTAACAAACATAAATTACTATTCATTCTTGTAAATGTTCGATTAACTGATAAGCTGTATGAACATTGTAAATACATTTTTAGTTGGTACTAAAACAATGATGTCAGTTGAAAGTTTTTTTTAATTTTATTTTATTCATTTTTATTAAAAATAACACTAAGAAGTCACGCGAAAATGTTAAACCAATGAAATGAATCTGTCAGTGACGGAGGTACAAATTAAAAGAAATAATTTTGCTTGCATATTTTTATTTGTTTTGCAATGTTTATTCGTGCGGCTGACGTTTGTAAATACGACGATAATCGTTGATTGAAGAAAACAAAAAACCAATAATATCGCTGTTCAATAGCGTGATGGGATATTGATAACGTTTCTGTTGTTGGTGATGACTCAGAAATGTACTCAACTGCCTAGCCTCGTTGGCTCTTTATACGTACATACGTACATTCATATGTATGTATGTATGAAATCGTATGTTCGTTTGTATTAGACTTCGTAAGTACATACAAACTGACTGTCGTTTACATAGCTGAATAACGACGATATAGAGTGCATTGAGTTTAAGTAAGGGCACTTAAGTGGGAGGGGGTAAGTGCATATGGCAATAATATAACGCTAACGTTTACAACGAGTATACGAATTTAGAAACGAAGCAATGATGGGACGAGAACATTATCGGTAACTATGTATAATGATAACGGTAATGGTATCGATAATGGTAACTATGATGATAGGGATTGGGGAAATGATATCAACAACGATGATGATAATGATAACAACAGCAATAACCACAACGTAAGCAACTATGATATCGATAATAAAATTATGATATTATCGATAAGAATAACGTAACGATTATAATAACGATAAACATAATTAAAAAGACAACAACAACAATTATCATAACTATAGAAATAAAAATATCGGTAATTATAACGTAATCGTAAAATATATCTATGTCTATCATAAAATAAGCAAATGCAAAAATGATAACGATTAATTTTAAAGAGATCGATAACAATAATAATAGCGATAATGAGTACAAAAATAATAAATAAAAAAATATCGATAATTATTGCACAGTCAATTGTGTAACGTCAGCAAAAAGGAATTAAATAATATCACATATTAAATTAAATTGTAAAACGAAAATGAAAGCAATAACGATAACAATACCGATAACCGATCGTTATAGTGTGAGTGATATCGATATAATTGAGAAAAAAGTCGACCTTTTTAACCAACCCAGTACCTATATGCATATGTAAAACGTATACACTTATATAAGATCGGTCCTTAAATTTATTATGAAAATTTTCACAACAGATTTTCTTAACCTGAACCGCTAAAATAGGCAAAGATAGCATACAAAAATTTTCAATCTGATTGGGGAGAGTTGAGTACAGGATTCAAACTTCAATGAAGACTCAAAAAATTTGCCGGCTATAAACGGGATATCTTACACTATATTAGCATCGATTTTGTAGTCTTCATAAGATAATCTGAACTTTAAACAATGTGCGACATCCCCCAAACGCCTCCAAGTACAACGAAAGTTAATATACGTTAGCTTTTTTTGATGTTATTACCAATTGAAAAAATGTTTTTTTTTGTGGATCACCCTAATGTATAAATAGTGTAGTAGTTTTTGCCGTTATATATGGCGTATGATTACTCTACAAATGTATCCCGTTACTTTTCATAGTAAGAGATCAAAATATTTAATAACTGACGTTTTTAGCATTAGTTTCGCCATAAAATGAAAACTTTATTAAATAATGACTTTGGAAATCTAAATTTTTACGCTCAGTCTCAGCAGTTATGGTATATGTACTTTAAAAATTTGCTGATAACGATAGTTTTATTTAGGAAAGTAGCAACAAAAATCAATAAAATATTTGTATTTAGTACTAAAGCAATAAGTCGCTAAAATATGGCATAATTTTTTCATAGTTTCGTTTTAAAAAAAAATATTTATTAAGCAAAATTTTTTTTTATAAAAACATATTTATGTGTAAACTTAAACGAATGCATTGTAGATATTTAAATATCAACATTCTGCTTATTTGCGTCATCTCGATAAAATGTTGCTGACAATGATATTTGTACGGCGGGGGTGAAAGCTTAGATCAGCGCAAGCTTTTGTGTCGCAAACGAGTTGAGTGATGAGCGCATAGATTTAAAAATAATGATTTTTATTTACGCGCACGCACAAACGGTTTGTCACACGTGACTCCACCCTTTGATTGGCCAACCCATAAATGTAAATTTTTTGTATGCATAAACTTTTGTAAAAAAACATTAATTGCCGTAATTTTAACCATTCCTTTTTCTCTACTCTTTTACAGAGGATGCACGCAAAACCGGCTCTCGCGTGCTACTGCACTGTCACGCGGGCATTTCACGCAGCGCCACCATCGCCATCGCCTATGTTATGCGCTACAAATCGCTGTCGCTCTTCGAGGCATACAAGTTGGTGAAAGTGGCGCGGCCCATCATTTCGCCCAATCTCAACTTTATGGGCCAGCTGCTCGAGCTGGAGCAGAGCTTACGCATGAGCGGCGTACTACAGCCCGTCTCGCCAGCCGCTGCCGCAGCACCCACAACACCAACACTATCTAGTCAAGTCGAATTTATCAACAATACAGCGCCGTCGTCAACAACAGCCGTCGAAGACGAGGATGAAACCGATTCATCGCTACTGCGCAAGCGACCTGGTGAAGCTAAGCGTAAACTATGCCCAGGTGGCGACGATATCAACGATGATGATGTTTTTGAGGATGCGCGCAGCACAATAAGCAGCCACAGCCACAACAGCAGCAGTAGCAATAGTCAAGGGCTGCGACTGACATGGCCACCGCCTACAGTCAGCTCTGTATCGCTACACTCGCCCTGCAATTCAACGGAGGCGTCCTGTTCATCATCGGTCTCATCCTCTTCGCTATCCGCCTCCTCGTGCACTTCATCCTCAGCCTCGACGCCATCATCACCATCCACAGCTCTATCCGCCGCACAATCGCCCTTCCTCTGCTGCACACCCACCGCCATGCCGAAACGTCATTCGCCCGCCAAACTGCGACTCAACCTGCGTTCCACCTTCGCACCAATACGACAGTCACAGTCGTGCATGTCGATACGCGAGGACGCCGATGAGTGCACAGTTGTCGCGTCAAACGAAAGCGAGTCGAGCGATACGGCGTTGGCGATAGCGAGCGCGAGCGTGGCAAAAGCTGTGGCGTCCAATGCTAACGGTAACAACAAATGTAGCATGCCCATGACCGTGCCGGTGGCGATGGACCAGGAGAACAATGTGGTAATGGCAATGTCGACCAGTGATTGAGCGCGCTAACATTTTCAAAACAATAATATATGATACGCTAGTACTAGTAAAACAAGAACTAAATGAAAATCTAGTAAATTAAGTTAAATCAAAAAAAAAAAAAACATATTGTAAAAGCAAGAAAAACGCAAGCACTTTGAAAAATGCTGTGAATAATTTTTAAGTGTACAATTTAGCGAGCGTACCTAACGATTACGTTGTATGTAAACCAACATACCGATCGAGCGAATAAACGATCGAAATAACACCACGTCTACTATTTACAAACAAAAGAACAGCGAGTATACAGAAACATTTGTAAAAAACAAATGTAACAGCAAATCCCCTGACAAGTGTATATCAATCGAAAATTCGTATAAGAATATCGGCATATTTACAACAAAAAATATGAATTCATGCCAACTGATGCCAGGCGATAGGCTTTGAGGCATATTTTGTAAAAAAAAAAAAAATACCTATTAAATTACAAACAAAAACGATGCATATTAAACAAAACTTATAAAATTGACGATTTCATACAAACATACATACATATGTATGTATGTAAAAAAAGTATTTTTTAAATAATAGTGTACCTTTTCACTTTTTGAGGAACAATGGGAAAAGAACGCAATTGCGTTTATGAAAATTACAACTATGCATTTGCCTAAGCATAAGTCTAATAATAAAGTATAAAAAAGTTGGTTTTAAAAAATTTAAAAAGGAAACAGCATTTTTGTTTCAAGTAGTAAGAAGTCATTTTATATGAAATTCCGTTTAAGCTGCAGTAGCAGAAATATAAACATTCAAAAATCGTTAACAGAATTAATAAAAAAAAAATTGGTTGCTGTTATAAAAATAATTTGGTAAGCATTTTTTTTCATTCAAACGCAACAATTTTATAGCATTACAATGTTCATTTGTTGATTTTTTTTTGTTAAAATTTTAAAAAATCATATAAAATTTGAAATCCCACGAAATTATATTTTTCGAATTATTTTTTACATTTCCTCAACCATTCTAAGTCACTGGGTTTACATACTTAACAAATGTGTAGCACACCCCACCACCACCACCAATTGTGTAACAACAACACAACAGTGTGGAATATTTCGAAGAGAAATTAAATGCGTGTAAAAAGCAACAAACAGTTCTATTATTAAGTCAAATAAGTCTAATTTTAATATTTTAATAATTTATGAACAACAGAAAAGTTAAGTTAAGATAAAAAATATGTGCATACATACATATATTATATATAAAAAATCATTTGTTTCTTTCACACCAGAAAATATATACATACATACATACTACGCTCATCATTTGCTTTGACTTATTTGTAAAAAAAGAAAACACCATTGTACAAGTACATACATACAAGCATTGTTTCAAACGAACTATTCACAAGAAGCAAGCTGTACAAAGCAAACTCAACAGCGAATATTTGTTTTAATGCCAAACTCTTCCTATTAAACTGTTTTAAGTTTTTCCCCTCCCGTACAACAAACCACCTACCCACCCCCACAATAAGCGTGAAATGTTCAAAGTGTTGGCGCAAATCAACCGATGAAAGTGTTATTCAAGCATCACAGCCGATTTACTTTTCCTTCGCAATATAATAAATACATATGTAATATGCACTTGCAGGCGTAACATATAAAATATACAAATTTCATGTTTAATTACAAAAATTTCGTTCTCGTCACTATCGCAGTTTAATTTAATTAGATAATTAAGCTCATAATTATCATAGTATACGTATACTCTTAAGTTAATAATATTTGAAGTGCAAATCTAAATGTACATATAAACCTACATACTTACATATACATACATATATACATATATATAAATTATTTATACACTATACTATATGTGCATATTAAAGCCGAGAGAAAAAAAAAACTTTAAACAAATATTTTATTTTTATTTTCCTTCTTATCTGCTTCAATTGTAAGCAAAGTCGGGACTTAAAGTTGTTCATGTACTCCTTTGGATCAGAGAAAGAACACACACACATACAAACCCACAAATGCATATAATAATTTAATATTAATGGTAGTTATCTTGTTCTTGCACATTTGAAATGCTACAACACCACACTTAGTTAATTGAATGTGGAATGTAAACATAAAATTGAAAATATATGTAAAGAGATAATAATTTTGAAAAAAAAAGAATTTATGCATTTTATTTAAGATGTATGAGTTAGAGCTTCGATAGTTATCGTTTGATAGGTTTCTTGTATCGATTGAGGAACGTTAACGAACCGGACAGGATTGTGAGACGCCGATTTCACGACTCAATTGACGCTTCGCCCCTACAAAAGGTTGTGTATGACGGCAGATACATATCAGAGAAAGTACTTAAAGAAGATGTTGCATGACGTTTTGTTCCGTATGGTAAAATATCTAGTTTATTTTATTACCCGCAAAACCAATAGGATGGAATCAGAATATATTATTAAAAACGAACGTCAATTTAGTTCGGGTTCGAATCGATCATCATACGAAAGAAAATTACATGATGCGTTAATCGTATAGTCTGAATTGGATAATGATATACGAAAGTAAACGGAGCGTAATATTTTTTCTATAGTTTCAAAGATCCACAAAAAGTTTTTTAAGTCATAGTAGATGTGGAACTGTCAAATATGATCGAAAATTCGTAAATATTAAACGAAATATAAAAATGAATACAATTGTGATAACTTATTTGAGCTTTCGTGCATTGTGTATAATAACAAGTGAGATATCTTTTCGATAAACGTCAAAATTTGGAACAGCTGAGATCACCTGTTTTTGCGAAGTAAATTCGCAACCCTGGCGTTCCTCGTATATTTTACCCGAATGCAGGGACGGATACAGGGGAGGGGTTCTGGGTGTTCCCCCCAAAAAATCGGTAGTCTCAGAAAGTTTTAACCGTGTTTTCAAATTCGTAGCACACACAAAAACTCACTCTAGATAAAAAAATTAAAAATTATTACCCAGTAACTGGAATACAAAGAATGCTTTTTTGCCGAAAAGTATATTTTATTCTAAAAGTTTTATGACTTATCAAACCGCCTTCGTAATATGCAATTTTACAAACACATTTACCGAATTTTTCAAATCAGTGCCACTTTCCCAGTCACGGTGGCTAAGAGTGAACGGTCCTTTTCTATTTTACGGAGATGGAGGACGTATCTCGAGATATTGAGGTTTCTAGTGACCTAGATATTTTGGCAAAGAAAAAGAGGAGAATCGATGAAGTACTTTAAATCCATGACGTTTTATGATTATACTGATTCAAATGATATTATAGCCTATCGATGGCTATATAAAAATGCATTCAACATTTTACCCAATATTATTATATCTATGTTTATAATGGATATTAATCGAATATCTCAAAATATGTAAAATATCCTAAAAAATTGAAACCACCCCCCTAAAATATTTTCAGATCAGCTTTTTCCAACTTCGGGCCATTCGTAATTGTCGACATATTGGCGGCCAGCTTAGATACCCTGTCAAACGCCATCTTAGGTATCCTGTCAAAAGCAACTGACAAATAAGATATCTCACTTGTTGTTATACACAATGCTTTCGTGTAAGTGAAGGCGATGAAAAATTAGTGCAGAGGAAGTTGAGAGATCGAAGCTTTTTTTTTTGGACTTTCCTTCCAGTTTATGGTATTAACTGAGCAAAGATGCTTTTGATTATGTCTTGCAGTGGATAAGCCTGAGCAAAGTCTCTTTATTGTGATGTTTTTCTTCTTTAATTTGAAGCATACTCTCCCCCGTCAACACAGACCTCTCCTGCACCAACCCCAATCTCTCATGCATTTCGAGCAACATATCAATTTTCCATCAAAGTCAGTTTGAAAATTTTACACAGATTTTAAAATATCTGGAGCAGCGCAACCACTACTCCTCGTACTCCAATTCAGTATGTATGCCAAATATGGATATGCAGATCCCACTTACATATTGTACGAGTAATACTAACAATGATAATAATAATAATAATTTGGCGCTTACACTATTAGCTCAGTGTTTGGCCGAGCTTTTCCTAATATTTTTATTGTGCGTCTTTGTATTCTACCACAAATGGAGGACCTACCGTTTTGTGCCGACTCCGAAAGGCAAATGTATTTTGTGAGAAGCTTTTTCATGGCAGAGGGGTGACTGCTATTAGAAAAAAAAACTTCTATGATTAAGATTTATTTTGCCCTGGCTGAAATTCGAATTATAGCATGCACGGCTACTCACTCGACCACAGCGGCCACCATTAAAATTGAACATTCTTTGGTATTTTTCATTTGAAAAAAAAAACATACTGGCAACATGAGTTAGCCGCGAAATAAAACTTTACCCCATATCTCCACAGGAAAATTCTGATTTTCCAACACCTGTAGTTTTCACAGAAAAGTGCGAGAAATATATTTATTTTTTTATATTTGGTCCGCTTATGCCTTGATATAAGCATTTGTAAGCTGCGTCAAACAAGTACGTGCGCATTATTCAAACGCAAATATGCTAAAAAATATGTTATTGCACTTCCAAATACATAAACATATATAATGCAATATAAAAATATTAACATTTTTCTTCTGAGATGTTGCCGTCACAAAGGTTACGAGCATATGTAAAACAAGCTGTCAAAATATTAAAGTGACAGCTTATTTCAAGCAATAGATGTCCAGAAATAAACGCTGATATATATTTCTGACATGCATATATAACCGATCTCCGTTGACATAGTACATTTATTAACGTGTATGTATTTGGGAGGGAAATAACATACTTGTTTGACGCCATCTTACAAATGCTTATGTCAAGACATTTAATTGCCAAATATATAAATTGGCAATATATTTTTTATATTTTTCAGCCAAAAGACATCAGCTATGTTCTGTAGAGATGTCAGGTAAGCAAAAGCCGATTGTCTGCTAGCTGTCATTTTGACAAATAATTGCGGAAGTCTGATTGCAAAGTTTTGTGGGTGTTCACTTTGATATCATAACATAAATTGTCAACTTCATTCAATTTGCTTTCACGATTGGCAATTGCAAGCAATCATAAACTGCGCGCCGAGTTGAGTGGTTAGAAATTGTAACAATTTTGTGTTAAGCAATTCTTGAATTGTCAAAAATACCCGCCAATTTTGTAAACGCACTGTTCTTAATAATTAAATATTTTAATTGCGTAAATAAATAGAAAGCGTTGCATATAATGGATTTTCGCCGAAAGACCCGACCGCGCTTGGAACGTAAGCCTCAGTTCGAGAATCTCGAGCTACAATATCCCCACAACGTCGCCCTTTACAGGCTACCACCAACAGAGGACATCAAAATACACGAATTCGAAGAGCTAGCGCTGGAGCGCCTTAATTTATTGCGAATTCTAGAACAGGCGACATCCAAAAATCTACGATTTTTGTCAGATGAATGGAAGGAGTCTGTTAATGCAGAGCTTAATCGCGAAGGTCTCAAAGGCTATTTGCGCCTCTGTACAAACACTATCGCCAATACAACAGTAAACAGCAACAAATATGAACTGGAACTGCAGGCAAGGCGACGTGATTACATTTCACATTTTATCCTACGTTTAGCGTATTGTCGCACAGAGGAGTTGAAGCGGTAAGTAGTGTACAGCCTGTTTTCGGTAACATCGCTATATTTTCCTCTTGTTACAGTTGGTTTCTGACGAGAGAAATGGAACTTTTTAAATATAAGTTTTCGTCCATGACAAGCGCTGATATCAAACAATTTCTTGATCTGAACAAACTAGACTATATTCCGTTGACGGAAACGCAAAAAGACGCTGTCAAAGATGGTCTCTATGAGAGTACAGTAGGTCAGAGTGTGTCGAAGATTGAATTATTGGACTTTTACAAAGTACCTTTTATGCAAGTGTTAGATTTAGTGCGTATGCGACGCTGTTACTTGAAGGATGGTTTTGCTTATGTCAATACGCATGATTTTGTTTCAATTATCGCAGTGCTTCAGCTAAATGAAATAGAACATGGATTGCAATCATCTCAAAAGCTTATACGTGAAGTAGAAACAGATGAGCGCATTTTTCACCTGTTGAAATCACTACACACTTCATATACAGGAAAGGATTATGCGCTCAGCAAGGAAGGAAGTGTGCCACCTGAATCGCTAGATCAACTCTCGAAAAAGTCATTCCCCATTTGTATGCGCACCTGCCATGAACACTTACGCACCCATCATCACCTCAAGCATGGCGGTCGAATGCAATATGGACTTTTCCTCAAAGGTATTGGCGTAACCTTAGAGGACAGCCTACGTTTCTTTCGCGAAGAATTTACTAAGAAAATCGATGCTGAGCAATTTGCAAAACGTTACGAATATAATATTTATCACAATTATGGTAAAAAGGGATCAATGATTAGTTATACGCCCTATTCCTGCCTTAAGATAATTCAGGAAAATCCAGTTCAAGATGATTGTCGTGGTTGTCCCTACAAAACAAGTGATTCAAGTGTATTGAAAATGAAACTCACTTCATGTGGCATATCTTCAGCACACACTCAAGAAATTATGAACTACGCATCAAAGGGTCACTTTCAGTTAGCGTGTGGCAAGTACTTCCAAATAATGCACGAATCCCCTTTAGAGGTGGCCATCAATCATCCGAATCAGTATTTTGAAGAAAGTCAAAATGTCATGGAAAATCGCACAACAAAAAAGACTGCCCATTCGGCGCAACGTAAGCCAGTTAAACGCGGTGCCAATGACGCTACACAGACAATGAACGCTGATGAAGACGACGAGCTGTGGAATGTTGCTGAAACACAAGAGAGTACCTATAATAGTAAGCAAGCGGAGAAAAGTGCATGGGATGAAGATCTCGACCTTACTGCTATCGATTGTTAATGTATAAAGTACGTATAGGAAAATAATTAAGTTTTAATAAAGTTTAATTATTAAAGCGATCACCATCCACATTTCAATCAAATTCGAGCTACATATAAATGAAATATTTACGTGAAGTCGAAAGGTATGTAAATTAGGTATTTAACTGGTTTCATTCATTTGTGAAAAGCACCCGATTCGGTTTTAGTTTAATTCTGAAAAAATCCCTTAATGAAAAATATTTGAGGTTGTATTTTAAAAATTTTTTGTACATCCAAAACCACAATCAAACATATATGCATATAGACTGAACAAAGTTATTTATTTGCTATATAATTTTATGGAGATACATACATACTATATAAATATGTACATACTTACATATGTATGTATGTATATGTACATATGTATATGCTCGTAAAGTTTTCGGATCACCATGTGTTCCAATCATAACTAAAATATAATAAACGATAAAATAAGTTTGATTTCAAATTAATTAATGAAAAGTTATTCATTTACGAACGAGTAAAAAGTTTGTTTAATCTGTAAGGTAATCATAAATATTACAATAAAGATTTTTTCCCCATTTCAAAGTAAATACCTTTGTTAGGTACACAAATATTAATATGTAAGTAGCTTTTATCTCTTTACATAAGGAACTTATGTATGTAAATATGTATGCAAATGTATAGTCATGAGCGTATGAAAAAAAATATGTTTTGTTCATGTCATCACGTTAGAAAATATTTCCACTAGAAACTAATCAAACAAAGCTTTTATAAAATAAAGATATTCACGCTACTTTGTACATTGCATTTCAATTTGAGAGCTCCTTATTTAATAACGATCACGACGACCACGGCCGCCACCACGGAAACCGCGTCCTCCACCACCTTCACCGTCCCGATCACGAAAATTAGTATTAAATTTTGTCATCTCGTTAGCACGACGATCCTTCATCGCTTTGAAGCGTTCTGCCATATCTCGCAGTTCATTTGGTACTTCCTGATTGGCTTCCTCTAATATACTTATGAGCTCCTTAACAACACCCCAGTCGTTGCGCGTGATATAACTGATTGAAGTTCCAGTGCGGCCAGCGCGACCAGTACGCCCAACGCGATGTACATATTCCTCAATATTTCGTGGAAAATCAAAATTTACCACATAACTGTATAAATTTATAAATAAGTATTAAAAATGCACAACCATTAATACAATTTTACTAACGTAATGTCATCAATATCTAAACCTCTCGAGGCCACATCCGTTGCTATTAACAACTTAACTTGACCTGAAGTAATGTCAGCAATAGCTTGCTCACGATCCGACTAAATTTAAATTATTTTTAAAGGTTGAGAAAATATGTATGTACTTCACAATTTATTTCACTAGATGCATGTACATACCTGTTCCCTAGAGCCATGTATGCACGTGCACATAACACCTTCCAGCGTCAAATCACTGGACAAATCATCTGCGCGCGTTTTCTTTCCACAAAACACGATAGCTTTGTCATCATTTCTCATATTTCGTACAAATTGTTTAATCTATGTAAATTTAATACAAAAAATAACTTTAATAATTTCAAATTACTTAAAAAGCCAATTAACATACCGCAAAAAATTTATCACCGTCGTCCATTATCTCGATAATCTGTTTAACTGTGTGAGTAGCTGCCAAGTCTAGCGACCCTACGCATACCTGTATGGGATTTTTCATATAGCTTTGGGCTAAACGTCTGACTCCAGGCGGCCACGTGGCACTCGTCATCACAGTCTGCCTGTCGGGTCTTATATCTAACAATACTTTACGAATTTGCGGTTCAAAACCCATATCCAACATGCGATCAGCTTCGTCCAAAACCAAATATGTTATACTTGATACATTAATAACGTTGGCTTCAATGAGATCGTTAAGGCGTCCTGGAGTACAAATAATTATCTCCACACCGCCCTGTACATTGCTTATTTGTTCACGCCGATTACCTCCGCCATACACGCAAACACTAAAATTAAACATTATTTATTAATTTATAAAACCAAAACTTGTTACATAAATTAAAAATTAAACAAAAGAAAAGTAAGCTTACGCTTTCATGCCACGGAATGAATATTTATGAACTTCCTTTTCAATTTGTAAGGCCAGCTCTCGAGTTGGGGCAAGCACCAGTACATTCGGTCCTCCACGCTCCGAACGTGGTGTGGTTTGGTACTCAGTATGAATCATAGCTGGCAACAGGAAAGCCAAAGTTTTACCGGTACCAGTTTGTGCAATACCAATCATATCCTCGCCCTTTAATAGAATTGGCCACGCTTGAGACTGTATTGGTGACGGTTTAACAAATTGTTGTTTGTAAATTTCCTCCAACAGATCAGGGTATGCTGCAAAGCATTGCTCAAATTTCCACATGGGGTTTGGTATATCTTCAGGAACATCATCCTGTTTAAACACGCGTGATACTGTGATATGATTGTTTTCTTCTCGTATGCGTTCTACTTCTTCAGGCAAGAGATCTGCGACTTCTGGGTCTTCTTTATAGAAATTTTTTGTCAAAGGCGGACACTGAGCCCAGCGTTTTGCACGTTCTATCTCCTGTAAAGTTTGTGAATGATATATCATTTTTTTACAATTATTTTATACAACTAGGATATTACCGCTTTTTTATTCAATGCATCCCAATCGATAGTTCCAGTGAAGCTTGTCTGCATTTCTTCCCCATCATCGCATTGATTGTCGGTATAGTAGTCATTTGAGCTGGACGTTTTAGCTTCTTTTAGTTGAAAATTATACAAATGGTTAGGTCGTTCCACAATTTTTTCATCGTGAGAGCGATAATTGCCACTTCTTTCAGACCTACCGCCACGAGAACTACGATTGTTATCTCGCCCGCCCGACTCTAACTGATTCTTTATGTAATTACAAGCATCTTGTACGTCGTCTGCGTTATTTCCACTAATCGTTGCAGTGCCAGTATTTTTGTCTAAATCAACCCGAACATTGTAATCATTTTGCACACGTTGAATATTTGAGCCACCTCGACCTATGACTAAACCAACGCAATCTGATGGAACATTTACAGATTCACTGTGTTTATGCCTTTGATCATTGCCTCGTTTTGCACCGGAATTAGGATAGCGATCATTACCTCGATTGCGGGAATAATTTTGTCGTTGTTCTTTTTCACTTCCTCTGGAAAACGAGTTGTTCTGACCTCCATTAGTGGTTGAACGGTGGGCTTGGGCTCCATCGTCCCAATTCTCCTCTTCCCAATCGGACATTCCAAAGCAATATTTTACAGAGAAACTAAGTAAATGAACGATTTATTCGCTAGAATAAGAACGATGAAAATAATGCAAAGGTAAGCACAACCTGAAAAATAACACGAGAATTGCAAAAATTCTGGTGCCAACGGTAAATTCCCGAAATTGCAAAAAAAAACGCATCAGCAGTTGAAAAAAGTTGCCAGACAACACAGAAGGGAATTTTGGAGATAATAAAATACAAATTTACTGCAATCATATACCCAGCAAGAACACTCTCGGTTAAATAACATGATATAGCAAAGAGCTCTAACAGAGATTTCAAGACTAAGGGATTTGCAGTTTCGGTTGGTCGCGTCTTGTCTTGGATGTTCGTATTGAAAGTAGTTGTAATAATTTATAAGAAACCAATTGATAATGCCGAGCATCCGCCTTATTTATATTTCCAAAACGCAATACACACAATACGACCACAGGGTTTTGTTTTCCACAATATCTCTATATTTTTAATTCCAGAATTTTAGTTGAAAACCCATATAACAAAGAAAAAGCAAATCTCTCTTCACATTGCTGGCAAACAACTGTCAAAGTGATGCTTTGACAGCTAAGTTTTCATTTGCACCAAATGTTCTTGGCGGCAACATCATTGGTATAATAACATGAAAGCAAATATTGAGGTGTTTCCTATTGGATTATCAATTAGTATGTAAATATCACATCTTCCGTAATACTTAAAGGATATTTTCGCTTTAATGCATCGAGCGGACTTGTCTGACGCCATCTTATAAATGATTATGTTATGATATCAAATTGCCCACACACAAAATGACGTAATTATCTGTCAAAATGATTGTATGGCGTTTGCGTGCCGAGTTGTCGGGTAAGGATGTTCGAATAATATAACTTAATATCAGATTTAAAAAATATGTGCTGAACAAAGCGTACAATAATCAAATTTTCGTTTACGGACTTTTGCATAATGAAGCTGAAAAAAGATGTTCTTCTTTCTAACCCGACATCTCTGCAGAAAATAGCTGATGTCCTAAAATAGATGTCAGAAACTGTATTGCCAATGGAGACCGCTTATTTCATCGTGTCAGCCATTTATGTCAGCGTTTATGGCTTGGCATCTATTGTATGAAATAAGCTGTCACTTTGTTTCTTTGACAGCTAATTTTTCATTTGGCTGTAAATTTCGTGGGGCCAACATCGAAGATATTTTCATTCAGAAGCAAAAAATAAGTTGTTTTCAATTACATTTATTAATGTTTACACATTTGGAAGGGAAGATAACATATTTCATGTATTATTTTCAGCATATTTTCGCTTTATTAAACGAACTTACCAAGGGTATGTTTAATCTAATACACCATTGATGTATTAAAATATATACAATGTAGGCCTTTTTGCAAACATTGAGACAATTATTTTTCATTTCGAGTTTAACTTTTTATAGCAATAAACACTTCATTTTTTAATATTTTTAAAGATGTTTTCACATGTAACCATGTATTGAATATATATTTATAAAACATATACATATGTATGTATGTATGTATATTAAGATAGATTTAAAAATAAAGCTGGCTTTGGTAAAAAATTTTAGAAATTTTTAATTTTACTGTATATACATAAAAGAGGGTTGCCCGCATGCTACCATAAGATCCTAAAAATTGCATCTCTACTAAAAGTGCGTCGACCCATTGCTCGTGCACGGGCAGAGGACGTTCTTAGCAGAAAGTAAATTTTGTGCCAATATAACTAAAAATAATGTAAATTTTTAATAAAAAAATAGTAAGTTAAGCCAATAAGCAACGAAGTATAACTATCTTCTGCAATCTACTCTTGAAAAACATGTGAAATGTGCAATAATTTGATAAAAAAAATTTCGCTGTTACAGACATATTTTCAGCTGCCTGTCTAATCCCCAAAGTAAATAAGTAAAAAATCAACGAAAAGTTTATATACCGAGATGAAGTGATTGCGAAAACACGAGTGTGACAGAAATAGGTGCAGTCGCAATTGCCAAATAGAGTGGTGCTTCTTTGACAAGTGATTGAACAAGAGGAAGCGGAAGATTCAATGCCGTATTAAAACGAAAACAAAATCGAAACGCACCAATGTGGTGAAGTGTAAAAAAAAAGTCAAATAAGAAATTTTAAACGCAGGTTCGATTCGAGCACTTAACATGTTTGTAAGTGTTGAATCCATAGACCGTGGTGAGATTCACTAATGTCAGTGGAGAGAATTGGTCTCGAACTTCAAACATTTAGCTTAGTGGAGAGGCCCAACAAAAATAATCCAAGTGAGGAAGGAAAATACGAAAGTCGTCTACCGAAAATGGCGTTTTGCTCGGGCTGGTATGAGCTCTTTTCCTTTTTCACGGTTCCTTTATCTCGGCCGCAAGGATTGAACAGAGAAAATGGTAGTAATTTAAAAATGAACATAAATAAAAAATGTTAAATACTCAAAAATTGTATTTGGAAGTTGGCCAGTGTTGAATAAGTAAAATATTAATAGCTCCAGGTACAAAAATACAACAAAGGAAATTCGTCAATGGTATGTTTGAGTATTCGTTTCGTATTCGGTTCATTTGCTAAAAAAAAATCTTAATAACCTAGGTTTATTATCGAAATATCATTAAATTAGTCATATAGATTCAACAAAATATTAAAAAGCATATAAGAAAAATGCCCAGCGCTTCCTTCACATCATCGCGCTCGTATGTGCGCCGTTCCCGTCGTAAAGGTGCTAACCGCATAGCTTTACCAAATCGTCCATCTGGTTTGTCATATAACATTACTGTTTTTTCCAAAATTTCGTTACAATAATTTCTTCAAAGGTAATATAATGGATCCTATGCTCCAAAATATACCTGGCTCAAGTGCTTCAATAAACTCAAATGCAAGTCCCAACTCTAATAATATTGCGCCTTCGCTTCTTAATAATGGGAATACTACAAACTCGAATGTTCCGTCTAGTACGATGAATGCGTCATCCATTCCAACTGGCTTACTCAAGACATCGCCATCGTCTTCGTGTTCCTCTGGTGACACATCATCACAATCAGCTGCAATTGTAGTAAGCACGTCCTCGGCAGCTATGGCCGCTTCGGCAGCGGCAGGTGCTGCTTCATCAGAAATGTTTGTTGATGTGTCTGGTGCCTCCTGCTCGCAGTCGTCAACATCTTCTGGGCCATCCACATCTAGCGGTGTTGTAGGTTCCTGCAGTTTCGGAGTTGTGGGCGAACAAAAAATGCTTCGTGCCACTTGTTCCAATACATTAATGGGTCCTTCAAATTTTAATGCAGGTGAAGGTTTTGTAGGATCACATATGATGGAAACAGAACTAAGTAATAATTGTGCAGGTAATTATAAAATGTCCACACCAGAAATTTATTTTAATAATTTAAATTTGTGCAGGTTCCTCTAGTAGTTCAGCTAACAATAACGCAGGTGCTTCCAGTACTATAAGTAATACTGGCTGTTAGTATATCAATTTTTATTTTCCGAAAATAATATATTCTAATACTAACTTCATTTCCATTGTCAGCGTGCAACCCTATTTATTCGAATTCGGCGCCGTGCATATCGTCCTCAACAATGGGAAATGTAACTGCATCGACTTCCACACCAATAGCCAGCTGCTCACACCAATCGCCCTATGATCTTCGACGCAAATTGCCTGCTAATGGTCATGAACAGTGGTGCAACTCAAGTATTGCTTCAAATCTTTTATCTCCGTCTGCTTCCAATGCTCTTGCCAACAACAGCACATCAAGCGCATCGCCCAATACTAGTAACAGTAGCTTACTCTCCGTTTCCTGCGGTTCTCCACCACATCTCGGTGGAAGTTGCAGTGTTCCAGCCATTTCTGCTATGTCATCATCGTCTTCTTCATCATCAGCCATTGTACACGCGCCATCAACGAGTGCCACATTTCCTCTGAATTCACCCACAACCGGTGCACCATTAGGACCATCGCCTACAGTACACAGTTCCATACCACAGCAACATTGCAGTGCTCTGCCGATAGGTGGCATTGAGGACAATAATTTTATGTTGCCAGCACGTAAACGTTCACGACGCTTATATGCACAAACTGCTGATATGCCTTGTATGACTGCTTGTACAGGAAGCATAACACCGACTGGGCCAACCGCCGCACAATATCTGCAATACGAAATGCCCGACGAAGTTCTGCTTGCCATATTTTCGTATCTTTTAGAGCAGGATTTATGCCGGCTGGCACTAGTTTGCAAACGTTTCAATACCATTGCTAACGATACTGAGTTGTGGAAGAGATTGTACCAGTCTGTGTTCGAATATGATATGCCACTCTTTAATCCCGAACTATGTAAATTTGCATTTGAAAAGCCAGAAGAATCGGAATATGCCAATCCTTGGAAGGAAAGTTTCAGACAACTATATCGTGGCATACATGTTCGTGCGGGTTTTCAGGTATTTGTATTTATATTTGGTTTTAGGTTTTTGTCTTACACTAAAATACAATCAATATTTTCCGCTGTGTCTTCTTAGGACAAAAAATATACCGGACGTAGTATTTTATTTTTTAACACAATACAAGCTGCACTTGACTACCCAGAAGAACGTGCCGCTGCTGCTGCAGCAGCTGCCGGATCTGCTACGTCAAATGCAGCTGTCAGCGCAGCTAACTCGACCACTGGTGGTAGTGGCAACGTCAACGCATTAGCCAATATCTATGAAGACAATATTCCACCTGCCGATCATCCAGGACCACTGATTTTCCTACATGCTGGCCATTACAAGGGTGAATACTTGTATATAGAAACAGATGTGGCACTTATTGGAGCGGCCTCTGGCAATGTGGCCGAATCTGTTGTATTGGAACGTGAAGCAGGTTCAACAATGATGTTTGTAGAAGGTGCTAAATATGCTTATGTCGGCTATTTAACGTTAAAATTCTCACCGGATGTGACTTCGACCGTTTCGCATCATAAACATTATTGTCTCGATATTGGTGAAAACTGTTCACCGACTGTGGATAACTGCATTATACGTAGCTCTTCGGTTGTTGGCGCTGCAGTGTGTGTAAGCGGCGTCAACGCTAATCCAATTATACGAAATTGTGATATAAGCGACTGTGAGAACGTCGGACTTTATGTTACCGATTATGCTCAAGGAACTTATGAGCATAATGAAATCAGTCGAAATGCTTTGGCCGGAATATGGGTAAAAAACTTCGCCAGCCCCATAATGCGTGAAAATCATATCCACCATGGACGTGATGTAGGCATTTTTACATTTGAGAATGGCATGGTGAGTACATCGCAACTTTTAATTTGCCTAGCTATCCTTCATATGTTAACAATATTTGTTGCAGGGTTACTTTGAGAAAAATGATATACACAACAATCGAATCGCTGGCTTTGAAGTAAAAGCTGGTGCGAACCCCACTGTAGTTAAATGCGAAATACATCATGGACAGACAGGCGGGATTTATGTGCACGAGAATGGTTTGGGACAGTTCATTGAAAATCGCATTCACTCGAATAACTTTGCAGGTAGTCTAAAATTTGTTGAAAATTAGAAAGTTTTCGTTAAAAACGTATGTGGTTGCTTTTTTTTATTTTAACCAGGCGTCTGGATTACTTCGAACAGTAATCCTACCATACGAAAGAACGAGATTTACAATGGACATCAAGGCGGTGTTTACATATTTGGAGAAGGGCGTGGACTTATAGAGCATAATAATATATATGGCAATGCATTGGCTGGCATACAAATACGTACAAATAGCGATCCGATCGTGCGTCACAACAAAATTCATCACGGCCAACATGGTGGCATTTACGTTCACGAAAAGGGACAAGGTTTAATTGAAGAGAATGAAGTATACTCGAATACATTGGCTGGCGTTTGGATAACTACTGGAAGTACGCCGGTTTTGCGACGAAATCGCATACATTCTGGCAAACAGGTAAGGAAATTAAAAAAAAAAAAAGAAATTGGATAAAACCCATCTTAAGCTTTTTTAAAACCATGGAAAAGTTTAATCATAAATTTTCGGAGATTCCCATAACTGATACAGATTTATATTCCGCTAAAGACTTCAGCTTTAGCAGCAATTCCCGTAAATTTTCAATAACACCAACAACCCAAGGTTTTTATCCCAACAAATTGTGTTTCCAATCCAAAAAAAAACTTGAGGAAAATTTTTTTGGGATTTCTTTTTTTTATAATTTTAGTTATGTATATGTGTAGGACAAAGGTACCACACATATGTAAGTGCCGTTATAAGTTGTTAATTATTAGCCAAATTTTACAACCGATTGTCTCTTAATAGGAGCATCAAAAATAAATCCGTTAGGTGACGCTAAAGTCGGAACTTTTGCTAAACTCGCAATTGTTTGATTTCGTTCATAATCGAAGCATATATTGACCACGTGTGAAATTTTTTTCCCAAATAAACAGTTGGGTGGCGCTAGAAACGTGTAAAATGAAAAACCTAACGTAGATTGACCATTAGTGATGAAACATAATTTTTTGGTAAAATAAACACGGTAGGTGGCGCTAAAGTCAAGATAATTGGTAAGCCCTTATTTTTGGGGTGCAATTATTAACCACATCAAACGAAACATCTTTCTCCTGGGGGCCACCAACTCTAACTGACGGACGAAATTTAAACGTACACAAGACCACTACTGGATCAGACTACGTTTAGACGCAGTCTGGGGACATTCTAGACCTCCGACATGTGAATGCCGCTCTAGGAGGCCAACCCCCCCAACAATAGCAATAGAGAAGCGCCAGCTGCCTCGTGAGTCTCACGTCAATCTGGCTTTATTAAAGTATGGACATTGCAGTAGGCTAAACTCCTATCTATCCAGAATCAATTCAGACAATCGAAACATTTGCCCAGCATGCGGAGAGTCCCCGCACGATGCTAACTCAACTTACACCCCTCTACCTATGGTCCACCAAGCCTGTCGAAACCGCACAACGATGTCTAGACGTCATTCACAGGGAATCCGTTTCCAACTTCATGGATTCCCGGCCTGTGAATGCCGCCCTAGAAGTCCAACCCGCACCGGTAGCAGTGGAAGAGCTCCGCTTGCCTCGTGTGTCACGCGTCACTCTGGTCCAACTAAGATCTGGATATTGTAGCAGGTTAATCTTTTATCCATAATCTACACCGAAAAACCAAACACTTGCCCGGAATGTGGAGAATCCTGGCAGGACACCAAGCACCTATTCGCATGCTCGGCTAAACCAAATCAACTAACACCCTTCTCCCTACGGTCCAACCCTGTCGAAACTGCTCGTTTCCTGGACGTCGTTGAGCTTGATCATCAAAAGACTGATGACGTTTTCGTCGTTTATAGGGGCTAAATAGCCGCTACAACAACAACATCCAGACACTGTCTCTCTTTCGTATACTGGGTTATGTATTAAGTTACATATATATAACCAATTATCTGTTTTTATGCTCAATAGGTTGGCGTATATTTTTACGATAATGGACATGGCAAACTTGAAGACAATGATATTTTCAATCATCTTTACTCTGGTGTACAAATACGTACTGGCAGTAATCCCGTTATACGGGGCAATAAAATTTGGGGTGGACAAAACGGTGGTGTACTAGTTTACAATGGTGGTCTCGGTTTATTGGAACAAAACGAAATATTTGACAATGCCATGGCCGGTGTATGGATAAAGACCGATTCCAATCCGACATTAAAACGCAATAAAATTTATGATGGACGTGATGGTGGCATTTGCATTTTCAATGGTGGCAAAGGTATACTTGAAGAGAATGACATTTTCCGCAATACACAAGCTGGTGTACTCATCTCTACGCAATCGCATCCGATTTTGCGGCGTAATCGAATATACGATGGTCAAGCGGCTGGTGTTGAAATTACCAACAATGCAACTGCGACACTAGAACATAATCAGATTTTTAAAAATAAATTCGGTGGCTTGTGTTTAGCCAGCGGTGTACAGCCCATTACGCGTGGCAATAATATATTCAACAACGAAGACGAGGTTGAGAAAGCGGTGTCGGGCGGCCAGTGTTTGTATAAAATAAGCAGCTATACGTCATTTCCAATGCATGATTTTTATCGTTGCCAAACTTGTAATACAACCGACCGTAATGCGATTTGCGTTAATTGCATTAAGAATTGTCATGCAGGACACGATGTGGAATTCATACGACATGATCGGTAAGTAAAAAAAAAAAAAATTATAAAAAATAAGAAAAAAATGCGAAACTGTTTTAATGTGCGATGGATGCAATGGACATGAATGAATTGTTGTAAAAATGTTATGTTATTCTTAGCTATATAGCCTTATAAGAAAATTTCCCAGTATACATTCATTCATTTTTTTTTTGTTTCTTTTCAACCAGCTTCTTTTGCGATTGCGGCGCTGGTACGCTTTCAAATCAGTGTCAATTGCAAGGCGAGCCGACTCAAGATACGGACACACTGTATGATTCGGCCGCACCTATGGAATCTCATACACTTATGGTGAATTAATTTTTATTAGTATTTCATTAAGGCCTACAATCGAATATGAGCGAACTGCACTGAAGAGCCGATTTGTGTTACAATAGCTATGTATATGTTTTTTTTTTTGTAAATGCAACACTGCAAGCAACCGCGAGTTATTTCAGCTGTTTCTGATAATACCATAAATATTTGCAAATACATATCCGTATGTATGTTCAACTATCTTTTTTTTTCGATCGCATCTGTTCCTTCATTTAATTTAATAATATTGAACTTTTTCTTTAACAAACATTTTTTCTTAATATATATAAAAAAAAAGTTCTTTTAAATATTGATCGTGTTTACTGATGACTTTGCGTTGTTTCGCTGGGCTAAAATATATGTACATATATATTTCACAGTTGAACTGAAATCCGTGATTTCAACACAACTACAAGTCGTGTAGAAATTTAAACCTTTATCTGCGTATCTACAAATTTTCATTTTAGTCATTGCATATCATTTCCTTTTCAACATCAATGTGCTGTAGGTTTTATTGAATTGGCGAGGAACTCGTATTTTAAAGTACAATATGTATTACATTTTTTTTTTAAAGAACTAGAATTTTTTCTTTTTATTTTTGGCACCAACATCAATTTCAATCAAATTTTTCAACATTATTTTTAAACTACTTGTATATCTTTAAATGTGTCATAAACAGTAGCTCCGATATTATCAGCGGCAGTTGGGATATCTCACGGACTTTCTACAATACATTTTAATTGTTTATCGAAACTTTCCATTATGTATGTTTACGTGTATACTTCTAAAATCAATATAATAATCAACAATTTCCCAAGCTCTTGAGCAATTGTATACGAAATTTGCATCCATTTGGAATTTTTTGTTTTTAAGCACTAAATGCACTTTACTTTGTTCAATTCATTTTGATTGATTTCTAGGCCAAGAAGTAATATTAATGAACTGAACTGAAAATTAGTTGCATAATTGTCACTCGAATCAAATACATGGCATGGTATAAATAATTTTAATATTTCTAATTAAAATTACGCTTGCATAAGTATTGTACATGCTCTTTTTTAACAATCATAAATACATACACACACATACATACATATATACATACATATAAAGTAAGCAATGGTCGAAAAAGCAACTAAATATGTACGTAAATTTTTTTTATAATGCATATACGAATTTTGCTTTGCTTCGCAAATAAAAAAAAACCCAATATTTTATACGACAAAATACATTTGTATAAACAATTGAATGAAAAGCCATGCACTTTGTGACATACTTTTAAGATTTTGCCACATCAATCAGTTAGGTGCTTTTGCGCCTAAAATATACTAACGAAAGTAAACTACAAGCTTAATCGGTTGTGGAGTTTGCGTATATATATATACATATGTATATAAATTGACAAACACTCATACATACATATATGTATGTATGTATATGTACATATAATACAAAAAAATTTTAATTTAAGTTATTCTATTTTTTTACACAACAAATTTGTACATTGTATATATGTATGAAAAGCATAGTCAGATCACGAAAAACGACTTGTAAGCGTTTGTATAAACATATGTACATTCATACAAACGTATGTATATATGTACATACATAAATACATACATACATGCACACATATATGGAAAAGCAGCAAACAAAAGCGAAAATGTGCAATTAGAGAAAATTTAAGAAAATTAAAGAAAATGAAAAATTGATACACGCATACATATGCACGTGTTTGCCAATTGAATATTGAAATGAGCGCACTCGATCAGCGCATTCGATCAGGCGCTCACACTTAAATATCACATTTACACTTAGTAGTTATACATACATACATATGTATATCATGTATGTATGTACGTGCAGATGATCATTCCTAAAACTTACTTCTTGCACATTACGCGCTTTTCTGCAATTTAAATAAAAATTAAAAAAATTGGTCAATTAATACTGACTACGAATAAATAAAATGAAATTAGATTAAAACATAAATACAAATGGCCAGTGACAACATCGCCAGTTACATGCCAATTAAACTCGTAAAACCGTTTGAGTAAGCCATCACGATTTCCAGTAAATTCAATAAACATTTTCTTGTATATTTAAATATAAAAATGGTAAGCTTAATTTACTAAGGCCCGAGTCAACAAGTTTTTTGGAACTACATTTTTACAGATTTTTCAGTAATTAATAATGAAAATATTACTGCAAGGGAGGGATTAGTAAACAGCGGAGTTAAGCAATGTAATTTTTTTGGTTTTTTTATTATCTCTTTTGCTTCTCCTTTCAAATAGAAAATTTGTTGATTCGGGCCTTTGTGAATGTAGTACATATGTACGTTTGTATGTACATCAGTCAAACGCACGGGAGGCTGCGGGAGCGACTCGGTCAACACGCTTGCAGCGAATCAGTTGCCTAAATATGCAGATTGCAGACGCACGGGTACAGAGCCAAAAGCGTTGCGTTTGTATTGGAAGCTCTGCCCACGCTGTGGACCATTGATGTACATATGTATGTACATACATATATAGCTGTGGAGTTTGACAAAACAAATTATTTGATTTTAGCAGGTTTTAGTGTGAACTTGTATTTTTATTTGAATCTTTCATAAACCAATTAAAAATGTTGATTCAATTTCAACGAAGATGGCTTCTTACATTACAAATTTAGGTAAAAAAAAATAAATGTTTTTCCAATTGTCCACGGTTATGACATATTTTATGGTAGACATACAAACATACATACTGTTTTAACATACATATGTATGTACATATGTATGTACAACTTATCGACTAATATGGTCACAATGTAATGGCAAAACATAATATCATAACGACATTAAACATTAAAGCATATAACATTAAAAAAATGGCCGCATGCAAATACAAGTTTTACCCCAAGCAGTATCATGTTTTTGGTTTATTTTTGACTGCGTGCTACATTTAATAGGTATGTAGTCTTGTTTTTTTTTTTGTTTTTTTTATTAAACTGTAGCATCAGTGAATCAGAAGCAATTTCTAAGTATTACAATAATTTTTAATTGTATGAGATCAAAAATTTTATACTTCATATAAATATTACAAATTATTGTAAAATGAAAAAAAAAAAACTTAGGAACAGCATTACCTGCTGTTGGTAAAGGCAAAATTATACTTTACACACACACAGACATGTTAATTGAGCAATAAAACGCTGCTTTAAAGGCATCGAAAAGCACATACTTCGTATAAAAAGGCATTTTATAAAGATATAAAATATGTTTTTTTTTATTACTCAGCCGCAGCTATAGTTGTAGTCAGAATATTGATATATTTAGTAATATATTATACAAATATATGTATGTATGTGAGCGCACGATTCGATATACATACATACATCATCGTGCGTGTGCACAATTTTGCTGTGCTTATTTTTTATATTTTGCTTGTTTACTTTTTTGTTAAACTGTTTATTAGCGTAAAGAACAAATTCTGTGTCTTCTTATTCATATTCTTAACATACATGTATGTATGTACATATATGTACATACATAGATGTGTTTTTGTATTTTTTTTATTAGTTATGTTCGAATACTTACATTTACATATATAATACATACCTTTTTATATACATAAATGTATATAGTAATAAGATTTCGTTTTTTAAATCACTCCAGTGTGTCATTTAGTAACTTAAGTGAAATTCATGTAGAATAAGCTGATACATGTGTATGTATGTAACATAAATGTCAAGTTGCACCACAAATTGTACGTACAACGATATCCAAAAGCCACATGGGATTGTGTGTTTTGACAATGGATAAATGCACATAGTGAAATAAATAAATATGTTATATATATTTTATTTTAATTTCCTACCCCATTATTTTAAAATGGAAATGTAATGGAAAAATATTAATGTTTTAAAAACGATGTGTTTGGTACTGGATGATTTCAATTCAAGATAAATTGTGGCGACTGCTGTCGAGTATGTAGCAGTGCGTGCTATAACTCGATACGCCGTTGAGTTCGAGGTTTTTATTATAATTATTTTAATAATCCAATCAATTTTACTACAATAAAATGTTGGTTTTAAGTCGCTAAAAATTATGACTGATCTATTAGATACTTTTTTTTTCTTTGCCGAGGGTGTTATATGGAATTAAATGAATTATACTATCAAACTTAACTTATTTTAAAATCTTTTTAATTAAATAAAAAAATAAAAGTTGATAACGGTAGAATTTTGAAAATAATACGAATCAAAATCATGGGCGTTGCATACTGTTTATCAGCTGTTAACATTTCTATTTTATGTTTTATTTTCGCCCATTTCAAAAACGACTAGCACAAGTACTATCACTTCACTCACATCAGGAAACAGTTTTTTTTGTATCATTTTTTTAAATAATTTTTTTTATTATTATTTTTTTTATTAATATTTTTTTTTTAAATATTTTTTTTATATTTTTTTTTATTATTATATTTTTTTATTATTATTTTTAAACGAACTTTACGCCAAGGCAAATAATAAATCAAGAAAAATAACTGTCTCAGAAGCTGTCTTATTCGCGCTTAGTTTTAAAGTTCTAACGTTTAATCAAGGCGAGGTAAGTCGTATGAAAACGGCCCATAATGATGGTCACATACAGATGTATGCGTGTGCTTGGAGTTGTATTTAACATTCTTTAAAACAAGATTGAGAAAGCCTAATAGAGTATCTTACTGTCTGATGAATTTAATTACATAAGTAGTTGAGTTGAGTTATTTTTAAATGCTCGAAATGATGCGATGTGCTAGTAAATACTAATGACTTTCTTACATTTAACTAAACGTAAAACACACATAAATCCCATGTTGGCACACACTAATTCCCACCACAAAATCTTAAGCGTTCACATAAATACTAATAGAGGAGCTGGCAAATCTTAGAAAAAATGCAAGAAAAATAACAATCCACAAAATATTTTCATTTTCTTTAAACGTTATGATAAATAAATTTAAACAAATGTACGAGTATACTTTAGCTTTGTGATATTATATCTTTTTAAGATTTTTTTTTTTAATTTTCAAAAATTTATTAAAAATCCTATCCGCACACATGCGTATGTATATTTTCAAATATGAAATAAACTAAGTATGTATGTAGATATGTACATGTAACTTAAATTTGGCAAGGTTCGCCAGCTCTAATCAAATATTTCTTATGTAGATCGAAAGCAATGTTTTTGCTACATTTATTTATATTACAGTTTTTATATTTGAAGTAAAACGCAAAAATAAGATTTTACAAACTTATTTCAACAACTTGTAGTATTTGTAGTTATGCAATATTGCAGCTGTGCTGCGAATTCTATATCAGCGTTTATGTTTGCCATAAATTTAAAGATAAAAAAAAAACAAGTACATAAAACTAAACTTAACAATCTGTCATACTTATAAAAAACTAATTATTACAGTAGATGCGCGAAACTAAGTGCAATGAAAAAGTATCGAAAAACGAAATATACTACATACATATATTATTAGAACTATCAAAGAAAAAAATCTATCAACACTGACAGTTTGGATTATCATAAAAAAGGCAGCACGCCTAAAGCTTCATATGCAGTATGATGGGAATGCCCTACTTATTTGACGCTGATGGTAGGCTTAAGGGTATTCGGCGTTAATTTCATTTTGGCAGCAAAATAAAAGTTGAAACATGGGTTTACTAATAAATTACTTACCAACAGCATAACCACTAACTAACCTAACATACTATTAAATTAGCGTTTAAAATGATAAAAAAAAAATATTAAAGAAATATCAATACATACATACATACTATATGCCTAGTACATACATAAACGAATTGACGTATAACTACATATATATAAATACATACATATATGTATACCTAGGTATAATACTGATTACACATTAAAGTTTATGTAAAACGAAAAAAGGTGTTTTATTTTTTAGATTACTATTTACATAAGTTGCGAAAAAATTGATTATATGATTTGTTCATTATAATGTCCAATAGTTGAAATCTGATTTTGTCGCAAAAGTACTAATAACTCTACAAAGTCGAGATAAGTTATCAAGTTCATAGCATATTCGTTGCCTTCTAACAAAAGATTTAAAAAGTATTGAAACGTTTATGTGAAAGACAAAATGAGAACTAAATATGCAGGAAAAAGTCGAGATAGTTTCAAGAAGATTCAAATAAAAACCAAAGTCTGAGGAACTTTTTGCCTTAAAACAAATGTTTTGAGAACTTAACGTTAAGAAAAATGTAAGAATTTAATGGCCTTTCTAAGTGATTTTAAGAAGTTCTGTAAAGCGCTCGGGATAGTAAGAAAGCCGCGTTGGGTGGAGTTGGTAAGCAAAATACCAATAAAAAAGATATACATAACATACATGCCATCAGCAGTAACCGGGTCGAATATTTTCATGAATATCGACACGTCCTAGCCAACGGAGCCGTACAGCTCTTAATTCCATTGTAAAGGTCCATAAATCAAAGATAATCCATTAATCTTTCGAAGATTCTTTGCAAGGCTAATTTAACAAGGTTGTGTTGAGGAGCCAGCTGTTTTTTTTTCTCTTTTTTTCGCTTTGCTGGACTTAATGTAAAAGGGCTTCGTTCTGATTGGCTGGCGAAATTTGCATTCAGTCCAGCAAAGCAAAAACAAAATACATGGACGCGTTTTACTTATATTCGCTTACCACCACCTTGATTCTTTGTCTCGAACACTCAATGAAACGCCCATAATGAGAGTACTTATTGAGAGTGGTTTTTCTTCGGTGAGAGGGCTTTGTTGCTTAGTCCGAAATAGCACTTCATTGAATTTCAAGTCCACGTTTCAAACTTGTGACTGCCGTGAATGCGTTTAAGAATGATAGAGAATAAGATTGCTCCTGCAACGTTACAGAAGGTTATAAACAACGTAGATGGCGAAGCGAAGAATGGAGAATGGCACAACAATGAACCAATATGAACCATTCTTTCAACTTTCTTTGAATACTTTGATATTTCTTCTGTTTTCCTCACATTTGTCGGAGTTAGAGACCAAATTATAAAATCTACATAGTAGTGAAAGAAAAAAGTGTGAAACGGGTGTAAAAATGGCTTGTTTCCAAACTTCTGTTACGTCACTCACGTCAACACTCAAATGCGTCAAACTCGTAACGTGTACTTTACGTTAATTCTCATTCACATTTGAACAAAGTTGTCAAAAAAAAGTTAAATCAAGGATGTTGACGGCGCTTTTTATATACTGAGATCAGTCGTTATACATAATACGGAGAACGGTTTAAGTAGCTATGGTTAGACCGGCAACTATTCACTAGTCTCCATACATAACATAGTTTAGGTTGGCAGGTAAATGATTTGCATCAGTTTCGGGGGCTTTGTTGTGTTTTAAAAAACAGCATATACATTTCCTATAAATTGTTGGGGAATATTGCCGAATGAGCAGTCATTGCACGCATATAATATAAACACTTGTATGGGCATGAATTTGAGACGCTCGCAACAATTTATTTACTCTTTGATTTTCAGTTAACTGAAATTTAGAATTTAGATAGTTGGCTGCACTTTAGTGAAACTTCGATGTCGCCTAAGCGAATTCATTCAAGTTGGTATACTCCACATATAAGTAAAAATTTTGTTTATTTTGCGGTAAAAATGTCAGAGAAACTTAGAAAAACAAAAATAAACAAATGGTCGGAATTCCAAAATTGGCACAAAAAGCAACGTACTTACTAAGGATTTATAGTAAACATTTTCAATTGAATTACTTTGTAATATTATGCAAACGCATGATATTTCCTATCACGAATGTAAATAGAAATGGAAAATGTAAAAAAAATTGTAATTTGGGCACTTTCACCGCGCAAGCCGAAGGTAGAACAAGCAACCAGCTGATGGGAATATACCACCTTCTATGAATTCGCCTTGGATGTCGCTCTATAAAATTTGTTGCAATCAAAACAAAGTAGTCACCAAACAGCTGATAGGTTAAACTAAGTTTAAAGTTGGCTGAAAATCTACATACTGAGTTTAAACGACAAAGTTAAACTTGCACTGAAACACCGGACCATTATCTCATTATGTTGAGGTTTAACATGAAAACTTTATCTTACTTTTATTACAAAGTCCGAAAATTTTTTAGTTATTTAAGCAGCCCTTTTATCTTTCTTATCAATAGAAATTCAGTTGACAAAAAAAAAGAAAAAAAACCTAAACCAACACTTCATGGCGTTTTGTTTCCCTAAGATCTTAGGTTTATAAACGATTCCAATAAGACTTATTGGGTTGCTGTAATAGCGCCCCTAAAATTTCCCTGATATTCGATGGTTTTAGAGTTGGCAGCATTCATGCGTAAATAAAAATCAACAACGTCAACTGCCTTCACTTTTAGTAGCAGTTTTTTTTATTCTCCACTTGCATTCCATTTGTGAAATATTAGAGATTTTAATTTGCAATTTCGTGTACAAACTAACTTCCATATCAAAAATCAAGTGTATTTTTGTAACAAGAATTGAAAAGATTACGCAGCGCTTGAAAAATTGACGAAAGAAAATGCATTTACACTAAATTTAGTGCGCTTTGCAGTGTAGAAAACACAAACGGCCAGGTTTGCGCTGAGGAGACTGACGATTGTTGAATCAGTAGCACACTATCAGCTTGGCGATGACCTACTATGCACACAATGGCGATCTAGTAAATCTAAATGTTGGAGGACAGCGGTAAGTCGATTGTTTGATGTACATAGTCATTTCGCTTAGCTGATGAAGACATACTTGTACATATGTATGTATGTATATATGTATTTGTAAACATACAAATATAAAGTTTACGATTATAGTTGAGTTTGCCAACTTTAAATTTATATATATACATACATACATATATATATATACATTTACATTTTGCAGATTTTCCACTTCGCGTCAAACGCTGACGTGGATACCAGATACATTTTTTACAGCGCTGCTGAGTGGTCGCATTTCCAGTTTACGCGATGAAACCGGCGCTATATTCATTGATCGTGATCCCGCTTTGTTCTCCATTATTCTGAACTATTTACGTACCAAGGATATCGATATCAAAAACTGTGAAATACGCGCACTACGACATGAATCTGAATACTACGGCATCACACCCTTAATAAAGCGTTTAGCACTATGTGAAGACCTCAACCATTCATCATGTGGGGATGTGCTTTTTTACGGCTACTTGCCAGCACCAGTAATGCCTTCGAATGATATTATCCATGCAGCAGTTATTCCAAGTGGTTCTGCAGCAACAGAAGATCGTACAGCTTGCAACACGGATTTGTCATCCTATAGAACATCCAATGTTAGTGGAATAAGCACTTCAAGTGTCATCAATGCATATAACAGCAGCGCGCAACCAATGCCGCTGGAACCATGTTTGCCATCGACTTCATCAGGTTTAGTATCAAGTTCAACGGTGAATGCGCGTCCTGGATCAATGGTTCGTGTACCGGAAACAGCATCCGCATCCAGCCGACACCCATCATCACATTCGCGAAACTCCTCATGGGATCTACGCTGCGGACGCACAAATAGCAATGTTGGTGGTGAAGTACGAAACTGGGCCACTGCTGGACCCTCTTCGACACATTCACGCACCGCCTCACTCGATTTTATGCGGCATTCGCGTAACTCCTCTGCCGATCTTAACAAGATCATACGCAATGATATAGGATTGGTATTTAGTCCCACATTAACATCCAATTGGGTCGATCCACTGCGTGTTCAAATAATCAAGGCTCATCAAAATTGGATTGCGGTAGCTTATGCGCATTTTGTAACTTGTTATAGAGTGAAAGACTCAAGTGGCTGGCAACTAGTATTCACTTCACCTCATATCGATGCAACTATCGAACGTATGGCTATTAACTCGAAAGTGAACACTTCTACAGCCGAACCGACACCTAGTAAAATGGTGGCCATTTCATATGGCAGCCAAATACGTTTGTGGAGCATTCATGAGGGTGGCAATAAGACCGATGTTGGAACATTCAATTTGAATGTACGCGTTGAGTATTTGTTTTTCATCGGTAGTCAATTGGTGGCATTGTCCTCATCGGGCAAGATAGGCGTGTGGCACGCAATGACACAGCACTGGCAAATTCAAGACTTAGTTCCAGTTTTGTCCTTTGACTCGGCTGGTTCATTTTTATTACTGGGGTGTAACAATGGCTCAATTTATTATATAGGTATGTATGTGTATGCTGAGATGTGTTTTTTCTTTTCAACATTTTTGGGCTGTATACAGAAACTTACCAGTAGTTCGGGAAAACTACCAAGCAAAAAGTTCGAAATTAATTTCACTAATAAATTTTTTCTTTAACTTTAGATATGCAAAAGTTTCCATTGCGCATGAAGGATAATGACCTATTAGTGACTGAATTATACAAGGACCCGATGTTGGATCCTATTACAGCAATATCTGTTTATCTCACGCCAAAAACTTCAAGTGAGTTCTTGCCTCTGACTGCCATATTTAATTTTGAATGAATTTGACGCCTTGTGTACATATATGTTTATATACATACATTTTCTTATTTGCGCTAGGCATAAGTGGGAACTGGATAGAGATTGCGTATGGCACGAAATCGGGTACAGTACGCATCATAGTACAACATCCTGAGACTGCTGGTCATGGACCGCATTTATTTGAAACATTCACTGTACATCAGAGCCCAGTAACTAAGGTATATGCATATATTGGATATCATTAAGCGGCGTAATATTGAATATCATATTTCTATTTTTAGGTAATGCTATCGGAAAACTATTTAATCTCTGTGTGCAGTGAATATCATCATGTACGTACATGGTCACTAACACGTTTTCGCGGCATGCTCTCAACCCAACCAGGCTCCACAACGGAAGCCTCATTTAAGATTGTAGCGCTTGAAGCCACCGATTCACATCACAGTTATGCGGCTGGCAATGATTTTGGTCCATACGGTGATTTCGATGAACAGATATTCGTCCAGAAAGTTGTGCCCGAAACCGATCAACTTTATGTACGTTTAGCCTCGAATGGCGATCGTGTTTGCATTATAAAATCGGTAGATAATTCGACTATTACATCATTCTGCGTTCATGAGTGCGAGGTATCGTCACGCATGGGGTCACGTTTCATATTGACTGGCCACTGTAACGGTGCCATTCAAATGTGGGATCTAACAACGGCGTTGGCTTTATTTTCGAAAGGTGAACCCCAGCAGAAAACCTCCGGCGGACCCGACACGCATGAGCTTCTCCGCCTACTGGACCAATGCGAGATCAGCAATAGCCTCAGCTCAACGCCTTGTATGTCACCATGTCTATCAGTGGTGGGAGGCATTGCAAATGCCACAATAGCGCGCATGAAAGCCAGCAATGTGGCGTTGCTAAATCAAATACACAACCAACATCAACAAGCGCCATTGCAGCAGCAACCACAAACTCAAGTGCAACAATCTGTTGTCAATGCCGCAGCGCAACTTTTACAGCATCAGCAGCAGCAACAACAACAACAACAACAACAACAACAACAACAACAGCAGCAGCCGCCACAACAACAACAATTACAGCAGCAACTCCAGCTGCAATTACAAATGCAACAGCAACAAACACCACAACAGCAGCAGGCTGCGCCAGGCAATGGTTGTAACGGCGAATGAAATGCGGAGGCGGCGTGTGCGATGGCAGCAGTAGCTGTTGTTGCTACTGAGGCGGCATTGGTAGGGCGCGTTTCATCGTTTCTCACATTTAGCTTGGCGCTGGAGTACATTGCCAAGCTGCTGCAAATAATGCTCTGCTCGATTATATATATTTGCATATTACGCTATGCAGCAGCAGGAACGGTGCGGCGACCATAAAACGGTCATGCCTAGCATTTGTATTTTCCAGTCTCTTTACCAGATATTAACTATCCACTTTTTATGTCTCATGATTTTTTTTATACATACAATGTATACATACATATCTATTTTCTTATTTTTGTTGTAAGTGATTTTAAATGCAATTCGCTATAAATCCATTCAGACAATGTAAACTTTTACAAACGCTGATGAATTATACTACGATTTAATAATGCACAGATGTTTGCCCGAAATATATCGAAATATACACGTAAAAAAATATGCAATTAGTATACCATGTTTGTGTGTGTGTGTTATTTACTTACACACGTCCATACATACATACACATGTAGATAAATATATACACTCTCTAAACTACATATACATACTATATAAAAATATTAATGTGAATCTGTTGAAAACATAAAAAAACTTAAATAAAGCAAATTTTAAATTGAAAGCAAGTGTTTTAAAAAAAACATGCAACTTTACTAATGAGACACCTGAAAGTTCTTTCGTATCACTGCGTTCCGCTACACATCTTGAAATTCCAAGAAACCTCCCGAAAAAGATAATTTTTAGACTAGATGCGCGACTATATGTAATAGAGCCAAAGTATCAAAGTTTTATAATCTCTGTCTGCCAAAGTATTCAGATGTCAAAACATAGTTAAAGCATAGCATCAATTGCCGTCAATCACTGCGGCATAACTGCAAATAAAATACTTCGTTGATTTCTATCTGATTTGCATTGATGTAATCAAAGGCCGATTTGAGACTTAATTATGAAATGCAGATACTCCCTTTTTTAGTTTAGGGATAAAAGACGCCTTTTATTTGAAGTAATGCCTTATCGTCTTATATAACATAATTTTAGACATACTTTTCTATGGGCTATCCACGATTTAGAGAATACAAAGGTTGCGCCTCAACCCTGAAAACAAAGTTTGACAATTAAGATAAATGCAAAATATGAAATTATTAACTCTACCTGTTAAATCTGCTTTGCTTCTAAGTAACAAAAAAAAAACAATCCCAAAGAAATTTGTTTATTGCTTTTAACGTTTAAGAATATACGGATTTGGCATACATATAGTATGTATGCATATACATACATATGTACATATTAGGCATGTCAATCCCAGGATCCCGAAATCCCAGCCATTTTCATCTCCCGAATATCCCGGGATAAGTTTATTCAAATCACGGAATTGTATAAAACAGTGAGTTTAATAGCCATTTATTTTTTAAATTTTGTATCATTCCTAAAAATTCCCCTTTCAAGGGCAAAACAAAGCTTTTAGAGAGTTCACAATCGACAAATAACACAGCTTGTTAACTACCTTAGGGCTTTGTTTTGTTATTGCCATTATAAATAAGCTGAAGAATATCCCACTCGAGTAGAAAATGAAACTCACTATGAAAGCGATGTTAATAGAACTAACGACGAGGTGCCTGAAGTGGATAAGGCAGAAAGTCTCAAAGAAAACGAGCAGCATCGCAATTGGTAAAATAAATTTACCTTTGTGCTTCTCCACTTCCGATTTTAAATGCAACAAATTAAGGACCAGATTGAAGGATAACACACATGAGGCTTTAATTTCTTTAAGATTGCATTTTGATCAAAATAAGGAATAATTCTGCCTCGCTCAAAATGGAATGGGTGATGTATTTAATTTTTCCCTAATGTATTTCTTATTTTTTACTGAATGCTATTTTATTAATGCTATATAATATTGGACTCAAACAGAGACTAAAAATAATTATTTTGTAGTTTTTAAATTATTTCAGCATGCCCTACATTAAATAATCGAATTGGCGGCATCCTCGTATGTTTTCCAGTAGCATTGCTTGTCTAGTAGCGAACAGGAATTGAAATTTTTTTTCTTTGCGTGTATGAAATTGATTGGTCGTTGGTTCGATTCCTGGCCAGGTCAGATCATTTTGTTTTATATTTTTTTTCTAAGAAAGCATTTTATGTTTTTAAATTTTTTACTGTATATACATATATTATATTAAATAACATAAAATAAAAAAAAAGGATTTATATAAATAATAACAACCATAAAATTGTACAGTTAAAATATCGAGTAGAAGAACATATATTAGTATTTTGACCAGTTTTAACTAACGTCTTTACTTGGTTTCTAACAAATGTATATAAGTAAAAATTCCGTTAATTTTTTGACGAAGGTAGATATTGTGTGGTGTTTTCCATATACAAAAAAATTTCGAACAACTAATGTTACATTTTTAGTGACTTGAATCTTACAATTTTAGGATCTACCAAAATGGTAATTATATTTTTAAAAAAGTTTGAAATTGTAAGGAATATGTGTACAATCCTGGTTACTTATTGGGCTTTTAATAGATACCTCTTATTTTGGTTGCTAAAATTGATATTGAATTCAAAAAAAAATTTATTATCAAAATTTTTCTAAATGTGATAGTTCTATTTTCTGCATGTAAAAACTTAAAAAAGGTTTAATACACATTGTTTTTGTTAACAAAATGTGTAAAAAATATTTGCTTTTAAATCACACTTGCGTTTTTTGTTTATATAGTTTGTTGTATTAAGGTGCTATGTATGCATATACATACGTGTGTGGTTAAATATTCGGTTATATAATATAACTTATATTATATTAAATTGAAATATCAATTTTCTGCAAATATGTTTCATTCTATGTACAAACCGCAATTCGCTACTAGTTACCTACTTTTCTACTACCTTTGCGCGAAAAGGGATAAAATATTTTCCCCTTTATCAGACCTTCCTAAATGCAACCTTACAAGGCAGTCGGAAAACGTAAACGTCAATAAGTATTCAACCTTTTATAATTGAATCATGCCAAATATTTATATCTGTGCTTAAAGTATAAATTTTTTTGTACGTGTGTCAAATTTTACGTTTATTTCCTTTTTTTCTTGAAAAGACCAATAAATATGTACATACATATAAGATTTACAACAAATCCTTCTTCTTTGTTATTAAAAATTCTTGAAATTCGGGATTGTCCCGGGTTTTCGTTTATAGATCTCGAAAATCCCGTGATCAACAAAATTAAAAACACATACATACATACATATGTACATACATATGTAACTGTAAATAATTTATTTTCCGGTTAATTAAACTTTCCAAGTTTTTGCTTAAAATACATTTAATTACAAGTAAAACAATTTACATTGTACATGGAAATAATAATATTGTAAAACAAACAGAAAACCCAATTCAATAAATTTTAAAACAAGTACAAACACATTACATTTCGCTGCTGCACAAATTGCATAAAATATTTTACGGTATAAATATCCGATACAACTACGGGAATTGCAGTTTCGGTAAGTCGTGTCTTGAAGGGATTGACTGTTCTACAAGCTTCCTAGCGCAACAGTAAAAACTGACCCAATTTTATGGTAGAAGAAAGCGATGATTTTTCAATTTTTTACTCCGTGAACGATCTAGCTTTGTTGGATTTGCCAATTTCTGATAGTTTCGTCACTTGTTAGGATCCTATATACGTTGTTTTCACAGCAAGCCTTCTTTAACCTCCGGTCAAAATTGCATGAAACCAACGACCGAGTACTTCTTACTATTAAATGCTCTAGCAAAATCGCTTGTATTTATATTTTGACAAATTTCAAGGATGTCTCTCTCTTCCAGTAAGCGAAATTCTTTAGAAACTGACTCGTCCACGTTTAAATGCCTTAAGCTTCTGGCTTCATTACCAAAAGCCGAATGAATTCGGTACAAACTTTGTGTTTCAGTTAAGCCGCACTTAGAATTAAAAAAAAATCATCGCACAAAAATTTGCAGTTAAATGTGTGGAACGTTGTTAAATCTAAACCCATTGTGTACCAATTATTATAATCGAATGTCTAAACTACTAGGCGAAATTACCTTACCTTAACAAACGTCAAACCAATGAAAATCATGGTTCGACATCCAAAAAAAAAAAAAACTGCAGCCAATTGTCACATCCGAAAACATTCATGGCCATTCTCGTATGAACATGTAAGATTGTTGAAAAGCAAATTAGTAATTCTTTTAAATAAGTTATAAAGTTTTTCGTTTTTAATTTAGTACTATTATTTTTAATTGGTTTGTGCAAGAGCCGTTGGTTTTGAGGTGTCGACAAGTAATTTCGATCGCATCGATAAGTATGTCGATTTCTCACAGAAAAACAGGTGTCCAAAAAGAGGGATAATCAAAACTAATTATGTATATCAATCAAAGCATTTAATTTTACCAAAATAAAAAAAGGAAGAAAAAATTGTGCTATAATTTAAATAATCTTATCGTCGAATATATAAATAAAGTGCTTAAAATATAAGTATTTTAATAAAACTATTACTTTTTGTCATACTGTTTTTGTTTTTACTTTCAATGATTTATTACATCAATTGATTTTTTTTCTTCACTTGAATGCACTTTGCAAGTCGCTTGGCGTATTGGATTTTAGTGCAAATTACCTTCATATTTTTATTAATGTTTATATAGTTTAGCATTTTAAATATTTTGTACATTTTAAAAATTTTTTTCATATATTAAATTTTTAATTTTGCACATTGAATTGGTTTACCGTTGGAAATTTCAAATTGTAAGACTACTAATTATCTTAAACAGCTTCTATAGCTAACTTTTGTTTTCCTAAAATATTCAAATTTATTTTACATGCATTCAATTTTATCGTTGTTTAGTTTACCATCAAGTAGCGTTTATTTCAGTAACTTTTATACTGCTTTTAGCTGCAAAGATACCGTAATTTCATATTCAAGATTTTCTCCGATAAGAATGAAACAACTTTTGGTTTTACTTTGAAAATGTGTTTTCTAATCCTTCATAGAAATTAAAAATTTGAAATGAATTTCTTAAAAGACAGATTTATTTAATTACATTGTTGAATGAACATTTGTAATTACTACTTGTTAAAAAAACCAGCGCTAAGTCGAGGTAAGTTTTTTTTTTGTCAAATGCTAAAAATACATAGTTGTTGCCAAAAAGATACATTCAAAATAAAAATTTTATTTGTTCAACAAAAAAAAAACCCGTAAAAGCAACTTTTTTAATGTATCATATTAATGTTTTTATGTCTATGTACGTAAATCATTGTATACATAACCTCAAAAATAATCCGAGTTTAACATCTTTAAGCCTTTGGCAAACATTAAAATATGATTTGTAAATGGAATAGAAAAAGCGCTATATTACATACATATGTATATAATATAATATTTCACTGAATTTGAATATTTTACTTCAAACTTTTATTAAAAGCTAAAACAGATCTAAGCGTACTCTTTATAGCAGTAAAGATGAAACGACGCAGTCAGGAAATTTTAAAACACTTAAGCTAGAAACTTGCGCATACGTTTCTAATAGTTTTCAGATATCCAATCACACACTAAATAAAAAATTTTAACAGCGAAAATTAGTAAGTTTATTTTATAACTTTCTTTTCTTATTCAAATTGGTAATTTAAAACACTTCGAATGTTTTGAATTTTACATGCAAAAAATTCATAAGCGTCACGCTTAATGATATGTACCTAATACTAGTAATTTCTAAAACAACAAAACTAAGCTCAAAAACAAAATTGAAATGCTGCGATGATAACCACACAAAAAAAAAATTCTTATTAGTGCCATTGTAAGCATCAGCTTTGCTGTCCCATATGTATTCTCAAAACATGTATGAATGTATGTTTCAATTGAATGCTTATAAAATCGCGTATATGTAGGTATGTGTATATGGTGCCCTTAATTACGATAATACAATAATACATAATAATAATAAATACATACATATTTAATAATTGCCACAAAAATGCGCTCTTAGCCCAATTACTATATACTAATTCATTAAATAACTAAACTTGAAAGTAATCATCGACTACCACATCTGTGGCATTCAGTTCACTGGTATTTTGCACTTTAGTTGCTGGTCCCTCCGGTCTCGCTTTTGGCATTAGTCCATTGGCTGTGGTCTTTGAAACCATCGTTGCTATTGTTGTTGTTGCTGCTGTCGAATCCGAGCTCGTCGCTGTCGTTGCTGACGATGAAGCGCTCATGCTGCCACCGGTCGTTGTTGTTGTTGCCGATGTTGTATTGTGCGTATGTGCATTATTATATCTTTGTTGTTGTTGTTGCCGCAGTTCTTCCGGCGTTATTGGACTGCTACTACTTAGCTGCGTATCAGAATATTCGGTCTGTAGCCTCTCATAAGGATTTTCACGTCCCGTGTTGGGATAGCAAACAGACTCGTAATTCGGATCCGTTTCGCTGCCGGTAAGCGATTCATATTGCGATGATGTCGACGGCGTTTGTCTTGAACTCATTGTGCTGGTGTTACTGCTACTACCGGTCAGTGCATTGGTCGAGGACAGTGTGGAGCTGTTAGCCAGCAACGATGATGAATTAATCGACGAAGGCGAAGTAATGGCCAGTGTGTCTTGTGTGCCGCCAGAAGCGATACTTCCGCTCAGTCCTAGCTTACCAGGGGGCGTGTGCAACATGCTGAGTGGCAGCTCTGAAGCCGATTGTGGTATTCGCGGTGCTTCTGCGATGCGAGCATAATGATCGGACTCTTCGGTGTCTGGCGTAATGCCACACATTTCTTGTTTCGTTTCGGCGATGCTGGCGTAATTGTGATTCGCATCTGTGGCAATGGTACTGTAACCGCCAGTCGCCCCTTCTTCAGCATCCTCACCTTTCACTTTACTATAGCCATCCGTAGAATCTTCATCCATGGTCAAATGTTTTTTTTCATTAATTTTGGCATAGCCATCGTCGGATAGACCAGCGGATTTTGGACCTTCGAGTACCTCATAGTTGGGATCGTAGTCAGATGATTTCTTCTCGTTATCTGGATCGGATTGATTTAGTTTGGTTGGCTTTTGGAGGGTTTCGTAGCCGGGATCGTTGTTGCTTGTTGTATCAAGCGGTACGGCAATAGTCTCATAGTGCTTATCGCTATTTAGATCTGATTCTATCGGTGGTTTTGCGTTCGCTGCAGGTGGATTAGGTATTTGTACTAAAATAATACAAAACCAGATATTTAATCATTTCAATTACACATACATACATACATACATACACACATATGTGGGTGATTTTTTTTTTTATTGAAGGTTTTAGAAGTTAATAAAGTAATGTAAATTGTTAAAGATTACAAAAGTAAAAAGCAGAAAAGATTTTAGCGCATAAGGGCATGCAAACGAGGTAACTTGTACATACATACATACATACATACTTACATATGTACATAATAAGAATTTTAAAAATTTGTATAGTTGTTGGAACAGTTGAAATAAGAAAAAAAGCAAAAATGCGATTGTTAGCAAAGAACAAACTGAAAAAGCTATGAAATACAATTTTTGTTTACATATACATATATGTACATATGTATGTCTTTTAAAAATTCAATTTTAATAATTCTTAACACAGTTTTATAAATTCTAAAATTATAATTGAAACATGATTTACTCAAAGTGCTCTTGGATGAGATATTTTTCTACACTTCTATTCTGGTAATATAATTACATATGTAGTTAAACGATTTATGTTAAAAGTGAAGGCATTTTCCTTCGAAAGGAAGATTGCATTGTTCTCAAAATTTGATAGGTAAATTTTACTAACATAAATTTTTGTCTTTGTTAACTTTTGATGAAACTAAATGGTAAATAAGAAATTTCGCCTTCTAAAATAGGTAAATAAATGATTAACAAGAAATGTACGATAGTTTTCTTTGTCTCATCATTTTGCTTGTTACTAATTTTGACTGTGTTTAGTTAGTGTAAATTATTTTTTAGCAAATCGGAACTATGTATGTATGTGAACTACTAAATTAAGGTGGTGTGCGTGGTTTAAATTTGCATTTAACATTTACGGAATAGTTCAGATCTATGTATTTCACTAAAGCTTCGGCCTAGTTCACGACTAGCTTACGACCGCTTCGGGTATGGTTGAGAATAATTTAAGGACTATTTCGTGACTAATTCTGGTCCACTTGCGACTAGTTGAGGTACAATTCGGGTTTATATCGGGACTAACTCACACTTTTTTCAACTCATTTCCAAGACTAATTTGGAACAACTTCAGGACATGTTCATGAATATTTCGGAACCAACGCCGAACTTACCCACTGCAGTGCCTTTTCGGGGTCATTCCTAAATAGTTGGAAACTAGACCCGTCAATATTAATTTGCCTACCACGCCTAATGCTTTATTAAGCCCTAAACGGATGTTTACACATCACCCATTTTTGTTTAAATTTAATCAATTGTGATGGGTAAACCCATCTAAGAGCAGAGTGTGCTTACAGGTGATTTTCCAGATCCACTCAAATTAATTCACTACTTTTATACGGGCACAGTTATAGCCGAGCATTCTTTGTACACATGGGTATATTAACTTTGTTCGCATAGTGGTTATTCGTAACAGCCAAAAATAATTGAAATAGATATAGACGTACAGATAAGTATTTGTATGTATATACCAAAATTAAAAAAGGAAGCGATTTAGCACTGACTCTCTGTTTGTCCGTCCGTCCGTGGACACGATAACTTGAGTAAAAATTGAGATTTCTTAATGAAACTTAGTACATAGATTGCTCTTTGGCCAGAGTAGGTTGGCATTGAAAATGGCCGAGATCGGTCAATAACCACGCCTACCTCCCATATAACGGAAATTTAGTTGGTTTTTTCGGTATCTATTGGAACAAATTGTGTAAAATTTAATATTTGGAGCGATTTTAAACAAAAAAACTGGATTTTTATATTTTGAAAAATGGGCGTTGCTAGGCCTACATAGGCGAGGGTAAACAAAATTCAGTTTCACCCAAATTTAGCTTTGCTTACTTATTTTTGTTAATATTCATCTTTTTGGAAATAGTTTTTTTTTTACTTGTGTACATATTAAACATAACAATAACATAAAAAGCAACCTGTTTTAATTATTTTTCCAAATTTTTAGACTATTACAATAAGTCACATATTGAATTATGCTTATCAGAAAAGTTCCTTACGATTTCAAACATCAAATATTCGATTCACAATTATCACTTTATTTTAAAATCTAAGAGGGTCGTATTTCTGATTAACGATTATATTTATTACTCGGTTCAACAAACGCTTTAAATACAATTAGCACAAATTTAAACATGCAGAATTTCGTGTTAACACAAAGTTATATACAAAAATGGGTTGAAAATATTTGGATTAGTAATAAGCTTTCACATATCTATGGTACATATACTAACCGCTGCATCCAAATAAAAAATGCTGAAATTATCGTTGATTTAAAAGCAAAACTGCAGAAAGATCTCATTTACGCACAACTAAAAATAGTTTGTTACAGTTTTTTTTTAATATACAGAATTTGCATATTGTTTTGAAATTTTGCAACATACACATATCGAGTTGGAGGGAGAGCAGGAGGAGAGAGAGAAGGAAATAAATAAATAAATTATACATAGAAGATATCAAAATGCCAAGTCAGTGGTGATTAATATATATTTAATAGATAGCTAAAGCAAATATAAAAATATATGCATGTAGAAGACCACTTACCGATCTCCTTCGGCCGCTCTTTCCTCAATAGGCTGCTGTAGCAATCCGATTTGCGATTTTCAAGCGCTGCTGGTCGGATTGCTTCGGCAGGTATCGTTTCATAACCATGATCCTTTGCACCATAACTGTTACTACGAATGCGTGCTTTATCGCCCGTCACATTTGAAATGGTAAATCCACTAACGCGATTGGTTTCCATTAATTCGGCTGCTGCCATGTCCAAAGGGCTAACGCCTAATACGGCGTTGTGATCCGCATATTTGCGCGTCATTACGGGCGAATTGTTCTGCGAGGAAGGTGAGTGTCGCGATAATTTGTTCTTTTTCATTACCTGAAAGTAGTAAGCAGTTGGTTGTATCAAGCAGACTAAAATAAATTTGTAAATGGTATATGAAAACCAATATTTTGGCATTCCGAGGAATTAAATGATTCGTGTCTGTATGCATATAACCTTTAATTATATGTTAATTAACAAAAGAACACTGAGAACTGAACTTTTATCGCAACTCTAACTTAAATATTGAGTTTCTTAAAACAGCTTCTCCGTTAACGCTCCTTTACCTTAGCATACATGCCCTCGATATCTTTGGAAGGACTAAGACTTTTACTTTTATTCTTTTGCGGCGAAACGTCGACTGTATTAGTATTAGCAGCGGCAGCAGGAGTGTTCGCGTTCGACACTGATGTTAATACGCCACTTAGATTTAAATCTCCCGCAACGCCTCCACATTCAATCACAGATATAACCGAGCTACGACCCGAGGTGATGCTCGATTTGGGCGTTGGTGGTAGCGGTGAGTTGGCTTGTCGTTTTTCGGGCTTCGGTGAACCAAGATTGCATACCAAAGAGCTATTGTTGGAAGAAGACGAGGGTTGTCGCGAGTGCTTTTGTGTGCGTAAATTATCGACAGGTGGTGGTACCGGTGTGGCATGCTCTGAAATGGGCCTTGCTTGCGTTTGATTGCTATGTGTCGCTGCATGTGTATTATGATGATGATGCGAAATGGACGCTGAATTAGGTAAACTATGTTCTGCGGGCAGCGAATTTCTTGCAATACCTGCATTAGCGTTCATATGGGAGCTGTTATTATTTGTGTTATTAATTTCCACCGACACCACCATTGAATTCATTTGCATAGGCTGTATTTGTGCATAAGTTTCAGAGCCGCTCGTGTAGATGTCAGTGAGTGCATTTGTGTTGTTGCGCATATTTGGGTCCTCGATAGCTGCATATGTTTCATCTATTGAGAGAGGGAGAGAGTGACCAAAGCAAGAAATAAGTTTTCGAAAGTTAATGACAATACAATTTCTCATTTTTACCAGAGTCATCAGACACGGTGGCGTAGTGCGAATCATTCGCATCACGAGTTAGTGTAGCTAAGCGTTGTGTTGATTTTGGCGGTTGTTGTGCTAGTATATTAGCAAGTGGCTCCCGCACACTGATGCTAGTGTAGCCTTCTGAAGTAAATGTAAACATAAAAAAGGAAAAAAGAATTGTAAGAAAACAAAAGTATTAAGTAAGTAGTCTAGTTTGCTATTTTACTTGAAGAGTCCTGTGAATCACCACTAAAGTGTTGATTTGTTATAGGCGGCGTCATATATGGAAGATCTTGACTTGCCGAGATCATGCCTGCGATAGCCGAAGCGGCTGGAATTTCTGCTTGAGATGTCGACTCGATTTGCGAAGTGTTGCTATGGTTTGAGTTACGCGACAATGTGCCATTGAGTAGAGGCGGTTGGCTGCTATAAATGGCATTATTGCTATTACCAGCGGCCACAACAGCTGCTGCGGCTGCCGCCGCTGACGATGACGGTGGATGTACCTGAGCATATGGATGTTCCGTATTACGCACCTGTATGTGATTTTTTATTTTAAGTAATTTATTAAAGTTTAACCCTAAGTGCTTTACTTACTTTTGCATAATCGTGTGGTGGATTACGTACCCGAGAATAAGGCGAACTCACATCATCTGCTTGGCTGATGGAACTGTGTTGAGATACACTTGTTTGTTTTTTTAAACTGGGCGTAGCTAAAATGAAAAAAAAAACACTATTAAGAACTCTAACCTTTTAAACTATTCACAGTATGACGGGAGTGACAGTTTCGACTATGATAACACAATTTTTACTGCTAAGACTTACGACTTTTATTGCGATCATTTTCTTCCTCTAGCAAACGTTTGTCCGCTACCGTCTCATAAAGTTCAGATCCATTATCGCCGTTCGCTTCAACCACTGGTATATCTGGCAGACTTCGATGCGCTGCAGTGCTTGCTCTGTATAGTGATTTATAAGGGGTTAGTGATAGTGAATTTTAAACAAAGAATTTTATATGGTCACATACAATATAAAATGTAAAAATATGTTACCTTTTCTCTGAGTCGGCATTGGAAACTGCCGAAACATTCAAGTCCGTGTGTGATTCACTGTTTGCTGCCACTTTAATTATGACTACATCGTCGGGATTGGTCATTTTGACCATGCCCTCTAATCCTCCTAACTCATCTCTAAAAATAAACATTAAAAAGCTAAATGATAACACGAAAAACTTTATAAAATGATTGGGTTATATAGGCATTGAAAGTAAACTAGCACAAATTATTAACTAATAATACCATTTGAAAATTAAACAGCGAATCAATTTACTTGAAACATGGCGAAGACGAAACCACTGAAGCAAATATGAACATACATACATACATACATAAATATATGCATTTGCCACCCGTTTATGTTTGTCCAAGTAAATATACATATGTACATACATATGTACGTATGTACTTTCGCCCAAGTGCTATTGAAAAATTGAATTGCATTTTAAGTGTATGCCAGGAGCTTTACTACCAGCATACTATTACAACAGTTATAATTTTTGGTGAGGTGAGAGACACTACTAGTGAGACCCATTTGTTGACGTAGCCATTGTGGCGGCACCTTGCTGCTATATTCAATGCAATCTGCCAGCTTCGCAGCCGGCTTTGCTGGTGCATTATCATCCGTTCGAAGTCAGTTCCTTCTTGCTAATATACTACAAAGTCTGTAGCCAAAAAATAGATTTCCAACTTGCACGAATATGTGTATTCGTGTATTACTTTTATTTTGCCAAACAGCCAATTTAACAAAGATATTAACAATTTTCAACTTACTTTGTTGTTTGTCCCTTGCACCAGAGACATGCTGCCAACAGCACCATCGTTGTGAGTGTTACATTCACAGTCAGCAGCAAAGCGTAGTAAAACGCCTCAGTGTCTGGGTATACATCCCCTCCACCGTCCCTTAATTCCATCACATATATTGGTTGCTTAAGATGCAATTTATGAATTTTCCCTCTTTAACGTTCTTCACAGTTATACGTTAGCTTTATATAGAATACTTTGATTATGGATAATTACTATGTACATTCGAATTTGTACTAATATTTGTAGTAATGCACACTGGATCACTCGCTTGGTGCACCTTTCACTGCGCTATGGGCGCAGCGAAAAAACCTCGTCGACTTACGTTTTCTTATTTGCTACTACTGCTATTTGAGCAAATATGTTTTATTTTATCCACAACACTTTTTTGTACCATTTTCTTTGAAGTCACACATTTTTAATTATGCTAAATTGCCAAAATATTCGCGAAAATCAAAGTAAAACATTTTTTTCGCTGCGTTTTGCATTTTGCACACGCATACACCCGACGCGTTCGTTGTACGTTGACAGAATTACGTTAGCGTCGACATCTCTGCTTGTCAAAGTTTAGACAGAGTACAATTTTTTATTGTGCTGCCATATTACTGTGCAAATTTTCGAGGCATTTTGGAGCGACTATTTTCAATCAAATATTTCGGGCACACTGATAGTGAGGCCCTGCTATATAGAAGAAGAAATTTGTCAATATCGGTAGAGTCGTCGCGCTCAAGCGCGCTACACTTGTCGCTGATAGGTTTTTCGCCCGGTGGTGACGGGACAGCGTTGTCATCGACGACTTGGCGTATGTTGCACTTGAGTAGTGATAGGGAATAGAATACATATGTAGATGTAATGGGTACACTGCTCGCATCTGTAAACTCTGTCGTGCACTGCACTTGAGAGAGTAGACATTCCTGCGTAACTTGGCTTGGAACACATACATAGCAAATGATGTGGAGTACCAGCAACTGCCCTGCAATAATGACCAATACACTCTCATTCATAATATCAGCACTGACTGTCAGATTACTGGTCAAATGACTTATAATAATAATCTCAACGGTTTTATCCCTCCATACCCGCCCGACTGACGCGAGGGGCGCATCCGCATGACGCACGGATATATAAAAAAAAAACAAAAAAAGTCATGAAAGACAGAGGTTTGTTAAGTGTCGAGATCTAAAACTGTTCAGCTACAGAACAAATGCTCATCAGCTGATCGAATAGTAATATATATGTATGTATGTATCAATTATTGAGTGTGAATGAGACAATGGAGTTACTCATGTTTACCGCCATTGACCGTCAGATGAACGATTAAATGGTTGTCATTTATAGTTGCACAAAAGAGAAAGGTATAAACAAGAAATTCATAAGAGTTTTACAAATGAAAACTCTGAAGTATGAAGCTTAAAAGACATTTAAAACCTAACTTTAAAATTAAAAAATATTGCTTTTCTAAATTCTAATCATTAAAAAAAAAAAGGATTTCGAATCGAAAGGAGCTTTGCGCTTAAATATAAATATAAAATATTCAATACCTTAATTTTAGATTGATCAATTTGGAGGTTTTAAATACCTATGTCTATTTTGTGATTTGGTTGGATTCCCTCTTAAAATATATATGTATGTACATACACACATGCATACATACATACATATTTATATCGAAATTTTTGTCATTACTTTGTGCTTCTTTTACACGATTCCCGATTACCATTCAGAAAGTAGAAAACTAAAATGATACAACGTACTCTGCCCTCTCTTTTAGGGATTTTTAAGCGAATGCACCACATTCATTGTTTGTGGTCGTACGACCTTAATGGATATACACGTATATATGTGTAAAAGAAGAATATACATAGTGTTTACTGAGAAAGCGACATAAATAACAATTAAAATTGGTATTAAAATTTGATTACTAAGAAGTAGATACCCACAAAATTATTTACGGAGAGATTTTAAAGCTCTCCTATAAAAGATTAATAAATATGTATACATACATATTTGTGGTCCTTCAATTCATATGGATCAGTGTATATTAATTAATATTATTCATCGTATTGGGGTTGCTTATCAAAACACACAACCACGCTTACGAACAGGAGATTTGTATACCAGATTTTTGAGTAGTGGTGTATTCGATATTTAGCTAGTTATTATTCATCTTTATTCAGTCTATGATTTACAATCTTACAGACTAGAGTTAAAATTAAGAGAATTACAGAGTTAATAGCTACTATTAAGAAAAATTAAAAGTTTACATGTTAGAGTTTTTATACATAATATTTAAATTCAAAACTATAATTATAATTATAAATCAATATCCTGTTTATGATATACAATCTTACAGACTAGGATTAAACTAAGAGAATTGCAGGAATTAATAATAGATAAAGATTAAGAATAATAAGTTTCGAGAGATGACTTTATAAGACTTCTAGGAAACGAAAAATCGACATCTAGGCTCTTTGAAATGTTGTTATATTCTGCAAGGCCTCGAAAAATAGGCGCGAAAAATGAGTAATTTGTTTTAGCTGATGGTACATGAAAGGGCAAATGGTAACGAAGAACTCTGCTAGGTACATTGAAAGTAACATGCTCAAGAAGGGATGGACAGTCAATGGAGCCAGAAATAAGGTCATATACAAATAATAGTAAAAGAGTACATCTTCTTCTATTTTCCAACGAGGGCAGTTTTATAAGTTTACACCGCGAGAAATAAGATGGAATCGGATCTGAGAAATTAAGCGAAGCAAGGGCAAATCGGAGAAAAACCTTTTGCATTCGCTCAATCCTGGAAGTATGCAAGTTATAAATAGGGCTCCAAATAACAGAGGCATAGACAAGTTTAGATCGAACCAACGAATAATACAAAGCTTTCCGGGTATAAGGATCCTTGAAGTCCTTGGCATACCTTCGTACGAAGGCTAGGTTGCTATAGGCTTTTGGAAGAACATGGCAAATATGGTTAACAAATGTAAAGTTAGAATCGAACACTACACCAAGGTCAACAAATTCATAGACAGGAGTTAGCTGATGATTTAAAAGATAATAATTCGAAACGAATATATTATGGGATTTAGCAGTTATTGTCAGGCTTTACATGCTATGCGAGGGCAATTAGTCAGTGACTTTTTGAATAGAGAATATATTTTTCAACAAAAAAATTATTTTATTTTATGCATTTGCCTAAAATTTTTTCCAAAATTTTTATTTATTCAAAAACTTTCTTTCCAAGGAACCTACATACATATGTAAATATTTATTTCATTTCAGTGATGACCTATTCATTCGACTTGAATTCCTTATCGTCATACAAGTTTGGAAACAGAAAATAGCTGCTGGGCGCTAAAGCTAAAGAATATGGTGGATGTGGTACGATCTCGACGTTAACATCAGCGCAATGTCTTGACTGCACAGTTTCTTTCCTTGGACTAATGAGTGAATAATGTTCGCTAGAGATCATTTCCGCTGTGGTGGAGTAGGTAGCGGTGCGTGCTGTTACTCGATATGCCGCTGGGTTTGAGGTTCGAATGTGAGCCAGGGATTCAACGATTTATGAGTCCATTTGCGCCGACTTCCCTGTTCGTAAGTTGTACTGGTGTGACTTCAATGGAACTCAATAATCCGCTTTTTAACAATTCAAACTGAAAAATCCACTTATTGGTTTCGGTAATAGATTTTGAGCTATAAAATAAGGTTTAATCAGGACAAGAAATTTCCTTCATTGACTGATTTTTTAAAATTAGAAAGCAACTATTTAAGACCATGGTTCCTCAACTTTAGATACTCGTACACCTCGAACAATACATAAAGTTAAACAAAAATACATTTTACACTATGGCCGATAGGTCAAAGAATAATAAAATATTCTATCACTCTTGCGGCAGGTCTATTGTGCTCCCAATTTCTCACAGCATATCCACTAGTTCCAGAACCTCGAAGGCATTGTATATGCTGCTCCTTGAGCCAAAAGTGTCTCAAACATCTAAGTATGTTTATAGGAAGGTTTTCAAGTTACGCTCTTTTTCGTAACAAACACAATACATTTATTTTTAGCTTTGGCTAAAATTGTAAAATGCTTTTCTCTGCGCTCATCTCTTATAGGCAGCGAGAAACTAATGTAGGTATCAGTCTTGTTTTGATTTTTGATTTCAATGGCACGCGAATATTCCAGAAATGTTGATAGTTGCAAATAATTTCCGTACATAAATACATAGAGTTGTTTGAAAATAGATGTACACATGTACATATGTACATATGAATTTATATATATATATAAGTACATATGTATGGACATATATTTACATTTGTATCTGGAAATAGGTGGCTATAAATAACTGCAAAGAACAACGCCTTCACAAATAATCGTCAAAATTATGTTTCAAGAAACGGTTTAAAGAGCGACAAAAAAATTGGTTTAAAGAGAAAAGTGATTACAACACCGTACATAACATACATAACACATAAAATTATTGGAATTACCTTGAAATAATGGCAAAGGTGGATAAAGTGTCGACGGAAAAACATGAGGGCGATATCACCTGCCTGGCTTACCACAACAATCAAGTGTTCTCTGGCGGTGCCGATGGAAAAATCAAAGTTAGTGTAAATTTTTGACAAATTTTAACTGCCGCTGTTGCACCGTTGTTTTATATAAAATATCTCGAGCACGCGTGAATACAGTTTTAAGAGATTGTCAAAAAAAATTTTAATTGCACCTAGAAGACAGTTTATACATAGGTCGCCTTAGAAGACTTCCATGAGAAGAACTGAAAAAAATGTTTGCCTACTTGGCTTCAAGAAGAGCTTTCCTATTTATACTTACCGCATATGCTACGACATGTACTTAATATGATACGTCATTCACAGAAGATGGTTTATAAGGATGATACAGGCGAACGTATTAAAAGAACATACGCCTTTTTTCAATTTTAAAAGAGCAGAAGCCGTTTGAAATGGCTTTTACCTCCTGTATAATCATAATTCGGGAAAGGCTTAGTCATATTCGGACTGTAATGAGTAACAAGGTTACATATGAATAGGAAGAATTTTAGTCAACCTCAATTTCCAGATCCTTTTTAAACCAGGGTAACGTGTATGTATCTCACGAGTCTGCTAGGGCTTCTCTACCACGCCAGCTGGTGGTTGGATCCCAATAATGGTAATCTCAGGATGGTAGACGTTATTTAATAAAGGCAACTGAAACTTAGGCAGGCATCTATTGGAATGCCCCGGGCGGTAGGTTCCTACGAATAGTGTTTGCTGAACATGGTGGCAAGTTCTTTGCCGTGAGCATATTGGTTTAATGGTTAAGGTGGTTTTAAGGCGACATCGTAAGGCATCCAGATGCTTCCTAGAGTAAAACAGCCATATTGGGACGCAACATTATTTAAAACCGACCGGCCATTTCCCATGTATGAATTGTACTTGAATTTTTTGCTATAGAAGTAGAAAATGATAATTTTTTTATTTTGCACAAAATAATAGATTAATTAATACCTGACCATTTTCATAAATGTAGTATTTAAAAATTTTCTTACAGGGTAGACAATCATTTGCATACTTATACTAACACATAAATCCATTCATGTTTGGCCAGCCATTAAAGAAATACCAATTAATTTTCACTTTTATAGATTTGGGATAATGATCTTAATCTTATTAAGAGCGTGGACGCACACGAGACGTACATATATGCCATGGCAATGAAAGTACACAACGGTAAACTTTATTCCAGTAGCTGTGATGGATGTGTTAAATTTATGGCACCACCCTACGATCAAACGGAACAGCTTTTTTGCTGCAATGATGTCATTCAAGCGATGCACTGTGATGGAGATATTTTGTATACGGGCGATGAGAAGGGTGTTGTAACGAATTGGATAGATGATACAATAAAATTTAAGTATAATTTGGTTGAAGAGGTGAAGTCCATGGCCGCTGAGAAATCGCTCATTTATACTGTACGTGATTTGGATGTCGTTGTATCGGAAATGAGCGCTGGTAAATCGGGCAAATATAGTAATAAAGCTGTATTGCCAGGTAAATCACCATTGGCGTTGGTTGGTCCAGTGGTCGATGATAAGCGCACATTTCTTGCGTTTGCCGATCGTAGTGGCAAGGGTTTATCGTTTTTGAAAAATCTACCAAAACAGAAATTCGAAATAGTGTGGAATTTGCCGGTAAGTAAACGCTTCATAAACAATTTGATGTCACTGTTGAATTAGAGACTTAAAAAATTAGATATGTTTTAGCTTAGGCTGGGTTAATCATTTCAGGTGTGCAAGAAAGTTAGCTTGACCTCCAAATTTTTAAATTGAGAGATATTCTCAATGAGATTGCATAGTAGTTTACTATATAATCAATAAATCGATTTCGTTGAGATGGCAGACGTCACTGTACATCTCCGTTCCACTCTCGTCATTTTGAGAAGGATGGGTATTCCGATTGCAGGCTCATCACAAGGGATATATGTATGGTAGCGGGTACAAAATGAAAGGATCTCGAGATGGTTAAAGGAACTCTGCTCTCTAAACAATACAGTTGTATTAGTCCTACCTAAACCAAAATCTTGGAGAGATCTCCGAGTGTTCCTTCACAAACACAATTTGATTCATCGAACAATCGAACAGTGGCCTCAGAACTAAATCGGCTACAGGCAGACTTTTGATCGACCCTCCCACCAACCAACCAACGATACTGTTAATGCTTTCAATAGTCTGGTGAGTGAAGGAGTTCTAGTCAACGTGCCTTAAACATTTTTTGAAACTTGAGAGCTATAGTCCGATCTAGGATGGTAACCCAAGTTTTAGTACGCATTTTGACAGCTTACTGAAAGTTTCCACTGTGTTTGAAGGTTCAATATTACCATTTTTGAAATAAGGCCAAAACTCGGCTTAAAAGTGAAAAAAAATGACCAGTAAGTTTCTATTTACCACAATGTACTATCAACATTAGTCTAAGTGAGCTTTTATTCTGTAGGCTTCTACATAACTTAACCTAATCTTTTGATCATTAGGTTTTGTTTTTGATAAATGATAACTTTTAAAAAAATATTACCTATACATTTTTGTTAGATATTGTAGAAGTATGACTTTAGTGTGGGCAAGCATATTTATTCAACTTTTTTGATTCCAAATTTTTAAACTAAAATCTCAAGTATCTACATATGTTACATATTTTATTGTTGTTATCATTTCAGGATTGCCATGAGTTGATTGTCCAAGCGATTTGCGGTGACGAGAAGCGTCTCTATAGTGGTGGTTATGACAACAAAGTCAAAGGATGGACGAATTTCGATCAGGCAAAGCCCACACCGCTGGGCGAAGTGGAGGTTGGCAGTTGTGTGAATGCGTTGGTTTGTGGTGCGCGAAATTCGGTTTATATTGGGACATCAGATGGCATCATACGAAGGGCACTATTTGTTTGAATTCTGTTAAAATGTTGGATTTATTTAGTACAATAATAACAATAAGAGATCTGCCTGTCTTATCTAAGAGAACCACATTTAAATACACACTTTTAAAAATATTTGGGTTAAAAGAGCTGAATGTATGGTATAAATTTTAGAATTAACAAATATAAATTTTGTATACGCAAGCTAAAATTCACTTTTCTATGTATTTAAATCTGAAGTAGATGGTTAAAATATCGATAAAAAAGTGTAGATCCGATTGTTTTACACAAAAAAGTGTACGTGACGATAAGTATTTTTTTAAATAATATAATAGTCCCTCTGATAATTTTTGAACACTAAAAAGTGCTGCGGATTTCAATGATTGGCTGCAAATATTTTGGCGTCGTCGTTGATCCACTAGGAAGCCTTTGTTTCACGTTCCCAGCATCGCTATACTCTGTCGTAGGTTTTGACAAACATTTTCGATTGCAACTTAAATCAACGTCGTGACGTCGAAGCTTGCCCGAGTCAAAAATTATACCAAATAGCTATTACGCGACGCATCGAAACAACCTCAAAATTATGCGCTACCCATTGCTTCTTTAGTCATCGACTGGCGTATTGAATTTTGGAGTGTAGCTGAATCGACCCCAACTGCCGAAGGTAATTTAAAGTCGTATTTTCGCCAGTAGGAGTTGCTTTGTAAAGTTAACAGGAATAGTTGCTTATCGGACCAAAAATACGAAACTTTTGTCTAACAAAAGACGAAAACCAACCGAAGAAGCATTTCAAACAGTGGCCTTCCACAAGATAAGTGGTAGACATATAATTAGCAATCCACCGAACCGTTGAAGGTTCTTTGTTGATCTGTTGGTTGGACCTGTGGCGGATTATAAATCCCTCACTAATTTTTAATATTTTTAGTAACAACTATTTTTCTTATGACGCCGGAATTTTGGTTACTCTAGATAATCCGCGTGCAAATATTCGACGGACTGAAACGGTAGAGAAATACCTTTATCTTCTTCAGAGCACACATTTTCCTAGTGTCACTTAGAACAAGCTTATTAAGCCGCAGATATAAGAGAGAGAACGCATTGTAAAAGATTGCTTTACTTACCAAAATAATATTTTCTTCGAAAATGATCTCACAACTCCATTAATTGATTTTACTTAGTGTAATTTGGTCGGGAATTATTTAGTTTCCCTAGCTTACGTTTGGACATTTATCGCTTGAAACTGCTAACAAGGCGATTCTCATATTTTTGATGAATGAATTTTCTTAAAATTCCTCAAAATCGCTTAAAAATCGCTGATAACGAATCTAGCATCACATTCTTCAAATTCAAATTGCAAATACAATATGATTGTCATTGCTTTGGAGTTTTGGAGGTTGAAGATTAGAAATTTAATAAACTTGCTAGAGATAGTGAAACGCATTTTTTTTGCATTCAAAATCATTCTTTATTATTTGTTTAATATTGTTTTCATTTAGTTTCTCTTTTACTGCAAAACGAAACGAAACGTTTTTATTTTAAAACAAATTTTCAGCATACTTATATCATTTTTATTGCACAATTCAAAAATTGTTTGCACATCAAATGAAATTTAAAATAGTAAATATAGTAACTACACATATGTATATGTACAAATGTAGATAATTTCAATATACATATCGCCAAATGTTATCTTTACAAGCTACTCACACATTCAAAACCCATTGTACTTCATTGCATTTCATTTGTTTGAATAAATAAATATAATAAATATCACAAATATACAATATGCAAAATACTTACGTATAAAAAGGGGAGAAACAAGAAAAAATTTAACTTTTTTATGTCATACAAACGTTAGTTTCTTCTCAACTGATATTTAGGAATAGGATTATGGATTTAACATTTTTGTATGCAAGCTTTAAAATTGCTGGGCGGGCTTATTTGCAGTTAAAAATTATGTACGCACATACAGTGACTCAGAGAATGTTCACATGTTGTCTTTTCTTTTTGCATAAACGTAAATGTTTTTCATCCTAAATATCTTACGGATATTTTATATTAAAGAATATATTATCATAGAACAACAAAAACCATGGAAATAATTATTTTTACAAAATTTATGTCCGAATTCAGTACGCAGTCTCAAACCCGAATTCAGTACCTCACTCTCAACTCAAGTCTCAAAATGAGCTACATTGTCTATTAGAGACTGAGACTGCTTACTGAATTCGGGCTTCAGTCTCTAATAGAACCAAAAGTCAAAATTTTAGACCAGTTGGCTTTTATTAGGCTCAAAATAAAGCCTCAAGTTTTAAAATAAAGTCTCTAAACTGCGCCTGGTGATGAGCAGGTCACAAAAAATCTAAATAATACCAAAAGAGCAAAACATGAAAGCGAGGAAAAGCAATGATCTGTAATTCATAGCCTCAAATTGTGAGACTTGTGATTATACGAAATTACAGAATACAGCGCACTCGCGAAAACTCGAACATAACATTTGAACGTTCGGAAACTTGAACATATTTTATTTCCCATTGACTACTCTAAAAGTGGAACAAAATATGATGGTTCTAAAACTAGAGCACAATTTTTATGATATTTTCTCAGCCAAAAAACATTAGAAACTATTACTATTAGGATTTTTAAAAGTTACGGTTCTTTTATTTTAAATGTGGCAGACTGGCGGCTAAATTCCTACGTTGCCATCACTTTTAATTGACATTCTTCATTAGCAAAATAAGTTTTCGGCGGTTAAGAAGAAAACTATTTATTTTTTTAATAGGACACATGTTAAATGTTTTGAATTTAGCAAAAAAGACCGAAATAATTAACGCAATCAAAAATGTTAAAAGTGGCACAGCTCTCTCCCTAAAATACAATAATGCTAAAAACGAAAAACTATTTTAGAATGTGTTAATAATACAATATCGGGCCTTAGAAAACGTAAAACTGTACGTGCCTCAGAACTCGGAAAACCATAGAATTCCAATATTTCAAATTTTGGAAGAATTAAAATAAACAAATAAATAAATTAAAAATTATACAGTTGGAAAGTGCAATTTTAAGAAATTTTTGTATTGACATTTGTTTTCGAAACAAAACTAATTTCTGAAAAATTTGTACAAATCGACGAACAATTTTTAAAAGTCCTTAAGTTATATGAAAAAGCCAACAAGATGAAAATTAAAAAAAATACCAAAACCATTTCCATGTTTGCACAAAAAAAAAAACAATGTGAACACCTGTTTGAGTAACTGTATAGTTGACTTAGTAAATCGAGTTTAATGCTGTTTTAAATGCGTGTATGTATATAAATTTTATTTTTAATAAAATAACATGAATTGAAGAAACGCAAGTTAGTTGAGTGATAATGACAATCTCTTACGCGCCACTTCTACAGTTCTTCGATTGCTACCTTGTACTTACCAATTTGTCACACATAAATAAATAAATAAATGCCTTAGTATGTACATATGTATGTATATATGCACTTTGAAAAAACAAAAAATAGTACAATGGCTCCTTAGTATTTTTGCTTTTTGTAAGGATTGTCTTTCTGCATGATTTTCGGTTTGAAAACGCTTTATGCTTGTTGCTTTTTCGCTCTAAAAATACTATTTTTTTTTTACTCTTTTCTGCAAAATAAATATCCCTACAATAATTGCATTGACTTAATTTTTCACATATTTTTTTGTTTGTATTATTTTTTCAGCGGAGTAATTTTCAATTGAATTTATTCATTATTTACTCTCCAATTTATACAAATCCTTTTTGCTGATCTATTTGACATTATTTATTTATACCTAAGCACATGTAAACAGTTAAGGTATCTAACACATTTATCTAAATATTTACAAACAATTTGTTTTTCTCTTGTTACAATTGAAGTACTGCGTAATACTTGTTGTTTGCTTTTTATTACTTAGTTACATACAAGTACTTATGCATGTATCTAATTTACTTAATTTTTGAGTATGCAAATTTAATACTTTCGTTTTTATATTTAACCTTTAACTACCAATATACACGTGTACTACATGTTTTATTTATGTTTATTTATTCACGGTACATCCATACTAACACACGTTTGTTTGCTTCTATTTATGTGTGTGTGTGTGTTTGGGTGTACGGTATTTATCATCACTGTTGCAAACCGACCGTCCAAGGTTGACCTTTTTTCATCCAGCGTTTACTTTGTATGCCCTAAAAGCATAGTTTTACTTTATTTTTTTTTACCTTGAATGCCCATAAATTGTTTGCACACCACATTATAACTAATTTGACTATTTACTTATGTGCTAATATTTTTAGTAATACTTATATAGGCTTATATTTATATTTATGTCTAGCACTTATGTACATAAATACTCATATACTACTTTTTCATATATTTATGGTACTAGTAGTTTATTTGCTAGTAAAAATAACTGATTACATACAAAACTTATTTATTATTTATGTAATATTTTAAAACAAGTGAGCGTAGCTTCGTAAACCGCAAAATCATTTTTTTGGGATTCATTTTTTCGTAGTATAGCCTTAATAAACAAAAATCAAGAGTAAAAAAAAATCTCAGTCAGGGCAAGTAAAATCTTAACCATTGAAACATATTTTTCCTAATAGCGGTCACCCCTCGGCAGGCAATCGCAAACCGCCGAGGGTATTTCTGCCACAAAAAAGCTTCTCATAAAATACATCTTCCGATCGGAGTCGGCATAAAATTGTAGGCCCCTCAATTGTGTAGTAAAACATAAAGACGCACTGCTCAAATGGTAAGAGAAGCTCGGCCAAATATAGTTAAATAGTGTAAGCGCCAAATTATTACATTATTGTTATTCGCATATTAAATTTCATCAAAAGCAATCAGTTAGGCACAAAATGTGATTGGCATTCAATATTTTGTTCAACTTTTGATTCAACTAAACGCCTGTAAAAGTTGAATCGTGTGAACTTCATTCTAATCTCTTAAAGCTCAGTAAAGGGAGGCTTATATTTTCGAACAATATTTTCTAAAAAAGGGCTCTGAAGACAATGTTAACAATATTACTTCAACTTATGTGAATTCCAAGTATACAATTTTGTTGGTTCTTTAACCTCCTTAACTTCTTTCTCAAAGTGGGATAATGTTACGCTAAAGGCCTCGCTGTTTATATCCTCTGGACAGATAAAACATGCTCGTTATCAAATATTTTATAAAAATATAGTTAACAGCACTGAATGCCAAAAATAATTTTAATTTCGTCCCATTCGCTGATTTTTACGCCTAAATGTGGAAAATAGGTGAGAAAAAAATTTGGCACCCATTTTTTAGTGTCAGAAACTTTATCAAAATACTAAGACTTCAATTGTATTACTTTTATTTTTAATTTATTATCTGGAGTATTTTACTTCAGGCTGGTAGCTTGTAAGCGTCCAACAAAATACTCCAAACCTACGAGAAATTCATTTGTATAGGTAAGTATCACTTTTTCTGAGTCGCGAGACAAAAATTTAAAAAACCCACAAAAATTTGAATTAAATTGGAAAAATTTAAATAAGCTTTTTACAAACTTTGAAACTTCAATTTAGCCGACTTTTGTTTTTTTTAATGATGAACTATATTTTTATTGAAAAAATAACGAAAGTATGTTATGTTGTGAGAAATTATAAGAATATATAACCAGAAGAGTTTAATAAATTAAAAAAAAAATAATAAATAAAAAGTGTAATTTAAAAAGTAAAAGCTTTCAATTAAAAATGTACAGACTCTTACTTGTGCATATGTGTGAATAATGCTTAATACTGAAATTTTCATTTAATATACATTAACGCTAATTAACTTATATTTGCTAAATTATCTACATAAAGATATCTTAAATAAACATACAAATTATTCTAGTTCAGCATTTTTGCACCGTTTTTTTCGTTTAGAGAGATAGACGTTGTTTACAAAATAGATTAGCAGAAAGTGTTTGTCTTGAATTAATTTTACAAGTATTGCTTTTGGAAATCCTAACTCTTTAAATTTAACTAACATTTCATAACTACACCAATTTAATTTAACTATTTACGTACGTGTCTGTGTGTTATTTATACTAATTAGCTATGTATAATTAAGTATGTATGTATGTATGTATATAGCATGAGGTGTTGATTTGCATACACACATACATACATAATTATATATATATCATATACTATATATTAATGCTGGATAAATACGCCAATATGTCTATTTATTTTAACGTCTAGCGATAAATGTTCGTAATATTTTAAGCGAATTTTCAGCAATTGTTTATATTTTATTTGGATTTTATTTCCTACTTACATATTCATATCACATAAACCCTTTTGAAGTTTTATCTTTCTTTGTTTCTTTATAAGTAGTTGTATGCATTCGGAAGCGGGAGCTATAAGCAGCACGCATATCTTTTCTGATATAACATACAGGTTTTTTCAGATGAGTATTAATCGTTTGGTATTTTACTATGCTATTCATAGTACTACACATAGTATGCGTCGTAGGGATTACGTTTGCGCAAACAGGGTATGACACATTCTAGTGTGTTGCGGAAAGCTTCACGAAAATCGCGATTGAAATAGGCGTAGATCAGAGGATTAAGAGTCGAGTTGAAGTAGCCAATCCAAAAGAGTACAACGACGACTACGTCGGGACAGGGGCAGGCAGGTCCACAGAGCGAAGTTATAACGTACCTGTAAATGAAAAAAAAAAAACGAAAATATTTGTATGGGCATATACTGAGTAAATACATACATATCTATATATATTTACATATATGTTTGTTGCTTTGTATAAAAATTTAAAACTTGGAAATGAAAATTAAGTAAAATAAGATATTTTATGAAGGAGTCAAACCGCAACGAAGATAGTATTTAAGTTACGGATGGCCAGCTAATGTGTGGTGAGTTCAGAAATAGGAGATACTTAACCCTGCTTTGATAACCTACGTCTGCGAGACGTATGCTTTTTAAATAGAAAGAATGAAATTGTTTTTTTTTTTTAATACAAAATTCATAAGAAAATATTTAATGATTCCACGTGAGTATGAAAATATTTATTAAATTTGTTATTATCACAAAATTACACCAAGAAAGCCATGATACGTCTCCCACCTTTCAATAGGGTTATCAAAGCAGCGTTAATGAGGGAGTCCCATATACACACAAAAAGAGTGTCAAAATTAAAGATCGTCAGTTTAAGTATGGTGACTTCAGGTGTGGTGAGTTCAAGTGTGGAGAGTTCAAGTGTGGTTAGTAATAAAACGTGTTTAATACAATTGGTTTCCTGTGTGGTAAAATAAATCAATATTTTTTACCACATGGAACTAAATACCGTGCAACTTCTTCACAACATACGTGCTTTGAATATAGTGAATTAAGGTGTGGTGAATTGTGAGTTAAGCGCTGGTGGGTCTAGAAGTGGAGCATTTTGCTGAAGTTAGATGTTTTACTTGCAGGTATGGTGAGTTTAGTTGTGATGCATAGAAGAAAGATTACAAAGAAGTGATTAAAATAGGCACTTTCTTAAATAAAAAATACATAACATATGTTACAAAATTCAAAAAATAATAATAATTTTTCATTTTAATTGCTTTCGTGAAATCGGCTGTATGTATATAGCCTTAGTGTTAAAATTTTTTGTAATAAGGTAAGCCATTCATTTATTAATAGAAATATAATGCTGCTTTAAATGGGAAACATTTTTAAATACTGGTATTTAGATCACATTTTCTGTGTTGTCGTTTTGGTAGAATTCTATCAAAACAGGGTTTGGGGAATTGGGCGGCAATTTCCGCTCGATTTCTTTGTCGAAAATTGAAGCTACTGAAATGACGATTGAGTTGGCAACATTTAAAGAAAAAATTATCTTTAAAAAAACCAGAAAATATTGGCGTTGAAATAAATATTTTTATAAAAAAAAAATGAGCACCAAGTGAGATCCAGTAAGAAGTCTTACAAAGTCAAGCGCAGAAAAACAGCTCATTTGAATATTCACTTCTTTACCCTTATTTTTGCTATTTGTGTCTGTTAACATTCGGAAGAACAAAACAGTAATTGTACGTTTAAACGCTTGAAAATTTACTACACATTTTTGGTATAATATCTGAGGTAAGTTTTGGTAGAAGATATTTTTTTCTTGTGGCAAAACTCTCTTCACGAACAACTAACCAGGAGAAGGAATTTTTGAAGAGGTTTTTGTTTAACATTTTAAAACAATAATTAATGTATGCAATCTCGATCATTTTTAAATATTTTACTTACCATAGAAAAAATGGCAGCCAGCAGAGTAAAAATACACCCATTATAATGCCCAGAGTGCGCGCAGCTTTGTGTTCGGCCTTCCAGCCCTTCGTCGGCCGCACCGACCCGCCTAGAAATTGTGAAAAATGTAAGCGTTAAAATGTATGTAAGTGAAAAAAATGCATACATATTTTAAAAATTTTTTAATTTGCACACAAATACATAAATAATTTGATGTGTATTTAACAAAAGTATTTAGAGTTTATTTCAAAAAATTGATATGCAGAAACACATTGAGATATTAGCAAGAACATTTTAGCAAGGCATATGCGACTTTTATTTTTTGTATAGTATTTGCATGTGTCAGAGTAAAATAGCTACTTTTAGTTATATTGTGTTATGCGAAATTAATTGCTGACAACATCCAAAACAGTTTACTATATGTAAATAGTTAAACAAGCAGATGTCCGCATTGAAAAAGCATTTATCTAAATATTTATTATTGCACGTGTTAGTGCAAATATGTACTTTGTAAACGAGTATGTAGATAAAAAAGGAAATAAGTATATGTGTAGTAGTTAAAAATGATTGTGATGTATAGCAAAATACGTAGACAGCATGGGAAGGGAGTATATAGATTAATAAATAATACATGTTTAAATAAATATGTGCGTAAAAAGTTGCAAGTGTAAAATTGCTTGAAAATGTAACAATGAAATTTGTATTAGATAGTTTCACAGCTGAGAAATTTGAACTGCTTGTACTATGTTTGCAACCAAAACCATCCTCACCCATGCACCCCGGTCCACATTCCAATCAAGTTTGCCATTTTGCGGAGCTTTGTCGGCAATCTTGCTTTTATGAGGATATGAAAAATGCTAATTAAAATTTTTATATTTCACATTTATTTTTGCCTTTGTCTGTCCTCTTAATTTTCATTCCACGCATTTTCGAAAGCATTTTTTCACATGTACATACATATGTATATACAGTCATGTATATTCTCGTACTTACATATGTATGTATACAACAACAGCAATAAATGGTGTCATGCAGCTGGACCTTTGGAAAATAAAAAATTTCACATAATATTTTTGATTGACATTTTTGGCTTTTCATATATTTTTCCTTCCTAATACGCATTTACATATATGTACACACATATAAATTAGATACATGTGATACATATGGTCAGGACAAAAATGGAAAAAAAATTTGAGAGGATTTTTTACATACGTATGTACATAGGTACATATAGTATGTATGTTACAGCTGCGAGCACTTAAATAACTAGTAGTTTTCACTTGTGGTAAACCTTTCTTGAAAACTAAACTAATAGATGCATTATTTTTATTGCAAAACTTAAGGATAATTTCATTTCTAAATGTAGGGTCAAAAGAGGTCAAAATATATAGGCCCCACACCATGACATGAGAAGCAGCCCTATACCATAATACTGGATCCCGTAAGCTTTAACGTCCTCGTAGTGTACTTTGGATGATATTTCATATTAGGGGGGATTCTCACCATCTGCCGATAACCTTTACCACCATACAGAACAATTTTCGACAAAATTTCGACAGCTGACATTGTAGTATGAGTCTTCGAATATTTTATAATTTGTCGTAGAGAAGTTTTTGTTAATTTCTGCTTACCACCCCCTTATTTCAGATTGATTTTGATAAGTTAACGCATTTGAAGCATTGTTGGCTGATCAACCAAATATTTTCTCCATTCTTTGTATGTTTTCCCATTTTTAATGAAGATTTTAATTAAATCACGTTTTTCGTGATTTCGGTGAACTCTTTGCATCACTAAAAACTTTATAATTTCGTTTCTGTCTTTCAAGCTAAATATATACTCGTAGTAAGTCAAGTGTTAAAACATACTTTTTATTCCAAAAAATCAAATATTTTCACTTGAAGTATAATTTTGTGACTTTTTTTGTTCCGCGTTATTATTTCACTGTTCGTCTAAAATGCCGTTCACAACAGAGCCTACCTCTTAAAAATTTAAACCATAAGCGTTGAACGGTTCAAAATTTTTATGCAGTTAAATCATACACTAGAGATGATAATTTAAAAAAAAATCAATACCAATATCGCGTAATATGTGAAACTTTTTTTTGGGAAAAATTAACATTTTTTTTTCGAAAATTAAAAAAAAAAAATTTTTCAAACTCAAGTTTGAAACTTTGTAAAAGAATAAAAATAGTTTAACAAATTTTTTTTTGGGAAAAAATAAATTTTTTTTTTGGAAAATTAAAAAAAAATATGTTTTTATACGTCACTCGAATCCTTCCATAGATGATTAAAACAAAAGTGTGATTTACATAGTGGACTTAGTCGGTAAATTGCTGATGCAAGACTTGATGGTACAATCCTGTTCGCTATCTGACTTTTTTAAATTTGTTGCCAACGATGATAAACGGAAAATTTTCTTAATTTCTTTCGGTTTACTTTCTTGTCTTGAATACATCTTCTTAAGATATATTCAAAAGCTAAATTGACATTTGTATTAAGTAGTTAAAAAAATAAATAAATTTATATATCTAAGATTTCATTGCAATGCCACTAAAGTGGCTAAAGGAAAGACAATTGGAAATAAGTTTGTCGCTGCATAGAAACGACAAAATGTGCGAGAGGAATTTGTAATGAGGAAGATGTAAGGTACAAATGGTCAGAAATGTAAAAAATTCGTGGAAGGTTTTTATGAAAGTGTACTCACTGAGTCGCACAGCACATTTTTCATACAACAAGATTATATTTACACATACATACATACATACATATACACAACACGCGCGCATATGAAGTGCTACATTTCTCATACGACTTATTTATTTATATTTAAAATTAGATTGGTGCAATTAATTTTCATAGTTCCAAGGTGCTTCAGAAGGGAAATTTGGATTACTTTATGACTTACGTATTTCCACAGTTTCAATCGTGCTGCACCGGTAATCATCATCCGGTTCTTCAGGGCATCGATTTTTTTTAAAACGTACTTGTGTACCTACGTTACCTGCGATTACATACATATGTAGGTACATGAGTAAATAGATATATTTAAAAGCATGTGATATTCGAAACGTAACCATATACATATAGTACACATATATATATATTTACATACATACATACATACACAGTATATAGCACAAACATGCGTAGATTTTTCTTTTTGATCGTTGGAGTTAAAATATAATTCAAAATGTTGATTTATACCTTACCAAATATATTCATTAAATAGCTTCACACCCTTATTTGCACTTTTATATGTTTTATTGAGGATTTGATTTTGGTGCTGATCAATTTATTTGGTTGATAGGGGGTAAGGGAGGAGCCTTATAAAGTTCAAGCATTAATGTGATAAAACTTTGCTAGAAATACTGCAGAAATTACAGTTTCTTGGAACAAATACCTCGAATAAAACAGGCGACATGCGATTCGTTGGCCAATAGCTTTTAAATGATAAAAAGTACTTCATTGAAAAATGTAATCAAAGAGCTGCAGAGTGAGTGGAAAATATATTTTCTAGATATAAGTAGAGTATATTCCAAATTTCAAAATCCTCGGCTCAACTAAGAAACTTTTCATCTCTAGTCACGAATGAATTTGCATATAATAGAAGACCAACAAAAGTACCAGTAAGAAAATTAAATTCAAAATAAGTTAATTCCAAACTTTAATCTTAATTTTATACATTAAAAATTACCATTATTTGCTTAACATTTTAAATGAACGTAGTTCCAAAACAGATTTTTTATAGCAAATTTTCTATAAGTGTCGAATGCCTTTTTATTAAATTTAAATTCCTAAAGTTCCAGAAACAATTTACCAAAGGGCAATCAATCTAGGCAATAAGACTGTATTTACGAAAAAATCTGAAATTGAGCTTACATTTTTCAAAAGTCGGGCTTTATAATGGTGTGAAATAGAACTTAAAATTTTTTCTCCCGTGAAATTAATTGGAACCTTTCGATTTAGCGCCAACTTTAACTGATTTGATAGGTTTTGGGTTTGCACTTGAACTACCAAATTTCCTATATTTCTATAAAATGATTATAAATTATTTTCAACAAATAATTTCCACTCGATTAACACTTTAATTGAGAAACCCCTCATACTTATAGAGTTAGTTGCTCGATAAACGAAGAGTTATCAACTGTCAGTGAAGTATGAAATAGCCTCGTTTAATATGGAATAGGATCAAAAATCAATCACCCTTATCGGAAGTTTCGTCCGAAAAAAAATTCACCCGAAATTTTTTCATTCGCCTGGATTGATTATGCCTATTGCGAGTTTTACCCGAAATAAATTTTGCTTCGAAAATTCGAACATGGAAATTGCAACTCTTAAATGCGTATACCTCAAGTGTACAATAACAAAATTATTTTAATGAAATAGTAATTAGACAACATTTTTTAGATTTTTGACGACTGCAACTTGCTATTCCGCCAGTTAGGAAGCTTAGCGCGTGCCTGCGATTTTTCGCTAAAGGTGGGTACTGAGAAGATGTAGGTAACAGTTTTAAAATTGGGCTGGCGCAATCGTCTTTCAGTTAGATCCTGTAAGAAATTGTCAAAATTAACGAGTCCATATTATTCCTGCAATGGGTAAAACGGCCTACATTTAAATTTCCATTTGCACTAATTTTTCATTGCAGTTCCCAACTATTCAGCTCCATTCTTAGGTGCTTTTTCTGCATTCTACCAAATAGTATCTCTCTTTGAACTTTGTTTACTGTTTTGTTCCTGGAATAGGCGATCTTATGTAAAAAATATTTAAATTAAATTATTTACATTTTTCCCCTCTCAAAAAATAGTGAACAAATTCAACTAATCCGCCAACCCGAAATTTATAATAAGCGAACAGTGAAAAGTGAACTATTTTGGGCGAAAACGAAACTCATAATAAGGGTGAATATCTCCCACGATGATGGTTCGATTTACAATTAATTAAGAACAAATGGATTTCACGAGCACCTTAATTGAGTCAAGTTCGATTAATTGAGAGTTTAATTTGATTTTTTTATTTTAAAAATCCGTCTTATGCTTTTGTTATAAAATACAAACTAAATTTATTAACAACAAATTATTGGCTCAGCTTAAACTTGGTTGATGAATGCTTCAATGTCCTCGAGTTTTTTTTTGGAGAAAATTGTAATTTTTAAATTTTAAATTTGTTTTTTAATGTTAAAAAAAATATAAATTAACATTATAATATTTTTTCTATGAAAAATATCTATTTAAATTTTATTAGTTTGAACGAAAATTAAAAATAAAAATCAATCATAATTGTATCGTTTAAAATTATCTGTTCAAAATTGTTTTTTATATTTTGATTGATGAACAGAAAATAAAATTTTACCTTTACTTTTTCAACCAAATATCTTTAATAGACAAAATTTGACTTATTTGTTTTTTGAACAAAAATGAAAATTACAAATTTACTTTTCTTCTCAGTCAAATATAACCGCTAAAAAATGACTATTCTGTTTTGAGTGAAAAATAGAAATAAAAATTTCGTCTTTTTCCCATTAAAAAAATATAAAATTTTAAATGTTGTATTTAATAAAAAAAAAAAAATTGTTAAGATTCAAATAAAATTGTTGAGTTTTTTTTAAAAGGTCACAATCCATACGATCCCTGGATTTTTATGAAAAAAGCAACAAATTTTTGTTGAAAGCGCAGATTTTTTCACATTTTTTTTTGGAAGTTTTTCATTAATATGCAGTTTACAGTTTATCCAATTCTAGTACATGAGGTGCAAGTCTCAAATGGCTAAAAAGTTGCATAAATTTTTTAAATTTTTTACGAAATATTAAAAAAAAAAATCTTTCGAAAAAGTTTAAAATTTTAATGATTTTGTTTTCCTCTCCCACAAATTTTAAATTTAGGGTTATATGTTAGTTTGTTTTGTATTTAAATTTAAGAATAATGAAAATTAAGGGGACCTAAAAATTTTAGATTAACAAGGAAAATTTGAATTTTCGCCTACTTACATACATTTTTATTATATATTTTCTTACTACGTTAAACTCTAGAGCTCTAGCACTAATCAAATCATTGCAAATATTAACATCTCGTATATGAAATCGGAATCATAATGCTGGGTAAAATTTTTTTTTTACATTACTTTGAAATTTTAATCATTTTTTTGGATAAATTAACTCGCTTTAGTGAACTATGAACAATCTTGTTTTTTAATTGTATTTTTCTAATCCCTTATCTCTGCAAACTTTTTGAGCCACCACCCCTCCCGGTAATATAACTTATATTGTGTATTTCACTAGAACATTTTACACAGCAACTGGAACAAAATAAATAAGCAAACGATTTAAATGTCTTTCATAAATATACCATCACCGCATAATTAACTCGTTTTCCAACCCCCCACGGCCAAAAGCACTATTATAGTATGGACCATAAAAAAGCGATTAAAAACTTTCTGAATTGTTCAGATTTGTGCTACTGCTGCTGCATTAGCTGTTGTTGTCGCTACTGTTGTTATCGCTGCTGTTATGGCCATTGTCATTGTCATTGCCATTGTCGTTATTGCATTTGCTTTTTGTTGAAAAATTTATGAATTTACTTACATATGTATGTACAAACATATACGAGAGTATATGTATGTACGAATACATTACGACTGCAGACAATTTTCACGCGTAAAGTGGTCTACAATGGCATTTAGAATTCGAAATATTCTCGCAATGGCACTGTGGATGTGTGGGTGATGTCGGACAATTCGTTGGAAGGTAGAAATATGTGTTTCATTTAGTTTAGTTGATATTATTTAAAATGGCAAAAATAATTAAGGTGCCGATGGCTGTGACGCCTTTGAGTCTAAACTTTAAGAATGTAATTATGATGTTTACAAAACAATGATTATACTCGTATGTGTGCTTGTGCACATAATTACCGTAATATAATTAAATTTAGTTTACACAGATAATATGAACAAGAAGAAAAAGAAATTTATATTGCTTGCGCACATTTAGGCAATCACAAAAATATTTTGTTCGTTCGTATTTATATAAATATATATAAGTAAAAAAGCAGGCGCAATTACAGAGTGTGACAGAGAAATGAATGAAAGTGAGAATGCAGCGAAGTGGCGGAAGCGACTAAATGCAAAGAGCATTTAATGAGTTACATAAATGAAAGCTCATAAAGGCTTAGATAAGGAAAGAGCATTGAGAAATCATGCAAATTTTTCAAGGGATAGTATAGCATAGTTATGTTAAGTAGATTTAAGCGCCAACAATTAAATGAACATATAATTATACATACATACATATATGTTAGTGAAGAGTTCTATATATACATATGCAAATTAAATATGTAAATGAAATTTTGTATAAAAGCAAGTATTATACAATTTGGTCTCTTATTTATTATAGGCACTTTTTATAAAAAAATTTCCTATGTGTAGAAATATTTTTAATATACATTTTTAATGTAGCGTTTCGTTATAAATAAACATATTTTTACATATTTCGAAAAACTACCGGCTTCGAAAGCATCTTTTTTTTTGCCATTTAGGTATATTTAGTTTTCTTTCAATAAATTTATATTATTCTTAAATAAAATCAAAGTTTATATTCTAAAAAAAACTTTTTCATAAAAATTTCAAACTTAAAAAATATGTAGAATTATTTCGAGCATGTAGATTTATGGATCTTTAAGTTTTTGTAAAACATAATGCAAATTTGAAATAACCAAACATTTTCATTGAAATTTTTTAATCGCTTTCATGTAATGCATGAGCAAAATATATTTTTAAATATAAAAAAAAAAACGCAATACCCTCGGAAAAAATGGCAAAATTGAACAGTAATTTTTGGCCACTTAAAAATAAAATTGAAAGGACTTTAAAACTGCAAACTTGAAAAATTTTAATATATTTATGGAAAGCTCGAAATTTTATTGAATTCTTCAAAATTTTGTTGAATGTTTGAATTATGGTTTTGTTTCAAGGCAGATCTAACAGGTAACCGCAGAAGATAAATTGCAACCCCTGCCTGGTTTTATACTTTTATTGTCAATAAGAGCTATCAAATCAGTCTATTGAAAACAAAAGTTGACAAATCACAAATTCAATTTACCCAAAATAAATAAATACAAAACGTACATTTTTATTTCAGAACTTAATGTTTGAGCCTCGGAACAGAGTTGGGCATTAAGTGTACGCGAAAACCAAACCAGATCGCAAAATAGTCCATGGACCCCACATCGCTTTCGAGAATGTTATGCCACATGCTCTCTTGTTAACAATTCTTCGGTGTGGCTCTTGCGGCACTTTTAAGAAATAAACTCCACCTTTTCCGACCGTCCTATGCAGATAACGCACTTTCCCAACTCTGTTCTAATAGGGCACAAATATACATACAACAAATTCATTCATTTAAAAGCACAAATCAAATTTAAACAGATATTTTTGTTTTTATCAAATGAAAACAAAGTTTGACAATTAAGATAAATGTAAAAAATCAAATTATAAACTTTACAGAGGCTACCTATTAAATCTGTCTTGGTTTGTATGATTTTGCAATTGAAATTAAATTAACTGTAAATTTTTGTCATAATTTGGCTGGGCTTTAGTTGTTAAACGCAGGTTAAATGCTACCCAGTCCTCATCGGAGTTTTGACAATTTAACATTTTATTAGACAGTTCAATTTTAATTACAATAATTTGAGAAATAATTTCGTAAACAAATTTCGCTGATTTTTCTTGGCGTTACATTGTTTAAGTTAACTATTTTAAATGTAAACCATTTTAATATAACAAAACATTCTGATTTAGTGCAAAATATGAAATTTTTTATTAGACAACTTTTACACGAAAAGAAGTGGCGGAAGGGGTGAGTAACAAGGGGGAGGGTGCATCATTTGCTTTCATCATCACTTCTATTTTTCTAACATTATTTGTTGTGAGGAAGAATTGAATTCAATAAAATTTAAGCGTGTTAAATGCGTGTTAAAGACCGAAAAATAAATGAAAAAATAAATGCTCTTAAATGTTTGGAACACGTAAATCGGATGTTAACTTTAAAATATTACTCATACGCCCCGACCAAGACAAATTGCCATGGCCATGGATGTTTCAACCAGCCGTTTGCTGGAGCGTATGAGAAATATGTTTTTTGATAAATACAAAGATTCACATGTTTTTCACCATTTTTATAGGAATAGTTTCCGTTCAATTTTGTTAAAAACGAAATTTGCAATAAAATTTTAATGAAATAGTTATTTCATTTGGTACTCAAAAACATTGTAACTAAAAATTGTATGCTCTAAAATGCGTAAACATAAAAAAATCGCTAAAATTAGCTTAGAAGAACCAGCAGAAATAATTTTGTAAAAGCTCAGTATTGCTGAGACAATCGTGAAAGAATCAGTAGACTTTTCGGTTTAGGTCATTAATTAACTAGCTTTATGATAAAAAGTAGTAAACGCAAAAAGTTTCGTATCTTACTGAAATCTAAGCTTCCTTATAACAACAGTATATTCATCTCTTTGGGAGTCTTATTTCGAAATCGGCTCACACTTTCATGGGTTTTGTTAGAAATTGAACTGTATTTGTATTGGAACCTAATATATTTTTTAAATAATTAAAATGAAGAAAGATTTTCATAACTCACACTGCGGTTTATATGACACATTTAAATATGTGAATCAAAGGATTCGTTTCGCTGAGCCAAAATGTACACATGTACGAAAATAATTAATATATAAATTTTGGGCATAACCACGGCTGTCGGATTTTACAAGCCACATTTATACTTACCATGAATTGTTCTTTTCATAAAAATTCTTACAATAACTTTTAGCAAGTACGAATGTACACTTTTTCACAAAGACCCAAAATAATAAACATTTAATGGTGGAGTTTTTGAAAAACTTACCCGAATTTCCATAAGAATTTATTACACAACATTTTTGAGAACAGTTTTGAGTGAGAAATATTGTTTAAGTCAACAATAACTTTCATATCGAGAACTATATTACAAAATTCTTTTCATAATAATAATCCGTGAGATAAATATTTTTAAGTTCTCAAAAACTTTCTCTTTGAGACCGGTACGATTTCGAGATAAGCTCGGTATATTCTCGGCACATTTTGATATATTAGAGATACATGTTTGGTACATTTACGATACATTTTCGGTACATTTAAGACACGTTTTCAGTACATTTTGGGTACATTTAAGATACGTTTTCGGTACATTTTCGAAACTTTTTTGGTTCAGTCCTGAGTCGTCACTACCAAAGTGGCCTTGAATTAGTTTCGAAATATTCCTAAACTCATCTGAAACTACTACCAGAGTAGTCCATAAAAAGCCTACAACTAGTCCCGAAATGGCCGCGTAAAATTACTAAACTATCTAAAAATGTTCTTAATACATAATTTTTTTTTTAAAGAAAAGATAAAAACAAATAAATAAAGCATGAATAAGACACACATAGAAATTTGAGTAGTCTAATTGAGAAACATATGAATATGAAGAATATGCGTTAACAGATATACACAATACACAAATTGGGTATAATAGAAACGATTTGTGAGTACGAAGAAAGCAATACCATAAAGTTGTTAGTAGGCACAGTCAGGTGAGGGAATTTTTGCTTGCCTAACTAATTAACGGTTGTACAAATGTGTGGTCTGGATTCACTAGTTTTTGGTACGTTAGTCAGCTACAAAGTACGTGTATACAAATGTATGTATGTAGTCCTCTTTGTAACGAATTTGCGCTCCATTTCATTCACTGAATTTACAAATCATTTTCGAGCTTGTTGCAAAGGACTTTTGAAAAAATTTCGTTTGCTATTCTATTTATTACAACAGAAACGTCAATGCATTGTCTCTTTAAGTATGCTTGTACTTGTTGTTTTTTGTTTTTTTGTTTTTTTTTTTTCTTTTGCTACTTTGCTATGCATGAGAGTAAATATGTATGTATGAGCGGTAAAATTGTACTAAATTGGATGCTAAAAGTAAAAAGTACAAGCAGCGATTTGATATCTACTATTGGTCATTTATGTACATACATGAATTAAATATGGGTTTGTATGCATATTTTTTATTTGTTAATTTTTTTTTTTGCTTTCTCTTTTTTGTTTAGTGAGACATTTGCACTCTCCTCATTATACAATTGCACGTGCTCGGCCTAACAACACTACTCACCGGTAGCAGCGCCGCACTGACAACCCATCGACCGCTGATGTCGTTGCTTTCTTTTGTGCCACCAATGATTCGTATGCCAAAAACGTTTGCTACTTTGGCTGTGACCTTGTCCTTGGCTGCCGGGAACTGGTAGGCGTAATTGCGACCGCATATTGGCACCGCACAATTGGCATTTGCCCGCTGTCGTAATGAGTTTTGTGTTGGCCATATCGGTGCTCTCGTAGCCAACATTCACGGTATCGAAGGTGATGCATTTGGCTTGGCTGCCATCATTACCAGTCTTTTGCTCAATCATATTAGCGGCCTCTTCCTCATCGACAAATATACAAATGCCACCGCGTCGTTTAAGCGATGACTTTTGTGAGAAGTCAACTTCGGTTGGCCGTTGTAGCGGCGCTATATGTACATATATACAAGTATTTCGATTTTTCGGTTGTTCGTGGAGATTTTTTGTTGCAAGGTACACACCCACACACACACACACAATAGCGGTTACGATTGCGGTTGCGGTTGCGATAGTGTTTGTTGAAGTACGTACAAACATACATTTATTCGATAAAAAGTTGATTGGTATTAAAAGTTGGAGTTTGAAGTAAGCAGTTAGTTGGTTGGTTGGTTGGTTGGTTGTTGGTTTAGGTACGAAAAATACACAGGGCGATATATCGGAATGTTAATTATTTACAATTACACGATACGAGAAGGGAAAATTTTAATAATTGTTTAATATGTATGAAGAATACTAAGTAGTTTTGGACGATTTTGGAATAATTTACATTGGAACTGAAAAGGCGACTGAACAAGGGATTTTGATTAAGATGAAATTTTTTTATTTTTAAATTTTATAAGCAAAAGGTATTTACAATACATATGTAATGTAAATATTTAAGTGGCATGCAAAACATGCGATTTTTCTTTTATTTTTTGGTCAGACCGAAATTGGGGACGGGGACGGTCGTATAAGTGATGTTCAACAACACATGTTTGCATTGTATGTTTGAAGTTTTTTTTTGTATGTAACGAATTTTTCAGAAAGTGTAAATGATATGCATATTTTTAATGAAATGTATTTAATGAATTATTCATGTAAAGGTTAGACCACGAAAACAAGTTTACAGAGCGAGCAGTCACGATGTGTTTTTTTGTTTTGTTTGGTAGGTCGACCTGCTGGCCGCGAGGATACAAAAAAAAATACGTCCTGAAGCGATGTTATGTAGCAAGTGCACAAACACATATGTATTAAAGCATTTGGACAACTTTTGTTTTCTTCTAATTATTTGAAAATTTTTTAAAATAAAAATACCGTTCATTCTTTAACCAAAACTATCAACTAAAAATTACCTTAAAAAAATGTATGACAATTTTATCCAAGTTTCTAACATTGTCAAAGAGTTTTTTAGTATTTTCTTGAGTAAACAGGTTTGAAGCTCATTCAATTTTAGTATCGTAAAGTACAAATTTTAAGTGATTTAAACTTATTATTGATTTTTAACAATTTGCTGACGCTCTTTTACAAGTCCTTCCGTATAGAAAATAATCGCGTGTTTCCGGAGGTGGGTGAAATCACCCTTAAAATTTTTTCAAAAATCAGTGGTAATTTGTAGGTAGTGGCACTTTATTATACTTATTGAATGAGCATACTTAAACAATTTTTTTTTATAAGTTCGAAATTTTGTATAAAATGTAATAAATAGGTTTTTAATGGGTTTGTTAAAAAATTCCCAGCATTTCAAATAAAAAATAATTTTAAATAAATAGAAAAAGAATTGATTGCTCAAATGTGTCAATATCTGATTGTGCAATAATTTATAAAAACAGGGTTGTTATGTAGCGAATGAAACCTATTAACTTTCTTACTTTAATACTAGTCTTTCAAAATAAAAAAAGCTTTCTTCTTTTAGCGCCAATTGTTATTATTTTTATTAATGACAATAAATCAGCGAAATGTAATTTGCAAACCTCTGCTTCTGCATCAAACCAATTTTCGTCATTGCAAAAGCCGAAAGGGTAAGTCTAACTTTTAATTTTCAAATATAATTATGATCTTATTTTATAGAATACCTTTCTCACGTATTAAAATATTACAGGTGTATTATTCAATAACATTTATTAATTTAACTAAATTCTACCTTGGTATCTTTCTGGATTTAGCTGTTTTGAAACTGATAAGGATTTTTTCGAAACTTTCTTCGTATTGTCACGCTCTGGTCGCAATATAATGCCATAAACTTTTTCAAATATCTGAAAATTTGACTTGTGGAATTTACACAGGCAATATTCCTGTAATGATGCCATGATCACTCTTTCAAATATTCAAGAGTTCAATGATAGCTATTACAAGTACTAACCCGACATGAGTAGGAAAATGGAAGTTTTGCAAAAGTATTTTTCGGTCATAACATAATTTGCATGATTTGTCCACATTTAATTCGTATCTAGTACCGTGTTACGGGCCCAGTTACTTTTTCGTATTTCACTTCAAGGATCTTTAATGCATTAAATATACTTCTTCTCAAAATTATTACCTCAAAACTTATGAACACAAAACTTATTACATTTAATTTTTCCTTATATTCAATTAAAGTGGAGCTTATTCTCTAGCAAAAACCAATTAAGCTGAAAAGCCAACCTTTTTCGTAAAATAAAAACTATGAGTTTAATATTTCATTTATATATTTACGCTATTTTCAAGCTTAACAGTTTTTTTTTTAGTAAACAGATTGGAGAGTTATTTTTTATTGCAGCTTTTGAAGACTTTTTAGACACTGTTCCGATTAAAATTAGTGTAAAAAATTAAAAAAAAAAAATTAATTTTTTTTCAAATAATTTTAAGAGTTTTTGAAGTGAGCCGCTTTTTAACTCATGCAATTTTAGTGTAAAATTGCATAGTAAAGAAAATTCATAATTAATTTTAAACTTGGAAAGTTCTTAGAAAAATGTTTATTTCTATCACTTTTTTAATGTGAATAAAGTTTGAAACTTGAGTTTTATGATTTTCGTTAGGTAATGAAATGCCAGTGCTGTTCGTATCATTAGCAACTTAGTTCAAAATGACATAGTTAAATATTTGTTTTCATTAAATTATTATTAAGAATTTTCAATTAAAATTCAGTTCATTCTCAAACAATAGTTTATATATTGTCGAATTTTAAAACTTTGTAGAAAACTAAAAAAATTCAAAATATTTTCATAACTTATATAGTTAATGTTAGAGAATGAATTAAAGTTGCATTAAATAATTCTTTAAATTAAATAGTTGAATATAAGGGGCCAACTATGTCATTTTGAACTTGGTTTAATTTAAAAAAAAATAAAAATTTAATTAAATTAATCTTTCATTTATTTATGGTCTTAACACAATTTTATCAACGATTGTTATTGAATTTTAATAATTAATTTTTTTTTTATTTAGCAGAAATAGCACAGCATGTAGTGTGTGGGCTTTGCAACCCGAGTTTTCCATGGCAGCATTTTTCGAAAAAGCGTTCATTGAAAAATACATAAAAATATATTGTGCGGTTACACTTTTGACAAGGTGTTTATGTTAGATATTGTTAAAGCAACGCATAATAATAATTATAGTTAACTGGACTTTACTAAACATAGCTCAACTTTACGCCTTCTTAAAAAACTTATTTAATTGTAGGTGAAATCAAAATATGTTTACACTTTTACCTGCCTAACCAAGTAAATATTATCACAATACAATACCAATATCAATATCAACGATGATGTGTACGAGGACGGCAACTAAAACTACTTGTTTATTTATGCACTTCTATCAATATTTAAGAGCCATATTTTATTTATGTCCTACTATTTTACGACTTAACGACATTAAAAATAAATAACAGACAATAAGACCAGTGAGCACTGAAAACTAACTAAACTAACAATTAAGTACATACATATATGAATTGGAAAATGAAAAAAAAAAATCGACTCTGTACAAAATAATCACAACAAATAAGTAAATAAAAGAAAATACAAAGGCCAAGGAGAATTTATAAAATACATATATATGTCACAATGCCACCGTGACCATCAGGTGCATGTTACCAACACAAATAGCCTCGCCGTGAACCGTGAACTTTAACGCACGCTCCACATTGAACAATTCTGAGGCCAATACGGCGACGTGGAGCCACCTAATTGGCGCAATTAACTTAACGGATACCATTGGATCTAAGTGAGCATGTGTATGACGGCACTACAAACTCGCTTGTCTAACTAACTATAAACGTTTGTGTGGAATGATTTTAATTGGCAAATGAGTGGCAGTGGTCTCTAATAGCTGGTCTCATGACCAGAGCCTAGCAAGCCAGTTGTTGTATGGTGAAAGTGACTTGAAATGATGGTGGTGGGTGGTGGCTGATGGCGGTTGTGGTGATATTTGTTTTATTGACGATGACGTTAATGCTGTGATACGTATTCGCTTTGAGTTCTTGTTCATGGTATTGGCAGATAGTGTATTTCATATTTGCCAGCAAATATACATACATACATAAATATATCGACAACGTTAGTGCTAACATGTGTGCTTACTTACTTGCCGAACTCGTCGATACACGGCCCATCGGTATATAGCTGCGACTATCGCTGTTGTCCTGTGAAAAATTGATAACATTCACGTCGTACGTCACCACTGAGGCTTGACGTTTGCGCAGTGACTGACCGCCGTTGCCGTCATAACCGCCGCCGCCGCCTCCAGTTAGTATGCTGCCACGATGACGTCCCACTTGTGCCGTCGTTGTTGTCGAATTGGTTTCTGGTTCACTGTCGTGACGTTTGAACAATGGCGATGTTAAGTCTTTCTCCTCGCCCGTCAACAAACCACCATCACCCACGTCGACATCACCATTGTTACCGCTATGCAACGAGGCGGGCGAGAGCGTGGAATCAAGTATGATTTCTGGCTTCGGCGATTTACTTTGCGACACTGGCACTGTCGCGTGCATGGCCAAGGTTTGCTGACACGCAGGCGGCGCTGTTTGTAGCGCCGTGAGTACATCCAAAGATACTGTGGACGTGTCACTGGCAAAGGGGTTGCCGGTTGGTGAACTGTTTGAGAATTGCGGTAACGTTGCTGTGGGTGGCGGCGAGAGGAAGTAGACGTTGACTGTGTTGCTTTGGGCGCTAGTGTAGACAGTTGACTTAGTTGTGGGTAGATTTTGTGCGGAATTGAAATTTGGTGTTGTCGGTGGGGACATAAAGAAGTTGGCGCTATTTTTCGTGACCAACACTTGATCACTGAGCGTGCTAAGTCGCTGTTTAATGTGCCTCGCTGACTTGCCAGATCTGGATTCAGTGGAATTGGTGGATGAGTGAAATTTGTGATGTGCCGGCGAGTCGACGATTGAGGGCCCCAGCTCAGCGATGGGAAAACTTAGCGAACGGAAAAGCTCGACTAGATCGGTGCGCGAGGTAATGAGAATATTGCTTTTCTCCGGCAGTTCAATGGCACATTGAATGGGCTGCTGCAGCGATTGCAGCTGTTCAGGAACTATGGGTTCAGCTAGTGAGGAAGGCGATAGTGATGGTGGCGGCGTGGTCGGTATGTGTGGTGACTCGGTTAGGCAGTCGGTGTATTGTGAGAAGTCATCTGAGCCGCTGAACGCCACCTCATGCGAATCGCCCAAATTGATGAGTTGCGCCGAGCCGCTGTATGCATGTGGCGAGGTGTTTATCTCAAATTCGTGTGTTAACACGGATACATTGTCTCTCATCGCATCGTCCGACTGTTCGTTAAGCACATTGATGTCAAGCAAGATGTCTGGCGTGTTGTAGCGCGTCGCTGTGCTCTCTTGACTCTCACCCATCGTATACGAGAAATATACGAATCCCGCCTCCGAATCGGTATCGCTTTGCTGCCGCGAACATAACTCTTGTTTGCGACTCATACCGCCATTGTAACTATGCGACAACTTGCGATTACGTGATCGTCCGAAGAGTTGTGCACGACTGCTGCGTATCTCCTCGGAATTGGCCTGATTACGTTTCTTTTCAATCGAAAAGCACTCTGTGCTCGAGCGTTTCGTCTTCGCCAACAGTCCCTTGAAGGTAAACCCTTTCTCTTTCTCTTTCTCTTTTTCTTTTTCTTTCTCCTCCTTTACAACACCCTCTTTAAGCGACTCCAATTGTTTTCGCTTGTTTTTCGTGTCAGCCATAGTTTTGAGGAACTCTGAATCACTGAGTGCGAACGGTTTTTTCGCGCTCCCTTCGCTGCTGCCGCTACTCCGGCTACGATTGCGTCCATTCTTCATCTTAATGAAGTCAGTTTCGCTCCGCGCTGGACATTTCCCACTACCCGATGGCTGTTGACCCTCCTGTTCAGCAAAACCCTGCCCACCTGTTTGCTTTTTAAAATACAAATAATTATCTTCGATGAGGCGCTTCAGTTCTTTGTTGTCTTCTGCGATCGGCAGGCAAGTCGCTGGTGCTTGCAACTGTTGCTGTTTCATTGTCAAATGCATCGCACTTTCGTAATAGTCGTTCGACTCACTGTCATCACTCAACATGCCAAAAACTGCTGGATATTGTTCGGAATCGGACCCTTTCTCTTGCACTTGATGTTTGCTACCAGAGTTCCGTTGTAGGCCTGGTGATTGTTTCGGTGAATTATGGTGGGACTCAATTGGAGAGGCAGATCTTTTGGTGATATAAACGGATTGTTGCAAATCTGCTAGACCTTCAGTCCATACTTGCGTATTAAGGTTGGTCTCATCCCCATTTTGTTGCTGCTGTGCAGCATAATGGAGGGCGATCATTGATGGTGCGCTATCTGTATGTGTGACCTTCTCGTAACGCTCCTGTTCTAAATCGCGTAAATCAATGCTGCTACGGCTAAGGCGGCGTGGTGGCGCTGGTACTCGCAATTCATCACAGTCGTCTTTGTCATCGTCATCGTCTGTTGTTTGTGGCAGTATATCCTGTAAATGCGGCAGAAGCAACGAATACAATATTATTGGTTGTGTTTAAGTTATATATAATGAGTGAATTTGAATACAAAGTATCTAGGTTAAAGTTTTAATAAATATATATTTTTATTCATAAAGAGCTCATCTAGATCATATAAGATGTTTACCCTCACAAGGGCAAAAGAACTGGCAAAAATGTGCAAATGATTCCTCCTGATTTTCCCTTAAACAGCAACTACCGCATGAATTCTGATGGTTTTCGCTCGAAAACCTCCGACCAAAACCCAGAGGTAGGACAGACTTTGGCAGCCCTTGGTCCAACTTCCTCATAGTGTACATTGACTTACAATTTTCAGTTTGAAGCTGAAACGTCGTATGAAGGTGAGTAACATTTCGAATTTGGATTTCAGCTTTAGGGTCAGTATAAGTTTAATGATTAGGTGGGATTATCCCGAAAAAGTCCTGAATTAGTCTAGTTGTTTGAAACTTAAAAAAATATTTACTAGCTGGTAACTTTTATTTTATAATATTTGGACGTTTTAAAATAGAAGTTGTAGATGAATAAAAAAATTTTATTTTGCTTTAGAATTTACACACAAAAGTCGAAATACTAAGTTCTATAATTTTTTCGCTAAAGTCGCGATTTTTATACCGTTCATGCTAATGGTATATTTAGTTTGGTCCGATGTTTGTAAGTATCAGAACGATAAGAGTTAGGACCATGAAAAAAGTATACCGATATGATCATTGCGATGAGCTGAGTTGATTTAGCCATGTTCGTCTCGCTGTACGTCAGTCCGTCTGTTTGAACGCAAACGAGTCCGTCAGTTTTTAAGCTATTAGAATGAAACTTGGCAGTCAGTTGCCTTATTATAATTTATTGGAAAGTTGTCGGCACCGATTGTTTAGATATTTCATTTATCACGAAAACCGCTGTATTTAAGCAGCTAAAATCTTGAAATTTTTCACAAATAATAGCTACTCGTATTATAAGAACTATTTTAGCAGTTCAAATCATAAAGATCGGATAAATATAACACATAGCTGTCATACAGCCGATAGTTCAGATATTACGTTTTGGGCCAAAACTCCTTCATTTAATCAGCTAAAGATTTGAAATTTTTCACAAATATTAAGTATTATAGCAGTCAAAATCATTGATATCGAATTAATATTACATATGGCTCTCATACAATTCTTCCATTCATGAAAGGTATGAAGCCTTCGGCATAGTCGAATACGTTTTTTTACTCGTTTTTAAGTGATTTTGGGTTTTTCCGGAAATGGAATGAGAGAGAAAGTTCAACTCACCTCTAAATTGCTTATTGCGCTATGCGTTTCTTCACGCGCCATCGTCGAAGTAAATTCACAATCGCTTGGATGCAGATAATTCAAATTGGTCGAATGTTGCGTGTGACCCATGTGTACACTATTCAAAAGAATATTCGAACTTGTGCGACTCAGTGCTTTGCGTTGGCGCACCGCTTCCCTGCAAATACACAAAAAAATACAAATAAATTTACGAATAAATAGTATGAATATGCCACCGATATCTCAGCCTTATCTACTTACTTGTAAATGCGCCAATACATGCAGAGCATCACGATGCCGGGTATCCAAAAGCTAACCGAACTCGATATGAGCGCATATGCTTTATTGACCACAAATGAACACTGATCCGGATGCAATAGGGTTTCACGCTGATGTTCCGCAGTTGTGTACCAGCCAAGGAAGATGGGCGTAAATGATATCAGCGCTGGTAGTATCCAAACATTAGCTAACATAAAGCGAACCGTACGCTCGGTCATGTAAAGTGGATATTCGAGTGGTCGCACAATGGCATAGTAGCTAAAGGGATGAAGAAACAGTTACAGTTACAAATATTTCTTTGTGTGTGTATGAACGTAAATGTAAGAGGTTGTACATATGTAACAGACGATTTCCGCCAGTTTTGCTTGCAACTAAGATTGGTGTTGTTGAAAGCAAACAAATGTGGCACAATTGAAGTAAAGCGGTTGGAGAACTGTACGACTACAAGCACAACGTGTACATACATACATACGTTTGTGTGTGTATGGCATGGCTATTATAGTTTTCCGCAGCAAGCATTTTTAAGCGCGGAGGAATCTTGTTTCAGTTTATTATTTCATGGAAATTTCATAATTGAGAAAAATTTTTCAAGTCATCGATGAGAATTATATTGAGACATACATATGTATTATACAAGTTTTTTTATTATATATATCAGCGAGATAAAAATTTTATATCATAAAAGTCTTCTCATAATAATTATGACTGAGAAAAAAAATGCTTAAAGGCATTTATGTTGTCAGGACCAGGTCAGTCTAATTCGGATCAAGTTCAGGACCAGTTAGGAACTCGTTCGAGACTATTTCAATGTAAGTTGGGGATAGTTCTCGGGGAGGGACTAGTACGAAATAATGTTGGAGCCAGTTCAGGATCATTTCAGGACTAGTTTGAGGCTAGATCAGGATTCCACAAATTAACTTTTTTATTGTTTCTTGATGGGCCGAGACCCGAACTAATGCTGAACAATGCCCAACTGGTATTGAGATAGTTCTGAACTAGTCTTTGACTAGTTCCGAACAAATCCCGAAACAATCCCGGAATAGTATTGAGATAGTCCCGAACAGGTATTGGCCTAGTCCCGAACTAGTTAAGAGCTAAATCCGAAATGGCACAGAATAAATACGGTCCATAAATATTTAAAAATTTGTTTCTCAGTCATAATTTTTATGTACTACGTATGCACATAAGTCTCAAAATATGAAAAGACTTTAATCGTAAAGCCTTTGAGTACTAAGTTGTTATACTAGATAACTCGAAAAATTTATATATTACTATCTTTATTGTTGATTAATTTTTATTATTTTATATTATAGTTGTTACGTCTTTGCCGTTTATAATATCTTCCAAGTAGGCTATTGGATTTTTTTAGTCGTAGATTGCAAAATCATGTTAATCTTCTAAACAAATTTTTCATTAGAAGAGTATTATCACTTTGACCATAAAAAACCCGAGTTTATTCATTTATGTTGTTCGTAGATACCATAATAGCGGAATATCGTCATACGCAGTTCTGATAGATTTATTCCTTTGGGATTTGCTTTACAAATACATAGAGAAATTCCAAATGTTGGTTGGGTTTGCTCTTACTTGTTTTTAAAAACTATTAATTTGAGCCAGTTTGTGGTTTCCAATTAGCGGTCGTCGCATTTAAGGAAATCGCATTAATCATTTCTTTTGTCACATCCTTTTCAAGTTAATTACGTTTTGCATAACTATATGCAATTGTTTGAAGACATAACATCGGCCACAAGTTTTTATTTAAAATAAGGGTGGTTTCAATCGCCAAATGTTTCGCAGAAGTGAACAATCGATTGAAAGACGCGGAAAATGTGCTTTACTTCATCTGCAGTTTAAAACTGAGCTGAGTATTAAGGTGGAAAAGAAGAAAAGCTCGAAGGAATTAAGTTCTAGTCAACACAAAGCTGATCTTTTATTTGCAATATGGCAAACTATGACCATTTTATTGCGATTATATCAAGCGAAAAGATTCGCATGAGAGCATAGTAAAGCTTGGAAGCCTATCCAGGTGGCAATCAAGCCCATCTGAACTTTTACTTCCAGCTTACTTGATAATCACAAAACTCAGCAACCGGGCAGCTCGAGTTCTTGTCCTTGCTTGAAATACTAGAGCGTCAGAATTGCTAAGGCCAAAGGCGAGAAGAAGGAAAAATAAAAAGGATGTGTGGAAACGGAACGACTAGACCAAGGCACGCACTTCACTACAAATTAGCCAAACAAAGGACAACGCACAGTTGAAGCAAACTTTGAAGGACTATGTCAGAACTTTAAGGAATCAAGAGCGTATACTTTAGTTAAGTTCAGGTTGAAGTATCACATTAAAAGCTTTCGGGTTTGGATTTCGATGTTACCTTTTCGAAAAATAAAAATATATCACCAATATCAGTCATTTACCAACAGGTAAAAAATATTCCTTGTTCGAAAAGTTTCTTAATCAAATATTCCAAACACTCTTGCACCGCCTTGGTCTAACTTTCTTCTTCACACCTCCTTGCCAACCTCTTTACTTTCCCTTTTAGTCTAGCTTTGCCAACATTTCTGTTGTTTCGATTTGTCTTGACGTTAAGTGTTTCAGGTGTGAAAATTGTATGCACTCCGTTTAATTAATTTAGCTTCCTACGACGTGCTGCTCCCTAAGTTTTTGAGGGTTGCTTATTGACGCAGCTGTTTGCTGGCTATGTTGCGTAAAACTATTGGTAGCTGCCGCAGCACGTGCGATTGAGGAAATTGTAATTAGCAGCGAAAGTGAAAGCATGTTAGTGGCTTCCTCACAAATTTGCCACAAAATATGTACTTGTTTTTTTAGTTGCATCCATATTGTGTAATAATATTGAAATATTGAAGGTGGTTCATGAACACTCTATGCGGAGTCAAGTGGTAAATGAAGTGAAAGGTTAAGCTTGAATAAAAAATTATATATATTGCATTCATAGAGATTTAACCTAAATGAGCTGCAAGTTTATGATTGAAAATGTGACTTTGTCTGAAACAAACTATGCCAATTACCCATTCACCAGTCCTAGCTCAAATATTAATTCCTATAATAGCTTCCTAGCAAAGTACCTAAAACCGCTGTAAGGCTAATGTGTTCATTAGAATGTCTTATTAAGCTTTGATTCCTTAGAAGATTACGAGGAATGCAAAATTAGCACAAGCCAATACAGTCAATGAAATCAATTCTTTAAAGTAAGGCCTTTTAGAAAGCCTCCTCTACCAGAACATCCGATGAGATTTTTGTTATTTTGAAAAAAATTTAAATTTTCTTGCTCGTGTTATTAAAAAAAAAATAAAATATTAAAATTTTAATTGAAATTATTTAAACAATAAAAGGGAAAATAGTTCGAAAATAAAGTTTTTACCAAATTGTTCAATAAAAAACAAATAATTTGATAACTGAACAGTAGGCCTGATCTGCGTTCCGACTACTAAAAATTTGATTGAAATCCATATGTGTAATAATTAAAAAAATTATATTCAGATTTTTTTGTTTTTTAATGTGTTGCTGCTTTGGAATGGAAACTTGCGCAGTCTTTAAAAAAACTGACAGAAAGTCGAGAAAAAAGTTATTTTTTGGCTTGCTCGATTAGACAATATGTGGAATATTTTTTCAGTCGAAACGCAAAACCTGGTATAGACCTCTATAATAGTTATTTCAAAAATTCTTAGATAACTTATAACTTTTTGTGTTTAAATTCGGTTTTTATTAGTAAATTGAAACAACCACAACTATTTGCGGCATTTGCATTTGGCTAAATGTGTTCCTGAAAAATTGCTATTTTAGTAGAAATTTTTTCAATTTCGAAATGGTCAGGGACCAATAACAAACTGGGCAACATTATTTACAGAAAAAAAAAGCGCCATAAGTCAATTTGGGAGAACACCACATTTGTTCAACAGATTTTTTGTAGTATTTGACGGATTTCGAACCCAGTGCTTTCATTATACGCCGAGTTAATGTTACGCAGTGTAAACTGAATTGTTGTTATTTTTTGTCTTTTTCTATGCAATGTACGCCACTTGAATGATTGTGTGTTTGTTATTTTATTTTTGTGATTTTTTTTTTATTTATGAGTCAATTTATTAGCCAGCTTATATTTTACATAAATACATTTTTTACCATTTTGGCCTAATAACTTTCTCAATACAAGCAATTGTTTAATGTGCTTGAAAATGTTTTTTCTCCTTCGCTACTTACCACAGCGTAAAAATTTCTGTAGTGGCTCCTTCAATTTCCACAAAGTGGCGAACGTTGCATTTTGAATTTAAATTGCTTCGTTATCCACAAATAAGCGTGTCAGTGAAAATACCTTGCATATATTCAAATGGTTCAAGTTGGTTGTGTGCAGTATTTTTTGTTAATTAAATTATTTTTTTTTATACTTTATTATAATGCCTGTTGCAAACAAAGTTTGTATGACGACCAAAATAAAGCTCAAAATTGAGTCTTCCTGATAGTAAAATGGCAGATGGTTGGCTTCTTCTAATCCAGTAATCTTTTTTTAGAGCAATCCTGTTCTACAGTAGTCCGAACATTAGGATCCCAAGCAAGCGATTGTTCAGATATGGTATTTTACGTCAGAACTCTTTCCTTTCAGTCAGGCTTGCAATTTCTCACCGTTTTTAGTTAGAATAATCATAAAATTAACAGTGAAAGTCATCAAGGTTGAAGTAATTCAAGATATAAATAAACCGAATGTTGAGTTATGAGATTTCACGCCTTAACTCTTTTTATTTCAGAAGTTAAGTATTTTGTACTGTTTTCACCCATAATAAGAAACATATTGAGAGGGAAAATTTCCACACTCAGGCCACTTAATAAAATAGGTCAGATATACCCGATTCTTCAGACGTTTAATATCGTGTTATAAGTTATCCACTTTGGCTTCTAAAGTCTGGCATATTTTTCTATTCCTGAAAGATATGTTTTGGCCTTCGACTGGGAGAGAGAGGATAGCTGTGGTCGAGTGGGTAGCGGTGCGTCACGCCGTGCGCGCTATTACACGGAATGCCTCTGGGTTCGAAGTTCGAATCTCAGTCAGGACAAGCAAAATCTTAATCATAGAAAAAGCTTCTCATAAAATATAACTGCCGTTCGGCGTCCGCACAAAATTGAGGTCCTCCATTTGTGGTATAATATAAACCGGCACAACAAAAATGGTATGAGAAGCTCGGCCAAACACTGAGTTAAATAGTGTAAGCGCCAAATTATTATTATTATTATATAGCTTTTACACAACCCCATTTACTCAAACATGAGCTTAGGAATGAGCGCACTTTCGAAATTTGAGTGACTTCACAAGAGGCTTCACTATACATATAAGGCGTTCCACACTATTTCGATTGGTCAAAAACTACTTTTGCGCAAATTTTGGATATGTTGCAGAGGAGGTCCTTAAATGTCTGTAAACGCAATTAAAGCAAACAAAATGTTTGTTTTCAAAAGTTATGCAATTTTAAAAATGTAAGGTGTCTCTGCGTAAGCCATTGTTTATCATAGCTGTAAAAAAAGTTATTAGTACTATTTTATAGACAGAGTCAGAGATTTATAAAAATTGTATACCTTTAATAATAAAAAAAAGCATTTTGCTGGAAAATCATGTTTGCACAATTAAATTTTTTTTTTTAAATATACTCGTATGTGATACTACGTATAGGTATACAAAAATAAACTAAACCATTTTTAGTGGGTGTCTCCATATAGTTCCTGAGATATTAATTTTTTCGCATAACTTTTTAAAATATATGATTTTTTTAATTTCCGATCATTCTGTGAAATCTTATGAGTTTTTCTACAACATACATGAAAATCTAAAAAATAATTCGATTTTTCATTGAAATAGGATGTAATGGCGGAAGAGATTGTTGATGTTCCAAGTGCAATGCTTTTCGGGATTTATTGACGGACTCGCACTATGGTGTAGAGTAAGGACATTTTCAAACCATTGCTATTTACGCGGTTGACTATATTTATTAATTATATGATTTGGTAGCCGTCGTCCACGCGAACAGGGCCATAAATCCAGCGGCCATCCTTAGCGGTTTTCTCTGTTATACTTTCCTAACACAGAGTGTATTTTGCTTCGAAATATTTAATACGCTCAAAAGGATTATTTTACTACATCGCATTTAAATATGTATGTATGTATGTATGTCAATATTTAACCTTTGTATTTATAATGTAACGTTTGTTACTTTCTGACTTCTTGTGATAGGCTAAAATGCCTTCTTTACCACCCTTAATTAATTAAAGTCATTGGAATGCAAATTATCTGCAGTATTCAATACATATCTATGTACATACATAAATACATATGTATAAACGCATTAATTTATTCAAGCGATTGACTAACGAGCATTTGACCGCAAGGTTTGCCTTAATTAAACTCAATAAAATAATTTAAAATATTTACACAAACCGACCACAGCCGATAAATTGCTCAAATACAAAAAAAAAACATAATTGAAATTGAATGAAAACAATAACAAAAACAACTCATTATTTGCATTATAACTCGTCTGAACGTATTCATGAATTTTATTGCAAACTTACCGATCAACCGAGATGCAGCACAAATGCAAAATACTCGCTGTGGAAAAGTAAACATCCAGACTATTATACACATTGCACATGAACGGTCCGAACATCCATTTGCCACCTGAGAGCTCCACCGAGGCATTGAATGTCATCGGACAGCATGCAACCAACAGATCCGCCATGGCCAGCGAGACAACGAAACTATTTGTGATAACACTGGAAAGGAAAATAAATGAGAGGTATCAGTGAAAAAATAATTTTATTTATATGTGCAAGAAAGTATATGTCTACATTAGGGTTGTAAAAAAAAAAAGTTAATTTGGTACACATTTTTTTAAAATCAGAAATGGTACCTGGCAGGTCATTATTTCTCAATCAGCAAACTCATTTTGTTTTTAGAAAATTTCAGTGGAGAATACTAAATTATTTATGCAACCTTTTTATTTTTATATTAACTATTCAATAGGCTTCGCATTTGAGTGAATTTGAGCGTTACAAACGACCTTTAAATATTTTTGATTTAAAGAACAGTGTTGCTCGTATATCTTCGACACAGCACATTTCTTCTTAGGGGGTGAGAGCATATGTACATTCTTCATAAAGCCCGCAATAAAAATATAAATCCATATATTTATTTTTAATTTTGAATTTAACTACAGATAACTCTCAAACAAACCATATATGTAGTTAGATGCAATTTTTGTACATCATACAAAATTTTCATTTAAAGTACGCATTTTTTTATTTAAACAAATTTTAAAAAATTTTTTGAGCATGCAATTTTGTAGCTCTTTCAATTTTAGTATGTTAAAGTGCAAGTTCCGTGCCGCTGAAAGCTATCGCTGATTTTTGTCAATTTTTTTGTCGAGGGGATTGCGTTTTTTCGCTTATAAAAATAAGTTTGATTTTAACTTTATATGGAAGCAAATGTGAACAAAAACTCAAAAATCAGCCGTCATATTTTGTGACTTGTAACTTGCAGTTTCATTACTGAAATTGAATGGGCTATAAACTGCTTGAACAAATTTTGAAACTTTGGATATATACTCGTATCAATTGAAAAATATAATATAAATTATTCCAATATTTGTTTTGAATTATAAATAGTATAATTATATACTCGTACATGAATATCAGCATTGTATAAGTAAGTGAATTGAGGTTGGAAAAGGAGTGAATACAATGCCAGCACAGTTCAAGATTGAACAAAGTAAAAGCCCGCGGTTATAATTTTTCTATAATTCCATTGGCTTGTATAGTCATATAATCACACTATTGTGTGTGTGTGTCTGTGTCTGTTTTTTGTGTGTATGTGTCAGTGTTAAATTTATTTTCTTTTGCTCTGAAATGCTTGTACATACACATCTGCTTTGTAGGCGTAAATTCTATTCAAGGTCGCTGCTCGAAGACAGAGTTGGCATAGACACGTACAAATCAAACGGAATTGCTAGAGCGAAGAACGCACGGAATGCTAACACAAAAAACAGCGTTGCAGAATGCAAAGCTTTCATTTTCCTCATTTTCTACCTTCTTTTTACATTTGAATGCTTGATGACGATGATGATTATGGTGGCTGCGTGCTGCTTTGCATACATAAACTCTATGAATTCAATAACCTAGTTGATTTCTGACATTTAGTTGAGGGTAAGCCTTCTTTGCCTACTGTTGTGCAAAAAGCAAAAAAAAAAAACAACAGCTGGTGGAAAGCAAGTTTTTCCATTCAATACAGAACTTTTCAGAAATTATTTGTAGGAAATACAAACATACGAGCACAATTTTCGTTTATCAAAATTGTTGTGCTTTAAAGTTATGTTTATAGATATTCTGTAAATCTTTGTAGAATACAGAGCCTTCTTATAAATTTATTTGGGGTAAGTGAATATTTTTATCATATGCATGTAATTTCATCTAAATCAGACTATAAACCGGGATTTTCTAAATATCTCGATTCCAGCTACACCTCACGGTTAACTTTTACCTTTCTAATAATTTTGTAAACAATTCGACTCCTGCGCCATCTTGCGAATCTATCCTTCGTAAAATAATTTTTCGTGCCCCTCCCAGTTTATATTTATAATTTAAGGATGACAAATACAGATTTTATGAATATCTCGTCTCATGCGTCATCTAGCGGATTAATAATTTACTTAACCCATCCATGTGATAAATTTGGAGATCAATCAACTGAAATTTGTTTTCTCCACGGGGCTTCATTTTTCGATGTATTGGCTGTACCAACAAAAATTTTACAAAAACATTGAATAAGTATAGTTTGCTAAAAAAAATTTCTTTTTGTCGAGCTGTGTTATTAACCTCTTTTCATATTAATTATCAGCGAGACAAATTTTTTAAGTCTTCAAAGAGAAATCTTGATCACTTCGGGGTTGGTTCAGGATTAGTTTTGACATCTATTCGGGACTCGTTCACGATTAGTATAACATCATATCGGGACTACTTCGAGTACAACTATAATTTTCTTAGTTTAATTATGTATATTAATTTAATATTTACTCTTAAAGATAATTAAGTATATATAATTAGTTAGAGAAGACGTACGTTGTATAAAAAATTTGTGTGCACGCTGCGAGATTAAAAAAAAGAAGAAGGAAGGCCACAGTCCTAAATATCACTAATGATTCTTACGAAAATACTTGAAAATGAAGAAAACGAGTGGCGAAAAATCTGACGAATAGAAGTGAAGTCCCTTTTTTGGAAGCAAAAATATTTTTCAATTAATCAGCATGGTTTTTTCGATTTGTAAGTGCCCAATAAACATTTAGGCTTGAGCTCAACTTGAGGTTAAGTTGAGAACTAAGGTATTTCTCAAACCTCCAACGTTGTTTCTCAAGTGCATCTCAAGTTGAGAATCATAGCGTTCTCAACAAAAAGGGCATTTTTTTTGTATGGCAATAATTATGATTCTCAAGTTGAGAAAAAGTTAGTTCTCAACTTGATCTCAAATGTGATTTTCCAATTGGTCTCAAACGTTTAGTAGCAGTACTGAAATAAAAATCGAAAATATATTTTCTTCCTTTTGAATTTAAAACACCGTGAATATACACATGTATGTAAATTCATTATACTCGTACTTTATTGCTTTTGATAGTCATATGAAAATACCAAAAAAAAAAATGAGAAGAGTTGGAGAAATACGTTGGATATCAACTTGAGAACTATGAATTTCTCCATGGTTTGAGAAATTTGGAGAAATACCGTGGATATCAACTTGAGAACTATGAACTTCTCCAAGGTTTGAGAAATATTTTTTTGATGTTTGTTGGGTGGACGTAGACATAGTGCAGCGGATTAAGAACCAGCGGCTCTGTTGACTAGGCCACATCGTTCAAATGGATAAAATAGCTCCAGCCCTGAAGGGTTTTAAAGCGGTACCCGCTTGTGGTGGCAGAGGAAAAGGAAGACCTTCTCTGCATTGGAAATACCAAGTGGAAAAAGACTTGGCTATATTTGGGATTTTCAATTGGTATCAGTTAGCAAGCGAAAGGGGCAGCTGGCGTGCTTTGATGACTTAGGCCAAAACCGCTTAGGCGGTTGATGCGCCAATTAAGTAAGTAAGTAAGAAAGTGAGTGAACTGATAGAAATACTTAGGATAGAGGCCATTCTTCTTTGTCTTAACATTATTTTAAGAGAAGTTACATCTTATGGACCGCTCATCTTTCAGAGTCGCTTCCACGTAGACTTTTGATGACCTTTAAATTGGTAATACTTGCATCATCTTGCAGTGGAGCAAGAGACATAATCCATTTAATGTTTTTGGAAATATTCTCTACTTTATGAAATGAGTTTAAGATTCCTATTGAAAGAAGAACACCTAGTTCTTCTTAGTTAGACTCTCTGGAAGCATATAGTCTTCCATCAGAAAAAGAATAAGCACAAATAAAGAGCAAAAAAATATAAGTGAATTTTGATCACGTAGAAAACATTGAATTTCTTATACTTATTGAAGGTGTTGAAGAAAAGGAAAGGCATTATTCAGTTCGGAATGAAATAATACATACATACATACATATATCCATAAAACAAATACGTATGTATCTTGACTCTTATCAGGTTAACTTATATTCATTACTTCTAATATATTGCTTTGCCTTTTATATATATTTTTGTGATTGATTAGCATCAAAAGTCTATTAATTTATAAAAAATTAGCAATTTTATACCCAAAATCAAACACCATTATTATCAACTGTGTTGGGTATCAGCGAATGTAGGTGAAATGGCAATATAATATCCGGTTTGTTGTTAATAGCACTCGAAGCTCGAGCGCTATACATTGTTGAAGCAGGCGCATGCCTGGAACATTAAGACGTGCCAACGCCTGCACTTCTCAAGTGATCTTATCGCACTCGTATTTTATGTACAAACTTATGTATACTTATGTAAGTATGTATTATATACATTAGGCTTGTCCAAAAATGTGTGCAAAAATTGTTAAGTTGGAATTTTAATGTTCTCACGAAGAAAATTTAATATTAAAAAATGCTCAAGGCACTAAAATTGTTTTATGTTAACAAATCCTTGATATTTAGTAATATTCAATTTATAAATTCTTTTTCTCTTCTGGCAACTTCAAAACATAACATGCAAAATTTAATTTGACCATTATATATTTTTTTTTAAATATTGTTTATGGCATCCTTGGTTGCATTTTTGGTGCATTTTGGAGGACCATTTAAATGCTAGTTAAAATTTACAAAAAGTTAAATAAATAGTAGGCTATAATTTTCTCAAGTCTCCGAAAGAGTATTTTAAGCTTTTCTAAAAAGTTTCTACGAAATATTGATTTTCGTTTTAAATCAGCGCGTGTAATAAACTGTAAATCCAGATAAATATTTAGGGGTTCGGCTTATCCGTTTTTCTACCACCCCAATATACATATGTACATACATACAAACACAGTTGCTGCAACGTTTTCTTCGCTTCACATTTCATATTCTTTCACTTGTTTATTATGTCCTCATTTTACATCATTGTTAAGCTTGTGCTGCGCTGCTATACAAACATCTAATACTTGCTTTTGTGGCATTTATGTAGGTCCTAGTTTGCTTCTTCTTCTTTTCCTGCTTCTTCATCTACGTTATCGTCTACTGGACGTCTTCAGTTCATTTTTTACCCTCGCAAATTTCCGCATTTTATTTCCGCTTCATCCAACCGCCATCATTTCACTAATATTGCAAGGAGCTTTGTCTGCGTGTGTGTGTGTGTGTGTGTGCATCAATATAAATGCGTGCTATTGCTTCTTTTATTGCTAGTGTTGTTTGTGTAAATGATGCAAGTTAATGAGGTCGTAAGTAAAATGATGAAGTGGAAGGTTATTTACAGTTCACCGTGAATAAGTGAAGATGCGCCGACATTGCAATGCCATTCGACAAACGCATCACCACCGTTCCAGCATTTGGTGGAGGTAAGTAAGTAAGTAGCGAAATTTAAAAATTCTACTCGAGGGCATATTTATTTATTGTAATGAGCGCGTTTCGTTAAGGGCACTGCTTCCCAGCAGAGAGACCACTTAAACATCTTTGTGTGGCAGCAATTTTATGTATTAGCGTCTGAATGATTATTTGAAAGAATTTTAGTTGGCTGGAGGGAAATGCAATTACAGCTATATTGTAAACCGCACTTTGTTGATTTGAAAGTCATTGGCGCGAATTGCGAAAGATATTTTAATGTAGGGAGAACTATTTTTTCCAAAAAATGCTGTATTTGTGTGAGCTTCCAGCTGGCTAATGAGGTGGCAAGTAAATAACGGAAAAGGAAATTGCCAATTATTTTTGTATACTTTGCAAATTTTTTTTCACTGACGAAAGGATATAACCAACTTTTGACATACTTATTCACTTGAACAGATCAAAGGAATATTTGTTAAAAAAGCTTTGTTAGACTATGTCTGAATGGACTTTTAAGGTTGCTGATATTGATTCTAAAGTCTGTTTTTATGAATTAAAAGTAAAGGATCCAATATGGCGAAAGTATTAAACATTTTTTTCAGATTTTCATGAAATTTTAACACCAGGTCTGTTTTCAAAAAATCCAAATTATAATAAAGCAAAATGAGAAATTCAGGATTAAAAAAAATTTAGTTGTAGTAGTAGAAAACAGCGAGGATAGCAGTCAATATGAACTCCAAGAAAAGGAAAGCCATGTCTCTAGAAGCCATACAACGCGGGGGGATCGTGGAATACCCTAGGTATCAATCTTATCTAAGATCAAATTTATGAAATAATCAAATTCGTTGAATTGACAATGCTACGATCGATAACCTCACAGTACTTCGCCGGCCTGGTCAAGGTTTTAGTTCCAACGTTGCATTCGATAAACCTTTATTTATATTCAACTATTTACAGGATAACATCCGCGACAAAAGTACAAATTACCTCCGTCGAACAATAATAACTTGTTATACTTCCTATCGCTTTTACGTGTGAGGAATTCCGACTTCAGACCAATGAAGAATGCAATGGAGCAAGATTGGGTGAATTTAAAGACCTTTACTTATATATACATATAATTTTGGCGCGTACACTATATAGCTCAGTGTTTGGCCGAGCTTCTCCTACCATTTGTGGTGTGCGTGTTTATATTATACCACAAAATGGAGGGACCTACAGTTTTGTGCCGACTCCGAACGGCAGATGTATTTAATGAGAAGCTTTTTCATGGCAGAAACACCCGCGGAGGTTTGCCATTGCCTGCCGAGGGGTGACCGCTATTAGAAAAAACTTTTTCTATTATAAAGATTTTGCTTGCCCTGACTGATATTCGAACCTCGAACTCACCGGCATTTCGAGTTATAGCACGCACCGCTACCAACTCGACCACAGCGGCCACCTTTACTTAGTTGTACTTTAATCACACTAACCGAAGATATTTGGCAAAGCTATGGTTTTGTCATTGTCAATAACTTTTATCGCTAGGTGGCGCTGGAGTCGAGATATTTTAAAATTATATGTAGAAATTCGATATAATTCAATTATAAAAATTAAGTTACTCTAACTCCACTATGCCTCTTTCTTCTTCTGCAATGCAGAGATTTACGGTTTTACGATGGCTACGATAACTTTTATTGTACGGCAGAAATGCACAAGGACTTTTGAAGTTTAAAAAGAGAGATATTTCATTCTACGCGGCACGCCAAAAGCAGTTGAAAACTTGCGTCAGCGCGTTTTATGACTAATCTTTAATTTAATGCGAATTTAATAGCCTCTTTAGAGGCATATTTGCAGTTATGAGAATTATTTTCAGAGATTGAGGAGAAGCCATTCTAGTTTTAGTTCAGTGTTGCATAAAAACAAAATGTAAATTAAGAACGATTCATAAAAAGTACAAAAAAAACGAACGAAACTCTCGAAAACGTTTTCAAAAAGAATAAACTAAGAACAGAAATTTTGGGCACGCCCCCAAAAAGATCCCAATAAGAATAAAACTTTCGCGAACGTTTTAAACAAAAAAAAAGTTTGAATAAACCTCCCAAGAACGTTTAAAAATAAAAGAGCAAAATGAGAGCGAAACTTTTAGAAACGTTTCAACTGAGAACGGAATGAGAACGAAAATATAGAGAACATCGTAGAACAAATAAAAAACAAAATGTTTGAGAACTTAAGGTGAGCAATAAATGCGTCAAAAAGAGCTTCCAAAACATTTTCGGAAACTACGAGTTCTAGGTCATTTGGGGTCCGTGTGGAACTCTGTAAAAAACCCAAGAAAGGATACGCAATGACGTTTGCGGATCTACAAAAAAAAAAAAAAAAAGTTATTTACCTATTTCACTTCTAAAACTAATTAACAGTAGGCTCTTTTAATTTGCCAAATGGCAAAAGAGTGTGCTATTGGTATACAGCTAACAATCGCGCTAATCTACATATTCACTATAATAATACGGAGCTGTTAAAGTTACGTATATGTTGTGCCTACCAAAATTGTTTCCTCTACTATTATTCGCAAATTATTTTGAGAAAATTTATTCGCGCTTCTTTTTCTGTTCCGGTGACTTTTGTTATAAAATTCGTCTTCGACGTAAAGTTCCTGAAACTTTTGTTCCTGTGACTTTCAATTTGTTCTTTGTCAGAGAGTTCTGTAGAAGTTCTCATTTGGTTCTTTATGAGAACGTTTTCTAAAGTTATGTTTGCATTTTGTTCTCTAATGGAACGTTTCACATGATCGTGTTCTTATAAAATTACGGGAGAAACCGTTCTCGACAAATCTGTTCAAGTTTTTATTCTTGTGAAAACATTGTCGAAAGTTTTGTTCCTATTTCGGTTTGAGCTTTTAAGCGTTCTTGGGAACAAATAAAGGGAAATAGTTTCGATCTTACTTTTCGTATTCTCGATCCCTGGTATTTTTTGATGAATGAATGAACATTTTGGTAAATTTTTAAATCGTTTTGTGGTGCCTTAGGTGTTATAAATGAGCATTTAGGCTCAACACTCCAAGAGTCTTCACTCCAAACACGCTCAGAACTAAGACTTTTCTATGTTTAATAACTTACCAACTTTATATGTGTGTGTATGAGAAACACTTTTATTTATACATATTTAAGAAAATGGAATGCCGTCAGAGTGTACCACGACCAACAAGCGGCCAACGAAATAATCACTTCCCACTTAATCGTACATTTAATCCCATAATTGAAGGTTAATTCACGCACAACACTCAAGCCTCTTGATTGCATACAATTATGCTGCGACATATTTTCACGGATTTTCTTCATTTTCACCACCACGAATTTTTACGCTTACAACAACTACCCGCCACATTATTTGAATACTTACCGTAATTTGCGATTGCGTCGCACCGAAATGATTACCAACGCATTGCCCAATACCGCTGCCGAGATAATTATCGCAAATATGAAACCTTTTACAATTAATATCGACAGATTCAACCATTTGTCTCTGTTGTTTTGTAATACGATATCGGTAATGTTGAGTGCAGTTAAGTTGTTGTTGTTGCTGCTGCTGCTGCTGCTGTTGTTGTTGTTGTTGTTGTTGCTGCTTGCGTTATTGTTGCCGTAATTGTAGCTGCCATTGTACGCATAGCTGCCATCAAATAGCTGTTGCGTATCGTTGTTGAGCATCAATGCGCTGAGTGTCGCTTCCGTTTGACTGATGGTGGTGGCCAAGGCGGTTGCTGTAGTTGTTGTTGTTGCTGCCGCAACAAATCCGCTATCACTGAAATATAGCAAAGCATTACGCTTCACTGTTGTTGTCACGCCTATTGCGACGTTGTCGGGGCTTGACGTTGTTGTTGCAGGAGAATTTATGACCGCCAAATTGGCAGCGTGTAACGTATAAGCGGATGTTGTGGCTACTCTTGCTGCGGTCGCATAGCTGGTAGCGCGTTGCACGGCAGGAGATGGCGAGGAAGCCGCAGCCGTGCTGCTCGGCGTGCTAGTGCTGTTGCTGGTGTTCGCTACAAAGCTCTGCGTCGCGCCCGGATGCCCAAGGTAAGTGATGACAGCTAAGCTGGCCGCGATTGTGGTCGCTACGCTGTTGCGCCGGCTGCTGCTGCTGCTGCTGCTGATGCAGTAATTGTTGTAGTTGTTGTTGTTGTTCGTAGTGGTGCAGTTTCGGCTGCGCTCCTGCGTGTCGCTTTTGTTAGAGTTATTGTTGTTGTTGTTGCTGCTATTACTTGCGGCGTTAGCAACAGCGTTCGTGCACATCGTGCGTCTTTCATAGACGTCGTGGCCGTTTTGCTCAGTTGCTCTTTGCTTTAATGGCCTACTGGGAGAATGTTGATGGGACTACTGCGCCTAGGCGCTTGCTACATGACTGGCTGTCATAAAAACGGGCAAGTAAATTTTGTTGCTCTTTCATTTGTTGCACAAAAATGTTGCTTGTTTTTTCACTTCGGCGCAACTGCACACGAGCCGTCCAGGATTATACTTTCGTTCTTTCGCTAGAGCTACACAGGGTATCAACTTTAGTTGACTGCAGTTTTAATTGTCCGCAAGCATCAAACGCCGTCACTTTTTGCTTGCGTGAAATTGTCGTTTAATTGCTGAATTTTTAAACTTTTGCTTCCGCTTTGGCCTTTTGTATGTTTCTTTCTCTTATATGTTGCCTACTGCCCACTGCTTGTTGTTGGCGCGTGTAAGCTCAGCTGGTGCTATTGTTGTTGTTGATTATGCAACCGTTGCTGCAAAGGATATTGCTTGCATTTCGGTTCAGCAATTTATTGTTCAACGCCGCAAACGTTGCTGCTGCTACACATCTCAACGGCATTGGTAATTTCACTTTCAGTTGCCATAGCTGTGGCAGTTGCAATTGCAGCATTGTCCCTATTGTGGCAGTCATCAGCAACTCTTGCTCTTGCCAACTCGACAACATGGCATTGATGTCAAAGTTGTGTGCATGTATGTGTGTGTTTGTGTGTGTGTGTGTGTGGGCGTGTACTCAAACCCTAGAACATGACATGTCTGCTGGCTGGCCTTGGCAGTAACAGTTCCTCCTTAACTCTCTCCCCCACTCTCGCTCTCTCTCTCTCACTCTCTGCTGCTTGTCCTTGTTAGTTATTTATCGTTGATTGCTTTACTGCACAATTATAGTGATCATTGGATTTTCCGTTTTCTTGCATCCGCTTCTCCGCTCCACCGCTTACTTTGACTGCTCGCTTTTCTCCTTCACGAATTGTCTGCCAATCATCAATCACGAATCACAATTTGCACAGTTTGCCTCATTTTTCGGTGAATTTTCGATTTTGGGCATTTGCTCTGGCCCCTACCTACCCAACAAGGCCATGGGCGTCAACAACCTTCACTCTGCTGTTGCTATTCGGCTATGCTTTGCTGCTTGGCGCATGTGCATTGGTGTGTGTGTCTACAGCAAAACTAGCAAATAATTCACTTGCTGGCGTTGTCATCAAATACTGATTATACGTTTTTAATTAAATGCCAGCAAAAATCTGTAACGGAAATTAAAAAGGACATGAATTAGCAAAAGTGGAAGAAAATGAGAATTAAAAAAAAAAATTTAAAGTGTTGCAGGATTTTATCCTATTAACTCAGTTAAGCTGAGTAAAATATTGCAGCGGCTGATTCAAACATATCTCGCTATTGTTTTTTTTTTTTTTTGGCGTGAACTTCTTCTGCACATTGGTTTTGTGTAGCTTAAAAGCTTTGAAGACATACAAATACAAACAATTTCAAGCGAAAATACATAATTTTTTCTTTTGGTTTTCTACATTCTATGCCTCCTAGGTTAGTTGAAAACAATTTAATTAAGGATTGCTGTTTTTGGAATGAAAGAATATATAAGGGTAGTTCAAAGCGCTCAAAGTGTCGCATAAATTTATAAAAAAAATCATTTTTTTTATAAAATTTTTATATATTGAACAAAAAAGATAAGATCAAGAACAAGGAGAAAATAAATATTTTTAAATCTGCTTCCTTTTAATTTTCTCGTTAATTAACTTTCGCAGAGTAAACGCAATTTTAGAGCATAGGAAGCAGCCTTCACACATTTTTCATAAAAAATTATATAAAAAAATATAAAATTTGCTTTCGAAATAAAACAAGAGAAATCATTTAAGTAGCATTTTCACTCAAAATCGCTCCAACACTTTTTATGCATTTTTATTTATGATTTAAAAACATTAGTGAAACATCTAGCACTTAAATTATTTGCTGATTATACTAACGAGGACAGCTAATCTCAGATGCTCAAACTACAGATTAAAAACAAAAATTAAAATCTTGAGCAAGATAAACTAATTAGTTACATAAATTATGTTTTGATAATAAACTAAATTAAAAATATTGCAAAAAATGCTCTAATGAAAAGGCCTTGTATTAATCTGAAAGTGACAAAAAAAACCCCAGACTTTAAGTTTATCAATCAATATTAATTTTTATTAGAGTTTCTACGCTAAATTTCTTGAATGGATAAAATCTTTTTTGTCTGACTACAACTGCGTGGTTGCATTTGAAGATATTTACTCACTAATTCTCTTTATTTTATTTATAAATGACAGCGGGTCCTGCTTCTCTTCCTCAAAATACCTTTTATATGCTGACAATCACAAAATATATTTGGTCATTAGAAACAGCCATGATTCCATTGCCCTGAATGAACTTCTTGAGCTTCATTAATGGTTCACATTGTACTTACACTGGAAAGCTTATACTGCTTCTCTTTCCGATCCGTACACCTTAAAGATGCTTTACATTACCGTAGTAAGATATAGATTGGAATATGCCTCTTTTATTTCGAGACCATATCACAACTCTAATGTAATTCGCTTAGAGCGAATACAGAAGAAATGTGTTTATGAACTTCAGTGAAACGGAATTATAAATATTTATTTAGCGAAAGTGAGAAGGAAATATATGAAAGCATTGAAAGCGTTTGAGCAACATATTCGTATGCATAAACATATGTACATACAACTTGCTATCAAAATATTTTTGATTTCTTAGCAATTTTGTTGTGCCGTATTTGGGATTGTGTTGTCTTAAGAGAGGTACTTAATTCACATATTTAAATATGGTAAATGATGTTCAAAACTACGAAACGTCCTTATCTTGTGGAGCAGTACATAGCAGTACATAGCAGTACAGTATTTCAATTAGTCTTAAGTACTTTTGTCTTAAGACAGTGAAATAAATAAATAAACTAAATTGTTTAAGTCAACGACAATTATTATTTTGAGACTTATGTGGCGTTAAGAAAGCGTTTAATTGAGTCAATTAGTAAATTTTGTCAACTAAAAATATACGAAAACAATTTGCTTATTGCCTCAATTAAGCCTCTGTCTGTACGCCGCTTTAAGCGGGGATCACACGATTTGTACATTTGGCAGTCACTGAGTGGTGTTGTCAAGAGTTTTTTTAGTTCAGATCAACTTTTCAAAATTTCCAAACAACATAACTCTGTAACGAGTGAGTTCTAGACTTTTCTAGATTTTTTCGGGAACAGTTTGAGACTAGTTTAGGAATTTTTCGAGACCAGTTCGGGACTAGTTTGTGAAAAACCAGTAGCGAGCCGAAAAAGCAACGAAAATGTTTCGTAAGAATAACGAAAATGTATCGAAAAATTAACGTAAGTGTACCGGAAAAGTACATAAAATGTACCGAAAAAGTACCTTAAATGTTCATTTTAAATACCGAAGTAGTGCAAATAAGTTACCGAAAATTTACCGAAAAAGAAATAATGTACCGAAGAGTCTTGAAAATGTAACGAAAAAGTAGCGAAAGTGTATCGAAAATTGCCACAATCGTACCTGAAATGTATTTTAAAAGTAACCCAAGCGCACTGAATAGTCCGAAAACGTACAAAACGTACGCAAAATATAAAATAATGAAACCAAAATTGTAGACGAATTCAATAAAAAATAAAATTTTTTTTATAAAAAGCTAAGGAATTTTTTCAAGTACATATGTACATTGTTTATAGCGAATCCTGCAATATGTGATGTACATATAGTATGTTAAATTTCAAATCCATTTTATTTTCAATTTATTTTTTTTCTTTCAGTTCTAGTAAATAATTGGTATTTAAATGTTTTTCTTTTTAGTTTGTTAGCTCGAGTTACAATGAGCATTCCATTTTCTGATTTCTTTTCATTTTATAACTTTGATCAAAAGTATTTAGTCAGGCCTGTTCTGCATTACGATTTCGACAAATTTGTATAAATCATTTCTCCTCGATCTTATGTTAGTAACTTCAGTTTTGTTACGATCAAAATTTATTCTTTATCTTTTCGGAGAATTATAGACAATGCCTTAAAACAAAAATTAATTATAGCTTAAACATCGAAATATTTAGCAATGTTAAACAAAATTTTTCATAATCGAAGCAGAACAGACATGAACATTTTTTTTAAATTCGTTCTTCATATAAGTACTGTCGTTTTGAATTTTTTAAAAGTTAACTCAATATTTGCATTTAATTATCCAAAAAGGCTCTTACAGACAGTTCCATTAGCATCTTTTAATTTTATTTTTCATGCGTTTTGCAATTTTGAAATATTAAAATCTGACTACCGAACTGTAATCATTCCTGCGATAGAAACATAAAATAGTTTCTCAACAAGGGCTAATATTTCTCTTGGCGTATAATTATAAGCTAGACATACATATATATATAGTAAATACATGTGTCGGTAGAAAGGTCTAAACAGCAAATATTTTACCAAAATTGCAGTTGTATTCGTATTTAAAATTAAATTATTAGAGAAGTTTCGCTAATAACCCAAAATTATGTCCCTTTATTTTTCTCCTGCTCTATCAAATAAGTTCAAACTGGTAGATTATTATTCTCTTACTTCAGTTAGAGTTATGTAGATTGGCTGCTTTGACGTTTTATGGCCTTCTACATGTTTATGTAATACATTTAAAAAAAATCTACTATTACAACCAAAGGGTTTGGCCATTTAATGAAATTCGTACATACACATACTCGTATGTACCTATTAGGCTATAAGCTAACACGCTAGAATTGGTAGGCTTATGCAAATAAATGGGAATATGCTTAAATGGGTATTGAAGAGGCAGTTAGCAACATAGTAGGCTATCAGACTACAACACACAAGCATGCGTACAGGGACTTATTAACTAAGTGTTTGAGTAAGGCGACTTGGGTAAAGGGCGGAACATTTTAGGGGCGGAACATTTTTAGACCGAATTATTTAAGTTCTCGTACATATTTCATAGATTATTTAAAATTTTTAAATGTAGTTGGCAGCTTTTTGATGCATTGTAGATACAATTCTTCAAAAATCTTTTATTGGACTAATTCGTTTTCAATTCCTTTATCAGATTTTAATTTGTGCTTCTTTAAGTTCTATGTCATTTGCTAAAAATATGCAGTGAATGGCTGTTGTAGATTATATATTTTTAAGGGCCATACAAAATTTAACAACATTTACTTGACAAAATCCGCTACGGCATGTGTATGCTTTTATTTGTATGTGTGCGTTTCGAAGCTTGTGAACGGGAAAGGCTTTCATAAAAGCCTACCCAACCTTAATGGATGATATACATACAAGTATGTACATATGTATGTACTAGAAAATAAAATTAGTTTTAACGTAATAAAATATGGAAGCAATACCATAGGGGGTAGGCAAAATAGAAGGGAAAAAATAAAAAAAAAACGAAAAGGGATGAAAATAACAAAGGCAAGAAGTGTCATCCAAATGAAAGCAGAAGCATGCTTTCACGTTTTTTTAATTTATTTTTATGTTCGCAGTTGTACGACTTTATTGTCTATTCCTGGATCATTATTCATTCTATAGAATTTTTTTTCGTTTTTCACATAGCTAACAATACAAAGGAAACTTGCTGTTGTGAGCTTCCCCTTTTTTGTTTAAGATTTGAGCGCGAGCAATTACAATGTACCAGTACATACATACATACATACATATTTTTTTATACTTTTCAATTAACAACAATTTTCCAAGGTTTTCTGCTCATCTTTCTAACGAAAATTATTCGTGTCATAAATTATTCGTTTGATTTGGGAGTGCTGGCAGCCACATTTGAGAAATTAAATTTCAGCAGGGTGGCTCCCTTTAAAATACCAAGTATACATATATTCGTATAACTGCACTTAAATATTACAATAACAGGCACTTAATAAAATTACTTTATCAATCAGAATTGTATGTTATATATTCAAGTTAATTAGAGCGGGTAAAAAAAAATTAAGTCGGAATTTTAATGTTTTCCCTCACATTTTTTATGTTCTGTTTCTCCTCAGGAGGCTACAAAGCGTAATAATCAAATGTTAATTAAACCATTTTTTATATTACTTAGGCGTGGACAAAAAAAGTTCGTAATCATACTGGAGATTGTTCTATATTGAAAAAAGTATTCCTGCTTCACTTTGTTTGACACTTCGTTATTGGCAGACATTCTTTATTTTTTAATTTTAAACAAAATATATAATATATCGAGTTTACTCATACTTCACCTAAACTCACTCCACTTAGGGCCAGTTTTTCAGTGCTAGTTTAAACTAAGATTTGTTAAACTACGTTTATATTTAAACATAGTTTCCTGGCGCCCTTAAGCCTGTTATACCTAAACCCAACATGTTTAAACTCACCACACGTCAGCTCAACACTCCTAAATTTGCCACACTAAAATTAACCACACCTAAACTCACCACATCTAAATTCATCACACATAAATTCACCACACCTAAATTCACCACATTTAAATTCACCACACATAAATTCACCACACCTGAATACACTATACGTCAACTCTTTTCGCCCTTCCACATGTAACTACATACAAAACATCTAACTTCATCCCAAAGTCATATACTCGCACATATGTATGTATGTGCTTACATAAATACATTTGTACATACATATGTACATACATATGTATTTTTTATTTATGACTACTCGTATTTTCATACATATAATCAAAATGGAATGAAGTTATAAAAATTATCAAAATTGTTTTAAAATAATCACTACAATTATTTTAGCCACCACCCAACTGGATTTACGCTATTTTCTCTTTTTAGTAATATTTCAATTTAGTGGTAGCTTAAGCTTTTTATGGGAAACTGATAATTTTTTAATACCAAATTAAGCCTGAAAAAGGGATTTTGGCCACTTAAATTGACGGGCTCATCCATTCTCGAATTTCAATAAATTTTTGTACATATAAAAATATTGTTCAAAATTCTGGGGTAGCTATTTGTGCGGATAATTTAAATTATTTAAAACTTAAATGGAATAATACGTATGGAAGGGCAGCTTTAGTATAAAAAAATTTAAACTAAACCGAACGATAAATGCGGACTTTACGAACATTTTAACTTTTATGGCACTTAAGTAAGGCCTTATTATTCCCGGCAAAATTATCTGTTAAGCACTTGACAAGAACTTAGATGGTTATTTTTTTTTTGTGAAGTTATAAATCATACAGTATTAATGATAAAAAAAAAATAAATATATTTCCTTTTATGTAATACGAGTACACATAAAATAAAAACTTTATATACAAACATTTTATTTTCACCTCGCTCTGCTGGAAATTTCCAGCAATATGTGTTTATATATTTTCTTCTTTGCCGTACGAAATTGGCACTTTTGTAAAGACACACACCACAAATTGTCGAGGAAGAAGCTCGACCAATCTATTGTAAGCATTTACAATGCGCGACGGCTCGACTAGACAACAAACCAAGGCAATCTCTGCGAACATACAAAGTCACTTAATATTTCTCTTGATTTGCAGACATAAGTGGGCACGTCGCAGTAATATTTGTATGTAAATAAATATGCAAATATGCCGTACGAGTAAATAATTTGCGTTGAAATGGCGAATAGATATTCTTTATACTAAGTAAGCGTTAGATGTTAAATTTAGATACATTTTTATTGGACTAGTATAATTAGTAAACGCTTTAGTCATTATCTACAGAGTAAAGTATAAGATAATTGAGCGATAACAATTATTGCGGTACACTCGAAAAAAAAAAATGTTGACACAAAGTTTAATCGCTTTTTAACATTAATAACATAGACATTTAGCCTCTCGCTTTACTTTACACTTTGTTTTAAAAATTTCATCTACAACCACATATGTATGTACATATACATAAGTATTTGTGTTACTCATTCAACGTCGCAAACTACTTATGCAATCATTAAATCACTTAGCGCTGTTACTTCTAATAATTTAACAAGTTTTTGTTTTTCACTTGTTCGCGGCATTTTAGTTTTTACTTTTGACAAAAAAACAAACAGCTGACTTATATCTAAGGGCCTTGCCATAGGGGTGGGGCGTTCATTTTACTGTAGTGTCAACATTTGCAACTAATGTGTAATTTTCGTTACTTTAGAAAGATGATGCGCCATTAAAAAAATAAAAATGTCATGAAATATTGACGTGTATATTTTAGAGGCGTATGTGCTTTAAGTTCGCGGGTGGAAAATATAGTATTGAACGAAATTATCTCTTAAAAGAAAAGAGTCTAAATATGTCGAACAAAGTGTTGCATTTTAATTCATAGTAATTTAATTAAAACATTGGCTTTGCACTCGCACATACATTTTTTTAACTCATGTTAATTAATATTTCTATAAATTATTATTTTTTTTATAACCATTTTTTTTGTTATCATTAATGGGTATTTACAATTTATTATTTTCAACATTTCTTTCAATTAAAATGCGACGAATTCCACTATCAACAATTTTGTACATAACCTAATAAAACTCTACAAACTTTCGATAATTTTTTTTTTAATAATTCTTAGAACTTTTTGAGTAAACAGTTTTATATTTAATTCAATTCTTGTTAGTGGTGTAAAATTTAAGACACAATTTTTACGGACGCTCTTCTACAATTTCCACTATAAAAAGTTGATGCGTTCTTTAAATTATATACAAAATTTTAATTTGGATGAGAAAAAAACATCGAATAGTTGAAACCTAAATTGCATTTTCAACTTTTGTTTTTGATTTTCTACGGAAAAAATTGTATGGAGTAAGATTTAATCAGAAATGCTCGTAGAAACTTGCTTTTATATTTTTTTGAGTGCTTTTCAATTAATAAGCAAAACCTATTTGCTTTAGTGATTATCTTATTATATTTGAGCTTAACCGCAAATACCATACATCGCTCTTCTCTCTTTCTGTTTTTTTGAGGAACTCAAAACTTAATTTTGCCACTCATTATTTGTACTTTATTTTCATTTATTGAATTTTATTCATTGCATTTGATTTCATATGAGAAATGTAAGACAATAAATACAAAAAATTTTATGAAACTTATCTAAGCTAGTCACCGACCGATAATACTCGTACGACGTTCATTAACTATTCACAACAGCTACTTTTAGATACGAGTACTGATAACGCATCTTATGTATACTAATTAAAATCAATAAGGTTGCATTGATATAAATGCATTTATATAAATTAAAGAGTGTGACGTAAAATAAATTATTTTGTTTCTAGTTAAAATCGCGTTGAACCACTTTTATTACTATTATTCCACCACATCAAGTAAACCTTTGCGATCGAAGTAGGGCAAAAATGCTATGGCGCTCTCCTGGGTTCGCTTGTTTGTATATAAAAGTTTGCGAAAATTACGCGAACGTTCGCCATCTCCCATAAAAGTCGAAAAATCGGCGTCTTCAGCTTTATCGTTAATTAGCAAAGCTTGGCACGTCAGCGAAGAGAGGACAGCTGTGAATTGGAGTGTGAGTGGGGAAATGTTAACATTAATGTTGGCACACCAATATGTTGGAAAATTCAAATTTTGTTTTCAATTTAAGTGCAGTTCAAACTCTTTGCGGTATTTATTATAAAGAAAAACAAAATTATTATAGTATAAATTGTAGAAAAAAATGATTTTTTTAGTATGCGATTTTGGTTAATAATGGTTTAAGATCTAATTCAGGACTATTTCGGGACCAGTCCCGAACCAGTCCCGAAATAATCCCGCAATGGTGAAGAATAAAGTCTGTTCTTTAAGACTTAAACATTTTTTTCGCACTCATAATTCTTATGAAAGAATTTTTAAAATATATTGTAAGTCTCAAAATAAAATTTATCGGTGGTTGGTTGGTTTTTATCGGTGACTTTAAATATTTTTTTCACTCATAATTATTATCAAAAGAGTTTTTAATTCTTGCGAAAATTTTGATGACTTTTTTTAAACACCACCATGAAATAATTATTATGTGTATCTGGTTAAATTATTAAACATTTTTTATAAAGTGTACAGTTTAAAAATTGTCTGCACTTCAATTGATAAATAAAATGAAATAAAAAATACAAATTGTACAAATTTGTCAACAAAGTTCGCGAAATATTTTTTGTCGTCGATTGTACGTACCAAAGAATCGACGCGACTCCATTTGCAAACAAAACTCATGCAAAGTAGGTATGTGCCCACTGTAGTGCAGTTTCCGCTGTGTGTATCCGCTAAAATTCCATGATAATATTGCACAAACTCGTCCTCACGGTGCAACTTAAAGTCCAATGGCAAAGAAGTGTGAAAAAAGTAATGGAGATCGACAGCGGGCGAGGTCCACGCACTAAATTGAAAATCAATCAACATGATATCCTTAATTGCCCTGCCACCCGCCTTCACTTGGCCGTCGCACTCACTATCGCTATACCGTAACATCACATTATTTGTCCAGAAATCACCGTGTGTGAGTGTCAAAAAGTGATCGTCGCGTGGATCAGTAGCACGTGCTGCATACTCCATAACATGCGATTTTAGCTTGAGCAATTTTTCCTTGTAGTATGGACCTAAGTCGGGGCATTGCTCCGCAAAATCGGCAACAGCTTCTATGGTACCCTCGAAAAATGGTGAAAACCCGGAAGTGACACGATTAATGATACCCCTTTGCAATTTCGTCAAAACGCCGGGCATACGCTCATTTAGTACGGCGCTAGTGGCGTGTACCTTAGCTAATTTTTTTAACGCCAATGTAGTTTGCGCCTCATTCATGCCAGCTAATCGATTTGGATTCTCAAATTTATACACCGATAAGTCTTCGAAAATTATGGCTGAATGCTCGTAGTCAACGTGTATGGTGTCGGCAAAGAGTTTCTCCTTGTCACCGACATTTCTAAGCAACTCAGTTAGTTGTGGCAAAACTTGCTCGTACATCAGCATCTCCGTTTTGTAAATATCATATTTGCTCATTATATTGTAGGTGAAAGGATCTCGTTCATGCGACGTTTTCACTAGATACGAACCCAGTTCGGGTTGCTTGCTGTTGCTTAGAAGAAAGTCAACTTTAATACGCGTCATTACACTGGCATAGTTTTCACCCTTCGGTGTCGCTCGCTGGATGTTCAGATTTTTGACGGTGAGTTTTTCATCTTTTTTGTACTTACGTAAAATCGGCTCTATGTAGTCTACGGTGAGCCAAAGTGGCGCTAAATGCAGCTCCTCCATTCTATGAAAACTATATATTCGATTGTAAATGTAAAGCAGGTAGCGCAGCTGGTTCCACCTTCACACCGTGAAATTTAATTTTATTCTAAAAACTTAATTTGAGCAGACGATGAATTATATACAGGTACATAGCTTATCACATTCATGACTCTTTGCGAATTCTTTATGACAGTTAAGTGTCTACAAAATAAATGTAAGTACTCAGTTGCAATAGTATTGTATTGTATTGTATTGTAAATGTGAGCATTTGAGAATGTGCTTTTGCCCAGAGCACAAATGCGAATGTTTAGTAAAACAGTTGTGCACTAATAGCTTTGTAAGAGATTAAATTTACTACACTCGCATTGTTGTTGTTTTTATTTGTTATAAATATGATTTACTGAAATAGCGTACTAAATAAGAATTTACACTCAGAAAAAATGCTGTAAACTATATTATCTTATTGTGCTCGTCCAAAAAAAAAAATAACAACTGTTAAGCGTACTCCGATATTTTTCTAAATTGTTATTAAGAACCGACATACATACATACATCTTTATATATGTAAATATGAATATACTCGTCGATGTTGATATTAAAAACTTTATCTAAATTTTTAAACACAATTATTTTTGTTTAAAAAAATCTCTTGCGGCGCTTGCTTTACTTTGCTTTTATGATGCCACCGTAGGAAAATTGTGACAGTCGCAAAGATTCTAGATTAATTTTTAAGATATTGTCAAGGTAGATTTTACATATTGTAGATACAAAAGAGAACATTTAAAACGCAAGTCTTATGGGGATTCTTATTTTTCAGAACAGAATTTTTAACTTTCACTCTGGTTATATCAAAAGAATCAGAACCACATTTTTAAATAAAGAAAATGTGCTCTCAATAAATGATTACACTTTAATACACATTTTCCTAATCAAAAAAATTTAAATTGAAAATCAGCTGATGCACTTTGGTTTCTGTAGCTGATCAGTTTTAGCTCTGAACTCTGCCTCTCTCCAGCCGTCCGTCATGCGGATGTGCTTCTCTCGTCGGCTGGGCAGAAATGGTGGATAAAAACAGTTGGGATTATTATTATTAAAAAAAAAAATTTAATTTGATTTTGTGCAGGTGTAAAATCAGTTTGCTTAGCAAAAGTATGTCGCAGTTTACAAATCCAAACTTACAAAAACTTTAAATAATAATATTGTTAAAATCAAATTTAAAAAAAAAATGCTGAACAATAACACACGATGGCTCCTGGAATTAACTTTCGTTTAATAATACCTTTCGTACCTTTTTGTGACAAACTTGAACTAATCTCTGAAAAGACCAGTCGAATAAGTTTTTGCTGGGATTAATTAGCGGCTAAACAGAGTGACGTGGGCACGACATTTAGTTCCGTTCTAATTGGGAAGGACCTCTCCATAACAGGGCCGTCAGCGTAGCATTTGCCAGCAAAAGAGGTTGGTCTTGCAGAGTACGAGCACAAAAACAATTGGTTATTAAACGTTTTTTTTTTTATGAAAAAACGAATTTCTTTTTATATTTAATATTACTTCTACATAACTACCCTAACAGCTTAACGAACTAATGTCCTCTCATATCCTCCCTGATACTAAGTAATGCCATTAAGTAAAGGCCAAAATGTCATCCGCTTAAATTCTGAATAACAGCGAAATTCATTCAATGTCGATTTCAATTAGTTATTTCATTACATACATTGTGTGTTTGTTTGAGAAAATCACCCGATGTAAGTATGAAAGAGAGTTCGTTTGTATTGCATAGTGATAGATATATTTGTGAAAGTGTGTTTTATTGTTTTTGAAATAACTTATTTTTTAGCCCTAAATCAGCCTACCGAAGTGTTGCATATAAAATTGTGACTTTACTTACATTTTCCTAAATTAACATTTGGCTTTATTATCAGCGCCGCATAAATTTAAAGTTTCGATAGGTTTTTTCTCTTAAAGCTACATAACTAATACTCGTTTGTATGTATGTTATGTATCTAGGTGGGTATTTTTCCATTGTTGCAACTGCTTCGTGGCAACAAAGAGTGAAAATTAATTTGTATAGCAAATATTTTCATTCCAAGAAAGGTAAGGCAAGTAAGTAATTACGAAAGCAAGGAGCAACAAAAACCGAAAAGTTAAGACATTATTAGACATTATTAAAAAAAGGTACGCTGAATTACAAAAAAAAAAAACGCATGGAAAACCCAAGACTAACTAGTAGAAGGGGTGTTGCTAGAACAACAATTTTTTTTTTTACTTTTGCAAAATTAAATATAAAGATTTGAGGAAAAACTGACAGTACAGTTGATGCTGTAAAAGTAATTCGTATTTGATTTGGTCGGCTTTACTATTTTAAGTGCATAATAGTGTAATAAGCTTTTTGAAGCTTACTCACAGTCACCGATAATTGCCAATCTTAATTTAATGATTTTTATTTTTGATAATAATGATTAATAGTTTTTCTTAAGCTTAATAGTTAAAAATTCTATTACAAAAGTTAAGTGCAACAATAGTTATTTTTTAATTTTTATTTTATGATTCTATAAATATCAATTAATTGGGAATACATTTTTTTTTGTCAAAGTAATAATTATTTTTTAATTGCAAACTTTAATTTTTAAAAGTCGTAAATAAAAATCAGTCATATTTTTTCTCTAGAAGTCAGTTACATAAATTTCTTTACTTTACTTATAAGAAGCATAATCATTTTTCACAGCAAAAATTCTTTGCAAAACAAAGGCGTTTTTTTATATAAGTTAAGTTTACAAATAATACGAATTAAATAATAGAAGACAGTAACTGAATTATACTTAGTAATGCTTTTTTAAGTAAAATCATTGTTGATTTTTTTTTGATATTTGTTATAAATAAAATCGAGAATTACGCTGATCTAAAAATATATATTATTCTAATCTATTATAAGAGTAAACGTGATTATATGTTTTTTATAAAAAAAAAATTATTGAAAAATTTGATTCTCGCTGCAAAAAGAAATATATTGGCATATCTCAATTGTTTTTATAATATATCTTTCAAAGTAAAATTTTTAATGATCATTTTAATCCACAACTGAGATTTTTGATCTTTGATAGAAACTACAACTAATTTTATTTTTTTGGTAGATATTTATATTTGCAATCTGTCTATTGGACAATAAGCGAATTGTGTAACATGTAAAAGTAAATTAGCAGGAATAGGTAATCTCCAGTGAGACTAACTACTATGCAAGTACAACTAAAATTTTTTTTTTTCAATATATAATATTTCATTGTTAATGTGTATTAAATCTAGATGGTGTGTCTAAGATATGACATCTTTTTAATCTTCTTATTGTTTCGCTGTTATCGTGTAGATTCGAAGCTAATTCATTATCGTGATATCTCAGCTCAGAGATAGCTCTGTGTTAATCTGCCGATTTCTTCCTTGACAAAAGAAATTTTGAGGTCTTGGTGAATGGAATAATTGGTGACATACCTTGACAGAATCACTTTGTGGTATGTCGATTCCATTAAGTGCCACTTTTGGACATGTCTCTCTTCTAAGAGCAAATGTGATATGAGTAGATTTTTGTGTATTGACTTTAATTTTCCATTTGTGCAGCCAATCTTCCAACAAGTTAAGTTGCGGTACGAGAAGTTGAGATGCCTCTCTGTGATCATCAAAAATGTGGAACGCTTCACGATTTTGCGTGCCATCCTTGCGCAGGGGCCATGCTAATCTTCTCTGTATCGTTCCAATTTTAGTATATGTTCTGCCGAAGCAAGATTTAATTTAATGATACATTTATTATATTTGGCTGGTAAATCATCCGAAAATATGCTCAGTGCAAACAAAACTAATTTTCTAGTCGTCCGATTAAGAAATAAGGACTTAAACCTTCTTAGTATCCAAGAAGGAACATCGACTTAAAAATTCTGATGGGAAAAATCGATACTTTGAGTAAATATTTTAACACACAATAGTCACGTCACACACAGTTCCAGAGCGAAATTTGTGCGTTGAAATTATTTTTAGTAATACCTTTCGTAAGAGATTAAATTATGACGTGCCGTGGCTGATGTGTCACTGACGACAAATTGTGGAACTTGTCAGTTGTCAAAACTTTTCTTTTGGATTTTCGTTGAACCGAATAAATAAATGAAAGATGGTAAATACATGCTACACATATAAAACAGATTTAAATTGCTTTAAAAATGACAAATTAAATATTGCTGTTTTTATTTTTTTTAAATTTGGTCGTCGGTTTAATGCCATTCGACACTTAGAGTTGATATAAAATTTTCTAATGTATTTAAGCCATTAAGAATGCTTTTCATGTGAATCCACCTGCGGTTCGGTGACGGCATACATCTGCAGATGCGTCCACTTTAGGGACAACAACACCATGCACATCATTTATTGGAACAGCAGTGGATTGGAATGAATTTTATAAAAAAGGGCGGTGCAAAAAAAAAATAAATAAATGCAATTCAAAATTTTAATGCTCTCATCGCGTTGGATTGTTCTATTTCGAACTAATTTGCTTACTTTTTTATTTTAAAAAATATTAACAGTTACAAAACATGCATTGTTTTTCTTTTAATATCTATTGGCGTTTTCTTTTCTCGAAATAATGTTGCCTCGTTTCTTTTTCTAAACCCTTTCAAGGCGTTGCGTGTTCATTTCCCACTTTATTGGACTCTGACCAGTCAAAGTTGCAAGGGAAAGCGCTATATAATTTAACTATTTTCTAGTACCAACCTTTTTTAGTTTACACAAAGATGCCCTAAAACCGCTAAAATACAATAAGCGTTAAAAATGTTTTTTACTATAACATTTTTTTTTTTAAATTTATAAGCATGATTTTTAATAATTAAGAATTGTTATTAAAAGTTTCCTGAATATAAACAGAATTTGCCATTGAAAATGATTGATTTTCAAGGATTCTATGTTTCTATATGATTTCTGCGAAAAATTAACTTTTCTTCTTATAGCTGTGTACATAAAATTAGTAGCGCTTCATTTTGTAAAATTTTTACAAAATAATTTTTTAACCGTATTATTATTTTTAAATTAAAACTCAAGAAATTTCTCTACAAAACCTTAAATCTCAGTACAATTTTATACCCAATTTTCAAAGTTTTTCATCGGGTGCATTAGAATTTTTTTTGGTTTATAGTCCAGTCAACTTTAATAAAATATCACACAAGGTTTAAGTCACTGAAATTAATTTTGGATTAATTAACTTGCTTTCATAGGCGTCTTTGAAAATTTTCTACTCATAAAACAATTCTTAACATCGTTTACAAGAAAATAGATGTAATAAATCATTGCAAAACGTTGAGCACTTTAAACGATCTCGAAATATTTTGCATGAGTGCATTTCCCATAAATATTTTGGGCTACACTAATGCATATGGCAGCCTATTATTATTATTTATTGCAACTTTTAGGTTCATGAGCCGTTTTTATTTTTGTTATTCCACTTTACTACCATAACCTTAGACCTGCAAGTGAAACATGCAATTCGCTTGTTAACGAACTAGTTTCGTACTTTACACTTCTAAACTACATAGCTTCAAGCTATGTAGTGCAAATTTTATGCTGAATGAGACCATTGATAAGCGACTTTTATTTTATTATTATAAATTATTTTTAGAAGCAAAAACTTTCTTTTAAAGTAAATAATCTTGCAGGCAATCGCCGGAGAGAATCACGATAAAGCTATAATTATCTTCTCGTTTAAACTGCTAATGCCACGAGCTCCGAGAAATGGATTTAATTGTACAAAATACACATATTTGCAATCAATCCTTCGTACCTTTTACAAAGGATTGAATGCTAGTTTGGCAAAAAAAAAAAAAGAAACCTGCTTCTGTATTGTGGTATTTATTCTTTTTAAAAACATATTTTTGGTCTATTTCCTAATGAGCTAGTCCGAACCCGGCTGAATTTATTGCTGGTATCCAGTAACTGTTTATGTGTGTATGTGTATAAGCGTTTTTTTATTGTAGTACTTAAAATATGCTTCAATTTGCACTTGCGTACACCTCAAATACAGCTGACCGCATAAGCGAATCGTTGAAGGTAAGTGAAAAAAAATTATTTACTGGATTTTCATGTAAATTACGTCCACCGAGCGTTCAGTAAACTGCTAACCCGCTTAATACACTACATAGCACGAGTAGAACACTTGAATTTGCATGCGTTTATCACTTTAGGAAAGTGAGTACATACATACACACATACATGTGTGAATATATTATTTTACCAAACATTTGCGCATATGTTTACACACCTACACACAAAGAATATTATCAGAATGAAATTGGGAAAGCGTGCTGCACTTAGTGCCACCCTTGGCTCTTTTCTTTTTCACTTATTCAGCTGTGAAACTGAAAATCAACTCTTCCTTTTACGCGTACACGTTTCGTAACTCTTTTTAAGTTATATTGATTACCATTGCAATTGGCTTTTGTGATGAATGAAAAATTTCTATATAGGAAGTTAGGTCTGTTTAATTTTTTCACCAATTTGGTAGTGCTGATCACGAAATCAGACCACATTATCGTATCACATCAGGTTTTTAGTAAAGTAAATATATTGGCAATTTACATTTTTTGATAAAAATAAATTAAATTTTAGATTTTGGCGCTCTTTTCTTGAGTGGTGCGATCTCTCGTGAGAAAATATGGCATTTTATAAATTTTATAAAGGATTTGTTGTTGAAAAACTTCTAAAAGACAAGAAAGTGTAATAATAATACGGATACATTTTGTTTAATATGTGGAAACTTTATGACTTTAAAGCAAAAACAGAAAATTACTGAATTGAAAATTCGTAAAATGCTTATTTTGGCTTCAAAATACAACTAAAATCGTCTTAATCCCTTTTTAAATTATACTTGTTTACATATCCATTTGTGATATAATATAAAGACGCACACCACAAATGGTAGGAGAAGCTCGGCCAAACACTGAGCTATATAGTGTAAGCGCCAAAATTATATTATTATATATGTATACAAATTAAAATCAACCATTTTATTACTTATAAATACTAACATAAGTCACGTTGTTTCATCATTACGTATTTTCTATGATCTCCATTTAATCGTTATTTGTTGAATAATTTGCAGATTACATCAAATGGCAATGCAAAAAAGTAGTTGTTGTGATTCCTGGAAGCAATACGAAACCTTATTCTATTTAAGCTTTTTAAATGTAATTATATCCACAGCAATACACATCAAACAATAGAAAATACATGAATAAAGGGAGCAATGTAAAATAGGGATCGAATGGCAAATATTTTGGAGTGAAGGTTGTTAAGAGTTTGTGAAGCAGTGCAATTCAAAGGGAAAACGAATTCGAGGAGCGGGTAACCGGGTAACCATATAGAGTAAGAGCATGCGATGAATCTGAAATCAAATGTAAGCAATACACGAAACGGTCGTTGGGCCCACGGGGCTTACGGGGATGCTGCGACGCTTGTCGAGTGTATTGACGTGGGAATGCTAATGTAAATGAGACGACTGACTGATGCTGAAGCGTGCAATCGGAGTAGATAATAATGAAAGGAATAAGAGTTAACAATGAACAATGAGCGGATACAAGTTGGTAACAAGTAGCAAGAGGAAAGTGTGAAAGGCGAGTGTAAGTAGTAAAATGGTTGTTTTAAGGGATTGCGATGAAACAAATAAATATGTAAATGTCAATTACTCAAAGACTTAAGTAAAGTGGATTAAAGTAAATACAAATAGTAACAGTTCGTGCTGTAAGAAAAGAATTCACGCAATTATAAATGTAATTGTCATTGAAAGATTTAGAAAATAGAAAATCACAAGGAAATTGTATGGCAGCGTTTGAATTAATGTAATGGCGATAAAATACTGACTGAAGATATAAATAAATAGCGATTAGTGCAACTACTTATTAGGATTTATTATAAAAAGTATTGAATAAAGATTTGGACAGGCAATAATTGTGATTGATGGTTAACATCTTTCGGTATCCATTTCCCGACAAAACACTTGACGGTAGTAGCGGACCAGACGTTACACGCTTTAGCTCGGCGTTTGAATTCATCGCCTGCCTCTTCCTGGCGTTTGATATTTCGTTTTTAAGCAAACTGTACTTAAGCTTCAAAGTTACTTTTATGTCATTAATTAAAATAAAAGTATTATCAAGAGCAATTTTTTTTTTAATTTTATGTGATTTACAAAAATAAGGAGCATATACATTTTTAAAATTTTAAGCTGAAATTTCATTATTTTCAGTTGTTCTATTCCCTAAAATATAAAGATTGGTGATAACTTTGTTTCCTTAATTTACGCAAGAAAAATATAAATTATTTCGCCTCAAATTATTTTTTCAGCTGCTAAAGTAAAAGCAGTAGGAAGTTGAATATAAATAATAAATTTAAAAAGAAACTTAAAAGAAGGATATGTTCAAAAATTATCAGCAACTTTTCTTGCGCTACTTTCTTTGCACTTTTCTAGTAGAATGTGGACACTATGGGGAACTATTTCTGATTGTCTTTTGGCGAATAAACCAATACAAGTCTATACAGAAAGCTCACTGCCATTTATTTATAGAGTTATGCCCGAATTCAGTAATTTGATATAATTTCATGTCCTAAAATTTTAGACTAAAAACAAGCGAGGAAATTTCATTATTTTTCCTTTAATTTAAATTAAATTTTTTGTGACCTGGCCATCACCAGGTCACAATTAAGAGACTAAAATTTTGAGACTTGAGGCTTTGTTTGAAAACTAATAAATGCCAGCTGGCCTACAATTGTGTCTTTGGTCTCTATTAGAGACGGAGACTGCTTTTTTAATTTGGGATTACTTTCAAAGCAAAGCAATACAGGGTTGCATTTGTATTTTGATTTAATTAACAGACTATTTATAACCAATTGAACTATTAAAATTTAAGATTTTTTAGAGTAAATTGACCTCAATGAAAAAGATTGGCTAATTTTGTGTTAAAAAAAGTGAGATTAAACCATCAAGCTACTTAAAACAAATATATAAAAAACCACTTTTCCGAAAGGAATCTAAGGTAATGCATTAAATTAAAAAAAAAATGGATTTGATTTTAGGTTTGCTAATTAATTTACTGTTTACAGGATACTTACTACTTATACAAAAAGTGTAAAAAACCAAGTGGCAATTTATACGCGCACTACCACAACAGCATTTACAAACTACGAAAAGGCCAAGTTTCTGTTTATCCTGAACCAGCGAAACTACGTTCGTCTTTTTCGTTGAATTTAGATAAAAACCTCAATACAGATTTAAATTTAAAAGAAAACGAAGCAAAATTATGGCTTAAAAACAACATTGAACCGTACGATAAAGTGGTAGAATACTGGAATGCTACATACGAGGCAAGACAAAAGTTTTTTAATTCAACAATTATGTTTACGCCAGCTGTTTACATCAGCATTCACAAGTGGATCTGCCATTGTGAATTACTATAATTTCACTTGCAGACGTCGCTGTGATAGTACGGCAACAGGGACTCGTTACTTTCTCTCCCTTTTCTCGAGTCCTGTTACCCGTCCCGTTTGATGGCGAAACTCCTGCACTCTTTCACTTTGTGAAGAGACGCCCCCAACGCTACACGTAAGGTTCTGTGAAATTTTGTAAATTTTAACCCCACCTTTTTCCAGCAGTGTTTTATATTATAAAATAAATTCTCATTGACAAGCCCCCTTTCGCATTTTTCAAATTCAATATAACTTGTGTGTTTTTACTTGCGAGAGCAATATAGCATTCAGATCGGCTTCCTATTTCCTCGATCCCCGTTGCCGTAGAATTCAAGAGGAATTCCTGGTCCTAACTCCTCCCCGCGCGAACAAATTACATCAAACGATATTTTAATAGAGTGGCCAATTCTAAAGCAACAGTTTAGATGTTGTTTGGTAAAACGTTGTTTCGTCTATGTGACAAGATATTTGTTTGTTTCATAGATCGAATGAAACCTAAACACCATTTTTTAATTCACTATTGTAAAATAATAAGAGAATCTGGACCATTGGTAAATCTTTGGACGTTTTTGTTTGAGGGCAAACATAGACAATTGAAAACGTACTCAAAAAAATCAGAAAAAAACATATTATTATCTTTGGCAAGGAAATTTACATTTTGTTTTTCTGAATTTATACAAAATTTTGAAATTTTGGAATATAACTGCAGCTACCGACAATGCTCTTCGAAAACTTTAACATTTTACAATGAATTTAAAAAGCACTTCACAACTGATATTACAGATGAAATAATTTGTTATTCATTTGTAAAGCGATTTGGCACAATATTTAAAAAAGATTTTATAATATTTTTTTATAAACCGCAATTTACAGCGTACAAAATTTGTGAAGTTTTTAAACTAGAAAATAACGTAAAAGTGCTATGCAATGAAATCAAAATTAATAAATTTGAGAGCCATTTTCTGTCCTATTTAACAGGAGGAGAATTGCAAAACTTTTATATATTTAATTTAAAAAATATTATTTTCCCTATTATTAAGTATTATAATGTAAATAATAATAAGATTAATTTTTAAGAACAATGAGATGAAATAAATGAAAAAAATAAGTTTTTTAAACCTAAGTTTAATTTTTAAGAACAACGAGTTGCAAAAAAATAAGTTTTTGCATTTTTATTTAAAGCAATTGCATTAGTATTAAATGTAAAGACAGGAAGACTTAATTTTAAAGTCGAGGTTCCTTTATTCTAAATAAATAGTTTTTATTTGATGGCCTTATATTAAGAACGTTTTAACTTTAAATTAAAGGCAACAATGTTCTTCGTTTAAGAAAATCTCCTTTAATTTAAGGCAATATTTTCCTCTTTTTAAGGAAACCATATGTACTTAAAAGTAGAAATGTGTTTTCTTAACTTAAGGAAGACATGTCTTTAGTGCTATTTCATTCCCATTTTTCCTTAAAACAAGTAAATTTTCCTTAGTTTTAGGACACATTTGCTTCAGTGAACAATTGGACAAGCCATTTAACTCGGCGTGTAGTATAAACCTTTCATCCAGTCAGGGATTTGATTTAGAAAGTCTTACAGTATTTTCATAACATGAATATTTTACTGCAGAAGAAATGTGTTTTGTAAAAAGTAAGAGGAACCCCTGAAGAAATATAAATAACTCTAGATGGAAACTATTTTGAAGGACTTGTTGCGTTCTGTCGTTGAGGTAAGAAGGCATACCACGAAGAAGATTAGGTTGAAAACGGGGGAGATTTTAGAGGAACAAGGTTTTTTTCTTTCTCTTTATTTCAATTTATTTTTTAAATATTAACTATTAAACTGAAGTTGCGATTGCGAATTACTACCGTTGCCTCGTAACTCGCTCAAGAATATTTGAACAGAAATGCTCATATTCAACATATGCATTTACATAAATATATTTTACATATATGTATGTGCATACTTACAAATACTTAATTTTATGGGTAAGCACGCAAAGAACTAGGCAAACATACAAACACACAAACTCGTAAATATTAACATATGCAAATGTTGATAATTTGCATGCGATTTGTTAGATGGAAAATGCAACAGTCGCTGACATTCCCGTCTTTTCTGCATTTCCTACATTTTCAATAGCAAAATATGTGTTATTGTTAGAGTTATGCAGAAAAAGAAAAAAAAAATGCACATGATACATATACATATGTACCATATGTATACTCTGTTCACAAACTATAGCACAAACACATATTGGCAGATTTGGGCACTCTATTTTTCTTCTAATTACTTAAAATTATTTTTCAGGTAAAATATGGTTCATTCTCTAAGAAACCCCCAAAATATAATTTTTTTTATTTATTTACAAAGTGTACAATGATTTAACAAAGTTTTATTAAAATTTCGAACTTTTTAAAAAAAGTGTTTAGAATTTTTTTGAGTATGCAGTTGCTTGGCTCATTTAATTTTAGTCTAAGAAAGTGTAAGTTTCAAGTGTCTACAAGTTATCACTGATTTTTGACAATTTTTATACTGACGCTACTTCGCATTTTCTTCCATATAAACATTAATCGCCGATTTGCTTTGTATGGAGGAAATTGCCAGTAAAAAAATTGTCAAAAATCAGTGATAACTTGTAGACACTTGAAATTCTAAACACTTTTTTTAAGATGTTCGAAATTTTAATAAAACTTTGTTAAATCATTGTACACTTTGTAAATAAATAAAAAAAATTATATTTTGGGGGTTTCTTAGAGAATGAACCATATTTTACCTGAAAAATAATATTAAGTAATTAGAAGAAAAATAGAGTGCCCAAATCTGCCAATATGTGTTTGTGCTATAATTTGTGAACAGAGTGTATGTTTGTATGTATGTATGCATAACTAATACAATATCATTCAGTAACCTAAAGCCTTAAGTCATTCCAGCGCTGCAGTGAAGGTGACCGATTTGTTGTTGTATGTATTTACATTACTGAATACATACATATATGTCAACAGCAGACGCAGACTGAGTACAAAAGGCAAAACGCTTGATACAATATGAGTTTATGTAGGTGAAGTGAATGCAATGAGTTTGCAGCCAACAGAGACACAAAGATGAATAAATGCACACAGTCACAGATACGAAATATATTACATGCCGATGTGAGCAACTTCTACAGTGACTCATATAAATGACGATGTGGTGATTATTTGTAATAAATAGCTTCTTTATGAAGTTTTGTAGGCCAAACAAATTAATATATTGACTACAAATTACATTTTAATTTAGATTTTTTTGTTAAAACGAGGCTCTCGGTAACTTAATTCATTCAACGCCTGAATGAAATTCCGTTTTATATGGAAGAAAACGCAAAAACTATTGGCGAAAATTTTACAAAAAATTAAAGGCGCATTAAAGAAACAAAAAAAAATATTACTTTGCAACTGCAAGCTCGAAAAATTTTAAAATAAAAAATGTTTTTATGGAAGTTGATTGCATTTTTTTTTAATTGTATTAATTGTATAAAGTGTCTGTGTATTGGCTTCTTGTGGTTTTAGTTGGGGTATGCTTTTTAATTTAATTGAAAAAGAAAAATGCAACATGGAGTTTAGGGGGTGACCAAAATAAAAAGCGGCGTGCGCACCAGCTAGTCATAAAATTTAGAGTCTATACATCTTTATAAGGGCATAAAGCTTAGAATTCAGGTCTAAAAAAATCTCAAGAAATATTTTTTATTATTTCTATTACTCGGAAAAGTACTATGCCGTTACAGTAAATTTTCTAGAAGAAATTAATATACGATACATTATTTTCTTGAGTGATTCAGATTGATTTAAGACATTTTTGTAGAGGAAAATTTGTTTTACATTTCTTGAGTGCGATTTGAAATGATTTCTTAAGTTTTCTTAAAATTTTTACACTAAGCTTAAGTTGATTCATTTAGAAACGAAAAAAAAAAAAAAAAGTTTGTGCTCGAACTTAAACATCAATTTAAATTTATTTATTTCAGTTCGTGAGTTCTCCAGTACCCTTTTGGGATAGTTCAGTCCCATTTCTTGTCTATTTTCTAACTATTTCGCATGACTCTCTAAGTAATTTCAAATATGTCTCAAAACTAATTTGAACAAGTCTGGACTTTTAGTTGGCCTAGCTTCTCCTACCATCTATGGTGTGCGTCTCTTATGTTGTACCACAAATGGAGAGACCTACAGTTTTGTGCCGACTACGAACGGCAGATGTATTTAATGAGAAGCTTTTTCATGGCAGAAATACCCTCAGAGGTTTGACATAGCCTACCGAGGGGTGACCGCTTTGAGAAAAAGAACTTTTTCTATAATTAAGATTTTACTTGCCCTATCTGAGATTCGAACCTCGAACTTAGCGGCATATCCAGTTAGAACACGCACCGCTGCCCACTTGACCACAGCGGCCACTTTATTGTTGCAGTGAACAAATCTAAAGGTGTTTTAGTATTTGCAAAACTATGGTCAATAGAATTAAATGACCCTTACATTACGAAACCACTTTTCACAATTTTAGTGTGGACCTTACTACTTCACAATCAGTACGTATCGCAAGTCCAACTAGTCAGCCAACTTTCTTTTTTCCATACAAGCAACTGGAATTTTTTTTTTAATATATGGATGCCCTACGAAATGGCGAAAGTACAAAATCAACAAAGAAATACTAGTCTAATCATAGACCAAAAGCACTGGGTTGGGATTAAAAATGGGAGTTAAATAAAATAAATTTAAGAATTAAGAAATTATAATTTAAAATGTAACACATTTTTATTTAGCACTTTTAGATTTGATAATGATTAATTTTAAATTTTCAAAGTATTGATAGAAAGGAAAAATTAATACATAAATACTTCAAAGTTGGTATCATTCGAAAGAATAAATAAAAACCTTTTTTTCATAAAATCTTATTAAAAAATAAAATAATTTTAATTAATTATAGCATAAACATAAATAAAATACAAGAATTCATTGTTATTATTCGTTTTGTATTTGGTCTACCACAGACTACACTTTTTCAGACTTGTTCGATTTCAATCAGAAAATTCCAATTGTAAATTAGTACTTTTCTGACTAGTTTGCAGTTTCACTGCAGGGCTATACTGAATAATCTCAATAAATGTTAGATATATAAAACTATTTTATTATAAATTAATTAAGATCTCGACACCTAACAAAAGTCTGCCTTTCATGACTCGGCACAGCATTTATAAAAAAAAATATAAACATGTGGATACGCCCCTCGTGTTGGTTGGCGGATATGGGGGGTAAAACTGTTTGGAGTATAGTTATAATTTCAAGCATAGTTTTAAGCGGGGTGCAATGGGGTACAGCAGTGCTTCTGGATATGAGGCTACAGTTGCACGGCTCTACTCAATCCCGATTCTTACGTCCATGTTCGTGCACTCTGGGCAAAGTGAGCAACCCCTGTGCGAGATAGGATAACCAACCCGCGTGGAGCCTTGGGTCATGGCTAATAGAGAGGGAGCTTTAGTGGAGCCACTCTGACATATTCGGTTTATAGGTCCACTAAAGTCCGAAGCGTCTATTCAACAGGAGGTGCGGCTGCAAGCGGGCGTCTGTCTTGGAGCAAGCGGCTCGCTATATAAATGTGCTGAAACTTTTTTTACATTTTCGTTTTTCTGAAATACATTTGCGTTTTTCTGAATTTCAATTGGTTTTTCTGAATTTCATTTGCTTTTTTCTGAAATAAAATTGTTCTTTTATCAAATACATTTGTGTATTTTTTGAGATACTGTAAGGTGTAGATGCTACAAAGTTTTAAAATTTTTCAATACAAACTTTCTGCAGGCTTAATGCAAATTTTATTCTTATCGGTAGCTTAAATGTTGGACATTACGAACGCTAATGTTTAGCTACTTGAAGCTTTCTTATTATAAGCTAAAATAAAATAGTTTATAAATCTGCATAGCTCAATTTGTTCTCAAGTTCAAAATAAAAGTAAAAAAAATATAATTAATACTTTGTAAAATTTCTCTTAATTTTAAAACTTTGATTCAGTCAATCATATTACATACTGTCGGATTACTATAAAACGCGGTTTGGAAAGGTAGTTTATCCAGTTAGAATTTTGTTGTATAATTATTATGTAATTATAAAAATCGAAATCGAGAATTTGTTGCTTTAAATGAGTTACATGAACTATATTTTTATAGAAAAATTTACAAAAAAATTTGGCGTGAAAACATCTCCTATAAAAAAAAAAAAACAAAAACAATTAAAACTAGATAAATAATTTTTTGAGCAAGTGTAGATACATGAATTTTTTAAAAATACATATTCATGTAGCATAGCGAAAATGTCTGTGTGTGTTTGTGTGCGCGTGTTGCCGCAGCAGTTATCAGTGTTGACCTCATATGACAATTAAACATCATAGCCTCTTTTACGTGAGTAGGTGTACACATTGAAGTATGCAGCCGCATAGATGGCTACCGATTGTGATTTTGACTAGTGTGAGTGTGTGCGTGTGTATTCTGTGTTTATTGTCTAAATACGTGTGTTTATGTATATGTATGCCAGCGTTTTACATTTTCTGCTGCTGTCCGAACTTCTAATGCGAGCTTAATTGAATGCCAACAATTGCCTTCATTCAGGCGCATACGCCAAACATTTAAATGCAAATGCATATTAGCAAACTTAGATAAACATTGCCAAGTGCATGTGTAAATGTCTGTCTGCCAGTACATAAATGCTTTCTAACAATCTATTCACGTATAGCTTGATCGTAGTAAACTGGTGTCACTTCTTATAAGGTTTCTCCCCTTCGCTTTGACCTAAGTCAATTTGGTTGTACATGAACAGAAGAAATCGATGTTTGGTGTCAGCTTTGCTATTGATTTCTATTTCTTGAAATGCATACACATACACAGATATATGTATTTGTGGCAACATATGCTACTATCTTGACACCAACTTGCCAACAACTTGCCAACAACTTGCCACTTGCCACTTGCCTTCTGCAACGCAAAGTCCGCCGCCCACATTCAGTAAATGTTGTTCATGTCACTGATATTTTTATATTGCTAATGGTGATTGCATTTAACATTATCATAGTGCTTGTATTGATCAAAGGCGATGTACTCGTATGTATCAATATGGCTGTCATTTAACTGGGAAGTGTAAATGGAATGAAAAGAAAGGGAAAATATGCTTACATATCAACAAACGCTCCCAATCACAATTATCTCCGCTTTCTTTCTCGCTCTCTCTCTCTCTCAGCTTTGACTTTCAATGCGAATAATCTGTAGCATAAAAGCTGACTAATGGCCGATTTAGTAAATGACGTTGTGGATTTAATTTTATTTTGCCAAGGCTTATTGTTAATGCTGTATCAGCACATCAAGTCGCATATTAGAGTTTTAGAGATTCAATGTGACATCGGTAAGCGTGGCATTAGATGTTTGAATGTGGAGGATTTCGAATCATTAATGCGCTTTCATATGTTTGTTATGCGGAAATTTCTCTAGATACAAATACAAATGTTGCATAAATTTGTAGTAGCTAAATCATAAATTATTATTGTTAATAGGCTAGACATCTAACCTTTTTTTTTAAGGAAATTTTATTATTTCTGTTTGAAAGGCGTTGCAACAGAAACTTTCACGCGAAAATACGAATATATGGAAGATATTGAATAAGAACTTAGTATACAGCTCTCAAGAAAATAGAAAAAATCAAATAAGGCAAGAAAAAAGGGGAAAAAGTTTCATTTATAAAACTGTCTTATAATTAACAATTATATTGGGCTCGAGGCCAGTTTATGATAGATTTTATTTGGAAAAAAAACTTGGCAAAATATAAAAATTTCTTTAATCAGTGTGAAGCTCACAAGAAAACAGAAAAAGCTCGCATACTTATTTCTTCAAGAAAATTTACAGCAACGCCAAGGCAGTTTTTCAAGCAACTGAAATAATGAAAAATATTTTTTTGTTTACTTAAGCCGAAGGCCCTGGCAGCCAGTGCTTTAGCTCGTAAGTGAGGTAATTATTTATAATTGTCTCTCTTTTAAATAAATAAATAAATAAATAAATAAAATTTTTTTGTGATTTATCTTGAAGGCTGTATTCTAAGCTAACAGCTTGAATAAAAGTTATTAATAAATAAGGGGTTAAACAAAATTACAAAAAAAAGAAGACATTTCTGTTGTGAAATTCTAGTTTCATTTAAAAGCAAAAAATTTGTGAAAAAAAGTAGAGAAGCAATAAAAAATAACGAAGAACAACTAAAAGAAAACAAAAATAGTCGGAAAAGAAAGAGATGATAAGAGAACAAAAATAAACGTTTAAAAAATACAAAATTTAAATTTCAATAAAAAAGGCTTGAATGCTCATGTTATATTTGTTGTTGGAAAATTAAATTTTAACAAAAATTGTTCTAAAAAATAATAATAAAGATTAATAAATATCAGTAAAAAATAAGTAATAAAACAGCGTTGAAATTTAGATGAAAACTTGTTAAAATTTTAAAAATTTCTGTTACTTTTTCATATTGTCTGAACTTGTAAAATAAGGGTAATTAAAAACAAAACAAAAAAAATTGCTAAGGATTCGCTATTATGTGGACGTTTAGAAATGGACTCACGTTGAAAATGTTGGCTTTGAATCAGTACCGGAACCACAACGGAACCACTGCGGTAAAAGGACCGGTTGTTGAGTTCACTGCTAGAAAAGAAAAGTCGATTTTTAATGAAACCAGTTCTATCACGCTGACATGTCAATGTTAAAAATAAGAATTAAAACCAACAGCAATGTAACATCGGGCCTAGTTCTGCTAGCAATAGGGACTATCTGAGGGTTAAGCTAGGGTGAGTCAGAATTATTGCTGGGTTTAGTACCAGTCTATGTCAGTGTGTTTAGTTTCTGCATTATCATTTCGTTTTACGACTTTTTCGACAATCTAATTTGAAAAGTGAATTAGTCAAAAAGGAATAAACTGCACATCATGTCTTATCATTGATTTAATGTTTTTTTTTTAAGACAAACTGCCTGTATGTTTATGTATACACGTGTTTTTTTCGGCATTGTCATAATGATGGCTCGCACATTTCAAAACGGCTATAAAACGAAGCTGCCACAAACAGTCCAGCAACAGAATCCATACGTCAATTGCCCAGTAATAGCCATAGTGATTGATATACATATATTCAGCTCGTAAAACTTGCGCATCGATAGAGTGAAGTGACGTGTATCTTAGAGATACTTAAGCGAACACTTAGAAGGCATTAAAATGAGAATGGGTCAACGACGATTTCTGGCTTTGTTGCTGCTTGTGACTTACTTTTATGTGGTTTGCTATGGCAAGTCGCTTGAATCCAGTGACTATCCGGTGTGTAAAAGTGTTTTTTTTAGTTTTTACTTTTATCATGCTTAACATGAACATTGTTACACCTATGCATATTTGTATTTTTTGTAGGGGGAACTGTTTGCGGGTTTGCGAAGAAGTCCAAAACTGCCACCACATAAACGCTATCAAAGCAGCGAACCAAGTGAGTACAATTCGGTACATGGAAAAGGTGATAACACTGACATATTCGAGGAGCTGCCACCCAATGCCTATGAAAATTTGGTGCGCTTAGTCAAAGGTGTGTATATAAAATGTTTTAGAATTTGAAATGTGTTAATTAGAAAATTAATTTTTTTTTAGAGATGCAAAAGGATCGCGAACGCTTGTCGATACGTTATAAACCGAATTTAGGTAAACGCACACAACTGTACAAATGAATAAGTGAATAATTGATGGGTGGATGATGTGTAACTTTTTAGAACTACAAAGTGAATGACACTGCGATGTTAAAGGCAAATGTTTTAGATAGATATTGATATATACATACACATATGTTAATAATAAAGTAACCCTTGTTTATATAACTACTTTTTATATTTGCAATTAAAAATAACTTAAAAAAATGCAAATAAAGTGAAAGCTTTCAACAATAAAAAAGAGGCTTATAAACTTAAATTATAATAAAAATCGTATGAAAATTTTGAAAAGAAAAAAAAAAATTAAAAATAATTTAAAAAAATGCAAATATAGTGAACGCTTTCAACAATAAAAAAGAGACTTATAAACCTAAATTATAATAAAAATCGTATGAAAATTTTGAAAAAAAAAAAAATGAGGCATTCTCTAATGCAGTTTATTCTTCACCACTTCTTGCTGAGGCTCTCAGGCTCTCAGGCTCTCAGGCGCTTAAGCGATTTTTCATTTTTTTAGTTGACACTTTTTAAGTGTGAAAGAGACATTTATAGGTACATAGACATAAGTAGGTTTGCGCTGCGACCAATGGGTCTATTGTGCCCTCGAAGCTCGTGATAGCATCAGAACTTCCAGAAAGCGCAGAATGGTTGCCGAAGTGTATGTGTTGCTCGTCCGGCCATGGCCGTCGCATGGTTGTCGCCCGTCTGCGCACCACAGCCTCACACTCCATGAGCACCTTGCGCTGTGGAGTCTCTTTTGCCGAGTCACAGAAGCGACAGATATCGCCCGACTCGATTGCTAGCTTATGCAGATCACCTTTCAGTCTACAGTAAAAAACCTGTAATAAATTCTCAGTCTCTCCTTGAGAAGATCCATTAGAAACCTGTATCTTTATAACAGTATACGTTTCTTAGTATTTTTGTCTCACTCCTGAGCACCTCTCTTACGGAGCCAGATTCAACAGCTGGAAAGCTAGGGGCCAATAGGGGTGAATCCCATTTTTCTCGCTAGCAGGTCAGTTGCTTCGTTGCCATGGAACCCAAAGAAGTAGGATACGGTTCCTCTCAGTCAGTGCGTTTAGTCTCTCATTGGACTCAGGAGCTTTCGAAGATTTTACTTCGTAGGAGGTGAGAGCTTTGTGCGCCGCCTGAGTGTCACTCGAAATGAGAATTCTCTCGCTGCTATAGTTTCTGTGCAGGTTTATCTCCACACACATACTGACCTCCACTTGCAAGATGTTGGGAAGGTGTTTTCTCTCTGCATTGGTAGTTATTACGTAACGTTTGATGAAACGTAACTTCCACCGCTTACAAAAGTCCGTCACTATCTACCTTGACAGCCATATAATTGCTCACTAAGTTCAAAAACTGAACTCCCGTAAAGAATGGAGTGATCATACAACTAGGGCAAAGATGACTTAAGCTAAGTGATCTATATCTCCCGCAGAACTTGACTGCTGCTCTTTACGACTTGTATTCGAGATAATAATCGGTTATTACCGTCATGGTATGTCTGGAAAGAAGTGTTTCTGGTCGCAGTTCCAGGGACGAGGGGGAGGTGGATAGCAACAAATTCTTCAACTAATACTCTTTGGAATGTTTAGCAGATCTTACTTTATTATATGAAAATATTCAAGCACATTGAAAGTGAAGGTCTTGAAAAAGAGCTCTTTGAATTTTTGAACAGCACTGTTAGGGGGAAAAAAATAAATATTTAAATTCTTCTGAAATATTCCTTATTTAATAAATTTTGTTTGCTATTTAAGTTTTAATTAATTCTTTTCCGAAAAGTATTTCTATATTTAGGTTCTGGAAAAGTAAATAATTAATTATTTTAATGCTCACCTTGTTTTTGCAGAGTAAGCTATTCATTTATGTTTGCCTGCATGTGCGCGCCGTTGGAACATTGATATACATATATAAACCTGCTATAACATTAATGTTGATCAATGCAATGAGACGCCTAATTAGCTCTGCGTGAATTTGTGTACACACATACTTATGTGCGTAACCATTTTGTGGGCGCTTAAGCGTATAAATTTTATCACTTCAAAAACAAATGTTGCAAGCATTCAAATGAGTGTGTGTGTGGGAGTGTGTGTGTATAACAATTTGCATATTCACATACAAATTACTAACATTTCAACCCACGCAATCAATGCAAAAGCGTAAGTGAGCTAGCAATTAAGTAGCTCAACAATACTCAGCGGTGTTAATTGTACGTCCTGCCATCGAGCGCATAATTGTAGTGGCACCATTTAAACAATCGAGTCCAATTGTTGTGCAAAATATTAGTAGTATTTTTTTTGTTTGCAAAATAAAAAAAAAAACATCTGTTTGCTCTTTTTTCAGTTTCTGCTAAATTTTTCTTATACCAATCAGCTTTCTTAATCTCTGCCATACTGACATTTGCGCTTGCACAATCCGCCTTTGGTTAAATGGTGTCCTGCAGCGCGTTTTCAACACGCCGACGACAAATTGACATTAATCACCATGTTGCGAGGTAATGTTGTTTGAAAGCGTTAGCAAAATGTTGTTGCTGAAATACTTGTCTGTCGATTGATCCAACGCTGTCGCGCTGTTTGCTGCTTCTTGGAACTTCGGTCAAGTCATTCTAGTGGACAGTATAAAATGTTGCAGTTGCCGGTCAGCGGTTAATAGTTGAACAATTACCATCGGTGGCTGTACAAGTGTGTAGGATTTTTTTTTTCGAATTTCGTTTAAAATATAAGAAGAACGTACGTTTCTTTTGAGTACAAATGTTCAAAAGCGATATAGCGAAATAGATTTGTTACACACAAAAGTTTATTAACGAATATCGCTTTCGAAATGGGTAACATACGACTCGCCACATTGTTGTTATTCGCCATTACCTACTATGTGCTGTGTAGTTGTAAATTTTCGGCTCAAAATAATCAACAGGTAAGTTTGGGTGTGTCAGTCGCTGTGGTGAATGCATTTGATATGTCAAATTTGTCTCTTGACTGAGTTAAATTTTTCGAAATATTAAAATAAGAACGCTAATAGACCATTTTTGAAATGATTTTTTTTGAGAAACATACTGTTCATCGAAAAAATTGTATCTGCTGCAAAGGATTGAAAAAAAAATTTATTTGAGATAATCGCTTTTGAGGCTGTGAAAAGTAATCTTGACGATGTGCTCGCAGAAAATACTTTTTTTTTAAATTTTATTTATTTATTTTAGCATACTCAAGAGCTCTTATGTTATTTACAATTTATTTAATATTTAATATTTTCTAACATTTTCGAAAAAAAATATGGTACAAATGTAACACCAACAAATAAAAAAAAATGTAAATCGACATTCTACGTTCATACGTTTTCATAGTAGCCTTGTAAAAATATTTTGGAATACCTTAACGTTTAAAAAAGTCTCCTTTATTATGTAAAAGTCTCTTTTTAGGAAAGGAGTACCTTCATATATTCAATAAATTCAAAAAAGTGAATCGAAAAATCTTAAAATTAATCAAAATTTTACTAAAAATGGTGAAAGTGAACTTAAAACAAGAAAAGCTAAATTGACGCGAAACCGAATTTAATATACCCTTACGACTTTTTTCATATATCTACAAAGCCATGCTCATTTTCAAATTTGTACAAAAAGCTAATTTGAAAAAAAATTTGGAATTAAAATTGTTGAAATATTGAATTTTTTAGAACTTTTTAAAATTAAAAAAAACTCCTCTTTTTATTGCTATGAGGTTACTCTATGAACCGATTTTTAGCACTTTGGGTGCAGAGGTTACGGAAATACGTCAGTGAGCGGATTTTTTAAGAGCACCAGTATACATTACACAAATTTTGAATGATTAGCTTAGTGATGTCAAGGATATGTGCTCAAAATATAGTGACGTTATCTGAGATAAAGAAATATCAAATTTTACTCAATTTGTTCCAATAGATACCGAATAAAATAAGTTTTTACATTTTTCAAAACTTTGGTTTCATGGGTGGCAGCGTGGTTATTAACCGAACTCGTTCCCACAAGGCAAGGATTGTCACTTCAGCATGTTTCATACTGTTATAATAACAATAACAACATTGACCGATCTCGATCGTTTTCAATACCAATCTACCATTTTTAATAAAAATTTTCGTATCCATGGACGGACAGACAGTCAAGGCTAAATTGATTCCTCCTTTTAACCTCAAAAACCGTTTAATCAAATTATAGTCACCACCAAGAGAGACAAATTTTTATATTTGCATTAATATGAACATAGTGACTTAATGGGTAAATATTTGATAGGTTTACAAATAAACTACTTTTTGCCAGGTCAGTCCTGGTCACCAATAATGCTCCGCATCGTTTCCCCATCTGTAAGAAATTCTATTACATTAGGGAGGCCAATCTGCCAGATTAAACTTATGGAAATATATTTTTTGTTCATGTTTCTCCTATTATAATGGAATATATATTTTATACAGTGAACCCTTTGTAGAAAAAAAAAAATTCTAATAAAATTCTAATAAAATTTTTTTTTTTATAAAAAATTCTACAAATCCTTCGAAACTATAAATTTCCATAGAATACCGAAATCAGATTTTTATTTAATTGAAAATTTCAAAAATTCACTTTGCGTTCATATCTTTTGCAGCTCAGCGCACCATCGCACTTGGTTCACCACTTGCTTCGACGCCACCACCGTGCTACCGCCATGAACACAGAACGCCTCCACGACGCAGCGCGCAGCAAACGTTCTGAAAAATACGACACCTTTCTATTCGAATATCCCAGCAACGAAGTGGATGCTGCAACTCATCCAGGCTTCGAGCGAATACCTTTTAACGATTACAATCGCATAGTGAGCGCATTAAAAGGTTCCCAACAACACTGATAATATTGCATTTAAAAAAAAAAATATATATATTCTCAACTAATTAATTTTCATCTCTTCTGTTTTTGCTTACATTGCAGAGATGTTGCGTGCGCGTGAAGAGAAAACTGTTATATTGCGTCCACGTCCTGGTCGCCGTTCAACGGCAGTCAATGATTTTCCGCTATGGGAATACCTTTTGGATGATGATGCCAACAACGTGGGCCTGGGCGCATCTGATATCGCTGCTTTTGTGGGCGATGCGGGTGACCAGCTGGCGGACACGACACTGAAAAAGTCCGCACCATTCAAACCGCGACTCGGAAAACGTGGCGGAAACCGAATATGCGGGTAAATTGCCAATGGCGTACCAAAGAACAAAATAAAAGGTGGTAGGCGGGTGAGGGTTGTGTTGAGTTGGCTGTGTTTTGTTAGTGTTTTTGTGTGGCCATGCACAAACCCATTCAAATATGAATTTGTTGTTTGTTTTGGCTCTGCGTGTTGCGGTTGAGCAGTTGTACGACCCGAATTCTTTGGCTAGTTTGTCAAGGCTAACACTGGCGAGTAGTGTTTGCGAATTTTGAATTGCATGCAAAAACTTGTCTGCACACACATGGCGCGAAATGTTATCGCAAGGGAGTACATTCTTTGAGCTACAAAATGGCAAGAGGAATGCAAATGAAAAAATTTAAAACAAAGTTTTTAATTAGAACATTTTAATATTATTGCAGTTGTTGACATTTTAGTATTAAAGAAATTGAATTGTAGTTAAATCAATTTGTTTGTAGTTATCTGTATAAAATATTGAATAGTGTTGCAGAAAATCAATTAATATTGCTATTGCTATAAATAATTCATTTTCGAAAAAAAAAATATAATAAGATAAAATTTGTAGAAAATTGTGAAAATGTACTACCGATTTTAGACAAAATTAATACTCTATAACAAAATGTACATATATTATATGCGAGCGGGTTCAGCATTGAAAAGTAAAAAAAAAAAAAATAAATAAATCAACTTTTGTGTTCTGCAAGTTGCACTCAAAACTATTAAAAAGATGTCAACGAGAATTGTATAGTATAATATATACCTATAGATTGAACGTTAAAGTAAATTTTTTAAAGTGTACCCCGTAAACAGAGATCATTATCCGGCTGTGAAATTATTGCGTTTGGTGACGCTGAAGTCGGGATTTTCATAGACCGATTCAGTTCAGTTTAGAAATGAATACTCACGTACGAATAAAACTACTTGAGTGAGAAATTGATGCGCTAGTTAATGCCGGAGTCGTCATAAACTGTCCCTCAAAGATTCAATAAACATTTGAAGTGTATACGAAATGGATCCGCCAGGTGGCGCTGGAATCGTAAATTACAGAAAATCCGTTGAGATGTTACGATGCAGTAAGTAAGCTAAGTAAGGGCCAGTTTTTCAGTGCAAGTTGAACTCTGTTTGTCGTTTAAACTAAGTTTAAACTCAGTATGCAGTTTTTCAGTCAACTTTAAACGGAGTTTAAACTAAGTTTAAACGGCCGATCGCGCACGGTTAAACTTAGTTTAACTTATCAGCTGTTTGCTGCTTACTTCGTTTTGGTTGCATCAAATTTAATTGAGCGCAAGGAGACTAAGTTTAAATTTAAACTGAGTTTAACTAAACTTAGTTTAAAATGAGTTTAAACCAGCACTGAAAAACTTGCCCTAAGAAATGTATGCTACATACATAAGCGCAACCGCTAGGTGGTGCTGAAGTCGTTATATTCAGAAAATCTACATTTATGGTCGGATCCAGTTAAAATTTGACTAGAAAATTGCGTATTCGAAGTTAGACATTTTTACGAAAACTAAATCTGGCAGGTATGAAATAGTCGGAATAATCAGCAAATTTTTATTTGTGGAGATATTTTTTTTTTTTGAAACGAACAATGCATTCTTAAGCTACGAAATTATTGTTATTCCTGAGACATATTGCAAGGTAGTGGATATATTTAAATCCGCTATATAGTGCTTAAGTCAAGATATTTATTTAACCCGTTCGATTCAATTGAAATTAGGCATGTATGCATCATTTATGGATAGCAATACGCTAGCGAGAAATACCTAAATGCGCTAGGTGGCGCTGGAGTTGAAATAAGAATTCGGAAAACACGTATTATCGTTAAATTTAATTTAAATAGGAAATGTGTAATTCCAATGCGAAGAACAAAATACTCCTACGAGGAATACTTCGATCCAGTAGAAATTATTTAGGAGAAAATAAATTATTGCGAAATGTATCCGTTAGATGGCGCTGAAATTCGGTTATTCAGGAGAGTAGTAATGCCGGCCACTCCTAAGCATGAACGACGCAACATCATCGTACGTACGACATGTCGAAGGGGCAGCCAACAATTGAGAATCATGACCAAGATATTATAACTTTTGAATTAAAGTAAAAGAAATATAATTGAATCTAATAATTTGAAGCTATTAATATATGTATGTTTGTAAATTTGTTGCTTTTAATAGTTTCCTCTTGCTTCTTCTAAAGTTGACGTTATGACTTAGTTGTGTTCAGAATCTGTTTTCTCTTATTATAAACTCTTACTGGCGACACATTTTAAATACAATGCATATGCCTTGTAGTCAAACACCAAACTAGTCAGAAAAAATACTAGTTTACAATTGGAATAGGCCAAAAAACTTGACTTTATCCAAATGCAAAACCATTTACTCATGTATTATTTTATTTGACTAGTATGTCCTTGTCTGTTTTGAATTTGCAGGAGACTGGTATTTTTAGTCCATAATTGAAATAGTATTTTTTTTTAATATATTTTATACTAGTTATATTATTATATTATTATATAAGAGACTGGTACATTTCTGATCCAAATATGACAATTGCCAACCCGTCGTACATCCACATGTTCAAAATACCAATTCCTTGTAGGGAAAAACGATAGTTTGGGCTTGTGATGTATACTAGTTGTAAGGTAGTTTACAACCAGTACATTTGACTACAGGGTGTATCTAGCACTCAACTTTTAGGCAAATGTGAGAAATGTAACAAACAATTTCTCTCTAGTTTCTGTGTTTTAAAGGGCTTTTAACAAATTAACTACCTCAAAATAGAATAACTCTTAGTTGACGCCTCGATGAGCGTGGTAAATTAAATAAACGCTTATGTAGAAGTTTTTGCAATGAATATTTATCGTACAAAAGTACCTTTCATGTTAATCTTTTGCAAACTATGTACACATTTCGCACGAAAAATAACTACTTTCTCGCGGAAACTTAAAACTCTAAAAATCTCTTCTAGAATATCGCTTTTCAATCAGAATGGTAAGTATTTAGAGTGATTAACCCCCAACACTGTCAGTCATATTTTTAGAAACCCTTTAATGGTTACACCCAGTTGACCTATTAATATGCTTTTACTCCAATAAACTATTCAAAAATCCAATTAAGAACCTCCTTATGTACTTATATGTATTTATATCGCGACTCCACCTACGCATACTACTACACATAAATTTACTTGTATGTATGTTACATACATTTGTAAAAAAGTGGGAAGCATAGCAGCTGTAGAACGATAAGGGTCGCTAACACACACAATTGACGATTATTTAAATAGCCGTTGTGCGCTTAAACGGAGGTTAAATATAACCAGTCAACTCGGTTGCTCTGTGGGTCAGGAAACTGAAAGAGGAAGCGAATTTAATCAACTGTAAATAGCAAAATAATAACGGGCTCCGCGTCGGTTTGTGCGTGATTTATTTGGTAAGTATTAGTCGCTTTGCTATTTTACACATTAAAATTTTAGAAGGCAGCATGAAAAGAAGACACGGCGCGCCAGATGTCTCACAACGTATTAAGGGTTTACTTGGGAACATGGAAGAAATTGGAGAAGAAGTGTGTCCAAAGTCATATAAACAGTTATTTGGTCGCTTACATTACTATATGAATGTAAGTATGTGTAATGGAAAAAAGTATAAGTGTGTGAGAAAAGAGCAACGAGAGACTGAACTCCTTACAGGGTAAAAAAACATACATATATGTTTGTATGTCTATACATTTGTTTTTCATTTCAGTTTCACTGCAGTGAAAAGGAAAATAATCGCAAAAATATTCGAATAAATTAATTGACAATTGAGTGGGGTAGCTAGATTAGGCCACTGCTCTCTAGAGATTTAATAGAATAAATTGTAAAAATAATAAAAAGTTCGTAAGGAAAATAAATTGAAAATTTAGTTCGTCGCTTTTGAGAAGATTAACACAAAAGATCGTCTGAATAATAATTCAATTTGTCGTTCTTTCGGACATTGGAATGTCTCTTGCGTTGACAAGAAAGTTATATATTAATTTTGCTTTCAAATAAATTTAAAATCTCTAACTAATTCATCGACTGATAGGAAGCTGATGAAGGGGCTTCATAGAGCTCCGATGCGCAGGTAGTAAGGATGTTGGCAAATTAAGGCAAAGAAATTGAAACATACCGCATATCTTGGACTCAGAACTTTCGGTCTGTATTATGAGAAGTCAGTGTTGATGAAAAATGGTTTCATAATTTAAAGAGAGTCATGGAAATAAAAGGTGAGATGAACAGTACACAGCCACGCCGGAGGCTCTAAATTCAACAATGTTTATATGTATCTATCATGCTGAGGCATTGCCAATTGAGCAAACATCAAAGACAATACACCAGATATTCAAATGATATAAATGCAAAGTCCGTTGCGAATTGTATGGAAGTTATAAGAAGGTTTACAATGACTAGAATCTTCCACTTCTGTTGCGTGATCACGAGCGAGTGGATTCTGTCAAATGACTCACTAGCGATATATTTCCAAGTTTTCTTCAGGAAATCAAACGATCACAGAACCCGCTTATGTATTGCTAGACAAATCGGATGTGGAAAGGCACTCATTGATGCAAACTTCCAAAGTGCATGTAAAACTTTTAGACCATATACTGTCAACCCGTTGGAAGAGTAATATTTTTTATGTCACGAGTGTCTAAGTTTGGACAAGCAAAGACTTTGGTGGGAAAGAGTTGAAAGGTCTACGGTCAGTAATCGACAGAGCCACGCAATGCCTGGCAAATTTCGCAAAAAAAGCAATATTTTTCAATACACTGAATGAGTGAGTAGTTACGCTGATTTGTCAGTCATCAATTCAACTGGTAACACTAAGCACGCTTTTTTCATTTTTTATTTTATCATAAAATAAGATCCTTTCTTCGTACGTCATCGTGTGATTGTCTGAACAAATTCAGGAACTGTTGAATGTTATGAATAACACCACTTAACACAAATTAATTGATGTATTGTACACTAAGCATTGACGAATCAATGCATTCATTTGCAAAAGTTTTGAAAGCGAGGATTTTTATCCTACTCAGCTTAATATGCTGTTGATTGTGTGGAAGACCTTAAGTGATTAACAATGGCAGCATGAAGGCGTTAAGTGGGTAAACAAAAGAGCATAAGTGTACTATTGAATAAACAAAGAAAGTGGTTTATAATTTCAGTGTGATTAGGTTATGAGTTACATACTGCAGTTAAGTTTACATGCGTGACAAAAATTTGTATTTAATAGAAGTTATAGAAAAAATTATTTACTCAAAGTCAGCTCCTTTTCGAATACAGTGAATTCTATGTAGATTACTCGTTCACTATTGTATTTATGTTGTAGTAATTACGGCATAGATCAACAAAGTGACCCAGTCGTTTCTTTTTTCTCGATAATGAGAAGATGCAAGTGCAAGATTAGTAAAGCCCAATGCTGACGTCTTCTTTACTTTTGCTACCAATCGGCAAATAACGCATTGAATATCTTTAGAAATATTTTTCTAGATTTCTGCAAAGCTCGTATCGTTCGTCGTTTTTTATCGTTTGCTACTTTTGGCGACGCTTAAATGCAAAGGTCCATACATTCTTCTCAAAATCTTTCTTTAAAATACTTCAAACTGCGCCTTACTCTGTCATCGTCTATGTCTCTTCGCCAATTGAAGGTACAGACGTGACGTGTAAGAGAACCTTACGCCTGTATTATGAAATTTGAGAAATTTTTCCTGCTATGTTTCATCTTCTCTTCGCACGTCTCAGATTCTCTTGGAATTCGAAAATGGATGACGACAACTTTTTTAACGAACGCTCTCAGTACAATTATATTTATTAAACTCCTTATCGAAATCTTTGTAGTATGCGATACTTAGTGTAATTATTGCTATCGTTATCGATGACATTGTTATCGTCAGTGATATGTTAACATTTAGCGCAATAGATGTTGTTAATGTTATGGATTTTGTTTTTTGCTTTATTTTTTGTGTTTGCTGAAAATATGTGGCATCATAGTATTTTTGCTTTCATTGAATTTAATTGTGGTAAAAAGCGTAAGGATATGTTTATCGTTTTCGAAGCCAATTAGCATTACGGTTGTAATTTGTTATCGTAGTCGATATACACCCAACTCTCTTTTTACACGGTATATACGTTCCTCAGAAATCCGTGTAAAAAGAAACCGTTTAAAAAAAGAGGCGTTTCCTATAGTAAAATGGGGGATACGTTCCAAGTCGGTATCATCACTGGAGATAACCATCAAATTATCCAATGGTGAGTTTCGTCCGGTAATAGAGTTTTGAACTGTCGGACTACTTTCCGAAAGGTCTTGCGCCGTCGACTTTTTTATTAAAAAATCTTTTATAGAAAGTTGAACTTTTAGTTTTTTAAGTTCTTTATGTGCATGAATGAGCGCACAGCAGCAGACGGCTGTGCTTGCTTGTATCAAATTTTAGGGATGATGAATATGCACACTCGAGCGCACTCAATGCCGTTCTCTGCTATGTATGTTCATTTCAGCAATGAAGCCAAGTGTTGTAAAAACAAACATAATTACAAAACAGTGATTTTGAAACCGTACTAGATAAAACAATTTTTACAAAAAAAAAATTTTTCAACCGTGTAACTTCAAATCCGTGTAAAAAGAAACCGTGTAAAAAGAGCGTTGGGTGTATTTAAATGTTAGCTATCGTTGCCAGTTTATTCCATTGTATCACAATTTGTATAATTTTATCAATTCGGTAATTTTTACCAGAGTTATCGGCAAATCAAACATTATAAACTTTATATTAAGGACATCATTTCGGTGTTTTTGATATATGAAAATACCATACAGAATACTCTCAATAAATGATACAAAAAATATCATATATTTTATTATCAATTATCAGCCTTTGTTCTGTTGTTGATCAATTTTAGAAAAAAAAATTGAGTATTTCTATATGTACACTCTGTTCACAAATTATAGCACACATAAATATTGACACATTTGAACAACTTCTTTATCCTCCAATTATTTAAAATTATTTTTCAATTAAAACATCGTTAATTCTCTAACGATTTATAAGATTAGTAATGCGCTTTTAACAAATGATCAGGAAACTGAAATGATCCAACTGATCTCTTCCTCTCTTAGTTGAGTTATCTTAACTTGTGTGTTACATGTGATGCTATATGGTGATGTGCTGAATGAAGCGATTTGATATTTTATAATGATGCCGTGTAATATACGAAATATTATACGTTTTGAGATGATGTGTTGATATGACGAGATGTAGAGTGATGTGATATGGTGATTTTTTTGTTGAAGTGGCCAGGTAATGTGATGTAATGTGACGTGATGTGTTGCTATATATAAACTGAGGTGATGTAATGTGATGTGTTGCGATATATGAGGATGCGATTGAATCGTTGGTCACCACTTTTAAGACGTGCAAACTTTGCCGAAAGCTTTAAAGTAATTTTAAAATTTTCAGCAAAGTTTTAAACTTTTAAATCAAAAGTAATGGAAGTTTTTCGAGTATCCAGACGATAAAATAATTTTATTATAACACCATAAAGTAAAAGTTGCAAGTGTCTAATAACTAGTTTTGTTTTTGGAGAATTTATTTCATTCACTTTGTTGCGCATTCTCTTCTCAATTAAACGCATAAACTCAATTTACTTCCTATGAAAAAAATGCGCAACAACTGTATTTTAATTAAAAAATAATGAAAATTAACTTAGAGCAAAATATCTAAATTGTACAAATTTGCCAATATGTCCTTCAGCTGCGCACACGTACCAGTGTCACATTACGCAAATCAAAGCTAAGCGTAAAATAAAAATCAAACACGCAAGCTTTCTAGTAGTCCAGTGAATTGGCTGCTTGCTCTTTGATCGAGTAGAGCACATCTTCTCGACACTAATCATGCAATGATGATGCTGCAAAAATAATTACTGCTGCCACACACACACACACACGCGCATTCGCCTAAGCTCACTTGTTCAACAGGGTTTTTGCTTTGCTTGCTTGCTTGTTAGTCGTTGCAGCTGTTGCTATTGCTATTGCTTTTGCTATATTGCTGTTGTCATTATCCTGGCTGGTCAGCTTTTGCTGTGATTGACATTTGCACAAATGTGTACTGTGTCCTGCGGCGTTGCTAACGCTGTAACACACGGCAGCTTTGGCGGCGTGACAGGCAACTAACAAGTTGACATTAATCTCCATTACAGTTGGCTTGTTCTGGCTTGTTGTTATTGTTGTTGCCCATCAATGACAGCACATGCGAGTACATACATATATAATTGTCATAGCCCGCTGTGTAATCGTTGATTGTTGTTTTTTGCGCCCAGAAGTGGATTAACACATCAAACAGCAATAACAAATTGCCATTCATCCAATTGTGTATATTTTTTTTTTAAGTATTGTTAGCGTGAAAAAATGATAGCCGCTTAAATCTATAAAAATGCACGCCTTCTTCAACACATCCATCAGTCGTCGTCAATAATCTTTAGCGTTCGCTTAACTGACTCAACGCAACTAATAAATTAGACACTCGCCGGCAATATAAGTAATTTCGTTTTGTGAAATTTCTGTATATAAAGTCTTCAAGGTCGAAGCGTAATTGTTTCAAGTTAATTTATTTAGTTTTGTGTGTTTAATTTGTCATGTGTCACTTGAGCGTGTGTAGTCTGATACTCGTTTTCACCGCATCCTGTTACGTTTCTGGCAGCACCAAGGCCATAACCACCACCACCACCGCCACCAATACCAGCAATGACGATGCATTTCTGCAGGTGAGTTGAAGACTTGTTTGAAACGGATATAACCAATTTATAGTTTAATGTAGTTTTTGTGTTCCTTCGAAGTTTTGTGCGCTGCCTTAACGCTAGTCAGTGTACTAGTTGGTACTCCTTGATGCCGCTTGGATATGAAATCCTGTACGTCCTTTGAGCGTTAATTAGTTTCATTTCCGATGAAGAGAAAATAAACTGCTATTTGATGTTTGCAAAAGTAGGGCAAATGTTTGTGCAAGAATTGACAAAATACATTTGTATGTTCTGTCCCTGTTCTCCAGAATTAATTTTTGTAGTTGAAATTGCTTTGTTTCGCAATTGTTTGCATTGGCAACGCTGCTCGATAGTACTCTGCAAATATGTTTCAGAAGGCAATTAAACGTGAACTTTTTTTTTAGACGAGCATGTGTGTACATTAGGATGCTTCGGTTGAAGGACTATTGGTTATTCACTTCTATGTACCAACTTAATAGCAAGCGCATTACTTTTTTATTATTTTCATTCAGCCAAATTTTGAGAAAATTGTAATAACTTTTTTGCAAGTTATTTAACGTGAAGAAAACCAATTCTGAAAATGCAGTTTTGCAGTCCGTTCAATTTAAGTAAAATTAAGAGCAAGTTTGAAATACCTGTCTGCTACTTTATGACAATTTTTTAAGGGTCACTATAGTTGCGATATACGTAAGCCGTTTATCTTCAAATATTTTATAATAAAAAGAAAGAGATATAACAAATAAAATGTAAGTTTTATCATTTATAATAATCAAAATATCGATTGTATACTTTTTTTTGCAGGCAAGTCTCCAAAGTATAAAATAAAATATGAATAGAAATTTTTTTTAATAATACCACAATTTTATAAATATATAAGAAGTGCAAAATTGTTTTCTCTGCAAAGTTTTCATAAATTTCGTTTTCGAAGCTATACAAATTTTAATAAAAAAAATTTCTGACATTGAGAATGATAAATTTGAAACGCTAATGATTTTTAAAAATTACCTAAGAAAAGTGTTGTACCCCCATTTACAACTTTTGAAATCTTATTAAATCTATATCTTAAAAAATTTCGAACCGGGGATTATTTCATAGTCGAATAGAAGCGTCTGATGCAAAGCGACATCCTCAGCGTAGTTCGCTCTGAAATTTTGCTTACTAAAACATAATTACGGCTACAACAAAATCAGCTGATTATGCCAAGGTTTTAAATTTAAGACCTTAGAATATTTAAAATATGGTCACAATGGTTCACATTTTGCCCCTGTTGCCAGCGACGACAAAAGAAATAAATCTATTGCCGCGTCGGGCGAATTTCGTCGTGATCATTTTCATATACGGTGGTGTGTTCTATTTTTCACGACGAACATTCGCGACGAAAAGTTCGTCGTACGTCGGCATTGTGTTTCAGCCAATATTTTTTTTATAATTTCGAAAAATCGTAAAGAAAACAGCATCCACACTTACATATAATAATGTTGGACACAAACGATTTACTTCGAAGAGACAAAATTGCATTAAAGAGCTCTTTGGTTAAATCAAATCTATATTAAAGAAATATCAACTTGCCACAACATTACTATACGAGGTGTGGCGTCCATTGAAGCGTTCGGTTGAGTAATCCCTTAAAGCTCATTGGAGACAATTTAAATTTTATTTAAAACGATAGACTGGAGATGAATGTTGAAGAATTCGACTTCCGCTTTGCGTAAACTATACAGAAGCTGACAAAGAACGAGTGGTAAACTCTGCTGAGTAAGATAAAATTGCCTAGGTTCTTCAAAATTTACCCTCTATAAGGAACCAAACTTAATATAAATATTCCCATTATAGCCCACGTTTTCTATTAGTAAAAATTTACATACCGTGTTGGAAAAAATAACAGAAACGTATAGCCTCCATATATATTTATTGTTTATACAATTTTTCAATGTTAAATTACATATCAATTTCATACATTTTGTTAACGTCAATAAAAAACTAGACTTCATTTGCAAGTGTAATAAGACATAAATAAATTGTGGCCCTCTTTTTAGTTTATTCTTGGAAGTAATAATATTAACACTGTGTTATTTTTAAATAAATTATATTTTGATTCAAAAGTTTTTGCAAAAATAATATTGTATTGTAATAATAGGAAAGCAGTATCGTCTGCATACGCAACTACGCGCATTTTGTTCTTTTCGCTGAGAAGCAGCCCCATATCAGAATTGAACAACCGTTGCGATTAACCGTTTTTTTATATTTTTGTTCAAAGAGTGTGTTCGTGCGATGTATATAAAAATGACTATAATTTATTTAACATTCCTTTAGAACCCAATTAGAAATATTAAAAATAAATGAATAACCTTTTATTATGCAACAATATCAACAAACATGTTTTGTTTCTATAAATTTTTCCAATCAAAACTATTCAGTTCTCTCTCGTACATTAACTGAAAATGAGACAAAGTAGTTAAACAAACAAATTAAGATTTGTTTTTGCCAAAGCGATAATATCATTGGTGTAAGTATTTTGGTTTATATTTCAACCAAATTCGAAATCGAAAATTAACGAAGTTTGCAGCAAATTAAAAATTTTATTTAGCACTTAAAGGAAGAAGAGTATGCAGTTTTATAGCCGGACCAATATCAGTACAAAAAGTGGCTTAGAACTTGGACTGATTTTTAATTTTTGTTTGAAACTAAGTTTGGAAAATTCTTTTTGTATCACGCATATATTTTAGATACATTTTCATTAATTCCTTATAATTGTACACACGGGCGTTTTTGCGCACTTCCAGCTAGATGAAATTTTAACATTCAAGAAAAATAGAATTCAAAATCAAAAATGTCAAAAATGAGTACGAAGTTATAGCCACTTGAACAGAAATTTATTTCAACGTAAAGCTGCGTACTCAGCTACTTTACTAAGATTTTAAGACTTTCAAAATGTCACGAAAATTCTTTGATATTTTTTCTAAATCCTATGTAAATCTTTCAACTTAAATTTGGGTGATTTTCGTTGGATTATAAAATATATTTATTAAAAAAATTAAAAAAAAAAAAAAAAAACAGTTCTTCACTTGCGATCAGCAACATGTAATCAACTGTTAGATTGATGGTATGTGTGTTTGAAGAATGGAGAAATTGAATAAATTTTGTAGACCAACGAACACCAACAGCTAAAGTTTCAATAAAGTGCACGTGGTTTCAATGAAATTGAAAGCGTTTCATGAAAACGCAATCTGTGCGAATCGTTAAGATTTGAAAAAAAAGGAAAAAATGTCTCTTCATTGTTAAACTTGAAAAACCACATTACATAGCGCGGTTGCAATTTGTGCGCCGTTGCACAAAACTTTTGCACAAATACGCCAACCCATTTCATTTATTTACATCTATTTTCTAACTAAGTCTTACTAAGCCAGCTTCAACCTTGCCACTTCTCCATATACTTACCAAAGTTGTCGTCTTGCTTTCTGTACCTGCTTTGAAGTTAACCCTTGCAGCTGTTGAAATTTTCATTTTTGGTATTGAAAGTTTTCAAGTGACTTTCGACGCGCTGTGACGAACAAGTGAAAGCTTTTACTTTACTTGTAATGTACTTAACAAGTTTTACATTATGCTCATCAGTGTGTAGAAAAGTTGAGAATTTGTGATTTGTCCCAACTATGTACGCTCGGTGTGGGGTTAGGGTCATTATGTGTGCCTGGTTTGTTACTCATACGCCCTGTCGCACAAACACACACACACACACCCACACCACACACCGATGAGTTGCTGTCAAAATGAGTGCGCCATGATAAGTTAAGTTGCGTAAAATGAAATTAAAATTGAAATTGCAATTAATAATGCATAAATGCGGTCGAAATGTCACAATTTAAAACTTTTCATTTAAACAATTGCTGAAAAAATATATACAATTAATTAAACGCATTGCGCTCTTTCACATTCGAATGGTTGATTTTATTAATGAATTATTTCTCCATTGCGCATGTATTGTATCATTTTGTGTGCAGTCACATCGGGGAAATTTAAATAAAATTCATGAATGTGCAATTGACTGATAAAAATGTGTGCAATTTTGTATGAGAAATGTTTCTACTTTTTAAGCTCAGTAAGTATGCATTGAATTGTTCAAAAAATTTAAATGCTTTGTATTCATAAAAAATTTACGAAAATTTATTGAGTGAATTTTAAATTTCACTTCACAGCAACAGCATTTGTGGAGTTATTAAATATTAATCAGCTCTTAAGTTCATGAAACAAAATGTAGATTGTCAAATAAGTTAAAATATTGAGGTGCATTTACACAGTTCAGTGTAGTCTAGCACTCCATTTAATATCCATATTTTACTTTAGAGTTATATTTGTTGTAAATGAATATTTAAAAAAATTTTAAAATTTAAAAAGTTTCTTTGTAGGTTTAATATTTTTGTTCAAAAAGTGCGTATTTGAAGTATCTACAAGTTACTGCTGGTTTTTAACAAAAATTTTTTGCCGACACCTTTCAATAATTTGGTTTTCATTAAGCTTACCTGAAATATATGTATGTACATGAATTGAGCTGTGTTAAAGTAAAAGCTCGGCTACTTGGCAGTTGACCAGATTAAAGATTCAACTGTCTATTTTCTTTGGAAAATTTTTGTAAAAAATTAAAAAAACCCATTTTAAAAAAATAAATTTTGAAAATTTTTTAATACAATGTTTTTTAATTTTCTGTAGCTTGTATTTAAAATTACTTAAATCGGTTGATATTTGTCGAAGTAATGCATGTTTAAAAAATAAAGTTCGTGAAACGAACGAGAATACTAGATTTTTACGAAAAAATGAAATTGCAAAAAATTTACAAAAAATTTTTTTTTGGGCAAAAAAAAATACGACCAAAAAAAAACATATTAAAGTTTCGTTAAAATCTAAAATCATTACCCGAAACGACCGGGCGTTTTGAAATGGAAAGTGCCAACTGTTAATGTACGCGCGATTTTGGACTTACAAATTGGTAAAAACTCACTCTTAATCGTTAAATCGAGTCCAATGTAAACTCATTTCGGCATAGCACAGCAATTTACAATTAACGACCTAGACAATTTTTATACCAGAAAATATATTGGTGAAGGGGTCTTTTGTTAAAAAAATTTAAATCGATACATATATTTTGAGAGACCAAACTCCAAGTGCGTTCTACTGCTGAAACAACCACCTTTACTCTCTCCTTTACTTTCCTGGGTATCTCAATGACTACCCATTGTTGCACCATATATTCGTAATTGCATCCATTTTTCATGCAACAATATCCTTATCGGCTTAGCCCTTGCTCAGACAAATATACAGATACTAAACATTTGGATGTTATTGTGTCTACAACGAAATACGTTATTACGAATATTTTAACAGCTTATACTGACAAGTTTTATTTTACATAAAAAAAAAACAATTATTCAAGGTGCAATAATGCTATATTTACTTAATTTCCTTCATTTGAGGATATAAAGCCATATTTCCTTACTTCTGAATGAGAAGTGCAATAAAGTAATATCGAGCCATAACCGCCAAAAGGTCGTAAGCAACTAATACATTTATTTAATCAGAAAGTGCTTTTTAGCTAATTTTCTCCGCAGTTAAGCTTCACATTTGATTGCTGCCCAGAAATTTAAGAGAATCGGCCTTCTTCTCGAAAATTTTTTATTTGTTGGTTATGTCCTTTTGACGGTTATGGCTCTATATATTGTAACAATTAAATTTTTATGATCATCGAACATTTTTTTAACTACTGCTTTTGGACTCTGTCGAGTGTGTAACAAAAAATAAAATCATAATAAAGAAAATGTGAGCGCATTTCTGTCATGAAAAAGTGATACCTTATTTGTAATACCACACCAAGCCGTATGCCATAAAGAGATAGAGAACTTGTATTTGCAATTTAATGCAAGCGCCAAATTTTATATTATAACTACTACCAAATATTTAAAAAGCAATTTTTTTTTTTAATTTTTCTCTATTTAAATTTTACTACACAGTTAATAACCAATAATATTTCCGCCTTGCTGCAATAATAATTGATATTACGGCTTTCGTAAATACACAAAGAAAAACCAACAACTCACCTCCACCTATTCATGTGAATTTCGTTATATATATTAAAATATGTATGTGTTGAAAACGTTCAACCGTTAAGTGGATTTAGTTAAATCCTGTGGAGATGGTACAATCCAAAATTTTAATTTCAACTGACAGCGCAATGAATAATATATTAAAATAAATGAAAGAGAATTGAAAAAAGAACTTTCGTGCTTTTCAACACCTGGTGTGGCAAAGGTCAAAAAGGTTGAAAGGTGGGAAATATGAAAAAAAAAAAACGCAAACACACACACACATACAGCTGATATTTGCCGAAGCAATAAATCATCTCCCTGCAGGAAATGAAATGTGATTTGCAATGAAATTTATTCCAGGCATGTGCTATCGCTAATAACATCACTTTGTCAAATGTAGATGGCGCTTCCAGCTACCTTTCAGTTTGTTTGTGGTTTGTGATGGCTTGAGGAGACAATTTTTTATTAAAGTTTTGACAGCGAAATGTGTTGACAAGTTGAGAACTATTGTGGGACTAGGTCGGGGTAAATTCGGGACTAGAAAGGAATAATTTAGGAACCCTTTCGGAACCTGTTCAGAACTTTTTCGTGACAATGTCAGAGCACTTTCAATTTAAGTTCACAACTATTGTTCTCAAAATAGTTTGGGCCTATTTCTAGGTCATTTCAGACTAGTTTATGACTAGTTCCAGTTAGGTTTGCGACTCATTCATAAACTACTTGCATTCACAAGTTCTTCAGGACTTTTTCATTCCAGCACAAGTTCTGAACCATTTCGAGACTATTTTAAATATATTTCGCGAGCATTTTAGGTCTACTTTGTGAACAATTTCTAAAAAGTTTCGGGAAGATTTTTTTTTCATTTTTAGAAAAGTAAATAACGATTTCGGGATCATTTAAATACTTGAAACATTTTTAAACCACTTCACGATAATGTAGTCTGTTTTAGTGTAATTTCAAGGTGTGCTTTCAAACTTATCACGAAATGATCCTGAAAAATTCCTGAACTAGTCTAGTTCTGGAGATATTCCAATTTCGACAAAATGAATGAAGGCGACGTTGAAAATACTGGTATTAATGTTATAATATATATAAAGTGCCAATAACTTAAAATACCAGATGAAAACATGAAAAATAACAAACACTAAAAAAAATTAAGAAAAGAACAAAGCGAAATATAGTAAGAAAAGTACGAGTAAATGCTTAAAACACACAAATAAATGAAATATATATTAAAAAGATGTAAACAACTAATTATGCCATAATAAATAGAGCTCATGACAGTTTCTGTCAAACGTGATATTTGATAAATTTATTTATATTTTTTATAGTTAGTGCTATGTATGTATGCAATAAATGTTTCTACAGACACTTAAACTCTCTTCCTTATGTATGATTTTTTTAGAAATAAATACCTTAAAAATATCAACACCATTGCCAAATGCTCATTGCTACTTATATTTGGCAAACATTTTTATGGCAGACGAGCACTCGGTTTCTTGCTTGTAACCTGCAAATGGTCGACCAATACTCGCCGTGTAGAATTGTGCCCACATTTCAGTGATTTTGTACGTGGCGATGACGGCTGCAAGTCAGTACGAAAAAGCGGGGAAAAAATATTGTAAACTACAAATAAATATTTACCAAGGCAAAAAGTGTCAGCAGGAGTGACATAAAATTCTGCCCACTTTTTTTTACATTTCATTTGTGCTTGATTATTTCTTTCATTAAATGTTGGCTTTTTGTGCTTTTTTTTCTTTTAGGTTACTACCCCATTTTCACGCTATACCAATGCGATTATCATTTGTTATTTTTTCTCTCTCTCTCTTTTCTTGCTTTGTTTTAGGCCATGAATTTGGCAAATTCTCGAAATAATAGCCCAAAGCCATATACGCCCATACAAGAACAACAAAAGCAGCAGCAACAACATGAACAGCATGCTCAACATCATCGTCAACACCCCAAGAAAGGGTCGTTATTAGGCTCAGAAGCAGCAGCAGTAGGAACGGCGACAATGCGAACACGTCAAAAACGTTCACAGCATGGTTTAGTCAATCCGGAGGATTATTTGAAAAATATGCCAACATATGTCTACAATCTGGCATTGTTCAATATTATGCACAGGTTAAGGAGTGAGTATATGCAATGGGAGAAAAGGTTACTTACATAAATATATCTAAACATCTGTTTGTCCATACCACACTAACTAGTATCTGTGGTGTTAGGTTTAAAAGCGATAACTCTATTTCTGACGATTTCATGTCTTATTTAGGAAATTATTTTATTAGAACAATATTTCATCGATTATTTAAAGAATTTTTCCTCTCTGGAATTAAGCTTCTTTTGCCAACCTTGCTTTTGGAAAATTTTTGATTATATTCATTAAAAATCAATCGAAATTACGTGGAGTGCGTGGCAAAGAAGAGTTAATAATAGTGGTTGGCATATAAAGTTTCGCCAATACACCTTGGATAATTTGATGAGTACGCTTAATTCAATTCCATTTTTATACGATTTATTTATTTAATTCGTAAAGTCGTACGAATGAAGCAAGTAGAGAAATACGTTCAAGCAAATATACTCAGAATCTATGGAAAGTGAACAAAACTTTCGAAAATTTGCGAAAAGTTATTTGTAATAACAAAACACTGGGGAAGGTTCCTGAAGAGAACGAAATGCGAACAATACACAACTTTAAGAACGTATTGACAGAGCACGAAGCACGGAAATTTTATAGAGAACAAAATGAGAACAAATACCCCAAGCAAGTTTCGACAGAGCACGATATCGGAATACAATTTCTCAGAATTTTTCGCGAATAATGGAAATGAAACAGCGTATACGTAACTAAATTTCTTAAAGTGAGTAAACTAGAGCGGACTTTGACCAAAAAGTAGGAAAATTAGAATACCTCAAAATTTTTAGTGGAGAAGTGGGCTCAGTAAATTTTTTTTTTTTTAGAACTTTTCCCGTACTTTTGTTCTTACGTGATCATAGTTGAAGGCGCTCGCGAACTTTTGTTCTCTTTCGAAACGTTCGCGAAAATTTCGCTCTCCTTTAGCTCTACTTAATAAAGTTCTTGAGAGTTTTATTTTCATTTTGTTCTTTTCAAGAACATTGCCAAGAGTTCTGTGTTCATTCAAACCCGCAACGCGTTCTCAACTACTGATAACTAAACAGAATTACAGGTAAATATATATCTTGCTTGCTTTTTAAGAATCACTTTAATACATAACAAATCACTTAGATGGTGTAGCTCAAAAACAATCTTAGCTAGTTTCCTAAAATGAAAATGTGCATCAAATTTTATACAAGTTGCCTAAGCAATTTAGCAATTTTTTCATTATACCAAAGCACACACCTTCTCTGGACTATTCGCTCTGAGAAACTAAACAAATAGACTTGGAGATAAGATCAACCAAATCCGACAAACCGATATATTTTATTGTTTTTTGAAGCTTCTGGCAGCTCTTTTTTGTGCTTTTGTACAATTACAAAAACAGTTTAGCTCAGCGCACTGCTAACGGTTTCGACCATAAGTTACGTTAAATCTTGCTTCGTTGCTGTCTCTGCTAGTTTCCCGTTCAAAATTGTACTTTCTGGCAAGAAAGATGCACAATGAAATAGTACTTGCTCCGCTTTTTCCATATCTACTGAGCATGAGAGGTAATATGGGTTATTGTCTCGTTTACAAAGGTACACATACTCTTTGAAGCAATTATGACCAGATTAAAACTGCGTCAAATGATAGTTCAATTCCCCGTATGGCCGTGTAGCTCGTTCTAATATGCAAGAGATCGGATTATATGTAAGTGATCGGGCCTAGAGCTGATCGCTGAGGGACGCCGCAGTTCCTTCATAATTTGCTCCCAAATCGCTGTATTAAACGTATTTTTATATCCAACGTTATCACTGAACACGTATTTCTGGTATTTTGGTGAAAGATTTCTGAACAATTCTCGACACCATCTGCATCGTATCGACGGATGATCTTGACTTACGAAATGCGAAGTGATTTTTTGATAGTCCGTTAGGTTTCTTAAGATAGCATACAGAGAGGTTTACATGCATTTATAGTATTGGTTGATCATGTAGTTTTTATGCTTATTGTTTTAGAAGGACTAGCCTCTGTAATTTCCCTCCATGAAGAAGAACAGCTTCTTGGAAGCAGGAATCGATAAGATAAAAATTATTCATATTCGTATGGCCGTCTTTAAATCAATGTTTCGTTCCATCGGAGCCCGGTGCTTTGTTTGTAGAGATGTTCATCAGTGTGTATGTATCGCTCTACTTTCACGATACAAATAACAGTGTTTGGAGGAGCTTCTACCATTTTGCGTATTTATACTCGTTTTCGATCACCAACGAAGCACTCCGACTCCGACTTCCATTGACAGATGTATTTTATGAGATGCCATTTCATAGCAGAAATACCTTCGGAGGTGTGCCATTGCCTGGCGAGGAGCGACCGCTCTTACAAAAAACTGCCGCATTCTAGGCTACAGCGGTTGCCGACCTCCATGAGGTATTTTTTAAATAAAACTCGTAGAAATAAGTTGACTGCAGTCGGTTCTAAAAAACTCACTACTGATCGAAGCGCAGAGAAAGATTGAATATAAATTGTGATGTATACTGCTACACAAGTGGCTGCTTAGTGAAATCTGTGGTATTATTTTTGACCACGAAATGTATGTAGTCACTACTGGTATACATTTCTCATTATATTTACTTGTACTTACGTATGTATGGATGTATGTAATTTTTATATTCCACTTTTTTTTCATGGAAAGCACAACTGTCCAACATCGAATTGGCGCGTGTGCGTTCACGCCTCGGACGTACTGCTGTCGCAGATTTGCAATTGTTCAATGAAATTTACAATAACAACAACAACAACAACAAAGCGACACAATATAACGATGAAACTGCTACAATGAATGTTGGCGAGTTGGGCAACAGCAATAGCGATAGTGTTAATGATGGTGTCGCTGGTCTCATCGCCACTGACACTGGCCATGGCGCAGTTGGAATGCTCGGCGGCATTGAGGATGAAGGTAGTGTCGCTATCGGTGCCGGTAATGACATGTTTGCCAATGACATTGAGGACCTTAGCGTGCCGTGGCAATTTGTGGGGCGTGTCAGCAAAAAATCCTCCGCACTCTATAAACCGCGACTGGGCAAGCGTGTGCAACATTTAGAGCAACAACAACAACAACAACCAATAACATGCAACTGAAATGTTAATGGCAAAGGCGTGGGAAGGGTTACATGTGTGTCGTACTGAGGAGGTGGATGAGGAGGAGGAGGACACAAGAGCCATGCATTTCATACTTACGAGTATATCACTTGTTTGTTTGTCTTCTGTCTTTTGTGACAGTGAGAGTAGCAATTTTTGACGTGCACGAGTTGGTATTTGGGTCAGCATTGGCAAACTCTGTGACACGCACACACACACGCAAGCATTTAAGAGCTTGGGAAATACAACTGCAGACACAACCGCAATTGCAACAACGTCAAACGCATATTTAGTTCTACGTATTTGTAGGTGTGCATACACATTCGTGTGGATATGTGTAAGTACTTAAAAAAATATGTTTGCACCTATATGAATGGCCAAAAATGCCAATTTAAATCTAACTGTAATATTCGAAAAGTAAAAAAATTGTTAGTCAAATTTGTATCAAAAATTTACCTAACTAAATGTTGACTATTTAATAATTTGATATTAAATCTATAATGGAGTTTTATATATATTTATTAACATAACTAAATAATTTAATTAAATAAATGAAGCAACAAAGAATTAAACTCACGAAACTTTGCATCTAACATTTCGCTATATTTCATTAAAGCTTCGTCTCTAGAATATGAGTAGGCAAAATAAAAAAAAATAAGTAAAGGTGAAAGCTTTTCTGTTCTCTAATTGGCGTGCGTTCCCTCTTTGTTTGTACACTTCCGGTTTCACGTTCATCGGGTACGCTGGTGACCGAAAAATTGTACACACAGATCACAAAATGTTGTGATGTAGTAATGGAGACGTAATTTATTTGCATTTGAATTCGTATTCGTAATAGTATTCGTACTAATATTCGAATACATATGTATATATTTACATTCGCATTCACATTCGCATTCACATTCGTATTCTCAACAAAATTAATTATTAATATTAATATTGATATAAATATTTATATGTGTGTTGTTATACACATTGACATTTGCATGCGTAGTCGCTTTCGTGATTGTTCTTTTCCTAAATTCTTACTCGAATTTGTATTCCTCTTTTTAATTCCCATGAGTATTTTTTATTCTTATACGTCTTCTATTTGTGTTTATGTTCGTATTTTTAATCGTTTTCCGTTCGGCATTCACATTCATATTAATATTCACCTCCATATACGCATTCGCATTCCCATTCGCATTCGTTTTTCTATTCATATTTGTATTTGAATTCGTATTATAATTGTATTTGCATTCGCATTCGTATTCGTATATTCGATTTTGCTTTTGAATTCATATTCGTAAATAATTTAATTTTTCGATCTCAACTTGCTAGGCACAAACAAGAGTTTCTGAGGATGATTTCGAATTACGGTCGAAATATCGAAAAAAAAATATCTTCATAAAAGAATATTGAAGTTTTTTTTAAAATTGTGCCTCGAGCTTGTTAAAATAAATTTTCAAAATATAAAATTCAAAGGCCGATTATTAAAATACATACTAATTTAAATATATAATTTTGTGTCACAAAGAATTTACAAAATTAGTTTTACAGTTTCTTTTTCATTACAGTTTTCAAGCATATTGAATAGTTGAAATTTCCGAATAAAATTGTTTATATTTTTGCCTTGGATAGTTATTTAAAAAATACAATATTTCAATTACTCGGACAACTTTCCTGCTTTCATATCCATATTTTTTTATATACACTTTTCAAAACAATTTTTGCAGGGTCCTAACTGAAACTTTGAAGTTATCTGTAAAAGAAATTTTAGATTTTTACAAATACTTAAAAAGGAGGTTTACTGTCTTGGAGTTCTAGTGGTACATAGGAATATACCATAAGCATATTTTCATGTGTATAGATTTTTATACATATTTTTTTATAATGCGAAAGAAAATAAATTAAATTAATTAATTAATAATATACCGATTGCTTGATATAGCAAGGAATGTCATTAAATTAAAAAAAAGATTTAAAATGCAGATTCTTTGAATTTTCTTAACTAAAATTTTTATATTTTAAAAGCGCACTTTATGCACAAAAAAATATATTTTTTTACTTACTTTTGCATAGTTTGCGAATTTATGCTGTTAGTTCTGAAACGAGAAAATATTAAGTCTTTATTAAATATCATTCAAAGAATAATAAGCAAGACTCTATAAGTAAGTATAAGTAAGTCAGCTGGTATACTTAAGTCTTTAAGGATATGATGGCATCAAATTCAACTTAATTAAAAAACAAGTAATAAAAAGGCTGTCTTCGGCTATGCCGAGAGCTACATACCTTTCATTAATGGAATAATTGCATGGAAGATTTGTATGGAAGAATTCTATGTTATATTTATTCAATATAAATGATTGTGACTGCTATAATAGTAGTTCCATTAATAATTAATATTAAATGAAGGAGTTAAGGCCCAAAATGCAATATGCGAACTATCGTTTGTATGGCAGTTATATGTTATATACGTGTACCTTTGATTTATATGATTTTCACTGTTCCTATAGAACTTAAGGTACACTACTTCTTGTAAAATCTTGTTTATCTTTTAACTCTTATCGTTCTGGTACTTACCATCGTCGGCCCACAGTTAATATACCATTGCCATGAAAGGTCTAATATTGCATTTAAAAAATGCACATAGTGTTATGAATTTTATGTTTCTTCAAATCCCTTAAAAAAATACTTCATTTTTCTGCAGATACTGAAGACATACAATGTAACTAGTATGTGTTTAAAAAAAAAAAAACATCAATTAAGTGCGTCCACGAAAATTGAAATGCCATAGGGAAAGTTCTTTCATACTATTCGATTTAATTTCTAACAAATAAATGCGTGAGACACCACTAAGTTTACAGCTATAAAATAAAATTTTTATCTCTATGATTTTCATCAACACTGTTAAATTTAATTTCATCAACACTGTTAAATTTAATTTTCTCGGGCATGCAGTTTTTTGTTACCTTATATTAAGTTTAAAAAAGTCTATTTAATTCAAAAGTGTGATCAGTACAATTTAATATATCTCAATGGCACTTATGTTTGCATCAAAAATTTATATTTTAATAGCGAAAAATGTTATGAAATATAATGGTAACGAAGTGAAAAGGTAATAACAGGTGGATATTGCTTGCATTTCCGCAATGCGAAATAAAGTTGAATGAATTACGACAGATAATAAATGAAAATGAGAAAAAAATTTGAAACAAAGGAAAGGAAGAATGGAAAATTTTTATGACATGATAAAAAGCACGCGAACTGTATATATGTTTAAACTAAGAAATTGCTGTGCTACCAGACTTTCTGTCATTTGCTCGGGCTGGAAATTGTGCACGCCTACGAAAATGAGTTGCATATTCACTTGCATATATACATACATATATATGTTAAGTTTGTAAATATATATTTAATTTGTGCTTAAGCAGTTCAATAAGACATATACAAGGCGCTTGCGAAAATTCCTCTAAACTTAAATTTAATATTCGAAAATCACGAAATTTTTTGACAAAAGTTTATTTTCTGTATGGTTTGATTTGTCTCTCTTGCAATTGCTACAGTTTCAAATAGATTTGTATATCAAAGAGTTAATTTCTCAACTTTGCCAGCCAAAGTCCCTTTGAGTAATTTATACAAAAAGTTACTTCTTAATCTCAACTGAATATTTTTTTAAGGTTGAGGTTTTATTTGTACACAAAAAAAAATTCTTTATTTCATTTTAACCAATGAAAAAGCCAACTTCAAACTTGATAAAAAATCTTTTTATGCCCCAAAATAAAATGTACAATTCATGGGTGTCCACTTTATTTCTGTATATATTTGCGAATACACCTACTAAATGGCAATTGGATTTTGAAATTTCTTAAATTTTAAGCAAAATTGTTTGTGGCCTTTCTTGCGGGGAAATTTGGCTGAAATGCTTATAAAGTTTGGTTACATTGTAGACTGTGTTCACCAAAGAGAGAGAAATCAATATAAAGTTGAATTAAACTCCGAGTTTTTTAAGCACTCCAATTTTAATGCTTGACACACAAAAAGTTTAACTCGTGTTCAGGGAGCAAGTGTATTACCCAACTAAGGTGGAAAGTTTTCAATATGTTTATTTGCCTTAAACCTCTTGTTAAACTTTTGGCAATTGCTACAATTTATTTTGTCACCTAATATCAATTTTAAATGATAGACTTGTATGAGGCATATATGCATTTTCCAACTTAAGTTGTCAGACACACATCAGCAAAGATGAAGAGGAGTTTTCGAAATGGCTTACAGTAGCATGAAGTAACTTCAAACAAGATATAAACATAGCAATATACGAGTTCAAACATATCTATGTAAGTACATCTGCTATTCTTTTTTTGCGGCCTTTGGGTTGCAATATTTTTTCCATGCACTCTTAAACATCTATGAATTATTTCTTTAGCTGCTTTGATTTCGGGAACATTTCCTCACTTTTTCGGGGCTAGTTCTAGAATATTTCAGTACTAGTTCGGGATTAGCTTAAGCCAGGTATTTCTCGGTGTTAGTCATATACTCTAGTTCCGAATTCATCCTGAAAAGGCCTCAAACTAGCACAAAATAAACTCTGAAAAAATTCTTACTTAGGCCGCTTTCTTTAAAATCGGTTCAGGGGTTAACCGGGCTATAAAAGCCAGTTAAGGCCAAGTTGACTTTAGCTTGAAACGTTTCCCAATTAACCCAGATTCTCGAAGTGGTTCTTAATAAGTCGCACGATATTTTTTTAAAAATATGTAAGCCTTAAAATTAAATATTTATGCGGGTATTCAGTAAGTAGCCTCAAGTCGGAATTTATTAATTCTCTAATAGCGACAAAAGTTAAAAAATGTAGACCAGTTGGCGTTGATAAGTCACAAACTAAAGTCTCTAGTTAAAAAAAAAATAGTCACTAAATTATGATCAGGTATTTGGCAGTTGAAATCAGAAGAAAGGTTAACATATCTATCTAATGCCTGTATTTTAAGTAAGCAGCCTCAGTCTCTAATAGCGACAAAAGTCACAATTTTCGACCATTTTGTCATTAGTCACAAAATAAAGTACCTTGTCTTAAAAGTCACTAAATTGTAATCGGAGATCCTGCAGGTCAAATAATATAAATATGGAAAGAGAAAGAAAAATTATGAAGTGAGAACTATGCTGGAATTCACTAAGCAGGTTCAGTATTTACAAGACACAAAAGTCACAATTTTTGTCCAGTTGGCATTCTTAGGACTCAAAATAAAACATCTAGTCTCAAAATAAAGCGAGAAAAATTTCCAGACTTCTGATTATACCAAATTATAGAACACATAATATAAAGACGCACACCACAAATGATAGGAGAAGCTCGGCCAAACACTCAGCTATATAGTGTAAGTGCCAAACTATTATTATTATTATTATTATAGAATAGCAATTAGCATAAGTCTCTTATGGACACAAAAGTAAAATTTTTAGAGCAGTTGTCTTTCAATAGTCCCAAAATTAATGCCAGGATTTAGTAATTTGGTATAATCTTTAGTCTCAAAATTTGAGACTATGGGCTAGAGATTATTATACCCTTTCCCGCTTTAATTTCTTAATTTTTTGTGTATGCCTTAATTTTTTGTGACCTGCTTATTATCTGTTCACAATTTAGTGTCTCTATAATGAAACTAATAAATGTCAACTGGTCTAAAATTGTGACATTTGGTTCTATGAGAGACTGAGACGGCTTACTGAATTCCGGCATAAGTCTCTAAATAGTGATGAGGTGTTTAGCAGAAAACAGATAAAGAAAAAATTAATAACAAGAAGCCTTGCACCTTTGTAGAAAAGCGGCAAAGGTCACATTTTTAAACCAGTTTGCATTCATTAGTCTCAAATTAAAGTCTCTAAAGATGATTAGCAGAACAGAAAAAAATATATATAAATTTAAAAGTGCACAAGTCTCAGTCATAATTATACCAAACGAATTTTATAATTCTAACGAAAATATGGACGACTTTTTTAAAGCTCCACCATTCAATAATCATTCGACTGGGTCTCTGCTGAAAACCTTTTACACATAGTCTATAAGGATTTCCAAAATGCTTTGAATTTAATTATTTTAAGCAAACACTTCAAGTTACCATTTAACCGCTTAAAACGAGTACCAAGTGTACATAAGCAATTTCATTTTCTTCTTTTATATGTTTTTGTTTTTTTTGCAAAGTTTTCGCATAAATTTTTCTTCAAATACCACATGAGCCACTTGTCCGCCACGATTAAACGAGTGCACGAATCGGTTGAGAAACGTAATGTTTATCCCTATGGCTTCTACGTATGTATTGTCGTAATTTATTTGTACACTCACAAACTCCTTAACAAATGTGCGGCTGCACGTGTTTGCGGTGTGTTGAGCAAATTTATTGCAAAATATTATTTAATGCTGACGCTTGTTATGTTGTCCGCGCTACTTAGCATTTATTTTGTGCCACAATCTCAAATGTTGGAAATGTGAGAAATGTTATTTGTGCACGAGCGCAGCTATATTAGTATGAAGGCGACTTAAGCTGAGCAAAAGGATAAGTTGGTAAAGGTATACCATATACTACTATATACAAAATTTTCCGTAAGCTTAGGGCTTATGAATATGATACGTACATGTGAATGTATGCGTGTAAAGTGAACTTGTGATGGTTCTAAAGTGATATTTATATTTTATATTACACATGCTCATTTTCATTTTGGGGATTGCTTGTAGCGATATACATACATACATACCATACATACATACATACACTTAACGACTGGCTATCATTTTATTTGACTCAAAGCTGTGGCGTCTAAAAAATGCTTTTACATGCTAATTGTTGAGAATAAATCAAGTGAAGTATATACTTCTGCTTTTTATGACACTAATACATGGCGTATGTGAACACTTGTGGGTACATCCTTATGTTTATTCATTTAGTTAAATGTCCTTATTTATGGTCGTAAGTGACATCTCTTTTTAACTTACATATGTGCTCACACTTTTTCACATTTTAAAAGTTTTATAGGCTGACATATGTGTGCGTTATATACATAATAATTTATGTAATTTTGAAAAATCCTTAGCTACTTTTTCCTTTTTTCGTCTGTAGAGTTGCAAATAATAATATAAGACTCAAGATAATGTATCACAAATACTTATGTACATAAATAGCAGAACCAACGAACTGACGATAATTGTATTTGAACGTCGTAAAATTATGAAAAATGTGGCTTGTGGCAATGAAATAAATTGTTGCTATAGTTAAGCAAGAAAAATTATCGTATTTTCTGTTTTTTTTAGCACAAGTCATTTGCCGTTTTGTCTGGATAAAAACAACGATTAATTGACAACATCGATTTATAGCGCAATGATCTGTGATCTTGTCGGACGGCGTCATTAGAATAAAAAAATTAAATTTGCGTGAACATAGCATAAGACTCGGAACTTTTTTTTTTATATTTTTATTTATTGGCTCTGCAACTCCGAGCTCCCGGGTTCAAAGCCGGGGAGAAGTGGTTATGAAAAATAAATTTTAATTAATTTAATAAAAAAGAAGTCTGATGAGGAAATGTGGTGATTTCCGAGATAGTATTATAACTTCTACCATTAAAAACTGTTGTTGTTTTTTTTCACAAAAATCTTCCATAAATTGTAAATTATTAAAAAAAAAGAGTTATTTCAGGATAATTGTGAAAGTAGCAGACGATTAGTTAAGAGAAATTTTTGGATTAGTTTGCGATTAGAACGCGCCTGTTTTGGGACATGTTCTAGAATATTTTGGGACTACTTCAAAAACATTTCGGAGCTATCTCTGGAGTTTTTGAAACAGGTTCAGGACGACTATATTCACGACTTTTTCAGGACGATTTCAGGAGCATTGCACAATTAATTTGGAAACCATTTCAAGACCTGAGGAAAATTTAATACTCCTGAAGGTGTTATGACTAAGTTCTACACTAGTTGTGACAAAATTAATAAATTAATTTGTTGCGCCATATACAAATGTTAACACAAAAAATTTCAGTTATTCGCGGTACTCAAGCGTATTTTGTCTAAGTATGTTTTTTTTGTTTACATATTAAAATTTAAACAAAAATATTTGTATAAAGCAATAACTGAAATATATAAAAGTCGCACAGGTTTTTGGTCATATCACTAAAGGTATCCCTCAATAAAACAGAGTCAATTAATTATGAAAATTGTAGATGTTTTTTTTTTTACTGCATGTTACGGTAGAACAGCTGATTTAATCTTGGTCGGTATTATTGTTGATATTAAAGGATTTTCTTAAATTAAAAAGAAAAATATTTATTAATCAATATAAGTACACTTGTGCATACATCAGTGCTGAACTAATTATATTTAAGATAAAAATCCGTTTTTTACAGGACTAGGATTCGCTGAAACAGGTGTAAGAAGAAATAAATTAAAACAAAAAAATTCGTTTAAACTCGTTAAATTGCGTTCTACAGGCTTCAGAAACAGTGTTTTTTTAAATAATTTCCTTTTGAAATTAAAAATGGAATAATTATGCATTTCTCTAAATTTTTCACCTAAAGAAGAACAATCCTACTATTAAAGTTTCTGTTAGAAAAAACTTTTATAAGTGAGGCTATGGAATATCTTACGCTTTAAAAGCTTTTAGACTTACATAGGTGGGAAAAATGAAGCTATAAAATAATAGAGAAAATGTATGCTGTAATCAAACTTCTCTTTTCGTATTCCATTTACATGTCTGTTACGATAAAGTCGATTCTAAAGTTAGTATTTTCTTATAAATGTGATGTAAATGCGGATACTTCATGCATTTTTAATTCCAACTAAATTAGACTATATAAAGATTTCCGAATTCCTCGCCTCCAGCGCCACCTAATGCAAGTTATTTTTATTCGAACCTTAAGCAGCACCAACGCCATCTTGCCAATGAATTTTTCATCGTACTACCAGAATACATTTTTAATCTCATCAAAATTGAATCATTAAACAAATTTAAAGCTAACTTCGGCTCATGGCGGATTATAATATATGTAGCCTATGTCCGCGCGATGGATCTAGTGAATATTTTACTAAAATTTGAAAAAACACTGTTCATGAGAATTTTAGCCAGATTTAAAGAAATAAAATATAATAGAAAATAAAATAACTTTTACTGACGCTCTTTCACAAATCTTTCCATTTTTTATGTTTACTTTGATACGCAATATTTATTAATATGAATTCCAAAACACAAATCCCGAAAACAATAGCCAACAAGTAAAAAAGGTAATAAAAATATGTAATATTAATTCGATATTAATGAATTTGACTGTTATAATTGTCCCAATAATAATTAATATTTGTGGAAAATTCCAAGTCTTTAGCTGATTAAATGAAGAAGTTTAGGCCCAAAATGCAATATCCGAACTATCGGTTGTATGGCAGCTATAAGCTATATTTCTCCCATCTTAATGATTTTCACTGTTTAAATTGTTCTTTTAATAGCTATTATTTCTGCAAAATTTGAAGACTTTAGCTGCTTAAATGGACGAGTTGTCGTGTTAAGTGCATTATCTGAGAAGTCGGTTGTATGGGAGCTATGGAGCTGAACAATCGGCTTCTTTATACGTTATAGTCGTCCGGTAAGGCCGTCAAAGTTCATATACCATTTCCATGAAAGATATAAAAATTCATAAAATATTTATATTAATGCTCAGAGTGAAATTTTCAACATCAATTGTCATAACTTCACAAGGTTATTCATTGAGCGAACTTGAGGAAAATTGAAAGTGAAAACAGCCTGTCGCATTTGAACGGTCGTTTGAGTATACGAAAAACAAAAATTTCAAACTAAATATGAAAATCAAAACGCCGACATTCATGAAAGTTTACAATAACAGCAACATGCGAGTATATACAATTAAACCACACATTCTCGCACATACATACATACAAATATACATTGAAGCACAAGGACATATTCGCTCGTATATTAAGTAGTACGCCAACTCTGCTTAGGCACATGTGTGTTGTCGGCATTGTATTATCAAAAACTGGCGCGCCTTTTTCGTCTTTTTGCCCCACGCAGCAGCTGAACTCTTGAGTTTCGCAGGTTTGCTTCGAAGTTCCAAGGCGAATGTTGGGCTAAGGACACATTCATGCGCGCACACATACTTATACGCACACACACACACACACACACACACATTCGCATGAGCAAGCAGTTGACGAGGTGTAAGTATGATAAAAAAAAAAAAATTGGCAACGTTGTAGAAAGCTTATTGCGTGGAAAACTGTGTTCCTTAACGCTGAGCTAAGTACCCTCCCTTCCTCTACTCTCCACCTCATACATTACTCGTAAAATGAAGTAATAAAAAGGAAATGTCAAAAGTTTATATAATCCTTGCCTGATTTAAAACACTTAAGAGTCACGTGGCGCGCCTAGCTTGAGGCTGTGTTCAAATTTCGCCTTAGCTAGCCACGCAGTCAAAAATAGTAGATTTTATACAATGAAATACGGCACATTTTTTTCCCCAATAGCGAAGGACTTTTAGTTTGCTCAACTATATTTTATTCTCATCCACTGTGAGACCTGCTTATGTTTCTTTCTCCTCTGCGCTGTTGGTTCCAGGTGGAGGATATTTAGTGAAACATTTATTTTTAACAAAAAAAAATGCTAACTTATAGTTAACTATCCCTTGCAAATAATCTCCCGAAACTCTTACTCAACCCGATTTGGTTGCCTAAATATTGTAGGCCTTTTGAAACTCGCATTTCAATAAACTAAAATGGACTAAACTATAAAACTGTGGTACAAAAGTTTTGTCCAACTTTGTCTAATTAAAAAAAACTCAAAGTTTCGATGAAAATGTATTTATTTTTCTTTGTTAAACACATAGTTTGGAAATCGATTTACGTACAAAGTGCAAATTGTGCTAGAAATACGAATGACTGACAAATTGTTTACAACTCTGAATATTTTAAATTGGTTCCGCTCAGCTTACAATTGGAACTAGATACTTATATATGTATGTACTATATGATGGCTGACATTTGCTTTTGCTAACACAAGCAGGCTAGTTTATTACAATACCTACGTATGTTAGCATGTACATACTAATTTATTTGGAGCTACACGAGTCGTTACATTTAGCAGTACATATGTATGTACGTATGTTTGTATGTAGCTTAGTAGTAACACGTTCATAATATTCAGGGTAGCAGCTGCGTGTGTTAGCCGCCTATGGTTAACAATAAGTAAATTAAGTTTTTATATACATATGTATGCACATGCTCGGCGCAGCAATAAAAGACAACTTTTTGGCAACATTTGTACACATTTATAAAAGTAATGAAAACTTTGCATACACATGAGCAACAAAAAAAAAAAATAATAATAACACAAATATAGGAGATTGGATTATTATTTTTTCTTTACTGTAATTAAGGCGTATGAAAAATTTACGAACTCTACGTTCCTTCAATCTTAAACGATTCTGGCATTTGGTGCAGAAAATTGATTGATGAAATGTAAGTATGTATATCAGAAGTAATATATTAACATAGAGCCTTAGACTCCACGCTATATTTTGCCAGAGCATTGATTTCAGGTTTAAAAATTGCAAATGCCTTAATGCTATAAGAAGAACTTTTAAAATACTTTAAAATTAAATAAAAATATATTTTTAATCAATTAAGTTAGTGGAAATTTAATGGCAAATCTTTTTGTACCAATTCTTTTACAAAATGAAATCGAGAGCAACCGTGCGTCTCAGCTACACTTTTTCCATCAGAGGGCCGTTTGCACCATCTATGGCAAAGATTACCTGCGGTTAGCTACAATTCAGCTTACTATTAAGTGCTTACTGTGACCGCTGTGGTCGAGTGGGTAGCGGTGCGTTCTATAACTCGATATGTCGCTCAGTTCGTGGTTCGATTCTCAGTCAGGGCAAGTAAAATCTTAACCATAGAAAAAGTGTTTTCTAGTTGCGGCCAAACCTCGGCAGTCAATGGCAAACCTCCGAGGCCGTTCGGAGTCGGCACAAAACTGTAGGTCCCTCCATTTGTGGTATAATATAAAAAGACGCACACCACAAATGGTAGGAGAAGCTCGGCCAAACACTGAGCTATATAGTGTAAGCGCCAAATTATTATTATATTATTATTATTAAGTCGTTTGAAACTTTCGAATCGCAGAGAAATGTAAGGTTTAATATTTCTGGTAAAATTAGTCAACGGATGGATCTCAAGTCCATTTCTTCTAGAGCAAATTAATTTTAATGTACCCTCCCGTGCAACGAGAAACTGTAAACCACTTTTCTTGAAACTATGCAGAACTAACTTTGAGTTGAATAACCCGTTTCGGGGTTTATGCCGAGACTTTAACAACCATTGCAGCACCTTTGATGTATCGGACTTACTTTTTATAATTAAAAGAACTTTTCTATCCTCTCTTAATAACAGCTAACGATCCAATATTCTTACTTTGCATTTCTCTAACTTTGTATTCGGCTGATGAATTCTTATTCTGTAGCTGAGCAGCTTGGGATCTCGACGCTTAACAAACTGGTTTCTGTCACGGCACCAAAGATTTGTATATATAAAAAACATCCGTTCGTTATGCGGATTGAGCCCCTCGTGTCGGTTGGGCGGGAAAGTGGGTTTCCGTTGGGTTATAAATAAGCGCTTACTAATCTGACTGATGGTCTTAGCCGGTGCATTTAGTTCGAGTTAAGAGCTTAACCGGAGATGGTGTAAACGGCCCTGAGTGTTTAAAAAGCCTCCGTTTTTAACACAGAGAGTGAACTCACTAATTGGCATTCCAGTGCCACATGCCACAACCAACAATTTGAGTAGTCGAATTTATTTGTTACACTATTTGTCACGCAGAGAAAGATGTTCATAATGTTCGAATTTCAATCGCTAACGTTCTATTGCTTTCATGTCTGCCTGACTATTGACAGAGATAGTAGCTTTTCCATCTAAAACCGAACTATTCCGAAAATAGGCTAAACACCTTTCTGTATCCTATATCTTCATTAGGGACACACTGAAGCCCTTCTAACAAGCAAGAAAACTGGTTGATCTGGACCTCCGTATAAAGATCATGCAGATCTAAATCGAAAGACGTTTTCTTTCAAAGTCCATTTTTCAAATTGCCTCAGATTAAGATTCAAACAGAAGGAGTTCGGTTCTGATAAATACGCGCTTTTTTATCACCAGTCCCATTTCTTTAAGTGAGTTTTCGTTTCTTGAAATCTTATTGAGTACAGAAATTGTTTAATTCATTTGGTGATCGCGCCAAAAAAAAACCAAATTGCAAGTTCTTGTAAATATATTGGAACTACATAGTTACTGTCCTCTCCTGCCATTGTCAATCTCATTCTACCTCTCATAGAAATTGAAAAATTAGTTTGGTCCAAGGTTTGTAAGTACCAAATGGATAAAAGTTAGACTCTTAAAAAAGTATCCCGAAATTATCAGAATGATGGGCTTTGTCGATTTAGAGAAACTGGCTCCGTCGTTGCTCCATCTTCAGTGTCAAAATTGAAACCGGTTTGTCTACAAACTAAACTTAACAAAGGGTGACGGAAGATCACTTAATATACATCAATATTAATATTTCAATGTTAGGCCTAAATTTGAATTTAAATATGAATCAAAACTTCATGACACGTAATTCCTTTGGCCTTATTTATTTTCGTTGAAAAGGTTCTTTATTTTAAACGATACATGTTTTAGCGATAGTGCCTAATTCGTTTTTAGAGGTAAGGAAAAATGTCCTTGGTCTTAAGAACACCCTATAAATTCCAGGAACAATCATTACAATAAGTCAAATGGTGTCGTTCCATCGATCAATGAGCGTTCAATATTTAATCCGTCTTAATGTTGAACTAAATGCTGTCTAAAATTTAAGTTATTTTTTTGCGAAATTAATTGATACCAAAAAGATGGCGCAGATTGAAATTGGTTCGAGAATTTATGGTTTCACTGCCAGAAATTTGAATGGTGATATTGCCGCCTAAATCACCTCAAGACTTCTTCTTTTTAAAGATTTCAAAAATCCCCCCAGTTTTCTCAACGGTTTTTAAAGCTTTCGAGTCTGCAGAATCCGAATCTGTAGTCAGCATTTTTTGGGTCACGCTAGATTTTCTTTGTATACTTTGCATTTGTAAAAAGTGTCAAGGAATCATATATGTATGTATAATATTTGTTTTTAGATTTGACCGCATAGAGATATCGCTGTAGTGCGAAAAACTCGTGCTTTATTACATTTTCTACTCATATTATTTTTAGAAATAAATTTTATTCAATAAAAATTGATTGGAATGCAAAATATTGCAATTGGAACTATTTGCCTATTTAACTTAAGTAACAAACAGTAACAGCTTGCACAGGGCATCGATAGCCGATTTGGTTGATGACCAACTACTCGCAAGGTGGGAATTCGAATCTTTGTCTCGGAAATTTATTGCAAATTAATTAGTGATGTAAACATTTTGAAATAACTGCTTCTGCTATAGTTATGCAAAACACTCCATATACTAATACTTATAAGTATTAGGCAACTTGTCCAAGGGAGTCTCGCTCACAATTTTGCGCCTTTAAGCGCTGTTGTGCGCTTATTAATGTCATATAACATGATTTATTTAACGGTATTTACACCGATACTGGCACACACACACAAGTGTAAATGATGACGCAAGCACAAGAAAATGTATTAATGCGTTTGCTGATTTGTGTTTTTCGTTTATTGCACAGTAGCCACAGTAATCATATACTAAAACTGAACGAAAAGGGCACACCCATAAGTGTAAAACAAAAGTGAAAATGTAGCAAAAAAGACGAAAGAAAAATTGGAGTGTCAAAAAAAAAAGAAAAAAAAAAAATAAGAAAAGCATAAAAGCAGCAATCGATCAATGTGCAACGAACGATAATACTCGTATATATTTAGTAATAAATGAATAATGACAGGTCATAAGAAATTTTCGCTCGTTGATAAATGTACTCACGCTGGCTTTTGATTGCATATTGTTGCAAGAGTGTGAGTGAATACATAAACATTTACATACACAGCTGAGGAGTTTCACTTGCAAATGCGCCGAAAATGACCTGGCATAGTCTCTGGCATGTAGTTAATACCTAATTTGGCGCAATATAAAAACATTTGATTGCGTTTAGATATATAAATACGTATGTAAGTATGTGTACACACAAAAAAGATTACATTATTGATTAGGAAATTATAGCGAAAAACAAAGATGAAAAATTATTCAGATGCCATTCAAAGCAGCTTTGACCAAATACATATTATCCAGCATTTTATGCCTCCAAATGGTCATTGAATCGTTGCAAATGTATGTTAATTTAGGTACCATATAGGCGTACATTTATTTATAATATTATAATATGCACTGAATATAAAAGGTTGCACTGAATACGAGTATATGATTTCGTAAAAACGCTACAATGTACGAAACTGTCGTTCACAAAACAAACTAATCGTTCACAACGAAACTAGTTTTCCACGAAGCATTCATAAATAAAATGAAAAGGTTTTCGTAAGATATTTTTTTTAGTACAATTTACGAAAATAATTATTCAACTAACAAAACACCCTCGCAAATTATCGAACAAATCCTATTAACGAAATTAAAGACCTAGGTGTTACTTTTGAGACCAAATTTTCCTTTAATAGTCACATTGATTTTATAATTTCTATATATTATTCAATGCTTGGCATCGTAAAGAGGAATATTTTAGAGTTTTTAAATCCTTACACATTAAAATGGCTTACACCTCGTTTGTGCGCTATCATTTGAAGTATTTTTAAGATTCAATGTTGTTGAGAATAGCTCTACTTATTTAGACCTTCACTTACCCTCACTCAATTATATCTTATTAATGATTTTAAGGTTATATTCTCTCGCCGGTTATATTCACCATTCGAGCGCTGCTAATTAAATAAACTGAAATTAATTTGTAAAAACAAGTTCTAATTTACAAAGCTATTAATTGCGATAATAAAAATTTCATTCCATTTCGTGTGCTGAAGCTAGCTACCCGCTACCTGAGGTTCAATTTACTTGATATCGCAGTTGTTGCTATATGTAAATTGTTTGTATTAAAAATATAATATTTTACAATTAATAAAATCGATTTTGACTACATATAGAACTCATATTGAAATTAATATAACATTAAAATCATTTGGTAAATTGCTTCTCATCTCTCATACATACATACTATATATTATATATAGTAATTAATTTGTGTTACCACTTTTCACACTCAATTGATTAGTTATCACACATTTCAAGATCGTATATCTATTACCACCACATGCACGTCAATCAATAAAGGACTAAGAAGTTTGCACATTTTGTTCATATTTCATTTCATTTGGTTTTGTTTAACCAATAATAACCAAAGAAAATTAAATGCGCAAGCATGAGTGAAAGAAACTAGTACCTAAACACACATAATTTGAAATATATCTATGTACATGAATGTGCCTTCATTTATATATAAATATAGTATGTACATATACATATATACAAATAAATTCATATTTGGGTATTCTATATCAATTTCATTTTGAAAGCCTTGCGGCTTGTGACCTTTGTTAACGTAAACTGACATTTTCAGTTGACTTTGACATAACCTTCAATATTTAAATATATTTGACTCCAAATTTAGGTTTAGTTGGTAGTCAAGTATTTTAAGTCTCCAATGTTATTTCACAAAAAAAAAAAACGGAAGCAAGAGTATTAAAACAGTTTGATGGGGAAAAGTCTGGGAAAAAGAATTTTCGGAAACGTTACCAAGAAAAACAAAATGAGAACAAAACAAAAGAATTAAAAAGAGAAGAAAGCTCTGTTTCTACATACATATGTACTATCGATATTAAATTATAGATTTTGTAATCTTAACTTTAAATATTCTTAGGGTTTAATCTTAAGAAAATATAAATTGCCATGAATTCTTAAGATGTTTTTCAAAAATGTATTTATTTTTATTTTTTATATTTTTTTGTAAATTTTGTGTACATTTACTAAAATAGTAAAAAATATTTGCTTTATTTAAAAAAAAATTTTTTTTTAATTGTCAAAAATAATTTCAGATTCAAGCCGCTAGGAACGTGTATAAAAAAACTATACAAACGAGATTTTTTTGAATTGTTAATAAATACATACAATTTTAAAAAAAATTCTTTAAATTTAAAAATTTTGTTTGAAGTTGGAAAATTTGATTGAAGCGATTTTCCTTGGTTGCACAGTTCAACAGTGGATTCGAAAAGAGCTAAATTTTAACATATGCCAAAAAAAATATAAGAGATACAATAAAAAAGTTATGTATTTCAAGGGGGAATATATTTTTTATTGTTTTAATTTTCCGTGGGCTCTTACGTTCTTTGTCTAAAGATTTTTATTTTTTTTATTTTTTAATTTTTAGTGGGCTCTTACGTTCTTTGTCTGAAGATTTTATCTGAGTGAAATTATCCGAAGCATAATTTTCTAGAACATTTTAATCCACCACCAGACAATGACCTTCAAATTGTTGCAGTGTCAATTTAAAAAAAAATGTTAATGAAAATAATCTGTTATTAATAAATTTTTGCATTTGCAAAAAAAAAAAAAATAAAAATCCCATACGGTCATTTCTACATTCACTCTATGTAGATTAAAATATCATTTAATCAAAATATAACGCTTTCGCTTTAAAAAAAAAAATTACGAATTTATAAAATGTGTCAAAGGAGTTTTATCTGATTTTTTTAATCAATTGTCAGTAATTTTTGATTGAAAAGCAATCAATTTCAATTCTTATTCTCAATGAAATCGTGTCAATGCTGCGTTGAATTATTTTACTCCCTCTACATTCTGACGTTGAAAATATTATTTCAGCTGCTGGTGTTGTTGTTGAAATACATTTTCTTTCCTAAGTTAATTTCATAACTACAGACGCAACAAACTAAAGCAAATTAATTTGGTAGCATGTATCAAATGTTGTTTTTGTTTTTGTGTGGAATTTTATTAATTTGCATTTTAATTTTTCATAAATTGTTGTTGCTGCCATTTTCAATTGCCCTTACAAATTGTGTAATTTGAGTGATTTTAATTTGAGTTCAGCTGCGCCAAATAAATGCCCCAATCTCTACGCGCCGAATTGGTCACTTGTGTCAGCAGAGAATTCCTGCGTGCGTGTGTAAGTGTGTGTGTGTGTGTGTGTTGATGTGTACAGTGTGCCTTGCGTTGATGAATTGTGCTTTTTAAATTGCGCCAAATTGTGTGAATAAATTTGCAGTATTGAACGATTAAAAAAATATTCTCAATTTGCATCAAGTCGACGCTCCACAGTTACCAGGCACTTTTTGGTAGTTTATGCAAATTACGCGAAACGCCTTTATTAACATTAAAACACAAAAAAAGGCGGTAGAAAATTTACATTTGGCCCAAACCATAATCCAGATTTATTAGGTGGATGTGTGAGGGGCAAAGCGCAGATATTAATTTGTCACGCTTAAAATACAGAAAACAGGAAGCTAATTTATCATATTAAATCACAGAGTTAGTTTTTATATTTGAATGTTATCAAACTTTTTGCTACTTGCTTCTTACTTAAAAGTTACACTGAAAAGGACTTGAAACTGTTTTGCATTCGCTTAAGTTAAATTTTCAATCATTGAAACTCTTTTGGAAGGAATGTTAAAGAAACGGAAATACATTCGTTGTTTGCCGTTAAAAGTTCTTTTTTCGGCATAAAGTTGAGGTTATTGTATGCTGTTACTGTCTAAAGGACTGTACTAATAAAAAGCTTTCTGAGGATTCATGTGCTCATTCGGTATAACTTTTGGCATTTATTGCTCCCAATCAAGTTTGTAGTTTGGTTTCCCAATTTAAAAAATTGTCGATGGCAACACTGAGTAAACAAAAGCTCCAGATGTAAAAACTTGCAATGCATTGTTTTGAAAAAAAAAAAAAAAATACATTTTAAAAAAGTTACCCGTACCCCCGGAGGGTAGGTAGAGAATAGCTTTATTAATTTTGTATTATTTATACTTTTTGACTTTGCATAAAACCGACCAAGCAATAAATAAAGCACTTATAATACCCAGACGCTGTGGTCGAGTGGGTAGCAGTGCGTGCTATTACTCGATATGCCGCTAAGTTCAAGGTTCAAGGTTCGAATCTCAGCCAGGACAAGTAAAATCTAAATCATAGAAGACGTTGTTTTCTAATAGCGGGGGGCAAAATATATTTGCCGTTCGGAGTCGGCACAAAATTGTAGGTCTCTCCATTTGTGGTAGAATACAAAGACGCACACTACAAATGGTAGATGAAGGCAAACACTGACCTTTATAGTGTAATCGCCAAATTGTTATTATTATTATTAATAACTTTTTATTTTTAATTATTTTTTTTTTTAATTTTCACTATTGATTAGCTTATTATTATGGAACCACATGGAGAATTTGGAACCAGAGATTCAGTAGTACATTTTAAAAGTTGTAGTCAACAATTAAATGTTGTGAAAATGAGATATTTTACGAGTATTAAAGAAAAACAATTTATTATTTTTCTAAAAGTAAATACAAAACATTTTTTTACAACCAAGCTCTGCGTACGTTATACTCGTAGTCTTTTTATATGAATTTTCCATTTAGATTTAAATGTTTTCAACTTTTGTTAGCTAAGTTTCAATTCCTATGTGGCAACAACTTGAGAGGAAAATCTGTTTGATTGAAACTTAATGCCTTTTGCCCAACGTAGCTGCTGCTGAAAGTGGATCCTCCAGGTCATCCTCCTGTAATATAGCCGGCAACTTCTCCAAATTTCAGTTTATAAATTCTTTAGTGTTTCGAGCAAATTAAATTTTGGAGTAGACAAACCTTCAAAAGACTGTGCAGGCCCTGAAGAATCTGCATAAAAGGCTGCATAAAATCTCTATAGTAAAAACTTTCACTACAATTTGTTGCGTCTTTACTTAAAAAAAATCCACGTATATTTTTAACAACTGTAACAATAAAAAAAAACAGATTTGCAGCTGTCAAAAATATTCAAAGGCACACTAAAAAGTGTACATGCTTCCTTGACAATGTCACCCAAAATAGTCGACAAATGTGGTGACCTAGAGACACTTCATCCAAGCTTCCTTCAGGATAAGAATGCTTGCAGTACAATACAAGTTAGTTGATAAAATATTTTTGAAGCTCTAGCTTTAAAAATCAAAAACTAAATTCTTAATTTTTTTAATTTTTCTACTGCGACTACCTATTAAATAAGTATTTTATAAACTAAAAAAATAACAAACAATAAATTAAAACAATCTTTTATTGCGTCTTTCATTGCCACGGAATCTTTCCACGCGAATCACCGCCATCAATAAAATATCGATAACGAAAAGAACTCGGATCGAACGTCAAAGCATTTTGAAAGTTTTTTTTTTAACAAAAACTCATTTATTGCTTAGACGTGGTTGTGTAATATTAAAAACATGCTAGGCGATAGAAAATTTTGAAATTCTCTTCATACGTTGATAGTTCCTATAGATGTTAACAGCAGGTCCAAATTCAATTCAAACATTACATTTGTTTTTACATGGAAGGGGTGAAGAGGTGCGTCTTAATTTTTAGCCGGTGGGGCTCTGTACTCCACTTCAACACTCCACTCCAGTTACAAATGTGATGCGACGATTTGAGATATTTCCAATTCATTGCGGAAGAAGCAGATCGGTGCGTGCTGAAGATCGATCCGAGAGGATCCTTCAATGCACACATTCCATCAAGAGCGGAGTGGGTGGGGGATGGCCTGTGGTTCAAAGGCGCAGTGAACATGTTCACGGATTGCTCCTGGAAAATTCGTCTTATAGTTGTTCAGTGAAGAATGATGTGACGGAATAATCTCAGATGTAGGCTGCCACCTAACCTAACCAAACCGAATACCCTATAATTGGCGTTAAACAAAAATCAACCGTAACCTGTAAGTACTTAGTTATAACTGCAAGTTCCGAAATACTGTTTAAAATTCTAAAGCATAGACTATGGTCTTTGAGGCAAATCATTAAAGTGAAAATTGGAAATATTAATTAATTAGTTTCTATTATTTGTCAGTCAAGTATGTAAATCTATTTGAATATTTTTTTGCATACTACACTAAATCACTTAAATCTGCTCTTACCCAACATCTTAGTTCAACCATAACCGAAGCACAAGCGAGAGTAGCAAGAAAGTTGTTTTGTTTTGTATTCAACCATTTCTTTTTTTTGTTTCGCTATCTGTTTTGTTTCCACAAAAGTTTAATAATCAAAAAACATTGTACACACAATTCTTACAATTTAGCACAAAATCAAAACATATAAATCACATTTACGTTGTGCGTGCGTGTATGTGTGCAAATCAACAGCATATGGAGAGCGTTACAAAAACAACAACAATATACATACATACACACATATGCATATATACGAGTAAGTGACAAAAGTAAATAACTAACGCCATTGTTGACATGATTGACGGGTAGTTGGCGTTGGCACATTTGATGAGCGTAATTGAATGTCCTCACAACAGGAGAAAGCAAACATTTCTGTTGCTGAAAATGTGTATTCATTTTTGTGCAAGCATGCTGAGCTATGCGTGCTAGCAGAACAAAAGTCAAATCACGTTTCGTTTAATGCCAAAAAAAAAAAAAGATAAAAAGCGAAATGGAAAGTAGACAAGCGCTGGAAAAATGGCAGTTGTAAAAGAAACGAAAGCAAAAGAAATTACATACGAAATGATTTCTTTACTTATTTACAATAGAAATGTGACTTCATTTGTTTACAAAATTACATCAAAAAATGTTTGTGAAGGGTGTGTCAGAAAGAGCTGTATGTTTTAGTAAATCACTGTTTGAGCGCGAGATTTGTTAAATGACTCCCATTAACTGGAAATCTGAGTTAAATTATAGCTATGAAGAGTTCAATATTGAAGACTTTTACTTATATGAAAGCCTACTTTTTTTTTGCGCAAACATTCGTAGGTATGTTTTCTCGAATGGCACTCCACTATTCTGTGAAATTTATCTAAGTCTCACATATAAAAGATTTTAATTTTTAATTAGTCCATAACTGTTAGAAAAAGAGTTCAGTACGTACTACTTTTGATTTGTCGAGTTTGAAAATATGTCCGGGCTAACAAAAAGCTCTGCAGTAGCTTGCGCTTAGACAATACTTCCCGCAATATTGTAAGCACAAGTTCAACACTTGCTTATGCGGCGTTCGGTCAGCGCTTGCTTGAATGAATTAGTAAATTTTGTTCATTGGAAATAAGGCTCTGTACGTAAGCCGCTTTACATTGAAAGAACAACTTTTTCAACTACTTCCGATTTTCTTATCGGGTTTTTCAAACACCACAATTAAATATCAAAAGCCGTCACCTCGGTCGCCTACTGATAAAGGCTGCGGCAATTTGTGGTAAACAAAAAAATCATACATAAATACTTACATATGCATGTACTCGTACATACATAAGTGAAAAATAAATATTTAATGAAAGGCACGAGGTGGCCACAATGTCAGCCACAGATGCAGCAGTGGCAGACATAACTATAGAAAAAAAAGCAAAAAAAAGGAGCTGGTAAAAGTATCAAATTTTAAAAATATATCACTGGATATTGGGGTCTGACTTAAATTAACAATGGTGTCACTTGTAATGGAACGTCGTGAATATTTATGAAAGTATAAAAGTAAAATGAGAAAATAAGTAGAATATAATCAACGATTTAATGCAGCAACCTTAGCGGTTGTCATGTCGAAAATTCACGAATTACGGTTTGAATTGCTTGATACTCCGCCTTGCTTACGAGATCTGAAAACCGCACTCGGAGGACAAAGACTTTCATCAAATGAGGAGGCAATCACCTTCGTATAGAATAATTGTGCAGAGAAAAACGCCGAGTACTATTTGGATTGGTTAGTGTGATGGGAGCATCGCTGGGAGAAATGTGTGGAGTTACAAGGAAACTTTGTAGAAAAATTAAAAAAAAGTTTTTAGAAAAAAATGTCTTGTATCATTGTTAGGTGGGAAGCTTACAATAAATTTGAGTAATATAGACTTTGTTTTACAATCAAGGCTTTTGATTACTAAATATATTTTTAAATTCTTTTCAAAACTCTCGTTGAAAATTTTAAATTGTCTTTAGTTATATTAAAGTAATTTTGATTACAAAATATCAAATTTTATATCATTTGAGAATATACTTAAGTAATAATGGCCAATATGACCCCAATAGCGCTTTTTACTGGCTAAATTGTAAGAAGTTTTTGAAGACTAAATGTACTGACAGATGCCAAAGCTAATTCGAAATAATTAACTTAGCAATTGATCTGATAAAAAATAAAATGTGATGAAAAATTTTTAAGTGCGGTATTGGAACTGCCAAATTCTAGTTGGCTACGATTTGTTGTCTTGCCAAGTTTTTTATATGGATCAATCTATTTTTATTGCAGTGTTTTCGCTGGCGAAGTGAACTGGAAACTATTTCAACGAAGCTCATATTAAATAAATCAGTTTACATTTGCACGTGAATACAAGTACCATCTACCTCTAAATTCTCTTCTCGTAACTTATCAACTCATAAGTAATTTTGTATAACAAAGTTAAAGGTATTCGATTTGCATTTAAGTATTTGTACACATTTGCGTATTCAAAATGGGAGGACAAATCGTTTAACTCTAGCAAACAATATCATACCAGAGTGCAGCTAGAAATCCCAACACTCATCTGACATGATGGCAATGCAAACAACGGCAAGTGCGGGCTGGTATAGTGGCTTATATTGAAGCATACCTGCAGAAAAAGTTGAACTGAAATGCATATAAGATTTTTTGAAAATTGAGTGTTTTCAAAAATATAGTTTATCACTTGGATATTACTTTAGGAAAAAGCGGTACTTCGAAGCCTGAGGGAAAGGTAAATGGAGGAGTTTTTAGAAACGACGAAAATGAGGTCGAACGGAAATGACTTGCGATGGCAATAAATACATTTGTTGTCCCTATAGGTAAACTCACCAGCATTAAACTTCCCGCACATAAGCTTGCCATCTCTAAACACACCACACCTAACCTCAGCACGACTAAACTCATAGTATGATACGCTTTGTTAGACTAGTTCCGCTATGTTATTTTACGTTATATCATTTTATGTTATGTTGTAATGCTGCATTGTTTTTGAAGCGAAACTTCTTTGGCGGTGGTGATAAATGAAATTTGAAAAATTAACAGGGCGAATGAGACCAAAAACGCGGCGACGGGAGTCTTGTGTACATAATTGGTTGGAGACGGCAACAAGTATTTCAACTCCACAATCTATATCTGATATCTCCACTCCTAAACTCACCACATTTATACGCACTACATTTAAACTTACCGTAACTAAACCCAAGAAGCCTAAATTTACCTGATTTTTATTTAAAACAATTAAACTTACTTTATTTAAACATGTATGATTGAAACTCACCATACCAAAATTCACCATACCGAAACTCACCACACCCAAATTCCCCACGTCTTTCCTCACCACACCTAAAATCTCTTCACCGCATTTTACTTCACCCCCTTACTTTAACTCATGATCGCTTTTGACGCCATTTGAAATGTAAACTAATGTGAATTTATGCCTAGAACTATAAATGCGACCTGCTAAGGGAAGAGCGTCATGATGCATTAACAGTGACTCATCTTCACAAAGACCGAAACAAACTGTGCGCTAACCGATTACCTACGGGTAACAATGTAGCACGCCGTGAGATGTTCACTCAAAATCAATCGCTTGACAACCATCAGTCACTCGATAAGAACCCCTTGATGGCTGTAGGTAGTTGATTCGGCGTGTTAGACAAAATTTCAATTTACTGCCTATCGGTTTACACATTACAAGCTTACAAATTTTTCGCTTACATTTGATTACGTTGTGCCTCTGTGTATTGCAACAGTTTATAAGCGCGTTTACTTTATTATTTTATTTCTTTATTTTTTATTCAGCCCCATCATGCCACCATTCAATTTAATATCACTTCAAGGGACATACATAAATGAATACTCATGCACAAACACATGTAAAACGTTTCAAATATGCAAATTAAAGTGTATGTGTAAAGTATTTTGTTGGGTTGTGCTGTGAGTACATATTTAAGAACCATTTTGTGGCGCTGCCTTTTTTACTCTTTGCAATCATTTTTTTGCTTTCACAATTCATGTGAGTTTGATTTATTTACATTGAATTGAAAGTGAAGGAAAAGTTATTGTGCTCTCTGTATATTTGCCAGTTTGTTGTTCTTATTTTTATATGCTTATGCAAAAGTATTTAAGTTACGTTAAAAATTCTGTAACTTTTTGAGTTGACTCAAGTGTCAACGATAGAGTGATGGAAGTGTTGCTTGCCATACATACAGACGCGTTCGTAAATTAAAGAAGATATTTTGTGTGTTCGCTTTGACTTCCTTCTTCTTTTGTGTCATTCCAGTAAAAAAAATGTTTAATTCCTACAAAGATGAGGCTCTGGTTTGAAAACTTTTAATCACACTTTCCACTTTTCTATAGTAAGTGGCTCAAAATACTTATAGAATAGAAAATAGAAAATATATAAAATCCTTCAAAATCTATGTTTTGTAATCGTTCAACTCTATTTTACTTCATATTTCACCTTTTTTGTGCTAACTTATTTTTGATGTTCACAAAAAAAAAAATGAAAAAAATGCAAACAAGTAAGCCATATCAATATTTATTATTAACAAATGATCAATTATACAATCAGATATTGTTTTTTAAAGTCTCCTAAAGATACTCTGCTGTTCTTGAAGCAGACACAAGAAGTTTTTTCCTTGCATAAGAAATATTGAACGCTTTCAGCGACTTTTAAAAAGATTTGGATTAAAAAAGGTTATATTTTTTTCCGCATTAAATTTCCGATCTTATTTATTTCCCATACATTTTTCCACCATCCTAGTGGACATTTATGCATGTGTGCTTTTATTTTCATCACAATTTAAGTTCAATAAAACAAAAAGCGCAAAGTTGTTCACTTGCATTGAATTCTTGCTAGTACATACGTACATACGAGTATAAAGCACACTTACAGGCGCATCAAGTGTTTTCAAAATGTCAATCGTTGTTGTTATTTCTTATTTGCTTTTGTTATTGTCAATTTAGCTTCGTCTTTGCTGAATTTATTGTGCATGCACGAGCGACAATTATTGTTGTGGTTATGCTTTGTTGAAATGTTAGACACTTTGTTGCTTTGCTAAAGTTTCACTTCCATTTAAATAATCGACGACCACGAGAAGAACAGAGAAAGAAATTTATGTTCTATTACGCTAGAAATATATGCCGGTAATGCTATACAGGGTGAATTTTTATCGTGCTCACTAATGATTTATGATTTTCGCTGAAAAGTTCAAGATTTTGTTTCAAAGTAAATCAAAGTATTAAAGAACGCTTTCGTGAAACTGAATTACTGAGCTTATCAGAGATCGGCAGTTAATAAAAATTTTTTTGACATACATTTTTTAGGCAAATTAATTTTGTTTAAAGATAAGTTGTCATCATCATCTTCTTTTATATTTTTAGAGTGCAATAAAAAAGTTGTATCGCCGCTTTTGCGTTTCTGTTTCGAAAGAAATTGCGTAAAGAGGTTCTTTGCTTTACGAAGGTACATAACTCCATTAAGAAAAAGTTCGTGTCTGACTCGAGCGAAATTTCTAGGCTAAAATAAAAATTTTGCGCAAGAAAAGTTTACTTTAACGTTCGCATACAACTTTTGATTTTTTACTCATAGTAGGCTGTTTAAGAAGAAATTCAGCGGAAGGAAGACTGTAGTGGTTTCTTTTCTTCCTAATTCATCCGCCCTCCACCACAAAAACCTAGAGCCTTTAAAGCAGATTGATTGGAAGATGAAGTTTTCGTAACGAAACTCCCTGAGAGCAGCGAAACGTAACGTAATAGCAGAGTCAGCAGTTACTTTTTTTATCTTAAAGCTTACATTTTACAACAATTTTATGAGCTACGTGAGAGTGAACTCAATTTTAATGGAAAAATATTACAAGATTAGAAAAATTCGTTCAAGATATCGTATTTCTATCAATTTTAAAGCCAGTTTATATATGTAGATGGTAAAAACCTGCAGACATTTAACTTTTTTGTGTACTTATATTTGTATTTAGCATTCGTCGTCCAAAGAGTGTTCGTGTTCAATTTATCATTCGAATTCGTTTTTGTATTAATATTCGCATTTATATTTGTATTCGTAGTTTTATTTGAGTCAGTGTTCATTTTTATATTCCTATTCGCATTTGTATTCGCATTCGTTAAAATATTCGTGCTCACCTTGGCGTTCTTAACCGTAATTATTCATATTCGTTTTTGTATTCATATTCACATTCATACTCCTAATTTGAGTCTTTGTTCACTCTCATGTTCATATTGACGTGAATACCAAAATTTGCAATTGTATTCGCATTCGTCAGAGTATTCATATTCATATGCGTATTCTTATTTTTATTTAAATTTGTATTCGCATTCGTCCTATTACTTATCTTAATATTTATATTAGTGTTCATGTTTGTATTCGCAATCGCATTTGTAATCGTATTCGTATTCGCATTCGCATTCGCATTCGTAATCGTATTCATATTCGCATTCGCATTCGTATTCGTATTTGTATTTGTATTTGTATTCGTATTCGTATTCGTATTCGTATTCGTATTCGTATTCGTATTCGTATTCGTATGTATTTGTAATTTGTTCACTCTCATATTCGTATTCACATTAATGCTCAATTGGAATTTTATTCGCATTCGTACTATTTTTCGTTTTTATATTCGTAATTATATTCGAATTCGCATTCGTGTTCATGTTTGTACTCGCAATCGCATTTGTAATCGTATTCGTATTCGTATTATCATTCACATTCGCATTCGTATTTGTATTTGTATTCGTATTCGTATTCGTATTCGTATTCGTACTTGTATTCGTATTCGTATTCATATTCGTATTCGTATGCGTATTCGTATTCGTATTCGTATTCATATTCGTACTCATACTCATATTCATGTTCGTGTTCGTATTCGCATGTATTTGTAATTTGTTCACTCTCATATTCGTATTCACATCAATGCTCAATTCGCATTTGTATTCGCATTCGTACTCTTTTTCGTTTTTATATTCGTATTTATATTCGCATTCGAATTCGCATTCGCGTTCATTTTCATATTCGTATTTTTATTCCTATTCGCATTTATGTATATTCGTATTCATTTTCATACTTGCATTCGTATTTGTATTTATAATTCTTTGTTATCGAAAGAGTCTTCATATTTATATTAAAAGCGAATAAGTGCGTGTTTGGCTAGCAGCAACTTGGCAACAAAAATTCAAGTAACTTATACGTCTGCGTCACCGTTCGTTGAAAACCACTGCATAAAATACTGTGATTATTGACTTAAAAATTTGGCAATTTACAGCAGGCAAAAGCAATCGAACTGTTACTGTTGCAAAGTAAAAATGTACAACATTTAATTAATATTCTCAGAATTATTCTGAAAGCCAAGTCGTTGTTTACTACTCTGTGTGTTACCACATACATATATACATACAAACTTATATACATTTATAACCACATCGTATGTACGTTTTTTCTATTTTAGAATCCATTGCATGTGGTATTACCCATAAGAAGAGTCGAAGTAAATAGGTTAATAAGCAGTGCACAGCCAATGCCGCAGTATTCAGAACTGTGTCAATTGTGGATTGAAAGGCAAACATTGCTTTGCAAATTACCACTGGACCGATTTCTGGTGCATTCGGCCAATTACGAGCAATTTTAATGTGTGAAACCAACCAGATCCTTTCGTGCACATTTATTTTGCTATCGATGTACGAGTATGTGCGCTTTAGGCGAGCGAGCAATTGAAAGCATCATACAATAAATACTCGTACAAATAGAACTATTGTTTGCACAGTATTGCCAGCAGCAAAATAAACAATTCACATGCATGTACTCGTATAAGTTTGTTGTACCTAGTGTAAATATGTATGTGAGTGCGCCATCAGATTGATTTGAGCAGTGCATCGAACGCACGATTCATTACGGCTGCTGTAAATTCAATTGGAATTCAAACGAATCCAACAAATCTTTTGATGCACAATAACACACACACACACCCGTACAACTTTACAAATACACACATACATATGTGTGTATGTATACACACACTGACATTGCTTCGAGCGAGTAGAGTGCATAACAGCTCGAAGCCATTTTTATTCTGATTGCTGCCAGCCGTGAGTGCCACACCCCCCCCGTGTTGTATGGGAATTTCGTTTAGCATTAGTGGCAAAACTCTTCACTCTCTGCCTTCTCCATTGCACATATGTATGTATGCTATATATGTATACACATTTGTTTGTACATTTTCCGACAGTTGGACATTATTTGTTCTAAGCCAGCAGTGCTCTGCCTTTTGCTGCATTCAATTGCAGCAAACGAATTGAACGTATGAAATAAAATGCAATTGCAATGCTGTTGCCACTCAGATGCTCTAATCTAAAGCAAATACAAATAGCTTACACACATCCACACACGCACACATCCATTCATAGACCAAGAGTTTCGAAATGTATGGGCTTTTGTATTATCGAATATTGTGCGAGTGCATATCGATGTTACCTTCAATTTATGTTCATACTCGTATGTATGTGTGTGTGTATAGTCGTACAAGCTATCTCTTTTAGAAATTTACTCATGACTGTAATCGTTTGTTAATAAAATGTGCAATTGGTTTTTCGCATTATTTCCAATGGAGTTTTTTTTTTTTTTTCCTTATAAACAGCCACAAATCCACAACTGTCACATCTGTCTTCCTGGCCGCATTCTCCACTAGGTATTTTCATTGAGCACATTTGTACAGTTGTCCCTAGCGGTAGAGTGTTTTGTTGTTGTTTTTGTTTTACTACAAAGCGCAAATTCATTCATTCTCCAAATCTTTAAAGCAGTAAAGGTTTTAGTGTTTGAAATTAGTTTTTAGTTAAGCGGATTTATAAATAAAAATTTTAACAACTTAAGGGAGAAAATTGTGATTTACTTGTGTTAAGCTAGAAATTTTTAAGGCCATTTCGGTTAAGTTCTACCCATAGGCATAGTGACATGTACGAAAACGAAACATCGGATAAACTGGCGTCTCGCTTAGGGAAATAAAGGGCTGCTATCTACCACAGGAAAGCCAGGCGCAGATGGAGTAATACAGGATCGTACAGGATTACCCGGCAGTTTTGGGTGTTCTACGATTCGCTTAAAACAAACGCTCTTTTAGAAATGAGCAAAGAAAATATATACAAACTCACAGCTGTTTGCACAGGGCACTGGCTAGTAGGAGTACATGCTGAAAGGACATGCATATCCTTCAACCGGTTTTGTCTGTGCAGCTGTGAAGACCTAGGCGACAGTTGAGCATTTTCTGTGCGAGTGCCCGGCCTTTGCTAGAATGAGGTTGAAGACCCTCGGCAAACCATTCCTGCAGAGTATTTCAGAGTGCTGCCCCCCCTCTTTGCATGATATATAAAAACCCAAGTAAAATTAAAGCAAGTTTACTTGATTACCGAATAACATAAAACATTTCATTCGCATATTTTATAGATTATTTAATTAATTCTTTGGAACACCAATGCACAGTCGTTAAAATTTGAATTTATTGTTACGGATTACACAGCGGCATCATTTTTGAACTGATTCGATAAATTATTTTTTAAACGAGTGCTAAAAAAAATTTAGAAGAAGCCAGTTGAATCAAATTTTTTTCTGTCTCCATTTATTTTTTTACTGTCAAGTGCAGCAAACGGAGCATTTTTGGAGTATATCCCTTGTACGCTTCAAGAAATCGCAAATAATAAAAGTTGAAAGCAATTGTAGAATTATAGAAAAAACAAAAAAAAATTAAAAAATATTTTATATTTTTATTTAAAAAAAGAATGTTAGTTTTACAGTTTTCCGAGCAAGTAAACATTGACTTATAATATTGTATTACAGATTTAAAAAGCAAATAAACAATTTTTACAGAGTAGCTAAAATTTTTTAAATTAAAGCAAAATAAGTTATTAATTGTTTTTAAGTTAAAACATAATAAATTCTTGTGTTTTTTTTAGTTAAAAAAAGGAATTTTAATTACACTTTGCCAATTTACAAGGAATCATCTGAGAATTAATTTCATTATAATTTTAATAATAAATTAAGAATTAAGCGAATGCTACAAAAATTAAGAAAGCAATTAAGCTTTCCCTTTGTCTCCAAACATTTTGTTGCTGGGCATAAAATAACGTGAGACTTGTTGGATATTACTTTTGTAAAAGGGGTTTGTGTTTTGAACAACAAAATTTGAATATATATTAAAGTTTTGAAAGTTCTCCGCCATAAAAAAGCTTCTCTTAAAATACATCTGCTTTTGGAGTCGGCATCCAAAGTTCGACATTTCATTCGATGGCAAGCTGTAAAAAATAATTAAATTTCGGCGAACTGTTGAAGCGAATGCAACCCTTAATTTTACTCGTTACAGACAATTTTTTAATAATCACATGTAAATGATGAATGAGAGTGAGATAGCGACTAATTGTAAATAATTAAAAAAATAAAAATTGTCAAGAATAACAAGTTTAGAAAACTGTGGATGTTGGTAGGTATAAGGCAGACTCTAAATGTATAAAATTATCTTAAGATGAGTGTTAGTTTCACAAGAACAGAGTCGAAAAGTTGGAAATATAAAAATTTACAGCCAAATTAAGAAAAACCAGAGTGAATTAAAAAAAACAATTAAAAGTGGCTGGTCATAAAATTGTTCTACTTATAAAGTATTTTAAAACCATTTTAGTTTTTATAAATTTGAATGTGTACTTTTCAAATAATTGGAGAGCATTTCGCATTGATTTTGATAAGACAAAGACGTTGTGTCATTGATGATAATTAAATCGTCTGAGCTTTTGAAAGTTAATAACAAATATGTCGATGACTGGAATTGTAAAAAAGTCCTTTTAAAAATCAAATTAAACACCAACTTCCAAAATGAGCGAATTTGCCAAAAAATATCAGATTTCCACTGTATATCAAAGCCCACACATTTTCTATGAAATATTTCACTTAAGAATGTCAACTTATTTAACCTTGAGTGCTCTGAATCGCAAATTACGATCATACTACCGAATTTCTTGCTATTCCTTTCCCTTTTTTGAATATTCATAGTTGCTGCCATTAAAAAGGAGAGCTATATATAAAAAGTGAAAATCATTAGTTAGTTCTCATTGTGAAAAAAAAACCCCAAGCAATTGCAATTAATAAATAATTCCCTGACGACATTTAGATGTTTTTTTTTTTTGAGAAAGGTAAACCTTTGACTTTTCATTAAAGCAGTTCGAACTGAGAGGAATTCGCTGCAGCATCGCCAACTTAAACTCCAACATAATATGCTTATTAAAGTTTCATTGCTAAAAATTTCGTTGTGATCCCCTTGACACATACTTATATTAAGTATGTTAGTGAAAGTTCACAATTTTTGTTTCTTTACTTCTGCCTTCATTGTGCTCTCATATACATATGTACAACTTAAATCGTTGTTGCCGTTCCAGCTGATTAAAATGTCATGTCAGCCAAGTGTCCTTCAATTTGCATGACAAACCACGCAACAAAAAACGTCCGAACTCTGTGCAAATGGAAAAATGAAATGCATGTGCAACTATACAAAACTTCACAACCCATTGCTTTTCAACTTAAGCTGCTGTGCTGTCGGTGCTTTTTAGTTGTTTGTTATGGTTTGGCACAAGCTCCTGCCAACTTTCGATTGCAGCATCAACTCTGTACTTAGTAAAACAAAAAAAAAAAAAACAAAAAACGAGGAGGAAGTAAGACAACGGCAAAAGAGACGAGCGTGCAGCACTCGAGTTGTTGTTGGTCTTGTTAAAAGCGACTGTTTGTCGCTGCCAACTAACTAAACACCACTTTTGCTACATTTCCTTAATGCAGTGGCAAATTACTGAAATTACTTGTTTGCGTGCTCATAAATACACAAAGTTTGATAAGAATATTATTTTATGACACTTACATACGTATTTGTTGTGTTCAAATTATTCTCTTTTTTTTTATTAATATTTGTGGTGCATTAGAAGAGTTTTAGAAAATGCTAAAATAAGTTTAAACTCTATTAAATTGAGTTTGATTGTTTCAATAAAAAAACAAATATATATTCTCTGCAACATTAACAACAAAATGCAGCTCTTAATTAATTGCCATAACAATTGGTGCATATTTTTTTAAATTCTTTGTTTAAAAATTTTGACTGGAAATGCCTTTAGTAAAATATTTAGGCGATTACTTTTTCATAACTTTTCCACCATCTAAGGATGTCCTAATATTCTTTTTGATTCAGACTTTCGCAAAAAGCCGCCAAAAGACCTCCTTCACTAGAATGTCAATGGGTTAAGCGTTCTAACAAATTATCCCTTGTAAAATTCTATATAGGTTGCCATATTACATATTCTACTTTTATATGAATTTTTATTCTTATTCAAGATATTCGAAAAGACAAAAAATTCAAAACATAAAATTAGCTTTAAAAAATGCCTCAGCTGATGTCTTTATTGTATGAATTGATTTTCATATTTGGCTCAAATTTGACCTAATAAAAACTAGACATTACCTTGTAAAATATTGCATTGAAATCATTCGCTTATACCTTTAACAAAAAGTAACTCACGGCGTGTGTTATTTATATATTGGATTACTCAGAATTTCAAAAATAATAAAGAGCTCAAGGATTTTAACGTGCTCGTTTAAAACGATCATACATTTTTCACGTACATACGCACTCTTTTCGTTGAAGTTGTTTTTCATAGAAATGGACTATGGATTTCTTATTTAAACTGATTATTTTGACTTAAGCGCCATCTAGCGGATTTAAATATGCAAGTTAACATAACAACAGAGCAATAACAGCAAATGGAGCAACAACAGCAAAGGGAAAACTGATCCCTGAGAAGTATTGAACTTGCGAAACATTTTTCAGCAAAAATAGCACTTAACCGACCTAGAACAGAAACAACACCTGAAATTAAGTTCCGGCTAAGTATAATAACAATAACACCTGGGTAGAACAACAATAATACCTGAAAATAGTGTCGATAAAAAAGCACTGAAGCTCTGTAAACTTTTTGGAAAATGAGATTGACATTTGTGAAGTTAAATAAATATTTAAGCTGTTTAAAATAAAATTTTAAATTAAAATAATGTTTTTTTGATTTAATTTAACTTACAGACACCAAATGGCCGCTGAAGATAGTTTCCGAAATTTGTTAGAATCCGTTCAATAATAGCTCTTAAATTCGCTACAAGTTATTTATTTCAAAATAAAAATATAATCGCGATTACAGCGCCACCTAACGGAATCATTATTTTCCTGTGAAAGTACTCTTTCTCAAGTACGGATAATTCATTTTTTTATTTCAAATGAATTAGACCGTGGTTATTGTTTTTGATAAACCCAGTACGATTCTAATTTAAACTACATGTTCGTAAATGGTTTTATATTATCTTGACTTCAACGCCACCTAATGGACTACAATAAATCCTATGTCTATGTCAAGGGTACACAGAATGCACAAACAATTTATATATCGCTAGCGAATTTACCTTCCATTGGAAATGGCCAATCTTTTTTTGATGAAGACCGAGACTTCAGGCCGCTCTATGTTCAATGCAGTTGATAAACCGCTCACTGCTAAAAAATTCATACGCATAATAATGAACGGCAATGGCACTAAGACACAGATGACAAAAAGCTAACGAAAATTAAGTTTATGCAGTAAGAATGAGTAAATCCTTGCTTGATTGTTTTGTTTGAAGTGTTCAATTTACTCTCTGCAGGCTGTTTTGATAATTTAGCAAATCTGGCAACCAACAGATGAAGTGAGTAAGAATATAAATGTGAAAATTTCCAAGAAATACTTTAAATGTAGTGCAAGGCAATACACGAGTTAATGTAAATGAGTTGGTAAAATGAAGTTAAGTAGGCGCTGACGGAAGGCTTTAACCGGCTCAAGTCAATGTAAACTGTTGACCCTAAATAAGCTGATGGCGCATTACGCACATGAGGAGCTCCAACGGTGCCACAGCGTCAACGCCACATTTTCAAAATCATTGTTGAAAGCCTTAAGTGGGGGTAATTTATAAAATCGCAATTAACCACATGACATTCAAGTCAGCACAGCAATAACAATAACAATGTGCGCGCAAGTGAAATAACAACTGAAAATCAACAATGGCAAATTACGAGTTAGTAGAAGAGCAGTAAAAGCTGCAAATTCAATGGAATTGAATTGAACTTTAACCGACTCCTTCTCTCTTTCTCTCTCCCGCTCTCGTTTTATGCTTCACGGTTTGTTAGTTTATACTTAGTTGGCTATTAACAGTTGGCTGTGAATGTAACCGTAAAGCGTTAAGTTGAAGGCATAATAAAAATGAAGTGGTGAAATGTTCCAATTGCAAAATGTGGAATGCAAACAAGTGGTAGGCAATGGGCGGAAATACATACATACGCACACATATACATACTCGTACATACATACAAACACATCACTAATTCTTGGCAATGTCAAGAAGCTAATGTTGAATAGAAAGCAATGCAGAGAGCAAGACTAATAACAGCTGCTGGCATGATTTGCAATATCAACAAGCAGGCCAAGCCTTATGCTGGCCGATGACGAAATGCACCCTGGAAGGCTGAATGCGAATCGAGTAAGTAAGTAAGTAAGTAAGTAGTCGAGTAGGTTGTGTCAATAAATTGAAGAATTTGCTGTCGAGTCGAGGGCAATGTGCAAAACTGGCGACAATTTTAAAGACATTAAAGCTGAAAACAGAGAGCGTGTAAATTTTGGTACGGCTTTTACGAAAGCAACGATTAACTGTAATTGCTTTTTGGTATTGAAGCAACATTTTTATTTGTGTGTAAAGAATACCAAATCAAAGCTTAAAAGTTATATGAAATTTTTTAAAGAAATATAGATAATAGATATTGATCGCCCTCGGTGTTGAGCGTTATTTAGTATCATATCTAAATTTGCATTTGATAAATCAAATTAATATTTCATATTCATATATCATATATATATTTAAAATAAGGCTCTTGGCTTCACTGAGAGCAGAAAAGTTTAAAATCGCTCAATAAAATTTAATAATTTAAAATTAACTTTGATTTACGTTTATTTTTTTTGGTCCGTACTGGCTTATTTATTCTCTTCCGCATTTAATACAAATTTTATTTAGACAAAGAATTCGTGTGCCAATAGTTTTATACTCGGTATTCCAAAAATACTATAATGAAAGTTTTAAGCGACAATTGACCGTAAAAACTAGAAAAATAGTAATGAACAACGGCATTGCTACGTGCATTGTTCATACATACATATAATTACACATTAAGGTGTATCACAGAACCAAAGATTTTTGTTTTTAATATACTTTACATTACGACTTCTGGCAAAAAAGTTCGAGCTCTAAATTCCTTTGAAAAAAAAAAAAAAAAAAAATGTTGTCAATACTATATTTTAAATCGGCCTGATTATTACTATTTTATTAGTTAAGATTTGGTGAGTTCAGGTGTGCTATGCTGAGGTGTGGTGGCTTTTTTGGGTGCTGTGTACCTGAACCCTCAAAAAAAATAGGAAGCACGTACTGCCATTCACAACATTTCCATATAAACCATACCCGTGCATACGATTTTAGTCGCTTTCATATGCGTTTCAAATAGATCTCAAATTATTTGGAATTGTCATAACATTACACAACACATAACCATGTAACTTAACATTGCATATCATAATATGACATTATGTAACGTAACATAAACACTTGACATAACTAAGCATTATATTACATAAAATAAAATAACATAACATAGCATTACTTAAAATAACATAACATAACATAACATAACATAACATTACATAAATTAACATTACATACCATGGCATAGGGAAGTATAGCCGTAGGAAGTTTAAGAGTAGAAAGTTCAGTTCATGGTGAGTTTAGGTTTAATGAGTTTAATTGTGGTTAGTTGAGTGACGTAAAACTTAATTTTATAAAAACCTAGCATAAAGGCTAGTCATTTGATAAGCTAGAGATTATCAAAAAATAATCGAAGTTCTTTTCTTTGACTTTTTACACATCTATATCTAATGTTAGTGATGTTCAGTAAGTGTTTCTGATCGAAAATTTTGTTGATCTCAAAATTATCCCAAAGCCGAAGCAGCTCAAGTTTCCTCGACTTAAGTCATGTTATCCTTGTTTCGATATTTGAAAAAAAAAAATTGTTTATGTACAATACAACAATAATTTTTTATTATTCCCCTTGAGGTAATATACTTGCTCGAAGACCTCGGATTACATCATATGGATTAGCCAGGAAACTCCCCTGACTTAAATCCTATTGAGCCGTTATGGCACATAATTAAGTTTAAGGTGGCTCATCATAAGTCTAAAAGTAAACCAGAACTAAAAAAATATTTTAGAAAAAGTTTGAGAGGAGGAAATTTCCAGCAGTGAAGAAGTTGAAGAACCTTGCTGAGTCAATGCCTGCGTGGTAAGTTACGCGTGGCCGCAGGTGTTGGTATGTGTATACTCGTATATAAATGTTTTTCCTTAAAAAATTGATTGCGAGATCATTTCGGCTTAAATTTCCATGTGCTTGGGTCTTCTATGCCAAGTGACATTAAAGTGAGCTTTAGCATACCGCGTGAATTAATATGCTGTTTTTAAAATTAAAAGTCACCAGCGTATTGACAAGTTTCTTCTGACTCTTTCACTTTAATTTAATATAAAATATTTTAAAATATAATTTAAGTGCATACTCCAACAAAAGCAAGCGGAATTCAATTTTCAAACTTTGTAGAAAATTTATTATATTTTAACAAATTATAATAATAAATTCAAATGAAAAAAAAATTTATTATTTTTGGGGAATTCATTTTTTATCCCCATAAATTTCAGTAGAAGATATGTCTACAAAATAACATTTTTTTTTCAATTTAAAAAGTTGCGTATTAGCGAAAGCAAAAGAGTGTCACAAATCAATGGTAATTTTAAGCTCATTTATGCTTGCACTTTATTGTGTTAAAATTAAAGAAATTTTCATCTTTTCAATAGCGAAATTTCGATGCAAATTTTTTCAAATTATAGTAACTTTTCAAAAAGTTTGAAAAATGGGGGTTCATATGATTTTTAATAGAGAATTTACTGTGCTTGAATTGAAAAATGCATAAATTCTTTCTCCTCCAACGGCCGTTAATGTCTTCAGTTCTGTGAAGATTAGAATTCATTTTTTTCGTCTCAGCGAACCGGAGAAAATTCTTTAAAACTATATATAAATGCACGCTTTCGATTAAGAGAATTTTTTTTTTTCATTCCGAACAGGCCTGATTTTAAATAAAATAAAATAAATAGTGTCGTATGATTTTCATAAGCACTACTTATGGTATACATTCAAAATCAGATTTAAGCATATGTATTTTTGAAAATGCTTATAAATATTTGGGACTACTTATACATACACACTTATATACAACTGACGTATTCACCGTTTCCAAATGATATGTTCGTTTTCTTTTAAGTTTTTTTCTTGCAATTTGTCTACTTGGGAGTCTGGCAGTCTGGCTGGATGCCATTTCTTTACGCTACTTCGCAGATTTAATGACTTTTTACCTACGAGTTTAAAGATAGAAATGCGCTTCTAACTAATCGCGAGCAACAAAACTACGCTACTATTACATACATACAAATACACTACACATGTATGAATCTATGTATGTATATGTGCTTGTGAATTTAACCTTGAATTATGACATTGACAATGGTTGTTCATTCGCTTTATATCTAACTTTTATTTACTGTTAAATTCGTAGTCATGAAAATAAACGAAGCAAAGCAAAATGATATCAACACACACACTTTCGTGACTTTCGTGCATAAAAACATTCACGCACATATGTACACACATACATACGCACATGTAGTAGTGTGCGTGCGATGGCAAATTCAAAGGGCGGATCGATTGCACATAAAGGAAGTGGAAAGAAAAATTGTGAGCGTACTTGAAATTAAAGAAACACCAATAACAGAAATGCGTCGACAAATAAATAAATAAATTGACTGGATGAAGAAAGGTCGCGCTATTGTCCTGTTCAAGTACTTGTACTCAAGCACGGTCAGGGCTAAGTACTCGTATCAAGGTGTTTACATATACATACATACATTCATGCAAACATTTATATTTTTATACTTTGTATGTGTATGCATTTTAGTTTATTTGATGCGCTGCTCTTTAAGTTTATTGGCAGGTGTTCAGGCTATAGGCTGTCGGTGGCGCACTTCTAATACCGTGAAGAACATATGTACATACTCGTACATACTTTTTGGCGCGCAAAAATCAATCAGCTAATGGAAAATGTTTCGTTCGCACCTGCTGGCATATAAAAAATTATTGAAAATTTCAAGCTATGCATAAGTTATTACTTGCAGACACAAAAGAATATCAACTCGTTATTGATTAACACACGTGGGTATTTTGTGTCAACTCTTGCATTTTCGCATTGGAATGAAATTTTGATTTAACGAAACGCTCGTTATTACACTCGTTTGCCTTGAACTAATTTGATGGGTTTTCTTTAGTATAAAAAAAAACAAAAAAATATGAATTATCAATCTCTTGCACATATTTTGGAATCGCAGTTGTGGTTTGGTTTGTCCCCAATGTAGTGATTGTAAGCAAATTTAAAGAAATCAAAGTTAAAAAGAAAAACGTTAAACAAATTTGTTGAGCCTTCGAAGGCGTTAATCGGTGTTTAGTGTCTTCTTTGAAGCGTTCCAAAAATCGTAGAATAATTTGTTAGGTATACAACCACTGTATGGAGGTAGTAGGGGCATTGCTTTTTATAGAATTTTTAAATTGTATCTTGAAACTTTTAAGACATGGCAAACATTTTGTTATAGAAAAGTTTTTTTTTCGTCAAAGGGATCCTTATATATGGTATTCTCTTATTTAACAATGACAATTTCCATGACTATAGTGACAAATAACTTTTGCTCCCAATTAATGCGAAACACGTTTAGCACGCTGACCGAAACAAGCTTGTTGGGCATAAAAATGTCGAGGTCTTCCTTAAAAATCAGTACTCCAAGGGCAGCTTTATGATATAGCGATAATTTTTAGACAATTTTTATTGCATTCACTTTGAGTTTTTACAATTTCCGATGAAAGCATTTTGCAGTACAAAAACACTAAACTTTCAGGAAGATGACAAAGTGCTTTTTAATTAAAAAATAACATAAATATTAAAGTTTAAGTTTATACCAGCGATGAGAAATTTCTAACAGTGATTTTACCAAATATACTCTTTTATATTTAGGTGATTTTTTTTACAGCTTTACCGCGTTTTGCTTCTTAATAACACTGTACAATAGAGCGTAAGGCTTTCAATTTTTAAAAAGAAATTTATTGAAGTAAGCATGCAACATTTTTTTGCTTGATACCTGTGCGGCTCTCCTCTCTCAGTCATGCGAAGTTTAAAATTTGTTTACCTGTAAGAAAATAATAAAATATTTTTGGATAAAAATTTATTAGAAAAGTAATGCGGTTATAAAATAGCATTATTGAAACTTGGGATAAAATGTTAAGAAAATATTCTAATAATACTAAATGCGTAGCGAAAAATCTTAAAAATCTTCTATATAATTGAGTGACAAGAATATTGCAGTTTATGAAAATTGCCACAAAGCGGTCTGCATAAATTTTTTTTAAATTTGTTAAATTATTTAAAATTTGAATTTAGTGTTCTTAAGGTTTTGTTTGAATATTTTAAATTAAAAATATATACATATATTGTAAGAAGTTGTCCACACGTGTGTGCTTTATGTTTTTTTTTTGTTCCTTTCATATATGTATGCTAAAAGGCAAAGCCCATTTCTATTTGCATACATACACATACTTGGATACTCACTTGGTATTTTATCACAATGCAAAACTCATTTACATGTAAAATTTCACTTCATTGTTTGGTTAACAGTAACCTCAGTAAATTTGCATAATCGTCCGCATGTACATTAACGTGGCTCATTTAATAAAATCTTTATTTTTATAAGAAAAATCTTTTTGGGTTTTTATATTGTCGCCAAGTATTGAATTGTTTAAGAGCTGCAACGTGTTGAAAATGCCATTTTAAACCGAATTTTTCACAAACGACAAAATAACACAGCCACACAAAAAACTTTGGCCGGATCTGGAAACGCGACATATGTGGCCCGACGGGTCTGGGTTCGACCCTAACCTTAAAAAAACCCCAAAATCAATAATATGTAAGAAAATTTTAAAATACACCCTAAAAGGTAAATTTAAAGAGTAAATATAAGAGATTTATAAAAAAATTTTGTATTTAAAATAAATACAAATTTTATATACGCTTGTTAATAAAATAAAAAGTTGCCGAAAAATAATGTTAGCACAATTTCAAAAATGTTCAAAATACATATATATAGCATATGTGATAGAACGTATAGCAAAGAAATAACTGACCTATTTTCAAAGAGAATCTCCTTGTAGGGCCTGAGATATTAATTTTTTCATAAATCATTGTCTAATAAAATCAAAAGTTGCGCTGAGGACATGCTTTTATAAAACAAGCCACTAGATACTCGGGACCTCAACAAAAAGTACTTAAGTATTTTTGACCAATTGGAATGCCTCATAACGATTGATGCGTCTGACTCCAAAAACTCGAAAGGGAATACGACATAAAAAATATAATATTAACAAAAAGCTTGGCCAAACAAATTGTTTAAAAATCCTTTTTTGAAAGTAACCATATTGTGAATTTATTAGTGTACCGAAAACTAAAAACGCTCGAAAGTTATTTGTGTTTTAGCAAAAAAAAAAAAATCGTAATGTAAAGTTTTGGCTGGGTTTTTCATTGTAACTATAATTTAGATAAAATAGAATATGAAAAATATTTGAAAATCAGTTTGCTTGCCAAAAAGTATATATCGCTTGTGATTTTCAATTACATTTCTTAGATGCCAACATAAAATAATAAACTTTTTTTTATTAATTTGGCGCTCACACTATTTAGCTCAGTGTAAGGCCCAGTTTCTCCTACTATTTGTAGGAGTTAAGGAAATATTTAGAGCCAAATATCAAAATGGGTCTAATGACCCTTGCCTGTAATTCAAGTACTAAAAAGCAAAAGAAAAAAAAGTTTTTATTTCGGATGTTCAATGTGCGTAAAATTTGTTGTAGATAACAGAATTTTTTTTTTTTTATATATATTTAAATTTACATTTACATATATTTACAAACATTTCACACAACACATTTCAAAAGCAATTTTCAAAATGGCCCCCAGCTCATGAATAACGCATTGTTAAGCATATAAAAACTAATCAAGACTTACCGCAGGGTACCAACTCGATATGTACATTTACTTAGTCCGTGTATTCTTATATGTGTGTGTTGCTGTATCTATTAATATTTGCCAAGTTGAGTTTAAAGCAGAGCTGCACTACTTAAATGTATACCAATGCAGGAGATGGGGAGCAAATACTTAATTCAGAACTAGTACTTTACATGTGATTTCAGAACCAAAACAGTTCGTTTCTTTCGTTACTTGACTGCGAATACGAAACGCACAACTGCGTGAGAGTTTAATTTTTTTTTTTAAATTCATACAATCGAATATCGATAGTTTTGCTGATCTCTTATCGATATTAACACAGTGCAAATAAAATGTATAGTATCGTCTAATTTAGTTGTTTTATTTTAAATATTATAATATCTAATGACATTATTATCGATTTTTAAAATGTTGTGATAATTTTTGCTATCGTTATCGAAGTGGTATTCATGTCGTATATCATTTACATTAAATTATTGATTTTTATTAGCATTAATTTTTAATTATTAACGTTATTGTAGTCGTTATCGATTATCGTTAAAACTATCGCTCCTTTCAATATTGCTTTTATTGTTATCGTTAACATAATTTTTGTATATATTTTGCGTTTACACTTGTATTCAAATTTGTATTGGCATTTATTTTTCTCTTTTTGTTGTTTTGCAGTGTAACCAAAAAGTCCGTGTTTAACTAGTTTCAAAATATTTAAATTTTTTTATTACTTCGAATACTGTTGGGTTTTGGCAGTATGCTCGTTTTGTACGTACTTTCGTTCGGTTGTAATTTTTCCGGAAATCTGTGGCTAAAAAGCTGTTCGTCCGGTGTGGATTGCGACCAAAGCAACAGTTGCGACAAATGCACCGAAGCAAGCCGATGAGACAATTATGTTCTAAATAAAATTACGAAATACGTAAACATACATACAACGTTTGGAAATACGCACTTTTTGCTTTCTTGCATTTGTTGGTATATTTATTTTTTTCGTTTTTTTAATTTTTTTTAAATTTTTTGGTGTAACTATTTACGTGTGTACATATATTTTTATTTCTTGTATTTCAAATGTTGAAAACAGGACACCCCTAAAGAAGCTAAGAAGATTTAACGAAACGTTGGGCTGTAAGGTAAGGTAATTTATTTTAATTGGACCTACAGGATTAGATCAGACCAGCCTACATATGGAAATATACATAACAAATCTAACTGATCGGAAAAGCTAATGAAACAAATTTATCTCATTTTGGAATATCCTAAATTTCGAATATCGAATTTCGAATATTTATTCCTGATATCTTACTTAGCACAAAAGATTATGCCTTCATTCAGCATATGTTCTAAGTTTCAAATCGATGATTCATGTCACGATTGGTGTATTATTGTGTGAAGATGCCCAAATCAAGCGAAAATCCTCCTACTCAAAAATCACTAAATTGAAATATCAAGCATTTATTATTTCTTCAAATATCCAGCACACATTTATAAGGTATAAGTTGAAGAAATATAAATTGATGTTATATGCATTCATCCATACATAGTTATGTATGTACATGTATAAACTTACAAACATTTTCATAAGTGCTCTGTGCAAATTCTGTTTGTAATTCAATTGATTTACAAAAGTACAAATGCTTACAAATTCAACACTGCACTTTACTTAATTACTCGCCCATACTATGTGCTTGTTTGTAACAAGTATAAATTCAATTTGAAGCTGTCAAGAAATTTCCCCTTTCCAATTGAAATATGAAATTTTAAATTTTCTTAGCCACTTTCTTTTCGAAAGCATTAATAATATTTTTACGAGTGTACATAAATATCTTCGAGAAAACAATTAAAGTAATTGAAAGTTAATTTTTCTATTGCTTTTGGCACGTCAAGTTCATACGAAAGTTTAACGTTAAATTTAAAATATTCGCGAGTTGTAAAATGATGACTAACGAGAGGCAAAAATATGAATAATGCGAGAAGGTATGTAAAATTGCAAGGAATGTGATATCGACTGTGGAAATATTACTTAAACATATGTAGAAGTTTATATAAAGAAAATTTAACTAATTGTGGGGAATTTAGATCAGGTGAAATAAAATAAGTTGAGGTGAGTTATGGTCAGGTGATTTCTGGTGAGGTGAGTTTAAAAGTTGTTAACTTTTCATTTAAAAAGGAACCAGCATTTTTTTAAAGTTGTTCACTCCTTATTTAATCTAACATAATGAACATAACTAAAGATAACATAACATAACATAAATTAACTTAAAATAACATAACGTTATACAACATTCATTAACATAAAATAACATAAGATAACGTCGTATAATAAAACTTAACATTACAAGATCTAATAGAACACAGTTTAACATAACATAACGTAACATAACATAAAAAAATAGCATAAACAAACATAGCATAAAATTACATTAATTAATACAAAATGATATTAGATAACTATATATAACATAACAGACCTGGACATAACTTATCAAAGCATCATATAAAATAAAATAAGATGACATAACATAACAAAACATAACATAACGTAATATAATATAATATAATATATATAATATAATATAATATACATATAAATATATATATAATATATATTATATAATTTTGGCGCTTACACTTTATAGCTCAGTGTTTGGCCGAGCTTCTCCTACTGTTTAAGCTACTTAAACTGACTGGAAATGCAACCATGCGTTGCCTTCAGCATGATCTGCACCCTTGCGTGAACGGTGCGATCAGGCTACACTATTTTCGAATTTCCAGTTTTTTCCTCGGTTTTCGCGTTACCTATAAATGCGGGGAGCGCACTTAACTTTTTTCCTTCTTGCTTTTTACTACCAACCCGCAACATCTGACGACACCTGTAAGCGCATCGTGGGAATCCACATATTCATTTTTTGTAAATTACATTATAAAAACTTTCCTTATCACATAACCTGAATTTATCAAAGTAGTTAATAAATTTACGTTTATATAAATTTAATCTAATTTTAATCGAAACTAACATTATATTAATGCTATCATCATCCATTCATAAATAATTGTTAAATCATTCACTATCGAAGGCAAACTTGAAGTCTTAAGCCTAAAATTAGTTTGTAAGTAATTTCACAAAATAAAATTAATACCTTCCCTTAATATCAACGGAGAAAACCAGTCTTCATTTCAACACCTACCATTTGTGGTGCGCGTCTTTAGATTATATCACAAATGAAGGGACCTATAGTTTTGTGCCGACTCCGAACGGCAGATGTATTTAATGAGAAGCTTTTTCATTGCAGAAATACTCTCGGAGGCTTGCCATTGCCTGCCGAGGGGTGACCGCTATTAGAAAAAACTTTATATAATATAAAATAATATAATGTGTTGTATTTTGGAACGATTTTCGGTCAGCCCTTGTCAAGTTTGGTTTGCAGACAAACCGGTTTCGGCGTTGTGCGATCTTCCGTGTCATTTTTCGTTCCAAAATAAATCACATTTCAACCCTGTTGGAAACACCAACAATCAAAAAGAACATAGAACATATACTGATGTATGTATATATGCATGTACGTATGTAAATTAGTTAGTGAAAAATAAAAATCATTGATGGATGTTAAGTCCATTAAGTCTACATTGAACCGATGTAATACAGTATGAAGCAGTTTAATAAAATTCTACACACATACATATACTATTCGACAAACCATTGTGCAATTTTATTTTAATCCCAACTTTTATTTGCTATTTTCTGTCGACAAATTTATTGTGATTATTATGAAACATTTTTGTTATACTAAATTATATTAATGTTTATTTACCATAAAAATGAATGAATCCTGATGAACAACATAATGCAATAAAATGGGCGTTGAAAATAGCAAAACAGAAGTAAATTATTGTGGGAGCTTTGTGTGTGTTTTTAAGTTAAAATATACATACGTAATCCTTGTCGCATGACAGATATTTAGAAGGTCACGTGAAGTCATTTTCAACGGCATTGAGTATTGAAATATTTCTCATATATACTCGTACATACTCGTATATGTTTGTATATAAATTCTTCTACATTCACACACACACACACATACGATTTATTTATCGATATTTCTTCTTTGCTATTCCTTCTTTCGCCAACTGAGCGGTTAACCAAACACAACCAGTGAGCTATCGAGTTGAAAAGGGGAGCTCAATATGAATTTATTTGCATATAAAATACAAATGTTAATTTACACACACAAACATTCATTTGTTCAGTCGTGTTAGTGAATATGTGTGTGTGCGGTTGTGAAGTCAATTTATTGCAGCAATCCTTTACGCACACAAAATCGTAATGTAGCAGCACACGCACTACTATGTATGCATGTTTGTATACATTTCTTCTCAAAATTACAACTGCGCTAAGTATTGCCAATTTTTGGTAATTTTTTTTTTCAATTTAGTTCTTATTATTTTTCAATTGAAATGCAGTTCATGCTCAAATAAAAATCAAATTTTGTAGCAAGTTATCGAAATACTATTGAGAATTTTTCTAAAAAAATTTAGAATTTTGGGAAAGCAATTTTGTAGTTCATTTACATATTTTCATTATAAAAATGTGCAGATTTTTAAATTTTTTTTTAATTTTTGTAAAAAATTGCATTTTCCAAAATTTTTTGTTTTTTTTGTAAATTTGAGTATGTTTTTTTTTTAAATTTCTGAAAATTTTTATACGAAGTTTGGTACTTTGTTTCTTATGAATTAAGGCAGAGTACAACTAATAGAAATCAAATGAAATAAATGTGAATTTATTTAATTATTTGTTTATTGCCATATAATTATGGCATGCGGTTTACGTAGAGTATTGTACACAGAGAACGCATTAAAATCCTTGCAAATGCAATGGCGCTAGAAAATACTGTTGAGCAAAAACGCAAATACAATGAATAAACAGACAAAAGCACTTGAAGCGCCAAATGCGAAAACGACTGCATAAATAAATAAGCGTGAATCTGATTTAGTGCACTTTAAGTGGAAATTGACACAAACGCCAGCATATCCGCATCTACATACAGAAATATTTTCGTATGTGTCTGCTGCATTCCACGTAAATTTGTTTAGATAACTTCGCGAAATCAGTTTATTCGCCGATAAATTTCAAATTCTCAATTCACGTGCAGTATTCGATTTTATGCAAACAAGTGAGCGTAAGAATTTTCAAGGATCTCTATGACTTTTGGTGATGTGTACACATATTAAAGAAAATTTTATTTTGCTGTCTTCAGTCTCGACTCATACCTCAGGCATATTGATTTTTTTTTGTACTTCTATGAAATATATAATAAAAGTAAGCTGACCGCCATCAATAAAGTCAATAGTAATGCTCAATTAAATATGCAATTAGTTAATAGAGTACAAAAGTATAAGCAAGACTAAGTACACAAGTAAATTGTAACTAACTGAAAATACCTGCACGATAACGCTGCTTTTCTATAAACATAATAATTTTGTAGTTAGTTGTCAAATAATGCAAAGATTGTTTCGTCTGGATGTTATGTAATGCAAAGCTGTTAAAAATAGTTTAGCTTGCATAAAAAAATTAATATTATAGTAGAGTCACAATCAACTAAATTTTTTATGTTTTAAATCAAAAGTTTGATAGACTGTGTTTTCTGTCGGTGGTTTCTGGTGTACTGAAAGAAACTTTAGCCCTTTTTCCCCTTTTTTTAATTTTATCCTAAAATATTTCTGAATAAGTTCTCATTAAAATTGTTCATAAAACATAAGCCTTTGAAGACATACATATATTTATCCAGTTGATAATTTTAATGGAAATACTTTTATAAGGGAAGTTTTTGGTGACTTATAAAATTTTTGTCACCCATAGTTTTCATGCCTAACCAGACAATCACAATCTTGTACCTATATACAAATGTTTACATTACAATATATATATAATATGTAATATATTTTTTAGTTTTATTCTGATTTTATTTTTATTGTCAATTTTCTTAGATTAGAGAAAAGTTTCGATATGTGAACAAATTCAGCAAATGGAGTTTAAATAAATTTGATTACCTTTGCATGCTCGTAACTTAACTTGTATGTAAATTTTAATTTTTAAGAGATGGACACAAGATTATATGGAAAATGTTACATTTTCGCAACTTTTCAATAAAGAATAACCTCAAGTCAAAATTTGCATGTGAATAGTCGATCAGAAGTGTAAACAATGGCGTTACGTTTTAGCTAATATGACATGTATCCTTAACTATGATTCAGCAATAAAATTGGCAAATGGCTCTTTGAAATATTTTGATAAATTCTTGACATTCGAATTTCTAGAAAACAACATTTTTCGTTCAACTATTCCTTAAGGGATACTAAAAAAAAGGGTAATTTTTCGCAATTTTTTTTTGATGACAAGGAAATTATAGAAATTGGTTAATCGCTGGTCGAGTTGGTAGCGGTGCGTGCTTTAACTTGATATGGTGGTGAGTTCGAAGTTCGAATATCAGTCAGGGCATGCAAAATCTTAATGATAGAAAAAGTTTTTTCTAATAGCGGCTACCCATCGGCAGGCAATGGAAAACCTCCGAGGGTATTTCTGCCATGAAAAAGCTTCTCATAAAATACATCTGGCGTTCGGAGTCGGCACAAAATTGTAGGTCCCTCCATTGGTGTTATAATATAAAGACGCACACCACAAATGGTACTAGAAGCTCGGCCAAACACTGAGCTATATAGTGTAAGCGCTAAATTATTATTATTATTATATTAATCGAAAGATATACTTGATACAACTTTTAAGCAATATTCCCCCCAAAAAAAAATCGAAAAAGTTAAACAATAGCGGAGTAATCAAAAGTGCATTGGAGCTTGTCGCTGATGAATTGGTCTAATTCCACTGAAACAGAAATAATTTGTATCTCGTGAATTTGTATACTACTTCATTCTCTATGAACCTCAAGAAACCGGTGAATACCGAAAATCATTTTTTTTTCTCTTTTTGAATCTGGAAATAAAATTTTAACTCAAAATTTTTGTATATTTTTTTTGTTCACATTATTAAAAACAATTAAAGTTGCTTGAAACTATGAACCAGAGTTTCAAGCAACTTTAATTTTTAATGCTCTACAAAATGCAAGTTTAATCAGGTCGATAGGTCAAAAAGTTTTAAAGTTTTGGTACATTATAATACATTGCTGGTATATTACTGGCAATATCTTCTAAAATACGTGGAATTCAAGGCTGTAATTTTAAGGGGATGTTAGCAAATTATTTAGAACAGATTAAGCTTAAAAGACGAAAATCGATTTTTTTCGATTTACATGAGGAGATCCCCTTAACGTTACATTCTGCTGCAAGCATATTTTTTAAACCTAGGAAATAATCTGTCAGGTATTTGTTCATCAAGTTCAAAGCCATTTATTTGTCTCGTTATTCTTTTATGCTTAGAAAAATAAAAACATTTCTTTGTTTTTAGACTCTTTAAAACCAAAACTGCTTTAGGGCAGGAATAGAATGAAGGAGCTAAAATTAAATTTTCTCAGTTAAAAATAATGTTTAATTATGATATTTAAATAACGGTTTTACAATATTTTTGGGTAGATTTAGGTTAGTTGGTTTAAATAAAAATAAAAACTTATATTAAAATTTCATTTTTTTACTAATTAAAAAAAAAAACAATATTCGGTGTTGATTGTTAAGCACAATCACTGGCATTAAAAGTGTCAAATATTTTATTTTATTTTAAAAATTTCGAGTTGATTTTGTTCATTTTTGTTCAAACCGCGAAACAAGAAATATTTTTTATATTTCTGTGCGTCAATCTTGCAGCTAAATTTTTGGATGATTAGCGCGTCAAACGAATGTCTTAAGGGGATTTTTTTGAAATTACTATTTCTTATCCTACAACTTTCCCAGATTGTTAGTCTAAAATTTTTTAGCTGTATCTATAGAAGTTTTTAATCGAATGTTTTGAATCCAAGAAAATTCTGTGTTATTAAATAACAAAAAATTCCGAAGAAATAGCTAAAAAAATTACTTATTTTTGATAATTCGTTACTATTATTGAGTAAACTATCGAATTAGTGTGATGGTAGCTCATTTGTTAGCAGTTGCGCTCGCGATTACAAAAATTTTTCATTTGCTTATTTCAGATACGTGAAACTCACACAATCTTGCCAAGAAACAGGAGGTGTCGTTTGTACAACGTCCACTTTGAACCCATCATGGAGGCTTATTTTTTCATATTTGTTCATGTAAATGTCAAATATTGTAAAAAAGATACCTTGGAACTAACAATATGTACTTTTAGTTTTGATATAAAAAAAATGTTGAAGAAACTAACGTTTTGAGCCACAAAAATCGGAATAATCCCTTGAGAATACGAAATGACTGCAGATGTATTAATATGCGGTAGGAAGATGTTTTGTAAAATGTGGAAGTGTACACAAACATACTTATGTACATACAAAGCTGCTACTTTTCACAGCAACTTTAAATTCGGATTAATCGGATTTAAAATTTTTCTCTCATAGTCAACTCGTAGGATTTTTATTCCACTCAAACTTACATATACATGGATATACATACATAGTATGGGTATGTATGTAGTATATTACTCATACGCAGTGTACAACATGATGTGAATTTTCAATTAAAGTCACTCATACGACCTGTGCGGTTGCAATGTTAAGCTGCGAATATTGCGACAAAAAGGGATGACTGGTGTGGTTGGCATGGATGTCGGTTAGTTGTTTAGACGATTAGTTGGTCGTCTGTGCAGTTGGTTGTTGAGCTCAACTTAAATAGCACAAAAAACAAAAAACGAAAAAACTATCTCTCGTGCGTAATACTTGTACATGCCACATGCACGCGCATTGCATCCCAAATGAATGCTTTCTCATCGCACAAGCACGCTCACACAAAATGCAAGTATTTCACATACCACACACACACACACACACACACGCATTAAACCATGTAACAACATGTAAGAGTTGTTGAAAGCCAACAAACTGAGCGAAAATGCAACTTTGACTAGTTTGAAATGGATGGATGTGACAGCGACGTAGAGAGTGAGAGGAAAATGGAAGTATGCCACATGAATGATTACATACAAAGCGACAAACAGAGACACGACCAACTTGCACCAGCACGTCAACGTCGAGAAAGCCCAAAAATGTGTACGCTTGCTTGCAACAATTTGTTGAACTGAACAATTTCGAGTGCGTTTGCTTAGTTTGCTGCACAGCACATTACATGCGAAATTGAAAGCATAAAAGGCAACAGCACTTCAAGTGGCGAATAAAAGACTCCAAAAGTTTTTGTTAGGCTTGGCAATGGCTTGGGCCAAGAGGGTGTGGGCTGCAGGCCATTGGCCTAATATTGCTGGCGGAATAGGAAAGCAGCGCAATATCGAATGCCAGTCTCCGGCTAGATAAGGTGGCGGAAAAGTTAGGGCCGCACACTTTAAAGCTTACAATACACCAATACATGGCGAAATTGAAAATCTGTTATGTATTAGTGTACTAGAAGACCTCGCGAACTTCGTCCCGCCCAAAATTTATTAGTAGTATATGAAATACTTTTAGAACTCTGTTGTACACGTATTTAATGTTGAGAATGAAACAGACACTTAAATTTCGCATTCAGTTTCGTAGCTTCCTACTTTTCTTTATAGTTATAGCAGATTTTCCAAGTTAAATATTTCGTCGTCCCAGTTAAGATGTTTATTTTTCTGTGTATCTCGACTCCAGCGCTACGAAGGAAATTATTGGAAAAAAAATGAAATCCTGTGATCCTAATGCAACATGAATTCCATTAAAATCGGTTCCGAACCACGACTTTAATAAATAACTCGACTCCTATTTGATAAATTTTTGGCAGAGACATTTCTCTTCCTCTTACTAATACTTATATATAATATTTTGTAAATAAACCGAAAACTCGGATTTTTGAATGCAACATTTCGAAAGTTTTAAAATTTTGATATTTGATCATTATTAACATATGTTTTTTGTAAATATCTTTGGAACTACATAACCGATTTAAGAGTTTGATATCTCGTTTTGAAAAACATGACAACGGCTTTCAAAAAAAATAAAAAAATAAAATGAAATAAAAAAAGCAAAAAAATAAAAATATGTATATGTATATGTATGTATATGTATATTGGTGGTGCAATATGAAAATTGGATTTTGCCACACCCTAAAAATCAGACTTCACAGTGTCACCCGCCTGAATATTCTGAAGATTACCTGGAAATTTCATCAAAATCGGCCCAGCCGTTTCGAAGTCCATACGTTACATACATACACACATCCTGTTTTATATATATAGAAGAAGAAGATAGAAGATATAAAGTATTAAAGTATAAGAAAACATTTATTTAAAGTTTCCCTTCGGCAGCGGCATGTTATTAATACTCGTATGCATTAAAAGAGACAACAACAAAAAAAAAAACAAAAAAAAAGGAAATTAAAGATAAAAAACGTGCTGATTTCAGGCGCACAAATAACTACGCTTATGACAATAATAGCAAAAGTATGCTTTCTATAAATACTGCAGTGCTTGCGGCGCTTACAAATCCATATTTTCCGTGGTTATTCTGCAACAAGCTGGCGCCCAGTGGCGGCGCGTTCCCTTGACACTGGCATTGGCACAATGGCGCTCGCTCTACAGACTACAGATTGTTAGCCGGGATTTAGCGCTTCCATGTGCCGCCAAACATATACATATATGTACATACATATGTATACATTAGGGTGGTAAAAAAAGAAGTAAAATCGGAATTTTAATGCTCACAAGCTTAAAGGTTGTTTTGTATCAAAAAATATCCCTGGTTACTTAAATTAAAAATAAAAAATATATTTGCAAGTCGCTTAAAGTTTTTCATGTTTTTTTTACAACAACCACTTTTTTTAATTCTTGTAAATTTTGGTTTTTTTTAATCGGCAATCATTTGCTCTCGCCAAGAGAATCAAAACTACTTTTCATATTTTCTATTTTTTGGGTCGCTTAGCGGCAAATTTGCAGTTTTGAATGATAATATTCATTTTGAAGGCTTCTGACATTTAGTTTTAGTTCAAGAAACATTTTTTCTTTCCCTATATAAAATGCGTGGAGAGCTTTGAGCGTTGTAAGGGACCCATCTAGGGAATTTTACCGAATAATTTAATTTATAAAATCAAGTGAATGTAGCAGGTCTTGTTTTTTATAAATGTCGCAAAAATTCTAACTTCTCAATAGTTTAAATTCATCATTTTTCCTTTCGGGTTTCCTGCACTTTTCATACATTTTAACTAGTTCTTTAGTAAATATCCAAATAAAATTTTCTTTCTGTGCTACCTGTATATATTTTTTCACTAAAGAAACTAAATTTGAATTCCCGCTTTACATTTTTTAGCAACTATTTTTGGACGACCCTTGTACACAGACATACAACAAGCGAAATTCATCATTTGCAGAGCAAAATGCTGGCAATGAGCCAGAAAAAGCTATGTACCACTTTTGGTGCTGCTTCTGCTGCTGTTGTTGCTGCTATCCAGACTCTCAGTGATACTGTTGCCAACAATTTTGCTGCCAAATAATATTTGCAATCTCTCACACACATACATTTTCACATAAATATGTAATAAAAGTAGTGAAATGCACAATCTTATTAATGCTGACTGGCTGGTTTTTGGTTTTCTCTTTTTTGGTTAACTGGCATGACCTGACATTGGCATCATTGCGATATATTACTTTTTCCCTTCAATGCAAGTGTGTAGTTGGTAACAGAGGAAATGTAAAAAATAGTATTTATTTGAAAAATATGTTATATGAAATGAAAAATTTAAAAAATTCATACATACATATATGCGTGTGTACTAACAAAGCGAATAAAAGAAAAACTATTTAAGACTAGAGAGTTACAAAATGTCGTTATCAAACAAACATACATATTTTATGTTTAATGCCTGAAGTAAAATTAATAAATGCAAGCTTTGAAACTGACTTTGTGAAAGTGGACAAAAAATCGCGCTAACTATTGAAGGATTGAAGTTTTTTATTGCTATTCTACATACATCTATGCATATTTGTTGAAACTTTACATTTGGTTTCGTAATACTTTTTCTTTACTAAAATATAATATATTCTATAATATAAACTATTTAAACCCAAGTTTCGAAACTTCTTTAAAATAAAAACATAACTTTTTTAAGGTTTTTTAAAAATAATTTAGTGTAGTCAGTTTTTTAATTTTATTTAATAAAGTGTAAACTTAAAGTAGTTTTTTTGGCAGCAATTTCCGCTGCGTTTTCTTCCCTGGAAATATACTTGTTTTTATATGAGGAAAAAAAATTCTCAAAAGTCAATACTCCTCTTTAGTAAATTGAAACTCGCACTTTATTAAAAACAATTAAAACGACTTTTGGAAAGTTTGCTGATTTATTTAAATTATTGTAGCCCATGTTTTAAATTTAGTTTATAATTTTAATGTTTTTTTTTTAAAAAGAAATGGTAGTTTAATTGAAAAATATTAAAAATACCAGAAAACAAGAACTTTTCGAATTTATAAATAAATCATTATACAGTTTGGTTTCGTTGATATCAATTAAAATTATCAAAAGTAGCTTTATTTATTCTCTAGCAAAAACTATTTAAAACCAGTTTTCGAAATTTTTTTAAAATAAATAAAAATGACCGCTTGTTTTTGGTACTATCTCTGCCACATTTCCTTTCATGAAAAGTTCTAAAATAAAGAAAAAAATAAACTGTCTTAAATTGAAACTTGTACTTTATTATACTAAAGCTTAAAAGGCAAAATAACTGTATACTCAAATGTCTTTTGAGAAATTAAAAATATAGTTCTAAATTTTGTAGATTTTTTTTTATATTAATCTATTAATTAATTACCTGATTTTAATGCAATAAAAAAAAATTAGAAATAAAAGAAAAACAAACTATGAGTGCAAACTTTTCGAATTGTCGTATTTCTTAAATTTTTGTTACCAATTCATATGAAAGTGGTTAAAGTTTTTTTCGATATAAAATTACGTGCTGCAATTTTAGGATCTCGATAACTAAAGTGAATGTAAATAAGGAAACTGATAATTTTTACAAAAACTTCTGTGGATATTTAAAATTTTTTGTTAATTTTTTTTTGGGAATTTTTACAAGCGAAAATGTTTCCTATTTTATGTGAATGTTGTTACTGTGCGTCTTTCACAAATATTTTTATTTTATTTAAAATTAAATGAAAGAAAATAACTATTTACTCTTATAAGAAAGCTGCACATTTAAAATAATATTTTATGGGATTTTAAACATTTTTGAAACTTAAGATATAAGTTTAATAGTTTTTTTGTCAAAGGTGTTGAGGATTTTCTGCCATATAACATATCGTCACAATCTTATTTTCGTTGGAAGAAAATGCTCAACACCCTTGACGAAAAATGTTTCAATCAAGCAACGGTTCTTTTTAACCAAATGAAACTTGTACTTTGCTTTACTGAAATTGATTGGCATATAAAACTGCATATCCAGTATTTTACAAAGATCCTACATAAAAAGTTAAAAATTTTGACCATAATATTTAATAATTTGTCTAATTTTTGTGAATTTGGTATAAGCATTGTAACTTTTTTATGTGGTTTCGGTTAAGATTCTGAAGAATTGTAAATGAAAGTTATCAAAAATTAATAAATGAATACTCGTATAAGTGGCAAGCTAAGTCTTTTAAAATTTTGTTGCAAATGATATGTCCTATACTGTAAATTGTTAGAATTGTATACAAGAAATCCAACGTCGTTTGGACATATATTCTTTTTAAAATAAGCAGCAGTTAATTCTTGAAAATAGCTTTCATTGTACTTATTTAAATATGTGAATTAAGTACCTGTCTTGAAGCAACACCATCCCAACTACGACTCAACATAATTGCTAAGAAATCAAAAAAATTTTGATAGCAAGTTGTATGTATGTATGTATATGCATACGCATATGTTGCTCAAACGCCTTAAATGCTTTTATATACGAGTACTTCCTTCTCACTTTCGCTAAATAAATATTTATAATGCCTTTTCACTTTGAGCAAATGTAGGAGGAGGAAAAGTAGATAACTACATCAAAAGGTTCAACAACAGCAATATGTAAATATCTGTTTAGATAAGATGCTGCAAGGCGCTGAAGTAAATGAGATAAAGTGAAAAGAAAATAATAAAGGCCTTGAATAGAAACCCAAATAAAACGAAAAAAAAAGACTGCGAACGCACATATTTTGCATTAAATTGACAGTAAAAGCGTTTTTTCCGCTGACATGTTGACTCGTGCGTGATAATTCTTTCATTCGAAAGATTGAATGTGTGATTTGTTTCGAAAATCACGTTTAAAAGATTCACTGCGCCATGTTCAGAGCAAATTACGAACGAGTCATAACTCAAAGGTCACATCTGGTAATGATATTCATTTGTTGGCATTGCAAGAGTAGTTGCGATTGAGGAAAACTTTTCGTTTTAGAAAGATTTGCATTATAAAATCATTGCATAGATTAAGAGAAAAAATGTATTTTTAATAAAGGTACTGCAAATATATTTATTTGTTGTGTGATATGTATGTAAAAAGTTGTGCGTGATTCAAATAAAATAATTTGCTTGAAAAAAGCGTTCTTTATACAGCGAGTCCTTTATCATCTTAGCTAATCTTCCGTCAAATTAAACATGTTTGAAATTGACCGACGACGTATTTTCAGGGCGACTTTCATTCATGAACTTGCATTTAATCGGAAAATTATGCTTTATTGTGATGAGCTGTAGTTAAATCACTTAACCGACAAGGAAGTAGCTAGAAATCTTACTTCGAAAGCGGTCATTAAATAAGATATTCATAGGGGTTTGTCAAGCACAAAAACTTTCTCAATTCGCCAGAGTTGGAAACAAATAATGTGGTTAAACAAATTCTTAAAAAAGTTGTATACTTGGCAGGGGCCGCGTTATTTAAGACTATTCTCAAAATCGCCATTAAGCAGCTTTTTAATCATAAAGGTTGCCTTTTGGAAATAATTTTCTTTTATTCTGCTTTAAATTTCAGCTGCAAAATCTGGTATTATATAATTTTTTTTTTTTGAAAATATTAGTAAATACCGCCAAAACATGAAAATATATAAACAAAAAACATTTGATGGGAGTATAATATACCAACAAAAAAACAGCAACTCTGATGCGATATTTGCACCATTAAGGCTTGTACATATACAAAAAACAAAACAAAGACGTAGGTAAAATGATAGATATAAACATACAAACTAAACCTGCAATACCCAAACGGACAAAAATGACTGACTATCAACCTGTTCTTACCGGGAAGGCAGATTCGAGATAAAATATGCCCATTTTGGACTATAACCGCGCGACACTTCAGGTACCTATACTCAGGACACTTAACATTTGTTAACATTTACGATCATACACCAATACCTGCTTGACCAAAAATACGAAATAAATACGGAACAACAGACATAAACTGAACAGAACGAAAATTGACAAGGGATGACGGAAAATCGTTCCAACAAATATCAACATTCCAACCTGTCGGACAAAAAAAAGAAGAAAACGATACCGTCACGTTTAGTCTATTAGAAAAAACTATTGCAAATTCAAATTTTAAATGTAAAAAATAAAAAGTAATACCGGCCTGTTATGCATTTCGATTTCGACAAATTTGTTCTTTGCTATACAACGGAAGCGTGAATTTATTCTTGGTTTGGTTGGGTGCTTTGATAATTTTTGTTTGCTTTTTATTGTGATTTCTTTATTTTAAACAAAACTCTAAGGATAAGTAAAAAAAATTGTAGGTATGCATTTTCGTTTCTCAATTTTTATTAGTTTACTTACACTTCTAAAAACGATAAATAATCGGACTAAATTCGATATGAATATGCTGCTATAGCAAACAGTTTTTAGGCAGGTAGTTTTTAAAATAATTGAAGAGTGGTCTTCCACTGCTTAACATGCTCGTTGGAGTCTTTTTTTTTAAATTTATTTCGGAAAAACATGGGGCTATATGGATTGGAAGGTTTTTTTTTTTGTTGGAAAATGTTTGCCTTATCACAAATTTTATAATTGTTATGTGCTTTGCTTCACTCTTTCTAATAAGATATCATTTTCTGTTTCGTTTCTCTGTTTCAATTCCTCCAAATTAATAATTGAATCATGTTCCATATTTAAAAAAATCAAAATTAAATATTCTTTTTAAGTTTTATTGTAGGTAAGAGTCAAAACTGATTTTAAATTTCTAAAGCTACGACGAAGTTCGAAAAAGGAATTCCTAATCGGTCGTTTTAAATCCACGCGCATTTTTATTCAAACTTTTCACTTAATTCGGAAATATCTATTGCTTGACAATGATTCCACTCCCGCATTATAACCGTGGCGAAACATAAATAATACAGCTTGCTATTCCGCAAGTATAAATTCTAATCCCTAATGGGGATTAAGAAGATCTCAAATATTTTGTATGTATGTGCTCAACCAAAATTGAAAATAAGTCGAATATGATTAAAAATGCATAAAAAAAATTGTTTTTGGAAATTAAAGCAATGCAATCCACTTGTTTTAAGATCACAATTTCGTTGTATGGACACATTTTTTGCTCCAACTTTGTTTTCCTTCATGCGACTATCGATATATATCGTCAAAACTATAAATCAACAGCAGCCTGTCGTTCATAAGACGAGGATTTCCAGTAAGTGGCATATGAATTTCATAAAATAAATTTTTGTATGTAAATGTACGTTCATGTTTAGATATAAACTTGAGTATATGGACCGTTTTGGTGTTCAACGAGAAACGACAAATCGTAAAATCATAGATCACCATACACGATTTTAATTTGTTTTTAAAAATACATTTGTTTAGCGTTATATGAACATGAAAGATTTTTACAACGACTTTGGCGGCACTGTTGAAATTTAATTATAAAAAATATATTAAAAAAAAACCCTAAAAATCTACTTGCTCAAAGGCTCGATCGCACGATCTCATATTTGGAAGGTCAATGCTTTAAGCTAACGGCTAATACGTTAAATGCCGCAGTGCGAGATAGAACACAGTTTTGCTTTGCTTTGTTTTGAAACTTAAATTTATCCTAATCCAACGGACTGGTATATAAACTGGTATGTGCTGATGCAGGCGCTCTTACATGGGAGAAGATTAACTAGTTCGATTGAAATGCAGACTGGTGACATTCTACTAGTAGTACATACTAAGTATTTTTCTCTGCTTTTTAATATGCTCATATGCACTTCAGTAATTAATAACATTTTCTGATTTAATTAGTCAAATACAATTTACATGCTGCCAAATTATACATGCACACAACATAAACATGCAATGCAATTATTTGCACGCAATTAATAATGCCTACAGCTGATTAAACAAACAATTGCTGTGTCAAAACTAAATAATTAAAAATTCGCAACATTTTATATAATCGTATATGTTAATATTGTTATTTAATATAACAAAGTAATTTCTTTTTAGTGTCTTTAATTTTTAGCTTCTATGTTTTGTAACAAAAACTATTTATTCCACTTGCAACCTTTTTTAAATTTGTGTTCGATTTCAACCATCACTAATTAATATGTTTCTTGTTGAATTGTGCATTCATCTATTTAATTTCTTCCAAAGGTTACAAATCAAAACAAAACGCTTTATTTTCATAACATTTTTTCTTTATTGAGTGCCATTTTCATTTGTTAAAGCAGAAATGCGCGCAAATATTATAGTTTTGTGAAGGCATTGAAATCTTTCACAAAAATAATTTAAAAATGAAAATCGAAAAAAATTTGTTTTGTTTGTAGATAATTTAAAATAATTGTTGAAATTTTTTTTGGAAAACACTCGCTGTACGTAATGGAGTTGCTAAAAACTCTTCTCGAAATTAATAGTTTCACATTCTTTTGCGGAAGACGAAGTACATATTTGAATAAATAAAGAAGTTTCCAGTGATTTTGGAGCACCTTACTTTTCTCTAAACATCTGTTTCATGCTGCTGATATCATATAATTTTACTCAAATAACTAGCGACAGCATTTTACGAAAAAATCGTCCTACTAAAAGCCGAGCATTAGAATGAATTAGAACACGAAAAAAAACTGAATATGAAATTTATTTAAAAGAATTTTCAGATGTATTGTCTTCATTGAGTTCTTATAGCACTGCAATTACAATTTGTCGATTGAATTCCACTCTAGAAAAAAAAAATGGTTTGAGAACACTCTTACTCATAAAACTCGTTCAAAAGCTCTTTGCTCAACAGCTAGAAATCTTTAAAAGTATACTTGGAAAAGTCGACATTTAAGTTAGTTATAAGTTCCCTGGGAGCATTGGAAAATCTTTCAAGTTTTCTACCTCTCATTGTACGTCACTATTTGGAGTTCAATTTATGGCAACGCTTTTATCATTTGTTCAATTGAAAAGCGAAGCGTTTCTTCGAGGCACCCAAGTCAACTTCATTGTGAAGCGAGCTAAGCTGACCAAAAGCAAAACGAAAAGCAATTTAAATTTTCTCACACAACAAAATAAAAACTTTAATGCTAAAAGGAAGATGCGACAAAGCAAGCGACTTATCCAACCAAAAAGTAAGTTCAAATTAAGTACACTTATGTAGAATAGTAGAGTGGATGGGTAGATAAAAGTAAGATGAACTTTGTTGAGTGAAGTTGAGTGCGCGCTGACTTAAGCTTATGCTGTCAAGATGGCCGACTGGCTGGCTGGTTGGTTAGCTAGCCGATTGGTTGGTTCGTTAGTTGAGCTGCAATCAAGCGAGACAGCGAAACCACAAAAATTGATGCGCTTTTTTCAAAATTAAATACCATGGTCACCAATGGGTAAGTAATACATATGTATGTACGAATGCGAGGCAAAAATGTCAAACGAAAGCTCACTAAATGAATACAAAACAATGCAATCAAATGAATTTGCTGTGTGCCATAAATAAAAATTAAAGCAACCGCTTGGCAGCCTTAAAAAATTTTGCCGCACACAATTGATTTGAGTTGAAAACACGTCTGCCATTTCAGGGATATTTAATATTTAAACTTTTTTTTTGAGTTTTAATAAAGTTATAGCCGCAAACAAGTTGGTTGGTAAGTATATTTGCCATAAGTAGACAGCTTAGTTGCTAGGGCGAACGTAAAGCTTGTTAAGGGTGCGACGTATGTTAAAAAGTTAAGTCTGAAAATATCTTCAAAAATCTGCCTACTTTACTTTTTAATAAACTCAAATGAATATTGGCAGAGTGGCAAATTATTATTATGGAACTTCAAACTTTGTACAACTTAGATTAAAGTAAATAAAGAATGTGTACCAACAAAGACATACACCTGTGGCCTGAGTTTGTAGGCGTAATGCAATTTATTGAAGATGTTTCGTCATTTTTTTTTATAATAAATTTAAATTTCCTTAACTTCTAGGGTAATATAAAAGGCTTTGTAAAAAAATAAAGTTTATAATTGTAAATGAACTAAAGACCAAAAATATAAATAATGAAATGAAACACTTTAAAAACAACAAAACTGAAAATGATTTAAGGCATCAAAGCGCAATGGTCGAGTGGGTAGGGGTGCGTGCTATTACCCGATATGCAGCTGAGTTCGAATCTTAGCCAGAGAAAGTAAAATCTAAATCATAGAAAAGTTTTTTTCCGATAGTATTTCTGCCATGAAAAAATACATCTGCCGTTCGGAGACCGCACAAAATTGTATATCCCTTTAATTGTGGAGAAGCTATTTCAGGGCAGAAATACCCGCGATGATGTACTATTATAATAATCCTTAATAGGTGAAGGGTGAAATTTTTAAAATTATCATTATCGAAAATTTTATTGACAATTTTATATAGGATTTATGGATGTTATCGAACTCCTGTTATACATAAATTGATAAATCGATAAATTTATCGCAGCGAAGAGTATATTATCTATATGATTATCGATAGAAGAATACTGTAATTGATATCTGCAGAAAGCAACATTTTTATTAAATTTATTTAGCTCAACTCAAATACGAGCCTATTTTGGCTCAGGCAAACAAAATTGCCACTTGTGCTAGATTCAAAATATTGGTAAACAACGAATTTCTTGGTAGTAACAACAAAAACATCAAATTATTCCAATATTAATATATTTATAATATAAAAAAAAGTATTTTTGAAGAAATTTCTCTTGCTAGGTGGCGCCAAGGACTATGATTATGTTTCGCTTATTTCCGTTATTTTAAAGCCCTTTTGTAAAATATTTCCCGCTAGATGGTGCTAGAGTTAGGATATTACTAATGAACTTTTTTATTGTCCAAATCGCTGGCCATCTGAATTCCTTACAACTTGCAGCTGAAGTTCAGCTCGGTGACTGATATTCAAGGGCAACTGACTCAACCAATACAATGCAACGGGACAAGATTTGCTACTAAAAAGTCTATGAACAACATGCAAAGACACTCTGTAATTTAAAGAAAATTTCGACGAACGACGAAAATGTTGAGCCTTTACTTTGAAACACACTTTTCACTTTTTTTTAGTATTGAAAAAAAAAAAATTTAATTTTATTATATCAAAGCAAGAACAATTTGAAAAAAAGGAAATAAAAATTGGTTGTATTGGCTTAATTGGCTTTTGTGTTTAACCGAATGATTGAACTTTCAGCGTAACGAAAAAAAAGTATTTGACCTACTGGATTATTTCTAAAATACACTTAAAAGTATTTCATGATATTTTGCAAGATGCGTGAGAAAATGCTAAATCTATCCACATTGGCTTCGCATGATCTTCACATCGCTTTGAAAATGTTTCAAAAATACTTTTCCACTTTTCACGATAATATTCGAAAATGCAAAAATATATATAAATAAAATACAAACAAAAAAATTAAGAACTTTATTACTTAAAAATTAAGAGCTTTAAATTATTAAAAAATATCTTAAAATTTATTTAAATCTGTCTTTCTTGAAACCAAAAAAAAGTTGTACTAGGTGCCTAAAAATCTATCAAGCGAATATATCGTGGGGTTGTAAACAATTCGTAGACTTAAACTTTAAAATATTTCTTAACTAAACTTTATTTTCCAAGTAGCTGCATATTCATCAATACTATTGAAATGTTCAAATTTTGATTTATTATTTAGTCATAAAATTATAACCTGCCATAGAGTGAAAAAATAAATTTTCAAGTAATCTTTTCAGAGATCAGACCAGCTGCAATATATTGGACTGTATTGGAATATTGTGACAATATTTTTTATTCGATTTTTAAATCATGGATATTACTATTGATAAATCTTTGTATTACGAGTATCAGATGCAGCTAAAACAACCTCAGCATTACCTAACTTAGAAAGACTTAGCGATTTTCAAAGTACATTTAGTTGCACTTAGATGTTTATATGTAGATTTGGGAATTCCAGTTGCAAAGAAAAGTAAAAAATTTCAATAAAAAAAAACACGCAATGTAAAAGTTAGTAACCAGTCTGGCGGTCAGGCGAAGCGAATTGGAAAGGGATGTACAAAAATTAAAAGGACATGTAAAAGCAATGACTACGAGTAAAGTGTCAACCCAAACAACCGGGACAACAACAATTTTAATAATAATAATAATAAAAACTTTTTGCCGCAACTAAATATCTGCAAAATTTAAGACGATACAAAAGTAAAAGAAAATGAAAGTTATGAAACAATTTTGTTTTTTTTTCTGGAGTTAGTAGAAGGATGGCGGAAAAAATAAATTTTATATAAAGGTCGAAAGCAATGAAACAGCCTAAATATCGTATTGGGTTTTCAAGGAAATAGGCTAAGTTTCATCAGCCTTAAAGTTGTAGCTGAACGTTGCCTATTGGAGAGCTCTTGCCGATGAATCAAAATGAGACATCTTTTTTTGTTTGAAAAAGTTTGCCAAGACACTGTTATAGTGTTGCCTACACATACACATAAATATATTCGTATTTAATTCTGCTGTTATGGCGGACAAGAGGAGGCAATAAAAGCAATACTAATAACAACAAATAGAGCACAAAGTAAATTTTGTGAAATTTGGCAAAATTGTGAGTAGAGCGAGGAATGACTATGCTTTTAAAAGTTCCTGGCAGTGGCAGACCACATGAAGAAAAAAATATTCTCCCGGAGTAGGGGAGGCATATTAGGTCTGGCGCGTGGCTGCTTTGACGGAAAGATGAAATGAGTGGAATGTAATTGGTAGTTTCAAAATCAAGGCAGCTCGAGGAAAGGAAAATCACCTCGACCCATGGTAAAAGATAAAAAAAAAAAAAATACAAACTAACTTTAACGAATTTTTGGGCTGTGTCAATTGAATTTTCAATGAGGCGATCTCTTAGAAGTTTTCTTACACATACATACACATAAATGTATGCATGTGTGTGTGTGCCTGTTGGTGAACAGAGTAAATTCCATGTAAATGAAAGCGGAAGTAAAAATAAACACTGCAACTTGTAAGGAAAGATGTTATAAAATACGCACACACACACACAAACACACATACATACTCGTAACATAGCAAAGTGCCTGTCAGTCGACAGCTTATGTTGAGGGTAAGCAAGAATTTTTCGTGTTGTAATTTGTCAAAAGTGTGTGAGACATTGATTGCGAACCTAAAAATTTTGGACAGTTAAAATATAACGCTGGTTATATAAGCACTTAAGTGCTATTAAAAGGAATGTGTATGTACATTTATAAACGTATTAACTTAGTAAATATTATGTTAATTTAAAAATGAATCAGTGCCTTTATTAAGTTCTTAATTCAGAAAGTTTCATAATATTTAAATGTTGGTTTAAATGGGTTTATAAAGGATACTTTCAGCAAAACTTAATTGTTTTCCTTTATTAATTTTTTTTTTGATTGGTAAAGAATTTGTTGAGGTACGAAAGATATTTTTGACTTTTGTGCATGCAACTTTTAAAATCTATTCCTAAGAATAATCAATAAATTAATGAAAAAAAAAAACTGTCTTTTATTTTTCCCTGTGTTGCTTCACCAATAAAAAATACCCAAATATATGAAAATAACCCTTTTCTAATTCGTAAGTTATTTTTATTTATTGATTTTTGGGCAGAGAAAATTTACGTACTTAACAAAAATAAATTGATATTATAATAATAATTTTGGCGCTTACACTATATAGTACAGTGTTTGGCCGAGCTTCTCCTACCATTTGTGGTGTGCGTCTTTATATTATACAACAAATTGATATTAGCATATTAAAAAAATGGTTATATTGATTCACAACTTCAAGTGTGAAAAAGTACATAGGCTAACGAGTTTAAATTTATGACTTTTAAGACCCCTTCTCAAAAGGGTCAATCTTGCATTTTTAGCTTGCACTGTACATTCATTTAATTTAAATTAAGATGTGATATTTTGATAAAATTATTCTTATTTTTAAATGAGTTTAGAAACAAGTTCCAAATGTATTATGACTTAGCGAAGAAAATGTTAACACAGCGGAATCTCTGTGTGAGTTTTTTTTTATTAAAAACAAAAGTGCTTTAATATTTGCTCAACACACAACCATTGTAGATTAAATCATCAAAGAAATGCTTATGTCTTCGGTATTCGGGGGGGAAAAAAAACTATAGCGTCTGTATTAAAAAATTTTAAATAAATAGGATATTTGTCGACAGTTGCTTGCAAAAAAGTTTTTTACACAACCAAAGCTTACGAAGAAAATCGCGGCGTTAAGTTTATTTCTACGAGTATTGCCGACGATGCTAGCAGCAGCGAGCAAATACGAACTAATGTGACCATATGTTGAATGTTCTTCGGTTTTAAAACAGAAATTGAAAAACATTAATTTTGTTTTGTTTTTCCCGCTAACAAGTACTAATTTAAAAAAACGTAACTTTAATGCTATTTTCAACAATTTCTGGTTTTGTTAAACAATATGAAATTTTTTGGGTTATCTATAACTATTATTGAAAGTTTTATGTTATTAAAAAGTCTTCTAGTAATAATTATCCGTGAAATACATTTTTTAAGCCTTCAAAGACTTTTATTTTGAAACTTATTTTTCTCGTAATAACGATGAATGAAAAACATTTTTTATGTTTTGAAGGGAGGTGAGCAGTCACGAGCTGATCCCGAACTGATCTTACGGTAGTCCAGAATTGGTCTTTAAATGGTCCAGAACGAGCTTCCAACTGGTCCCGAACTAGTTTCGAGTTAACCCCTACTGATCCCTACTTAGTCCAGTCCTTCAAGACGTAAACAATTATCTCTCACTCATAATTATTACGAGAATATTTTTTTAAAGTTGTGTAGGTATTTGAAGACTTGAAGAAAAATATTTATGTATATTACATATAATTATTATGGAAAGACTTTTGTAATATGAGTCTCGAAAAAATACTTATCGATTACTTTAAAAATTGTTCTCACTCATAATTATTATCAAGCTAATTTTAAAACTCCAACATGTAATAATTGTTAAGATGGGTATCTGACTTAAGAATTTAACGAACTAAAAGTTTCATCTGTTCAATAGTGGTCACTCCATTAGCTCTCGCCAAAATTGTGTTTTAGTGAGCGAAATTTCGGGCGACTGTATCGTTTTTGCAAAAAAAGTAACTATGTAACTAATGTTTTCTCCTAAAACTTTACATGGCCCACCAAAATCATTTTAATACTTTATTGGGCTTTAAAGAGGAGAAAAATAAAATGTAAACAATAAAAATAGAGAGAGAAAACAGCTTTCTTATTTTCAATGGCTCGTGAATGATGTGAGTTTTGTTTACGTAACCGGTGCATTAATTGAACCAAATTGTGGTCTAGCAACGCAAAACTGTCATTCCAAGTTATTATATGATTACAAAGAAATACAAGCAAAAGCGAGGCTCGCCATACTGAGATATTTTCTTTATTCACATGATCCGCTTTTATTGAAACCTGCGATGGCACATCTGATTACCGTTCAAGTAACAAGGCGGAAAAATCAAAAATTCTGGCATTTTCATATCCACTCTTGTACAAATATACATAAACGTATATAAGTGAAGCTGCTAGAGTGTGGATGAAAAAACAGTTGCTGGTTTTATTAAAATAACTCAACCGAATTCAAGTATGTGCAGAACTAACTAACGATAAGATATAAAATAATCAGTAGACATTGATTTAAACAACAAATATGAACAAAAACTGAGTGCAATATTCAACACTACTGACAACAACAATAAAATAAAGTAATCATAACTTCAATATATACTTTCCTTTTTATTTCATAATAGCATTTGAAGTTTTTTTTTGTTTATAAAAGCTATGATTAGCAAATAAGTTGAAATAATGGAACCTTCACTTATATTCTAGATTTTTATCCTATGAAAGTCTTCACGATTTTTGCTCTAAAAAAAAATACCGCCTTGCGTAAGAAAGAATTTTGTTTGTCCTTTTTGCATAAGAGAGCATCACAATATTTCATAATTTTGCAAACGTTTTTCCAATTTTATTTCAGCGAGAAATAAATGAGGAACTGAAACGTCTCCCAACTCGTTCATGTTTCAATTTGAGTTTGCTAATACATTTTCAAGCACGAAATTTGAACATAACGTATCGTAAGGCATTTATTTAACGGCGACTATGGTCTCTTATTAATGACAGTTGTGGAAAAATTTCTAAGATACAAAATTTTGACCAATATCACTTCATCAATGGGATAATTGAGACTGAGCTGAGGCACAAAGCGTGGACCTATTTTTTTTCTTCAAAAAGTTGTCGGTTGAGGAATTATATCGGGCAAGGAAATATAAGAAATTGTGAAAAATTTAGAAAAATGCATATTTGATTAGTACAAAATACCGTACAGACAAGGAAAGAGCTTTTCTTGAGAAAAGAAGGAAAATGCGTAATTTCGTATGAAGAAGTGTTAAAAGGTAATGGTTGGAGGTTTTAAGGCACATTACGGTTGCGGGGTGGTGGGACATCTCATTTATCAACTAATACTAATATCAACTGATCCTCTTTATTTTCCCCTTGGCTGCGTATCTCAGCTTAATACTTTACAAGTTACCTATTATTATTATTATTATTATTAGAACATCTCAGGCTCCAGTGATCTGTCAAGTAGCCGGTGAGAGTTTTTAGATCTTTTACTGCTGAGATTGAGAAGTCGTTCAGAGGCTTCACGAGATGGACATATAAACCTCTTGAATTGAATATTACGCTTCGACGATCGCCATTGGCCTGAGATAATTGAGTCCTATCTGTTTCTTAGAAGCTCTGCCGTATATCCCTTGGAATGATCACAGAACGGTTACCTTTAATATTTTATCAAAAAGTTATTGTAAACTTCTCATAGCAATCAGTCCGTAGGTAATTAATCTATAATATATCGACTTAGAGTGCAAATATAATGATGTTTTTATTTTATTTTATTTATTTCTATTTATTTTAGAAGTCAGTGAACATTTTCGTTTATTTTAAATATTTTGTTCGTTGCTTATTTCTTTAAATACAAATATATAAATATGCTTAAAACGTAAAGCAAATGTGCTAAACAAAATTTCAAAACTATTATCAAGCCAATTGATACTTGCACTTTATCTTACTAAAATTAAATGCGCTAAAAAATTGCACAATAAAAAAAAAAACAATCTAAAAAATTAAAAAAAAAAATTGTTTTCATTTGAATTTTTATAAAAAAGTTATTTAGTTTCATATGGGTTTTCTTAGAGAACTAACCGTATTGGAATTAAAAAAATATTAGAAATTAGACAAAAGTGTGAAAACTTCGCGTGTCTCTTATTTCTGGCTGCCAGTATATATCTGCTGGCTCTAAAGCTTATGAACAACTTAGTGCAAAAATGAAACAAAATTACTGTACACCGAATGAGTCGAATACAATCTGTAACGCACTAAGGGTTCGATATTTCTACACTTGCTACAAATTTTCATTTTTTTTTTGCTCCATGTCCACAACAGTTGTTATCGCTTTTAGTGTTATTGACTCCTGCGAACTGCCAGTTGGTACATTTACGTTGCCCATAAAGGTATGCAAATATCACTTCAGGCATTTAGTACCAAATAAAATTCGCAAACACTTTAAGTGGCGGTCAAAGCAAAGGCAGATAGTAGGATGGAAGCACCAAAAAATTAGCTTGTTGCTGTGGAATGTGGCGAATAGGAAATGTGTGAGTGAATTGAAATGTAGTGAAAGGCAAATTTTGATTTCAATGCGGATTTTTGTGTGTGCAGTCATGAATGTGTGAAATTTCACGAAATGACAGCACAAGTGCTTATTTATTTATAAACACACTAAAAGCTGGTAAATGTAACAGCACACATACACATGTACATAAACATATATATTTGTAATATATTTTTCAATTTGTAAATCTCTGTTTTTATTCGCTTTGAACCATTTGAAATGTGTCTCTTTCGCACACAACAACTGCAATTGCCTTTAACGTTGGAACGTTTAGCAGCTTGTTCCTATCACTTTTTGCTACTTCTACGCTTATAGCGCCATTTCAACGCCTCATTCGCTCATTCGCTCATTCGCCTTTTTTCGTTTTGTATTTTATTCAACTTCTTGCCTGCTGCTCGTCTCTATCCTTACGCCAATTTAATTTGGCTGCTGCTCCTCGACCTTAATGCTCAGCTAGTTGGCACGCCAAAGTGCCACTCGTCACATTCTATATACGTAACTTTCAGCGTTTTCTATTAGATAAGTTAGAATGCTTTGAAATGTTTTATTTTTGTCTGTTGACGCATTTTCGTTGACACCATTTTTGTCTGCTGACGCATTTTCGTTGACACTTACAAGGAATATGGTGGGGATTTCAATAATTAGCAAAAGGAGAGGGAAATAAATTCAGCATGGAGGTGTCCTTTCCTCAACCTTTAGCTGCTGGCATTTCACTCATCTACTTTTTATTGCACTTTTGCGTTTTATTTACACATTATTTCGAGTCGACCTTTAATTGATGACTGGCTAATCCTTCGGACGGCAAGGAATTTTTCTTGTTTGCTTATCGACAGCTCGTTTATGTGTCATTTGTTTTCATGTGCATTTGTACATCAGTCTACTTAAGATTAGTATGTATATATTTTGATGTTAGAGTTTGCTTGTGTTGCTCTGTGAACTTATAAAAGCTTTGATGTCGATATTCAGTTCAGATTTTTAATTGCTTTTGAAAATTTAATAAGCAATGTTGTACGATAAGTGGGCTCGTCCCGTTGCTTGTGATTTTGGTGTTTATTTTTGCCAAGAACTAAAATTAAATTTGACTCAGCACGAACGAAATTTTGTAATTTAATTTTGAATATCGTTTCCATTAACCTTTCCATTTTGTGAAAAATTAATTCAGAGTCTTAAGCTTCGTTTTAAATTTTTTGCAAATGTTTTAGAAAATTCATTGTTAAATGTGAAAATTTAGAAAACCTAGCTAAACCATATTCATTAACCTGCAAACGGAAACACTCAAGGAGTTTGTACTTAAAATATATCCTTCCAGTCTAACTCACATCAGTTTAGGTTAGGTTATATTGAAGTGGCCGCCAGCGTACGCACCGACACACCTAGGCCCTTTGTGGTACCACATGGATCAAAGATCCCTTTACCCAAACCATCGTGAATATTCTGCATATTTTAAAATTTTGCGAGTCTCTTAGGTCATTTAAGAACACAGATCGTAAGAATTTCATTCTTATCTTCCATAGTGCGGGACATTCGCAAAGAAAGTGCCTTACAGTTTCTGGCTCTTCCCCATTTCTGCAACTTTTGCAGAAGTTGTTATAGGTGACACCCAGTCTGCGCATGCCTTCCGATCAGTACGTGAGCTGTTATAAGCCCTAATACCAAGGACCTTTTGCGATCATTTGACGTACCACTCTAGCCACAGTAGTTTAGACCAAATGCAGAAGTTATTATTTTCCCATCGGACACCTTCTTCTTTCAGAGATGATGCCCTTAAAAGGAGCGATAAACCTTTCGAACGCGACGAGTGCAAGCTCGTCTGCCATTTCATTACCTGGTATTTTACTGTGCCCTGGCACCCATATGAGGTGAAAAGCAGACTGCTCAGCCATATCAATAAGAGATTTGCGCCAGAAATCAGTTTGCTTTATTTATTTACGACCTTTATGCCTTATTTATAAAAAATATAGACCATAAGTATATTTAAATTTTAATATGTTTTTGTTCTAATCTGAAAAATAATTACATTAAAAAAGATTTTTTGTAACTTTCACTTTACGCGAGCTCTCAAGCTGGAAAATATCATTCTGAAAATTTGTTAAAATTTTGTTAATTTACTTTGTTATTTTTATTCGTCACACATACCAATTCCAGTCGATAAAAAGGTTCACTTTTTGAGGATAAAAAAACTCTTGACAAATCACTAAGTCTAATTGAACCAAAGTTTTGTGAAGTGTTCTACATCTAATTTCAAAGCTTTTCCCTCGAATGCCCTGCTTTTCATTTTTCTAATAGCAGCACTTTTCATTCCATAACGCAAACTGATGACAATGACAACAATGAGGATAAGATGACATTTTTTGACGAAAATTAAAACTAGATTTTTATGTAGGTTTATAAAAGCTAGCCGAATCTTTGAGATGTAAAAACCATCAATTTCGGAGGCTAATTTAGGTACAGTGTAAAAATTTCACATATTTAAAAACAAAAATATTTCATACGAGTAAACAACATTTTTTAATTAAAACTTTTAACATAACTGTACTGCATAAATTTCTATGCATATATGCCTGAGCGATTTTTCAATTATAATGCTTATGTGTGCATGTTGCTGGGCGATTAAAATTTGCCGACATTTGCAGGGAGTTAAAAGGATTAAAACAACAGCCCAGTGTGATCGCAAACATTCACAAATTACTGCCTGAAATCCCGCTGACGACAACGACTGCCACATAATTTGTGGCTCATCTTGGGGATCTGCACCCCGACTTGGTTGCACCGTAATGCCGACGTGTCGTATGAGCGATGTCAATGAGATTTGCATACGTGGTTAATTCTGATGTGCTTGCGGCCGTTCGTTTGTGGGTTAGCAGGCGTGTGAATGTAATTACGGCTTTGAGCCTTTTTAAGTTTTTTAAATTTATATAAGAAATATGTGTGCAAATAACGAGCAGGTTATAAAAAAAAGAAAGAAAAAGCTTTGGCATTATGTAGTAGAATGTGTATGATTTGTTAAAAAAAAAAAAAATAATATGAAATTTGAATTTACTTTGCAAAAATACATGTATGCGTACTTGAGTTAGATTCCATAGTCAAAAAATGAGCGTAATATGTTAACATGTACATATGTATATAGTAAATAAATATAGTCGCTGGTCTTCACTATTTAATTTGTAAATATTAACAAAGATTTCGTTTTCATTATCCAAGTTGCACTGATACAATTTTTCATTAGTTTCATAGATTTTTTTTACCATATCATCTTTAAAAACCGACAAACATTCGCTTTATAAGTGTAAGATTAAGAAGAATTTGTGATAGTTGGAGTTCTCGATACTAAAAGTTTAAAATTAGTTTTCTTTTTCAAAACATAATACTTCCTAATTTTTTCTTATACATAGATTTCGTTTTCAGTTTTGTTTGTATTTTTGTTTGTTATCGTTTTTGTTTTCGTTTCTGCTATCGTTTTAGTTTTCATTTTCCTTTTTGTTATCGTAACCGTAATCGTTATCGTAATCGTTATAGTTATCGTTATCATTATTGTTATCGTTATCATTATCGTTGCCGTTATTTTTAACGTTAATGTTATCGTTGTGTTTATCGCTTTCATTACCGATATTGTTATGGTTATCGTTATCGTTAACTTCATCGTTACAGCTAACGTAATCGATATAATTATTTTTATCGTTATCGTTATCGTTATCGTTGTCGTTATCGTTATCGTTCGCTTACTTTTTACCGTTATTGTTTTCGTTTATCGTTATTTTTATTGTTATCGTTAGCGTTTTGCAAGGCAGGAACGCAACTGCCTTCTGTTTCCTGCTATCCTATTGAGGGCAGTTTACAGATCAGCAGAAAGCATAGCGTCAATTTACTAATGGGACGCTTTGACCTCTTCACACAAATTTTTAAGCAACGATTCCTCAGGTAATGTAGATACGAGAAATAAATATTGGCCGTTAAGCATTTCCTATCTCTTTGTTCTATACAACGAAAAGCGTGCTTCCGATTTCCACAATAAAATTTCATCGAGAACCTAAAAAGTTTAACACCAGGCGTTTGCGCCTTTTCAGACCTTCAGCGCCTATTTAATTTATGAGAAATATTAATTTATTGTTTTTGGTATTTTTTCGTAAAAGTGTAGGGAAAAAGGTCTAAATTATCTCTGATAGTTTCCTTGTTTTAATAGAACTTTGTTACCAAGGTCCATTGATAAATCTTTCATTAATTTCTTTGATATTTTTTACCATTGCATTTAACATTTTCACATGAATTAAAAACTTTATTAATTAATTTACTACGCACATCACGCGTGTTTTCAAACAATTCCAAACATTCCACCGAAGTGGCTTTTGTTGTCAACCACCTGATGTGAATGATTTTTATTTCAACTAATTTTTCATGGACTTCACAATTAGTTTTCCTTTTTATTTGTGCGCATATGCAGTTTCTGTCCACACAACGGTTTTTGTATAGCAATCAAATGAAATTTAAATTCTCACTACACCTAGCTATGCATAGATGAGTGCATATTTTCGGTCAACGCTTTACATTGTGGCGAATAAAAAATAATAAAATTTTTTTTTGTTTGGATTGTCAGGATAGTCGCATCGTTATTCGTTGACGACTTGACGATGGACAAAAAATTCGTGCAGTATTTATTTGGTCGTTTGCAATTATGCTGCTTTGAACGAGGGTTTTAATTGCGCTTAACACGCCACTTATCCCACTCAAGGTGTGAATTGTTAAGCCATGTACTTTTCACACAAACTAGCGCTCTCAGAAATAGCAAGAATTCTTAATAACTACAGAGCAATGCAAGCATTTGCGCTATTGTGCGCCACAAAGTATGCAATAATTTTTACAACACAAAAGGTTTTAAGCTTGTTTAAGCATCCTTAGCTCTGAATGTTAAATGCGAGCAAACGAAATTATTTAAAAAACCATGAAAAAAAAACCAAATAACAGCCACTGTGGCTGGTGTTCTTAATAACCATAAACGTATAAAGTGTGAAATTGAAAAGTATTAACAAATGCTAATCTCGTCTGAGCGGCAAATGCTCGTAACAAACCGATCTCTGGCTCTTTAATGCTGCTTTGCTGCGGCGCGTAACTTTTTCTAAGTTGTGGTGATTGTTGTGCCAACAGTGGTATATATTGCTGTAAAAAGCGTCAAAAAGCGCACACAAGCATGCACTCAGCTGACCTCCAAAGTACTTTCAGTAATAGACCATGAAAACAGTAAAAAACAAAATAGCAAAAATATCTTACAACTGATATATATACATATATGTATGTATGTATGTATGTATGTATGTATTTGTAAATTCTTGTACTTAAATATGTGTGTATGCATTTAAATACATTTATCTGCGCTCAAAGGAATTTTTACATTTTCAGCTGCTTTCTACTGACTACTTGCTTTGGGCAATAATTTTATTTTTATTTTGAAAGTTTTTACCTCTGCTTTGCGATTACTTTCGAACAAAATTTGCACATAAATGAGTTCGCAGTGCTAATAATAAGAAAAATGCGAAAGTTCAATGAAGTGAAGAATAAAGTAAATGAACCTCCGGCAATGCAATATGATTGTGTGTATGCGTATATTTAAAACTTGCCAACTTTTAGGTACAATCCACGGAAGGAATATAGCACACGCATGTGTAAAAAAAATAGGTACACAATATTTGTGTATTTTTATTTTTCAATTTAGCTTCAGCTAATTCTTACACAAAAACTAAATTCAAATTTCCAAATTTAAACAAGTTCTTTGCAATTTCACCAATTTTCATTCAATAAATATATTTAAGTTTCAAGTCACTTAGGGCCGTTTGCACCATCATTGATTAAAATAACCGGCGGTTAGCTACAATTCTGCTTACTATTCAGCGCGTGCCTAACTGCCGGGTGGTCTAAAGTGGCGCTTTTAGTTACAGTTAGCACTTTACCAGGTACGGTGCAAACGGCCCTTAAAGTTTCGTTGGTTCTTTAGAATATTTTTTGTTTTCGGAAGTGCTTTTTTCCAAAAAAAAAAAATGTTCAAACGTTATATAAAAATGTAGGAAAAATATATCAAAAAAATCAGCAGTAATTTTTAGTAATATAAAATTTATGGGCTGCAAACTCTATAAATAAACAAATGTTAAACGATTTTTGTTAAATATGCACTTTCAAGGAAAGCTTTTTTAACCACTTATTATAAATACTGATGTACATATGTTGGAGCGATTTCTCTTCAAACCAAACTTGACAAAGGATATCGAACGAGAAGATTAGCGAACTATTATAAATTTTGTATACTTTTTAAAAATAAACTAATTCGGTTTTTGTTGCAGAAGTAAAAAAATAATAAAAAAGTTCAAAATTGTCAATATGTTGGTTTGCTTTATTTCCATCGTAAACCTTACTAACTTACAAAGATATGCTTGCTGGTGCATTTCATAGTTGCAATAATGGAAAATAATTATGAGAAAGAAATTGTGTAAACTACTGAGGTTTTCAGTAGTTATTGTAAAAACTAATTACTTATTTAACTTGCTTTATTTACTCGTTTACCGCCTATGCGATTTCGGGCGAGAGTAGCATAGCACGCCAGTTATTTCTACGCTAACTGGCGCCAGTTGCAAATAACAAGGCCACTTGAGTCCTTTATCGCTTGGTCTGTAAAACGCAGAGAAGGCCTTCTCTGTTACCACCAGCGGGTACCACGTCTTATACTTACATGGCTGGAGCAGTTTCATCTATTCTTCGGTATTTGCCATCGCAAAGTCGTAAAGACCCATACATTTTTTGGAGAATCTTTATCTCGAACACGCGAACATATATCTGCATCGTCCATGCTTCTGTGCCGTTCAATAGAAAGAAGTCCTCTACTTTTTCAAAGTTATAACAGTCAACAGTGATGATTGATCCCAGCCAGCACGTCTATTTGATGACAGGAGATACTTCGTCTTGCCCTCGTTCACCTCCAGACCGATTCGCTTTGCTTCTCTATCCAGTTTGGAGAAGGCAGAACTTACTACTAAGGCCGGAAATGAGGAAAAGATGATGCCTGATATATTTAATTTTGTAGTCCGAATTATTTTTTCCAGCACTAGGTTAAAGAGATCGCACGACAAAAAATTACCCTGTATGAAACCTCGTTTGGTTACAAACGGCTCGGAGAGGTCCTTCCCTATTCTTACAGAGCGATAATAATCCATTAACACATAGCTCAGTGTTTGGCCGAGCTTCTCCTGCTATTTGTGGTGTGCGTCTCTTATGTCGTACCACAAATGGACACACCTACCGTTTTCTGCCGACTCCGAAAGGCAGATGTATTTATAAGAAGCTTTTTCATGGCAGAAATACCCTCGGAGATTTGACATTGCCTGCCGCGGAGTGACATAACCAATTATAGCACGCACCGCTACCCACTCGATCACAGGGGCCACGATAGTAATCCAGCTAAAAAGACTAACGAGTATTGTCTTTAAAGAATAACAGCACTAAATAAAAATAAAGCTTTAAAACTAAAGCAATCAGTTCTACATACATATTTATAATTATTAAATTTAATTAAGTATAGCATTAAAATTACATCGGCCATTGGTCTCCGTGAGAATGCATTTCGCACGTTTTAAATACGAGGCTGCGAACTTAATGTTAGTGAAGATCACGACTGATATTGAAAAATTGGACAGAAACAGCTGAATGCGTGACGTCATCTCAGATTGTTTTCAAACAACGTCTTGGCCCTTCAAACAGAAGTATTGAAGATAAAACAAAACCCAAACATCGTTCATTAATAGCATGCAGGTATACTTCCAATGGCTTATCAAATTTGCAATGAATTATATATGCAGGAACTAGATTAGAAGCGGAATTATATGCAACTTTCGCATAATATTTAAATCGTTTTAGATGATGGGTTTTCATATTCTACAACACAAACATGAAGGATGAAATTTTTAAATAAATGTTGTATACATGGAATTCGAAATAGCATTTATATTATTTCGTTAATTTAAATAATATATTTAGATGTGCAGCCATTTATTTCAAAAATTAATTTCAGTTGACAATGTTGTCGCCGCTCTAAAATGTGAAGACTAAAAATTAAAAGAGTAAAAAGAAAAATGTAACTTAATTAAAAAATAAAAATATAATTATTTGTCAAACATTATCTTTTTAATTTTGGTTTAAAACATCTTTTTACCGCGTAGTCAACGTCCTTCTGAGAATTTTTTGTAATGAACAAATGTTTGCATTTAAATAGTAGCTTTATAATTGGAAAAATTTAGCAATTTGTTTTCGTTTTATTTTTTTTTATTTTTTTTCGTTCAAAAACCAGTCAGTTCTCTAATGAAATTCTTATAAATCTAATTTTTAAAATTTTAATTAATCTAAAACTAATCAACCAAAATTTCAATTGTATTTTCTCAGAGTTTACTACAGTTTTTTTTTTGATTATGTTTTACATTTTTTAATAGACAGTGAATATAAACTAGCGTAGATGTGTTTAATTGTTTTCGTAGCTAAGTTGAGCATTTCTTTCTTTACTAAGCACTCGATATATATTGTATAAAGAAAAAAAATACTCAATAATTGTATAATCTCTAAAGAACATGTTAAAAATCTAGGGAAATTTTGATAATTTTTCTTTTAATTTAGGTACAAAATTTAAAACTTATATTTAGACACGTTTTGTTTAAGAGTGAACTTTATTTTTTTTTTTTTGGAAAAAATTAAATAAATTGACGAAATTTGTCAAAATAAATTGCTACTATTTTATGCGCACAACAAGTCTACACGCCATACTGCTATCTGGCAAAGAATTCATTAAACGATTTTCTTCCGCTGAATTTTCAAATGTATTTGAAACAAAGCCACCTTTTTAAGAACACATTCTATTCTCGAAGCAATCAGTGTCATATTAGCGCTTGTATTGAAAACAATATCTGATAGCTGACCATCACCCTCATAAAACAAATTCTGATCATAACTTCAGTGAAACATTTGACTTATAGTCTCCTTCCGCACTGCCACCAGATGTTTATACTGAAGCAATTGTACGCATACATTTCTAAATATATTTTTATGGTAAAAATTACAATTGTTTGTAGAAAGCTAACATCAATATGTACTTTTATAACATGCAATCATATAGATATATACTCATTTACATATGTATTTATATTAAGAAAATGTTTAGCTGCTCGCGCTGTCGAGTTTTTAAGAACTACTAAACGTAATTTAATAGCATAGTCCATACATATTTACATATATACGAGTATTGCGTGTTCCATTTTCAAATGACAAAATATTATATGCCACCATTTGTGGTATCATTTGTGCTGTCGTTCTCTCCAGAGATTGCGTCGGAAATAATTTTATAAGGAGGTAATAAAAAAAAAGAAATGAAAACAAGCAATCAAAATACGCTTAATATTGTTCATCAAAGAAAAAAGTTATTTTGACGCCACAATAAATAAGGGCAAAAAAAAAAATATTCGAGATAATTGTACAAGCATAAATGTGGTGTTTGGCTGAAATATGATAACTCCATTTAACTTTTTACGAAAAGTTCTTATTAATTTTTTTTAGTATGCACACAAAGGAGTGTAATATCAAATTTGGTTGCTTATAAAGTTTGAAAGAGGATTGTTGTATATTCATACAATGCTTTCAAAAGTGCTTACAACGCCTTTTAGGTACCTAAATCTCAATAAAAAAAAAGAAAAAATTGTGTTATTACTTTAATAGCTGACACCATGTTTACGTTTTATGCTGCACCATAAAACAAATATTTGCTATCAAGTCGTACGAGTACAAGTTTTGTTTATACATTTTTATGATTCAAATAAAAAACAAACTTTTCCACGTCAGCGTTAATCAGTAGCTTTTTGACGTCACTTTAGCTTACACATTTATGTACATTCAGCACATCCGGGTGGAGGTTACATTACATGATCATTGACGAGATAGAATTGCTACAAAAATAAATGTATGTTAGTAAATATTCTGATATTTTGTTGTTGTTGCTTCCGACAGGGTGTGAAGTGATTGGTTTTGGAACGAATTTTCGTCTTCCTTTGTCAAGTTTGGTTTTAAGACAAACCGGTTTCGGCGTTGTGCCATCTTCAGTGTCATTTTTCGTTCTGTTTAACTAAATTTTTTCGTCCGTATTTACAGTTACATTCCGGTGGACTTCATTGTCTATGTTCATGTAGGTCAGGTCAGTTGTGGGTCGGTGTGTTACTTTGTTTATTTCTGGTACCACTCAGGTACTTGGATTGTGCTTATTTATTCATTTTATGTTGTCTTAAGGTTCCTGTTTGTTAAATCGTTATGTTATGGTTTGTACCTGCAAGTAGATAAAAATCGGTAATTTTCCCTTTTGCGATTTTGTGTCGTCGAAATTTGTTGTGTATTGTTTGTTTGTTGTTTCGACGGTTATTTCCTGGCTTTTGTTTTTTCGTCCGTATAGTAATTTCACCGGTTCGAATATTACGTCTGAGCTGGTGTTTATTTAGTTGGTTAAACATGTGGTTTGCGAAGTTTGACTCTTTGTTGTTTTTGGTTTCAGAGTCTTTTTATTGTAGTCCCTTATGTGTTTCCGGAACCTTGTTCGTATGTTAGTAAAGTTTTTTTGAAAGTTTCGATATGGAGTACTCAATAGTGCTGAGTCCCAAAGTACCCGAATTGTTGAACTAACAACCTGTTAGTAAATGATTTTCCGTCTCCCATGAAACATCAAAACGTCGTGTCAAGTGACAGTCAATCCATCTCGAACATGTTTGCCCAGTTCTTCAGGTTCAATTATTCTATCAACTCGCCAACAAACAAAGATTATCAATATGAACTCTGTCCGATGACCACCGCTAGAAGTGTTTCATTACCTAAGTACCCTAAAGGAATCTTATAATTCCGCTGAATATATGTTTGAACCATCAACAAATTTATTTAACTTATCCCTCAAACTTGGAGTTTTCCCATTGGCTTGTTGGAAGGAATCGTCTTCTTATCTGCACGACAGAACACAACGAGTCCTTTTTAAAAATACTTCTTTTACAAGGAAGTCACCTTGGTCCGATTCTGTTCTTCATGTTTTTTTAAGCGATATTTCATTTGTTGTGAAATATTAAAAAAGGTATTTACTACAAGCGGACTTAAATAGCATGGCTTAATTGGTGTGAAGGAAATGGTATGCCACTAAAACTTAAACAATGTAAAGTAATGTGCTTTTCTCGCACTGAACCGCAACCATTTTCTTATGACATAAGTAACAATAACATTGAACAAATATTTTTACTTTGTGGACCGAGGTATCACAACAGGCACAAAACTTCACTTCAATCTTCATATCAATGCTACAGTCAACAAAGCTAAGGGTATTTTTGCGTTTGTAAAACGATGGTCACGAGAATTCAGTGACTCTTACATTACGAATGCTCCTTTCACAATGTTAGTGAGGCCAATACTAGCATATGGTTCCATCGTTTGAATCCTGCACTATCAAGTTCATTTTGACCGGGTAGAGTCAAATCAAAAATAATTTCAGCTTTTCGCTGGGATTCCCAGTATAACCTGCCACCCTATATTAATAGTTTCAAACTTATTAATCTTCCAAGTTTGTTAGTCGCAGAAACATTTTAGGCATAATATTTTTGTTGAAAATGTTGACAGGCTTGACGTCTAGCCCACCTCTTCTGGCCGAAGTGAAGTGGAACGTTACCTGCCCAATTTCCAGGGATTTCCAGCCTCTTTTTCTAATCCCTTGCAAGAACAATTTCGATTTAAACGAGCCACTCCGTAATTTATGCCAGGACTTTAACTTTCACTGCGGTTCTTTTGATATTTCCGACTCACTTTTTTACTCTCAATAGATGATGGATTACATACACAATTACGCTTTAAAACAATTTTTACTATCCAAAATAATTGAAATTTAAATCAGCTGATACATTTTTATTCTGTAGCTTAACAGTTTTAGAGTCTCGTTACCCAACAAACTCCTGCCTTTCTTGACTCGGCACTACGCAAAAAGAAATTAAATTCCCTCGCGTTGGTTGGGCGGGAATTGAGGTTAAAAAACGTTGGGATTATAATAACATATAATATAGTACTGACTTTGAATACGAAAGTTGTGCACAATTTCGATACCAAGTAGCTAGTCAGCTTGTGAAAAATACGGACACATTTTTATTCGTTATTTACAATTATTAAAAATTTTTAATACCATTTGGAGAACTTTAAATTTCTTTGTAAATAAAATGTTTTATATGTTAAGTGAAAATTCAATTAAATGTTTGACGAAAGAAACAATTTTTCTTCAGATATAACAAACTTTGGTATAATTTCAATTTTTTAAATATGTATGTAATACACTCATTAATGCAACATCACTGTTGTGTAGTTCAGAACTCAGCCACCACCAGGAACTCTGTGTGTGGGTATAACAGTTGAGCGGCGGAGGCGTTTAAGTAACGTGGAAGAAAACTGTATAATTGATAATTGTAGATATTCACAAAAAGTCAAAGGAAGAATGAATGTCTGTTTATTATTTATTATTACTGGGATTATTTGCATGATGAATGAAATTTTAGTGGTCAATTTAAAATTATTTTAATGGTTAATACATTTTCATTTGTTATTTTGGACTTATAGCTATGTTAATATCAATTATTGTTTATTGAGCTTGAAGCCATATTGTTTTGTAGGATAAAATAGTTGTTGGAAAAGAACAATACTCAATAGCCTCAAGCTGCATAAACAATTATTGATATATATTTTTTTCCCATTATTCATAAAAACTAAAAATATATTTCGTTATAAGGCTTATAGTTATAGTATATGCAATTAAACTTATTATAAAATTATAAATTTTGTTTTATTTATTTTTATATGTGTTTATTATTTGTTTACTCGTATCTCTTCCTGCAATTAGCGCCTGATCTTACCAGCTCAACCTTCAATATCTCACATTAAAAATTTCATTTATTTTTATTCGCTTTCCCTTAGGGATGAATTGAAAAATTAATTGCGCTTGAAATATATTTTAGTCCAGTACTGAATTTTTCGACCATTATTTGCCTAAATATATTATTTCTCTATTTCACTATCTGTTAAACAACATTTAGTTATTTTGATTATTGTTAACTACTTTCTTAACTACTGAAAAATATAAATATATGTAGGTAAAAAGCTTCTAAAAATTACAGTACTAAGCGTTGACTCTTCGTTGCGGTTTGCCTCTAATTTGGGCAATTGTTCAAAGTGAATTTGTATAGTTTAAATAATTAATTCAAGTCACTGAACGTACCTAGAAATATATTAATGCTGCCATCGAAAAACATAGTTAAACACAAAAAGTAAAATATCGGTTTTTAAACATTGGAAAGGGCTCTCTGCATACAGTAAATTATTTTGCACAATAAGAAAATAAATGCAGACAGGAACATTGATTTTTTTCACACCCTTCACCACAACCGGTTGTTAGAAGACCAACACTTTTATAAAAGCTGTAATTACATGTTGTTAAATCGCAGCCGACAAACTAATAATTACTTCTTCCAATTACCAATTAATGATTAATCAATTAAATAAATACATACATATACCATAGTTACCATGCGTGTTAACACGAAAATATATTATTTATTTCAAAATATGGGAACAGTCTTGTAATTACTACATTTGTGCACTTTTATAATATTTGTGTCTGAACTCGGTGAGCATTTAAGCAAAGACTCCGCTGATGGCCACCATAACTACAGAAAGGCGAGTGTGCCAAAATACTCGTGTGTATATGTTAGTGTATGAGTACATGTGCACTCACGTGCGTTGCGCTATGTGCCTATTATTTTGTTCGCTTCGTAAATACATACATTGCCATTCTTATTCGGCTTACGATGTGACTAATTAATTGTTTCATATAAGAAAGAGGAATATAAACCAGCAACCAAGCAACTCCATAAATAAATAGTAATTCACTGTGCCACGTACAAAGTGGCGCACGAATCGTGCTTTAAAAACAAAATAATAATAATTATAATAACTTTTTTTTTGTTTGACTAATCAGCTTACTTTTTTTGTTTGCCAGCGTATTATTTAAATTTTTTAAACAAGCTTTCATACGAGAAGGTGGAATATAAACCATGATTAAATTATAAAAGGTTAGGTAAATAATGACATTTGAATTTTGACACTCCCTTATAAAGGGTTGTTTTACGTAGTATGGATAACGGGTTAGAATTTATCTCCCTTCGTTAAAAAGTAAATATTTAGTAGTAAAATTGTTCGAAGGTATTATTTATTGAATTTTGACCAGCGAATAAATTATTAATTTATTAATTTGTTTATACACATTTACATGAAATTGTAATAAAAAAAAGCTGTCTTGAAAAGCCGGATTTGAACTTACCGTTTACGCGAGCAAAAGAAACAAAAAGTAGGTATTGCGTGTTAGTTTTTGGTATTAAAAAGTTTTTAGGTAACTACTATTTTTATTTTTAAGAAGCAATACGGTTTTGATGCTAAGGGAGCCGTTTGACAAAAAGTGAGGGAGCGCTAGCTGCTTAGTTACCAAACCTTTAATAATTGAATCATGAATATAAACCACAGCAACCAGGCAACTCCTTGACAACTCAAGAGAGTAATGGGCTTACTTTTTATATTTGACAGGTTATTATTTAAATTTTTTTTTTAAATTAATGCTTTGGATACCGAAAAGAGGATTTGGATAGTTAAGCGGTATCATGCAGGCAAATCCAAGAGGTTCGACTCGAAACTTATCGGCGCTACTTGGAGTTAGCAGACGGTCATTACAACGGATAATTCATGATGGCTTAAACTTGTTTCCGTACAAAGTTCAAATAATAAGCCGGTTAAACCCTCTAGTTTTACCTATTCGTCTGGAATTTTGTCAAAAAATGATTCAAATGGCCGAAAGAGACAGTTACTTGATAAATTGCCTGTTTATGTCTGATGAGGCCCAATTTGATCTAAACGACAATTTTTATTTAAAGATGTTGAACAAGTTTTTTCACTCAGAACTGCGCCGAAGACGTAGCCAGACCAGTTGTTACGGAGCGCAATGAAAATTTCAAAACAAATTAATATCAAGAAACTCCACTTTCCGCTGGCCCTCAAGGTCACCCGACCTGTCTGCACCAGAAATTGTTTAATTGGTTATGTAAAGCAAGAGGTGTACAAAGCAAAACCAAGAAATTTGACTGAATTGCAGCAGTTCATCAAATCGATAATTGAAACAATCCCGACTTCAACCTTTCAGGCCGCAATGAATAATTTTCTAATTATGTGTCGCATATGCGTGGCTGAGCATGGAGGTCATTTACGGTCTATCATCTTTAAAAATAAATAATTACATAAAGTAAAATAAAATTTTCTATATAGTAATAAAAATTGAAATGAAATGCATTGATTAAACAAAAAAAGTTATTTAAGCTTCTTATTGAAGCACAATAGTGCGCCACCCTGAATTATTTTTTATTTAATTTCTTCCCCCTATTCCAATAGGTTTTAGATCATACTATTATTCAAATCAATAAAGTGGATATGAGTCGCTGGTTACTCCCTTTAGAATTATTAAGCATGTTAGAATATCCAAATCTAAAAGCTGTTTTAATATAAACTCACCTCTATCGTTATAACCAACTTTGTTATTCTAAAAATAAAATTCATGATATTATATGAAATAGGCCTGACATGTGTTCTTCGTAATAACAACGCTAAGGGCAATCGTATTGACAATGGTCATGATAATGTTGCACTTAAATACAAATTATAACGATTTATTTGTAGCAGCAATCGTGAATTTCAAAAATGAAATTGGTATTGATAATGGTTCTGAAAATTATTATTATAATACAAAATTTTGAATTTAATGGAAATAGTAATATTAGTTCGAAAAATGTATTTGGTTATGTAAATGATTACCGTAATTGTAATAATAATTATCATTGATAATTGTGATGATAACAGTAATGTGTTTAAAAAATTGTAATGTTTATTGTAGTGCGCATAATTAATTCTTATAATGATAATGGATATGAAAATGATTATTATAGTTGTAGAGTTAATGACAATGATACAGGTAATTCTTCATAAAAAAAAATATATTTAAAAGTTTTTTTGAGTATGCAGTTTTTTGGTGCATTAAATGTAAGTCTAAGAAAGTGCAAGTTTCACGTGTTTACAAGTTATCACTGATCTTTAATATTTTTTTAATTTCCTTCATACAACGCAAAACCGCGATTCTTTTTTATATGGAATTATTATTTATTATTATTTATTTAAGATATGAGGGTGTACATGTAAGACTTTAAGTCTTTTATAATACATCAATAGGAGGCAATTGCAAAATTTGTTATATGTGGAATGAAAAAATTAGTGATAATTCTTTCAAATTTTGATAAAATGTTGTTAAATTATTGTTGTAATAGGTAATTTTGTATGGGTTTTTAAAGGTTTTGTTAAGAGATGATCTGTATTTTAATTGAAAAATATTTTTTAATAATTCGAGGATAAATAATTTGTCAAAATGTGTCAACATGTGGAAGTATTATATTTCTTTCGCTGTTATGTAAATTTATATATAAAATAAAATATGGCCGCTTAAGCTGTATTTTGTCGTGACCCGATTGCCTCGACGAGGTAAAAGTTTACAAATATAGAGTTTAGAGCATGTAAAGGGTTGCCACCTATTAAACAATTAAATTTACTAAAGTTAAATGAAGTATCAATCGAAATTATTACCATCTGTTTAAAACATAAATTCAGTTTGAATTAAGGTGAATAGGTAATTGAGATTCTTATCCCAATATATATGGATATCAGTCGAAAAAGGTTTAAAAAGAATTTGCTGTGAAAGTATTTTGAAGAGGTTTAAAAATAAGAAAAATATATAAACTAACTTTGTTTTTGGCTAAGTTTAAGTACCTTTGTTGAGTTTAATTGAAATAATTTACATCTTATTTTAAACGCATAAATTTTATACGCGTAGCGGTTGAGGGAAAATTAGATTACATATGCTTTACATGAACATTAACCACAAATATTTGTGTTCCAACAAATCAAAAAGCTAAGAATACTAAAGTGGCTCAATAGCTCTAAAATTTTATTTAGCATGACATAACACTACTTACACTCTTTCAAACTTTTCTACATTGAACGATTGCTATTTATCATTTAAAATTAGTTAGAAAAAGACCTCTCAACATCACAAGCAGTGATTGGAGTAAAAATAAGTTTGTTTCAAAATTGTTGAAGCAATGATATTGAGGATTGTTTAAAAAATAACAAACAGTTTTTCTCTGAACCTCAGAGAGTTTCTCTCTTATAGTTTTGCCATATTTTCTGAAAACACTTTTAAAGCATGCTTCACAGTCAAAAATAATCTTTATTGACTCAGTCAGCCGTATTCCATTTGTCTCCAGTTTTTGGATGTTCTCTGAATTTTCAGCAAAATTAACTTTGATAAAAAGAAAAGAACGCAAAATTTGAGAACGATGAACTGTGCCCTGTGCATTCTTCACATAAACTGCTTCCGATGAAAATTTGTTAACAAATTGAAAAAATTTTAAGATAAAACGTTTTATTATAAAAAAAAACAATGGATGCGGGTAAGTTATTAATATCGAACAATAATAGTGGCGAATTTAGTTTTGCACACATTTCGCATAAGTTGTAGTTACAGCGAATACAAATTCGGCACGCCAAAAAAAAAAAATTAAAAAATTACTTAAAAATTAAAAATTATTTAAAAATATTCTTACAAAAAATACTCAAAAATAAGAAAAAAGGATGCCAATATGTATAAGTAATAGTACAAGTATTAAAAGAAATAGCAAACATTTGTAACTCCTAGATTGGTGAAACTTTAAGCAATTAAATTATACAAACAAAATATGTTCAAACAGTAGAAATTCCGTTCCTTTTAAAGTTTTCTTGTACAAAAATAAATCAGCAGCAATTAGATATTTGCTTCTTTCCTCTTTCCCTTTAATGTTTGGTTACAGATAAAAGTTACTTCTGTAAATAAAAAACGTAGCTTATTTCCTGCAATGTATTTGTCTTAAATTTGAAAGTTTCCGCCTCTACAATTTATGCGAAACACACTAATTATAAAAGGTGCATATTAATGTTACGATGTTTCCAATAAATATTTGCTTGTCTTCAAACTAAGCCAAAAACAAGCTGAGTTGCTACTTTGCATATTTACATACAAAATATCTCGAAAAAAAGCAAAATCACCTTTTGTGTGCAATCTGAGGTCATAAAAAATGTCGATAATTTTCTGACTACGCATGGAATTTTTCTAATCAAGTTTATGTATCTTTCTAGCATTTGCAACGCCATCACTCTAGGGCAGTTGGTAAGATGATAGAAAATAACGTAAGCGTGAACGTAGAAAAGAAAGTCCACTGACTTACTTGAATTTCGCAAACTCCGTGAAAATGAAGCTAAGTGGAATGAAGGAGCGAAAAGACATTGGAGCGTACATTTCTTGTGTGGAGCTAAAAATTATAAAGTTACCAAAAACACCCAAGTGTATATAAATACATACACACATATGTAATAGGATGATGGTTTTTTTTACTTTGAAGTATTCCTTAAAGGCGGTAAGAATTTAAAGCTTGCAAAATTTAATTCTATAAAATATGAAAAATTAGGAGAATTTAGGAAGAAGACGGGTGTCTGCTGTGTATCAGCATGCACACTTTATAAAACGTGTCAGTCAAAATGGGCAAACGAAATATGTACTATGCTTTGCTTAGTAAATGTAGCATATCTAAAGGCGCAAATGGTATTCGCAGTTCATTTGTAAATGCTCACACAAAGCAAAATCAAGTTAACATCAAAGCTTGGCAAAGAATAGAAAGATACAAGTAAAATAAGTTGAAAATTATAGACGATAAAATCCCAACAGAACAACCGGAAAGTTATATGTTGAGAATAAAGTTTGCAGCTGAAAGTGTGAATCCTAAAGTGTCAGAGAATTTTCCGCGTGAAAGTATGCGATATTCTTGCATACATACATACATTTATTTGATTGAATGACATCAACCCTCAAGGAATACGTAAGTAGTGCTGTTTTTTTGTTTTGAAAAATTAGTTTTCGGTTAGAAGCATAGTTGATATCTGTATTTTTCTGAGAGTATCTAAATTTAGCATTAAAATTGTGCATTTTTCAATCAAAAAGTACTTTTTTCGAATATTAAGAAACTAACTAAAACTGTTTAGGAGATTTTTTTATCATCAATAATAGTTTGCCTATAACAGTCTATGTATAAATATATACATACATATGAACAACCATTAAATCAAGAGATTCACACGCCTAAATGTAATTATTATAGACCGACAAATTTAAATTAAAGCATATTTGCTTTCTTCTAGCCAAATGATTAGTTTGAAATAATGCTACGCAAGTACTTACTTGAAGTTTATTTATTTAGTTTGTAGATTTTCAAAATTTTAAAATGCAGTACAATCAGCCAAAGTTCAATATTCATATATAATTGCTTCGGCTTAATCGATTTCATCTTCACGAATGAAATGGCAAAGTTATTGTTTCGCCCGCTACAATACGTTGTGGCGTAAACTTAATAATATCTTACATAATTTCATCATTAAACTTTTCTAAAGTCTTCGCATTATTTTAATTCAATAACTTTTTCTGCGGGAACATTTTGTGAAATATAAATAATTTCAGTATGTGTTGCACAAAATATATTTTTTTAATGTAGTTATATTGAACTTGTATCATTTTCGTTTCTATGAATGAAAAGTAAAGTACCAAAAAAGCTACAATTCTTCCTATAATATCAACTATGGTTAGAAGTAAACGAAATGTTTCTTTATAGAAGTGTGTTAATAAATGTGCTGCTTTTTAAATACAGTCGATCTTTTGTTTGCGTAAGTTTAAATTTATTTATTTTTGTCTGATTTTGCGAAAAATCTGCGCACAAAAAAAAATTCCGCGTTAAAATAACCAAGTTTCCACCCAGTAAATAAAATTGATTACAAATGTACATATTCACTATGCCCTGATACATAACTAAAACCCTATGCTTTACTGGATTTTGACAAAGAATCATATTGAGATTACCTTTAAATTGAATTACCATATATTATGCAACGAATAGATCCATACTTCAGTTGTTTAAATACTACGTTAATAAGCGCTGAGGTTTCTGTTTTTGTATGTCTTTATATACATATATCTTGGTAGCACTTCATAGCCTTTTTAAAATCACGATGGGGGATTATAGAAAACTCCGACTGTACGTAAATGTTGGTAGTAGATATTTTGAGCTTTTGTAATTTTTAAATTACATCTTCAAAGCAAATTATTTTTTTAAAAACGTTTGCGGAGTATGCCATAATAACAATAATAGAAGCGCAAATTTTTGACCAGTTTTGGCCGATTTTAACAATAAAAACTTTAGATAATTTTATAAAAATCTGCATATAAATGAACAATACATACAATTTAAAAAATTAATTAAACTTTTTATTTAGAGTTTCTAAAAAAATTGTGTATCCTTTTAGTTTTAGTACCATAAAGTGCACTTTTTAAGTGCTTACGAAACTTCGTTAGTTTTAAAAAAGATCCTTTGACTTTGTTCTGCAAAATTTACTGCAAAAAGAGGGTGTACAGGAAGTCGTGGATATTCCTACAACTGCCGATGGAGGACGTTTTATTTTAGCAAATATAAATATATATGTATATAACCTAAGACAGAATTAATTTTTTTTAATTTTCTAAAATATTATCCATTAACAATAAACTGATTTGAACAGCCGTGCTGCAAAATATTAATGCTAAGCCGGTATTTATCTTAAAAATTTACTTGCTTAACAGCTTTTAACAATTTGAATCGAAATTCATAATTTTACACCTTATTATTTAAAAAAAAAAAACATAACTTAAATACTGAGTTTTTGGAAGTTTGCGCTACAAAAACTGCAGATAAAGTATTATAAAATTGTATGGTTTAATTATTAATTTCTTCAAAATTTTAAGTTTGGGTTATATGGTTATTTTTTTGTGAATTAAAATAAAATAACAAAGAAGTAAACGAAAGGGGCTTGCCCTCCTGCTGCGCAAGGGGATTTATGCATAAATTTCGTTTCAGATCGTAAAACAATTTAAAAAAGGCGTACTAGTTTTTCTACTATTTTCAAATTCAAGCAATTCAGTTTTCAAAATTATTTGTAAAACTTGTATAAAAAGTAACACATTTTTCACAACGACTGTTTTAATTAATGTAAAAATTAGTATTAAATATAATTTTTAAAAATTTTACATACAATCGGTAGTAAATAATTTAGGGACACAAATTAAAAAAAACCACATTTTATTTCCAGAAGTAATTTTTCATAGAAAATTTCAAAAAGTCTCGAAAGCCATGACACTTTCGTATAGTTGACTCAAAACTTACTTAATAGATTTCAGTCAAGTTTTCAAAGACTTTTTTTTTATAACTTGTACTATTGTAAGTCACCGAATAAGCCGCTAGGTGGCAACGGGCAGATCTATTGATCTTTGTTATCCTTAAAGGAACCAGCCAGGTGGCGCTAGAGTCGACTTTTGTATAGATTATGCTATGTTTGACTCAACAAAAAGCCTATCTGATAGATAACGCTGCTGTTAAGATATGCAGAATAAGTTCATTCTTCAAATTCGTAGATTTTGTTTGTATCTGTGAAGAATATTGAACCGATAGATGGAGCTTCTTATATAAGAAAATCGTGTTTAATTTTGTGTAAATTTATAAATTGTACTATGTATAAAATTGACAAATTTATGTAAATATTTGTACAAAAGGCTTAAACGCTTTTATTTCCTGTCTGTGGTGTGAGTTATTAGACAAATGATTATATTTTTTTATATATTTTCGAGTCTTTTCAAAGTTATATGATTATTCGTATGTATTTTATGCGACACAGCAATATATTCAGAATAATATTGCTCGCAACTGTGCGATTTTTAATAAAAAAATCAACTAAAAACGAACCTACTTCATACTTGGCCTTCATTACCTAAATTTGACATAAACTGCATTCTCAAAAGAAAAAAAAAACTAAATAGGAAATTTAAAAGTTTAAATATTCAAATCGCGTAGTTTTTCTTAAATTGACAAAGAAAAATATTATTACGACTGCAAATAACTCACCTTCCAATTTTAGACTCGAATTATATGAAGTATATGTTTTATGTGCGCATGCAAAATAAGATCAAACCGTTTTCATACTCAAACGCTTTACATAAATACATTTTTTTCACTGATTCCTTGTTTGACAGTTTTGCTTGCGTGAATCAACTTGTATTTGAAATACCGCGCAGTCATTTGAAAATGTACTCGTACATACATACTTACATGCATAAGCAAACACGAGTATATTTGCGAACTTAGCGTAACTTGATTGACTGCCGGAAACATTTTGTGGAAACGACAGACGTTCCTGCAATAAGTGAAGGCTGACCAAGTGAGTTGAAATATGCTCCTCAAGTTATTAATAGTTTGCGCTGTTATGAATGCCAGGTAGTTGTTACATACATATATTTATGTATTTAAAGAAAATATTTAAGAAATGCAGAAATTTCATAGTTTACAGACAAATCGTTTAAGAGTATTTCAATCATTAGTTGTATTTGTTTATCTCTGAAAAAAATCGGTTTTTTGAAAAAAATTTGTTTGCACAGACGGAACTATTTTTTTTAATAATCAAACACTGCATTGAAGATGTTTAATTTAATTTTTGAGTTAAAAATGTGGCCATTTGTTGACACCACAGCTGTTGCGCTGATAAACTTTTTTCTTACACGCTTTGCGGTGAGCATGACAAGTAAGCAATCTATCATCTGCAAAAACAAAAAGTTTTCTTTAAATTATATTTTAACGCCGAAGGATTAAGTGAAATAAAAAATTTTACACAAATGGTGATGATTTTACTGAAATTAGGTCCAATAATTAATCAAGTATGAGATATTGCAGTTGTTAAGTGGCCTGCAAAAAATTATATCCGTAGTTTACATGGTTCTTAAGAAACCATGCTCTCCGTAACGGGACCTTTTAAAAAACATCATATTTGGAGATAATCGCGTTTAAAGTTTTGCAAGTACTTGGGGGCATTCAGGAGTAGTGCGCTGTTGACAGTTGTAACTTTGGCTGAGAGCTTTATGAAATATAGAGGAAATAAACTTAAAGGCATATACTTTAAGAAAATGCAATACAAAAATTTTCGATTTTTTCGACCAACAGAAGTGTATATAACCGTGAGAGTTACAGCATTTTGAAAAAAATAATGTCAGGCAAGTACAAATCGTGCAGAACGCGCAATGAACTTTGTAGCGCGTTTTCTCGAAACCATGTTTTTGAATCTGTCGGGCGTGATTTAAAAAAATTATACAACCAATTAACGTAATTTAACGTTCATTTTGCAGCTTATGAAAATCTTCTTTAATTGAACCTTGAAAATTGAATAAATACTTGGTTGGTCTGGAGTTTTTAAACCGTCGGTGTAAACAAACTTGAAATCTTTTAGATTGTCTATCATCTTAGGGGATTCTTTTTTGTGGATATCGATAGGGGTATTATTTTTGGTCCAATTGTGTAGGGAAGTGTCGATTGTAGGTCGTGGCAGTTGCCTGGAATATATACTGTCTCTGCTGTAGTTCTGATTCGATTCATTGCGGATGGGGATTTTTGATTTCTTTTTGATTTACTTGTTTTAATTGCCATGTTGAAGAATGGTCAATTAATCGAGCTGAACCTATTTGTATTATTCCAGTAAACAAACTTAATACCGTTGTTTGAATAATTCACCTTTTTTCTGAATTTATACAAAATTTTCGGGTATGCAACCTTGTAGCCCATTTAATTTCAACTTTCTGCTAATTTTAGAGAATGTTATCAAAGCTAAATTCTTACTTTATGCTGATTACTTAAGAATCGTCTTAGCGATTAAGACCCCGGATGATGCCATACAAATTCAGACTGACATTGACAGACTTTACTTGTGGTGTTAGAAATCATGTCTCTCACTGAACTAGTCAAAATTCTTTTAAATTATATACTCGAAAGTGTGTTAGTTATATTAAAGACCTTGGTGTTGTCTTTGATAGTAAAATCACTTTTAATAAAGACATACATTTTATCACCTCAAAAGCTTGCTCTGTGCTGGGTTTGGTTAGGAGAAATGCGTCATCATTTTATGATTCCTATACTATCAAGTTACTCTATGTATGTATCATTTGTAAGGTATCACCTAGAACATGCTGTTTTTAGTTGGAGTCCAAGTAGTCAGTTAACTGTCACAAAAATTGAACGAGTGAAAAACATTTTTCTTAAATTTGAACATCGGTCTCTGCATTTTAGTGATCCGATACCATTATATCCTGCTCGTCTCATGCTCATAAGTCTCAAGTCGTTAGAAAGTCGTAGATCTATACACTGCCTTTCCTTTACTCATAATATCATAACTGGAGTCAGTGATTGCCCTTACTTACCTACTAGAAACGAATTGATTTAATGTTCGCCAGCATTCTCTTCGAAATTTCTACCTGTTTTATGTGGACAATTTTAGAACTAAGTACGCCAGTAATGCGCCCATTACTCGCGCTACACGTGAATTAAATTCCATTAATAATAATGTTGATATTGATTTTTCCCTTTTAAGGGCTCCTTGTTTTTGAATATTTTGCATTCTGTCTGTTAATTATTGTGATGTACATATATTAAAAATTTATTTTAAACTACTTTTGTTCGTAGTCTGTAAGGATTTGAATTCAAAAAAAAATAAATAAAGCATTTCTTTCCATACAACTTTTAAATCGACTATTTTTATATGGAAAAAAACACAAGTCTCTCGATAAATAAGAAATAAAAATCAACTGCAATTTCTAGCCACTTAAAGTTTGCTTAAAATTATTCAAGAACCAAATGAGCTACCAAATTGGGTGATTAAAATTGCTCAACAACTTCTGAGCGAAGAGTGAGATATACTATGAAAATATGTTACTTTTTTATTTTATATGTATGTTTATATAAAAATTTTAAAATTACTTTAATTCGTCAACACTCGTATGTGCACAATTTTGTACACAACTGTAAGTATTTACTATGACAAATTTCAATTCATTTTGTAAACTTGAAAATTTGAAAGTTGTTTAGCTGCCGAAAACATTTTTCGATAAAAAATTCAAAATACCTATTTTATGGTACACAACCAAGTCACATCAAATAGGTAGCCGCAGCAAACTTACTTTTTTTTTGAACTTTTTTCATATTTTATTTTAATTTGAATTGTCAAATTTTGTATTTCGTTGTGATAAGAATGCTTTCAGTACAATTCAAGGTAGTTGATAAAATATTTTTGAAATTTTAGCTTTTAAAAGCAAAAACAAAATATACAAAGCTCAAATTATTTTTTTTTAATTTTTCTACTGCTGCTACCTATTGAATGTGCCTTGTACACAACGCTTTTTTAAGTACGGTACTTTAAACATTTCACTTAGAAGAAGTTGTAATAATAACTGAGCTCTCTGCAAGAAGCACAAAGCTGAGATTGATAAGTTTTAAAGGAATAAAAGAAAAATTAATTAATTAAAATTGTTGAAGTGAAAGCTGTTTTACCAATTTTATCTATTGCTTTTCAGTGGCTCACTTTAAATGTTTGAGTTCTTGACAGTTTGCGGACTTCCAAAACGTGGAAGTCAGTCGTAGTGGCTTTCATTAATCCAAAAATCGATGTTAAGCTTTAACAACCTTTTTCAACAATTAGAAGTTTGTTGATTGAGGGTCATTTATGTGATTGATTGACTGTGTAGTTCAAAAACAAAATGCACGAAAGAAAACAAAGTAAATTGAAGCTACCCCTCCCAAACAGCTGTTATTCAATACGAGTGTGTGTCGTTAAAGTTTGCTTTGAACAGGTGTAAGCAATAAATCGAATAATAAGTAAATTGTTTTGGTAACTTTACAAAGCCAGTTTTACTTGCAAGGCCGGTTGAATTATTCTAAAATATATTTTATTGTAGAAACTCCGAACTAGTCAGCTCTTAGCGATAATATCAAGTATATTCTGAATAAATATTCAAAAAATCGGGTCGCAGAAAAGTCTTTCCATAGTATCGCAATCTCAGTGCCAATGATGAGATTCACTTTTAAAAAAGTATATATTTTTTTCTAAGCAATAAACGAATAGAAGGAATTTATATTTTTTTCTGATAACAAAACTTCATAGTTTTATAAAAATCGCAACAACTTAGCTATGATTTATTTAAGTATTATTTTTTTCCAAATAAATTGTACCAGTTCATGTAAGCGCTTAAAATAAAATATTGTTCAGATTTGTGATAAGATCGGGTTTATAAAAATATAGCTTGCAACATGAGCAAATGTAGGAAAAGTCGATTTGCGTACTTCATGTGCTTCACTGGTATTTTATATCGACCAAAAAGTCCATTTATATTCGAAGATCCAAAATCATTTGCACCAATCGGCACAACAAAGTAAACATATTTTGAAATTATAAACAAAACCAAAAGAATTGCATTAAATCAAAAGTTTCATTACAGCAGTTATTGTCGAAGAGAAGTCGACATACATACATACATAAATGTTGAATCATTCATTGAACATTTTTCGTTTAGTGATTTCATCAGTTTGTTACTTCGCAATTTGTTCATTTCTTCTTTCCTTCGAAATTTTATTAAATCATTTCATACTTTTTTTCTCTCATACTTTCGTCATTTCTACATTACATCATTTCGCCACTTAATTATTCCAAAAACGCGTAAATTCTCCATTTAATTTTTTCATTTCTCCATTATTTTGTTATTAAATAATTTTTTTATTTGACTATTTTGACTAATTTCTGAACTGAACCATTTGCATTATGCCTTCGGTTCACTTGGTGTATTAATTGGCGTATCCTAACGAAGGAGCGAGGGAACTGGCAAAGCTGTTTGGTTTCGATCCAAACCGACAAACGGTGGTAGGGCCATAAAAGAAGAAGAAGTTATGACGCCATTTATCATTTAGTTATTTCGGCATTTCATCATTTGACAAATTTGTCATTTCTTCATTAGTTTATTTAGTTCTTTCACAATTCTTTCATTTCTTCATCTCATCACATAATCATCACGTGATTTCATAAGTTTCTTTAAATTTTTTATTTCATTTTTCAATATTTTTTTTTGTGTATTTCACTTGAGCGAGAATTACATTGAAATATTGCAAACATTTGAGAACACAATTTAAATTCTAATACGGTTAAAATTTTTATTTCAAAAAACCATTTACATAAAACAAATTCAGATTGATATTTATGTATAACGTTTCGTTTGTTAAAATTTTCTTGGTAGGCAAACAATTTTTCTACAACTTAAAGGGTTAAGAATTTTATTTGCTTAATTTATCCAATCTGTTGAGGTTTAAGTTTTGCCAGCGTTTTTATATGTACTTTAAGGATAAGTAGTGGATTTAAAAGTTTATAAAATTTGCAATGTATACAAAAAACTGACGCTGCATTTATAAAGCTAAGATCTACACGCAGTGGCCATTTTAAACCGAATTTCCTACCTCAATTATACGACTTGAACAAATTGACAGGTTTCGACTGATTACTTTTCTTTAAATTAATTTTCAATATTTTTCAATTAATACTCATTTCTAACAAAAACCATATGAAACAAATTTTTAAGATTTATAAAAAATATTTGAAACTAAAACAAATATTTCATCAAAATTTTGAATATAAAAAATTTAATTTTTTTTTTGGCTATACAGTTTTCTTGCTTATTTAATTTTAGTGCCATTATATGCAATTGTCCTGAGTCTGGGTTAATTCGTTGATTTTTGACAAAAGAAGCTCTTCCGCAATATTTTCCATAGAAAACATGTGCTGAATCTTAGGTTTATTTAAAAAGAAATTTGCGGAACAGCACGAGTTAAAGGATTTCCAAAAAGTTAACGTAAATTTGGAACTACTTAAAATTTCCACTTTATATCACTAAAATTATAAATAAAAAATATAAAACTGGGTTAACGAAAAAATAGAAAAATTAATTGGTTTTCTATATTTTTTGTTATAAAATGGGCAGCGTTTTAATTCAACAATATGGGAGATAAAAAAAAAGTCAAACCTTATAACGATGTGAGTGTCATACACCATCTGGCTTTTCTTATTTTCCTGCTGGGTTGATATAAACTCGAACTCACCTGCTCGCTCACCAATTGCAACTTGCCTTGCTTGCTGTCCACATTCACTGCTGGTGTCTACTATCATCCATTTGTTTGTAACACTACAACTCGGACCTTTGTTCTAGCTTTACACGTACAAAGACACACTTTCTATGCTTGTCAACCGTAACTTGAGTTTTTTCACTATTTTTCTTCTGTTGCTGCTGCTTGTACTTTCACTATTATATCGCCTCGCACTGCTTTGCGCAACACTTGCTATTGTATGGTTTGCTGTACAGCTGCTATAAACCTTCACTACACTTCTGGTTTTTTGATATTAACGTTATTATTTCAGGCGTAATTTTATAATTAAATTTTTTTTTTTAATTTTTCAACTTTAAAATTCATCTAATGTTTCATTTACGTGGCTGTTGCGTGCACCAACTGACAGAACGTTGCCTTCAGTAGGCGCCTTCACAGCTGGCTGTTGGTAAAATTTACGGCGTTGCGACAATGCATACTAACTGTGACAACGTTTTTTTTTTAAGTTTGTGAATTTAATGAAATTTCTTTTTTTTTTAATTTGCTTTGTTACAGTAAATTCTTTTTTTTTCACATTTGTTAGAACTTCAAATAACCGCCGCTACTTGACAAAGTGTCTGCGGTTTAAACGCGTCTAGACTTTGTATGTAAACACACTGTGGGCTTCTCACTTTTGCAAAGTTTGTATGACGTAGTACTACTATTTGTTTTTTTTTTTCTGTAAGAATCCATGTGGTTTTCGTTGAAAAATCGAAAACAATTAAATTTGTTATTAACACTGAACTTGTGCATCGGCGCGCGCTCAAACACACATACACACATAGACAGAAATATACGCCTATATGAGTACATAAGTACTATGAACACGTTAAGGACACTCACGCGACCTCGTAGCCTTAGACATTGTTTTTTTTTTTTAAACTTGCAACACTCATTCACACACACACACACACATGCACGCCCACACAAATTCAGCTGTTGTGCGCTCATGTCGACGCGAAAAAAAAGTAAAAAAAACTAGCAAAAAAAAAAAACAAGCACTACAGCGCATCAAACAGGCAAAGCAAAGGGGCAATTGTGTTTGTAAGTATGTGGGCATGCGTGTGTACATACTCGTATATGAATATATGTTTGTTCTAATGGCATAAAATAAAAGTGTAAAGCTCTAAATTGTATGAAAACGTGGATGGGCATAAAAAATCGATCGAACACGCTAGCGTGCGTGATTTTCTTAAATTTGTTTTTTTTTTTTGGTTTTGCTTCGCTTTATTTTTTGAGGCAGCGTGTTTGTTGTTTTTGTTGTTGTTGTCCTGCGCATGTTATAGGTCGCTATGTGCATTCGTTATATTCTACTAGTTTTTCTTAGCGCTATCCTTGCGCTGCTGCCTCGCTAAAAGCGGTTACTCTGTTTGTTTTTCTTTTAGCAGTTGTAGCAAATTTTATTTTATGCAAATATGTTTAGTTCTTTCGTCGCCTAACGTATTTTTGCACTTACTTCTGGTTAACAAAATATTTTTTGCTGATTACATAGCTTTTTTTAAGGGGCATGTAACGTATGATAAATTTATTTTTATTATTTTCTCAGTTTCCTAGTCAAGTAAACCTTTTTGTGCTTGCCTCAAGCTTTCAACGTGTTCATTGCTATTTTTATTTACATTAGTGTTGGGTTTGTGTTTTGTTGTTGTTATTTTTGTTGTTGTTGTTTTGTTTACAGCATTATTACCGCCTGGCCTTTCATTCAATTCTCGCCCCTGAGAGCGGCTACGAGACAGTCACGCGCCATTGCTTGCCATATATCAACACCATAAATATTCAAACACAAACATACACACATAAACACACAAACATACATACACACACTAGCGCATATTGTTCCCTATTACATATTTATTTTGCGGCTTTAGCTGTCGCTGCCTAACAGCCTTTTGTTTCACTTTGTTTATTTCCTTTTGGCTTACTTTGTTTATTTCCGTTTTCACGCAACTCGCTTCGACACTATTACAAACATGTAAGTGCTCTACTTAATTTCTTGCTTTTTCTAATTTGCTTGATTAGGTTTTATATTACGCCTTTGGTCGATTTATCATATTTTTATGTTTTATACTTTCTTTGTCTGTGCCGTCTTCATTGCCTTTAGTCAACGCATGGCGAGCAATAGAATTTAGCAGAGGATTACAGCATAAGGAAATACAAGTAAAAACATAAATCTGCTTGCGGCATATCAGCGTTAAGTACTCGTATGCCTGCAGAGATACAATTTTTGCACTTTGTTAGCACTACAATCTTTCAATTTTATTTTTGTTAATTTTTATTTTTTTCAAGGAAGTACTGCAATTCCATTTCAATTATTTACACCGTTGGTGGCACGTGTAGCTAATGTAATGCACTTAACCCACCCTTAATAACTCAAACTCCTCAACTAAGACACACATTCTTCAGCTGATGTTTTTCCTTCAGATTAATGCATACTCGTAATATTGAATCCATTCCAAACAGCAATCACTTTTAATGCCACTGCATCCAATATTCAACCATTCTTGGTACTTTAATCACTTCTCCTCTTTAATCATCACTTACACACACACACACACACACACATACGCGCACACAACAAAATTGCAATTTAGTAGCCTCATATCCTTTTTAATAGCAGCTAGTAATCATTTACCAAAACACCAGGCTTTAATCGACATGCGACCGACTACTACTCATACATATGTAGCGTGTTTGTGTTTGTTTGTTATTGTGTTGCGTTCAAAATTGGCAGCAATTTTCAACACTTCATCACTAATACCACTACTCATAAATGCACATTATTGCTAAGTTAGATTGTTCATCCGATTTGCAAACCATTCACATCGATATCCTATTGACGACTGAATTCGCAGTGGCGCTGTTGTAACTGCTGTTGTCGATTACAATCAGTTACTAGCTCCTGGCATTACAATTTTTGTTGCTTTTGCTCTCGCATAGCGCGCTGGCAAAGGGTTTAGTCACTCAATCTCCCTCAGCCTCAATTATGCTCTCAGTAGTGTTGCCACAGCTAGAATTCTATTTTTTTAACACATTTAAAAAAGAGAAAATGCCAGAATACTTTACTATTTGTATTGTTTTTCTTGCGCTGATTTTGTTTTAGTGCAAAATTTAGTATCAGAACTTTTTTCAAAATTTTTTGATTTGTTCGACGTGATGTGGTGGTGGTGTGATGTGAAGATGTGATATGATGATGTGCTGTGTTGATAAGATCTGAAGATGTGATATGTTAATGTGATGTGTTGATGTGATGTGATGATGTGATGTGTTGATGTGATGTGTTGATGTGATGTGTTGATGTGATGTGTTGATGTCATGTGTTGATGTGATGTGTTGATGTCATGTGTTGATGTGATGTGTTGACGTGATGTGATGATGTCACGTGATGATGTGACATGATTATGGTAGATGTCTTTGGCCGATATGAAGTGATGTGAAGATGTGTTATGAAACTATGTGATTTAATTTGATGTAATACCATGTGGCGCGCTCTGCGTATGATGTGGTGTGGTTTGAAGTTATGATTTGATGTGATAAAATGTTATTTATTTTGATATCATTTGATACCGTCGCACCGTTTTTGACATTGATCGCGTGTTGCCTCTTGGTGCTTTGTTGAGCTGTTTGCGTGACGTCATTTTAAACTGTAAACAAACTATTTCCTTGCAATTAATTTACGTATGTATTTATTTCAAGAGACCCAATTTAACTAAGTTTTACAAAATTGCTCCATAAGCAAAGCATGGTATGGAAAATAGTTTATTTTAAAAATAATCAAACCGGTAACGCTGACACTCATGCAAATGAAAACAAAATCTCTTACTGTGTTCCACTTTTTTACGGCGAATTCTTTGCCGCCTTTTAGGCGCATGTCCTGTCACGCTGAGTGTTTCGGAGAGTGGTTTCGGAGAGTGGTGAGTAAGAGATAAATGAGAGTGATGTCCGTTAGTTTAAAAACTTTGAATAAAGTGCAATCGTAACAAAACAAGGTTGATTTATAGAGGAATGTAAAAAAGAAAGATTTGCTGAATGAGTTTGACGTAGCAGCTTCATTTACTGAATATTAAAGAAAGAAAATATTTCATTAACCATTAAGGGACCTGTCTCGTTCAAGCCTACTTCTTAAAAAATTTCATCAATATCCTCAGGTACAAATCGATATACCATTCCATTTACATTTTAGTGTTAAAAACATATGTTTACAGTGAATGTCTTAAACTAAATAATAGTTTTGAAAAAATATGTTATTAATATAAGTATTAATATTAAGTATTTTTTTGTGTTTTTGGGAAATTTTTTGTAAGTTATGAACACTCACTTCTCAATATAAAAAGCTCTGTTTTATTCTGCCAAAATTTATTGACGGCTCCGTTTTCCAATTATGTAAACTACTTTTCAATTTTTGTTGTGCTCTTAAGCATTTTTGGAACCCATGGAATTTAACCGTTGGATTTATTGTTATACGTACTTATGACCCCGTTTATATATTTCAAAGTGCTGATAAAATAATAAAAAATAAAATTTTGTAAAATTTCCTTAATATTGCATATAAGCAGATGTTAAAACAAAAATATCTTCATAAAAATAAGAAAAAAAGAGACGATTTGAAAATTCGCTTTACATATTTTATGAAAACAAAAAATTTTTTTTTACAAAGTACCAACGAATACAACATTTTATTTGAACTTATCAAACACAGCTCGCAATAAAGCCGTTAATAGAATTCTCAGTACCAACACCAACACTTACAAACACTTACACATACATATATCTGCCCTTATGTCAAAATCAACATTACTCTCTCTCTCTCTGCAATTTCTCGTGCTCTTATACTCTAGGTCCTTTAATTGACAGTTGCCGGCAACCACTGGGCGGTTGTTCCCACGGAGCACATGTTTTATTTTTTTTTTCTTTGGAAACGGACTACTAACACGATAAAAGCTAGAACACGGAGTGTTGGAATATCGGAAATTCTCTTTAAATACATGTAAATGTTAACAAGTACAAAATGGGAGTACAATATTATGGTGGTGATGTGGCAAATAAGAAAATATTTATGTATGTAGAGCTCACTCCAAACGTTCAAAGACAATTTAATAAAAAAAAGCACATTAAAAGGTAAATTAAAGTCATCTTCTTCAATCTCTTCGGGACACTGAATGCCAAATTGTTGAGCTTAACTCTTTTCATTATTAACTATTCATCCCGCTTGGCGCAAGAATTAAAAAAATAATATAAAATACGATTTCTCAATTTTCGTATTTTTATGACAAATCATCTGAATAATTATAAATAGAACTAGCTTTTCGTCATGAACAAATCTTTTTGGATAACCCTACCAAACAGACACACTAGACTATTGAAACCAGTTGAGAGCCCACGCACTTTTTTGTCTTTAAGGGAAATGTGGCGAACAGAATACTCGTAGATGCACACCCTCAAATGCTCGAGGTTTTACTATAAATAAGTACTATACATATGTGTATACTAATTATAAAAAATATATGCATATATAAATACACTTAATGGTTGAGTTGAGAAATATGAAACAATTTGTTATATTTTTATAGCTCGGATGTCAATATTTTGATTTCAACCGTCAAAAGAGTGTAACATTGAGAGAGGTATTTATTGGAAATGTGTGCGCAGGACAGCAAAGAGTAGCTGTGAGTACAGTTAAGGAGTGTATGACAAGTTGCTGCAGATGTCGCTCTTAATCTATGTTCATTTGCTAGTGACTTTGGGGCTTTTTTCTGGTTTTTTTTTTTAACTTAACTGATAGTTGTAGATAGTTATAGGCAGCTTATTATCGATTTCTTAACAGTTTGCTGTGATACGGAATTTGAAAAATAATGGTTGATTTTTCTACTGCAAGGTTTTTGGTGGAGTCGAAATGGCAGATAGATTTTTCCCTTTTTTGATTGATTTATTATCTTTATTTATTATTTATCTTTGAAATCGTTGTTATAGTGTTTTAGAAAAAATGAAGTGAAAAGTTTTAAATTTATGAAAAAATTAATATCCCTTTATTACCAACTTTCACGTATTATCTTAAATTGTATTTTGTTAAGATTTTAATGGCTTTTAAAATGATTAATCATTGACAATTTGATTGAGCTCGAGACCAGTTTATGAAAATTTTTGTTTAGAAAAACAACAACAATTTTGTAGTGGAACCGCTATTTCGAATATCACCACATCTCTGCATCAGACTTATTTTTAATTTATTCTTCATCACCGTTTCGTAGGCCTTGAACCAAGTACCTCGGGTGTGCAGAGCCAACACGCTAAATGCTGGGCTAAGCTTGCGAAGTGGACTGTTGTGTTTATTCCATTTTCCCTAAGCAAACCAAATACAAACAAGAGCAGCTCATCTGCTGCTATTAAACTTGTTTATGTGATTGTGTGATTGTTGCTTATGTTTTTAAACAATTTTACTTATTTTATTTACTTTAATAATTTATATTCTATTTAGGTGCGCTCGCTCTTGCTTTGTATAAAAAATCATTTGCGATATAAAAAATTACCGATTTTCCACGTTACTTCATAACTTTAGTAACAGTTCATCATTTTTTAAATGATTTTCATGTTCGATGTTTATTGGAGCGATTTTCCGTTATCCGGCGTCGTTTTTGTTCCGATTTTCAGGTGTCCTTATTTCCGCAATAATAATAATAATAATAATAATAATAATAATAATACTAATAATACAACACTGAATAACCGTTTTATTTACGAGATTTACGCAGTTACGAGGCATTTGCGCGTTTAGATGAATACCCATATTATTTTTTAAGAACTTACCTGGTCGATTTGCAAAATTTGTTAAAACCAAATTTTGTTCAATTTCGATATATAATTTACATCGAGGCTAATTTTTCCGATTTATTTACAAAAATCGTAAATTTTACATTTTATTGAGAGACTTTTTGTTGTATGGAAATATCCTAATATTGTTTAAATTTTATTCAGTTCCTCACCAAAGTATTGAATTGCACTACTAATCGCCACGTCTGTTTCTTTCGTCACAGACCGAAACAGAGAATATCACCAATTCTCATTTGTACATTTTAAGTTAAAATGTTGGGACCAGACTAAATTAAATGTAAATTATTTGAAATTTTAAATTAAAGCCTATATGTTACTCAGTTCTCGCGTAAGTTTGTGGTTCATAATTTTTGAAGTTTCCATTCATTCAAAGCAGTTTCGAATGCATTAAGTTAAATCGGCGTGAACTTATTCGTTTTAAAGAATTAGTTTAGATGAAGAAAAAGAAATACTTTGCGCGCTTACGAAACCCGAGACGAAATAAAATATTGTTGACCCACAGCAAAAAATTGCCATATAAGATACATATAAAAAAAATAAAAGTACTAAAAAAAATAAACACTTTTGGATGTCATTCCGCTGAGTTTATTGCATTAGCGCTTTTATTCGCACATACTCTAAAGATTTTAGCTTTACATAATTGTAAACCATTTTTAATAGTGATTTTATTTTCTGCAATCAAATAATATTGATTTGAAAAAGAATGAAGAGTGAGTGCAAACAATGTTGTGTCAATCATTATACAGTTCAGGTTGGTACCCTCGGGCGTATGAGTAACATTATTACAATAATGAGCAAAACTTTATCTGCCGGATGACAACTTCACTAAGGAGCACACCACAATTGGCTTCAAGAGCATTTAGAACGTCGAACCAATCATTTACTGTGTCTGACTTCGACATAATAGAAGTGTATTTCGAGGGTGCGCCTCTTCGGAGAAATGGGACAGCGTGGAAGATTGTCATTTTTTGAAACTCGATTCAAACACACCAGATTTTCCGTTTTTAATTTTAGTTTAGAATTGTTTGCCACAAAGCTGTCAGTTAAATATAAGCAAGATCTTCACACATCGAATAAAATTTTGAAAACTTGAAATGAAAAACTTTGGCTTAAGAAAATATTTTTGTATAACTAAAAAAATGAACAAAAAAAAAATATTTAATAATTTTTTAAAAAATTTTCACAATTAGTTGCAATTGAATGAGACTTTCTGATAATTTTGGATACGTTGAGTAAACATAAAAATTGCAAAAGGTTGTAAGAATGCGCTAAGTAAATGATATATGTGTGAAAATACACATTAAGCTATACTAGCAAAGTTTTTGTTTTCGGATTTTTTTTTTTAAATTATTTTGACACGTTATGTTAATAAAAGTTTCAAACACAACATTCAAAAGAAATTTTCTGATTATAATATAAATTTAAAATGTTTTAAATTCAGCCTTAAATATATTAAGTTGAGTTTACAACTTTTTAGCCCTGTTTTGTTATAGTGATGACCAGGCTTAAATTAACTAGAAGTTGTTGGTAACGTTTAATAAATATTAAAATTTTTTGCTTTACATTTTTTTTGTTTAACAAAAAAACGCGCACGACAGTGCTACCTTGCTTAAGACTTAGAAATTGTGGTCTTTTATATTTAAATAAAAACGTAATCTTGTTAAATTCTTTATTATTATTTTGTGTTACCTAATTTTGTTTATTAAATTAAATTAACCAAGCGGAAAACTCTTTCCTCATTTGCAGTTGAAACCCGTGGAGTTTGTATGTTTCAAATAATATGTTTGAAGGTATGTGTTAAATTGAAAATGAAGCCTTAAAATATTCAACTTCTATCAAGTTTTTTTAATTGAAATTTTTGTATTTATATTAAATTTCGTATTTGACTATTACCATCACTTTAACATTTTGATCATTGAACATTACCATCACTTTAACAAAGAGATCACTGAGGTATTTCGCACTCTAATGCTCCCAGATATTTTGTGTTTAAAAGATTGCTTCGCACTTAACTAAATTTATTATAATATTCATAAAACCCACCATAATATCGATTTTCAAGTAATTTATTTGAGTGCATGGCCTTTCAGGTGTATTAAATGATTCAGAAGTCATTTTAGAAGTATTACTCTATATTTTACCGAAAATTCGTGAACAGCAAAATATAATTCTCATTGCTTTCTATTCACCGCGTCATGGAGGGCTTGTTTTTTTGCAAGTAAACGTGGACAATCGGGTCGAGTGGGTAGCGGTGCGTGTTATTACTCGATATGCCGCTGAGTTCGAGATTCAAATCCCAGCGAGGGCAAGTAAAATCTAAATCATAGAAGACGTTGTTTTCTAAAGCGGTCACCCCTCGGCAGACAATGCCAAACTTTCGAGGGTATTTCTGCCATGAAAAAGCTTCTCATTAAAATACATCTGCCGTTCGGAGTTGGCACAAAACTGTGGCTCCCTCCATTTGTGGTAGAATATAAAGACGCACACCACAAAAGAAGAAGCTCGGCCAAATCCTGAGATTTGTAGTTCGCTCTTTGGCTTAACGCCATTTTATATACTTATGTGATTTCTTTTCAAAACCCCTTTTGAAATGTACGAAAAGCTAAGTGTGTGCATGCACTTTAAAGCTTTCTCAATTTTTAAAGAAGTTCCATTAATGGATATCTCAGCGCATTAAGTAAACACATTAATTCTTCTTACAAATTCGATTGGCCTCTTTGATATGCTGATCCATTATGAACGGCAATTAATTTCTATACAATTATTTTATTAATTCAAAATGTATTTATAAAGCGTAAACTCACCCTTGAAGCCAATTAGGTTCGCTTTTAAATTTTAATATCAAAACTTCTTTTGTACTTTTTGTGAAAACAAAAAAAATAATAATTGAGCTACTTACATATCTAAGTATGATGCGCAAATCATTAATTTTAATAGTACATACCAGCTCATTCAGATATAAAAGTAAAGGTTTTCGCTTTGCTTACTCACACATAGTTCAACAATAGCACTTCCTCTTTCCGGTGCTTTTCAATTGATTTAAAAAGGTCGCTTTTTAACCTTTTTTTTACTTTGATCTTTTGTTATGACTTTTTCACAATTTTCTTGCATTAGAAATTACACATATCTTTTTTTGTTTTTTTCTGAATCATTCATATTTCCTAGTTTTTGTCCTATTTCATTGTTAAGATACCTTTCCACGGTCTTCCGGCTTAATATTTGGCTACTTATTTTTTTGTATTTCTACAATCTGTATTTCAATATTGACGCTTGCTGCTTTATTTAAATGTAGAAAATATAAATAAACCTGTGTTGTAAGACTTTTTTGCCGTGAATACGTCTGTATATTTGTTTTATTTAATGATAATTAAAAGAATAAAATGATCGATATATTTATTAATTTTGAAGTACATTGTTTTGAAAACTACATTAAAAAATATGTGTTAGTTAAGTCCTAAGATTTTAATGGAAATATATATTGAGTAAGACCCCGCACAAAATATTAAAAATTGAGACAATTTTTTTATTATAAAACTTTAATTAATTTGCAATTAATGCCGGAATTCTGAGACTTTTAGTCCTTTATATACAGAGCAGTTTGATAGGTCAGTGACTTTTTGAATAAAATATCCTTTTTTGGGCAACATAAAAGTGTTGTATTTCTCAACATAATCTCCTTATTGCACTATACACTTAGGCTAGTGAGTTTACCTCTTCATTTGACCCAAAGCAGCCATTTCTTCAGATTTGGAAATAGGAATATTCACATGGCGATAAATCTGGAGAATAAGCTATATAGGTTGGCAGTTCATAGCCCATTTTTTAAGAATTTTTGCCCCTCCTTTGAATTGGTCCCACGGCTGGGCTTACGGCCGAGTGTGAGCAATCGCGGCACTTATCGCGCGGATAGCTTTTGCATGTCCAATGTGATATACCCGCGGAGTTGAGATGCCTACAGCCTCAGTCACCTAAAGCACTTTAATTCTCCGGTCATCCAAAATTCGATGGATTTTATTGACGATTTCTATGCGACCTGATCATTCGACGTTACTTGTGCTAATACGACCACAACGGAACTCAGTAAGACACTTTTTAACCACTGAAATTTATGGTGTAGTGTCAAAGCCAAAAGTGTTGTCTGCTTTCATTGGATGTCAAGTATGTATAAGATAAATGATTCAGCTTGCTAAATATTTGATAGTAGTCTATTAATAGTTGGCAGTTAAGGGCAGCTGAGATTTATTTAAAGTTTCTGCGCGGAAAGTTCAATAAGTCCACTAACTTATCAAATCCTATGAGGACGATCACAAAATTTTAATATAAAAAGAAAAAGTAAAACATGAAAACGAAGAAAAAAATAATTATTTAAATACGAGTAATAAGACAAATCCTGTGAATTGATTATGCAAAATTGTATAATGACAGCATAAAATATAGTTTTTTCTATTAAAAAATAAATAAACAAACTAAGACACTTCAAACAGGTAGCAGCAACAAAAAACCCTTTTTTTATATTTTTAATTATATTTGAATTGCCAAATTTTGTATTTCGTTTAGATAAGAATGCTTTCATTTAGTGTTAGAAATTCAGGCAAATTTGAAAGTACACATTTTGGACGAACCATAAAATGGTGGTCCGAAACCGATCCCCTATTTCTTAGCAATAAATAGCAAATAAAAATATGATTTTGAATTCTCATTGCAAGGTGCAAGAAATATTCAATAACATATAATAAAATTTAATGGTTTTGATATGTATTCAGAAATATTTTGAAGGCTCTTTCCAGAAAATTTAAGAGGAATTTCCTGCTCTGCGTTTAACACCTATAAAATCGATTATAAAGATAAGAAAACAAGAAAAACAACGAACGCAAAGGAGTCCAGTTAGAAAATCCAAGAAAAAATCCAACCTGAATTTTTTAAACTCGGCGAATAAAATACATATAATTTGAAACTAACCGTTTTGAAGCCCTTTGTCATAATTTGTATATTGATGGCATTCACTTCTTCCAGACGTTCAGCTCTTTCAATTCCTTCTGGTGTTATTTTTATATAATTCTGCGGTGCAGCAGTAATAATGATTGAGGAATTGCGAATACACGTGAAGCGGCAGTTCCAATTTCATTGTTGCTCGACGCAGAATCTCCGGACTCCTTTTAGAGATTTTCCGTTTAAGTGCCCGTTCCATTTCTAAATCTTTCCTCCATTTAGGATTTACAAACATCGGACCAAACTTAAAAACAATAAAACAAAAGAACAAGCGCTTATTGGCCGGCAGTGATATGTTTTAAAAATTTCATTTGCATATTTTCTTTTATTAATAATTAATTTTTTAATATTTCTATTTATGCTGTTTATGCAGTAATTATTGTATGACTTTAAAGATTTACATTTATTAAATAAATTGTTTTCTGTATGCTATTTTGCTAGTTTACATAATGTAGTTTACATTTCGTTTAATTTGTTCAACTTTCGTTTAGGAAGATTTGCATTTCTCAAAAAAAAATATATATATGTATATACATATGTACAAATATTTTGAGTAACAATAAATAAAAACATAGATCTTTTTTTTTTTTTTGCAAACCATTACGCTTACACTAATCTTAATAAATAATTTTGAACAAATTATTTTTCAAATATATAAATATTTCATTTTTGCTCTGAATAATTCAACAAATTCCACTTATTTTAATTTATATAATTTCTTTTTTACAAAAAATTTAAAAAAAAAACCAACAGTTTGCGGCATATTAAATTTTTCATATATGTACATATGAATAGTTTAGTGTAGTTTAGTTATAAAAAGTACTTTACAAAAATATCTACATACATACATACAAACACGTTGATTTCGTTTTTTTTTTGGCTTTGCTTATTTAAAGTCGATTAGCAAATGTGTTTAGATAAAGTACGACTAGCTTCATATTTATCTACAAATAAATTTAAATTCCAACAATAACACATTTTTTCTACAATAAAATTATTTAAAAAATAACGAGCTGCACGAGCGAGTTTTTCTTTGCTTTGGTGTAATGGATATATTTGTGCATCGTTGTGCTTTAAACTAAATAATTTTTATTAATATTAAATTAAAATTTTACTACGCGGGTATACTCTCGTTAGTTTGCTTTAAAATTAAACTTGCTTCCTTCTAAACAATTTGGCTAAACTGAATAAATATTTATTTGTGTTAATCATTGTCATTGCTGCAGTTTACTCTAATTAAGTTTAAGGTTTATTTTGCTACACTCCCTAATTGAAGTGTACGCCGCTTTAACAGAGCATTAATTGAGGTAATTAGCAAATTGTCTTCGTGTATTTTGAGTGGACAAAATTTATGAATTGACTCAATTAAGCGCTGTCTGAACGCCGCATAAGGTTTGCAGTCCTTTTCGCCTGCCTTCGATAAAATTCAACGCTCGATTATTGCCGAATTATATTGCGCCTAAAGTTATGAAATAAAGGCTTGATTTTAAAAGCGTTTCAGCGATGCCGAAAAAAGAAATTAGAAATAAGCTGTAAATGTTATCGCGCTTTTGCAGCATACTTTTAGACGCTGCAGTATTGACAATAGTCAAAAAACAATGCCTTTTGGTTTGGGGCGTGCAAATAGAGTAAGTTTTCCTTTTACAATTTTTGATTTCCTTATAAAAAACATGTCCCTTTCTCATGCAAAAATAAAATCAAAAAAAGCATCATCCATGGCATATTCAATAGGTGGCATTAAAAAAATTATTTTTTCTTATTTTAATTTGAATTGTCAAATTTTATATTTCGTTTAGATAAGAACGCTTTCAGTACAATTCAAGGTAGTTGATAAAATAAACAAAATACGCAGAGATTTACATTTTTTTTTTTAATTTTTTATACTGTTGCTACCTATAGAACATGCGTTGACATCATCTTGAACCGAACTCCAAATATATGATAATATATTTTTTTTCTTAATTTTCTTACTAAAACAAGTTGAAAATTATAGCTTATTATACAACTAGTACACACACACGTCTTAAGTCGAGGTTTTTCATGTAAATATATGTATATAATTACTGTTGATTGGGTTTTCAGGTCAACCAAAATAATTTGCTTGCACATACTTTTTACCCTAAGATTTTTTTATTAACATATATTTTTTTGATTATTATATATGTATTACAGTAGTTGATTGTTGCAGCTAATTTTATAATTTATTAATCTACAGCTTAAATTGTTTCATCTTTTTCAAATTGTGCTTCTTCTTTTTATTTTTTTTTCTATTCGTAGACAAGTTAAAAAAAAATCAAATATTCATAGCACATACAGAAATACTTTTCATTTTACATATGAAAGCTGTTGAATTGCTTGTGAAAGTTCCGCGAATTTATTTTGACACAGTCGAATTAAATAAATTGTAATATCTAGAATCGAAGCTTTCTAAGTTAACAGGTATGAGCTTCGCATCAAAAAAGTTCCTAAAAAGCTTTGATGTGTTTTTCTCCGCATTCAGATTTCGCAATATTATCTTCATCTATTTAAGTCCGATTTTTTTCTTTTTAAACATTTAACTGAATCTTTTTTCAAATTAAATTTCAATATTCCCAAGAAATGTAATTATGCCAGTAACTCATAATGCTACCTAGTTTATGTCCCCTTAAATGGTAGCAAGCATCGTACGCGCTGCTTACGAAAACATTTTAATAGCAGTAAGTTAAAATAATTACCTAAAAACCCAGAAAGCATGTTAAATAGAACTTGCTAAAATTACGCCTCATTTAGAAGCTAATTGTAGTTAAGTGAAATATTTCACAGTTGACTTAAAAGGAGTTTGGGCAATAAACAAATTTTAAAGTAAGCAGTTAATGTTTTGAAGAACTATTGACAATTTATCTCTTTAAAAATATTCTAGCAAAGTTAAAGTCTTCTAAAGACACACTTTATCCAACATTCTAGGTAGCTCACTTTTTATAACACTTCAAGCATTTTCCAAAAATTAATCTGTGTTCACACTTTGGTTCAAATTTTTGCGCACCATTATTTTAAAATTTTTCCATAAGCATATGTTCTTCACATTTCAGATTTTCCATTAACACTTTTTTTCTAACACTTTTTATATTTGTGGCTCGTTTAGCATCGCAGTTGCTGGAATCAAGTTGCTGACTTATAAAGCAATTTGCAAGCCGTGCTTTTATGGCTACCCAGTCAACTTAATTCCAGGAAATGCAACGTAAACTATTTAAACACAATTTGATGGGATATGTTTATAAATTAGATTGACACTTTTTAAAACACTCACATTCACATTCAAGGTGGTTTGTCCAATTAGTGAAACATTTTATAGAGAGAGAGAGTAAAAATGGTTGAAAATTTCAACTAAAATTTTGTCATACTAGCTCTATATCAAAACGAAAACATTAAAATGCAACAAAATGACTCATTTTTTGTCCCTAATTAATTTAAAAACACTTCCAAGTTTTCAATTGTAGTGACCAATTAGAGAAATTCACAAAAAGGAATTAATTGAAAGACCTAAACATTTTTTTTCAGCCATCAACTCAGGAATTGTGACGTTCTTTAAAATCGAGTTTTATAATTTTAGGATTTGGTATATATTTGACATCTGGGGCAATTTTCTGTTAAAAAAAACTGTATTCAAAATATAAGTGAAGAAAGTATTTACCAAAACAATTCCTTACAATTTTGTTTGAATTAAGTTTGGAAAATGGTACGAAAATCAAATTGTTTGGAAATTACTAACTTCGTTTTAACTTTTAATTTCGTCTTCCGATATATACATTTTATTACTTAAATTAGATTATTATTTATATAAATTTCTTAAGATTTCAATTAGCCATAAAATGAATAATAATTGTTAAGCTCAAGGCCAGTTTGTGGGAGATTTTATTTGGAAAAAACAACAACAGTTTAAGGAAGATGGAATAAACACAACAGTCCACTCGGCAAGTTTAGTACAGCATGTAGCGTGTTGGCTCTGCACACCGGAGGTACTTGCTTCAAAGCCTGTGAAGAATAAACCTAATTAAAAGAAAAGGAAGTGTGATGAGTTGTGGTTTTCTACGAAATAACTGCTATAACTTCTACCATTAAAACTGTTGTTGTTTGTTTTCCGAATAAAATCTTCCACTAACTGGACTTCAGCTCAATAAAATTGTAAATTATTATTATTATTTAAAAAAATGTATTAAACACTCAGCTAAAAATGAAAACATTTTACTTTTCAAATATTTATCCGATGCATTTGGTCATCACTTTTTTAACAAATATAAAACTTTGACAAAAGATGCAAGAAAAACATCATTTTTTTTGTCTCTGTAGGAACATTTTACAAGTAGACTTTGTAAAAGTAAACGGACGATGTATCAAAATAAATTTCTAAATATATACCTCATTTCATACTTATAACGGCACCACTTACAGTTCACTTAATTAAATTTTATTATCTTTCAATTTCCCAAAAAAACTCATATAAACTGAATTTGAAAACGTTGTACAAAATTGAGTCTTATTGAAAAAACTTTTATTTAAATTTAGAGGAAAGTGTAAATTTCAATTGGCTACAAATTACTACTGCATTTCGACATCTATTTTTAGGGACGCTCACTAGCAATTTGCAAGAAATCGCCTAACATATTTAGTAAAAAAAAAATATCCAAAATCAACGGTAAGTGGTAAGCACCTGAAGCTTGAACTTTATAATACTAAAATTGAATTAGGCACAAAACTACATACTCAAAAAAAAAAAAATTTTAATCAAACATATTTGCACTTTTTAAGAAAGCTTGATGAATTTTTTAATTACGCTACGATTTATTTGGTTTTTGTTAGTGAATTCGCTATGCATATAATGAAAAATATTAAAAATTTTTAAATATTTGTAGATGGCTATATATACTTAGTGTTGTTGTTAATAAGGAAATTAGCTATCTGCGTAAAATATTTATTTATATATTTATTTATATATCTGCTTTCTTTTTTTGATTACCTTTTTAAATAACTTTCTTAAAAATGTTCTAATTGTTTTTTCAACAGTAAAAAAAAAAAAACTTATGTTAAGCTAATAATCCACGCATACCTATACTTAATGAAGGAAATATATAAAAAAAAATATAATAACCAAGTTTTTATGGTGCAATTTACCGAAAACCCTTTCCTTACAATCCTTGCAATTATCACAAAATCTGTTTAATTGATGATCAATTAAAGCAAATTCCTAAAATTGTTTACCGTCTCTTAATTGCTCAAATTTATTTATCTCCGGTGTAGCTTGAGGCGTAGTTATATCACAATAGAGATGAGTTGACTTTGTGAAATTTGGTAATACGAATTTGAAGGTGAGTTACAATTTGAGGATTTTTTTCATTAGTGGACAGTCTGGCACAAAATAAGGTGAACATTTTATTGAAATGAAAATTTGGAAAAAGTTATCTTTCGAAAACTGAAGAAATAGTATATCCTTCTTAAATTCCTATACATTTATGTACTTATCTGTGGCAATGCAAGAAATGCACTGCAATCGCATGAATAAAATAAAAAAGCGTTATCGATGAATGATTTAAGAAAATGGAAAATAAGAGCGCAGCATATGAGCACTAATATTGCATTTCGAACGTACACATTTAAAAAAATCATATTTGCTCAGCTCATACCAATAAAATAGTGTGCTCGATAATCGAAAAAATTAAAAGTTGAAAATATATATTTAAAAATATAATATTCAAAAATATAGGAAAGTCCATTGAGAAGTAAGTTATTGGGGATTTGGTTTGGAAGCCATATCGTATATTTTATTTTATATCCTGATTATATTTTTCGGTGTCTAATACTAATTAACTTTTTTAATTATATTGCTATTGTTGTTTTTTGCATATTTTATGCTCGTATATATATTTATGTTGTATGTATGTATCTTATGATGAACAACCATTATTGCTTAATTTTGTTGTTTATATTTCAAATTGCATGTTTTTGCATTGTCTTTGCTTTCTCTTGTTTTTTGATATATTTTTCATTCAGTTTGTATTTTTACACTTGTATCTTGTTTGTGTAAGTTCCTGCCTTTTAGATGTTATGAGCAACGACTGCGACTAAAGAAAAGAGGAAGTTATTTCATTGCTTTGCTCTAAAAATTGGCATTTAGGAAGTGACAGTTGTGAAGGAAGTCGCGAATGTAGTTGATTACAAAGTTTTTGACATTTGTTTTAATTTCTATGAATTATGTGTTTGACATTTTTCTCACTTTTCAATGCCTTTCTCACTTTTTCCTTATTTAAATTATTCTAAATTTAGTTATTTATATTTAAAATTTATTTTTTTTTAATGTATGTATGTTTGTCGAGGTTTATTTAATTTTTTAATTTTTTAGACGTATTTAATATAGTTAAATTTCTCTAATATCTCTCAGCTCACATCAGTTCTCATTTTATGACAATTTTCTTTCCCTAATCTCTGTTGTTTTAGGTAAAAGCATGTTGTTACTTTTCTATTTGTATCTCCAATAAATGTTGCCTAAAGTTTATTGCATTCGATTGTCTTTAATTCAGATTTTTACATTTATTTATGTGCTTGTCACAAATTTTTTTTTTACAAATATGTTATTGCATTTTTTTATGTTGTAATATTTTACAAATTTATATTTGTACTGAAATTAAGAGTATTTATCGCTTTCCATTGCACTAAGATTCAGCCCTTCATATTTGAGTTTAGTGCTGATAAATTAAGCTGACTTGAACTTGAAGTACATATAAAATTAAGAAACTTAAAAAGCATTGCTAGTTTTTTAACAGTTGTTAATAAATTTTTTCATACAAATGAAAAATAGTGTACAATCAATTTTTATTTTAAAGTTTTCATTTAATATTTTATAATTTTATTGAGCTCAAGGCCAGTTTATGCAAGATTTGCTTGTGAAAAAACAACAACAGTTTTTAATGGTTGAAGTTATAGTACTATTTCGGAAATCACCACATTTCCTCATCAGACTTATTTTTTGATTATTAAATTAAATTATTTTAATTTAATTTTTCATAACCACTTCTCTCAGGCTTTGAACCCGGGAGCTCGGAGTTGCAGAGCCAATACGCTACCTATTGTGCTACGCTAGCCGAGTTGGCTGTTGTGTTTATTTCCTCTTCCTTAAACAATTCAACTACAAACAAGAGCAACTGATCTGCCGCTATTTAACTTGTTTTCATTTAATATTATACTCCTGAAAACAAAAAAAAAATGCTTGATTCAAGAATTTGTTTGTCGCGTAAAGGCCAAATGGATGGTTACTTGTCAGAACCAAAATTAAAGGGGGATATTTTACAGCTTTGTATGCACTACCAACCACTCAGCGTTCGCCAAGCTAAAATGAGGTCCACCTTTTCAAGTGCGCAGAACAGCTGGTCGGGTAATAACGTTTCAGAGTACCCACTTTCTTGTCGACTCATCAACTTATCTACCTTAATATATATGTATCGTGTTTAGCGGTTAGCAAATTAAGTTTATTTCAATGTGCACTCAATATCATTTCTCATAACAAGCAATGCCTGAAACTATGCAATAAGAAGTTTTAAAAAATGACTGCCCGCAAATGTGACTCTTCATACAGAGTAACACAAGCAAAGCTTACTAATTCTTCTGATGACTGCTTTTTATCATGATTGAAAGGTTGTCCCAATTTTCATCGAGTAACATACTTCATACAGCACATTTCAAACTGAAAATAAGATTTTTATTGACTGTCCTATGTGCTTATTAATTTGTGTACCATAGTTTTAGGCGCATTTGTATTTAACGGGTTCATTCAATGCAGCTGTGATTTGCCTTACAGCCGATGGCACCGCGTGAAAAGGATTTTTATAATGTTAAATAAAAATTTGACTTGCTTATTTGTATTGTTCATAACAAAACCATAAATGTTATGAATGCATTAGGATTTGGTAGGTTTTCGTATGGAGGCCTGCCAGATACGAAACCTGCAAAAACTAATTGCATCTAGCAATGAGCTAAAATTAAATCTGTTGAAAGTTAAGGAAAAAATATATGCTACCAATGATTTTTTTTGCGATTTTTACTATTATAAATTTTGTGCTATTGCACATTTTTGTTTTTTTTTTTTTTGTTAAGTTAACTTTCCTCTAATATGCAGACTTATTTCCTAGCAGTCATTTTTTTCATTAGAATTTCTATAATATTTCAATTATACAATTTTGATTTGGCATTTCCAACAAATATTTGATTACAATTTAATGCACTTCAATTATGCAATGATACATAAATTAGCCAAGGGGGCGCGCAATGACACTCGCACTTACATACAAACATACACACGAGCAAAGTCTTCACTTACACACCTACACAGTCAACGTAGTGTTAATCTATTTAATTAATTTCTTTATTTACATTTTTTATAATATTTTCGCACGATATTTACATACATATATTTACATACAAACACACGTATATGCCCATACACACATTTAAGTAATTTTCTCATTAAAATAAAAGTGTTTACTCGTGCTTTATCCAATACTTTTAATAAATGTATGTCTATTTTTTTTGTTCCAATAATCACCAAAGTGTTTAAAGAAAAATGCGCAAGGCATACAAATTTAAAATCCATTGGCTAGTAGTATACTTTTTTGTATCCTTCTTGCTTGAAAAGTAATTGTATTGTAATTAAAGTAACAGTGGAAACATAATTAAACTATTTAATACGCATGAGTATTCATTTCTACAGTGTATGAGAGAATTTTTATTTTGCCGTCGCTTATTAAGTTAATTGAAGGTGATTATATAATTTCTCTTGCAAATGAAATGCACATAATCTTGTTAAAAAAAAGATTAAAAAAAGTAGGAGTTTTTATGTTTGTCGCCTGGTGTCTTGTGTGCGGTATTATTTTGCGATAGTTTTTCAGCGCGCAAACTGAAAATTTGATTTCCGCTAAAAGTTTGCAATGCCTGATTAAAATTACAGACAAACGCGGCAACTGTTTGGCTGCCAGCTAATTCTGGTGCACATTCACTAATTAATTGAAAGGCGAAAAGAATGATTAAAAACGCTGCGGCAACAATGGCGCGCAAAAGAGGTGAAAGCAAACAAAAAAAAAAAAAAGTAATTTTAAAAACGTTACTCTTTATCACTATGTGTTATTGAATGTAACTCTATGAAATTTATTTTTATGCAGAAAAGTGTTTCAGCTCAAAAAAAGTAAAATAAAAAATGAAACATTCAAAGGCATGATTGAATGTTTATACCTTTTTTTTTCTTTGCAAAAACAAATTTTTTTAAGCCTGTTAAAGTCAACAACAATATTTGCTATTATTTTAAGCATTTCAATGCCATTAATTTAACATATATTTTTCAACGCTCTATTAGTCATATGCAGCTATTGTGCTACTGAGTTGGCAGTTCATTTTAAAATTGTGTTTTTTTTTTTGTACTTAAAAAAATATGTATTTCCACAAATGGCTTTTGTATATTTCTTACTGCAAAAATATATATTTCTAACAACAGAAAGCGATTTTTTCTGAAAATATGCATAATTTAATTTCAAAATGCAATTGATTACACTGCCTTACAAAAACGAGCTTTAGTTCTGTCCTATGAACCAAATATACTTTTTCGGAAGGGAGAGAAAAAATAAAAATACACGTGTATCGGCGATTTTCATGTACATGTCAGAATTTTTTTTCTTATGTATAAAAGTATATAAAGAATATATAGAAAAAATAGTTTATACATAAAAAAAAATTCTGACGTGTACATGAAAATCGCCGATACACGTGTATTTTTATATTTTCTCCCCTTTCCGAAAAAGTATATTTGGTTCATAGGACAGAATGTGTGTAACGCGGTGTTTGTAACGCAGTGTTATATTGGATTTGCCTAGTGAGATATAAAAGAGGGCTTTTCAATCGGTGGCGCGCCGGGTTGGTTGTTTTTTCTTCAAAAAAAAAATATTTCTTATAAACGAATGTGTACGTTTGCGCATGTGAAGTTTATAATCAAGAATTTACTACAAAACAAAAATGTATTTTCGTGCAAATTTAAGTTGTGTAGTTGGAACTTAATAAAGGATTTATTTGGAACATCGGAATTTTAAAGAGTAGATCAAAATAGTAAAAATAATTTGTATCTCCGAAAGTACGTTTGTTCTATAGCGAAGTATATGTAGTGATTCTTGTTTGTTAAGAGTAGAGACTTATCATTCCTTTATATATTGGCGACTGCAACTTTTAGTAAATGTTTGGCTCTGCTTCATCTCTTATTTATTGCAAATTACTACGTCTTTCCGCACGGAGTTGAATCCCATTTCTAATGTCGTTTAAAAGAAAAACCGATGCTTATTCCTCGAAACTTTTTGATGCCGTAAATATGCTTGGATACTCGGAACGGGTTGACGAAAGTTTACATTGCGAAGCTTGAACCATTTAAACAATGCAAAAAATTTTGTTTACAGTTTGAATATTACTTGAATTGTGAACAATAATTTTCTTGAATAGTCAGAAAAAACATATCCACTACTGCCAGAAAGTCACATTGTTTGAGTAACTGTATATAAAACAATTATTGAATAGTAAACGTTTTCTCTCATAAATAGTTTCTAAAGCAAAAATGACTCTTTATTGCAGAGTCGGTTTAAAAAAGTGAGTGCCTCAGAATATTGAGAAAGGTTTTGAGCTGACTTTCGAGTCTTATAGTTCCTTTAATATATATGTGGCAATAAAAAATAATCAAATTGTGTTGTACTGTTATTTAAAAAAGCGAGGAGACCAAACCAAAACTCACCACTCCTTATACAATCTATGGTAACTTTTCACATCTTATCTCACCACAGCCAAACTCAACAAAGCTAAACACTTAAAGCAAACATTACCAAAGTACGTACGTGTGGCGGCTCATTTCATCAAACCGAAACCCAATTAGATTGAATTAGATTCTGATATCAACGGAACGGAACTTGAACCATATTTGCAAATTAGTTCCCCATAAACAATTTCGACCTACACTCACCTTACTAACCTCACCAAAGCTTATTTCAACAGGTTTCAGTTTTTCATGACTTTAGGCATAGTATTTTTTTTAAATATTTAAAAATAAAAAATAAAAGCACCGTTAGTTCCATTAATCAGCATTAATAATCTGAAATTCAAACAGCATCTTGAAGCATTTTTGTTTGAAGAAAAAGTCTTGCATATTATTTTCGGAACTTTATCAAATAAATCATGCTGAATGTAAGTTTTTCTGAACTATAAAGCCACAGGGAGAGATTTTCTGATTTTAACAAAGAAAAGAACATTTCACTTAGAAAAGGTGAAGAGGACGCATTACTGGGAAATTTGAGCTTCCATTGGGCATATACCCTGGTAGCAGATAGGGTTAAGAATAAAGTTATTAATGTTTCAATTTTTTGAATGAAGTTTTGAATGAAATTTCGTGGTAGTAGTCTAGATTGGTACAAATTTAAATTTTTTGTGGTTTTTACTTATTACATATAGAAGGAACTATATTTTAATATAAAAAATATTTAAAAATTTATTAAACTTTTTTTTAGCAAATGATTCAAAAATAATTAAGAACAAATTAATAAAATTTTTTTCAGAATTTAATAGTCCTCTCCTGAACTAGCTCAAAATATAAATATTTTGTGAATAGTTAGTTTAATGCTTTCACTGTTAAGAGCTGTTTCCAGTGCTAATGAAGATTTGTGTGTTTGCACTTATTTTCTAAGTAAATTTATATACAAGCAGTGTTTTCCAAGTTTGACTTCTTTTTAAATATTTTTGGTTGTTTTTATATTCCTAACATTTTTTTCTTAGCAAATATTTGTTTCCTTAAATTTTATATAATTAGCTTTTTTTTACAAATTTTATGCCCATTTTTCATTTTCATTCTACTTTAAACCTAAACGTGTGTGTGTGCTAGTGTTTCGCTGCCTTTGGGCGTTGTTACTATTGTTGTTATTGTAGTCGTTGCGGTTGTTGTCACAGAGCTAGCGCCTGCACCGTTCACCGCTGTTGCAGTTGTTGCGGTTGTAGCCGTTGTTAGCGTTGTCGTTGCTATTGTTGTTACGGTTAGATTAGCAGCTGTTGTTGCGCCTTTATTGCTCTTGTTCCATTTCTTCACATACGCCAACGGTATTTCGATTTGTATCTGTTGCGGCTCATCATCATCATCTGCAACACCAATATGATCATTACGTTGCAGTGCACCCCTCCCCTTGACGTCATCCTGACCCGCACTCGGCGTTATCTCAAGCAAACGTTTGCCAACATACGAGGGCAGCGGTAGTGGTGCCAACTGATGCATGCCACCGGTGGCCGGTGGTCGTGTTGGCGTCGCACCACTCAGCGTCAATGATTGTTGGGTTGGCAGCAATTGCATTGACGTGGACCGTTGTGGCGGTGTTCGCGTCACCGACAACAGCGAATCGTCACGGCTATATTATAAACTATCGACCAGTTGGCTGGTGCGACTTGGCGGTTGGCTAACGCTCAAATAGTTCTCGGAGTAGACGCTTTTGGCGCGCGTGTCATAGCGCAAACTGGAACGTCGTATATCGATGTCGAGTGGTAGGCCACGATCACGCCACCAATTGCAGAAGAGACATTGTAGGGTGTTGCGGAATGCCTCCCGAAAGTCGCGATTGAAGTAAGCGTAGATAAGGGGATTGAGTGTGGAGTTGAAGTAGCCGATCCAAAAGAGTATGGCGACCACAATGTCGGGCGCCACTGAATCACACAGCGTGGTGATGGTGTACCTAAGGGGGTGGGAAGATACAAAGGGAGCAGTAAGTGGTAGGCACATTATATATTCTCGATTAGAGAATTCAAGTTAAAAGTACATGCATATATGTACATACATACATACATAAATTTTCTTATTATTAATTTAAATAATTTTTTAAGAAATGTATTTCATTTTTAACCGAAAACCATAAACCCAAATTTTTTAAACTATTTACAGAACGTACAATGATTTAACAAAAATTCATCAAAATTCTTAATTTAAAAAAAAATTTTTGGGTATGCAGCTTTTTGGCTTATTCAATTTTTATCCAAGAAAGTACAAGTTTAATTTTTTTACTGGCAGTTTCCTTCATACTACTCTTTTTTATATGGAAGAAAATGCGAAATAGCGTCGGTAAAGAAATTGTAAAAAATCAGTGCCAATTAGTAGCCTATCGCAACTTGCACTTGGGTATACTAGAATTGAATCAGATACATATCTGCATACCACAAAAAATTCTAAATTTTTTTTAAGAAGTTCGAAATTTTGATGAAATGTTTTAGACTTTTTTTCTAATATACATTTTTTTTAAACTTGAAATTTTAAAAGTTTTTTAATTTAAAATTTAAAAATTTAATGATATTTGTTAGAGAAAAAAAAAATAATTTTAAATATTTGGTGTATAAATACATTCTTCAAATGTGTCAAATTGTGTTTGTGCTAATAATAGGTATGTGACAAGTTCCGTTTAATTATTTTTTGTTAAAAAAAATAAAACAAAATCAGTGTAAACTAGTTTATTTATTTGCAGAAACGTAAAAATAACGAAAAATTATTCATTAAAATTTCAAACGTTTTTCTGGAGTGTGCAGTTTTCCTGCTCATTCAATAAAAAATAAAAAAATGCTATAAATTTAAATTCATTTTTGAATTTGTTTTTTACTGAAAGTTTGGCGCACTTTTTTCTTAAAGAAATGGCGAGCATTTATGAAAAAAAAGTTTTTATTTGCCCTTTGGTGTACTAAAATTTAATGGACTCTAAAACAGGGTACTCACAAATTTTTTTTAAATTTTTTCTGTTAATGAAATTTGTAGAATTTTTGTTTAAAATGTGTACAAAGTTATAAGCATCGGTTTTTTTTAATGAATAACCTGCATTTGTATTGAAAAAAAATAAAAATTAAATTTTAAAATTTGAGATTTTATTTACCTCTTTGAAATGCATGACAAAAAAAAATTCGCTTATTTTAATCGAAACTTTTGGCGACTTTCAGCTTATTTCGCTAACTCTGTTGCTACTCACCATTTCTATTATTTTGCTTTTGGCATTGCGGAATGTTAATGAAATTGCAGTAAGTTAAAAGTTTCTTTATATTTCGCTTCCATTTACCAATAAAAAAAAGTAGATACTTTGCCATTGGAAACAATTTTTGTTTTATTCATTGAAATGGAATAAAATTGCAAGAGAATATTTTTTTTACTGGCTGCGCTCGTATTTACTCACTTTTCTTAGCAACCTTATACAACCGACCCCAGCAAAGAGTTGCTTTTGATTGGTTTCGCAGATACCAGCGGCGCTTTCGTTGTTTCTATGTTGCTGTTTAAAGCATTTTTAAAGAATTTTCTTCACAGCCACTGCATATTTATTCGAAGCAAATTGCTTGCAAGTAAGTTAATTCTATTGATGTTTAAAGAAATTTCATTCAGTCGGTAAAATTTTTAAATGCTTGGCGAAATGTGCTGATATATTAAAAAAGTGCCTTTATATACTCGTATTTTAAAAAACAAAGGTGGATTAATTTCCAAAACATTTAATCGTAGCAACATCAATTTTTCAAATTATTTGAAACGATTTTAATGGAAATAAAGAATTAAAAAGTATAAATAGAAGGCACTTGGTGTAGCTTATATATCTTGAGCAAAATTTTCCCTAAAAAGCTTAATTTAGTTGTTGTTTTGCTTCCGTTGTATTTGGTTGGAACTTTTGTCATCACTGGTCAAAACTTCAAAAAAATATTTTAGTTCAATATTTCTTTTTCAGAAACGCTATCACATTATTATTATTGTACAATACTAACGAAAGTTTAGCAAAGTTTGATTCTAATATCAAAGTTATTAATTCAGGTTTTCAGTGTTCCAATGTGCACCTTTCAAGTGGTTTATACTTTGCATTGATTCATGGCAGTTTTTTAAATATATCTTTCCTTTAACGCAAATATTAAAAAAATAATTACAAAATGTTCCAAACTTAAAATTATTGTAAATTAATCTTATAAAATGTAAGTACAAAAATTTTAAAGCTGGATATAATTCATAAAATTTAAAAATACTATTATCCGAAATGAATTTTGAACAAGCTGCCCGTTGAAGACTTAGTTATGGGGTGAAGCCTTACAACCTGCTTCTATTTTTTATTAAGTAATTACCAAACAAAAAATGGTTATATAATTCTAAAGATTTGCTTTTTTAAATGTTTGTTTTAAAAGTACAAGTTACTAAAAAACAAAAATGTAAAAAATATTATTTGTGAACATTTAAAAATGTTTGAGTATTTAAAATGAATATTTAGAATATAAATTACTAGGTTGGTGGAAAATATTTTTTTTTGGAATAATTATCAGAATAGAGAAACTTGCTGCAAGAAATTCTGAATTATTTTTTTCCTCGTTTTGCTTTAAAATAATCTCGCAGCTGGCAATTTTTAAATTGAAATAAAATTTCCTGATATTTTAAGGGAAAAATGTATAGAAACAATTTTTATTTCTTAAAACTCATCTTCTAAATTTATTTAGTTTAACAGCTTTAAAGGTGTTTATTTTCTTCGCGTTGATAAGTTGTCACAATTTTTCACAATCATAAATATGGATGAAAACAAATTTACCTACGCAATTTGCTGACTTAAGTACACAATTTTATAACCTTTTAAATTTTAAAACAATATTGTGCATTTCTTTAGTTGTAAACAACTTCTTTTATTTTTGTGACAATTTTTTTTACTGAGGCTCTCCCGCAATTTCTTTTTTTTATAGCAAATATTTTGGACGTTCGTTATACGAAAATATTACCTTTAGGCAGCAGTTAAAAAATTATCATAAAATTAACGCTGATCTTTAGCCAATTAGTGCATGATTTTTTTTTTAGTTTTTTGCAAAGTTTGAATACCAATTTTATAAAGGTTTTGTTAGAGAATGGAATGTATTTTTATTCTTAATTTTAGTAAATTCAAGAAAAATAAATTTTAAAAAATATTTTAATATGTAGAGGACCTATAATTTGAAATAATGTAATCCCTATACCAAAAATTGCTCATACACCGTATGCGCCAAAGCTTCAAAGGTTTGAAGTAACCATATTTCAATTAGTGTATGCTAAACTTTTATTCGTTACTGTGTGTGTACAAAAATTCAATTATATTCTAAAAAAAAATATGCCTTGTGTCAATTTCATTTTCATTTTAATAACTCACATAAATCACCGTTATGCAGTAGAATGCGCATAAAAGTAATTTACTGAATACAAAATGTTTAACAATTTAGCACATTGCCGCACTTCCTTAGTGAAATATTGCACTTTTACTTATGTACATCCATACAAATTTATATGGATTAACAAGTAGTTCTGCAAGTCTACAGATGCACGTACTTACCAAAGGAAGAATGGCAGCCAACAGATTATGAATGTACCCATAATTATGCCCAAAGTTCTTGCAGCCTTGTGTTCTCGTTTCATTTTGATTAAGTGTTTATCCTTTGTTGGTGTATGGTCCTGTTCAACTTCATGTAGCGTCAAAGTTTTCGATGAGCCGGAACCGCTGAGCGCTTCACCTGTGGCAATACAAGCTAATTGGTTAATATCTATGTATATACCAATACATATGTGAATGTGTATGTACGTAGGTAAAATTCACAGGAAAAAAAATTTTTTATAACAAAAACAATTAAAACTTCAAATTGGCGAACATTTGTGCAACGCCCCTGATGAGGCAGGAGCAGTAAACTTTTATTTTTTTTTAATTAAGTACTTTGCAGCAAAATGTGTATGAGAAACGCATTGTGACTCATGTCATTTCCCGTCTATATAGTTAAGTATTTGAAATACTTGGCTGAATTCTGTTTTCTACAGTAGCAATCTTATCGAGCTTCTGGTCTGCTTGTCTGCTTACCTGGCTGGCAGTGCTGCGACATTATTTATTCGACTTTACTTTTGGTTGCTTCGTTTGTTTACCTTCCCTGACTACTTAAACGTAACTTGGCAAAAGTTTCTGTTAATCGTTCGGTTAATCGTAAGAGTGTGAGTAAAAGGCCCAACATTTGGAGTCTAAAAGTTGAAGTGAGGAATTTTCAGTCTCTTCATAACGTTTGCATGTGCTGTGTGTATTTGTGTTTTGTACATTGTTCCGTCTATTTCTACTTAACGTTATTACAAGCGTTAAAATGTTCTTGGTAATAGATTTTCGGGAGGTTTTGCACAAGCAAAAGTTTGTACATTAAATTTTGGGTACGCAGCAATGTGGTTAATATGAAGCTTTTGGCTGAGTAAGTTTTGCGCCTGGCTAAACATCGTTGGCAAATTCACATATTAACATACAAACATCGACAGAAATTATAAACAAGAAATGTGCGAGTGAACTGGATAATTGAAATTTTAAAAATTGATTTTGTTGCAACTACTTCTAAGAAAAAAACGTTCATTTAATGTTATGATTGGTTGCATCAATACATTTCATTGTGAATATTTCGAAGGTGTTTGACTTTCTTTGCTTCTGACATTGCATTTTTTAAAGCCAAATAACCATCGAATAAACTTAATTTAACAAAAACTTTTTTTATCTTTTGAAATTTGAAATTTTTCCAAACATTTTAAATTTTGAAATAAGACTGTTTCGGAAATCATATGGTCGTATAGATTTTGTTAGATAATTACTATTATGTTGATTCCTCAACCATAGGCATATAAAATATCATTGTTTAACACTTTGTGGGTGATTTACCGTTTTTTCGGATACTTCAAACCGAAATTCGTCATTTCCAAAGAGATAGAGTCAAAGTAGTGAGTCAAAGTCAAGGCATACTTAGTCTCCAGTCCGAGAAATAGCCAGATTCACGGCTATATTAATAGTTACAATATTAGCGATATACATATACTACTGTTGCCTTCGTCATTATGATTTCTAGAAGAACAGCAATAACCATTGTCACATCTATTTTTATATCAATTTTTATTGATGCAATGATTTTCATTGCCATTGTAATAGTATATCTAATTTTAATTGCTATTGACATTGATATGGTAATTTAGATGGAAATTGTCACTCCAATTCTCGCTATGACAGCCACTAACTAATAACTAACTAACTAATAACTAACTGTTTATTACCACTTTAGTTTCATTGGTGCTCTAATTATCAAAGTTATGTTTTATAATCTAGTCACCGAAGATCGGATTATTATTTTCATTGTCATTGTCATTTTCATTGTATGTCTTATTGTAAACGAAGTATCTAAATAAATAAATTATCTATCAATTTATATATCTATCATTGTCATTGTTTTTGCCAATGTCATTGTCTTTGTGGTTGTTATTGTTATCGGTTTATTCATTGTCATTGTCTTTGTATCTGTCATTATCATTGTCATTGCCATTGTCATTGTCATTGTAACTGTCATTATCATTATCATTTGCCTTTGTAATTGCCATTGTCATTGTCATTGTCATTGTCATTGTCATTGTGGTTGTCATTGTCATTGTCATTGTTTTTGCACTTGTCAATGTCAGTGTCATTATCATAGTCATTGTCATTGATTTTGTCCTTTTTAATGTCATTGTCATTATCATTGTCATTATCTTTGTCATTGTCTTTGTCAATGTCATAGTCACTGTTATTATTATTATTATTGTCATTGTCATTGTCATTGTCATTAATTTGTCACCGTCATCGTCATTTCAATTTTCATTGTCCATTGTCCCTGTAATTGTCATTATCTTTGTCATTATCATTGTCTTTGTCATTATCATTGTCATTATCATTGTCATTATCATTGTCATTATCATTGTCATTGTCTTTGTCAATGTAATTGTCATTGTAATTGTCATTGTATTTGTCAAAGTCACTGTCATTATAACTGTCATTGTTATTGCTATTTCCACTGTTGCTCGTTGTAGTTATTATTTTCTTTGCCTTGGAATTAATATCCTCATTTTAACTTGCCCCAATTTAATTAGTTATTACAAAAACTAAACTCGTATTAAATATCTTTCTTAAAACTCCCATACTTGTGTGTACATATTTACCTGTATTATTGCTCGCCCCGCCGCGCGTATCCACCGAGTGTCGATGCATCAGCATCGCATTGCCATGTCGCGCCATCATTTGCTTTTCCTGACGATTCGCCTCACGGAATATCGCCAAATACGTGAATATCATAATTGTGCAAGGTATCCAGAACGAAATCGAACTGGAGATAACACAATACGGCTTATTGACAATAAAAACACAACGATCTGGATGTCGTTTGACGAAATTCTTGTGCTCCTCCGTCGTATACCAACCGATGAATATGGGCAGGAAGGAGAGGAGCCCCGGTGATATCCACGTATTCAATATCATGATGAATACCACACGTTTTGTCATGCTAATCGGGTACTTGAGCGGTTTCACAATCGCATAGTATCTGTGGGTAAGCAAAAGGAAACAAATAAAAATCAGCAGGAATATACGAGTATTTGCAGCATAGCGAAGTACTACGAGTATTATGAGATATTAGAGTAGAAAAGTGGCTGAGATTTTATGAACGAGAAATAAATATGTTATGATTTACTTAGACATTACTTGGGTAGTCAAACAATTTTTTAGAAATTGTATGGGTGTGGTCTGCCATGAATTGAAAAGCGATTTCGTATATTTCAATGTGTACTTAAATGTGATTGTTGAAGAGAATCACAGACGAAGAGTAAGAAGATGTAAATTTAATAAAGTCAAAACTGTTTGTGTTAAGCCTTCCTTATCTATCACATACAGAACGATGTCGACATACATACATAGAAGTACATAGGCATTCATCTACTCATTCGACTCACAATATTTCCGTTTATTGAAGTTTTCATTTCTCTTTCCGCCTAAAATGCATACGAGTATGTTCCACCAAGTGGTTTGCGGTTGCATAAGCTGTGATTTTTGCTACAGAAATCTCTTCAATTTCACTCTGCTGCTTGTTTTCAATTGCCATCATTGCTTTGTTGCTTGCTAAATCATATTTGAATTTGTTTCTACTTTCTGTTGGATGCGTGCATTTGTAGATTGAGAAGCCAAACAAAACCGAATCACAAAAGCAAATAGCATATTTTTTCTTAAATATATTTTTTTTCATGTTGTGTCGCATATTCGAGCGCTTGCGACACATGTTGCACACAAGCGCGCCAGTTGCTTTTCGTTATATTTTTGTCATTTTGAGTTGGCGCATACGTCTTCAGTATATTTCATTCGTTTACATACACACATACATACATGCAATACGTACGCATGTGGCTATTAATATAGTGCTTATGACAATTATAAGACAGCCAAATATTGAGTAATTTTGACTAATCATTTTTGTTGTATTTTGCTTCTTTTATTTTCAATTTAAATACAGGTCATTTTTTAATTGGAAGCCATATAATCTCTAGTTTGAAGTTTTCAAGGAAATTTTCCGAATAAAATTTTTCGAACAAAATTTTTCAAATAAAATTTTTCGAACAAAAATTTTCGAACTAAAAGTTTTGAGACAAAATTCAGGTTTTTAGCAAATTTTTTCTTAATAACTATATGTAATTAAAATAACGTTGAAGTAATTCAAATAATTGTCGATTACAATTTTTGTTTAGTGGCGGTGTTGCTCAGTTTTTACCGTTTAAAATGTATTGTGAACTTGATTATATACAAGAAATTATAAAAAAGCGCTTACAAAAATATTAAAAAAAAGTCAAGAAAATTTCCAGTGTATTTTTTTTTTACTTTTTTTGTATAAAAAATTATTAAATTTTTTTCATAATATGAACATACATATGTAGTTTGAAATTTTCATTCCATTTTTTTAATTATTTTGATTTTATTTCAATGTTTAATACTTGATTAACCTGAATGAACTGCATTTTAGTTTAATTGCGTTTGAGCTTTACGACCGATAGGTATTTTTTTTGGAAAAATTATAAGAAAAAAAAATTGGAATGGTCAAAAACAAATAAACAACATTACTTACATGGCCACATAATAACAAAAAGTGTATTTTAATTGAAATTATGCGAAGAAAAATAAATAGTCAAATGTTGTTAACACTTTGGTGTCGTATAACTCTGATCAGCGCTATACAAAAATACATACTCGTAGCTGAAATTTGCATTCTACTGCTCGTTTCATTGACTTGCCATCCTTCAACAACTTTGACTAAGAACAGCTGTATGTGGAGAATGAAATTTGATTTTGTTGACATATATTTGTATGCACACGCATTTGTGAAAGTAAAATGGGCATACAAATTTGTTTAGAAGTATGTAAGTATGTACATAGATAGTATGTATATACGAGTATACAAATATTTTCATATCAACTAATAATATGATTCAAATTTTTTGACAGATGTCTGACAAACCAAATTGCAATTTGATAAATGAGTAAATTTTTGACGCGGTTTCTATTTTATTTGACATATGACAATAGTTTGTTCCTCTTACCACATTTTATGTCATTTGATTACTTGGGTGTAGTGTGAATGATTACTTAAAGAATGTTTATGAATGTATTGAAGGAAACTAAAAATTGGTACAAAAGCGCTGTACGAGGTGAATACTTAGTTGAATGGGAAAGTTGTCAGCCCTGTAACCTACTCCATGAGCATTTAGAAATTCTCCGTATCAGAAAAAATGTGTCAGTCCCAATCGGTAGCTCATCGACAAACTATAAAAATGAGCGGATAGTCATTATAAGTGACAGTTTGGCTGCACTATACACAATCGAATTCAACTTCTTTTGGGTGAACAAGAAGGCTGATGGGTTGGCAAGAGATGCTGCAATAGGACTTCACGAGGATGTGAGGAACTTAGAAGAGAAGAGGGAATTTCGAGAAAACAACATTGACACTGAACTCTTAATAAGAGGATACATTGCAAAACGCTCCAGATAGCTGATTGTTCTCTCACGGCCACCTTCGGAGGTTGGAAATTTAGTCAAATTAATTGTGTCGCTTCTGTGCCGTGGCCCCTGAGACACCAATGCATCTGCTTCTTGAATGCGATGGAGGAGACTAGAAAAATCGAGGAGACTAGAAATATGTATAGGCTTGTGGGAACCAGATGAAAGAAATACAATTCGTGGGCACAATGGAGCTTATGCTCGAAGTGACTACCTCTCTTAACTATCTATCTATCAATCTACGTACGAGTTAAAATTTTCATCGGAGCGCGCCATTGTGCCAGTTTCGCCAAATAATGAGAAAATTCTCTATCTAAGTCAAAGTCGAAGTTAAAATTTAATTTTCAATACTCTAACTAACGCTCATCATGCTGGCCACAAACACACTTGCTTCATCAAAATGCGGCGATATACTTAATGCACATCAGCCGCACACTTCGCCTGAACATCTATACAAATTTACTTTACCTCTACTGAGAAATATACAGTCAAGTACAAAGGATAACTGCTGAAGTAAGGTCAAGACAATTAAGCGGTATTCAAGTGATACAGTGTACATACATACAAACATATGCCGGCGTTGGTGTGCATTAAAGGCTATTGTGCGCAAATGAGAGTATTGCCAAATGCAAATGCTTCCAAACCTGAAATCGGGTTGCACAAATATGGGATGAAGTAAATTACAGATATATATATATATGTGTATACGAGTGTACGGTTACCCTAATGTCTATTTATATATACTTATACAAACATACATTCATGTACCAGCGAATGCATAAGGAAAAGGGGTTTCAAGCGAAATATAGAAACATTTCTTATACTTATAAATGTTTGTTTATTTTTCTGTTGGCCTAGTAAATGTTAATTTTACAATTTTTATTGAGCTCGAGGCCAGTTTATGGAAGATTTTTGTGAAAAAAGAACAATAGTTTTTTAATGGTAGAAATTATAGTACTATTTCTATTATATAGAAAATTGCCGGTACTTTGATTACCTGAAAGATATTAGTGCCTGAGGTTACCAAAAATATATTTATTACCAAATCGTCTAGTAAAATTTCTCTAGATTGAGGAATATGTTTTTCAGGTACGCTCCAATACTATTTAGGTATGCAAGGATTGGTATCCTATCATAACTAAATTTGATACAGCCAGTACTGCACACTAATGTCGAAATATCGTAGAAAGCCTTGTGCCTCCCACATAAAATAAAATTTTATAAAACTTGTACATCTTACACACATACATATATTACTGAACAATTATTTAAAAAAAAAACTGGCATTTGGTTCATTGAATTATTATGTGCGTAATAATTTGTTGCCGTAAAAAATTGTCCGCCCCTCTATAAGGCAATGTTTAAAAAGTTTTATTTGTGTCAAGTTTTACAGGCAGTTAAGCATATAATTAGCGTGTAAAATTCTAAAAGAAACATTCAGGCACATCAAACATATATTTTGCGTTTTATATTATTATGTCCTATGTAGACATTTTTAAAACAATTTTTGGTTTAATGTTAAAAAAGTATTTTTACAACTGTTAAGTTATTACTGTAATTTTTTTTTAATAAGATCTTTGCATTTATAAGTAATCACCAAAAAAATATATTCTATGAAGTTGAATATTAATTGAAAAACTAACTTTGGTTCACTTGTTTTAATCATAATTAACCTAATTGCACTTACCTATCGACGGATATGCAACTCAAATGCAATATGCTGGCCGTTGAGAAATAAACATCCAAGCTGTTCCACAAATCGCACACAAATGTTCCGAAATTCCAACTGAAATGAGAAGTTAAAAGAACAAAAGATTTCAGTAATTGTATTTGTGTATAAAATAAGACAAACAAAGACGTCTTGAAAACTAATTTAAAGCATTGTTTATAAACTAAATACTTGAAATATTTGACTTTTTATATTACTGCATTTCAACTAAAATTGTTTATTTATTTTTTTTTAATCAATTTCTTTATTGAGTGGTTTATGCGCTCCAACTTACGCAACCCAAATGTTTAAGAAAAGTATTTGGCAATTAAAGTTCCAGCAGTTAATCGACTATTGCAATAGCTATTATTGTTTCTATTAGCATTTGTTGTTCTGTTGTTGCTCTTTGTTATACTGCCACTCAACGATTCTCAAAATATTTTATTTTTTCTGCTTTGCAATTGGAGCTTCGCAATATTTTATTCTCCTCATTTTACTAAGTTTAGCACTCTGCATTGGTCTTTTGTTACTGCATGAGTTCATACAGCTAACCATTTTCGATAGTTAACCGTTTTTCGAACTTAATTACATTTCTCTTTGATCATTGTGACTTTCATGGCAGTTTGAAAAACACAATTTATTTGAAAACCAATCAACGATTTTGCCTATCAAAATTAGGAAAGGAGCGACACAATATGTCGCGTGATGGTAATTTACAATGATGGAAATTATAAAGTTTAAAATTTAAAATTTAAGAGAAAAACTAATATGTTAATTCAAGTGCTTATAACAATATGCGCGTTTGGCCGGACTAATTTAAGGAGTTCGATACATAATCACGTTGAGACGAGATTTGATGATTTGAGGTAAGTTGTGGTGACCTCAAATATTGTGAGATTGAATGTAATAATTTCAGAAGTGAATATTGAAGGTATTATGAGGGTGGATGTAATAAGTTATGGTATGTTAAGTTAAACTGTGGTGAGAAAAGATCTGGTGAGTTAAGGTGTGATGAGTTAATGTTTGGTGAGTTAAGGTATGTTGAAATAGAGGCATTATTAGCTAAGGTGTGATATTTTAAGGTGTGGTGAGTTAAGATGTTGTGAGTTAAGATGTTGTGAGTTAAGGTGTGGTGATTTAAGGTGTGATATACGGTGTGATGAGTTATGGTGTGATGAGTTTAGGTGTGATGAGCTAAGGTGTGGTGAGCTTACAAAATCTTCATTTAAATGTGGGGAGTTCGGGCATGGCATGTTTTGTTTTGTTCAGATAAAGTGTGGTTAGATTATATGTGGTAAGTTATGATGTGATAACCTTAGGTGTAGTGAACTTAAATGTGTCACGTTAAGGTGGGGATAGCTCGTACATATGGCGCACAGAATAAGCACATGTTGCCGTATCTAAACAATCATCATTTCCGGCTCCACGTTCGTCATTTGTTCCACCGCAAAAGCAATAAATCAAGGTTTCGTTTACTTAATTAAAATAGACATTCGATCGTCGGCTCTTATTTCTCAGTATTCGTGCGTGTGCAACTATTTTATATAAAATTTCTATATTTTATCGCATTTCAACCATATACTATGATAAATGAATGCTTTTTTATGTTTTTTTTTTTTAATAAACGTAAATGTATTTATATTTGTTTACACATAAACACCATTGTATTGTATTTAGAGAAAATTAAAAAAAGTGTCAATGGAATTATATGGCCTTTGACTCTGCTCTCAATTTAACATTGCACACTTCAAAGCTGACAAAATCTCCTGTACAAGCAAAACAACAAAAGAGAAATGAAAACAGACACAAACAATTTTAAATGTCACCACAAAGTGTTGATTAATTGAACAATATGGATTCCTACTAAAAATAAATAATTTCTGTTGCTTACACTGTTGTTGCTCATACGCCATGTAGGCGGAAGAGCCATATTTTCTTGTTGTAGAACGTAAAGAATTATGTATACAAAATTTTGTGTGTGGGCGAAAGCACAATAAATAAGCTAATAAAAATCAAGCATTTTTGTTTAAATAATTTTAAGAGATTATAATTAAATTCTGCGTAGTTCGTCGGAGGAAATCATGGTTGCTTAATAATTGTAGCTCAAATGTGGCGTATGAATTAATGGAACCTTTCTTATGTTTTTTTAGCAAATGGAAATGCGTTTTTATATGTTTACAAAGTGTATGCAAGAACACGTGTTTTCATTTGATCCAAAGAAGATAATAATTATACATTTTTCTTCACATAATTGATTGAATATAATAATGCCTCTGCTACTTCAACTCTTAATTATGCTACATACATACGAGTATATTTTTTAACAATAATATAAATACTTTCCAGTATTCAGATGGGTTAATTAATTCTACAGAGTTCATGTTTTGTGAGTTTGGTGAGTTTGTAGAGGAACTGCCACGTGCGGTTTCAATTATCAGTTGCAATATTCATGAGCGAAAGTTACTTATCTTAAAAAAAATAAAAACGTTAAAAAGATATTACTTATCATCTTGTAAACTTCTTTTTACGCTGCACACAAGCTAAGATAAGTTTAACATATTGCTGAAATTGTGTGTGTGCCTCTTAACTGCATAACTCTAACTTTATAATGCAAAAGAAAAAAATACATTTTTGCTTTTAAGACAATACAATTCACACTAAATTACATCAATTGAAGTATATAACAGCACAATATTTATATTTGTCAAATTTTCTATTAGCATTTGATAAACATATATTGTTAGGTAATGTAATTATATAGTGAGGTAACGAATCGTCATTTATTAGACACATATTTTTTTTTTGAGTACAATTTTTATTCTTTTTCTTTTTATTTTTCGTTGTTATTGTTTTTGTTTCGCCGTGGGCACTGCATCATCCAAATAAGTCATACAACTAAACCCATTTTTATGAATTTTGCTATTTACTATGCGCAATAAAACTGCATTATAGTAAACCAAAAACTTCCGATAACAAATTTTGAAGACCTCAATTTCTTTTTAAATTACCTACATTGTTTGCTAATTTATTTTATGAGGTTTCAATATTCAAACTTAATTTTCTTTATAATTAAAAGTTCAAAACTAGTTAAGCATGCGTTGCATTTTTAGTAGAAGTGTAACTTCTTTACAAAAAAGGATCGCCTTAACGAAGTCATTGTCGAATTTGTAATCATTTATATGTAGAATGCGTTTAAATTTTTTTGTTCGTGAGAAAACGGTGGTTTTAAAATTATTTATATTTACAGGGATGCATTTGACGTTGCGTTAAAAAAAATAACTTTTACAAATTTTTGTGATAACGTAATGAAATTAGCAAAACGAATGGTTAATTTTCCATCAGCGCAGTTTAAAATTATGGCCCAAAATTGAAGAAATAGTCTTTTCGTCTCAGTCCTCAACTCATCCATACACATATTATACATTTGTAGTGAATCATTTGCTTAGCAAAAATAATTATAATAGGCATTTTTTATTTGATCAGAAAATTAAGCTTTAAAAGAGTTAGCCAACATAATTATATTGGCTTCTGTAAATTTATCTTGGCTTGTATATTGAACTAAAGGCATTGCCAATTAATTGTCTTTTTTTCATTCACTATAGTTGAGTAAAACCCTTATTTTGACAAATGAAAATGTAAACAAACCAAAAATACAAACAAATGCTTTTAAATGTGTGAAATGGAAAAATTGATAATTTGGAAAAATTTTGGTATCTGCCGTGCCTAACTTGGATTTGATACAAAGATTTGAAATTTTATATGAATTGTTGAAATTTCAATGAATTGGAACTCAAGTGAAAAGTAAATGACTAAAAATTTACCGATAAGTTTCACAAATTTCTTTATTTTTTTTCTCAGCATTGCACTAGGTTTTTATTTTTTTTTATTAAAAAAATTCAAACAATTTTCTTCAAAATTTCCAACTAAAAAAATAGTACTCTTGAGATTGCAATTTTATAGCTCACTCACATTTAGTAAGTTAATGAAATTTTGAAGAGGTTATCGTCAATTGGAGAAAGGTAGTTTTTCAATTTGGAACAAATTGCAGTAAGGCGTCCGTAAGGTATAGCAAATTGACTTAAATTTCAAGGTACTTAAATTTTTTTATACTAAAGTTAGATTTATGAGCAGAACTGAATATAAAAAAAAATTTTTCGAGTTTAAAAAAAGGTTACAGTTTGACTGTAAACAAAGTCAAAAACTTTGGCCGATCTAATTTTTGTTAGAAAATAAACTTTATTTTAACTGAAAGTAATGGAAATTTCATAAAACAAACTATTTGTCAATATGTAACAAAATGCTGTAATCATAAATATATATACATATATATATTGATTTTTCTATGTATACAGATTTGCGCACTTTCTTACGTATAAAGCGTTCAAAATTTATTAATGTGTAGGACTACAACAAATTCTCACACTCTGATAATTAAACAATTGCCTTTTTTTAATCATTTCATACTTCAAAACGTATCTTTCCGCCCCTCGTTCTTAAAATTGCATTCCTTTTTATTTTTATTCTTTGTTTTCCTTTTAATTTATATTAAATTTTACCCCGCTGAATTTCACAATTCCCATTTCATTATGTGTCTGAATTGCCAACTTCCTTGCTCATTTTCAATTTGCAATCAACACGCCAATTTTACCTGAGGAGTATTTTCTTTACCATCAAAAATTTATATCGCTGCCATATTCATTATGCCACTGTAATTTCTACGCCATTTTCAACTAAATATACGCAAATTTCACTGGAAATTTCTATGACTCTTTTTCCTTTTCACTTTTCCTTATTTACAAGCGTGCATTTACCCTTCGTTTTTTGCCAATTTTCCAACAATGTCATAATCATTTCATTTGCCAAACTTTTCAAGTAAAGCAAACTTCTACTGTATTTTTAAACCTACGTCCAACACAAACACACGCGCATACACACACACATATACAAATATATACATATATGTATGTAGTTACACTAACACACTGTTCTAGTAATTTTAACCCCATTCGTTAGCATTTCACTTACAACTCGCCGCATTTCGCATTCTCTTTTTGTTTGTAGTCATTGAAGCTTGGTCGTGCAGCTCATTATATAATCTGCAGCACCAATTCGCGAAATAAACGAAAATCGCATAAAAATTTTAAACTAAAAAAAATACAAACTTTTTGAGCGAAAATGTGTAAAGGATGAAGGATGAAATAGTTGCTTTGGCTGGAATACCAAAAAATACCGCAGTCAAAGTTGGAGTGCGCTGCAAAATTACGGAAAAACTCTCGATTACATACATATTTTATGTAGTGTACGTGTGCATTAGGGTGGCCTAAAAAAAAATTTCAATCGTAATTTATATGCGCGCATCTCTTTTGAATTTAATTTTAATCGAAAAAAAAACTTTTATTTAAATTAAAACATGAAAAGCTGTCGGTTAAAGTGCTGAAAATTGCACAAAGTTTCCTGTGTTCGAGAATTTCATACGAAAAAAAAAACAATTTTTGTATTAGAATGGTACTCCATCCCATTCCTTAAAAATCAATACAGTATTTTTAACCAGGAACCTTTGGTTTTTTCTAGCAAACTACTAATGTTTACTAATAAAATAAGAGTAATTTTGTTTGATAAGGAACTAAATATGAATGTCAATTCCAGGATCAAGGATTTTTTGACTCCCGAAAATCCAGGAATTAGTCTATTCAAACCTCGGGTTTTCTTAAAGCATTTAATTTACTATAAATTTAAGTTTATAAACTTTTTATCATAAGTATCTTCCTCTCAAAGGCGACACAAAGCATTATTTGTAAGACTATTTGATAAAAGAGCTCCACCTAGCCAAAGTAACTCTTGAAGCTTAATGTGCTCGCAACATGAACTTATTCAAATGAGGCATCGATTTAAATTTTTATGCTAAGGAAATACAAACAAAGAAATCTACTTTGAGTAATACATTTTTTAATAAACTCGTTTCAAGAATGAAACAACAGAGGTGTACACGTTTAAATTAATCCAAATAATGTATTTAATTTTAAATATCATGCCAAAGGAGCTGGAGAATAGCCTTACTATGAAATCGATGTGAAAAACACTAACGAGCGAGTGTCCAACAATAGAATGGCATACAATTTATCAGAAGGTTTGGTAAAATTATTTATTATAATGGGGGCGATACAGGTTTTATATGCAACAAATTTAAGTCCAGGTTGGAGGATAACACACTTTATGCCCAAATTCAGTAAGCAGTCTCAGTGTCTAATAGAGACAAAAGTCACAATTTTAGACCACTTGGCATTCATTAGTCTCAAAATAAAGCCTCTAGTCTCAAAATAAAGTATCCAAATTGTAATCTTGTGATAAGCAGGTCACAAAAAGTTGATATAAAAACAAATGGATAAAATGTGAAAGCGAGGAAAAGCAATAATCTTTAGCTCATTCTGAGAGTTGAGATAATGCCAAGTTACTGAATTCGGGTATTAACTTCTTTAAGACCGCATTTTAATAAAAAAAAGTAGTAATTGTACCTCGGTTAAAAATGGAATTTAGTTTTTACTTGATTTTTATATTATATTTAATTCTGTGTTCTCCTTAGATTATCAAACATATACAAATACTCAAAAGTTTATAACTTGTCAATTTGATCAAATTTAATGTTTATTTCCTTATGGGATTGAAGAGATATTTACATGAACTGCAAAAAAGTGTTCTTCTTTGTTATAATGTTATTTTAAATACTACTATAATTATAGTAATATTAAAATAGGACGATTACAGAAGTGTAAAATTTTTGTGGACAAATTAAAAATTACGAATCAAAACTTCCTGAAATTCGGGATCCTGGAATTGTTTCGGGATTTTCTTTTCAAATCCCTATAATTCCGGGATTAATAAAATGCCAAAAATTGACAACTGTAAAACTAACCTAAGCGGTGAGAGCATTTATTTACCGATTTTTCTTTTCACTCAAACATTTTTGTACCACCCTAATCTACAAACCTATTTTTACTTCGAACTGCTAACTATGCCACCTTTGCCGCAACAAATTCGCACACTTTAAATGGCGCATTCATCACCCGGTGATATCACAACGCTGATTATAACTATGAATGACTGTGAAAATGGGGAAAACGTGGCAACGGGGTGAAAACTTCCACCCATCGATGTCAACGGTAATCGTCGGCAGTACACTGCTTTGGCGGAGTGGAGCTACAAAAAGAGTTCTCAAACACACACATACACACACACACACACAATACATGCGAAATAAAGCGAAAGAAATAACTTTTTGGTAATGGCACATGAAGTCTAGCAAAAATGCTTTTGACTGCTGTCAGCGCCAGCGTCGTGTCGCTTTGATAATAAATTCACCTGCCAAGTAATGAAAACGAAGACGACGATGAAGACAAAGGCGCAGAAAGTGCCAAGGTAGGTAGATAGTCATGATTTAAATGAGTTTTAATTGGGTCGTTGACGGTATCACCATAGTCGTTGCCAATGCCGCTGCAACACCATCCAGCAGTAATTCATAACTTAAAAAAGTAAGCGAGTTTGTAAACAGGTTGCGGGGCAAGTAACGAAATAATTTTTGTTTTAAAATCGTGAATTGGTATTTTCAACAAATATCAGACAGTCATTTGCACAACTGAATGACTTACTGGCATGGGTATGAGATCCCTTCCGTACAACTGACCGATTCATACACCCAAGTATGTGAGTCGGTAATGCATATATTTATTTAGTCGGTTAATATCTCTGGTTAGGCGAGTTGTTCACATATGAATTTTCTAGGACTTCGCTGTGTTAAAATTCAGCGATGAGTTCAGTAGTGAGACAATCAATGAAAATGGGGAAGACAGACAATCACTCTAGCTTTTACCTTTCGCTATTGGGTTAAGCGATGCAGGCCTTTGCCTGTCGCTCCTAGCAGAAGCCTAAATGTCTGCCAAATATTTTCGTTTTGTTGCCGAGTTTATCATTACATAGTGGATTTTTACCTGTCTTGTGTCTGTATTTATTATGCAAATTTGTGAGTGCCTTCATACTTATTCGTTGGTATGTTTTTGAGAAATGTCTCTGCAAATTTAAGCTTAAGGCTTTATGCTAGGCTTATATTGCATTATATTTATTGATGGCTTAAATATCGTTTTATAAATTCACTCCTTTATGTAAATTTGACGATTTTTTTATTGCCAACCAAAAATTGCTTAGAGTTGTGCACGTACCTAATCCTTTTCAACAGAGGAAGGGGAAACTGATATTTTAAGAATATTAAGCGAAATTTTTAAGAAATATTTGCAAGCAACACTTTTGCGTTCATTTTAAAGTTATTTATTCATGAGTGACATACTAAAAGAAGGTATTAATTATATGTTGAACAAATAAAATAAGATAATTCTTTTCACATTTTTAGGACAATTATAACAAAAAAGAGATATTATCATGAGCTTAAAACAATACATATAAATTGTTTTTCGAATATCTGCTTTTATTAAATTCTGCCAACTTTTTATCGCATTTACTGCTCCAATCTCAATTGAGTGCGTTTCATAATTATAGCAAAACATTATATTAAGAGCTATTTATTCAGAAAAAAATTGTGATTTCTTGAGTTTTATTTTTGCATAGAAAATAATCATAATTTTTTGGCGTAGAATACGTCTTACCTTACGGTATGGGCACCCATGTCAGGTTTTTATTGTTGTAATCTCTATTTCTTTAATTATAAGGAAACGGCACGGTTACTTCTTTTAAAAAATTTTTTGTAGTCAAATGAAGATGTTAGCTTTCGTTTGACATACATTTCATGTTGGTTGATATCTTCCTAATATTTAAATTTCGCAAATGAAAATTGTATAAACACATGCTCACAAATATGTGTGTGGTGTTTGGTTGAGTGTTTGCTGTTGGGCGATTTAAATGTACTCGTGCAGCCCTTTCTTTGTATTGCATAATTTTAGGCGGGCAAGTTAAAGTAGAGTAAAGGCAGAGAAAGCGCTGCCAACTACTGCTTATTGGTGGTGATTTTAACACAGAAATCACTTCAAATACTAGATTGGCGAAATTTATGAGCGATACGTTTAATTTGGATTATATTCGAAATGATGCTCCCACAACTATTGATAACACAACCATTGACTTAGTTTTTGCGAGAAATTTAAATATTAATTTAAAAACATATTTATCCTATTTTTCCCATCATAAGCCTATATTCTCAAAAGTAACTTTCAAATAATCAAATAGATTTGGGTCTGTTATTTATCATTTATCTTTACTATTGATAACTACCATTGACTTCGTTTTTGCGAGAAATTTAATTGATAATTTAAAAACATTTTTATCCTATTTTCCTATCATAAGCTTATGTACATATATCATCAAAAGTAACTATCAAATAAAGAAATTCATTTGCTTGCATTATTTATCATTATAAATTATCATTATACATATGTTTTCTGTCTTATCGGATGGCGTATTCTACGTTAAACTTAATTTCCGTGTCTCTGACACAGCCTCCTTTTTTTTGAGTTTTCTTTATTACTCACAAGATAAAGCTTAATTTTATCAAAGCAAATGCAAAAATTCAAAACAAATTTTTTTTGTCAGTTTTTAGCATTTTATTGTTAAATGCTTACTTTAATAGTGCAGTAGAAGAATAACAAGTATTTTTCAAGCAGAAAATAAAACTCCGAAAATAACGACCATTTTCTAAGCAAAAAAGTTATTTTTTTATAAAAATTATAACCGTTACGGTCTCTGTTTCCAACCCATTCCAGTTTTTTGCCAGCTTTGCAAAAGTAATTTAAGTGAAAAAATATTAAAAAATTTTAAATTTTATTTAAAGCTGACTAAAAAAAAAAACTTACGATAAAATACTAATAATTTTAAAATTTTAAGTCGATAAAAGCTATCCTCGTTTTCTTCAACTTTATTTATATAGTAGAAGAGGCTTTTCTATGAAAATGTTTTTTTTTATAAATCATTTCAAAACTATTTTATACGAGTATTTGTTTATTTGATTGCAAGTCTTTAATATATAATATCCAATTTTTTTAACTAGTAACGAATATCTCTTAAACTACTAAACCAAAAAATTTTAATTTATTTGCTGATAGGAAGGTTCGACTACTACATTCTGTTCACAAATTATAGCACAAACACATACTGACACATTTGGGCAGTTCACCTCTTCTCCATTTATAAAAAGTTATTTTTCAATTTACACATCATTTATTCTCTAATAAATACCCTTAAACAAATTTTAAATAAAATGTAGATCAAAATTGCGAACTTTTCAAAAAAATTTTTAGATATTTTTGCTTTATGCAAATATGTAGCTCATTGAATTTTAGTACAACAAAGTGCAAGTTTCAAGCTAATACAAGTTATCACTGATTTTTAAAATTTTTTATACTGATGCTATTCTTTCAATGTAAAAATATTCGCGGTTTTGCGTTGTATGTACGAAACTGCCGGTAAAACAATTGTAAAAATCAGTGAAAACTTGTATTCGGTTGAATACAAAGTGTCCATTCTGAGTATTTGTTAGTAGTACGTATATACTGTACTACCACATGCATACATAAATATATTAAAAGTGAATCTTTATGGTCAAACTTTTAGTCTCCAGTTAGTCTTTAAAGATTCATTAAACGAGAGACAAGCAAGAAAATCAGCTAGTTAGGCACAACTCCAGACAAAATATGTAAAGTGGAATGAGTAAGCAAATTATAAGAGCTAAAATAGGCTTTTAACTGTTATGTGGCTCGTAATAACTTTATAGCTCGAATAGGTTGTTAGTCATAAAGACTGTTAATTAATAAGAAACATTTATTGTATTAAAATTGAAAAGAAATGAAGAATTCAAATGACCAACACCAATTCAAGTCTAAATCAAGAGTTAAAAAATAATCAAAAATGTTCGCGGAGGATTAAAAAGTAGCGTGAAAAATTCAAAAATAAGCAAAATCAGCTGAGCAAACAAAAATACAAAAGATATTTCACGTATTATCAAGCAACTAAAATAGGGAAAAAAACTAAAGAAACTTAAGTAATCGATCAAAACTTAGATATGTAATCGAAAAACAAATTAAAGCTAAAAAAAAACAGTGATGCTGAGTAATCAAAAAATAAATAATTTCACGTTTTTATACCCGAGCGTACTTGCACACAATGGTATTATAACTTTGTTCGCATAACAGTTGCAAAAAAAATCGAGATAGATATAGACATGTATACTAAAATGATCAGAATGAAAAGAGGAATCGGTTTAGCCCTGACTGTCTGTCCGTCTGTAAATATTGAGATTTCTCAATAAAACTTGGTACATATATTTTCCTCTGGCCAGGATAGGTTGGTATTGAAAATGGTCGAGATCGGTCAATAACCACGCCCACCCCCCATATAACGGAAGTTTTTGAAAAATGCAAAAACTTCGTTTTTTCGGTATCTATTGCAACAAATTGAGTGAATTTGGTAATTGGAGCGATTTTAAACTAAGAAATTAGGTAATTATACAATTTTGAAAAATGGGCGTTGGCACGCCCACTTATGGAAAAGTTTCCGTATCTCAATAACAGAGTAAGGTATGGCCACAAAGTTTGGTGAAAAATTTTTCACGGCCCCTTATAAAAATTCGTCTGTAGGTATCTCAATAACGATGTGAACATATTGTCCTTGACATCACTAGCATCACCGTCAAAAAATTTTGAAATCGGACCATAACCACGCCCAACTTCAATACAACGGAAATTTTGAAAAATCCAAAAACTTTGTTTTCAATATTTTTTGGAACAAATTGAGTAAAGTTTAATTCTAGCAGCGATTTGAAACAAAGAAACGGGGTTTTTATGAAATTATAGGCACCGCCAATACAAAAATACATCGCGAATTTAGCGTTCCTTACTTGTTTTTTTCTTGGAATGATTACAAGACTTTTTTTTGGAATTGGAGTATTTTACGAGAGAATGACTTTTTAGCCTTACTTACCCAATACAAGATTTTTTGTCTAAAGCTTTTTTGTATAAGTAGGCTGATATTATATTTTTCACTAAATAGAGAGGCTTAGAAGCGTTTAAAACAAATTTAATGCAGGAATTTATAATTTTTTAGTATTCTAACAGAGTTTCTGTTTGAAGTTTAAGCTTAACATTAACAAATTTAAAAACAAGCAAATTATTTTAGACAAAGTCGATGCCATCAGTGTAAGGGTCTCTGGCACAAGTAGTGTTTTGCTGTGACTATTCTTAAGTTTAATAGTAAACCAAGGCTTTGAACGAGAGGGTTTTTTCTTTTTAAATTACTTATATTTTTGTATACTAATAATAAGTAGGCAAGTAGTATTTCTGTGAAAGTCCGGTTTTGGCCTTTGGTTTAATAAATAAACTAGTAAAACCCTTTGCGACGTACTAAATTTAAGTTATAATTAAATATTTGTTTTTATTACATAGAAAGTTTTACTTAAAATGGTGCTTGTTGAGAGCATTACCAATGTAGGCACATAAAATTTGGTCTCATATATTTTGTTTGGTTTTAATATAAAAATATGCTTATTGATTGAGATACATACTATTTTGGTTCGAGTTTTTAACTCAAAACCATATTTTCTAATGTTTTAAAAACATTGATGGCTGCTGTGGACGAGTTGATAGCGGTGCGTGCGATAACTCGAGTTCGGGGTTCAACTCTCTGCTAAGGCAAGTAAAATCTTAATCATAGAAACGTTTTTTTAGTAGTGGTTACCCCTTGGCAGACAATGGCAAACCTCCGAGGGTATTTATGCCACGAAAAAGCTTCTCATAAAATACATTTGCCATTCGGAGTCGGCGCAAAATTGTAGGGCTCTCCAAATTATTATTTATTTATTAACAAACGGGAAACAATAATGTAATGATTTTTACACGAAAAAGGAACACTGGCTGGCAGGGCCTTCGGCTCCTTATATACTTAGCTATACACTTTATTACTTAGTTAGATATTACACATCAAACAAGCTTAAGAGAGACTGATAAGATGAAATATGAAGTTTAGATTAATTGTTTTAAGCCGGTTTTTTTTCTAAAAATGTTGATATTTTGGAGACGTTTTCTGCAGAACTAGTCTTCAGGTGCATCGACGGACGTTGGTTTTTAAAGATATTGCTCCTACTAGCTGCAAAGTGTGGGCAGTCGTTGAGTATTGTGTGATCAAGGCGTAGACGGACAAATACCTTAACGTTAGGTGTGCTAGTGTGTAATGTATTGGTGCTGGATTGAAACCCATGACTCTATTTGTACTATTTTTATTATTAATAACATTGAACCACAAAATGCATATTAAAATTTTCGGGTAGCTATTTCATTGTATTATCGCAAAGAAATATTTTTTTTTAATGTACGCAGTTTATACAATTAGTGCACATTTCAATATTGAATCTTTTAAAGTTTATTTCATTGTAAGTTCACGCTTTTTACTATTTTTAAGCCACATCAAATGCCCTTTAAATGCATTTTTTCGATGGCCGGAAGGATTGCTAGAATACAAAGCAAGTTTCCCCAAAGCTCCGCAATTTGGTAACTTACTTATAAATACACAGTACAACAAATTTTGAAGTTTTTTTTTTTCAAAAGAGTAAACATCCTAAATATTATTTTTGCTGAACCAAGTTTTAATCCAGCACATTGGGCATGTTGTTACTTATAAAAATCTAGACATACATGCACTTTGACTTTGACATTTATTTTATATTTAAATGTAACATTCACATTCCATAAAATTCATTTGCATCCTATAATAGTTTGTTAATGCAGCACATATTTAAGGATTAGGACACTTTATTATTTTTAAATTAATTTAAATTATTTTTCAAGTAAAATGTGATTCATTGCCTAGAAAAACAATAAACATACAATTTTTAATCTATTTACAAAATGAACAATGATTTAACAAAATATCAGAGACATTTTGAGTAAGCAGTTTTTTGACTCATTCAATTTCTGTGTGAGAAAGTACAAGTTTCAAGTGTATACAAGTTATCACTAATTTTTGGCAATTTTTTTACTGACAGTTTCCTCCATACAACGCAAAATTGCGATTATTTTTTATATTGAAGAAATTGCGTTAACTCGTAGGCACTAGAAACTTGCACTTTCTCAGAATCTTATTAAATGAACTATAAATCTGCATACACCAAAAATTTTTAAATAAATTTTTTAAAATGTATTAAATTTTGATAAATGAATTCTTCATTTTTTATAAAATTTAAAAATGTGGTTTTAATGGTGTTTCTTAGAGAATTAATGATGTTTTAATTGAAAATAATTGGATAATATAAATTTTGTTATTTTTCTATTTCTATTGGAGAATAAAAAAAATTGTCCAATTGTGTCAATATGTGTTTATGCTATAACTTGTGAACATAATGTACATATGTGTCCTGTGTCGTAGAAAAATATATAAAATTGCTATTTTGTGTCACGCGAAATGTTACGATTCAGCAACGTTCATCGATGCAATGGAGTGTAGGTGAGAGTAGGCTTATACATGCAGATACAACTTAAACTTAAGTATGAATAAATATTTAGAGATTATACAATGACATACATATCTCGCAGCGATTAGCAACCATGTAACTTAACATAAGTCCATTTTGTTTTATTTGTGGTAGTATAAAAATATGTATTTGTGTTTGAGCGCTCACGCAAAGTTTATGCTTCGGTATATAAGTATTTAAGCTGTGGAATTGTAAAGGAAGCACTTGCAGCTGTTTGCAATTTGCATTTTTAATTTGAAAACGCCATCGCCAACCCCAGTACCAACATAATAACGAAAAGCACGACGTTGCGAGACAGCCGACCCCAAATGTGCGCCGGAATTGTGCAGAGCTGAGAAGCTGCGGAAAATGTTGGCCAAAAGCGTTGGCAATCTGCGATGAAAGTTATGAATTTTAGATAAAACTTTTGCGACTGTGCCGGAGCGAGGTGTAAATGCGGATAGCTGTAAGTGCGTAAATATATATGTATGTGCATTTATATATGTACATATATATACTCATACATACCCCGCATTAAATTGCGCTAATTCAAAACTAGCGCCGAACCAACTCATTAAAAGGTGGTAGTGATTCGCGCAATGCTCTCATCTGTCACTTTAACAATGGTGATGTCATAGGAAGTGCAGAACGTTAGAACGCATTTTAAACTGTTTCCATTTAGAATGATTTCAAGATGGCTCAAAAATAAACACTTCTTCTGGGCTTATGCGTAAGAAGATAATGTCAAACTAGTGCCAAAATGAGTAGTTATGAAGCAGTATAAATAAAAATAAACTTTTAATATCTAGTTCCAGCGAAAACAAGAAAAGGATTAGGATTTCAAAGATATGTTTTTTTTTTTTTAATATGTATGTACATATATCCTTTTTACAAATATAAGAAATTCTTGAATTAATAGTTTTTCGGCAAATATTTTACTATTCCCACAGATTGATTTGTTTTGTTTATTTTAACTTTTATTACTAAAGTTTAACTGGGCTTGTTTTTAAATATATGGCCATTCTGTAATCAATAAAATATAAATCAAGGTTTTAAACTTCATACAAAATTTAAGATAAATATATCGCAATTTCATTTATTTTTTTTATCAAAATTTAAATAAATAAAAGATAAATACGCAAAACTAATTAATATGTGGGAACCTTTAAGTAGTTTTATAGTCGTATTCAGGAATAAATCATTTTTAGACAAATTCATCTGGAACTATTATTGTTAAACAAAAATGTAATTTTTAAAATTGCAATCAACCTTAAAAAAAAAACATATTATTTCCAGTAGCATTTCATATACAGCAATGTTACCACACTACTTTTAGTATTATTATCCAAACTACAATGATTAAAATATTGATCCAAGAAACAATTCAATGTAAAATACATTTTGAGTGAATAATACTGGAATTGTATTCCCACTTATTTTAAATAGATTGCACTGCTTGCATATATATAAATATCCAACGAACAACTTTGCATTCGTTTTGCACCAGTTATGAGACAATCCCGAAGCTTCTATTGCGGAACCAGCGCTTTCTCTAACTGTCTACCTTATTTACTGCTGGGATATGTACATATTTATATGTATAAGTATACAGATTCATGGAAGCAATTAAACGTTATAATTAAGCTTTCCTAAAATATTATTTAGATTTTAAAACTTTGCAGATTACAAAATAGTCTGCTTTGTTTAAATTGCAGACAAATTTTATATAAGTAAAGTTAGATTAATATATTATAAGTTTATAATGTTAGGCAGTCGCGTCGGTTGGTTTTAAAACGATTATCAAACAAGTAAGTGCATATTGAAGTGAAGTGTGTTTTAAGTTAGGTGAATATATAAAATATATAAAAAAAAAATATACGTAATGTTTTAACTTAATGTAAATTTCACATCTAAAGTTTGATTTCTCATTAAAAAAAAACTTTACATTTCTTTGATGTTTGAATTACACAGAACTGATATAATTAGTTTATAAAAGTTACTGCTTGGCTTATATGTATGTATGTACAAATTTAACATTGCTGCATTCAAAATTCCTATTCACTTCTATTTAGAAATGAAAAAAAAACAAGAAAATGAAAATTGTATATTTTTGTCCTTTTTACAGAAAATAATTTGCTAAAAGAATTTAAAATCTTTAAACAAAGTATTCAAAAAATATCAAAACAGTATTCTTAGTGTATTGATCTAAAAAACAATTTAATGTACATTTAATATCAGTTAATGAAGACATTTTTATATTTAGTAAGTTGTTGAAGAATTGTCCAATGGAATCATTAAACAAAGTATTCAAAAAATATCACAAAAAAAAAATGTATGCAATCCTTTTTGACTTTGGTTTTGCAATAATTTTTTTTCATACATAAATAATGTAAATAAATAAATTTTGGCATATTTTTAAACATTCATAATGACTTTTCCTTTCGAATTTCTACCAATTAGTGCGCAGCATACACAGCTATCTAAACGTTATACTGTGAAAATTTCATAAAACTTTGCTATAGCGATTCTTTGGAAGCTTGTCAAACTTCTCTAATTTTTTAGCATATTTAAATTTAAAAGCAATGTTAAAAAATTGTTGCATTTGTATCTTTATATTACTTGTTCATTTATCAAATTTTTCGAAATTGTTCGTTCTTAGCCGCATGCCGAAAGCGAAAAGGGAAATTGTTTAATTGTGCTTTAAAATTCGACAATTTTTCTTGAGTTTTCTTGTCAGAAAATGAGTGTTTAACCAAAGCATGAAACCGTAGAACGATTACAATAATTTCGAGGTATTTTTAACATAGACAGAAAATAATGTTTTTTTTTTAAATTTTAAAGAAAAAAATCAAAAGGTTCCAAATATCGGAGAACATTTTAAAATATGTATATACAAGTGTATATTTTCTCAATCACACCATGAATTTGTTACGATTCAAAAATGTTTGATCAAAACATATAAAAATTATTAATAATAATTAAAATTACAATTATATTTCGATTTTAATTAATCGCTTAGGATAGATAATCAAATATCAAGTTATATTTTTTTGGTCATATATAAAATGAATTTTTCGTTTGTTAATTATTCGCTCTGAAATTATTCTTAATTTGGGAGTTGCTGTTTATTGATCAGAAAAAGTTATTATTTTATGAGTTGTAATTTTTTTATTATTATTTTTTTCATCAATAATAATGATTATTTTTTGAGTTTTATTTTTTGGATCAAAAATAAAATTCATTTCTTAAGCGTTATTTTATAGCTCAGAGATAAAACTTAATTTTTGATTTTCATATTTTTTTGGAATATCAAAATGCTCAAAACGAAACACCGCTTTTCTAATATCTGGTAGGTGGTTAATTTTATTTGCTATAATCTCGTCGCTCAAATATGACAACAAATTTATACAGCAGATTAACCAAAGTTTAAAACTTAATAGTAAATTGAGAAAAAAGTTAGAATTCAAAACTGCATGCGATTATTTAATTTGAACAAAATAATTAAACTCAAAAAATTATAATTATTTTTGATCGAATAATTTTAAAAATCTGAAAATATTGATTAAATATAAATTTTTTGATTATACTTATAATCATTACGAACCGATGTACGATTTGTTCAGTTTTTTTTATCAAATATTTTTTTGTTTACTTACCGTCCAGTTACTTGCACACTGAAGTTGAACGTCATAGCCATCATTGCCACCATTATGTCAGCCATTGCTAGAGAAACTACAAAGTAATTCGTTATAATTCTGCAAATATACAAAGATAATGAAAAAAGAGAGTACTTGAGTAAATTTCAATAAAAGCAATAATAAATTCTTTCTGGAATTTTTTTACAAATTAATAATTTAGATTTTATTTATATTTTGTATAACGCAAAAAAAAATCGCATATACATACAGACAACTGTCAAATGGCTGCATTTATATATTTTGAAATATTTATTTTGAAATATTCATTTCTGAAATTTTTTTATAATATATTTTTTAATTTATGTTACTTTCATAAAAATGTGTACTATACTGAGGAATATATTAAGTAGTCATGGTGGAGCTTCTAATTTTTTATATGAAAAAACTTTTCTTTTGGCAACAAAGCTGTGTTTGGACTTGTGGTAGAAATATTCAATGTTATGTTCTCTGTACACTAAAATGAACTCCATGATAACCGCTATTGTAAAACTACCTTCCCTTGTTGCCAAAATGCTTTTAAATAGTATTATAAATGGTTTAAAAATAAACTTTCTTGACATATTTAATAAGTTTTTGAAAGCAGCCTCTCCCATAAACATCTATTTACATTCGAATTTTTTATAATCTGAAAATTTAAAACCAATATTTTTTACAACTTTATGACCAACTTATTACTTGCGTTTCAACTTGCTTTCATTTATCTGCGTTTACATCGACGCATATTGACAGGCTGTCAGTTGGTAGTTTAAAAATCGTTTAGTCTTGTCAGCGTTTTATGCCAGCCAAAATGTAATAAATATGAGTGTGTATTTAAGCACTTACACAGGTAGTGTTTTTACTAAGGAAGTAGTTTGATTTAATGGTTGCTGGAAAAAATTATAAAATAAAAAACGGAAAACAAAAAACGGAAAACAAAAAAGGACAGATACACTCCAAACGAGTTATAAAAACTTAAATTTCAAGGCTGCTATTTAATTTAATAATCAAATTTATAACGAAAACGAAAAGTTTCTAAGTATACAACGAATGAATATTATAAAAATAAAAATAAGATAAGAATAGTTTTTCAAAAAATTAATCATATTTTCAAGTTCTTGTTACTTATTTGTTCAAAATAAAACTGTGTATCTTAAGTCTAAAGCTTAAAATGCTAAAAAAAATTTAATTTTAAAACCTTTAATGTTGTTAAAGCACACATCAACTATGGGTAATTGAAAATGCTATATTGTATTATGAACAACTACAAAATGGTGTAGACATATAACAACTAAGGCTCTTGGATTAACATCAATAATTACTTTTTGTTTGAGTTACCATTAGCATAACTTTTGTTAAATGTTTTTGTGTAATTGTTGGACCTGGGTGAGTTTTTATTAAAATAACTGCTGGAAACTTTTAAAAAATTACTGCAAAATGGTCATTAAAACTTTAATTATGTATATTAAATAGTCAAAAGAAAAACCATTCCTCCTACAATACCACGGTGTGCATTCACAAATGATGTATCAAAGATCAAAAATAATTTGTGTGGGAAAAAATTGAGTACACTGTTACATAAATAAATCTGACTTTTTCTTTAGAAAATTAATTGAAGAAAAAAAAAATTTCAAATGTTAAAATACTACGGGCTAAAAATTTTACCCGCCCATTTTTTTTAATAGCTTAGCATAGAGCTCTCAAGAAAAATCACGAGAAATATTTTTCGTTATTTCCAGTGCTTGAAAAATAATTTGCGGTTGCTGTGAATTTTGTTGACGAAGTAAATATATGATAATTTTATTGAAGAAATAAATATACGAGAATTTTTTTCTTGAAAGCTTCAGCTTGATTTAAGAAATTTTTATAGAAGTAAATCTCGTTTTCATTTCTTGCGTATCATTTTTTATGAATTTTTCTTGAGAGCCCTATACTAAGCTAAGCACAGTAATCATTTGAAACTTTATTTTAAAAAGCATTATTTAAATGTACTTATACTCGTATTATATTTAAATATTTTGCAAACGATTTTTTAGTTTTTGCTTTTAAATTTGTTTAAATGAATTTAAGTAAGAAAGGTTTCTTTTAAATGGTCTTTTAAGATATTTATAAAATTTAATAAGTTGTTTTGTAACATATCTCAACGTAAATATGGCCAATTTTTAAACTGGTTTTAAGAGAGAATTTACAATCTTTGAATTTCTAAGCCAATCTTTAAGATTGAAGCACCGTCTGCCAAATTAGTTGGTTGCAAGAATGCGGCAAGAGTGCATATTGACGAGTTACGAGTTCGACATGTTTATTCATTACCAATATTTTATTCAATTTCATTATTAACTTTTGTATTAAATAAATCATTTGTTAAATAAGTGCGATCAATTCATTTTCTGAAAACAAAGTACCAACTTAGCTCTTCGGAACATTAGAAATGTTAACGTAATGTCAATGTCAATGCTTTTGTAATAGCTGGTATACATTTTAAGCCAACATAGCTACGTATATAGAAAATATTTCGCATTACAAGTTAAGGCATTTAAGGTGCTCGTGGAGCAGCGACTGAGTAGGCGGTTTGATGAAAAAAATGAAAAATGTATTAAAGCAATAAGAAAACAAATAAAAAACAAGACGACTAAAGCATTGGAAAGGATGTAGCTTTAAGCGAATTTCGTTAAATAGCTCATAAACGTTAAAACCGCTTGCTCTTGACAGCACTTGCGGCTCATTTTAACGCCACCATCGCTAAACCCGCACCTACGCTGAGCACTTGTGCGTCATACCAAACAATAATATCTACTTACGAGTACATATGTGAGTACGAGTATTCCCAGAAGTTGTAAAATACGAGTACTCTCTGCCTTTATGTAGCTAATAATTAACTTTAAGGTGACAGCTATGTGATACCAACTTAATGTCTTTTAAATCGAAGCTGCTACATAGTGAGTGATTCATAAAATTCTTAAGAAATAAACTCTTGCAAAGTTATGCTTTCATTAGGTAAAATACTTTTTTTTTTTAAATTTCATCCACATAAAAAATATTAAATTTTAATTGTGAAAATGTAAAAACCAATGTGACATCAAAATGTATTAAGAAAAACAAAGTTTTTGTTTCTGCACGCGTCAATATTTTGCTGTGGAATGATTTATATGCAAAGTTTTGTTTAAATGTTATTCGAAGCGTTAAGAAGTTGCCTGGGTTCGACACGGCGTATGTGTAACGCCGAAGTCTCATAGGGAGTATGTGAACGTTGTTGGCGTGTTTATGACAATAATTAATGATAATAAAATACACAAATACATAAAATAATACACAAATACATATATACTCAATATATCTTAAAGGAATTAGTATCCACGAATAAAACACCAGCACATATGTATGTACGAGTATAAACAAGACGTTTCAAAACTATAATACACTAACATAATGTCGAAATTTTGGCAATTTAACTTTCTTATGTTTAATATCAGACGAAATCCGTATTTCAAACATTTCTAAATTTAATGTAATTATTTATAGAATTAAAAAAAATTTACGAACCATTAAAAATTTGATTTTTATTTTCAGTACTTAGGCCCAGTGCAAGTGAAAGTCATAAATGGCAAAGGTTATTACTGAAATTTTATAAGTTTTCATAGCATTTCTTTCAGCAATTCCGGAAAAGAAATTGTCAAAAATCAACAGTAATTTTTTAGCTACTAGAGACTTGCACATTATGAGATTGAGCTTTCAACCTATAAACATAAAAAATTTGTATAATATTATAATTTGTTTTTGTTTGGCCATATAAGTATTTAATTTTTAATTGTTTATGAGCTTTAACGGCGACTAAATTTTTACAGTATTGTTGTTTTTTCCTTTTACTTTAAACCCAAAAACCAATCGGCCGTAAAGCTAATAAGCAATTAAAAATAAATTTTTTTAAGTTAAGGGGTTACATATAAACCTGTGTTGGTCAAAAAAATCGAAATCGAAATTTTTTTATTGCATTTTCGTAGGGTTTATCCTTTCGAGTTTATTTCTTCAAAATTTCATAAAGATCTGAGCACTAGAGCAAAAGTTACAGCTGTCAACAGCGCGCTACTCCCGAATGTCCCCAGCTTTAAACGCGATTATCTTAAAGTGATGTTTTTCAAAAAGTTCCGTTGCGGTGAGCATGGTTTCTCATGAACCATGTGGCCTCGACCTTATCGATCTAATTTTTTGCAGGCTATCTTAAAACTTAGATATCTCATACTTGAACGAAGGAATTTTTATTCGAAACAAATGTTTTTTTAGGGGATGAAAAAACTGAATTTTTAGAACTTCAAAAAATCGAACCTTTCAGTAAAATCATCAACATTTGTGTGAAAGTGTTTATTTCGCTAAATGATATAAGCTACAGTGTAAGAAAAAAAGTGTATCAACGCAACAGCTGTAGTGCCAAAAAATGGGCATATTTTTAACTCAAAAATTTAATTAAACATCTTCAGACATACATATGTATATATAAACGTGCACGCAGTGTTTGATTATTAAAAACATCCTGTCTTTGCAAAAAAAAATTCTTCAAAAAACCGGAACATGTATTTGAATAATTATTAAAAAATATGTAAAAAGTGTGAAAATTAGTTTTTCATAATTTTGTTAAAGAATAAACTGTATTTGATTTCAATATATATTAAAAATTTAAATGCTTAGTATGTGCGTGCATACTTGACTTTAATATGACTGACATTTTTAGCTGAGTCAAGCCAACAAAAAAATTAAATTTAATTCTTCACATTATGTGTGATTTATTTAATACTCTCGAATTTATGTGCTGCTACATACATTTTTTTATTAAGCTTTTCACATTATCAGCAGTGCAAAAACACACAAAAACACACAAAATCCTTAAATTTATATGTTTATGTCGTAGTTGCCGTGACTTAATGTTTTATGTGTATTTTTTTTACAAATTATATACTAATAAAAGTGAAAAAATAATTTTGCCGCAGCTATACATATTTTTTTAAAACATATATACGACCTATAATGCGTGTTTTAAATGCATTAAGATAAGTACAGTTAAATAAAACACTGCGTCTTGTATGCTGCGGTTACCCATATTTTCTTTGAATAAAACTTACTTGCCATAATCGTTAAACCGAAGAAGTTGGTTTTATTTTTCATTCGTAGCGTTTCTTGAAACAATGTATTTGTTTTTTGATAGTGCTGAAAGTCGTTTTATTGCGCATTAAATTATTTGTTTTTTGTTTAGGTGTGACATCCGTTTTTATCAAAGGTTCTAGCAAGTTCTGTTACTTACGCTTACTTCGCTTCAGTATTAAAAGTTTTAGTAGAAACATTGATGTAATATTCGACTTTAAGTGACTCAGATAGACCAAAAATCTAGAATGGAATTACTAGGATGGCCAAATACGAAAAAAAGAGATTTTTATTGCCGAAAATAGGTTGCACTGTTTTGGGGCTTTGACATAGCTTCAGCAAAAAAGTTATACTCGTGACGAGAAGACGGATCTTCGAGTTATACTCTACGTTGTGACTATAAAGGACAATTAAAGTTACCAGTTTTCAAAATTAGTTTGCAAAAATATATTGTATTAGGAGAACATTTTTTTTACTCAGAATATGGTACGGTCAAAGTAAATGTGTTTAGCAGAATTTTTGTTTAAGTGAAAAAAATGTTATCGTAGAACTGCGTTAAACTAATTGACAGATTTAGGTAAGTTTTGAAGAATTTCCATAAATGTTTGTATAAGTTGTAACTTCAAAAAATTCTAAATCCAACTGTTGCTGAGAAACATAAAATATAATAGAAATTACACACTTTAAAATCGCTTCTATTTGGTTATAATGAAGAAATTGCAATCTAAATAGCTTTAAAAAGCTTCTAGCTAAATAGTCACATAAATAGTTCGCCAGTATTTTGAAAATTTTTCTGTTATTAACCGCATTCGTATCCAGAATTCAAAACAAAAATCTTCAAATTTGAAATAACATGGTTGGTATACATAGCACTTATATACAAAGAAGGAACAAATTATTTTATTATAATTAAAATTTTTTAATACTTTTTTTTTGAAAATTTGTAAAACGTTATAAATGCAAAATTTTTTGTTCAAATATATAAAATATTTTATTATTTTGGCTACCACCCTTTAATTAGAGGGAAAAAGTGTGAAAACAGATATTAGGAAAGTTGATTTTGCTATGAAATGCATTGAACAAACTACTTAATAAATAGTTCGGGTATTCACAAAGTGTCCTAAAGTATCATAAAGTAGAAAAATTTTCGGTAGCCTTTAATTTTTTAATATTTTTTTTATTGCACTACATTACTATATTACGCCCACATATTGTCAAAATTTTGGCAATTTAATTTTTTCTTATATTAAATATCAGACCAAATCAGTATTAACATACGTTTTAAACGTTCTTTTATTTTATTTAAGGAGGTCCTCTACAAATAACTATTTTTTAACACTTGTTTAAGGATGGATTGCAGGAGAACCATAAATACGAATGTTATAAGACTTTTGGGTTAGAATAATTTATTATTGAAATTCAAACATGGCAGGATTCCGGACATGCAGTTCATCTGAAACAGAAAATTCAAAAAGAATTTGTGTTTGTATCTTCTTGGCTAGCGTCTGCCACAAACAAAAAACCTTTTTTTTTCCGTGTTTTTGGTAAGAAAAAAAGCTGTAAACTGCGAACCGGTTGCAAAAACACGACTTTTGGGAAAACGCATTTAAAGATTGAAGTGGATGAAGTGGATGGATGCGCCCAGCCATGTTGAAAGCTCCCGGAAAACGAAACTAATAAGCATTCCGTTAAAACCTTTCAGAAGTGTATTTGTAACATGACTTAGAGTAAAAAATGCAAAAAAAAAATCGAATTTTTTAAACCTTTTCCTCTACTCTCGCGGTTTCAAAAAATAAATTGTTTTTTTTTTATATTTAAAGGAGGCCGTCGCCCCGGGCGCAACGTCTTGGGGGAGGCAAAACGATCTCCGCTCTTCTTTAAAATTTAGAAAAATACGTAAAAAATGTTTGTTTACAAAATTTATCAAATAAGAGTTTTTTTATGGCTTTCCATGAGAAGCCGCGCCAAATATGCTTGGCCTCGAGCGCCCGAAGTTGTGGCTCGAATTTTACTTAAGCAGAACCCATGCAGTTGCAACATTAATTTAGTAAATGAAGTTTCATGGTCGACACTGTTTTTTGTTTTGGTATTCAATAAAAAAAATTTAAAGCCAAAATAAGTACCTTTAAAATAAAAAAAAATTCTTAAATCCATTCAGTAGATTCTTCGAAAGTTATTTAGATCAAAAACAATTTATGATATAAGATTTTTATTTTACTAATAATTATATATTTTTTTGATTTCAATATATAAAATAGAAGAAAAATTCCTGGCGTGAGAGCATTAAAATTCCAACTTAATTATTTCTACCCAAACATTTTCGTATCACCCTAATATGCATACATACATACATATGTTTCTAAATGTGTGAATATGCGCTTATAAAAATGAATAAAGAAGCAAGCATGTCTTGCATTATTCGCTGTTTCAGTAGCGCCTACAAGCTCAGCCCATTGAACAGAAATGATTTGTGGTAAGTGCTTAACTACCTACAACCATATTTCGATGCACACATGTATTCACATATACATGTATCTATATAATAAGCAAACACTAAGCCACTCTTGACACTGACATCGTGGCAGTGAAATGCCAATAGACCGTAAGATCATATCAAACATGCTTGTCTGCATGCAAATGTATGTATGCATGTACTGGCTGGCTATGTTTGTAATGATTTGCAATTTGCCTGAGTAGATATGGCGCAAAGATGAAAGCAAACTACATAAATGTGATAGAAGAATGAAGATAAAAACAAATGTCTAGCGCTACAAAAACACTGACAAAACGAAAGACACAAGCAAATGTTGGCGAATACTTGAAGCCGCCTCCGCCCAGCCACACAGCGCAGCGTTCACTCAAGGTCGTTTGACAGCAGACGCTCAAGACAAAATAAACGGCAGCATTAATTATCCTTTATACTGCTAGCTGTCTTCCGCTTGCTGCTATTTCTATTTCATTGCCTTTTGTTTTTTGTTTTCTTCACCACTCAACGCGCATTTTCACAATCCTGCCTGAATTCGTAAAAGTAAAAGAGGATTTTAGCTAAACATTTTCCGGGTCTTGTTACATTTTGTATTATATTAATTTACATTGCTTTAGGCATTTCTGAAGCCTGTTGTACTTCTGTATGTACGAATGTGTCATAGTCTTGAGTAGCTATATGCGCACGTTCACGCCCCTTAAGCAGGCAACACGCGTAGTGAACGCCTTCATTGCTGGCGGCTAAAAGTTAACGAAGCATACATTTAGGCATTGAAGCGTATTTAAGCGTCACTTTATTGCTAGCACAACTTCACTAAATTAAAAGTTGATGCGGCAAGAGGCTTTGATAAACGGAATGGTTGTTTTTGTACATTATGCTGGTAATTTTCTTTGCATTTTTTTAGCATAGAAAATACACAAATTTTCTTGACAACTATTTTACGCTTCAATGTACATGATTTTCTATTTTTTTTTAATTAACGCTTATGCGAATGCGTAATGGCAATTTGCAGCTTTTAAAGCGCAGCTAATCTAATGCAGAAAGTAGTTTAGTGTTTTTTTAATTTGCTGAGAAAAATATCAGAAGGGGACCGTCCCAGTTTTGCAAATTTCGCTTAGCTACGAAAGTGAAAGTAAAAGAGCGGCACTTTTGCGAAATAATTTGTAGGGAAAGAGTATATAAATACATCTTCTTAAATAATTTGTTTGAGGAACTTATTTTTAGTTAAAATATTTACTATATAAAGTTTAGACTTGCAGAAGCTGATGAAATTAAAACCTTCAATTTTGGGTAAATGCTGAAATTTTTTAGGAAAGTTAATTAAATTCAAGTGAACATTGTATTTGTAAATTTTTAATTTATATGATATCTGAATCCTACTAAATTCATACCCTTGAATATGGAGAGCGAATTTTCGATTTGGTTTGCGGGTTATTTTTATATTTTTAGCAGAAATTTTAAACTTTATAGAAAATGAAAAAATAAACTTCCAACTCCAGACACATCAAGCAGGAAGCCGCAAAGCAAAAAAATATATGATTTTTTTATATAATTTGACAATTAAACGTTTTTTCATTTATTTTAATTAAATATTGCTTTATTTTTAGATAAAATTGCTTTCAGTCAAGGCACATCAAAGAGGTAGCAGCAATTTGAACTATTTTTCATTTTTCTTTATGTTTTTTGAATTGTCAAGTTTGGCATTTCGTTGTGATAGGAATGATTTAATTAATCGACATCTCCACAGAAAATAGCTGCTGATTTTATAGCAGCTGTTATTTTGACAGGAAAATGTAAGAAATATATTGTCAATTTTTAAGTGGGTTCAGTTTAATGTCTTAATCTAAGCATTTGTAAGATGGCTCGCTTTGATAAAACGCAAATATGCTGATAATATTACAAGAAATATGTTTTTTCCCTTCTAAATACGTAGACATTAATAAATGCTATAGAAAACAATTAGTTTTTCCTTTTGAATGAAAATACCTCTCATGTTGACCCCACGAAGTTTACGGCCAAATTTAAAATTACCTTTCAAAGTAACAAAGTGACAGCTTAGTTCTGGCAATATATGCCAAGAAATAAACTTTAATTTCAACTTTTTCTTTTTTTTTGAAATCTTAGCTTAAAAAGCAAAAACAAAAAAACACAGAGTTTTTATATATATTTGTTTTCAATATTTCTACTGCTGCTACATATTGCTATTGCATATGCCTTGCATCCATTTATTTTTCAAATATTCAAATTCTCTCTAGTAATCTTTAGAATCTTATTAAGCAATTTTATTCTAAATCAAAATTTCAAAGAATAATGTGCAAGTTTAGAGTATTTTCATTTTCATTTATGACACGTTTTTTATTGAAATTCCTTTGCGAATTTTCTTATAAAGCATGCTAAAAATTTTCGCTAATCTTTAGTAGTGTGTAAGTTTTAAACACATTATTTTACTAAAACTAGAGAAAACCGTCCACGTCTTTCTGTGCCTCAGTCTGAAAAAATAGAGAGTTGATAACACTATGCAACATCAAAAAAATCACCGATATCCCGAGTGATGAATTCGTATTAAGTATACTTAGTAAACAACAGAAAAGAAATTCATATTTAGATATCACGTCCCAAAACAAAATTTTACTTTATTTACTTTTCGTTACACTTAGTTGAGGGAAGCTATAAAATTATATCAAACATTTAGATTATTCATAAATTTGCAAAATGCCGCGTGTTTGTATTAATTCTCTAAGCTTATTTTGTTACGTTCAATTTTGCCTTTGTTTGAAAAATGTTATGAAGCTTTTTTTAAAATTGACATTAAAAATCAAGACAAATCATGGGTGCCGAAAGTGTCTTGTTTAAAATGTTATAAATATTTGACGGGTTGGTACAGGGGTTATATTAAACAGATGACTTTTGGTGTACCAGTGCAGTGGTGTGAACCCACAAATTACGAAGACGACTGTTACTTCTGTTTAACAATTGTAAAAGGTTTTTCAAAAAAAAAACAAAACACTCGGTGTAGTATGCTACTGTGTCATCAGTGTCAATGCCGCTACCACATTCTCCAGACATTTCAGTACCGGAAAGATTTTGTATTTCGTCAAGTTTATCGAGTCCTATTGAAGAAGAAGATGAAGCAGGCCATTCTAATGGCGAAGAGGTATTTATAGATGAAAAAAAAATACAGATTCACATTTGATTAGTCAATCAGAACTAAATGACCTTGTTAGAGATTAAGATTTGACCAAAGAAAAATCTGAAATATTAGGTTCGAGATTAAAACAGTGGAATCTATTGCAAACTGAAGTTAAAATTACAGCTTATCGAAAACTTCACATTACCGAAGCTACATTTTATTCAAAAGAAGATGGATTAGTGTTCTGCAATAATATTGATCAGTTAATGCCAGCATTAGGTCACAATCATTTATCAAAACATGGTTTCAGTAAGTGATGAACACGGTGAAAGATTTCATCAAAAAATTGCAGAGTACGAGAAGCGTTATAAGGGTAGATGGGAGCCAGCCACGTTTGCAGACTATTGTTGGAGCCTCCAGAGGGATACTGCTTTTACTGACTATAAGAGGAAAGCCAATCGTTCAAAAAAAAATTTTAATGTAGAAAAACAATTTATGTGACCGCTTCATATAATTTTAAGTGAAATAAATAAATGGGTTTTACTAATAAATTTGACGCGATAGAACAATTTTATTTCAAAAAGTTTTAAGGTGGCGAATCATAATTACATACTGCGAACACAGTGAAAAACAAAAATTTTTACTTTGTTGCATATTGTAACCAGAGAATTTGCATATATAATTTTCTTTGTATTCTACATATTTTCACTTGCTGTTGCCTTTCACTCATTCTTGAACAAAATTTGGGACAAATAGGAACAAGATATTTGATAATTTTTTATGATTTAAGAGCTTTTGAACATTTCGTTTCATAATTTAAATAAAAAAATTTTGAACATTTGATTTATGAGATATTTGTTGTTTAATTAATTATAATTTTATATAAAATATCAAAAGAAAAATTTCTAATAAAAAATAGTTTCGGCTTTGTGCAGAGCACACGTGAACTGAACATTTGCTTTAGGCTCTGAAGTATTTTTGTGGAAAAACTATTATTTTTAAACAAAAATTGTATCAAGGGTTTATAATTTAAAGAAAATTTCGCAGCTTTTCTTAAAAATTTAGATATGTACGTAAACAGATATATAATTAAAATTTATTTAATTCTTTCAATATGAAAGCACAGAAAATTCCACTCACCTTAATTTCCTAACCCGCATCACAGAGATAATGACAAGCAGATTTCCGAAAATGGCAGCAATCATGATGAACAGCATCACCGATGCCTTCAACACCAACAACACCAAATCAAACCATTCGCCACTACCCGCCCCACCGCTATCCGCGCCCTGCACCGCCTCGCCACCGCCAGCCTCGTCCAGCGGCAGCGAACCATTGGCCGTCACAGTGACACTCGCCACGCCTAACAATGTCGATGTGGCATTGGCATCCAATTGTGACAGCATGCCACTATCCAGCACAGCCTGCGATTGCGGGGTCAGATGTTTGGCGGCGATGCCGTGATGATGCGGTTGTGCGTGCGTCGAGGCGGCAGCTGCCACTGCAACGCTGGTATGCAGGAGCGCGGCCGCAAAAGCTGTACTCAGATTGAAACCGAGGCTGGGGGCACGCGCACGTGGTGGCGGGATAGGTGCCGCTGCCGATGTTGCAGCTATTGTGGCGCGTCGTTGACAGTGATGTTGGCGTATTTGGGCTGCTGCATCTGTTGCAGTGGCGTTGGATGGCACTGGTATTGCTGTTGCTGTTGTTGTAGCTGTTGATGCGACCATTAATCGTGGCGGTGGCGGTGTTGTGGTTGCTGTGCGCGACACTGCGGCCGCTGTGGCAAGTTGCATTGTCGCCGCTTGTGTCGCGCCTGGCGCTTCCCCTGCTAAAGCAGGTATTGCAGTCGTTGTTGGTGTTATTGTTGTTGTTGTTGTTGTTGCTGCTGCTGGTAGTATTGCATGTTGATAGTCTGTGTTAGTTGTTGGCGTCGCTGAGTCGGCACAAATCGCCGATTTATTGACAGCAGTTGTAGCTGCATGCGACGCTTCGGTTGTTGCAACTGTTGGCGTTGTCGTCGCGCGTCTGCATTTTCGCGCTTCCAATTGCATGCACAAAGTTGGTCGTTTTCGGCGTTTCGCGGACGTGTTTATAGTTCTTTGCGCTTTGGCGCGTACTATTCGACTGTTTGTTGTTGTAGTTGTTTCTTGCGTCGCCAGTTGCGCGCCACTCAAACGCAAACTCGCTGGAGTATTGGTAGACATTTTTGAAGTTGTTTATATTTTTTCACTTGTGCAGCTAATTAAAAATAATGCTTTTGCACACCACTCTTAGAAACACTGAAATTTTTAATTATACTCGTTTTTCCTTTTTTGTTTGGGTGATTATTTTTGTAATTTTTGCATTTCATTTGCGCTTTGCGCTAAACAAAAATATGTTTGAGGTTCGCTTGTTTTGGAACAAATCTGAAATTTTACATAAATATTTCTCTTCGTAGACTTCTTTGAAAATATTTCGTTTTCAAAAAAAATTTTGCCGCCGTCACCTCGATTCGTTTCTTGTTCATCGCTCGCCACGAGATGACACTAAAAAAAAAAAAACGTTCCGTTATAGCGCGCGAGTTACGTTCACTACGACCGGAATTGTACTGCGGACGACATGATGGCAAGTGGTCTGTCGACCATCCAACCCGGTCGGCCTGTCGTCGTCGCCGTCACACGTCACCAGTGTTGCTACTCGCGCCGCAGCGCCCCTCACTCGGCAACTTAAAAGCCAAGCGGGACCATCAACAGCGACGCCAAAAATACTTTGTTTCTTAGATATTGTTGTTGTTTCATTAATTTGTTGTTATTGTTATTGTTGTTGTGTTGTGTTATCGATGTGTCGATGTGGTTGTTTGTAGCTTTCACTGTCACCATCGCCATCACCATCACCGCGAACGTGGCAGGATGGCGGCTTGGCTAGGCGCTGGACGTGCTTTCTTGGCTATTTTGTGTCTAGTGTTATTGTTGTTATTTTTGCTATTTTTATTTAATGTTCTTGTGCTGCTTGGTGGTGTTGTTATTGTATTAATTTTTTTTTGAAGAATTCGCTGCCTCTTAGCTGCTACTTGATTGCTGTTAATAATTAATTTTGTTGCTTTAGTTTTCGTGTTAGTTCTGTTGTGTGCTCTCTCGTTTTCTTCCAATATATTTATGTTGGCGCTCGGTTTAAAATCTAAAATAATTTTGCGTTTTATAACGCAATTCCCTATTCATTTTTGAGTTCAAAAAATGTCCGATTTTTTATAATATTTCTTTCAAAAATATTTATTATTTTAACATTCACCATTCGTTCAGATTGCAAAAATTTACTTCTGTATGATGTTGATTTAGTTGCGACTATATTTTATGCGTTAATTATTTCTATAAATTTTATGTAGAAATTTCTAACCATTTCAATTGTTAATTTTATTTTATTTTTAAATTTCAGTTTTCGGCCTCGTTATTCCAAGTTTCTTTATTATTATTATTGCCTGGATTTTATTGCCGTTTTAACTTGGTATCTAATTTGCTGTTCAAAATTTGTCAAACTTATTGCAAAAGTGGCGCCCCATTAATGGGAAAACTATAAAAAATACGCTTCAGTGTGCAAATTGATTCGCGAAAAGCGCCGAAAGACAGGGTGCTTTTAAAAATATTTTGATCGTCCTGCTCAAGCTAAAGATAATGTATTTCAGTTGATTAAGAAGTTTTGAAATTTTCATATGAAATGTTTAATATGTAGTTCTTAAAAATTATGTTATTATTTTAAAATTCGTTTAATAGTTACAATTTAGAACTTTTGAAAATTTTAATGGTGAAACATTTCTTCAAAAAAATATTTTTTCAAACAAAATTAATGATGGATTATAAATATGAGAATAAGAGCTTTAAACCGTGCATGTATATGTACATATGTATAACATGTTTTTCATTTTTTAATATAATAATAAAAACCAAAATCTTTTTTTTTTTAAATGAAACGTTTTTATGTCGAACACTCTTTACAAATGAAACTACCTTTTTACAAAGTTGTGTAAAGAGTTGGTGGAGATGACAGTGCTTTACTATTTCGACAGTAAATGCAAATATTAATGGTTTTTCGAATATAATGCAAAAGTTTTAATTAATATTCTTCCTAATCGAATTTTAAATAAAATTATAAAATATTAAATTAAAAAGTATTTATTACAATCTTATTTTATTATCACTAAAATTATGACATATTAAGAATATTAGGAAAATATTTAAATTTTTTTTCCATTAAAAATTTCTATTTAATTTATTTAAAATAATTTAATGAAATTAACCCGTTAATATATGATTTTTTAGAATTATAAAATATTTCATTAATTTCAAAATTTAATTTTGATACTTAATTGAAATTTCCGTTTGCAATATTTTTAAAAATCCAAGACTTGCAGGATTGTGAATTCAACTAAATACATGTGCTTTAGAATTTATATAAAGTAAGATATTTGTAATTATTTTATTATTTATTTCAAGCAAAATAGACAACGTTAAAGTAAATGCTGGTTGCCACAGTTTTTATGTATTTTTCTGCCTATTTTTTGTTGGAAATCTAAGATGACGAAAAGTTTACATTTCGACATACTTATGGAAATATATTAAAGTACTATTAAAGTACTATCTTATAATGATATCACCCCTTCTAAATTAAACTACCACTCTTTAAAGTAAAAAAAAAGAAAACAGAATTATTATTTTTAAAAAATTTGCCGTTACATATTTTGTCTGGCACAAGTTTTCAATATTATTGCTACAAATCAAAATCACCCTATTTGCTTGCGAGCTGATTTATCATCGGCAGATGCGCAAATCATAATCGAGTATCGTCATCAGCCTGACAGTGAAGAGAATTTTGGCCAGATGAAAGCGTCAATGCGTCAAAAGTATGTACATACAAACAAACAACCGACAAACAGTACATTAAACATATATGTACATATGTGCATGTATGTACATGTATATGTGTTTGTGTTGCAATGAACGGCGTTGTGGCAGAATGACATTTTCACAATTTAATATTTGCTGCTTTCTTTGCTAAGAGTTATTTTTAAAAGGCACTTACAAAGATTTTATTTAATTTCAAATTGCCAATTTAGAGATTTACGAGTATTTTTACTAAACACGAGCCAATGAAAAAAAACAAGTTTTTTTTTGCATTTTCTGCACTTAAGTGCCACTCAAATCATTTGTCTTTTACTCAAAAATATTGATTTAAAATATAGTATTTTTATTTTAGTTATTTTCGTTAAAAGTATTTTTAAATTAAAAGCATGCTTTGTTTAGTTCACTATTTTTCAACCAAATATAATGAAAATGTTGCAATTAATTGGCAAATTAGTTGCCGCCCTCCACTTAACTTGCAAATTCTTTTTTCAATTCACTACTTTTGCGTGTTGGTCTGCGCATGGCTTTTCATAAAAATTGTCTGCTTCCGTTGATCATTAAAATTATTCTCCGTCACCATGAAATTAATTTTCAAAACCAAGCGGTGCGTGAAATTCGCAAATGAAGAGAAAAACAAGAGAGCAATTTTCTTTTTTAGATGTGGAGAGAATTAAAAAAATAAGTCGCATGTAACATCTGTATGAATGTTCGTTTTTTTTGTATGCAAATTTACACACCTAAATACATAGAAAACATAGAAAAATCGAAGATAAACTAAAAATGCGTAGAACTCTTCAGATTAAAATGCCAGCTCGTTATTGTTGTGTGATTGAAAGTTTTTTGAGACCATTTAGTTCATCGTAGCTACTCAAATTTGTTGTTGTTGAATGTCATTGTCACTGTTATTGTTGTTGCTTTAACCATTTTTTATTCTTTGTATAATTCTTTTTGTTGCTATTTCGATTGCTGTTATCATAAATAACAAAACTTAGTGTGTGTACACATGTGTTTGTTACTGTTATTAGGCTGCTGCTTTGTTGCTTCCTTTTTTTGTTATTTCTGAAATTTTTTTAAAAATAATTTTAGTTGTTTTATTCTATTTATTTATTGCTATGCTTGAGTATTTTTGGGTTTTCCTTATTGCTGGTTTTTTCTCACATCATCCGCTTTGAATTTCCCATTGTCATTTCGATAATCATCAAAATTGCAATTAACGATTTAGCCATCGTCAACATCATAATTAGAAATATCGTTCGTTTTCTATTTAGCTGAGTCCACTCACATGAAACTCGATTTTTCTGGCAGCTATCCAAGGTGCTGTCGTACTGCAAGAGAAATAGAGGCAGAGAGAGAGAGCGAAAAAGTTAGCAAAGACTATGGTGAGTTAAACAAACGCTATAAATACATAATTTAAATTTTTTAAATATTTTTTTATAAATTAAGTATGTAGAGTAAATACGGTCATAATATTTTGAATGCGACTGCAGTTTCCAACAAATTTATTACGCGAAATTGTATTAAAAAAATGGTAAAATCAGTTCTCCATAAGTTATTCAAAATTAAATATAAACTTTTATTTTGGAATTCTTTTTGAGAGATGAAGACTGTTTAAAAAAATTTTTATATTAAAAAAAAATCTTTTTTTTGATCGTCATTTTACATAATTTTTTCGATTTTCTTGAGAGCTGTAAACTAAGCTTAAAACGGAGTATAGGCATTGAATATATTTATGAACATTTATCTGTGGCAAAATATTCTAAATACACTCTGTTAACAAATTATACGCCAAACACTTATCTATTAACACATTTCGAAAATTTATTTATCCTCCAATTAGGAAAAAATATTTTTTATTTAAAATACATTTCATTCTCTAACGAACTCCATAAAAATGCATACATTTAATATAATAAAAAACTTACAATAATTTAAAACAATTTCATCATAGTTTCGAAATAAAAAAAAAGTTTTTAGAATTATTCTGCGTACGCAGTAATTAATTTTTAGTTCAATAAAGTTCAAATTTCTATTCTCGATAAATTATCACTCATTTAAACAATTTTTTTTACTGACGCTCCTTTGCAATTCCTTTCACATAAAAAATATTCGCAGTTTTGTGTTGTAAGCAGGAAACTGCCAGGAAAGAAACTTGTCAAAAACCTGTGATAACTTGTAGATACTTGAAACTTGCACTTTCTAAGACTAAAATGGAATGAATAAAAAATTGTATATTTATGGTTTTTCTTAGAGTATGAACCATATTTTACTGGAAAAAAATTTTTAATTAATTAGAAGAAAATTAAAGTGACTTTATCTGTCGATATGTGGTTGTGCTATAATATGTGAACGGAGAATATATTAGTTTTCTTTTTCAAGCGGAGTAATCAGCAAATCTTACTTTACTGATATCACAACCAACCTAATTTCTATTTTGTCTAAGTATATTCGCTACTCCCTTGGAGAAATTCGGGATTGCGTCAATTTGATGTCAAACCAACAGAAAATATTATCAAATTTTTCCAAAAATGTAAACTAACTTTTATAGATTCTCCGCTTTACTTTTCTTTTATAATTTTTAGTTTCCATGTAAATGTTTTTCTTTTTTTTTTTCCAAATTGCAGATATTTTATTAATAATGATGTACGTGTGTGTTTTCTCTGTTAAATGTTAAATACATTTTTTTGTGAGAGTGTATATAATAAAAATTTCAGCTGTAATTATTAAACAAATTGGGTGCTTGGTAGTAACGATTCCCGGTAGGCCGCTTACGGCTGATGGGGTTTTCTACTTCAGTTTTGATGGCACTTCTGCAATGTTTATGTAGTCAGTTGAACGATTTAGAAGCGTTAATAACTCATACAGCAGATGAGAGAGACTGCCATTGACTGAACTATTTAGCGTTGTTTCAACTTGCATTACCTTTCTATTCTTTCAATTTATCTTATATTCTTTCAATTTGCCTTATCTTTAAGCAACCAATAGGTTTCACCATTGCTTATATCCTCAGATTGGAATATATTTGAATGACTTCCTAACCGCGAGTGTAGAGCGATATTAAGCTCTTCTACACTTGACTCCATCGTGGATTCATCTGTGTAGACAGAGATAGCTTGCTCGTTAGCAACTTTGCCCCTTCTCTAATCTCTACTGGAAGGAAAGCGTAACTGTATTTTTGAACTGAATTATAGACTAGCTACCATATATTTTTAAGCTTGTTTATTGCTAGTGTATGGCCTAATGCATACTCACTTCACACTCCTGACTGTCTAAGTCTGACCACTGAGTGTGTCGCGACTTCCTTTAGATGCAGCTTAATAGAAATGAGATTAAGAAAAGAAAATTACCGACATGCAAATCCTAAAAACATTACCTCTTTTTCTTATTATTTAGGTACAAATAACATTGCCAATCGCAAGTGAAGCACCGACAAAAATATTTGCAACGATTTTAAGGAACAAGAAAAAATGCTATAAGAGTTAATTATACATTTTCAGTACACTGCTACCTTTTTATTTACGCACTCTTTATTCTGGTACGATTATGGTAGCCTGTATCTAATATAATGTCAAGAAAATTTCGTCTTTCACCGCGAGTCAAATATTTAATTCAAACAAAGTGTAAGACACAGTACTCTGTCAAATAGTTATTTGAACGTAAAGCACATTCAACATTTTATTTGCTCAACTGTTTAAATTAAAAAACATATTTAACAGCTAACCACAAAATCTTAAAATCATTTACTTCAACCTTTTTCACAAAAGACCTTTACTCGACAAATATCAACAAAAGATATCATTCATTGTGGTTTGGTTGGTACACAGACACCGATATAAATATAAATGTATGCAAACATGTATGTATATATGTACATATGTATATGTATATATCTAGCATAGTAGCAACGATCAAGCAACTAAGGTGACAATTAATTAAATACAATTTATATGTTTACACAGCAATAACAGGAGCAATTGCGCTACACTTAATTATTTTTACCACACAAAGTCTGAGTGAATGAGTCGAAAGGCGTCAAAGATACAAAAAAGTAAAAAAAACAATAAACCACACACATTGAAAAAAAATGCAAACAAACAGGCGATGAAAATGCGACAAGAAGTGAAATTTGCTTTAATTATTTTTAATAATTTATCAACGCTACATTGGCATGAACATTGGAATATACAACACACTCGTTTTATCAAAAAAAAAATAATAAAGCAAATTGCATGTTTTTATACCTACAAATAAACTTGAATACAAATATAAAAATTTAAGTCAAAAGACAGATTGCTACACGCATTAGCACTTATTTTCTTACGTATTTAAGTAGGTCTGTTCATTTAGCTATCCACATTTTGACAATCTACAGAGTAATTTTATTTTTCAATTAATTGGCGAAGAATTCTTAAACAAAAATTATGTGAGCCAAAGTGTCAGAACTAATATAAGAATTATAATTATTTGACATTTTTTCATTAAAGTGCAAGACATTTTAAAACATTTTTATGTTTTATTCAATTTTAATATATAAAGTAGTGGATTCAAATCGCTAAAGCTTGTCACTGAGTTTTTAAAATGTGTTCGGTATAAAATGTATATGAAAATAAATGCCGAAAAAATATCAAAAATCAGTTGTGGGTTTTAAATAATACTGAAGTTGGGTAAATCACGAAATTGCATACTCAACCTAATTTTGAAAAATTTTCCAAAATGTATAATAAATGTATATGTATGTATGTACAAACCTTCTTAAAGTATTTTCTTAATTGTTATCGGAGAGACAACATTTTTTAAGTCTTCAAAGGTTTATATTTTGATACTTATTTAGTTATGTTAAAAAATCTTCTCATAATAAGTATGAGTGAAAAGAAGTCTCAAGTACGAGACTTCTTTAGGACCATTTCGGAATTAGCTCGGACGCAGTTCAGGCTCGCTTCTGGTCTAGTTCGGGATTAGTTTAGGCCTTGGAGTAGTTCATAATTGGTCATGACCTGGTGTTGGACTATTCCCGAAGGAGTACGAAAGGATTCAAAAAAGTCCCAATGCTTCGAACTGACCCCGGAATGGTCCTGAAAAGTTTCCGTCAATTAAGACTTGAAACATATTCTCATTCATTATTATTATGAGAAGACTTTTTACCATAAGTCTCAAAATAAAAGTAGAAGAAAACTTAAAAATACTTACCTCGCTGATATTTATTTTGGAAAGACTTTATTAATATGCTTAAGTCTTTGAATAATATCTAGTTATAGATAACTCGAAAAAAATTTATCTTACCACAATAAATATTGTGAACTTTATTGTTAACTTACTCGTTAATGTTCTCGATATCGAAATCTTTTAGGTAATCGTTGTAGTTATCGATTATCATTATCCTGATCCTTTTTATTTTATTTCTCCTTTTCTTTACCTTATTTTTACCTTAACCCTATAACATATTTATTCTTAGATCTATGCAAATCCTTTCACTTATCCTTATCTTTATCCTTATCCTTATCCTTATCCTTATCCTTATCCTTATCCTTATCCTTATCCTTATCCTTATCCTTATCCTTATCCTTATCCTTATCCTTATCCTTATCCTTATCCTTATCCTTATCCTTATCCTTATCCTTATCCTTATCCTTATCCTTATCCTTATCCTTATCCTTATCCTTATCCTTATCCTTATCCTTATCCTTATCCTTATCCTTATCCTTATCCTTATCCTTATCCTTATCCTTATCCTTATCCTTATCCTTATCCTTATCCTTATCCTTATCCTTATCCTTATCCTTATCCTTATCCTTATCCTTATCCTTATCCTTATCCTTATCCTTATCATTATTTCTATTTTTATTCTTGTCCTTATTCATATCCTTATCCTTGTCCTTATCCTTATCCTTATCCTTATCCTTATCCTTATCCTTATCCTTATCCTTATCCTTATGCTTATCCTTATCCTTATCCTTATCCTTATCCTTATCCTTATCCTTATCCTTATCCTTATCCTTATCCTTATCCTTATCCTTATCCTTATCCTTATCCTTATCCTTATCCTTATCCTTATCCTTATCCTTATCCTTATCCTTATCCTTATCCTTATCCTTATCCTTATCCTTATCCTTATCCTTATCCTTATCCCTATCCTTATCCTTATCTTTATTCATGTCCTTATTCATATCCTTATCCTTGTCCTTATTGTTATAATTATAGTAAGATTTATTGTAAAGAATGTCGTTCTGCAATACCATATATAAAGAATTATACTACGTATAAGCTTAAGTCCAAATATATCGGATGTGGAAGTAATGAAATTATTCAACGTTCTCCTTGCGGTTCACAATTTTAGTTGAGAAGAGCGATAGCGACAGTAATTTTAATAAAGTGTAGTTGTCTTGTATTTTGAACAAATGAGTTATGTGATTTTATCAAATCACGCTCTTTTAAATTTTACCATAAATAATTAGACACACCCTAATACTACATGTACATATGTATGTATGAATGTAAGAAAACGCGCTTGAGGGGGTACGAATGAAAACATTGAGGTAACAGTGGATAAATCGTCGAATTGCAGCGCAAATAGCCTCACGCACGTTCAAGTGCAATGCCAGCCGAGTGACAATTTGGCAGCTACGAGTACATAAATGTAAATGTATGTAAGTACAGTGTAGCAGGCGGAACGCCAAGACACGGCACGGAACTGCACAGGCACGAGCTTCACGGGACGCAACAGCAGCGAAAACTCGCAGGCGTCATTGTCATTGCCATTGCCATTGTAAGATGTGTACGAATGTTTGGATGTACATATGTATGTACATAAATGTGTGTTTCCGTGTCGCTATTTTGTTTTTATTTTTATTTCTTTCGTCGACACATTTTGCCTTGACTCTCAGTTTTTTTTTTTCTTGCGCGAATTTGCGAATTTCAGAATTTTCACTTTGTGAAAGTTCTCAGCTTCTTATCCTATCTCTCAAATGAAATTTGTATGTTTTCTTTTTTAGCTGACATGAATTTATCTCTGAAAGTGTTTGCGTGCACGTTTTTATTTTCAAGGACACGCCTACCTGCTGCAAACGTCGAATATACAATTTTGTTTGTACGTGTTTTTGGTTCTTTTGCGCTAAGAAAACGCATCCCACGTAAATTTATCGGCTTTTCCAATGCCAATTTTTTTTTAAATATTTATCTCCATTTATATTTCTTTAGTTTCATTATTTATTGTCTTACTCTGTAAGTATTTTGGCAGCACACTTCAGTTTTAGTTATTTCTTCTTCTTGGTTCTGCAGTTAAATTCATGGATAATTAATTTAAATTTAGTTCACTATTTTATTTATAAGTTTATTCACAAAAACTTTACTATGCAATAGATTTTTAAAAGAAACTGTCCAAGTTTATGTTTAACATATATTTTTTTTATAGTTTTAGCCAAGTATAAATCCATTGTCGCTAACTAGGCAATTGAATTGCAAATATTTAATTAATTTATAGTTGAAAATAAGTTTGTAGGAATTTCAGAATAGAAATATTTAGTATTTTTTTTATAAAGACCATTCAATGGAAATACGTTGCTGACATTGACTAAGACTAACAATACTTTGCAGTGATTTTTAATTTAATTTTTGTAAGACATAAATACAATATAGCAAAATAAAGTCTTAACGCACGTGTTTTTACAATAACAATTATTTTTAAATTGTCCTGTTGTGTAAAGGAAATGAATCCTTTTCAATGTCCATCACGACGAGGTCTTCTCACGCAACTCAAAGAATACTAAGAAAATACAATTTATTAGATTAAATACAAATAAAGCATTTCGTTCATATGAAAATACATTGAAACGGTCCTGTGTAGTATGTAGATCCCGAATAATGGAGAAACAAGCAAAATAATTTATGCAATTTACAAAACGAAGCCGTAAGATAAACGTTGTTATTTGGATAGTAAAATAAGCAAATGCTTGAAAAGTTTTTATGCCTTCAAAAAAATTAATAAATTGAACAATACACAATCAATATGTAAAGAAAAACTTTGAGTTTTAAATTACTTATATTTATATTAAATCGTATCAAATGCAAGCTAAATTTTCTATGCCTTTGAGCTTAGATAAATAGACTTAAATATTTTTAATACATTTTAGAATTTGAATGTTGTTTTTAGCAGTTTCATTGAAAGCTGTGTATGAGTGGAAATATTCTGGTAACGTACAAGTCAAAATATTATTGAAAATATGTATCTGCGTTCGGAAACTTAAAATAACTAACAATTTGATCTTAATAGTTTTTGCTGAGGACCTACTAACTAGTTTGATAATCGCTGCAGATTTCATTCAAACTATTTAGATAGTAAAACACTAATAACTATTTTAGGGTCAAACAAGGGAAGAAATTAGTTTAAGAGTAATTTTTTTTTACCTACTTGCCGTTGAACATTCTTTCGTTGATCGCGAAAGCTCTGCTTGGAGCTGTGTTGGTGATGGTTAAAATGAAATTTTTAGTTTAAAAAAGGCAAGTACTTTCGAAGACCAGAGACAAATATTCAAATTCTTAAGACAAATGGTAAAGCGTTTTTGAGGAGTACTAGTACATGGTTATTGGAACACAGCCGTAATTTAATTAATTTAATTGAGAAATACTAATAAGTCAAACAACTGTAATTTAATTTTTTCTTTGGGATAATTATTGTGATATTCTCTTAATACTTTCAAAGCAATTGAAATGAATGTAAGTTCTTTTCTAGCTTTATGTTCATACATATTTTGAATTCAAATATCATTTAATGCTTATTTTACCGAATAATATTATTATTTTTGCTGAACGATAGTCGTAAGCAAAGCAATTTTTTTTAACATTATTGAAGTGATTTTAAGGACGCCAATAAATACACTCTACTAGAGAATATGTACCAACAACGAAAAGTTTTAATTACAGCATGGCTTACCTCAACTGCTACCAATTACTCTTATATAAAAATCAAACCATAAATAAGTTTAGCGACTTTAAATTAATTAATTAACAATATATATGTGCAAATTTGAAAAAGAAAAACGAATTATGACAAGTTATAAATTTTTGAATATTTGATATGTTTGATAATCTAAGGAGAACACAGAATCGGACATTAAATATAATATAAAAATCGAGTAAAAACCAAATCCCTTTTTGAGCGAGGCAGAATTATCAAAATGCGATTTTTAAGAACTTGATAGCCGAATTCAGTAACTTCGAATCATCTCAAGTCTCAAAATGAGCTAGAGCTGCTCATCACCAGGTCACAGTTTGGATACTTTATTTTGAGACTAGAGGCTTTACTTTGAAAGTTTGCCAAGTGGTCTAAAATATTTTTACCAATCCTTCTGATACTTGCCCGTTAGTGTTATTCACATCCATTTCATAGTAAGGCTATTCTCCAGCTCAATTTTAATGGTAGTAAAATGTGAAACTTTAGAAAATCATATTTAAAATTACATACATTATTTGGATTAATTAAAACGTGTACACATCTGATTGTTGTTTGATTCTTGTAACGAGTTTATTAAGAAATGTATTACCCAAAGAAAATGTCTTAATTTTTATTTCCTCAGAATTTAAATTTAAAGCGATGCCAAATTTAAATAAGTCCATTTTGCTAGTAACCTTGGCTAGGCGAAGCTGTTTTATCAAATAGCGTTACAAATAATGCTTCGTTTCGCCTTTGAAAGGATAATACTTATGATAAAAAGTTTATAAATTTAAATTTATATTAAATTAATTTTTTTCAACAAACCCGGGATTTAAATAGACTAATCCCGGAATATTCGGAAGTTAAAAAAATCCGGGATCCCGCCTCCCCGGGATTTCGTGATCCCGGGATTGACATTCCTAGTCCAGATAGAAACAAGTCAGTCATTAAGATTTTTAGAATATATACAATGGTTTGAGTAGAAGGTTTCCATAATTTGCGAGGCTAGTTGGCTCACAAACGGCAATGTTGCCATTAATGACCAAATTTTACGGCAAGTGATAGAAACATTTTTATAAAACTCCATACGCATATCAAGTGCCAAAAATTTATGCTAATTTTTAAAATATTTCATTTGTAGTTTTTTTAAGTCTTTTTTTTTTTGATGACCTCACGTCATGCTCATACGAAATACTACACCTTAAAAAGCTGTTCTTAATTATTCCGCATTAGGATTATGTCACTACTTTCGCTAAGCTTTAACAAAAAGTGTAATTAAAAGCGTATGAATATGAGTATGTATGTAGGCAGCTTTTTTGGCACGCTCTTTACCTACTCACCATTTACTTAATTCATTTCCATTTAATTTGCGACAATTTTTTATTTTTGTTTTTTTTTTTGATACTCAGTCCCTATTGCCGTTGCATCATACAAAAACTCAATGTACGAGAATAGTGGCAAAAAGTAGGAAGCAAAGCAATAAATTTATACCCATCAGCATTTCTACTTGTGTGCCAACATTTTTTATGCAAATGTCAGCTTTAATCGCAATTTGTTACGCGCTGCACTGGTTGCCAAAGAAAATTGTGAAACAAAAAAACAAAAACAGAAGCGAAAAATACAAATTCCATTTACCAAAGCAACGTTTGTGGTTGTTAGTGTTTTTGTGTTTTTTGTGTTTTGTCTTTCTTAGCGTTTCTTTGTTGCCTGTCCACGTTTACTCTGATTGCTACTAACTTGCTCGGTTTGCTATGGAAATTATTTAATAAAACAAAGTGTGAAAACGCAGATTGAATAAGTGAGTGGTATAGCAAAAGTGTAAGGGGTGTGCATAAGCGAGATAAGCCAGTGGAGCGCTCGTACAAGCTTACAATAAAAAATAGAGAAGGAAATATGTTTTATAATTAATTTTTGTTATTCCATAGTCATCTACCTTTCTACCTGTAAGCTACGAAGAAAAACCAAGCAATTATTTAAAGCTATTCCTCGAATTGATTTCGATTTTCAATTGTTTGTTGTTGCCTCTATTTGTATTGCTCTGTAACCAGCACATGGCTTTGTGTTGAGTTTTGCATTGCTCTTGTTGTTGTTATAGCTTTAGTTGTTGTTCTTGTTATTGGTGTTATTGTTGTTATTAACATTGTTTGCCTAGTTTATGTGAAATGTTAATTGAAATGCAAACAATTATCTTCTTAGGCCTCCGCCCACATACACGCGAGCATCAACTACAATTGCTTGTAAATATGTACACTAGGGTGGCGCAAAAAAAGTAAGATTAACAAATCCACACTTTCGAATTGTTCTATATTGCAAATTTAAACACTAGTTATTTTTTTAAGTGCATAGCGGTCCTCAAAGCGGTCAAAATTTCGCAAGTTATTTTCATACAAAAAAAAAATTTTTGTTGAATCGGTATATACTTTTTCAAAATCAATATTTTTTTATCCAAAAACCGAATTCTCTTCAATAAAATTATTATTATGGATTTTATTCTTTTTAAATTTCGATTTTTTTAATTTCTAATTTATTTAATTGTAATTTTTTTTACCAGTTTTTGCTCGATTTCCGATAATTCCTTACAAAAATTTTTTTTTGTCGAATTGGTATATAATTCATCAAAATCATCAGCCAAATTATTACTTTGCTTTACCTTTAAATTTTTTTACGAGTCTAAGTAACTAACCATAAAAAAGGGCAGTAAATGTAATTCTATTTTTTTGGACTAATTTTAACACGGTTTTCAATAGTTGTTTATAAAAATTTTAATTTTTCCATAAAATTTTACTCTACCCTAATACGCATTTGTACACCTTCATATATGAAGCATGTAATTTTGTTTGCGTAGGTATGTAAGTGTTCGTTTATTCTATTAACAAATTTGTGTGTGCGGTGCTTGTGCGAGCAATTTACGGATAACAAGATTAACCTCGACCTCCAGCGGGCAAATATTACCTTTCCTTTCTATTTGTGTGCGGCTTATGTAATATATGAATATATAGAAACAAACAAACATGCATACATGGATATAACAATGCTTGGGGTCAAGAATTATTCCAAATTAATTAATTTTTTTAATATCCCGTCAAATGGGCAAGCTTTATTGTAAACCTAATTAAATGGTGAAGTATTCGAAGGGCATTTAATCAAATCATACTTGAATTTTTTTAAGCCAACATTTATTAGAAAAAATATATTTACATATAGTTCATGCGGAAGAAAATAAATTAGCCCAAAGTTCGCTGTAAACTGCGTTGCAACTGTTTATATACAAATTTTGTATATTCTCTTGTTTTAAAAATCTTAAAATTTTAAATCTTTAAGAATTAAGCTGTGAACAGCCATTATTTCAAAGCATTGCAAAATCGGAAGTTTCCTTAAAATCGTTATAAAAATAACATTTACAATTTCAAAATTGAATCAAAATATCTTAAATTTGTATATAATTCTTTTAAGCGAGTACCCTCAGCTCTATATTGGTTAGAAGTTTAAATTTTTTATCCTTATCTCAACGAACGTATAAGTAAATAACATTTTTGTTATTTTTGGCCGTATAGACAAATATTTGTTTTTCTATAAATGTTTTCTTAATTAATTTTTTTTGTGCTAAAGACCAGTTTTATGGAAAAATTGATAATGAGAATACAGCAACGCACAAAGCGGTAGAAGTTATAGAACTATTTCAGATATCATTAGATCTCCTCATCAGACTTCTTTCTTCACGGCTTCCGCAGGCGCCACCACGAATAATTAAGTCAACACCTTACCACCCTTCTTTTAACCCCTTAAAAATCTACTCCAATCAAGTGCGGCTATTCCGCCGCTTTTTCGACTTGGCTGTGTAGTTGTTGTTGTAAAATTTCTATTGATTGAACTTATATATTTTTATTTGTGTAATTTTTTTCAAATGGTTACGTGTTCATTGAATCCCTATCAAACAAGTTAAAATTTGCTTTCTCCAGTTCTTATTATAAATTATAGAATCTAAATGTGATTAGAACCGAAATGTAAAATAATTTAAAATCTTAATACGTCTTTCTTTTTTTATACACATTCGATTGAGTACCTTTTTGGTTGCTGAAAATTTCTGGACGAGTTTTGTGAGTGTCGGCGCTTCTAGTCGTACAGAGAGTGACTTCAAGAAAGCGTTGAAGAAAATACTTCCCTAGATTCATTTATTTGACAAGCGATGTTAGATGAAGGAATAAAAGAAAGACATAGAACAGCTAAGGGAGCTTCATGCTGAGTTCTTTTATAGAATCTGAAAACTGTATATTAAGTTGTATTCAAGATGTTTAAAAAAGGAAGTCCGAATAAAGTATTATTAAAAACCGTCAATCTAATAAAAAATAAGAACTTATAAATGCACCTTTTAAAATATCATTTTCTTACTTTTGCAGATGTTTACAACGTTGTTAACGTGGACGCTTGGACGATATGGAAATTCTCGGATAGTACTGTTGGATGTTACTGCGCGAATCAACAATTGTTGATTTTTGTTTTCAATTCTTTTTTTCGTTTATCAAAATTTTAAAATTTAACAAAAAATTAAATTTTTCCAACCGTTCCATTATTAGCGTGTAATAAGACTTTTTTTTTGCAAATCATCAGAATTTTACATGTGGGTCCCCAAGTTTAGAGTGTTTATAAATATATAAAGAGTTTTAAGATATCATATCCATTCTTTGGGTTATAGTGCCAAAAGCTCAGTGATGATGTCAAAAAGTGAACAAAATTAAAAATTCGGTTAACAAATAAAAATCGCATCAACTTTTACAAACCAATATGATTTTGACAATCTACCACCGATAACAAATCGAAAATGTAAGTTCACTTTGAAGGTGTAAAAATCGTGTTCTCCCGTGTAACCAGACTATTGTAATTTCTGCGCAGGATCTTTGAATGAACTCTTTCCTATATTCTTGGTATTTGTACTTATTTACAACGATATATTAAGTTAGGAAAATGCAGAGGAGCTTGGAAACACCTTAACGTTAGCTTGCAGGCAGCGCTTGGAACGTGAGATGGTCATGAGATATTTATGCGCTAAATAGAAAACATTTATCCACTCATACTTACAGGCTATATAACTGTAGGCAGACCCCCGAAAGATACTTGAAACCATACAACTCTTATCAAAATATTTTTTTATACAATTCAGGTTCGTAGTAAAGAGTCAAATTTGAATTGTTGTTAGCTACTATTTTTTGAATTCAAAAGGAACTGCTTTTACTTAACGGTATTTTGACATTACGGCGTAGCTATAATGAAATTAGGTGTGTCTTTTTATATGGAGTTTTTTTTTTGGGTAAGCTACAAATCAAGATTTGTTCGAGAAAAATTCGCTTCGTCATAAAGAAGATTTCTGCAAAAAATTTTCGAAGCCAGAAAAAGAATAAACATCCAAAGGTTTAGTTAATTAATAAAATGGTGTCCAATACACAGACTTCTAAATTTTTTGAAATAAATTTTTGAGTTATATAACTCCGAATTCTAATAAGTATTTCACTTCATTTCATGAATTAATATAAATAACGAATATAAATTTTAATATTGTTTTAATAATAATTTCACTGGAATACAAAAAACACAGTTTTAGTGAAGTTTTTATCTATTGTCGCTGTATGTTTTGTAATTTTGCAGTAGTCAACCGAAATGCGCGTTAAAGCTAAATTAATTGAAAAAATGGAAAAGAAATTATCACTCTTCTTATTCTCTGGGGGTATCAGTAGTGTTTTTTTTTTGTTTCAATTTCATAGCTTTATGTCATTTAAACAAAATGGAATATTTAAATATAAAATTTCAATTAGTAATTGTTTCACTATCCCACGTGTGTAACATTTTATACATTTATTTTATACGGAGCTTTTTATACAATTGCAAAGCATTGAAAGAAGATTGCGTATACGCCGTGTTGATATCTGTTGAATAAAAAACTGCCTCACCAGTGTAATAAGTTTGAGCAAATGTGTTAATGTAATAAAGGGCAAACTCAAACAAGCTTACAACTTTACGCAACTACAAACAGAAAAAATAAAACAGGTCAATGGATTGGCGGTTGCTATACGTACATATATCTGTATGTATGTATGTATGTACAGAAGTTGCACCAATTTTTTCACAGCCAACTTTTGCTAGAATTGCTAGTAAATGCGAGAATAACAGGAAATATCTACACATTTGCCACTGAGCTATCGCTTTTTTTTGGTTTTTATGGTTTTATTTGCAATGAAAACTTTATAACGGCAGATAGCAACTAACCCATGTGTACATGTGTGTGTGTGTGTGTGTGTGTGTACAATGGTACTAAATGTACATTTGTGTGTTTGCTTCTTCAATAGCAGAGTTTTACATCTGTTTTTCACTAGCGTACACTTGAATATGCAAGTCTTCGCTACAGTTGCATTTAGTTTTTTTTTTTTTTTTGTTTTTTTTTTTTGTTTTTAGCTAAAGTCAGTTTTTGTTGTTGTTGCCTTTCGCTGTTTGACTTTGCAATTTTATGCGAATTTTTGAAATGTTACGTTTTTATTTGCATACATATTTCTTAGGAGCATAATACTTTGCGCTTTTTGTGTGATATGAAAATATTACAGATGACTTCTGCACTCAATTTGTCGAAAACGAATATGAAAGTAGTAAAAAAAAATTGTGCTTATTTGAGTTGTCATACTTCACTGAGAGAAACATGGTTTTTTATAGCGTGTAGAGTCGAGCAAACATAGTATACATATACGAGTATTTAATTAAAGTACACACATTGTAAGTATGTTCTATGAATATCGAATGTAGAATTTGAGTACTTGAAAAATTATGCTACAATTGCTTTTAGTTAAAATTTTACATATTTCATTATTTTAACTGTTATGAATATAAATAATTACCTTACAAGTTCATCAAAAGTCATGGGTACTCACCTAGAAAGATAGAAACAAAAGTATGTTTATTTGATAAGTGTTCCACACCACAGAACATTAAAAAAGCGTATATAGTCTAAACATACTGACTAGGGTGTTCGATTATTCGATTTTTTTCTAAAACCGGTTTTCCAATTATTTAAAAAAATGGTAAATTGAAAAAAACCGGTCTTTAATTTTTAAATTAAGAAAACATCGGGTTAACCGATTATTCTTCCAAGTTAGAGAAAAGCTAAATGCATTATTTCTATGAAAGAAATCTTTTGAAAATAAAATGTACTTTAATGTCCGAGTTCAATAAGCAGTAACAGTCTCTCATAGACAATTTTACAGCAGTTGACATTAATTGGTGTAATACAAAGTGTCGAAATTATGACCAGGTGATAAGCAGGTCACTAAAATTAAGGCAAACACAAATAATAAACACTTAAAAGCGAGCAACGGAGATTATACCAAACTATTGAATTCCGGCATAAACGTTTTGGACCCAATCTATTTTTTTCTTTAGTTTTTATAAAACTTGATATTGAGAATGTTCATAAAAAGACGGAACATTTTTAACGAGCTCGTAGAAGTCATTGTTAGTAAGGTGATATATAATTCTTTAAGATTTTCCCTCCTATAAAATCTCCTAAACGAAGGCTATATCTTCACAACTACAAAAAACAACGGTTTTGCAGATGAAAAACCCGATTTATTCGCTAATCGAAAAATCAAGATCTCAAAAAAACCGTACAATAATTTATGAAAAAAACCGAGTCAATCACCCAAATACTGACTTAATTAAAATCTAAACATCAGAGTCCACAACTAAAAAAAATTGTTAAAAATGGTTAATATTGCAGTGAAGATATTTCTTCTTAAAGTTATTTGAATATAATGCAATAAAGTGTAAAGCGGAGCAAAGCTATAGTGCAGGTTTGTAATTCTAGTGTCAGCTTTAGCTAAATACAATGCAGTAACAACTACATATTGTAGCTATAGTAACAGGCACGGTTTTTAGGATTTTTTGCACGTTTTGAACGAACTCAACAAAGCTAGAAAATATCGAGTGTACCTAAATACATATGTAAGTACTACACCGCTTGATTTTTCCAACGCGGATAAATAATTAATTTCTCTATAACATCCCAAGTAACATTGGCGGCTATTTAATTTACAATTTTTCGAAAAATAATTTTATTCTAATAGATATATATAAGAGAAAATACGTATAAAACAAATTTTTAAACAATTGCAATACATTTATTGCGGTCATATGCTTCATTAACTTCAACGTGATCGTCACAAACAATTTAGAAATTTTTATCTCCAATGAAAAGCAAATGCTCAGATGTCTCAATAGTTGAATTTCGAGTAAGTTTTTAAAAAGTTCCGCTTCCAAGTAAACATTCTTGCTTATATCTGACTCGAAAAAGTATCAAAAATCCCATTTCTTAAATTAATTGTGAACTTAGAAGAGAGCTAGAAATGTGTATACTTTTATATTTACAAGAAACCATAAACATGATGCTTTACCGATTTTTTAAATACTCGTAGATAATTGAATTTTCATGGACTTATGTACGCAATTATCCTGAGTAGGTACATGTTCTTATTTTAAAATAACTTCATGTTTAGTCATTTAATTTTCATTCAATATATTTTTTTTTATTAAAAGGGTAGAAATTGCTTTCATTGAAAAAAGGTAGAAATTAAAAAAAATTTAAGTTTAATAGCAACAATTCTGCCCTTATTAAACAATGGATTTTTTTTGCTTTTCTTTAAGATTCGAGTGGAAAATATTTAAATAAGGAAACTACTGCTCTGTAATTTTTCTTCAATTAGATTTATAGGAGGTATCCACTTGCTACATTGGCACCCGTTTCAATGACCTCAATGCAGTCTTTTAATAGTTTTCAAGCATACAAAATTTTGAAAATTTTCTTGCAAACATGAGATCTTCATATTTCTTTTGCTTCTTCTGATAGCTCCTATCGAAATTGATGTTTCCTTTTCAATCTTTATCAGTCTTACGCCTCTTATAACTTTCACTCGATAGTTTAAATTCAAAATTTGATGACTGACTTTCCAAGCATACCAATTATAATTATTGACCACACATGGCATACGTAGAACTTAAGATATACTTGTGTAAGCGTTGAATTTTTAAAATCAGCTGTTTTCACATACCTTAAACTTGCACTATGTTGCTTCTGAAACTATTACTCATTTAAAGGCTAAGTTGAACTCTGTTTGTCATTTAATTTAAGTATGCAGTTTTTCAGTCAGCTTTAAACGGAGTTTAAAATAAGTTTCAACTGCCGATTGTGCACGGTTAAAATTAATTTAACTTATCAGCTATGTGCTGACTACTTCATTTTGGTTTCAACAAATATACATTTAAACTGAGTTTAACTAAACTTAGTTACGAATATGTATACTTATAGCTTTCTAATGCGAAATACATATTTTAATGGTTTTTTTTTTGGGTAGAATCGACAAAATATAAATAATTGTGAATATTTCTTGCATTCCATACCATTTCAATGAAAAATCGATTATTTTTAGATCCTCATGTAAATTGAGTATGTTGTAGAACAAATCATAAGATATGACAGAACGACCAGAAATTAAAAAAAAAATTTTTTTTTTTCAAAAGTGATGCGACTTTAAAAATCTATGGTGTTTCGACGTACGCCATTGTTTATCACTTCATAGCTCGCAAAATTCTATCGAAAAAAAATTGTAGTACCTTTTTATATCCAAAGCGTGAGAGATTTAAAAAAAAATTGTTTTTTTATTTTTAAGGTAAAATTTTTTGTACTTTTGTTAAAAAAGTTTATAAAAGTTGTGAAAGCGGTTTTTACAATTTTTATCAAACTAACCGTAATTTGTTTGGAAGAGACAAATGTTAAAAACTTTTCATTTACACTATTTAAAAAACGTATGCGAAATGCCTTTTGTGAAATCCAATTTATATGAACGTTGATAATTAAGAACACTTTAACCTTTTTGCAATCGAGTACATCGGGGTACAAGAAAAAATATAAACATTTTTTTTTTTAAATATTTCAATCCAGAGTCAGCATAGCAAAAAAAGGAGCTACTTTTTAGTAAACGTTAATAGACTTATTATAGCAGAGCAAATAAATAAAAACTCCACAAAAACACACTCCTTTCACATTTCAGCAGTGCAATAAATTAATCTCATGTGTCATTACCAACAGGCAATTTTTTAGATTTTTTGCTTTACTGTTTTAACAACTTTTTTTCTTTTCGGGACAGCAGCTATTAATGGCATGAAAAACAGGCCACCAAACAGCAAAATCTCCGAGGATATAAAATTTTATGGCACGTAAAAAGACATTCAATAACAAAAAAGTGGGAAAATATGAACAGTGAAGTGAAATGATGAAATAATTTTAATAAAAATTCAACAGCTAAAATTGAGCACAATTTGAATGTTTAAATGAAAATTTGCAGCTGCCTTGAGTACGAGTATATAACTAACTGCATTAGAATAAGAATTAAGCGCGTGCCAGCCATCATTTTACGAGTGCGATAGGACTGAAGAATGGCTTGCATCACAACAGATGGCTGCAATGGATCAGCGTCTGCAATGATGAGGCTGTGGAGTAATGGCAGCTGAGATAAAAAAAGTATTAAAAAAAACGCCAACATAAAGATATGCATACATATGTACAAATGTATGTATGTATATGCATCTGTAAGCTGAAATTGACTGGCTAGCGATTATCGAACTTCAAGCCGGAATAGCAAATTACGCTGCTGGGATTTTATGACTTGGTGAATTTACGAGCTAACCAGCTTGTGAACTCTGGGGTAGTAGGTTGGACCTAAGTTTAAGATTGATCAGAATACATTTTATTTCCACCCTGTCGGAAAATCAGAAGAAAATCAAAATTTTATATATGACTTGTATTAGATGTGTTCAATAAAGCTAATAATTTGTGATAACAATGCTGAACCACAAATTAAAATGTTTTTTTTTTTATTAGTAAAGAGGTTCTCGCCGCAGCTTTTCGTTGAGAATGCCAAAAAAATATGAGCTTACACATCTGAGTTTAAATTTTGTGAGGGTCAAATATATACTTACATGCGATTTGCTTTGCAGCTTTTGGTGAAATTAGACACATACAAATTTTCTTGAATATTTTGAAATTCTAACTCCTTAAGTTTTGGGACTTTTTGTAACTTTTTTAAAAAAGTACAAAAAGTTCACATAAAAACGTGTTTTTCTTGGTTGATTAACTCCTAATTAGAGTTGGAAAATAATGACAATAATAATAATAATCCAAACAAATCAACTGTAACTCCTAACTATTTCAAACTTGCACTTTGTTTTACCTTAATTGAATAAGCTACAAAACTGCGTACTCAGAAAAATTCAAAATATATTTTTTTAAGTTTAAGAAATTTTGATGAAATTTTATAAAATTATTGTTAATTTTATATTATTTGTATATTAAATGAAAAATATTTTAAAATAATAAGAAGAAAAATTAATTGTTAAAAATGTGTCAATATGTGAAAGTAATTCCTTCGATCACTGTATAAGATTAGTAGAGTAAGTATTAAATTAGTTTTCAAAAGCGTACACCCTAAACTGTATTTTTAGGTTTTCGCCAGCTAGCGACCGAAAATCAGAAGCAAAGGATATAGATAAAAACAAAAAAAAAAAACAAAAATGATAAAGATTGCGCAAAATCAATAAGTAAAATAGGAAACGTCGAAGTACAAAGGAACTGAAGGCACAAGAGAAAAGTTATCAAAGTCATGCCAAAGCAAAAAAGTTCAAGTAGTTCCCATTCTAGTAGTGCTTCGCAATGCAAATTGTCTTGCTTTTGATGGTAGTGGTGTCCATGAACCCTCAGCAGCCCCTTTGTGGCTTTAACTGCCATGTTAAAGGGCTTTGGCATGCTTTATCCTTTTATCCCTTTATATTATAAGCATTTCGCAAACAAATGAAATTTACAAAGCCAAGGCGAAGGCGAGCTAGCACTTAATCGTCTATATATATATATATATATATATTTATCAAAATATACATACACAATATCGCCCATACATTTAAATATATGTATGCGAATGTGATAAAAGTATGTTTTCGCACACGAGTTTGCAAGAGCCTAAATATGCAGACGATAGCGCGCCAGTGTCGCTAACAGACAACTACACCAAAATCAATTGTCACAAATTCGGCTTATCCTTTTCGAGCAAATTAAAAATCAGCATACATATGTATGTACATACAACTGAACTTAAAATATTCTCAAAGGCAACACACCTCATTCAATTGACAAATATCGTTTGACATTCACACAATTCAAAGAGAGTCAGTAGTCTTAGTGTCTTTCAATAGTTTATGCCAGTATAAAGTTAGTTAAATAGTTGGCAACACGTTCACGTTTTCTCATTTCCTTTCAGTCACCTTTTCTTCCTACTTAGAGCCTTCCACAGCCGCCTAGCTACAAATCAATGTTTGTTCTAGTAATTTGTAATATTAGCTTTATTATTGTGTTTTCTTTTTGTTTCTTTTGCTTTGAAGCAAGCGTAAGAGCACACACTTTTGTCTACATAAGTTTAGAAGAGGGCGGCTCTAAAAGGATTATAAATAAATAAAAGTAAAATATAGAGACAATGTCTGTTTTGGAAATGTTGAAATGAATAAGCGTACATTTGAACAATTTATGGGATTTCCAAATAAATGTAACCGTATAATGAGGAGAGTGCAAATATATTGAAAAAAAATTAGAAATATTTATTGAAATATATGTAGATCCCTGATTGACTTCCATCAAAGTAAATACATTGAACAAGCAATATAGCATGCATTTTTAATTGTTTTGCTTTCTTATCTCCGAAATGTTGAAAATGATAAAGCATTTTCATGACTTCTCTGAATTGTGAAGAAAAGTTTGACAGTTTAAAGATCAAATCAGAACTGTGTATAGCTTTGATAAATCGAGTTTTTATTCACTCAACATTTTTCAAAATTTAGATTGTTTGATTGCAGAAGACAAAATCAATATTTAAAATTACTTTAAAACTTTCAAAACCAAAATTTTTTGTGTATTTGAATGAATATCAACCAAAGCACATCAAGTGGGTAGCAGTAACAAACATTTTTTTAACTTTTTTATGCTAATTTGAATAGTGAAATTTCAGTACAATTTAAGGTAGTTGATAAAAAATTTTTGAAACTTTTGCTTTTAATAGTAAACACCAAACACACGGCGCTCTTAATTTTTTTTGTACTACGCCTAGCTATTAAATACTGCTGGCCGCTGTGGACGAGTGGGTAGCGGTGCATGCTATAACTCAAAATGCCGCTGAGTTCAATGTTCGAATGTCAGTCATGACTAGCACTGAATTAAAAAGTGCGCACACATGTAATATTGTAGCTCTGTGAAAGCTTATTCAGCGTAAATTTTTTGGAATTTTTTTTTTTTTTTGACTCGGAATAAGTAATAAAAACATCGAAGCTCAAGTTTTAATTTTAAAATTTCATACGGTTTCACATTTGCACAGAACCTTTGTTTTCGAGCTGTTCTCGATGCTTTCTCTAGTAGACGATTTTGCAAAGCAGTATTACATACTCGCAATCTTTAGAAATTAATTACCAATCCCTTTTCACATTAGATAATAATTGTTTGGGGAACAGATGGTCAGCTTTATTTATACATTCAAAAAATTCTTAAATAAATTTTATTTTAATTATTTGAAAGAACTAAATGACATTTATTTGTTGGTTAGTTACAAAAAAAAATAAATGACTTCGATTTTAATTAATTTTGGAGTAATGGGCTTCCGACAAGGTTTTTTAATCTTAGTTTGAGCATGACGACATAAACGACTTGCTCAATTCTTACGAACAGTTATTAAGAAAATACATGCATTTTCAGAATTATGAATTGCAAAAATTCGACGTCATCTAAACAATTAAAAAATATCTCGATTTTTATGTAGTCGGGAAAAGGGTCGATTGCTGACTCGATTGTACGTCCTCTGGCAACAAAATTTAGTAAAAGCATATTCTTCACTTATAAATGTTAATTTATTATAAAAAGTTGTATTCTTTGAAATAGAAATTAAGTCAATCTATATGTTATACTTAAACAACAGATTTTCAATTAGAGTAGTCGTAAGTAATAACTTTAAAAGTAGTTGCCTTCTAAATTAAGGAAAATTACAAGGCTCTCTTGCCATAACTCGACATAAACATCTGTTAACTGCTATAAAGGTATTAAAAAAAAAAAAATGTTGGTGGATTGTGATTTGTGAAGCTTTTATTTATTCAAAACTGAAATTAAACTAAAAAAAAAAATTTATTGAACAGAAAAAAGTTGAATAAATATGTTTTGGCGACCTTTTCCTTTTCCTTTCCCTTTTAAGTTTTTTGTTTTTACCTTGAAAACGTTTGCCGTAGTGCAATTCCCATTCCAAGGGATTTCATGCTCATTACTTTTGTGACGATATTCAGAAAAATAAAAAACATTTTAACGTTTTTTTTTTTATAAATTTTAGAAAAATATAATACAGCATTTAAACTTGATTTTTTTTGGAATTCTAGCGCATTTTTAACCAGTTTTGTAAAATGGTACCCAAGATAATTTAAGAGATGCTACATGCAAAGCGGCCTATAGTTTTTTTACGAACTAAAAGATTACACTTTTCCATGCTTTATGAAATAAAATATTGAATAGAAGACGTTATATTTATAAAAATCAGCATATTTCACAAGCAGCTTATTTCTGCAACGAGCCATGAAGAACGAACTTATATACTCGTATGTCTTTTCTTGAAACTGAAAAGTTTCACAATAATAAGATTAAATAGTTTTTTTTTAAATTTCAATTATTTATCTGCGCTTCACATATAAAAAGTCCTATTAAATTTATTTCGGATATTATTTGGCCACCCCTAATATTTCTTTAAATAATTGATTATCGATATACATATATGTATGTCGTGTCCGTAAGTACGTACGTATGTATGTATGTTTTCACGCATTAAATGCCACCGCGCCACAGCACATTGCACCATTTGTTGGGTGTTGAAAGGGGCGTTGCTGCGCTGATATACAAAATGAAAATTGCTCAATAAGCATTTATTTGCTTCCCTTCTTATATCTCTATTTATTTAGTTTGCAGCTTTGAAACCGATTTGCGCTGCTTAGTGAAAGTGAACCCCACGAGCATTATAATGATGATGCTAAAATTTGTATGTAACAAATAAAATTAAAAAATTCTAGAATGTTATAGAAAAATCCTTGATAATCGAGGAATAAAAATCATCCAACGAATCTGATAAATGTCGAATTATTAAGAAAATTCAAGAAAATAAAGGCAAGTAAAAACAAAAATTTGGAATCGTAAATAATAGTTTGCACTTTTATGGAACCCGGAAAACGCATACATATTTAAAACAAAAGTAATATTTTTCTACACTACAAAATAATATTTTTCTAAAGCTTCATTGCCTAGGAACGATTATTGTATTCGCCTGGAGAACTTTAATACAATTGGTCCAAGCTCTGAAATCTATTAAGACTATCGGGTGTCTAAAAATAAATCAAATCAAACCATTTGAATACAAATAAAAAACTTAAAGGGAACCGTCAAATTAGACATTTGTATTAGATTAGCTCTCATTTTACAAAAAAAAATTAAAAAATTAAATTGGTTTCTTGGTGCGGATTTCGAAGATGAGTCGTAACAAAGTCGTTTTAGAAAAATAAGAAAATAGTTTAAGAGATTATTTTAAAAATAATAAAAAAATGTAGACATTTTCTATAGTTTTTATTGACGAATGTTAAGCCAATGTATTGATAAAAAAAGTAAATATAATAATAAGAGGTATTGATTTCGAAATATTATAAGTAGGAAGTATAGGAAGTTGCTAAACATTTCCCAAGCATGAGAATTTTTCTACGAGTCCTAGCACCTAGCAGGACGATTTTATTTTCTTGGACCATCATAATCTGTTGACTACCAATTTTTATATGTAATATTTAAACAAAAATCTTTTAATTTAATGTTACAAATTTCAACAAAATTTTTTTATCTCAAAATTTAGTCAAAAATTAAAATCTTACTCTGCCTTTTCGTAGCTCATCAAAACCATCTTCTTGATTGGGTAATCTCGTCTATTCCTTTCGCCAAAGGATAACAACTTTTTTACGCAGAACCTTCACATGTAAAAGCTGTTAATGTTAGATAAGTTGTAATGGATCAAAACTGCCGCTAGCGACAAGTGAACTGGAATGCCATTTGCTGTCATGTCGTTGGAATTTATGGGCAGAGAATTGAAAAGTCAGCAGCAAAAAAAAAAAACATTGTCTACATGCAGTGATTGAAAGATACCCGTAAATTAAAGCGTTCGCAAGAGGCGTATTTAAAATGTTTTGAAAACTTGCAAAATATTAAAAAAGTTTCTTGGAAGATGAATGAGTATGTATGGGTATAAGAAGACAAAAACTAGTGTTTCCTTTAAAGGTTAACTTTAACCCACAAAATAATTATAGTTTTGATAGTATTATCTTCATCTTAATAGAATTGAGCTTTGATTGAGTTTTTATAGCTTGTTTAGAATCAAATTCATTTCATATTTAAAATTTTTATACCTTTGATAGAAATGGTATATTAAGTGTGATCCGATGTTTGTGAGTACCAGAAGGAGAAGAGTTATACCCATCAAAATGTATACCGAAATGATGAGGATGAATAGCTAAGTCGATTTACCCAGTCCCTCAGTTTTTGTTTTATTTGCACGAATCTTGGCAGTCACCTGCCTTTTTATAATTTATTAGACATTTGTTGGAACCGGCCAGATCGAACGACTAAAAAATACATATGTATATGGGAGCTTTCATTTAGGCAGCAAGAAGCTTAAAATTTTGCAATAAGGTCCGAAAACTCCTTCATTTAAGGGGGTATTCTACTTTAGACGTTTTAAAAACTCGATTTTTTTATTGCATATTTTCATTGTACATTATATGTAAAATAAGTCTGCCAAATATTATAACTCGATCTTAAATACTTTCGAGATACAAAGCCATAAATGGAATTATGCACGGTGTACGGTGGTGTTCTTTCAACGTGTTTTTCTCAGAACCATTATTTTCGAAAAGATAACTAGAAAAATACTAGTTTGATTGCGTTTAAACTTTAAGTTGTCAATTTTAATTTTGCCAACTACATTCTGGATATATCATAAAACTACTGACTACAAATAAAGCTGAATTTTCTGATTCAGATAATTTAAACAAGAAAAATCGTGGTAACATCGAAGCAACGTATTTCTGCAAACTCAACTTTGAAGCGCCACTATAATAATTTGAATAAATTTTTTAACAAAGTAAAACCGAGAATTTATTGATAATATCCATTAGTTTAACTTGCAAAAAGTTGCGTTTAAAAATATTCAATAGTCTTGTCTTGACAAAAATTATAAAAAGACGTAATTTTTCGATCCGTAAGTTAAAACCCCCTTAAGCAGCTAAATTCTTGAAATTTCGCACAAATACATATCATTCATATCGAATAAATATAACACATGGCTCGCATAAAATTGTTCCCTCCTTGAAAGGTATGAGGCATAGCCGAAGACAACAATTTATTTTACTAGTTTTTGATAATTTAGTATTTTTATTGTAAGTATATTTGAGTAAGTATATTTGATGCAAAAAAATTTAACCTTTGACAAATATTCCATGAAGTTTCAAATATAATTTATAATAATAATTTTAGCGCCTACACTATATAGCTCAGTATTTGGCCGAACTTCTCCTACCATTAGTGGTGTGCGTCTTTATATTATGTCACAAATGGAGAGACCTACAGTTTTGTGCCGACTCCGAACGGCAGATATATTTAATGAGAAGCTTTTCCATGACTGAAATACCCTCGGAGGGGTATTGCCTGCCGAGGGGTGACCGCTATTAGAAAAAAATGTTTATAGTTATCGAGTTATAGCACGCATCGCTACCAACTCGACCACAGCTGCCAGCGTTTCAATACCCTTACAATAATTACTCTGTATTCACAATACATGAAATGCTTGAATGTAAAATTCTTAAAAGATTTATTGATACTCGAATATGTGCGTAAAATTAGGCTTTTTTGTTTACTTAACTCTTGGTACATAAGAGTTTTCGTAGCCGCTGATTGCGAATTTGGTATCAGTTCTTCGAAATTTAAACTGCATATTCAATACGTCGTACGAGGTTTGTACAAAATTGTATGAGCTAAATTGAGTTAACTTTAAATGTTACCACAAAAACAACTGAAAAGAAAAACAAAATTTCAAACTTTATTTTAAGAATCTTTAGAATTTTTTGAAAATATTTTTTCAAACCCTTTAGACATTTGACGTCTCTTCATAGTCATGCACATATCTGCTCCAGAAGAGACAAGTACCAGGCGATCAAGACAACCTGCAAATTTACCACTTTTTCACAAATTTTGTTAAGTTTTTTATTGGCCTAATAAATGAATAATAATTCACAATTTTATTGAGCTCAAGACCAGTTTATTTATTTTATTATTTTTATTTGAAAAAAAAAAAAACAACAAATAGCGGCAGATCAGTTGCTCTTGTTTGTAGTTGGTTTGTTTAAGGAAAAATGGAATAAACACAATTAACCACTCGGCTAGCGCATAATTTTAGGAGAAGTGATTATGAAAAATAAATATAATTAATTTAAATAAAAAGAAGTCTGATGAGGAAATGTGGTGATTTCTTAAATAGTACTATAACTTCTACAATTTAAAAACTGTTGTTATTTTTTCCAAACAAAAATCGCTTATTTCGCTCACTTTATTGTGACACTAGTGAAACTTTGAAATTTAATTTATTAACACAAAAAACGTAAAGAAATGAAGAGCCGAAAATATTCTTCATCCACATTCAAATAATTTGTTTGAGAAGCCAACTAATCTTTGCTGCTGCCTATTAAATATGCCTTGGTTTATTTGGTTTTATGTATAAAATGAAATAAGTTGCCCAGATTTATCTATTTAACGATTTTATTTACTTTAATTATTAACAGCAGGGAAGATAAACTAACAAACGTTTATACTCGCATAATGGATTGAATAAATGAAATCAAGTTGATGTAACACAAGTAAAATAACAAACACTTAATAAATATATAAATAACAAAGGCAAAAATAACAAATATACCCAAACTGGATACAGATGTGAGCAAATTAGACCAAAAGTAGCAAAATATTGATAAGACGCAGACCATCAAGTATGACAATTGTATCGCAATCATTTCTGGTGTCGTCATTGAAGTGAAAGCATAATCAGCCTCAATCCGATTGATATAGATGGAAAAACAAAAAACCAAAAAAAATAAATGAAACAAAAACTCTTCAGAAATAATAGCAAGAAGAACATAAAAGCGTACAAAGAAAAAATGCTTTGTGTATGTTAAAGACAAGTGTCAGAAAAACAAAAATATCTAACAAAGTAGTAAGTAAATTAATGACAAAGTTAATGAAGCAATTGTTTGCTAAGCTGATTATTGAGTCGAACAGCAATGTTATTATTATGGACTGTCTGCAGATTTTTTACGTCTATGAGTTTATGTCAAAGAATTAATGGATGCCCATTTGTAGTGGTAAAGCATAGAATATTACCAGAAAAATAGTAACTCAAAAAAATGTGTGTAAATATGGGAAACTAGGAGGGAGCTCTTAACTTTGTATACTTTTTTTTTGTAATCTATTAGTTTATTTTCAGTAGTTTATTGATGATGTAATCCATTAACTGTATTAGAAAAATTTAAGCAAAATTATACATCAATAACTTTGTAGATTAGCTGGTAGTGCGAGTGACATATTGACATAACTGACTTGAATTCGCAAAAGATACTACAAATATGCTTTCTTCCTTTTATTAGAAAATAACACATTTGTAATCGCATCTAGCTATTAACACTCTGTTGACAACGACAAAAAAAAAACCATACGCACTCATGTTTTTACACTTGGTCAGTTTGGATTGAGAAAAGTGGCAAACCCTCAACGGACGAGACCAAGCAGAATGGTTGACCAGGCTGTGGCGGATACAAAAATTACCGGAAGCGGAAATCCACAACGTATATCCGTTGAGAGAGCAGTGTTTACACACTTAGAACATAAGTACGTACTTACATATATACACACAAACATATTTACTACATAAAAATGTGCGCTAGTGTAGCTGGTTTAAGAAAACTTTTGCCATAGCCATCGGCTACTGTTGTAATAGTAGGTAATTATGGCGTGCTAGTTAGAAATTGTATTTTTTCTCGTCAAAGATAAATACGAAAGTTTGTTGAAAAATATTATTTTCATTATAAAAACTGAAATGTGCGCTGATGTTATAATGTTAAAAGCAAATAAGCGTGATGGCAATCGATATAAATAATTTTTTTTTTTTTAATTTTAAAGTCATTCATTACCCTTATAGAAATAATCATTGTATACGATATGTTGAAATTAACAATTATTATTACTATTTTCGTATTTTTATTTATATTTTTAAGATCTTCAGCGGCATCAATAAACATAAAGGATATCAGTGATTATGTTATCGGCATCGATATACATCTTGATATTAAGAAGTGCAGTGATTTACCTGATAGCTATTCATTTCTCAAGTAATTTTCGTTATTTATATTACTATAGCCATCGCTTTTGTTATCGATAACGATATTAACAAAGGTATTTATCGAACATTTTATTGTTATTGTTGTTTTATGAATGCATCCAACATTGTAAGTATATTTTATACCTGAAAACAGGCATTTCTAGTCAAATTATCCGCTTCCTATGTTCTTTGTGGCATTCGATAAATTTATATTTGTATCGATTTTAAAACATTTCGTTATTTTATGTTTCAATACGTTTTTCATTAGTTGTTAAATCATATACATACATACATATATAAGAAGTATTGATAACTACACATATCTTGTTTTTGAAAAAAAAATCTATCTTAAATCTTTTAAAATTATTGTAGATATTTAAAACAATATCTCAATAGCTGTTGATAATTAAGTTGTTATTGATTTTAAAATCGTTACGGTAATCGTAATTGCTGAAGGATTAATTTTAATTTTGTATTACCAATTATCGATATTTTTTTGTAACGTCATCGATTTTAATATTGTTATCAGTTTCGCAATGCCAGTAAATATCGAAGTAATTTTGCTAATGGTGTTATAAAAATTACGGACATTAATAAAATTATCGATATTTTTTGTACCAAATATCGATATCGATAGAGTTATCGATTTCAATATTTTGATAGATTTTCAATTGCCGATAAACATCGTTTTCTTCCTTCATATTTCCTTTCTTATTTGCTTTTGGATTTCGTTGCATATCGATAAATACAAAGCTCTCGCCATTGTCTTCGGGCCACACTTTGACTCAGTGTCAACTATGAAATAGCGGTTAGTTACCTTAACAACCAATGGGCCAAAATTATAGTCAAGTTAAAGTCAACTCTAAAGTTAGTGCCATACTTTTCGATCTTATGGCTCTTCAGCATTTCGACAGCTTCTTCCATAATAATGATTTCGTTGTGATGTGTTCTCAACCTATTTCTGTTCATATTAAGTTGGTATTGAGTCCGTCATGAGTGTAAGAAGACCAAAGCGTGCGATTGACCTTAGACGCTGCTTACAGTTTTATTTAAGTATTTTATAGCCAATTTATGGCTTGAAATCTAGCTTCTGAAAAATGCTAAGCACAATCGTATATAAAAGTATTATACGCTGCCAGACGGTATGCAAATAAAAGTATATTATTCTTTTAATTTACTAGCTTACAACTACGTCGCAATATGGTTCATGCAACAATCTTTGCCATAATTTCTTTAAAGTCATTATTTAATAATTAAATTTTCCACAAATAAGCTATGCCCGCTAGTGGTTTTTCCCCAAATTTATAGTTTATTTTTTTTTTTTGTACCGCACAAATTTTCTAAGCCTTTGTTAGTCGAGGCCAGCCACATGCTACACGTGCATGTCAGACAGATTGATTTGGGTTGAACTGGAAAACTTTTGACTGCTGTCGAGTTGAGCAACTTTTCTATTTCAGCTCGCTAACTTAACCGACATCCTTAACTTTTTCCACTAACATTTTTAACCTTAAAAAGACGTTGTTGGGCCCAAGCATTAACGAAGTCTATACCCGCCAATCTTTCCCTCACTCACTCGTGCACACACACACACAGCACATGCACAAGCATACGAATGATTGAACACCTCGCTCACTCATATTTTACTTAGACGCTTGGGCACTTAACATAAAGGCTTTTTGGCGTGTTGTGTTTAATTTTCGGATTTTTACTTCCTTGACATTTTGTAATGCTTGTAAATTGTTTACACTCGACAAGGTGTGTGCTCCATTTCGCTGTATTGTTCTTGTTGTTGTTATTTTAATGACCTTGCGATTATTTGAATTTTAATGGCTTGTTGTTGGCCATTTCTGGATGTTTTGTTGCCACAATTTGTGCGTTGATTTTAAGCTTTGTGTTGGGTTACAAATTCTCTTTGCTTGTTTCCACATTTTGTTTCGCTCTAAATTTTACTGCTCAAATTAGATTGCTCTTGTTTTAGTTGTTTTAATGCAATAAAATGAACTGTACCACGAGAATTATTTTTTGTTAAGATAAGAAGTTTTGAAAAAAAAAATTTGTTAAAAAGGTTATTAACGGAAATTTGTGTGTTTGCGGCGAAGTTGGCCGATTTTGTGAAACTGTTTACTCAGGCAAAATATTTGTTTAGAAATAACTTTGGAGAAAAAATTGTGTGAACGAACAGCAAAATAGTCGAAATACTCGCACAGTTGTTCAGCTATATACTCGTATATTCATATATTTGAGTTCAAATAATAACAAAGTAGAGAATTTTTTAACCGATTCTTTAAAAATCAAAAGTTATAATTATTAAATCAAGTTATTTAATTTTCATTCAAATTTATATTTATAATAAAGGATAATTCTATAGTGGCCGATAATAGGTCTTGCTATTTGAGCATTTTTTTCGAGAGTATTACTCATTTTTTCATGTATAAACATATTTCGCTAATGAGATATGGAAAAAAGCGCTAAAGGAAGTAGATACGCCCCGAAACTTGAGAGAAAATATTATATTCTCTCGTTTTCACTGCCATAGATTTCTAGAGTTTGTAAAGAAAAAGCAAAGGAAGCTGAGATTATCAGTGGACATTTATTTCAGATTTGTAATTCTTTACTTTTTTTGGAATGCTATTGAAGTGACTTTTCATAGTAGAATATAAATTGGTGTGTTTCTGGTCGACCAACATACATCCGACTGTCGTTGAATGGGTAAACAATTGGCATCATGCTTTGCTAACTAGTACATAGAAGAGAACAGAAGTTGCAAAATTGTATTAAAACCGTTGCCAATAGTTGTCTTACTCGCCGGTGACCTTAAGGGGGTATTCTACTTTATGGACCGGAAAATTACCTTTTTTATATAGTTTTTGTCAAAACATGACTATTGAATATTTTTGAACGCGACTTTCTGCAAGTTAAACTAAGGGATTTAATCAATAAATGGACGGTTTTAATTTGTTAAAAAGTCAATTGAAATCATTATAGTGGCGCTTCAAAGTTGAGCCTGCAGAAATATGTTGCTTCGATGTTGCCACGATTTTTCTCGTTTAAATCATCGGAAACAGAAAATCCAGCTTTATTTGTATTCAGTATTTTTGTGTTTATATCCAGAACGAGAATGTAGTCGATAAAGTTAAAATTGCCAATTTTACACTATATTAAATGACGATATGCGACTTTTAATATTGTTTACGAAAAAATATTTAAACAAATTTTAGTTCCGGCTAAAGATATAAGAATGCTGAGTAAACTGTAAAAATTTCATCCCAATCGAACTAGTTTTTTTCTAGTTATCGTGGCAACCGATTTGAAAGTAATGGTTCTGAGAAAAAACGCGTTAAAAGATTCATAAAAACAGCCCCGTGCAACGTACATACTTCAATTTATGGATTTTTATTTCGAAAAGTATTAAGATGAATGCAAATTCGTAGGTAAAATGACATATACCAACACACAAAATAGACCTGCAGTAGCCAAATGGACTTATATTACAGACAATCTATCTGTTCGTACCGCAAAGGCAGTTTGGAGATAAAATATATCATTTTGGGTTATAACCGCGCGAGACCTATACTCAGGACACTTAATATTTGTTAACATAGACGATTATGCACCAATACCTGTTTGTTCAATAAACAAAATAAATGCAGAACAACAACCCTAAACTGAACAGAATGAAAATTGGGGCTGAAGATGGCACAACGTCAAAACCGGTTTGCCTTCAAACCAAACTTGACAATGGATGACGGAAAAGCGTTCCCACAAATATCAACATTCCACCCTGTCGGACAAGAAAAAGAAGAAAATTATAAAATACATATATAAACCTTAAAATGTAAACAAATCTAATAAAAATGTCAACAGCTTCAATGCGGCAATGAGCTTTTCTTTTTTGTTTGATTAACAAGTATGTATGATAAATATTTATTTGATCGATGAGTATATCAAGTACCTAGCTCTTTAATTTATAATGAAAATATGTTTTTATTTTTCTTTTTATTTTACTCTAGATAGTACATACATATATTGACTATAAAATGAGAATGTATTCAAGCCGAATGCTCAAATAAGTTATTAAAAAAAAATTTAAAAAAAATGTATGCACTGATTCGAACTGCAACAAAATGTAATATTTAAGTTAAGCTCTGAGCATACGTCAAATTAAGAGATATTTTAGTTACAGTTTTTGTATTGTGCTATTTCACCTTTAAATTGCAGTCCCCAGAAGTTCTCTCAAAGGATTTGCTTTGTTGTAAGAAATGTTTGTATGAAAAAATATTTTTCAATTCATTTATAAAAATATATATTAAGGAGAAAAACAAAAAAAAAACGTGTAGTTCTAATATACAATAGAGCATGAGTTTGGCAAACTTCACTTTCAGCTATTTATAATTTTCGGCACGAGTCAATACATTTATTCTATACTGAGATATAAAAATATTTCGTATCAAGCCGCTTAAAATTATTTTTTTAGGAAGGATTTTATGTTACATATAAGAAATAATTATTACAAAAAAAAATATCTAAACCTTATATCTAGATTTATTTTAATTAGGGTTCTTTGTTCTTTTTCGTTGTTTACTACATTTTAAGCAGTCCTTAGAACATAGACCTCAGAGAGGAGCTACAGTTTACGGGAGAAGGTATAATTAGAAAGCTATTACAAAATATGTGCAAAGCTCTATTTCTTGCATATTTGAATATTATTATTTTCTTAAAATTAAACACATCCGAGGGGACTAACAAAAGTTCATTCTTAATTTCAGAATCAATAATCATCTAAAATGGAGACTGAAAAACAGCAAAATATCTGCGGATAGATCAGACGAAGCTCCACCACCAATGCAAACAGAAATACGGCGTTAGCTAAAGTCTCTACAAATATTCATTGAATGCCACTGTGCATATGGAACGATTGCACCGTCTCTATAGACTATTTCCAAAGGGTTCTAAAGATTCTAGGCGAAACATGTTTCTGTATAGGGCGAGTTCCGAGAAGGCCGACGAAACTTTGGCCTTGGTGAAGTCCAAAATTGACGAAGATCCACGATTGACACAATAAATGATTTCTGGTGAATTGGGCTTGAATGCCATGTATGTAGCGCACATATTAATTAATCAACTAGGATACACGAAGAAACCTGCACGATGGGTTTCACGAATTTTAAATCAGGCCCTAATTTTGTTCAATTTTTTCTTAATACATTCGAAAATGCGCAGTCTAGCAACTTTGGTAAAGTCGTTAACAACAGTCCATGATGTGCCGCCGACCGTCCGGTTTGCATCAAATTGAGAAAAGTTCAGTGAAAGTGCTCAGTGGCAATTGCTTTTTGTCTATTTGACTTGCCATATGGCGAAAATTGGTCGATAATAGTTTTTGAGGCTCATGTTCTCGACAAATTTCATTAAATTGTCATCAAAATTTTGAACATTTATACATAATTCAAGGCAAGTTTCAAGTGGCTTAAAATTTTCATCGATGTTTAAGATTATTTTTGCTGCTTTGAACATTTTTTTATATACTCGTACACTCAACTGAACTTTAAAATTAATGTTAGATAGCTCTGTGCAATGTGTCAGCTAGCGTAGCTCAAACGCAAATGATTCAACATAAAAAATGTTAACTTATTTATATCCGTGGGCGCTATAAAAACTTATGAAAATAAATGAACATTGACTCGCTTATACAAAAAATTTAATTCAAAATAAAAAATTGACGTCGTAAAAATATAAAAAGAAAACTTAAAAGCAAAATTAAAGAAAAAACCTTTGTGGTAGTAAATTTTTTACTGGCTGCTTTTGGCAATTTATTAAATCGCTTTGTTTGATCTGCACGACTTAATTCGGGTTTTTTTTTATTATCAAGTACACGGAAGTGAATTCGATTAACTAAATCCATTTCGTATTTAATTTAATTTTTCTCCTCATTTAGCATTCCATTAAGAATTTAATAACCCATAAGCCAAATACTTGAAATTTGTAAATATGTTAATTAAGTAAATTAATGCTACAACATCATCCGTACTTAGATTCACGACCTTTTTTTCTGTGCTATACTTTCAAGTCATTCGCTTTGCAAAATAAAATAAACTACCATTTCAATCATCATTTGTAGTGAAAAGTTTGAAAAAAAAAATCATAATTTGAATTTATTACCTTCATGTCAGCGAGTCTTGAAAGCTAAGCCAATACACTTGAAATTCACCTGCCATATACATACATACATACATACATACACACATACATACAAACATACAAACATAGTTAAATATGTACGATTATATTCACTCCCTTTGGCATCATTTTGCATCAGCGCCAGCTACCACGTGTTCAATCCCTCTGCAGCAACAGTGCAAAAGCCAACATAAGCATACCGGAAATAACAGCAACAATTCTCAGTGGCAACTATGAAATGTCGCTGTGGTGGAAGTAGCTTTGAGCATCTCGCCGGGGCCTAGTGTTTTGCACATTTTTTCCATCAATCTTCCAGGTAATCCCCTCTCAGCATTTGCCAAATGCCACTTAATCATAATCACAGCGAAATGGAATCATTAAAACGACGCGACAAACAAAAAAAAAAAAAAACAGTGAAAAAAATACAGTGGGGCGGGTTGTGGTGATATGATCCCAGAAGTGTACGTCAAAAAGCAAACTGGACTCTGCACATACACAAATACATTTTCTTTTCACATTTTTACATTTTTATACATAAAATCGCCAGCATTCGAGTTTTACCGATGGAAAGCATGAACGAGCAAAGAATAAAAGGCAAACTGATGCAAATGAATACCGAGTGAAGGTCTCAGAAAGGCAACAAATTCTTTTTAGTGCATTTTAAAGTTAATGGGAAAAAGACGTCAGCTGCAAAACAAATTTGTAAGGTATGTCCGTGCAAATAGGCAATAAAAAACGTAGTCAAATTAGAACGCGCCGGCTATTTATAAAATCTGAGTAGGAAGTTGAGATTCCATATGGTGTGATAAAGAAAAATCGTTCAGATGGCAGTAAATTCCAACAAAATAACTAAAAATTAATTCCAACTATTAAACGTATTCATTTTGAACACAAATCTTCAATTAAAACCAAAGGTAATGCAAACGATTTTTTATGATTAAAAATTTTAAATTGTAGTAAAATAAGTTATAACATTTGTTCCTTTTCAAATTATTTGTTGAATCGTTGATTTAGGAACATTTCACTTTTAACCTTAAATGATACAAATATGTAACATATACGTTGAAGGATGCAAAGGAAAAATGCCGAGAGAATTTTAATATATTTTCAGAATAAATTGGCTGCAGGATTAGTGCAAGACAGTCTTTTAATATAGATTTAATAAAATAATTAATTTGTTTAAGGAAACTATTAACTTTTTGAATATACACGTAAACTTTAAAATATGTACATATACACAATCACGTAATTATCGAATAGTTTTGTTTTATATAAATTTTGGATAGTTGAGATGTAAAATACCTTTTACCTATTTTGCCGAACAAATCGATTTTGCAGTATCCGCTAAAAATGCGTTTTTTCCTCTTCATACGATTACTGAAAATGGTTGGACGAAATTATATGATTTTTACAGAAATGTTCCTTTTTCTTTTCTTTTTGATGACATACAGATATATCGCAAAATTTAACTACTATCTGACATTTTGAGAAACCTTAAGAAATTACATTATTACAAATTTCATTGCCTATAATATCGTAACGAGTATGTTTGTAGAACCTGTATATGATACGACAGAGAAATATTACACCTTTTTATTTATGTAGAATTTGTATTAATATAAAAATATGAATAGTTTGGCGCTTACATTATATAGCGCGGCCCCAGTAGGCAAAGGTAGGACTTTAAGAACTTATAAAACGAAAAAATTCTAGTTTGATTTCATGCCATTTCACTTCCAAATCAGCTCTGTTATAAGCGCATTTAATGCGACTAGGTCTTTTGTAAATGCCAACAGGGTTATTTGGCTCAGCCCTCTTACTAAGTGTCCCAATCAATGACGACGAAATCCGTACTGCAATATCGAGGTATCAGCCTTATTAACATCGCATGTAAGGTTCTGTCGAGCCTATTGTGATTGGACCTTATCAGTGTGGTTTTAGACCTGGGAAATCTTCTGCAAAAAGAAGTTGCCTTTATGCCGCAATGTCTGAATTTGGTATTCCCGCAAAACTTATACGGCTATGTAAACTGACGTTTAGCAACACCACCAGCTCCGGATTGGGAAGGACCTCTCCGATACCAAATGAGGTTTCAGACAGGGTGACTCTTTGTCGTGTGACTTTTTTAACCTTATGCGGGAGATATAATTCGAGCCGCAGAACTAAATCGGTCAGACACTATCTTTTAGAAGAGTGTGCAGCTGCTGGTGTACGCCGATGACATTGACATCATCGGCCTTAACAACCGCGCAGTAAGTTTTGCCTTCTGCAAACTGGATATAGAAGCAAAGCGAATGTGTCTGGAGGTGAACGAGGGCAGAACGAAGTATCTCCTGTCATCAAATAAACAGTCGGCACATTCACGACTGGGATCAAACATCACTGGTGACAGTTTAAAAAAGTAGAAGACTTCGTTTACTTAGGAACCAGCATTAACATCAATAATAATGTCAGCCCCGAAATCCAAAGGAGAATCACTGTTGCCAACAAGTGCTACTTCGGACTGAGTAGGCAACTGAGCAGTAAAGTCCTCTCTCGACCAAAATCGCATAGACGGTTATCGAGCCAATGAAAGAAGAAGAAAAGCACAAATGGAGGGACTTGCAGTTTTATGCCTACTTCGAAAGGCAGATTTATTTTATGTGAAGTTTTTCATGATAAAAATAAAAAAATAACAAAAATCTCTAGTCAATTTTGCAATTATTCAATTGCAATGTTCAAAAAAAATTTCGGCCAACCGATTTAAGTTTAAAGTAGCTTTAAGCGCCCTATGATGAACACTTTATGTGAAAGATAACATCCAAGACCGTCAGTGATAAAAAAAAAACATATACATATGTATGTCAAAAATTAAATACATTTATTCCAAAGTATTCTAAACCTTTCGGAAATTCTCGAATGCCTATTTACTTTTTATTACTTTTAAAATAATATAAAAAATAATTTTTCTTTTTAAATTTTTCTAAAAGTTGTTTTCCCCATTGCCTTATTTTTAAAATTGAACTATTTAAAGTTGATAGAAAACTAGCTAACGTGACAGAAATGATTAAAACAAAATTGTGCAACCGGAAATTGTTGGGAACGGCAAAAAGTACTACCTTGGGCCACCTTGGCTGAACTCACTACAACAAAACTCACGAAACCCAAAATCACCGTACCAGAACTCACCAAATATTTTAACTCACCACTACTAATATCATCACGCCATAATCCAGGCTTTGTTATGTTTTGTTATAATACTTTATTTTATGTAATGTTATGCTACGTTAGGTTATCGTTTCTTAAGTTATATGGGTTTAATTAGGTTTTGAAGTTTAAAATAAAAATGCATCATATTGTTTGAAGTCAAACTTCTTTAAAATAGAAACCACCACACCGAAAAAAACTTCACCTTTACACCCCATCCTAAGCCCAACATCTTACGCTCATCAAACCTTAAGCCACCGCACCTAAAGTCATCAAACCTATACTAACCACACCTAAACGTGGCACGTGGCAACTCTCTTCTCTCTGGTCTACTTACATCACATCACCTCACCTCACCTCATCCTCACCTCACCTCACCTCACCTCATCATGCACTCGCTTATTATACCTTACTCAATCTTACAAGTAAGTTAAGCATATTATTTAAGTAAACGATATAATATCTGAAAAACATTACCGCTTCTTTGCTGTTTGATGCAACCAGATGTTTTTGAAAAATAGCCAACTACTTAAAAGTTTAATTGGCAATACTTAATGGTCAAAAATTTTTCAAAAAATTCAAACGGCTCTTACTTCTTACCTTAGGTGAATGTACATACATACATACGTTTTTCAAAAGTTTCTGACTCTTTTCACAACACTTGCGCGCACACACTCATAAACAAAAAAATAAAAGTCTCAAACTACTCGCACACAATGCCGCCCATGCAGCAATGTGTGACAACGAGTTTTTATCACAATATCCTCGCTCATTTCCGCTTCAGGCAATTCTTACCGTTTCGTTAGCTGTCGGACATGCACTCGTGAGATACTAACGGTAGGGGCGACAGACTGCACGCGCTGTTGAAGGCTGTCGACTGCAAGCTGCCAACACACGTTAACAACGCTTATGAATGCTTTAAAGTGTCAGTGAAGCGATGCCAGGATGCTGAGTGAACGCGCACCGAAGTGCAACCGAAAGGATCAGAATGTATACATATACATACATATGTATGTATGTATGTAGTTGTGTATGTATTTAGGTGAAAGCGTGAAATTTATTGTAACTAAACACAAAGTTCGGACTGTGTTGCAATGCTTTCACGGTTTTTAAGCTTTTTGTAGCATTTTCTATTGCCATTCTTAGTTTGCAGAATATAACTTTGTCAGTGTTACATATTTGTTAGTAAATGTTCTCTTAGGTCTTTCCAAGGATATGTGCGTGTGTATGAATTTGGCACTAAACGCTTGGTGCATTGTTTGCGGAACAAATAGAGATGTTCTTGCGGTTGCAGCTAAATTGTCTTTGGCGTATGTTCTAACAAATAGCTCGGGTGGTATTTGCATGCACACACATACACACATACACGGTCTTATATAGCACATAAGCGCCATCAACTAAACTATGGGAGCTTCACTTTTAATTTGTAGAGGAAATGTCCAACTTAAATTTGTGAGGAATGAATTTTGGTAAACGAGGCAGTCGCCTAACAGTTTTGTAAGTTTGCGAAATAAAACACAAAGTACAAAAGAGGAAACAAAAAAGTAAAAACAATGCTTAGGAACATTGTGTATTGAAATACATTATTGAGTGCAATTGATAGAATAGTGTTTTATAAAACGTTTATTAACACAATTTTTTTTATATTTTTTTATTTGTAACATGAAATTTTTCTCTCTTCAATTGGGCAAAATACTTTAAAAAGAAAATAAGTATGTAGTTCATAAGGCTTATTCAATAGCAAGGCGCAGTACAAAAATTAAAAAAAATTTAATATGAGTTCTGCGTATTTTGTTGTTAAAAGCTTAAGTTTCGTAACACAACGAAATTCAAAGTTTGACAATTCAAATTAAAATAAAAAAATAAACACAGTTAAAAAAAAGAAGTATTTGACGTGCACATGTTCACAATTTTCTTAATAAAACAATTTTTAATTATATTTTCGTCTTTGATTCCCGACTTGAAAATTTGATAATCGTAATATCGCATTAAACTAGAGACATTTTCGGGTTTTGTTTGGGAAATGGATATAACCAAGAAGTACTTGAAAAATTAAAAGTGATTTGAATGTTAAAAGTTTACCGCAAAAAGATGTTTGTGGGGGTTCCTGTATACCAGTACTCTTAATACAAAATTTATGTTTACCAAAAACGGCCGCTAGAGGACACTTTAATATAAAAAATTAAAAAATCCACATATTTTGTAATTGTTTTATACCTTTCATAGAAATGGTATATTAACTTAGGTCCGATGTTTCTAAGATAACGACAAGAGTTAGACCAATAATAAAGTATACCGATATGATCAGGGTGACGAGCTGAGTCGTTTGTCCGTCTGTTTAAACGCAAACTAGTCCCTCAGTCTTAGAGCTATTTGAATGAAACTTGGCAGGCAGGTGCCTATTTATTAAACATTTGTTGGAACCGGTCAGATCGGATGGCTATAATTCGGATGACTATGTTCAGATATCATATTTTGCTTCATCACTCCTTCATTTAAGCATGTAGAGGTTTGAAACTTTGACAGAAGGTTCGCGATTCTAAGCTCTACAAAAGCTGTGAAAATCATATAGATCAAAGATATAAAACATGTAGCTCTCATACAACTGATTGTTCAGATATTTCATTTAGCACGAAAACACTTTTATTTAAGCAGCTAAGGTCTTGGAACTTTGCACAAATAAAAACTATTATGAGAACTATTTTAGCAGAAATAATCATTGAAATCGGATAAACATAACTTACAGCTGTCATACAACCGATAGTTCGGAGATTGCATTTTAGGCCAAAACTTCCTCATTAAATCAGCTAAGGACTTGAAATTTTCCACCAATAATAACAAGTATAATTGGGACTGTTATGGCTCCCATACAATTCTTCCATTCATGAAAGGTATGAAGCCTTCGGCATAGCTTTTTTTTACTTTTTTTAATTTTTATTATATCATACAATTTTTTAGAATATATGTACAATTCATTAACTTTTACTTCGAGACGGAATAACGATAATTCGAAATTAAGTTTTCTACATATTTTAAAAATTTTATGTAAAATACTTTTTTTTATTGTTCATGTTTTGTTCAAGTTATTTTCGTTTTCTTTTAATAAATGCAGAACGTGCCAAAACTATATGGCTAAAGATTCGCATTCACTTTTCAAAATTTGTTTGTCACACATTCATCCACGACAAATGACACCTGAAACAAATATTCGGAACAGAAAATATTTTTCTAAAATTAACGGTTTATTTTTATGAACTTGAATTTGGGACAATACTGAACTTTTGATGACAGAATGTTCACTGTATCGCTATTAGTACGAAATTACATCGAGCCTTGCTCGGAACTTTTTTGGATCCTTTTCGGGATGTGTTTGGAATAAGTTTTTGGGGTATATTCGAGGCTATTTAGTTTTATTCATTCGGTTCATTTCGGGTATTATACGAAATATTTCCAGACATCTTTGCGATCATTTTGGGACAAGTTAACAACTATTTCGGAACTCCATCACTATAATTTTGGCGAATATTTCTATTCGAAAATAGTTGCGAGATAGTCTTGAAATTATTCTAAAGTACTAAAGTATTAAACTTCATTACTACCGGAAACTGAAGGTTGTTTTTTGCATCCCAACTAGATGCCTTGAAGTTATAAAAAGTTTTATATTTAATAAAAAAATTATAAAAAAATTTATTTTGGAAATATCAAACCCATTTTTTTTTAATTTGAAAACTTTTACAAAATATTTAATTTCGACAAACATACAATTCATTTTTACAAAAACAAAATATTTATACAAACATTAATATAGATATGGGATTTGTATATGTATGTATTTGTGTTTATGTTAAGCACTTTAATTAATATAATTCATTACCTTCGTGAAATTTTAATTAAACTGACCCTCAAAGCGCTTAAAATTGCTGGTGTGTTTTTAAATGTATCCCTTTCGCAACGCACAAAACGCACTGAGTGGATTCTCAATGAAAAATGTAATCAGTTTTCATTGCGCAGTTCACAAAACTTGCTTTCAATTAAAAGCTTGCAAATGTATATATTAGATTATTCCGACGGCCTTATTGCTTTATGCTGCAACGCATGCGATATATTGACTTTGTTCAACAATATTTCCACAGTTTTTCACATTTCTTTAATTAAACACATTGGCAATTTTTTCAACTTGTTCAAGCTGGAACAGCAGTTGGCACGCGTACGTAGTTTTTTTTTCTTACTTGTTATTTCATATTCGCCATTTTACTGTTTACTCGATGATTGCAAACTTGTCGCTACGTTATATGCCAAAGCACAAATTTTCCGGTATTGCACATGCAGTGATATCGTGTTATCAAACACACACACACACACACACAGTGACATTTTTTCATGAACTATTTAAGTAAATTTTTACTTGACATCCTTTCTGTGCAGTTCCTTTCCATCTTTTTTTCACGATATTTGTGATTTTTTTGTTGTGCGCCTCGACACTCTGACTATCTCAGGCATGCAGATCACACTAACTTACTCACTTACTAACACATTGATAAAGTCATCAATGCCGCTATGTAGGCGATTCTTGCAGGCGCACGTACTCCTATACTCCTATATGTATATGGAGGTGACTGCAGTAAATTGCATTCATTAGAAGGCGCCTGTATTGAGTTGAGTGGTTGAGATTGCTGCTGATAGGAGTGCAGCGTAGGTTTATTAACATGAGTGTGTGTGTGTGCGTGTGTGCAAATATGGCAATTTTTATGTATGTATGCACGGTTATTGCTTATCGAATTTATGGCTTTCTCATGCTAGTTTTTCGCACGCTTTCACAGTTGCTGGATCGCTTTGGTTGCGCAATTCAATTTTGCACTTTAAAGTGCTGCTCAGAGTATGAAAGCAAATTTACTATGAACGATGTATATATACATATGTATGTATATTAATCTGAGCAGCATAGATACGTACGTATGTGTACACTGCAAAAGATGCCTTCAGAAAAATTCGAAAAGCAAACAAACTCGGAAAATGTTTGTAAAGAAATCAGAATATATTTTACTAATTTATTTGCTAAGGTAAATTATAATAAAATATCATTCAGTTTTTTATTTTTAAATTTATACATAAAATTAAAATTATTGCCGATAAAATTCTTCTCCAATACTTCAACATTACTTAGAAACGACGGCTACATTTGACTCATTTTTGCATTTAACTGTCAATATTTATTTTACTATTTATTATTCTAACTAAGTATTTCGCAACTTTAATAAAAACCGTATTTCAGTTTTTTTAAAGCATACATAATTTGTTTGAACCATTCCAAACTAAAATCGGCGGTGTACAAAGTTTTCTGCAAAGTACTTTTTTTCTTGAAATTCCTTTCCGAGCAGCTAAAATTATAGTATATTTTTGACAATAATTTGAGCAGGGCATTGCGTTCTGCTTTCATATAAAAATAATGAAAATACAATTTAAAAAAAAATCAATGGTAAGTTTTAGCCGCGGAAGTGGCGCACGCAATAAAGTAAAATAATTTTTGCAACAAAACAATAATTTTAATTTAAAATAATAAAAAACATTTAAAGGGCTTTTAAGTGTTGACGATTTTTTAGTATTTTCTCTTTTTACACATTCGTACATAAGCATATGTGCATACATACATACATTGGTACGATGATACATTTTTCGAATTTATTCATGCTTTGATAGATTTGATTTTCTTAGTGTCACCGAATTTTCTGGTTGGCTGCTTTTCAAATTCGCATGAATGCACATTTTATAGATTCGGTTATTCTAAGCTGTGTCGCGTTGCTGAATTTACTATATGTTTTTTGTTTCCTTTTTGCGGAAGCACATACTCATACTTATACATATGTATATAGCGGCGGTGTCAAACATAAAATTGATAAAACTCCACATATTGAACTATTCGTGCAATTATCAACACATATGCCATTTTAACTGTATTGATTTTGCTAAAAATTAAAGCTATCGCATTAGAAATCCAATGAAATTCAAGTTGCATTAAAAAAAAAATGATAGAAAATAGTTTTAAACAATATCCAAAAAATTTAGTAAACGTTTTTGAAATCAGTGTTATTTTTAAACACAACAATTTTAACTTTAAATTTCGTAAAAAAAAAAATCAGAAAATAATACTTCACGTTTTGTAAATTTTAGGGAAAATTATCTGAATTTAATTCAGAACAAATTGCGTTTGAAATTTAATTTTGCTATTTATTGCAGTGATTGGATAAATTTAAAATATATAGTCTGAAATTTCATACAAAAGACAAGAAATTGTAAAGCGTAATTATTTGTATTTCTTTTTTTAGTACACCTCAAATATATTTTATAAATGTAAATTCAAGCTAATGCAAAATTTATGTTTACTTAATTTAAAAAATGTTGATGTGTACTTGAATATTTTATTACAGTGAATAAGACAATAAGTGATTTGGTTTTTGTTTTATACTTAATCTTACTTACTGAAGTCGTAGCTGCTAAGTTACAAATTCATTGAAGTATTTTATGGTAGAACAATTTTTATTTTGCAGAGTAAAATAAAGTATATAACAGACAATTAACTAAAAATGTCAGCTTTCAGTCCAAAAATCTAAGCGAAACTAATGGAGGCGTCAGAGTTAATGTTTTGTTTTTATACTTTTCTATCTACTTGTAGCAATCATTTGGAATACCAGATTAATGCAGTTCACGAGAAAAATATTGGACACCCACAAGCGCTGCATTTACATATTTAAGTACAACCACACATTAACACATTCGAACCATTTATTTATGTTCTAATTAATTTAAATAATTTTTCAAATATACTGATTTATTAAAATGCAGTTTTCTTCTCTAAAAAACTTAAAATTTGTTGATCTCAATACAAAACTTAAAAAGATTTCTTATTTTAATTGTAAAATAGTTAAAAATTATTAAAATAAAGACAAATTGTCCTGTCTGTGGTTGTGCTGTAATTTGGAAACACAGTGTATTGAAAACCGCTGCGGTCAAAATTAGAATCTCAGTCGACGCGAGTGATATAAAAATTGTAGAACAAGTTTTTTCTAACCTCGGCAGACAATGACAAACCTCCGAGGGTATGAAAAAGATTCTCATAAATTCATCAGCCGTTCGGAGTCGGCACAATACTGTTTGTTGTGCGCATTTGTTTCGAAAATCTTTTAAAAAAAAAATATTTTTGAGTTTGAAGTTTTGAAGGCTACTTAATTAAAGTAGGCCATTAAATTTTATTAATCAAGTGATGCATTTGAAGATTTTTCAAAATAAATAATTTCTGATATGAAAATAAACGCAACACCACCAAAAAATTTATAATTAAAAGTATATTTTAAAAGACTTGAAACTAGCTATTTATTAATAAAACAGAATTAGACTAAAAGTATTAAAAAATCATTTAGTATATTTAGTATTTTTTTAATTTTAATAAATATTTTTTAAAGTTCGAAACTTTGAGTTCAAAGTTTTTTGTTCCAAAATGCTCAGTGCTTTAATTTTAAAATAAAATATAATAAAAAAAGTTTTGTCTACATTTTTATATCTTCATCTTACTAGCTGTTCTTTATTTTCTCATAATTATATTTTAAAATTCTTCTCATAATAAATATGAGCGAGAAAAAAATAAATTGAGACTTAACGAACGTCAACTATTAAGGATAATTTCGGGATTAGTTTGGGATCAGTTCGGGACTAGTCCGGGGTTTGTCTGGCATATTTGCGGGACTTGTTGGGGTCAAGTTCAAGATCAAAACTGGCCCCAAAATAGTCTCGAAACTAGTACCGAACTTGGCCTGAGCTAGGCCCGTACAGGTCCCCTCCTTCAATAATTCAATAATTCTAAATATATGTTTTTATTTTGAAAAAGTAGGAAATTGTGTCTCGCTGTTAATTATTATGAAAAGGCTTTGATATTTATAGATAACCCATAAAATTTGGGAATGTAAAATTTCTTGAATAAAAAAACATTTTTGAGAAAATCATCCCAACTTCTTTATACTGAATATGGCATATATTTGCTAATAATATTGATGCTATTCATTCTTTTGTATTGAGTGGAAAGTAAAAATTAAAATGTATCTATGTACACATATTTTAAAGATTTTCAATATAAATATATAAAAAAAATTTTAATTACAATAAAAACGAAAAATTTATTTTGCGACACAATAAATTTTGAAACTGTTACCTGCCAAATGTAAAAAATTCTGGTATAAATAACAACTATCGATAAAAAAAAGCTTTAGTCTCTTTCAATACTTAGATCGAAATATTTTTTTTGCGCCATCTACAATCAATTTCCTGCGAAGTGTTAGTTTATTTTCAGCTAAATATTCAATGCATACAAATGCATGCAAGTCACATTTGCATATTTGAGTTTAAATACAATTGTACGAGTATATGCGCAAAAGGAAGAGAATATGCAAAATGCGAGAGTTTGCTTACATACACATACATACTTATACATGAATACGGGTGTTCCAATTTTTATAATTCTGAAACTATTTCTCAATATAAAATTTTTTCATTTTTTTTTTGCAATTTCGTTTTTATTCTAAGATTTTTTATTCACGTAAAGTAATACTATACATATTTATTATTTATTTCTTACAATTATGTGAAGAAATATGCGTGATGGACAGGTGTAGTAGAAATATTTCTGTTCACATGCCATCTCTGTCTGACAGCTTGTTCTCAAATTAGCTCAGTGAGCGGCGGGCGAAAACACGCGGAGCAAAAACAAGTCCAGAAAAAAGTAACACTCCTCTTATAGTTTAAAAGATTACCTTGAGTGTCATTGTCATTGTCTAGTCCTAAATACAGCAAAAAACAAGTTTTCTTTCTCTTTCATTCATTTTCGGTTCCAATTATTGATAGACCCATAATAAGCTTATTTAAATTACTGTGTAGCTTATTGCGTCCTCCTTTCCTAAAGAGAAGTAAACTTTTTGTAAAAATTATAATTTTCTGAAGAAAAAATGTATATATTGATTTTTCGGAACAAAAAACTTTAATGGGGAATTCTAGGAGATTATGACATTATTTACGCAAATCAGCAATATAATAATTTAAAAGCCATTTATATACTATTTGGCATTTTTTCATATACATACTATATTTATTCTGGTCGGATATACCTAACTTTTAAAGTTAAATGACATATAAACTACTTATTTAGAATGAGCATTCCCCGAACAGAGTTCGAAACATTACAATTTTTACTGATAAATGTATAGTTTTAAATTATTTATAATTCCATGCAAATACTATCTTTACCATGGAAAAATAATAAAAATATAAACCTTTTTTTATTTAATGCCAATAGAAAGAATTGATAAAACTCTGCAAAGTAATTGCTTTTGTACTCAAACCTAAATGAAGATGTAGGTGTAATTCTGTATTTGCACGAGCTTAAACACTTTTAACAAACACCGATGGTAGCGGTTAAAACTCTGAACTGTGAATTAATTTGCTTGAAAAACTATTCTATTTATTTATATGTGTACATACAAATGCAAAAATTTTTCATATAAAAAGTATTCAATCTCTAACGGCTCCTTTGTTCATTCGATCATTTTTTAAATTTTACTTTTAATAGCGCTCTGAAAAATCCCATATCATACAGCATTTCGTGTTATTAAAATATTTAATATTCTTTAATGCAACTACATAACAAACGCTTCTTTTTAATCTTCTCCTTTGTATTTAAACATTTCTTATGATTCTTTTCAAATCCATAATGTTAGAGAGTATAAGAGGATAGTTAAAAAAACACTCGTGCTGACTAACTTGAATCCGACTGAAGAAAATGCCTGTCGATTGAAAAATGTCTATTTTGAAGGTTTTCAGCCATTTTGTGTTCTCATGTATTCACAGAGAGCAATATACATATATTTTTAGTTAAAAAAAACTAAAAATTCTTCTTTCCGTTAAAAGCAAGGATTTCTTTTGAATTGGAAATTTCAAATTTCGTACCACCCTAACATACATACATACATATGTATAAGTAAGTTATATTGAAGAGGCAAGACTCAGTAACAGCCCAATAAACATTTTTCGTAAATCTTAACTTGAAAACAGTCTCGTTCTCAAGCCTCAAAGGTTAATTCTCAAGTGCATCTCAAATAACCGTTGATAGCGTTCTCAAACTAAAAGGCACTTTTTTAATAAGTATGAACTTTTCTTTTATTTTAGAATTGCAAAATATTGAATTCTCCACTTTTTCTCAAACGTTTTTCCAGTGTTTGCTGGGAGAGCATCGTGTATATGAGAGTATGTGTGTGTTTGCCAAAAAAGTTAGTGATACGAGTAGCAAACGTATAAATGTTGATGTTAGCTCCGGGCAAACTCAAGGTGCTGCTGCTTTGCGTGCGTTGCATCAGTTAGCACATCTGTGTACACACGAGAGTGTTTGTGTATATGAGCGAGTATGTGTGTGAACCCCATGCGATAAAATTGAATACTCGTATATGAAGAAAATGCATTTACTAGACGATTGGCAGCAGCATTCAAGAAAACAATTCAAATAAATCGATCGGTTTGTGCTTAAAATGCAACAGCAGTTGAAGTGAAAATCTGAATTAGCTACCGATATTGTCGAAAGCTGGGCGCTGCAATCGATTACTAACGCTAGTGGCAGGAGCAAGGAAAATTGAATAGAAGAAATGTAGCGGCAACGCAGCTGCAGCTTAATGGGTTCGTGCACCCATTAACTTGGAAATTTATTCGTTTTCGACAATTTGGAGCGGGGCGATGTGAATTGCCGGCCGAAATAGCACCTGAAGTATGCATAATTGTTGCTGGCTAGGCTACAATTTGTTGCTGCCATGCTACATCACTAGCACGCCTGAAAATTATTTCATTTTCTTGCTACAAATGTTGCAGTTTGAGAGTGTTTAGTTTTTTTATTTTCTCTGCACTTGGCACTGCATTTCTGTTAGCACTCTTAGTGCTGAACAAAAATTTCTGCAGCAAAAATATGTGTGTGTGAATTTCAAAAGTTATCAACACTTTCGGCTGGCTGCTGCTTCTTCTTCTTTGCCACACCCCATGATGCTCGTTTTAAGCTATGCATCTTTTCATAGATTTAATGACCCCTTGAAATGTTGGCGTTAGTGGATTTAAATGACTGCAGCAATGCAGCTCTTAACTTGCAGCTTTTGTTTTGTTCATCGCTTTCCGAGTTTCCCAAACGCATTTGTCTTCTTTACGGACTCTGTGACTTCTTCTTTAACTCCAAAATGCCAACTAAGCTGCTTAGTTTGGATTCCGTTGCGCTTTTGAATATATGAAAGCTTCTCAGAAGCATTGCACTCCGTTGCTTGTAGTTGCTTTTCATACTTTCTTGCTTGTGCGGTACGCCTTCCCTGACTTCAGATGGCGTATAATTAATGGCTTTCTATGCGTAGTTGAGCATATTTACATAGATTAAATCGGGAAAATTATGGCAAATGTAATTGCTGTTAGTTTAAGTGCTGCCAGCACGCTTATTAGCGTTAGTAGTTATTCCACGCGGGTCGTAAGCGACTCGTGAGCATGCGTATGATTCTGTGAAATAGTTTTAACAGGCATAGTAAATTTGTCTTTTGCTTGCTCGGCGAAGTACATCGAGTTTTCAAATTTTATTCATATATCTATACTCTATAGCCAGCTGCTCATTGCTAAAAATCCAGCACATGGTACGAATACATCCTTGAAAAGACAAGTCTTTTGTACCAACACCTTCGAAAAATCTGCTTTCATTTCGCGTATAATTCAACCTAATTCTTGGATATTCATTAGTATGCTAATAACGATTTTCTTTAATAAATAGCTTTAGAACATTAGTGGGTGATAAAAGCGCATTTAAATATTAAATTTAAATCGCTTTGCACTAACAATTAAGCCAATATGTTTTTGCAACTTAAATACTAGTATTTATGTTATTTGCTAATGGCTAGAAATAAAACGCTGGTATTTTAAAAATAAATTCAAATTAGTCTCTCGATTCTCATACAAATACATGGAAAATCCATTTCAAATCAGACAGCCACTTTGATCGAACGTTTTGTTTGCAATAACAATTATGAGAATTGGTATTTGGACTACTTTGGAGGATACGAGGGTCAACCCTCGTTAATGAAAATATCAACACGTCGAATGCCTTAATTCGTGAAACCATTAAAGCTTTTAAGAGTTCTAAATATTGCATTTGTAACACAATATAATGATGTACACCATAAATGGTGAGTAGTAGAAGAAAATGAGTTAGTTCAAATAAATTGACAAACCTTTCTAAAAAATGGATGGAAAGAACAAAATCTGTGTCTCTAGTCAACATAACTAACTTCACAAAAATTCACCGAACCTTAGTTTACCACGAAAGAAAACTCACCACAAAACTAAACTCACCACGAAACTAAACTTAGCACGTAACTAAACTCACCACGAAACTAAACTCACCACGAATCTAAAATCACCACGAAACTGTACTCCACACAACTAAACTCGTCATATCTAAACTCGGAGGACCAACACTCACAGCATGCAAATTTACCACACCTGAACTCCCCAAACCTACACTCATTCCTCGTAAATTTAATACACCTAAACTACCCACTAAATCCTCGGCAATGCATGCAATTTTCAAAAAAATAATTAAACAATGGCTCTCAAGAAAATCGAAAAATGCATATATGGTAAAACTTTTGTCTATAAAAATTTCTTAAATCAGCTGTTGAAGCTGTCAAGAAGAAAATGCTCGTATTCAAGAAAATTTACAACAATGTCAAAGTAATTTTTCAAGCGAAAGATATAATGAAACATATTTCTTGTGATTTTTCTTCAGATATAAAATAGTCGTTTTTAAAGTTTTAATAAAGCGATTTTTGTTATATTATACATAAGTATGTATATTTAAGTTCACTTGTGAGATTAAACTTAAAAATTCCATTTCGATTTTTATTTTTCGGAACTGTATATGTATCAATTCATTTTGAAAATTAAACTAAATTATTACTTCTCCTCTGATCTATGTTCAACTCTGAGTAACATTGAATTGATTATTTTTATTACAAGAAACCAGAAGCAAAAGCTCTCAAACGAAATAAATTTTTGGACTCTTGAACGGCATTCAGCTCAATTCAGAGCTATTTTGTGTTAGACTAGATAATTTCATGCTTTAGAAAAAAATAGTACTAATAGATGCTCTAACGAAATTTCTTTCATTCGACCTAACAACAGGCTAAGCAACAAAAACATAGTTTAACGAAAATCACTGACTGAGAACACTATTCATAGTTCGACTACTGGGTATTCAAAAATTACTGTACGTAATCTTTATCTGGAATTTGTTGCTATGCAAAACACGTTCAAAGCAATCGCTTTGGCAAATACGCTGAAATAAGTCAACTATCAACTCTCCTGCGGCCAAACTGATATTACTGATTCATTTGTGTTGACGTTAACGAGCGCAAAAAGCTCAAAGCTGCAAAAATACCGAAGTATGGAAGTAAATAAGCCGACAACGACTCTACGAAAATGCATGCAAGTATAAAAGGTAGTGGCCGAATTCCAGGAAAAAAAGAAAAAAAGAAAAAAAAAAACAAAAAGCAACTAAAGCGGAAGAACGCCTTGTGTCATTAAGTGCTCACGGCTTACAACGAATTCGAATGTGACAAAGTTGCCAAGTAAATGCTGCAGTGCCACAAAACAAAGCTGTGCATGTGTTTAAGCTGGATACACTCAATACACATGCAAAACATGTAGGTGGGTATGTATATATGTACTCGTATGTTCGATGCTCTACTTGATATTGTCCCTGCTTTCGCTACTTCCGCCATTTTTGCCCTGTTTCCAACGCACATAAGAAACACTAGTCAGACTCTGTATCAGCAATATACCAGTCGATTAACCAGTTCAAAATAAAAGATAAAAAATGGGTGCAATAGTCGAGAGCGCAGAGCATTCCTCTAAGAGAATAAAAATATTTAAATGCTTTTCCTTTTTTTACGCGTCCACCTCATTGCTTTTGGTCTTATCAAGGCATATTTCATAGTTAGCAGCAGTAAAAAAATAATACTTAGTGTTTATTTATATGCTATAGTTTCATAAATATTTTATCAATTACCTAGAAAAAATTTTTCTTTTTTGGTTTTGCTGCAATCTGCTTGATCTTTCGTGGGCACAATTAAATATATAAATAAAACATTTATAATTTTGATTTGGCTATCTTCAAAATTATTTTTAAAATTTTTAACTTGGGAATAAAGCTTATTATCCGGTATAATTATAGTAAAATTGAAAGACAGCTTGAAAAGCTTAAAATTATCTCTTATTAATTCAAACTTTTTTTCTGCTTCTCTTCCGCAATATCTTCGTATTGTGTAAAGAAAAAGCTGTGCAATTCCGTCAATAAAAAAAATTTTAAGTCAATAATAATTTATAAACACCGCGAACTTGCATTAAAACTTTAAACCGCTACACATATGTACATAAATACTCGTATATCCAAATTATATTTCATATTCCAATTGAAAATTGTGAAACTTTTTAAAAGTTTTATTAAAAAAAATTAAGATTTAATACAAAAATAATTATTGAAAGCTTTTTTAAAACTAATATTTTTGCAATTTTGAAAATGAGTGAATGTTGTATTAATTTTGGAACATGTTTATTTATAGACTGAATCTAATTTACCAAATTTTTAAATCACACAGCATCCCCAAACTTCTTCACCCAGAATGCTGTTCCTTTGACTTCACAACATGCCTGTACAATTGAACTATTATGTTTGATACCAGGCGGATGGATACCAGTTCATAAACTAGTTTTGGGTTTATGTGTATCTTCTGAGTCGTCTCTTGTGGTTTGCTATGCGCTTTACATCCAATTATTGTTGCTCCATTTGCAAGTGAATAGTAATGAACTTTGATTTTTACTTGCATCGCCACGCAAATGTTTTGCTGATTATACGGGTCAACACGAAATTTTACCTAGATTCAAAACTATTAAATTTCGATTCTTTAGTTCGTAATTAGACAAAAAAATTATTTAGCATGAAAAAGTTTGCTTTTGTATTTATCATGTTTCCATTGTATTGGCCTTGATAACGTTGTTCGACGCTCAAAATGTCCTGATGAAAACGTTCTCCTTGTCATCTAGAAGCAAACTTTATACGGAAATAAGGTATTTTCTTTTCGTTTTTGTTCATTATTATTAAATCATAAAATAAACTTTAGGACGAAGAACAACATTTTTTTTGTAGAGCCGTGTTATTTTTGATAAGGTCATTATGTAGTAATGCGTTTATGTACGATCCATTGAAGTTATCTGTAGTAACAGTGGCATCACAAAACAGCATCACTAAATCTCTACTGTCTCCAAAACGAAAATGAGCAGTTGTAGGAACTTAGGGTATCCAATTTAAAAAAAAAAAAACGGCAAACTTTTTTTTTAGAAATAGAAATTTCAATGAAAAAATGTGCTCAAATACGCCGCTGATGAATTATAAAGATGAAACACTGTTTTCGAGGCCATTTCTCAACATACTTGAAATTCATCAGTATGGGAGACCTGTGCATCATTTCCTAATAACCCGTAGCCACGCCCTAATATTCGGTACTCGTATATTTGTTTCAACGCATATGCTATTTTTCTATGTTCGTAAGATTTAAGTTTTGCATATAAATATTCCATTGGGAGCAAGAGACAGATTTTTTTTTCTACAAGGCGAGTCTTGTATGTATGCATCAAATAATTTAGACATTCATATGTATATTTAATTGCACAAGAGAGTTGGGAAGACAAAATGATATCGAAGTTTACTTAAAGACTTAATACATAACGCGATTTATATTAGAGAAAATGGAGTGCCTACGAAGTAATTACGAGATACTTATTTATATTTGACAAACTCATTATGAAAAATGTGGACTGCTTTTTATTTAATTATTATAAAAAAGCAGATACCAAAGTGTTATAAAAAAAAAGAATAAAAGTCTATCTGTAATTATTGATGCAACTCTTATTCAAAGACTTATATAATCAATGTATTTTCGTAATATTGATCAGCGAGATAATAATTTTAAAGTCTTCAACTATTTTGTTTTGAAACATTTATTATCAAAGTAGTCTTCTTAAGTCGAAAAGAAAGGGACTTGTTCATGACCATTTCATTCTAAGTTCGGAACTAGTTCGGGCCTAGCTCGTGACATTCTTGTTTTATTCCGAGACTAGTCCTAAACTATTTTATGACTCTTTCGAGGCCATGTTCGGTTCAGTTGGGAAATAGTTCGCTGCAAGTTGGCGTTCGAAATCATTTTGGGATCAGTTCGGTATCACTTCCAGTATAGTTCAGGACTCTGCGAACTAAGTCTTTTTTTGTTTTTAGACACGACTAGTCGCAAACGGATCCCAAGCTGATCCCGAACTAGTCCCGAATCGGTCGCGAACTAGTCCCGAATCGGTCCCGAACAGGTCCAGAACTAATCCCGAAATGCTTTTGAATAAGTGGATGAACAAAATCCATATAAAAAAAAATTGCACCTTTATACAAAATTCTTAGCATAACAATTTAAACAAAAATTGCACCAAAACTTCTAACTGAAATGTCTAGCCTTATCTACATTTTGACAATACCCGTATACAAGTTTGAATTCGTGTACATCAAGCGAACTTATTTCAATGGTTTTCTTGTTAAAGTGAAACCACCAAGTCATGCAAAACGTTAATAAGAGTAAATAACCATCAAAATCTTCACATAAAGTGTACAACTTAAATTCGACCTCGAGCTTGGTCAAGTAAATATAAAATTAAAAAATATTAAAATAAAAAATTGTTTATTTAAAAATCAATTACTAAAAAGCAAAATTCCTATCCCTTTAAATAACGATAGATTAAACTACCATTTAGTAACACAGGCACACTTCCGAGTAGCAGAGAGAATAATTTGATTACTATTGGGCACCACGACCTTTTAAGTTATCACTTAATTCTTATGCTGCATAAGTATGTATATAAATACATATGTGTATAAGATCATTCACAAAATATATGCGCAGAAGTTTGTTCCTTTAGCTGCACTTTTTCTCCACAGAGAGTCTCATTTTGTAAAGATGATACGAATATCTGACCCTGCAGTGCCTTTCAGGTATGCGATGAGTATTTTCAGTCCCTCTCTTTAGAGTTCTAAACCCTCTCTGAGGGGAAACAGTCGTTTAGAGGCTTACTTGGTGGGATGCATGAATATCTTAGATTGCCTTTTGCCCTTTGAGGAGTGTCAATTCGTGGGGTTTTCCACTAACTTAGAAGCTCTACTGTGTGTTATATTTACGGTTAACAGAAAAGCTGAGATTCCATTTATGTTATTTTAATTATGAATTACTCAAAATTCATGACGCTTTACTTCTACAAGATGGTCTCCTCCAACTGCAACTAATGACAATTTTACCTTCAATTATTTGCATTGAAAGTTTTCGAAAATATGACTTGATAATGATGTATTTAAAATCATAATAAAATTTATTAGAATATCACATTGCTCAGTTAAAAACAAAAATTTGAATCAACTTTAGTTGAGTAAATTTTTTTTTGATTTATGTGACTTTTATATTGTATAAAGTTGTGTGTTTATGAAAAATAAAGGCTTAATAATTAAGACGCAAAAAAAACTTGTTACTCAATCAAAAAGTTCAAAAAGCCATCGAAATCGCATTTTGCTGCGTGTTTTACTTCAATTAAAGTTTACTTACAAAGAAAATGCATGCCTTATGACGAAAAATGTGTCTTAGTTCGACGACATAAGCAGTTATTAGTCGACTGATATATAAAACATAAATTAATAACATTATATACATACTTAATATTTTATCTGCTTATGCTTAACTACGTTTCTGTTGGCATTCACTAAAGTGAACAAATATACTTAAGTACCTTTGTATGATACAAAGATACGTTTGTAATAAGCTTTAGCATGTTTATATGCCACAAAGTTAATCTGTAAACTCATTTTGTGGCATGTCCATTACAGTAAGTTGTTTAAGCTTTTAATTTAGTTTATGTGCTTAGTACACAAAATCAACAGTCACCACAGAGATTTACATGCGGGAGCATCGCACTTACGTACATACATATGTATATAAATACAAACAAACATGAGTACTCGTACAAGCAAACAAATATTGTCTCGCTATGTGTGCCATCATTTTCTTTGCATTTTTATTACTTTATGATGCAACCCCACCGCCTCCTATTTGACAGAAATTATTCAATTTCGTTAAACGTGCGGCGTAAAGCTGGAAGTGGTGGCAGACAGACGGCTACACCCGCGGCGACTTTTTATGGCAGTCGAAAAGTTTATTTAAATGATTTTTCTATATTTCGTTTGTGTGGCATGTGTTTTGCTTTTTTTTTTTTTTTTTTTGGTGCAGGTATGAGCGTGAGTGTTCCTGCGCTGTTGGTTGCAAGTTGAGTACTCGCAACGATTGTCCCCTGGGAAATCGGATTTTTTTTCGCTGCTGCACCTAGCACAGAATTTGGTGTGTGTGTTTGTTTTTTTTCAATCATTTTTTCTTTGCAACATAAACCTCCATGCCATTTTTGCATACCGTTGTCGATGTATCGCGTGCGTGCCCGCTTCATGATATCGAAATTTTGGCGGCATGCAACCTAAAGCCGCTTAACAACGACAAATACCAGTAGTTCGAAAGCGCTCAATTGCTGCGCTGAGCTGCAAGTTGCAAGCTGTGCGAGACTATTTCGTGCAAGAAAAAGGTAAGTCGCACTGCAAATTCAGGAATTTTAAATTAAGCTGGCTGTGATGGATGGACAGATGCGTTGCGATTCGATGTCATTTGAAATAGGTGAATTTACAAAATTGCATGCCTGTGTACTTTTTGAAGGTTAGTTTTCCAATTCGCTTTTGTTATCACAAAATTTATTTACCAACTATGAAAAGTAGTGCAGAATGTGTGCCTCAGAATTTGCTCGCAATCGCATAACGTTTTTTTACTTAGCTTGATTTAAAATAATTTTTAAAATTTACCATAAAATATTCTTTCCATCGCAAGAGCAAACAAATTATTGCACATTTTTTAGTTACTGATATATACATATATTCATCGCATAATTTAATTCAAATTATCATATAGCTTATAAGAAAGAAATAACAGAAAAGCGCTGGCAAAAAGAACGTCCAAAATGAACTTGAATTTGTAGCCAAATCAAAACTGCACTATTTTTAATGAAAATAAATTTTGAAAAGTTCTTGAAATTGTAATTTGTTTTGTTTTTGTATGTTTCTTTGTGAGAGAAGGTAATGTAATTTTTATTAAAAAATAATGCAATATAATAAATTGTTACATTTCTTGCCGTTATAGTTTTGAGAAATTCTTAAATTCCGTAAAAGTTACGAGATAAATCGATTGAGTTGTAATACTTTTAAATAAATTATTTTTTATTTTTTTCATTGAGATTAACTTTATGTCAAATCGAATTATACCTTATTTCCGAAATAGTACCATAACTTCTACTGCTTTAGGAAATGTTAGGCAATTAAATTGCTAAAATCGGTAAAAAATTCCCCGGTACAGTTACCTAAATTAAGAACTTGAGAAAATTTGTATATGAATTAATAGGAATTCGTAGTAAGCATTTCGAAATTTCTTGACGGATAAGAAAGCGATTTTTGTTATTGTTTTTTTAAATTCGATTTGCAAAAAAAAATTACTGTGATACATTTTGGGTCATTAGGAAAATTACAAAATTACTTCAGATCAGCAATTCGATTAAAAAGTTGATGAGAATTTTTAAAATCGAATTTCAAACCGCGCCATAGATAAATGTCTTGACGATTAATAGAACTTAAATTCTTCAGCTTTTTTTAATTATAAGTACAATAATTAAAACTCCTCAATTTTTTTTTTGAATTTCACTCAAAAACAAGTAAGGAAGGCCAAACCGCATTTTATATACCCTCGCGATGTATTTTTGAATGTGCGGTGCCAAGTTAATTTTTAAAATATTATAAAAACCCAGTTTCTTTGTTTCAAACTGCAGGAAAATAAAACTTTACTCCATTTGTTCTAATTCATACCGAAAAAACGAGGTGTTTGCATTTGTCAAAACTTGCTTTATATGGAAGGTAAGAACAGCAATATTATATGGGAGATGTGTGCGGTTATTGGCCATTTTTAATACCAACTTATCCGGGCCAGGGGAAAATCTGTGTACGAAGTTTCATTAAGAAATCTTCATTTTTACTCAAGTTATCGTAATAACTGACAGATGGACGGACGGACGGAGGGACGGACAGACAGTCAGGGCTAAATCGATTCGTCTTTTCATTTTGATCATTTTGGTATACATACATAAGTCTTTAACTATCTCGCTTATTTCTGGCAATATCTATCTCACTTATTCCGACAATCAATTGTTATGCGAACAAAGTTAATATATCCCTGTGTACAAGTACGCTCGGGTATAATTATTTTATTTATTTTCTCACAGTCAATTGTAATCAGCTGCATTTCAGCTAGTATTGGTAAGATTTGAATATGAAAACACATAAAAGCTTACACGACAAGCAAATTACAGTATGCTGGAAAAAGTGTTAAATTAGAAATAAAGAAATCGGTGATCCTCGAAGTAGTAACAATATACCATATTCTTCTACTAAACTGTTGTGTTGTTTTCAGGCAAACTCTTCCTTCAATATAATATGGCCTCGCACTTAATAACAGTTTTGGATCGAAAAACAATGAAAGCCATAAATAAGTAAACCATTCAAAATATATAAATACCAAATTTTGGATTTAAAACACTTGGTTTCAGCCTTTCAAAATCTTTTCAGTCTTTCTTCTACCCTTTCTTTTCACACATAAACTCAAGAGTAGTTTATGCATGTTTGAAATTATTTTGCAATTTACTTTGTATGACTTCGACGCAGTTTCACACTCTTTTGTTTTATAAAAAGCGTAATTAAATTTTTAAATTATATTTCTTTTTAGATAATTACGAGTATCTAAGAGTATTCAAACATAGAGTGCGACTAAGTACTACAGGATAAAAGGTCCCTGCTCATATTTACCCATATCTAAAACAATCGAATGCCAAATGGTCTGACGGTGTAATTCATTCAATCAACTTTATTCCCATGCATTTCGCAAAATTTCGAAAACCATTCAACATATGTTCGAGTATGTGCAATGAAATTCTCTTTCACTTTGCATTACCCGAAGGTATTTCATGAAGGATTTACACGTTAAAAGGGTTAAGTAAAACTAATTACATTTAAAAGCAAATAACTAACATTCGAACTCTCGAATGTACATCATTGGTAGCTTCAGGCAATGCTGCTGCATATCGCCACAATCCACACATCGCCAAACGCGTCTGTCAAGCGTACAATATTTGCCAATGGACTCGAGAGCACTTGAACAAATTGGCATTCGAATGGAATGCAGAGCGAACGATTTCGGGCAATGCAAGACTTTTGGCCACATACCCACGGCGATTTGCAGGCATTGATGTGTATCAACCGCACACTTGAACACAAAGTAGCAACTCTTACGTACTGCATGCGCAAGCAATTGTGTATTTTACAAGTGCTATGTGAGTGGAAGATGCCTGTAGCGCTGTTTCGGCCGCAACCAAAACCATTTGACATACCGAAAATGTAATAAAAGCCACAAAGATGACAATGCAACTGTGCAGCCCACAGCAGGGACGAGCACGCCGATGATGACGATGACGATGACAATGACAGTGACAATGAAGAGTACTATGCAAATCGTTGACGAGCAAATTGAGTGCAGTATGTGTTCGAGTATAACAGCATTTGTGGCTAACTGTACGCCAGTGCGTATGATGAACTTAGCGCATAGTGGTTTACTAAAACGTTTGTGCTGCTTTGGCGGTGTAAGCGATTCCATGTGGACTCAATGCGGATTAAAACCAAACATTTTTGTTGATTCAGATGGAGAAACAGCAAATTTGAAAGACAAAAATAAGAAGTTGGAACTGATTTGAAGGATAAATTCTCAAACATGTAAAAATTTAAGTCGGTTTTTGTGAGCCAGCAGCGCCTCTATTAAAGGATACAATGCTGAAAGTATAATAAATATAGCACGCATATATCAAATTCAAATTTTGTATCTGACTTAAATTTTTTAATTCCTATTACATGAAACATTGGCAAAATGGTATGCCAACATTTTTCGTAGGTCATCCAGAGTTTAAGTAAATTTTGCATAAACATATATTTCAGAATTCAAAGAAATGCAATGTTCCTTTATTTTAATTTTTTTTTTTTTAAATACCGGTGCTTTTTAACACTTTTTTCGTTGATGCTTTTTATATTTTTAATTTCAAAATAGTTTAATAAAATATACCCAAATGTGTTTATAAACTGGTACCGAAATAATGCTTAATTAGTTCAAAGTAATACTCGAATGGTCCCAAAATGACTACAAACTAGTCTTGAAATGTTAATGAATTACGAGTATTTGCAAAGAACAAGTCACAAGTCTTATAAAGTCTTGAACAAATGCTAACATATTCCTGCAAATTCCTGCATATTCCAAAATTTACTGATATAGGAACAAGGACCAAAATGATCTTGGATTGGTACCGAAATGATCCTAAAAATGTCCAAAAATGATCTCGAACTAGTCCCGAAATGTTTCTGAAAGAACACCCGAAATGTTTCTGAAATAGTACTTAACAAACCTCAATGTGGTGCTGAATTAAGCTCGCACGGGTCCCGAAATTATTTCGAACTAGTCCCGAAATCATCCCACACTTGTCCTGAAATTATCCCGAAGTACTCCCGATGTGGTATTGAACGGGTAGCATTGAACGGGACAGAAATGCTGCCTTAGTTTGCCACAAATAACCTGGAATCAGTCGTGTGTCAGTCCCGAAATGGTCCTGAAAAGCCTTGAACTATTCTATAAATATTAATTATTATTATTAGAAGCTGTGCTCCTAGTATCAATTTGCACAAATCACCATTTACGCTATTCGAACAATATCTGTGAAAAACAGTAACACGTGGCTTTCGGTAAGAAAGTGTAGGAATGCTTTGGACCATAAATAGTAGCTCGAACAACAACAAAATATACCGACAGCTTGTGCGCCATTTCTATGTGAATGCGATGAGATGAGCCTAAAAAGTCTTCGTACTTTCACGAGGCATTTTTAATACAAAAAAAAATTTAAAAATGTTAAATGCACTAAAATTTCGAATTTGTGCCTCTGTCACAACCTGTGTGTGGCTACAGAAGCCATTTTGAAGCTGAACAGCCTCATCCGACACAGTACTTGAAAGCAATTTTAGTATCAAATAACAAACACTACATAGTTTTATGGTCGTAAAAACTGTTGCATGCGCACATGTGAATGAATGGGATAATAAACTCTGCTGCATATACTCGTCCCAGCTGAGCCACTGCTCCCATCTTGCAACTGATTTAATGGCAGATTATAGCCACAGGTTTGCCACATGAAGTCGAAATTTATGAGCAACAGATGCACCATATCCTGGTAATTTATATTCGCTTTCACATTTTTGTACTTAACCTTTTCGTAAATAAACCCATAAATTGACTATACATATTTCTGTATTTGTATGTGTATTTTATTAAAATAAAACTTCATTATTTGGCTGGCATAAATAAATTCCAAATGAATCGTTTATTAATTATTGAAAAGTTCACATGGGAACCATTTATGATTGTCGTTTTATACATACACTGGTGTTGTATTTTTATTTGCCGCCATATATTTTTAAATTTCACCAGCTTGCACAAATTTATGTAGTAGTTATGTTTAAAAATGTCTTTTCATTTTTTGCTCAATAAATTTATTCAAATTGATTTAAACGTTTTCTTTTGAGTTAAATTCTCTAAATTTTTACTGGTAAGTATTGCATGGAAAATATAAAAGACGAATTATGAAAGTCTTTGAAGAAGGCCTGCCAAAAAATATGCTCTTTTGAAAATAGTTAGTTAAAAAGTTGTTCATGATATTCTAATGTAAAAGTTAAGTCGATTGCTCTAAAACTTTAAGGCTGCTTTGGCCGCGTGAATAGTGGTGCTTTTCTCCATACAACTGTGGTTTGAATCTAGGTCGGGTATTAAAAAAAAATAAGATCTATTTAACTGTCGCTTTTTCTTAATATCAGTCGACCTTTGAATAGTCGGTGTTTAGGTTTCACCCTAAACAGCACCCATCTGTCGTACCATCCTAATGGTAAACATGCATTCACAATGACGCGTCATTGTTTACCATTGGTCCGTCATAAAGTTTTTCCCGCCGGATAATAAATGGAGATTGAATTTCTCCTTCAGTCTCCACTATTGGCCGGCGGTCCGAAACTGTTTGCAAAGACGTTTTTCTTTTTTTTTGCTATATCGAACGAGCTAGAGAGGACATCGTCAGCAGCTACCACGTCACATCAGGTTAAATCTGTAACAAGTAATTATTATCAATTTTATCAATCTCTAATTAAAGAAATAAAGCAATTACTAAAAAACATTGTTTTATTTCCTTTATTTCAAAATTGCACCGGAGCGCTCTATCCATACGACGCATCTGTGCATTCAGTGGTCCTTCGAGCCGGATAAGGCTATTATATTATCATCATCACCAACACCTGCGATATAAGCACACTGCAACACCAGCAACACAAACCATCAGCCAAGCGTGTATTTGCCACAGCAGCACATCAACACCACAAGCACAAACAACCAGCCACCAACCGAGCGTGTATTTGCCGCAGCAGCACACAAACACCGCAAAGTCAGACAACCAAAAGGAGTTCACTTTTTAAAAGGTATGTGGTTATAATTTCAACTGCACTTCTCAATTAAATTCAGTAAAAATCTATATTAAGCAAAATTAGTGATCAAGAAAGTGAGTGAACTTGTGAAATCCTAACCGCAAATTTATCTGACAACAACAACACAATTCGAGTGCGCGTTACAAGACACATATCTTTAACTGCCGAATTAAATTTCTTTATTGCATTGGAATATCGTATTTAATAGCACAAGAACTAGCAAAGAATTTGTTAATTAATATTCAGGACAATTTCCGTTTGTTTATATTTTCACTTGTGTTGTACCATTTAATTTGCAAATCATTGGTACGTCGGTGTAAGAGGATACATAACCTCTTTGGACCAGTTACACCGTACTTCAATATTCACATTTTTTAATTTTGATTTTCACTTCACTTTTATTGATCACATTTATTTCATTTAATTGCGTATTAATAATTGCGTGCTCACGTTATACACTACGATTTGGGTGGCGAGTTGATTTGTCTTGAATTCTGCGGAATAGAGAAACATTAAATAAATTACAATCTGCAGATATATATGTACATATATTGCACACCAAAAGTTTGCGTTTAATTATCACAGTGTTGATTGGGCTAATACCTGGTGGTGTGAATTTTTTGTAACACTTATAAATCCATTGGTGAACTAAAACACCAACTAATCAAGTTGATAATTTTCAATACAACCGGTTGTGATCAAAATAATCTCACAAAATGGATTCATATATTCGTATGGCAGACTCAGTAGCGGAGTTTGATGCAGACTTCAATGCCATGCCTGTATCAGAGCATGATAAAGTCACTCTGAGCATTCAGCAGGAAGAGTTAAAGATCCTATGGGGAAAAACTAAAACAGGATTTGACACTCTTTTATTGTCAGACGGTTTGTCCCCAAAGGACTTAACCGCTCTACGGAAAAAGCAAAAAAACGCTTACTCCACATACTTAAAATGCATGTCCGCTATTGCAAAGGTGTCTGCCAAATTCGAGAAAGACGATAAAGTCAAGGAAGACACGTCCGTCCGCGAGCATAATATACATTTGCCTCCGTGCGACACAGACATCTTCAAAGGAGATTATCTTTCATGGCCATCCTTTAGAGATATGTTCACGGCTATATATATTCTTAATAAGCGCCTTACCCCTGTTGAGAAACTCTTTCATCTCAATCATAAAACGCAGGGGGAAGCAAAAGATATAGTACGAAAGTGTCCATTGACTAACGATGGCTTCTCAACAGCCTGGCAAAACTTGTGCGACAGATACGAAAATAAACGTATACTCGTCCATTCGCAATTGAAAATTTTATTCAATCTGAACAAAGTTGAAAGTGAGTGTGGTAACTCATTGAAAAAGTTACAGCGCGATATTAATAATTGCTTATCAGCCCTTAAGAGTCATCAGATTGACACCTCTAATTGGGACGCAATTATTACGTATCTGTGCTCCACTAAGCTCCCAGAAACTACATTGGCTTTATGGGAACAAAGCATAAGGAAAAAAACCGATACTTCCTTATGGAGAGACATGGATAATTTTCTTGCGGAAAGATTCCAGACTCTAGAGAGTATGTCTGGCATTACAGGCACTAAAGCTCCGAGAACTCCGAAGGTGCCTGAAACAAAGCATACTCCGGAAGCTCGCCCAAAGAGATTTGGCACATACCAAGCAAGCGTTGCAAATCCACCGTGTCAAATGTGCCACTCAAATGAGCATAAACTGCGCAGCTGCTCAAAATTCAAAAACCTGACCCCAGCTAAAAGGATCGAATATGTCAAGGGTAACCATTGCTGCCTGAACTGTCTGTCTTCAGGACATACCGTGTCGAGATGCACCAGCTCTTACAACTGCAGCACGTGTCACGCTCGACATCACACGCTCCTGCATTTACAGACGCTTCAGCCAAAGGTGACCAGTAGGATGTCAATGTCAGATCCCAGCGATAATATACCGTCAACATCAAAACAGGCACAACGATTACACGATTCTGGAAAGACAAAGGATAATATCAATAAAAATGTTACATCATGCTACGCGAACACGAACACAGGTGTTCTACTAGGGACAGCGCGCGTTAACATATATTATAATGACACAAATTTTATAGTGAGAGCACTTATTGACTCTGGCTCTGAGTGTTCTTTTATAACAGAACGCCTCAAGCGCAGAATCAACCTGCCATCCAAAAGGTTGCATGCCCAAGTTTCGGGCATCACCAACTCAATTTCCGCACAAGTCAAAGAAGCTTGCATTATTGAATTGCGATCGCAAGTCGATCCTTTATTTAAACTAAATACAACAGTCTTAGTATTACCACAACTGACTGGAAATCTTCCGTCTTGCCATATTAGCGCAATGACCAAGCAAGCATTTCCAGATCTTATGTTGGCGGATAAAAGATTCTTTGTCAACGACCAAGTCGATCTTGTTCTTGGCGGAGACATTTATCCCCAAATTATACTTAGCGGCTTAAAGAAAAATGTACTTAATACACTTCTTGCCCAAGAAACGGTGTTCGGTTGGATTATCACAGGTCGCGCAGACTCTAATCCAACCAACAAAATTGTATCCTATTACAGCGATGTAACATTGGACAAAAAACTAAATGCGTTTTGGGAACTGGAAGATATACCGAGGAACAAAACCATAAACGAAGACGACAGGTACTGCGAGGAGCTGTATAAGTGTACAACCACGAGAGATGCAGAAGGGAAATATACAGTAAGCCTGCCGTTTAAAAAGGATTTTCCAGCCAGCATCAACCTGGGACCTTCCTTCAAGAGAGCCTGCTCTCAGTTCTTCCGGAATGAAACACGGCTCGCTAAGAACCCTAACCTTCAGATGGAGTATAATAGGGTATTAGCAGAATACGTTTCATTAGGACACATGTCAAGGATCAATCAAAAAATCCAAGAAGACTCCATTGACAACTATTTCCTGCCTCATCATGCTGTTATAAAGGAAGAAAGCACGTCAACCAAAGTTCGAGTAGTGTTCAACGCCTCAAGTCCGACGGCTAACGGAACCAGCTTGAATGACGTCCTGCATCCCGGTCCTGTCTTACAGGCCGATCTAACAATTTTACTACTTCGCTGGAGATTATTAAAATATGTTTTTAACAGCGATATAGAGAAGATGTATCGTCAAATAATGGTCAATCCAAACCAAACGTGTTATCAGCGTATCATTTTCCGATCTAACACAAACGATCCAATAGGTCTGTACGAATTAAAGACCGTAACTTTCGGCATCAATTGCGCTCCTTATCTAGCTATAAGAACTCTCTTACAACTAGCTGAGGACGTAAATAATTCTCATCCGACAGCATCTAACATTCTAAGGAATTTCATGTATGTCGATGATATTCTTGCTGGGGGACACTGCATCGACTCAGCTATAAAAGCTAGGGATGAAATATCAGAAGTTTTACAGGCAGCAGGCTTTCCATTACGAAAATGGACTGCTAATTGTGACACAATTTTGAAAGGTATTCCAAAGGCCCATTTGCTCAATAAAGAATTTTTAGAATTTGAAGACGCTAGCACAGTCAAGGCTCTTGGTATAAGGTGGAATGCTCATACTGACCAATTCTACTTTATAACCAAACCATTAGATCAAAATAAAAACCCTACTAAGAGGGAAATACTATCAGCTATTGCTAAGCTGTTTGACCCATTAGGATGGCTAGCGCCAATTGTAATCGTAGCCAAAATAATAATGCAAAGCATTTGGCTAGAAGGTACAAACTGGGATGAGACTGTGTCTCAGAATACATTGGAACGTTGGAAAAATTTTACTAACTCTTATGAGGAAATAAATAAAATCAGAATTCCTCGGTGGGTATTTTATTCGCCAACAGAACACACCGAAGTGCATGGTTTCTGCGATGCATCTGAAAAGGCATATGCAGCTGCAGTATATCTGCGTGTTAAGAGTAACGACAAAGTTTTGGTCAGCTTACTTTTAGCAAAAACCAGAGTAGCTCCCGTAAAAACAATTTCACTACCGCGGTTGGAACTTTGCGGAGCCGTACTACTCGCAGAGATCATGGAATCGGTAATTGAAAACCTCAACATGGGAAATAGAAAAACGTATTTATGGACAGATTCGACTATCATTCTCGCATGGATTCGAAAACCACCATGTTCATGGTCAACCTTTGTGGCACATCGAATAACCAAGGTCGTCGAAAAGGTAGGAAACGAGAACTGGCTACATGTGGATTCAGCTTCAAATCCAGCAGATCTGGCCAGTAGGGGACTTCTCGCCCAGGACCTGGTGGACAACTCCCTGTGGTGGGAGGGTCCCTCTTGGCTACAACAAGACAATACAAAATGGCCAACACAGGATATAAACTACAACACAACAATAGAGGAAAAGAAGGTACATGTTCATGCAACAACAATCGAGGGTAATAGCGATATTCTAAGTAGATTTTCAAAATTACCAAGAGCTTTGAGAGTCCTATCATATATTATGAGATTCTCTCAAAGAACTCACCCTAAAACTAGAGCTTCGTTTCAAGCGAAATCTTGTTTAATTTCATCTGATGAAATTAAAGCAACGACACAACGCTTAATAAACATTTATCAGAAGCAATATTACAACGAAGAATACACTAACTTACTTTCTGGTCAAAGTATGAATTCTAAAAGTGAAATATTACCCCTTAACCCATTCCTCGATAAAGACGGAATTATTAGGGCAGGGGGTCGATTAGGTGCCTCTCTTGATCTGGCCTACAACGAGCGCCATCCGATCATACTTCCCTACAACTGTAAACTATCCCGTTTAATTGTCCAGTTCGTCCACGAAGTCTCCTTACATGGAGAAAATCAACTAATGTTACGCCTAATTCGAACACAATATTGGATCCCAAGAGTGAAAAATATGATCCGATCTGTAGTCCGCAATTGCAAAATCTGCACGATCTACAGAAAACGCTCTCAAACCCAACTTATGGGAACACTTCCTGAGGAACGCACCACCTATTCGCGCGCGTTCACGAATACAGGTGTAGACTTTGCCGGACCTTTCGACATAAAAAGCTACAGTGGGAGAGGATGTCGTGTCTCAAAAGGCTACGTTTGTCTGTTCGTCTGCTTTTCAACTAAGGCTATTCATTTGGAAGCCACAAATGACCTCAGTGCTCAGACCTTTCTCGCAGCCTTTTCTAGATTTGTCGCTAGAAGAGGATGTCCAAAAAATATCCACTCCGACAACGGCACCAACTTTGTCGGAGCTTCACGATCCTTAAGATCAGAATTTAAAGCCTTTATAGCTGAAGCGCGTGATGGCACTATGAGCAAATATGCTCACCAGTCACTTACGTGGCATTTCATACCACCTGCAGCTCCTCATATGGGTGGACTATGGGAAGCAGGTGTGAAAAGCTTCAAAAGCCACTTTAAAAAGATAGCAGCTGGGTATAAATATACCTTCGAAGAGTTTAGTACCCTCTTATGCCGAGTCGAGTCTTGCCTCAATTCGCGACCCTTAAGTCCATCTTCAAATGAACCATCTGACCTGGAACCCCTCACTCCCGGCCACTTTCTAATTGGTGGACATTTACTAGCTCCACCAGAAATAGATTCCACTGAAAATCCTGCCTCCATAGTAAATCGGTGGCAGAAACTGAAAGCCTTACATCACAACTTTTGCAAGCGATGGAAAAGAGAATACCTCCTTGAATTGCAAAAACGAATAAAATGGAAACATCCAAAGGCGGACTTGAAGATAGGAGACCTCGTCGTTATAAAGGAGGAAAACCTAGCTCCAAATGAATGGAGGCTAGGAAGAATAGTAAACGTACACAAAGGTGCTGACAACCTAGTACGTGTGGTAGATATTTTGACTGAAAAGGGCCAAGTTACGAGACCCCTTACAAAAATAATCCTACTACCACCCTACAACGATAAAAATGAGGATCAATTCAACACCTCTAAACTATCTCTCTAAAATCCCTATTTCACAAAAGCCTGCAATCGAGCGACAAAATACTATTTCAAAAAATTCTCTATTTCATGAATTGGTATTTAATACCCATCCATTTGGGACCAATACCATACCAGTTCTTCACAATCATACATGCATGCACGTATATGCAAATGTGCAGATGTGGACCTACATATGTACATACATGCGAACTGAAAAAGCGAAATTTTAGCACTTTATCAATAGGCCCTTTACTGACCATCTACATATGTAAGTACATATCATGAATTGTGGTATGCAGCTATCTGAATACCACATAATCCCACCGATAAAATCAAAAAAAAAAAGGGGGAAACAGAGTCGAGTGACACCAATAACAAAACAAGCTGGTATGTGCTGGTGCAAAGGCCGACACTAGATATTCCGTAGAATAGCAATCGATATGCAGTCGGCGTTTCCACCAGCACACATAGCCGCTTTGTAAATAAAAAAAAAAAAAAAAAAAAAAAAAAAAATTAACTGTTTTGTTCGTTTTTCATATGAATCACTCACCTTCAAATACGATATCCCAAGCGGTAAACAGATGCCGGAAACTGCTGTAGATTTAACAGCACGCTGCACCAAATCACTTAATGCTAGTTCTGAAAATACGAAAATGTATAAATGCGAAATACAAAAATGTACAAAGGCGAGTTAATAATAATGCAATGAAACAACATTGCAATCAAATTGCAGTAGCGATCCACTGTACACTTGGCCGCAGCGCCACCAGAAGCAGTGGTTGTGTGGTTGTTGGTTGGTATGGATGATGCAGATTTGCCCTCGCAAATGCTTTTCAAAGCTGGTAGCCACAATTTGATCCCGTATAAGCACAGCGCAGGCCTCTTGTATTGGCGGCACCTGTCTTTAGCAAACAAATTTCCATTGACTCGATTTGCCTGCAGCACTTCCAATAGTTTACTCTCGTTTGAGTTGGTTGGCACGGTGTGCATGTATTCCCAGCGTGCCGTCAATGGCAATGACATCAAAACGCTCTAATATCTTGCACCAGGCGTATACAGACCGAATTTCGTATCTCTATCATAGATCAAATTAAATTCCACATAACGTCCGCGTAGCGAAAGTTGCCATTGACGTTCACGTTCGCCGTACTCATTGTTTTTGTGTTTTTTATAATAAGCACAAACTGGGAACTTGACAATTAATTCACTATTTCCGCTTTACTCGGAAATTTCACCGGCACGTTTGTTTTGTTTTCAAATAATGGCGTGATCAATGACACACCGCTTTTGACGTTCGTAAAGGCTATGGTATTGCCACACATAAATTTTTTCGCTTGTAAAGAAATAAATAGCACGTTATAAAAGCAAGGTATGCAATATTTCCACGCACGCAAATACGTTATATTGCAATAACCTAAACGCTAAAAAAAAAAAAATAAAAAAAAAAAATTTTTAAATAAAACTCAAAACTGAATGCAAAGCACTTTCGCTTGCTTTCAGTAATTTCACCAACCTTTTGGACACTTCCGTACTATAAAATATATGTACGTCAATAATGCAGTCAATTTTGTACTTACCGTCCACTGGTAATGCTATAATCTATATTCATTTAATCAACATAAATCATAAATGCCCCATGTAACAAAATGAACAAAACAATCATGAAATGAGACAATTTATCGCTACTCGCCACCCAACTCATACCTACAAAACAAAAATAAAAATCGAAATTTCCTTAGGAAAAATGACGCGCTACAATATGCTCAAAAATAAAGCTGCGCAGCAACCACACCGCTACCCGCTTGCATGCCGTTTGTGCGATGGCAAACACCCACTGAGGCTGTGCCCAGTATACCGCGCCAAAACACCAGAGGAGAGACTGCGTGAGGCCCTCATGGGACGCTTCTGCAGCAACTGCCTCTCAATGACGCACCGTCTCGACAGATGCACCAGCGAGGGAAGATGCAAGCGTTGCCATGAGAAGCACCACACGACGCTTCACCTCAACGAGAGCAGCGATGAGCGCCCGGTCATCAGGAAGCCAAAGCGGTCATGGCGCCAGCAAGTAGAGGAGGACGAAGGTACTTCGGATGATGAAGTGCTCTCAAGAAACGCCTCCGAATCTGGAACGGAGACTAGGCCTCTTCGTCCAGAAGTCGAGGACGGAGAAATCACCAACTCCGCTGCGGAAACTAGGCCTTTTCGCACGGATGAGAAAGGCGCGGAAACCAGGTCTTTTCGCCCTCTCTTACAGCATGAGAGACATCCCTTGCGTCAGCCGAAAACTAGGCCTTTTCGGCAACGCAAACAGGATCAAAAATCACGCAGGACGGAAACCAGGACTTTTCGTCCTCGTGATTACCATCGGCAGGATAGACTGGCGACTCGGCCTCGTCAGCTATCTCTACCGGCCAGCTTCCGAAGAGGGCCATACGGACATGGCGCTACTATAGGACAAGCCCTGCGCCCCATGATCACCATCGCTCCAACTGCGGTGGTCAAAATAGAAGCTGGAGGTCGCCTGCATCTGGTACGCGCCCTTATTGACGCCTGCGCGACAACGTCGACAATCTCGGCAGACCTCGTGCGCGAATTGCGGTTACCACAAACGCACATCGGCGGCCAGAGAGGGTGCCTAATACGGCTTCGAGGCAAGCACGGCCAAAATAACCGGATAGCAACACACGCCACTATAGTGGCACAATATCAGCGCGTCAGTCCGACTGCAACCGTCGACTCCGCGATCGCTATTCCCTATGCGCACATCAAGCTGGCAGACCAAAAATTTTATATATCGGCGCCAATTCGCCTGATACTCGGCGCAGACGTGTATGCCGATATAATCATGCCAGGCATACTTCCCAACACATTCGGGTCCCTGTTGGCCCAAAGCTCGATCTTTGGTTGGATCTTATCTGGCACATCCAGAGCTTAACCAAAATTGTAATAACAAATTTTTGTACGTTAAAAATAAAAAATTTATGAATTTATATAATTAAAGTGCGTTGAAATTTAACCCAACCTTTAAGTTGAACATTTCTTTCCCCCTAACAGGAATTCAGCCAGGATCAGCGGAAAAATACATGTTACATTTTACATACTTACATATAAACAAAATATCTGCATGTGAGCGTGGTGGCTGACACTTCTTATAGCTATTGCGTACCGCAAGGGGGCCGGTATGTTTAGGTTTCACCCTAAACAGCACCCATCTGTCGTACCATCCTAATGGTAAACATGCATTCACAATGACGCGTCATTGTTTACCATTGGTCCGTCATAAAGTTTTTCCCGCCGGATAATAAATGGAGATTGAATTTCTCCTTCAGTCTCCACTATTGGCCGGCGGTCCGAAACTGTTTGCAAAGACGTTTTTCTTTTTTTTTGCTATATCGAACGAGCTAGAGAGGACATCGTCAGCAGCTACCACGTCACATCAGGTTAAATCTGTAACAAGTAATTATTATCAATTTTATCAATCTCTAATTAAAGAAATAAAGCAATTACTAAAAAACATTGTTTTATTTCCTTTATTTCAAAATTGCACCGGAGCGCTCTATCCATACGACGCATCTGTGCATTCAGTGGTTGAACTTTCCTTTCATTAAGTGAACCCAATGAGGACACACACATCAAATTGTAACTCAAGCTCGACCAATGTATGAATTTTGTGCGAAATTATTTTATCTAAATAAAATAACTTATAAATATAATAATTTTCATTTCAACCTACAAGTTTGTTTCTTGCTCTTTATTTTCGTTGTTTTTTTTTGCAATAAAAAAAGGATGGTTTATACTCGTATATAAAATTCAACGAAAAATTAAATATTGAAAAATCTTGATTTTCTCTTGTTTAGTTATGTATTCATTTATTTATTAATCGACGAGCGACAAGCTTTTAGTACTTCATTCAGTAGCTCAATACGAGTAAGAGCTTTAAATTCTTTAAGCAGAAAAAGGAGTCCCACAATACTTTCATATGATTCTACCATCGGCAGATCATTACCAAAAAAAAAATGTTTCTTTAAAATAAATCCACTTTGGATTGGTAATGCTCATTTTACCTATGGAAACAGATTTTTGAACACGTGATAAAATTGTTATATTTGTAATTAAACAATTTTATATTCTGATTCTGCATTTGATGCTTAAATTCGGGTTTTGTTAGGATCACTGAACAAAATCCCGATGTGAGTTTTTAAATTCAAAATAGATGGGAAGGTACGTGAAATTTGAGAGAAAAAAGTAAAGAAAAAAGTATCTCTACGATTATGGTATTTTCCATTTCTTCTGACTTATTTTTAAATTTCTATAAAAATCCTGTAGATGTAGTTTAACTTAAATCTAAATAAATAAGAATAATAATAATCATAATTTTAATTATTTACGAGCTTTAAGACCGATTAGTTTATGTGAAAAATTTTAAGAAAAAAAAACAACATTGCTCAAAACGGTAGCAGTATAAATAAAATAACTAGTTATATGGACAAACAATAACAAGTAATCATAATTTCTTTTTAAGTTTCAACAGCATTCCTCAAATAAAGGGAGACAGTTTTATTTTATAACAATTGTCTGAAATTGCATGAACATTCTTCTTTTTAAAGTAATTATGATTTAACATTTTTATTTATGGTTCGGGCTACTTGAAGTTTCAAAACACTAAAAAAAATTAAACAAAAACAGAAAAAAAATATTATTCAATTGAATCCGAGTAATTCAATCCAATGAAGTGCTGAAAAATTATCAAAAATTCCTAATGCGGTCAGCACTTAAAAAGTTAAACTTGTCAGTAATTCTGCTTTAGTTGGACCGTTGAACGCGTTGAAGTACTAACAAGAGTTTTAATATTTTTTAATAGGTATTTATAAGTAGGATGAAATAAAATATTTATTTATGATTAATAACCGAACAAGCATATTAGTTCATGTAACATAGAAGATTAAACTTTGTTACAACTTTTAATTAAGTGAGTACACTAAAACAACTTCCATGTTTTATAGATTCCTCACAGCAAAATGTAACAGTGTACTTTGTAACATACTCGTACATAGCATACATATAAATGAATGAGATTCAGCTCATACGAAAATGTATCAGTTGTTCGAAGCAAAAAATAATAGTGAACTCACGTTAAAGCGTACACGTGGAACATGAATTGGCATTACCGCAGGTCATAAAGATACAAGAAGTGCAATTCAATGAATGAGTTTAGAAAAGAAAGCGCAAGCAACTTTTACAAAAAATCTCATAAGTGAAATGTCAATTTAGTAAGTAAATGTACTGGTTCATGAATGAGTATTAAAAATGGTAGAAGTCATACCAGTTCGAGAATGAAATATGTACATACAAATAAGAAGGTGCTTTGACAAAGTATAAAAACCAGCATGTTTTACGCTCTCTTACGGTGGGTGCGTAAATTCGCTTGAATAAACTTGTAAATTAATCGAACAATTTTAAAACCACTGTAGGACAAAACAGATATATATCGTATTCAAATATATTATATTTTTACGTCGGACTGATGCAAAACTTTAAGGCTTGGCTGAACATTTTCAATTCCAATTCTTTGGACACGTTGGAAATATTCTCCTTTTGCAGCTCACTTAATGACTGGTAGTGATCCCACCAAAGAAGTACACACACTTATTGCTGCTTAGAAATTTTACTAGCAGAACATAGATTTGGAGAAAATTAATTTGTTCTTATCCCAGAGAAGCTGGGAACTCAGTTGATAGATATCGTACGCATGAAATCATATCGGTAAGCATGAGGGTTTCATTTACTTGTGTGTCTACAAGTTTCAAAATATTTTTAAAATAATTAAAAGTAAAAAAAATTTGAACAATTGCAATTTTATTTTCCTTGATCGCAGTTCACAACCCTAGATCTTTTGTTTAGTATTCAAATACTCTCCCCACTATTGTTTTGACGATGATGACTTCTGCAAAATCTGGCTTCTATTTAGCTAATTTAATCCAAATATCTACTTTATCTGGTTTTATTTTTTATACAAAATAGAATATTCATTTTACACATACAAAACTCTCGGCATTCTATATATAAAATCGTATTCTAGATTTCAAAGATACTTTTAATTGTACGTCGCGATACTTACAAATTTGTTTTAATTTTAAAAATTTTTTTTACTGATGGTGATGAGAAGTTTTTTAATTTATGCCATATTGTAATTGAAAAATATAAAAAAATGAGACGTAAATTGAAATGTGGTTTATGAAGTTATAGAGACCTTATACAAAGTTTGCGAATATTATATATAACAATGTAAACTTGAAAGAAATCAGTAACAATAGTACACGAACATGAAATTGAAACAAAACGAGCTTGAAAACTTGCTGCTGGGGGAATGTGAAAGTCATTACTGATTTTTGAGAACATTGAAATTTCTTACTATATGTTGTCATTTAAGTATATGTGCACACACGTATATGACCTAGATAGCATATGAACGCCTGATTGTAGAGTTATGTCACACAATAAAAGTTCAACATCAAGCCAAAGGCAATACATTACAAAAGTAGAAATAAAAAAATATAAACAGACATCCTTGTAAGTATTAAAAAAGAACTGGTGGGGAGCACAGAGATTGAGTATTGGTGTGGTCGCAAAACTGAGATGTCACAAAAACTAAAGAAAAAGATTTATTAAACAAAACGTTGAGAGCAAGTATCAAAAAGTGTCAACGAATTACTGTAATTTGTGTTAAATTGAGTATTTTGTATGTAGCACGCGTATATACATATGTATGATTCATATGTAGTTGTCCAAGCATAAAGTATATGATTAAAAAAACAAATATTTTAATGCCTACACTCAAGCGCTTGCGATAGTTATAATTAAATTTGACAAGTCGCATGCATGGAATTTTAATAAAAATAAAAGTATGTGGATAAATTTCGCATAGAAGAGCACTTGATTTTTGCATGCGCTAATAAGCACAAAAAATGTGTGTGTATGTAGTGAAAATATATATGAAGTTACTATATGTACATGCGTATGTGCAGCTAAGGATAAGTAAATGCTACCCTGCAGCGCTATTTGCAATTTTCACACTCTCAAAATTAACAGTCCGATGCTCTAACTCGAACGAAAGGCCATACGAACGATTCGTGTCCAAACGAATTCGTCTGAATTTGGAAGTATCTATATCGATTGAAAATTATCGTAACGTTCATTCTTACGTTCTTACGTTATCGTCTCGAACAAACCTGTCAAAACTGTTTTGTTTACACTGTGTAAAACTTTAAAAAAGAAAAAAAAATTAAAAAACTATAAAAAAGAAATGTATCAAGCAATTGCATTTCTCGCAAGCAAACGTTCCGATGAAGTAGAATTACGGATTCAAAAACGCAGGTTGCGAGATTACACTAATGTTTTGGTATTTCCAGACGTAGAGTAAGAATGCGTGTATTTAAAGGCTTAAAAACTTTCAAGCAAACAAAGAAATTTTTAACGAAGTGAGTATCCATATGAAGGACATCTACCGCAATACTCACTTGCCACCACCACTGAAATTGTCCACGTCTCTACGTTTTCTTGCGACTGGATGCTACCAAAAGTCAGTGGGTAACAAAAGTGTCTCAGCAGTGGATTAGTTGATGGTTGGAAAAGTTATAGCGGAATGCTTAAACAATTTTGTGGATAATTTCTGTGTAAGCATGTGCAGGACTGAGGAAAATAAAAACAAAGTGAAGGAGCAATTCTTCAACAAATCATCCCTGTAAAATATATTCGATAATTAAATATAATATAATTAATGTTTTTTCCATTATTTCTTGCCTTTTTTGTTTGAACTATCTATTTTAGGGGCTTAAATAATGATAAAAGATTTTTCGTTTGATTGTGATCGTTTTTTTCTTTATATTCAGTCGTGTTCGTGATAGAGAATTCACATTTATTACGTTTTCGTTCGCAATAATTGGCTGTTATTGACTAGTTGTCGATAGGGAACCGAATTCGCACTTTAGATTAATTTTTTATCAAAAGGAAAAGTTATATTTTGTGTTATATATTTATTTCTTTCTTGTAACAGAGAAGAACTTGAAACCTAGCATTTTTTAAATATTTTATATTAAATATTTAAATTAATATTAAACATTTAAACAGCCAAATGCCTTCAAGTGCCTGTCCAATAGGTTTATCAATTCAGATATTGCTATGAAAATCTCTTAACTCCTGGTAGTGAGATTGGGAGGTGGAAGGAATCGAGACCTAACAATTTTAAGGTGAAGTTAATTTTATTGAAGCTTCAACGATTTAGTACCCAACAACGAATATTATGGACAATAGTTCAACTCTTCCTACAGGGCACCTTTCGTTATGCTATGCGCACGTTTGCCTTTAGCACCGTTATTCACTCTATTTTCCACTTTAGTCATACAAATTCATAAAAGCGCTCATATTTTTGTATTTTTGTGGTACATTTTATTAAAACTAAATAGTTTTAGGTTTTCGCATGAGTGATGAAAAATAGCACGAATAGCAGAGAATGTTCGAAAAAATGTGTTGACTATTCAGCGGTGTTATGCATGAATATTTTCACAATAAAAAAAAAAAAATAATTAAAAAAAACAAAGCCATCAAACAGCAAAGGTTAGTGGTTAAAAAATATTGCAAAATTTTCATTTATCTAAGTGTGTAGGAATTGAATTGTTATTGACATTGCACACGCATTGAGATAAAAACAAACAAACATATAAATATGTTACATAAAACGTCGATGTGTGTTTGTTTAGGATGGTATAAAAAATAAATTGTAAGCGAAATTTGCATACACATAAGTGTTCATTTGAAAGTTTATTCATAATATTATTTGTTTATTCGTTCATTGGGAATGTCTGCGTACAACGGAATACGCTCAGGTGTCGTAAAATTCAACACCAAATGGCTTAATGAAATTCGCATATGCATATCAATATTTAAAATTTTTTTTTTAGTTTTGTTTCTCTTGGGCTTATAAAGTGTAACATTGTAAGTTAACATAAGAAAAGAATATCATAGAAAGCGGCGTGTCTCAATATTACTATAATTTAAATGAGTGAAAAATCGTTTGTCTTAAAAGGCAGCCTTTCAATATTCATTTTTTCAGTACTTACGATGTCAATCTCAGAAAGAAATGAGGCAATAACAAACTAAGTTTAACCTAATATAAAATTGAAATAAATTAAAGATCAGCTGTAGAAGGTTTGATTTTTATTTCAAATTAAGATTCTCCGATTTATTGAGCAATTTTTTAGGTTTTATCAGCTAAGACCCACTTAGAATTTTATAGTATGTTTCAAAGAGAGAGCTGAATGCAAATTATTTTGTATTTTTGCTATTCGAAATCTATCTTAAAGTATTGTTCACTAATATCTACTACAAATCAAACGAAAGCAGATTGTCAGGAGAACTTAAAAATGTATATTTTTCACAACAATTTTTGTAAAAAAATATAAATCAATTTATTTAAAAGTTATGGTGCTTAAAAAAAATTTTAATTTTCATTAAAAAAAATTAATACGAGTTATTCAAACCTATATTTTCTAATTATAATAATTTTTTTATTTATTGTGCTTATAAATCCAAACGCTAACTTTTAACCGATTAGTTTTCGCGACCAACTGGTTTTCGTATTGCTCTCATATTTATCATAACATTTTAAATTAAAAAAATTATTGTGTTCGAATGAATTTTCATTATTTCTCATAAGAGTGAACGTAAAAATCAAATAATCAGATCAATTATATATGAATGTAGCAATAGTTAAATTTAAAATTGTCGTTAGCTCAAAATTTTTTGTTTATAAATGTTTCAGCTATTAGCTCAATACAAATTTGTGATATACAAAATTTTAAAGCTTCTGCTTCGTGTAATTTTTTTTAAGGGGTGATATCTAAAAAAAAGTTATTAAAAACTTCATCATTAGGTAGATGTTTTTTGTGATTTCTGCAACATGTAAAATATCTGTAATTTGTTTTTGTTTTTAAACAAAATAAAAGTTTCATATTTCATGATACATGATTGAATTTATAAAAGTCAAATACATAAATCGGTTCTTGAGTTTTCTATTTTATCATACTTCGGGAAGTCATTACTGTTAGGCTCAATAATTGTTAAAAAAAAAACATCACGGTTCTACAACAAATTCTTTTCAGCGAAAAAGTAAAATGACTTATACTGATAAATTTTATAAAAAATCCCCCACACATTTATATTGATCGCTTTTATGACTGATACAATAACTGATATAAAAAATATTATAGAAAAATTAAAAATTGTTGAAATTAGCATTATGTTTTGTTACTACTAAAATAAATTTTGTAAAAAAACAGGTCCGACCCGGTTATAGTTTTTAAATTAAAAAACTCATGATTTAATCGTAAGAATTCGATTAAAATTTTGTCGATCAAATTTGATCGTTATTCTTTGTTTTTTATTTTTTATCATATTCCTTCGATATTTTGTGATTTCTATTTTTCCGGTCAAACTTCATTGTTATTATTACATTTTAAATTTTCCGTTCAAGTGAACATTATTCAGAAAAATATATAAATTTTACACTTATGATAGCAGAACAGCTTCAAAGAAAAATTGTATGTGTTACCGTAGACATTGCTACTCGCAGGGATAAACTATTTTTCGAGCTTGTATTTAAAATTTGTATGCAGGGTATAAAAGAAAAACAGTAGCTACGTTTATTCGGATAGACAAAATTAAATGTGATCGGAATAATTTTTATCCAAGAATAGCGATTATATTGAATCCAAAAAATAAAAATCATATAATATCGATCAAATTTAATCGAAAATTTTAATATGTAAAAATAGCAATTAAGTTTGATTGAAAAAAATCACAATATAACGATCAAAAAGTAGAAATCGTAATATAATGGTTATGCAATCATTATTAACAAAAAAATTTCCGAATAAAAATAAGGTCAGTTTTCAACAAAATTTTCTTAATAATTTTTTTTACCTAAAAAAAAAAAAAACAACGATTATAATCCGCTCATGAAAAAAAAAAAAAATTTAATATAAAATAGTCAATAGTCTTAATTAATTTCAATACTACGTATTAGAATCGTCACTTTGTTCTACTAAATCACGCAAATCATTCCCCGCTAACTACTTGTCAAAGACAATAAATCTATATTGACCACAATAAAAATTGAACGCAGTACTTAAACATTTTGTGTTATCTTAAATAAATAGTTTTTATTATTTTAGTGGCAATTTAAATCTTAGCGGCACAACACCAACTAACTAATTATCACCTAATCGAAGCGAAAGATTTATCAATTTTTGTTCAAACAAAAATGCTCACATATCAATTGCATTGATTTGCACACTTTACAACATTGTAGATTTGTAGTATAAACCTCAAAAGATAGAATAGTTTACTAACTAACTTGTATACATTTGTGTTCATTTATTAACGAGTTTGCGTGTATTTACCCAATAACAATATTAATTGCTTGTTTTACATAGTGTTCTAACGGTAAATTTCACTATTTGTGTTCACTCTCAGTTTGATTATTTAATGTTATTACTTTTGGGTTTTGCCTTTGGAAAAAGTTTTGCTGCTTAGTTAGTTTTTATCTGCACACGAGTAAATACATATGAAAGAGTATATCGAATGCACATAGCTATTTTCGTACATTCAAATGGTATAAAACCAAATGAAATTTCTAAACTTCGTACGAAAATTAGTTCTAGTTTAGTACTTTCGACCAGATAAAAGCAAATGTATTTAATTTTGTGAAACATTGAGAGCGGCTGGATTCAACATACACATTTACATATTTCAATGTTACAATATGAATATACATACATACAGACAAACATATCTAGTTATATTTCTGTTTGCAACTGTATTCGTTCGACGATTTAATTCATTATTTATGTGCGCTTAGTTTTCTCGGTTTGCAATTCTCTGCCACAAAGGAGAGAAAACGAATTTAGAAATTATTCCCATTTGCATCGTTTTGGTTTTTATGGTCACTTTTTATTTTTTTGTTTTTTTCTTGTAAGCCACTTTTCAAATTCTGTTTGCAGTTTAATGTAGTTAAAATATTCGCCCTTTATGTGAATATAAACACTTATACGTATATATGTACACATATATTTAAATAATAGGCTCTTCTATTAAACACAATCTCGAATAAATTTTCTGTCCTGCCACGCGCATTGAAGAGTTTGCGTAAAATTTTTTGCTGTCAAAAGAAATTTTTGTATTAAAACAGGCCTAAAAAAATGGCTGCTCTTGCTTCGCCAGTATAATTAGTTAGGTTCCGAAGTATTCTCTAAACATTGTTCGTTTTTTGCAATTTCCTTCGTATCTTATTTCTTCCTGTTTGTTATGTTCCACGAGAGCAAATATTCGTGATATATTTTAGACGTTTTGAAGAACGAAATTCCTAGTTTATATAAAAAAAAAAAATTATTGTTAATTACCGGTGAGAGGTACTTATTCCAACACTGAATAGCGATTGCAAAAAGCCTGCATTTTGATGCTTTGTGAAGCATGGTTATTTTGTTTTTTTTTATTATTATCAGAAAAATAATAATACAATAATAATACAATTATTATTTGCATGGTTATTTGCTAAGCTGACCTTAAAAATTGGGGCCGTCATGAAATTTGCAAGGTTTTAGTAAAGGGACGTTCATACCGAGCCTCAAATGAGTATGAGGAATTAGCTCATTTTATATGTATCTACATTTTGAACATACAAAATTTACTAATTGTCGCAATTAAGCGCTGTCTGAAGAATCCTACGATTCGTTAATTATTAATCGATTCGGTATTCAATCGCTATCGTAAAAGTTGTAAGCGCATGTAGCTACTTCCGATAAATCATTATTGCTTTATTAATATTAATCTAGAAAATTGAGCGAATACAAAGTTGACTTGCAAAATTTTGGTAAAATTAAGAAATGTATCTGGCAGGTTTTAGAATCCCAAAATTTGTAAATGTTTAAGTTTTTTTATTTGTATACAAAATTCACTTCCAAAATACGCATACAAATTCATTAGCAACGGTTCAATCCGCTAGGAGGCGCGGAAATCAATAAATTTAAAAAATCCGTATTTCTGATACCATAATTAACTAGATGATGCTGCAATCTGACTTTTTAGAGCATTATACTTAAGTTATAGTTCGGTTCAAATTATGAGTGAGAAATGGGTAAGCTGGGTGGCGCTGTAATCAGAGCAATCAGAAAATATGCATTTGTGGAATAATGTTTTTGAAAAAAAAAACTTTATACCACATTTACGAAAAATGGACTCGTTACAGTCTAAATTTATGAGTCCTCTTTTAAAAGAGACCCGGGTGCGGGCTGCAAGTATTATTGTAATCGCTAATGTGTCAGTATGTGTAAGCGTCAACCTAGTATAATATGAGCTCTTCGTTCCTGATTTTTTTTATATTAATTTTTGAATATAATGTTGAAATAAGAGGAACATCTGTTTTGGCTTATTTTGAACGGCTTTCAGAATGAACTTCTCCCAAATTTACCACAAACATTGGCACGATAATGAAAATTAAACTAAAAAAAAAATTTATATTGCTTAAGAAGCTTTAATTTCTTATACATACGTTTTTGAAGGCCTTGTAAGAAAAAATATTCCATAAATGGTTAACGAAGAAATTTTCTACAACAAATAGACTCGAATAAATACCTGAGTACATAACAAATACTCGTACAACTACAAATGAGGAGCTTTTTTACTTTAAATTTTTTCAGCCATTTCACTTAATTTTGAAAATACTAAAAGTAAAAAAATACTTATACAACAATAATTTGCATTGACCTCACTTTTATTCCCTTACGTTAGCTCTGTTTTTAACTAAAAATTCGTTAGACGCTAGAGTAAATTTGCTTTAATACATATCTATTGTCAATAGGATGGTTAGTTCAGGGAAGTTATGAAAAAGACGCAGGTGTTTATATTTCTTCTTGAAGAAAAAAGCTAAAACTTTATATAATGAGCTCATTGTGTATGTAAACATTTGAATTGTAATTTAAAATTTTAATTCTCAAAGCTATAAATTTAATAGAAAATTTCATTTAATTCTAGAATACACCACTAAAAGCAATAAGTTTTCGCTTTTTCGTGGCAATTTTGGCAAATTTATTTCTTAACTTTTTGAGCTTTGTGAGTACACACAGTATTTATGAATTAAACTTTACACTTCTACTTATTTCAATCTGCCATAAAAATCCTTTACTACTTAAATAATTTTCCGTGCAATTTATTTAAATTTAATTTATATTTTCTTATTTTTGTATAAAATTTGGAAAGTAGAATTATTGCGATTCTCCATAAAGTTCTTTAATTACATTTTTATTTACAATTTCAACTCATTTATTAAACGCTAACTGACTTTTATTTTATTTAAAAAGTATATTACAGCCATTTCACTGCCATCGACTTGTCGGCAAGTGTGTGTACAAAAATTAAGACAACTTTTATGCGTCCTCTTCTTTTTCACTAACTTACTGATGAACATTTTTTTATGCCTCACTATACAGTAACCTTCTCTCATCGCGCGCTAAATTTACATATTTTCTACTTAAAAATTCAGTGAATGAGGCGATGATGCAGGATTGCATGTGGCAGCTGCACTAACAACTTGTACGATTTTGGTATGTACACCGGCGTGCATAAATCAGTTGTAATAATATTTAATATATATTCGTATACTAAATTTAAAGAGAAAAGGACGCGACTAGGAATGTGCATAAAAAAAGAGGAAATTCATGAAATTATGAAAAATGGTATTATGCAGCGTCAGGAGGACAAGTTGCATTCTTTCAGTGCACACACACACACAAACATATACTTAAATATATATATATATATATACGCGCATATGCATGTTTGTACTCGTATGTGTATGCAAAATAGAGCGCCGTAGTTGCATGGTCATGACCATGGCTGCTGACAAAGTGCATATACGAGTATTTGTTTGCTTGCATGTATGTATGTATGTGTGTATGCAAGGAAGTCATGATGAATGCCATGTCGACATGATTGTGAGAGCACATTTTGCTGTACGTAAGTGTGTGTACCCTGTCGGAAATCAAAGTAGTTTAAAAACAATTTAAAAAGTGCCTTTATCCAACTACAATGGTTAACTCAATTATTCTGCATTGCATTTGATTTCAAACATATTCTAATATATTTGACTGAAAGAGCATCAAAATCATTTTTTCTTCCAATTGCAATAAAATGTGTTTGTTTCCAGCTGTTTTAAAATCTACATATTTGTTTGCAGGTACTGATATTTAGAACTGCCTTTTTCCAAATATTTAAAAATAAGTTCGTTTTATAGTGGCAGCTGTGGTCGAGGGGCTAGCGGTGCGTGCTATAACTCGATATGCCGCTGGGTTCGACGTTCAAATCTCCGTCAGAGCAAGTAAACTCTTAATCGTAGAAAAAGTTTTTATCTACTAGCGGTCACCCCTCGGCACGCGAAGGCAAACGTCCGATGGTATTTCTGCCATAAAAAAGCATTTCATAAAATATGGTACATCTACCGTTCGGAGTCGGCACAAATCGGTGTGTAGGTCCCTTCATTTGAGGTTTAATGGATATAAAGACCCACACAACAAATGGTAGGAGAAGCTCGGCCAAACACTGAGCTATATAGTGTAAGCGCCAAAATTATTTTATATTATAGTAACTTTAATATGATTCTTAGCAAAAAAGAAAGTAATTAACTTCCTAGATTAACTTCATTTAAACGTTTTTAAATTATTTTTTATTACACTGAGTTAAATAAATAAAAAACTTAATATTCCTGCGTGCGAATATTTGTTTCAAAGTAGTTGTTTATTACTACTTTAATGTTATTTAATTTTTCAGACTGTCTGCTTTTTCCGGCAGGGTATATATAAGTGCGATAGGTTGGCAGTAAGCGACCTTGAAATACTTATACAAGCCCACACAAACATTACAATTTTGTTCAATAGTTGTGTTTAGAAAGTGTTGCATACATCGATAGGAATACACGAGTGTATAAGCATTTTTTTATTTGGTTGAAATATTCTAGTTGCATATTTTTATTTGAGTATTTACTTTGGTTTTCATAGTTAGAGCGACTACCATTTGCTTTGTACAAGCAAAAATAATATTTAATGTTTATAGAAAATAATGATTTCAAACATAATGATTAACTAAATATATGACTTTGTTAATTGAAATGTGCTATCATACCTTCCAACGAGTTCAAAGGTAGTAATTTTGTCAGCAGATATCGAATTTTTAAGTTAACAAAAAATTACGCAAAATGTTCTTATCATCTTCAGAATGTGTACAGTGTCTTCTTAAATTATAATAAAAATTATTTAATTTTTTTTTTCTAATAAAAAACTTTGTATGTGCATACGGAATTTTTTTTTTTTTTTAATTTTCCTAAAAGTTCGAACACTTTAGAAATGATTATCATGTTTATTTCATCAAAAAAAATAAATACAAATTTTTTTAGAAATTACTAGCGCGCTACATTTTTTTTTTTTATGGGCGGCAGTGTAGCAGGTGGGTTCTACAAAAAATAACTGCCGCTATTCCCATACAAACAATAGCGTGTTTATCCTCAAGCTTCATGCTAGCTTAAACCCCAAATTGGAAAAAAATTACTTAATTTCTATTGCTTTGCTTCCAAAAAGTGAACCCCTCGCAGCCTTTATACGAGTAAGTATTATTTAAGTCGTACAGCATAAAAGCAACGCCAACTCAATTTGTTTCACTTCAATGCAACATTTCAATGACTGGACAGCAAATTTTAAATGTGAAAGCGTAAAAACCAAACGCATTTAATTCAACTCGTATTTTCGTTAAAGAAAAAAAAAAACAAAAAAGGCAATGCGTAAGTGCTTAAGTAATTTCATTAGCTGCGCCTTATTGACCGAATATGCACACCATGCAGAGCGAGAGAGAGAGAGAGAGAGAGACAGATAGATGTAGAGAGCGTGCGAAAGAGAATACAAAAACATATACATACGTTCGGTTAAACAGCTGTTGCTAGGCCGCTTAATTTAGTAATTTTTCCAGACAGATGGACATTTAAACACTTAGAGAGCACAGCAGTGAAATGCACAAAGCGAAATAAATCTTATTTCGTCTAGTTGTGCTCGTTCCTTTTTTTGTTTGTTAGTATATTTCTTTTGAAAAGCAGGCATGCGCTACATTTACCCACACGCATACGTATCTGCACATGTAACTGACCTTTTCGTGTAGAAAAAATATTTATTTTGACGAGGACAAGGCCACTAAATTTGCCAATTTACGAAAAACTCTGTAAATAAATGAAACTGTGCATATGTATGTATGTGCATATATACCATTGCTATTTGACGAATTAAATTCGTTTGAAATGCTTTCTCACGCAATCTTATAAAAAAAAGTTTACAAGTAAATTTAGCGGTACATATAAGACCTCTTAAAACTTATAAGTACATCAAGAGAGACCTCCACTGGGGGTGAAATATGTAGACATTCGTCATAAATGATAAGATTATCTCGGCCAAGCACTTATATACATACATAAGTATATGTATACAGTTAACGTTAAATAGTAATAATAATTATTAAAATTTTTAATAAAAAACAAAGTCCAAAAATTTCGGTATCAGCTAATAGGGAATATTAAACTATTTACATTCGTACAAAGTATTAAAGTCAATTTAATAATATGAGCAAAAAGCATTTTTTTATTATGGAAAACCTCTGACATTGTTAGGCTCTACAGGGGTTACTTTTTTCAAAATCAAATAAAAATATTATTGTATGCTTTTGAAATAGCAAAATTAGGATAGAACATTATTGTGAATCAGTCTCGAATTGGTCCCGAACGTGTCCCGAAATTCCCGAACAAGTCCCGAAACAGTCCTGAACTAATTAAAAACTTTTTTCTCACTCATAATTATTATGGACAAATTTTTATAATTTAACGACTATAAACATTTGTCTCACTAATACGAATTATTATCAGAAGATTTTTATAATTCTTACTATTATGTTGATGACTGTTTTTTTAAACTCCACCATGAAATAATTATAATTTTGGTTGCCTATTTAAAACACATGAAAGCTCTTCTGTGAGTGCTTATTTAAGTTAATTTAGATGGTTACCTACATTGACATGTTATAATATTGAAAAAAAAAAAAAAATAAATTCAATACAATCTACTTCCGTCGTTTTATATTATAGTTAAATTATTAAAGTGTCACAAGAACGTATTGCAAATTCCAATAATAAATAACAATATAACCTTCGAGTAACTTTTGATATATTTAACATCGAGCACAAGGATATTCGATACCTTCATTTATACTAATATGTACATATGTATGTATGTATAATTCAACCATTCACTCGCGACTATGACAGACCGCAAATGTGAAGCAGCAATGCAATTTAAAATTGAATGTTCCCTTTGGGATCGATCAGCGCGTACAATCATTTGATCCCGAACAATTTAACTTCAAATGGTTTTATGTGCAAACATACAAACAAATGTACATACATGAATGCAGAAGTGTATGCATGTTCGAAGGTGAATACCCACACAATGCTCTCACCAACCAAACTTACTACAACAAAAGCACTAACAAAAGTGTGAATTTTTTATAGCATACTTTTCAGCGTTATTACACACACACACACACACACACGCACACACACACTCACATGCACCATATCTTCGTGCAATGATTGCGACTTTAACATTAATAAGAAAAAAAGTATCAAATCGCTAAAATGGCAATAAAAACATTAGAAGCAGCAAGTGAGGGTTGTATGGCAACATTTACGAAGTTTCAGCGAAATTGCGAAATATTGAAAATGACTGCGCTGTTGAAGTATAGCATACTTATGGGCGTTATTACAGTTAGCAAACGTTTAACGTAGTAGTACATACAAATGAACTATTGTGCTTCGTAAATGTGAAAAGTGTAGATTGCATTTACAGTAAGTTATTTGGGATTACTGTTTGGCGCAACACTAAGCTCCTTCGTTGAATAAAATAAGGAAATATGAGCGAACATTGAATGTAAACCTTTGATGAAATACACTAATATATATGTTTTGTAGTTTCGAGGAGGAAGGATTAGATTTTTGATACATTTAGAGCAATGTTTGAAGTTAACTTTACTCAGCGCTGTGGAAATTGGCTTTAGTGTTTTCAAAAAACTATCGAAAAGTTGTATTTTAAATTCTACTATTATTATATAAAATATACTTTAAGTATGCATACTTTCAAATGTATCTTTAAGTTTGCAAACTTTAAAGTTTGTTTTGTTGTACTAAAAATAATGCTTGTGATACATTCAAAATTTGTCTTTAAATATTTTTAAATTGATTTTTTATTATTTATTTACTTGATGTATAAAATTTAATGGTATATCAAATAAATAGTTGTAAAAATAAAATATTTTAAATAGAATACAAATAATTATTTTAAAATTGTTCGCAATATTTGAGTTTTTTTCTAGCCCAGGTAACCCGATTATTTCCTAAATTAAAATAACCTTGTACTCTGCTTAAACTTATCAAGTTTAAAATTTGGTTTCACATGTCTCCTATTAAAGATTAAGCTGAATTTTTATAGAAAAATATTTGCAATTTGCTGAAAGAAAAATAAATTACCAAAACTTATCAAAACGTTCAAGTTCCATTATTTTGCCTCCAATATATTTGTATATTTTTTAAACTTGTCTGTCGGCACTGTGATGGCCATTGATGACACTGCAAACTATCCAGTTGAGTTTATAAACTCTCCGCGCGAAAGTAGGAACTTAAGGTGGAGGTGCCCAAAAGTTACACATTTTTGAGATAATCCCATTTGTGCGGACAAAAATATTCGAAAACAGTCTCATAGCTGAAAGAGAAATTTTTACTTTAGAATTAACGGCTTAAAGGAAATGTAAACCTCAGGAAGTGGTTCGATTCAATCGCCAGACTAATTTAATCTGCTTTTTTTTAGAAAAATTGATTTCAAACTTTATATAATTCAAAAACACATTTGAAAAACTCATACATTTTTCAAATATTCTCACTTTTCGATATTTTTTTTTTAAATATACTTCTAATACATCCTTTTCAAAGCAAATGAATAATTGCAAGTATATAAGGATACAATAATGTGCTCCAAGTTCTTCAAGTTAATATTCGACTTCACATATGCATCACGAGTGTTGAGCGGAGAAGACGATTGGAAATATAAATTTGTTTCTTTATACACATTTTTCTTTATATTAGAAAAAAAAATTTTAGTACAGTTTCGCTCGAACAATAATTTTCCAGCAGAACAGTTAAGCGATTTTATTAGTGGTCATGACTTGTTCGTTAGTTTTTCTGATTTCGTAAGTTTGCTAATGACCGATTATTAGAACTATTTTAATTATACAAAATTACAAATTATGAAGTCAACATAAACTTTGATATTTTTTTTAGTGTTTTTTTTTATTTTCAGATGTTTACTGTTTTGACGACTAACGAGCAAACTGACAATTTTTTCCACCTTGGTACCTCGTTAATAAAGTTTCATATTTTCTTCAGTTTACAAAAATAAAAATATGCAAATCGCCTGGCAATCAACTAAAGAGCTTGATGTGACGGGCTCTAATTATTAAAGCTTATTTATCATTTTAGTATTTTATATATATTTTTTTTGTTATACAGCAAGTCAAAAAAATTATGAGAATACGAATTTATTTGTCAAATATCCCGTAATTACCAAATTTGTATTCAACAAATGGGTTAAACTGATTACAAATCGCATAATTTAATATTACTCTGAAAAAAACCTCTTTAAAAATTTATTTTCAATAATTTAAATTATATGTAAATGCAATGACCCATTTTCCATAAAAAAAAATAAAAAATATATCCGCAAACAACATAGTCACACTAAGCGGTTTCTCCCTTCAAAAAAAAAATCTCAATTAAATGCAGGAAATTGTATTCGTAAGTATAATTTCAATAAGTTACATTTTTTTTATAACTACCGCACTCATACTTCGGCAACAAAAACTTATAATCCTATTAGGCTGAATAAAGCTTTGTGCAATTTCATTATTTAATTCAGCGCTCTTTGAGCAAGCAGAAATAATCATTCATTGGAAATCGTGGATGTGAAATATGTAAACAGAAATTTGTACTCAAAAATATAATTATAATTAATTGTTAAGACAACTAAGCTATATTGTGAGCATTGCGCTAATCAAACTTTGATATATACCATTATACAAATAAACTCAATTTAAATTTTAGGTACAAGTTACAAGTTTTCTACAATGCTTTCCATCATACAACGCAAAACTGCTATTATTTTTTATATGGAAGAAATTGAGAAAAGGGTCAGTAAAAAAATAGTAAAAATAAGTGATAATTCGTAGCTACTAGAAACTTGCACCTTTTGTATTAAAATTGTGTGAGCAAGCTATCTTCCATCCCTTAACAAGACGTTACGAATTCTTAATTAAAAAGGGAATAAATTGTGTGAAATCAATTGACGAGCAAAATTTTGTCTGATTGATCTAGGAATAAATTGATATGATTATCTTAAACTTCTCACTCTAACGTAGAACTTGCTTGAGATATGATCAAAGCAGCTAAGATTACTGTTTAGTATTAAAAACAAAACCCAAAATGGTTATTGTTTCAACTAACTTTAAAGGGTTGTTGTTCACATTTGACACAGTCTTGGTTAAATCGTATAAGTAAATCTGAATGCCATTATTTATAAGGTTCACTAAAAAGTAGAAGATTTAAAAGGACTCCTGAGGAACACCATACATCACAGGTTTTGCCTGTGAGACTACCGAGCCAATTTTTTTACACTCAGTTCTTCCTGTTAAGAAACTCCTCGTTAGTGACAGTGCATTTCTACATTTTTACCAAATAGAAAGTAGTGATTATATTGAAAGGACGATACCACATTTTTGACAAAATACACAGGTACACTTTCAAGTTTAAACGGATTAATTTTGATTTGCTTTAGGAATTGTTTTAAAAGAACTACAGCGAACACCCGAAAATACTCGTAAATAACAACTGCGCTTGTTGCATTTATGTTTATAAATTATTTATTTTAATTTTCAAAACGATGTCAAAATACTATCACTGGCTAGTTTTTTTTTTTTAGTTTAGTTTCATTGAAGAAAGGTCCGTACTTGGCTAAGTATATACTTAAATCATTGTTAAACATTAGCTGAGCACCTTCAACTTACTTTTTGAAATAAAGCTCCATTCATTCGTTTTGAAATCGCCTGCAAGTAGATAGATAAAAAGCAATATTTTAATATCCGAGCATACTTGTGTAGATATGTACGCTCTGTTCACAAATTATAGCACAAACACATATTGACACATTTGAACAATTAATTTATCTTCCAATTATTCAATTGAAATATCGTCATTTCTCTAACGAACACAAATTAAAAACAATTTATTAAATTTTACAAAAAAATGTAGAAAATATTTGTCAAAATTTCGAAATTAAAAAATTCAAGGTTTTGAAGTTTTAGTACAACAAAGTGCACGTTTCTAGTGGTTACAAATTACCATTGATTTTTGACAATTTTTTACTGACGCTCTTTCGCAATTTTTTCGATATAAAAAATTATCGCAGTGTAAAAAAATTAAAAAAATTTTCAAAAATCAGTTGTAACTTGTAGATACTTGAAAGATGTACTGTCTTAGACTTAAATTTATTGGGCTAAGTCACTGCAAACACAAAAAAATTTTAAAAACGTTTTAAAAGGCAAATCGAAATTTTGATGAAATATTGTTAAATCATTCTTCTGCATTTTGTAAATAGTTTAAAAAATGGATGTTTAAGGGTTTTCTTAAAGCATAAACTAGAAAAATGCTTATAATTAATTAGAAGAAAAATTAAGTGTTCAAATCGGTCAACATGAGGTTGTGCTATAATTTGTGAACATACTACTTATATATTTATAGAGATATAAAAATAAAATTTTTTCCGTTTTTAATATTATTTTGTATTCCAATCGTAGTCTAAGCAAATAAAGCAATTTGTATGATAAATTTTATTAATAATATTTAATATTTAATAATGTTTTCACACTTTTTTTACCCACGTTCCAATATGTATCTATGTATATGTGTATACATGCATATGTTCATGCAGTAAAGGGTGTTGCATTCTTGTGTGCAATAAACTTACTAAGTTTGAATTGCTGCGATATCGGATAGCCAAAAGGAAGAAGAAAGCAAAAATATACAAAATGAATTGGCAATATGATATGTACTACAGTTAGTGTGAAGAGTCTAAAGCAATATTGCCAATTCGTAAGCATATTTTTGTTAAAAACACATACACACACACATACTCGTATGATACTTGGCATATGCCAACGAAGCCTCGAAGAGCAATACTTAAAAAAAAAGTACAATCGTTCATAACAAAAGCAGAAGCTCTAACGAAAGTAGAGAAGCAAGAAATAAAATATGCAATAAGACGAAAAGTAAATTTCGAAACTCAAGTGGTTTTCACCAGCGTCGACGTCGCTCCCGCCGTTACTGACACACTTGCCACACTTCGCTGAGTGCAGCTGTGCCGTTGGCGACGACAGCGGCGCGTTTGTTCTTGTTGCGGTTGCGCTTTTGGTTGCCAAAACTTTTCACTCAGTTTTTTTTTTTTTATGTCAGCCAAGCCAGTCAAGTGCTCGAAGGTGAAGAGAGAAAAATACCAACGGAAAAAGGTAAAGAGCGCTGCTCCTTTTTTTTAAGGCAATCCTTAGCTCCTTATAGCCCTTCGCCCCTTCTATGTACATATGTACATGCACATATTTTCCCTGACTGCTTCCAGTGCCATTGAGGACACTCAACAGTGTAGTGGCATATTTTTTTCTCCTTTGCGAAATTCTATTTTTCACGCGCTAACTAAAATTCTGGTAAATTTTTTCAAAGTAAAATACTTGAGTTACGAAAATATTTTAGCTGAATGCCGTTGCTTAGTAAAAGGGAATCCTTTACCGAAAAAAAAAATTGCGAACAATTTAAGCAATGAAGCGATAGATGGTTGAGATATGTGTGCGTAATTCGACTTTGATCGCTGATTATTAATTTCTATTTGGGCAATGATTGTGACATCCATACCAGCAGGAGTTGTCACTTCACACTCACAAATGTCCCCAATGACTAAGCATTGAATTTGGTACAATGACACGATGGCTTGTGTTTTTTTTTTTTGTGAGAGAAATCGAAGAAGCTTATTTATCGAGGGTGTTAAAAGAAAAATAATAAAAAATAAAGTCTCTTTTGGGCGAAGCTTAAATATACCGCCTGTCATAGCAATGGCATCTTGGCCATTAATTTTTCTTTAATTATTATTATTTTTTTTTGATTAATACATATACAAAAAAAATGCTAACAAAAACCGTATTGAAAATTCTTTGAAATATATTACAAATTAAGAAATCTTTCTACAAAATTTTTTATAGTTATTAAAAATTTTGTGCTTCATAAATTGAAGAACTGTTTTGCATGCAGTGTTTCAGCACATCTAGTTTTAGTATAATAAAGTGTTCGTTTACATTTCTTTACTTCACAATTGATTTTTGATAGGTTTTTTTTGCTGATTCTCTTTCGCAATTAATTCCTAACGCATGCTCGAAATTTTGTATGTAGAAAAATAAATGCGCAACACTATCACCGAAAAATAATCAAAAATCAACGATGATTTTTAGACACAGAAAACTTGCATTTTATTCTACTAAAACTGTATAAGCTACAAAGCTATGAACTCCACGAAATTCTAAAAAATATTTTTTAAAAGTTCGAAATTTTTTAATAATTTTTTTTTTGTTTTATACTTTTTGTATAAATAATTTGAAAAGTTTATGTTTATAATTTTAATTAAAAATGAACAGAATTTTTGTTGAATTTTTTTAGAAATGTGAAAACTTGTCAATATGTTGCTGTCGTATTATTATGATAAGCAGTAAATGCAAGCATTTACATTTATGTGAATTTGTGTGTGTTTTACTAAGATTAATGTGTGAAAGAAAATATTTTATTTCTATACTTTGTGTACGTGATCCCCCAGTTGGTCAATAAAGCTGCTTGCAATGCTAGTTCAGCGCCATTTTTGTTATTGCAAATAAATTTACCCGCACACATACGCAGATGGAGATGCCAAGGCATGCAAAATTGTACAAAAATATATATAAGCACTACTCATATATATGTATGTATTTATAAAATATATGCATAAAGAAATAAATAATATAAATCTTTAGAAAATGGTTTAAAAAGAAGTTCAGCAAATGAAATTGACGAACATTTTTTTTTTATCTACAAAGCATATTCATTCAATTTAACAGCTTAAATATTTTATATAAAAAGTTTTCAAAGTTGTTTGCATAAAATTCTGCTTTCCAAATAACTGAATAAATACGAAATTGAATGCACTCTCTCAGAAATAAGTTAAAGAAAACTCTTTAAAATTTCTTGTGAATGAAATTCTGTAAAATAAATTGACACGCACTTATCAGGAAGGAAACACTTCATTTGAATTAAGAACTTTTATGCAGGTATATAAAATATTTTATATATTTGTGTGTATTTCAGCAAAAAAGTGATTGAATTTCACAAGAACTTCATAAGGCTGTATGATATTTCTCAGATTGATTTTAAACTCGCCTCTGAATTTGAAGATTTTGCCGCAAAGCCAAAAGATACATTTTTTGTGAGTTGTTTGAGAAAGAGAAAGAAATATGAGTAATTTTTAGACGTCAATAAAGAATTATATAAATGTAAAATATATGCAATAATTATGATTGGCATTTAGGGTCATTTACCAGCCAATTTACTGTTGATTTTCAAATAAAATGACGCTTAGAAGAATATTGGAGTAATATACATATCATATAAAGAGATGAGATTGACTACCTACAATCATATATTATTTCAAATATAACACGGCAAGCGGTATTTTGGCACTATACTCTAATCGTAAATTTTTTTTAATACCTAAACAATAGTAAGATAATTTGAGTATTAATTTATCACTTCGTAGTTAGCTATTTTTACATTCTATGCACACATGGATATACAAATAGTATAATTACTCGCACATATAAACAGTTGAACATCTCTATAATCTTGCTATTATACTCCAAATGCCAATGACTGGCTGAATGGCGAATACCGTGCGAAAAAAAACTTTACGTGGTCTGAGTATTGGCAAATACATAGAATTCCAGAGTTCAACATTCTTAAGCATTTAGAATGCCACCGAGACAGTGTAGACAACAAAATGACAGACAAATAAATGGAACATGAAGAGTAAGGACATCATAGTCATGTATGTATGTACGTATAGCCTTCAGCAGTTATGTCAACTTTGGCGCCGTTACATTGACGAAGGTATAGATACAAAACATACTCACAATATGCTTTACTGACCAATGACCAAATATGTATAACTTGCTGATATAAAGTCCTGATTATAATGTGTACACAAACACATGTACATATTTATGTGTGTATGTGTATAAAAGATATGCCAACTTAAGTATTAAATTCAATCATACTTCTTCGGTATTCGAACATATCAATTGTTTGTAATAGCGCGTGCGAATTGCCGTACTTACTGAACATATTTAATAGGCTTCATCCAGTTAAATGCACACTGCAAGTTTAAAACAAAGTTAAATCTCATTTAATTGTTGTTGAAGCATTTAATTAGTTAAATTATTTAACTTTTTTGAAAACCAGTTCAGCGCAGAGTTGTATCAGAGAGCCAACAAGCATGAGTCTAAAGCTTTTATGAGACATCTCATCATTTAAAAATATTTTTACTTGTAAACAACCAAAAATATTGAAAAGTATAAATAAAAAAAATTTTAAAAATTTATTTGCAAGTTTGCTACCTTTAGAAGATGTAAATGCACGATAATTAGTTAATTGATGTTTTAATGATGAATTATCGGCAGCAGATATTGATAATAAACCCTTTGTCACTATTTTGAAAAAATCAAAACACCATCTTTCATGACTTTTTTGTCCAAAATTATGGCAATGTAAAAAAAAATTGGTAAAATTCTTGGCCGGCAGAACGAATTTGTATGATGATAAATAGCAAAATTTGCAATAAACTCCAGTAAAAATTAATATTTTGTTCAAAGGGTCAAAAAAGAATGCAAACGTTTAAGTAAATTTTTAGTTTCATTAAAGTTTTTATTTAGAAAAAAAAAGTAGTCTCGAAAATCAGAACCACCTTTTGGCACGTGACAACGTTACACAAAAAAAATTCTTAAACCATCAAACTTCAAAAAAAAAAATGTGCACGATATATCGTACTCATGGTGACAAAGCATTAAAGATATTCAGATCTCTCTATAAATGGAAGGCGTTAATATCAGGAAACAGATATTCTCAAAAAAAAGTTAACTTTTAAAATGTTTCAAACTTTTTGTATGAAAAAATTAAAAATTTAAAAATGACATCATGCAAATTTGAAATTTTTTTACATGAGCTCTTCCGCAATTTCTTCATAGTGTGTTATTCGAGATTTGAAAAAAAAAAATTGTGAAAAGGTGTCAGAAAAACATTTATAAAATCAACGAAATTTCTTAGCGAGAGATCCTTATACTAAAATGCATGCTTAAAAAATAAATCAAAATAATAACTCAAAAAATTATCAATATTAGTATTTGTCTGGTTTAATTATGATATGCATAAATTGTTTCTTGCGGTAGTTTTGTTTCTTTTGACAAGTTGGATAAAATCAATACTTTTGTTAAATGTAAAATATTAATTAAAATAGTTTTGTTAGTTTTTGAAAATATGACAACTTGCGAGTTGTAATAAAAGTATTGAAATAAGAAATGATTATTGGCAGCACGAATAAGCAGTATGAGTAGTTGAAAGAAAGAAACAAACGGGTTGGGTTGTGTTGAGTTTGTTTGTGGTTTTGGTTTTGGTTTGTATATAAATTATAAGGTTATCTATTACAGCTTTCAGGTACAAGGAAAAGAGAATGATTCGTCCCCGAAATAAACAACTTCCTTAGATTTTTTAAGATTGTTCAACAATATATAACAGGTTGAACTTTCAAATATCTTTTGAAATTTACTTCAACTGACTAAAGTTAACTTTTGTGCTTAACGAAAACCCTTTTTTTATTTAACAACAAATTTGAACTTTCTGTATATTGTTTTTTTATTTATTTAATTATTTAATGAAAGTGGATGTATCTGTAAGACTTTTAGTCTTTTATAGTACATCAACTGGAGGTAGCTACACAATATTGAGTTCTTGCATAATACTATGTTAACTTAAGGTTAACTTAATTTTAACAAATAGGCAAATGGAAAAACTACCATTCATTAATTTAAATACTTTAAATTAACATTAAATTTAATTAATTTAAGAATTAAAAATTAACATTTTAAAATTACAATTAAATTTAAATTTAAACGTAAATTTCAGCTTGCGGCTAAACATTAGACGTTAAAAGTGAAACCACAAAAGTGTAGCTTTTGGTCTTTTATAACATTTTGACTCAAAACCGCTTTTGCAACAAACCGAACTTAGCAAGTGGTGACAGAAATTCCTTTCAAACTACATCATAAAAAAATTGCCTGAAACAACAATTATAATTGATAATTATCAATGTATATACTTCTTCATCAAATTCCTGTGAAGCTAAGAAGCCCTTTCAAGGATGATCGAATCTTTTAATTTATGTAAGTAATTTTCGTATTGGACCTACAACTATTAAATTCATATCGTCATATACAGTACTGCTTTTGAGTTTGCTGCTCAGTACAGGACAAAGCTTCCAACAATATATTTACACATCCACACGCTGCAAAATCTACAGATTTTTTTTTCAAATATGCATTTGACCTGCTCGGTCAGGCAATAGTTCTAGTTGAAATAGTCTGTTGTCTTTTACTGGACGCTCATGAATAGCGTAAGGAATTTTACAATTTACGATACAAAATTTCCAATCCTCTTTCCTATTTCTGGATTAGTTGCTTATATATTTGAGTAGATTTGGGATCGGGCTAGTCCAAGCATGAATTGCACTCAAATTTATTGTTATTTGAGTAACCGATGGCCCCAACTAATTTAAAATATTTTAATTTCATTTTTGATTTAAAATTTGTTTGTGCAGTTTTATATGTACATATAAAAAATCTAAATAATTCTTGAAACTTTCTTGGAGGTTTTTTACATACAAGTTGTACATTTGATATTTTTTTATGGGAAGAATATAGGCAATGGCTTCAGAAAGAACAAAAATTCTCAAAGATCAGCGATATTTAAACCGACATCAAAATTGCAAAGCAATGAACATAAACTGAATGGGATATATAATTACATACCCCTCACATTTCTTCTATATTTTTTATTTTTTTTTAAATGTACTCATATCAACAACCCATGCATTAGTAAAGGGAGAAAACACCCATGCACGAAGTGTATTTAAGAGTAATAATCGCCATTCATATCTTTCGCTTTAGCTTCGGTTCAATGCATACTTGTATGTATTCGCATAATTGTATTTGCGCCGGAATATATGCTTCAACTGCAAGTCCTTCGCAAGTAAATGCTGCTGTCAAACTTGAACGAACTTACTATCTGAACTTACTAACTGAAAATTGCAATTACATGCACGCACTGTTCTATTGGCCGTTCGTTACGAAATTTTACATTGAATTCACACACAACTGCACCTAAAATATTCTCACATTTGTGTATATAAGTTGTTAGATATGTTTATACAACGGAACATTGATTATGAACTAAATTAAGTTACTAAGAAGCTGTCTTTACATCAGCACTTTATTATCAGACCCACTAACATATAACACAAATACAAATGCACTTAAACACAACTTTGCTATACTTTTCTCAACATTTTCCGCTGCAATGAGTCCTTGTGATGTATTGCATTGGCAGCTGAATGTGATTGAGCGATCGAAGTTTGTTGCAATTGAGTCAAACATAAATATTAAGGGAAACTCAAGAGCACAATTTTGTAAACAGCAAACTTTTGAAAGTGACTGCAATTCGATTTTGTAGCGTTAACCTCGAAATTCAGTTTGTTAAAATCAATAAAAAAAAACAGCAATGAAAAATAAAATAAATAAGGAAGAACAAATAATTTTAAAAATAAATAAAATTGTACTTGATATTCATTAGCAAAAAAAAAAAGGGAAATTACTGCCAAGTCCATTTAATATTTTTTTCCCATGTATAGATCAATATTTATTTCACTTTTGTTTGTTAACTTCTACCTCAAAATATTCATATTTATACTTTAAAACTTGGGTACTTATTTCATATTGCGGCGTGCGAGAGTTTATAAAAGAAAACAGTGGACTTTGCTAAGCAACTTTTAAGGTGTTTTTGTTTTCACAAAATGCGCCACCCAAATATAATAAGGTAAGTTTTACTTCGATTCGGCATTTATATTCAGAAGACAACTTTGCAAATTTTCGAAAAAAATTTGGATTTCGCCACTTAAATATTTTCAGGCTTCAGCTTTTTGCAATATTCACAGCAAATTTTTAGTAGAAATGTTCAAATATTTTTTGGTAAACCGAGGAGCGTAATTGTTAATTTGTTCTAATTAAAACGAGTTCCATTTAAAATTACAACACTTTCTTCGCATTCCACGCACGTGCCCATCTCCTCTTAGTGAATTTTATAAAATTATGTCAAACTCCGTTTAAAGGTAGTTAAAAACATTTTGTTGTAAATCAAAATTAGAAAAGATTTCACAAAATTTATGTTTCCTAAAATTTATTTCAACTGCCTCCCTTGTTGCAAATAACTATGGTCAAGTACATTTATGTAAAATACTAATTTTATGTGTTATAAAAAAATTGCAATATTTCTTCTTTTGTTTGCGTCCGTTTCATTTCCTTTATTTGCATCTTAATTTCCTCTTCACATTCATTTAATTTTGGTTGTATTTGCTCTCAAATTCACCTTAAAGTTTTTAATTTGATAAGGCAATAAAAACATCAAAGTTAAAAGGAAAGGGGCAAAAATACGCTTTCCTTTTCGTAACCTTTTTATGTCTCACAATTAAACAAAGAAAACGTACGCAAAAAAATATCTTAACATACCGCTTTTTTTAATTATCTTTGAACTGTATTTTTTCTTCGAAATTAAAGTCGAAATATGAAGTCTTATTTTTTTATTCAACACACAAAGAAAGCTAAATCTGAAAAAGTGCTAAGTCCAATTTTCTTTTAATTTGATTAGCAGATGCAAAATTAAATATGCAAAAACATAGTCGATAAAAGGAATGATAAAATTATATACTTTATGAGTATGAGTTATTTTAAATAATTTACAATCTGTACTTACATAACTGATCTAAAATGCAGTTAAATTAATTTAAAAAAAACTGCGTGTTTTAAAATCTTCAAATTAATGGCGTTTTTAATATATTTAAGAATAAAATTATGTCGAAGGGTTTTATCTCTGCTGAAAATTAAAAAATATATTGACTTACTCTTTCATTTTTATGCAAATACTCGTATGTACATATACAACTATAGTCTATCATAAGATACTAAGTATACCGCTGCGTAAACGCGATTTTTGCTATCCATTTCGAACGATAGCAAAAATCGCGTTTTCTTTTCTCAAAAAAAATGTTGCCTTCTTTCATCGCAACTTTTGCATCAATAAAATGAGCTTAAAAGCGCTTAGAAAAAGAAACGGTGCAAAAAATTACGCTTGGAAAATAAGAATACAGTCAAATTTATCTAAGCTATATAAAAATAATTGATTCTTTTATATCTGATTATAAGGTATTAATAAAACAATTTTTTAAAGCCGAAAATTTTTAAAGCTATTAAAAGCTGTATATTTTAAAATTCTTTATAGCAAGGGTTACCAATATTATATCACAAATTGTTTGCCCGTTGAGTTATAATTATTATTATAATAATTATTAATATTTCTTATAAGAAATATACAGAAGCCTCTATGATTTTTTGATGGAGTTGATCACGGCTCATACATTCAAATATTAAAAGTAATTAAAAATTAGTAATAATCGTTGAAGACATATAACTTTTTTTGTCTTCGATAAGTGGCATTTATACAAAATAAAAATAAAAAAAATTTATAAGGGTGTGCCACTCCGTTTTTTCAAACCGGTTTTCTCCGGTTTTTTCATAAATTTTTTTACGGTTTTTATGAAATCTGGATTTTTCGAATATCGAATAAATTGGGTTTTTTAATCTCCAAAACCGATTTTTTGTTGTTGTGAAGATTTAGCCTTTGAATGAAATAGGTCAATACATCGACTTTTTTTTTTTAACGGATATATTTTTATTAAAACAGCAACTACAAAGTGCTTGTCAATTAGATAAGACAATGGTCTTATTCGAAATTCAAATAATTTGTAGAAAGAACTCAGCAAATATTTTTCAGAAGATCTTGAAAAATTGTACAATGCCTTTTTGACAACAAGTCCTTCTAGCTCGCTCAATTTGCTCCAAGATAAATTAAGCAATCTGGTATAGAATTTGAGACTATGTATGAGTTGCAGAGTATTCACAACGTTAGTGAGGCCAATACTGGAATATGGATCTGTTGTTTGGAACCCGCGCTATCAAGTTCATTCCGATCGAATAAAGTCAATCCAACAACAATTTCTTTTTTTTGCTTTAAGAAATTTTCGTTGTGATTCTCAGTACAACTTGTCGTTTAAAATTCATTAATCTTCCTACATTTGCTAGTCACAGAGAAATGCTAGGCGTAGTATTTTTGGGGAAGTTACTAACAGGCTTAATATATAGCCCATATCTCCTAGGGCAAATAAAACCAAACGTTCCCTCCCGAATTTCAAGACATTTCCGGCCTCTTTTTCTGAAGCCATGTCCGTAGTTTGTGTCAGGCTTTTAACACTCACTGCGGTTCTTTTGATATTTCAGACTCACTTTTTTACGTATAGGAAAATATACTCAATGCTTTCAAAAATAGCTGAACAGTTTAGATCTCGACACTTAACAAGCTTCTGCCTTTCATGACTCGGCGTAGCATATATGAAAAAAACAATTTTTTATATGTATATCCGGGCGGCATACGGATGCGCCCCTCGAGTCGGTCGGGCGGGTATGGAGGGATAAATTATTATTAACTCTCCTCGCTTTTACGTTTTTATTTTTTATGTTTTGTCTTAATTTTTGTGACCTGCTTAATCACCTGGTCATTATTTTGAAACCAATTAATTCCAAATGGTCTAAAATTGTGACTAGATTTAATTTTCCAAAGATTTCATTCATAAACAAAATAGCATTTAGTAACTTGTATGCACATTTATGTAGCTTTTTTTACTGGAAATAAGAACCGGTTTACTTGGTTTTTTTTTATTTAAAAATTAAGAAAGGGTATTTTTCAATTTGCCATTTTTTCAAATAATTCAATTCAAATAATAATGAACTTTGTCAAATTAAGCTGTGTAATACCTTAAATGATTATAATTATTTTAATTTTTTAAAATATGCCAGCCAAATTAAATTTACTGACGTTAAATAAAAATAATGTTTGATATACTGAATCGAATATTTAAACAACATTAATAAAAATTATTCTAATATGTATTCAACTTTTTTAACTACATTTATTGCTACCAAAAAGTTACTAAGGTATTTTGAGAAAAATATAAAAAATTGTCAGGTCAAGAACAACTAATTAATTTCAAATTGCGTATTTGGATTTTTACTTAAAGTTAAAATGAGAAAAAGTCAAATTACATTTTCGATGGGATAGACTGAAATACTGCTGAGTACATATTTTCAAATATAACCGAAAAGATAAAAATTATGTCATATTTAAAAATTTTTTTTTTCATCCTGCAGAAAATTGAATATTTGTTAAAGGTGCACTTAGCAGGTTTTTACTCTTAGCCAAACGGGTGTAATATAAAAAGTAAATCAGACCAGCCTGAAAAAGTATACGAAATTTGTTTGAGAAAATTTTAAGTTAAGTGTATGGAGTATTTATCACTCTTTTTAATTTTTGTGTACAATTACCAATTTTTCTGCTCTGAAATTTCGAATAATGCGCTTTTTTCGCCTTTGTTGTGTTTTTATTCATTTTTATTTACCAACTCTTTACATTTGCACTTAAGTGCCTTACTTTCTCAATTTTTTTAAACGCAACAAACGGGAAAAACCTTTAAATTTTTCAAAAGCAAAAAAAGACAAGGCTACTCAAGGATTTAATTTCTGCTTTTGGTGTGCTTGTATAAGCACAAACGTTTTTTTTTTTTTTGAGTTGTTGCTATGCTCCTCTGAGTTATTGTTCGTTTCGCGTATCCTTTCAATGAAAAGAAATGTAACGCAAATAATGAATATAATTAAAAATGTAGAAAAAGAAAACCTTAAAAAAAAGTAATTCAGTAAATTCGAGATGTGTTTTGTTTTAACTTTTACTACTAAGGCATGAATAAGTACGAGTATATCCCAAGTTCTCTTATATAAAAAATAAATTATGTATTAGCGACAATTATGGCTCATTTTAGATTGGGAAAGAAATATTCATAGCCCTACTCCTAACTAATATTCGACTGAGGTTTGAGGTATGGTTGAAGAGAATAATTTTAAAGTAAATGTTGCATAAAATGTGAATTCATTTACGCATTTAGAAAGAGGTTCAGCAATGCATTCGCAAATGTATTTGAATAAAAATGCAAAGGCAAAAGTGCATGTATCTTTTTATAATTCTGTAAAATTTATATTAAACTGCAGCTCTTTACCAATTTTACTCTATATGCATTCTTTAATAAGTATGAAAATATCGACTATATGGAAATGTAGAAATGTTAAGTTGAAAAGGAGCACGTGAAACGTTGCAAATGTGCAATATCTCTAAAGGTGAATTAGTCATATGTATTCCTTCCGCTAATGATTATCTGATAAAATTTAAAATAATACTTCTTTCTTTTATATAGAGATTTCATATGTAGAATTGTGAATAAAAAATGTGATGAGCTTAGTTGCACCTAAAACGCTTTGTGCATTCGCGGATTTATATTTGTCCACTAATTTGTCTATAAAATAGTTTTTAGTTGCAATTTTCCTTCAAATAGTCGTTTGACTAGTTATTAAAAATCAGTCTCTTTATAAACCACCTCTGATAATTTTTTTGGTTGAGTAGTGCAAATAGAAAACTTTTTCATAATATTTTTTTTTTTTTTTTCGATGTAAAAATTAGGTATTTTCTATTTGTAAACACTTACTATTTTGATTATGAGAGTGGTTTCATTAGGCAGTAACTTTTTGAATTACCCTTTAAATTTAAAGAAAGATGACTCAATTAGTTTATGCTCGACAGCTATTGAAGGCAGATAGCCTCCTCACTTTTTACAAAAATGGTGAAAGCATAAATTTTTGCTCACGAAAACCAGAAGGGGCTGCACAAATATTATGGGGATTAGTGGTCTACTGAGTTCCATTAAGGTCGTATCAGCACAAGTGACGCCGAATGTTCCGGTCGCCCAAAAGAGGTTCCTCTACACCAAAAATCGTCGATAAAATACATCGTATGATATTGGATGACCCGAAAATGAAAATCCGTTAGGTGGCTGAGGCTGTAGACATCCCAACTGAGCGGCTACATTACATTAACATGAATAGTTGGATATGAAAAACTTTCTGCGCGATGGTTGCCGACTAAAAGCAAAACCATGTGACGTCTCCAAATAATTGACAAAATTCCATGAATTGGGCTACGAACAGCTAGCCCATTCAGCGTATTCACCAGATATAGCGACATGCGACTGTTTCCTATTTGCAAACCTGAAGAAATGGCTGGGTAGTAAGAGCTTCGGGTCTAATAAAGAGGTCTTCAATGAAAGAAACGCCTCTTTTGAGAGTCTTGAGAAAAAGTATTATTTGGAAGGAATATAAAAATTGGATAAATGGCGGACTAAACGTATTGAGAAATATAATGCCTGTTTGGAGAAAAATATATTTTATTCAAAGACTTGGAGAAAAATATATTTTATTCAAAGACTCACTCACTTATCAAACTGCGCTGTACCCCTGTACCAAATTTTTAAGTATCTATAAGGTTCTTTTTTTCTGGTAAGTAGATACAATTAAAAAAATTTTAAAAAGATCAGCAGTAAATTTTGCTTATTTGAAAGTGCTACCCAACTACATATGTATATGCACTTTAAATAAAAAATAAAAAAATTAAATAAAATAAATTTAATTTTTATCAATATGTGGTTGTTCTATATTTTTGTCGAGATCCGTATATATATTTAGCTAATTCAAAATGCGCCAGCAAATTCTTTAACGTAATTGTTTTCTGTTTTTTTTTTTTTGAATTAATACTCATACTTGTGCTATCCTAACCGCTCAAAAGAATGAGAAACAATACTGGAAACACGCAGTCTTGTCATTTACATACTCGTATATAGTCCAGAAATTATTTGTGGTAATTTGCCGTCTAAAATCTTCGACTGTTTACCAGATACGTAGAAAAAAAAATCATTGCCACGATTGACTGCAACTTTGTTTAGCAACTAATCCTCAGAATTTTCTAAAAATTCTGATATGTTCGTGTTGATTGGAACTTTCTACAACTACCACTATTTTCGCTTGAAAGTTTTTTATAAATTCGCCGAATTAAACCACACTTATTCAATATTTATTAAAGCAGTTATTAGAATATTCTACTAAGTAATAATTGTCAGAAATGAGGTTGGCTTATAACTTGTTCATTATTCATATAACAAATTAATTTTAAATTATTTCTGCAAGTAAATACTTTTGCACGCCAACGACTATAATATTTATTCCACTCTCAAATACTGGAGTTAAAATCCAAAAACTAGTCCAGTTTGCACGCAACAATACCTTTAAACGATTTTACAAATCCGCTTATTTAATAATCGTTATTTATTTGAACAATTTGTAAACAGCCGCTGGCTTTACAAAATAGGTAAAATCAGGTGTATAAAATATAGAAATATATACGCACGTTTAAATAAAATTTACTTTGTACACATGGGAGGCTGAGCATGCACGAGAGTGTACTAGAACCAAGTATGTATGTACCATATGTATGTGCACACAAGTGTAGTTTATTGATTGGCATAGCCGAATGCCCGTAGCTACATATAGCAATTTTATTGTACATATTTGCGTTTTTGAAAAATGTATAAATTTCATTGTGACTTGTTTAACATGCACCAAAAAATATTTTCAAGATACCTATACAGTTGCATATAAATATGTGCATACATATGTATGCATATGTATATGTTTACTAGAAATGCACCGAAAAGTTTACGGAAAAGTAAAAAAAAAAAGTATGCTATAAAATGAATCTCCAACGAAGTATGTAAATAACAATAAACTGAAAATATTCTGAGTCCACTTAAACGGCCAATAGTATATTTGTACTACACAGTAAATATTTACACAGGTGCCTGAGATATTAAACTCTTATTTTGCTTGTTACTTACTTTGTTATAAACAAGTTTCTGCTTGCAGCGCATTGTTGAACTATTTCGTTAGATTAAGTTAGAAAGCTTGTTTTTCGATTACAAAAAAGTAATTGATTTTAAAATTTCAAAAGCAGAAACACAATAAAAGAAATGGGTGTGAAGTTGAACATAAGTAGTAAAATGAAAATTGAGGAAGTCCTTATATGCATAAATATTTTGTACAAATGTATAGAAAATTTTACACACTCACTACGCTGTTTTGCACAACTATAGCATTTACAAATATCGAAACTGTATTTTTCTTTGATTTATTTTTCAAAGTAATAAATAATAAAACTATTTTATAAAAATTCAATAGGTAGCAGCAGTAGAAAAATTGAAAAAAAAAAATTTGAGCTCTGTATATTTTGTTTTTGCTTTTAAAAGCTAAACTTTCAAAAATATTTTATCAACTACTTTGAATTGTACTGAAAGCATTCTTATCACAACGAAATTCATAATTTGACAATTCAAATTAAAATAATATATGAAAAAAGTTCAAAAAAAAAAAGTTTGCTGCGGCTACCTATTTGATGTGCCTTGAGTTTCACATCTTTTTTTCGTTTTGTAATCTATTTCATTTTAAAATTTCAAGTTGCTAGCATTTAATGCATGCTCGAAATAAACTGTGCAACAGTAAGCAAAATAAAAACAAATTATACAAATTTTATTAAGATATGAGAGAGTGTATTAACTGATAAAAATGAAAAATCTCATAGATAGTACGACGGCTAAACGAAGGTTTTAAGATCCGGGCGAATGCCTGCATACTTAAATTGTGGAGGGTGAACTTCTCCCCACTACGTAATGGTAACAGCTGCAACCACTTTGGAGAAGATGATGCACCCGAACCGCCAACCAATGATCATAGATTCGACGTCCCGTCAACCGACTGTGATGAAATTCGAAAAGCGATACCTCGGCTGAGGCAAAACAAAGCCCCTGGAGCTGCTATAGTTGCCAGCTGAGCTATTCATGTACGGCGGAGAGAAGTTTGGTTAAGTGCATGCACGAGCTCATTTCTAGAATATGGTCGGAAGAACGCACGCCTGCTGATTGGAATTTAAGTGCGCTCTGCCCAATCCACAAAAAGGGTGATCCTGCAGTTTGCACTAAATATTGCGGGATTAGTTCTCTTAATATCGCGTATAAGGTTCTGTCGGGCGTATTGTGTGAGAGGGCAAGACAAAGTATCTCCTGACATCAAAAAGAAAATCAGCACAGTCCCGGCTGGGGACTCACATCACTGGTGACAGTAACAAATTTGTACAGAAAGTAGAGAACTTTGTGTACCTAGGTAGGAACCAGAATTAACACCAATAACAAGTCAGCCTTGAAATCCAACAGATAATTTATACTACCAATAAGTTCTTCTACGGACTGAGTAGGCAATTAAGCATTACATTCCTCTCTCGAAGGTTAAAAGCAACACTCTATAAGTCTCTGATTATGTCCATCTTATACTATAGCGCAGAAGCATGGCCAATGACTCTTGGAGTGTTTGAGAGAGAGGTTCTTTGCCAAGACTTTGGGCTTTTTATGATTTTTTAAGAGTTGAAATAATTTAAGAAATGTAAAAAGTGTGCCTCAATACAAGTGGCGACCCTACTCAAAAGTATATATTTACTATGTTAAATATGTTTCATTATTTGGTATTCATATTATGCGATTTTATTTCAATATTTACTAATTTAAAAAAATTGGCAATTTCATACCAACTTTATCAAAGAAAACACCAACAGAACATTATCATGTTTCGTAGGAAATTACTTAAAATTATTTTCCTGGGTAGCATTGAATATACAAGTATACATTCATACATCTGTGTTCGCTTCAAAAGCAGCGATTAATTTTGAATAATTTTGTCAATTTTACTTGCATTTATTTACATTTAATTTAAACTGAAAAAAATTAATTTCAGAAATATCTAACAAGTCGAAAACTGTCAGCACAACTTCAGTTCACTTTATATAAAGTAAAAGTCACAAAAGCTAGCTCTAAGAAGTACCAACATAATTTGTTCTTAGCAAAAATCCGACCATGCATGGATGTATTTCCGTTAGTAAGCAGCATTTAGGGTTTTTGTTTACTTCACCAACCTTCTTTGTATATCTTGTAAAATTTTAACTTTGAACATTATTTTCGTTCCTTCGCCTTTCTGTGTCTATATCAGTGTTTACTCGTTCAAATATCCTCGTATGTTTATTTAAAATTGTTTATAGCTGTTGCGTGAGTTTGTGGTATTCGATAAAGTCTTACACTTAAATTTCGCAACAATAAATACACAGAATTTACAACCATAAAATCAGCTTTAACAACAACACTGATGACCATGATAATGACCCAGCGACCGACTGCCTTACAACGAGTACCAATCAATTTCTATGCACATAAGTAAAAAGCCATCTGATTGCTTGCCACAATGCACGCATAGAAAAAAATAATAAAGTAAAAATATGTTGCTCTTGGCCCTTTCTACTACCGCATCTAACAATATGCATTGAAAAGACGATTTACTACATTTTTAGTTACACGTAAATGCTGGCTAGCGAACAAATACTCATATTCATTCATAGCTGGTCATTCTAAAATTTGATAGCCAATAGATCGACTCGTAAAAAAGTTGACGGTCTGCTTGATTGTTGTTGCAAAATCGCGGTCAAAATACGCTTGAATGCGAGGTGAAGTGTGTGTGAAAATTAAGTGTCAAAAGTGATAAAATGTGTTGCGCTACATAAACCCCATGTCCTGCCTTTTGTTCGTTGTTTATTAGAAAACCAATTTATCGCTGGTGTCAGATAAATTGTTCAAATTGCATACAGCAAATGGCAGCCGATCGAGATAGTGAAATATTTTCGACATTGACCTAATAGTGTTTAGGTTGCAAAATAAAAGCTGCTTACAATTATTTTAATAAATTTTAATTCGCGTCAGTCAGAAAAGTATCGCTTTAGTTTTAACGGCCTTTTTTCCAGAACAACATTTTTCAAATTTTCTTCAACTCTAGCTAGATTTTTACTGTGAACACAATAGCTTGGGAAAACAGCAATGCGTTTTTAATATTTCACATATTTTTATCAAATAAATCACCATTGTACCGTTGTATGTTTTCTGCTTAAACACAATTTTATAATTCAGGCACTGCGGTAGTGGAAGAATTTATTCACATATGGCATATTGATACTTAATATTGTAATATAAAAGTATATGCTTTACATTGAAAAGCTTTCAAGAGATTACTTTTTTCAAAATAATTACAATTTTAAGGAATTTTTTGGCAATCACACTAGTGCCATTCCTTTAAAAAATATTTTAAAAAAATATAATAATTTACAGGAGAAGCCTTATTGAAAAGTAATGAATTTATTTTGCTGCCTCAGATAATAACAAAAACGACTCCATAAATATACATAAAAAATAGATAAAAAAAATAGTAAACGAAATTTAAACATTTTCGAAATATGATATCGTATGGTTTATAAAATTTCCATCTGCTTTTGATATACTCTTTGCCATATTTTGGCCCAAAATTTTTGATCAAGTGGAAATTAAAAATAAAAAAAATTACTTTTATCATCCAATTCAATATTATTTATTCCTTAAACAATGTATACAGCTCAAAAAAGAAAGAGTAACTTCAAAACTTGTTGAATGTACTTGCAACATAAGCTACTTGTTTAAATTTTTCTATACGCGATCAATGTATTTGCTCGCAGAACAATCATGTAATGGAAATGTTTCATCAGTCTGTATCAAGGCGAATTCATAAAGGTGGCAGCAAATGTTTAAGGAAAAAAGTACATGTATTTTGTTATTGCTTTCGGTGCAGCGAATGTAAAATTCAACCAACAAACAAATGATTTTGTTATTTGCTGTACCACGACTATTGAATAAACAAATCAATCAGCTGCTTACTAAAGCCACCTCTGTATAAAATAAATTTTTTTGTTCTTGAGCTTAATCTAATGTGCTTTTTTTTTGTAGTCCAAATAAAAACATTTTAAGAATTACAGCTTTTGTGCCTAAACAAATTTATTTTCCTTAACCACCTTTTTTTATAAGGTATAATTTCCCGAAAGCTTTTCGTGGTTGTTGCAAATATTTTATTTTTTCTTGCTTACTTTTGCGAAATATTAAGTTAAATGGTGCAAAATATGGCGAACGGAGCGGCATTGGTGAATAAAAGTGTAGCTAATAAATGTGTAGTAACCTACATAAGGTTGAATATTTTCAGTATGACTGCGACGTATGCCGACAGGCGATTCGGTCTCTCCTTTGCGAGACTAAATTTTTTTAAGAATTTCCAGTGGACTCTTAAGATGTCACAACCTCCATAAGGAAAATACTGTTTCTTTTAAAACAAATTTCTATTTATAAGAATAAGATGCTTTTTTGAAAATTCAATTTCAAACTTCCAAAAAAAAAAAATTAATTAAACATAATTTAATCAACAAGATGAGTTCTAGATTAGAATATAAAGTGAAGAAACACGCTTTATGACATTATACAAATAAATTATCAAATATATACTATACAAAAAAATTATCAGATATATTCTCCGCTCATACTTCGAAGCTTAGTTACACAATACTTAAGCATTTAAGACGATATAAGTTTAAGCTGAAGCTTCCTCAACAAATTTCCATTAAATTTAATTTATGCACTGAATTTAAACGCGCCTCAAAACTTTACCACTCAACAGCAATGAAAATCAGCAATTTAGTGAGTATCTCTGGGCGAACTTTGCGTTTGCTGTTAAGTTGCGTCGCGAAGGACTTGCGCCGCCAAAGACAGCAGCGTTTTTTCTTATTAAAACGAATTTACCAAACTTTAAATTAAACTTAATTGAGGTACAATTTAATGGCAAACCACGCAAGCACACTTATTGTGGGGTGAGTTAGGCAGATACCACTACTCAATGAATTCGCCTACACTTACTGTTAAGAGTGCTAAATATATTTTGTATGTATGAGAATAAAAGTAAGCAAGTAAATATCTTGCAGCGTGCATATCAAGTGAAAATAAATAGAGACATTGACATAGCTTAAACGCGACCGACTGAATCGATGTCACGGAAGGATGCGCACACGAAAAAGTGTGGGCTAGTAGAGAAAAAGAAAAATAGATTGTGAAGGCGAATGAGAGCTCGGAAACGAGAGAAATGAAAGGAAGCACAAGCCGCGCGCTTTTTAGTAAATAAAAAAAATTATATAAAATAAAATAAAAAAAAACAACAACCACCACAATTTAAAGGAAGTATTTACTTTGGCCTTTGTTCATTAACGAAGAGCAAAGCAAGCAAAGTAGATTTAACGAAAATAAAATATTTATTTACTGGCGTACATATACATTGAAACAAACACATATACAAAAAGTGCAGATATAATGAAGCACGTAGTGGAGAGAAAAATGCAATAAAAAATAAAAGTTTACATGTATTTTAATTTCCGCAATAACAGTAAAGCACTTCCTGTTGCTTTTTCCAAGATCGCCTGAAGTCTTCGCGCTCAAAGGCTGACCCTTAAGAGTGTTGTTTTTGCTAGCTATGTACATACATATATACTTTTAGGCACATAGCCTGATTGGGAGCATGACTTAGTATTCCTTTAAATCAATAAAAGCGTCAAATTCGATTGGTCGTTCACTATAAAATGCTGAAATAAATGTGATGAACAAAAAGTAAACTAGTTAGAGAGCAAGCAGTTGCCGATTAGACACCAACCAAACGCAAGTGAAGTTTGTGCAAGCAATTCGTAGACCATATCCATATTTTTCGGTTCGTCTTAGTCACATAATTAAAAAAATTTGGGGCGCCGCTGATGATCATTTTTATTTCGGACGACGTTATTTTGTGTTTCCAAATAAGTAATTTATTGAGGTGTTAGACTCTATTTTCATTTGTCTTCAAGACTTATACGAAAATCGAAGCAAGATAGGAAATCAAACATGAATGGTTTAGAGTAAATATTTTCTTAATTTGCGGGTTGGCAGTCTTAACGGTAGGAGATTCGATGAAATAAGTCCTATTCTGAGGATTTTAAAAATTTTCGATAGTTCTGTTAAACATAGGAGTATGTTTTTATAATAAATATATTTATCTTTTTAAATAATGAGTAACTCAAATTAATTTATTTTTTCTGAAGTTTAGAAAATAAGACAAAGTTAAGGATGACGATGGATGGATGACAATTTTTGTATTCGAACTCAAGCGATCTTAGCACAAAAAGTTCATTATTATTCTATTAAATTACGAACTGACACGGGATTTACACCGTTTAAGTAACGCGCAGTAAAAAAATTGCATTTTTCTTGACTCGCAACTTCTTATATGCTTTTTAATGTTTTAAGGCTTCCGGCAAAACGTTTCGGAAAGTATTAAGAATAAACGCGGCAACAAAATTCCATAAGGAGGTTTGTCGTTAAAAATATTTCATAATTTTTTTGTTGCCTCTGACAAAAATGCATTCACTGGGGCGTTTTCATTTTCAAACAAATTTATAAAACCATATTGTTTAAAACAAATCTCCATATTACGAGATATTTACAAGACATGCCAGTTCACTTAAATAAATTTTACAGCGAACACAAAATTTTTATCTTGACAAAATAATTTCAAAAACTGAGCGAAATCGCTCCAATTCCACGTTTATGAGTTTTATTTTCTGCTTTAAGTTGCTAAGAACGCAACTCGCTCAAACAACTGTGGTGCACCATATACGCGAAAAAATCCAAAAATAGATATAAACTTGAATGGCTATTTTTTGACTCAAAGATCTATAACTATTTGTACGAGTTCGTAAGAATAAAAGAATTAAAATTTTGATGCCGTTACTCGCGAATTGGTCGGGGATAACTATCGATGAAACTATCGATCGTATTGAAGGTTTTATTTTCCGCCATTATCGAATAATTCTTATAGACATATGTTCGCTTATGTAGATAGGGTACCCTCATTTCCAACTGAAGAGCAAACCCTGAAAACTAAAATATTGCCATAAATGCTGATATTTTGCAATATCGTTATCACAACTTTCGAACGCTATCGATAATTTTCCAACATTACAAAGCACCTTCACGTCCGTTAAGAAAAAAAAGTAAGCTGCCAGACAGGAGGCGAAAAATGAACACCGGAATACGAAATGACCATATCGTAGCTCAGCTCCTGGCACTGATTGCACGTGATTGCTAAACAAATGTAAGTGTGTATCTACATATGTATGTATGTGTCCGAGTTTCGCTATATGAATGGCTTCGTTTCTCACATTAAGAAGCCGCAAAGTCATTCTTCTCTGTCATTGCAGCAATACTTTATAAGTCGTTTCAGTTTTTCTTCACACTTTATATTTACATTGGACAGCTGAACTTTCTGCAAGTGGCAAAGTCGCGCATAAAATACAAATACCAATACTGAAACCATGCAAATTTTTAGTTCAAAAGTTGTCTGCAACTCAAACAACTTTCAGTAGATATGTAGATAGCAAAGCAGAGCGAGCAAAACCTTCTGCGCCAAGTTCAACGGAAGTGTAGGCTGTTGCTATTACCATAGCGTATCCGCTTTTAGCTATATGTATCCCTTGTCTGCCCATTGTTAAGCGCGATTTTGTACGAATGCCAGTTAAATAAGAAAAACTGATGGTTCGATTAGCTGGCAAGAAGTCACACTCCTCGACACTCAGCTGCAACTAGCAAACGCGCATTCGCAACTTCGCTGCACTTGCAGCAGTAAAATAGTATAACAAGCAAATGAAATTTACTCTTCCAAATGTTACACCATCGCATTGCAGTCGATTTTTGAATCACATTTCGCGTTGGTTTTTCAGCTTGTTGCCGTTGGCATTTCCGTTCGTTCGCCTATTCCATGCTATCTGACAATATCCGCTCACTCTGGCCAAACGCTTAACACAACGCTAATCCGCAAAAAATTAAGTTTGCGAGTGCAATAAGCACAAACAATAGTTAGTTCGCCTGCAAACGAGCGCATTCTCACCGTTGCGCGCCTGTAAGTATGCTTCAATTTTGATTGCGGTCTACTTGTTGGGCGTTTTTACGTTGTGTCACTTTTGTTCGTTGTGGTTTTTTGGCATTTCATTCAAAGCTTTTAACGCCCTTGCGCCCTTCTCTGGCCGTCGACATCGATTACGCTACGTAGGGTCTGCACTTGATAAAATTGTTTTTTGGCAGTTTTTATTTTAAACTTTTAGTTTATACGCGTTTTCCTTAAATTTCACTTCACATTGGCAATTTTTATTTTGATTACGTTCGCCACTTTTGTGAGTGCAGTAAGGGAAGAGAAATTTTAAATTTACCACCCAGAAATTTCCAAAGCAACTACAATAAACACAAACAATATTAAATATAAAAAAATGTAGACACTACGAATATTTTTAGATGTTCAAAAGCACTCAATTGGCCAATCAAAGGTCTGGAGTGCGGTAATTTCATTCAAAATTTTATTTTAAACCATCAGACAGCAATTGAGTTTTGTCCAGAAATTCATTAGGTGATGGAAAAAAGATTTTAAGCATGAGAAAACGAAAATGTTCAACAATAAAAAGGAATAATTTATGAGAAATTTGTAGAAATTTATATAACTAGCAGATCGGGCGAACTTCGTCCGCTTTGATGAATATATAATTTTCTGTATATCTCGATTCCAGCGCTATTAAACAACTCTGTTTTGCGCAAGCATATTTTTCATCATGCAAGTAGAATACAATATGAATTTTATCAAAATCGGTTCAGAATATGTAATTCGATTCAAGCACTCCTCTTATCAATAAATATGTATATGGCATATGGCCTTAATAAATAAGATATTTAATAACAAACCGATTACAGCGTCACCTATCGGACAATTTGTTCTCGAGTCAACGAAATACTAAAATATCTGTGTTATTTTAAAGTAACTTATTTGTGGAAATACATATAAACGAACATATTCGCTTTTTTTTAATTTCCCACATAAACGCTTCGAACAGAAAGATAATAAAATTTCTATTAATTTTATATATTAAAGTAGCTACAAAGTTCACACAAAAAATAGTAATAAATTAATAAACAAAAGTTATCCAAAATTTCGCTATTTACAGCCCCTTAAATTGACTGAATAATAATTTTTATTTTAGATCATTTAATTTTTGCCATGCTAGATATTCTTATATATGGGGAAAATTGCGGAAGAGCGTTGGTAAATAAATTGTCAAAAATCAACAGTAACTTATAGTCACTTAAAATTTGCACATTATTATACCAAAATAAAGAGCACTTCATAACTACATAGTGAAAGTTCAAAATTATAATGTTTTTTTGTTAAATCGTTATAAATTTTGGGTATAAAAATTAAACCATATAAAGATGCCATTCGAATCATTAGCAACAAAGTTCAAAATGACACAGTTTGCCTCTTACGTTAATTATTTTTTTTATAAGAATTTTCATTTAAAATTTAGTTTATTCTCTAACATAAACTTAATAAATCCAATTTTAAAGCTTTGTCCATCTAAAAAAAATTAACAAAATTTTGACATAAATTTTGAACTTTTTTCTAAGAAGTGTGCAGTTTTATAGCATATACAATTTGAGTCTAATAATGTGAAAACTTCAAGTAGCTAGGCATTACCGTCGATTTATTAAATTTTTTTGTCAATTCTTTTGCGACTTTCCTCCATATAAAAATAAATATTGCTTACTCGCTATGTGGAAGCAACTGCATTAAAAAATATATACTAAAGCAATGGTAATTCACATAGGTAAACTAAAATTTAATAGGCTTTAAAACTGCATACTCAAATCAATTGTAACACTTATGTTTAAAAATACCCCTATGTCGTAGTGTCGTACGAATATGTCATTTTAAAACTTAAATCATAGAAATCAGCCTAGTAGGTCGTTGAATTTTAATTTTATAAATAAATAATATAGATTAGTATCCATTATTGTTCCTTTACCCTTTGGTTCGCATCATTTAGTTGAATTTTTTCATCATTGTGGAAGTTTGACACTGACAAAGTCCATTTAGTTGGTTCCTAAAGGCCCACAGAAACAACACCGAAGTACCTTAAACTCTGCTCTATCCTTAAAATGGATGATATTTTTGTCAAATTTTTAATGCCTGATTAAAATATAACTCTATATTTTTGGTGTCACTGTGAATTTTAATTAAGCAAAAAAAAAAAAATTACAAAAAAAAACAGTCCAAATTATTTACATTAATACAAAATAATGCCGAACACAACAAATTTACCATTCTTAACTCTGCATTCATTGAAAACTTAGACATTTACTTATTACACAATTGCATTGAACAAGTGTGGTATACCTTAAGGCGATTTACCTTAAAACACCGCTCTGGCATAATTAGAAATGTAAATGTAAATGGGCGCAATGGCGCGACATTTAATTTATTATTGACAAGTTTCGACGACTGTCGTTGACTGTTCGGCGCTCAGCATTTGCATATATCCTTGCTCAGCGTTCGCCAATCGCCAATCGCCACTCACCACTCGACATTTGTCATTTGGCATTTAGTATTTTTGGCCTCCTTTTGTATCAAGCATTGTGTCAGCATAGAGCCACCGTTGTCGTTTGTGTTGGTTATTTATTTCGTATTGCCGCGGCTGATCGACCAAGCGGGAACTAATGTGTACAAGTATTTATGGGTAGCCCAGAGCAATGTATTTCAATATATACATACATATAATACACATACACATGCATACATACACATGCGTACATACACAACGATTCATACCTCATTTAGTGGCCATTCGAAGTTTGCTCCTTTGCTGAGTGGCTTTTATTATTTGATGTCATTGTTAACAATGCCAAAGTTGTTTGTTGATGGCATTGGTGTTATTATAATATTAGCGGTTGTTGTGAGAATGTTTTATGCTTTGGTTTTTGTTGCTTTTATTGTTATCCTTGTAGTTTGGCATTACTCTAATGTATTTAAAATCTATCGAGGGCGAATTTTGGAATGCTATGAAATTCATGACGAAAAAATGTTTGTACATATATTTTTAAATGTCTGCGTGTATATTAGTAATTTACACAAAAATATGTACTCAAATATAAATTCTAAGGGCTTGTTTGAGTCAGTCAATTTATAAAAAAAAGAGGGAACTACTACGTTTTGGTTGAAATACTTTTTATATGCTTTATTAAAATTATCACTTTAACTTCCCTTTCTCTCACCTTTTTGGAATATATTTACCAAAGCCTAAGCAAAAGCTGTTGAGTTCTGAGTTGCACTTTTTAAATAAAATAAAAATTATCCATAGCTAGGCTACTACTCTTAAAGAGCAGGTGAACTCTTCTCTCAGATGCTTAAAATAAAAATTGTAGAATAGGCAATATTTTTGATTAAGTATACGCAAAAGTAGTGTAGAAATAGGTAGTTATGTTTTTTCACATAGTAACTTAAATGCTTTTAAAACAGCTCTTTCAAAATGTATATACATATATGTATATATATCCTGAGGATACTCCCAGTGAAATTTTCCGAGGAATATTTTTTTAGAATATTTTAACCCTCTAGCGATTTTCAAAACGTAATTTTTTTTAGACATTCCAACAAAAGCGGCGAAATGACACTTCCGTGAAAAAGTTAATAGGATAAAATGTTCTACAAAATTATTTCACATGCAATTTTAAATATGAGTCAAATCTTTAAATTTTGCTTCGATTTGAATTTTATACATTTTTTTAACATTTTCGCTTATTCTAAAAACACTTAGTACGGTCATAATTTATAAATTAGCTTTTTAATTCTGAGTTGAAATATTTTTTTCCCCAAAAGCTACTGTTACACTGTATGTAGTTTGTTTTCTATATAAATCTAGTAACCCATACATTTAATTTGAAAGAGTTTGCTGGCAAAATATCTGTTTTTTTTTTTTCAAGTACAAACGTGCACAAGGTTATATTTTTAAATAAAATTTTCTTAACTTTTTTAATAAAGTAAAAGCTCTAGTTAACACTTATGTATGTATGTTCAAATCTACGTCTTTCCTTTTCATTTGACTTAAGCTTAAATCGATTTTTTAATTGTAAAAGCTGAGACATTTTTAAATTTGATTTTATTAAACATTTGTTGTAATAGAGATCACTAGTTTATACAAATAAAAAATGATGTACATATATAAAAAAAAAAATATTTTTTTTTTAATTTTAAATTTTTATTTGAGTATAATAAATGGCTGCATATTTATTTAAATTTTAAAATATGTTTTTTTTATGGTCGCATTGCACATTTAAATTTTATACAAAAGGGACGGAGATATGGCTGAGATGTGTCGTCAATAATATATCAAAGGTTATTTGCAGTTAAATTAAATCTTGTAAAATCAGCTAAGTACAAAACTTCATGTTCAACGAGTTCTTAAATTAATTTTAAGAAAAATTTAAATTTGGTATAAAATTAGAAATTTGAGTTTAATTAATTTTTATAAACATTTTTTTAATTAAATTTTTTATGAAACTTAAACTTATGAATATGTATGAGTTTGTCGATACATTAATTTGAGTCCTTTGCGCGACTGGCAATAGAATCGTTGTTTTTTTTTTGTTTTGTCTGCTAATACAATTGCGCATTCTAACTTAGATTTTTGTGTACACATGTATGTACATACGCATACATTGCTGTCTGTGTTGAATCAATTTAATTTACATACAACCTCCACAGACGTCCGCTCGCCACCTTCGTCGTCTACTTCTACACACACACACACACACACAAGCGCACACAAACACACCTTGTCTCACATTCATCGAATGTCGCTTTTTCTCAATTGAATTTTCAATTTCACATTTGTGTTTCACATGCACACTCACACACAGACGTATGCGTGTATTTGAGTTTACATTTTGTAAAATGAAATTAAGTAGAAAATCATTGCCGGTGTCACTAAATGCTGTCGATTCAACGTTTATTTTTTGTTATAATTATGGTGTTGGCTTGGCCACACACTCCTCTCACTTCATGCTTTGTGCTGTTGTTGCTGTTTGTTATTGTTATTATCGACATTGTTGCAGGTAGAAATAAATTAAATAATGAATTGAAATGCCAAAAATAAATTCGATTGTGGCATTTGCGTTCGCCGCGAATTGTATCGTTTTCGAGTACGAAATTCAACAGAATGAAATTAAATAACCGCAAAATTAATGGAACAACACCTACATACGTACACGCCAACACACGTACATATACGCAAGCTTATACAGCGCTCTCCTTCTCTATACCTACAATCGATATGCATAAATAGTCGAATCAATTTAACCAACGAACGCGGCGCAAATTTGACGCTTGGCAGTAAGCCAGTATTACAAACACCCATCAATGCATTATTACATACAAACATACATACATACAATCATACATTAAAAAAAAAAAAAAACATACAAACACTGTGCCTGGGTCTCAGCTATGATTCTCGGTAACTTCTGCGCCACCCACACTCGCTCAATCAACGCCAATCAGCGTCACGCTTCGCCGCTAATTGAATTGCAAACGTTTTGTCGTCGCGAATGATGTGATTTGTAATCAGAGTTTTTAATACACAAACTGGCATTTTTTATACATTTTTTTTTTTTTAATTTTATTTATTTAATCTCCTTCGTTGGCGACCATTAACGCTTTAAATTGTACCTAATTGCTTATGGCTATGCGTTGATTGCAAATGAGAGTGATGAGTTTAGTTATTGTTGTAAGCTCTATAAATCTAGTTGCTTGCAATTTAAGAATAATATACAAAAGTAAAATTAAGCTTTCGCGTTAAGCAAAAAGTATTGTATTTGCAAGGCACCTCCAGGGCCTGTGAAAGAAGAAGTCAAACATATTTAAATGGAAATAAAGTGCTTGAAAAAGTTTTAAGTTCGCCATAGTTTGAAAAAAGTTGATGGTATATATTTCCTTCACCTACTAAAAGCCATAAAAAAAGTTTCAAATTTGCACAATACTTTAAAATAAAAGCTTTTATTAAAAAAAAAATTTTTTAAAGTTTCAGAAAATGTTTGATTATTTTTCTTATGAATTTTTTAACATATTTAGGTATTAAATTAAAAAAAAAAATTCTAAAACCTGTTTTTTAAGGCACAAGTTGCCGAGAAGCCTCAGGAAAAATGTAAAAATAAATTAACAATGGCTCAAGCCGCTCAAACAAGCATTTAATGGCACGAAATTGAATGAGTTAAAAAAAGCAAACAAAATTGTGGTAAAAACAAATTATGTAAAAGTGTTTTTTTTTTTAATTCTTTCAAAAGTTTGAAAATTGGATTTGAATTTTTTTATTCGTATACTTTTACTGCCAGCATCTGTTTTCTTGTTAAATAGTGAAAAATTTACAAATCGTCACAAGTTTATAATTTATCAATAATATTTTTCATATTTGTAAATAAGCGAAGAAAAATCATTTTTTTTTTTTTAATTTTTAATTTGAATACTTAAAACTTGATAAATTTTCAAATTTGAATTTTTATAACACGGTTCAAAAAAATTTAAGATTTTAAAAATCTCCCTTGGTTTCTCAACGGTATAATCCAAATCTGAAGTCAGAATTTTCGGGTCAACCTAGATTTTCTCTACAGTACGCGTTTTATTCAGAAACCGGCATTTGTATAAACAAATTCTAGCATTTTTTGTTTTTCATTGAACAAGTGCAACTAAGGGTTTTTGAGGTCAAGCAATCATATATAATATTTAATTGTTATTACTTACAGATGTTACTATAGTTCATACAAATAACTGTACATTTTTTAATCATTTTTGTAAATTTTTTTTATAAAAATTAACAAACAGTTACAGCTGTTGTACAGACCGTTAGGAACCCCAGTGTAATTTATCAAGAACACAGAGGCGAGTTCATATTGAAAGAAGACTTTTATTTGGCAAAACATCAATTCTTAGCAAGAGCTGATCTAATGTTATTTACATTTGGTGAGTGTGTAAATTTACTTTATATTCATGCAAAACTTTATATGTTGCTTGAGTTTTGATGCTAATCGCAAAGAAGAGTTTCGAAAACATAATTCTTTTATAATACGCGAAGTGTGCAGGTAATCTAGGGCGTATGAGTAACATTAGAACTAAAAAAATCAATTTAGAATTAGAAAAAAAATTCCAAATCATAAGGCGATCAGTTTTTATTTTCTTGTGTGTGACATACAGCCAAGATTCATTTTTTTAAGTGCATTTTTTTAACTTTTTTAGAAAAGGTACACAAAATAGCCATCTGCTCAGTAGCTAATCGGTTTATATCTTCCCTTAAATTTATTTCTGCCAAATTTCACATTAAACTGCTAAACAAATATTATGTCTTAAATGTCAGAATCACACTTTACTTTTCTATAAAAGTAAAGCAGAAGGGTGAGTACCCCACACAGACATAAGCACTCAACGCCAATATTTTTTAATTTGCGTCCTTTCTGAAATGTCCGGCATTGTATTATATTTGAAAATATTTAATTTTTTGGAAACTAGATTTTCGACACTCTGCCACTCTGAAAAAAGAAATTTAACAAGAGTGAATTAAATACTACCTTGTAATTTTCATAATCCAGCCAACAGCCTGTGCTTCATATGGAAAATTCCTATGGCTTACAAATCATAAGCAGCATGAGTCTTATATTTCAATTTTCACTTTGAATAATAGTTTTGTCTAACCAAATTTAAATTTTTATAACAAACTTAATATTTATATTATAAATTTCCGATATTTGGAAAGCATCTGGAAAATAGTTCTAAATTTTGATATGACATTATTTGTTTAAAAAGTTCGCGACTGTGTTAATTCTTCTTATTATTTCCTATTGTTCACTGCCTATGAGATTAGTTGACCACACAGAACCAAATATTGATATGAAAAAATAACAAACTTCTTTCTTTTGATGCTAATAAAGTCGATTTTATACGAAAGCAAAAGTTGAGTATAATTGAGTTCGATTAAACTACGTATAAGACTATTTGAATCCGCAAAAAAACAGTTGCAAATGCTGAGCATCCCTTTCAATCTCACTTATCTTACCTTATTCATTCCAAAAAATTTAACAGCTTACCGCTGCAAGGGATTTTAAGTTGTTGCTTACATTTCATTTCAAATCGAATGGAAAAATGAAAAACTAAAAAATTAAACGACAGACGAAAGAGGAAAGATGAAAGACGACAGACCTCGATTCTCGTTAGGGGTGCCAAAGATGTGGTTAACAAGATAAACCGAATAAATAAATGTTGGTGATGCTTTTATTTGGCAGCTGTGTGGTTGGCGTATCCTTCGAAGGAGGAAATACAAACACACACACATACAAATCAGCAATTGCAGCAGCAAACCAAACTACAGCTATTACCACAGCATCGGAAATAAATATATCTACACACCAACAATTGCACATACATACATTCAACTCAACTGATATGCTAACTAGTTGGAAATTTGTCTGTACATGCGAAGAGCAACTAACAGCATTCTGTTGAATACTGAAATGCTCGAATCGGCAGGCTGAGCGCTGGGTAAGTTTTGAGTAAGCTGCAGCAGGAAATGAAAAGGCAGAAGAGTGCACTCCGATTTTCATACAACCACATCAACGTACTAACTGCTCGTAAAGCAAATGTAAAATATGTCGAATAAAACGCCATGGAGAAGCGCCAAGGATGAAAGTCTAGTAAGCACACTGAGCTTGACGATAAGCGTACGGCGCTCAAGGGCGATGCAGGGCGTCTGCCAGCTGTCAACATGACATTCAAATGTATACGAGCAAGTAGATTTAAATTCGAGTACATATACATACATTTGAATATACATACACGCACCTACATATGTACATTTGTAAGGCGATTCGCATCAAAAGAGCAACCACAATTGCCTGACCAAACTGAAGAGGTATTTTGTGGACAATTGCAAATGCTTGAGTCACAGTGTTTTTAAATCAAAACTCTTAAATTGATCCTGCAAAATGGAGAAGCAAAAAGGAGACTTGAGACCAATATAAATTTAAATTTTTAAAAAATTTTTTCCTCTTTTTATGGTATACAACTTTTAAACTGGAACTGCTTTTCAAACCATTTTTAATTTTTAAAGACTACAAATATATGCAACAGCGCTGGAGACTTCTTCGTGGTTTCCATATTAAAAGCGCGTCAATGATATAATCTTTTGCAAAATTTAAAAATAATAAAACTGAAAGATGGTGAAAGTTGCTCAGATCATAAGTTTATATTTAATAGATACTTTGATACGACCAAATATTTAAGTATTTATGTAGTTGAGCTACAGTCTGCTGATCGCACTTTTTTGTACGTACGAGTATATTTTCTACTCTCCAACACATTAGGAAACCGCAAAATTCAAGTGAATACCAACTAAGACAAATTTGTATATGTAACGAATAATTTTCAAAGTTTTTGAAACCTGAGACTACAATCATTTTCACAGAGATCTTAATGTTCCTAAAGCTTCTTTCTAGCAATCATATCTTAAAGGGGTTAATACAGGAAAATTATTGTTCGAATGCAAATTTTTTTTATCCGGATGCTCTAAGGTTTGGTAGAGGAATCAGGATTTCCTATGTTCTTATAATATGATAGCCAGCTAGTAATTGTAACCTTAAAATCATCCAAGACGCACTCACAACTTGTCGTTAATCTGTTCTCACAAACTAATTTGGCTAATATTAAATGAATTTAATATAAAGAAAGTATGAGCTTCAGATAAGCGAAGCAGTAAAGATGAATGTCTGAGTCATGCAGTCATAACTGAATTATACTGTCATACCAGCTTAGAGAATTATTAGAAAGGATTATATTCTCTAACTTTCCCTGATTTAAGGTACTGAGGTTGAAACACCTCTTTGGAACTGTAATCAGAAATTTTACTTTAGTGTTGCCAGTTTACCCTCTTTGAGGCTACTTTCTTCTTTGTCGTTGAGCTTCGAAATTTAGGATATAGCCTGGTAGATTTTTTAAAGCCTTTTCTTGTTTTCAAACTAGCTTTTTTAAAGGAAAATCCTCTACAATATTTCAGTTAACAGCATAAAATCATTGCCTTAAATTCAGTGCAGCAATTAAAAAAAGTTTATTTCTTTTCTTTGAGTAGTTAAGCCGAGCTAACTTGAACTTTTTGGTTTTGAAGGGTCCAAGTATCCTGCAGATGAGGAAAAAATTATTGAATTTAAATAGAGACAACTTTTGTCACAAGATTAGGTAAACCTGTTCAACAGTTGACTTTTGGATAGAAGTGAAGGTGTATCAAAATGCATTACACAAAATTCCATTTTGTAAACTAGTAAATTTAACTTTTAGAGTCTTAGTTCTGCCATTCAGCAACGCTGAAGTTGAGCGATTATTGATTGCATTGAAGCCAGTAAAGAAAATTTAAAAAAAAAACATATTAAAAGTCCTGAACTCAATTATAAGCATTCGCAGTGATTATGAACTACTTGATGCTCTCATAAGGATGTTAAACTGTCGTGATAATTATTTAAAGTGTAGTTCATCCAATTCATCTGCAGAAAAAAAATATTTGCGTATAATAATCCACTATGAAAAAATATACATAAATAATTTTGGAAGCAATAAATTGTTTTTGTAGAATTTTGAAATGGAAAATTTAAAAAAATTTATTTAAATTTTTAAAATTATTTTTTTTATTAATGTTCGAGTATTTAGTCATATCTTCGTATATCAAACTTATTCGATTTTTGAACTTACACACGTACCTTCTAAGTATAAAATATAAACTGTTAATGAAACGTTGAAAGGGCTGGTCATTTTAAAGCTTTTGCTCTGTGTATTTTGTTTTTTTAGCTGTTTATTTGGTGGATCTAGCTTTTTTTTTATTTTTGAAGTCCTGAAAACACAGTTTCACTCCAAGCACGCAAGACTTTTAGAACAAATTTGTATATAAGTTTGTTGCACTCCATAACTTAATGGGTTCTCTAGCGACATTTTAAACTTATTTATTAACAGAAAATGCACTGACCTTATTTTTACTTTTTCATGTTAAAAGTCGGGGCAATTGAACTAACTATGTATATAAGTAATACTATGAAGCCCATGTTTTTGCAAATGTAAAAATAAATAAATAAGAATATACAAGAAAAATTAATGTAAAATAATTTTACCAAAGCCATAGAAAATTAAATGTTAAAAATATTTTAAGAAATTAAGTCCTGTTAAAACATTTGATACATTTTTTGCGCCTTCTAACATTAATTTCAACGAACGAACATTTACATTCCATTTTCATTTCTATATATACATATAGTTATCACAATAAGGTATGAATAAGAGCAACCACATAAATTAAATTTTTTTGATTTTTTACTCAGCATTTCCTTTTTGCACTTTTTATTTCATTATCACCAATGAAATGAGATAAAATGGGCAACGCTGTGGGTGCCCTTGCAGCGAGGAGCGAAGTTTGATCATTTGGTTGGCAGAGTCAACGGAAACCAAAAAAATTCCGTCATAACATAATGCTGAAATAGAAATGAAGTCAGCCAAAAATGGGTAGAATACCTCTATACTTACAATTTTTTATTAAACACTTTGTTCTTTCAATTTTTTTATGGAAATAGAGATGTGCTGAGGAACTAATTCAATAATTCAAATTTAAAACCATAATCGAAAACCTAAGTAGTTGAGTTGTTAGCTGTCATGGCTGAGCGAGGTGCTTCAAGCGCAAAGAATTGTTCCAGCAAGTGCCACTCAGCTGTCGTAGCAAGAGTTAAATAGTACAACGAAAGCCAAATGGAGAAATGATTGAATTGAACTAGAAAAAATATAAGAAAAAACTAGAATAACTTTTACTACATGTGCGATAAAATAAGAATATTTGTCTATAAATTCACTTGCACGTGATTGAACAAAGGCAGAAAAATGCAGTTAAGCAGAAAAATTTTAAGTTTGCGTTTGTTGTCGTTGCGCGGCTGAAGAAGACAGCGCAACTGATGAAGGAAAAATTGTTTTATCAGCGCATCGTAATCGAATAAATGCCAATCGAGTCAGTGTGCATGCGATTGAGCGAATAGCTGCATAAATATGGATTTAGAAATTTTTTTTGTTTTCGCCAAATTTTTAATTCAGGATAACTATGTATAAGAAAATAGTGAAAAGGAGAGCTGAGTACGCGAGCCTTAAGCTTTTCAAACTTTTCAAATTTGAGAAAATAATGGGGTTCAAAGTAACTAAGTTGACAGTGGCGTGCTAATCGGGATATGAAATGAACTATTTATCATATCAGAATAAGAAGATACCCACATATTGAAAAAATTTTCCTATTTTTTTCTTTTATTTTTTTTTCTAATAGTTTTCAATTTAAGCACTAATAAACACTACATAAAAGCGAGTTTTAAATTTTATACGAAATATGAAATAACTAAACAACAAAGTACCTTGTGACAATAAACAAAAAATGCTCGCGTATTAGGAACGAAGTACGAGTAGTCAATGATTTTGTATACCTTGGATCCAGCATTAACACCACCAATAATGTGAGCCTTGAAATCAAACGAATTATAGCACTTGCTAACAGGTGCTACTTTGCGCTCGGTAGGCAATTGAAGAGCAGAGCCCCTTCTCGACGAACGAACATCTCTCTCTACAAACCCCTCATCATGCCCTTCCCATTTATGTATATGACACAGAAATACTATATCAGCGATGAGAAGGCTTTAGTGGCTTTCGACAGAAATGTTCTTCGCAAGATTTATGGTCCTGTACGAGCTGTATAATGATATGGAGCCTTTCCATTTCAAGACAACCGGTCCATTCGGGTCATGTTTTTTTTATCTATGAAACTCGAATATGTTGTTCCTTGGTCAAAATAATAAGACACGTATTTTCGTTTAATTGTTACGATAATTTCGACGATTTCAATTTTGATCTAAAAATCGTATTTTCCTGTCTTCGAAAAAAATATTTTTTCAAATGTACATAACTTCTCTAAAAAATAATAATTTCATTTAATATAAATTTAATTTAAATTTTAATTTAAATTTTTAATTTAATTTTAATTTTAATTTAAATATTAAAGTAAATTTCATTTTTGATTTTAATTTTAATTTTGATTTTAATATTAAATTTAATTTAAATTTTAATTTTAATCTTAACTTTAATTTTAGTTTAATTTTAATTTAGTTTAATTTAAATTGTTTTTTTAAGTTAATTTAAATTTTAATTTGTACGAGTTAATAAAAATGTTCGTTGTAATCGTAATTGGGCGGAATTTTACAATCTTCTAGAGGACATGTGAATTGCTAGAAAGCGGTGCACACGTCCAAATTTGTTAATTTGTAATATATTCGTACTAGTACCAAATTTTTTCCGCGGGCTGTATATATGTATATGTGCCTTTATCCTCAAATTTCCAAACAGCTATAACAACAAAATACACTGCATTTACATACATATGTACATGGAAAATTTGCATTTCACCGGATTGTGATTACCCTGACCACAAATAATTCGCAATTCCTTTTGTAAGACTAAGTTAATTCCCTCGGTGTCTTGAATTTTAAACAATCATATTTAAATTTTCAGTCATACATACAAGCTTTCAAATATGTATAATAAAAAAGTATATAGCATTAAAGTCATATGGACGACTGTAGATACACGTTCATTTATAAACCTGTACGTACATACATACGTATGTATGTATGAATATACGAATGAATATTTATATGAAGTATCGTACTCACAAGTACTCGTATTCATATACATATATGCTTGGTTGTATATATGTAAGTAAATAAATGCGGATATAAATTTAAATGTGGTTAAAAGACATTGCCACGAATGCCATGCTTGCGGTTACCGGATGGGATTAAATTCATTCATTTATGTTTGCATGTATGCGTGAATTTATTTTCAGCATAAATCAACACAGCATGAGAATCAGCGCGAGTAAACAGAACTCTAGAGTGAATGGCTCAGCGATGAGAAAAGAAACGAATTTAAAATTCTAATTAGACTGTAATGATGCTTAGGATTTTCTAGGATATGCCTGCGATGACACAGTCTAAGTAATACATACAGTAACACAGCAAGTGCCTGGGCGAAATGGAAATGGTATGATTGTATTTGAAAAGCATACACATACCTGTGTACCTATACAAATACCTAGAGAAATATTTATACAGTTGAAAGATGCATACATGGACATACGTTTGTTGTCTACGTATGTATAGTATGTTGTAGTAGTATTTCGGTACGAGTTTATATTTCACTGCAAATTTAAATTGATGGCGTGAGCGTGTTGTACTTACATATTTGTATATATCTACATATGTATGCATATTTATATCTCCGCGCATAAGATATATCCGCGCGCAGATATAATGCGGTGCTCTAAGTATTAGTGTCTGTAATTTTTGTGGGCCTCTAAGCAGGCTAAGGGAGCGACAGTCGTGTGAGTTTTCACGTCAAAGCGCTGCAAGGCTAAAACTTTTTCACATTTCTCTGTAACTTTTTATGCACTGCAATTTTTAATTTTTTTTTAAATCACCAATGGCGCTTGTTTGTGTATGTGTGTGTTAGTGGCACACATCTTTATCCAGTGTGGCATTTCAGAAATGATTCTTTTGTTCCTTGCTCGGTTACATTTCTATTTAATGTCGCATGCTCCGCACTTGCCACATGTAAAAGACAAATAAATTTGTTTTTGTAAATGTGTATGTTTTAGTATAATAAAGTGTTTTAATTTTCGCTGCATATCCTAATTTTTATATTCAGTTGAGCCTTTTTTTTTTCTATTCTCTGTTTTTTATTTTGCATGTGCTATGTAGTTTGGTTGTGTGTGCCTATCAGTCGTTATAATTTTTTGCTTTATACAAGTTTTTTTGCGCTAAATTTTTTCTGCAAGTTGGTTTATTAACGTAGATAGTTCGTGAAATTTTTCCGAATTTATAAACGCCATAATTTTGGGTGAGGTGATTATAGGTGAAGAGAGGTGAAATTAGGTTAGGTGACTTGAGCTGAAGAGAGGTGAGGTGATTATAGGTGAAGAGAGGTGAAATTAGGTTATGTGATTTGAGGTGAAGAGGGGTGAGGTGAGGTGAGGTGAGGTGAGGTGAGGTGAGGTGAGGTGAGGTGAGGTGAGGTGAGGTGAGGTGAAGCTATTATTAGCGAAAATATGCTACATATACACAAACCCAATAAAAAATTTTCCGAGTTTAATGATTGTTTTTCCAAAAACACTTTCTGCATATATAAGATTAAGATCGCAAAAGATTATTTTTAAATTTTTATTGCTTCAAATCATCAGTGTGTTTGTATTTATGAACGTAAATTTGTGTTTTAATCTTCTGTACCTAATTATTTTGTTATTAAATTCACTTCGATTTTTTTTGCATTTCCTTTTTTTTGCGTTACCAGAAAATTTTCCAAATAAATTTCCTCTAGTACCGCATAGCGTAACAGCTTGTTAACTCTTTTGTCGGTACTTAAATTAAAATATTAAATTTTTATAACCCATTTTTAAGGTACCTACCGCAAATGGCTGCAGATGCTTAAAATGTAACCGCAAAATCCAGTAGACCAACAAAGCCAGCAGCAAAGGCAGCAAAAAGCATTTACACACACTTTCTCATCCCTCTCCCACAACGAACGTTTCTATCATTTCGCGAAATTCGTTCGTTTTATGTGTTCATTAACATTTCACGTAAGTTTCGTTCAAAAAGCACACAAAAAAAAAATTAAAAATGAAATAGTCAAAAACATTCGCGCTTCTGCGTTAATTAGTTAACAGTAAATTTCATGAGCAGCAGTTGACTTTTATGTCATGTCGCAGCTCGCTTAAAAGTGGTTTTTGGTGAAAATATTTATTTTCGTTTTAACTCATTTTTTTTAATTGTATTTAAGTATAATGCGTCAAATCTTTGTCAACAAAACTTCATAACTTTTATGTGGAGCACCGACTTAAACTATCGTTTACTCGTTTTCCAATCAAAAGATTCGTGTGTAAAATTAAATTTACTTGTAAGCTATATGAATGAAATATATTATAATAATTGGCAATTTTATTTTAGAATACTCGTAGTTGACAATGTTATGTTGAGCTCGAGGCTCTGCAACTCCGAGCTCCTGGATTCAAAGCTTAGGAAAAGTGGTTAAAAAAATAAATATAATTTATTTAAAAAAAGAAGTCAGATAAGGAAATGTGGAGATTTCCGAAATAGTACTATAACTTCTAATATTTAAAAACTGTTGCAGTTTTTTCCAAATAACATCTTTAATAACCTGGCCTCAAGCTCAATAAAATTATCAATTATTAAAAAATTTATAAGGCCGACAGAAATAACAAAAATGTATGTAATATATGTGGGTATCGGTTCGCGCGTAGTTTAGTTTAATTTAATATATAGTTTAATTTAGTAATTGACTGTACTTATATATACTTAAAAGATTAAATATAATTTCTGGCTTAACTAAACCGATCGCTGCGACTTTTACCAAGAGACTGCCTTTTTTAAATTGTCCGTTGTTCAGTTTTGTATGTTTCATTGTCAGAGTCGTATTTTATATTACTTAAAAGGTTAGTATTTGCAACCTGTCCGGGTTGTTTTGTTACTGTCACTGTCACCGATTCCCACATATATTATTTATATTTGATTTGAAGTTTTTCAACAAGTGAAAGGTTCGGTTAGCTTAGAGTGTCAGCCTCCACGCAGGAGCACAACAACAAGTGAAAACTCCTTTTTTAACTATTTTCGAAAGAAAGTTCTCCTTTTTCAAGTCTTTTTAAATTTAAAGTTTAAAGAGGTGACGACTTTCTTTAAAAATGCCTATCACTTTTAATACTTTACCACAAATACTTACAGAAATATGAAGCATGCTGTGTTACTGTATTAGCGATGTAAAAGGTGACTTTATTTTTATCTAGTTAATTGCAATTAATTTTCTTTTAGTTTAACGAAATTTTCTTTTTCAGTTTATTCTTTAGCAAAAGCCATAAAATCCTATTCCTTAAACTTTATACCAAATGGACAATAATCTAATTTCAATAAAATTTGATTGTTTTTCTAAGTATTCAGTTTTATTTTTCATACAATTTTTTTTCGCATATATTAAGAAAACCCGCGTTTTTATATTAACTACTTCATATGAAAAGTAAGTTTCGAAAGTGCGTCGGTAAATAAAATTTTCGAAAATCAACAAGAATCTTTACTTGAAACCTGCACTTTCCATATTTAATGGAAATAGCTCCACAACTGGTAACTCTAAAAGTTTCTAGAATTATTTTTAAACGTTCGAGATATTGATGAAATTTGTTTGAATTATGTACATTTTTCCAAGATGTTTAAGAAATGGGTTTTTATGGATTTGTTAAATTGTGAACTGTATTTCAATTAAAAAATAATTTTAATTATGTAATTAGAAGAAAAATAATATTGTCAATGTGTAGTTGTGCTATAGTTATTTAACGCAGCGTATAATTGCTGAAATTTTTGATCGTGCAATAATGTTGAAGAGAAGCACTTAAATTTCATTATTTAATAAATTCAAAAATAAATACTTAAAACATATTAATTTTAATTGTAAAAAGTTTTTTTTTGGAAGCTTATGAAATTGTAATATTATCTAAGATCGTAACTGAAGAACAAACATTTTTTAGTGTTGGCTTAAACTCACTTTAAACAAAAAATTCAGTTCAAATTAAAACTTAATTTCCTTGCGCTCAATTAAATTTCAAACAAAATTAAGTAAACGTGGTTTAAAAAATGTTTAAACTCAGCTTAAACGCCAAAAACATAGTTAAACTTGCACTTTCCATTTATTTTCATCAACTACAAGCGGTAAAAGTTTCCGATTCGAAATTCATGAGGCATCTCAGACTATATCATTCTTGCACGATAAAAAAGTTACACAATCTTGCTGGATAATAAATGACGTCAAAATCTGCTTAACTAACCAACCAAGCGCGTAATCGAAGTGCCAACGACAAATGCAGCCACCGCGATGGGCAGACGAATGAAAGGCAAATTTCCAACACGTCAGTAGCTTGAAGGAGCAGCAGCCGTAGCAGCAGCCGTAGCAGCTGGTAGTGAGCGGCAATAACCACAGAGGCAGCGAGAAACATCATAAATTAAGCGACTCGTTCACAACAGAACGCCCATAAAACACTATTTGCTGCATGTTGCCAGCGGCTCGCAACATGTTGCCAGTAAAAGTGGAAATAGGCGCAGCAGTTAAACGCTGTAAAAATGATACTTATTCGTGTTGGAGAAAGGGATTACGTTAAATGGGTGTCGTTTCCAACAGAGAAGCTGCATCACGAGATGGAGGTAGAAAATCCTCGCATTTTAAATAGTGAGAAATTGAGCCGTAAGAATTAATAAATTATGCATGAGATTATACAGTCTTCCAATGGTTAAGGCGAGCAAGTTTCGGTTTCTCTTACATATTATTTTTGCGAAAATTTTAAATGAAATATTGACACTTCAATTACACGCAAGTGCCGATAATAAATTAAAATTCAGTCACTTCAAGTGTTAATCCGATGTATGGCGGCATATTATGAAAAGAGATGTGTTATATTGAACAAATGAGAAACTGAACTGCGAAAGAGCCGCCGGATGTGAAGCCAGATGCATTGAAAAGTTGAAAGTACCATACGAAAAAGTGAAATGAGTATGGCCAGTTTTTGGGCCAATGAACAAATTTAGAGAGTGCACAGAAATTCATGGATATTCCTTCAACCAAATAAAAAGTAGTAAATGTGTCCAGCGTTTAGAAGTTTTTCTTATTTATTTTATAATTTTGAAAAGCTATAAATAAATCTTTTTCAAGTGGTTTTCTAAATTTGTCTGAATAAATAATGAAATGTGTGCCAATAGTCTTCGAAACGCAACTGCATTGCAATGTTTCTCATTTAGTCAAAAAATGTGCTTTTATCCAAGGCACATTAATCAGGTAGCAGCAGCAGGGTCGATTTTTTTCATTTGAAGAAATTCGAAGTGGTCTTACACATGTCAAAGTTTGTTTACATTTTTGGTTAATTTACATTTTGTAAAACTTTGATTGAAAATTAATACATATGTATGTAGGTAAATTCGTATCAGAAATAGGAATGTGATATTTGTGTCACAAGAGGCGAGGAAAAGGTGGACACTTTTGTAAAGTTCCACAGGATCAATGGCGAAGATACAATTGGAACAGAGCTTGTGGTATGGAGTAATCTTTAAATGACTTGGTTTATTCCGATCCATAATATTCGGAGCCGGATTATGTTGTAGGAGCGCAAAGAACTAATTTAATGCCCAACATAGTTCCCTCGCTAAATATTTGATCGCCTTTTATGTAGTTGTTCTAGTGTTGTTAAAATTGCAACCGAATCTATGGCGGAGCCGGAACTTAATGCTGATGCCCAATTTTTTTTTTTAATTTGCGAAGGTCCGTGATAATTTGGTGTTTCCGGAGTGTAAAATTAAATGTAAAAACATATTGGCATATGCTTCGATGGGCTATTGGGCCTTTGCTAAATACGTTTTTATGACTTTTGATAAAATTTTTGTTTTAAGTAAATATGTATTTTGTATTTCTCTACTGTCAATTGTCATATTCGCCCAATTTGACATTTCTTGTTTGACGTATCATGGACCAAACATAATAACAAACTACATGACAGGGTTGTATTTTTTGTAATGATTTTACCTTGTTAATACGCAGTTTGTAGTCTACTTAAGTTTAGCATAATACTAAGTTTGAAATGGAAGGAAATGAAATTTTATAGAATTTAATAAAAAGAAATTGTTTAAATAAAAGCTGAGGGAAATAATATCAAATAGAAAAGGAAACCATAACAAAAAATATATTTACTTCATAGAACCGGCGTAAGAAACCCTGAACGAAGCTTAGCGTAGTTATTATTCAATAGAATTTTTTTATGGGCAGAACTGGGGTCACTTTAGTGGATCCACATATTTAAGAATCACAATTTTTTTAATAATGTAATGGTACCTAGATTTCTTGGTTGTTGTAGAATATTGTATACTTGCTAGGTCAGATCAAAACTTGACATTCATAGAGTTAGTTAGGAATACCTCGGTGGATCATGCCACATCTACATATTGCTTGCCAGATCATAACTTTTTCCCAAATTTATAAAAAAAATTATAACTGACAAGGAATTTTCACGTTATTTCTCACACAGATTTTTTTTGTCAATGAGTTGGTTAAAGTCAAGTTTAACATTTTCTTGAGCTCAAAGCCAGTACATGAAATATTTTGTTTCGAAAAACAACGACAGTTTTACCACATCTTCTCATATTCTCAAAGCAATAGCAGCCATAACTTCATCCAGTAAAACTGTTTTTGTAGTTAAGAACGCCAGCGCCATATTTACCTGTATACCCGAAAGACTTGGATATTTGATTTCCAATTTAAAAAAATTCCCTACGCGGTAATTCTGCTTACTCAAACTTTTTTTACTCCATCGAAGTTTGACAACCCAGAATTTTCCTTGATTGTGGCCTTTGTCTTCGCCTTTAATACGTTTTTGCTCCGTTCACAGTTAATGTATCTTTGTACCACTTTATTATGCTACAAACTGCTGTATTTGTATTTTCGAAAAATTCGTGAATCAAACACTTCTTTAATAACATTAACATTAACAATAACATTGGCTTGCTGCGATACGTCCAGATTTAAAATGAGATATACTTGCGAATCCATATATTACAATAATACGGAAAATACTTGAGAGTTCTCTCCGTAATTTTCAAACGCTCACACACAGCAAATTTTATCAGCAAATTCGAATTATAATTACACTTTTTCAGCAAGCTTAAAGTATTGTGAAATGTAATGCTAAAGAAAGTGTCAACACGTAATTTTTACAGCGAAACTCGAAGTTCTTTTGAACTTTACCGCAAAATTCTTTTAAGTGCATAGTGATATTCCTAAAAAATACGCGCTGAAGGTTTTTATTACATTTAGATATTTTACAAAAAAACCACAAACACATTTGCCCCACAGTAATATCTAATCTGTACTGCAAATATTATCACAGACTTTAATTGGATTTGACATTATATTTTACAGCGTTTACATGACGAGTTCTCCCACAGCTTTCACATGTGATTTTTTGTTGCGGCTGCTTCACTTATGTCCATCAACTAAACATTTTATAATTGTTTATACACCACTTTAATTAGCATTGGTTTTATGTGTTGTGTTTTGTTTTTATATTTATTGTTACTGTGGCTAATGGCGCTATTAGCTCGCGGCGACTCATCACGCCCCAGCTAAGCGTCAACTTTAATGCCACAAATTACGAACTTTGACAACAAACCGACAATAGCAGCTCAGACAATTGAAAAAAATTGCTACTACTACGAGTATACAGTAGCGAGCAAAATCGAGTAAATGTTTTCTTTTATTTGAGATATTAGCAATGGTTTTTACGATACAATTTTTACGAAAGGTTTTTATAAACATATATTTTGCGCTTTCGAATAAGAGCGTTCAGAAAAGTTTTGGGTATGCAGTTTAATAGCTCATTAAATTCTAGTATAATAAAGTGCACATTTCAAGTGCATTTTATACATTCGAAATAGCGCAAGATCCACAGCATGTTAAAAACTTAGAAATCAACGAAATTATTTTTAAATGTAAACGTTATACGAGTATGAAAAAAAAATTCAACAACGAAATATCAAAAAAGTTATTAAAAATCAACGTAAAGTTTGAGCCACTTAAAATGTGCACTTTATTATACCATAATTTTATGTGCTATTAAACGGCATACCCACAACTTTTCTGTCAACTCTAATAAAAATCTTCGAAATTTGGATGAAAATTGTGAAAATTGCCATACATTTTGTATAAAGTTTAAAACTTTAACTTACATGACTTTTTTTAAAGAATGACATGTATTTTTATAAAAACCTTTCGACAAAATTTTATCATAAAAAACATTGCTAATATGTCAAAAAAGCAAATATTTACTCGGTTTTGCTCGCTACTGTATGCACCATCTAATCAAATATCCTTTACATCCATCGCGTTCATGAATGCTCATACACCTACACCTACATATAACCGCATGCATTCGAGTACATACACATATATATGTATGTATGTGCGCTCGCATGTGTGTGTATAATTTGTATGCGTGTGCGTTGTGATGTGAAACCTTTGACACTAAATGTGCTTTCACAATTTTCCATCATTGTCTCTGGCTTGCAACAGAAACAACAACAGCTGCATCAACATACATCCAGCAGCAAAAAAAAAAAAAAAATTTAATTTGTGTGAGTGCGACTCAAACTCATTAGTTATGTTTGGGTATATATGAAGTTGCAGCTTAGCTGATGTATCCCTGAGCTATTTAACACGTATTTAGCGAAATCGACAGGACATGCGTGTGTCTACGACTGCAGCTGCATTTCTCATCGCTCATTCCCTGCAACGAATACTTTAACGGAAGTTGCTAAAATTGCTACATTTGTCACCTGCAAATCTTGATGGACATGTGGAGCTATGAAGCGCAAGCAATCATCATTAAAAGGTATTCAATTAAATTGCAAAAATATTTCAAGGCAACGCGTGATCTGCTGCTAACTTCCGTTTTTATTGAACATAATTTTGTACTTTTTCTTAATGTTTCGAACATATCTGTTCCATTTAAAGAATAAGAAAATATATGAAGCAGTTCGGGTTTCAATAGCCACCTGACACGCAAAAAAAAAATACAACCTTAAATCTTAGGTATTTTGTGCAAAGCTATTTCGCAAAAAAAAATTAAACTTTAAACATTTACTTGCTGTTGTACATATAACTGATTATTATGCTATGATAAAGCCATATCTTCTTCACCAACTTTTCTTCTAGCAATGACAAATAATAAAAAATCACTTTTTTGGGCAACCTTATTGATCACCCTTTTATATTTGCCGTCATATCTTCGGCCTCCTTACACGCCCCACTAAATTCGGATTCAATACCCGATCCATCCTTATTCACAAAAACATTGCAAAGCATTATGAAAAATTGGAAGTGGTGTATTTTTGGAACAGTTGCAAATCTATAATAACCCAATAAGGCTGCTTCAATGATACGACTATTAAAACACTGATTAAGGCATTACTTACTTACTTAATTCACGCATCAACCGCCTAAGCGATTTTGGCCGAGGTCAACAAAGCATGACAGCTGTACCTAGATGCTAATTAAGACATACATAGTTGACATAATAGCTCGCTAAATCGAAATGCTATCGATCTCTTAAAATTTTTGGCTGAGGCATTTAAAATAAATATCGTTTTGTTTTCCTGCTCAGTATGACATCGTGACAGTTTGTATAGCTTCTAAACTTGAGGAGATGGAGCATTGAAATGGCATCCGAAGTTCTAGACGTGCACTTTTTTATAGGCGTACAAGTGGCAAGCCTGAGAACAGCTTTGGAACACCAACACTGAAAAAGCTATCAGAACATGAAAGAATAGGAAATTATACATCTTTCTTCTATTCCAGCGCTGGTTCGTTGGAGATTTAAGTCGGTTGTTAGCTTTTTATTTTGCGTGCTCAAAGCCGAGAAACGAGCTTCCTACTCATGCAATATGATAAAAGTGAGCACTTCGGTTTTTTTAAAAAGACCTTAAAATTTCAGTTAGTAGTCAGCATAAATAATTTTACAAATACGTAACACTCGAAAGAAGAATATCAGAAGTTAATCAAACACATTTTTCGGAATAAAAGATATGTACGAGTAGATGGTAAAAAAAATTGTTGGGAATTTTTTTCTTTCAAAACACTTGAATTTCATTACAAACTTCTAACTTTTTTGACAAATAATGTTTTAAGCAAATTTTTTTATATTCATTTGATACTCTTCTTCCCTTTTTTATTCATGGGCCATAATGAACTGCTTTTTTGACAGAAATCTCAACGCAAATTATGTCAAAAAGCTGCTACTAACTTTACAGTCGTCTTTAACTTGACTATGAGTATGGCCTCAGTCTCCTGGGCACTTAGTTACCTATACAGATTTATGTAAATTTTTGTATGTTGGTTTATAAATAAAACTTTAACGTTCTTAAAAAATCTGACGTGCTGGTGAAAAACTAAAATCGAAAACGTGACGTGATGGTAAGAAATGGACATCAGATTCGGTTTCAGCGACCCCGAAAACATATAAGAAGGGTAGTCTTATTCCCGGACCGCAAAATAATTTTTTTTTTGGTGTGGCTGTGAATTTTAATTGTTGTCACATTTCTAAAAGGAGCTTTAGTTACTTTGAAATCTTTATTCACTTTGCCAATTGCAAAAAAGTTATTGTAGCAAAATTATACTTTATCATTTAATATTATACTTTTAAACGTATGTTTTACATTTACATCATAACTTCTGGCCATATTTTCTGAACTTTAAAATAAACTTTTAATTTTTTCGTGTTGGAGGTTTAATAAGATAAAATTGAGCTTAAGGTTTTTGATATAAAAATGAATATGCCTTTCGGCTTTACTTATTGTAATAAGAATATTTCGTCCGTTTTACATACATACATGTTTTTATTATTACTATTTAAGCAAAAGAGTCGGGCTATGGCTACTTCACCAGAGAGAGAAGCACTAGTATAAACACTATAGGTGGATTATGTCCATCAAAGCAAAAAAATATTCCCTTAAAGAGCTTGGTGTAGGAAAGTTGCCATCCTGTTGGTAACCAATATTTTATGTACTTAAATCAGTTTTTATTATAATTACCGTAGATATATGAAAAATAACGAAAATAAGTAATATATTCTTAATTTTTTCCAGATTACAGAAAACATACTACTTCTTTTTGAAATACAACTTTATTATTACTAAACCCATGGTCACTTATTTCTAAGGCATCAATTCAAAATTTTGGAAATTTTCAAATAACAAACATAATATGGCTTAATATTTTATAAACTGCTCGATTTGAAATGCATAGATTTTCGGTTGTTTTAGAATAATTTTTAATTATTTACGCCTACAGTTAATTTATTGTTGAAATAATGTATGATAACACAATGAAGCGTGGATTCAGAGAGAAAAATGTTGCATATGTTGTGCGGTTGGTGTAACATATTACTTTTTAAATATAACAATTAAGAAGTATATTTACATATATTTAAACCACCATTTACTTTGTACTTATAAACTGTACTATAAGTTTAAAGCAGGTTTACTTTGAATCGAAATAGTAAACTAAATATGTTATTATTATAATTTTTTTTTTGAGAGCAGCTTATATCCTCGACCACCAGCTGTTCAAATTACAAGTTCCCGAAATACGACTTTTCAAATGCGCACAAAAGTTAAGATTCAAGTGCAGTCTAACGAAAGTTGAATGTATTGAAATTTGCATTCAAACAATGTTTATGCAGCTGTTGCAACAAACAAGCAGGTAGCAGCAACATATGTGTGTACTTGCAACAACATGCCTCCAGTTACGCAGCTTAAAAGAAGTTCAAACGCTTGAAATTCTACCACCAACCGTTATGACTTAAGAAATATATACGAGTAAAACTTACACACAAAGCTACTTCGAATTGGCGTATGCCTTTAAGCTAAGTTAAGTGTACTCGTATGTGCGAGTGTGTGAACCGAAACAACAGCAGCAGCAGCATTAAGGGTAACAACAACAACCAGCTACAACAACAAACTAACAAAATATATGTAATTGTATGTACGAGGGCGGGTCAATAAGTGAATGAAACAAAAGTTTTTGGATAAACAAATATTTTATTTTTCAACATAGTCTCCTTTGAGTCTATACCCGTTGTCCCATGTTTCTCCAATTTTTTAACCCTTCAAAAAAATCAGATTTATCATTTATCGAGGGCATTAAAATAGGCATTTGTTTGTGAGATCATTTCACCGCCGAGCCATTTCTTTAGATTTGGTAATAAGAAATAGTCACTGGGGGCTAAATCCGTAGAATAGGCCGGATGAGGGAGTAATTCGTATCCAAATTCATGGATTTTTGCCATGAAAACTACACATGTGTGCGTTTGCGTTTGTGGTCGATTCTCAGCAAACGCGGCACACTTCTTGCGGAAAGCTTTCTCATACACAAGTGATCATTTAAAATTGAAACCACTGAGCCATGTGAGATTCCTAAGGCTTCCACGATCTCTCGCGCTTTCAATTTCCTATCGGCCAACACCATATCGTGAATTTTTCAACTGTTTCGGGAGTTAAGACCTCAATTGCTTCCGTGCTTGTACGGCCACAATAAAATTCATTAGACCACTTTTTTACCATTAAAATTTTATGGTGAAGAGTTCCCATATTATTGATCAAGCTTAGCTTTGGTTTGAGTGATGGCCTTTTTCTGCAAAAAATAATGCTTAATGAGCAGACGAAATTATATTTTTTCCCATTTTCTCCTCAAATCACGTGGTAGCAGAGAACGTATAATAATGAGAAGGTGCATTTCGTATACGATAAAAATAAATTTGTGAAACGCGCACGCTAGGGAATCCAGAATGTTATTGCACAGAGATTTAGCAGAGAGAATTTCATTAAATTTCTGTAAACTGGCATTTTTCTGCTCAAATTTACATATGTTGCACAAATATGTTTACAAAAATTTGGGGTTTTGCCGACGGCATTACGCATGCGTGTTATAAATAAATATTGACAATTTCCAATTAAAGGCAATTGATATTATTTTATATAGATTTTAAAGAGTTATGAACCTCATTGGTACTTTTAAGGTATTGAAAAAAAATTACTTAGAGATTGAATTTATTTGATTTGTATTGGGTTAGCCACAATGCAAATTCGTAAATTTGTGCTCATGCTCGTTTTCCTATTTTATTTTTAAATATGAATTATGTAATAATTTAATGTAAAATTACTGTTCTTCACACTTGTTTCCCGAAAATTTGAAATTATTTTGTGAGAATTTGTATTCGGTTCGTCAAAATGTAAATTCGCGAAAAGTTTCCATATAATGCCCTTTTATTTATTTTCAAGACAGTATTTAAGTTCAACTTTTTAAAATATTGAAATAACATATTAATTTCATATTTTAATTGATTTCTCGCGTTTGTCTCCGCAAAAAATAATATTTATGTATGTACTTTGTTCTCTGCCATACATATCTGTGTTTACAGTATTTCCCTCTTACAAGCGTCATAAAAATATATCTCCACGCACTTCTAATCGATAAATTTACTTATAAATTAATACTTTGGTATAAAAATATAACCATCTGCTGTTAAGCGTCAATTGCATATAGGGCGCATTTAATAACAATGCAAATTGAACTATTAATTAAAAAGAAACTCTCATCAGAAACAAAATTGATGCGAAGAAGTGTTGGACGCATTAAACAAGAAATACTGTATACAAATTGGCGAAATCCAAATTTTCTCAGCAAACTGCTTAAAACAGCAATTAAGATCGGGCGACAGTAAGAAGCTCTTTGGTGTGATGAATAGAGTTGAAGCAATGATCGAACGTTTTTGTTTTGGCACGAGTTCGATGCCAGCAGCCACCGAATTTGCAAATTTGGTGGTTGATTTTATATTTGTCTTTTTCAATTTTTGTCATTATGCAAAAGAAGAAGAATAAGTAAGAGGCAAAGAAGGGGGAAGCGCAAGCGAAGCAATTCGCTTGACTCGAGCCGCAAACTTTTGTTCAACTGCGCAAATTTACTTTTTGCTTGCGTCGATCGTCAAGACAAGGGGACAGAGGTTTATGCGCTTTGTTGTCGATCTTCAACTAGCGAAGAGAATTTCATACTTCATAATTTTTGTGTGGACAATGCAAGTGTGGGAAGGGAAAGAGGTTTAAGCACTTTGTTGCCAATTTTCATTTCGACATCAGCGGATGGTCGAATTGAAGATTTTATAATTTTCGTCATCGTCGCGAACAAGAATGGTTTGTGGACGGCACATGCGCGTAGCGGGGCAAGTGTGCAAGGAGCGCACAAATTATGAATGAAGCCAATTTATGAGAATGAATGAGTTAGAAAGAAATATGAAAGAGCAGGCGTCCTGTCAAAAGAATTTTACTACTCAAGTACTTAATTGTCCACAAAAATTCTAATATATTCTGTGGCTTCACCGTGTGAAATGATGGCAACAAATTTATTGCGAACTCCATTTTTTTTTTTTTAGTTTTAAATATACATAAATTATTTAAATTATATAATATACATATATTAAGTATTCGCTACAATTCTTTTCCAGTAGAAGAAAGCAATTACATTCTTCATTATCTTTTGCAAAATTCCTACAGAAAAGGTTTTGGTTTTCCCAAAATAAAAGCGATTCTTATTGTTTTACGATTTAAATATGTACATAGGTTTTTGCATTATTAAAACAAGGTAATTATTGGTCAACAAGCTAGAAAAGTATAAATTTTCTTCAAAGTCAACACGCAACAAATGTCTATCAATATTTAGTTGACGCGAATTTTTCTGTTTCTTAACTTACATTTTACATTTTTCCGCCTTTAAAACTTCTCTGGTAATCAAATTGTTAAATTCCTCTGCCTAATTCTTTCAAATCTGTTAGCATTCTTCGCTGAATAGTTTCCAAATACGAAATGCATCTTCTCATTATTAAACGTTCTCTGGTGGTAGTCTGCTATGAATGGCTGTCAAACACAAACTAAATGCCGCAGCTTGTTCAAATTTTGACAGGAGTCAACTAACAAATGCCTGTTGATAGTAGCAGTGTTGCCATTTCAGTAAAGAAGCAAGAAAAAAGTCACGGACTTATTGACCCGCCCTCGTAGTTGAGCTGGCAACATTTTAATGGCAATCAAGCAGCAACACGACAAAGCTGCGCCTCCACACAAGTTGCACGATGCTGGAGCTGAAGTTGTTGCTTTTGTTCATTACTTTGCTGATTATTGCCAACACAATAAACGTCACGAATGAGAATCGAGCAGCTTATGTACGTCGTTGCAGTTTTATTGTGTGTGTGTGTGTGTGTGTATGTACGTTTGCACTGATGTTATGCTTAGTTGCTAACAGTTTGCTTTTTTTTTTTTGTAATTCCTGACAGGAGTGTGTTGTTGTTTGTTGTTCTTGTGCACTACTGTCTTGCATTGCAAGTTACTCAGATTCTAATGACTGCTGCACTCGCACACTGTCTGTCAGCCGGCTCAGTGTTGTCCATTTAATTTTATGTGCAACATCAGTGGCTGACACCAGTGTTGCCATTTCGCGCCAATCGCGGCAAAGTTTGGTCAAAGTGGGTTGGAAGTTGTTAGATTTGTTGCTTAAGATTTATTAAATTCTTGGCTGGTGGTTGTTATTTTTAAAATATATATTTTTTTGTTTTTGATAATCAAAGCACTTAATTGATAAATTTTGTGTTAATTGCTACTTGAAAAACTAATTTTTTTCAAAAATCTTATGAGCATAACTTGTCAAATTCTTATGTAATAAACCTTGGCTTGAAAAATAATTAGAAAGTGGGAGTAGGCAGAAAAAATCAATTTGCTGGTATTAAAGAGAACAATAACTTTTAGGGCAGTTCTAAGTTAGATTTGTTACCAGCAGAGTAGCTCTTTAGCTTTGGGTATTAAAACCCTGAAATTTCTTTCATTTCCAAACCGATCAGTGCACACATTTTCTGAATTATCACTTTCACAAAAAGAAAATATTTAAAAATATTGGGCGAACAATTTTTAAACTAATTTTACTGTAATATATTCAATTAACTGTGGATGTGTATTCAACGCCGGTCTTTTAATGCCCACGATAATTAAATATAAGCTCGTTAATACCAATCTATGTGCGATCTGTATAGCCTATTAAGGTCGATAATATTATTTAAATAAATAAATAAATAATTTATTTTTTTTATGGTGAAATTTCAAAAAAGTCAGCCAAATTTTCATAAAAACAATACAATTCTTTGGGTAATTATTATGATTGAGAATAATTTGTAAAATCATCGATAAGTATTATTTTGAGACTTATATTATATAGTTTTATAACAATAAAATTTCAGCGAGATAATTATTTTGAATTCTTCAAAGACTTTTTGCTCACAATAATTATAAGTGAGAAACAAATTTTTTAATTGTTGAAAGACGGGATCGGTTCCGAACAAGTTCATGACTTTTTTAGCATCATTTAGGAGCTCGTTCGACACTAGTTCAAAAACAGTTCGGGACTAATACAGTACCGAACCAATCCCGAAATAATCCCGAACTAAGCCCGAAATGATGTCTAAAAGCTTTACGATTAATACCCAATCAGTCTCGTTTTTGAAAACTTAACAAAGTTTGTCTCCCTCATTATTACTATGACACTTTATTATATGTCTCAAAATAAAAATCTTTGACGACTAAAAAAAAAATTTGAATAAATATTTTGAAAAACCCTTAAAAATAAGAGTCTTACAAGAAAATTTATAACTAACTATAATAATTCTTGATTAACTTTTATTATTTTCTCTTTTCTGATAACGAACCAATATTGGTAGTGAAAAAAAATTTTGCGTGTCAACACTGGCTGGTGCATAAAAAAAAAACAACAAAAACTAAGATACTAAGTGTGCGTCTACTTAGCATCCAAGTCCATGCATTTACTTGCTCATTCGAAACTGTGCTGATGAAGCAAATACGCAACTATGCCCAAGCTGACTTAATAAGACGTACAATTATACAACTCACGTCAAAATAATAGCCACACCTAATATGAAAATGTACAAGGCATTCGTCAAATTTTTGTTATTTTTTAATAAAGTTCAAATAATTTTTCACGAAAGGCTTGAATGAAATTTTTCAATAATTTTTTAAGAATTATTACAAATACGAAGTGTTGTACCTCAATTAATTTTAATGTAGATAAAAATTTTACTACAAAATTTCTTCCAAGCAATCCCATTTCATAAATAGATAAAACTGCGCAACACCTTCAGTAAAAATGTTTTAGAATCAATGGTAATTTATAGCCATTTAATATATAAACTTTTTTGTACTAAAATTGAAATGTTATTTTATTAACAAAATTTTAATGAACATTTTATTTTTTAATTTGAAACTTGTACTTACATGGTTTTATTTTGCAGAATGAACAGTATTTTAATTGAAAAATGACTCAAATTAAGTAAAAAATAAAATAAATTTCTAAAAATTGTTAATATGCGGTGCGGTTATATATGTGAGCGGTATTTTACACACATACAATCATACATCGCACTTTAATGCACCTTTTCTTCCACGCATCGTAAATTGATATATTAAATTGAATATTTAATGACATTAAGTGCGCACGGTTGCACATAACATGTACGAGTAATTCTCGCTGTTCTTCGCTCGAATCCACACGCACACACACACACATTCACAGTTTCGCCTTCGCTCCTCGTTTGCCGCGGTGCCATCGCCCTTTTCTTCATTTATGTGAAACGTTGTAAGAAAGCGGATTTTAATTATGATGTCGCATAAATCTTAAATTTATTGTAAATGTGCGTGGAACGTGCGCAAATTAAACGAGGAGCGCGACGTAGAGCGTGAATGTCGAAAATCCGTTCTTGCATGATGACTTGCTTATGTGTGTGTGTGTGTATGTACTTCTATGGAATTAAAATGTAAGTAAGTGCATTATAGTTTCCACTTGAAATGCTAAGCTACTATAATTATTTGCATAACTAATTAAAATGTCACCTTAGAGATTGCTTGTTGCGTACATGTGTGTGTGTGTTTGTACATTAGGCCGTACCATAAAAAATTAGTAAAAATGTGCCACTTCGTTTTGTACATCTTCTAAGTATAAGTTTGATTTAAAAACTCAAACAAAAAAATGTTTAGGGTATTAATGATAAATGCGTTTCAGCTATAGAAAATATTAACCTATCATCTTAAACTCATTTTTATTCAATACAAATTTGTTGCATGGGTGTGACATGATTCAATAATGTTTTATTTAGACGAAATGCGATCATAAAATTCGAAAATCAAAAAGTGAAATTATACGAAATAATTAATTGAGCCAACTTCTTTAGCAGTGAGCTGAAAATAAATTTTCCATTTTATTTTAATTCTCACGATCTAATGTACAAATTATAGATCTAATACATACATAAAAGATTTTAAATATGCAATGGGTAAGAAGGGAGAGGAAGCGTTTTTACCAGATATTGAAACTAATTGTTAAATTGTATATAATAATAAATGAAATCAGGGCTTATTTAATCATTTTTGTGTATTTTCTTGTTGCTCTTTTACTTGGAAAACATCAAACTCATCTAAAAGCGTACATATTTCATACATATGTATATTATTAAAATTACAAATAATTATGTGAACAATATTTGATTTTTTCGACCGCAGGATTTCAATATGATGATATTTTATTTTGCTCTGAACAAAAATAAAGAAACCAAAAAAAAAATTTTAAATAAATTTGTGTACTAACTATTTCAGGCCCATTGAAAAAATATGAAATACAACCAGCAAGTTGATTATCTTTAGTTCGTTTTTTTTTCTTTCGTGAGTAATTTATACAAATTTTTTGTATAAATTACAACCTCTGACCGAATAAAATGTTTACAAATTTGTCGGTTTTTAGTTTATAACAATATATTGATTAAAAACTACTGAAAATTATAACTTAATTAATATTACAAATATAAATAAAAATATTTTCGATTTTCGTCCATATAAAAATAAACTTTGCTTTTTCGTTATAAGTAAAGAAGTCGCAACACTATAGACAAAAAAAAAACCAAAAAAAAAACTTAAATTGAATGGTCTATAAAACTGCATACTCGGAAAAATTCTAAAACTTTTGAATAAAAAAAGTTCAAAATCTACAAAATTTTAAACATGAAAAATTAACTGAACTTTAATTGAAAACTCTTAAATATAAATAATTATTCAAGTTTAAAATTTTGTACATTTTGAACTTTTTTATTGAAAGGTTTTAGAATTTTTCCGAGTATGCAGTTTTATAGACCATTCAATTTTACTGTTTATAATTGAATATATGTATGTAAGTGGCGTCATTTAGTGAAATACTCGTATAATAACAAGAAAAGACATTTTAATCACAATACAAATTATTAACTGCAGTTGAAAAATATTTCTTTCGGCATTTTTATAGCATTCATGGCAATTTTTCCTTTTACATTTAGAAATAATGCCTATTAGTTAACTAAATTTTTTTTTAAATTATTTGCATTTTGAAAACGTTCTGACGTCATAAAGTTTAGTTTCCCCAAACGAATTTTGAAAATTTACTAATAAGTTGTGCTCTAGAATTGGGATTTTCATTTATTTTTGTTAAACATAACAGTAAAGTTTATTTTCAAAAACTAAAATCACTTTGAGCCAAAATTACATTATGCATTTTGATGCATATGAAGCAAATCAAACGAAGACAAGAAAGCTAAAAATATTGGATTTTTGGAGCTTGAAAAATGTGCTTTAATATGCATATTTTTTATTTTACGTACATGTACATACATACATATGTATGTAACCACAACTGAATTTATTTATACGCTTTCTTTCGTAAGCAAATGTACGCTCTATAGGCGAGTACATATGTGTACATATATTTATTTAAATATGTTTGTATACATATGTGTGTATTTCCTCATCATATACTTAGCCTATGAACGCGGAAAACTCTAGTGCGCTGCATTTCCGAACTATTAAATGTTTAAATTTTAAAAGTTTTCGAATAATGTATTTTTAAAGTATACAAAAGTCATCAACGCCATCAATTATATTTTCTAAAATTATTTTTTTGACAGCTGACACACATGAATTCCGCGTTAAATGTTGTTCTCATGCAACAAAATTTGTAAAAAAAAAAACAAAAAAAAAACCACAACACATGTATGCAAACCCCAAACCGACAGCAGAACCACATCCATCATCAATAACTTTGTATGTACATGTGTACGTACAACAGCAACCAGGAAACTAGCGACAACAGCAATTAGACTGCTTCCACGGACGTAAAACAACGGCGGCGTGTGGAGGTGTCCATCGTACGCTTCAATGCATTTCTAACAACAAAAATTTAAAACGGTGATAGCTGCAGGCGCAAAACTTTTAAACAAAATGTCAATTTGACAAACCAATTTTATGCGGTTGTTCGCTCTCAGCTGCTGCGCATTCTAAAATATATATGTATGTATGTATGTAAATGTTGCCACAATGCAACACTCTACCAAGTTCTCGTGCCACTTGCCACCGAACACCAGTCACCAGGTTGGTCACAATCAACTTCATTGTTCATGGCAGCTGGCGCTGTTGGGATTTGTTTATTATAATTTGAAAATTTTACTTACGCAAAAAACAAATGCAACGTCCCAACGGTGAGGTGCACGTTCATCGTTTGCTCTTCGATAATCGCAATGCGAATCGTTGCCCTTGCAAACTATGAGACATGTAAAGTTTGCACATTGAATTTGAGCTACGCATTGTTAGTGTGAGCGTAGAGATATTTATGAAAAATTATGATTATAATTTTATATGACTTCCTTCAATATTCAATACTTCCATGCGTTTACTACAATTTGAAATGTTTTGAAAGCCAAAATTGATTTGGTTTGCTTTGTGGGCGCTAGAATTTATTCCTTTCATTTCAAAAATCAGAGGAAACTATTTTCCCAAATATTTTCATTAGTAATTTTTCACATTTAAGTGACCAAAAAACATGTACGAAAATGCTTTAAAATGAGAAAAAGTTATCTCTACCGATACCGCGCCGTCGAAATAACGATTCCTCCTATTATTTTAATAAACAAAATTTCTACGACATGAATTTTGAGGTTCCGAAATTTGGCTTCCAGCGATTATTATAAGTTGCCATAGATGGAGAATAACTACGATTCGAATTTTCAAGCTGTTAATAAGCACATTTATGTCCAAAGACATATGTCACTTTTTCGCTGGTCTCCACAAGCTAATTACAAGCTAATGAAAAGATCTACGAAAATTATTAAGATCATTTTTTATTTCATGAGAAGACACTATTTGGTTTAAAGCTAAAATTTTCAGAGAGATAGAGCAACTAAATTGAGCTATGCTTAGATATAATCTTTGAACGATTGACTTAAAATGCAATGGGTTGAGACGCTGTTATATCAAAAAAAATTTTAGCGAGTGTCTTATTTAAAAATTTAAACGCGAATGAACAAAATATGTAGTTATCTTATATAAATGTGTATGATACAATATTTCGAAAATATTTTAAAAATTATTTAATAATCTTAGATGTTTCTTGTTTTAGTTTATAAAAACAAGCTTTTGCACCCAAAATAATTATAAGCGAAAAAATTAATTAAAATTTCATAAAACATAAAGCATTTAAAAGAACCAACCAAAACATTGATATAATATAACTAAGCAGACTACCAAATTAAAGGCAAATAAAAACTATAAATTAATTCACCTACAAAAAGTCATAAAAGAATTGATTCTGCTCGCATACTACGGAAGTGTTGTGTAATTTAAAGTTTTTTCTGTTTTTTTTTTTTGATATTTTGTGTGTAAGAAATAAAAAAAGCACTCGTTTCCGAAACGAATTTATTTTACATGTTTAATATTTGCTGCACAATTTTCATATCGATCCCAAAAGTTTTGTGGAATTAGCTGCGCATTCACCTTTCCTTGCATGCAGAATTGCTGTCAGATAAAACGGTTTTAGGATTGTACATATTCACATTCTAAATAAGATTTTCACCTATTAAGTAACTTAACGAAAATAATATTATTTTCAAATGAAAGATATTTGAGACATTTACACCTCCTCTAGGAATTATGGCATCAATCTTTTTTTTTCTTAATTAAAATAAATTTAATGAAAGAATTAAGCAACATTTTCAAATATCGATTTTAATGGAAGAAGTAGAAAGTTGTTATAAAAGATTTATATTTAATGAAACATAATTTGGGAATCATATGAAGGGTATTAGATTACATGCAAACAATAATTCCACGCACATTTTCCCGCTAAAGTTTGCCATCTATGTTTGATAACATCAAGCAAGCTAGCCAAATGTTGTAATATTCCGATCACATACAGAGTCAATAAGAATGCCATACCATAGAAATAATTAATAGTATTATAATACGAAAATATTTATAAAAGAATAAGCGCAAATAATTCTTTGAAGCATATTTGGAATACAATTTATATGCAAGTCAAGTAAACTGTGAGGGTTGTTTCAATACTTGTAATGCTCGTTCGTCACTCGTTCGTTACATCGGCTGGGGGGTAATGAGTGATAGTCAATTACATTTCCTGAAATTTATTCCTAAATTAATATTCTCTATTACTTACCACTGGCAGGGGGAAGCAGAGCTTACTAAAGTAAGAGGTTAGTTAAAAGAAAAAAATAGTTGGTTAGGTGAGACTCAGATCGAATCTGATTTTTTTAATGTATTTTTGTATTTTTATTTACTTTCATATCTGTTGATTTCTAATGTATAATTATGTTTTTGTTCGTCTCGTTTACCATGGCATATGCACATGTTCAAAGATATTTGAACAATAGGAATGTTACATCGTATGGCTACTGTAGTTGAAACACAGTTATTATTTATTTAAAAATAAAGTACAATAAAAATAAAGATAAAAGTTAATAAAACATAAAATACAAAAACAAGGATTGACTCAAGGAATTTGGAGCTGTTCAAAAATTTGGACTCAAGAAATTCACTCTTTTGTATTTTGGAAGATGACCTACTTAAATCAATATAATAGTAAATATTCTGATGAAACCCAGCAGGCAATCAGGCATATCCCAATCAGTCTAGAATACATATCTAATGAACTATGAGTCCTGAATACAGCTTTACAACAAATAAAAAATTAATTAATGCTTTTATAATTCTGCGGCAAACCCAGATTTCTTTGTATAAAGTGCCATGTCCAATATTTTCATTTAATTTTGATTTCTTTGGATAAAAATCACTTGAACTATATTTAAGAGGATTTCTATAGAGGAAAGCTATGAGCGAGCTATGCAAATAATGTCTATCAGAGAATGTATTTACGTTAAATTAGAATTTATTTCGTATCTCACTTAAATTTTACTGTCCTAATTTACTACATACTATTGTTATATAAGTAAGTATCTCACATGTTGATACATTTTCCTTCACCGTAATTGTAAAATATTGCATAAACTTTGCTTAACCAAAAAATAAATATTTACAATAGAAATATGCCCACAAAAATTTCCTTCAATGTAAATAACAACGCTTATAAATATGTACATTGTTTGAACAAGTATTCAGCACTTTTCGCTCATAATCGATGCACTTCAACAATTTTGTACTTACCATAAAATTTTAATATTGAATTTTTAATTAGTGCTTGCTGCCAAAAACCGCGCAATGAAAACTTTTCGCCACCAAAATCTGTGCACATAAACTGTAAGTAGAAATAAAATGAGTAGAAAATTTTATTAATAATGAGAAAATTTGGCGAGGGATCCAATTAATGGCGAAATGTAAATAAATTAAAAAAGTTTCTTCTATAAATTTTTGTTATTAAATTTTTGTCAAAAAATATCGAAAAGCAATGAAAGTAAATATCATATATTTAAAATAAATATTTTTATTAACCAATATTTTAAATAAAATAATCATGTGTTCTTAGGAACATCCACACATACATATACATAAAATCAATGCAATCAATCGAATGGTTCTTCAATCATTTCAAAAAAATCAGTTAGCTGAATCCATAGTTGAGTAAAGAAGTAATGAAATGCAGTGACACACCCGCGCTCGCACAGAAATCAATAAGATTGCGTTTTATTAAGCAGAAGGCAAGCAGAAGAACTACATCGTCAATCAGCGTTTTAGATAATTCAAATACGCTTACGAATATCATTGATCTGCTGTAAGAGGCAATCAAAACGCAATTGTGTACATTAGGGTGGTACAAGATGCTAAAAGGAATTGAAGAAAGACCTTTTTTGTATTCAAAAAATAAATAGAAGTCGCGTAATGCGCTCAAGATAGGAAATATTATTTTTTCAAAAATAATGTAATTCAATAAAAAAAAATATAGAATCAAATATTTATGAACTCTGTTTAAAGATGAATAATACTCAACTTTAGAAATTTGATAATTTTAATAGTTTTTTATGTACTACCCTTTTTACCCTATTTAGTTTTCAAAAAAAAACAGGCGAATTTTTTCTGATATTGATTTTTGTACACTCTAATATAATATTGAAAAATTTACATAAGATTTGATTGACAAATATTTTTTTGAAGGTTTCTAAACGATCTCTGCGAAAAATTAATTTTTTTGTGAAAACTTTCGTTTAGGAAAATAATAAAATTCGAAACAATAGTTGATCGATGTTTTGCACCCGTCCATCTAATCGCGATTTAAGTTGATTAGTCGTAGATAATATTTACAACATTAAAAAAAATACTCTTCTAATAAAATAAAAATTATTGAAATTTCGCACTTGTTTTTAATATGGAAGAACTTAAAGAGGAGACAGACAACTCAATAGGAGCGCATTACTTACTCTGCTAAAAATTTATTTTAAACGGTGGTCCCAAATTCCCCACTCTTTTATTATTCAAATAGTTATTAAGTACACAAGACACTCTATTTTTGTAAGTAACTTTGTACATAGTACACATGTTGAAGCGAGTGTATTGATAAAAATCGTTTTTCAAATCATTTACCATGTCGAAGTCAAACGACGAGTCACAGAGTGAGAGATTAATGAATGTTTGAGAAAGTGATTGGTAAATCTAAAAGTCAAAAGAAAGGAACATTTGATAGTCGCATTTAAGTTTAGCAAGAGAAAGTAAATAAAAGAACGGTATTCGTTTCATACAGCGCCGATACATTAAGGTGTCTCAACTAAAACTTTATGATTTTATATGTAAATTAAAATTTGCATAATGAGAAAAATGCAAACTTTCCAATTACGAAATATAAATATTTAAGTTTCTTGCACAATAAGAAAAATATACCGAACGAAAAGTGTGCGTTCAAAGCTTTTATCGTGACAGCTTCAATATATTTGCAACTTTCGAAGGCAATTAACTTAAAGCAAAGAACTTTTGAACGCAAAGAATAAAAGTCAATCCATAATTAAAATAGTACTTAAAAGAGCAACTGTTTAAGTATCCAATTTTAGTATATAAATAAAGCATTTATTTTGAGACTTATATTCACTCTTATCGGAAGTTTCGCATGAAAAAAAATGCGCCCGAAATTTTTTCATTCGCCAGGATTGAATAAATTTCGCTTCGGAAATTACAACTCTGAAATGTGTATACTTGAAGTATAAAATTATCAAATAAATCAAATTCAATAGTAATTTGACAAAATTTATCAATTTTCCAGATCTTTAAAAATTGAGCTGGCGCAATCGTCTTTTAGCCAGATTATGCTGGAAGATATAAAGCAAAATTTTATTAAGCGCTCATTTAAATATAAATTGTTTACGACTTTCCATTCGGACTATTTTTTAATTGCAGGCCCAGACTATGCAGCTTTATCTTTAGTTGTTTTCATAACTCAGCTACATTTTCCTTGTTTTCTTTGACAAATCTTCTTGCAATATTCGGCTTTTCCTGCAGTCAACCTAATATTATCCCTCTTTGAACTTTGTTTACTGTTTTGTTCCTGGAATAGGCGATCTTATGTAAAATAATTTAAATAAAATTACTTAATTTTTGAATCCGCGAAATTTTTCGCCTCTTAAAAAATAGTGAACAAATTCAACTAATCCGCCAACTATTTCCGCCCGAAAGAAGTGTTGCCGATAAGGGGAAACAATGTTCGCAGGTGGAAAATTTCCGCCCGAAATTTATAATAAGCGAACAGTGAAAAGTGAACTATTTCGGGCGAAAACGAAACTCACAATAAGGGTGATTATAAAACTCTCCATAATACTCGTATTTATGAGGAAGTTTTTCAGGATTATTTTAAGTATATTTCGTGACTATTTTGGGAACCATTTCGGAATGGAATCATTTAAGGTCACACACTAATTGCAACACGTAAATGGTGCTGCAAAGTCCTGAAATAGTAACAAATTCGTTCAAAAACAGTATGTAAATAGTACCGATTCAGTCCCGAAATATTTGTAAGCAAGCGAGATTTATTTTTTCTGCTGATAATTATTATGAAATACTTTAAAATAAGTATGAAAATAAAATGCTTTGAAGGCTTGAAAACATTCATCACTCATATAAAATTTTGAAGAAAAAACTTTAACATACAATATTTGTTCCAAAATGTGAGTTATCGAAATCTAAAATAATGTGTTTAAAATATAATTACTAAAAGAATTGTATAGTTCGTACATAAGTTTTGTTGACTTTTCAAAGTTTTCGGCATTCTTCGAAAATGTGAAAAAAACTAGCAGATCCGGCGAACTTACGCCCGCACCAAATTTTTTATAAGCAAATGAAACACTATTGTCTTTTGTTGTCTAAATGTCTTTTATTTGTACGTTATGTAAATAGCATGAGGTAATAACTTTTCAGATCACTTAAAAGCTTTGTGGTAAACTCGGTTGTTCATTTTGATATCTTTGAAACGGGCCTTCGAAACCCATCAGATCATTATAAATCGATCGGTTTTAGTTAATATCTGCGCCTACTGGCGGATAAATTTGTTTGCTACTCTGTGTTCGTAGCTTCCTACTTTTCTTTATACTACATGTGGAAAAATTTCTAAGCTAAAAATGCACCTTTGATGAATATCAAAGCAATATTTGGTTGCCTCAATTAAGATGTTAAGTGGTATTTATGTATGTATATCTCAACTCTACCAAGCAACATAATTTTTCGCAAACCAATGTTTCTTCAACAAAATCGATTCCGAAATACCACTTTTGCAAACAACTCGATTTCAGCGCCACCTAGCTGACAAATATTTCGCAGAGATGTTTTTCATCCCCTCACCACCAGTTCATGTATAGACAATGACTATGAAAACGGCCTATAAATACAATATTTAGCAATAACTTCGATTCGGCGTTTTCGTAATATTTTTTCCATGAGCAAAGACAAACCCAACTAAAGAAAGTCTACTTAAAACGCAAAATCAGTTCTCGAGTAATGGGCGGCTAAACGGACGCAATTTAGTTTAATATGTGTATGGTGTGGTTGTAGAAAAATCTAGTTCGTTTTTTACTTTTATAATACACGATTTCTTATGTAAATTTATTTTTCTTTCTTGTAACAAAAAATTACTTTAACCACTACATACCAGCATTTGTTACATATGTACATATGTATTTTCTACAATATTGAATTTCACTTCAACTTAAACGATAAACGTGTAATACGAAATCTTTTCCCCGCCTTTTCAATGTCGGTTTAAATAAAAAGTAAAACTTTTTTTTTTCTACAGCTACAAACAAAATAACTCAACACCTCTCTACCATCGTTGGCTACCAAAAGCTTTCGCATAAAAACAAAAACACTTACTTTAAATCCCTAATATGTCAATCCATATAAAGTATCAAAACAAAACAGTCGGTAAACAGCAAAACAAACTCACAAGTAAACAAAAAATTGGTTGAGAGTTTGCCAGATTGTCTGTCGCTGCGTGTGCCAGTGGCACTGCAGTGGCGGGGCAAAGTCGGTGGCATTATTTGTACTGACCGGTGTGAGCAACCAGTATGCCAGTTAGCTTGTAAGCTAAACACACACCCACACACACACACACATGTACATGCATTCAATTATTTGTTGCTGTTATTTCAGATGTTTATTTGGCATTATTTACCAACGCTATTGTTGTTTATTTATAGCTGCTTGACGCTTTTTTTTCTTTATTTGTTGGCAATTTTCGCATGCCAGTAACTCACCGCCCTTCCCTTCCTGCTCTTAAAACCAACCAATGGCGCTGTACATTTTGTACGAGTACATTACATTAAATTTGCCAATTATTTCTCAAATTAAATACCTCAAATTTTGCCTTCATATCGAATTTCCATTATGAAATTTCCAGCATATTTGTGTGGTCGCTTGACTTGTCACTGGCCCTGTACTTACTGCTGACAAATTGCTTGTCAGCATTGTTGTTGTAGTTATCTGTGTCTCTGAAGTGGTTGAGTACATCACTTTTGTCAACATTTAGGCTTGTCAATTTGTAGCTCAATTTGAAATTACCTACACAAGCTAATATGTACATATGTGCATACGCACAATACTAACAATACATTTGAAATGTGTGCAAGTGCTCATTGTACTCGCAGCCATTGTGCGTTCACTCGATTGAAGTCGGACGGTTTGTGTGCGTTAAGTGTATTTACACATTTAAGTATTAGTGATCTGCGAGTACATTTACAGTGATTTAGATTTGTAGGTGCGTGCAAATGGAATTGAAATTGTTATAATACCTGTCTTCAATGCATTAAGTGCGTGTGTACTTAGTAGTTTTGGGAAACAATAGCGAAGCTTCACTATGTACATGATTGTATTGGTATGCGTATACGTATTTACTATGCAGCCAGACTCGATTGGTATAATATGAAAAGCATATAATTGAAATAGTCAAAACATTTTCGTTAAGTTTTAAGTGATATACATTCATAAAAGCATTATAAATCTAAGAAGAGCAACACAGAACCCAAAATATCCATTGTTGATGAAAAAATCATTGAAAATTTTATTTTAAAACATATTTCTAAAATTAAATGATTTACTTTGCAATTTATTTTCGCACTGGTAATCAATATCTGCTATCAAATTCAACCCTTATTTTTTTTTTAAACATTGAAAACTTTATTTTTAATTTTTAGGCAGATCAAAATAACAATAATTTCTTTATACACAATTTCCAAAATAACTGTTATAAAAATCAGCTTGGAATTTTACTTAAAAAATAAGCAATCAAAATTAGCCACTAACTTCTATTTTTTAAGTCATCCTAATAAATCTTACAAAGATTACTTTTGTTTTCCAACATTATTTTTTCTGTAAATTTTTTTAAAATATGACTTAAAAAGCAAAAAGTCAATGACTGATTTTTTGTGATCACCTTTGTAATTGACAATTTTATTCTTCATCACAGCTTTCCTTAAAAATCAAAAGAAAAACAATTTTGATCTCGTAAATTTTAAAAATTATTTGTTGTTTAAAGAATATGTAACTATGTAAATAAAAAATTATAGTTATAAAAAAAATTGTACTTTTATAGTTCAAGGTGTAACCTTTGCTATGGATCATTAGTAAGTTTTACGAAAACTGCATTGTTTTTACAGTACAACTTTTTTCTAATATTTTATTTATTTTATTTTTTATTAGTCAATAAAAATTTCTAAGATTACACAAATTGTAAAGAAACGTGTAATAAATCTCTAAATTTAATTAGAATACTTAAACACATTTTAGATATGCAATTTTATATATTATTTAACTTAAGTAAAATAATGTAAAAGATTCAAGTCGCTAATAGTACTGATGATATCTAAAACTGTTTTGCAACTTTTATATTGCGCACTTCTTTGATTATTTTTTCGCATATAACAATTATTTATCATATTAAGTAGAATATGCGGAAGATTTTTAGTATGAAGAACATGCAAACGCTACAGACATTGTTACAAAATTCATGTGCAATGAGAAAAAAGTGCAAAACAAAGTAAGAAAAAAATGCTCAAGAACAAGTGCGAGCTTTAAACCATTTCACACTTTGATTTTATAGCATATTGAATATTGTATACCCAAAATCGTTTATAATAGATTTATTTGAATGTTGGAAATTTGTATGCATATTATAAGGTTTTTTTATTATTAGAACTATATCCTGTTTCTAATTTAGTCACGAATTGATGCTGAATTCTAACTGCACTTATCTTATAATTTAAGATAAGTCTTAATTGCTCACGGTTCCCGAAAATTACTCGAACTTGTACCGTATTGTACTCAGAACGATACTGAATCGTTTTTGCATTCGTCGACCGAAAAAAATAAAACTTACCTGTACTTTACTCCGTTCACCAAATAAAAAATAAATTTTATTTATGAGCTTATATAATCTTGAATTTAGAAATTAATTTTTCTTTTGGACTTGTGATTTGTTCAATTCAAAATAATGTAGCTTTCCTGAAAACGTGAATACTTTTTACAAGCTTTACAATTGCGTTTCATTCCGTTAAATTGAATGTGCTTAAAAGTGTACACTCCAAAAATTGTGAATGTCCATTTGAAAAATATTTTATTTATTTATAATGAAAATTTGTTAAATTGTTATACATTTTTTATTAAGTTTAAGTTAATATGGGTTTTATTTGAGATCTTCCTCTATCGAAATCTCACGCTAAAATAAAGAAAATGAGTAGCAAAATATCACTGTTTCCGTCAATTGAAAAAGCCTAGTTGGAGTTAAGCGATTTTCTCCTTAAAACATGGTTTCATTGAGCTCCCAAACAATTATTTTCATTATATTCTTAGTATGTGGCTCTTAATGGTAAGCTGGTATATATGTATACCCTTAGAACCGCATATAAGTCTAAAAACGTACACAATCTAAACTGAAATCACCCTGTTTGACTTCTCTGTTAAAAATAGGATAAACATAGTATGTTATACACATTTTCTGCTAGCAAAGTTGTATTAAATTACTCTGATCTGCCCGACCTTGCCCTGTAATTGCGCACGTGTCTGTATTTGCACTTATACCACCCATACATACGTTCATATGCTGCTACTAATTTAAGTCAATTTGTAAACGAGAACATAAACTTAATGAGAGTCAAGCAAGGAATAACATCAGTAAATCCTTTCAATCACTTTATACAACCTTCAACCTTGTTGCTCGCTACCTAGAGCTAACAAATTCGCTATCACTGTGTTTCATTCATTTGTAAATACATTCACACATACATACATACATGCATATACTAGAGAATGAGAATTGTATACTAATGAATTGCCTGTGCATCCTGAAATGACATTGCATTGTCGTTTGTAGACAAAGATGACATTTACTGATGACAGAACAGATGATTATGAATTTGCATTTACATTTGCATTGAAATCAGACAAATAGACGTTTAGTGCGTGTAGAGCACTCGAAAGCATTAGAAAATTCCAATCAGATCACTTGTTTTCAGAAGCCTTGAACTTACTTATGTGCCAGACAAATGTACTAACGCGAAGGCGATTGCTGCTTGCTTGTTCAATGTACTAGTAATTGAGTGAAATTAATGAATCTGGAAGAGCAGTCAACTTGATGCAATTTCATTTACGACTATTATCAATGAGATTTTAAACAACTTAATAATATTATTTTGCATGCATTTGTAAGTAAGTGTGTGTGGTTTGAATCGAGGTACAGTAGTGAACGATAAAACGATGTGACTTTATAATAAAACTTTTCATTAAAAAATATTAGCATTTAGTAGTTTTTTAAAACTAGTGCTAAGTTTCTAAATAAGAATATACTGTTCATAATTTCTTATTGCCATCGTTTTTCACCGAGCTAATTATTATTGGAATTTTTGGCGAATAACATAAACAACTTTTAAGAGGTCTTTAAGGGGTTAGACCACCTTTGAACTTTCAAAAGCGTTTTTTTTTTATTAGCTTAAATGTTTCCTTAGAATCTCAGGATTATGAGAATTAAAAGATTAAGGTTTGATTTTATCGGAAAAAAGCGCTTTTTCAGCTGTTCAAATCTATGCGCGTCAGTTCAGCGAAATCGTATATAAAAATTTTAAACTCGTTTTTCTCGAAACACTGCTTTTCAAAACGGTCAGCCACGTATCTCCTACAATTTTTAACCGATTTTATTATACACTAAAATTTTCCCAAAACGGCTCTCTTTGTGGTAGGATTTTTGCAAAATAATTTTTTGATTTTTAATAATATATATTTCAGAAAAATTATTTTAAGCAATCCATTGCAATGTTGACCTTAGTATTGTTTTTGCAAAATTTTACTGTTGTGCTTTTTTTCGGCTGTTAAGACTTTTCGTATTCCAAAATGATAAAAGTCAAACCGTGCTCCGGCTCAACAGGCCTATTTTAAAAATTAAAAAATAAAACAGTATAAAGTCAGTTGGATAAATACACATAGGAAGCAAAGTTTCAGACCATCGTGCGTGTATGGTTCTGCTCTCGTCAAAAATGCATAGATTAACAATTTTTGAAAGTTTGTTTTCGACGCCAGGAATTTGAAAAACTATTTTATAATGTATTTGTAAAAATATATAATCCATATCAAAGCTATCACAAAATATTATAAAATGTTTCATTTTTTTTTAGAACATTTTTTGAGGATGCAGTTTTGTGGCCCAACTTTAATTTTATATGATTTTTTTTTTAAATTGAAATGTAATTGTAATGGAATGTAATGTAAAAAGTTCACATTTTCATCAAAAATAATTTTTTTTTAAATCAACTACCATTGTGGCTATTGCCAGTATGAATTTTTTTGTACTAAAACCATTTTACAAATCAGCATATTTAAAAGTTCTGAAAATTGTTTAAAACGATTTAATTTATTTTATGATCATTCACAAGAATACTTTCTTAGTTATAAGAGTCCACATTTTATTGCACGCTACTGTATAATACCTCTGTTGCTATTACTTTTGTAGTCACACAAATATTGTTGAAATATTTCATTGTACATAAGTAGTATAGCTTTGTGGTTCCTAAGAAGCAATCAAGTTCTGAGTTGCATAATGCATGAGATGTCAGGAGAAATTTTAACACGACCACACACACACACACACTCACACACACACACACAAATCCACTTGAGAGGCATTAGTGAGACAACAAAAGGTCTTTAGTTCAATTGAACCTGAATAGCTCAACACTTGTCGCATTGCCTAAATATGTATGTCACACATACGACCCGAAGATGCGCTCTTGTGTTGAACAATTCTGTTAGTATAATAAATTTTTAATTACAGCAAAGTGTAGCGATAAATTAAGATGAATTTGATTTAAATAACTGGCCAAAAATTCCAAAATCAGCAATGAACATTGTGTTTATGTTGAAAGTAATTTCGGGGGCAATGGAAAAGCTCAAACAAATGAAAAAGGTAAACATAACGTTACGGTGTGGAGAAAGGAAGAAAAACTAAATGTGGGAATATGATGATTTACGAGTGTTCGTGTGGTTACTGACAGACAAACTGTGGTTTCGGTGGAAGTATAATTTATGCTGTTCATTTGTGGTAAAACTACAAAACGTTTGCCAGAAATTAGGGGAAAACACATTAACTACTTAAATTACTTTTGAGAATGAATGATTTATGTGGAGGTTGGATGTTGTATTGGAGTGTGTAGCGGTGTTTGTGGCAACTCGCTATGCTGCTAAGTTCGGGGATTGAATCTTAGCCAAGGTAAGTAAAACTCAATGTATTAATTTTTATTTATAAGTAAGATTATTTGAATTAAATAAAATAATATTTCTTAGTAAAACAAATTAAAGTTAAAAATATTTTTTTTTATAGAAAACGGCAATTTGAAAGCGTTTTATTGTTTAAAGATACCAAACTTAAAACTTCAATACAGAAGTGAATTTTGTATATTTGAAGGGATACTCCTATTCTCTCGATGAGTTCAAGTGAAACGATAAAACAACGTGATTTATACAACTTATAAAATTCGTTTGTATCTTGTTAAATTATGTTATGTTACAATTGTTATGTTATATTTTGTTATGTCTCTGTTATTCTTTAATGTTATAAAATTTTGAGAGATGTAATGTGATATACATATCTATGATGTACATAAGTACATATAATGTATGGTTGTAATGAGTTGTGTGTATTGTTGAGATGATATGGTGTGATTTTGTGATGTGATGATATGATGTAATGATGTGATATGATGATGTTATGTAATGATGTGATGTGATGATGTGATGTGATGATGTGATGTGATGATGTGATGTGATGATGTGATGTGATGATGTGATGTGATGATGTGATGTGATGTGATGATGTGGTGTAATTTGATTATGTGATACGATGTGATGTTGCGATTTGATGATGTGATTTGATGATGTGATGTGATAGTGTGATGTGAGGTAATGATGTGGTGTGAATATGTTTGTGATGGTTTTAAGAGATTTTATGGAACGATGTGATGCCATTACTTTAAGTGATATGTGTAACGTGATAACGCGATGTGCTGTGATGTGATAGGAACTGTTGTGAAGATATGATGAAATGATGTGATGCGATGTGATGAGAGTTGATGTAATATATGATATAATGTGACGATGTCATCTCAGATTGTAAATTCTTTGCAATTTGTATAATTTTAGTATTTGATGTGGAAATGTGAGAATTAAAAATATTTGGTAATTTATTTTCGTGTTTTCCATTTGTATTAACACGCTTACACTTTTTTAACCCTTCTGTCTAAGCTTAAACATTTTTTATTATTATAACAACTTTCCCAACAGCCAAAAGTAGCAAATTGCAGCAAAATATTCTTACTTACTAAACTCTGAAGGGTCGTCAACTATCGGAGCTTGTCCAACTAGCATAGAAACTTCCAAAATTTTGAAAAATCCAAATCCATCTACTTACAAAAAATTAAATTAATTAAGATAGCCTTAAGCCTTTTCAGAAGAGAAGTGAATTCATCGCTCTGATGTTAGCTTAAACGCAAACGCAAACGCTCTTCTTAAAGAACTGTCGGTGGTTCGTTTTTAAAAAATCTCCAATTGTCTTCCAAAAGTTGGTTGGATCTGAAGAGACTTTTCCAAAATGCGCAAAAAATTAAATTATCCCACAGATTAGTTTTTTAATATGATCATATTATTCTTTTTTTACACGGATTTAAATATGTACATACATCAATTGCAAAATTTATAGTTGGCTTAGCTTAACAGAACATCCAACTTTTTTAGAGACAAGGTAAAAAATTGCAAGTACCGTTTATATAGAAAGGTGTAAAATTTGCTTCTATGATTTTATTAGAAATTCAATAAATTATTTGTTTTTATATCTTAACGATTTTCTCACCAGTTTGTGTTTCAATAAATCCGAGTCACTCTGAATAACTTTCAACTTTCTGTAGGAAACTTTGATTTCCTGCAAAATCAAGAAAGCGTGAGAAATATCAATAACCCAAGCACTTACACACTCGTATTACATTCAACCTGCATACATAGTATTTGCGAAGATACATGAGCACATACTTACATACATACATACATACATACATATATAATCAAAGGAAATTTTATGGCCAGCCACGCGTTATTAATTCTTTTATACGTTACGCTACTTTCGTACAATTTAGCTCCAAACTGAGTGATGCAACATAAATTACACCTAGTAATAGCCATAAACTGCCTTCTAATTGCCACTGTTGATGAGCGTTGATTATAGCTTACGACAGTCGATGGGTGTTGTTGTTGATGTTGTATGCGTAGTCGACTTTTTTTTTATGACACACGCTACAGTCATTACGACTATTATGGCATACTTACCATATATGAGAGTACGCTTTGTAGTGCTTTTTGAGCTTTGAGTTAATTTTTTTTTTGTCGTAAAATCACTAGTTTATATACACAGGCATGTTCACACAGATAATTGTAATAGTGTGTGTGTATGAATGGGCTCAGCTATGCTTCATTAGTCAGATATTTAAACGCTTCGCACGTATGGATACTTCAGCCACTATGAAATGCTTATTAATACATTATAATTTTGTTAAAAACGCGGTAACTGAATAGACTTCTTAAGTGACATAAATTCGAAACTTGCAAGCTTGTGTGTATTGTGCACTAAAAGAAAAAGGTTGTGAATTTAAAAAAAAATATTAGAATGCAAAATGTTAAAAATGTTAAAATTAATAGAATTGAAAGTTTGAAATTCAAATCGATCAAGCACCAACAAAAAACCGAAAAAAGGTGCCTCTTTGTTTAAGCTTGAGCAAATGCAGTAATATAGACTTGGCACAGAGAAAATACTATATGTTTCTTTCAATTTCTTTTATTATTTTTTTGCTTTAACATTAGTTTTTAATAATTAAATTTATTTTCATAAATTTCCTGTTTAGTTTCTTGAGGCATCTATGCAGCTAGATTTTTGCGCAGTTGAAATATTCAATGTACTTTTTTTAACATCTGAGCGCTCTTTAGACAGTAGAACCATGCTAGATTTTGAAACCGATGCTTTAACAATGTAAATGCTTTTAGATGTTTAGGTGTTTAATATTTTAAATAAATTTATGGAAAGAGTATAACTTTTCCATACATTTTTCACTTGAACTTGAGTTTTAATATCGTGACATGTGAACGCCATTCTTAACTTGTTCTCCTAATGGGTAGTACTGCTAGCAAATGTGACCTTGCTATAATTAAATTTGTTGACCAACTTCGTAGAACTTGGCACATAAGTATTTACGTAGTTATATATTAATATAGAAGAGGCGCACAACTTTTTCAAAAGGTATAGCAAAAGTGCGAACGAAAACAGAAGGTTTTGCAAAATAAGGGTAACAATACTGCAACTAAAACACCAAACTATTAAGAATGCGCACAAGAATTTTTGTTTGCACAAACTGCATTCAAAAAACGCAGCTGTTTGGTACTATCCACAATACTTTACATAATAACTAAAAATTAAAATACTTTTTAATTATAAATATTACTTTACTCTGTGTGTTGAAAATTTTAATATAAACCATAAAATAGTGCATAAAAGTGTGATAAGTTCATCATGCAATGGAAATTTATATTTTTCAACCCAGCAAACATTTAAGTTTCAGAATGATTAGAGAACGAGTCGAAATCTAATATATTTTTCTAAGTTAGAACGATAAAAAAAATATTATAAAACCTGTCGCGAACTACATATAGCATTATCTAATGTTGATTTTTGATTGTTTTGAAGATATTATTGGCTTTCGATAATTAAAAACAGCAAATTAAACGATGTAAATTTTTTGATATTGCCTCATTTACCTTTGTTTTTATAGTAACAGTGTAAAAATATTTTAAAATAAAATTCTTCATATTACTGTTTCACATGAGTGTTTCTTTAATCATTTTATAATTCAATTCTAATATGGTTATCTAAGCTCGTTTTTGATTCGTGAAACATTAGAAAACTATATTAGATTTTTAATGATTAATCGAGCTTTTTCTCTAACGTTAGAGATTGTGTTTGCTGGAAATATTCTATTTACATTCCGGCATAGAACATTATGAAACGATTATTCGGCACTACATAAATGCAAGGTAGTGCCAATTTTTAGCAAATCGTTTTTTTCATATTTTTATTAGCACGATTTATTTTTCTTTAATACAAATACTTAAAAATACAACTTGATAGAAAATTTAAATTTATTTGATGACCTTTGAGGAGTTCTATACATTTTTCTAAGTTAAAAAATTTCACACCCAAAAGAATTTATAAAATTTGTGATTAAAAATTTGAGATTCTGAAAAATATTTTTTTTTTCTGGGAAAGAAGTGTATATGAATTAAGATATAATGGAAATTAAATAAAAGAAAAAAAAATTGGCGAGACTTGTAATTTTTTCCAGCAGTTTATTCAACTACGATTTTAAAAAAAAAATTTAATATGTTTTTTCTCTCAGTAAAAGTAATTGAATGTATGTTCGTATTTAAGTAAAATCGGAAACATACAAACATATAAGAATATGTACATTGATGAACGAAAGAGAAGATGCTGAATTCATCCGCAATATATATGTATATACAACAATTGTTACAAATACTTATTTGCACTGAATTCAATTACAGAACGTTAATAAAGTTGAGTGTGATCAGTTTTGCGGAAAATTTATAACCGCAAAGTGTGCCGACAATTGATATTCTAAACGGGGTTGGAGACGATTCTGTTGAATGCGGTATTTAAAACGTATTACGTGCTATGAATATATACACCATTTCATATTTCTAACGCCAACGAATATGAAAAATGTATTAAATATTTATTTTTCATTTTACAAACTCAACGTTAAACACTTTTTTTAATTAAAAAACATTTCATTCTCTAACAATACTTATAGAAAGACAAGTTTAAAATTGTAAACAAAACTTATAATAACACAGAAAAAATAATAATTATTTTTTAAAAACATTAATGTATACGTTCTGACCACATATAATGAATTTTTTGTTGCTAAAATAAATTAAAAATTTTGTAGATTTCCCAAGCTTTCTAGTGATGTGTCAATGTGTTACAATTTTGCAAAGGTACATGTGTTTTTTGTATTTTATTCCAATGTTTATAATAATGGCCACAGTTTCACGCAAATACTTTAAAGGAAAAGTTATTTAAATTTTTTGACATTTAACATATATGAAAAGTGATAGCAAATAAAAATTAGCCCTTCTGTTCTAACGGCTATTACAAAAATCACCGCATCACTTTTGTGATATTTATTGCGCCTAAAACTTTATTGATGATGTATAAGGAAATTTTTGAAACTTACATCGCTTTTCTTGCGCATTAAAGATACATTTTTCTAGCATATAATTTTTAGCGCAATTAAGAACACAAGAGTGAAGCGATGATTTTTCTGATAGTCGTGAGAGAAGAGGTGTTAAGTTGTATGATTATTGCTAGTGAAACCAATTGGAAAGGCACACGAATTTTACAAATCTCTTTTAGAGTGTTTATTTATAAAAATTTGTTCTGCATAGTTTTAGGCGCAGTGTTATCAGAAGCCGTAGAAAAAAATGTTTCGACTCTATCTCATTTCATTTAAATGAGCTCACTTTTTGTGTGTTAAGGAGATCAAGCTGAGTCTGGATATTCATGTCGATAGTGCCCCAATAATTGGTGTTATCCTATCAAAGATCTAAAACAGTTATTAATAAGAAGAAAACGAAGGCCCGAAAATGCTCTGCGCCAGCTCTGAGTACTTTCGGGAATATTCTGAAATATGCTGTGACAAATAAGTCAATTACCTTCCGAATATTGCAGCAGCCCCAAATTCAATTTGTTCAGGGTCAACCTTAACGTCATCCATGAATGTCCCGAAAATGATAATAATATGTTAGCCTTTTTCATTTTCATTATTGCTTCTACTTTTTAAAAACTTCCTTTAACGACTTTTCTAAAATCAAAGAGGAGACATTTTCACTCATAATGCAAAATAGTTTTCATTTACTCTATTCACATTGAATAAATGTTTATATGTATACGTGTATTTATTTTAATCTCTCCTAGATCACCCTTGATGAGCTTGAAGTAAACCACGAGTACTCGTTTCTGGTTAAATTGAAATATTTCAATTATTCTTTTACAAGCAACTCAATCTAAATGTCATTTATTTTAACTAAATACCGTATGTACATACACATACATACATACATATACTCGAATGTTTATTTACCAAAAAGCAAAAACTGACTCGTTAGAATTCAAGAGAAATTTGCATATTTACATACTTATGTACAAGGATTTATTGCAAAAGGACAGATGACGAAAGAAATCATTTATTAAGGAATATTTCTGCTAAGAAGAATGTAAATTAAAAATAGATCTGGTTGTATTCTCTAAAATGCCTGAGGCAGCTATTTAGATTGAATTACGATATTCTGTTGAATTTGCTATTCATTGTATTCGTAAAGAACAAATTTATATTAAAGCTTGAATGCTGTACTTTGTCTTAGTTTGAGTTGCTTTAATTTTTATTTTGTTTTGCATCAGTATCTCGAGCGATTGATTTCAATTTATTCTCGGCAATATTAGATTTTGCAAAAACATTGCATTCTGTTTGATTTTTTGCTATGCAAATAAAAAAAAGTTGTTATTTTGTGAAAAATGACACCAAACCTTAAAGAGAAGTCGAAATTCACTTCAAATCAAAATTCATTTATCAAATTAAGCAGATTGGCTTAATGCAAAAAATATCATCCATATCCGTATATGTAATTATATACATAGATTAGATAGACGGAAATGTACAGCAACATATTTTAGCCATTTAAAGAAATTCAAGGCGATAGATTTTTACTGTTTCTTATAAAAGTTATCAATATTTTTTCTATGGTTGTCCTTTTCTTTCAAAACTTGTGTATTTTGCAACATTTTACGGCAAACGTGCAAAATATTCTGCATTCTTAATTCAATCTTAACCAAATTCATACGTTCATTCTAATACATTTAATTTTTAAGAAATAAAATTTAATGTTCTTAAGCATTTGTCACATAAATTATCTTTTTTAGTTTATTTGTCTTAACTGTACTTCTAAAAATAAATAGCGCTGAGAAGTACGCGCCAATTTGGCGCTCACACTATATAGCTCAGTATTTGGCCGAGCTTCTCCTGCCATTTGTGGTGCGCGTCTGTATGTTATACCACAAATTAAGACGCTGTAGTCGAGTGGGTAGCGGTGCGTATTATAACTCGCCATGCCGCTGAGTTCGGGGATCGAATTTCACTCAGAGCAAGTAAAATGTAAATCATAGAAAAGGTTTTTTCTCATATGGGCCACACCTCGGCAGGCAATGGCAAACTTCCGAAGGTATTTCTGTCATGAAAAAGCTTCTAGTAAAATATATAATTTTTATGTGATTTAAATCATACCATGGCGACAGAGATTGTTGCCAATTAAATTCCATTAATTTTTATGCAAACCTTATACAAATCCATAAAAGCTGGTCATAATAAGATCACTTTTTCCGGGTTGCATGTGTCACGAAGTAGTGAAAGGGGTAAGGAGGACATACTTAATACCCGTATTCCATATATTCCGATTGGTATGGTTTTCTCACTGGAAAATTTCTCCAAAAGATTCTTACACAGAATTATGACTTCAGTATTTGGTACAACTTGACCAAAAAAAAGTCTCATTGCTGCTAAAGAACTATTTGTTACAAACATTTTGTCTTAGTTATTTCTTTTAATTCGGTGAACAATGCAACTTAAAGGTTATGATCATATCCAGCCTTTTCTAAATTGGATCTTTTAATTTTATTTTGTGTAAAGATTTCTAAAAAACCATTCCTTTTTGGCAGCTCAACTGTTGTTTGAGCAATTATTAAATGGAAGCAAAATATTATTAAAGAAGTAATACTAAAATAATTTTTCAATGTTTTCTTGAAAAACGTTAAACAGTGTATATTGATGTTATAAAGTACTAAAAAAACTTCATTTGTTTCATTCTAATACTTAGAAATCTTTCTGATGCGGTAAGAGAATTAAAAGCGCTTTAAATACATAGAAAAAATTTCTCCTTTTGATACACTTATCTGAAAAATATTTTATTTTCGAAGTAGAAGAGTTAATTTAAATTTTTACTCCAATTTTAGGATTATTTAATTTAAGAAAGTGATCTCTTTAGCCCTTGAAATAAACAACAACTAACTTAAAACAAAATTACGAAAATTGATTGAAAATTGGTTTAAAAAATTAAATGAAATGAAATCAAACAAAAAGATATTCAATACAATGAATAAAAAATAAAAATAATAAGGCACAAAAATCTAATATTTTAAAAGTGACATAAAAAGAAAACATAATGAAATCTAATTTGAATAAAAGTAAGTAATTAAAATAAATATTAAACAAATGAATTCAAAATTCAAACCAACTTAATTTTTGAGTGCACTATGAACTGATAAATATTATAAAATTTGCTAATAACATCTTACCCGATATTTGCATGTAAACTATACTTTAAAGTTTCGTGTGTGTATCCGGCGTTTTGTGCTCACTATACGTATATTATATTTACATTTACTGAGAAATATATAAATACACATAAACCATATTCAATAATTTATAGCAGAAATTAGCTTACCTCCAATTGAATTTAATCACAACTTATTATTCTTATATTACTATTCACAGCCACGCTCCTTCTCAGTTAATCGCATTATTCGGTAACTACAAGTACAGCGAAGGTACAACTGAGTACACTTCAAAGATATACCAAATGGGTAAGAGGGAATTATACAGTTAGTTAACGTACTCCATTGGTACGTTGTAGGCTTTCGTTTTCAAGTGTACACATAAGAGTACATACCATGCACATTTATGCGTATACAGAACGCTACTACGCATATGAGACAGTGAAATATTCGAAATTTTTTTTTTTAATTATATGAATAATTTTCATTTTGTTTTCAAAGCAATACGACGTTAAATTGCAAGTTTTATTTGGCTGGGAATTGAAGTTGACTTCAAAGTATCATTATAGATACTTTTTTATTTTTATCAATGACATTGCCCAATTTTTTTTTGCACAAACGCATTATAAATCCAATCTTTCCCGCTATTAGGGACTACATATAATATACTTCAATGAAGACTTAACCCGCATAGCCCTAAATTTTATAAAAACTTCCTAAAAAAGAAGTGATTCAAAATTTGTTCAGTTTTTAAATGTTGCAAAAAATTGCTTTAATATATTTTTTGTGGCAGAATTAATTACATTGCTTTTACTTATTTAAAAAAATTATCTAGTGTGGAAATTTGAAATTAAAATTTTTTTATTTAACAGGTCATTCAATAAGTCCGTAGGACGACACATAGATGTCGATACTATGAAAAAATCTCGTATGTATATCGAATCAGCCATTTTTCATATGATACGTGTCAAAATTTGACAGCAATCGGACCATTGGCTCTCAAATTAGCGCATTGAACGTCATGCAACTTTAGTTATTTCCAAGAAATGGAAAAAGTGAATTTCGTGTGTTGATAAAACATTGCTTTTTAAGGGGGAAAAAATACAGTGCAAACCAAAGCATGGCTTGATAAATGTTATCCGGACTCTGCTCCATCGAGACAAATGGTGGAGAAGTGGATTGCCGATTTTAAAAGTGGTCGTACGGGCACGAGTGATGCAGAACGCAGTGGACGCCTAAATGAGGCCGTTACATCTGAAAACAAATGTCCACAAAATCATTGTGGCCAATCGAAAATTAAAAGTGCACGAGATAGCTAACATTGTAAATATATCAGATGGCAGTGTGTTTACCATTTTACACGAACTTTTGGACATGTGAAAGCTTTTTACAAATTGGGTGCCGCGCGAACTCACATTCGATCAAAAACAACAACGTGTTGATGATTCAGAGCAGTGTCTGGAGCTGTTCAACCGTAATAAATCCACACTCCAGAGTTCAACCGACAGTCAGCCGAGTGGACTGAATGCGATTAACCGTCTCCAACGCGTGGAAAAACACAATAGTCGGCCGGCAAGGTTAGGGCGTCCGTATTTTGGGATGCACATGGAATAATTTTCATCGACTATCTTGAAAAGGGAAAACCCATCAACAGCGACTATAGCGTTATTGGAGCGTTTGAAAAAATAAATCGGTAATAAACGGCCGCATTTTAAGACAATGCACCTGCTCACAAATCGATGAAAACGAAGGCAAAATTGCATGAATTGAGCTACAAATTGCTTTCTCACCCACCATTTTCTCCAGATTTCCAGTGACTATTTTTTTTCGGATCTCAAAAGTTTGCTCCGTGAAAAAAGATTTGGCTCCAATGATGAAGTAATTGCCGTCACTGAGGCTTATTTTGAGGAAAAAGACAAATCGTACTACAATAATGGTATGGTTGGAAGTTCGCTATAATCAATCGGTGTATCGCTCTCGAAGGCAACTATGTTGAATATTAAAATCTAATTTTGCAAAAAAAAATGTTCTTACTTATCTTACGCATTTATTGAATGGCCTGTTACACTAAAAATAAAATCGTCTCATTTTCGTTGTGAAACACTGTTGGTAAATGTATAATGCAAAAGTAAACATGTATGCATGCGTGTAAATTAGTTGAGTGCATTGAATACTGATTTAAGCTTTACATCACTTATTGACGCTTTGTTATCTTTGTTGTAGCAATTTTAACTAATTCTGTCGCATAGACATTGAATAATTAACCAGCTATGGTGCACAACTGGCAAATGCTTATCAAATTCCCCACCACCACACCTATGTACGTACGCTGCCAATTTAAAGCGTTGTAACCACTTGAACTGCCGGGCGAGCTAGGCACTTGAATGTAATCATTATTCAAATGTTATGGTGAGTATGTAAATCAAGATGTAGACAGGACGAGTAGTCGGTAAATAATGCATTGATAAATAATTCCTGCAATATACATATGAATATTATTACTAAATTATTGCCCAAAAAATCGGAAACATTAAATTAAAAATAGAAACAAATTAATAGCTCAATAAATTTTCATCAACGTTTCGAACGTTTTTCTCAGAAACTTAAGAAAGTTTGCTAGCATACAGTTCTGTAGGCCAATCTATTTTAGTATAACAATGGCAAACTTTTAAGTAGCTTAAAATTACTGCTGATTTTTTAATTTTATTTCTTCTCATTTGCTTAGTTTGAACCAAAAGTATAGAGAAAAAGAAGGAGGCTGTGTCAGAGAACCGGCCATTAAGTTTAACGTAGAATACGCCATCCGATAAGACAGAAAACATATGTATAATCATAATTTATAATGATAAATAATGCAAGCAAATGAATTTCTTTATTTGATAGTTACTTTTGATGATATACATAAGCTTAAGATAGGAAAATAGGATAAAAATGTTTTTAAATTATCAATTAAATTTCTCGCAAAAACGAAGTCAATGGTAGTTATCAATAGTAAAGATAAATGATAAATAACAGACCCAAATCTATTTGATAATTTGAAAGTTACTTTTGAGAATATAGGCTTATGATGGGAAAAATAGGATAAATATGTTTTTAAATTAACATTTAAATTTCTCGCAAAAACTAAGTCAATGGTTGTGTTATCAATAGTTGTGGGAGCATCATTTCGAATATAATCCAAATTAAACGTATCGCTCATAAATTTCGCCAATCTAGTATTTGAAGTGATTTCTGTGTTAAAATCACCACCAATAAGCAGTAGTTGGCAGCGCTTTCTCTGCCTTTACTCTACTTTAACTTGCCCGCCTAAAATTATGCAATACAAAGAAAGGGCTGCACGAGTACATTTAAATCGCCCAACAGCAAACACTCAACCAAACACCACACACATATTTGTGTGCATGTGTTTATACAATTTTCATTTGAGAAATTTAAATATTAGGAAGATATCAACCAACATGAAATGTATGTCAAACGAAAGCTAACATCTTCATTTGACTACAGAAAAATTTTTAAAAAAAGTTACCGTGCCGTTTCCTTATAATTAAAGAAATAGAGATTACAACAATAAAAACCTGACATGGGTGCCCATACCGTAAGGTAAGACGTATTCTACGCCAAAAACAACAAAGTCCAAAAAAAAATTTTCAAAAATCAACGCTGATTTCAGGCTAGTTGAAACACACAGAAACAAATTTTATGGGAATTTAAAGAATTAAAAAAAATTGTCTTTTCAATTTTCAATTTATATGGTTTTTGTTACAGAATAAATTGTGTTTTGATTTAAATGATGTTTAAAGTAAATTTAAGGGAAACAAAGTGGCAAAATTTGTCAAAAGTAGCCGCTGCTAACCAAGTCAATGTACACTTTCATTTCTACACACAGACAAACGTACACACACAGATGCACGTATATTAAATCTTGACACAATTTTTCCCATTGACCTTGTTGAGCTACTCAAATGCTGATGAACTCAAAATATTTATAGAACAAAAGTGCTGAATTTATGAATTTCAATTAAAATTTACACAAAAAGCACCAAAATTTCTCATCAGAGAAATTAGCATGCGAGTGCATTACAAAAAAGTATATTCAATCCAATCATAAGCAATTCGATTTAATTAAATTTTAATATTAATTGTTCGTGTTAATTTATTTTTCAAATATTTATTAAAACTACACAAGTGCAGTGAACTCATAAATAAAGCGCATGCATTTTATTACTTTTCAGTTTAATTCATTCTCATGCTGCTTATAATTGACTTGATTGAATTTATCGGGGAATTTTTTCAGTGAGACAACAAATAAATGAATCGGCTACAAGCGCTAAATATGTTAAAACATCCATCATGTCTGCCAAAAATAATAGAAGATTTGTGTGAAAGAAAAAAATCATAAAACGCAATTGATGAGTGTTTGCTTAGAGGCAGCAAAGATTTTAATGACGCAGCACGTCGTGTCGCGTCGATATTACCATAAAAACAGAAAATAATCAAAGAAAAATCATAAGCATACACTAGAGAAAAAAAAGTGTAAAAAAAACAATGCAAAATAAAAAATTGTTAGCAGCAGCAATGAAATTAAATATTAAAAGCAACATTTTCGAATTTTTAAAGAAAATTTCCACATCAACATGGAGATCCTTTGATTTCATGTAGTGTAAACAAATATTTACTTATTGTCTGCGATTTATTTTCTCATCAATTTTAATTATTTATTTCTCATTGGTAGCACCAAACACCAATAGTTTTAGAGTCACAACAAGGCTGTCGAAAAATTTTGTTTTTTTTATCTTACAATAAGCGTAATTTTAAGCGATGAACACTTAAAAAAACTTCTAAACTTTAAATTATGCATGCGAGTAAGTATTTATTTATTTAATATCTATAATTAATACCGAACTTAAAAAAATAGGATTTTAGTCTGCTGAAGTACACCTTAGCATGGCCTTCATTTGAAGCAGAAATCGTAACGTTTAAAAAAACACATTAATGCGGCATTCAGACAGCACTTAATAGTTTCAATAAGTAGGTACATGTTGTATATTCAAAAAATATTAAGCCAATTTGCTAAATGCCACAAATTAATAATTATTGTAATTATTTCTCGCTTAAGCGGCGTAAAGACCGAGCCTTAATTGAGGCAGTTAGCAAATTGTGTTCGGGTATTTTGAGCGAACATTATTTACTAATTGACTCAATTAAGCCGCATTCCACTATACTATACTCGTAGCTCAGTGTTTGACCATGCTTCTCCTATCATTTGTGGTGAGTATCTATGGAGGAATTTACAGTTCTTTTGTAACTCCGAAACGCAGAAATATTTTATGAGAGTTTTTTCATTACATTAAAATTTAAAGAAATTTTTTGTTTAATGTGTTAAAAATGTTCTTTTAAACTTTCCGCTCAAAAAATGCATTTGTACTTGAAAATTCGACTGTATGTAAAAAAACTTAACATTTCTAAAAGAAAAATAAAAACAATACCGAAAGAATATATCAAAATTTGTGTATTATTAAATAAATATTGCACTAAAATACATATGGCGAAATAAAATGGAAAAAAAGTAATTGATGTCGATACATAATTATGTGTTAAATATTTGTCAAGCCTATACATTGCAATTTCACAACAATAGAATGACGCGCCAAGTCGAAATGGTTGCTCAGTTTAATATGAAACAATGTTGCCAATCTTTGGGTAAGGCGGCATTTTTGGGTGGCAAGATGTCATCTTTTTTTAAAAGAAGTTAATAATATTTGTGAATCATATCTAATTCTAAATATATGTTATAGAAATAAAGATTTCAATTCATATGGAAATGTATCCAAATTTGTCCGCAAGGCTTAAATGTATTAATTTGGAAACATTGGTAATACATTTTACTTAAATAAATGTAATAGTTTGGTTTTCTTTGCTATTTGATTCATAAATTCAGATAAATATTTAATATTAAGGTCAAACAAAATATTTTAATTAAACTTTATTAGTTTAATTAATATATTTGCATTATATTTGTAATATTTAAACTAAAAAAAAAGCAGAACATTTATTTCTTAGTATGAAATATTTATATGTATATTTTCAATGTCAATAATTAATAATAATAATAATAATTTGGCGCATACACTATATAGCTCAGTGTTTGGCCGAGCTTCTCCTATCATTTGTGGTGGTCAAGTCGGTCGCGGTGCGTGCTATAACTCGATATGCCGTTGAGTTCGAGGTTCGAATCTCAGCAGAAAAATATATTTTGAAAATGTGTAATTTGTGGCGACCTTATATTATTGTCGAACACTATTTACAACTAAATGTAGGTACAATGAGTAATTAAATTTCTCATTTTTTTTCTTAATTTTGGTATGAATAATAAACGATATTGACTCGTACACGCAGAACTACGTCAATAATTACATTGACATATTTATTAATCCATAATAAGAAGAAAAGACCTTCAACGACCAGTGACCAGTGATGCATATACATACATACATATATACATATGCAAATCCCTATGTTCTTATGTATGTACATGCTAAAAAATATATGAATCGTAAATTATGAAGTAATTGACGCCACCAAACAGCAAAAATGCACATCAAACGCAGCAAACGCAGCAAACACAAACAAAGAATAACAAATTGACTAGTCTAGAAAATAAACAATGGCAAAATTATGCAGCGGCGACAATTGAAATTAGAGGCGCAGACAAATGGCAACAATAATGCAAATGCGGTGAAAAAAGATAGGAAAAAATTAAAAATGTTGTATATAAAAATTTAAAATCATAGATGATGTGTAAAATGATATTCAAACACTGCCACACATACTCTTTTGTAGATAAATATATTTAAGTAAATACATCTGTACATACATTTTTATTGAAATACGGATAAAGACCGCTTGCGTCCGTGATTACTATTTTGTAATCACATAGAAAGTGTATTTTGGGAGTAATTTGAAGTTTTCGAATAGGCCGAGTGTCAGTTACGAAGAGTTTGTATATTTTGAGCAGTCCCTCAAGATGAGCGGTAGCGAGTTCTAAATGCTACAAAAATTTACTCTGTAGTAAAATAAATAGTGCACTAAATCATTTACATTAATTAGAACCAAAATAAATTACAATACAATTTTTTTAAATATTTATAGCAATTATAAAATATATAAAAAATAACCCTGCACAAATTTGACTTCAACTTTATAAAGTCATTGAAGGCAAAATTGCAATGTTTCCAAATGAAATTTAATAAGTACAGTAAACCAAAATGAAGAGTCCCTTAAATTTCAAAACTATTCACACTGTTATTCATAAAACAATCTCTTGCGTTTATTTCTTAGAAATAAAATAACACTCATTTTAAATCTAAAATCACCTATGTTATAAGGTGGTGGGCTTTAAATAATACATACTTTCTTACATACTTACATTCAATTATTTATATTAATAAACTTTTAATTAAAATTCAGTGCATTCTCTAACATGAACCATATAAATACAGGTATAATACGTTGTATGAAACAAAAAAACTAAAAAAAAAAATTCAATTAAAATTTGAAGTTTTTTTCAGAAGTTTTATAATTTTTTTTAATTATGCAATTTTAGAGCCCATTTTAGTACAAAATTGTGAAAATTTTAAGTGGCTAGGAATCACCGTTTATTTTTTTTGAATTTTTTATTCGCAGTCGCTACACCCTATACAAAAAAGCTCTAAAAATTCAACGGTGATGCCTAGCCACTTGAAACTTTCACATTACAGCATTAAAATTGAATTGAAAACTTTATAGTCAAAAAAGAATAAGTAAATATGAGGTATAAATTCTGAAAAACATAAAGAAAAATTCAATCGAGTTCAAACTAAAGTTAAACTTTAGTCACTTCACACTTGCACTTAGTCATACTAAAATTGAATGAGCTACACAACTGCATACACATGGAGAAGAAGTGCTCATCTCCGAAATAGTACTAAAACTTCTACCGCTTTGAGTAAAAAGTAAAAGAGAATTAAATTGTATTAAAGTTATTAACCGCAGTGTATACAGGCACTACATAATCGTACATTCATAAATGCACTGTGTGTTTTCATGAATGAATAAACAAATTGAGCTTAGTTTACTTAAGTGGATGAATATCAAACAATTTAACTGAAATAGCTAAAAGGCAAATAGACAGACTGGCACGCGAGATCGCAGGCGGCATTATCGCACGCTTGCCTTTTTAAACCTAGAAAAATAAACAAGTTAGTTTGCATTTATTAAACAAACAAATAAAGACCACAGAGTGAGTGCGAGAGAGAGACAGAGAGCAAGCCTGCGGCACTTTTGTGTGAATTAAAATTTATTGAAAAAAAGTAACACCTTTAAGAAATTAACTTCACTCTCAGTTTATTAGCTTAACAGCGTAAAAAAATATATATTTATATAGATATTTGTATTTAAATAGAGATTAGCGCCACTTATAATTCGCCACTCGAATTATTAAATTATAATATTTGTTCTTTAATTTCATTATCTCGTGGCACTACATGCACACATACATACAAAGATACATATGTATGCATGTACAAGCAATTAAAAATAGTAAGTCAGTGGCTGCCAAACTGATGGACATCATATATGTACATACATACTGTGGCGATCAAAATAATAGCATCGATTTATATTTACAATATTTGACTACCAGTTTTATTTCATTAAAAAAAGTTTTTATATTTGTACATTATCCACAAAAATAGCAAACGCAAAAAAATGTCATCAAAATTTCTGAGTTTTAAATCAGAGTTTCAATTCTCAAGTCTGCAGTTTTGTAGCTCATGCAATTTAAGTATAGTAACGTGCAAGTTTCGGTTGACTAATAAAAAACAACAATTGATTTTTGAATTTTTTCTTTTTTTGCTGACATTCTTGTACTACTTCTTGCACGCAAATCATGAACGAAATATATTTTTTTGTTATTGTTTGGCCATATAACTATTTTATTTAATTATTTTTGAGATTAAGGCCGATAGGTTATTGGGTACAATTTTTACGAAAAAACAACAATACTTAAAGCTTTAGAAGTTGTAGTACTATTTCGGAAATCACCACATTTCCTCATCAGACTTCGCTCTGCTTGGCTTCTGCGGGAGTCGAACCCGCAACAACATGCGCAATACTTAAGCTGGCATCAAAACGCATTCAGCTAAGCTTACGCTGTGTGAGCTGTGGTTAATTTTTCGGCTTTAGCTGTTGTTGTACAATTTATATTTTGTTTAGAATTGTGTGTATTAGGCAGGCTCATCCTTTATACATTTTTTGTTATTGTTTGGCCATATAACTATTTTATTTAATTATTTTTGAGTTTCCGATCGGCCAAACTGCCTACTCGATTTTTTTTTTTTTTAATTATGTCTTAAAGAATTTAAATTTTATTTTCTATGAAGTGTGAAACGTGTTTTTAAATGTTTTATATGAGAGAATTAACTGTATTTTTAAAAACTTATTTAAGTCCAATTCACTACAGTTTTTCTGAACATCACTGTAATTATATTCGTACGTGTGAATAAATTACACCTGCCATCTAGTCGCTAATCACAATTATTGGTTTTAGTGCAATTAAAATCAATGGCTTAATGTCTAATTAATTATCGCTTAAACGTGAAATTTATGTATTTGTATTCACAAACATCAATGTACAATACAAATATAATATCAGACACCGGTCAAATGAGTGGTCGCACATAATCGATTCGATGTGTTATTGATTGTTAATAGCAAGTTGTTTGTTTAAATAATATTTAGCTTTTATTAGTGTTTATGGTTATGACGTTAATAATATGTTTATGTTAAGCGACTTGAATACCTATCAGTTATCAGCGGAAATTTTGCAAGTAAAAAATATGAGTGTCCTTACCATAACAAAAAAAAATCATTACTCATAATAAAAGTCACGCCTGAATTAGATTTGAAGCTTTTGTGTAAAAACATCGGATTCAATATTTGCTTGCAAAATTTCAAAGAACACGTGGTATATAGGAAATATGTATATCCACTTCTTACAGAGTTAAGCTCTTTTAACATAACAATTTCGTAGTTTTAAGTTAAGAAACCTACAATTTAAATAAGGATTTAAGCTCACAGATTCAGTGATCGAGCCTTTTCGTCAAGAAGATAATGGAAATTATATTTTTAAGCAGATGGCAAAAAGTAGAAAAATATTTATAAAAAAATTAAGAAGTAACATGGATCTAAAATATGCTGTATATATATTTGTATTATATTTAGATTTTAACACAGAATTTTTCAGACTTTTTAGTTTAAGTGCAGCGAAAATGCAAATTTTAATAGCTATTTCGTTGAAAAAAATAATTTCGCTTACACTATTGCACAATTTTGATCATCAGCAATTTTAAGAATATATTCAAAATTTTTTGGAAAAGTAATAAAATTCAAAGAAGCTTAAAAGCCATTTCGTGCTTTGTTTTTATAATTTTAAAATTGCATGACTAATGATTTTTTTTTTTCAATTTATTGTTTCACATTTCAATGAAAAATTATTTAACATTTTTTAATAGCCCATAAGCTTTCAATTCGAGTTATTATTTAATATAAATTTATAATGAAAAATTTAATTAAATATTTGCATTACTATTAAAAAAAAAATCCTTGTAGCGCTCTGCTTTGGTTCGCTGATTTTTAATTTACATTCAAAACCTTTGAATATATTGTGCGATCCTAGATTCTCTTTTTTTAAATCTATTTTTTTATGTTACGAAAGAATTAAACAGTTTGGAAACAAAAAAATGCAAAATTAAATAAACTAATCAAAACTGAGAGGTCGAAAATAAGTAAAATAATTAAAAATATATTGAATTTAGTCTTAAATGAAATTACCTCGTTATATCAATAACATTGAAGATTTTCTAAAACTGCCTACTTTTAACCGCATTTTAATTAAAAATATGGGGAAAAAGTTTCAATTTCCAAGCAGCCAGAATTCACCAAACGTGAGGGATTATCGTTTCCACTGAACTTCCAGTACATACATGCAAATTACATAGTTTCAAAACCAATCATTTTCAGAGCAAAAAAGTGCGGACCTTGTGAAGTATTTACTGATCATGTAAATACTTTGAGATAAATAACTTAAATTGTACTTTATCTATATAATTTTTTTATTTTTCTGTGGTGCGAAGAGCCAAAATTAGGCGATGAACTATTTTCTAATGTGTGTAAATATTACTATAGACATCTTTCATAAAACTGTAATTCAGAAAGGTTTTCGAGAAGAGTTATCATTCGAATTAAACATATCTCTCAATAGTTTTGCAAGATTAGAGTGTAAAGTTGGCGAGTTCACTTCTAAAAAAATACACTGCAACATTATTTGTAACTCTTCCGTAATACTTGAAGAGGTGTACTTAGCTTTAACTAACGATAAAAATTTAACGAGACACCGAAAATCGTTATTCTTATTTTTAAATTTTTAACTAAAAATAAAAAAATTCAAAAAATCAAAAGGTTCCAAATACCGGAGAGCACTCTTTTATATATCTATGTTTATAATTTCTCGAGCCCTCTTCGAAGTTGTTCAGATTGAAAAATGTCGGATCAAAATATTGATTATTAAAAATTGTATATCGATTTTTTTTTCAAATATCAAAGTATATTTTTTGTTCCAAAATAAAGCTAAATTTTCCTCTGAAAATTGCTTGTTTTATAAGTTTCTGTTTATTGATCAGAAATTATCATTATATTATGAGTTGTAATTTTTTTAATGGAAATAACCATTATGTTTTGCATTTTTTTTTTATGTTTAATTTTGAAAAAATTTTGATCGATATAAATTTCTGAAGAAAATAATAAAAAAATTATTATTTTTTAGCGGAGTTTTAAAATTCATAAAATATTGATTAAATATCAATTTTTTTTTATAATACTCATAATGATTATATTGTCTAGATAATCAAAACTAAAATATTTATTAGGAGCTTGAACTGGCAAGTACAAAATAGATTGCGTATTTAATGCACGTAAGTAGTATTTAAAATCATAAATTATAAAAACCAATCGACGAAAGCTCCTACAATAAACACTTTGCATTTCCTATTCATTGTGAAATTATTCAATGTAGAAATTCTCACGATTCCCTCCTATCAGCCCGCTGCTTCCTCTTTGCTTTGTTTGTATAAATTTAAATATAATTTTTTGTTATCTGGCGAAAAACAGGTGTACTCGTATACGGCAGCGCTCCATTACTAAGCGAGATTAGCGATCATCGCATCGTTACATACTCGTATTTACATACTTACATATGGATATACTCATTCTGAAGTATGTACATACATATGTTTATTTGTATCTAATATCAAGTCGCAAGGTCGCGATTATTAAGCATCGCAAAGTGACGAGTTGCGGATTTTGTGGTTTTTTGTTACATAATCAACCAACCAATTTATAAACATACATACATATATACAAAAAAACAATATTACTGCTGTCGATTCACATTAATGCATACATTGTTTGCATGTAAATCTACGTTTTTTGTTATTGTTCCGTGAAGCGTATTAATCCCACCAGCGAGGTGGTGCTGATGATAATGCATTTTCTTTTTTATTATATTTTTTTTTTATTTACAGCTGTGCATTTTTCGAGTTGCGCGTTGATGAAGACACATTGAAAATATCACCAACTAGTGCTCGTGTGTTGTGGTGGATGGCAAGGTGGTCAATTAAAGGGTGTTGGCAGGGGTGAGGTTGCTAGCTCTCACACCAATTCTTACTCGCATATTAGAGGCGGGCAGTGTGTGAGATTAGTCGGTTTGTTTCCTGGTTTATTGACAGAATGTGTTGTGTTTTGAGGATTACGTAAGCGAGTTCGACGATTAGAAATTGTTTTGGTTGCTGGTTGAGAAGGTGAAAACTTTTCATAAGTCGTAATATATTTTTTTTTATTAGATATTGCTTTTTTTGGCAAAGCAGTTACTTTTTTTTTTTATAAACAAGTGCATGCTTTACTATTAAAGAGTTAAGCTTAGAGTAAAGCTCTCAAGAAAAATCACAAGTAATATTTTTAATTTTTTCTGTTGCTTGAAAATGTAATTCCTTCAGAGCTTCGAATGAGTTACAAAAAAATTTAGAAATTTTTTTTTTTTTTTTACTTTTTTTTAATTGTAATTTTATATGCTGAGAATCTTCCGTACTTTATTTTTAAGTTACAAACATTAGGAAAAAGTTAGTAAAAAACGGAATTTCTTAAAAAGTTTTAACTTCCATTACATTATTTGAACTTAATTTGAACACAGTTTTATACTTAATAGTCGTACAAATTTCTTAAATTAAATTTTTATACAAATTTCTTAAATTCTTTTGAATTTCGTAAAAAGTTTAAAACTTTTTTTTTGATTTTTGTTAAAAACCTTAAATACCTTTAAAGAGCAAATACTTGGCTAAAGGTTACAGTTTGAGTATTCTTTGGATATAAAAAACTTTTATCAAAAGTTTTGAAAATCATGTATAAGTTGTCTAAATTGATATATTAAAATAATTAAATTACTTAAGTTATTTACTATTTTGCAAGATCAAAAATCTTTCGCAATTACTCCATATAAAAAATAATCGCGATATTTCTTTGTATGGAGGAAACTTCCAGCAAAAAAATTGTCAAAAATTATTATTATTTTGTAGATACTAGAAACTTGCACTTTCTTAGAATAAACTTTAATGACTCAAAAAACTGTTTAATGCAAAGAAATAGTTTTAAATCCTTTTTAAACAGTTCATAATTTTGATGAAATTTTTTTAATTGTACATTTGGTTAATAGTTTAATAAATGGGTTTTTATGGTTTTCCTTAGAGAATGAAACATATTTTACTTGAAAAATAATTTTAGTTAATTACTTGAAAAATAATTTTAGTTAATTAGAAGAAAAATAAAGTGTCCTAATCTGTAAATATGTGGTTGTACTATAATTTGTGAATTTCCAGTGATTTTTTAAGATACAAAAATTTTATTACAAAAACATTGATTTTTAGAGCAATTTTGAAGTCGCCTACAGTTATCGCATATTTTTGGTTATATCTTTTTTCAAACTTCTGGAATTGAAAACATATATTTTATATTTAAGTAGAAAATATATAAGTGCTTTAGCAAAAGAAATAGTTATGCATTTTAAAAAGATGCAAAATTACAATATAAGTTTTATACCATTTAACAAGAAAAAATTTAACGATATTTCAAGAAATCGTATGTCAAAAATATTTTAAATATTTGTAAAAATTTAACATTTAAATGTTTAAGGTTTACAACATCTTTTATGCAATTTTAGTGTAGAACGAAAAACATTCTTAAACACACTTAAAGTGGTACTGAGTTCCAAATAAATTATTTGACTTCTATACTTTGTAGAGAAATTTGCCTCTTTCCATTAAAATATTTCTTAATGTGAGATACATAAATTACCTTCTTAGTCTCGGAATTTTTGAAATGATAATAAATGAATTCAGAATGTTTTTTGTTGGTGTAGAATAAATAGAATATAAAAAATGTGTATGTGCATCTAAACTATTTTACATTTGTACCAACATATTAACTAGTACGTCCGCCGCAATCAGCCGCAAAATTTCAAATACATACTCACATTACGTATACGCCATGTCACGCATCGCTAACCTTGCCATAAAACTATAATACGCCCACTTTTGTAGCTTTCAACGCCAATTTCCAACCTACTTAACACCTACTTAACACTATGATTGCATTTTAATCCTCCTGCAATATCGCACTCCGCCACCTGCCACCGCTGCAGTCAGTCACAACTGCAGTGTCGCTTAGCTGCTTGATGGGTGTACGAGTATATACACCCACTCTAATACATACTTAGTCTGTATGTTTGTATGTACATAAGTATTTATTTTCGCTCTGTTGGATAGTTTTGAAATTTTGCGGTTAATATGATATACATTTGTATGTGTATGTATGTATGTTCCTGTTGTTTGGTTGATGTATAAACGAGAGTCAGTTGCATGAAATTGTGTGCTGTTATCCCATACAGATATATGTAGACAGCAATATATCTATGCATGTGTATGCTTTTTCTAATGCGGACACCATTACATCGAGTTTAATTAATGTTTATTTAGCAAATTAACTTTTATTTAAGCACATCTGCTTGCAGCAATCACACACACTCATGCACACGCACAAAGGCAATAATTAAATTTCTGTTTAATGCATCTTATTTTCAGTCAAGTTATTTTACAAAAATGTTCCTGACAAATTTAAATGGATGTGTTAAAGGTAAGAGTTGTTCATTGATTTGTGTACACCTGCACTACTTTTGTTTTTGGTAATTAATTAATTTTGGTCTTTCGCTGCTTGTTTTTTTTTTTTAGTGAAAGCTTGTATGTGATCAACTGTTGTACTTTGCTTTTGTCGCCAGTTTTTTGACTTTTAAGTGGCTAGCTAATTAATTTGCAGTGTAGAGACCTTTGCTTTATCATTAGGAATAAAGCGTCAAAAGTCCTCGTCGAAATTTCAGGTTTATTGGGTTTTTCTCAAAAACGGTAAATTATATTAAAAAAGTACTTCAGAACAAGGTTGTAGATCTCGAAATTCTCTATAAGAATAATGAGGACTTTTATGGTAAATCTAAGATCTCTAGCAAAATTTATCTGTCTTAATTTTTGTTATTTCAATTGTTTAAGTTGACAAGGACTAATACTACAAAATCGTTTTTAATCTCATATGCTTATATATTATCCTGAAACATATTTTTAGGAAAAATTTGTAAAAACCGGCTTTTCAATTAATACTAAACCTAAAAATATACTCGTATTAACAGAAGCATAGATGTGAAGTTTTCCAATTTTTAGTTAATTGGAGTTGAGTTGATTAGCCTTCAATTAAGAAGGCAAGAGAAATAACTTTTAAAACTTCATATCCCAACATTTGAAATTGGTGTAGAGTAATTTTTTTGTAACTTTAGGACGATGATGATATGTGTTTTACATAAATAATTTTTCTTGCAATATGTTACATACATATTTTTCTTTAAACAAAGAATAACATTTATTTTAGTGCAACTTGTAAAATAGATTAGAAAAGATTTTTGATTGAAAGTTTCATCTAGTTTAACAGACGTTTCGAGTTTTTTTTTGTAGTCACTCGAAAAAGTGTTTTTGGCAACACGCGAGAATAAGTTCAAGCAACCAAAAGTTTAATATTTTCTTTAAATAAAGTCAACCTAATTAGACTAATAATCAAAATAAAATCGTACCATTTTTTGACAGATCTTACAACTTCTTTTGTTTAATTAATATTTCCAAGCGTATTATTCACTTTCTAACAAAACCCCTTTGAAGCCGAGTTGTAAACTTTTTGTATAAAACTTAATAATTTAACAAATTTTCATTAAATTTAGAATCGTCAAATACATAGAAGAAACAGCGTATGAGGGTCAGTTTAAATTTTTGATCGTTTGATCAATGCCATTTTCTAAAAAATTTTAGCAAGCTAAATGAAATTAATATATTCTTAGTCATACTTCTGAAAACTCTTACTTTGGGTATCAATTTACATCGTTGTTAGAGGAGTTGAGTGGTTGTGGAACAAATATTTTCACAAATCGAAGTTAAGTTAATAAATGTTCTATTTTGAGTAAATACATAAGTGACTCACTGTTTTAAAACTTTTCGTTTCCTTGTGAATTGCTTAAAGGCCTTTTGATTTGTTGTTAAAAATTCTCATAGAATTCAAAACAATACACTATTCTGATGAAGTCTGCTCAGTGGTAACAAAAATATACTTCGCTTTTGACTTTTCAGCAATTGCTTTCCAGATTTTTATTGATTACTATATTTTATGAAGGAGAGAACAGATATAAAATCTTGCGGCGTTGTATTTAATGCATTTTTATGCAAATAAATACTGTAGATACAATGCAAAATATCAGAAAATTTAAGTTGTTTTCCTTTTTCCATTTTTACGAGAGTTTTTTGTGTGACTTTTTGGGCTAGTGTAACCAAAAGAATATTAAAAAATAAACGCTTCAATTTAATTCTACCTTGAAGAAACATTAAAAATCGAACTTTTTGAGGATCAGTTGGTACTATATAAAATATATTTAGGGAGTTCACAAAGTCTCTTAATGTTATAAATCGTAAAGGAGCTTAAATAATTATCTCAGTTATAAACATCCACTTCTAACTATGTTGTAATAATTTGTATGTATTCAAATTAAATAATTACTTAAATCAACAAAATATCTTCTTCAATATGCTATAAAAATAAAATTTATTCAACTTACAAACTCGAACAAAGTTACATGCAAGTATATTATTAAACCGATTAAAAATATGCTTTGAAGTCAATGTTAAGATTTTTGTATCAAAATATTTATTTAATGTTAGTATTTTTTTTTTTTTTGCGGTGTATACTAATAAAGTATTGAATGGTTCTAATGTTAAGCTAGAACTGTTAGTTGTCTAAATTTATGAACTTGAAAATGAGTGAAGTTTCTACCGAACAATCCATCTCAAATACTGAAGGCTGGCAATTCGTTACACTTACACTTTTCACAGTAGTGTATTGATGTTTATTTCTGCAAAAATACTTAAAAGTTTATAGCAGCGTTTTGCTGTTAAGCTGAACTGCATTAAATGCAAGCAACCAAGCTGCAATATTTTCATCCACTCCCGCACTCGTAATCTGACGCCAGGTTATTATCTGGCCACACGAAAATTGGCAAACTTTCATGATCAAGCACATTTACGCCTATATCCAATTAATGTGCAATTTAAATTGAATAAACCCAACCAAAATAAGGTGGTACATATTTTTTTTAACTGCCAAGTAATTCGAATGTGAATGCAAGCAGCTGAATTCCTTAAAATAATTCGCTACACCCACCCTCGAATAAGCGGATGTATGTTCGTATGTAGTACGTACAGCTTCTCGGAAGCCAACTTGACGTGTGTGAGAGACATGCATACATTCATGCTAACAAACACACACATACATACATACACGCGTGCAGAGACAGAAGTTTTATATTCGCCTGCCACTCGGACTACGGAAGCTCTTACACATTTTATTTATTTTTTTTTGTGTGCATATTTCTCTTGAAGTGCTACTCCAGCTGCAAATTCTACGGATACTCTGACTGCTCGTTTAATGCCACTGACACGTGCAACAACAATTGAAAAAAGAAAACAAAAAAAGCTATAACAAAAGCACATTGTAGATACACATTGCACATGCAAGCTCTGCTAATGAAAAATGCAGTAAAAAGCTTAAGATTACTTTCAGGCATTATGTGTAATGAAGCATTACATGTTGCAATTAAAACTGGCAATACAATTAAATGTACACATACACTAACACACACACACATATAAACGACAGCGCATATGAGTGCGTAATTATGTATGTGCATATCTGTACATGTGTTTGTGTGTATGGAAGTGCGGTTTTTGTTTGCATGCGCTTGTCGACACTTTTCAATTGCTACATTAAAATTCCACTTTCAATTAATTGTAATGAAATAAAACAAGAAATCATTTGAACATTTCGCATTTGATACTCAAAACATAACTTGCCGCTCACATTTGTACATTTCCACACATTGTATTAGATAAAAGAGGAATTTGTGTTCATTAAATTGGCTTTATTGATATGTTCGAATAAATATTGTGTTCGTTTTTGTGGCACTCAAATGGAAAGATACAAAGAAGCGCTTTGATAAAAGCCGATATACATACGAGTATATATTCTTAAAAGTGGCGCTTAGCTTAACTACACTACAATCGCTACATGGTAACAATTGAAAGGTCGTGATATTTTCATTTGCACAAAATTATCAAATTGGTCTTTTAGTTTGTATGGAAGGATATACAAATTTTCTTATTTGGTTTTTTTTTATGTTTTCAAAGAAAGATTATAATTGGTCTCAAGAAAAAAGTAAAATAGTTGAGTCAAGCACACCGGATTATCGGCTGTTACATACTAGCACAATTTATTAGTTAAAAATAAAGAAATTGTTCTCTGTACTTGGTGTACCAGTAATGTGAACCTTTGTATGGAGATGAAAGGAGCAGGAAAATCGGAAACGAAATTCAATGTACAGTCGCTTTTTCGGCGATTTAATCGACCTCGAACTTGATAAACCAGCCACGGGTTCCGAATATATTTGTAATATATGGTGGAACAAGGATTACGACCACTCCTTCATCAAACACGTCTTCATTTTGAGCTACCAACAAAAACTATTAGATGATGGTGATGTGATTTCGTGTCATACGATACATTTATTAGACAACTCTCAAATTTTCTTCTAAAAAGTAGTGTAAAACCTTTTTTTCTTAATGTTTGCCAATTTAATCTAACGAAACATTGTTATGATGTGCCATTTTTCTGAAAGCGTGGTCGTAATTTTAAACCTTTAATAAAGTTAAGTAATTTTTCCGATAAGTTATGTTATTTATGCGTCAGAATTGTAAAACTAATTACCTTATTTTACCACTCTAGTCATGACTTATTATAAACATTTAATGGTTTTATTGTATTCTAAATAAATCGCCTTTTCTATAAGGAAAAAGTAACAGAAAAACAAAAAAGGGTAAGCTCACTTAATAGATACATACATACATTTGTATGCCTATAATTAAAAAAAAAAGAAAATTGAGTTTTTCAAAAAAAAAAATAACAATTTAACAAATTAATGATTTTCAGCGAGGGTTATGAGATCTTTCATTAAAAAAAATGTAATTGCAAAAATTTTGCATTGCCTGATTTACACTCAAAAAGCACAAATGATTAGTATTATTGGTTGTACAACATTCGCAAACATTTTTGAAGCGATTACATAAAAGGGGTATTCATCTAAACGCGCAAATGCCTCGCAATCGCATAAACTTCGTAAACGTTTTTATTATTGTATGAAAAACCGGTTTATTTACGAGGTTTACACAGTTACGAAGCATTTGCGCGTTTAGATGAATACCCATAATAACTTTCTGATAGTGTTGGATAATATTTAAAGCGGTTTCTTATATTTTATTAAAATGTTACTATTCTAACAATTATTTGTCAAAGATAGAAAATTTGAACCTTTTCTCTAGGAAAAAAAATTTATAAATATGTAAATTATAACAGAGAAGAAGAAATACTTCAAAATCTTAGAAGGAACTCTTAAATTTTCAAAAAGAATAGATTATTTATGTATTTTTCGTGATTTAATCCCAATCAATCCCAAACCCAAACTTATATTTGCATTCAAAAACAAATAGTTTATCTTTAATTTATCAACGCTCTAAGTACTAATTAAATAATTTTTAAATTATGAAAAATTTGATAAGCTAACATAACATTCACTTCTAAAAAATTTCAAATCTCCAACAAAAAACGTATAAACTCAAATTTAAAATGTTGCAATAAACTACAAAAAAACAGCAATATTTATGATTTGAAATTTCAAATTTTCTACTCAGATGTGTTTAAATGCTTTTGAGTATAATATCTCTTACATAAATTGTTTTATAATACAATATTTGATGTGTATTACTCTTCGAAAAATTATTTTCGAATCTCCTAACTCTGAAAAAAACAACATGAGAAAAGATCAGTGTGAGTTAAAAAAACAGGTGTATGAGGTAAATGAGGTGTGGTGAGTTAGTTAAATGAGCTGAATGCAAATATGTAGCTGTGGTAATTTCAGATGTGGAGTGTATCGGTGCAGTGATATCAGCTTCAGGTGAGGTGTGGTGAATTCAGGTGAGTTTCTTTTATTTGTACATTCATCCGTTTCTATTTTGTTATTTTTTTTTTTAATTCGATCCCTATTTCTTATTTTGAAATATGGCGACCACAGCGTCATCTGACGAAAAAGGAAACATCTTCGCACTCGCGACTTCTGAACAAAAAATTAAATCATTAAATTTGGTTTCACACTAAAAATAAAATAGGATCTTCAAATAAAATGTATATATGTTTACGAGTATATTATTTTGTTTATTATTTATATATTTATGTATGTATATTATTAACATTTTGAATGGAGATTGGGGCACCTTAATATAAATAGCATTAGTAAATATTTATACGCAAATATTCACGCCTCATTGACTTCAAGCAACTAAGTACATAAGTGTGTAATTGTATGTAGTTCAATCCTCCCGTTGTTTGCCTAATTAAATCAAAGCTGCTCATTACTAAGCGTTAGATATTTATGCGCTTTTATAAATTGATGAAATATTTTGAAATCATTAAATGTCCATATTATATAAAATTAAAAAAAGAATTTATATGGTTTTAGTTGTAGAATGAAAAGTATTTTTTTACAAAACAATTTAAAATAATCATTCCTTTTTTCAACTCTACCGAATTTCAAAACAATTACAATCATCAATATAATTATTTTCTGTGCATTTTGTTACCGCATTACTAAAGCTGTGCAATTGCCTTAAAGCTTATTTAGTTAAATTAGCATGGCGTTTTCATTTAGTGTGTTGATTTTCATTTCGAATACATTTTTAATAAAATTTCAATTTTATTACACAAAATTTTTGTTACAAAGAACCTTTCTGATTATGCAATTTAATAGCACTTTTTATGTTCGTTCAACATGATCATTAATGTTTTTAGAATATTTTTGTGGGCGTTGTTCAAAGCCATTTGTATACAAAAATTATGATTTGCGCGTTTTATGGGAAAGAAAAAAATAGGAAAGTGCGCAACATTATTTGCAAAAATTTTATTATTTTTTTTGTATTAGTCGCTTGAAACTTGCACTTTATTGAATCGACAGTAGAACTTTTTTGTGTAATTGAATAATTTTATTAAGAGATTGTCAGAAAAGAGTATAAAGTCGACTGATGTTTTCATTAAATGTTCCCAAAAAAACTCATAATACAAAAAAAAAATTTAAATTTTTAGAACCCTTTTAATTTTGTTCAACAGCGATAACTGGAATAAACCCTAGAGAGGAATATCGGCATACGTTTAAAGACATATAAATAGAAAGCAGTTTTAACAAAAAAAAATTTATAATTTGAAATAAAAATAATACCAATAAGAAAAACTTATTTTATTTATAAGTGTACAAAATTCAAATGACCTGGATTTTTTTATTTTTTGTTTTTGCATTTACTTTAATTTAACACATAAAGGAAAACTTATTTTTATAGAAAAGAAGAACACAAAACTCCTCGGAAAAAAGTTATAAATAAATAAATAGAATACAAGAAATAGTGCAAAAAAAGCACAAAAAATTATTGACACACTCTTTAAATTTTATAAAAAATTTAGAAAACTTTTATCAAAATTTCGAACTCGTTAAAAAAAAATTTAGAATTGTTTGAGGTATGCAGATAGTAAATACGAATTACTACAGATTTTTAATTTTTTACTGACACTCTTTCGCAATTTCTTCTATAAAAAAATTAGGCACGGTTTTGCGTTTTATGTCAATTAAAAAACTGTCAAAAATCAGTGATAAATTGTAGACACTTGAAACTTTCACTTTTTCAAACTAAAATTGAATCAAGCAAAAAACTGCATACTCAAAAAAATTTCAAAACATTTTTTAAAAAGTTGGAAATTTTGATGAAAGTTTGCTAAATCATTGTAGGGGAGAGTGGGGATAGTTGAACCATCGGGATAGCTGAACTACTTCAAATATATTTAAAATCTCCAAAACCTTTTGTCTTATAATACTATGTATGTGTTGGTAGTTCTGATTATAATTACCTAACCTTGTACGTGTTTGTAGAGATGTGCAGTGGTTGCTGTCACTTGCACGCACAAAATATATTTTTAGCACTTGAAATTGCCCAATTTGGGACTGTTTGATAATTTGGAAAAAGTTTCTTGTTTACTATTCGTCTTGCCAATCTTCTTGAAGTCAAGTACATTCATAAGTTGATGTTTCCGTGGAAACTTTTGAAGTTAGAATATTTCGTATCGTTTCAAGTGCACTTGTAATTTTCTCATTGCCTGTGGGGATAGATGAACCACTATTTGTGGGGAAACATGAATCAGTTTATAATATAAAAGCAAAGGAAGAAAAATATTTCTCAAAAACGTGCAAGTAGAGCAGCATGAAAAACACTAACAAAATCTAAGAAATTTTGACGATTTTTAGATTCTAATATGTGGCATTTTAATGTTACTTATTTCCGTATTAAATTAGATTTGTATTCATGAAAAACCATTTTTTATACGATTGTATGATTGTTTCTGCCTATTTGGATTTTGTTATTCGTTTTACTAATTTAAAATATTAAATATATCTTGGATTTGTGCTGATTTCATAGACATCATAAGTGGTTCAAGTATCCCCATGGGCAAGCACACTTGAACAAAATTCGAAAAATATTTGCATGAGTAAAAGAAATATAAAGCTATTATATTTCATACCAAATCATTAATAATCTTTCAAAATAATATTAGATCTTTAACATTACTGTTGAAACGAACATTATTACGAAACACTACAATAATAATAGCAATAAACATTAAAAGTTTTTCAACTATCTTCACTCTCCCCTACATTTTGTAAATAGTTTAAAAAATGCGAGAGAAAGAACCATATATTACATGAAAAAATTTTTTTTAATTAATTAGAAGAAAAATAATGTACCCAAATCTGTCAATATGGGGTTATGCAATAATTTGTGAACAGTGCACATAAATGTAAGTTAATCAAAATATGTGTTTTTAGTAGCCATTGAAGTTAACAAGTCAACATACATACATACATATATACATAAGGGTGCTGCGTCAACATTGGTTTAGCTTTATTTCACGGTAAGAGTATGTAAAAGCATCGCACTTTCAAACAGACAAATTTGCACAAATTCGCAGTGAGTGAATGACAAATCAGGGTGACACGCTGTACGATTGTTCATGTACATATGTATTGTAAATTTAGCAGGTCGTGCCAAAGTTAAACGGGTCGACAGCCATATGATTGATTGAGTCATGAACTGAAGGACCAGCTGCCGAGCATCACATTGCCAATTTAGCAAACCAGCTACCCTGCAAAAAATGCGATTAGTCTAGGATGGTGTTAATTTCTAAATTGGAAATCCTGGGATTTCACTCAACATTCCTTGGGTGGGTCAGGTCATATACTTAAGCGAACGTTTTTGTGTGTTTGCATTTGATAATGTTTCTTCTCGACCATTTATAGCAACTTCTGGTGTTCTGATGATCTAAAGGTTTATTCGGTGATTTAAAGTTCTGATGACTTAGCTGCTCTCCAGGCTGATCTTGACAAGGTTTATTTGTGGTGTAAACTGAATCATCTTGCATTAAATGACAATAAATGTTCTTAGTCTACTTTTACAAGGAAGCTTAACCCTTTGATTACAAGTTATAGCATTTCTGACACATCCTTGAAATTCATGAACGAAGTCAAAGATTTGGGGGTATTCAGCGATGCTAAACTAAGTTTCTCCACCCACATTAGTTATGTTATTTCCAAACCTTATGCTGTGCTCGCTTTTGTTCGGCATAGTAGTCAACACTTTTCGAACCCTTACACACTCAAATTACTTTACATCTATTTAGTTAGGTCAAGGATAGAATGTGCCTCCTTTATCTGAAGGCCCTATCATTCCTCTTATATTAACCGATTAGAACGCAAAAAACTTTCTTAAAATTTGCACTACGTTCGTTGAATTTCACTGACTCTATTCCTTCTTACGAAGCTCGATGTGTACTCGTGCATTTACAACCCTTGCACAGCAGAAGTATGTTCCTCTCAGCTGCATTTGTTGTAAATATTATGTAAAGTATAGTTGACTGCCCTTCACACCTTGAAAGATTGTCTTTTAATGTTCCATGTCATAACTTGCGAAGTGTCCAATAATTTATTTTTGGTAAAATTTGCTAAATCTAAATAAGCTGGAAATGCTCATTTATCTATAACTTTATCAGAACCGTATTCCCGGACTGGATCTGTCCGTTCTGATAGGTTTAATCCGAACGTTACTGAATAATCACTCAGTTAACTAGATTTAAATCATTTTCTTCTCTATAGTCAGTAAGAATGGTATTTATTTGACTGAAATAATTAAATAAAGAAATAAGTAGTCGCAAGGGAGCATGCGACTAATGCAACTTCTGCTCTCTTTATATGGAATGAACTGTTCCCTTTTGTTCGAGTGTGTCCTATAAAGTGACTAATTGTTCCATTTTATACCCGTATGGGTATAATTGAGGACCAGTCTTTTTATAAAAATAAGAAATTAAAATCATTGCTGCAAGTGAGAATCGAACCGTCTGCTCGAGAGTTGCTAAGCGAAAGGGATGAATACAGAAATAATCTACAATTATAACCGCTTGAGATTTATTGCGACTAATTAATGCCCAATTGTACCCGATAGAGACTAATCCCGGAATACTCTCTGTAGAGATTAGTCGCACATTTTTTTGCGGGGTAGCTTCAGATAATTATATATACACACGCACATACCTACATACACATTTCACTAAAAGCAAAGCCAACAAGCGATGTTCTGTTACGAGTACTTCATTACATGTGAACCTACATAAATACACTCTTGACAAATGCACTCAACAAAGTCAGCTCAAAGCGAAAATGTGCGAATGTGTATATATGCGTGAGGGCTTTTGTGATTAGGCGTATTTAGTCCAATCGATAGTTACAACAAAAAACTCTGCTTACACAGTTACCAACGTGGCTAAGTAAACAAGTATGATTTGGTGACTGAACAGAGCCGACTGCAGAAAAGATCTAATTGTGTGCTTGGCTTGAAGATGATGGTGAGCAAATGTGGGCAATTTAAATTTGAACGACAAACAAGAAACAAACAGAAAGTACATCAAATATTTTTGCACAAACACTCGTATGCTGTGGGTCAGAAATTGTTTTGAATAAAGTCTACTTTGGCAACCGCCAGTCTAGCAGATATCGACACTCATCAGAGGTTTGAAAATTTACAGTTTTTTTTTAATTTCTGAGCTTCTTATATTGCCCTAAATATCCAGTAAAATATTGTGAAATCACAGGCGGTAAATTTGGATAGATTGCTTGATAGGCCATACAAGTTTCTTCTCCCCACTTAAATATTTGCAGTATTTTTGCAATTAAGTTTAGTCAGTTTAGTCTTTGATGGCTATTTGTATTTTAATTTGCGGAATAATTAATGATCTTTGGAGTTTTTCAAGTCCATTATTTTTACTAACATAATATTCAGTTGGCTTTCTTATTTTCCCTAATCGAGATAAGCAGAGTTGTTGCTATTTATTTTTGAGTTTGTGCAATTTGACTTCCCCCTAGATCAACATTTAGTATAACCCGGAATGACAAGAACTTAAATTTGATTGGTAAGATCAAGAGTCTTTCTGCTTTTTAAGGCTTTCCATCACCAGTTATTGTAATATTGGTTTGTATACTGTGGACTAATATGTATAATAAAACTCGGTCATTTTAAAAATATCGACTATTTTTTTTTAATATTAAATATTCTTATATTAAAATTCAACTAATTTTTTAGCAAAAATTGATAAATTAATACCATTTTTAAACATATTGCAAATTTTAAAAGTAGTCAAAAATGTTTTATTAAAAATTCAAAATTTTTTAAAAGAAAATTTAAATGTTTTTTGAGTAGGCAGGTTTGTAGCTCATAAAATTTGTATATGATAAAATTCAAATGTCATGTCGATATTTATTTTTTTTGTTCCTACCAAGGCACATCAAATAGGTAGCCGCAGCAAACTTTTTTCATATTTTATTTTAATTTGAATTGTCAAATTTTAAGTTTCGTTGTGATAAGAATGCTTTCAGTACAATTCAAGGTAGTTGATAAAATATTTTTGAAATTTTAGCTTTAAAAAGCAAAGGCAAATTATACAGAGCTCAATTTTTTTTTTTTCTATTTTTCTACTGCTGCTACCTATTGAATGTGCCTTGGTTCCTACCTATTTCATAGTCGGGCCAAAAAATTCTCCTGAACATACCGTCACCCTGGTTATAGGGCGTTGTCAATAAAAAATAATTAAATAAACAGATATGCGCATTTATAAGTAAGTGATCGCTTTATTGTTAATCATGTGAATCATAATTATTAACAAAAATCAGTTTTATTTTCATTGTAATGCTTTGAAATATTCCATTTTTTTTGTTTGATTACCTGGCGCATAGACAAACAAATCTGATGGTTTTCCAAAACGGGAACAGGCAACATACCATGTGAGAAACATGGGTTTTGCAGATTAATACCAAAAACACTTAATGATTGCCCCTAGGACTTGTTTTATGGTCATAGCAAAAGCAAGCCGCACTGGAAACTGTAGTCGTTTCAACTCGAATGGAACATCAGTCGAAATCATTATCCCAGGAGATTTGTACACTTTTGGTAACGCGGTTTGTGTTTGACTGATGTAATGACGTGAAAACCGATGCATTTTAAAGTAAAACAAAAGAAATAATATCACGAAGCCAACCGAATTGCAAATCAGTACTAATGATCTATTACATTATGTTACTATTGTATCTTTAAAACTACCATGGGAATTTAATGGTTAATATTTCTTAATACTGACAATTTATAGTTTTACATATCTACCTTAATTTCAAACACCAACACCATTTTTTTAATAGGTTTGGGTGTTGATGTGCCTTTGTCACCGAAGTCTTAATCGATTTTAAAATTTTTTTTGTAAACAAACCTCGCCATGGCGATAACGAACACAAAAAAATGATTCAATTAATTTAAATTTTTAGGGTTTTTTGTGGAATTTTCCGAGTTTTCCTCTAAGAATTTTCTATTTTTCCTTTCAAAAAGCCTTTCCGGAAAAATTGCACACCAAACTCCCTATAAAAAATCCGTTTTAGATTTTTCCAATTTTCCGACTTTTCCGGCGGGTTTTCCCAAAATTTTTTTTACAAAGACTTTTTCCTGGTAACTATGAGTAACTGGAAAAAAATTCAACGAAATCGGGCCAGCCGTTCTCAAGTTATGCGCTTACGAACACATTTTGCGATTAATTTTTATATAATAGATTTATTTTCATAAAAAACATTTCTAAAATCAACGGTTCACTAGGGGACTTGAAGCTCACACTTTAAATAAAACCTTTACAAAAAATGCATACTCAAAAAACAAAATTTTCCAAAAAAATTTCGAAATTTTGGATGTATGTTTTTAAAATTTTTTTATGTTTAGAAATGAGTAAAAAATAAAGGTTTATATCACATTTTTTAAAAATTTACTGAATTTTAATAGAAAAAATCATGAATTGAATACAAGAAAAAAAATATTGAGATTTGGTGATATTAATGCATTTCTATATTATTTTTGCCACCAGTGAATGTATGTACCTACATATGTATATTACAAACTGATTATGTCTAAATATATTACATATCTGTCAGACTAATACGAGCTTACCACAACTCACACCTACACTTACTCATTTATCAGATTAATTGATTTTGTATAAACTGAAAGTCCTAATTAAACCAAATTTTTGTGGAACTCGCTTTTGTGTTTTAGCTGCTGACCGCTCACGCCCAAGCGCCAAAACATTCTAATACACAGGAGTGCATACATATACTCGTACTAGTACAAATGCACCGCCCAATCGGTAAACCAGAATAATCAAACAAAACAAGGATGAGAAAATTGGTAATGTGAATTGAATTTGTTTAGTTAATCAGCTTTGGCACTCAAACCCCACTCATTAATAATGAAAAAGTTGGCTATGGTTTGGCTATGGTAGTTGAGGATAGGTCTATTAACTTAGCTAAAAGCATTGACAAATCAATATAACATTCAAACAAATCTTTTAATACAAAATGACGAGCGGGTGGAAAAAAAAAATTACAAAATATTTTTTGCCTTACTTTGATTTAGAAGAAAAGTTTCAGATATCCTTTTCGTTATTATAAATTATTAGATTTCCGCCTTTACCAACAACACTTAAAAAATTAGCCAACGAAAATCCGTTAACCACTTGGATTAGCTTCCACAAAAGTGTGTTTATGAAAATAAACAAACAACCAAAAAGGGAAAATAATTTCATTCACGCTGTTGCGACGGGTCAACTAGGGAAAACAATATTAGACGCTAACCAGCACAAAAGTTGAATAATATAATTATGGTCATTATCTTGAATACAATTAATTATTTGCGACATCAACAAAAGTGGTCGATTGTGCATATTAAAGCAAAAGTGTAAGTAATGAAAAAAGGCCTTTAATATTGTTTATGGAAGGGCTGATTATGAAATTGCAAAGAAGTTCGGCTAAGTTCGCTTATTCAAAGTAAGTCAAGCGTTAAATTTAAAAAAAAAATGGATGAATATAAAATTTTCAGAACAATGAAGTTGCGACCGAAATTCAAAGCAAAGTTTTTCAAGAGCGCTCATTCAAGCGCATAAAAGCTATAAAAATTATTTATACTTCCACTTTCGGTTTTATTAAATCCTCATTCAATAATGGGCTAAGCAATCTCTCTGATATGGTTACATGTACAATTCAAAGCGCTAGATTAATATTCCATTCTTAGGCTGTTTATGAAGTTAAGCACTTTTGAGGGAGTCGTTGCCCAGATGGTAATCGCTCGCCAATGCGTATAATCCTGATTCCACTTATGGTATACGCGGGCATTTACACAGTACATAATCAGAGATCTCCTCATCTAGGTCACAATACCTCCGAGTCCCATTTTGTGTTTCAGGTTATCTCAGAACAATGACCTCTCAAGTAGCCGGTGAGAGTTCTTAGACCCTGTATGCTGGGTTTGAGTTGTCTTTCAGAGACTTCACAGGAAGAGTATAAGAACCTCTTGGATTGTATATTACCCTTTAATGATCGTCATTGGGCTGCGATAGTTGAGTCCTCCCACTTTCTTAGAAACTCTGCCGTGTATAACTTGGAAGGAACGCACAGCAGCTGAAAGCCATAAAAACTCCGTTGGGCCCCTCGTTAAGCAAGAAAAATCCGCAGCTATGAGGTACACACATAGCACTAATATTTTGCCTATAGTGACAGACATATTAACAGACAAATGTTTGCAAAAAATGCGAGACCATGAAAAGGTGAATTCCGATATGAAAACGAATGCGAATACGAACACTAACGATAAGACTATGAATATGTTCCCAAATTTTAAAACCAATACCAATAATCCTATGAACAAAAGAAAGAATAATTAATGAAACGAATAGGAATACGAACACGAAACATACCCTAATAACGAATACTAGTGAAAATACAAATACGCATAATATCAAAACGAGAATGAATACTAATATGAATAAAAATACAAATACGAAAATAAGTAGATGGAAAGGAATATACTACGAATGCATATACGAATAGGTAAACATACTCGTATATGAAGACGAGTATGTAGACGTATAAAAATAACTTTCCAGAAAATAATAAAATGCAGGAAAAATAAAAAGTCTGATGATGAATTGCGCTGATTGAGGTTATAGCAGCTAAAATTTCTATCGCTTGAACTACAATTATTTGCCAAACCAAATCTTCTACAATTAAAACTGGTATCGAGCTAAGTTTCAAAGTTTGTTTGCGGCGACTTAATCAAAGTGTTTTGACACATATGTATATCGAAATAACGAAAATCCGTTTACACTTTTAAGTGTCAGAACCATTACAATAACCAGGCAATAGTAAATTAAAAAAAAAAAAAATTTTCTCTCGACATTCCTATCATTTTAGCAGACACATTTATATTGCATGACCCATATCAATCACGAAAAAACAAGCAAAATCCTAAATTGTCCGCAGAGAATTGAAAACCAAGCATTTATTATGTCAAGACGACAAATGATATTTAACAGATTTTTAACAATTCCACACCTGCGAATATTTCTCTTTCGCGCCACATAAGCACGGCACAGCTTTCGTGTTGATTTCCACCACAAAGCCAACGAAATTATACAGCTTAACACTTTTCTTCTGTGTCAGCAAACTCAATTACATACAGACACATTATGATCACGAAGATAAATTGCTGCCCACAAAACTTACTTTTGGTTGACAGCAGAGTAAAGTGAATACGCAAACAAAGAAGCAAATTTACAGCTACTTGTCATTAATAATTTTTGATCGCTTGCGATGTCTTGGCCAAAATTTCAGCTTTTAACTCATAAATCATATTAACGAGTTTGTTAATTATTTGTGGAAAATCGATAAATTTCAATTTATGCTAAGAATTGAAGCGTGTTAACTATTTGATACGGAAAAGGCAAACTCTTCATCAATCAATTCCGATTATAAATTGCATGACAGTATATATACAAAAGTTGTTTTATTTTGTTTTTCCTGCATTTTTAAAGTAAACACTTATTTGATTTAAAAAAATGGAAGGTAATTCAAATATATGTACAGTGCCTTCGAAATTTTGATAGTAAAACAACAGAATACATTCCCTCGAAACGCTTTCTAAATGCTTTATACTTCGCCAGTTCACAAAAACAAATAAATAAATATTTTTTAATTTGATTTTAAAACCTTTGAATAAGTACTCAACACATGGTCACATTGTTTCATATTTTAGCGCTGCCGCTAACGTCGTCAATTGAAATAAATATATCGGTGCGAAACGACGTCGGTCGAATTTCGTCGTACGCTTTAGCTGTGCGCAATTTCATATACAGTAGACTTTATGTTTTTCACGCCGAACATTCGCGAACATTTGTACTGCGATTTGAAATCGAAATCAAGTCAAATCGAAGGGTCATGTCTTTATACTGTATCCAGTAAGTGTAAAATTTTTCAAAAATAAAACTCAAACTATTTGACTGTTTGAAAGGAGATTTTTTTAATTTATTTTGTAAATGCTGAGCCTGCGCCCAATCGAACTTAAACCTATTTTGATTCCGGTTTTAATTGTTCCATAATACTAATATACGAGTATACGTAATTATTGCATACGATCCACTGAACTTAGAATTCAGTTTTGATGTATTTAAGTATGGTGGGCTTTTGTATGACGGATGTTGTCGTGGGTAGTTAAGGCGAGTGGCGAGTCGAGGTGAGGGGAGTAAGTAATTTGATAAGAGTGAATTAAGTTCTAGTGAACTAAGATTTTGTCGTTCATGTAAGGTATGTTTGGTTATGGTCGAGTTTTTTTGTGGGGTTTTTGGGAGCGGAGTGTTAATGCTTGATGATTTTATTTGTGGTGAGTTCAGGTATGTGAGGCAAACGAAGCGCATATTGACTTCCCAAAACATTTGCGTGCACACCAAACCCGTCTGCAAACTTTAAATTTACTGATTAAAGTTTAATTTCGAAGAGATAATTTTTTTTAAATTAGCTAGCATAGCTTTAGATAACGTAACATAACATACATAACTTCACGTAGCATTACATACCAAAACATAATATAACATAGCACAGCATAACAAAACATAGCATTACATAGTAAAACGTAACATTATCTTACATTAAATAACAAAAATTTAGGCGTGTTGCGTTAGTTGCGATTAGTTGCCGTCCCCAATAATTTACGTTTGCACCATTTCGTACATCACCGTGTCCGTCACATCTCTTCCGTCGCATTTTTTACAAAATTTTCGCCATGCTCATTTTTCAATTTACTTAAGAAGTTTTATTATGTTTTCAAAACCACTTTCTTTTCTCTTTTTACATTTCTCTTAATCAAAGACAAATGAACTCTGTCACACAACAAAATGTACAAATAGCACAGCAATTAATTTATTTTTGTTTGCTGACGACAATGCAACATCTAAAAAAAATCAATAAAAGACGCGAAAATGTAACAAAACAAAATAGTTTGGAATTTGCTGAACTGATATCACTCAAAGTAAGTATGTTTGTGTTCGATTTTTTCGTCACGAATTTACTTCTCTTATTTCCTTTCCACCGTCTTCCTGATTTTTTCCTTATTTTGCATTCGTTTATTTAGTTTTTTTTTAGGAGAGGGTGTGCGATTGGCTCATTTGTTTAATTAGACTCTATTCATGTGCAACTTAAATCGATTTTTATTTTTTGCTTACATACATATGTACATACAACACAAAGCAATTAAAAAGAAAAATTACCCAAATAAGAAAATTTTTTTTTATTGGTTTCACAGAATTGATATACAATTTCTAAATTTATAATGAAAGAAGGTACAAACAAAAAGGTGGCGCGGAAATTTAAATTTTAGTGCACCTGATTTGGTTACTTATGCTACATTGAATAATTATTTTGTAAAAAATTTGTTTGCTTTGCCGTCAATCGAATATACATTTTTTTAGGTTCATATAATAAGGTGGTGCTTTCAGCGGCCTTTTAGCTGTCCAATGGTCATCAACACTGCATAGAGAGTTTGACATGGACCAGAACATCACAGAGTTGATTAAGAACGTACTAAGTTATATAAGGCGTTCAATGTGATTGTCAGCAAAACCTAAGCTCGTGCACATTCCTTTGGTGGAAAAAAACTGAAAGTCAACTCAGTCTCATTTAATTTCAATAGTTGTTGATTCGTGTTCTTAAGTATTTGATTGGGCATTTAAGTACATATTTAATTTTTTTTTAATTTTGTACTGCTTGGAAAAAATAAATCTGAAACTTTATTTGAGATTTTTCATTTAAAGCATAGCTGTTACTTTCTAAACGCTACTTTTGTTCAAAAAAAAAAATTTATTTTTCAAAGAATTAAAAGTGAAAAATTTAAAAATAATTCATTAAAAATAAAAATTTTAGTTCAATTAAAAATAAATAATAATTTGGTCAAGTTTTAGAAAAATTTAAGGAACATGTAATTTTCTGTCTAAACAGTAATAAAATAATAAATAAAGGCTGTTTTTTTAGACATGTGGGTTTTAAGAAGAAATATGTAAAACGCTTATAATGTAATGCTACGTCCAAGAATTTAGCTTTATTTTATAGGTAAAGGTTTACCATTAAATTTTAAAAATGATTTCGGGTAAGTGACCGCCGCCGCGGCTGGCTCGAATAAATTCCGGCCGAGAGGCCCAACTTTTGGGCGGTATGTCAGCAATAACGCGCCGAATATTCTCTTCCAAGGCTTCAATCGTCTCGGGCTTATCTGCGTAGACAAGCGAGTTCACCAAACCCCACAAAAAATTGTATAGCGGTGTTAAATCGCACGATCTTAGAGGCTACGCCACACAGCCATAAATCATATAAAACAAAATGTTTGATTGAAATAAATTTTATTCTTTCCAAAATAAAAATCGAATGGATTTGGCATCTTTGAACTACAAAATAAAATTAAATTTTTGATTGAAATTAATTTTATTCTATCGAAAATAAAAAGGCATGTAATACCTTTTATAGACCCAATGGCAAAATTTTATCTTCGTAAGTACTACTTATTGAAAGATTTAAAACAAACAATTTTATTTTAATTTATTTTGTTTATTTTTTCTCACTGCGAATCAGATTTGGCTAATTAAAGTGGTTTTATTGTTAAATTGACTATTTTTGAAAGTAAAGTAAAGTTCGAAATGAAATCAATTTTACCAATTAATAAAAACAGTTTGTTTATTTCTAAATGTAAATGACCAAAGGGATGACAGAAAATGAAAGCAAGCGCCAACAATACAAAACGCAGCTCATTTACCAAATCGACAAATAGTCTTCACTCGACTGTACTCAAAGCCACAAAAGGATGCTCGAATTTTATGTAGAAATCAAGAACAACAGCAAATATCAAAGCAAGAAGCACAACAGTTATCATCCACAATAACTGAACACTGAACATAAAAACAGAAGTCGCAAACGTTTGCAAAATCAACCAAAAGTGTGAGAGAGAGAGACGACAAGATATACTTAAAACGAAGGTTAAACAAAAGTGCGACCAATAAAAATTGATATCTCAGCAAAACTTGTACAACTAAATTTACAAACGACAACAACAGACACAGCTGCATACTACTGAATGGGAAAAATTTGTAAAAAAATCTTCGAGACACAGAGTTTTCAATACTAAAAATCACGCAATAAACACAACTTGCAAATTGGGATCAATGGGTGTGTGAGAGGTGACTGTTATTGGACGATGAACGATGAAAGATGTGAGTGTACACAATGAAAAAAAATATATATTTATAAACATTTGCAATTGCATTTATTTCTAAACACACATTCCTAGCACAATGTATATGTATGTAGCAATTATTTGCATTTTCAATGTCAACAAGCCAAGTGCAATGACGGCAAAGCTGACGACCAACGACGGCGCATGCGACGTAATGACAAGAAGGCAAATCTTTCAAGGAACTATGAACTGAGGCGTGTAAATTGGGAGTGTGTGCATAGAGGGATGTATGTTTTATATAACCACAGGTGAAACCTTAGCAAACAAACAATTTATTCGCTGGCGATTTTAACACTTAGCTAGTAAAGAATACAACTTAAATGGAAGCTAATATTTCAGGGACTCGTAAGTACATATGTTTGTTTGTGTATATTTGTGTGTAGTAAATTGCAGCAATTTTTAGTTGTTAAATTTGATTTTTGAGAATAATCAATTTTAAAGTTTCTTGTTATAGACCCTTGAGTAAAGAAAAAAATATTTAAATACTTAAGCAACAAAGGTTGCGACCATATTTATCTTTAATGTAAGCGTATATTTTACTATTAGAGTATTATTAAGGGTATAACTAATAATATTTCAATAAAAATGTTAGACCAATCGTAGCCAAATATCGCTTTATCTAATGAACTAGCGATTCATTGCTTTTGTTTTATACCCATCACCCATATAACGGAAATTTTGATTTTTCGGTATCTATTAGAGCTAATTGAGTGAAGTTTGCTAATTGATGCGATTTTAAAAAAATAAACTTGAAAAATAGGCGATGTCAATAACGGTCCCTGTCTCAAAAACGGTATTAGGTATCGTCATAAAATTTGGTTAACATATTTTCGTCGATACCACTGTTATCATCGTCAAAATCTATATAACGGATGTTTTGAAAAATTCAAAAATTTTGTTTTTTCGTTATCCACTGGAACAAATTGTGTAAAGAAACGAGGTTTTTTTAAAATTTTAATAAATTACCGTGGCAGAGCCCATACAAAAATACATCGCGAAGATATATAAAATTCGGTTTCGCCCGAATTGTGCTTTCCTTACTTGTTTTTATTTACTACCAATTATTGAATTAAAATCGGTTTTCATAATTGGAAGTAAGTTGTTAAATAAAATTATCTTCTTTTTTTATTCCAAATGGCTAATATTTAATTATTTATTTAATGTTATTAAATATATATTTTTTAAGCAATTGCCATGGCGTTATTTTAAAATATTTTTTTGCTCATTGTGGTCTAAATTCGATAGGTCTTAAAATTATAAGGTGGTAATATTACGGCTTTAATGACTTGATTGCTTTAAGTTACACAAGATTCGCCCGTGTTGTTTATTTCTTTTTTTTTACGCATCGGTAAACAATAATGTGTGGTTATTGTAAGATATAGTTTTAGTTTCCAAAATTTTTGTATAGATATCATATTTGGGTATCTTTCTTCTTGGCTTCTGCGGGAGAAAGAAGTCTGATGAGGAATTGTGGTGATTTTCGAAATAGTACTTAACATCTACCGCTTTGAATATTGTTGTTTTTCCCTAATAATTTTCCTAAAAAAGCCGGACGGCCTTAAGCTCAAAAATAATTTAATAAAACAGATATATGACCAAACAAAAATAAAAATTTAAATTATATTTAACTAAACAATATTACATTTTGTTTTAATGAAATTGATTTTATTTAATTAATTTACTTAAGTACATTCACAGCAACCAGAGGTTTTAAATTACAGTGTATTTAAATAATGATTTGTGGATTGAACTTGGTTTTAAATTCCATATTGGATTTCTTTTTTTTCGAAAAAATGGGATATTTGATCTCCAGCAGATCGATAAAACTTTGTCCAGAAATGTTGGAATGTTTCCCTATGATTTACTATATTTTCATAACAAAGCATTATTGAGATCAAATTTGAGGGGGCCCGAGTTCTGTACTATTTTGCAAAGACATCATATTAGCTTCTTAGAGCATTGAGTTTATCAATGATGTTTTGAAAGCACCTATTTGCATATTAAATCAAATATCAAAATAAATATGCTTTACAAAGCATCTTTTCGCACAAACTTTCGTAAGGCAGATATACATATCTCTTTTAAATAGCATAGAATAATTCAACCAAAATAGCGTGATTGAAAGTTTTGAGAAAAAAAAATTTAAAATACATATTTTTTTTTAAATAAGTCTTTACAATTCAACCAAAATAGCGTGATTGAAAGTTTTGAGAAAAATAAAATAAAAAGAAAAAATTTTAAATACAATTTTTATTTGCAACGCATGCAATTTTAAAACAACAAAATAGGTGTTTCAAGCGCCACGAACTTTTTAAGATTTTTATAAAGCAAGCGTTTTGTCAAAACTTTCGATAATTTGTAATAATTATTCACGTAGACAGTGATGCTCACTTTCTTCCAAGGAGTGTACTATAAAAAAAATTGCAAAACCAAAATTTTTTTTTAATTTTTGTTAAGTTGTTTTATAAAAAAAAGTTTAAAAATTTGTCTTGCAAACTACATCCGCTTTTGTAAGAGAATGCTGCATATGGCCTTTTTTAAACGCACATACATACATACATATGTACATATGTAGATTGTACATATGTATGTAGATACATACGTACACAAAAAGTTTGTGGCAAGTAATTAGGAAATATATTTAGTTCCCCGGAATATGGGTAGTTTACAGGCGATTAAGAAACATTTTTATATTTAAGCACTTTTTGTGGGCTGTAAAACCTCAATAAATTTTCACACTTTTTCTATTTATCCGTTCACACCCCAAACTAACAAACTGTGAATAGTTGTAAATCACAATTTTTTTTTTATGTTAACAAAAGAAATAACTTATCCAAAAACACCTACATAAATATAACAATGTACACACACACTCGGATATCAGCTGCACGTAAACAAATATTGTATACAACATTTGAAATTTAAACAAATGTCTATGCATACATATACTTGTCTAAATATTAACTAAATAAAGCGCGAAAAAACGCCACAAAAGACTGCTAAAAAGCAAATTCTAAATATAAAACAAATGTGTGTATAAAAACATTAAACAATTGCGAGCAAAACTCGGCAAAAAAAAAAAAAAAAAACGAAGAAATAAACCAACTCGCGCCATGAACTTGCGCCAATGCCGTGATAAAATTAGAAATATTTACAGACGTATGTATGTACAGATGTTAGAATTTAGTACCCAACGAAAATAAAGAACGAACAAAAAATCGTAAAAATAATAAATAAATTGTTGCAACTTTGTGAAATCGCTTAGCGCTCAGTGCTTTGTGCTTTGTTTGCGTGTTCGTGTGTATGTGTGTTTGTATGTAAGTATGTTTAGGGCATTTCACCTTGTCTAAGTAAATGAATACTTATGCATATTTAAAGGTATGTTAGTACACCTGCTATTTTGTGTGTGTGTGTGTGTGTGTGTGTGTGTTAGTGTAAACATGTGCCAGCATTTAGTTAGTTCCCTCAGGTGGTTGCGAACTCGAAATTGGGTGGCGCAGCGTCATTTCGAAATTTCGCACGTCAAACGTGATTTATTGCTTAAACTCAACTTACCTGCCAAGCAATTTATTTATTCGCGTCCTCTATGCTGTTTATTTTTTTGCCTTGCTGTTTTTGCTTGTACCCTGAAATTTTAATGAGCAGCAACTTCGAAAAAAAAAATACAAAAAACAACACAACTAAGTATCTACCTATGTAAGTTCTACTGTCAAAGGTGCATAGCAACAAATTGCATTGTTGACAGCCCAATATTTAAGTGCAGCATTTGAACTAAAGAACCTTAGTGCGGACAGGCATTTCATCTGTTTGTGAGTAAAATGCATGTAGCTTTGTGTGTTGTGGTGGAAATGCATTTTGCTAAAATATTGCAATCTATAAATTTCAAAGCAATTAGCGAAAAGAAAATTCAGCTGTTGCCAAATAAAATAAATATTAAATAGCCTTAACAAAAATATGCCAATAACTTATTATTTATTACATTTTATATATATTTTTTTTCCTAAGCACAGAGCGATTGTTTTAACAGAAACCAACCAACCTGTTCGAGATAATTTCAGGATTATTCTGGGACTGTTTCTGGAGCATTTCGAGACTTATCCTAAAACATTTACAATGAAATCTATAATATTTTAGGTCTAAATCTGTATCATTTCGGGACTGAATCATAGAACATTTGATGACCATTTCCGTACTAATTCAAGCTGATTCCGAGTTTTTATTTTACCGTACCGTCAAGCATTTTGTCGGCATCCGAATCCAATTCCAGATTCAGTTCTGTACCATTGTGGAACTTTTGCTTTGCTAGTTTAGAATCATTTTGAAACCTGCGCCAAAAATTTTAAAGGAAATTTCCGAAAAAAATTGAAATAATTTTGAAATCATTTCGGGGCGTTTGTTCAAAATCATTTCAGGACAATTTAATGACTTTTTCACTATCTCCGAACTACTTCAAAACAATTTTTTAAACTAGTTCGGATTCATTTCATTGTGTTTCAAAAATAGTCAATAATTTTTTTTTGAAAAACTACTGAAGTGGAGTTGGTAATGTTGTGAACAAGTCTCGATCAAATGAATAAACTGAATGAAATTAAAATAAAATAATTTATTATTGCTTACCTAAGTTCTTTATGTTCATAAGTAACTGAATAGCAAAATGCTTCGCTAGTCTTTACATATATTTAATTTTATGATTGCGGTTAGAATTTTTTTAATATAAAATTTTGGTGAAAATTTAAAGAAATGTTTTTAAATTGGTAAAAGACATAAAATGTTTTTATTGTTATGAGATACACTTAAAGAATTTATTAAATTTTAAATAAAAGAAACATAGCCAAAACTTGGCAACCCTTTAAATAGTAGTAATCCTACTAGCTGATTGTGAACTAGAATGCTACTCAGTTTGCCATCCATCAAGATTTCAATTGTGCGCTCCTGCTTCAGCTTATATTCATTTAAATATGTATGTATGTGTATCTCTTAAATTACCATTATTTAACTACAAGCGCTTGCTGTAGCACCATAATCTACTGCTGACCATAAAACTTTAATTCCCACATCAAGTGGAGATTTAATGGATTTAAGGTGTAATCACAATGTCAAGCCACAGCGGCTTTAATTCCTGGGGTTACATCAGAGTGGTGACATTCACTGCACAATGTTTCTGTACATTTACGCTCACATATTTATGAAATATACATTTGCACATGAATACATACGCATGCATTGCAAATTTCATCATCGACTCTTAAACTTTTGGAATTTTCCAGAAGAAACAACTTTCTTATTTTCTTTTTAATTTCAATGAACTCGAAAAGAGGCTAAAAATGCTGAATACATTTTGCTAAATTACACATCAATTTTTGGTTTATTTTTAAACATTGTAATAAATAACACATTAAACTCAACAGCCATCTAAATTTAAAAAAAAAATTGTGTTAATGCTTATTTCATTTGAGTTCAGTTATTTGTTGCACACTTATTTCTTTTCTACCAAAAACTGTAAGAAATTCGGTTTCGCAAAACATGCAATGTAATGATTTTTCTTTTGTTATTTATTTGTTATCTAATTAATATGTAGGATTTCACATCTTATATCTCTGTAAAAAATCTAATAACTTCTGTTTACTGACTTTTAAATTCAGCATTTTGATCGATTCTGTTTATTTTTTCAACTATTTAAAATAATATTTAATTAAAAAATACCTAAAATAATATGCTATAATATGGAAAATTGAGAAGATGCGTAATTCTCAGGTTAGAAAAACAAATTGTTTATATTTTTTTTACAAATATCCGATATGATAGAGAGGAAAGAAAATGTTGATATTTGTAAATTTCGGCATTCTTCTGCAATAACTAATTGACTATTTTTTCTTCTTTCAAATATTAAAATAACTGTCTTTAAGCTGTTTAAATATAGGATACAAACGATAAATTTTAGAGTATTTCCTTAGGGACACAGGATCGTTAAGAGCTTAAATATTGTGTGCAAATATTCGTTGAATCATAAGCCGTTCTATAAACTACTAATCCCTTTATAAACTATCTAGTTATATAATCATATTTAATTTGTGCAAAAACCATTTGTAAATATTGCCAATTTTAACAGTCGAAGCAACGAAAAATTTAAATAAAAATGTTGGACACCTTTTATTTTTACACATTCGTACATACAAATTCCGAAACTCCCTAAAGATGTGCAACATCATGTTGTCGCTGAATATTCCAAAACAAGAAGCTGCATGCAGACTATTGCAGAATACGACTGAAATGTTTTGGGCTCAAATGTTTGTATGACTTGATATAAGTATTTGCAAGTATTTGGCTGTCATCGAGCATGTAATCATAATATTGACATGCTGGGAAATTAACTGCTGTCGAGTTAATATTCAACGTAATGATGAAATCAAAAGTAATACTGCAGTATTAACCCTTTCATAGCCATTTTCCAAAGTAACCTTAAGTGTGTTTTATTTAAGTCATTTAAAGTAAGAAAACTGATTTGAATTTATAATTAATTAAATCTAAATATTGATGAGCTCTAAGTCTATGCATTAACATATTTCTTTTCTTAAATATATCATTAAAAAATGTTTAATTTTTAAAAATTAAAAAAATTATCTTATAAATAATTGGATATTTTTATTTGAGGTCACCTGAAAGAAACAAAGCTTCTCTATAATATTTTTCAAGAAATTTTGTCCACCATTAAATAATATTTGATAAATTAAAAAAAACGGCGTATTTTTTATTATATATGTATGTAGAACAATTTCAAGAGTTAAACTAATAAAATTGCAAACGTAAATATATTTCGAAAATTTTTTTTTAAATTTAAAAACTTTCTAAATTTTTTATAATTCACTTGACATCTTAGCTCTCCGTAAATTTTGCATTTGAAAATGCAAACTATGTTAAAAAAGTTGTTTTCTTACACAAATTTTTTGCTGGCTATCTCTTTTACATGCCTACTACTAGCATATATAAGTATGTATGTACATACGTACACACATTTGTAAGAATATTATATTGCATTTTAGTTTCGCTCACTGTTATGAATTCCCAGCTTTTTGCACTTGCTTTCATTCAAGTTTAGTGTAGTTGTTGTTCTTATTATTGTTGTATGATAATGCATTTTAATTCAATTAACCTTAATTGTAATGTCTGCAATTGCTGTTGCATAATAATTTTATATACAAACACTGTCATTGCTTTTGGTTGCATATAGAGTAGTGTAATTTGACTCAAAATCATGTTGATTTCATGATACATACAAACATATTTACACTTACCAAATTTTACACAATGCAAATTAAAAAGAAAACCTAGTAAATTGTTTATAATGCAAGTGGAAGTAAACAATTAGGTCGTATGAAATATTTATTTAACAAAATGAAGCTCTAAAATATTTGGCCAAAAGGCTTTAATTTGCATTCTCGCAGCGAATTAAGATGTTTTCGAATTTGTAATAGTTAAGTGAGAAAATTAATTTCTAACAGCTAACCTATAAATATTTAAAAGCATGTAAGTTTTAATATTTAATAGTCACTTTTCTAATTTAAAAAATGCTTTATATGATTTATGCCGAAATGCACAAGCAACTCAATTTCAATAAATAATAATGGGATATACAAAAGCGCTTATGCACAATAACACATATATGCAATGCAATTTTTGTAGCAAGCGTTTATTATATGTACATCATCACAAAATTATAACCGCACCAAATGTGACAATATTCTTTTTATTACCTACTTTTAACTCTTTTAAATTAAAAAAAACCGAGTTTTCTCTAACTTATTAGAATAAAAAAGTGCTTTAGAAGTGAAAACTCGATTTAGAAACCTTTTAGAAATTTGAAAAAAAAAAATGTATTGAAAATCCATTTACTAGGTATATGGATTAAGTAAGAAAATCCATTGCACTTCAATTGCAAAATAAATAAAATGATTTAATGGTGTTTAAATTTGTCCATTGCAACTGAGTATATGTATATTCGAGCACACTCAGTTGGGCCATGTAAAAAAATGCTTAATAAACATTATATCCCATTTGAGTGCTTTTACAATTAATTGCACAAAAATAGAACAAAAAATTGTATTTATGTATGTAGTTAAATGTTAGTCACTAACAAGAGGCTGTTATGTGTTTTTTTTTTTTGCTTGGCCATTGAAAGCTTCAGTTACATTTAAATTTCAAACTTTCGTACTTTCCTTTCAACGTGTTTGTTATAGAGTGTTTAGTTGTTGGGTTTCCCTTTTCAATTAATTTTTTTCTGTGCGTTTTCGTAAATATATGTTTTGATTTTGGCATTATTTTTCTGCTCTTCCGCGCGTTTTTAATATTTATTTTCGCATTACAAGGCCTTTTGAATTGTTTGTCAAGCTTTTTAGTCTACATTTGGATTTAATTTGATTTTCTTGTGTTTATTATGAAAACAGTTCATTTGCTCGTATTCACACGCCTGACGATTCTTAATATAAGGCATGATAATGCTCTTTACAATCGACACGTTATGATTTTTTGTCATGGTAGCTTTATCCCAAAAAATTTAATTGCTTATTTTAGAATTGTTTCTAAAATAAGTTTGTTCAAGAGTGAAGCTTTCGGGAACGCTTCAAATGAAAACGAAGCGAGAACGACTTCAGTCAGGTTTTTCCCAGCCATCACTGGAAAAATTCGTACTCACTTTTATGGGCCTATTACAATAACAAAACGATCAATTTAAATCTCAAACAAACCTTTTTATTTCTAAAATCAATAAACTCTTTAATTTTTTATTTCGCCAATGAGCAAAATTGTGTTATGTAATTATCAATATTTGCTTTGCTTTTAGTCTTCAATTAAGCTTTTATATCTAATAAAAGGCTTAGCGGCATTTTTATGTTTATGGTTTTGATAAAATATTGGGCATTTTTAAGCGACTGAAATGTTTTGTTTAAATTTAAATTTATTTAAAGGCTTTCAGTTCATTTGTTGTTTTTTTACTCCGACAAGGTTGAAAGTTGATGAATTTTGGAATGATTTTCCGTCGATCCTTGTCAAATTTGGTTTTGAAACAAACCGGTTTCGGCGTTGTGCCATCTTCAGTGTTATTTTTCGTGTTATTTTTCAGTTCCGTTATCGCAGTAGCTCTAAAAAAAAATTATTCTTGCTCCATTCAATGTCAGCTTGTACCTGAGGATTTTCTTTCTAACTTTTTCTTCGATAGGAAGCTCCTGAGACTTTTATTCAGGTTTTTAACTTAAACAAAAGACTCGCTGCGGTCAAGTGTGTAGCGGAGCGTGCTGTAACTCAATATGCCGCTAGATTTGAGGTTCGAACCTTAGCCGAGGCAAATAAAATATAAATCGTAGAACAAGTTTTTTTCTAATAGCTGTCACGCCTCGGCAGGCAATGGCAAACCTGCAAGGATATTTCTCTCAAGACAACGCTTCTGATAAAATACATATTTCTAATTGGGAAAGTTGTAAAAGAAATTTAAACTTATTTTTGTGGTATATATTTATGAAACAGTTTCGCAACTAATTTAACTTGACTGCGGTTGGTCGTCCTGGTGTGAGTTATTTTACAGAAGTTCTTCAAATAAAGTCAAGTTTTAAATTTGGCACGCGCAAAACTTCCCAACAAACACACATAAAAGCAGCATTAAAATTAATTAATTTCAAATTTCTTCTTATTTTTCTAATAAAACCAGCTTATATGTTTTCACTTCAAATAAGGAAAAGTTGCGAAGTAAATGTTGCGTGAAGACGGTCTGCAAAGTTGTCAAAGGGAATTTACTTAAGCGTTATATTCTCTTACTACATACATACTTATAAATATATACTTACAACAAACATATTTATGTACATATGTTACATACTTTTATAAATTCTTTTAAATGTACTTAACTTAAAAGCACTCAAGTGACAGCTACCAAACAACTTATGAAAGCACGAATATGAGCTTCTTGCATTTCTTAACTTGCATATGTCTGCGATCTTCATGAAATAAGCACACAAGTGGCATATACAATAAATCAAAAATATTTGCGTTGACATTCTAAAACTTTAACAAAATTGTTAACATGACATGAAATCGATTATGCGTATGACACATAAAAACGTATGTATGTATGTATGCTTACACTTCTCCTCGCTTACTTATTCGTATTTTGTGTGCTGACTTTAATGTAGCCAATATGCTGGGCATCAAGACTTTCTACGTAACAGGAATAAATATTTGTACTCGTGCTGCTGTATTCGCCTTTTTTTTTGTTTGAAGAATGCAAAGAAAATAGACTTTTTGCGGTTGCTTGCTTTTGCTTTCTGAAGCTTAATGGAAAATATGTTTGGACTTTTGGCCGAACACTTAATGTCATTCATATTTACTTGTTTGCTAGATGACGGTTTTCAATAGCTCTTGCAATTCGCAAAAGTGTTTGCAATACTTCATTGAAATAATAATGAGTTCCATTAATGTGTTGGTGAAAGAAAAATATGAAATATTTTTTAAAAACAATTCATATTCGACGCACTTATACAGGAGAGAGCCTGCCCAGCCAGCAAAAGAGCAGCAAATATTTCCTAAAATTGAAATAAACTTTGAAAAAAGTCCGTCATCTCATCTGAGAGTGGAATCCGTTTTTATATTTAAACTTTGTTAACTAATTTGTTTAATAATAAACAACTTTTCGGATAAGAAATTGACTGAAAATTTATAACTTTTTCGGCACTAATTCGGAAGGAAGAAATGAACGACATATGTAGCGTTATTTAAAAAAAAAAAATCTTTTTTGAACACAGCTTTAAAATTTTATATAATATAAATTTAATTTAAAAAAATGTTTATTAAAAGTACCATTCGTTTTCAAAAAATTTTTAATTTAATTTTAGTTTTTGCTTTTGAGTAAGCTCATTAAATTTTAGTAAAATAAATGTCAGTTTTATGTCGCTCAATACTATCACTTTTTTTCAAATTTTGCATTTGCTTCTCAAAAACGATGAAAGCTAGTTTTTAAGTGAGAAAAAACTGGACACATCATCAAACAAACAAAATCATAAATTATAGACGACGCAAAAAAACTTCATACTCAAAAGCAAATTTTTTAAATAAAAAAAAAAATTGTAAAAATTTTGTTAAATTATTATAACTTTCGTTAAGTGTATTAAACTTTAGTTTTAATGGTTTATTTTTTATGGTCCCAGTTAAGATGTATAGTTTTCTATTTGTGTCGACTCCAATGCTACCAAGCAACATAATTTTTCGCAAGCCCATTTTTCTTCATGCAAGTACAATACAACACAAATTTCATCAAAGTCGGTTTAGGAAAACGACTTTTAAAAATAACTCGACTCCAGTGCCACCTATCTTTACCTTCCCCTTACCAATACGTATCTAAAATATGTATAACTGAAATCGAAATATACTCGTAAATAGGATTTTTAATTATACTTGACACCAGCGCCACCTATCGAGGTTTTTCTACGTAACATTTTTCCTCTTGGGCAAAGACAACGAAAAGAGTCTACTTAAATCGATCAATCCAATCTCGAGTTATGGGCGTTTATATGTACGTACGCAACTTACTTTTATATACATATATAGAGATATACATTATTTTATAAGAATTTCGAACTTTGACATGCACTTTTGTAGCTTTTTGAAACTTAGGATTTATGTATGTATGAGTGCACAATCTATATTCCCGGCGATGAAATACGCTGGTTGCTCTCTTCGTTTTGCTAGACATTCTAAATCTTCATTGCTAAAATGCTCCTCGTACGCCGGTGTAACGTTTTCTTAGACCAAAGAATGTTTATAACATCAAAATATTTACAAGCTTTAATGTTATTTTGAGCGAGTTCAGCGCTAGAACACGTTTTTGAATAAGTATTACGAGATTCCACTTCACAGTGTAATTTTCATTTAATTTTTATTTTTATTTCCAACACAAAAACAACTTTTACTTGCAAATGTAGAGAAAGCGACAATATATTGGCAGTCGAAAAAAACTAATTAATTTTAAATCAGTTGAAACAGTTTTCTAAAGAATTACAATAAAGTCCTTTTTGTGGCCTTCACATTACAAAATTAATTACCTTGAATAACAATATATGCCAATTTTTGACATCTATCAACACCTTGTCATCACAAGAAGCTTAGTGTGTGACAGTTTTAATGCTTTATAAATAATGGCATATCAAATTCGCTTAGGAAATGTCAATAGCAAATGGCGACACATATTTCAAATTCAATAAGTATTTGTATAAAATAAAGGCTTACAGATGTATGTACAAGTTATGTGTGTAAATGCACATACAAAGAGTGCTATTAGTATAAAGTGCTCTTCGATTCATTAGCAACCCTGGTCAAAATTACATAGTTTTTCCCTTATATTAATTTATTTAATTTTAAGAATTTTCAATTAAAATCCAGTTCATTCTCTAACATTAAATATATAAATCGAATTTAAGAAATTTGTAATAATCTAGAAAAACATCAACAAATCTTCACATAGATTTTGGACTTTTTGGAAGTGTTGCATTTGTCTCCATATTACGACCAAGCAATATTTTTTTTATATGGAATAAAGTCGCAATACACTTGACAAAAAAAAATTATAATAAAGCAACCGTAATGCCTGTACAAAATTTTTATATTATTAGACTAAAATTTTAAGGACTATAAAGCTGCATACTTCATCATTGTAACACTTCCGAGGAAATCGCTCAAAATTGATGTCATAATTTTTTGAATCTTTTTTGATAACTTGAAAGTTTCAGCCACGCATATGCGACAGTTAATTCGACAGTTTTTCACAAATCTCAACAAACATATACATATATTAACATACCACAAGAAAAATAGTTATCGATTGATTTCTGTTTGTATGTCCATTCGTCTGTCTATCTGTAAGATATAGAAAAGTAGCTAAAGTCGATTCCCGACCTAGAAACAAACAAACATTGACAAAACTAAAAAAAAAATGATTGCAATATTTGCATTAACTGAGTATATTTTAATTTGCATTGGAAAGATATTTACTTACAATTATTGAATATTTTTTGCCAACCAAAATCGGTCGCATTGATGGCAAACTCCTTGATCCAAAAACTGGCACAAATAGCAACGATTTTGCAAAAAATACACCATTTAATAAATAATCCCCATTCAACTGATGAAATTGGATGATGGTTAACGTTAAATTTTATTTAGTGAAACCGAGCATAATCGAAATGAATAATCGAAAAAAGCTATTTATTAAACAATTTTAAAATAGGACTAAACGTTCTTACTTTAATGATTTAGTTCCTAGTTTTCAAAATGCAACAAATTTAGTCTTTGAAAAATAATAAAATCGAATATTTTTTCTGATTTTATTTGTATGCCTAAAAAGCATTTTTTATACAAAGCATTTAGTGAGGGCAAAGAAAGTTTTATGTTGTTTAAACTTAGCTTTTTATTTTATTTCAAAATTGAAAAATTTGCACGGATAGAACAGAAAAATTTGTTGAAATTAAAATTCCAAAAAAAAATTTTTATTCCTTGGACACCCATAATAAATATACAAATTAAAAAAAAAAATTACTCAACTAAACCAAGTTTAACTTATCCTATTTTTCAAGTTGTATGCGTGCTGCAGACGAAATTGTTCCTCCTTCAGTTATGTATTTAATATTCGTATACGCTTACCTGCACACTACCTACACTTAACCTTCACACTTTTCACCAATACGCAGCTATTTCAGTGTCATCTTGATAATACGTATACACTGTCAAATTTCGTTTGTCACCGTCGAGGATGCGAAGCAAAAATAGCAACAGCAAATTCGATTTTATCACCACTACCTCAATGTCGCGGCGCTGTAAATTTTCTTAAGCGTGCCACGTACATCACACACACTCCAACAAGAATTTTGTGGGGTTTCGGCGAAATTTTTGTGTTGCGCGCGTGACAAAATCAGTAAATATAATAAAACACAAAGAAAAGCGTTGATAATCTCGCCTGCAGGTGGCTGCAAGCTAACACCTACAGGCACGCATCAGCGGCCACAATTCCGGGGAGTTGGGCGAGTGAATCGGATTTGCTGAAAGTACAGGTGTCACAGCTGTTGGCGAAAAAGTGTTACCAGCGGAATGTCCTAGGTAGGGTACGGAAAATGTAAAACTTTTTTTAAAGGAAAATTTTTTAGGACCACACTTACATACTAATAAAAGCGATAAAAAAAAGAAGATATTCGACATTATGTCTTAATTTGTGGCATACAAATTCAAAGCAAAAGTACGCACCACACTTCTCAACAATGCCTGACACATTCAGCTAACACATACATATATTTTGTGTCTGCATACCTTTTTTTATGAAATTTTTGTATAACTTGATGGAGTTTCTAAGCATTGAAACGTGTCGCTTGTCGTCCAAAATCATATTTTGTAATTTAAAAACTTTCTCGATGTTGAAATTAAATTTACGCTTTGGTAGTGTGAGTAATATATTTTGTTACTGTCTCGTGCTCATAACTTTTTATACACATACGGATGAACATATTTATGAACAAACATAATGAAATTACTTTTAACATTCACGCATGCCTGTGTATGTGTTGCAGTTTCTGTTGCAAAATTTTGTTAAAAACTTGGCCAACTCCATTACCCAATTAGAAAATTTGTTTGTATTAGATTAATGCATTTAATTTTCTTTTATTTAAAAAAAAAAAAATAATTTTGCATGTATTTGTGTGCGTACAGGTTTGTCGATTGAGTGAAGTGGGCTTCGATTTGGCTTCGAAATTGTGCATTATACTAAAACTGTATTAAAAATTTGCAGAGTTAAGTTTAGCTTTAGAAAATTTTGAGATGACAAAATAATTAAAAGTAATAAATATGAAACAACAGAAAACTTTGCAAAAAAAATGCAACTGCTTAATTACACAAAACAGGAAGTAACATCCTAAAGAATTTGAGAGTTCAATAAAAGGTATTTAAAGGTTGTTAACTTCTACTTACTTATTTTGAAAAAAATAGTTGTTGCTCACTATGAAATGGCAAACCAAACTGAGTATAAGTCAAGTAACAGCTGTCAAAAAGACCAACTCCGAAAAAAGTATTGCATCATTGAAAATCACACGTCTAAAAAACACCCTTCACAATTATACCCGTGTGAGAGTTGTTCAAATTCAAAAAAAAAAAAAAAAAAAAAAAAAAAAATTCAACGATTGCGATGGCTTGGCCATGTCGTTCGCATGGATGATGATGCTCCAGTGAAAAAGTCCTTCGAAACGGCACCCATGGGTGGGCAACGATGGCAAGGGCGCCCAAGAACACACTGGAAGGACCAAGTGCAGAAGGACCTGTCTACGCTTGGTATGAGTAATTGGCGTAACCTCGCGAAGGAGAGAGGGAACTGGCGAAGCTTTTTGATCTCGGCCCAAACCGACAAACGGTTGTAGCGCCATAAAAGAAGAAGAGGAAGAAGAAAAAGAAGAGAGTTGTTTTCGATTAATTAATGTCCAATTGTACCCAATAGAGACTAATCCCGGAATACTCTCTTTAAAGATTAGTCGCATAATTTATTACAGGGCATTGTACGAGTATATGTATATGCATGTATAGTATGTATTTGTGTGCATATTTTGGCAGCAATCATCGCACCGTTTGTGCTGAGCTATCTGCAGCAAACAAAAGCTCGTTGACTGCCTCCATAATTGCTCTTGTTTTACGCTTTCTCATTGCAGTTTATGTTAATGTGTGCAATTTCGTGCTAATTTGGTAGAGGCACTCAACACGAATTGAAATCAATGAATTCATTTAGCGCCTGTTTTTTCACAGGCATGTTTCTCTTTTGACTTCTTTGCTGCAGGTCTAGCAATGAAAATTGTCCAGTAAACACTGCAGTTGATGGAGTTACTGTTTGTACATTTTGCGTGATAGTTTAGCGTAAGTGCACAACAAAATTTTGTAAATTTACATAAGTTCATTAACTTTGTTATATTTTTCGATTCGAAGAGTTTTTCATAATTTGGTTTTAATAAATTATTATATTTAGACTTATTAAATACTTTCAGACTACCTAATTAGCTGCTGTAATTATATAAAATGCAACCTTGTTTGCGTTGACGTTAATAATAGAAACTTGACAAAGTTAACGAAACACCTAACCGACCGCAGAAGCACAGGGCAGTTGCTATTTGAATTTCAATTAATACACACTTGTTAGCACACACTTGTAGGAAAATGAAAGGCGCTAGTCATTTTGCTACAAAAAGGTATATGAAACGATTTTTATTAAGTTTCGCCCACTGATGATTGTAGAAAAAGCAAAGGCAAGGACTGTATTTTATTTTGTTAGGTGGCGCTGAAGTCGCGATATTAAGAATAACCATAATAATTGCATGATTTCGTTGAAGTCAAAAATGTATACTCCAAGTATGAAGAGCAATGCTTTAATGAGAAATGGATAGCGCAGTTGGCACTACAATCCGGATTCTCATAACATCCGAATTGATGTCACTAACAAGTTGATAAAAAAAAACCATATTTGAGTGAGAAGTAGTTGCGGTAGGTGGCGCTGTTGTCGGTATATTCGGAGAGTCCGCATATTTACGGCCGGTTTCAGTTAAAATTTGCAGTTTAGTTACAGATACTTATTTAAATAAATACTTTGATGAAAAATGTATTTGCTAGATGCCGTTGGTGTTGTGATTTGAAGAGAAATACTTCTGCATAAGTTGATCCGCTAGATGGCGCTGCAGTCAGGACATTCAGAAAATTCATATTTTTTGTCCATTTTAGGTAATACTCGCATATAGAATGGGAAATAATATTAAGAAAACGTATATAATAGATGCCGAAGTTGCCAAAGTATTACGGAAATATATATTTGTGGAATGATTATCAAAGATCTATAACGTATTTACGCGTAATGCACTCGTTAGGTGGCGCTGTGTATTTGTTATATCTGTAGGAATCGCAGTGGTCGAACATTGTTTTAAATTTTAATAATGTAAAAGGCGTTAAAACGAATAAATTGCTTTACGCCCATGCTGTTAATATTTTTATTTATCACCTTTTCGGTTATTTTGAAATATTACCCCAGACCTTTTGCTTTTCTGATTGGTAAACTGATTTATCTAATGAAGAATATTGTGAAGTTTTGACAGAAACATTCATACACTATGGAATTCCTGCCTTTGGTCTCATAAACCATACAATTTTCTATAATAGTTCAATAAAGCAAAGAAAGCTATCTTTTGACGTTATCAATATGATAAAATAATGATTTGAACGCTGAAACAAATTCTAAGGAATTTCAAGTTTTAAGTCTACTGCGTAAAACGTTTTCGTCAAAAGAACTAAAATTTATGGCTACTTTAATAAAAGCACACTTCCATAAAGACTAAGTGTTCACTTATTGACAATAAATGCCAAGTCTTTATGGTCATTGCGTAAAAATATTCATTTGCTAGTGCAGACGGCATAAAATAACGCTAAAACCGAGACAATGATGGCGCAGTCAAATGCTCTAACTAATACTCAAGTGGCCATAAGCCATTGAACTGAAACACCTGCGCAGGAGAGAAACAAAAAAAAATTAAAAAAAAAAAACAGCAAACACAAAAATACAAACAATGCATAAAAGTATAAAGATATATGTAAGTTGCAAGCGCTGTTGGCGTCTACATTTCATTTACTAAACCAACGAACTGATCTCTGGTCACTTCGCGCCGCGGCCAGTGTGCAGCTGCTAACTCAAAACTCAGCTGCCAACTGCCAACTACCAGAGAATATAACATTTGAACTGTGAACCCGTAGGAATATTTTAACATTTTTATATGCAGTCACGAGGACCACGCGCAGCTTTAGCTGAATAGCTGAGTGTTGGATGAAGCGATTGCTGTAACAGCACCGCACGCACAACAACAACAGAAAATCAGCCCACCACGATTAAGCGACGTGTCATAGTGTGAATTTGTGCCACTTTTGGCGGCAGCACAAGCTATGCGGCAGCTGAACGTTTTTCCATGTTTATAAGTCAAAACGAACACTTAGAAGTATACTTGCAGGCGCACAAAAGGTTCACACTATGACGAAGGCGCTGTCAAAAAAGTAGGAACAATGGTAAAAGAAGAGGGACAAAGCAGCGAACAAAAGGTCATGGGTGCAACAGGAATATAAAAGCGTGAAATGTGTAAAAGTGAGAAAGGTAGAAATGAACATGGAGGAAACGTGCAATACCATGCAATATGATTTTTGTATGTACATAAATATGTATCTTTGTGTGTGTATGTATGTAGAGAAAAGTATAAGGTACACAAAGCCATAACGAAATAAAACGATGAAAAATAAAAACGTAAAGATACTCAACAAATAACAAGTACAGAATAGTAAGAAGTTTGTGGGCAGATAAAAGTAAGCGAAGATGAAAGCAGCTAAATTGAGAGCCATATGAGCACAATTGTGGATGTCTACTTTACTTAGACGTATATATATATCCGCATATAATATAAAAGACTGAAAAGCTTGGAAGCAAAGAAAATATGCAAAGCAACAGAAAAACTTTTTCTTTTGTTGACAAAGAGGAAACATTGGAAGGCTCAACACTTACTCAACTCTTTATTACAATTCCCTTTAATAATTTTTTTCATTTATCTCAGTTCCGGTTTTATATATTTGTTAGGTTTGAAATATTTTTAGAACTTTCTTTAAAATAAAATATATTATTATTTTTTTTATTTAGTGTGATTTTGATTTGAATTTTTTACTAAAGATTAATTAACTTTAACATTCTAAAATTCCATAAATAACTGGTATTAGTACAAATAATAAACTTTGTTTGTAAGAACTTAAAAATTATTCACCTAGTGAATTGTAGAAGAAAAAGTATCTTGAAAAAATAATACGAAATGTTAGTCAAAGCCGAAGAAGTAATTTGGCATATTTTTCATAAGTTATATATGTACATACATATATTTAACAATAAGCAAATTGATTTCTGAATTATATAATTTTGGTAAGCCCATTTATTGTATTAATAAACTCTATTTTTTTCGAAATAAGTTTCTACGCTGTCTAAGTGATATATTTTAAATACAAACCTCTACTCGAGCGGTGCAAAAAATTTGTGTTTTGGAAGATCCTACTTCAACGCAATTGAGCATGATGCAAATAATAATCTTAAAAAATCATAGAGAATGCAAATTAAAATGTAGCCAAGACAAATACATATCGCCCTTTACACGAATTAACTTGCCATGCATTAAAGTATAACACGCACACCTAAATTATAGAATGTGCATATTTACATCAGTTAATTAAATCTCATTTGCTTGAAAGTCAACCTTTTTACTGATTTCTTAAATATATCTCTTTTCTAGGAAATCACCAAGTGTTGTTGAAGATAAACATTACTTTATTTAGTGGCAACAATTTCCGAGTAATATACTTTAATAATGACACAATTTATGCGCATAGTTTCCATGATGCGCACACATTTATTACCTGCAAACGTTGCTCATACGCCTGTGCGCTCACAACTGAAATTTACTTTTTGGTGACTAAGTGCTAATGAAGCCTTCAAGCTATATAAATATGTATGTACATAAATGAGTGTATGAATGTATGTGAGACATCAGTAAAGGTCAGCAGAATGTTAGTTGATTGGTTTACATTGCTGAATATATATCTGGGGAAGCTACGGTTCGTTAAACAATATTTGGGACAATTAATTTTACTGCATATTTATACTACGTTTGCGCGTATTCCGCATGAATAATATTCTTACTGAATTTATTTGATGTGTTGAAGTTTCGGAAAAATTTATGGAGACAAAAAAAACGGAAATTTCATTCCTTAGTATAACAAAATAAAAATAATAAAAAATATTAAAAATATATTTGTAAGTAAAATAGTAAAAGAATATTTTATATTAACCACTTAGCAGTGAGAAAATAAGTATGTCATTGACATTTCTATGAATTTTTACAAAATCACTTACCATTAAGGACTGGAATGCTGCTATCACACCTGAAAATTTAATGAAAAAATAGATATTAATTTTCGCTTTTAAATACTCTTTAACAGGTACACAATTATAATGATAAAATAATTTTAAAAATAATGATCAAACTCCTAAGTTCAGGAGAAAATCAAGTGTTAAATTCGTATAGGCGCACCAAATTCTTCGCTAATGTTTTAACGCTTTTATAGTATTCTGATCTTTTGTTTTTGTTGCTTTCGACAGGGTGTAAAATGATGGATTTTGGAAAGAATTTTTGTCATTCCTTGTCAAGTTTGGTTCTACGACAAACCGGTTACGGCATTGTGCCATCTTCAGGAGCTTTTGTAGTAGTTCCAAAATTCCAAAAATGTGAGAAGTGTAGAAGAATAAAATGCTGATTGCCTGAAGTTTAACTAAGCTGTCTTTCGGCTTAATCAGCTGAGAAAAAGGTTGTAGCACTGACTTCTAAATCTAAAATATATATAATTTTTGGAGTAACATACTTTCTCCGCTTATCATTAAGTTTACATTTATTATCGCTCCAAATCCCTGTGAAAATAAATAAAATGATTTTTGTGTTACCGCTCTTGAACTTTTCGTTAATTATACCAAATTACGAACTGAACCACATTTTCTTAGACAGCTTTGAAGCGATTTATAAATAATTTAATATAATATATGAAAACTTGCAGGTGATGACGTTTAAACAGCTTTATAAGAGAAAGAGATGGCTGATTATTAAGTTATACAATTTATTACTGACAAAGTAAATTTTGTTCGATGCAGCCCTAAAAGATGTGCTTTCACCACCATTCCCAAGCCAGCTTTTAGATATTTCAATGTTTGTTTAGAAAACTCCTTGTTTAAAGGGTGAAGGGGGTAAGAAGAGAAGGGAGTCAAAACGTTAAAATTATTTTTGATTTTCTTTGTTACATAACATATGTACATATGTACGTCTTCCATTTGCCTCATCGTTGTAGTCATGAGGAAGCAAAAATCAGAAATATTGAAAAAAAAACACGAGTGCATTCAGAGCCGGACGCATCTAAACACAGACTAACCAACTTATGACCTCAACTAGTTATGAAGGTAAAAAAAAACATTAAAACCAACTATTCGTACTATTTCGGTTTACTGTTTCGTAGCACGCGTAAAAAACTTATTAAAGCATGACAATCACAAGTTTGCTTTTAACTTTTGATAGCCGAAATTAAAGTTTCAATTAAAGTTTCGTAAGATAATAAACCCACTGAGGCAAACGAGTACATTAATATAAAGTAAAGAAGTCAAATATTTTTCTAAAATAACTTTTACTATAAGCAACCTCGTAAACAATTTAACAATCACTTTTTTATTAACAGTTTAAGAAGTATGAACTGCAAATCTTCGCCGTCAAAAAGTATTTCAAAATTAATCTTTCAAGTAAATTAATACCGTAACTTCTTTCAATTGTTATCAGTTGACAGGTTCACTCATACATAGTACATACAATCATAATGTAAATTTTGCTGAAATGCTGAACTTTTTGTAAAGCAATTTATGCCAGGCATTTACATTGTAGCCCTGTGTTATAATAAATGGGTCACAGTTGAGCGACAATGATTTAATGCCACCGTTTGTCAACATTGACTCACCAGACAAAACTGCTCGAGCGTGAACTCTCACTCACCCTTGGATTATATTTAATACACATGTGCAAATACATACACTTTACTGAATGTATATTTAGTAAATACATATATCAACAACAATTTTCTATTTAGATGTACATACATTTAAAAGCCTTTTCCGCTTGCTTAAGTTGTTTGCAAATGCCGGAAAAAAGTTGGCGCAAGAAGTTGATTCGAAGAGAAAAGAAATTAAATTCATTTTGGAATTTTAATTTGTTTTTCGTACTAACGCTGCGAGGCACTCGCTCACACCCAGCATCCGCTAGCGTCAAAACGGCGCTTCACCAATTGAAAAGAATGTTGGCTGTTGCTCATTTATTAGTTGACTTTTGTTTTCATTTTTATTAATCCATTTCGGCATTTATTTTTGGCAAAACATTTGACATTGAGAGAAAGTCGTAGGTTGTTTTGAAAAAGCAAGTCACGGTCGGCTTAGTTAAACTTAGCATCTGCACTTAATGTTGCCCTGTAGGCAAAAGTTGTGCTCGCGCAGCATCTTAATCTTAAGCCGGTTTTTACCCTTAAACGATTGGTTAATATTTTTTATATTTTGCGTATTTTACTCAATTTGAACACAAGGGATTTAAAACATTCCTCTACTTTTTTGCATATATTTTGATTATGTTTACATATATTTTTTAACCATAAGGTAACCGGAAAAAATTCCATCCAAAGTAAACAACTTATTATTTAATATTTAAAAAATATTTTGAATTTGCTTTTACTTAGCTCTTGAAAAAAAATATATTTTTTATCGGAGGAGAACGCAACGAGGTTAACTATAAAAAAAACTTTAAATCACGATTAATTGTGTTTTATTAGAACTTGAAAAAAATTTAAATTAAATTTAATAAAAAATTTTACAATTTTTATTTATAAATTTTAGTTCAAATCCATCTTTAAAATTTTGATTTACGATTAAATAAATTAAACTGGTTTCTATTCTAAAATTGTATTGTTTGGATCGAATTTGTATCGAAAAAATTTAGCGTCATTAATTTTGAAATCCTAGGGCCGTTCAAACAATTACAGTGCTACTTGCAATTCATCTTTCAGAGTTAATAACAACGTTTGAAACTTTTAATGATCTTACATTGAGCTTAAAAAAGCTATTTCAAGTGCGAATCGCAAAATTTTAGAGAGTGCACTTTATTTTACAAAAATTTCCATGTTCTATACAACTTTTTACTCAAGATACTTCTAATTTTTTTTGAAATCAATAAACATTCCGAAAGTGTTTTATTTTCCAAATTTTACAAAGATACGAAAAAAAAATGTCTTTATTTCGTGGCACAGAAGAAAAAATTTATAAAATACGTAAAAGAAACACCCTAAAGCAAGTGTATACATAAGAGTGGTTATCTGTGTATTATATCCAGCTGCTGTAATCATTTTCTGCCTCCACATTTTTTTTTTTGTTTTACACCGCACATTTTCCCGGCGCGTCGTACACCGAAACATTTCTCAATTAAAACGTGAAAGAATGTCAGCGCAATACACAGGCATTTTTAAGTTTTCGAATTTGGGTCGCGCATGCCGTTAAAGCGCAAGTGCATTATGTCGATTTATATTCCTATTTTCCAACTCATACACATTCTAGAATTTCTCTATGCAATAGACTTACCCCCCGCCTCAACTCCCAAAGCACAACACACACACATATAAACATGTATGTATCAGAGTTGTCAATTTTGGGCATTTTATTGATACCGGGATTTTCTAAATCTAAATATGAAATCCCGAATTTCACGAAGTTTTTATACGTAAATTTAAATTTGTCAAAAAATTTAACACGTCTTGTCGTTGTATTATAGAAGTATGCAAAATAACATTAATATAACAAAGAACGATTAATTGTAATTTATATACATATGTATTTATTGGTCTTTTCAGGAATAAAAAAAGAAATAAACGTAAAATTTTACACACATACAAAATAATTTATACTTCAACTATAAATATATATATTTGGTACAGAAGTAAATTTTGATCAAAACTCAATCTTAAAGAAATAAAAGCCTTAAGTGTATTATCCTCCAACCTGGACCTAAATTTGTTGCATTTCAAATCTGCAGTGGAAAAGCACCGACTCAATACTTGTTGGTTGGATTGTCGACAAAAAGCTTAATGATCTTTGTAGAAATTAGTCTTTATCGCTCCCATTACAAAAATTTCTTTTACCAAACCTTCTGTTAATTGTATGCCTTTCTATTATTGGACAATTGCGAGCGGCTCGTTAAAACTTGATGCAATTTATCTTTGAGACTTTCCGCCTTATCCACATCAAGCACCTCGTCGTAAGTTCTATTAAAATCGCTTTCATAGTTAGACTCGTTTTCTAATCGACGAGGATATTCTTCAGCTTATTTATAATGGCGAGGGCAAAGCAAAGCCTTTAGGGAGCTAACAAGCCGTGTTGTTTATCGTATTATGTTACCGTAATACAACAGTATAAACAGTCATGTTAAATTTTCTTATTTCAATACAACTCTGAAAAGTATGTTTAGTGTGCTATTTGTTGTATTCGTTCGGCTCTTTTTGCTTCAAATCATTTGATGTTTATTTTTGTTTAAAAAAAATGTAAGTTAAAAATTTAAAAAATAAATCGCTATTAAATTCACAATTTTCTGCAATTCCAGCATTTAAATAGACTGATCGCGGAATATTCGGGATTAGAAAAAGCAACTCATTAGTGAGTCAGTTTGTTTCGGTGCCGAGTTGGCAAGCGTTTTTATCAGTCGTCTGGCATTCGTATTTGTATTCCTACTTTTTAAAAATGCATTTCGCACATATGTGAACGCATATTGGCATTTTTCTGACCTCATTTCCTCATTGTAGCACTCATTTGCGATTTGTCTCGTTTGCTTAGATTATTATTGCTTTACTTTTTCACAATTTTTAATCATCCAGCCCTGCTCAACGAATATCACAGACACTCTTAATCTAAATATTTACATGCAAGTGTGTGTGAGTTTATTAAAGCTTGGAAATTTCGAACATGCATTAGAGAAATATGAAATTGCAATTGATAAGTTTGATTTATGGTGAAGTTCTTCTAATAATGATATCATGTCAAAAAACGAGCCATACTTTCGAGCAGCCTTAAGCAGTTCGAATGTGAAAGTATCACGAAAAAAAAAGCGTCGCATGAACGAAAATTATATTGATATTATTTTTATTACTCGATAACGACAACTTTTTATGTTCATATTCATGCCTTATAATTTTGTCGTTAATGATAAGCAAATCGCTAGCGTTTTCGAAGTCAATAGCTAAGACAATTTTTAAAATGAAAACGGTACTGATATCACCAAGGATGTATTTCCGAAATTAAAAACAATTTCTTCTACCATTTTCTTACCAATAATTATGACGATAAAGAAATTCGCCAACAAAGAGTTTTTGAATAGCTGGATATCCTTTTATTCTCCAAATAAATTTTTTTTTTTTTACTTTCACTTACCGTCTAACATTTATTGACCGCTGATTCCATCGCCTATTTATTATATATTACCCATTTTATTGATAATTTTTCATTTACGATTATTGTTTTTGACAGTCATCCGAATATCAATAAAATTATGGTAATTCAAAAACTTTTTACTACCTAATTCAATAATTCTCTCTCCAAGCTGTGAAAAGTCATCATATGCTTATTAAATATCTGAAAAAAAGTTTGTTATGCTTCAAATGAATGGCATTTCAGTTTTCTAGAAATTGAAATTGAATACCTAAATGAAAATATTTAGATATGTTTAGACGCTCTGCTCTGGTAAGTTTTTTATTTGCCCTTTACCTTTTAATTGTTTACTAAATTTCTTGAAAAGCTTGCTGAAGACCTTGACTTTTTGTTCCTGCTGTATTAATTTCGAAAATGGTGTTGACGTAACTAGATTTTAGACGCACGAAGAGAGTGTCACGTCACTAGCATGATCATTTTTCTTGATGTGGATCTTAAACGCTGAATTAAAATTTGCTTAATCATTTAAAAATAAAATGTCGACCAGGAATGTATGTGTGAAAAAGTTTTATTTGAAAAGTACATCTTAAAGATAAGGTTTCTTTTTAACGCAACATTAATAAAATCAAATTTATTTATTTACTCGTATAAGACATTTAAAGAACATTCGCGACGAATTATCCGCTTCATTAATTTTTCCATGCATTATTTATACATATTTTTAGAAGTATTCTCGGTAGATTTAAATAGCTGCAAATTATCATGAATTATTAGTAAATTTTTACTAAAGCTCCCTCGCGGGAGTGGTAAAAAACAAAGATTCTCAAAATCCATAATCAGAGCAACGAAAATAATTTAAAATAAATTTTAAACTTTGAAACTTTTATGATTTTTTTTTAATTATTATGTTAAATGCAGCGCTCTGCTACGAGGTCGTCGATTACTCAAGTTCCAAACTATACCAACGTGCGACAAAAAACCTTAATTTGAAACGAATTTATTGCAAAAAAAAAGTTTTATGGAATGTAATACGGAAAAGCAAAATTTTCAAAAACTATCACTTATAAATAGCTATAAGAAAATTCAAATTTCTTTAGTAGAAATCAATTGACGATAATACTGAAAACTCAAATATAAATTTAAAAATTTAAAAAAAGCAATTGCGTAAAAAGTTCTCAGCTGAGTTCTTATGGCTAGAGTTGAAGAATAATAAAACCGTAATAAATGAAATACATATTGATGTATTCGCTAAGGTTTCAATTAAAAGTTGATTTAAAATTTCTATGTCTTCGCTTCAAACCTCAATTTCGGTCGCTTTAAAATTTTTAAGTAATAATTTGTATGTATAAAAAAGTTGTACATAAATAGCATGCTGCTTTCACTTATCGGCCAAATCTTTATAATTAATTTAATTATATAAATAATTTTATATTGTTTTTTACGGGTTTACCGATAAGCAAAGTTTTTCTTCAGTTTTGTTTGGGTTCGCTTACTTTACTTCTATTCAGAAATATGTATGTAAATCCAAAACTACCCAATGTAATATGTCATGATAAACTTCAGTTGTTCGTTTATGCGAGAGGTGTGATATCCAAGCAATACAGCGAAAATATTTTGCAGATGACATTTTTCATTACAAACTATTTTTGATAATATTTACTTTTTCGGTTACACCGGGAAGCCCCCGATTTATTCACGCACGATGTAACTTCGCTAGATAATATTATCATTAATGTTACAATTGCCTTTAATGACTTGCCCTCTTTCAGCTGTCAAATATGAGTCAGCTCATCAAACGATTACTTACGCATATGAAAGTGTCTATCGTCGTGTGTTATGTTGAGTGATGAGAGGAAATGTGAGGAAGTAAATAATACATACGCATACACATCCGTACGTGGTATGTACTTGTGCACACACACACACATGTGCGCTTTCTGGGTGAGTAAGAATAACATCCGTTAAGCCACTTAAGGCGCAAGCAAATACTCGTAAACCTGACAGTTTAACGCTTCGGCGAATGCCCCATCAGCAACGCTAATATCCGTTTAGCTTTCACTAATACACGCATAAAGTCAATAACATACATACATACATACATACATTTGTTCGTATATATCTCTTACGAATATACGAGCACACACGTAGTGGAAAATCTTTATGAGGGAAAAAGTTTTGAATACATTTCGATTTAGCAGCGTTGCGTTGCATTGCAAAAACTAAAATATCTATTTTTAATAATATTTTATTGCTTTTCAAATATGATAAACGGAAGTCATTTAAGTGCAGTTAAATTAGCTAAATTTGCAATAGTTTAACAAATTGATGATTTTAGAAACATTTTGGCGCATACAAATAAGTATCTGGCAGCAGTGTTAAGATTACACGTGCAAGCTATTAAGGCAAGCGAGCAACCATCAATGTACGAGTATAGATTGCAAAAAACAACAATAAAGTTTATTATTTACATTAATTTTAGTACAGAAAGTTTATGTAGGCGCAAGCTCAGTTTTAATTGAAAATTTTTGATTGTAAACAACAATATTATTTGTTCACGAAATATAGCACAACCACATATTACCGAATTTCAACAATTTATTTTTTTTCTAAATATTTAAAATTATTTTTTAATTAAAACATCACCATAAAACACTTAAAAATATTTTATCAAAATTTTGTATTTATTAAAATGTTTAATTTTTGAATATGCGGCCGTGTAGCACATTAAATTTAGTTATAATTATGTATATGCAAGTTTCAAGTGCCTACAAATTACCACTGATATTTGACAAACTTTCTAATGCGGTCTTTTGCAATTTCTGACGCGGGTTTGCGTTATATGAAGAAAATTGTATAAAGCTTAAAATTGGAGTTTTAAAAATTATATAATTAGCAGCAGAATGAATTGTCCAAATGTGTCAATATATGTTGGTACTGTAATTTGTGAACAGAGTGAAATAAAACTCAGCGCTTTTTAAATATTAAAAAAAAAATCAGCTGCTCTGGATTGGATCGTAACAGAAAGATGAAAAATAGCAACATCAATTTGTGGCCTTGGTTTGTGCCTCATCGAGGTATGAAGAGATGGGGTATTCTCCAAAACTGACCTCAATTTTAAATCTTTCTTGATAATTTTATTGCGTATGCCAATACAAAAAGCAGATAAATTAAGGTTTCAAGTTTTGCACAACATTAAAAAAGGCAATACAATTATGTCTGAACTTTAACATATTTTAACTGTTTTGTTATAGTGAAACTAAGTTTGAAATGCAAAAACATTAACATAATATTTTTTACCTTTGCATGTAGGTAAGTGCGGTTTTTTGTTTTGTATCTACTAAGCTTGACTTTTTTATATTAGAATCATATCCATTGAATATTCAAAACAAATTACTTTCTAGCTACTTTACCCAGTTATAATATAATATAATTTTGGCGCTTACACTATATAGCTCAGTGTTTGGCCGAGCTTCTCCTACCATTTGTGGTGTGCGTCTCTATATTATAGCACAGATGGAGGGACCTACAATTTTGTGCCGACTCCGAACGGCAGATGTATTTAATGAGAAGCTTTTTCATGGCAGAAATACCCTCGGAGGTTTGCCATTGCCTTCCGAGGGGTGACCGCTATTAGAAAAAACTTTTTCTATTATAAAGATTTTGCTTGCCCCGACTGAGATTCGAACCTCGAACTCACCGGCATATTAAGTTATAGCACGCACCGCTACCAACTCGACCACAGCGGCCTGACTTTACCCAGTTACTAAATAAAGATTTAAGCGGAAATGGGATAAGAGGATATCTGGTTCCGTAGGACTACTGTTAGGCAGAAATCGATAAAAATAGGTATGACGATAACAATGCCAATAATCATAGCGTAAACTTCAAGGGTGCATATATGAATACCTTGCGTGAAACTTAAATATTTAAGCTCTGCAGAACATAAATTTTAAATTGGCAAGCGAAAGGCAAGCAATACACTTGAAACAATGGTACAACAAATCAAACTAATTTAACCAAAGCTTAGCTGAGCCTGTTTAGATGCTGGCTAAGTTGAGCGTTGCGTGGTGGTGTCAGTTCGACGCCTGCGTAAGCCGCGAAGAAAGAAATCTGATGAGGTGATATGGTGGCCTCCGAAATAGTATTGTAACTTCTACTGCTTTGTGTGTTGTTGTTATTTAGCCCATTTAAAACATTATTTTATTTTTATTTTTAAATGATCACAAATTCCCAAAACAAATTGAATCTACTTTTATAATTTGGAAAGATTAGTATAAAAAGTAATGAACAATTTTTAAATTAAAATAAAGCTTGTTAATATAACACGATTTGACTATATTCTCAATGTCGTGCTGCAGCATCCAACATAATCAAAAATTTTGACGTCAGCGCCATGGAGTAAAAGCATAAAAATGTTCATATTTAAGCAAAAGCCAACCTTGGTCCCAGGATGCTAGTAACATATAGAAAAGATTTCTCTACCACAAAAGTGTGGAAGTTTATACTTGTCTACAAAGGTTGAGAGAGTTAATTCCTTTATAAAAAGCTTGGAAAATTTAGTTAATATAGTATGTAACTAAGAACCAAATTTGGAAAATATGTGAACACTTCTACAGTGTCTAGGTTTACGGAATAGGTTCGCTGTTTGCTTTCCAGATTCGCTCTATTCAATATCATTCGATGCTTTCGCTGCCAATCACTAACAATGACTGCCTCTCGTATGAATTCAGATACAAAGCTACACATTCGTCATCAATGACTGTCACTGATGTTTCAGCGACACACTTAGGCCTAATAAGAGGCCCGTTGTGATACCACTAGCCTAGCGTTCCCTCTCCTGAACTTCGCTGATCCATTTAGAGCTTCTGACGAATCTCGTCAAGCATCTTGGGTCTCTAGCACTCAATTCTCCAAGGTCCCCAAAAAGAGGCACCCCGAGAAAGCTTAGCCTGCTTCTCGCTAGCGTTGGGCAGTTGCAGTGAAGATGTAGAACCGTTTCTCCTCTTCATAACTTTTGCAGCTTCTGCAGCATATGCGGAAGGGTACTCCGAGACGCTCCGCGTGGTTGCCTATGAATGACCTGTAAGAGCTCAAATAACCTGTGATATATCATCCTGTTTTAAGGTGTACAGACTGCGCAAACTTTTACGGTCCCATTTGTTTGTGCGCAGCTGTCATTTCCGCAAGCATAAGCAAATTCTTTTAAAAGCAGCTTGCAAGTACCAAACGGCATACCAATGCGTTCTTTACCAGGAAGAATCTGCTTGGTTGTCCCTTCCCTCGCTAGTTCATCCGCCAAACAGTTACCATCGAGTCTAATATCAAGTTTTAAAATGAGCTAGAGATTTTTGCTTTTCCTCGCTTTCACGTTTTTTGCTTGTATTTAAATTTTTTGTGAACTGGTCATCACCCGGTCACTATTTAGAGACTTTATTTTGAGACTAGAATCTTTATTTTAAAACTAATGAAGGCCAACTGGTCTAAAACTGTGACTTTTGTCTCTATTAGAGGCTGAGTGTGCTAACAGCATACGGGGGTTAGTCTGTTCTTCTTAGGTATTTTCTGTAGAGATCGCCGGCAATCCAGTACAATCTTTGATTTTTGTTTTTTTATAAAGCAGTCCAATTTGCTTAAAACATACACAAAGAAAATAAAATTTCATTACCCTGTCCACGGTAAGACCGCTTTAATTTCACATTTTATCAGTTGGCCAAAAAAACTCTTCTGCATGCCAAGAAATTGTCCGTTCGCTCAACCTACTATATAATACGGCTCATATATATTAACAAAGCCAAAATGTGGTTTTTTTTTTCAGAAAGCAAGGAGCGTGGCGAAAATGTAATCTTCGCAGTGAACTCATTAATTTTGCAGTGAAAATAAAAACAAGACATACTCGTACCATAAAACTTGACCGCTGCAATAAACAGATTTTAAAAATCAAGCCAAACCGCAGAGTAAAGGATTCATGCAGCAAAAAAAAATTTAAATGAAAAACGACAGACAATTGAAAATGGTGTGATTCCACCACGAACACTTAAAATACACACACAGTAAATACGAATATATAAATGCGTGTCCACGTGTGTAAATATGTAAACATGTGGAGAGAATAAGGCAACCACGTTTCGCATAAAAGCCTATCCAGTCTCGTTTACGCCCTGTGGATGAAGCATTTGTTTTAAATTTCGGTAAAATGGAGGATAGCTAATGTACATGAATACACATATAAACACATTACGCTTTCATATTCAATCGCATGCATATTCAAGTAAAATGCTGCTCGAAAGAAATCGTAATATCAGGCCATATATGTACGTACGCATTTATGATAAAAAAAAAAACTATTTTTTTTCAGTTGCCCTGAACAACCACCGGTCAAGTAAGAAAGCCAAAAAAAATGCAATAGCCAGCAAGAAAATACGAACGAAATCATAAAAATAAATTGCACGTAAAACTTCACACGAGCATTTGTGCAAACAACAATGGCTAAGAGTTAAAAGGGAAGGCATGTTCAAAAGGCGAAGAAAGGAAAACTGCTGCAGCACGGCATTAAAAAAAAATCACAAGAGTTCGTTGCGAAATGCGTAATTCTGCATGCACAATGGCTACTCTGCATGCCGAGGAATGCATTAAGAAAATGCGTTGCTAAGTAGCGGAATGCACATTGGAAATTGTGAAATAATATGAATGGAATTTTTCCAAAGAACAGAAGAAAAACAAAATTCACCAACTTCAACAGTAATTAATAAAAGTGCACGAAGAAGTCAGCAAAGTTTAATTTTCATGGCAAAAGCAGGCCGAAGTGGAAAATTTGCACTCGCAGCGTTATAAAAAAAACGAAACTCGTTGCAACTTGGATGAAACTTTAAGGATGAAATAATGTAACAAAAAAAAAATGCTATACCAATTTGAATTACATAAAACTCAATATTGAGTTTATTGTTAACGACGAAGATAAAAAAGCAGAAAAGTAGAGAAGTTTATTAGGGAGTAAGTTATGCTGCACTCAACTTTAGATTCCTGAGCAGGCTAAAAGTTAAAAAGTATTTGATTTTGAATATAAAATGTAAATTGAAAATGACTAAGAAAGGAATTGCTACATTTCGTACTCTCATAATTTTTGGATAAATATATCAATTTATATGCAATTTTTTGATGACGATGCATTGCAACATTTATAATAATAGATGTACGAGTATGTATGTGGGCTCAAGTTCTTTACTAAATTATTTTAAAATTCTTTCCTTAATAATTTTCTTGCTTGAGTTAATTTATTGGTAAATTCAAGTATTTGAAATCATTTATTATTGTCACTAAATTTCTATTGTACATTGCTTATCAAAATTACAAGACATCCACTAAAGAGAGCCACATTTTAGACTTTCATCAACATTTTAAATTTGAGAGTTTTTAGAAAAATTATGAGATATGGATGTGGTATAAAATGCCAGTTTAAGTGGCTAACAAATAACGAATATTTTAGTAATGTTTTCTTGCTATTTGGCTCACATAACTCATGCTTGATTTATTTTAAGGAAGAAACAATTTCACAACACCATAACTAAAGAAAAATATTTCAAAAAACAACACTTCAAACTAGCACTAATATTGGAAAGGCCTGCAATGTTTGACATGAACTCGGTCCTCACCTAGTATCAGTAACAAACTTTTTAAATGGTTTATAAAAATCACCACAAAAGATGAGCACCTTTATATCAATTTTGCCTGAAAACAATTTCCTTGGTGCAATCGATTTATATTTGAAAATAAAACTTACTTATGTATGTACATAAAAAGAATGTTTACACTTAAGTTGATACCACCAAAATCGACATCATCGATTTTATTTAATATTTTTATGTTTTTTTTTTTTTAATTTCGATAATATTATTCGGAGCATATAACATATAACTGTAAGTGCACATAGGTATTTGGTCATAAGCTTTTACCCGCCCAGATCGCCGTGTTCGATCTGCAAGATTCCTTGAGACAAGACCTTAAGCTGAATTATTATCATTTTGTTCCAAATTATAACAGAATTCCTTTTCTTCTCAACAGTTCACGTTGAACTACTTATTTTCCTAAAAAAATATTAAACAAATTACAAACTTTTTAATCAAAAATGTTTTTTTACTCCATTGCCTTTGAGAAAATAATGGGCAATTTAAAATAGTGAAGAGTGTTTCAGAAGATAAAAAATCTGTCAAAAAATCAAAGCTTTTATTTTACATTGAATTCAAACATAGAATTTTAATGGCGGTTAGGAACATTTTAAAAGAACTTGCCACTTAGTTTTCAGATATCAATTGTTTTTAGCAGAATATGCTCATGAATATTTAAAACGATCGTTTTTCTCTAAACGGCCTTTATTTACTACATATTTCGACAGCTGCGAACTTGGCGATAAAATCCACATAAAGAACTTATTGTCATTTGCTTCTGGATTCCAAAATAAAATGGCACAGGGTTACATTGATATTTCGACTCAATTTACATACAATTAAAAGCTACTAATTCAATAATTAAGAGTTGAAATTTCGTATGTTCAATTGAGCAACATTTATTTTAAGAAATCCTTAAAAAACCCATAAGTACGACAGCAACGATAAAAATTACAAAAAAAAAATTTTTTTTTTTATATTAATTTTTTTTAGCGTTCAATTTCTTAACAACCGACGCTGGTAGTTGGAAACCACATTAAAAAATATTTTTTTTTTAATATTTTTGTTTTTAATATTTTTTTTTACGTATTCTTAAACATATTTCTTCGAGATTAAATTTTTTTAGTTGGCACCAATATATCATAACATATTAACGCTTTTTCACATTTCCGCAAACCAATATAGAATATCCTTTATCAATGTGCTTTTTACTTTGCCGATTTTCCAATACGACATTCCTATTTATTTACAAAAAAAAAATTCTGAAACATTTAAAGTTTCAAGCTAAAGTTAAGAAAGACAAAGATACTTGTAAAACTACACCGTCAATGTAAAGAATTTTTACCTCTGTTGTATTACTTTATCGATATTTTTTTTACCAATATTGTGGTTGCTGCAAAAGTTGCTTGTGTGCTGATTAAAATAGTAGGGGCAAAGTGTATGAAGTTTGTGCAAGCAACAAAAATAAGATGACACAAAACTATACGAAGAAGTAAAGTTAAGACACAACAAATGAATAACAAGAATTACTTGTAAGTAGTTAGGTAGCTACATAAATATTTTGTAATAAACCAGAAAGTCTCCACAAAGTAAGTTGTAATTTTTAATATATCAGCGCAAGAAACGTAAATGCCAACAGGTCTTGACAGCAGCGGCTGACCGGTGAATGGAAAAGCAAATGCGGTTTGATTAAGGTGAGGCTAGTTTTAATTAGTTTTCTATGCAGCTGCACGAGGCGAAGGTATTCTTATCATATCTCGCAAATTAAATAATACAAAGCAATGTAGGCAAAATAAGTTAAATAAAACTAGTTTGCCACAAAGCGTTATTTTAATCAAAACTTCACTGCCTTGTAGCATTTGAATGTATATTTAACATTTTAACTCACCTTCCATACACAACACAAATAAGGATGACTTGAAAACTCTGCTGCTGCTTATTTACACCGAGATTCAATAGAGTTACCTTCATATAGTTGAACTAGTTTTAGGTGAGTGGGTTACGAAGGTATATAAAAAAACGACTAAATTTTGTTTGACAAATCATCAGCAGATATTTTTCGCCTCATCTTATTGTATACTTTTAGTGAAAATGTAAAGCATTTCAATGAATGATTTTTTCTTTAACACCCAAGAATCAAGTGGCTGGCACCTGTATTTGCCTCCTATGAAGATTTTCTGTCCAATTCATTGTCGGCAATGTGGCTGCCAGGAGTGTTGTTGTGCCCAGTTGTTCATAGTGGACTAAATTACTCTCAAACAGGACCCCATATCTACGTCAACTTGCCATTCTTTGGAGAAGTTGTTTTCAAAACAATCTGGAGGAGTAGATCTTATATTTTTTATATTTCTAGAATATTCGCCAGTATTTCCAATATTTGTATGTATCTCCGAATGTGAGGTTTATCTAGAAAGTGGTCGTAATTATCCTGGCAATCCGTACAAAACTTGCCATACTATACGAGTATAATGGCGAAAAGTTAAAATTACCGCCAGAGAGAATTTGTGGATACATTGTTGCAGTGAAAACCTTTGAATTCTACCTCTACAGCCATGCCAATTTAGCTATGGCACTGTCTTCTTTAAAGCTTCAATATGTGTCATTACTCTCAGAGAGAATAAACGATAAGTTTTTCAAGCACCTAACTTCTGATTCGGGAAGCCTTTCCTCAATTTGTTGTCAGATAAAAACGCGGTCAATTGCAAATGGTCTGAAATGCGTTATGGTAGTTATATTTCAGAATGGCCAATCGCTCCTTATCTACATATTAAGGCATTGTAGACCTATCGTCTTTCTTTAAGGGAAAATTTTTGCAGATGTCCCTGGGTGGAATCCTTAGACAAGCTAAATTTTTTTGGTTATCACTTTGCTAAGAAGTACAATAATCTGATTAATATGGCCGATATTACCTGTCACAATAATTGGAGCTTCCGCATGCACCGGAGAGCGTTGTGTCTGATCGTCCGGAATTGGCAGGACTAAGACTAAATAATTGAATTCCACCAGAGTCGATGCGTTCTTTATCAAGAATTCCTTTACGAAGTCATAAAAAAGCTGTTTAGAGTTTGATAGTATTTTTAGTCGATAGGGATGAAAACAAATCAGTCAGATACAAAATATCGTTTAAGTCGGGGTTACTTTTGATTTCTGCTTGGACGTCATACATTTTTTAGCTAACCAACTAAAGGTAAGACTGATATTTTAAAACAAAGTAACAGCAATGAAAAATAGAACTTACTTAAGTGTATATACAAATAAATTAACGATCTAACTATCTTTTTTAAAAAACTTGTTTTTTACTTACATACAAAATTGGCCAAGACGACCGATTCTGATAAGAATTAAGATTTAATAACAATCTACAAAAAAAACCTCGTCAATTTCTTTTGTAGTAATCTGAAGGCAGGAATATTCAGAAGGCGACCTATATGTAAATTAGGAGTATACACATGTATTTTCAATGAAACTTTTTAAATTTAAATTTTTAAATTCTAAACCACTAAGAAAAAGAAAAAAGCGTTCAGAAAAGGGTTGGTTTAGTCCTCTTACACGTCTATTCAAGCGATCTAATTATATTAAATATTCAGTAGATTTTTGCTTCGATTTATACCCTCATTTTATTACTTATTAATTAGGAGTTAATAATAAGCTAATATTTTTTTTTTATTTTCTTAATTTAGGTGATGACCGAAAGCCATGCATTTGCGACAAATTCTTGAGGGTGAAGAGAGATGTGCAGAAAAATATTTTGTTATAAGTTTAGGAGAAACTAATGACCCTTTTAGCTTGTACGACACTTTTGAATTTTCTAAAAAAAAACACAAATTTTGCTTTAATTGTATTTTATTAAAAAAAATTACAAAATATCTGTCGTTTCTGTCAACTTTCATCATTTTTGCTTGTTTACTTGTTTATTCAAAATGTGAATCGTTGCTAAAAACTTTGTAAACATTGCTCTAGAATACCAAATTCTATTTCGGGTATTATAAATACGTAAAAAAAACTTACTTTACCAGGAAAAGGCTATTAAGAGTTTGCTAATTTTTATCAAAAAGCCGCACCACCTGTTGTTTATTTTGTACATGAAATATTCATAATTATAATAAAAACAACGCAACATGATTGCGAAATTTATTTTCAAATTTAATTGTTTACTGATTACATCTACCACTACAGTAACACCAAATTTCAATTCCGAATATTTCCCAAAGTAATTATGCAAATCAGTGTGTGTAGTAACACTCCAACTACCACACTTACATACACACATACTGGTGTGTTAGTATATACATATGTATGTGCAAGCAACTGAACAGACAGTGTAACAGTTAAATACCGCCACTGTGCAATGCCTCATTCATTCAGCCATTCATTCATCCATTCGCTCAGCCCTTCATTCATGATATTAATTCCAAAATTTGCTAGCGCTAGCGCAATAAATTGTTATTAACTAGCATTGTAGTAGAATTTATGTACTTACATATATATATTCTGATTCGATCATGCACATACACACACACATGCATGCATTATATGTAAGTAACAAATACATACGAGTATGCATGATTTTGAGTAGCTTTAAGTATTCATAACGCAACACAGGTAATAAAAAATGTGCAGCACTGCGAATAAATGGAAATATGTAGTAGCAAACAGCAGCAAAACCAAATACAAGAACAACAACAACAAAAACAACGTGAGTTATTAACACATAAAATTTCAATTTGTAAACAAAAACAGTAGTTCGCGCAACAGTTTCCTACGAGTACCACGGTTGGGTGTAATATTCATAAACAATAAAATATCAGTAAAAACCTGAATTATTATTCGCATTATGCATAAATCGGTAGTTTTGCCATTAATGAAATGTAATCGCTCTAATAAAAATGCACAACCAATTACTTGAGTTGTATAAAGTGATGTACTACAAATAATTATGTGCTTGCGGTTGTAAATTTATCTGTGATTGCGGTGGCGTTCGGGGGAAATGGCATAGCTCTTTTTTTTTGTCTCAATTTAATTTTAAAACATACATATTTTTATGAGAGTGTCAAACTGAATATTTGTCAAATATTTTACAAAAAACAGAATTTCGATAAGGTTTCGTAATGAAACTTTAAAAATTAAGATATAAAACAAGATATATAACAGTCATCCTAAGGTTTCCATACCGTTCGGTTTCACAACTCAAAAGCTCAAAAACCCTTAAAATAAAAGGATTTTAATTTTTTTAATTTCACATATGCTTTCTTAACTAGATTTATTCGCGAAAGAGCCCTGAGCTGAGAAATGTTCTCACACATTTTAGCTCAACTCTCAAATTAAGTGTGAAAATAGGTAAAAAACAAATATTTTTAAATTTAAAACCTTAAGAATTATTCAAACCAACAATTTTGTAGCCCATTTAGTCTAAGTAAAATAAAGTACAAGCATTAAAAAATTACACGTTTTTTTGTAGCAAAGATGTTACCAAAAATCAAAGAGATTTTTAAATGACTTGAAGTTTACTTAGTTTCATTATAAACATTTATATAAATTTTTAACAAATAATATTCAAAAAAATTTGATAAAAAATAAAATAAAAAAATAAAATAAAAAAATAAATAATTCCATTCAAATTAAAAAAAAAAAATGTATTTAAAAATTTTTTAAGTATGCATTTTTTATTTAATCTAATTAAATATAAATATAAATTTACATTCAAATTCCGAAAAAATATCAAGAATTTTATAGTTTTAAAAATTTTTTGAGTATGCGTTTTATAGTTTGTTCTATTAAAATCAACAACAAAAAAGTTACAAGCGGCTAAAAACTGCTTTTAATTTCTAAAACTATATTTAAAACAACATTTAAATAATATAAAAGTATTTCTTCAAAATTTTAAACTTGTTTCAAGTTAATCATTTTCTAGTTTTTTCAATGAAAGCATTAAATTTTTAAGTTTCAACTTTCTGAAGTCAATGGCTGATTTTTTATTTAGTTTTTTATTCAAAATTGATCCGTTTCTTCATATAAAATATTGCTGAAATTAACGGTAATCATTAGCTACTTTATAATACTAAAAAAAAGAATTAATTATAAACTGCACACTCGAAACATTTTCTTTAGCTTCTGAGTAAAACTTAGATATAGTAGTAGAGATATTAGTTAAGTGAAAACCGAAAAAATCAATTATGATGCAAGTCTACATTTCTCCAATCAGAATGACAAAATTTAGATAGCTCCGAAAATTTTAAACCGAGATGTTAAGTTTTGATATTAAAAATTAAAAAAAAACTAATCTTAAAATCATCTAGCCAAAACTTACAAACTCAGCTAAGATTTTAATACAAGACAATTCAGAAAAAAATTAGGTAAGCCGATTCGTCTTTGATTGAATTATGGAATTTTATTAAAAAAATGCAGATTTCAAGTCCAGAAATAAATAATAAAAGTCTCGAATGAGAGATGCAGTATTTGACGCCAATCAATTTGGGCTTAGATTTATTACATTCATAAAATGATTGAAAATTTTATGTGGCTAGAAAGTGGCTATCATTTTGCCAAACTTTATATTTCTTAAATGATGAACAGGTAACCTGCTACTACGAACAATTATCTGTGTTATCACGACTAAAGATCCGAAAGGCTAATGACTTGGCATATTAGCAGTAACATTTTTTTGTTTTTATTTTTCTGTTTGGGTCTTGTTTTATCAAAGTAACGAACCGGTCATATTAAATAAACTGTGCAGAATAGAATTTGGCCACGTGTTAAAATAACACACCCGCTCTAATTCATCACTTTATAAATTTCACATGTAAAAAATTTTATAATGAAACAATTTTGCATGCACTACATTCAACTACAGCTGCGAATTTATTAAATATAATCAAACTATTGCATTTTGCAGCATACACTGTGAGCACATGCCAAGTACTACGTGACGTATGAGTAACTTGCGCACATATAGCTCCTTTCTCACACACAGGCATAAATACTATGTATGTATGTATGTATGTATGTACGTGCTGTATGCCAGCACGTGCTGTTAGAAATTGATATATTAATTTCAACTTTATAATACTTTATATGAATTATGGAATTTTAAATAGCGATTTTGTGTATAAATCAAGTGCTTCAATATATTTGTAAGTAAGTGCATATTGGCCCATTTTAAATGAACAAAAATATATTATGGGAAAGTAATGTAGTACTACTCGTGTATATCTATGAGCAACAATCAAAGAGCAAAGCAGCATTACATTTTTCCTGACTGATTTACTGCATGTTTTCTGCACAGAACTCAAGTGTTTGCATTAAAAAAAAGCGATCAGTTAAATTTCATGTAAATTTACTACTTGTATGTATTCACTACAATTTCAAGTAAACACATGCAGACATTTAAATGCATTTATAAATAAGCAAACACTTAAGTGCATCGAAGCACAAAATTTGCACAAAAATTTCGAAAAGCGCAAACATTTACCGATCGACAACAAAACGCAATATTTATAATCAAACTAAATACAAAAACACATATTTGTAAATTCAATTATAAAATTCAACGCTTACGCCAACAAAAATAAACCACAAATGCTTATAAATAAAACTCACAAATACTTAATTGAGAAAATATTTTGATTTGCAGAAAAAATGTTCATTTGCAAAATATATTGATTGAATTTAACAACAAGCTATAGCATCAAAGCAAATAAAGCACCGGAAAAGTTCCATAAAACTACTTTATTAGTTCAAAGCGAGCGAGCGAGTAGCGAATGGTCAACAATGAGTGCTGCACAGCTGGCGTTTGTGCTGACAAGTGTTGCAGTCGCTGGTGAACTAACTGAACAATATCAGAGTGCATACATAAATGCATTTGTGTTTACATACGTAGAGAATATGTTTACATATTCACTTACATGCATTGAGAAATACTAAATGAATATTATTAAATCAATTTTGTATTTTGTAGCCAGGTAAACTTTTCAATTTAATTACATTTCTTTCGAAATGATAGATTTTATAGACCAATCAACGTTGCAGCAATTTTTAGCAATAAATTGCTGACGTGGGTACACTTTCACACACCAATTAAGCTGCTATTAACCCTGCCGTAAAACTAGGTACCACAAATAATTTGCAAATTGTAAAAAAACACAAAGAATTTTTTTGAGTATGCAGTTTTGAAGCCCATTGTATTTTAATATAAAAATGCAACTTTTCAACGGCTTAACTTAGTACCGATCTTTGAAAATTTTTCGACGGCTTTTTGTAACTTATGTCCAAACTGTTTTATTTCATAGAAATTGCAGAACAACGCAAGTAACAAACTTGCTGAAAATTAACTTCAAACTCACATTTTATTAAACCAGAAACTGCTTCCTCAAAAAAAAATATTAGAAGCGTAGAATACCTTAACCCGTTTATCTATTCTGAAAGCCTCTTTTGTAATTTGAATTTCCCTTCAACTTTGTAACATCCTGAGTAACAGAAGATATTTTTTCTAGGTTGTTGTATTCGCCTTCACTTGTAGATGGCGCAGTTTGGTTGTTGTACGTGCTAGTTCTAGGATTATTTCGAGACTTATCTCAGAATTCAGTAACTTATTATCATCTCAAGTCTCAAAGTGAGCTAGAGATTATTGCTTTCCCTCGCTTTCACGTTTCTTTCTTTTATTTTCATTTCAATATATTTGACCTGCTCATCACCAGGTCCGAAATTAGAGACTTTATTTTGAGACTAGTGGCTTTATTTTGAAACTAATGAAAGGAAATTTTCAGTATTAATTTTATTTTTTTATTTTATTAATATTTTATAATTTTTTTTGAGCTCAAGGCCAGTTTATGAAAGATTTGTTTGTGAAAAAACAACAACAGTTTTTAATGGTTGAAGTTATAGTACTATTTCGGAAATCACCACATTTCCTCATCAGACTTCTTTTTGATTATTAAATTAAATTATTTTTAATTTAATTTTTCATAACCACTTCTCTCAGGCTTTGAACCCGGGAGCTCGGAGTTGCAGAGCCAATACGCTACATATTGTGCTACGCTAGCCGAGTTGGCTGTTGTGTTTATTTCATCTTCCTTAAACAAACCAACTACAAACAAGAGCAACTGATATGCCGCTATTTAACTTGTTTGTGTGGTTGTTGTTTGTGTTTTTATTTTGCAAATTCTGTATAAATATTTTACTTTATATTATATGCATTTTCAAGGCGTGCTCATCCTTGTAAATTATGAGGAAATGTGGTGATTTCCGAAATAGTACTATAACTTCAACCATTAAAAACTGTTGTTGTTTTTTCACAAACAAATCTTCCATAAACTTTCCTTGAGCTCAATAAAAATTATAAAATATTAACATTTACTAGGCCAACAGAAAAATGAACAAACATTTTTATTTTATTTTTATTTTATTTTTATTTTGTTTTTATTTTATTTTAATTTGATTTTTATTTTTATTTTATTTTTATTTGATTGTTATTATATTTTTATTTTTAATATTTTTATTTTATTTTTATTTTATTTTTATTTTTATTTTATTTCATTTCAGTATTAATTTCTTATGATTTTAGAACCATTTCATGAATTGTTATGCACTATTTCAGCAATATTTAGGGACCTGTTGTAGTTAATCTCGAGGCTACTTAAATAGTATTTGGTATATAATTCAAGTCCATTCCGGGACTGCTTAAAATACCACTTTAGGAACATTTTGAGACTAAATCTTGAAATTTTTAAGACCATTTTGCGAGACAATTTCAGCGCTAATTCACAAAAATTCCGTGATTCGATTAAAATAATTTTGGGACAAATGAAGGTCTTACTTGATAGCATTCCAAATCTAGTTCGAAATCTTTTCGATACGCCACAGTTTCAGCTCTAAGCCAGAACCTATTTTTTGGCTCTAGTGTAAAAAAATAAGTCGTGAAATGTTCCTAAAATATTTGGTTCTTAACTACGTAATCCCGAAGTCGCTCTAAAACGGTTGTGAAATGAAATTAATGTTTGCTGAGTCTGACGCAAAGGTTTGTGTATATATTTTTAAGAGTACTTAGTTATTATGCTTTATTTCAATTCGAAATATTCATGAAATTTTAAAACTTGTGTTTGCATGGTTTTTGCAAAATATTCTTAATTAAATACAAGAAAAATAAATAGTCTCAACTTGTTACTCTGAAGTTATCATATAATTCTGACTAAAACTATATATATCAGATTTCCCACAATTATGAAAGAAATTAAATAAATGTTACACTTTTACAATCAGCTTTTAACCAAACATTTAAGCTTCGAAGTAAACCTGAACCTCATTACAATAATATCAGTGTATCAAGTCATCTTCTCATTATCTTAATTAAATTTCTAACTTCCGTAGTTGTGAATTCATCATCACTACACTATCTGTCAGACTTATCACATACACAGATTTACACCTACTCAAACACACATACACACACACATAATTTGTCTTATAAATTCACTATAACAACACCTCTAATCGACCTGCCAATGGCAAGCAGCCGAACGACAGCAAATACTATTTGAATATACAACAATAAATTGTATCGGCACAAAGGCACACCTATTCCATTATATTTATTGACCGCTACACAACCGACACTTGACAATTGATAATTGTCTTTGGTGACAGCACGTCACTAACAAATGCCACAATAGACTGACAATATTTAAACGTTTGCTGCCGTTGATCCGCGCCGTTGCATGGTGTTCGGAATGCACAATGTGTTGCATTGTATTTCTAAATAGCGGGGGTTGAGGCGGCTAGCGGTGAAGAGCATCATTTTCAAGCTACCTGAAACGATATTGAGTTACGACGTCGTTCGCAATACAAATACGTTTTAATGTAATATTTATTCATTCAAAACCACATTGCTCTGATACTATTTGGCTTACACAAATTTCGGTGTAATGTGAGACCTTACGAGTGGCAGCAAGAGAATTTTATTTAAATAAATTAACGGAAATATTTAAAAAAAAACAGTCTAATTCACAATTTTTTTTTTTGCCTAGTTGTTGAAAAGAAACTATTTGAAAATGTGAGTTGAGGCAAACTAAGTTGAGGTATTTGATAAAATGTTAATTGCTTAAGCATTTCCTAAATCATAAACTTCAAATTATATTTGTCAGTATTTTTTTTCCTATTTAGTCCTTATATGGTTTCGAAGCAGTACCCTTATTATTATTTACTCATGAAATTGTTGAGAGTAAGTTCAAAAATAGTCGCTGAATAATCAGTAATTAGTCCCAAAAGGGTACCGAAATGATATTGAACTAGTTCCTAAATGATGTCGAAAAAATCGTGAACTAATTTCTTAATAGTAACGAAAAAGTATCAAGCATGTTTTTTAGAACATGTGAGTAAATTTCTTTTATTTGTAATCAGTACTTCTGAAGTCGTTCTAGCATACGCGTGACATCCCCAGAAATTCTCTGCTTTTATCAAAGTGATGTTTTTTCTTTGTTCTATTTCTCTTGTTTCTAACTAAACGTGTTTTGTATGGCCTTTAATAACAATTTACATCAAATCTAGAAAGAAAATGTGTCCGTATTGATATGACTTTTGCCACTTCTACATTCTCTGAAGACATCACTAATTAATGTATAAAAAAACTAAATAATCACATTAATTAATAATCTCATTAATCGCTAACTTAATTAACCCCTACATTTAATTTTTCTTATTATACGACTTAGTCATTATGAAGGCAAACTGTGAAGTTATTGCTAGATATTTTATTTATAAAACTTTATTTGTTACGGCACATTGCCACATCAAAAACTTTGTATCATTATAACCGTAACAGGCAGATTATTGCCAATGGCTACTGAATTTGGCCTCATGTCATGCAATAATTGGCAGATATTTTAACTTGCCAAATATTGCCGGCCATCAACTGTTATTGTGATTAGTTCGACAGCTTATTATTTGTTTTTTTTTTTTTTTGTTGCACAGAAACTTCGTGGCGGCCTTGAATTGTTATTTCTTTTTACAAGATATTATAATGATTTTGCCTTTCACAAAATTGCTTTATCTCAATTCAGGCAAGAAGTGATAATTTTTTTAAGTTGAAAATATCTTTTAAATGAGAACTATTTATGAATTAAAATTATAGCAAAAATTAATAAAAATAATGTGTATCTCAAAAAAAAATTGTACCTAAAAGCAAGTAAATTGAGACCATTTTAATTCATTCAGAAATATATCAAGATCACTTCATGACTAGATTCCAAAATAGTTCGGTAGTAATTCTGAAATAGTCGTGAACTGGTGCCGAAAATATCTTGAACAAATATAAAATCTGGCCCAAAACTGTCCACTGTCAGTCTCAAAATGATCCCAAACTAACTACGAAAAATTCTTTAAAAAGTCGTAAACAGATCCCGAATTTTTATTCTTTATCAAACGCATAATATTTCTTAGCGAATAAAATGATTAAAAATCAGAATTACAGAAATAGTAATAATAAATAAATAAATGTGCCGGAATATTTTAGCCCTAAAGTAGCACCGAGAACGACAAAACTGAGTGGCAACTGGCGCGCCATCTACATGTGAACATGGAGTGTGTTTAATAAGTTGACAATTGTTTTCTGAAGTATAGCCTTCTCAAAGTTCTCAAAACTTAAAGCAGTTAAAAAATTGTAAGGTCGTTTAACGGGAATTTTACCCGTTAAGATTTTTATGCATTAAAATTCTGAATTTAAATTGAAACTTATTGCGGCTAAGTTTAATAAACAATTAGAATATTGACAATGAAACTCATTATCAACAAGAGCTTAAGGAGAAGTTGAGTATTTTTATATATAGAAAATTTTGAACAGTCGTTTTCTCACGTAACCATCTGTTAGCGACAACAGGTTGACGGAATTTAAAAAATAATAATTCTAAGTATATTCGAATCATACGTTCGTAAGATAGGACACTTTATCAAACACGCTTTTAAATATATAAAATTGTTGACAGCGTACATTTTTATACCTTTCATAGAAATGGTATATTAACTTGGGTCCGATGTTTGTAAGTACCAGAATGATAAGAGTTAGACCCATCAAAATGTATACCGATATGATCCGGGTGATGAGCTGAGTCGATTTAGCCATGTCCGAATGTCTGCCCGTCTGTCCGTTTGTCCGTCTGAAACTTGGCACCTAACTCCTTTATTTATTCAGCTAAGGACTTGAAATTTTCCACAAATATTTATTATTATTGGGACTAGTATAGCAGTCAAAATCATTAATATGGGTTAAATATTTATTTTTTTTTTTTTTTTTTTATTTTATAAATATTTGTACAATAATGAATTATTTAACAAATGGTTTTATTAGCAGCGCTAGCAACGAGGGCCTTCGGCTGACTTTTTTTTTTTTAAAGATAGGTAAGAAATTAGAACATACATATGTATGTATGTGTATAGAAAAGGAAATTTTTAATGCGTGTTAGTGTTGTTAATTTACATATATTTTTTTTTTTCTTCCTTCAAGTTATATTAGTTTTAACAAGTCAGTCTCTTTCAAGAATTTGTATATCTTATTAACGTTTTCAGTTGAAACCTCTCTTAATAGATTGAGGGGGTCAGACGAACCAAAGGACTCCCTTCGCGCCGTGTCGATGTTGATGCAATCTACCAAAATGTGTTGTATTGATGCGCATTCGTCACAAAATGGGCACTTACTCTGTGGTGCACGTTGAAGCAGATGTGCGTGTGTAAGGATTGTATGTCCAAGGCGTAGGCGAATGAATGGCTTTATTTTCGTAAAGCGGGTGTCGGAAGCAAAAGTGATTCGCTTTCTGCAAGGATTGATAGTGGAGTAGTGGTGAGAGTATGTTTTCCAAAGATTGATTATATCTGTCTGTCTTTCTGTTGCGATTGCGTTGAAAATATCTTTTTTGGAGAAATAATTGAACATTCTGGATGGTGTGTTTGCAACGTTTTTGGCAGCATTGTCAGCCATTTCGTTACCAGTAATTCCTGAGTGCCCGGGTGTCCACATAAGTTTGATTTTCCGTGGAGCGCGTATCAAAGTATTGCGTATGGTGACTATTTCGATTTGGTCGTTAGTGGGGCACTCGATGGCGTCAATGCAGGAATTGCTGTCGGTGCAAATTATGAATTTGCCTCTATTGCACTTGGCGTAAGAGACCGCTTCAAGTACGGCTGCAACTTCAGCTGTGAATACCGAGCATATTGGGTGGAGTAGGCCGTGTCGGATTATTTCTCCGTTTTCTCTTGTTATTGCGAAAGAAGTGTTATTGGAAGATTTGGAGCCATCGGTGAATAGGAAGTTCCATCCGCAACTAGCGTAAGAAGTTTTTTCTTCTGCAAACAAAGCTCTGTATTTTTCTTTGGGTGTATTCATCTTTGGCAGTTGTAATGTTTTGATCGTGTGTGGCGTGTTGTTGATCAACCATTGAGGGCTAGATGCTGAATTTTTGCGTCTTGAGATTGATGGTATCTGTAGTTTTTCTTTGAACTTCAGGGTTCGACAAATCACAGGCAGAATTCTTGGTTGCCGCTTTCTTTTTTCCGCGTTGTATACGTCTTTTGCTAGGATAACATTTTGAGTGAAGATTAGTTTGGCAAGTAAACGTCGGGTGGAATCGATTGTTCTGTCGGCGATAGTTGGTAAGCCAGTTTCTGCATAAAGATTTTTTAGTGGTGTTGTTGGAAAGGCCCTTACGCTTCTCCTAATTGCGACGTGGTAGGGCATATTTAACTTTCTCATTGTGGATGTGGCACAGTTTCCGTATAGAGGTAGTGCGTAATCTATCTTAGACAGCATTAGGGCTCTGGTAACGTTAATAAGCGTAGACGGATGAATATGACTTTTCTTACATGTAAGGTATTTTATTATATTTAATCTAGTTAAGAGACAGTCTCTGATATATTTAATGTGTGGCTTAAATGTATACTTGGAATCAATTATTAGTCCAAGGACTTTGAGTTCATTAACAAGATTAAGGTTATGGTTAGTACAGAAGTTAGTGAGGTTGTAACAATTCTGTTTTTTACAGATGTGTAAGATTTTTGTTTTTTCTATCGATACGGCCAAGCCAGCAGATAAGGACCAAGAATTTAACTCTTCTAAAACATTTCTGAACGCTTGAGTTACTTCGGGCAGATTGTTGAGTTTCGTGTAGAAGACTACATCGTCGGCATAAAGCTGGCATTCGATTCCGCGAATGTGATTTGAACGGAGAACAATTTCATCAAAAGCTATGATGAAGAGAAATGCAGATAGGGGCGACCCTTGAGGGGTACCATTGTCTAGAGGGACTGTGCTAGATAGGAATCCATTTATTCTGACTCTACATTTTCTGTGTTGGAGAAAATTTTTAACGAAATTTTTTAGCTTTGGGCCCACCTTCCAGGAGTCAAGTTGTCTCAATACAGTGTGGATTCCTATTCGATCAAAAGCTTTCTGAAAGTCTATAGCTAGTACAGATACGTGGTTTTTGGCGGATAAGGCATTAGATATAAAGTAGTCTAAGTGTAAGAGTGCGTCAATGGTACCGGATCCTTTTTTGTATGCAACTTGATTGGGGCTAATGAGGTTTTTTTGATTTGCATACCACGCTAAGCGATTAGCGACAATTTTCTCTAATAGTTTTCCTAGGCATGGTAAGAGCGAAATTGGCCTGTAACTGTTGACGTCTGAGGGGGGCTTGTTTAGTTTTAGAACTGGAACGATGCAAGAAGTTTTCCAGAATTGTGGATAGATACTGCTATCGAAGATGGAATTATATAAATTAAGTAGTCGGCTCTTGACTACGTGAGGTAAGTATGGATGATTGGATATGAGATTTTATCCAGGCCAGGGGATTTTCCTTTTACTGAGGAGAGGGCGAATTCAAGTTCTGTAAAAAGAATTTTTGAGTCGAGTTGTTGCGCTGAGCGTGACAGAGGGTGTGCGATTTGTGGTTCGTGATTAAGCCGTTCAGTTTTTGAGTGGCAAAAAGTGTTAGGAAACGATGAGTCAGACGAGGCGAGCGAAAAGTGAGATGCGAAGTAATTGGCTATATCGTTGGGGTCAGAGGCTGGACCGTTAATGGAACTAATAAAAGAAAAGAACGATGGTCTAGGAGAGCCTGATAGTAGTTTGATGTCGTCCCAGATTTTCTTAGGTTTTGTTGAAGGATTAATGTTGGAGGTAAGTTGTTCAAACGCTTTCCTTTTAGCTAATTTTGAAGCGCGTTTGAACTGTGCGTTCGCTCTTTTGTAATTTAGGAGATTGTCTGCTGAGCGGAGTGACTTGTATTGATGCCACATGCTTTGTTTCGTTGCTCGAAGGTTTGAGAGATCGGAGTTCCACCAAACGACGGCTCTACTTGACTTGTTCGGTTTGGTTTGTGGGATGGTAAAGTGAGCTGCGGTTCGTATTACTCTTAAAATCCTAGCTGCTTCTTGGTTTGTGTTAGGGGAAACTGGAGAGGTGGAGCAGAGTTCGTCGCTTAACTTACGGAATTTCTTCCAGTCAGCTTGTGAGGTGTTGTACTTTGGGGTGAATTTGAAAGAAGACTGGGTGATGCCCGCGTTTATTTGTATTGAAATAGGGAAGTGGTCACTTCCATGTAATGAGTCTAAGACACTCCATTGGCAGCTAGGGGCTAAGGAAGCAGAGCAAAGAGTAACATCGAGAGCGGAAAAAGTGCAGTGGGTGGAGAAGTGGGTGGCTGCGCCATTGTTTAAGCTGATAAAGTTGGAGGAGGTTAACGCATCTTCCACTTTTTGTCCCCTTGAGTTCGTGTGATCGGATCCCCAGATAGTGCTCCAGGCGTTCAAGTCGCCACCAAGGATGCACGGAGAGTTGAATTGGTTTAAAAGCTGTAAAATGTCAGAGGAAGAAAATGTTTCCTTGGGATGGATATACATGCAGGCGGCTACTAGCTTACTTGTAGTGTTAATTTCAACCGCAACTGTTAAAAGATTTGTTTGAATCGGTAATGATTTGTGTTGTATGTTCTTTTTTATTAATATAGCAATTCCTTGCTTTTTATTGGTGATAGTGGGGCGGTTGTAAAAGTGACCTATGTAATTTTTGGGAGTATGAGCTGCTTGATTATGTGGGATGTGGGTTTCATTTAGAAAGATTATGGAGGGAGAGAGGTATTTCGTAAGTATTTCAAGTTCGTGGTAGTTATTAAAATAGCCATTCATATTCCATTGCAGAATTGATAACATCATAATACGTATTTAGGTGCATGTGTGTACATACATGTACATGAATAAATGCATGTGGTTACTTTTGGCGCTCTGCAGAGCAGAGAGGCTTCAATCACATGCAGAGAGAAGATTTTACATTTCGAAGTCACTGGCATGATCGTCAGTGCCGGTTGGCTTAGCTTGTACTAAGTCAGAGAGCGGCAGACTACTGCAGTTATCACTTCGAGATGAGGTGAAGGTAAGTGAGTTACTTGATTGGGGGGCGATGATAGGGGGGTTAGTGGGAGAGTAGGTTTTAATTGAAGTAGAGTTGTAGGAAGAGTGGGATAAGTTGGCGATAGAGATAGTTTGGGTTGTATTTGCGGTAGTGCTGGGAGCACGGAGAGAGGCCAGAAATTGGTTGGTGTTTGCTAAAGTAGCCGATGTTGATGAAGTGGAGAGAGTTTCAGGTGAAATTTGAGGTGAAGTTGTGGTTTCATTTTTTTCGTCTGGTTTTGATTTTGTTGTTATTGTAGTGGATATGTTATTTGAGAAAGTGGGAGGAGGTGAAGAGATAATTTTTGAGAAAGATGTGAACGTTGAGTTGGTGGTGGTTTGAGCTCGGTACTTATTTATGGCGTCACGCATGCTGCATTTGTCGGAGGTTTTTATTTTTAGAACTTCTTTTGTTTGTATGAACTTAGGACAGATGTTAGAAGAGGAGGGGTGCTCGCCTGAGCAGTTGGCGCACATGGTTCTAGAGCATTCGGTGTTATTGTGCAGAGGAAAGTTGCAAGTGACGCAGGTTGGAAGGCCTTTGCAGTGTTTGTATGTATGCCCGAGCTTTTGACAATTTTTACATCGCATCGGGTTGGGAAAGTAAGGGCGGACTGAGATTTTTCGCCATGCCACATCGATTTTTTCCGGAAGTTTGTAGGCTTCAAATGTTACAAGCATTGCACCTGTTGGCGTTAGGGTGCCTTCGACTTTTCTCTGGAATTTGTACACTGCAGTTACTCCAAAAGATTCTAACTCTTCCACTATTTCTTTTTCTGGCACGTGGTTAAGAAATGGTGCAAAAATCGTACCTTTCACACAGTTTAGGTTCTCGTGGTATTTTGCTGAAAGTTTGCAAATGCTTGAGAGGGTTTTAGCATTTATAAATTTTTCGGCAGTTTTTTTGTTTTTAACTAGCAATAGGAGACTTCCATCGCGTAGTTCGGTGATCGTGTTCACATCTTTGCTTATAGCTAATATGGCTTTGTGGATAGCAAAGCATGAGAAGTGGGAAAGTGGAATCTTTTCATCTTGCGATCTAAGTACTATATATTTGGGATCGTCTATTTTTGAAAAGATTATAGGTGGAAGCTCAGGAAATGAGTCTTGAGATTTATTGCTTTTTTTTCGTTTTGAATGGGGGCTAGAGGAGAGTAGGGCAAACCTATTATCCCCTAGATTGTTGGCCCCGGGGGGCATTGTATGCACTTTTCACAATCACTGAAAAAAAAAGTTGTTTATTCACTGATATGTAAATGTACAAGAGAACGTCACAGAGCAACGAAAGCTTTGTTCCGAAAAAAATCAACAGGCGAATGCTTTACAACAGAGAGAGAGTAAACGTCCGCACACGTCAGAGGTTAGCCGGTGACTGGGGTTAAATATTACTTATTGCTCCGATACATTTCTTCCATTCATGAAAGTTATGAAGACTTCGGCATAGCGGAAGACTGTTTTTGTTTAAATTGTTTTACTGTAATTATTGCAGTTAAATTGTTGCGTTTAGCTTGTTTTTTTTTATTTAATTTAAAATTTGCCAAACATATTTTATCTATGAAGAACGTGCAGCTCTGCTAGCGCTTATTGTCATAATAAGATTTAATTCTCACTATTCCAATTCATACATGTTTACACTTTCTCAAGCCAATTAAAATGAAATTCCCATTTTCGTTGTGTTCGCCATTTAAAATGAAGTCGAGCGTAGTAATATTAATGAGGGTTATTCGTAATACTTAATTGTTACAATAGCCAATAGTCAGTAGCAATAAGCTTTTGGTTCTACATACTCGTATATTAAGACTCATACTCACATATACATACGTACAGACATACATACATTCATACCTATATCTTAACTACTCGTATGCTCTGTTGCAATGAATGCATGAATGAGACTGTCTGATTGACTGATTCTCTATTTGCTATTTGGCATTGCAGTAGTTCTTCAATAAAAACTGATGCGCTTGCAAGAGCCTCTCCACATATTTTTCTTTTTTACCATATTCTCCTTCTTTTTTCACTACAATTCAACTCTTTCAGCTGGCAACAGTAGCAAACAAAAGCTTATTGTAATTTCGATTCAGTTACTAATTGAAATCCATGATTTGAAGCGATCGTCAATTGGCACTTGCCACGGGAACGGCCATGGCCACGGCAATAGTGCAGCTGAGCGGTGAAGGCGGACGTCGCGTTTATCAATTCTCAGCAAGCTATAAAAGCAAATATAAAAAGAAAAGAAAAAAAATTGCAAGCTCTTGACGTACTTTTTATACTCGTATTCGCCGCCCCTTACAGCCAGCTTATGATTCACTCACTCACTTTAATTGATAGTAGTTGATGATAATTATGCGTACATTTCAATTATTTCGCTCTTAATTCATATCATTTTATTACGTTGCGGCTCGTTTCACTCATAAATGTTTGCGCATTTTTTTTTCTTTTTTTAATTTTTTTTTTTTTCTACATGCTTCAAGCATTTTATTTGTGGTTTTCTCGGCTCGTATGCACGTACATATGTAAATATCTTATTACTATTTTATTGTTCAGCACCACTCACCGTTCATTTCATTCATTAAGTTGCGCTTTTGCGTTTCATTTGCAAAAGTTTAATTGGAATGAACTTGCGGCGGCAATAAAGCAAAATCTCTTTCTCCTGGCGCATTTGTGTGTGTGTGTGTGTGTTTTCTTTTACAATCTTAATTAACTTAGAAATTGTACAATAATTATTGCTGCTGCTTTTGCTATTAACAAATTTACTTGTTGCTATTTTAAAATAATTATTGGCTATTATGAAAAATTAATTCTATATTATGCAAAGTAAGACGCAATTATTGTGAATTAAGTATTGCGTATTATTATTATGGGATAAGTTTAATTGTCACGTATATCAGTATATAGGTAAATGAAAACATTGATTGTTATTATTGAAGATAGAGCGTATCAGCTAAATATGTGTTGAGATTTTCATGGCGCGTTGTTAAAATGGAAATATTCAAATTCGAACAAACTGAGCATTATATAACAGAGCGGGTCCATATTACATTAAAATTTAGAATTAAGTGTGTTGTCTTAAACACAAACTATACTTCAGCTGCCCAAGAAGCATACTGGTGCTAAGCTTGGAATGCGATACAAAGTAATCCGAAAGAAGGGTCGTTTTGAGTTATTATTTTTACTGCTTTAAAAAAAATGTTAATTTTTTTAAGATTTTTGGTGTATAAAGCACTCTAATACATAAGAGATTCCGAAACGGCATCAATAAATTATCAAAGTTTTGCATAAAAAATTTTAAAATTTGATTCATAAACAGATCTCTAGCGCCATTCATATATGAACCCTGAAAGCTTTAAAATTTACTTAAAATGACAATTGTGAAATAAGCGCCGAATAATTCAAAAGGTTTGGAGTCTTACAGACTGTGGCTTATGCAGTGAGTGCCCAAAAATTTTGACTATTTTTGACTAAGAAATTGTTCCTGAAAATATGCAAGACTTATTGAAATAATTCTATAGCGAATTATGTATAAGTAAATACGAACCGGATTAAATTTTGCTAGTATTATTTTTTTTATAAAGAATGTAGAAAAATAACTGATATTTGCAAATTAAATGAGGTCACGAAAAGAGTTTATCTATTAATAAAAAGCTCCCTTATCAGACTATCTTAAACACACAACGAAGACCTTTAAGATTCCTCCTAAAATATTTTTTTATTAAAGTACAGATAAATTTCTAACAAATCACATTCTCAGGAGAGAGAAAAAAGTGACCAGAGTCCAAAACTTGGCTTCGGATGTGGGACAAATCTTTCTGATGTGCATACGAAGAGTAAGCAACACCTTAAATATGATTGAACAGTGTTTTATTCCCAACGTCTGATGTAATAAAAATTCAACATTCTTCAGATAAAGACCAATATTTGGATATAATTCTTCAAGACGGCAGATCGGAGGAAATTAGCCATACTTGCTCTCAAAAAATCGTCCAATCGAAATTTTCTCGATGATAATACCAAAGAAAAATATACTTACATCACTTCTGCTTCCAAAATTGCCTTTTAAGTTTTCTGCTACAAAATAAAACTCACACAAACTTCTTACCATTTTGGCCACACTTCCAGTAACAACTGCTAGCGTCGAGAGATCGTTTTCTGAAGTGAATAAAAACTCTACCCCGAAGTGTATTGAGCTTATTATGAATAAGCTCAGCGCACTGGCTATGATTTCAATTAATTGCGATTTTGCTGTCGATCCAGATAAAGTCATTAACATTTTATTGAAAAAGAATCGAGGAAATTGCTACGTTAATGAGATGCACCAATAAGCAAATTATTCTTTATTGATTTTTGTCTTGTATTATATTTATGTAGAATCATTTATCTCGGAATTTTATAATAGAGTTTATGTCTTTATTAGTAGCTCTCCATATGTAAATACTAGTTTTGCGGAGTTATAAGTTATAAACTATGTTCCATTAATGCAATGCAATTTCCACGAATTAAAGCAATATTTTGAAACTGAAAGCTATTGCAATTCATTCGCCTATTTATATAAACACAAATATATCAATTACTAGGACAAGAATTTATGAAACAGCAAATTTAACATGAATTAATATTTCTTCGAATCTCAGTTATCAATTGCAATTTAGATACAGGTGATGCCATAAGAAGAAGGAACGGCCTCAAATTCATTTCATTTAGGCAAGTAATAACGCGTCCAAATTTCATTTTTCCTTAGCTGACGTTTAATTTATACATAGATAAGCAATTAAAACCGATATCACTTTAGAATTTGCGGGCTCCTCCCAAAAATAAATCCTGGCTAAGGGCCTCTAACCCACTCAAATTACACTTCGATTTTTGAGATCTTTTTTCAATATAATCGAGATAAAAAAAAATTTTGGAAAGGTTTTTTTTTAAATTAACGATGATTTGAAACTCTTTAAACTTACAATTTTTTGTGCAAAACTTTAATGGGATAAAAAATTGTGTATTAGAAATGATTCTACAATTTTTCTTCTATTTTAAAATTTTTTTTTGCTAGAGAATTTATTGCATTTTTATTGAAAAATATTAGAAATTGAATAAATGAAATGTAAACTGTCATATTTGACGCGGTTATAATTATTATTTGGGGTTTATAAAAATTATTAAAAAAATTATTGCAACCCAACCAAAAATTAGTTTCAATAAAATGCATTCATTTCCAATTTATAAACATAATCAAATTGTGCATGGAGACGAATGAAAAATTGTTCTTCTTGGTTTCACTCAAAAATAATTCGCACATTCATACAAACTTCATTTATATTTTGTAATGCAATCAAATAAATTATCATAACTGTATTTTTAAAAAGCTAATTTCATTAGCTATGCAAAAAAAAAATGCGTACGTATATTTTTTTTTCCGCTCCGCAGCCTCAATGCATTCAAGCAAAAACTTACGCCCAAACCCTCAATGCTCACACCCACACACACACACACACCATAATGTAGATCGCCACCCCGCTGCCACAATTGCCACCCAGCTCAAATTAACTTCATAAATTGCGGCGATGAATGGCAAACGTGCGGGCAAAAAACGGGTAAGCAATTAAGAGACCTTCAAAAGAAAACCGCCAATTATTGAGCATCACCGATGCGGCACTCGAGTCGACCGTGCCACTACCACCACCACCACCACCGCTACAATCAACCGTTGCGTGATGCTGAGCAACGAAGAAAAAAAAAAACACGAGGCAATATTTACAAATATATAACTAGATAAATGTATGTTTGTATGTATGTATGTATGAGCGCAATTATTTGACGGACGCAGCCACCCACCCTAAGTATTTTTTGGCGCGGCAATTTGTTTCTTTATGTTGCTTTTCGTTGTCGCCGACGTCGTTAAATGAAGTGAACTTGTCATAACTGACCTTTCCTTCAGTTCCAAAGCCAACGCGAACGTCAACAACAGTGGCGTGTCCACAAATAAAAAAAAAATACCCTGTAGGAAAATAATATTCATCAACGAACATGTTTGCGGCAATTGCCGAAAAATATTTACTATTCTGTTAAACACACAAACAACTAATTATAATTAGTGTAGTGAACATTTAGTTCAGTTTTCATATCAAATTTTTTTCTATTTCAACAAAAGTTAAACTTAAAAAGATATTAACTAGGGCAGTAAAGGCCATCGAGTAGGCCGCAAGAGATTATATTTTTTTTTAAAGAACACTTACCATATTTCCCACAGGGAACGTTCAATCTTTCTCGCATACACACACTCACACACTAACCAACCAACGCTGTAATTTACATACGCAAATTCACTTACACTCGTACACAAATTTGACTATTGCCGTTGATTGCTCGTTTCACTGCTGCTAGTTCTCGTAAAATTTCTCGTGTTGTTGTTGCCTTTGTTATGGCGACGCTCGCCTATAGAAAGTCAACAGCACACACAAAAAATATGAAAATTAGCCGCACAATTTTTCTCGACCTCAAAAGCTATTTGTTGGAAAACGAATTTTGTAAATTATTTTTATTTCGTTAGAAAAAAATTGCAATTCTGAGTAAAAAAAAAGTGCTCTCTGAGGAAACGAAAGGTAATGAAATTGCGAAAATTAGTATGTACAGAAGAAAAATTTGAATGAAAATGTACACACGCATATGAAAATGAAATTAAATTGGCCTTTGCGTAGACATAACAATCAAATTATAAAAGCAATTCGTACATTAAGTGTAGAAAATTAGTTTCGATGTAAATGTGCTAGTCATGTATGCTGCTAAAAACCTATGTGAAAAAAATAAATAAATAAAAAAAGTACTCAGTTCGGTGCCTTCAAGTAATTGCCTGCGATCTGCGTCGGAGCCAGAGCCGCTTAACTTAAATGTAGAACACGTCATACACTCGCAAGCATGAAATATTTGTTTGATTTTTATTAAATTGGCTTTCAAAAATGATCATAGCAACATGACTTTACTTAAATGGACATGGACAAAAATTTATTTTTCAAATAAAATCGCTTAAGATAAACGTATGGCATATAAATATTTAAATTCCAAGCGAAAACTTAGTCCATATTCATTAAATCTAAAGTTGTGGTCGATTAATTTTGAAGGTTTCTAATTAATATTTGTCATTCATTAATGTAACTAAGGTAATAAAATAACACGGCAAAGCCATATCATCGACACTTAATGTTTGAAAATTAATCGAAGGGTGTATTTCTTAATGAAAAAGCTATCTTTATTTTGCCTTAAGACATTCGTTTCATCAAACTTGTACCAAAGAATATTCCCTTTTCTCAGAGAACCTTAATTAATGACTTCGAAAATACGAAATTGATGCAGAAAGCAGTAAAAAAATGTTGTCATTGTACTAATCACCTTTGTGGCTTATTGTTTTGTTTTTTAAATATCTGCAAGCATTGCGAAAAAGCGTCGATTGAGCTTTATGCGCTGCATTTATAGAATTAAATTAAATAAATTTAATAAGAAGTTATTTTTATTTTATTTTTTTGTTATAAACAGCACTCAATGAGCAAAGATAATGAGTCAATATTTCTTTGTAAGACTGAGCTAAATGGCCAATTAAAATCTAGCAAATTTATTTTTTTTTTCCAGCGAAAATTTTATCTACATAAATGGAAACAAATGCCCAAACACAAATTAAATAAAAAATTGGCACAAAACTTTTCTTAATTCAAAAGATATAAAGCGAACATTGAAATTTAACACATTTGATGGCAGTGCGCTTTTAATATTTTCGTAACAACACTTTCAACGCAATTCGTCGTGATGTTTAATAAGACATATTTTTTTTTTTTTTTTTGAAGCTCCGCAATCGCAAGACAGCAATAATGCAAGATTACAGCAATCGCGTTCGAGCGTGTTAGTTACACGCCTCTTGCAACCAATCCATTGCATGCACAAAATATCTCTGCCCCAAAGCGCGCTATTCTCCATTTGCCTCACCGCATTCGTTCCAAGCGGAACATAGAATGGCGACACATATTCGTAGAACAATTTCATCAAATTAATTTTCTGCAGCTTGGATAGTTGACAAACGTGAGGCGGTGCGCGTCCACGGTTAAACCTTCGCATAGCAAAACTGGGTGTCGCTTTTGTTTTCGTTGTTGTTGTTGATTGCTTGCCAACGAGAGTATTGTTGTGGGCGCGCGTGTTGCCACTTTGGGCGGCGTGCGTGTAATATTCGTAGTGCAATCATCTTGTCGTCTTCATCTTTGTTGTTATGTTGTTGTTGTTGTTGTTGTTGTCATTGTTGAGGTGTTGGGGTTGGCGACAAAATGCACACCAGCGCATACAGCTTTAGGCAAATTGTGATTACCGGCAATACTGTTGTTTTTGCAATCTGCTCGCGTTGGCTTTTTAATTTTTTTCTTTTTTTCTTGAATTGCCATGCAAAAGTACTTACTCAACGTGCATTGCCGGCGTTTGCTCCCGCTGTATAAAGTCATCTGTGCACTGCAAGTCAATTAAAGTTTATTGCAACCAGTTGAAGTGGCAACACAAGTACCAATGCGATGGCAGCAATAGCAGCAATTTCTGCTGTTGTTGAAAAAGCAATCAAGGCACACCAAATTCACCAGAAGCGCTTGCTGCCATTGGAATTCTGCTCGACGACTAGAATCACTTAGATATTACACTTGCGATATGCGGCAACAACAATGTACAATCAGCCGAACGCATTTAAGCAAATGATTGTCGTCATCCAACGGTCGGCAATGCGCAACAATAACAACAAGCTAGACGTTTTGCATTTTCGTGAGTTGCAATCAAAAATTTCTTTAGCATCGTCATTACAGTGACATTTGGTGGCCATTTTGCTTCGTTAGCGGCGAAAAATTGTATGCAACGTCAACTTGGTCGCCAATACCGGAAATTGTTTAGTTGTTTGTGTCGTTTTGTTGTTTTGTCACTTTATAGTCGGAAAGTTTTGCTTGTGTTGCTTGATTTTGCGTAAAGTGCTGCTGCTATTCGCATTTTCAAGTTTTTACACTTTTAGAAATGCGCAGTTCAAAAGAAGAATGACAAAAATATTATTCTATCGACTGAGAATGACTTTTCCAATTTTTGATTTAAGCAGGAAAAGTCCTGGGAAAATTCACCATGAAGCAAGTGCTGGTAGTCAATTTATATTTTCAAAGCGTATCAAATTTAAAAATAATTTCTTTTTGTAATTTTTAAGTGTGAAATTAAAAAAAAAATAACTACATATCATTAATTGTTTTTTATAAATTTGAAAATAGATTTTATATATTTTTTTGGCTTTCATAAATCTAAGCAAACAGTTATTTTCGTTTTTTAATTATATCAAGACAGCAGATATCGAAGATTTTTTTTATTAAAGCGCAGTTGGTGACTTTAAAAAAAAAAAAAAAAAAATAAAAAAAAAATCAGCAAGTGATATGGGTTTTTGAAAATCATCAATAAAAATCCCTTTTTGATGTTTATATTTTAAATTCCTTTGCTTAAGTTATTCTCACAATTAAAAGGAAACATTGCAATATTTGTAGTTATTTGAAAGTATTTCTTTTTTTTGGCCTATTTTTTATTTAAATATTTTTTTATATAAATGTTTGTTATTTTTCGGTTAGCCTAATAAATGTTAATAATTGACAATTTTATTGAGCTCAAGGCCAGTTTATGAAAGAGTTTTTCAACAAAAATTGTCTTTTCACGCATTTAAAAATGTAAGAAAATTTGAAGTTTTAAGCAAGGCTCATGATTTAGAATCTTTTCATTCTGTTCTTGCTTTATATTTTATCAACTACATATATTACCTTGAACTGCACCGAAATCATTAATATCTGTACGAAAAAAATTGTTAATTCAAGTAAAATTAAAAAAGCTAAAGTAGCGCTGCTACCTATTTGATGTGTCTTGCTATTAAAAGAAAATAAGTTTTCGAAAAATAAATGATTTTCTGTGACAATTGACGCTTCTGCATTGACACACATTTTCACTAACAGATTTTTACAGTGGATTTTTATAAATAAGAATTATTATGAGGAGACTAATTAAATACGAAAAATGTAATCGTTTTTTGTTGAGAATATTAATAATGAAAAAAAGATCGAAGAAATTATTATTAAAGATTTTATTTAATAAAAGTCACAGCTGGTTTTATAAATAGAAAATGTAAGTTTTAAAGTCTCGGGAACTCAGCACGAGAACAGTTAGAAGGCATTCCACGCTATTTCAATTTGCCAAAAATTACTTTTTGGATATGTTGCAGAGGATGTCTTAAAATGTCTGTTAACGCAAATTAATGCAAAATTTTTTTTTTTTTTCAAAGGTAATGCAACTCTAAAAACTAGTCTCCTACTAGTTACGAAATAGGCAAAGAAATACTAGTCCAATTGGAGACCAAAACACTAGTTTGGGATTAAAAAGTTGAAGTTTGTGATTGTGTACTTGGAAACGTGTACTTGCCTTATCATTCTAACTTTTAATGTGTTATTCAAATTATGGCAGTAACTCATGGTTTCCTACTTAAAATTGAGCTGCGGTGCTTTTTATTCTCCATTTATGTACAAATAAAAGAATACAATCTACATCATTAAATAAATAAAATTTAAGTAATACGCCAATACTCGCCCACAAATCTTTATTTGCGACTACAATAACGTGCTGAGAAAACAATGCTTGTAATTTTTATGAAAATCTCTAATTTATGCACATATTTATTCCATTTAAAGAAACTTCATGCGTTTTCGAACTAAACTGCCTCCCCCCCACCAAATACAAACAGCCACACTAAAGCTTTAACGAAAATTTTAGTAGAAAGGAGAATAATTTCATGCATAGAACAATCATCTCCCACCATCATCGATGAGCAAACGCAATCGAGCGTCAAGGCAGGAGCAACGTACTCGTGACATGACCGAGTGAAGCTGTAAATTTTCGAGGACAACAGCATTGTATGCAAACTCGCCTGCCAACACATCGCGCACGTCTCTTGCCACCTCCTCGCACTGCCACGCATTCCAGACCAAATCAAGTTGGAATTTGTCGCGTCGTAATTCATTGAAGTGGAATGTGTGAAATGTGTGCGCGTTGATGTGTACCTCGTGCTCCTAGTAACGACTATAGCACGCAGTAAATATATAGTAAGTTAACATGTGTAAATTTATATTATTATTTTTATATAGACATTATTGTGTGAGAATGAAACGCTGAGTGAGGCTGTAAGACAGTTAACTAGAGCTATTTGTTAATGCTTTTTCCTCTATTTTTATTTTATGTCTCTTTAGATTAAAGTGAGTTCTTAGCAAAAAAAATCGTATTCTCAAGGAACTACTATTCAATGTTGGTTGTAATGGGATGATCGTAGCTAAATATTCGCAATTATTTGTGACAATTTTTAAAAACTTGGTTATGCAAACTTTTTCCTAATATGAAACTCATACTATTTAAAGAAGTTTTCGTGAAAATTTATATAATAAAAATTAAAAAATATTATAATATCTAAATAAAAACATTAAATAATTTAAACAAAAAATATAAGAATATGTCACAAAACCAAATTTGAGAAGGGATGACGGAAATATACATACGTCATATAAGAATAAATATTAGCCATCAGTATACAAATAATTATGGTTTAAGTAAAATTAATTAAATTTTTTTTTAGAAAATTTTTAAAACAAAAATTTAATTTTTTTCATTAAACAAGGAAATTAAAAAAAATAACACTCAAATCCAATTTATTGAAAATATGACCTTTTACTTTTGTTTACAAATTACCTTTTTTTTGATAAAAATATTACAATCGAAAATTTGGTTTATATATGTACATATCTCTCAATCAAAGTTGCAATGATTAAAATCACAATGTAAAAAAAATAAATTAAATAAATAGCTTAAAAGTTTAAATTCAAAGAAAAAACTTAAACAGGGATTTTTTAGAAAAATTAGTTTTAATGTAGAATTAAAAAAGTGAAAAGATCACTACACTTTCCTTAGGCAGAGAAATACCCAAAATTATAATTTCAAAAAATATAAAAATTAATTTAAATAAATTTATACAAGCAACTTCTATTTAAAAAATTGATTAAAAAAAATTCTCCAAGCAACTTTTATTTTCGAAACAAGGTATGGAGCTATTAAACAAAATCTACACTCAAAAAAGTATTTAGCAAACAACAAAAACAAATATTAGCCACAATTTTACTTATGTGTTCTCAACTGGACATGGTTTAGTGTCTCAAAATTAACTCTCATATAATCTTCGGAACAAATTAAACATTAAATATTTAGCTAGTAACAGGTTTTTAGATGTTTATCACACGAGTTTAAATATTTTATATGACTTTTCTATACCTACTATCAATATCATTCAAAATTATTTTCCATTTCATTCTAAAAAGGTTACTTATAAGCACGTCGAGCAATTCTAAATTCCTTTACTTCCTATTCGTTATAATTACCCTTTTATCTTTATTCTCAATTGTAATCAAAAGCATCATTATCAGCAATCATTTTAATACGCCTTAAAAAATGTATTTGCCTTTTCAACAGTGATTAGTCGTTTTTCATGGAACTCATAAATAATATTATTTTCTTTGATATTCGTCTCGCTGTAAATTAACTTCCGGCATCTATTGTGCATTCAAGTGTACAATTTTTTATAAGTACACAATTTATTCGTAAAAGTGATTTTCTGCTTTGTTTGCTTCGCCGCGTTAAACAATTCTTGTAGGGTGGATGATAAATTGCGCAAACCAAAAATAATGATAGATCCAAATTTCCAAATGCTTTTCTTATTTAAGAATATTGAGCAGATATTTTATCGCGATATTAAGTTCACTGGCCGGTGTGGGTAGCGGTGCGTGTTATAACTCGATATGCAGCTGAGATCGAATCTTAGCCACAGCAAGTAAAATCTTAAGCAGGCAATGGCAAACCTCCGCCATGAAAAGACTTCAAAATCGTAGGTCCCTCCATTTCTGATATAACACACAGGCGCACGTCACAAAAAAAAAATTTGAGCTCTGTATATTTTTTGAATTGTACTGAAAGCGTTCTTATCACAACGAAATTTAAAATTTGACAATTCAAATTTAAATAAAATATGAAAAAATTTCAAAAAAAAAGTTTGCTGCGGCTGCCTATTTGATGTACCTTGCTCAAAAGGAAAAAATTTATAAACTAAAATTTATAAACGCTTATAAATTTAATACCGGCAAGGATCGCAGCTACTTTAAGTGTCCAAATTTTTATGGTACATATCAAGGCACATCAAATATGTAGGTAGCCGCAGCAAACTTTTTTTTTTGAACTTTTTTCATATTTTATTTTAATTTGAATTGTCAAATTTTGAATTTCGTTGTGATAAGAATGGTTTCAGTGCAATTCAAGGTAGTTGATAAAATATTTTTGAAATTTTAGCTTTTAAAAGCAAAAACAAAATATACAGAGTTCAACTTTTTTTTTTCAATTTTTCTACTGCTGCTACCTATTGAATGTGCCTTGGTACATACATATGTTGAATCTGAAAAACAAAAATTCTGTCTATCGCTAGTGTTATTGAAGCGCATACCCCTATTTGCTTGATACGGAGTTACTTCACTTGCAATGTGAATGGCTTCTACCAGTTTTTTTGGTCTCGCAGCTGTTATTATTGATTTATATGGTTCAGCTAAGCCATTTTTGAATGCGGTTAAACCAATTTGGTCGTTCAATCTAACAATTATTTCCCTGCTTTCGTTCCCTTCTTCAGCTATCTGTAACTCATTTAGAGAAGCTATTAGGTATTGTATGCGGGAAGCAAAAGTGAAGACCGATTGAAAACCTTGCGAACTTCTAGCAATTTCTGCATGAACCCTCGAAGCTGTTTTGTTCGATCGGAATGCGTATTTTAGTGCTGATTCTAGTGTCTCAAAGCTGTCCGGTGTAGCTTCCGTTACAATTTTATTTTTTACGTTTTCTGACAATTTTGTTGCTAAAATGAATTTGATTAGTGTAGTCTTCTGTATATCTTGTGTGAGAGTGTCATGGTAGAACTTAACTAGCCCTAGGAAATTGTTGAGTTCCTTGTATTCCCCTTTGAAGGTTGGGATTACCTTCGCAGCTGTTACTAAATCAAAAGTTGACATTGTTTTATTGCTTGTTTCCTCGGATATTTGTGACCCTTCTTTCACAATTAAGTACTTTTCTATTTTCGTTTTTAATTCATGAAATTTTTCATTCAGAATTGTCAAGTCTTTGGAGTGTGCGGTTTGCACAATGATGTTCCAGCTATTTGCTATTAATGCTTGCGTATTATTTACGTACGTACGCACGATGATTCTCATCAATAAAACTCGCGTATTGAATCTTAGGATAAGAATGCTTTATTATGGCTCAACGCCGTCTTTTATATGCTTACAATCTAAATGCTTCTTTCTATGGGCAACCAATCAAATCATTGATTGCTATCCATTTCCCCTATTTGTATATTTCTTACATCTAATTGCTTACTTGCTATATCTACTATATCATAAGTGTCATGTGCACTGACCCACATCTGCTCGGTAACCTGATCTTGCGTTTCTAATAGCAAGCATCGAGTGTACCTCATTTGGTGCCGTACGATGAACCGTCGTGTGTGCGGTCACATGTGCTTTGCATGTGTCATCACTGCTTGTGATTATGCCACACACGATGACCATTGCAAACGCGCCGACTCAGCAATATGCAGCGCATGTGCTGAAGTGGTTGGGCACACTACAATACTCATACGCTCAATTTTTATAACCATTTGTTATTAATTTCTTTTATTATTTAATAAAAACTTAAAAAAAAGCATAAAAGTAAAATAAATAGTCATCTTGCAAACATTGTATATACGAGTATATATAATGTTTGTTCTTTTACTTACAAATAAGTTATTTTATCAGATATTTTTAATTTTCGTACACATTTTCTACAATTTTTTTTTTTTGGTTACCAATTTAAATAAGATATTTTTTTAGCATAATCAAATCAGGTTTTGCGCTTTGCATAATTCTAACATTTTCGAAACTGCTTGCAGAACTTAAAAAATTATTTTATAATAAAATCTGTTCACATAGTCCTTGATGCATTATATTAGAAAAAATGTGCCAATTTAATTCAAAAACTTTATTAAAAAGAGTTCCACACATACTTCAGAAACATTTTTAATTATTATTTTATTTATCAAATAACGCACAAATTATTGTTAATTAAAAAAAATAAACTTTTAAAATGGCCATTTTCAGTTCTAGGATACTATCACTTCAATTTTTCATTGGGCTTATCGCCTTTGCACCAAGTTTTAAATGCAGCATATGAGAGGCAACGCCTAGCAACTCGAAGGAATTAAGGAATTCAGCTGGGTAATTGACAATATCCTCGTATTTCATGACACTATCAATTTATTGTTTTACATTACTGGATCTTCATTTATGATGTTCAGAAGGACACTCTTAATAGAAATAACATCGTTGTTTGTAGTAGCCAAAAATGGTCGTTCACATCACCATTTTTGGTCTCTGAATTTCTCATTTTTTTAAATTGTTGATTTATTAATTCTTGTGAGTATACGAACATTTTCTCAGCAAAGTTCTAGAAGTAATTCCTGGAGAATGTGGTCTTACTAACATAATCCGAGGTAAGGACTCAGGCGGGAATCACTAAAAAATGTAGTTAATAAAGGAGTTCAGGTCAAGGAGATTTAATTTTAAACAAAAGTTTAAAACTAAGTTAAGCAACAAAAGAGTTTAAAAACCTATCTGAAACCTACCACAATGGGGAAAACACACTTGTGAGGTATACAGATTCTTCCAAAACTTCAGAAAATACCGAGTCTGGAGCCTTTGGGCTATGCACCAAATACTGCAAACCAATGTGTTCCTTCCACAATAGAAAAATGTACATAGGCTAGAAGAAGTCAAATATGGAAATCGCTTTCAAGCGTAAAACAGTCGAGGCCCATCTGAGAGATTTTAATATTGGAAGAACTAAGGAATTAAAGGCATGTCTCGAGGAAAACTGGAGTGTTACCGAAGTCAATCCGCAGAATATGCGGAGTCCAATACACTTGATCGCAGAGTGCGGAGCCCTAATACAATTTAGATTCAAATATTTTGGAGAATATACGCTATTTAGAAATGCTCTTCCAAATTTGGGTCCATTCAAAATATATGAGTTTATATGTATGACAAATCTTCTTGAAGATTTTCAGGGGAGATTTACCTCGCCCTAAGAACAAAAGAGGTATCATAATAAATCTTTTAAGTTGCAATGTATGCCACACTTCGAAACTAATATTAATACGAGCATTGGTTATTTATTTTTTAAAGTGTAAAATTTACTTTTCTTTTATGTATTTTTAGTACAAATCAAATTCATCTTGAAATACAATTTTTCGAAACTTAATATGGGTATTCATCTAAATTCGCGTAAATGCCTTGTAACCGCGTAAACCTAGTAAACTTTTCTTTTTTTGTATGAAAACCCAATTTATTTACACGTTTAGAAGAATTCCCTTAATAGATGTCTCGATTTCAATTGCAACTACCAATAAAATTTTGGCTCAAATTATTTTCATTTCCATTATTTTTAAACGCTACAAATTCGATGACAGCGTCAACTTTCTGTCTAAATCTTCAAATATTAAAAAAAAACTTGTAGTCACTTGAATTAAGTTTGTAATTAACTTAAAGCTTTATAAACTATATTTTCATAAATAGTTAACATAACAATCAACCAATGTTGGCTATTTTCGGCTACTTCGGAAATTATTAGAACTAAAGGAAACTCATTTAACAAAAAAGAAATCTTTACGATCATTACGATACGTTACATTCGCATATCATTCATACAAGCAAACTTCAACAGCCTTAAGTTACGAATGCCAAGAAAGCTTATTCTCCACTTACTCACATACAACAGTAAGTAATTGTGATTGTATGCAAAAGCGCAAATAACTATTTGAATTTGTGTGTTTGTGCGCGAAATTCACACTGAATGCGAATGAAAATTGCAAGTGAAAGGCAACGGAAATGAAGGAAATCCCAAAACGAATTAGCAATTGCCACAAAGAACACTACAGCAGCGGGAATAGAACCAGATGTGCCAGTCAGCGCTGTTGGCAGCAATACAATAACAATAGCAACAAATGCTTTTGTTAAATAGAAATCGAATTGAACAGCGGCATGAATTGAACAAATGTGTTGCAAACAATGCACGGGCAGTGTACAAAGAACTGCAACAAAAACAACAACAACTGCAAGAACAGCAGCAGCACAGCTGCAAACGTGTATTAACAAGCGCATATCCGCACACATACACGTACACACATGCAAGTAAACACGCAAATGAACTCATACATTTGAACGCAAACGAACAATCACAATAATAACAATGAGTAGCTTCCACGCTGCACTTGGCAGCCCAAGCATTGCTCATTATAATGCCAACAAGCTGGCAAATTTCCCTACGCTCAAGCGGAAAATCTTCAAGTTGCCAGAAGAATAACAATAAGCAGCCATGACGGTGATGTGTGTGCGCTAGCTTGCGAAGGAAATTACGAGCATATAAACATAGAAGAGGCGAACGAGTACGCTATAAAATATTGAAATTTATGGCGTGTCAAGTTAGCGTTTGTTTTGACATTTCTATTAGCGCTTAAAAATGTGGTTACAACATTTTCGCATAAATTTTATTTCAACTAAAACAACACAAATTGATCATATTGCGAGAATTATACCTTTTAAATAATTCCTAATACAACAAAGTGACACAACAGCATTATAAATTCTACAACAGCATACATTTTAAGCAACACAAATTAGCAAATAACAACAACCACTTCGAAAAAAAAAAACGACGCTTTTTGCCAAAACAACGAAATGCTTTTTTAATTTTGAAACCAACTAACAGCACACACGCGCAGCAAGCCACCACTGTGTGAAGGGTCAATGTAAGAAATGCTAAACGCCCACCGGGTGGTATGAGTAACATTTAATTGCTTAACTACATTTCACTTATACGCCATGGTGGGGCACATATGCGCAAAATTTGATCCACACACACACACGCACTCACTAATTGCGAAGACATGCTACAAAATAGCAATAATAACAACAACAAATCAAGTTGTAAATACTTATTTAAGGTAACAAATATGCTCACGTTGCTGCCTTTAGCTTTGCGCTTCAAGTTTAGGTAAACTTACTCACAAATCCGGGATGAGTGTGAGCAACATATGCAGCCAGCAGTATGCAGCATGAACAAGTGTGTATATATTTTGATATATGTATCGGAATCAGGTTGGTTTCAGCGGACATTTTGAGAAAAGTCGACTTGGAAATTCTGTCCCTTCCAACTAGGGTGTTCGATTATTTGACCTTTTTGTATGAGCGGCTATCTTTCGAATTACAGTAGATCTCCTTAAAGTTCTTTTTTAAGCAATTATTTTTATTTTTAACGCGGAGTTTTCTACAATCTTCCATTGTCTCTTTTTACACGGTTTTACTTTTCTAACGCGGATTTTTTTTTTCATAGATTATTTCGCAAGCCCCGTTGCATTTTTTAACGCAGTTTTACATTTTTAACGCGGTTCGCATTTCATTCTGATTTTGTCCTTTTGTTTTAGTTTTAACGAATTTCGCAAACGCTAATGCTGGACGTTTAGCGAAATTTCGTCGTGATTTTAAAAATGCTATGGAGTTCTACCGGGATTTATATAACGGCATGCCGAAAAAGAAACCTCAACGCTTATTAACAAATTATTTTAAGAAATCTTCTTCAACTAATGTTATGGCATTTTTTAATACTGCGTTAGTTCCAATTTCTAAATGCTTTAGAATATTATTGAGATTCGTTAGCATTTTAATATCAACTTCAATGAAATAATTGAGATTTAAAACCACAAAAGTATGATTGACACATTTATAAAACTTTAAAAACAGCGTTATCATTTTTGACATTGACCTCCATCTACGTGTAACATCATGAATAAATTTAAGCTCTCTGTTCTTCTGTTGTCAAAGCACTCATTAGCTACAGAAGAGAATCTACGATTTTACTTTTTTATTTTAAGTATCTTTTCGTTTAGTTTGGCTTGCTTTAAAATATAAAATCTATCGATATTTTCCCATAGTTTTGACACAGTTGCCATAGTGTAGTTTTTATGATGCAAATACGCCAAAACCACATGTGACCTTCTCAATGCTCTTACAGACGTGTCAGCTCCTGCAACGCAGCGTGCAAATATTTCACCTAAAGTGTCAGATTTTACTGTCCTGGAGTTTTTAGAAGAGTTTGGCTGAGTATCAATTTTGTGTACATTTTTATATGATTGAACAGAACTGAAGTTAAAGTTACTTTGTAAACTTAAAAGTTTGAAGCATTTCAGACATTTGGCAATTTCTTTCTATTTCTTTCACATTGCGCTCACAATATCTCAACACTATTGCTGGCATCTGTTTGGAAAGCATATTACTGAATATTTCTATTAATTAATTAATATTGTTTGACTATAACAACCTTGATAAAGTTCTATGTAGATCTAATTTTTATTCACTGCAAATTTATTTCGCTTCACAAGCAAGCGTTTCAAACAGTTATTTTCTTTTTCACTGCAGGCTATTGATAAGCACTCTCTGGTTGCTGTTTCAATAAAAATACAGTAATACAGGGTGTAAATTAAATCGATGAACTGCCGTATTTCTATTATTTCTCAAAGGCAATAGCCCATAATCATAGTCACGTTATTGTCGACTCTAAAGTTTGTAACAGCTTTTTGACATATTTTTCTATAATATTTCTGCCAAAAAACCAGACTATAAATATGGCTCTTTATCTTTACAACTAAATAAAAAGTCGGATTTGGAAATTAAGAAAACCGATGTATTTGATATTCGAAAGATCAAAATTTCAATAATTAGTATGAAAATCTGTATGAAAAAATCAGAGAAAACCAGTTTACAAATTAGAGTCAATCACCTTACTTCCAACAGACTATAAACTAGCTTAATTGGATATGAAAAAAAAGAGATTAAAAGGCCGTAAGAAAGTTACCAAGTCTAATATGGTGGTAAGTTACGATGGCGAACAGAAGCGCACGGCCGCGCCAGAGAAATAACAAAGGATGGTTTCAAGTTAATACAAATTCTAGGGACTGCATTAAACTAGTACTTAGTGGTCCTCCTGTAAAAATAACGACGGCAGGACGGCGAAAGAAACGAAACACAATTTCGACTTAAATGCTTTAATGACTTGTTTATGGTCATTCGGTTCTTACGAAAACTAAAGCTCTCACAGTCTGAGATTGTTCTTTATAGAAAAAATAATCAGCTTTGTTTAGAGTTTCACAATTCAATTTCACAGTGCGATACTTAAAACATTTTTGTGAAAGTGAATTTATGTGCTTCCAATTTCACAATATTTATTTGGCTTGGAAATTCACAAATGACTGATGTTGAAATTGCCTATTCAAGTTGAGAGATCTAAGCCGGTTTCAAGGTGACATTAACAAAAAATTTAAAAAATATTTATTAAAATGAAAATGATAAAAATTCTAACACTTTTGCGCTTAATAGAGCGTTTCACAAAGTTTTCTAAATGGATTCACACACATGTGATAAGCGGCATAAAATATGTGATTTGAAACCAAATAAACGTTCAAAATTGTTTTTATATTTAAACCAATTTTCGTAGAAATGGAATAAATACTTAAAAAAGCCGTGCGTTTATATGTACCAACAATGTTCTACTCGCAGTGGCTGCAAGACAGTTTAAAAGAATTTTATTTATATTTTATTTTAAATTTATAAATCTCCAAGGAAAACTGTCTGTAAAAAATTTTTAGATTAAAAAAAATGCTCATAAGCTTTTTTTTTACAGAAGCAATACTTTGTGGAAAAGTTAAGAATACGGAAAAGTCAGGAAAAATCACAAGACATTTTTTTATTTATTTCTGTTGTTTGAAAAAGAAAATGCGGTATTCGAGCCTTTTTTCTTTAAGAGCTTAAGGCTCATTTAGAAATTTTTTATATGATTTCTTGAATTTTTAAGAAAATTTTCGATTTTCTTGAGATTTATTTACTTAGCTTGAAACGCTAAAACTCTGACAATTTTTTTTTGGACTACCCTTATCTTAAAACTTGTGGCACTTACGTGTACAAGTTGCCGATTTGTATTGTACGAAATTGCACACAAGTTACCTAAAAGCGTGTACAATGTGAAATGCAAACTGCAGTGCATGGCAGCTTCGGAAAATTTTACAATAAACATTTTTAAAATAGAAAAGTTACAATAAACGAGAAAACGTTTTTGCAATTAGTGACACTCAGTTGTGTGGGTTAACTGTCACTTGAGTTAACTTGCTGTGCTTCATTTAGCTGCAACATTTCGAAATTTTAAGTTAAATGCATTTACTACCAGAATTATAATTTGATTGAAATTTTAAAGAAAATATATATTAAACAAGTACTCATTAGCTGAAACTTTTAGTAAATAGTGTAGTTAGTGGAAAATACTGAAGTTTTTTTTTTAAAACAAAGTAGGTGACAATTAAAGTGCTCTTCAGTATTTAAACAAGAAATTTTTGTAGTCTGTTTGAAAGGAACTGATTACAAAATTTTTTTAAACTGAAATATAATTTCTATAAAAAATAATTTGTTTACGTTTTCAGTATAAACTGCACATACACATATTGATGATACAAAAGCATGAAAATAAATAGGTTTAAAGGTTTCCTTTTTTCCTTTTTTATTTTAGATTTCGTAATATATATAAGCGGTTGAAAATATGGTACGGCTTTCGCATCCCTTTCAATCTATTTTAAATTTTACGATTTATGGCAAAAAAATATAAGTAGATTGTTTGATGTCAAACAGCTCAAGTGTTCATCTCACATCACTGCCACATACCAAACAGCCACATACAAACCCGGTTAATTTAAAAGCGGATTAGAGGCTGGAAAAAAAAATTTGAATTTTTTCAATACCTCAGAATTTTATTTTTAACAAAAGCCGAAGTCCCTGGTAGTTAGTGCTTTAGTTTGTAAGTGGAATAATTATTTATATTTGTTTCTCTTTTAAATAAATAAAAAATAAAAAAATATTTTTAACAATCACAGAAGAATAATACCTTATCGTAGATAAGAAATTTCTATCAGTGGCTGTCAACGGAAAAAATTACCAACCTCCGATACAGAAAAGTAAATAAAAAATATCATATTTATATTTACAAATATAAAGGCTGGCGTCATGATTAACTGCTATTTATTTACGATAAAAAAATTATTTTTTTTTTTCTTAAAATTTCAATATTTTCTGAGGAGTGATAGAAAATTCTCAAGATAGAATTTTAGATTAGTTAAAATAAGTTTTCCGATATTTAAGTATCACGATATTTTAAAATTTTTCTTCGGGAGGTATCGGACTTATTCCTAAAAGTATGAATAAAAATTTGCAGTTACATACATGCAAATTAATAGGAAAAAAAATTATTACATATTGGCAAAAATTTTTACAAAGCTAAAATCTTTATGGGAAAAAGGTTTGAAATTAGAATGGAATTTTATTAATTTTTTTATTTTTCTACAAAGTTGTATGCTTGTTTTTATGTATTGCATGCTGGAGATAGAAATGTGTTTAAATTGATACTTCGTATGTTAAGGAAATATACATAAATGATTCAAAAAGTTACATTTTAACATTTTGAGTTTGGTTGCAATGGAAATGACCACTACTGTTCGTTTGTTTCTATAGCAAATATGAAACAAAGCAAATACAGCGTCTGTTAGAAAAAACCCCAACCAATTCAGTTACTCATTAGGAAAGTCAGATTCTCTATCATTTTTCACTATTAATATAAATTTTATTTATTATTAGACAACCCCTTCTCGCAAGCTATGCTTAAAACCTTTTTCAAAACTTTCCCTCAACATTAAAACCTTTTTTTATGTCATACTTATTAAGCTCTTTATTTTCAATGCTTACTTTAACGTGCATAAGTAGGTTTGTTTGTGTATGTATGTTTTTGGGTTTTTGTGTGTCTGTGCTTGCATTCGCATTTTAATCTCTTCGCGGTCTTGTCAATTGCACCGTAATTTCCTTGCCACTGCAATTTCCATCAATGACACAAACTCACCAGGTTGCCAACACTTTGGCAAGGTCTGTTTCATTCATCTCACCGCTCACCTGCCATTCATCCTCACCCTGTTTGGACTCTGCTCGGCAACACATTTTACTATTCTCATTTACTCTTACAATCACATTTTTTTTTTTCAGCTGCTTTTCATTTCTCACATTTTTCAACGGTTAGTTTGTGTACAATAAACGCCAGCGGGTGCATTTATTTAATGTCAAGCAGTAAAACGAACAAACAAAAAAATCTTTGAATGAAAATGAAAAAAACAGTATCAACGTAACATTCAAAAAAAGAAATGCTCTTCTTTATACTACACGCATGTGAATGTCCTTGTCGAGCACCTGACCAACATCAGCCCATCAGCCCATCAGCCCATCAGCCCATCAACCCAGCAGCACTAGCTACCCACGTACAGTTACGAGAAAAGCTTACACACTCACAAGCATATATTGCACACATTTACAAAAACTTTGACGGCAAACAGAAATAAAAATAGGCAGGCTCAAAAAATATTGTAAAAGTGCATGCGGTAGGGTGAATAAGTTGAGAGAGTGGTAAAAAGGTTGAAACGTGCACCGAAGGTCGTCCAGCTTGCGGCACCGTAGTAGGGCAAAGCAAAGGATCGGCACTGTGTGTGTTCACTGAGCGATTGGTGGTGGGCGTAGCGAGACAGCAAGCCGGAAGTAGGGCTTGACGGTGGGTTTGTCAGCTCTCATTTGACACTTCAAGTGTCATTCGTAATTATTTTGCCTTTCAGCGCTGCGACACTGAACAACACAAGCAACAATGATGTGAGTGATAGTAAAAACAAAGGTGAAAAAAAAAAAATCGTAGCACCTCTGTGATGTACATTTTCGTCTATGTATGCATGTTAGAAAGTTGTTATATGCGCATATCTACTAGGAACGCTGTAAGCTCTGATTTCAGCTCGAAAAAGATATTTTTGTTTTTTTAATTGTAAAAATTTCATGCTTAATTTCCAACATTTTATGCAAATCCTACACTCGACAGTATCGTGCAACTTTTGCCACCGAAACTCATCTCTTCCGCCATCCGCCATTATGGCACTACTTCCGGTACTCTTCAGGTGCTTATGTGTACGTACATACAATAAGACTACTACTGCTACTGTTACACATTCTTGAAACACAGAGTAAGAGCATTTCTTTTTATACATCGCTTTTCTAGCGGCTTTGAAATAAAATACATACAATACAAATTTACGAGTGTAGTGGCGTTCATTCTTTACTCTACGCCATTCTATTCGCTTTTCACGTTGAGACGCTTACTGGCTTTGTAATTTGGTAAGTATGTATTTACATTTTTTAATGCAAATATGTATTTGTATTTTTATACACAATACGTGTAAATAGTTGTGAAATAATATACTCATATACATATGTACTTATACTTGTACACGAATACATAAGTACTTATGCGTGTAAAAATTCACCAGCTTAAAGTGTTCTTCAAGCTAGGAAATCATGAAATTTATACATACATAGGTATGGTCAGGTGAGGTGAGGTTAGGTGAGGGAAGATAAATTGAGATGATGAGGGTTAAACTGTGGCGAGTTCAGGCGTGGTGAGTTTAAATGTGATGAGTTTAAGTGTGATGAGTTTGGGTTTGGTGAGTTTGGTTTGGTGTGGTCAGGTGAAGTGAGATTAGGTGAGGGGAGATTAAGTGAAGTTTTGAGGGTTAAACTGTGGCGAGTTTATGTGTGTTGAGTTTAAATGTGGTGAGTTAAAATGTAGGGAGACTGATTGTGGTGAGTTTAGCTGTGGTGGGTTTAAATGTGGTGAGTTAAAGTGTGGGGAGATTGAGTGTGGTGAGTTTAAGTGTGGTGAGTTGAATTCGGACTTGCATTTTTTTCCTCCAAAATTTTTTTATTATCACCTAGATTTTACTAGATACAACTTCATACTAATCCAACAGGGCATGTCTACTGCTTGCATATACATATGTACATATATGAATACTATTCCAAATATGTTGCAGTGAAAACTGTAACTATCTACTTATATGTATATACATATGCATATATGAATATGCCTTTGTAAGCTGATTGCGATTGTGTTTGTTGAAAACAGTAACAAATTTTTGATGGCTGAAATGGAAGGGAATGTGTAAATAAAATATTTTACGCAAACTAAAATTTAAGAAAACTAATAATAATAGGTCACCAGTTAAAAAAGAAAATAAATAAATATTTCTTACTTACGCGTACACTGCTTATCATATTGAATTGTTTTATTTCATAAAATATTTTTGTTAATATATACTTAATTATCTACCAAACACTATTTAAATTTGAAAGTACCGAAGAACATTTAAATTCAGCACTTAAAATTGTACAAAATTTATAATGAGAGGAAATTTCATCTTTAAAAATAAAACTTTTTCAATTTTTGGAGTACGCAGTATTTCAGCCTATTCAATGATAATACCAAAATGTGTAAGCTTCAATTAACTTATTTATTTATTGCAATTTTTTACTGATGCACTTTCGCAAAAAAAAAAATATCGCCTGCATGCGTTGTATAGAAAACATAGCGTCAGAGCTTCTATAAAAAAATTGTCAAAATGCAATAGAACATTTTCTGAGTTTGAGTCTGGCGTTTGATAATTTTTGTTAAAGTATAAACTGTTTTCAATCGGAAAACAATAAATGTTAAAGAAAATTAAAATATGTGTTCAATACGTTGGTGTCATATAAATATCGAGCCATAACCGCCAAAAGGTCGTAAGCAACAAATAAATTTTTTTTATCAGAAGGTGCTTTTTAGCAAATTTCTCCGCAGTTAAGCTTCACATTTAAATGCAGTTTCGTATACAAAATTTTCGTTGTTTTTTCTTGAAAGCGCGACTATATTTATTAAAATGCGGTCTGCTTCTGCCGATAAATTTAAGAGAATCAGCCTTCTTCTTTAAAATTTTTCATTTGTTGGTTACGTCATTTTGGCGGTTATGACTCTATATGGTAAGCAGTAGAAAATGCTGTCAAATGTTTTTTTATTTCAAAGTACTTTTACAAACTTAAACGCAACCATTGCGATGAATATATAGTGCGTTTTTTTTAGACGTGGAGTTTTCAATGAGGCTATACTTTTTTCGGATTTGGCCTTTTTGACAGCTGTTACTTGATTTATACTCAATTTGGTTTGTCATTTCGAGATGCCTTGGAAGAGAATATTCGGCGCGCCCCAAACAATAAAGCTTAATTCTTGGCCATAGCATTAAATTATGTGCGTTTTATTTCTTCTTAAAAACCACTTGTCTAAAAAAAACGCCCTTTATATTTTCGTATAAGTGCATGTAAGCTTCAAAAAAGCATGCAAATTTTTTGTAACTAAGCGCCAAAAGTCTTAGTTGATACAAGCCAACAAAACATACATACTTATGTTTATACATAAACAGTAGCATTTTCGAAAACTTTTGGCCATGACTTGGATGACTGCACTTTAATGGTTTTGAATGTCAAAGGTGTGAAGAGGAAGTCAGCACATTATTTACACACGTCTTGGATATATGTTTAAATACATACAAATGTACCTGAGTATAGTAAATTTGTTTTAAAATAATATGTTTCTGTGCAGAAGATGAGGTCTGCCATTCAAATTTGTTTATTTTTTTTTCTAATTTGTATCAACTAACAAATTTCGTTAAAATTTTCTAGAAACGCGGTTGATTTATCTTAAATATTTTAGAAAGTACCAAAAATTTGTAAATTTCTGATTGTCATGGAGGGCATTACAACTTAAGTTAAAATTATTATTTTAGGATTAAGATACATTTTTTTGAGATGAGATTTGTAATATAAAAATAACTGTATAAATTGATTCATATCATAGTTTAAGATCGCATTTTTAAAACGCTCTAAAAGATTATCAAGCATTATTCGTTCTAAACTGAAAAGGAAAGGAAAAAACTTTGAAATTGAGCGGAAAATCGCTGAGCTGGCGATAAATTGTTTTTCCAGATTGGGTAATGAAGTTGCTATTACCCAAGCAACGTTCTAAATGAAAAACTATGTATAAAGAGATCAATTTCAATTCATGTTTCTATAGTCAATCAGTTTTGAAAACTGCGGGATTGTCTAAAATTTTTTTATGAATCATATTTGTAGAGGTGCAAGAATATAAACGCTAAATAGTTTGTTTACTAATACTACATACAAACATTTCATTTTATTAATTTTTGTCGTTAACTCCTGAATAAACCCTTTAAAATCTGCAAATCTTATTGCCGCTGGAACGCACCCATTGTTATAAAGGTATATGTAGATATGCACGAGTATTTATAACTTTTTTTTGCCAATCTTCGAAATTGTACAGATTTCTGGTATTTTTTTGATAAAAAAAACCTAACTGATGCTTTGAGTTCCTTAAAAAAGCTCTAATGTCCTTCTGAATAACTAAAACTAGTTAAAATATCGCGCGTATATTGATTTTCTAATCAAACATTTTGAAAAAGAAGCCGAACTAAAATCCATTCAACTAATAATTCGAATATTCAGTATGGCAACCTTGACAACATCCTAACATCAGATATCTGTTTTTTCTTATTTCGAAATGAGAATATTTGAATTAATAAATAGGTAGATATTTTTTGCAATAAAAAGGTAAAAGTTTGGTTTTATTACGATCATAACGATTTGGCTGGACGTAAATGAATTTTTAAATTTCAATTTTTTTCTTTTTAACTTTAAGATGATTTGCCAAATATTTTCTTACTTCATTCAATTAGCGTAGTTTGTACAATTTTCATCAAGGTCAGTGCAATCAGTTAAAACTATATAAGTGGAATATAAAATCTAGTACGTTACCAATGCAATTTCACACACGATTGAGGATTTTACGCTCTCTCTTTTTTTTTTTTTGAATCAGGACTTTAAAATTGCTCAGAAAATATTTCTTAAATCTGGTTTATATCAGTAGCGTTGTACGTACCTGCAAGAAAGAAAGTAAATTTATTTTAGAAAATTGTATGCATACAATGAATATATACTACAATAAATAGTAGCTAAATATAAAAAACCCCTTAAAATTAAACCATTCCATCAAATTCAATTTATATTGGTCGCTACTTTCACAAATTAAGCAATCTTTAATCTAGCAACTTAATCAGGAAAAACCCGAAGAGCACAAAAAAGCTTTGAATTTATGAGAACAATAAAAAAGTACAAGAATTTGTATGCAAATTTGCAGCATAAATTGTGAAGCACTCGAGCATAGAGTGCAGAACAGAATGAAGCATAGAGTAATTGATGAAAAGCACAAAGTTACAATGAAGGGCCAAGAAAAACGGAACGAATCAAAAGGCAAAGCAAAAAAAAAATTAGTTATCGAATAAAAATTATGTAAATTGTGTTGAGCAGAGTCAGAATTATTGCTTTGTTGTTATGAAAGATGATAATTTTGGTAAAAACATTTACGAGAGTATTAAGGCTTGCCTTTTAGAGGAAAGTCTTGCCTTCAAGCAATCTGAAGTAGCAAATTCTTACACTAAACTAAAGTTAAAGAATTAATTTATGAACATACATATGCAATATTCATATGCAATAGATATATGCATGCATTCAGTCGTCATTCGCCATTTTAACATATCCAACATTCTACGCATTCAACTCACAGCAAGCACGATGACTGCATGAGTATGCAGATAGCTGAGATAGCTGCGCTCACTCGAATTCATTAAAAGAGACAGCCATTATACAAAGATCCGCGAATAATACATATGTGCATTCTACTGTATGAGACGACATTCGAATGTTTGAGATATCAGTCGAATTAAAGAACAAGATTTATTACAAAATAAATAGCGAATATTGAAAAAAGGAAGGAAATCAAAGTTACGAGTTCTACACGAATTCAAGAAGATGAATATATCGAAAATATTTTTTTTTTTTCAAATTTTATCGAACGATTTTTTTTCACTTCATCGTCGAGGCTAAAATCTCGAGATGGAAAAGAATTGCACAATGCAAATTTTTCAAACTCGGTCAATTTTAAAAATAAAGAACATCAAATTCCAAACGTTCCGAAAACTAAAAGTACTCGATTCTCCGACGAGAGTTGACCTTTCTACGTATCAGAATTCACCGATCTGCCGCCGGGAAGTTTCGCTTTGAAAGTTATATCCGAGGAAAGGCGGGAATTTGATGAGTTTATTGTATAATAAAATTTAAATATCTAATTTTTAAAGTTTGCCTTGACTTAAAAAATTTTCGCGATTCTCTTAAACCTGCTACGCGACAATTTGGAGAGTCATTCTTAGACCGAATGAAAATAGAGTAGTTGAAAAGCATTGAAGTGTCAGAAACGCGCTTGTTGTATGCATGTTTTTTTTTTATATTTTCAACGTGTTGAACCAAGTGCAAATAAAGAAAATGTGTGAACAGTTTGCTAAAGCGAAAACAACAACAGAAAATGTTACAAAGCAAAAGTTAACATTTAGATTTGATATATGTATAAACACCAAACCACTAAAGTGGCGTTAATGCCAGCAATGTCAATAATAAAAATGATACAAACATACAAACACACATACATACATACATACACACATTATTTATAAGGTGATAAAGAAGACACTTGGGAACGAGAAATTGTGTGGTGGAAAAAAGTGATTGCTACACAAGAGACAGTTCATAAATAAGCCAATACATATTTACATATTTAAGTACTATTAATGGATATAATGGGATATTACATACACACATTTTTATATTGATGTCGGAAGTTATAATTTGAGTGATGCTTGTATCATCTTATGAATGTACAAATGTATTAGTCATAATTTGAAGCACACATGGTTTTCTGGACAAATTATCGCTTTAAAAAAATTAATAATTTATAGAAAACTAATAAAATTACGAATGTATTGTCAATTTATAACTTATTACATACATGTATAAAAAAATAAATAATTGCCACAAAAAAAATCGGCATTCGTTTTTGCTACTTCAATTATGTATTTTATTTTACTAAAATTTATAGGGATACGTAACTACATAATAACAAAGTATTCTCTCGGAAAAAAAGTGTGAAATGGATATGAAATATTATTGAATTTTTTTTTCTTCAAAGTTTTGCAATTGGTTTACATGGGTTTTTAGAGGTTTTAGAAATTTTCTAAAACTAAGAAAATAAATATATATGAAACAAAATAACTTTGCAATTGGATTCAAATCGATTGAGTCATGTCTATTTTTCCATACGTCTGTTTAATCTGTGTTACATTGAAATACATATCTCAATGGAAAGCAAGTTTTACTTTTCATATAAAAAGTCAATATCTTTATTAATACAAAAGCTAATATATTTATATAGGAATTCAAAAAATTATTAATTTAAATATCAATAAGTAAAACTCATTTAAGTATCTATCTCTGGACGACATACCAACATACATATAACTACAACAATGGGGAGGAAAGAATTTTGTCAGAATTTGAATGAATAAATTATTTTCCCATGCTTTGGTTTTCTTTCAGAAATAGCATTTTTAACACACAAAAAAATAGCAGAAGAGGCCAGAATATTTTTGTTTCTGTAATCAATGTATTTGCATCAGAGAAGTAAACATATTTTTTTAAATAAAAACATTAACATTACAGTTATAAATTAATATATGTATGTACATATATTCATTTACATTCAAAAACATTTTTATATACGCTTGCGGTCAGCAACTTTAGTAATCTACAATTATTTAAATATATTCAGAACGAATTTTATGATAAATTTCATACTTTAAATTTAAATAAAGCAATAGTTTGTTCCACAATTAAAGCCATATATTTAATAAAATTGCATTAAAACAATTTTAATATTTTTCAATTAAATACAGTGCATTCTCTAATTAAATCCATTGGGTTTATGTGGTTTTTGTTTGAGAATGAATTGTTTTTAAACTGAAAATAATCAAATACCGTTTTCTTATCATCATAATTTTTGCTGCTTCTGCAGCAGTGCCCAGTTAGTGTGACAATTACATGGGATATAACAGTTACCCCCGATGTCCCTGTGGTCTACAAACCAAACGAGGTTAGGCCTGTTCTGCTTAGTCATCTCCTGTAGAGATCGGGGGCAATCCAGTAAAATATTGGATTTAATTATAGCTGAGCCAACAGCTTTAATTGGAACTTGGCAATAAAAAAACACTATAGTGGGCAGCAATCGAAAAGAACAACTCAGTGATAGATCCTGCGAGAAGAGCCCTCCTCCCTCTCCGCCATTCAGTTTCTAACCATACGTAAAGACCGTGAGAATTATAGGCTGAGTATAGAAATTTCTTGACCACTCCTCCCTAACTGGGTTACTCATCGCAAATTTTCTGTCCGGGACCATAGTATCGACGCAGACTAGACTCCGATTGACACTTCTGTTAACTAAATTGCGACAAGAGCCGCCACCTGCTGAGCGAATGATTCTAGTTTTAGAAGGTCCCGAAAGATATTCAAGAGTTTTTTGGAGTAGTACGCAAAACACTCCACGAATGAGATTCTATAAGCCCTCTGCACTTTGCTAAGTAGATTGAGGTTGACAGCTTTGCTCAGCTCTGCAGGCCACCAGAATAAGTTGTCAAAGATTCCCATTATTAAGTGCGGTTATAATTTTGCGAGAAATCTATTATTAAATTTTTTTTTAATATTTTGCACCTAAATTGTGTCATTTCCATTAGTTTTACCTTAAAATAAAGCAATGTACCAAATTGGCATTTAGCGATTTCTATGGAATTTGAGCAACTGAAAAGATTTTACTTACATTGTAAAGTAGGCATCAAAAGAAGCCTTTGACATTTCTATATTAAAAAAGGTTTCATAGTATTATAATATGGAATTTTAATTCATGCATAGTTAAATCAAATACACTTTTATTAATTAACATCCAACCGAAATTTTCAATTAAAAATAAATCTGCGATACGATAAATTTTTACAAGATAGCTCAAATAAAGTCAAGAGTAAATAATTAATTTTATTTTATCGCATTGTATTTTTTATGCATTGTTGCTCTTAAATGCATAAAAAAATTGTTTACTTATATTTATGTGCCGTGAAGCTTAAACTTTCTATGAATCCGCAAACCAGTTCGCTTACGTTACAAATACAAAAGTTCTAAAATTTCATAAACTCGCGCCACTAAAAATGTCATCAATTTATATTGCAATTTTCAACTCAAAAAATTAAACTTCACACTCTAAAAACCTTCGAAACTATTTATGTACAACGGCCACCCAAAAATTCGAGCAGTCAGTTATCCAACATGTTGCACGAGCAAACTTTTACAAATTGTCCAAGTGCATTGGAATTTTCAGCTGCGCGACCAGTGCGTGTTACAGCAACGCAGACAACAAAAAAACAAAAAAAAAAACAAAAATAGAAACAGGAAACCTCCAACAACTATTCAAACACTTAGCATCGCAGTAGCAAACAACAACAAAACTACAACACTCTGGCGCTGCAGCAAATTGTTATGCGGCCCATCTTGCATCCTCTAACACCGTCGAGGTGTCACTAATTTAGTTTAGTGAGAATTTGTGGCGGTAAAAGCTTTCTGCGCCAACGGACGCAACGATTAAATAATGCAGCACAGCGCAACGCAAAGCTACGCGTCAACTTCATGACAGTTGCTAACAAGTTTGGACGAAGTAATAATTTTAAAAATACAAGTGTATACAAGAGCAACAAATTGGCATTCCCCAAATGCCAGCGCAATCGCAATGATAATAACGATGATGCTCATAATTATTGAAAATATGCAAATTAATGTACAAGTATATTTTATATTTGGTAGAAAAGCGAAAGCTTCAAGCGTTGGGATTGCTCGTTTAGGGAATGAATTGTATACAAAATGATTGCCATACATACAAGAAACAGAGTGGGTGGAGAATGAGTGGTGAACGTGTCCACGATAGTCGGGTCTACGATACCGAAACGACCCGAATTTATGTCCGGCCAAGGACTGCCACCTCTGCATGTTCTATGCTGATATAACAACAACAAAAACAAAAAATTCGGAAAAGTACCTGCGAAGATGAGTTAATCAAATATCTAATTTGGTATTTTTAACACTTAGTCTAGTTGTGTGCAGGTCAAAATTCGCCCTAAAAACATAAAATAATTTTTGCTTTCAAAACAATTATTTTCTAACAAAAACTTGCGTCGGGCTTAGTAAAAGTCGGTGATAAATACGAGGTGTGTTCAAAAAGTAAGGTGACTTTATATTTTTATGAAAAAATATTTATTTATTCATCAATATTTATAGTGTGCCCCCTCCCCAGATACAATGCACTTCCTCAAAGCTCTTCTTTTAAGCGTTTTTATCAATTTAATCGGCCGTAGCGTGCTTTTTTCGGTCATGGCACTCCTGGGTGCTTCCATTGGGCTTTGGTTTCGGGGTCATAACTATATACCAATGATTCGTTATGACCGTTTTGAGTAAATTCATTGCTCCATTTCTTAGAATAATAGAAAATTGCCGAGCACAATTAAATCGTTTTATTTGTCAAAAAGAAACGACGTTCATTCGATAATGATTTTTTTTGTTGTTGTATGTGTATGTGTACCAACATAACAATAACAAAAAATGCATTATCGAATGTACGTTGCCCACGAAGTTTGAAAAGTCTCCATACTTTTTGTATGTTTTTAGAAAATTTTAAATATTAAATTGAACTGAGTTTGTGGGAGGCCAGAAAATGCAAAGTTTCTCAAGCACAAAGGTAAGTTTGTCCTTTGTTCTTTAGACATAAAAAGAAAGCCAGGTGATAAAGTTAAAAGGTTGGGGTATAATTTTAATTTTCGATCAGTGTTCCAAACTCTTTAACAAGCTTTCGAGGTTCGTTTGATTCTAATATACGTCAGCTGACTATTGTTTAATTTTCATCGTTCAGACAGAATGTGTGACCCCCGAGTATAGTGTCTTATAAACTGCTCCATCACAAACCCGCCAAAGCCTCATCAGAGAAATCGACACTACCCGGTCATTTATTTTCAGAAAAAACTATGCCGTTTTGCAGCAGTCAATATTATACCAGCGGTTCTTGCGAAAATTATTCGCAACATGCTTTACGTATGTAGCTGTGAGCTTCTGCTTTACTTGAACCTTAAATTTGATCTGTTCCCATTGCGCAGTAGAAAAATTTTCGGTTAGCTAATTTATCATTAAGTTCATTATTTGAATGCTGCACTGCTCCGCTAACCGCATAAATTCGATCTCATACCATTTTGAAATGGAGTTTAGACTCAACTTACATTCCGGAACGAGTCATCTTCTGTTACTGCAGACACAAATTTTCGGAGTGTCACCAAATATTCATTAAAAGAACAACGATTGGAAGAAAAATATAATAAAAAAGAAGCCATAGGAGCCATCTCTATAAAGTTAGTAGCGAACTTTTAAAAAAAAGAGTTTTGTTTATCTATTATTCCTTGAATGGACACTTAACGACGTGATTCCCTCCGAGAGAACCGTGTGCAACAGTTTATCATATGTTGCCAAATTCATATTGACATCATTCCAAATCACTTTTATTACCCGGACCTTCGAACATTGTGCTGCAAGCCAAAACAGTTTAGACCGCACATCGTATTCAGTTATGGACCGCTTGGACCGCTTAAACTGGAGCCTGTTCATACACTCTCTTCTAGTATGTTTAATGCAGAAAATGTGCGCCCGAGTATCTGCTGATTTGTCTTATTGAAGGGATTTATATCTTAAATACTACAACCGACCTCTGGTCCACGTTTTACTTAATTTTCTCCAACGGCGCTTGATTTACATGCAACTCGATGCGAGTCTTCAACACTTTGGTGGAAAGAGCTAATCTTAAGCGCCGGAAGGTTGAGACTTCTACGATTTATTTATTTTCCGTGGTAGCAAAAAAAAAGGGCTGTGTTGCTAGCGTTGGCGGCAAGGCTCTACTTGGTGTACGATTCTTCATTCATATTCCTATGAAAATTTATGCAGTTTTAGGTTTGAAATTTCACGGTAAAGGGACTCGGTGAAGGGACTTCATTACATATCTAAAACTATAATTTTGCAATATTTCCTGCGTGAAAAAAAAAATTTTTTTTGACTGTAGTCGTAAACTTTCTTAGCTTCTGTTGTTAGCGTATGGTTACACACATTTTTTGAAAGTAACGTCAGATACAAGCATCAAAATTTGCAGCAGTATCGATTAACATGTATTTTGAAGATTTTCATAGAAAACATGAAACCAAATTGGCATGTACTAAGGAGCCGGTACAAACATACAAATTATGCAGATTTCGCTTCTTTTTTTTGCGTTTATAACACGCCCCTGTTCGCGGCTACGCATCAAGCTGTCAAGGCGATCATCCAACGTAAGCAGATGAATAGCAGCAGCTACAGCAAAACTTTAGAAGGATGTCAAACATTAATACGCAAGCTGCTGAAATTTTAAAATGAAAATGTCTGAAAAAATTGGCATTTAAATTGCAAGCGGAGAATGACAAGCGGAACGTGTTAAACGAAGCGTGAAATTTGGAAAGTCAAAATATGAAATTGTCAGCTCGTAAAGCTTATCTTTAGAAAGTTTGCTCTTTTCACGTTTACTTACTGCTGCTTTTTTTGCGCTCCGCCTTTACGCGGAACATGTACTCGAGTAAATTCAAATATTTGTTTGGTATAAATAAAAAAGTTCTTTGCTACTTGGAAAATTTTATTACTTTATAGTGCAGTTGTGGTGAGAAAAAAATGCAAAAATGTATAAGGATTTTTTTTTAATGATTTTGGCTTCTTTAACAATGAAATACTTTCGTTTAAATAAAATAAAAGAATATGTTTTTTTGAGGGCAGGTACCCAAAGTGATTGTCGAGTAGTGTTCTTATCATAATAACATTTGTTCAAAATAAAATAATTTTGATTCCTAATAATTATTAGACATTTCTGTAGATAAACTTGTTATTCTTAACTTTGTATAGCACAATATTATCATTATTCAGTAGCACAACAATTTTTCAATACCATTTGAAAGTAAGAAAGAACAGTCTACCTGCGTCAGATTTTAAGTTAACGGAGAAAACGCTATTTTTTTTAGTTCGACTTGGCTTTTGTATTAAAAACCCATTAATAGTAACTACAATAGGGCAGGTTAGTGATTCAATTTTACAGTAAAGAGTACAGCGTTTATGTAAATACGCTGATAAAGCCTGAAAGCAAATATTTTTTTGCAAAAAAAAATTACATTAAGCTTAAGACTTTTATTTCCAATAATGAAAAAAACAGTCCTATTGAGGAAAAACTGAAAATAGTAAAAAAAAAAATCGAGAAACAGGTCTGTTTTTAAAAAATATTTTTTTTTTAGTTTTCATTAAATTAATTAAGCCCAAAGGAAATTATCATACGATTATATCCTCTAAAGAAAGTGATTATTTCCTCTAAAGAGAGTGAACATGAAAATAAAATTTCTTTTCCTAACCAAATTGAAATAATTTTTTTTTTGTATATTAACAAAAGAATATTTCATAATTTAAATATTTTAATTAATTAATTTAATTTAATTTATCACTGAGAAATGTTGTATTTGATTTTCTATCACAGTAAATAATTATATAATAGCTTATTTAGTGCACTAGAAATTTATTTTAAACCAGCAGCATTTTTCATGTAAGTATTGCAGCAGCTCGCTTAGTTTGATTTCTAATTAATATAATCGAAATTTAAATAAATGGGCGTACAAAAAAAAATTCTACTAGTTTTATTATAATTAAAGAACACATTTTCATTTAGTATGCCAACTCAAAAAAGCAAATAGTAGCTCTTTGATCATCAACATTTTAGCTCTCCACTAGAACTACTAGAATTATATTTACTTTACAATTTTAAAGCAAATTATCTTGTTTTTAATAATTGCACAGCTTCTGGAGCCAGCTATGAATGGCATGACCCGATCTGGTCAGCTGACCGCTGACATCAAATGAAATTAAAAAATCACTAACTTTTCACCCCTCACCAGCACAGCGCACAATTTATTTTATTACTTTTCATTTTCTACCAAATCACACTCTACCAAACGGCGACCCGAAGTTTATATCCTGCCTTTTACTATATTTTTCTCATTCCAAGCAATTCAATTGCACACTCATTTCCAACTCATGCTAAAGTTCTATTCAAATAGCACTCAATACAAACGGCGTTTCATTGGGTTTCATTTTGTTGCTGTGTTTGGGTTATAACATACATATCCAACAGGAAAATAACTCAACGAATAGTCGAATGCCTACAATGAAGCATTCTAATGCCTACGTTGGCATTGCAATTTTTCAGGGACCCCGACTTTTATAACTTTTAAAATAAAATCTAACGACTTTTAAAACGAACTTTTGGTAGCGGTGCGTTCTTTTACTCGATATGCCGGTGAGTTCGAGGTCCGAATCTCAGTCAAGGCAGCAAAATCTTAATCAAAGAAAAGGTTTTTTCTAACAGCGGTCACCCCTTGGCAGGCAATGGCAAACCTACGAGTGTATTTCTGCCATGAAAAAGCTTCTCATAAAAATACATCTGCCGTTCGGAGTCGGCACAAAACTGTAGGTCCCTTCATTTGTGGTATAATATAAAAGACACACACAAACAAAAATGGTAGGAGAAGCTCGGCCAAACACTGAGCTACATATATAATGTACGCGCCAAAATTATTATTATATAAAGAGAAATATCTAATCGAAGGTTATTTACATATATATTATTTTTATAATTTAGTAATATTTTGATTGTCCAAATGAGAGTTCTTTTCAAATGATAAAAAAATGCTTGCAAACTTGCTACTACAATAATATGGAAGTGTTTAAAATCATAGTCAACATTTATTAAAAACGCTATTTCATACAAATTTTATAAAAAAAAAAATTTAATAGAGTTCGTTATTTATATAGCAAACATAAGCAATGACATATTTTAATTTATAATTAAAAATAGTAATTTAAATATTTGGCTTCATCGGGAATCCATATGAACAGATATTCCCAGAAATTATAAAGTGCAACATACAATTTTACCTTATTTGTGAATTAATATTTCTGACTCAACAAGCTCTGGTGTTGTTAATTCATCAAACATTAATATAATTATTTTATTATAATTTTTTTTGCCAAAAGTTGGAAAAATAAAATATCCAGACTTCTTGTCTAGGAGCTACTGGTATGAAAGTAACGTTGATAAGTTTCGTCTAAAACAATATCTATTTAGCCCCTGCTTTTTATAACATCGAAAAAAAAAATGTGTTTTTCGGTCCCTGAAATTTTTCCTAACACTTTCAAAGCTGTATACAAGAAATAAATAAAATTTGCACTTGACGAAATATGCACCAGTTCACTTGCTTCAATATATGTTCATTAACTAAAGACCAAAGTATTAAATTTATTTATCATTAATGCGCACTTGCTTTCCAACTGGGCACAAACTTGCCTTCAAATACAAACAAACATTAGCAAACGTACTTTTGTAGTGCATTTGCAGTAAGTGCATTTTCAGTATTTTTCAATCTTTTGCATTTTTTGCTTATTTCGTATTTTAACAGCACCAAACGCACTAACACAACCACGCTAAGTTTGCATTTCTGTATTTCTGTTCATGATACCATGGCAGCCATCTTTCTCTCTAACTTGCCTTACTATTTTTTGACGCCACCACAACTATAAGCATTTACATACACATTCCTTTAGTTTTGCTGCCTTCCTGCCTTTACACTGCCACTGCTGTTCGTTGATGCTGTTTCGTCCTTCAGCGGCAAGTGACTCTTGAACTTGTTTGCATTTATATGCGCACCAGCCACAGCTGTGAACTAGAGCAGCAGCAGCAACAACAACAACAACAGCTGTTGCTGCATCAGCCTCTAGAGAACACAAGCGCCCCACAAGTTTTGCAACTAAAAGCCTTCGTCAAATGGAGGCTGAGTGAATGCAATGAACGAATGCAAAGGGTTTGTAACACAAAAGCAGCTGGCAACATGCTATTACTACAAATACTACAACTACAATAACTACTCGCCCACATCGATAGCTGTAAATGTGGTAGTACAACAAAAAAGTTAGTGTATAACTAGTTGAAAACTTATGTGTAGATGCAAAGTGAAGCTTAAAACCTAAAGACAACTTTGAAAACTAGCTGATTAGCATTATCCGAAACCAATGCGTGTATGTGTGTTTAGTTGGAGAGCAAGGGGAAGGAGCACTCTTGCCCTGGCACATCGATAATTCAATGCAATTTTTATGTAAACCATGTTGGGTGCATAAAACACGCAAGACCGCTATAAAGTGTTCGTATCGACCAATCGGCCATGGCGTATGAGTAACATTCATATACTGCAATGTATGGCGTGTGTGTGAGGCAAGTAGCTCACCTTTCACCAGACTCGCTCTACACACAAAGCAAAATGTTCCACAACTACATAAATGCAGCCAAGCAAAGCACCGATGCCGATCACCTGGATCAACACAATACTTCAAAGTAAAGATTTCGAATGCGTGTTAGTTAAGCTGAAAGACATTACAAAAGCAGCAACGCATCACGCCGGGATGCAACTGCTTCAGCATCGCATGAAGTGCATAAGTCGGCTTAATACTTTTTTCCCAACTTGCTTCACTTGATGCCAAAATATTTTGTTGTGGCAATGTGAATTGTAATGCAGCAGCTGTGTCCAATGAGCTGATTAACTTTGGTAATTACTTTTAATTGAATTTTCACGTAAGCATACGTTTTTAGTTTCACCACTCTCATTATTTAGTTTCAAAAATGGAAAGCATAGTTTTTACAACGAATTTTAGTTCGATGTACAGCTATTGTTGATATACATACACATATGTAAGTACAGGTATGTTTAATTATGTTTTGTGTGTATAGGCAGCTTAATTTTTTTTTTTACTAAAAAGTTTATGCCTCAAAGTATAACTCGTACAAGTACATTTGTGCTGCTATCACTAAGTTTCATGTTAACATTTTCATTTATCATTGCCATATGTTCCCTTTAGGTATTGTCAAAATTCCAACTCAGCAGTTGCTTTTTATAATAATTATTACATGTTTCAATTTGTTTTTGTTTGCTCGTTTCCACGAGCTTGTTTTGTAAATTTATACTTCTGTGTTTTTTTTAAACATGTGGTTTTTAAGCAGAAATAAAAGGCATACTATTTAATGCTATGGCCAAGAATTTAGCTTTATTATAAAGATAACGGTTTGCCATTATGTTTTAAAAATGATTTCGTTGGCTGTTTGGCATGTAGCGCCGTCTTGTTGTAAGTAAGTAAGTAAGTCTGTTCATTATGAAATGGCAAACCAAACTGATAATAAAGCAAGTAACAGCTGTCAAAAAAACCAACTCCGAAAATAGTATTGCCTCATGGAAAACCATACGTCTGAAAAAACACACTTAAGTCAATAAAGTTAATTTATAATAATAATAATAATTAATTATTAAATTTCATTATTTTTCAATATCATAAATTACAATTCATTTTCTAATATAAATCCGAATAAAACCAATTCTAAAAAGTCAACAAACTTCCAAGTTTGTTTTTTTTATTATTCTTTTAAGTTAGCAAGGTAGCCAGTCATTTTAGTATAATAAAGCGTAAAATTCAAGTAATTCAATTTATCGTTGATTTTTGAGAATTTTATTTTTTGACAAGAGTTTGGCGCAGTTTTTTACCATACAAAAAATCTCGAGCATTCATTATAAGGAAGGCATTGCGAAAGAGCGCCCGTAAATAAATTATCAATAAACAATGTTGATTTGAATTCTCTCTGTATAAGCTAGCAAACTATTCAAATTCAGAAAATATTTTTTAAAAAATGTCTACTTTTCATGAGAGATTGCTTATCGTTATCGTATCGATATTTTATTTATTTTCATATCATTTTCATTATCGTTATTATTAATATTATTTGATTATCATACCGTCGTTATCAAATGCCTTCGTTATAGTTATCGCTGCCGTCATGGTTATCATACCAATAATATTATCGTTACGGTAACCATTTTTGTTGTCAGTATATCTAACGATACCGCAATTTTAGGCACAGTTATCGTTATCGTTGTCTTTATCGTATTATTATTAATATAGATTTTATTGTTTTAGCCGTCGCTATTGACCTCTTTATCGTTATCATTATCACAATCGCTATCATAGTCGCTATGGTGTTTATTATCGTTATTGATGTCGTTATCTTGTCATTACATTGTCGTTATTATAGCTATCTTCATCTTTATCGTCATTATTATCGTTATCGTTTCATTATCAATATGGTTATAATTATATGTAATTATTCGGTTAATTGTACTGTCGTTATCGTAAACATCTTCCTTATCATTATCGCTACCATCATAGATATCATATCAATATTGTTATCATTATGATCATCGTTACTGTTGTCTGTATTTCTATCGATAACGAAATTTAAATACAAATATCGGTATCGTTGTCATTATCGTATTATTATTATTAGTATAGATCTTATTTATTTATTTAGTCGTCGGTATTGGCCCCTTTATCGTAATCATTATTACAATCGTTGTCATAGTTGTTATCGTTATTGATGTCGTCATTGTGCCGTTATTATAGCCATCGTCATTTTATCGACAAAATTATCGTTATTGTTATCATTATATGTATCGATGTGGTAAAGCTTGTTATAAAACTATTGTTATCGTTACCCTTATGGCGATATGCATTTGTAATACAATTATCGTTATCGTAGTAGTATAGGTATAGATTTTATTGCTGTTTTATCGTTATAGTCATTTTTATCGTTATCGATAATGACAATATTTATATAACCGCTATCGTTAGCGCTATTGTTTTCATTTTCTTTTCGCCATTTTCTAAATATTTAAATATCTGTTAATGACTTCAGAAGCTTTGCTTTACTTAATCGTACTATGAAATCTAGAAATGGCCGAATATGCCAGCTGATGCGATCTATCTTAACGAAACTCAGCACCACTTTAGAGTTTCAAGAAAGAAATTCCTCTGCATTTATTTTAAATACCGTACCATTCATTTGGTAAATACAGCCTAATGAGAATTTATCCAATTTATCTACAAACTGTAATTACTTTTCTCGTATTTGGTCGTAATGAAATCTTTCTTAATTGAGTTCGTCAAAGTTTTGGGAAGCAGAGTATTTGCATAAAAATAAATAATGTTACGAAATCGAAGAAATTAATGAACTAAATTGTGTTTCTAAAATCTATTCTTTTTTGTTGTGACTTTAGATTTGTCTGCTGTTAAATGCAAAATTATTCTATGCAAGTTTACCTAATTAACAAATAATCGCTTAGCGACCCAAGAGGTTATCGTTTCTTTACACAAAGCTATGCGTTGACGCATTTGCAGGCAGCCATAAACCTATGCCGTTCACCAAAAAAACACACGCATACTTACATACAAGCTACGATTATCTTTGCTAATGAACTTCTTCCTTTTCCTAATTACCGAGACTTTTTTCAATTCTATTTTTACTTTTCAGTTTCTGGATTCCCTTTAAAAAAAAATTTCAAGTTTGAAGCCGTCACCCTACCTTTTTCCCTTCACGCATTTTTCCTGCCTGCATTGCCATAAAAGAAATACGAAAAAGGTTACACATTAACGACTGAAACAAGTACGTTAATCTAACTTTTCTTTGCCTGTATCATTTCCGTCGCAGTTGTTGTTGTCGCCGTCGCCGTCGCGCGTTTGACAACTTTTGCTAATTGCCCGATAGAACGCTTCAAATGATTGCGTTCTTCACTTCTATCCACCTCTCAGTCATTCTGCGACAAGTATACACATTAGCTGGAAAATTTTTTTTGATTTTTCACTTGCAAAATTTGTTTACTATTATTTTTTGTTTTATTTTTTTCAGAGGAATTAAAAGTAAAAAGAGTGCATGAAAATTAGCTGAAGTAAAATAAGTTAATCGGAATGCGAATGTAAGGTTCAGTTGAGTCGGTCGGGTTGGCGCATTATGTCGCGCAGATTTTGGAGGAGGGCATTTGTAAAAAACAACTTTGAAGATTGTAGGCTGAAGAGCTAAATTTTACTAGCTAATTTTCAAAGCGTTTTCAACCAATGTGAGTTTTAGTAGAATCGTTCTTTAAATCGTTTTCGGATTTTAAAAAGCCAGGGACTTTGAATTATAATTCTTTCATAGTCGATCAATCTAACTTTCGTTAGATTTTGGTAATAATTATTTTAGAATGAAATTTTTAATGAAATTTCGAAAAAATCCAGTTTATAGTTTCGAAACTTGTTTGGTATATTTATGATTTTTTCAGTGTGTTTTCGGTGCATTTCTAGTAATGATTATAGCACATTTACGAGACGATTCGGGATTACTTCGAGACAAATTCAACGCTAGAGTTCATTATTAGTCTCTAAAGAGTCCTAATGCTCAAAAGCTAGTACCTATATGGTCTTGAACAAATCTAGAAATGTTCCTGAACTTGTCGCAAAGAAGTCCCGAAGTCGTCCCGAAAAAGTCTTGAACTTGTCTTGTACCGCCAAAAGCTTTGTCTATAAATATTCTTGAACTTATCGCAAAGAGCTTGCGAAATCGTTCCGAAAATGTGATGCACTAGTCCCGAAATCGTCCCGAAAAAGTTCTATACTCGTTTTTAATTATCAAAAGCTAGTCCCTATATAGCCTTAAATTAGTCTATAAATAGTCCTTAACCTTTTGCAAAGTAATCCCGAAGTCGTCCCGAAAAAGTCCTGAACTTTTCATGTACGGTCAAAAGCGAGTCACTTTCTAGCTTTGAAATGTATAGTCAAAAGCTAGTCCCTATAAGTCCATGAATTAGTCAAGAAATATTCCTGAACTTTTCGGAAAATAATCCCGAAGGAGTGATATACTAGTCCCGAAATGGTCCCGAAAAAGTTCTATGCTAGTCCTTAATAATCAAAAGCTAATCACTATATGGCCTTGAATATGTATAGAGTTTTTCCTGAAAAAAAGTTCTGCACTTGTGCCAAATCAGTCCCGAAAAATTCTCGAAACGGTCCTTTTATGGAAAAGATTTTAAAATGTAAGGTTTATTATGAATTTTTTTCCTGCAACTTATTTACTAAAAAATTCGCCATAGCTCTAAAACAAAAACGAGCTGCCAAGAAAAATGGCTTAAATGAATACTCGGACTCTAAATAAATTGATCGACCTGCTCATCCTAAAATTGTTTATGTGTCGATAAAGGCTCGACAAAGATCCGCGAAATTTGGTAACAACAACAAAGACCAACAAAATTGTCCACAACAACGCTATTTACATTTCAAATTTCAGAACATATTTTTTTATAGCAGTTTATGACGACTTGTCTCGTTTTTTTTTTTTTTTTGTATAACTTTTATCAAACTTGAAATGGTTGGACTGCGATCTCGCTACACATGTCACAACACAATTTGTCGATTCGATTTTTACGCGCTTCATTTGAGTTAATCTTTTTTCACTGCAACTTTTTCAAACTTTTTTTCTCTTTTTTATAGTTAGTTCTCATGAAAGGAAACTTTTCGACATTTACAACTTGCTGTTCATTTTCGCTTAAATTCCATTTAATTAATTAACACAAAAAACCTGGCAAATAAAAAAAATCAAACAACCAAGACAACTGAATCGGCTGACAGCTTGCAAATATACACGTACGCGTTTGTAGTTACGCGTTTTTATATTACTTCTTCTCTTTTTTTTTTTTGAGACACAGCTATATGGCTTTTGGCAGATAACTATGCACAAATGTATCCTGAAGCGTGCGCCAGCTGGGGCCGTATAAATGTTTAAAATAGATAATTGTACATGCACAGGATACACATGTTATACATTTATATTTTTATGATTTTGAAATAGGTAGAGGCTGGCGCAAGATGAGGCATTCGAAGAGAGAGTGTGGCCAGGTCAAGGTTATGAATTTGTATTCGTTTATCCATTTTAGTATTATTTTCACTTTACGACAGCGCATAAACAGTGTCGCATAAGCAAATGTCACAAAAACTTCCCACTTACGATTGTTTACCAATCAAAATACCGTTTAAGATTAACACGTTTTTAATAGGATTTAAAAAGAAGCGATTTAAAAATTTAAATATTCCTTACCATTTAGGGTACGTCAATTATATGTCTCCTCATAATTCTTGCATTGTATATGTGGACTGGAAAGATAATTTAAAGCCTTTAAGGATGGTGAAAGAATCATCACTGACCTTAACGACTGAATTAAAAAATTTGAAAGAGTTGAATTCAAATATTTGTCCAACAGATGTTGAAGGAGCATGAATCAAGTAAAGTTGTTTAGCACGGTTGCCGCTTATATTATTTATGGTCTTTAAGATTAACGAATTTTTTAGAACGCATTTTTAAAGAAACCGCAGTATGAAAATGAAATTAATGAAAAAAATTAACGAATTTTCATTCAAAATTCACAACTTTTTTGTAAGTTTTCAAATTTTTTTTTGGCAAACTTATTCAATTGCAGTGGCTTAAATTTAACGTCATTTTTTGATAATACTTTTTATTGAAAGTTGTCTCTCATAGGGACATTTTTTTGGGGCATTGCGTTGGGACTTGGCATTTGACTCCAAAGTTGGAATTACAACTAAATCATGGAAACTAAGAAGCATAATATAATGAAGAAATACAATTTTTAAAAAATAACCAAATAATGTCCGCATTCTTAATTAATTATATAAATTAATTATACTCCTTTATTGATAAAAAAATGTATAATTGCGGCGAAATTATTTGTGCTTTTCCACTTTTAAAATTTGTTTTATCGTCATTTTGAACTTGGCGGCAAATCAAATGGCCATGTTTTTAATAATAAGTTTAATGGAATGTTTTAAATAATAAGTTAACAGAAATATTACAAGCTAAATATTAATATCAAGTCCCTTAGAAATATATTTTGTTCAAATAAAAAATCGTAAATTTTTTAAAACGTTTATAAATTAAATATTTTAACACATCAATTGAAAGTAGAAAGTAGATGGAATAAACTTGAGGATTATGTATTTCTTTAATTAATAGCTTTCCGATGTTTTAAGAAAATGTATTAATGAACTTTATTGCGACGTTCTACACTAATTGAAACAAGTTTAGGGATTATTGAAAAGATAAATTTTGGGTAGGATGATAGATTTACATAATTAAATTTAATAATAAAGTTGTCCTAAGAAGCAGTGAAGCCATACACAGGGCAGCAGCAAACAGGCGGCTGCATATCTAATAAAATTACATAGAGAAACTTCTACAAACTCTATACAATGAAATAGACGAGGAGATGAAAAGACGAGCGATCAGCAAGAGTTCCTAAACCACGAAGATACTGCATAACGATTATAGGTATCGTGACAGGACATTGGCTATTAACGATACAAGCGTTCAAAACTGCAATAACGATTATCAACGTATGCAGGAAATTCATGGAGGAAGGATCAAGGGAGACCTTGGAAGACCTCCTATGCCTATGTCCCGCGGTAGCAAACTATTTAGGAGCTCCATCTTGTATCGCAAGGGACCAATCGGTCTACATATGTGTGGCGCTTAGCAAGCCAGATTATCCTAACCTAATAATTAATTAAGTTGACTTTAAAAAATATTAAAAGAATTTCTCACTTATTTAATTTCGTTACTTCAAGTTGTCTCAATGTTAATACTTGACAATTTGTATAATAAAAAATTATATTCAGTGTCAGTTATTAAAATCCCAACAACGTTTTTTATAAATTTATTATAAACATATAAATAACAATTATCTGATCCCACCTTAAATAAAGTACCATTCGATAGAATCTCTTGCTTAATAACAAACCAATTGTAATTGTACCAAAATTCAGTTTTTAATATTTTAAGATAACTGAAAGACACCAGTAATGTATCAACAAAAGTTTTATCATTTAAAATTATCAAAGTGCAAGTTGAGTCATGAAATATGAAAACGAAAAGTAAATCGAACTCCGAGCAACACAAATTTTAATTATATCCAATTTCAATTCGAATAATTGTGTCATACACAAAAATTTTTAAAAAGAAATTCACACACAAACACAAGCAAAAATGCACAAAACCAAACTTCAGTTTGACTCCGACGACCGCAGCATTCGCGCAGCTATGGCCAACACACAGGAATATAAAATACGCGCATGCATACCTGAACACTTAACCTGCTGATCGAACATACGCACACACACACTCACTTGTATGTTAATGTGCACACCGATTGGGCGCTTAACCACACGTTTGCCTTCGTCTGACTGCCACTGAGCCTATGAGATTTATGCTTGTATGTATGTATGTATGTACGATTATATGTACATATGTGCAGCATGTTTGCTTGAGTGCAAACGTCTATATTTGCTTCGGCATATACAGTTATTTGCAATTTCATTTCATGAGGTTTGCGTAAATATGCATATGTGTGAGTATAAATATGTAGAGTTCACGACCATATTGAACATTCTGCAGCGGATGGGTTGCAGGATATCAAAAGCAGCAATCAATGATGCAACAACATCGATGAGTGCATTTGTATGTATTGTTGTAGTTGGTATGTAGATGTATGTATTCCGGGGGGTTTCAAAACTATAGCACACCCATGTGTGGGTATTTTTTATATGTGTATTTATATCTTAATTCATTTTTAAAATGATTCATTTAAAATACAGACCACTCTTAATCAAAAGTCGTATGAACCAAAACTTCAAACTTTATACAAAATTTTTAATAACTCCTTTTATTTCTCGAACTGAAAAAAATAGTTAAAATACTTTGAGTATGCAGTTTTATAGCCCTTTTAATTTTACATTTAATTTTAATACAATAAAGTGTAATTTTCAAGTAGTTGATTTTTGTGAATTTTTTCGCTGCATTTTCTTTCATATAATGCTTGAAAAATATAAAGTTTTGTATGGAAGAAGAACGCTGGACCATCGGAAAAAGCTAGTCAAATCTCAGCCGATAAAGCCTTAAACTGTACAATGTACATACAAGAATTGAATGGTCTAGAAAACTGCATACCCAAAGAAAAAATTTAATTTTTTTTTATTCATAAATTTCTAAGATAATTTGGTTATTAAAAATTTATTACGATAAGGTGATTCACAAGGTGTCTTAAAAATTCCTAGTTGTGTTTTTTTCCATCCTTCTTCTGCGCAATGAAACAAAAACAAAAAAAAAGTATCTTTTGAACTATCGAAAATTTGTATGACCTTTCAACTTAACGGCAAATCCCTTGTGAAACCCCTAAATATTTCTGTTTATCGAAAACTATCAAATTGAAGCAAATTTTCATTTAAAAATATTTGGAAAATCGAATTTAATTTAAAAAACAAAGTCGAACGATAAATAAGATTCAGCAAATTTTGTAAACTTTTTTTTATTTATTTAAATTTTGTAAAAATATGATATGTCCTGTTAAGCCTTATACGATATTTGCAATAATTAAAAAAAAATTTTTAATAATTTTAAAAAAAATTTGTTTAATATTTTTCAAAAAAAAAATATTAAAACATTTTTGAAAACGCAATTTTTGAAAACATTTTTGTTGTTTATTAAATTTTGATATAGCAAAATGAAGGTTAAAAGGAACAAATTGCTATTGATTTTTGTACATTTTATAAGCCATTTGATTCTCGAACTATAAAATACAAATTGGAAGTGATTGCAAATTACCGTACAAATATCAACATTTTTTCATTGATGATAATTCGTATACCCGAATTTTTTATATGATTCAGCAACATTGGTTTTAAAAAAAATATTTTTTTTAAATTAAAAGTAATAGGTAACCAGTTCAGATTGCACCCTATAATACCAAAATTAATGGGCAACAAACTTGTATTATCAAAAAAAAAAATCTTAAAATTGTATAGAAAGAAATTTAAAGGCTCAAGAAAAGTTGTTGAAAGTTTTCATTAAAAGTAAAATAAATTTTAAATAAAAAAAGTTGTTTTATTTTGGGGTTGTTATAATTTTGAGATTAACTGTAAGTGTGCTTTTAGTTGTTCGAAACGCTCTGCGCGTTTGTGTACCTAAGTTTATGAAATTTCCACAGGCATTATTAATAAAATTCTATGCAAATTGCATTTTAACCGAAAAATAGTAAGTAAGCATGATCAAGCACAAAAATATATTTGTATGCGCGGCACACTCACATGTGCATGTGTGTTTGTGGGCACAAACATATTCCCATTTGCGTTCATTTGTGACATTCAAACCAATTCGCAGCAAGTCTGTATTCGTATTTGCGAATTTATCCGAGTATAATAACCAACTTTGGAAATTGTTTGTTTAGACTAATGCGTACTCATGTGTGGTTATATGTATGTATGTATTTAACTAGGTATAAATATCTAGACATGCTTGCATGCAAACGATTCAGAACGGATATCTCTATGCATGTACATATGTACATATGTATATGTTACTCGTACTACACACGTTTCCATCAATTGATGCGTATAATTTTATTGCGATTCACACAGCATAACTAAATACCTTCTTTTTTTTTTGTACACAGACACCTGCCATTGTATGCGTGATTGGCACGCACACGATGATTATTAGCTTTTATGAGAGTGCTATTTTTGAAATCGTTGATATAAAACTTTAATAAAAGATGACGAATAGAAAAATGATTACGAAAAGACTGCGCTTCCTAAGGTTAAGTTAGATTTGGAGGGCAAGTATAATTTTTTTTCTTATTTTCATACAAATTCATACATAATTTTATATATTGTAAGTAATTTCTTGAGTGAGAGTCGGGACATTGGGATTCTGAAGCAATTGCTATACCAACTGCTACCGGAATGATCTGCAATATCCTCAAGATCTTTGAAAATGCATGCATGATCTCAATCTTTTGCGAAGCTTCTATTGTAGACAGCAGGCAGTGACGCACAAAGCCCCACATTGTACTGAGTCGCATCCAAAATAATGTGGATGTTTCGGAGTAATCAGTTTGTTCCATAAGTCATCATTTAGGCCTTTAGTGTATTTATCAATTTTCTATTGATATTAACACGGTTTCTAAAAAAATGCAAATCCAAAGCGGCAATTGTAACCCCAGAGCGGCAAAGAATTTCCTTAGGATTTCGAATTTCACATATTTAGATTCTATTGATCTCAAAGTTGCCGGACTGTCGACAAAAATAGAAGCCTTTTCGTCCGTCACTACTTTCCGTGGTGGTAAGGCGAAACGTAGACAGCGTAATTGTTAAAATTCTCACTTTAGAGCGGAATGTCTTCTGATAAAGATTTGTAATGAAAAAAACATGAAGTCAATTAATAGAATGGCCGCTGTAGTCGAGTGGGTAGTGGTGCGTGCTATAACTCGATATGCCGCTGAGTTCGGGGTTTAAATCTCAGTTAGGGCATGGAAAATCTTAATCAAAGAAAAGTTTTTTTCTAAAAGTTGTCACCCCTCGACAGGCAATGGCAAACCTCCGAGGGTATTTCTGCCATGAAAAAGTTTCTCAACTTAAAAAACCCCTTGATTTTTAATTGTTAATGAGCTTTAAGGCCGATTCATTTTTTGGGAAAAATTATATGAAAAAAGCCGTAATGCACATTTACCTTCCAAGTTTTATTGCTTTAAATTGTGTCGCTGTTCGTTTTATTTTTGAATGATTATAAAAACCAACGAAGTCTTAAATATATTTTAAAGGCAAGCGACGAAAAAATATTGGACGAAAATAATAATATTATTAAAGAAATTAAGGTTGCTTGAAGATATACGAATATTACTACGTACATAATACTTAAAGTTTATTTTATTTTTGTTTGCTATTTGAAAACTTTAACAGGTGTTTATAAACGATTACAAAATTGCAAAGTTCGATACTAAAGGAAGGTTTTTATCCTTCAGTTTCGTCTCAACTGGCTTCGAAGCTTTAAGGTAAAGGCCAAAAACAAATTAACTTGTTAAAGGAATGCGTGACTATTTGCCACCTGCATAAGAAGAGAAAATATAACTGTGTAAACAATTTTATTAAAATATTATATTTACATTTATTTATGGTTGGTGTTAGATAAGTTCATTCACGAAACTGCAATGGCGATTGACACTTTCACTTGAAATGCCAATTTGAAATTTAAAAAATATTTATATATTATGTTTCGCCTACATTTCTAGGCCGTTCTTTGTATATAAGTAAAATGGCTTAAAAGCTGCCAAATTATCGTAACTTATTATTAACTCATTTCGTGGCACTTTCTGATTTTTTTCAAACCTTATATAAATGAGATTAAAACACATTCTTTAGTTCTTCAAAAATTTTTAAAAATGTATATAATAAAATATGTATGTATTTCAGAGCATGGAATTTTAAAATTTAATGTTATCTTTTGCAATTAATATGTAATCAACATATCAGAATCAGCATTGTGTCCGGAAACCAGCACTCTTGTTTCCATTTATTCTAAAGGTTTTTCCCATTTGTTGCTATTTCTTTCCGAGCTACTGTATTGCCGCCCATAAATGTTTGCACACAGGCACACACATTCGCCTATTTAACGGCATGAAAATAAATATTTACATACAATTATTGAAACCTAAATTACATATTCATGTACATTATATGCTGCTGCTAAATCAAAACCAACTAACCATCAGTAAATACAACAGCAAAACGTCTACAAAGCGCCAATATAAAGCTTGGCAAATAAATACATACATACATACATACCTATGTTCAGATTAGCATTTATACACACATACATATATACTCGTATATAGAGAAAAAGGTGGCATACAAAAAACAAATTGATATATCGTTAGACTTAACTTCGTTGCAGCGGAAAATTCAACGTTTTAGTAATTTGGTAATTACGAATTCGTAAATTTCACGCAATCAGTTGACTTCAATAGCATGCAATTGAAATTCGCAAAATCGATTCGTATGGAAGAGTAAATAAAATTGAGTTGATTTGAATGCAAAATGATTGTATGCTTTTTATACAAATATTCTTTTATATATAAAATATATGTATGTAGCTGTACTCATTTGCCATTGCACAAATGGTCGCAAAACGCCAAGCTTCTCAAAACAGCAACAACTATGTATATTTGATTATAATTTATGCTCTAATCGCAAAGATTTCCTAATTCCATAATATACGAGTATGTATTTATCGTTACAATTTGAGTTTATATGTAAATATTTGCATTGTTCTTCAAACGAATTAGTTTCGATTATACAAAGCTTGGAATTAAAATGAATATTAACATCTTAAATGTGCTTTTCTCTAAAACAAAATTTAGTAATAATTTATTACTAATGAATTTGGCTCACTTTGCTTATTAATTTTTAGCAAAATGGTAAATTATCTCCAATTTATTAAATAATTGCGATAAGATTTAAATAAAAAGTATTAAATCAAGCTCAAAAGTTTGTTTAAAATTTAAAAAGCCTGCATTTTTTTTTGAAGGTGTTGTCACCTTTTTCCATATAAAAGTAATAATTTTTACAAGCGTTAAATGAAAGAAAATGAATAAAAGATAATCGAAATTGCTAACGTTTATTTTAACATTTCAGTCGCGAAAAAAGCAATGCGATTATTAAACAAAGCACCAGCTATATAAAGCATCTGCTCAAAATGTAACCGAATACCCTACTTTATAATTTTTTTTAAAATTCCGAAATTTTCGGAAAAAAGGGTTATTCTTTAAATGGGTCAAATTTGAAATGAATTTGAATTTCGATCAAAAACTTGTTAAACTTTGTCAGATTCATACACATTTAGACATTTCTATGTTATTTGATTATATCTTATTTCTAGAAAATGTTAATTAAAATTCATTTTATTCTCTAATTTCGAATCTTTGCCCAAAACTGATATAATAAAATACATTTTTATTTATTCGAACTTTCAGTTTTATTTCAATTATTTTACTGATTTTCTTAATGATTTTCCGTCATCACTTGTCAAGTTTTGTTTTAAGACAAACCGGTTTCGGCGTTGTGCCATCTCCAGTGTCGTTTTTCGTAGATTCCTACCCTGTCGGGAACTTCAACAACAACAAAAAAAGAAAATATTAATTATATTAGTTTCACAAAATGTAAGTTGAAAGCCACAAACAACTTTATGTTGATAAATAATGTTTTTCACTTATATTAATTGGGTTTTAAAACTGCTTAATCAATAAAATTCCAATAAGCAAAACGTAAGTTGAAAGCCACAAACAACTTTATGTTGATAAATAATGTTTTTCACTTATATGAATTGGGTTTTAAAACTGCTTAATCAACAAAATTCCAATAAGCATCTTTAAAAACACTGTTGAAAATTTTCTTATTTAATTCTGTTTTAAGGGCTTGGTCACACTTAAATAGTTTGTCTCGAAATAAATGAAATTTGTGGTGAATTTCCTCTCATAGGGCATAAGCTCTACTACTCTTCCGAAACAAATCCATACGAGTATTAAAGGTAGATTTTGCCGATTACAAAAAATATAGCACAAACACATATTGACACATTTTTACAATTTATTTATTCTCCAATAATTTAGAATTATTTTTCAATTTAAACATGCTTAATCCTTTAACAAACACTTTTAAAAGAACTTTTTAAATTTTATAAAAAATTTAGAAAACATTTATCAAAATTTCGTACTTTTTAAAAATTTTGTTTAGATATTTTGGTTTATTCAGATAGAAAGCTCAATTTACTAGTGGCTACGAATTACCACTGTTTTTTGAAATTTTTTTTTCTGACGCTCTTTTGCAATTACTTTAATCGCGGTTTTGCCTTGTATGGAGGAAACGTCCATTAAAAAGTGGTCAAAAATCAGGTATAACCTTGCAGACAGTTGAAACATAAACTTTTTCAGAACATAATTTAATGAGCCAAAAACTGTAAACCCAAAAATATACTAAAAACTTTTTTAAAAAGGTCCAAAATTTTTATGAAATTTTGTTAAATCAATGCACATTTTTTTTTAATATTTTAATAAATGGGGTTTTGTGGCTTTTCTTAGAGATTTGACCATATTTTACTTGAAAAATAATTTTAATTAATTAAAGAAAAAATAAAATGCCCTAATCTGTAAATATGTGGTTGTGCTGTATTTTTCGAACCGAGTATATTAAAAAGACTTACATAGTTGAGTAAATATAAATGTTCTTTCGTGAAGCTTCCTTTCTTGACTGTCATTTTGTTATATATTTACACATGTGTATGAAAAGGGTTTACAAAATCATGCAAAAAAATAGGTGAGCTGCTTCTGCACTAATTTTAGTTTCGTATTGAAACAAAAAAAAATTTAAATCTGCAGTAATTTATAGAAACTTTAAGCTTGAACTTTATTGCGCTTAAACTCAATAAGCTAACGAACTGTGTACTTAAAACTTTTCCAAAACTTATAAATTTTTTTGAAATTTTGTATTAGTTCGCCTGAATTCCTAACAATGATTAAAAGTTTTATTTGTTTAGTTTTTAAAATAAATTATTAAACTACAATTAACAAAAGGAAAATAGTCAAAGCAGTCAAAACAGGCGAAAAAGCAGCGCACATATATTTTTCGCCCATTATCGATACACACCTACATACGGGTATATTTGCAAGCTTATTAAGTGGATTAATTCAAAAAATGCAAACATACATACGAGTATATTCATATGCATATGTTATGTTAGTGTGTATGTACATTTCTAAGCATTTTCTCAAAAACATATGTACACTTGCGAACTGGTTCTTCATAAATCATATTTTCTTGAGCAAATATAATTTTCTCACTACAACAACGCTTTGTTCGGCTGAGGTTATTGTTCGTTCGTATACTTAATGTTTGTATACTCTGTACTTAAGAAAACTTATCAGTCTGCACATCTGTCTGGCAGGCGCTGATTGACGTGATAGTCACTGAAAAATACTTTACACACTTTATGATTGCTACTTGTGCGTTCATATTTTACAAGTTTTCACAAAAAAAAAATGAGCTTATTTTCACAGTTTACACAAGCACACACAAAAACATTTGCAGTAGCTTTGGCTTCACCATCTATTTTTTTTTTTTTTAATATTTTCATATTGGTTTTCGAGTCTGCCTGTCTGTCTGCGAACGTCATTTAATATCAAGCCGGCTTACTTTTCACTTAATAATGAGTAGCTTGCTATTTGCTATGAGTGAGGTAAGAGTTTTGTGATGAAGGTTCAATCCTTTAGAATAACTTAACACCATTTTGTACATACAAACCCCATTTTTACTATTTATTTATGCAGCGATTAACAGAATTATACACCACAGTAATATTGATATGGTTTAACTAATTATTTTTTCTTTCATTTAATTTTTAATATTTTTCAAATAAAATAGAGGTAATTCTGTAACAAAAACCAAATACATAAACCGTGTTAAATTTTAAATCATTTCAAACCATTTGCACAAAAATTTCAAATTTAGTATTAAATTTCATTAAAACTTCAAAATTAAAAACGATTGGAAATTTTTGAATACGCAGTTTTATAACTCGTTCAGTTTTAGTATAACAAAATTTTAAGTTTTAGTTAGCTACAAATAACAGTTGATTTTTGAAAAATTAATTTTTACGTTACTCTTCCGCAATTTTATCTAATACTTAAAATTTTTTAAATAAAAAAATAGGAAACAGGTCAGCTAAAAAATTGTGAAAATTCAACGGTTATCTCTAGTCACTTCGACTTGCATTTTATCAAACGGAAATTGAGTGAACTACAAAACTGCGTACTCAGAAAAAATAAAAAAATTAAAAATTTAAATTGGATAATTTTGACATATTTTTAAAATCAATATAAAATTTGTATAAAGTTTGAAACCCCGGTTAACAAGGGTTTTTTTTAGAGAATGGGCGTCTCTAAAAAACTATTTGCTTCAGTTAAAAACTATTTGTATTTGTATTTACAGAAATTTGTGCCATTACTCGCTTGCAATTTAATCGATCTGCCGCCTGGTAAGCACTTGTCTACTTACATTTACAACCCACTTGTCAGTCCGTCGCTCGCATTTTCATATCGAGTTACACTTCGTTTCAAATTTCTCCACTCGTCGCGTCACGCAACTTTAGTAACGTTCCTTGTCAGCTCACTTTCTTCTTTCTGCTCATTAAAATTTATCTTTTACTGCATTATTTTTACTCCTTCTTTGTACCTTTTTGTGTGTGTACGGGAGCGGGAGCAGAGTTGCTTTAGTGACATTTTTATCGCAGCATTTGCAGCAGTCCACTTCACTTCTTCACCATTCACAAGAACGCGTCTACCTTCCCCGATATATTCATAAATAAGCATCATAACGAACTGCATTTCATTGCTGTGGTTTCACAAGCAGCATCTTACAAGATTCCTTTGGAGATCTTGCACTCAATTAATTTTATGCACTTCAAATCCGCTTCAGCCTCAAGCCGCAATGTGCAGCAGGAACGCGTACTGTTCTTTCTTTTTTGCTGCGCTGAAATTCTTCAGCGCCGACACCTTCGCTCGTTATTTTCGTTGTAACTACTTGATAACTTTGTTTTTTTTTTGTTTTTACAAAGTAACTTTTTCTTGTGATTAATTGCATTTTGTTTTGTCTGCTGCTGTCATTGCAACTCCACATTTCCCCCCTACATGGCGCACTTCTTCAACGCTCTGCTACTCACCAAAAACAATGCATATCAGAGCTCGCCAATGAAGTGCAGACACATTTAGACTTACAAACTTAAAACCCAAGTAAATTCAAAAGACCTTGACAGGAGAAACTTGTCCCTCGGGGGTGTAGCGGTGAAAAGCGTTGAAGACGCGCATAAAATAAACAACCGCAAAGCGACACTTGAGACAGTTAACCAGCGCTGAGCGGTTGACAAGCAGCAAGTGGCGCTGCTGTGTGGAACTCAACTTTATGCTCGTTCAATTTGTTGTCGCATTGTTGTTAGATAGTTTTTTTTTTTTGGTTTTTCTACATTTTATTTCGTGACATTTCCAATGTTTTCTTGCAATAGTAGCAATCAAGTAGTTCTGGCAAGAAGTTAACCGTGCAAATGCAGCGAGGCGAATATAAACAACTGAAAGTAAACTGCTGATGAGGGAGAAAACTGCGTCAATTTGAAAATTGTAAAACAAATAGAAATAAATAATAAAGTTTTCTGTAAGCAAACTTTGAGACAAATAGCGCCTAAGAGAGTACTTTTGTTCAAACTCTTGCAAATCATTGTTTGAATTTGAAATCCCGATATTTCCCCAAAAGAATCGACTTTACAAAATGCCGAGGCATTGCGGAGGCCGATTTAAATCATTCAGTTGGAATATTTTACATTTTGGATACTACATAAATATTGTGCATTCAAAGTATGTATATAATTTTTCTGCGGTTTGAAGGTAAATATTGAGAAAGAATAAACGACGCAACAGAAAATTATTTTTGTCTGCGTATGTTAATAATATCTCTAACTATAAATTATAAGATTTAATATCAGTTTACATTCACATCGCATGATTATTGTTATAGCTAATGCGGCTTGAATATGCAGTAAAAATTGAAATGTCACATCTTTTAGAAATGCGCCTAAAAATACTTTAGAAATATGTAACTAGAAATGAAATATAGTAAAAGTGCTCTTTAAGTTTTTCCTTCAAATGTCCAGATTTTTTTAAAGGATATCACAGTTTCAATTTATAGTCCTAACAAATTATTATGAATGTATAGTCAAAAATCTATAAAAGTATAGAATTTGAACATATGTTATGTATACATATCAGATGAAAGAATAATGTTAAAAAAATTTAGTTTTCCATGACATATTCGCAATAAAAGAATAAACCAAATAATAATTTAAGCACATGGTTTTAATTAAAAAAAAAACGTTTTTTTAGTTCCTCCTCAATTTTTCATTCATGTGATATCCGTAAGTTTTTTGTTATAAACCCTAATATTTTTAATGCCAGGTTAACTACAATTGGGCTTTAATATCGCGTACAGAAAATACCTATATATTTTTCCAAAACTAACAACTGCTGTATACTGTTATAAATAAAAAAAAAATATAAATTTTTTAAAAGCACATGGTCAACGTTAAGACATTTTTGTGTTCCAATAATTTCCATTTTTTTTTTTTCTAGTTAATCGAATATATCGAAATAATGGTATCACTTTTGTCGCAGTATGAAAGCTTTGCTTCTTTAAATTGTATAACCTTTGCAAGCCTACATTTAGGCATACAGTAAAAATATTGACATATAGGTAGCGCTGTTGACACCTAAATCTATTTCAGTTCATCAACATTAAAAGCTATTTCAAAATGTTTTTTGATCAGGTAAAAAAGAGAGTTTCGTTTTTAAAAATTGATATTTGGTTAAAATAACGAAGAAGGGTAAATTTTACGCTTGGGGTCAGTTAATATGCCATCTACATAAGTACTGTGCTATTTCATCACTTTTAAATTTGTAGATAAAAAATCGGGCAACAAGTTTTTGCAAGCGCAATACAATCGCAATCGTCAAAATTTTGTATTTAAAAAAATAGCTTTCCATGCTTATCACTCACGCTTAGAACAAGCTTGGTCAAAATTTAAGTTATCGATTTTTGTAAGAATTTGTAAGGAAAGAGAAAAGGTTGCAGTTTAAATTAATTGTTTATGAATTCTTATTTCTTTTTGGAGTTTTCGAGCATGCCTAGTAATTTTTTCACTTCGTCATATACTCATATGTGCTGTTAATTTTTTACTTAGGTATTTAAGTATATTCCAAGAATAGTTCGAACAAAAATTGACACTGAAGTTGGCACATCGCCGAAACCGGGTTGTCTCCAAACCAAACTTGAAAAGGGATGACAACAAACGTTCCAACAAATATTAACATTCCACCCTGTCGGACAAGAAAAAGAAGAAAAGAATACAATCGAATTTGAATAAAATTACGAAATGTTTTCGAATATATAAGCCAAGCAGTTCATTGTGTGCTATTATCTTTCCATTGTAAAAATATCAAAATAAATTTAAATATAGGCAAAATAAACTTTTCTAAATTAAACTTACTTTTTCCTGTACTAGATTGACTGCGACAGAGTTGAAAGAACGAAAAGTACGTGACAAAAAATATAGAAATTTGAATGCTCTGCAAAAAGTTCTAAGCATTTTTTCTTAAGCGTCTCGGAATACTGTTAAAGTTAAAATCTCAGTCGAGTCTTTGGTCCGAATATATTTGTTGCATAAAATTACAATTTATTTTAGAACACCTTTAAACCATGAGTCTTTTAATTCATAATAGACAAAATGATTTGGTCTAGTTAGAAACGATTTTCGACTAGTCAGGGCCATTTAAAATACATATAAAAAAAGAAGTTGATATATTCAAATCGCTTAAATAATTAGTTGTCGCTAACAATGGGACACATTTATATTATTGCCCAGTGTACAAGTGGTTAGTGCACGTGTACTACTCAAACAATTTGCTTTGGAATAAAATCAAGAATTTCTTGGTTCCAACGCAAAACGATTCAATAAAATAAAGCCAAATTGTTGTATGCCAAATGAACTCGCCCACGCCAGGTTTGTAAGTTAAACAGACAAATGTACATAATCGCATACAACTACAAATACAACTACTTTCATGGACTAATGCATGAAAGGAGAGGAGGTTAAGGCTGAGGACGATAAAAGCCTACGAATACAATAAAACATGTACAACAACGCCTTTGAGCCATGAACGCTTAATCAGGTTGAACACCACAGCACCGAGAGCACAACAAAGGTCAATTGCCAGAGAAAGAGCTGTGGAGCTGTGGAGCTGTGGCTGGCGCTGGCGCCATTATGGCATGTCTGGCATGCGGGTGGCTGACAAGGCAATAAGGAACCTGAGCTGGCGGTAGGACAATGTGCCGATAGGCTTAAACGTGCCCATAAAATAGTTGTTGCCTGCTTGGCATTGCGGTCACACTGAACTGGAGTTCAAATTGAAGATTTTGCGGTTGATTTCCGTGCGGCGGATGCTGCTGGCGATTGTTATGCTGCTGAGTAAGACACAAATATGTGAATGAGTTGACTGTCGAGTGAAACAAAATAAGCAATGCCAGGAGCGTAGGATGAGAGCGGCAAGGAGTGTAGACACATTTGATAAGTGTTGGAAATCGTCGGTGTGTGTGTGAATGTGCGCGAACGAAGGAGGTGGAAGTGAAGGTGGTAGCGGAGCAGAGTTGGATGAAATGATTGTGCCCAAAGGTTGTTTGGTATGCAAGATTCATTTATTTATGGCCTATTGGGTCATAAAAGAGGCAAAGCAGCGACATTACAAAGTCAACGCTTTATCGATGAGTACAATGTGCCCGAAATTCAGCACAGGCGCCTTAAATCACCAAAAGCAGAAGGGAGGGGCAGTTGGATGATTTTTGATTGAGTTGTGTTGGTGCGTAAAGATCTCGTTAAGGAGAGCTAACTAACAGCATTCGGCTGAAATTACAAAAGAGTATTTGCACACAAACAAATGTGTGTAACTTACAGAGAATATAGTATACGACTACAGTTTGATGAAGCATTGCTTACAAACACACATACATACACTAGAAAAGTGAGAAGTAGTTAATACACGAGTATGTATGTACATAGTATGAATATAGAAATGCAAATAAATATACTTAGTAGATAGATATCGAATTGTGAGTGCCAAGCGCTTTTCCATTTCAAATGTGTGAAATTCTAATTGAATTTCTTTTGCTTTCGCTGGAATTTTTGAGCTTTAAGGCATTTCTGCCGTTGTTTTCGAACTTGGTAAACTTATAAGGAATTTTTGTTTTTGTATGTGTATGTGTGTATGTGTGCGTGTGTGTGTGTGTGTGTGTGTATGCGTGAGTTGAAAGATATTTTTAATTTCAATTTAAATAAATGCGGTCTTTGCTCTTGGCTAGTCCAATGAGGTGCGAGTGGATGTTTAGATATATAGAGGCATGAAACTATTGTCCTCATAATTATTAATAAAAGTCAGATTTTTCAAGCAATGTCTCTGCATTTTTGCGATACAAGGTCTCCAAAGTACGCTTGAGCTGAAAATATAACTTTAACGCCTGAAAATGTAAACAAAAAAAATTATAAATTTGAACGAAAAAATCATCAAAGACTGTCGGCCTACGAATATGGTTCAATGTTAGATTTTCTCTCTCTTTACTTTTCAAATATAATTTTCTACAAGTATCAATCCCCAATGCAATAGAAATTTTTGTGTAATATTCCTTATTCCGGGAACCCCTGATGCCCTAGGAGCTCTGAAGTTTTGGTGTAATGTGCAGTGGTATGGCGAGTGATCAGCTTAGATGTAGTGATATTCGTTTTGGTTAGTTCAGTTGCGGTGAGTTTAGGTAAGTTTACGTGTAGTGAGTTTGGACGTGGTGAGCTTAGATATGGTTAGTTTACGAGAAATTTGTTAAGACTTGCTGGTATGAATTGCATAAAATATTTACTTCCAGAGATGATATTCGAATCGCTATACTATTTTTACTGGCGTGCTATTCTAAGCTCGGCCAAAATCGTATAGGCGGTTATCGAGCCAATGAAAAAAAAATACTATATTTATGTTTCTTTAGAGTTCGCGCATTTAATTGCTTAATCGTATGTCATATTCGCAGTGGCTAACAAAAAAATCTTAATTGGCTTAACGTGTGTGCTCTTTATTTATATTCAGAGACATTTATTATAAGGGAAAAGAAAGCAATTATTATCATAGTAAGATACAATTTTCAACTAATCTATAACTATTATTCGAGGACTTACATTGAGTCTTGAATGGCAAGATGGGTTCGAAATAAATTCGGTAGTCGTTTGGCATCATTGACTAGTTCCAGACCATTTCGGGATAAAATCAGATAAATTTGATGTTGCGTCCTCGTTAATCCTCCAAAACACTTTTATTTCCTAATGTTTTGAAAGTGAAATATAAGCACAATATACGTTTAACAAATCACGAATTTTTCCTGAAATAGTCACAAAATATTCACAAACTTTTCACGAACTACTTCGGAACTGGCCTTGAACCAGCACCAAGCTAGAATTTTATAATATTAATCTCAAAATAAAAGCCTTTGAAGACTTAAAGGAATTTATCTCGCTGGTAGCTTTTATGAGAAGTCTTTTATATTATAAGTCAAGTCAAAATATTACATTATTATTGTTATTATCATATTGGTTTTTTTTAGAAAATTTTTAAAAATAAAAAGCAGCATAATTTTCTCAAAAAACCAATCAGCCTTAAAGTATTCAAACAAAATTTTTCTAGATACGTAAGAAGTTCACACAAAACAATTTATATCTCAATAAAGTTTTAAGTTAGATTTTGCTTTAAAAAAGCGCTTTAAACACCAATGCAAGTGTTAATATGGTAGTAGCTGCTCTATACTTATCACAGCTTAACGCTCGTAAGGGGCTCAATACTTTTCCATCACTTATAAACTAATTAAAATCATGCAACTTAACTTCCTTCTACAATAATAGTAAATAAAGAAAATTAAAAAAAAAAACGGTTCATCATTTGAAACTAATATATTCGAATTTTCGCGCAGCAAATTCATTAATATCAATTAGAGGCTTTATTAATAATGACGACGATATTTCAACGAAAAAAAAAATTCGAACGGTTTCACTTCAGAGCTCCTACTAATTTATAACCTATGAAAATGAATGGCAAACCAAACTATTGCAAAACACTAAGAGCCAGTAAATGAAATGCCAAAAAATACTAATTATATTAATTATTCCATATTTTTAATTGCATAATGAGTGTTAACTTCTATTTGCTTGTTAAACTTATGTTATGGTGGAAATACATAATAATTTTGTGAAAGAGCGCTGATGTGTAATCTAATAATAATAAATGTATAGGTAATTTAAACGCGGCAAACATTTTAAATGAACTGGCAGTTGATTTTTTGAAATTAATATGCGTATATTTTTACTGTAAAAATGTAAAAATTAAAAAAAAAAACAAATAATTGTATATATGTACATATGTATGTATGTATGTTCGGATAAACAGCATGCAAAATGGCCCTGAACATTCCAACTAATACTTGTGAAAAATATGGAAAATGTATAATTAAAATTTAATAAGAAGTTATGATGATTACTACTCGTATTATAATTGAAATTTAAATTAAAACTGATACTTTGCTATAAAATGTTAAAATTAAAAACAAAATTTAAATATTATCAATTTTTGCATTTAATATTGTAAAACCTACACAGCCCTTTGCGCCCAGCAAAGATTATAATAATTTAATTTTATTTAATTCAACTGTAGTTTTCATCTTATCGCGCTATTTCAAAACATGCAAAAACATGCTTTAACCCTTTTTATCTCCGTTAAATTGTAAGTGATTTTCAATGTACATTTTATTATAATAAATTTTAGCACTCACCTTTTACTCAACATCTTAATCCGCATTGTAGGCAGCAACTGAGAACCGACTACCGCCTGCAGAACAAAGCTCAACAAATCTTTTTTTGTTTTGGTTTTTTTTTTTTTGTATCGTAACACACACAACAACACCTTTAACACCTGCGTATGTAACAGCTGCTAACTAAAGGCAGATTTATTGCGGTCCGGCAAAATAGGACGACAACGAAAATCAACAAAAGAAAAAAGTAACAAATATTTATTTATTTTTTGTTTTGAAAATTTGTTACGAAAAGGAGGGTGTGTGTGTGTGTGTGAGTAGGGGAAAAATTGATTTTTGGCTCTTTAACCCTAAAGAGATAAACGGAAAAGTGGCACAGCAGCCCGTAGAGCAGTGAAAGGAGTTAAAATTCTAAGTGGTCATAGTCGTAGGTTTGTTTGTCAAGGCTGCAGCTTTTGGGTGAGGCAAAAGCCAAGCGGAAAGTAGCCTAATGAAAATCGATGCACTGAAGTGTGTAAGGACAACCAATGGTAGAAGTATCTATTACTGCCGATAAAATGGCAAAGAAAAAACAAAAATAAAGCAAACATTTATGAAATAAATAGTAAAGAGATACTGTTTGTTCAACAGAGCCACATACTTATGAGCAGTTGTGCGGCGTAGCTCAAAGCAAACAAGCATACGAGTATACTTAAGTAGTTACTTAGTTCAATACTTATATGAATTTATGTTTATAACCGAAATTTTTTTTTTTTTATACTCGTAGTAACGGCACTGGCTGTTTAGTAGTGAGAAAAAATTGCTTACATATCTCTTAGTATAAGCAGCTTTGTGGAAAACGTAATTTAATTGAACAAATAGAGTCCGGAGATCTAAAAATCGCTCTGTAATGGAAAATATGGCATTATATTTTGAGTCATTACGCAGAGTCAGTGAAGTTATCAAAACAATGGAAAAAAAAAACGTTTTGAAGTAGCTGAAGCGAAAAAGTATGCAGCAAGACACTGCCGCTGATTCAAGCGAATGCTTTGAAATACTTTTTTAGTGAATCATCTACAAATCCATATTAAAGCATTAAACATCTGCACACTGTGCTGTGCTAATCAACTGACCCCTTTAAAAGAGATTTTCATGACATTGCAATTTAGCTAAAATAAGAACAAGAACGATCGAATACAAAAACAGCCAAACTGCAAAAAAAAATTGAGTCTACTCATCCGCCTAATAAGTGACAATAAGAAAAAATTTAATAAAAACAATGGTTGGCATCAGTGGTATGTTTGAGAATTGCTCCACAGGCGGTACTGGACGCTGTACAAAGGTGATGATGAGCAGCAGTTGTCTCTTTTACTTGATTGTTGTGAAGTAAGTACATACGAGTACATACATATATTGTTGTACATATATAGTTATGTATAGTAGATGGTAGTAGTAGCACCAGCTGCAGCAGCAATAATAGCAACAGCAAACACTGTTGACGAAAACCGCGAACCGTGTTGCGGCTTCGACCGTGACAATGACAATTGCTGACGTGTTTGATATTTATAGTTGAGGCAGGCAACGATGTAGGTAATACAATATATTTGTTTATTTTGGCAGCAACAACAATAACGGCAACAACAGCAACAAAAATAACAACAACAAAATACACAACTGTAGTCTATTTGCGGCAGAAAGAAATATTAATGTTCGTTCAATTTAATTTGTTTTAATTCATTTAATTTTTATTGATTCACTTTATTTGTTAAATTATTATCTTTTTTAATTTAAATCCATTTTATTGTATTTATTTTTTATTTTAATATTTTTTTATGTCAGTAAAATAAATGATTTTGCTATTTTCATTTTATTTTGTTAAGTTTGGAATTTAAATTTTTTTATTCAATTGTAATTTGTTGTATTTAATTTCATTAATTTTATTCTATTAATTTTTTTTTATCCTACTTTTTTATTTCAGTTTATTGTATTTTTATTATTTTAATTTATTTTAATTTTATTTTCACTTCTTTAAATTTATTTTAACACTTCTTGTTGCATTTTTTTCTATTAAATTTTATTTTATTGTTATTTAATTATGTTTATATTTATTTAATTTAATTTTGTAAATTTATTTTATTCCGTTTGATTTTAAAACGTTTCAGTTACTAAATTTTATTTCATTTCACATTCTACTTAATTTTTTTTTGATAATAAATTATTAATTTCTTTTTTTGTTTTACGTATATTTTTTTACGATATTTCATGTACATTTATTTTATTCTATTACTTTTTGTTAATTTAGTTGATTTTATACGATTTTTAATTTTTTATTTTACTTAGTTTAAATTTTGTATTTGTTATTCGCACGCCACCAAAGTATTTTATTTCATTTCATTTTAATAGTTTGTATTTGTTTTATTGTACTTTTTATTTATTATGTTTTATTTTTTTCTTTATTTTGTTCTATTTTAATTTTTTTATAGTTTTTTAAGTTATTTTATTTTATTTATTTTTTTTATGTGAAATAATTTTATTCAATATAAGTTTCGTAAATGTTTATTTTGCTTCCTTTAAATTTTACATTTGTTAATGACACACCATCAAAGTGTTTTATTTGTTTTTATTTTATTTTGTTATATTTTATTTAATATTTTTTCTTTATTTTGTTCTATTTTACATTTTTTTTATTTTATTTAAATTTATTAATTTTTGTTTTTTTTGTTTGTCTCAATTAATATTATTTAATGAATTTTTGTATAGCTTTTTTATTTTGTGTTATTTTTTTTTAAGTTTTTATTTTATTTAATTTTTTTAATTCACTAACGTTATACATATTTCTACAATTTATTTTATTTAATTTCATTTCATTAAGTTTTATGTTATTATGTTTAAATTAATTTTGAATTCATTTCGTTTCGTTTTTATTTTTAATATTATGTTTTTGGTTTTTAATTATTTAATTAAATTAACAAAATTGCTATATTTCAAATTGATGGATTATATATTATTAGGTTTTGTTTAGATTCAATTTAAACTCATTAATGTTTAATCTTATGTGATTGATTTTTTATATTTTTTAAGTAATTTAATTAATTAAATTAACTTATTGATTTATTTAAATTTAATTTATTTATATTTAAGCTAATTTATAATTATATTTTATTTCATTTATTTAATAGCTGTCTTCTTTTATTCCAACTTTTTTTGCTATTGTTTTTCCTGAGTCACTTTACTGCATTTCATCTTTTTGCTTTTTTCACTAAATATTTAAAAAAATACGTATGTACATATGTTTTTCACTACACTTGCAATAATTCTAATTTACATCAGCACAATTTTTACAAAGCGCAGATTTCTAAATTTTTCTTAGCTATTTACTATTCATAGTCGACATCTCATTGAGACACAACTTATTAAAAATAAAAACCACATTCAAGGAACACTTTTTGACACAAAAAAAAAATCTAAAAAATTATTTAACTGCACACCAATCTAAAAATGTTGTCATAACCTTGCTGTATATGTTAGTATTTCGAGTGCACGTGTCACCCTGACCGCTCGCAGCGCGCTGCACTCCATTGCCCTATCAGCAATTTATATGCCGTAAACGGCGGACGCTGTAAGAGCGGCGGCACTAAAATGGCAATCGTAAAATATAATTGCCATAGGACTGCTATATACAAATGCGATATTAGCAGAAGCAGCAAAAACAACAACAACAACAATAACAACAATAATATCACTCATAACAACAATACTACACATATCGACGTAAACATTTTCAGAAGCGGAAAAAATCACGTTTGAACGCGCGCGGTAACGCTGGCGTATACGCAACACGAGCAAACTGAAAATGGATTATTGAGTTTGCGGCATTTCAATTAACGATTTTCCTCTTTTTATCAACACTCTAGCGAAATGTTTACTTTTTAAGTGAATTCATATTTTCTGGCATTTTTAAACATACATTATGTATGTACACATGTAGATATCTACATATGTATGTACGTACAGACTTTGTTAATGATATGTGCATATATGTATGTATGTATGTACATATGTATGTACATATGTATATTCACAAAGCGATTATATATGTACCTCTAGCTGGCTGACGCCACACTTCTAGTCTGATTACATTAAATTACAGCAGCTCTTTGTTTGTTTTCATTTAATTTACTCAACCACTTGTGCTTTGCTCTTAATAAGTACTACATTTTCAAAGTGTTTTCTTCTTTTTATATTATTATTTTTCACCTTGTAATTTTGTTCACTTTTAATTAGTTGTATGTTGTTTTTATTCTTTGCATTATATTTTCATAATTTAACATTTTTTTATTTTTCTCTTTAGCTCAGCTCTATTTGAAAGCATTAGCAATTGCTGTCTATTATCTGTATCATCCGCTGCCTGTAAGTCTAATTTGTCATTTTATGAGATATAATTTTCACTTTGCATGTTTGTTAGTTTGTTTATCTGGCATTCAATTGGTACTTCTGTGTTTACGCCTATGGCCCGCGCACGTCGCTCTACAAACGCTCACTAGGCGGGCGAGCAGTCTATTATGCGCGACGACTACTACAGCCACTCTTTATCAAGCTGTGCTAAGCAATTTGTTTATATATGGTTTTTGTTTTTTTTTTTTACTTAAGGAACCTCAAATTTTTTTATTAGTTAGTATTCTTATTTTTTGTAATTTCAAATTAATCTATTTGTTGTTAATGTTCTTTTGTGATACGGAAATCGCGCGCAATCCGCAAAAGACGTGGCGGCACACCAAACAGTTCACTTACGAATGAGCTGTCGCATGCCTGAGCAAGTCACTTGAAGCAGAAGCACCAACAGCAGCAGCAGCAGCAGCAGCAGCAGCGACAGCAGCAGCTCTTACAAGCGGATAAGCAGCGCAGTCACTGCGCTCTGCAACAGAACATTTTAGCTACATTGTCTAAAAGACGTGGTGCCGAAGCGTGCAGCGACGATGCGATACACTGCGCCTCGTACGACGGTAATGCACATTCTGAATAGCATTCAGTGGCGTCACCACCCACCGTCATTCGGCCGAGGTGGGGTTGCTGCCATTCGAGTGAGTCATATTGTACAGCTGAGTGGCGTACGAGTGATTGAGAGAGGCTTATGCATAAATACGAGTGTGTGCATATATATGTACGAGTATATGTTTTATTTGTAAATAAGTATTGAGTTAGTTGGTATTCTAAATAAGTTAAATATCATATATTTTAAAAAATAGTATAAATTTCTGTTCCAAGGCGTATTTAGTAGGTAGCCGCTACATACATATGTATGTACAAGAAGACATTAAAAAAAATTATCGCTGCTACCTGTTTGATGTGCCTCGTTTAAAACCAAAATAATATATTCGTAAGTGCTTTTTTTTTAAATAAAAATTTTTTTTTTATTGAATTTCAAGCAAAGTATGTTTGACTTTTATAAAAAAAATTTAACGACCTGTTTCTCTATCTCAAGCTAAAGGCCAGACTACCGAAATCGTTTGAATTTGGAAGTCTCTATTTCGATTGAAACGTTCCGACGAAGAGGAATTGCGGATTGAAAGATGGAGTCTGGGAAATTTGGCAAATATCGTTGTATATATTAGACGCAGAGTAAGAAGAAGTGAATATATGTACATAAATGCGTTCCAGATAGTTGTAGTGTTAAATGGATATGGAATGCACCCACGCAAAGTGTTCTGCTCCGGCTTGCATCCACAAACAGCTCACATTGTCCTTTTTTAAATGTATAATTATATTGTTTATGGTTTGTTAAAAATTTTGCTGTCAGCTAAGAAATATTTGCAGGCATTTTCAGCAAAGTGAGTATTCATACCGCAATACTCAGCTACCACCATTATATCAATGTTTTTCCATTAGTTCCGGCCTTTTTTGCTTGAATGATACAATTTAGCGGCTTACACAATAGCAAGAACTTTTTCATTTAAAGAAGAGAACTTCTTCTTCATTTTAAGTGGTGTTCGTGTTGGAGAATCCACATTTATTACGTTTTCGTACATAACAATCAGCCGTTATCGAGTAGTTGTCGATAGGGAACCGATTTCGTATTAGAGAATATAAATACATGAACAAACGATAGACGAGACGAACGCTCGTTTTGAGTTAGAGAACCAAACTTTAAATATAGTTAAGAAATTAAAAAATAATATAATCAGTGCAATGAGGTATGAAATTTACTATTTTTAATATGCAATTAAAATGATATGTTGCTTTAAAATTAGAGGGTGTATAATATTTTCTTTAAAACTGCGCTCTCATTTATTAGTTTTTTTTAAGAACTTGATCGCTATCAGATACAATTTTGTAAGCTATGCAAGCTTTGACTTTGTGTTTGCGAAAACTATTATCAAACTGTTTTTTTTCTTATATATAAACTGTGTTTGTGGGATTTTAATGTAGTAAGTTGGAGGCAGAAAGAAATCAGTATTTATTTATTTAATTATTTATCAAGTAAAAAGTATATAAAAAACTTAGAGTTATTACATATTTTTAAAGAGATACAGCTACAATGAACTTAACAACTATAACATTGCACTTACAGTTTCAAAGAATAAATTTCTGGTGAGAAGAGAATATGGCGATGTTTAAAGGAAAAAGAAATCAGTAATTATAAGTTTGAATCAATCCTCAAAAAACTCCTTTCATTTCGCAATTTTTACAAATCTTTTGAGCTTAGGATTGAACTTGCAATCGTAACGCTAATATTGACATCTGAATAAGGTTTATTGAAGTTGTCTCCCCAGAATACAGTTCCGTAATTTTTAATTGTTATTCTCTCTCTCTATCTCTGAGCAAGTTTTTCAATGCAACAAATGTGTGATTTTTTTATTACATAGTAATTAATAAATCATGTATTTTAGATTTAATTTGGTTTTTAAATTTAAACTTGACTATAATCAGCTAATGAACTTTTATTCTGCAGCTGAACAATTTTAGAGTCTCGACACCCAACAAACGCCTGCCTTTTATGACTGGGCATGCAAACAAAAAAAATTTAAATCCGTGCGTCTTGCGGATGCGCCTTTGCGTCGGTTGCGCGGAAATGGAGGGTAAAAACCGTTGGGATTATTATTATTATTATTAACTATTAATATTCCGCAATTTTAATTTATTATTTTTATTGTGATTGATTGACATTTTGTAATATATTTTCATGAGTCTTAAATAATTATTGTTTAGTTTTTTTTTTATTTATAATATGTATATCCGATGATATTGTTTATTTACTATAAAAGTGTCATAAATGTACACACCAAATACTCGAGGGAAAAAACTCTAAAGTTTCGTATTTACAACAAAGTGCGTAATAATCATTTGAGCATACCTAACTTGACTTTTTTTTTGCACTCTTCTAGTAAAATGCCGATGTGAGCTGGTTCCCACAAGTACTCGAAATTTTCGCTATAACAAATCTTGTTAATTTGTTATTCTTCTATTTTTTAAGATAAATATACAACTTATTCACTTTAAAAGCAATACAAATCCGAGTTTCAAACTTTGTTCTTAATTTATAAAAAATATACAAAATTAGACCACAACGTCGAACTTTTTTAAACAATGTTTAGAAATTAATTTTAGTATAAATACTGTGCAAATTTCACACGGCCAAATGACATTTCTGAATTTTGATAAATTTGTTTCTAATTTTTTCCGCAATTTTTTTCATATAAAATTACTTTATAATTTACTCTTAGCTTAATTTCATTTCAGCAAAGGCCCATTCGTTGTTTCAACTATTTTACTCAGTACCTGCTCATCATACCCAACGTTCTTTCAGCCACACAAACCGCTCGTGCTCACTCATTCATTTTCGAAAATAAAAACAAAATAAAATTCCGATTTGGCAAGCGCACACACAGCCAGCAACGAAATAATGAGCCAACCAAAACACATGTAACAACTTTGCAGCCAAACAGAACGAAGTCAGCGTCAACGTCAGTAGCAGCAAACAGCAAAACCATTTATTGCCACCTTCTTCTATTTGAACACCATCAGCATAGGAAATATTATATCAGCTAGCTTTGTTGCGAGCAGCACAGCATCGCTAGGTCACTCATACGTTTGGGTGCTTCGGCGTAACGAATTGCAATGCCGTTATACGAGCTACATACATATGTTTGTATGTATGTATGTTTCGGGTGCGACATCGAAATTGGGAATCTGTGTTAATCGGTTAGGCAACAACAGCTTGCTGTTAATGCTGCGCTCGCAATGTCCCACTGGCCGACTACGAGCGCAGAGCAGTTTAGCAGCAGCTAGCATATCGACATGCCAACAAAACAATAACAAACCAGACACCCCACCCCGTCCAGTTGAACAGCTGTGGAAATGTTTGCATTGAGTAAAGTGTTCTTGCTCTCACACTCTTGTTATCATTGCGTGTGCGCATACGCTCAGCAATTAAATAGCGCTCTCCTCGATACAAAGATTATATTCGGGAAAGGTTACTCTTTATTATTTTATGTGAGCTTTTTACAGTGGGTATCCAAAATATGGGTACTACATAAAACTTCAATAGATTGGTAAGAAATATTAATTTTTAAATCTATTATATGTGTTTTATATTTTTATAGTAAGCATAACTGAAAGCACAACTGAAAATATTATCAGATTCAAGCTTGCCAGACTTCTTCTTGATATCATGGACATATTTTTATAAGCTAGCGAATTTTGAAGCTCTGAAAGGTAGTGTCTTTTAAAACAGCGCGAGCCTGTTGCTGGATGTTCTGACAAGAGTACTGGAAATCATATAAATAAGGTCCGTTAAATCATAATTTTGTCAATTTATTGAAACGGAAAATAATAAACACAATTTAACACAAACCAAAATCAGAGCTGAAGTTTTGAATTAAAATAAAATTATAGTGTGAAGATAAAAACATTATCGAATGTCAATAGAAACCCCTTACACCTGGAAATCATACTCTAGAAATCGTCATTGTACCGCTATTTTATATGATGCAGAAAGGCGGTTGATGTCGATGAGAAGTCTTTTGAGGATTCGGAGAAAACTAAACTTCGAAGAACATGTAAGTAAAGTAAATAAGATTTTCTAAAATAACTTTAATTTTAATTGTAATATCTAAATAATAATAATTACAATAATAATAAAATACTTTTGAGATGCTTTGCTTAGATGACCTTTCAGAAAATAATTTTTTTGCAAACATTTTAAGTTATAAATAAATATACCACGTGTAAGAAAAATATGTGTTGCTACCATATTTTTATTTTTATTTTACAATATAAATCGTTTCCAGGTAACAAAAATTAGTTTTGAACGAAAAGTAGTGTTAGCCAATTTGAAATGATATATGTAAATATTCGTGTTCTCATTCGTAGTCATCTATATGTTGCTTTTTTGCCTGTAGTAATGTTATTTTGCAGCTTAATGGGTGCTTTGTCTTAGCAATATATCAAAAGCAATGAAATTTTTTGAACAATTTAAATCCTAATATGTTTCGTTTTTTTCTGGTTAAAGTACGTAATTTTTGAATAAAGGATATAAACACATGAAAAGTGATATCAAATTTCTTTCAATCATGATGAGTAATACCGGAAAAAATTAACCCAAAATATATGGAATACCACAGGGAATCCATTTCTTAAACCTTACGCCTTATTAAAATACACTGAAACTGCATAATCAGATCAATTAAAAAGTATGAGAATAATATTTGAATTTTTGATAAAAGATAATTTTTTTTTTTATTTTACTTGCGTTAATATAGTTTTTGCGCTAGAGTCTACTGTAATTTTATTAATAAGTAATAAAAATTTGATAGATAAAAAAATTGTTAAAGTTCGTCAATATGCGTTGCAGTTATAATTTTGGGATAGAGTATAAATCACTTTTTTGGACACACCCTGTACTTTTAGCAGCGCATTAAGCTTTTCAATCGATTCATATGCTATGCCTGCCTATGAAATTCACTCAAAATCGCGTTAATCTTTTAACAAAAAACGAAAATAAACAGTTGTTTGTACGCTCTATATGTATGAATGAGAACAAACTTAAAGCAACATAATTCCAATAATACTTTTTAAATGAAAAATATATACATACTTAATATTAAGTATATCCTTATTAATACTTTTTGTTATTTGATTGCATAAACTAACTTAGCTCTCGCGCCAATTGAGCATAAAAGCACACCTATTTAGGGGGCTCTTATTTGAACCTTACAGCAATAAACTACTCAAATGGTCACACGAAAGTGTAGCCAATAACATTTCACTGTTAGATGTGTAATATTCAAGGTTGTTGTTAGCTTTTAGCGTACATTTGTTGCCGTAGGTGGGGTCGAAACGACAACATGCGACTGTTAGAGCGCTAAGGGATAGTTGGACCGCATATGCCATTTTTTTTATATACATACTTAATAAGTATTTCTAACTGGACCGCATATGCCAATTTTTTATATATTTAATTAGTATTTCTTCTATATTTTTAGGTAGTTTTCGCTTTCTAATTGCCTTGTGTAATATTTATTCCAAACTTGTTTCTATCAACCATTACGTTTCAATTCTCCCCCTAATTGAAGCAAACCTTGTAATCAAAGACACATTTGTTGACTTGTCTTTACACTTATAAATATACTTACAAATATTTTTTATTCTCGTGAGCTTTGTCCGCGTGCTATTTGATATATCAAATATTTTTCACATTACCTTCCTCATGACTTCAGTCAATGAAAAGAACTCTGACAAGTTGCGGTATTATTACCTACCATCAACAATCAGCATCACCATTATTATCATCATGAACTCCGACAACACCTTAGCCATTTACATCGCTGTAGTTGTAACCAGCAAAGCTGGAGTGGAGGTGGATGTAACAAACAAATGCAAACAACAACGATTAAGACACCTTTTGACTTTTATGAATTTGTAGGCGAGCTGGTGTGATATCAACGACGCTAGCATCTACACACTTACATACATAGTACGAGTACATACATATTTATAATGTTATCGCAATTTTATTCTACCATCACTCCAACAAAGTTTTTATCTAATTCAACGCACGTTCACGCGCTTTACTTTCATTTTATTGTGGCGTTTAAGTAATCAAAAGAAACATCGCCATCAACAAAACACTTTAATACTCTTATAGAAGAATTAAGTGTGTTTTTTTTTTTGCTTTGGTAGTTGTTTACTTTTGAGCGATTTAGTTTAACTGTACTTGTAATCAGTTACATGAGTGAATACATACGAGTGCCTACACTAAATTGCTCATCGCGAATTTTTGAGTTCTATATACATATGTTCATATATTTATTCGTTTTCTGAACTATATTTATTTATAATGCCTTTTAAAAATTAGAATTTTATTTAATCTCATAAATTTTAATTGCCTATGCTGAGTATTTTTATTCTTATTTTTAGTCAAATTTCGATTATTTTTTTTTAGAAATTTAAATTAGTGTTTGCAATTAATTTATGTATGTATGTGTGAAAATTATATTAAAACATAAAGTAAATTATTTTTCACACAAAAACTTTAATGATTGCTGAAGCTTTCTTTTGTATACATACATATGTATGTATGTATGTATGTACATACAGTTTTTTATAGTTTTTGTAAGATTGTTTCACACCAATTTTAAATAGCGAAGTTTATAAAATAAATTGACATACATATGTTTAAAAAAAAATTTTAAATTTGGAAAATTTTCCAAGATTTAATTATTAAACATAACGTTACTGATTTCGAACAAGCTCGAAAGAACTTTGCTGGTAAGGTATTTAAGGCTGAGTTAAAATTTATATAAGTATAATGTTTGAAGACTTTCGTGCCATTCAAAAATATGACTTCGTTCCATATATTTTATTAAATTAGAGCCTAACTCAAATCATGACTAAAACTTTTAATAATTTTTTAATTACTTTCCTAAAATAGTTTAAATGTTTCTTTATTTTTCTGGTGGCCTAGTAAATGTTAATTTTACAATTTTTATTGAGCTCAAGGCCAGTTTATGGAAGATTTTTGTGAAAAAACAACAACAGTTTTTTAATGGTAGAAGTTATAGTACTATCAAGGATTATATGATACGAAACTCTCTCAACCGCTATTAAAATAGGGGGACTGATCTCGTTTTTCATGCTGGCAACAAAACCGAATGAGTCCCCCTATTATCAGCTGACAAGTAAAATAGCGAGATGCCAGAGTCAAAATGTGTAAATTATCAATAAAATCAGTGCGCTTTCTAACTGTGCAGGATAAGATATTGAGTGATTGTTGTTTGCAAAAAAATGTGGTACAATCTCAAAATAAAGAGCAATGTGTAAAATTTAGAACATTTCACAAAAATGTTGCGTTTTATTAAGAAAAAGCGTCTTTAAAATTGCTAATAAAAATATTTTTCAAAGAAAACTGCTTATATATTACTTTTTTAAATACTTTTTAACTTCATACTGTATATAAATACAAACCTATACACATTTCGATTGAATTGATATGTTTGATTATGTGAAAATTGATATTTTTTATTTCAGTTAAAATTGTTGGTATACTTTAAAGTTTTCATGCAGAACTCATAAATTTATAATTTTTTTTTCATTAATACCCGTATTTTACTTGTTACTTCATTGTATATGTATTATTTACTTCTGCATAACGCAATGGTCGTATTAAATTCATAAAATCTCCAAAAAATGCAATGGTTATTACCACATTTGGTTTCTTTCATAGTGGCATCATTGGAAAATGCTATAAAAAATGTACACATTGAGAGCGCTCTCACGAGAACGAGAGTTTCGTATCATATAATCTTTGGTACTATTTCGGAAATCACCACATTTCCTCATCAGACTTCTTTTTATTAAATTAATAAAATTTATTTTTCATAACCACTTCTCTCAGGCTTTGAACCCAGGAGCTCATAGTTGAAGAGCCAATACGCTACATATTGTGCTACGCTAGCCGAGTTGGCTGTTGTGTTTATTTCATATTCCTTAAACAACCCAACTACAAACAAGAGCAACTGATCTGCCGCTATTTAACTTGTTTGTGTGGTTGTTGTTTGTGTTTTTATATAAAGTAAATAACTTGAATACAGAATTTGCAAATAAAACACAAACTGTATTGGCTACAAACAGCATACAATTTTTATCTGAAAACTCAGATTAAAACATTGAATTTTCGCAAGTTTTGATAAAATATCTAAAGTTTGAATTATACAATAGTTTTATAAAAAAAAACAACAACTCGGACATATGAGGTAAAACCCTAAGAAAATTTTAAAAAAATCACAGCATATTTTGTATTTTGAATGACTGTATATGGTTTATAATTTATTTAAAACTCTGATATGTCTCATTATTTTCAACAAAGGATGCAAAGCTTTTATTGCTCATACCCACTCATCTCTTTAAACTATATAATAAAATTAAAATGAAATCCTCCTTTGTGCTCTACTCTTTAGTAAAATTGTGTTAAGTCTCGAAGTTTACTTACTCGAATTTAAACTTTACCTATTAGCACAAATTTTCTGCATAGTTACACGAACACACAAACACACGTACATATGTATATACTGCAATGTATGTATACATATATTCTATTTTATTGTTTTGCGCGCTATTCTTAGTCAATTCATCTTCATGCATTTTTTTTTTTTTTTGTTCAATGTACCAGTAACTTTTCTTCATAATGATGTTTGTCATATTTGCACGTCTCTCACTTGGACTGGTATATTGCCTATTTTTTGTTAGCGTGAAAATAGAAATGAAAATGAATGTTTAAAGTAAAAAAAAAACTGCTGGCAAATAGTGTGTTGGTACGAGTATAATGTATGAACATGAAAAAGTTACCGAGAAAACGGAAGGCAACATAGACACATTCATATGTATGTAGGTTACATACAGATATATCTGCTTTTATAGTAGTAACAAAACTACCTCAGGAGCTGTACAAGCTATACAAGAGATGTGGGAAAAACAATTGCGGCGGTAGATTCCACAGACAGTAGTTGTGAGCGACATACTCGTACATAAGTGCATATGCACATACATATTTACTTATTTATCTTGTTGACGCACTTACGAAAAAGTGCTACATATGTACATACATATTTATTAAATTGATATGATTTCTATGCGCATATGCATATACATATGTAGATAAGTAGAGAAAACTTAAAAAATTTAAGAAAAAAGTAACCAAATAATTTTTAAGAAAACAGCAAACCATTTCACCTTATATTAAAGACAGCGGCAACACATTTTAAAAATAGATACATACATTTGAATAGAATAACATTCACACATTCTTTTCGAAATCGATAACAAATCTTTACGGTATTTGGGGTTTTAACAAACTTTTAAATGTCTACAAAAAATTTTCTTCGCGATTCGTGGTTTTGGGCCTTTCGATTTTACCTAGCAAAATAGCCAAGGAAGTGTATAATTTAATTTTCTAGATTTCGTTTGTGTGTAAAATTTAACACGTCTGAACCACCCATACCAAGGCCCAGCACACCTACACTCACCACACTTGAAATCACCACGCAAAAACTTATGTTGCGTTTTATTACGTTACGTTATGTTATGTTGTGTTATGTTTGATTATGTTACGGTACGTTATATTAGATTATGTCATGTTATGTTATTTTAAGTTAGCTCTTTAGGTTATGCCACGTAAAAATATCTCATGTTATGTAATCTTATGTTATGATATGTTTATTTATCTTATGTTATACTATGTTATGTTATGATAGGTATTTTTACGTCATGTTGTAATTTCTTATATTACGTTATGTTATGTTACTTCATGTCATGTTATGCTTTCTTATTTAATGTTATTTTATGCTATGTTATGTTATGTTATGTGATGTTACGCAATATAGCATTAACACAGTCTTGAAATATCTCGGAGATTATCTTTCGCCATCAAGCGCAACACTAAAGTCCTGAATCGTCAAACCAAAGCATGAATCAAAACGTAAGATGAGACAGTTTTAGGAGGATTCGAGTTAAGAATTATGTGAATGACGATGGCGAATAACTCTGGAAGCTAAACTGTCGGGTTTTTTCAAAGACCTAGCTATAGAGACTTTCATGTAGATCAAGTTCCATAGAATCCTAGAAGACCGACAAAACCTGCGGTGCTAAGAACAATTTAGCTCACAGTTTGGCCGAGCTTCTCCTACCATTTGTGATGTGCGCCTTTATATTCTACCACAAATGCAGGGACCTACAATTTTGTGCCGACTCCGAACGGCAGATGTATTTTATGAGAAGCTTTTCCATGGCAGAAATACCCTCGGAGGTTTGCCAATGCCTGTCGACACTTTTCTATGATTTAGATTTTACTTGCCCTGGCTGAGATTCGAACCCCGAACCCAGCGGCATATCAAGTAAAAGAACGCACCGCTACCCACACGACCCCAGCGGCCATTTATTATCATAAATACTTTTTTTCTTTTTTTTTTTACTTTTTAATTCTTGGCATACTTTTCCCTAGTAAGGCAACAGTAAAAAAGTGCATTAAGGCCCAACAAAAGATTTGCTAATGTGCTCAGCATTTTTTAATGAAATTCATGCAGCGATTTTTATAGCGGTACAAATGGCACGATGAGCTACAATTGTGGCCCCTCTCTTACATACTGATTCGTTTAAAACTAATTTTCTTCAAAGTTTTGCATGTTTTGCTCTACTAAACGTTTACTCGCATTTACATTATGTTATGCAAAGCTATGGGATTAGTGTGGCCAACCATGGGTCAAGCCAAGGGTTTAAACGTGCTTGTTTTAACGAGATATGCTTATACACTCACACTTAATATGAAATAAGCCACATTGTGTACTAATGAAATGTTCATTGTTGTTGTTCCAACATTGCTAGTTATATTAAATATTTACATTTACTTCTTTATTGTTTGTTCAGATAGAAAACAAAGTGCGGATGTGGCAACTTAAACAAATTTTAAAAAGCAACTTGTGATGCTTGTGGCGTGGAAAATACTTGCGAAGTTATTATGTAAAGTTGATTTGATTACAGCGAAGGTTAAAAGATTTTTGTTTAATTGGTTTAAAACATAATCAAGAAATTATTATAATATATATTAGGGTAGAATAGATACATATGAGTTGGGGTTGGTTGCAAGCAATGGAGGACTGAATTAGCGTTGTAGAAGACGACCACTGTACTACGTTAAACAATTATAGCACAACCACAATTTGACTCAATAGCGCAATTTAATTTTAATTTTCTTTTAATTTAAAATAAGTTTCTTTTTCAGTTAATTCTCTAACAAAAGCAATAAAATCCATTTTTTAAACTTTATACCAAATGCGCAATAATCTAATTTTATCAATATTTCGCACAATTAAGAATAAATAATTAATTTATATTCTGAGCATACTGTTTTGTTTTTTATTAAATTTTTTTCATATAGTAAAGCAAACTCGCGTTTTTTTTTTTTAACTACTTTATTTGAATAATAAATGTCGAAAGTGTGTCTGTAAACAAAAATTCAAATATCAGCAATAATCGCTACGTACTTGAAACCTGCAATTTACCATATTAAATGGAAAGGGCTACAAACAGCCAACTCTAAAAGTTTATTGCATTATTTATAAAAGTTCGAGATTTTGATGAAATTTTGTTCAATTAATATAAATTTTCCAATGATTTAAAAAATGTTTTATTTTCTCTTTTTTATTAGGTTTTGAACTGTATTTCAATTAAAAACTAATTTAAAGTAATTAGTAGAAAATAATTTAATCAATATGTGGTTGTGCTATAACTATTAAACGCAGCGTATAATCGATGGAATTTTTGATCGTGCTTTAATGGTAACTAATCTTTTTATAGTTACCATTATAGCACGATCACCTTAATTTAATTTTTTAATAAGTTCAAAATACATGCTTAAGAAAATCAAAAAACTCATATATGTTACACTCAAAATATGAAAAAAAAATTTTTTTTTATAAAAATATCTTTTATAAATATTTCTTAAATCTGTATGAAGCTCTCAAAAAAAAAAAAAGCTCGTATAAAGGCACATTGCAATGGTAGTATCAGCAGAGCAGCTAATTAAATTTTTTTATATCTATTATGTGACCCCTAAACTGCCAAACTTTGTTTACCTTTTACCAAGGTATATTGATTAAATGTGTCTTGCCTTGTACTTTGTTTACATACATATTTTCAAAAGAAACTGCCGTTTTTATAAGCGGCAAATTTCATATTTTGTAGGTTCAGAATAAGGCGATTTTATAGAAGGTGGTATATTCCCATCAGCCGATTGCTTGTTTTATCTACGCCTTATGCGGTGAACGTGTCAAAATGGTTATTTTGTTTACATTTTATTATAATATTATAAAGAAATCCATTTGAATATTTTTACTATAAAGCCTCAATACGTTTGCTTCTTGTGTCAAATTTGTAATTCCACCCATTCGTTTATTTTTCTGACATTTTCACCGCAAACTAAACACAATTTTTTACTTACATATGTGGAGTTTAACACCTTGAATGAATTCGCCTTAGTTCAGAAGTTTCAAGCAACAACAAAATACATGAGATTTTCCCATGCTGCTAACTGTTCAATATCTCATAGCTCGTATATTTATTTTTTTAAACAAATTTACAGCAACGTCTAATTACTTTTTCAAGCGATTCTAAAAGTATTCAAGCCCTAAGGTCGTAACTAAAGAAAATAAGTTATTAAATAATCTATAATTAATTTTTATTTTTGTCGGCTCTCTAAAGTCAATAAACTAAGAGCCGTTGGCGATAAGAGCCGATAATGCGCTTAATCGGAACTAAATGCGCTGATTAAGACCAACCGTCGGATATGTAAACGCTGAATAGTAATCTGAATTGTAGCTAACCGCCGGTAATTTTAACCGAAGATGATGCAAACGGCCCTAAAAGCCTCCTAAGCCGCCTAAAACTATGCCGTAAAATCTTTATTATTATACACATTTAAAATTATATAAGCGTTGTTAAGAGAAACTCGTCTTTAAATTTCAAATCAGTTGACAGAATTTTCTAATGAATTTCGCATGTCGTTGTATAAATCCCGGTAACACTCCATAGCTTTTTTTTGAAATCTCGACGAAAATTTTGCTAAACGTTCATCACTGCGTCACAGTAAGTTTGACGAAAGTGGAACGGTTGAAGAGATGCCGGCATATTTGTCTCTATATCTACATGTTTATATTTATAAGGCTTAGCTTGCAATTCAAGGACAAAATCAGAATGAAAGAAAGCAACGGGGATTGCAAAATAGTCCGTGTTGAAATGAGATTGGCTGTATTTTATTTTTGTACATTCAATATCCAATTATCACAGACCTAATTTTTCTCGCCGTTGTGAAAACTTTGCGCCTTAAAATATGCAGCAAAAACTTGGTTGTAAAATTTGAAAAATTTGCTTTTATATAATTTTAAATAATTCAAAAGCATATTTTAAGGATCGGTAGTTATAACCATGGACTTGCGATGAGTTTTATTATATCTATGCGTTGCACGCTCATATATGAAAAATATTTGTTACTTTTCCACTCAACTGTGCCCGTACTGTTGTGCCTATTGACAAAAAATGTATCAAGACCTGTTTTGTATGAACAATTTTACAAAAATCGACTTAAGCTACTCTAACATATTACAACTACGCTAATTTATAATGTACATAGTTCATATAGATACACACAATTTTTATTCGAAATTTTGCTGTTTTAACATTTGACAGTTTAATGAATTTTACAATTGATTGGTGTATCCGGACATTAGACAATATCTGGTTATTTTTACTTTGGCTTTTAGAAGAATCATCGTCAAGTAGACAAGATCTTCCTGTTGGCCATATTTGGCTTGATCTTAAAAATAGCATAAGTAAGCGTTTCTTCCGCGAAATCTTTTTTTTTTTTTAGTATTCATCAAATATTCTGTGCACACATACTGAATTTTATTACACTTACAAATTTTTAACATTAAAATTTTTTTTTACAAATGTTTTATCTTATTACTTTAGCAATTTTGAAAGTAGTATTTGCTTTTACATTTCCTTTAAAACGCTTTGTTCCTTTCCGCATGTTCCTGCCCGGCCCGCCAACCTTCGTATGTGCAACACTCTCGCTAATAGTAGGCGCTGTAGATGGTGATGGAAAATTTACAGTTGCATCTGCAACCAGCTTTTTATTGCCATTTAATTCGGGCATCCTTAAGCATTCCGAGGTCTGTGTCATTTCGTATTTAGCATCGTAAACACTGGGCAGCGTTATTGTTAAACCAGGAGCCTTCGTTGATGTTCTTATCGTTTTCTCATACTTGATTGGCATACGTCTGGATGTGCTGGACGGTGAATTTAAGCTATCGAATGCCGCAAGAGGTGGCACCTTTTCTGCATTTTTTATAATTGCATGCCTTAGCTGTTCCGAGCTAATCACTTTCGCTACCTCAAATGCAGCATCCGCGTAATCAACTATTTGCGGTCGTTGTTGGACGAAATCCTTTGAGGTTCCTGCGCCCAAACGAAGTGCGGCCGTAGAAGTAACTGTGGGCATATGTTTTGCTGGAGAAAACTTTGGAGGCGTAGGTTTTTGTTGGCCTTGAAAGAAGCTTATCATTTCTCTGGCTGACTTAACAGTCAATCCGGTTTTGGTCATCTTCCCACTGTTGACAACTTCTCTTTGTCGTTTTATTTGTGAAGCCAATTTTTGTTGGCACAACTTTCGTTTCTTCTCTTCTTTCGCTCGGCATTTATTTATCCTTTTTTCCTGCAATTTAAATCGTTCATTTTAAATTTATTATTTCCATTTGCTCATTCACTCACTCACCAATTCCAACTTTTGTTGCTCTCTCAGCTTCACACATTGCTTATAATGTTTGAATTGCTCCAGCTGTTGCTCAGCTCGAATTTCACCAGCTGATATCTTGAATAGACCATCGATATTGGTGCCTTGTGACTGTGTAACTTTCCCTTTGAGTAGAGACTTTCTTATAATTTTTCTAATTACAGGAAGTGTAAACTTTCCGTCCACATATGGATAGTGATTAATAATGTACTTCTTGATGGCCACCACTGAAGAGCCCTTACGCTCGCTGAGGCCTCTTATTGCTCTCAATACCAAAGCCTCCGCATTAAATTTTCTGTATTGCATAGATGCATTTGAACTCCAGGAAGTTATATCAGAGCTGTTGTCGGCAACAAAGTCGCCCGCTGTCCTGTGTCTGGGTCGCAGTTTAAAGTACCGCAGGTCATTTTTCAAAAAATCATTGGTGCGGTTTAGAGATTTTTGAGCTTTTTTCATTTTTCTTTTATACAATATTTTTATTTATAAATTAACGAAAATTTGTGTTTATAAAATTTCTTTGTACATCAACATTTGTTTTTTTTTTTGTTAAAAATTTTCGAGCAAATCTACTAGATGACACAAGTTTATTGTGCAAAGCGTCGCATTTTCTTCGACTTTAGAAGGTGGGCCACATGAAATTAATCCAAAATAGTACGTATAAAATTTCATCCACCAGTTTAAGTATTATTGTACAATTTTGGATATTAAAAATGTAAGGTACAAATGTATGTACAAATATATAAAACTTTCCGAAATCTTAACAAAATATTTAGGTTATTTACGGCCACAAATGATTTGTTTAATTACAAATTTTTGCACACAATTGCTGCCAAAAGTTTAGGCTTTTATTTTCTAATATATTTTATATAAATTTAGCGATGACGTGGCTGTTCTGATTTGTATGAATGTTTGTGATCGGCAAAAGGAGCCTGCTGTCTTCTCTCTTCGCACTAAGCATAAGCGCGATTTTTAACCTATTTTTAGGGAGCTCCCTAGGTTCCTGTTGTACACAAAGATGGTTGGGAGAATTTTTTTGTTGTATGTTTCTTTGTATGTTCCTCAGAATATTTAATAACTCGAAGTGTTTAGATATTTTAGCTTCAGACTTTCAAAGTTTGTGTATCGTCGAAAAGTGCTTATTAAAAGATACCCGCCAGGTGGCACTGCAAGCGAGAACTTTGATAAGGCGTATTTATGGGGCAATTTGATTACTATTTTACTTAGCTTACTTACGTTATAAATTTTTGAAATGAGAATGCAACTGTTTTCCATATAAAAATAATTATTGATTTTTCGTAATATGGATGCTAATGCGACCAAAAAAATGTCTAGCGACTTGAAACTCTAACGTTGTTATACTAAAATTGAATGGGCTATGAAACTGCATAATGACAAAAAAAAAGTTGACACTTCATAGAAAAAAGTTCAAAATCTCAATAAAAATTTGTTGCTTTTTTTTGAGTTTTCTACAAAGTCTTAAACTGGGATTTATATAGTTTATGCTTGAGAATGAATTGAATTTGATTCGAAAATTCTTAAAAATAAATAATATTTAGTGGGAAACTATATCATTTTAAATTAATTGTTTACGAGCTTAAAGGCCGATTAGTTTATGGAAAAATATTTAATGAAAAAAACAACAATGTTCAAAGCAGTAGAAGTTATAGTACTATTTCGGAAATCACCACATTTCCTCATCAGACTTTTTTCTTCTTGGTTTTTTCGGGAGTCGAACCCGCAACAAAATGCGCAATACTTAAGCCGGCAACTAAACGTAATTCAGCTAAGCTTACGCTGTGTGAGCTGTTGTTATTTTTCCTGCTTTCCCTTCACAACTTACTTTAATCAAGTGCGGCTGTACTGCCGCTATTTCTACTTGACTGTATAGTTGTTGTTTGTACAATTTATATTTGTTTAGAAATTGTTTTTTTGTATATGGCTGGCTCATCCTTATTTTTTACTACATTTTTAATTTGTTATTGTTTGGCCATTTGATTAACTATTTATTTTAATTTTTTACGAACTTTTAAATTCAGTTGCTAATGATGTACCTACATAAACTCGTATGTATGTATAAAAAAATTTAAATTAATAAAATATGTAAAATATGCGAAGTAAGTATCACAATATGAATATTAAACAAAGACTTTGTAAGAAAACATATCATCAAATAAAACTGCCAAGCAATGAAAATAAGCATAGAATTTGTTCTTGTGCCGGACTGGTAATCAGTATGGTTTAATGTGCAGTAAATAGTTTTGTAAATAATTAACAGAATATAGATATCATATAAATAATGTTTAAGAAAGTTTTATTGCAAAATATATTTAGAGTGAAGTTGAGTCACTTAATTAATTCATAGAAAAATAGAAATGAATTTAGTTTAAGGCATTTCATAAAGCTTTAATACAAACATATTTTTGACTTGCTAGTATACATTAACATTACAAATAGTTTGAACGAATAGCAATGTCGACCACTTTAAAAACGATAAAGAAAAGGTGGCAATTTCAACTGCTTGTTTTGCACAAAATTTACGAACATACCATACATACATATATTTAGAGTTTAACATAATTTTAAAGCATTTCATTTATTGTTTCATCTAATTTTATTTCGCCTTTGCTTTCTTTCCTGCAGGCTTTTTGACAGTTTTAACACTCTCCGCATCTCCAGCGCCAACTTCTGCCACTTCAGCAGCAGTTGCTTTAAGCTTAGCGGCCGGTTTCTTGAGCGACATTGCAGCTGGAGCTTTACATTTTGGCATTGGCTTTGCCGGAGATGCGGGCATTTCGGTTTTAGCGAGCGTTGTTGCTGTTTTGACAGGCGATCCTCGCTTCGGCTTGGCCGCCGGCATATTTGTTGTGTTGTTGTTTGAATTATCTTTTGCGCTTTTGCTTGGTTTGACCATTTTGATTTTCTCCGCTGGCTTGCCGTTGGCTGTTGTTGACGATTTTACATCCTTGGCAGCAATATTTTTAGACTGTTTTACATCGGCCACTTTTGGCACTTTTTTCGCTGCAGCTTGTGTTTTTGGCAACTGTTCAGCTAGTTCTGTGGCGTCACCCATTTTAATTGCTGCTTTCACGGCCTTAGTTTTCGTGGCCTTTTGGGTGGCTGTCGTTTTTTTCTCACCCTTCTCAGGCTTCGACTTCGCTGTCTTTGCCGACAATTTTGGTTTTTTCCCCGCCTTTCCAACAGCCTAGAAAGTATAGTATACATGTATACATACGTAAATTTAAATATTCCAAAGCTCTCTACTTACCGTATCCTTTTTGGTCTTTTCCATAAGCTTCTTCCGGTTCTGTCGTTCTTTTCGCTCCTCATGTCGATTCAACTCTGCGGATACCTTAAATGAACCGCCCAGTCCGGTGCCTTTCGACTGCACCAGCTTCCCACTTGTTAGTCCTTTCTTAATGAACTTCTTAATAAGCATTAGCATGCGAGGACCATCCAATTGTGGATAATTATTCATTATGTACTTTTTAATGGCAATCGCCGAGGAACCGCCACGCTCATTTAGGCTCCTTATAGCCGCAAGCACCATCATCTCGGTGCTAACATTTTTCAAGCGTGCTGGTACGCTTACGATAGTCGTAGCTGATTTTCCGTTGCTGGGCGATTTAGACACAGCCAATTTCGATTTCTTCATATGATCCTCTTGCTTCTCATTTTTCATGTCCAATTTGCCATTAACACTTTTCAAAGAAGTATCAGCATCAGTACTCAAGGATGCATCAGAATCATGTAACGATTCGTCAATTTTGCTTGGTTTGCCGTTAACTTTAAGTACATTTTTGTTATCTGCAAAAGTCTTGTTAGCTACCTTCACATCTCCGCTGCTTGTGGTAACAGGCTTGTCGTCGCTGGCGCTTTCATTCTCACTTTCGCCTTGCAAATCTTCCTCATCATTAGAATCGGCAGTGTCGTCTTCATCTTCAATTGAGTCATCTTGCTGCTCCTCCTCCTCCTCTTCACTAACTTCTTCCTCCTCTTCATCGTCGGAGACTGCAGTTGGTTGGCACAGATATAGTTTCATTATTTAACAATAAATTTTGTTTTCAACAATAAAACAACCAAAAATCACATTTATCACAAGTATTTTTCGAAATGAGTAGTCAAATTTGACTGAAAATTGACAAACTTTCAATTTGCTGTAAATATCCAGTAATGCATGAAACGGGTTCTTTAACCCTAATAAAGATAAAAAATTAATTAGCCACGTACTTACATACAAACATACTTGTATATATGTATGTTATAACATTAACGAAAGAGAAGACGAAAAATTTAAAAGCATATAATTTTTTCAAATTAACCGACATGAAATGATTTAACATATGTAAATGCCTTGATTGCTTATTAGAAGTTTACGAAAATCTAAAAAGTATGCTCATAATTCGTACTTTTTCATGTTTTTACTTAAATGATAAATTTTTACACACATACTTATCAACTTATTTTTTATGTTTTTTTCTTATACATACATATGCATAGTAATTAAATTTTATTTAGTTACTTTTATAAATTAGATACATATTTATTTCCTTGTATGTATATTTGTTTATTTATTTATTTATTTATATATTTATTTATTTATTTATTTTTTTATTTATTTATTGATTTATTTATTTATTTATTTATTTATTTATTTACTTATTTACTTATTTACTTATTTATTTCGTTCATATATGGATTAATTTAAATATAAATTTATTTCGTTATTTATTTTTCATGTATTTCTTTATATAACTATTTATTTATTCGTTTATTTGTATAATTGTTTAACACTTTTGTTTTTTTTTATTAAAAATAAAAATAATTTGGCGCTTACACTATTTTAGCTCAGTGTTTGGACGAGCTTTTCCTGCCATTTGTGGTGTGCGTCTTTATATTCTACCACAAATGAAGGGACCTAAAATTTGGTGCCGATTCCGATCGGCGGTTTTGTTTTATGAGAAGCTTTTTCGTGGCAGAAATACCCTCGGAGATTTGCCCTGGCTGAGATTTGAATCCCGAACTCAGCGGCACATCAAACTATAGCACGCACCGCTCACATTTGTTTATTTACTTTTTGTAATTTAACTTCTTTATTTATTTATGTATTTGCTTTTGTTTTATTTATTTATTCGTTCATTTACTTATGTTCATTAATTTTTCAGGTATCTTTTTATTCATTTTATTTAAACATTATTTTTTGATTAATTTAAATATATATATATGTCAAAAGATATCTCGAATAGTGCTCTTACGATTTGAATAAAATTATAGATAAAAAATGTTTATGATTTTACGCTTATCTACCCAAGTGTTGTCACTGAATAGTTTGTAACTAAGTCCCAATTAAATAAAAATTAAATTAAACATTACAATGTTAGTATCAAATAAACTTTTTGTACACAGTTTTAATGCAAAAATATTTATAATGTATAGTAATTAATTATTCAAGTTATAACATGAAACATGTGATACTATCTCGGAGACGGCTCTGACGATTTGTAATAATTTTTGATTATTGATAAAATATTACATTAAAAGGTTATCTAGCTAGTTGTTTCCTTTAAAAAGACTATTTTAAATTAAGTTAAAAGAAAAGCTATTTCACACAACTTTAAATATAACTTTTTGAGTTATTTCCTTAATAAAAAACTCCATTAATTAGTGTTAGTTAAGTGCTCTTTAAATTGTTTGAAGATTTGTTGATTTAAAAAATTAAGTAAAAAATAATTTGTTTGATATTTTCGTATATTCGAACAGTTAAATTATATAAATTAAATTATATTTTATAGTGGCATATTAAATCAATAATTTAACAATTGACCTTTGCAAAGAAAGCACATAAAATGTGAGCTAAAGCACAAATTCAGTAAGCATGCGCTCGATCTGTGTAAACAACGGTTTAGTATGAGTGGAGTTAGAGCTTAATATCACTTTGCCTGCTTAATGCCCGAAATCTAAAATTAGCAACAAAATACACAATATTTTTTGCATCCTATCTACTTTTTTCGGCAAACACTTTAATAAACAAATTTGTGCTTTTGCAGCTAAGTTTATTTACTAAGAACGAGAGCAGATAGAGAATACTCGTATAACGTTTTTCTCATTTTTCACTACAATTTTCTACATACAAACGAATATGTACTAACTGTATAACTGCATTGATACGTAATATGCGCTAGGGTGGTTCATTCTATGAGGATTCATCAATATTTGGCAATTCAATATGTCTTTCTTTTTACTCTTGAAGTAAATCTGAAATGATTAAAGAAATGTTTGACGATACAAATACAGTTATTTTATTTTAAAAAATTTTTTTTGTATAATTTTTTATAACACTTTTGGTTAAGTAGTGATCAAAACTGGAAATGTGGCCGCAGTACTTAAAATACTCTTAAAAATATTAGCTCTTTTGTTCGCCTGAAAATTTATTGAAAACAAACCGTACTGTTGTTTTTTTTTTACTTGGCGACAATATTTACATCTAAAATATATATTTTTATATATACGGAAGGGTTTTTCGTCAACCCTGATCAAATATGCACCAACTTAAAAAAAAGTGCCATTTAAAGACATTAAGCAGCTTGAAATTTGACAAGTGATGAACTATTTTTGAAGATGCGAAAAAACTATGTTGTCTCAAAACAAGTGAGTCACCCTAATTTACATACATCCATACTATGTACAAACCTTTGTGGTTTTATGTAAAACGTAGAAAAAAGTCTCGCTGGCGAACAACCGTAAATGATCAATAGATTAGTTCTACCTTATGCCCTTAAAAGGCAAACTCACATTTTTTTCTCCAAAAAGTGAAGCAAGTTAACATCAAAGTTAATACTCGTATCAACTAATTATAAATTGTATACGAAAATTTTATCAAAACATTAAAGCTTTGAAATTGCATTTTTTGTTTTGCATTTACTTTAAAATGTTAAAATTAAACGAATGCATATTTCTAATCGTTTTGGGTGTTTTACAAGTAAAAAATGCTGCTTTAGCAATGACTACTGAAGGTGAGACAAGATATTTTTAAACAAAGAGAAAAACCAACTTCAATTTTATATGCTCAAAAGCATTTAGGATAAGCGTTAGTTTCCCCAAAATCTAATGGAACTGGCTAAATTAAAATGAGACCACCCATCGACACACTGGGTCCAAAGTTTTGAGAAATCATATACAAAAAAGTAAAAACATAAAAACAACATTCCGACGAATTAATAGCTTCTCCTTGTTCTTTAATGCGGTTGAAAATTCTGAGCTTTTTCGATAGTCATTAATTTATTTCGAATCTATATGAGGACAGATAAATGGTTCCTAACAAAATAAAATTCCTTTTTTTAAATCTGTTTCGTTATTTTTAACTTTCAATTTTATAAAGTATAGAAGTAATGGACTTCTCATGCACTGTCGATGACCAATGCGAGTACTACAAAGCGGACAACATCAAATCCACCTGTTTAAATGGCTTCTGTCATTGCTACAATAAAGAAACAAATACAAAAACTATCTGCCGACCGGAAGTGAGTTATTCTTTTTTTATCTATTTCAATCACTGTGAGATTGCTTGCGCCATTTTAAATCAACTTTAACTCGCTACAGATTCTTTATGAAAATAATATAATTGGTGGCTACTGTCCGTGCAATTTACCAAATGCTGAATGTCATCCAACGGACAATCTTTGTTATTGCACAGCCGATTACGTACCCACAAAGGATAGGAGGCGTTGCATTATTAGTGAGTAAAGCTGAAAATGCTTGGAAATAATTTAGTTATAACACATTTACTTTCTTATATTTTAGAGGAAGTGCCATTGAGCGAAATTTGTGAGACGGACGAGCAATGTATGGGAGCGAACGCTTTCAGCCACTGCGCTAACGATACGAAAAGTTGCACTTGTAATGATAATTTTCATAAGAAGGATGGCGTCTGTTTTGCTCAAACTAGTAAGTGATTTTAAATGTGCAGAGATGTAAGTTTTTTTTTAAATTTATTTTATTTTTTTAGCAGACTCTAAGTCGTATGGCAAAGTCAAACTTAAAGAACCTTTTAAAAACCTAAAACATAATACTTATTTAGATCTTTTGCCTGCGGTATTTTCCTTTTCTTTTTTTCTAACATTTTTCTATTTAAATTCAGGCATATAAAAATATTTTTTTTAAACTTTATACAAAACTTGTAATAATTTATAGAGTTTAACTAAAATTTCGGACACTCACAAAATTTTGGCAAAGCGCTAAAAATTACTGTTGATTTTTGAAGTTTTTTGGCCGCATTTTTGTTTCTATACAAAGGTTTTAAAACAAATTTATTTTTGTGTGGAAAATAAACGCAAGACCAAAAAGACGAAAAGCGTCTTAAAACTTGCACTCAATGGAACTAAAATTAAAAACTGCATTCTCGAAAAAAGTAAAAAAAAAAATTTTAAGATGTGTGTTTATTGTCTATGGCTAAAGTTGGAAGCTTGAGTGAGTTCTTATTGCTTTAGTTCGAGAATTAAATGTGTTTCAAAATTTAATAAATTTAATAAAAGTTGTTATAATTAGTGGGAATAGATGGGAATAGACTGCTTTCGAATATAAACGACTTTAAATCTTCAATAAATCATTTTGATTCAACAATCAATTTGAAAGAAAATTTGTAAGTGGCCCCTCTTCCCCTACTTTAACTCGGGAAGAATTTACTAATTTTTACAATTTTCGTTCGATTCCACAATCGTTTCTAAGGTCACATTCTCAAGATTTTCGGCGATTATTAATTCACTTTATTTAACATTAAAATATTTGTCTGTATATATTTATTATAAACGTTCATATCACTCAAGATTTCCACAACATATCTTGGTGTATGAGCAGAATCCAATACAACTCCTTGAAACTCTAAGTAGCATCGTGTATTGTGTTCGATACTGTTTAGAGTACAGATATCGAAGAATGTCTAAACTTGCCCCCGCTGCTTTTACAATATACAGCTCAGTGTTTGGCCGAACTTCTCCTATCATTTGTGGTGTGCGTCTTTATATTATACCACAAATGGAGGGACCTACAGTTTTGTGCCGACTCCGAACGGCAGATGTATTTAATGAGAAGTTTTTTCATGGCAGAAATACCCTCGGAGGTTTGCCATTGCCTGCCGATGGGTGACCGCTATTAGAAAAAGCTTTTTCTATTAAGATTTTGCTTGCCCTGACTGAGATTCGAACCTCAAACTCACCGTCATATCAAGTTATAGCAATGTACTATACATCAAAAGAGAAGCGCTTGTCATTCCATACTCACTTACTTACTTTTGAACTTACGAAGCCTTTCCTGTTACTACACTTTGTTGTCCTTTGACTTAAAAATTCAAAGGTAAGATTGTATGGTACCAATCAGAAATCTTAAAAGTACTTTCAAAAAACACTTATCTATACTTAAAACAGGCATCGTACCATTGTTAAAATAAGTTTTGACTAAGCTGTACCTTTGGTTTGAGATTTCATCGGACCAATCAGTTTCCTATTTCCTCACAAAAAAAATGTGTATGTTCCGAACAACATACATTATATCGGGTTAAGTTTCAAATTGTTCGACACCTTTTTTAACTAATGTTTCGGTCAAAAATATAGCGGTTAAAGATAACAACAGGAGCTAGAGACAAAAATAAGACGAAAAAAACGTGAATGACCGAGTTAAGGGCACAGTTTTCGAAATAAGATAAATCTGCAGCTCTCGGAAGCTCGAGATTTTCGACAACAGAAAGCAACCATATTATAAATTGAAATAAGTCCGTAGTGGAATTCACTATTTTTGTTATCGTTTGTCTAATCGATTAGACTGCTTAGCGATAAGATTGCCGACTTTCATATTAAATAAACATTTTAATGCAGGATAAATGACAGCCAATTTTAAGCTGCTTATTTTATATAGGAAAGAAGCAATGAATAATGGAGTTTTGTTTAATTAACAAAAAAAGAAATAAAAATTCCAGATTTTGACATTTAGCTGTCAGTTGAAATGAGTTTATATATTCGTTAGAAAAAAGTTACAGCATGAATTAATCGATTGTGGGAAAGTTATTAATTTTAAAATTCAATTACTTCAATAGTTAAAAAAAACATTTATTTAGGAAACTACATACACAGGCTTTTCTTTTTAATTACTTTATTCCTAACTATGTATGTATTTTTAAGTAAGCTAATAAAATAACCGTGGCCGCTGTGGTCGAGTTGGTAGCGGTGTGTGCTATAACTCGATATGCCGGTGAGATCGTGGTTCGAATCTCAGTCCGGGCAAGCAAAATCTTAATCGTAGAAAAAGTTTTTTCTAATAGCGGCCACCCCTCGGCAGGCAATGGCAAACCTCCGAGGGTATTTCAGCCATGAAAAACCTTCTCATTAAATACATCTGCCGTTCGGAGTCGGCACAAAACTGTAGGTCCCTCCATTTGTGATATAATATAAAGACGCACACCACAAATGGTAGGAGAAGCTCGGCCAAACACTGAGCTATATAGTGTACGCGCCAAAATTATATTATACATATATAATAAAATAACCAGACCGCTTTTAAATTTCAATAGAGCTTCGACCCAAATGCACGAATGAATTGAAGTGCTCCCACAATGGACCAAATCAAGTTTGTCTATCAGCGATCAACGAGTGCGTCTGCGAACAGGGTTACGTGAGCGCAAACAACTCCGAGGAATGTCTGCCAGGACGCAGATTTAACGAGGAATGTCGCAATACAATGCAATGCCTCGCTGTGATGGGACCTGGTGCAAGCTGTGAAAATGGCAAATGCCGCTGTAACGAAGAAAAATTCGCTGCAGTAAAGAGGAAACTTGCAGACGGTTCCTTGAAATACGTTTGTGAACCGCTGGCGCGTGAGTAACAATGATTGCGATAGTTATTAATTAAATTTTTTGTTTGTTTGTGAATTATTTGCAGGCATCGGTCAGTATTGCAGTGCGAATGAACATTGCCACAATGGACATGAGAACGAGAATGAGCAATTGATGGAATGTGATCACGGTGAATGCGTCTGTCGTTTTGGTATGAAAAATCAGGAGCCTTGTAATGCTTCTATGGCCTCAAGAGTTTTTGCAAGTGAAACTTCTGCGTGGTTTATGTTTTCAGTGGCGTTTTTGAAATTACGTGCACTGTGATGTGAGTTGAGAAATCACTAAGAGATTAGTAATGGTGTTTAATTACGAGTGAAATGTGAAAAATATTTAAGATGAAATTTATTTATGAATTTTGGAATATTATTTGGTTTATTCAAATAAAGTTTATATAAAATTTATTGTTATACCGTTGCGATTATAGCTCTGGAAAGGGCGCTGATTATGTAATAAATAAGTGGAAAATGTGTTCTTAAATATTCATTTCGTACGAGAATTCAATTTATACTTATTAACAAATAATACATTTTTTTTTTACCCGCTCTTACCTCTCAATTTCGAGCTATGATACTTGGCTAGTTTTTTGATATCGCACTAATTGATTCAATATTTTTTTTTTGATTTGAGATTATATTCGGTTTCGGGTGTCATTATGTTAACGTGCTCTTATTGAAAGTATTCGTATGAATTTATTCATGTACATACATACATATGAATGTATGAAAACATTAATCCCACGTTAAAAACAAGTATTGCCTTAAGAAATAAATTTTTTTAGAATATTTTTTTCCACTACCACTCTTCATTTAATAAAAATGTAACTGTTAATGAAGGTATTTAACAATTGTTCTTTTTGGTTGTTGGTGTTTCCGACAGGGTTGAAATGTGATGTATTTTGGAACGATTTTCCGTCATCCCTTATCCAGTTTGGTTTATCCGGTTTCGGCGTTGTGCCATCTTTAGTGTCCTTTTTCGTTCTCTTTAACAAAACAACGTAGAGGGCTGATACTCCAAACTCCGCCCCACTTACTTGTTTATATACACCGCATCTGATTGAGACCTTTTTATTGATGATTAATGGAACTGTAAAAAATTCAACTTGAATGTTTTCAGAAATTTATCTGACTAAATATTCTTTCCTGTTCCTTCGAGAAATCAAACAATATAAATACATACATACAAGTTTATGAAGTCAAAAAAAATAAAAATCGGGCAGCTTAATATTGTACAAATTGCAATTAATTTAACTTTCATATATATTTATAGTTATTAAGAATTAAAGGCTAATTTCCATAATTTTTTTTAATAAACTTTAACGAATATTAAAATTAATTAATTTGTCACTTTTTAAATTTATTTAATATCGAATAAACTTAGGTGGTCGACTATAATTTCGTAAGTACCGTTTCTTTTTTTTATTACTTTTTTATTTACTTATTTATTTTTTATATACATTTTTTGTTATTTATTGTCCTTATAAATGTCCTTATAAATGAGCTCAATAAATTTGTCAATTAATCTATTTTTTTTATTTGCTTTTATAAATTTTTGTTGATCCAAATATAGCCAGCCTTTCAACGTGTAAATTTAGCTGATTTTCGAATATGTGTTTATTTATATATGTACATACATACATATGTATCTTAGATAATTAAAGGTGTCGAAAGATATTCATGCTTACGAAAAATAACTTTTGACAATTCATAAATTTCTTCTTACGTACTATGTAATCAGCCCTTTCGAGAATACCCTTGAAAAAAAAATATTTCCAAAATTCTTGTTGTGATGCTGATTAATCGACACTATAAAAATTTTAGCTTAGGAAGAAAAAGTTTTTTTATCTCTTCATTAAAATTTGCCATAATAATACAATGTTTACCGTCATTAGCGGCAAGCCTTTGACTTGTCAGATTGTTTTTATTACTAGTATTAAACTATTTTTTTAAATTTGAAGTTATTTTTTTGCTGTCTTTGAAAAAATAAATTTTTTTTTTTTTTGATAAAATGTATAACAAAAAATTTTTTATTTGTGTATTATGAATTTAGTTTTCACAAGTGAAGTGAAATTTTAATCGAAAAGTTTTTGTAGCCTTAAACATTCGACCTTTATTCAATCAGAATCAAATATAAACAAATGTACACAAAAAATAATTTAAGGAATAAAATGAAATTGCTAATAACTGTTTTTAGTTTCAGCTGCTTGTATTTCAAAAAAAAAAAATTAAAATAAAGTGTTCTTAAGTTTGACAATAATTATTTAACGTTTATAGGGAAAAAAAGCTTAAAATTATATTTTCAAGAATATTTACCTACACATACGAGTATATTGCTTTTTTAAAATAAAAAATTAAAGTTTTACAAGGTAGCACAAAAATTCATTAAAATTAAATCGTTTTATAAGAGTTAAAAATTGTATGAAAATCACCCTCATCGTGAGTTGGGTTTTCGCCCGATAAATTTCGCATGAATTTTATTTCGGGCGAAACTTACGATAAGAGTGAATGTTAATTTTTAAACTATTTTGGTATTGAATGATCTTTAAAATTAAAATTAAAACAATGTCTCCAAATTAATAAAAATTAACAATATATTAAAATGCTAAGACAAATTTTCTGAAAATTACTGTTTATAGAGTTTTGTATAGATATTTTTAATTTTTAATAAATATGGGTGTAATGTTAACAGCCTAATCCTTTAAAAATATTAATCTTTATTTTATTTAAGATAATCCCTTTAAATAGAATATTTTGTAAAGCTTACCAAGTCAATTTATGAAAAAAAAACCAAAACGCTTTATACATATAATAGGTTTCTTTGCAATACATTAAGATTTTTAAAAATAATAATTGCTAAAAGTTTATGCAAACAAATTCATAAAAAAAAGTTTTTAAAAGCTTTATAAATCGAACTTTTGCTATGAAATAAAACTTTATAAAGCACTTTAAATTAATTTTTGTTTTTATAAATATTTTTATATCTCTTCTTATTATTATATTTTTTTTGTAAAAAAATTTGTGGAAAAAGAGTCCGAATATCACTATCCACTATCTATACGAACGGTTTCTAAATGAATTTTCGTTTAAAGAAATTTAATTTTATAAGGTAGTATAATTATATTTTATTTATTTTTTTACGAATTAAACTAAAAAATTTTTTTTTTAATAATGCTTCAAAATTATAAATCTAAGCAAATTTAATTACAAATTGAGAAAGTAAGCAAGTTGTAGCAGCACAAAACACTTCCTACATATAGTAGTTAGAAACTACAACAACAATTTCCGCATATATTTTTTCGAGAATGTGGCTGAAGCCGCAATTCTTGGCCCGACATAACTCCGGGCCCATCCGGTATCGTTGACCCGACTATCATGGAAACATTGATCACTCTTTTTGGTTTATACTTTATATCGACTACATTCTTCTGTGTAAGAATGTTTTCTAATAAATATCTATTTATTCGCAGCTTTTTCAGTGAGTGGAGGAAGTGCTAAGTTTAAACTTTAATTTACCTAATAGATTACGTTGCACTTAGCTACCTTTTAAAAAATAATAAATTGAAAAAATATGCGTATTCGTACATACACACATACCTGTACATAGATATGCACTTTATTTACTTTTCCTTTTAATTAATTATTACTTCAGATAATAAGCTACGGCGCCTTATCTAAATTTCATTTTCAGTTTGCGACACTCAACAACGTGTGCACGACCGCAATTTCATTACAAAGAGGTAGTAATTTAAACATGAACGCAGCGAAATCGGCTACTGACCTTGAAAACGCAACCGCTTAAATGTTTAGACATACCAAAAAAAAATAAAAATCCGTAAATCTTTAACATGCACAGAGAAATTTTAGGTAATGAAAAAAATTATAGTTTTCAAATAATATATGTAAATTCAAAATTATGTTTAAAGTATTCGAGTTAACAAAAGCTTAGCCGTAGCAATGACTAACACTTGGCACATTAAAATAATGTTTTAAGTAATCTACTTAGCTATTGATTTCATATTTATTTAACAACTAGAAGACTCCGCGTGGCGCCCAAGATGTTGAACTCTGTTGTACACGTTTTTAATGCGGAGAATGAAGCGGCCACCTAAATTTCGCATCCGTTTGCTTAGCTTCCTACTTATTTATACTACTTATAGCAGATTTTCCAAGTTAAAAATGCAACTCTGATGAATATAAAAAACAATATTTCGTCGTCACTGTTGAGATGTATAGTTTTCTGTATATCTCGACTCCAGCGCTACCAAAATAATTTTTCGCAAACTCATTTTTCTTCATGCAAGTAGAATACAACAAGAATTTCAGCAAAATCGATCGGTTTAAAAATACTGAACTGACTAAAATCAGACTATAAATACGAATTTTGGTTATAAACAGGCACCGTAAAAGTTATTATTAAAATCGCTCTTTAAGGATTATTTAGAGACTTTTATTTAATTACTCTTTAAATAACAGTTATTTTTGATTTTTATTTTAGAAATCCATAAAAACAATTATTTTTGATTTTTATTTTATGTCTTATGATAATATGGTAGTTATTGAAGACTTTTATTTATAAAGTCAGTCGGTGATTTTAATTTATAAAAGTCGTCAATATACATAAATCAGGCATTGGCTTTTGTTTTTTAAGTCATACTTATGTATGTACGTAAGTATATAAGTCATCACCATTTTTCGCAGGAAAGAAGTTGTTGGAAAATAGAAGGATCACAGCAATAATAACACTGTGATAGCTTTTTTCAAAAAAGACAAGACCAAACTTGACGGTTTCCCCCTATTTCGGGTCCTACGAATCGAACTGCATCATTACTTTTTTGAGTTAAAATCATGGTTTCATACAAAAGTTTTGGTTGAAGTTTTTCATCAAAGTGGCCCATTGTAAGAGAAAGGCACATTTTTCTTCGGTCTCTAACTTTTTTAATGTTGACTTTTTTGGTAAACTTTTTTTGGCAAAGCTTCTCAGAATAAGTCCGTCTTTAAGTTCTTAGATGACTGTAAACCCCAAAATTAATGTTTTGGGTGTCCTTATAGCCAATATGTCGAAAAAACTGAAATTTAACCCATTTTTTTTAATGTTTTTTCCCTCACGTTTCGTCAATATTTTAATTTACCCTTTGGTACTTATACATTAAGTGACATCTTGTAATAGTAAGAAACTTAAGCAAACACAACGTTCTGATCAAACTAACCATTAGAAAAAAAAACTTAACAAAATTTGTATTTTTTAAAAAAGCTACACTAACTATGTTTGTGTGATGTTTTACTTTTTTTTGTATCTTATAAGTGTTATTAATAAGTATCATAAATTTGTACACAATATTTAAATTAAATTTAATAAGACTCATCTATCAATGTCCACATACAGCAATACTGCTTTCAAACTATTTTTCGACGAGTCAATAAACAAGCGCCATTGCTCTGGTTTGTACTCACAGTTCATGTATTGCATAAGACCAGGAATATTTTTACAATCTATCCAAATCATTGGGATGCCGAACCCTATTTTTCGGCACAGTCTTTTTGACCAGTTATGCAGGTTGTTGTTGCATTGCGTAGGACCCGAAATAGGGGGAAACCGTCGAGTTTGGTCTTGTCTTTTTTTTTACTATCACAGTGTAATCGAACAAACCAGACATACATACATATGTATGAATGTATATGCTTTTTATTTTTAACATTTATTTAATTCTAATTGATTTTATTAGCAAAAGTTTTTGTAAATTATTAGAGGAAAAATTAGATCTTAAGTCAGTTACAATCAACTTTAGTGCAGAAAATCCACTTTCTACACTAACTTGAGTAGCGGGCACACTGTGTACAGCCATAGCCAAATGGTATAGGTGTGAGAGAGTATATAATTTTTCTTTCCAATAATTCATTATATAGTTTTCTATACCAAATTTTACGGCCCTTGCTATTTGTAATAAGTCGTCTTGCTATGTCTATTTAAAAGACTTTTATACATAAGTATGAGTTACAAAATAAAATGACTTCTATAAATAAAAGTCTTCAATAACTGTTATCATAAGACATATAAAATAAAAATCAAATATATCTTTTATTGGTCGATTATTTAAAAAAAAATCAAAAAAAGTTTTGTTATTTTGGATTTATAAAACAAAAATAAAAAATAACTGTTTTTTTTTTAATTTTGCATAAAGGTAAAAAAAAAATTATTGTAAAATTGATTATCGGTGAAAAAATAAATCGATTGGTATATTTAACTTCGCTGTAGAACATTTGATTGATAGTAAAATTTTTAATGACAGTTTTCAGAAAAAACTGTTATATTCGGTCCCAGGTTATAACCCATCACCAGTCACACCTAACAAGAAAACTTTACGTAACACTTTTCCTTGGGCAAACACAACTACAAAAAGTCTACTTTAAACTGACAATCCATTCTCGAGTTATGGACGTTTATACGACTCACGAGTTAAAATTTAAATGATTCTCCAAAATTGTCTAATAATTTTTGGGAATTTTCTCTTTTGTCTTTTAAGATAGCTCCCTTCGTGTCTTTTGGGATCATTTAGGGAGCGTTGCCTTTTTTATTTTGAAATCATTTCCCCAACGTACAATACCACTTTTAATTGCAGCTTTCTGTTAAATGCAAACAGCCTTCATACACGTTTCCAAGTACACAATCACAAACTTCAACGATTACGAACAAAATACGATCACGAATCGATATGCGAGCAGCCGTCTTTACTAAAAATTTGTGTACACACCGCCAAAGCTTACCTTTACTGTTGTCAGTCAACTTTAAAACAAAAAACACCTACCAATTTAACAGAGTAATACATTTTGTCTCTCACTTTATTTTTTGTAGTTGATATACATAATTTCATAAATTTTCATTTATACATACATACATAAATTGTATTTAATTTATAATCAATAGTTTTTCTACAACTTTTTGCTCTTCTTGTTCTTTTTTTTTTGTTTTTAATTACTTTATAGGTTTACAACAAACATTATTAAGTATTATTGTTATTGCAATTAGCATTCACTTGCGGTTAGTTTAAATAACTTTTACAGTGTGTACAAAGAAAATATACAAGTGAAATTTTTCAGAATAACAGAAAGCTTCAAAACGGAAGAAAAATACAAAGTGTAATGAATCACTTACTGAACTTAAGAATTGGCCGATGGATTGGAAGGCTGTTGGCCTATAAAAGTGCTTACTGCCAAAGGCTCGGCTGCTCGACAGTGAATATGGTTGGCTCCCATTCTTTTTGAACCTCTAGATTGCTCTACATGCCAAATGTTTGTTGGTGTTTGTTTGTGTGCGTGTGCGTGTGAGACGGTTTTGGGACAGGCGGTTTAATACTTGTAGCAACAAACATGCATAAAATAATTACTTTTTGTTTTTTTCTTTGTTTTTGTTTAATTTAAAAGTAAGTTTTAGTTGGAATGCTCTATATGTAAGTGTGTACGAGTGCGTGTGTCTGTGTGTGTGTGTGTGTGTGTGGGTGCATGTTGTGTTTGCAACTAACTTGGTTTTCAAGCCTAGGATTTCAAACTTAAAAACTAAACAAAACAAAAAAACGGTGAAAACAAACAAACAAAATATAGCAACTGCTGGTAGTTGTTGTGGTGGTGGTGGTGGTGGTGTGGGTGATCGTGTGTGCGACGACGGTATTTGGAGAACATGAATTATCTATGCTTGCTAAGTAATTATTTGAAAGTTTTTTTGTTTTTTTTTTTCTTGTTTCATTTAAATTAAAACAATAATATATTTGTAGTAGACGACACGTAGAATAGCGCAAACCGTTGATATAATTTACAAAATCTTACACAAAACGAATATGTAGCACGAAAGAACACGTTTTTGTTGCGTTGTTTAAAATAGTTTGTTGTTTTTCTTTTTCAAAACATTTAGTTATTTACATTATTATTACTGTATGTTTGTGTGTGTGAGTGTGTGTATGTGTGTTATCGGTTTGTTTATGCTTTACATGACTTTTTGACTTTTTGACATTAGCTTGCATTGAAAGTTCAATTATTTTTAAAAATTGCATACAATTTCTCTAACACATTTATAATTTAATAAACTATAATAAAATATTGCAACGCCACACATAGCGGACGTGTTGTGAGTTATACCAACGCGTCCTATCGCTGTTTTTTTTTTCTTTTCGTTTCTATTTAGCTAACTAAACTCGCCCAGCTATGATAAATTAGTTTCATAGTTTCAGTTGCAGTTTCACACACTTTTGCCGTTCAAAGCATATTTGCGTAGAAATGAGTGCGTCTGTATATTTATGCCATTTTACAATTAAACTTACTATCGCTGTTTTTTTTTTTGTTCTTTTTTTAAAGATAAACTGACAATTATTTAGTAAATATAATTTGATTGGACCTAAACACGACTGTTTAACGCGCTTATTATATAATCAATAAAGTTTGTATGTATGTATGTAGGTCGATGGCGCATTGCGTTAAAACTGCAGCTTATAAGTAAAACTAATAAAACAAAAAAGCAAAGCAACATATTTAGTAGTAATAAATTTAATGGCGGGAGTCTCTGGGATAGAATTCAGCCAAAATCGATGCTGGTATACGTTTCAACATTTCCTTGGGGAAAATACGCAGCAACTGCCAGCCAATGTCCAAAGATTCGAAGACGGTACGGTTCTCGTAGTTACCCTACATTAAATTAATATAAAGCGTCAATATTAAAAAATAAATAAAAAGTAAAAACCAAAGTTTAACTCACTTGTGAGATGAAGTTCTTTTCGAATTTGGTCAAGAATTCCAAATACAACAAATCGTCGGGCGTCAAAGCCTCCTCACCGACGACAGCCTTCATGGCTTGCACATCCTTACCGATGGCGTAGCAAGCGTACAACTGATTTGAGACATCAGAGTGATCCTTGCGTGTCATGCCCTCACCAATGGCAGATTTCATTAAACGTGACAGCGATGGCAACACATTGACTGGTGGATAGATTTGTCTGTTGTGCAATTGACGATCGACGTAGATTTGACCCTCAGTAATATAACCAGTCAAATCAGGAATTGGATGGGTAATATCGTCGTTAGGCATAGTAAGAATGGGAATTTGTGTGATGGAACCATTACGACCTTCAACACGACCGGCACGCTCATAGATGGTAGCCAAATCTGTGTACATGTAACCGGGGAAACCACGACGACCGGGCACTTCTTCACGGGCAGCCGATACCTCACGCAAGGCTTCAGCATATGAGGACATATCGGTAAGGATGACCAATACGTGCTTTTCGCACTGGTAGGCCAAGAATTCGGCAGCTGTCAATGCCAAACGTGGCGTAATAATACGTTCGATGGTTGGATCGTTGGCCAAGTTCAAGAATAGACACACGTTCTCCATGGAACCGTTCTCTTCGAAATCTTGTTTGAAGAAACGCGCAGTTTCCATGTTCACACCCATAGCGGCGAACACAATAGCGAAATTGTCTTCATGATCGTCCAAAACAGATTTGCCAGGTACCTATGCGATAGTACAAATAACAAAATTAAATTGTTTACCTACATATGCTTTTTTCTCAATTAAATGCCGTTTATTACCTTGACCAAACCGGCTTGACGACAGATTTGAGCGGCAATTTCATTGTGTGGCAGACCAGCAGCCGAGAAGATGGGAATCTTTTGACCACGAGCAATGGAGTTCATCACATCAATAGCAGAAATACCAGTTTGGATCATTTCCTCGGGGTAGATACGCGACCAGGGATTGATGGGTTGACCTTGGATATCCAAGAAATCCTCAGCCAGAATTGGGGGTCCTTTGTCGATGGGCTTGCCAGAGCCGTTGAACACACGACCCAACATATCCTCAGATACAGGTGTACGCAAGATATCACCGGTGAACTCGCACACAGTGTTCTTGGCGTCAATACCTGAGGTACCTTCGAACACCTGCACGACAGCTTTTGAGCCGCTCACCTCGAGCACTTGACCGGAACGAAGTGTGCCATCAGCTAAACGCAATTGCACGATTTCGGCGAATTTGGGGAATTTTACTTCGTCCAAGATGACCAATGGACCGTTAACACCAGATACGGTCTTGTAAGCTATAAATCAAAAAAAGAAAAGTTTATGCATTTTAAAACAATTTTTAATTGCATGAAAAATGAATTCATTCAATCGCGTGGTGTAGCACATGAATGGATTGCTAAAAAGTTATGTATTTGTCGATTTTTATCGAGGCAGATAAGCGAAACCATACGAACGTTATGAACGTCAGCTGACTGCTTATTAAAAGTTAAAAGTTAATAACGAATGTCAAGAGAATGACAAAAGTCGTAAAATGACGACATTATTGTGGAAATACATATAAATTATATAAATTTGCTTAATTACTTTTGAAGAAAAATTATCTTTGTAGTATTTTATACAAAATTACTGTTTCAATGTATCGAATTCAACTAACGAGTCTCTTAAATAGCTAAGTGCAAATTTCGACTCAAATAAAATAAAATTAAAATATATTTAAATTTTAAAATGAGGCTTTTAATTATTAAAAAAGGCTTTAAATAACACTCAAAAGCGAATGTACATTGTTTGCCGTTCGGTCAGGTGCTTTCCTACTATCATTACTGCTGTCATTCACAGCAGCACGAACGTCACATGACGAATTTGAATGAAACTATTTTACGTTTAAAACCCTTTTCAGCACTTTAAACATAAAAATTGCATGTAATTCTTTACTTTACAAAGTTCCAAGATCACAAATACGTCCTAACTACCATGCCAAAACGTGTGCAGTCTCACAAAAATGGGTCAAGCAATTGCAAAAAATTTGGACAAGGCAAAAAAAGATACCCCCCAAATGCAGCTACGTAGAATTTTAATCGATTTTTGTCATTTATGCTTTGCTGCAATGTTCGCGCAGCTCCACGAACTGTCATGGCGGATCAAATTTTTTACTAGCCCCGTCAGCGCCATTGTAAATTTAAGCAAATTCCATTTTATTACTCACTTAAACGGGGCTGCGAGATGAAATCCCTAGAAACAGCAAGGACGTGCTCCTTGTGAGCTTGTTTTGCCGATAAAGCCATTTTCTTCTATTTTATTTTCGCTCCGATTGCGACTCCCACAAAATCGTTTGTTGGCACACAAACTTTTATTTAGCTAAATAAAAACAAGATAGATGATATTTATTAATTTATGTTGCAACGATTTTTCTAATCATTTTCTTCACACACGCACAATTTTCCAATAAGAATACTTTTTACGCTGCTATGGAGCTAAACACTTTTGCTAGTAGAAGACAGTCAGCTGCGCGTTACGATGTCGTTGGAGTACGAAGAAAAATTCACACTGAAATGTACAATGGAAAAATTCACAGTGACATCTACAGCTGTCACGTGCGGTCATGTGACCAACAGCAGAGTTGCATTGTGTACAACTGACAGTTGGATAAGGTTCGAGTCTATGCTAGAATGGAAGTTGATTCAATTTACGTGAATGATAATTATATTGTTTATTAACTAATAATATAATACCACAGAACATATAATTTGAATAACGCTTATTTGTATAGAGTATATTTATTAATACGTTCTCTGCCTTCTTATTATTATACGTTCTGTGCTGCTACCATATTGGAAATTATGTGTGTATTTACGTTCTCTGAATAGTAGATGAAATAGCTTAGCAAATATAGGAACCTGCATGCTAAATTCGGATTCTTCACAGGATGTTGCCGGAAATTGTTAAAAAAAAAATTAAAATACTTTCTGCTTTCAGAATATGAAGCTATGAATTTACTTAATTTCTCTGATTTTATATTAGCGAGGCATTTATTGCAAATGACTAATTCGTCGAGAGTGATTGTCATTACTACTGCGACTTAATTATGTCCCAATAGCTGGATTTCAATAGTCGAGCAAGCGTACATATTACAAAAGAACTTTAATATATATATTTAATATTTATATATACATATATATATATATATAGTTCTATATAATCTCTAAAGATTTGCATTCTTTGATACGACTTCCTCTGTCTCACCGAAAATTTGATCGTTTGTCATATATCTTACACTTCCGGATGCAAAATGTATTTCATTTACCGCAGTCAAATTAAAATATCGAAAAATGTTAGCGACTTAAAAATTTTTTTAAGTATGTATTTCCAAAATATCAAATGCAACCATGCAGGCCCAACTGATCGTACGCTACATGCAAACACACACAGCCACACAAGCCAACACAGAAACAAACACCAAACAAAACCAACAAATACCGGGTAGCAACAATCGCAACAGACGGAAAATACTGGGTTGGCAAGTGTGCAGATTTGACGGAAACGTTAAAGCAAACATCTGTGCTTGCGGCCTGCTGCCTGCTGCCTGCCCTTCCTCGTGTCTGTGGACTGTGGAGCCAGTGTTGGGGACGATGTTGTAGAGTGGAGTAGTATACCGCTTTGAGTTCAAGACTTTTACGCGTACAGTGCGTTCGGTCGGTCGTTCGTTTATTGGATCATTTCAAACGCTTGTTCGCTCAAAGTGTGTGTATATCAGTGTGTGAGTGCGTGCCATCAACGCTTGTTCAAATTGCCAGCTCGCCATTACCAACGCCACAGTTGTTGCCATCTTGTTCCGTTGCAGTGATCGCAGTCGCGGTTCAGTCCTCGTTTTCGATACCGTTGTTCCGCCATAGTTGTTGTTGGTGTCATTTCGTCGTTTGTTTGTTTGCATTTGCAGAGTGAAGTGAGTTTTATTTTTCTACTGGTTTTGTTTTCATTTTTTTTTTTATTTGCCTCTCGTTTGTTTGTATTAATTTGGGTTAACTCAAATATTGGCGCAAGTAAACGAATGAAAAAATGCACTTTCGAAAAATGTATATATGTATGTACATATCTACGAAGAAAATCAATTTTGAGTGCGTTGAAATGCAAGAAAACTGAAGGATTAGTTCAATAAGTAGTTAGTAAGCAAATGCAAAATTTTGCAGACTTCGAATCTTTATTTTTAAAAACCAGCACTCGCAGGGCAGGTAGACAAAAAAAGGAAATGGAAGCAAAGCGCATCGCCGGATAAGCAGATAAAGTTGCTGTTTGTTGCTTTTGCTCTTGTTTTTATTTTTATAATTTTTTTTTTATTTTTATTCATATTTTTTGCTGCATCTTTGCGGGCTTCTACGTCCGTTGTCGCTGCAGCTGCTGCGCTAAATATTTTCGCTTGGCACGCCACGTCTGCGTGTTGGCCACCAATCGCAGTTGGCCGGTGAGTGAGGAGTGAATCGCTGGAAAGTTGTGCAACGAGCGGGATGTCATTGTTGCAACATGGAGTGCAAAGTTATTTTTAAGACAGGAATTATGCGGCCAATCGCTTGTGCAGCAACTATCATGCGCCAGTTGCGTGCTTGGGCGAGGTAATTGAACCAAAAGGGCAATCGCGCTGCATGGGGAGGTGACAAATCGCTGCAGAATAAGTATGTTGTGCATACATACATACATATGTATGTTTGTACTTGTACCAGTATTTCTGTGTATGTAAATATGTATGTATGTATGTATGTATGTACACATGCAATTGTGCTCCAACCAAAAAAGTTCAGTGAAAGTCGCTTACTCATGCGCCCTCGAAAGCGCCGTTACCAAGCCACATGTATGTACATACATACATATGTGTGTACATACATACATATGTGTGTACATACATACATATGTGTGTACATACCGCCTGCCGCCCGCCCGGCGCACTGTTCGTCCCGCAGGCTGTTACTATTTTTTTTTAACACTTCGCTAGAAGTGGAGCGCAACCGTTCTTACGCCACTTTCGTACTCGAACGCAGCAAAGCGACGCGGTGGCGGCGGGGGGTGTTTCGTTTTTATTGCCCCTGTGCTTGTTTTTGCTTGCTTCAACCACTCGTCTCCATCTACACTCACTGTTGTGATCAACATGAAATTTTTTCCCTTTTTTATTTATTTTTATTTTTTTTATTTGCTATCATCTAATTTTTTGCACAATACTCATTTGGTATTCTGTGTAGGTACGTTCAGCAAAAGCAATTATTTTAAAATTTTCGCTGTGTCATTGGTTGGCTTTTATTGTTTTAAAACATCATTTGCTTCTCAACAGTGCTAAATCGTTGCGCCCAGCTAATTTCCGGCTAATAATTCTTGAAAGTCGTATGTTTGTGTGTGTGTAAGTGTTTGTTGGCGGTGCTACCGTCACCTCGTCAAGTACAGTAGTGTTAAATATACCTACTTACATTTCGCTTTTGTTTTCAAGCACAAAATCATAATTCAAATAAGTTTTTCATGATTCATTTGCTTGGCTATAAACAAAGCGTGCAATATGGAAAAATGCATCGATCTCAGTGCCTCATCTGTTTCCGTACTTTCCGCTTTGACATAAATATTTACATACTTTTGTGATATTTAACTGTTAACGGCTATAAAATCACTCGAAATGCCGAGGCGTTCTTAATATAGAGTTTTGTATACACGCGCTGTTGCGGTATTCACAAGGTGTCGTGAGTCATAATGTTATAAAATAAAGACAAAGTCAATAAAAAGTTCAATATCACATCAATTTTATTTCTGTTCAGTTAAAAAAAATGCAAGAGCTTGAAACAGTGTTAACATGATTTTAAAACTTTACGACACGTAATGCTACCCTGTGAATCCCTTCATTGTATATTGAAGCTCTTAGCACTGCACACTTTCGTGAACATGGATCTACCACAACACATCAGAGATCAAAGAACAATCAAGAACGTGCGTATAAAGTGCGTCCAAAAGTTAATGATCACCTTTTTTTTTTCAATTGACCACCTTGAAAATAGCAAAGCAATCCCCGAATATTATTCAGAGAGTTTGAACAGAATTTATATTGGCTTCTTTAATATATTTGCCAAATTTACAACCCAGCACTTTTTGTCAGGAAATTAAACAATATATTTGCTACATAAATTTTTCTTTTCTAAAGAAGTTAGCGAACTTTTGAATAAAATTGCCCTTGTATCAGAGCTCCCCAAGTTTAAGCAGAGCTTCTAATTGACATAGAAAATAACACAAGCTATAAGCATTCTAGTTGTTTTACTATAGGGAATAGATAGACAATAAAATCGAAACTTCAAAAAAAAACATATTACAGTCTGATTTCGATGTAGCGGCCATACTTTTATGCGAACACCGCAGAAATCCGGATTGCCATGCAGTAATCTGATCACAATGACATATTAGGTACTTGATAATTCAGATACTTTATATTTTTTTGTATGTAATGATATCCACGACAAGTTCTTTACCTGCCAAAGTTCACAAAAAAATATTTTGCATTTTTGGTAATGAATTCTAGGAAGACAGTAAGCACAATAGTACTTTATCCCCAGAACTGAGAGGTTTTACCTGTTCAGAATCTATTATTTCGGTTGCTTAAGCATGTGTCGGTCTGCCTAGCCTATCATTCGTAACGGCTCATCGGTCCACTCGTTGTGCGAGGTCAATACTGTAATTGAGTTCACCGCTGTTTCAGGAATATATACATATGTATATACCATTCTCTTAGACCCCTATAGCACTCTTCAAGTCACGGTGACTCTTTTACAACATAGACAAAGAATTTAAATATTCATTTGGTCAATGCATCCATTCCGATGGCTAATAATTTCAACATCCTGATTAACTTATGACTCTCTAAGATATTTCATAGCGCGCACATCCGCAATCGGTAAAGAAATACAGAGCCGCAGCTCAAGTGCTCAAGTTACCTGCTGGGCCAATATACAGGCTGATGCTTCATATAAAGAAGTATAAAATAGAATGCTCACTAAGCAGTTCCTGTTAGGTTGCCACCACACGGGACACCTCAATAGTCACCTGTATTTGGTTAAACCACGTCCCCAGCGCATCAGAAGTATCTCTATAGAAATATAATTATGCGGTGCGTCAATTGCCTCTCTTTCGAACTTAAACCTTTTAAACTTATAGTTGAGGCCCAACCACCACGCATTGCAAAGGAAGAGCTCAAACTTTCTTGTGAGTCACCCTGCTCCAATTCAGTACTGACATGCAAAGATTTCCCGCTCGACATCAATCAGCTCTTCAAAGTCCCATTTACCCAACACTCTTCTTCCTAAAATCCAAACGTGTTATCGACACCTTATTGTGTTATAAAGTATCGAATGTATCGAATCGGGATCGCTTACGGAAATGAAAGCATTGGGCGCCGAATGCCTTCTTATGTATTTATTTTACATGTTGCTTTAAAGTATATTCCAAACATTTTTGGGAAATGATACTGAACGGTAACAAACTCAAATCGTTCTGGTGCAACAGATGCCACAGCGCTATTGCTATATCGATACGTATTATGTGTACGCACTACCTACAGCATTCAAAGTTATGAAGAAAACTAACTGTCTTTTTATAAATTTGTTTACAATTTTGCCGAGCTTATTTGGAAAATAAAAGCGGACAAATTTTTGGAAAGACTTATTTCTCCCGAATAAATAATGAGCAGTTAAACACATTTGTTTTTAAGTTCGAACGCTTTCTGCATTTAAAAATTACCACCAATTGCTAAAAATGTTGACTTTCAGCTGTTTTACGCGAAACATAGACAGCAAAATAACTAAACGAAAGCAAATAAACAACAATCGGTAAATGTACACACGCTTGTGCAAATGCAATAGCGGTATTCACGATCTCTTGATTGATTGGAAGGACGCAATGACAATATTTATAAAATTTTATTTTGTTTAATGGACTTGAATCGGATTTTCTTAAAGACAGTGAATTCTTATTTTTTTTAATTAGCACTTTTAAGCTTTTAGATCTTTTTACTTGCCAAAATTTTTAATGTGAGAGTTCTTGCTGAAGAAAGGTTGAAATAATTAAAGAAGATTGCTTAATATTTGGTGACATGAATTAAAAATAAATTGGAAACATCAGACTCAAAAATTAAATTGCTTATGAATAATAAAATTAACTCAGTTTTTTAATTGTCTTCATTTAACGCGAAACAGATATTGATATGTTTTGACTATTCATTGTTCTTTAATTTAATTTCTAATGTATTTCAATTAAAATGCAGTTGATTTTCTAACAAAAAGCATACAAGAGTGTCAAACTTTATTAACAATGTATGATAACACAATGAAGTTTCACTCAAATTTCGAACTTTATAACAATTATTTAAGAAGTTTTTGAATATGCTCATTAAAATTTCTTAAAAATAAGGCGCAAATGGAAAAAGTTCTACAACGTATTTCAATAATATGTTTAATTTCAAAAATTTTTTTTTTATTACAAAGTTTGTAGCCTTTCGTTTAAACCGTTTACTTTAAAAACAACAACAACAATTTTTTATTGTTAACTGCGTAAACTAAAACAAGTATGTAGGAGTAAGTAAGTGTGAGTGGAAAATAAATACCCGGTTACTTAGAGACATGCTTATATGTACATATGTATGTATGTATAATCGTATAAGTAAATGCATACATACATACATAAGTATGTATATATATACGAGTATGTAACATAGATAAACGTTTCTATGAAGATTTACGAGTACATAAATGAATAGTAGAAATTTATTTTTTTTGCAAAAATCCAGATTTTTGTAAAAACACGCTACACATATAGACATAAATTTTACTGCATTAAAACTGTCACCCACTGTTCCCAGAAATATATATGTATCTACAAACATACAAAAGTGTAGAAAATTATGTGTGTACATAAGCAGATAACCAAACATAATATATCTCGCGTGAAAATTCGCATTTGTGCAACTGCATTGCGCAGCGGAAAGCAATGAGACCGTCAACTGGAGATTTCCAAAATTAAAAACAAAATGTATAAAAAAAATTCCATGTGCGTCAGCAGTAGATAGGTACATACGAGTATGTAATACAGTCATTGTTTGAACCGTCAACTCATCGAGATTTACCTATGCATATATGTTTGTAGGTACATATATAATTTTGCAGTTAGACCTGTGAGCTTTTAAAAAAATTATGTACATAAATATGTCTGTAATGATAATAACAGAAAGTCACGAAAAGGACCTTCAGTTATCAAGTATCCCTTATCAAATTCAAATACAAATTTTATGTTTTAAATAAATTGATTCTTTGTAACTAAAGCCGCAAAAAATAGTTGTCTCCACATATGTAGTTGTCTGCACATCTTCGCTGCTTTAGTTTTTTCTGCAGTTATGCCACTCAAATTCAATACTTTGCTTCTTCATCATTTATGTTAACAGCATTTTTATAAGCACAATTTTTCCTACAGGCATTCAATTACCTTCATACAATGTTATCGTATTCCAAAAGACGCCTATTGGCGCAAAGCAAAAGTGGAAAAAGTATGTGTGTGTGTGTATGTATAATTACTGTGTATGTATTGTATGTCAAAAATGTGAACGATAACAACGACGCAAACTAAAGTTAAACAAAATGTAAAAAAAAAACGAAAACATTGAACAGGTGATAACACTGAGCGCGATAAAAGGAGGGCAGACTTTTGAGCAGATGTACGAGAAACAGTAGAACCTTAATAAGTTAGTTGGCATATTAATGTAGCGTAGTTATTTTAAAAATTTAAAATTCAAAAAAATAGATGGTGTTTTACAGCAAAAATGTATTATTCCTTGCTGATTATTTTTCGAAAAAATTTAAATATTCGTTATTTTCTAATGATTATTTTTAAATCCAAAATATGTTAATCATGCCCATACATATATCTACACTTTTCACTTTTCCATATTTATATTTATTACAAACAGAAAGACAAAGCCTGTTAAAGTAAAATACTTTCAGCTATGAATATTTTTTTAGAAAACTTGAATGTTTACAGACGGTCTGAAGAACATACTTGAGATAAGACAATGAAAAAAAATTAGCCACCCGCTGGCTCAGACTTTTCGTCACATATGTATGTATTCTTGAAATCACTTGATGACCGCCAATTTAAATTTTTCTTGCAAAAATCATCAATTTCATTATGTACCTACATAAGTATCTATCTGTATAACCAAACCAACCTCAACTGTTTGACGTTATCGTAATTGACTGTTGACGTACAACTTTTATAAATAAAAAAGGAAATGACAAGTTTTGTTAACCTAATTAATCACCAAATATTTAAAAGTAATAGAAATAAGTAATGATTAAAGCGAGCATAGGTTTCTAGGCTAATCGAAGTCGAATTGATTTTTAACTGCGATTCTATTCATGCATTGATTTTAAGAAAGTACAGATTTTTTTAAACAAATAAAAACAAACTCTCGAAAAGGATGAGTTGAGTGGAATTATCAAAATTTTGAAAAATTAAAAATTAGAAGCTGAAAAATAAGACTCGATCGCAAGAATGATTGAACCGTTTTGCTTTGCTAATTTTAAATGAATGTAGCTTACAGAAGTGATTTTTTTACGATTTTTAATATACAATTGCTTTAATGCATCCAAGATTTAAAGCTTATTCAACAAAATTTCAAACTTATAAAAATAAACTTGATTCCATAACTAGTAAAAGCATATAAATTCAAGTTTTAAATATTATTAACCTTTTTTTACAGAATTCAATAAATTTTCAAACTTGGCTAAAAAAAATTTGAATTATTTTGGGTATGCAGTTTTGTAGCACATTTAATTTTAGCTTAAGAAAATGCTATCGACTACAAATTACCGTTGATTTTCGACAACTTTTTTTCTCTCTTTGTTATGAAAAACACGTAATTTTGCCAATTAAAAAATTGTTAACATGCACTTTATTGCACTAGAATGGAATTGGCAACATAACTGCATACTCAATATTCGATTTGTTTCTAATGTAAAATTTTCATAAACATTTTTTCGAATTATTATAAACTTTGAAACTGGAGCATTTGCAAATGAATAAACTTTACTTTAATTGAAAAGAAATTAAAAATCATCATCTTTTATTTAAGTTAATACATTCTAACAAAGAGAAAAAAGTAAAACAATGCTCTTTTTTTTTCAGTTTTAAAACCTAAAGCTTCAAAAATATTTTATCAAACAATTACCTTGAAAGCATTGAAATCCAATTATTTTTTCTTGTTGCTAACTGTTTGATGTGCCATGATTCTAACCTTTTTTTTTTGAGCTTCTCATACCATTGAAGACGCCACAGGATGTATGTTGCTTTAAAGACTTCGGGCGATCATCAAAGCAGTTGGCAACAAACCAATAAAATACGTATTTTGAATACAGGTGTGAAAAAATATGCTTATTGCATATAACATATGTATATGGACCCTGTAAGAAAATCTCACAGCAAAGCTGCTAATAAATTTGGTACTGTAACTGATTTTCCAAATAAATTATGTACTGATGAACTTAATAATTCACCATTCAAACAGATGTCAAATTGATTGTTTGATGCACGAACGACTTGTGTCAAATTTTCAGCTTTGAAATGATTATGATTCTGTGAACAAACGTATTGTTAAACTACGAGTACTTCCATTCTTCTCTACAGGGTATAACTCGTGTTTCACTCGTAACACTAAGCGCGTGCAATTACCGGATGTTTGTATGTATGAATATGTCATACACCCATCAGCCGGCGGGCAATGTATTCACATTCATAGCATTTAGTTTTTAATGACAGAAATCGCACGGTTGTTTAGTGTTAGTAACCGCAATTGTGGTCGAGACAGTGTGAAAATAAGTTATTTGAACCAAGCTCCAAGGCCACACAGTTGCGGGTATATCAGATGTGCTTTACAAAAAAAGTAAGGAAAAACAAGAAATTATTTATATTGCTGCTGCAATGATGAAAAAGTAATGAAGTGTTGACAATGTTTATTTTTATTTATTTTTATAATCAGTTACAGAAGGCGGAATTCAAAATCAAATGTGCTTACCATGATATTACTCTGTTTAAACTTGTATATGAGGCATTCCATACTATTTCAATGAAAAATCGATTTTTTTTTTTGTTTTTCATGTAAATTGAGTATGTTGTAGAAATACTTATAAGATATGACAGAACGACCGGAAATTAAAATACAATTTTTTTTTTCAAAAGTTATGTGACCAAAAAATTATTAAGTCCTTTTTTATAGACAAAGAGTCAGACATTTTTTTTTTTAAATTAAAATTGTTCATGCCTTTGTTAATAAAAACAAATCAATATATGTGATAGAACGTATATCAAAGAATAAACTGACACTTTTTTTAAAGGGTGTCTCTTTAGAGCATCTGAGATGTTAATTTTTTCGTGAAGCAATGTCTATTATAATTAAGTATTTCGCTGAGCGCATGCAAGTGAATCATGTGTTTCACTTTCGAATTACGAATGGGGAATCACCCAGCTTACACGACACATGCGTAATTCGTTTGGCATATATGTATGTTGCTGTTGTAATACTTACGTATATAGTTTTACATCTTCATTCACTCTATGTTTGCTAAACAACGTCTTTCACTTGAATATTTTCTTCACATACTCAACGTTTGGAATCATTTAAGCATTTAAGTGTTTCTTGTTTGTTTAATTTTTGTGTTGTTTTGATATTTCTATGTACTTTGGCAGCTATGTATTTTCGATAAATTTTCGATTAAAACTAGAGACGGCATCGATTTTTTCGTGATTCGCATGATGATTTAGATTAAATCAACTACAAATGAGATGATTCGCTCACAAAAATTTGTATGGGGAATCAAGTGGATTCGGTTCGTGATTGGGCTGCCAATTTTGAATGAGAGAACGAATTTTTCGCTATTTTTGCTTTACAGACATTTTAGCGCAAAAGTTAAAAAAAAATATATTAAAAGTTTTGTTTCTCAATTGTGGAAGTTACCCCAAGTTGCTGACAGTTTTCCGCTGAGAAGTTGCATTAGTTATTCACACCTCATCGAATTCATGCCCATCCGTCTTTCTGTTATTCATCCGTATGTTTCGAGTTTGGGGATCTTTTCAGAGAACAATCAATTTTTTATGCATCAATACTTGTAAATGCTCTTAGGCATTCCTTTGAATAAGTGACTTCCATGTCCCAGAGCGCTCATTTAGATAACCAACAAATAGTACGAGCGTACTCCTCAACTCGCCAATAAGTTTTTTTTTAAAAAGGTCTACATAAATCATCTGATAATAATCTTGACATAGTTTAAAAAAAATAGAGATTTCTTCTAGCCAAAAGTTCAGAGATTTAAGTTACATAGTTTGGCCTCGAATAAACTTACTTTAAAATTCAGCTACAGAATACAAAGTTTTTAATTGAGGAATCCATTGGAAATAAAGCTATTAAATAGCAAATAGTGAAGTTAAAATAAAAATTTTTGACTCTTTATTTAACACATTGCGCCCACATCAAATCTAATGCATTTTTTTAAATCTATTTACATATGTACGAGTATGTAATATTCTGCAGACTATTATAAATAAATTGATAAGATAGAATATATAACAACAATTAGTAACTGAATAATGAGGATGTGCTTCTTTTAGTATAGCGTGCGCGGCAAGGGTTAACATTTTTAAAATAACTTTTGCACGCTAAGCAGTCCGTTTTTTTTTTTTGTCTTAAAAATTAATAATTGTTGTAAAAAAGTTTTACATTTTTTTATTACATTTTGAAGACTTGCTGTAATTATTATTATTTTTTTTTATCCAATTCTCAATACTTAATACAATATCTGTTTAGTTTCGTAAGTAAATCCATTTACAGAATACTAATAAATTATTGAGGTGTCGTTTATTTAGAGTAGAGAGTGCAAATAGTATAAAGTGGAATTTTCATAAAATTTCATTTTATTAATAAATACATTTATGTATACATACATACTTATTTGTTTATATTAAAGCATATACTTAAATTTTACTACCATTTGGGTCGGTTTTTCCAACACCAAATGTCATAATGAATTGCCAAACTGGTTTCTTCCGCCAGTTTCAAATAACGCAACAAACCCAACAGTAAATCCCACTAGCTCAGAAATAACGCAAATAATAAACATACATACTACATGCTCAGATCTCTATCATGAATTCCAAATGTTCCTATAAATAAAGATGCAATACAAAAGCATTTTTTCGCCATTTATTTTTGAATTTCCTCGAAATTTATGTGAATCGCGATCGAGCTGATGCGGCCGTTTCTTGTGTGTATTTATACAATTCGATATATAATTAATTTTTGTAAAAAAATGTGGTTCGACAGTGATGATAATCAGCCAACTCCTGCAACAATTTTCAACTTAATGCAAAAAATATTTCGGCTGTGCACGTTAACTAAATTATTAAGTTAATTGGTTTCGTACATAATTATAATTTGTTTATGCGCAAACTGCGAAGTGTATTGAAACTTTTTTAGTTTTAACTCAAATCTATTGGCGCATAGATGAAGTGAAGTTACAGACGACTCTTAAATAAGAAGCTGCTTTTTTGACAGCCGTCTTTTGTTACCGTAGAAAATTCTTTCAAGAAAGTGATTTTGACATCAAAGTCAATTTGTCAATTTGGAACTTGAAAAATTACTTATGTTAAACTGCACAACACAAATTTTTCTCCGATTTGTGGTATGTGTTTTGATGTTGTGGCACATATTGCGCCACCTAAGATTCTACGTCGTTGGCGTTTAGCATTTGGCACAATCGTAAATGTGCTAATATGGTTATCACAATTTTCTTTCAAGCCAATGTTTATTAGAAAAAAAATTGTACTCAATTCTTTATCTAATAAAATGTTTACCTCTTATGTACATGCTTGTATGTGTACCGACAACAACATCGAGCCTCTACAATATTAAAAGGGGGAAGCAACTACAAAAGAGAGTGTTAAATAAAATACGACTAGGCAATGACAAAATAATAAATGCTATTATTGTATGGGTGTTCCACCGCAGCATGGCTTATTTGCATAGATGATTACTGGAAACGGTGATGTGACAAGCATGGAAATTCGCGCTAATTGATAAGTCCAATAAAAGATAGATGACAAACAAAAATTATTTAAATTTGCGCATCAGAAGAAAGTAGAGGAGCCAGCAACAAATTACCGAGTGACTTATGTATGTTCTTACATACACACATTTGTTGAAATATAATAAAAATTGTAAGCAAATCGGTTACTTGCCGTGACCGTCACCGGCATAAACGCGTAAATCATTTGGCTTAATTGTCCCACAAATTAATCGCTCCTCACCCCATCCAAACACACACGTCCCACGTTTCGCTGGCACACCTAGTAAACGCTGCGCGCAATCATTCACAAGTTCATTTGATCGCGTAATCAAAGCGCAAAAGGCGCTGACAATAAATGAGCGCTTTCAGTGTACTAGTACCTACAATTTGTTTAATCGCTTCAGGGGCGCTTCATACATATGTACTTACAAACCTCGAGTTTACAAGTGTATGTACATATACCATACATATACTATATCGAACGTCTATCCATTCAGTCGAATAATCAATTTGTCAGTGCGTTCACTTATCAATAGCGCTGTTTGTCGCAATCAGTGATGATCAGTCGAAATTTCCGCAAATAAATAAGTACAAACACACATACATATACACGTACATATACATATACATATACACAAGTTTGTATGTATATAAGAATATTTGTATACGAGTGATATTATTTCTTTTTCGCTGGCTCTAGTTAGTGCATTTATAGCAGCGGCGCGAAGTGTTGAACGCGCACGGAATCAAGTGTTTTAATTTAGGTTGGTGATATGAAAGCAATAACAACAAAACAAAACTAAATAAACAAATAGAGTAAATTGCAAAAACTCACATTTTTGCATTGCCAATTTTTGTCAACTACACGATTTTGTGCAATGAGCGTGTGCCAGTCGTAAAAAGTCAGCACTCGCATTCTTAACAGATCAGCAATAGCAAAAGCAACAACGGCAAAAAAATAAATCATTAATAAAGAATATTGATCCATTAATAAAAAAACAAACAAATTTTTGGGATTATAATGACGGAGGCGTCAAAAAACCCGTTAGCCCAGAAATGAAAAGCGACAATAAAAATTGTAATTACTTATAAAAACATTAAGTAGAAAGAAAAAACATAAAGGCACACAAAGTGTAAATAAAAGAAATAAAGAAAGTAAAATAAGGTGAGAAATGCGGCAAAAAATGTTAATTAAATAAATTTAATAAAAAAAATCATTAAACGAAAATAAAATAAAATAAAATAAAAACAAACAAAAACTAAATTTAAAGAAAATGTAAAGAAAATAAAAGCAAACTAAGAATTACGCACATATGTACATACTTTATATGTAAATAATTACAATCATTGTATAGCAAAAATTAAACTCAATAGAATAAAGTGCAATGAAATCGAATGACACAAAACGAAATAAAACAAAATACGATCAAACGAAATAAAAAATTTAACAAAAAAAAATAGATAAAAACGTGAATAAACTTGAGATAATTAGAAAATTAAACTAAAACGTAAAAAATAAGACAAACAAAAAAATAATAATATAAAATGTAACATAACGCATTAAATTTTTTTAAATTTAAATTATAAGATATTTTAAAATGAATTAATATTAAATAAAAATGAATTAAAATTAATCTTAAAAAAAGTAAGAAAAGCTAAAATAAAATAAAAAATTTAAATAAAACACATGCAACAAGATTAGAAGCCACTTAAATGAAATAAAATTCAGAGACCAAAATAACTTAAATAAATCGAATTAAAATGAAAAGAAAACTAAAATCTTACTTTAACGAGATGTTCTGACTAAAATAAAATTTAATCAATTTTAGGGAAAGTGTGATTGAGATTTCAACACCAACTGATAAACTGTACGCGCGAATTTAAATTTAAAAAAAAAAAGAATAATGTGTACTTTGATATTGGAAACTGAAAAAAAAAATCTTACCACATAACCAGATAAACCGATAGCGTAGCTGAAATAAACAACCCAAGTGTTTTTCATTATAGCAACAATAGTATTTTAATAGAAAAATGAAGAAAAATAAAATATCAAAAAATTCTCAAACAATTGTATAACGTATGAAACGTGAATGTAAGCTAACAGAATTTGAAAAAAAAACATCAAAATTGGGTTACACAAAAAGCTAACGGTTATTAGTGTTATAATAAAAGTTCAAATTTATGTATGTACATACATATGTACATATACTGCTTTACACACAAAAACCACCACATACTCGTAAAGGAATTACATGTTTTGTTCAGTTCATCAAACAGGAAAATTAATTAGCAACTATTAATGCTAATAATCGAAATAATTTAATTAAGCGCGTTTGTGCAGAAAATTATTCGTTTGCTTGTGAACAATTTTGTTTATTTTTTTATTTTTATTTAATATATGTATATATATGTATATCCTTTACTAATTTAAATTTTTAGTCTCGCCTACATGTATGTACATATTTATTTATTAACACCATTTCACAGTTATCGCCACGCAATTGATATACAACAAAAATACTACAAAACACAACAAAACCAAAATTAGCCAGCGCACATCAAAGCAACAACAACGCTGATATTTCAGTAAACCACCACAAGAACTAACGCAGTTAAAGTAGCGATAAGCAACGTAACTATTATCGCAGTCAACAGCAATAGTCGCCAGGCGATAATCGTTGACAGTGCAATTGTGCAAAAAAAAATAAATAAAAAGTAACAGCAACACCAAGGCAACGGTCAGCAATTATTTCAAAACAATCGTAGAACTTCTTTGGCACTCAGCCGCAACGACGAACGTCCAACGTTCATCCAACGCACCTCACTCAATACGTTCACCGCAACGCTGTAAAGCAAAAAAAAAATAAAAATTAGCTACAGCAATAATAAGTTAGCAACAGTGCCAGTGTCAGTGCCAATTGTTGATTGTAAACAGCAGCAGCAGCAGCAGCAGCAGCAGCAGCTAGCAGCATTCATAACCCATCGAGCATCCGTCAAGTAAATAAGGAAAAATAGACAGCAAAAATGTTGAAAACAAAAACGAATGACGATAAAGTGGATACATTGCTAAACAAGGGTCTAGTGCCGATAATTGATCTCGCTCATTGCGGTAAGCGTTATATATGTATGTATGTGTATATGTGTTTTTTCGTAGTAAGTATATAACAAAATATGCAAGCGCTTCACACATTTGTAAATACCCTGTCGGGAAAAAGCAGACAGTCTACAAAATTAATCAACTTTAAAGTAGTTAGCAATCAACTGTTTTGCAAAAAATGCAGCGTGCGAATCTTAAGTTCTTCATTTATTTAACTTAACGTAATCAAAAATAATTTCTAAAAAGTTGAAGTAAAGACAATCTAGGAAATTTATACTTTTTTTTTTTGCTAGGAATTATTTTACTAAACCAAAGCGACGAATACAAAAACATTAAAAATCCATACATACAAATAAAAAGATAAATTTTATATTTATTTAATATCAAATGGTTTTTTTTTAAGTTGGAAAAAGTGCAGTTATAAATATCAGTACTTGGAAATACATAGATTTTAAAATAACTGGAAATGCAATTAAAAAAAAATCATTGTTCTTTTAGTCAAATACACTCAGAAGTAATTGACATCAAATGCAGAGTCGAATAATTGGCTCGCCACTAGCACATCGCCATGTTAATAAAGTAAGTTGATGACAAGAAAATAGGAAGAATTTAAACCACTTGCATTTGGAACGAAGCACTTTTTAAATTATTTTTAAACTACTTTGTTTACCGACAGGGTATCTATGTAGATATGCATGTAGTGGTAGATTTGCAATTAACAACAATCTCTCATTGACACGTGTATCTGTATATATGTACATATATAGATATGTTGTACTCTCTATATACTATCTATATAGATATATATATATATATACATACATACACATACATGTTCATACATAGGTGCATCATAAAGCTCAAATAACTATATGGAATTGCTTATAATTGTATGTATGTATGTATACCGCGCAGGGACGGAACCAGAAAATATTTTTGGAGGGGCCTCCATTTATTTTCAACTTTTTACGATATTTTACAAATTTTGAGATATTTGATTTTAATCCATTATAAACATGGATATAATAATATTGGGTAAAATGTTGAATGCATTTTTATAAAGCTATCGTGAGGCTATGATTATATCATTTGAATCAGTAGAATCATAAAACGTCAGGGGTTTAAAGTGCTTCATCGAATCTCCTCTTTTTCTTTGCCAAAATATCTACCATTTGGTCACTCGTAACCTCAATGTATCGATGAATATTTAGCAGCGCAGATACGTCCTCAATCTCCGTAAAGTAGAAAAGGACCGTTCACTTGGAGCCACCGTGACTGGCTACGTGGCACTGATTTGAAAAAATCGGTAAATGTGTTTGTAAAATTGCAAATTACGAAGGCGCTCTCTTTTAACTCTTTACACTTAGTCCAGGTTATTTCCAATTATTTTATTTTGACCCAAACCGCTTACCACACAGCCATTTCTTCAGGTTTGGAAATAGAAAATAGTCGCATTGAATTTCGCCATGGTGACAACATACGTGTATATTCGCGCTTTTTTTCGAGTGTAAGCAATCACCCATCGCATGGATAGCTTTTTCATATCGAAATATTTGTGTTAAATGTGATGTGACTTCTCAGTCACCTCACGCACTTTGATTCTCCGGTCATCAAATATCATTCCATGGATTTTTGTATAACGACTATAATAGACGCCAGTTAAGGGCATTAGAATTGCGATATTTATATTTTATTTTATTCATTTATATGCACCACTTAATTAAAGTTAATCAGATATAATAAAAAAAAATAATATTGTAATTAATTGTCTTAAACTGAGAATTCACAAACAAAATCAATTAAATTCAATTTGAATAAGGCAATCCATTTGTACGAGTATTCCAGTTACTGGGTAATAATTTTTAATGTTTTTGTCTAGAGTGAGTTTTTGTGGGTGCTATGAATTTGAAAACGTGGTGAAATTTTCTGAGACCACCGATATTTTGGGGGAGGATCCAGACACCCAGGACCCCTCCCCTGTATCCGTCCCTGATACCGCGCATAACAATGCAAAGTGACTCTTAGTATACATATCTGGATGAGTATATACTTACGTATGTATGTACGTTCATAAATATATACATATGTAAAAGGAGTTATTTATGTAATTATGTACGTGCAAGGTTAATTATATATAATTAAGTAAAGTATATATGTACATATGTAGGTACATAATAGTTGCATGCTTCTGCTTGGGTTTATGAGTTATTGGCGACTACTATTTTGCCTTGTGTTCAAGTGCATCTTATTACAAACCTATTTTCTGCTTTTTTAATTATAACATGCATAGGTACATGCATACGTACATATGTTTATTTGTAGATATGTAAAAATATACTCACATAAGGACTATCATTATGTAAATACTCATAGCTATAAGTACATCAATGACCAGCATATTTTTTATATTTATTCTGTGAGCATTTTGAAATCAGTTTTCATAGGCAGCTCATTGGAATAGCATGATGCTATTTTTTACCAAAATAGCGGCTATAACTTCCACCACTTAAACTGTTGCTTTTTGTCAAATAAAAGCTTTCATAAACCGTCCTCGAGCTCAATAAAATTATCAATTATTAATTTTTTTTTAAGTGTTACTTTATTTAATTTCAATAATGTTTGCTTTATCTAAAATGTCTTACCTCAAATGTAGATAGTCCCATATTACTTTGGTACAGTTGCGATAGTTGTATTATGAAGAAACTAATGATAATCGTTAAAATTGTAAAAATTAGTTGTTTATTATCACTTTGATTTATACATAAAATACGAGTGAAATCGATAGATATTCGCTTGTCCCCTAACGTTGCCCTACTTGTTAATAATGATTTTGGCAAAAGTTTTTTTTCGAGCCAAAGCGATTCATAAGTACGATGTTTAATAATTCGGCCGGTTGGACCACAAATAGGATTTTTAGTAATATTTCGGATCATAAATTTTAACAAACTGCAAGTTTTCGTGGCCTAAAATGTATTGTTAATTTTTGAGAATTTTCGTTTGCCGATTGTTTTACGTAACTCACTTTTTTATACTTCGAATTGGCTTGGTCATAACACTGCATGCTAAAAGAACGGTTTTTTAACAATGATAAAGAAAGGTTATGAATTTTAAGTAATTTTTTTTTAAATTATTTGTGAAGATTGTTTAAACTTTAAAACGTTAGCTGATATAGTTTTCTTAAGAGAATTAGTATCTGTATTTTAATTTAAAAACAAAAAAAAATGTATAAAGGAATAATTATTTGCACCAATTTTTTTAAATAAAAATCATTACTATTATTTTTATGTTCATACAAGAATATATGTATGTACATACTGGTATATGTACCAAATCCGACAAACTTATACTCCCGACGCATACACTTCGCTTCTCTATCCACTTTGGAAAATGGTGCGCTAACAGTGCTGTTACTAAGATCGATGGTATTAATGTTAACGGCGCACGTTAACAGTTGCACACTTTTATAAAAGAAGGTGCCCCAAACCATAATAATTTATAATATATACGCGCTATTCAATGCAACTATGCTCCACTAACCCCTTAACTCAATGCATTTGTGTGTGGTTTCTTAAAATAAATAATACAAGTTCAATAACACAAATGGTTGAGTGATATTAAATAGGAGGTGATTTACTAATGAAGCACACAATGCATTTTATTTGAAATAAATATTGTTTTATACACCAAGTCACTTAAATACTTACATACATACATATTTTTCTAAGTAAAAACATTTGTATGCAATGCGATTTCAGTGAATCGATCTTTAATCACTGGAATCTATAGTTGATTCCAAGTAAGTGACTATTGAAGGCAGCATCTAAAGATCTTATTATACATACATATACCTATATAGTTATATGTATTTAAACAGTATTTTAATAAATATATATATATACATTTTGCTCTAATATTAGCCAAGTTTTGTTGATTAAATCTGGTTCTTTCTTTGATGAAGTTAAGGCTCATTAAACTTTTGCTTCAAAACAATATTTCCTTGAACTCAGTCTTTGCACTCTTTGTTTGAACTGATCATAATGACTTATTTCATTCAAGTCGTGTATGCAGAACAATTTTTAAACTTCTGAAGCTCTTCTTTCGCTATTCATATGTAGATAATTGTATATATATACATTTGTACACATACATATATATAACTTGTATTCGAACTTCCATGAACTTGAAGAAGTAAAAAAAAAACATACAATGCATTCATATCGGCTAGCAAGTATTTTAAAAATATTTTCAATTGTATAAAAGTAAGCTATTTTCTTAACGCAAGTATCTCACTTATTTAAGGGTGCTTTTTATTATTCAACGCGTGATGTTTTGTAATTTTATTTTAGATAAAATTGCTACACGTGACTAAGTTTAGTTAGTTTTAATGTGTTTTCCTACAAACTATCGTATGCGGAACACAAAAAATTTGTAGCTAAAGATGATTTGCACAATCATTTTCTTATGGAAAAAATCTGCACCATGCATTTTATAGAAGTAATTACGGAGGACAGTGAGTAAAAAAAATAACAAATTTTAACGTTATATTGCAGCTACCTTAAATTCACACTTTATACTACTCATATTGGACTACAAAACTGTGTATTTAGAATTCTGAAAGTTTTTGATTTACAAGTTCAATAGTGCAGCAATTCGTTGTCATATTCTTTAACAATAAAGTTTTCTTATATCGTTAACGCAATCTTCGAACATACATATATCGTTATTAGTATCAAATTATTTATTACGCCCTCAATTCGGCTTCGGCATACATACATACATCAAATTAAATCTTCACATCCATGTTACAGTATACAAAGCTAAAGGGATTTTTACGTTTATAAAGAGATGGTCAAAAGAATTCAGTTACCCTAACACTACGAAGGCTCTTTTCACAACATTTATACTAAGTTGAATATGGTTTTATCGTTTGAAATCCCCGCTATCAAATTTACTCAGACAAGACAATACAACTCCGAGGTAAAGTGAAACCTTCCATTACGAGTTTCTAGGCATTTCCGGCCAATTTTTCTGAAGCCTTGCAAAAACGATTTTCATTCTTCCTTCTTTTTCCATGGACGATCGTCGAAAAAACACGCATCTCATCGAAGCCAACGCGGTAATAAACATCTTTCTTCATCATCACTTACCATTTTGAATTAATATCAATTAACTAATGTTAAGCAAATCATTAAGTAAATATCATTGAAGTCAAATAATCATAGATAAACTTAATCAAAACTAAAAACCTTACTCTAACGTGTTCACCGAAAGAAAACTTAACAAACCACTCCCTAGTCTGACTTTTTTCAACTAAAAGTATATTTCTATACAAATGTATTTTAATTTAAAATCTGCGGATCAAGTCGACACCTAGAAACACCTGCCATTCATGACTCGGCAGTGCATATAAAAAAAATATATAAACAAATCTCTGCATCATGCGGATTCGCTTTTCGCGACGGTTGGGCGGGAATGGGGGGGTAAAGACCGTTAGGATAATTATTATTATTTTTAAATATTAATTCAGCTGAAAACAATGTTTACTGATCTAGAATAATTTTATATTTGCATGGATTTCAAAACCACTCATAAAATTTCTTACATTTTTAACTTCATTGAAAAAATAATAATAATAATAAAAGACGTCAAAAAGCTTGAACGATGGTTTTCATTGAGAGAGCAAACACTATTCCTCTAGAAAGAATTAATAAAACTCGGTAAATATTGTTTTGAGCGTTTTCGAAAAAAAGCTCTGAAGTGAAAAAGTCAACTAAAGGAAAACTGAATAGCTTCATACTTATGTATGTTACACATTTCATAAAATGTTTGCTTTACGATATCATTATAGATGACATATCATTATATATTTCATAAATGACATAAATTTAAGCCTTTCTCCCCTTGCTTTCTTAAAGCATTTTCGTTCGGTTGAAATCGTTATCATTGAAATATTGAAATCAAAGTACTGATGACACTGGATCACATAATCAAAAACTTTAATAGGGATGGAATTCTCTCTGGTATCTCAAGCGATTCTTCTTCTTCTTGAATTAATTTATTTCAGGTGTTCATGTAACGTTATTTTTATTAAGGAAATTATGAGATATGTATATATGCAAATGTATTTACAAATTAAATTAAACAAAATGCAATTTTTTTTTCAACCTCAGCCACTGCATTTTTGCTTTATCAAATGTTGGGCAAGCCCTTAAGTATTCAGTTTACTTAGTTTTAGTCGTGGGAGTGCGCTTCTGTTTGAAGGTTAAGATATTAAATCGAAGGTGTAAGGTTTCAACCTTGATTTTAGTGTTTTACGTACACAATAAAGTTGGAAATAATACGCGTAAAATAATATACGTAACAGTTGAAGGAAGTCATCAGCTGATCGAGTCATATGATAAAAATTAAAACAAAAATTCATTGTTAATTTTCATACTTTTTTCGACTGAAAAATTATACTAACACATATATTACTTTTTCCACACTTTATACCCAGTTTTTCTGTGGCACTTTTTGTATTTAATTATTACAAATCATACAATTAAATTAATAGTGGATACCTACAATTTACCTTGTCACACACTAACTACGATCAATCGAAAATTGAAAAAACATTTGATTCATTCGCATTATTTTTAGTAATAAATCTCAACAATTATTTTTGCATACAGCTTGCATGCTCTCAACGTGATCGCAACAAAACAAAACAAAACAGACAATAAAGTCTCACCCTTTAACGCGATTTCCGTGTAATTATTTTGTGGTTGAGTCACTTAAGTATGGCTTGGGGATTTACTACTGATTTATTTATAAACAGCTGGCTTACTTATTTCGTATTTAAAATTAATACAAATTAAACAACAAAAAAACTGCTGATCGACCAAAATAAGTTAAAAATTTAAAACAGCTTCCAGTGATGTGTGATCTTTAATCAGTTTTCAAATTTAATACTTAATTTGAAACTGGTTGCACACACCCTTATCGAACGCTGAGACCCTAACAGAAGCAAGCGGAAAATATTATATACGAGTTTGCTATGTACATACATACATAAACTTGTCTGTAGTATATTTATTCAGCTGTGTTTTATATACGCGCACAATAACAATAACAAACAATAAGAATTTGAATTAAAATCAAATTAAAAGAAAACCTTGTGACGTGCCCAATTCGTTGGCTATCGCTTTAAATGCGTCACTGAGTGTTTCACGACGACCTCAATCGCGGCGCTCCCCGCTAACTGATCAACACACTAAGCCGCCATCAATGTTATGCAATCACGTATAAAATCGAGTATGTAAATGTGTATATAAAATGTATGTATCTCAAAACATACGTAGGAATAGGCATCAATAAGAACAAAAGATTAATTGACTACAAGATTGCTCATTTGAAGAAGGAATTTCGTGAGTAGTTCGAGTTTATGTGGCGGCGTCCCTGAAAAGTAACTACCAGCCATAAATGCGAAGAAGCTATAAAACTTGTTAAGTGGTTTAATTACTGTAAGCATCTAAACAAAATTTTAAATTGCTCCTTATTCTAATGCTTATTTAATATTTCTGATTTTAAAACAAAAAACTTCTGAAAGTACGAGAACGGCGACCTGGTGACAAAAGTCTAGAGCAAACTAGAGTTATGGAGAGAGTTCTTTTCCACACCGTTTGACTAACTTTGAGAAAATGAGGGACCCAAAACCCAAAGCAATGATGACTCGTCTCTCGGCAAACAAAAACCACACTCAATAAGTCGCGTCCGATTGGTGAACCCTTGGAGTGTTCGAGAGAATATCTTTACAAAAGATTTATGGACGTTATCGCCATTTTTTCGACCAAGAATATCGCATGAGTTCAATCGATGAAAAGAAACGAGCTCAATAAAAACATTTAGGTAGTGCAGCAAATTAAGATTCATCAGCTCCGATTCAGATTCCGACAAAAACTTTAGAGACATCAATACCTCCTCACTTGCTTAAGACCAGTCGCAAAAATTTTACTACTTAACTATGTACTTTAATCTTCAAATTATTCCAGTTGATTCAACTAGTCGTACTTATTGGGTATCAATGCGTCCGTTTACGTTTCTAATTAACGTCAGTAATTATGATGACAAATGTGTCACTTGCATTCCGACTACGCATTAATCAGGTTTTGGGGCTTTGTTTTTATTGTTTGTCTCTAGTTGTCGATTGCACAACTTGACTTAAAGCTGAAACCTGTATTAGTTAGTTAGGATATTCAAACATATATTAATACCACTTATATTGTTTATACAGATTTATACATACATATGTACGTACATACATATGTATACATGCAAAAGTGTATTAAAACTCACACAAGCAAGCATATGTAGATACGTATACAATAAATACCAAATTAATATATCTAAATGCATTCATACGATCATATAAAGTAGCGATTAGAATCATAGGTAAATTATACATAAATACTACATTATACATATCTACATGATCAATAAATACAGTCAGGTATTTTTTTTAAATCGCCGAATAAAATACACTTTTAATTGGAATCATTCGGTTTTTTAATAATTTAATCAACTTCGATTAATCCGTCAGAATTAAATGCAAATCCAAGTATGTAGTTGTTAATTTTTAATTATAAAATATATTACGCACAAAATATAAATTGATATACTAGTATGTCTGTAAAAATAGATATACACATATAAACATAAGTTAGAAAAAGGTTTTAAAAAAAGATATTGCGAAGTTTGTAAGCAAAGTAAAAAATATTTGATATTTTCTGAATTTGTCCTAAGAATATTTTTTTTTTTTCTGTTAGTGACATACTCTATTTTGTTATATTTGCTACGCATCATTCTAATTTTTTCAAAATAACAAAAAACCATTAATAAGTGAACTTGGTTTCAGCTCGCTAAATTAAGCATATTTCAGCTATCTCGCAACAAGTCGTAATATCAGAAAATCAAAAATTTTCAAAACTTTGCAATTTTTCCTTATACATATGTACATATATCCTTCCTTTTACAGTCCATCAAAAAACAAAAAATTAATTTTTAAACCGCAAATAAAATCTTTGTTTTTTTTTATTAAACGACACGCAACGTACACTTTGTGAATACCTGAATTGGGTTTTATGTTACATGAGTTTTTTTTTTATAAAAAATTAGGTAAAGTACATATCTACTTCATTTGAATAAAAATATTTGCACTCAAGTTCACCAAAGTAAAATTATATAAGGTATCAAACAAACTTTTCATTATCATTGCCAGAACTTTTGCTCTAATTTTTTTCTTGGAACCAAGGCATATTTGGCAGGTAGCCGCAACAGGGTTGCAATTTTGATTTTTTTTTTCATTCGAAGCGGTCCATGACTTGTCAAACAATGTTTATATATTTAATTTTCAAAACAAACCATAAACTGTCAAGCGTGTTTTGTTTAATGCTGCAAACAAATAAATAAAACATCATTTCAAAATATACAAACATAATAACTTTTTACACATTTACCAATTAATAAACTCTCATGTATGCCATCAACGCATATCATCCCACCTTTGTATTCGGGTTTTATATTAAAAGACTGTTTCCAAAAATACTTATATACATATATATCTTTTTATATTTCTTTTAACCTCACCACCATAGACAAATATAAATTGATAATTAATTCATTTAAATAAACACCATAATTTACTAAAACTTTTGGCAGAAACACGCGCTAAACGTACGGAGCTGAGACTATCGGAGTAATGGTTTTTCAATGGTATGATGTATACCGTATTGCGCGGTATATCCAGAGCTTGACAAATATTGTGCCTACATATGTGGCTAATCTAGCGTTCGTGACATTATTTAAGTATCGTCTAAACCAATGTCTATTTAAAGAACGAAGTGTCGACTGATGTTAAATCGTTAAGAAATCCTTCGATGGCTATATCTGGTTCATCCTTATGAAGGTTAAATGTATTTGCTATGCTAATTGTTAATTTCAACGCAATAAATACCTGCCGCAACACAATTTGCTCATGTAAACCAGAGCTCCCAAATAACAGTTAACCTTTTGAACTGTTTGCAAAATAACACACAATTATGGAGAAAAACGACTGCTCTCATTTATTGATAGTCACTGTCTTGCCTGCGTTGCTTTGCTTTCGCTCAGTGAGAAATCTTTATGTACGCAAAATAAATGTTGTTCTCTGCTAATGAGAGATATCATTGACTGGAAAATATAAAAGTCTTTTTGCAAATATGTATGTTGGTATGTATTTAGGCACGATTAAATGTATTGATTTTATTGTGCTAGAACAGTTTTAGGTGACAAAATATTAAACTACGATTTTTACTGTGTCCATAGATTTTTATTATATTTTCTCAGCATTAATGTTTGTAACTATATTGAATTATATATATTAAAAAGGTTTAAATAAGGAAAAAATTTAGTATTAGTACCTACTTAAATAAAAGAGAAAGTATTTGAAAAGTATTTGAGTATTAGCGATTAGTAGTCTACTACATACTGTGTCGGGCAAATTAATAGGAACGCAACATTTTGACAAATTTCGCCTATTTTTCTTTTGTTTGCCTAATCTCTATTAATTGTTTATAAATGTATACAAAGTAAGTAGGTTCGAAAATTTTTTCTATATGGAAGAAAATGCGTGACACTGTCAGCAAAAAAAAATTGTCAAAAATCAATGGCATTTTTCACCAACTTGAAACTTGCACTTTGTTGTACTAAAATTTAATGGGCTACAAAACGGCATGCCGAATTTTTTGTAAATATTCTGAATAAAAAGTTTGAAACTTTAGAGAAACTTTGGAGAATTTTTATGATTTTTGCACAATTTTGGAATCTGGATTTGTATGGTTTTTTTAAAGAATGAGCTATGCATTTATAAAAATATTATAGATTGTACAAGTAATACGCCAGATAAATTAGTATGTATATACAATCAAATTGAAAACTTTGAATTATTGCATAAGCGTTTGCCACTAAGCACAAACATTTTATCCTATTTTGAAGAAAAGGTTCAATATCAATCTCCAGACCTTTTTAACATAGCGTTAGTTGTGTTTGGCGTACCGGCGACACAAGTATCCGTAGAAAGGGCTTTTTCGGCACTTAATTTTATATTAAGCGAAAGAAGATATAGTTTAAATGCTAAAACGGTAGAAAAGTTACTTTTAGTTAAGTTAAATACTTAATTTTTTGTTGTTATGTATATATGAATATTATGTACATATGTTAGTTTAATATGAAGAAATATTAATTTTTATAAAATAATAAATTTTTTTGTACATTAATAATGAGTTTTTATATTCATTCATTATCAATTGACCTTTTAGAATAACCACAATTCGGTTTGCTCAACAAATAACAGTTGAAAAGCAACCATCAAAAATAAATCACGTTTGTTAATCTCACTAAATGTGAGATATTTGACCACAAACATAACTCTCAGTTGCAGACCGTAAAGGCAAACACATATGCATATCGTACAGTGAGAAACCTTTTCACCGTAGCGCAAATGCAATGCCAAGTGATAAATCGAAATGATTTTTTCTGGTTAACTGTTATTTGGGAGCTCTGATGTAAACACTTGCATGCGCTAGTCAACATTTCATTTCCTAAATCTGCTTTTCATCTCAATAAACAATCTTTTGTAATTAATTCAAATATAAATAATTTACTTTTTGAACTGTCAAGCTTGCCAAGTTAGACATTTCTGCTTTGATGTTTTATGGACTAATACCAACAACAAAAACATGCCAGGGATGCGATTTTCTTGTTAATGTGAATTGCTTGGAACGAGTTAAAGTTTAATATGGCAGCCAGATGTACTAATTGAGCATGAAATGATTTTCTAACAATCACCGGCAACATGAAACTTGCTACTTTTTATGCTAAAATCTAACGCTTCTAAAAAATAGAAATTTGAAATTTTTACATTTTACATTTTTTGGACAAAAATGCAAATTTGGACTTACCTGCTTTTTGTTAGGTAATGAGTTATATTTTTATAAAAAAAAAAAAATATAAACAATAAATATGCAAAAGAAAAATTTTTGAAAATTGCTACCTTAATTATTTTATCGGCGCTGTACATAAAAACAGAAAAAGAAACTACTTGTAATGATGTTTAGAATTGTTTTTTTAAATTTATCCTTGAGTGAATTTTAACATTTATAAGTTAATTTTTCTTTAATTGAAAATATGTATATATGTGAACTTTTGATAAAAACGAGGAATTTGATTTGAACAGGTTTTACTCAAGACGCTTCTAAGTCTTTTAATTTAATTTATTTAAGGATGGCTCTGTTTTTAAAATTACATTAGAACAAATCAACTGAGAGCTTGGTAGGAAAAAGCTACCAAGATGAAATTAATTTTTGGAATCAAATGTCCAGATATCTATTGTCTTGCAATTTGCTATTCCCAAAGTACCGAATATGATACTAAGCGAAACCCACAAGCGATGTTGAAATCTCCCTATTTTTGTGAATGACAATCAATGAATGTTGTTGAGGGCTTAATATTTACGCCTACGATTAAATGAGAATGACAAATAGAGAAATTATGTTGCTGTGTTGACTTTTTAAAATTCAGCCCTTCCAAATGCCTACCAGAAAAATGTGTACCTACTTTTAGAAAGTTAGCTTTGCATTTTCCTCTTTCACCAATTGAATTTTTGGTCTAAAAAAAATGCCGCAACACTTACTCTGCCAAATCATCTGAATTTCTTCAAATTGAGTGCAACACATCGACTTAAACAAATTTATGTATGGACGTAAGTGTGTCATGACGTTGTGGCCAAAAAGTGAAATACTCAGGTGGCTGCTAAAACTGATTGTACGATTACATTCCATTGAATGGAAAATTTGTGTTAAATTTTGTATAAAAATTATTTATGTAAATGTATTTTTATTTCGCTTTAAGATGCTACATATAAATACACATGCAAGTATGCCACTGAATGCAACTTACTTGAAGGGCCATAAAATACACCGCATGCTCTTACCAAATTATGTACATATGTAGGCGTGTCGATCCCGCGATCCCGGCCTTTTTCAACCTCCGAAATCGCGCGATCAGTCTGAAACACTAAATTTAATAGCGATTAATTTTTCAGATTTTTAATTCACATTTTTTCATACAAAAGATAAACCTCAAATGATATAAAACAAAAAGAGTCGATCGACTAAAACAAATTACACAATCAACATACCTTTCAGAGTTGTATTGAAATAAAAAAATTTAACATGAGAAACAAAAAAGACAAATTTTTAAAGTGTTGTATTACGATAACATAATACGACAAATTACACAGCTTGTTAACTCGCTTAAAGCTTTCTATTTCCCTTGCCATTATAAATTAGCTGGAGAATATCCTCCTCTAGTTGAAAATAATCCTTTCTATGAAAGGCAATGTTAATAGAACTAACGACGAGGTGCTTAAAGTGGATAATATAGAAAGTCTCAAAGATAAATTGCATCAGTGAGCATTTAACTTTTTGTCGACAATCCAAACAACAAGTGTTGAATCAGAGCGGTGCTTTTCCACTGCAAATTTTAAGTGAAACAAATTTAGGTCCAGGTTGGAGAATAACACACTTAAGCTTTTATTTCTTTAAGATTGCATTTTGATCAAAATAAAAATATAATTCTTCTCCGCTCAAATTGGATTTGTATTTGATGTATTTCTTTTTTTACTGAATGGTAATGCATTATGTAATATTTAATATTTGTCTTCAAAATAATTTTAATTTATGTAGTACATTTGGTTCTGTATAAATTATTTTCTTATATTCTTGAAAAGACCAAAAATACATACATGAATTACAACAAATCGTTCTTTGTTCTATTAATGTTATTTTGCATAATTCTATACATTTTTTGACAAATTAAAATTTACGAATTAAAACTTCGTGTTTCAGATCTCGAAAATCGCGGGATCAATAAAATGCCCAAAATGGACATCCCTAGGATGTATGTATGTTTGTGTGTGATACCGCATTTGCACACTTGTACGCATTTTATGTATCTGTTTCAGGAAATTCACTTATAACTTTCGAGTCAGTACAGTAATTTATTGTAATGATCTTGTTATGACCACATATGTAAGTGTGTGAGTGTGTTCAAGTATTTTTTTAACTGCGAGCAACAGTAGCTGACGTAGAGTTTTGATTTTAATTTTTTTTTTGTTGTTGTGACTGTTGCATTTTTTATACTTTTTTATTGTTGAGTAACTGCATTCGCAAATGCCGCGCCTGCGATCGCCAAAATTGCCAAAGAAGCAACAATGCGCTGTTTTTAATTGACGTAATTACCTTTATACTTATTTATTGTAACGTGAAGTGTTTTGCGTTCCTTTTGCTTTTATATATATTTTTGTTTTTGTTCTTTAGTGCGAGTGCCGAGTTTGAGTTGTCCGCTTTTTTTAATTTTTTTTTTGCCTTTTTTTCTTCTTTTACGCTTTTGCTTGTAGTCTAGCATTGTGGTTTATATATTGATTAGATATTTCGAAAATTTTGAATTCTTTTCAAGGATTTCTCGCCACGAATAAAATCCCATACAACAAGTGGCAGCCGGTTTATTTTCTTGATGTTGCAATACACAATTAAGTTATCAACGTCTCAATTCAATTATGTAAAAGAAACTGAAGGTAAACAATAAAACAAATGTTATTCGTACATACGAGTACGCATACGTATGTATGTATGTATGTATATGCATGTGTTAAATAAACAAATAGCTAGTTCAATTATAAAAGCAAATTTTTAACAAAACCATATGCAATAAAACATTACCAAATGCTTTTATGAAATTCAATTGAAATTCGCTGTTGTGAAGTGAAATCTATTTTTCATGGAAAATTCAAAAATTTATTGATGGAATTCTTAAAAGAGTATGATGAGTTTGCAAAATTGAAATGTACATACATACATATGTACATACATACAAATACATATATTTCTTTGTTTGTACTAGCCGGCGAGCGTTGATCGGCTGTGCGGCGCCGATGTGCCATTTATGACCCACAAATATCTGTATTCACATAAATTCTTAATATGCCTAGCATTGCTGTGTGTGTTCTTGTTTTCAAGTGTTCGATTACACCACGCACTCATTGTAAGCAAAAAAAAAATCAAAATCAATTTTACGATAAATAATATTGCATTCGTTTAATTACGCTTCGCAATTATTTAAAAGGTTTTTAAAAAAGGAAAAATAAATTTATTACTTTGCTGTGCGTTCAATTTCCTTTTATTGCCACCCGGTGTTTCCTATCAAAAGATCTACTTAAGGTTAAAATAAGATATTTTTTGTAACGAAAAAATATACATACATCTGTCTTCTATTAATTTGTAGACTTAAATGCATGTAACTTAATTTTATCGTACAGTTTCTGCCGGTTGCAAAGTTTGATGGCGGCGACTCATTTAATCTTTTGAATTCGATGACCGTATAGGTACTTTTACCAACGACAATTAACGCGTGTACATTGACAATAAAGGTACAAGTTTCGGATATATGTATGTAAATAAGAATACGTATGTATGTATATACATAAACATACATACATACGCACATATTCGTCGAGTTATTAATTTACTCACCGGTTAGCCACTCATCCATCACATGTCGCTGACGTGTGACTACTATGTATTTATTTATCCGTTTTTGCCTTCAATCATTTGCATTTCAATTTGAGCGTGCATGCACATACTATTGATGTTGTAAGTACAAAGTTATGTATGTATGTACATATGTACATATGTATGTATATATGCGACATAAAGATGTTTCGCTGAAGCAAAATTTACCAGAATATTGGAGAAACTTTTTAACAGAATCTTGGAAAAATGTGAGAAAATAGAATATAAATTAATAATTTACAATTTTATTGAGCTCAAGGCCAGTTTATGGAAAATTTTTTTGAAAAAACAACAGTTTTTAATGGTAGAAGTTATAGTACTATTTCGGAAATCACCACATTTCCTCATCAGACTTCTTTTTATTAAATTAATTAAATTTATTTTTCATAACCACTTCTACGAACCCGGGAGCGAATTAAATTAGTTTTCAAGTAATATATGATTCATTCTTAAAGAAAACCAACAAATACCCATTTTTTGAACTTTTTACAAAATGTACAATGATTTAACAAAATTCAATTAAAAATTCGAACTTTTTAAAAAATATTTTTGGAATTTTTTTGAGAATGCAGTTTTTTGGCTCATTTAATTTTAGTCTAAGAAAGTGCAAGTTTCAAGTGTCTACAAGTTTTTACTGATTTTTGAAAACTTTTTTACTAGCAGCGATAGTAAAAAAATTTGTCAAAAAGCATTTTTAATTGATAGACAGTAGAAACTTATACTTTATTATACTAAAATTGTATAACCTACATACCCCAAATTTTTATATTTTTAAGTTCAAAATTTTTATGAAATTTTGATACAAGTTTTTAATAAAAATTTAAAAGTTGTTAAAAAAAAATATTAAAATATTGTTTGTTAAAGTTTAGTTAAACTCAGTTTAAATTTAAACTTAGTTTCCTTGCGCTCAAATAAATTTGTTGCAAGCAAAACGAAGTAGTCAGAAAATAGCCGATAAGTTAAACTAAGTTTAACCGAGCACAATCGGCCGTTTAAACTTAGTTTAAACTCCGTTTAAAGTTGACTGAAAAACTGCATACTGAGTTTAAACTTAGTTTAAACGACAAACAGAGTTCAACTTGAACTGAAAAACTGGCCCTAAGTGTGTCAATATCTGTTTGTGCTATAATTTGAGAACAGAGTTTATTCTTTTTTTTTTACAATTTATTGATGTGATTAGTTAGATTTTGATTTATAGAATTTTATGCAATCAAAAAGACCAGAAAAAAAAACTTTTAAAAGTAGGATCATTTCGTTAGATGCGATAAAAAATATTTAAAACGAAATTTCATTTAAAAAATGTTTTCAACAAACTTTAAACGCTCGCATTGGGCGATTACATTTTTATCATCTAAGTAAGTTTCCGCTCCAGAGACAACCATCTAAGTTAAGAAACCTGTTTTTCTAGATCAAGTCAATTTACGGTTTTTGTGTGGGAAGAAAACCCCCACCGATTCTTTGTTGTATAGGCATATTAGTTTCTAAATTCTAAAATTTGTAAACCTTATATCCAAGGCGTGTTGGGTTGCTGATTTCGAATATATATTTTTAAAACTTTTTAATTGCAAATCCAATATGGATTTTGAACTTTCAGAAAAACTTGAGATTCTTGTGAAATTTAATATAATTTAGTGCTTGAATTCAATTAAATGTATCCGCCAAATTGAGTTTTTAAAAATCAGCGAAGATTTTAAAATCTTTTTATTACAATATTTTCTCTAATAGAGAGCCATTTAGCGGGGAAGAAAAATTATTATTCAATATATTTTTTTTATCCAACGTTAGTGTCTGCCAACTCATAACCTTTATTTACTTAGTAGAATTAAAAAAAAAATATGCCAATACTGTGTACTGTAGTCGGGTGAGATACCTTAACAACTATCGATATATACATATGTATAGGGACAGTGCTTGTGAACTCCCTAATAGTACATATGTATGTGAATAAATGTATATGTACTATTGTACATTTGTATATACATATACAGTGTTGTATATAATCGCTTGAATGCTTTTTAAACCAGTTTGCTCTAGTCCAATAACCCTAAGCCAATCACCTCTTTCAGCCAAATATCTACTTTTATTAAATTTTGTGTATTTTTCCATATCTCTAAGGTCAATTACTGTGCGTTTCGGTAACGAAATTTAGCAAAAAAAAAAACAACAAATAAAAAATTACTTAAAGAAACGTAGGTACATATATATGTATGTACGCAATAACTCGTGCAGGCTAATATCTACTTTTCATGTGTACATACAAATGAATGTAGATAATATCTATGTACACACATATGTATGTATGTACTCGTATGTACATATGTGCATATCTTTTTGGAATGAAAATTATTTTTTAAAGTGCAGAATTATTTGTGCATTTTTTTTTTAAGTTAAATTAATTATGACATACGAATTATAAATAGGCGTCATAATAATTTTAAATTATGAACAAAAATAATAAATATTTTAAACATGTTTAATGTATGTACGCACGTACATATATAATATATTGATGAATTTAATTGCGAATAATGACGTGATTAAAAGTGATTTGCTTCTCTGTGAATTCATCATTGGTTGTAAATATTGTGTTAGTATTATATATTTGTCATTATTATTTGATAAAATATTTCTGTTAATTTGATTTCATTCAAAGTCAACACTAAAGATAAAAGATCAACCAGATGATCGTCTATTCAACTTTCAAAAAACTTGTTTAGTGAAAGAAAAAGTATTCATAAATATATGATCCGCCTAATTCATGGTGATTGGATTATTTCTGGTTAAATCACTTAACCAATCTTGACATTTTTCAATAAAAATAAAAAGAATTCAACAGTCTAAACTTTTCCACCACATATAGGATTTGCATTTTTCAAATATTATGATTTTAAGACATTACGACTGTACGAGCCTTAACGACACCATGTGTATCCCCTAAATAAATAAATATATAGCCTCTCTATGACTGTTAGCAATTTTTTTTTAATTTGTTTAAGAAAACTCTTTTTTGTTTAACGCAAATATGCGAGTACTTTATATAGCAGAAAATTTGCAGGACATATAAAACACCAAATTATAAAAAATTTTAAAATTTTTAAGTTCAATGAATATAGAAAGCTTGCAAAAGTAAATTTAAAAAATATTAAGAAAAAGGAATGGGAAGTATCAGCCGCATGAAATGTGCAAATGTGCTTAAATTTCACCTACCTGCCGTTAGAAGACGAGCCGTATTTACTAATCAAATGGCGCAATGATATATTTGGTACACGAATAAACCCATTTGATTTAGTTTTCTACACTTTATGATATGAAATCGCTTAATATCATCAACGTCATCAATAAAATTTTGTAATCATAAGTATCAGTACTAATTTTAAGCAACTCGTTGTGGATAAATTAGAAAAGCATGGTTTATTGAAAAGTTTTTTGTTAATTTGTTTTATTTAGAAAGATTCCAATTTAAAATTTCTTAGCTACCTTAGTGCAATACAAGTACTTCTTCGCGTATGAGTAATGCATTGGCAAGTAATAAAAAATTGCTTGTTTTCCACTTAAAAGACAATTATTATTACAACATGTAAACATAAAGATACATATTATTAAAATAATGCATGTACAATGCTTTTATTTAAAAAGTGTATACGTGTTTTTTGTTATTAAAAACAGTGCTAGCTTAGAAATGTAAAATTAGAAAAAAAACGTTTCAAATGTGCTCAACTGAATAAATACGTTGGCACTATTGTATTCGGCATGCTGGAATTGATTTTATTTGAGCTCTAAGTATTTGAGTACTTTGTATAGAAATCGATTGCTACTCGAAATCATTATGCTTAATATTTAATATTTTTGTAATAAGCAGTATTTTTGACCCATGCAGTGCTAGTACAACAAGTTTCAAGTGCTTAAAGATTGCAGCAGATTTTTTTTTAAATTTATTTTACTCATTCGTTCTATTTAAGATATGAAAAAAAGGTATTTTTATATGGAAGCCGAACCTAAAACCCTTTTAATGAAAATTGTCAGAAATCAATAGTAAATTGTAAACACGTGAAAACTTGCACTTTAATGTAAAAAATTGAATGCGCTATAACACTGCATACGCAGAAAAATTGTAAGTAATTTTTTAAGTTTAAAAAAAGTATAAAATTCGAAACTCTGATATACAAATAAGGTTTCCATGTAAGGTTTCTAAAAAAATGTTGGAATTTAAAAGATTAGTCAAAGCTTGTAAATTTGTGTGTCCTAATGATATGATAAGTACTATATTTTTTCATAATTTTCATGTTTATAAAACTTCGTTTAACTTTGTCTGAACTGCTATTGTTATTATGCATAGTCTTATTTACATATATGTATGTACATATGTATGTATGTAAATATGTATGCAACAATCTTGGGGTGGCATTCATTTTCATTTTCCTATTTGCATGCAAAACAATTGCGCGCTTGCCAATAAACATCACGGTTATCGTTCGTATGGCTTTTACCTTTTGTAACTGCCGTTAAGTTACAGCTATTAAAGGCTTATCGTACATACTTACTGCGCAAGGCTTAATGTGCCTTACGCTATTAACATCTAAGCTTAAATTTCGAGTGCCTACCGAAAACTGAGAATGACGGCCTGTTGCGAAAAGAAACAAACAAACAAAAAAAATGTCATAAAGTGTTTATAAAAAGTGACATTTCGACTGGCAAAAACTCTCCATTAACCTTAAAGGCCAAAGACAAAATCTTGTTATCGAGATTTCATTCATGAAATTAGTCATCTCGCAACATTTTTACACACGAAACGCTTATCAAATACATCAGACGGTGCAATAGCATTCAAAAAATAAGTAAAAATTATCTGTCAATGCCACAAAGTATGCAAGTGCAATTTATTCACTTTTCCGCTTGCATTGCCACACAATGACATGACAACGTACTTCCTACAAAAGTAAATAAAAGTATCAAACTTAGATACAGTGATGTGCATATCAAAAGCAACAGCACTCAAAATATCATAGCTTGCCACGTATAATTATTTAATGATTTTTAAGAATTGTCAATTAAACTTCAGTCCATGGGCTACCATAAATTATAAAAATCAAAGCTTTAAACTTTGTAGTAAACTAGAAAAAATTTGTTTATAAGTTTCAAGTAGCTAGGAACTAACGTTGATTTACTCGAATTTTTTTTCATATAATGAAAAAGCCACATATATTTTATATGGAAGAAAGTAGCAACACCCTTAACGAAAAAAATTTTAATAAATCAACGCTTGGAACTTTCACATTGGTGGATTAAAAACTACATACTAAAAATGTTATCACTTCTGAGAAAAAAGTTGAAAATCTATATACAAATTTGTTAAAGTTTTTTTAATATTCTACAATGTTTTAAACTTTGATTCTTATGGTTTAAATATTGTAGACAATGGACTGAATTTTAATTGAAAATTCTTAAAAATAAATACGCGTGGCAAGCTATGACATTTTAAATTCTGTTGCTTTTGATATGCAAAACACTGTACATTAATTTGCGCGAAAGCTAATCAATTTTTTATAATATTTGTCGTAATAATATTTGTATGTGAATCAACCAAATCTGGGCGTAACTAGTTGCATCAGCTTTAATCAGTCAATATCATTCCACTGCGCTATTATGCGCAATTTATTTGCGTTTACTTGTGAATGCGCTAAGGCACTTGCTGCAAACGAATCAATTAGTTAGTAAAACATTTTCACTTTGCTATTAATAGCTAAGTACGTTGAGTATTAGTTTAATTGAAAAAGCAAAAAAATTCAATTCAAAACCTTACAACAACCGTCGCTGATGTTATCCGATTTTGATAGCGCGTTTATTGATAAGCGGCGATCACTCCTCTGCGCTCCTGCATGCTGACCATTCATTAACTTTACAGTTTTGTGGTCACACGAATCGTATTTTTTTATGGTTTATGACTTCCTGTTGACTGTACTCGCTTTTCGCAACTCTTTTACTTACTCCTTCTGCTTTGATAAGTTTTTTTTTTGCGAAATTTGCAAAACAAGCGCCGAATGGAGTCGTTTGGAAGAGTGTATGGAAACTTTTTTGTTTGTGATTTTAATCAATATTTACATAAGCGTGTATGTTTGCATGTACTCGTATTATACTATTGACAATTTCATTATCACTGCCGCCTTTTGCATTACGCTCGCCCCACTAGTTTCTGCTCATCAATTTATTTGTGCTTGTTTACTGTCACGTGAAAGTATTTATGACAAATCTATTGATGTTTATCAGTGCAAACAAAATAAATATATATACTCGTATTAGTTGCAAATGCGTCAGCACCGGAAAAAGTACTTAAAAATATTTTTTTTTTTTAAACCTTACTTTGCAAATACTTTCTTCTCCATTCAGTTCCCCCAATGTATGTATGTAGTATATTCATTCGATTGTTTTGTACATATTTTGATAGTTAAAATTTTCAAGATCAATTATTCATTATATGCATACGAGTACATATGTTATATACAAATGAATTAGTCGCCTAATTGACATTATCAAAATGAACAACCACATTTCGCCTGTCAATTGCAATGCAATCGATCTTCGTCCAATCGCTGCGCCAACATTTCATTCATGGCGAGCAAAATGGGCTGTTTGGTTATGGCGTACAAGGCAGTTGAGATATGGGAGTACGATGTATTTATGTATGTATGTACATATGTGCTTACACATTCACACTTTGTGTTTTTGTGCGTTCACAATCTCTGTCAGTCAAAATGGGGCACATTGTCATGTAATTAAATAATGACATATTTTTTTAGAAATCAAAAATACACACATTCACGCGCAATTGAGGGTTTTGTTTAAAACACGAGATTCCACTGAAAAACGCGACATATATGTATATATATACATATGTATTTTTTTTAAGAAGTTTCAAACTTATTGATTAATGCTGCAAACTCGGTTATACATGAAAGAGGTATGTTGGGCTGTGCTTGCGATATGGTGGGGTTATCCGCAAAATAATGACGTAACAGCAACGGCATCTAACTGATAAAAAGTTAAGGCAATTGTAAGCCACTTGTGCTTTTTACAAAAGCAAAATTGAGTGGGTATGCCCAAAAAAATTTCATGTATTTTATAAAAATGTTCAAAAACAAACAAAAAAAATGTATCAAACTTTCAAACAATTTTATAAAAAAAAACAATTAAGTAATAAAAAAATTTCAAATAAAATTAAAAAAATGTATTAACAAGCATCTTAACGATTTCATAAGAACTATTTAAAAAAATGTTGCTGTTAGTTATCAAAAAATTAAAAATTTTATTAAGAAACTTCTAAACAATTTTGTAAACAAAAAAAAAAAAAAAATACGCAACAATTTTTGTTTTTGATTTTTCAAATAAAACTTACAAATTCGATAAACAAGTAGATATCATAAAAAAAATAAAAAATTATTCCAAAAAATTTTGTTGTTGTGTATACTCTTTTTTGATATTTCAAATAAAATTTAAAAAATTTTATTAACAGTTGTTTAAACAGGTTTGTAAAAACAATTAAAATAATTGAAAGAAAAAATTTTTCAAATTTAATAATTTTAAATTTTTTTTAATTTGAAAAAAATTATTTAAACAACTGATTAGCCATATTCTAAGTAGAGTGCACAAAAAATAGCTATTGAAATCGCTTAGTGCGAGTTTGTTTTCGGAGCATATCTACTAATTTTTTTTTTTTTGTAAGATAAAATTTGAAAAAACGCGCATGTAAAATTGTTTTCTACTTTTATGTTAACCGCATAATTCGGGTTTCTAGTTAACTAAATATTTTTCATTAGTTTTATGATTTGAAAATATAAATAGCTTAAATTAAACAAAAATGTAATTAATTTATTCCGTGAATCCCCTAAGCAGTAATTTGTTCAAAAACTTATGATACTCGTATTCTTTTTTTTATTTAATTTGATAAAATATTTTTTAAAATCAGAGATTTTTTTAACGTTTTTTCCAAGAAAACGCGTTACTTGTGTAAATTGTGGATGTGTCATTTTCAAAAAATCATCAGAAAATGCAGAAGAACTTCTCGAGCATTTCAGTCTCTTCCGTGCCATGGATCGTATCCATTTCTAATGCATATGTATATATATATACATACATATATGTATGTACAAATGAACGTACTGTACAGTTACTAGAAAATATCAGTATATTTGTTAAAATGAAATATTAAAAATTTTGTAGTAATATAAGAGCTCAAATATAAAGTAAAAGATAAAATGAATGTAACACAATTCATCCTTCGACTTAAGCCAATCTCTTTCTGACACTTGACAAGAGCCAATAGACAAACAAGGCCTCGTTTACACGTAAACCTTGAGCCAATCATTCAAATATTAAAACATTTTCAACACAGCACAACTTGACGCCATCAAAAATCTGACGAAATAATTTTGAATTTTTGCTATACTCAAGTATTAAACATACGAGTATATTTTCTATTTATAAATTTTACATAAGCGACAACTTGTAATGGCTATTTCTATGAATAGTGTCTGCAGCTAATTGAGTTCAAGTATTCAAGTATTTGCCACTTAGAATAATACTTTGAATACTTGAATAGAATAGCATTCAAATGTGTTGTACCAAGCCCCTATTTTTAATAAACAATTAAAAAACCAAAAAAAAAAACATGTCGAAAAGTTATGAAATCATAAAGTTTTTTATAAGCTTAAATTTTTTTAATGATCTTGATGACTTTTTTAGAGATATTAATTGAAATAACAAAACTTCCAGTTTTTCAAAGCTCATGATTTTTCAACATAATATCACTCAACGATAACGTTAGTGTCATTTATTTAAGATTTGATATTCATATATTAATTCTTCAACTTTTTTACTAATTTTCGGAGTGCAACGTCGAATGGACGCCGTTTGCCGCTTTCACAGCGATCGCTAGAGCACTGCTTCATTCAGTTGCGTAAAAATCCACCTCCCCATGAGTGCCAGAAAACCAGTTATAGATTTCAACGTTTGATACCAAAAAGTTTGGTATTGCCATTCCTTATATTTTATCACTTCAAAATACTGCTTTGTCGAGCTCTACTTGAGTTTGAGTTAAAGGTTTTGGCATTATTGTTAAAATTTTCCCTGACTTAGTGATGATACAAAAGCCTAGGATTAAAATAGACCGTGGTCCAAACTAAGGAGTATTATTATAAGGACTGCAGATTATAACTATCTCTTTAAGAACTTGCATTAAAAAACCTTTTTTTTGCTTCAAAACTTGCTGTACGTAGGGTATAGTTTATTAACAAATACATATTCGAATTTGTATTAATGCTGCGTTATACTAAATTACTTTTGTTGTTCGTTTTGCTTACCATTTTGTTCGTGTTGTTGCATAAGTGACCGCGCTTTGAGGCAACGCTCGTTGAATAAATGAAAATGGAAACGCGTACTACCGCTAATTGAGTTGTGACTAGCTGAAGCAACTACAGGCAATGAAAACAAAAACAAACAAAAAGGCAGCAACAATAACAACTCCGCCAATAACACAGTTCATAGCACACACAATAACAATAACAAAAACAAAAAAGGAAAAAGAAACGAGACGCATATGAATTTTAATTTTCAATTGCACGCATTTCAATTCAATTTTCAAGTAAATAAATCATTCAAATACGAATTGAGTACAAATGTGTGCGCGGATAAGAACCCAACACAAATATGTACGAGTTTTTTTATTGTAATTGCAAAATGTACGAGAAGATTACATTAAAAATGTATCAATAAATATGCCAATTACAAATTAGAAATAAAAATTTCTTACACGCGCACTAATTATGAATGTATTTAAATGATACCGAATTTGTCGGAAATTAAAGCGCAATTTTCGAAGTGACTTAATGAAATCGTAACTATCCATTTTATAACTGAAAAATCGTATCAAACAAAGAATTACAGAAATACCAGGAAAAAAACATCTGAAAAGTATTGTTTAAGAAGTGTAAAAAAAATGTTTGTACTTATTTTGTGTAATTTTATTAAAGATTTGAATGTTATACATAGTTAATTTGTTTTGATTTCTGTATTCTCTATGACAATTAACATTTCATTAATTAATTTTTTATTATAAAATTAAATTTTTAATATTTTTCACAAAACTTACGTCCTGGAAATAACAGCTTCAATTTAAAAAAATTCGTCAGACTTCCATGAAAAGTACACATTATTGTCACTATAGGGGAAAAAATTCAGCCATAAAACTGCATGCTAAAGAAATACTTTAAATCTTAAGTAAAAAACTTAACATTTTTATGAAAGTTCGATGTGAAAAAAATTAAAACGAAAGAAAGAAAAATAAATTGCCAACAATTTTTTTTTTCGAAAGGTGTGCATGTAACATAATTAAGTGAAAATATGAAGTTGGGTAAAATTCCCATTAATTTTTATGACCATTCTTTCAAATATCTAAAAAAATTGTTTGGTATAAACTCGTGATTGCACAATTAAATTTAACAAATAATGTTTTGCTTCATTGTAAAAATATTTTTTAACATATAAAAACCATACGTAAAGAAACTATAGGAAACTTTGAAAAATTATTTACTAACAGGCTGTGAAATTTGTAATAAAATTTGTTAATGTATTTTAATGTTAATTTCGAAATACTTTTATTTTGAGTACCTGCAAATAGATTTCAAACAGAAAAGCGAAAAATTATAACTATTATAAAAAGAAATATGTAGAAACGAGTTTAATGTTGTAACTTCCCAATGACTAACTTAGCAAATTTAACATCACTTCTCTAATAAAAGTTAATCAAAGCAGATTAGGCCGGAGTTTACTCAAACCTACAATAGACGATCCACTATTTTCAGCGATTTTTTTATACATGAATAGTTTAAAATTGTGTTGTATGTACTATAGGGAATAATTTGAGCCTATAAAAAAATATATAATTTTTTGCAGTTAAAATTAAATATTACTTTTTGATGGCAATTAAAACTTAGAAGTATGTATATGGAATTGCTGTGCCACTCCACGTACATACATACATATGTACATTGATTTGAATGTAGTTAAAAAAAAAGTATGAGTCGAATGATTAAAAAAAAGTATTAATCAAAACCCTTCTCACAAAACAATAACCAAATATTGAACAGGAGAATTCTTCGTTTTGTTTATTTACACTTTTTTTTAGTCTTAACGATGTTGTTTAAAGGGGCGCAGGTAGCGGGTTGCGGTACTCATTTCTGGCACGCGTACTTACACTTGCGAGTATATACTGGAACGTATGTGTGTATGTATGTATGCTTAGCTGTTAACTGCTTGATTATTAGCGAATGATTTATTTGAAGGCCAAGATATCCACAGTTCAGCCACCATTTAAGGTAACACAAACACATGTACATACATATGTATGTATGTATGCATGATAATTTACGTTCCTCACTCTCTAAATGTGTATTTAATACCAAGCGAAATTTTTGTGAAAAAATTGTGTAAAGAGTTATCATATTTCATTCTTTCGGTTGATAAAGACCATCGATATTGTGCTCTCTTTTTTTAAATCGAATTTAGTTGTGTTAGTTACTTGGTCTTCTTGAATTATGTTTTAAGCTTACAGTATGGTTAAAAAATGAAAGACTATGATTAAAAATGTGTGATCTATTTATTGTTTGTTTTTCTTTTTTTTACTAAAGGAAAGAAATGCTCAAATTACGATTACCAAAAGTAATCAAAAAATGTCTTAGTAGCAAAAATGCAATCAAAAGTTTAGGCACTCACTCAGTCAGCAAACTCAAACGAAACGAAAAACTTTCCTCACAAAATTTTAACAAATTTCAATGCTACTTGTTCTGGACAAAATCTGTTTTTCACGATCGCTTTCTATGCAGTAGCCGATTATTTGTTTATTTAAATATATTGCAATAGAAAATTCAAAGTGCCCATTATATGAGGCTAGTAAATGTTTTCATTAACGTTTTCTTAAATAATTTTACAAACTAATTGGTTTTTCAATCAATCAACTGCTAAATGCTTGTGCTAAACGATAAATTTGTTTTCACTTTAGCAGTGATAAACATTCATAATGCGCTCACATGCAGCACTTCAAAGGAAATCTAATTCGTAATATCAGCGAGCAACGTGCAATAACGAATATTATAGTGGATAAATAATTATAATGAAAACAACAAGTGGACATATTTTATTTTGTTGTATTTTAACGTAAATTAGGTTTTGAAAATGTGTGCTGAAATATTAAAATTTAGTAAATTAGCTGGTTTTTTGTTTATATTATTTTGGTTTTAAATAATATTCGTTGATTTTTTTTTACACATTTCGGTTAGTTTTTTTGCAATATCTAAAACGCGATATTTTGCTTCACCTCTGAGGACAGGTTGCAAAGGCATTGCAACAGTTTGATTTCGTCACCGAAAGTTGTGATAGAAAATACGCTGGCACTAGAAGCTCTTTCAGATTGCAGAGTGCTCTCGCTTTTTAAAATTTCTTCACTTTATCTAGTCTTTGATTCGGAATGGAAAATAACTCTGAATATGACTCAGCACCGAAGCCCAAAACCAAATATAACAAACGATGACGAATATACGTTTCGAAATACACATGCAGTTATCTTCTTCAATTTCTAAGAGATGGTCTTATCTGTAATGACGTCCTGTGGCAAATTATTATTATTTTTTTTTAACTAATTTTTAAGATTGTTCATCTAACCCCTGTGCACCCAAAACTAAATTGTTTGCACCTTCACGGTTGATTATTTAATTCATGGCCAAGTATAATAAACATGTTTTCGTTACGTTTTTTTTTTATGAGTTTGAAATTAATGTGCAAACCTCCAGAAATATGTGTGATAAGCACTCTTATCAAATTTAGCAAACGTTTTTTTTTATTTTTTTACTAACTAAGTGCTTGAATATATAAAATTGACTAAATGGTGGTGAAAATTCTCGTATACATAGCGTTAGTAACAACACCTGTTTATTCAAATTTATAGCGCAAACATGACGATTGCAAAATTGCAAAAATAAAATTATAACCAACTATTAAAATAGAAGAATATCTTGACATAGAAAATAAGCTCACTTTACACTTATGGCGTTCATAATAAAAAAAATCAAAAATATTCCAGTACTGACGATTTATTTTGCTTTTATTTAATTGACATTATTTATTATTTAGATAAGTTTCGAAATTTGTAAAAATTAAAACACATATAAATTTTATATAAAATTTCGAAATCATACCTTTTTTGTCTTTTGAGTTTTAGCACAATAAAGTCTAAGTATCAAGTGGACATAAATAACAATATTTGTTACAGCCGGCAGGGTAGTTTTTTCCATATAAAAAATTACGAGCAATTTCTTCCTAGATAATTGCGAGAGAGTTAGAAAAAAAATTGTCAGAAAATGTTCAGAAAAACTATGTTTTCTAACAAAAGCCATCCAAACTTAAAAAAAATAAATTATATATATGTATATTTTTTTTTTTTTTCAATTAAAATACAGTGAACTCTCAAACAAAAAACATATAAACCAAAGTTTAAAACTTTCTGAAAAATTAAAATAATTTAAAAAAACTTTATTAAAAGTACAAATTTGTATAAAACATTTTCTTAAATTTTTATGAGTATGCAGTTTTACAACCTATTCAAATATAGAGCAATAAACTGCAAGCTGGAATTCGCTGAAAAGTACCGGTGAATTCTTAAAAGCCAACCGTAATTTTTAGTGTCATAAAACTTGCACTATATTTTACACGATTGAATGGGCTATAAAACAACCTTTTTATGGTAGCTGCTGTATGCCCCACTATAATTCAAAAAAGAAGAAAACAGTTCAATAGATTTTTAAAATTATAATTTAAATAAACTTTGTTTTATCAATGTTCTGTTTATTTAAAGCGTCTTGTCAATGTCAATGAATGTCACTTTTCGCTGAAATTTAAATGACATGAGCATTTTAAATAGGATTGAAAAAATGTTGCTGCCATTATGTTGCTAGCATGTTGCCCAATGTTTTCACGCGTAAACTGAGAACAACTTTGCCGTGAAATACAAATGAAATTTCACAGATATTTCACAGCAATGCAATTTATATGGATTTTGACAGCTATTTCACGTAAAACGCGAACTTATTTCATACTATGCTTGACTTACAAAAAATAATTTTATTTTCTCTAAAAGAAAATTGTCAAATAACAATAGTATTTTGTTGTCACTTGAAATTTGCACTTACAAAAATTGATTGGATTATAAAATTGCGCACAAAATTTTTTTTTAAATTTTCAGAAAAAATATTTTTAATTGAGTGCAAATTTGGTTTTTTAACAATTTAACCATTAAACGCAACAAAGTGAATTATAATAATTGGCGCTGTTATAATTTTTAGACAGAGTGCATTTACTAACCAGGTGTGGTTGTCAAAAAATTTTAACAATAATTTGAATATTAAAAAAAAATACGTGTATGACCATATCCACTGCATTTAAAGATAAACATATACATACATGTATATGTGTGAATGCTCTGCAATACTCTTATTTTGAATTTCGCAACTCATTCAAAACTAAAGTTTCCACATTGTTATTTAAGTCAATTAGTTATTCACACGCACTAATGGTATTATGCAAAATCGATGGGGCCAAACATTTTAATCGCATTTCAAGTGCTGCTCACTTACATTTCCTTTCACCACTCGAAAGTTTATCACACCTGGTAAGTAGTCAATGGCAAATTCCAACCAAATTTATCTACCATTAGCAAATCTTCTATGTATAATACTGTCGACGGCAGCCGCACTTCAACATACTCGTACATATGTACATACCGTGAAAACCCCAAGCCAAATTTTATTGCGTGCTAACAACAATTGTAAATACTTTAGGCACTTCAGCTGCACACACAAAAAAGTTGGAAGTAACCTGTAGGAAAAACCGAATGCATGGTAACGAACTGGTTTGCCGCTATTGATAACAGAAACACAGAAACCTGACGTCTATGCTCGTTGCATTCCATTTTCGATAACTTCCGAACCATAATCTACAGTCACTAACCGCAATACAAGTGAACTTGAACAAGTTCAAGACCAAACATTTCATTCACTTAATTCGGTTTTTTGTGCAGGGTACATGAACGCTTTCGAGTACATGAAATACTCGTACATTCTCGTATAAATATACTCACAAACATTCAATGGCTGCGCTCAACAAAAGAAAATCGTCAATGATTGCTTCGAAAGTTGTTGGTAGTCGTCGATTGTTTAGTTGTTTTCCATTGCATTGTTAACCAACCGACATTGCCAACATTGTCATGGACCTTGTCTAATAATCATTTGTAGTTTTGCTTGCAGTTAGTACTATTTCTGGGCGGTGCATATGTTAACTGGTGCAAGAGTCATGTACATATGTGCATGCATTTGTCTGCAAATACTTTCATTAAAATATTTCTGCACTATTATGAACTTTGAAATTGACAATAAAATGTTGAAGGGTGCTTTGTTTCAATTTCTAGGGATTCGAGTATAAATTTTACCAATAAATTTGATATAAGAATTCTACGACAGTAATCACAACCAAATAAGTATCGATTATATACAACACCCTGCTATAAAATTATAGCACTTACAGTGAATTGGATTAACGCGATCACATAAAAGACAACTAATCAGATATAGAAATATGTACTGGTATAAAACTATCATAGCATGTTAAAAATTTATTACGAATACGAGTACCATCTGAAAATAAAAACTCCAAGTAAATAATCACAAACATTTTGGGGTTATCGGTAATTTTCATAAATAACCGAGTTGTTAAACCGAAAATAACGAAATTGATTTTTTGTATGTTTCAAAATGCATAAAAGGGATCGATGTTGGAACGGAATCTCGCACAATAAGTTAATCAATCACCCAAGAAAGTTGTACCTTTTTATGATACTCATTGACGCAAACTTGACTCTTTAATAATTTATTTAGCAGCTATTTAATGCTGAGCATTTTTTTAATTTTACGATTTTTTGTATAAATATAGATTTGCAAGCAATTTAAGATGGGCCCCAAGACGGCACATTTTTTTTTTTTTTATATGTATATAAAATTAAAGTTTACTGCTTATAATTATTTTGATTATAATTGATTTGATTTTTATAAAAAAAAGCTTAAGAATTCAGACAAATACTGTTGAGCCCGATTTTTTAACTTTTTTTTTTTCTTTATACGAGTATAAAATTCTAGTGTAAAATGTAAAGAAAGTAGAAACTTGGAAGGAAATCGATTTACTTGCTCAAGCTAGTTGAATAAAAAAGAGGCTTCCTCCAAGGCATACTTTCAAAAAAATTATATATAATTTTGATAAACTTTCAAGTAAGATTTAGGTAAACTGAAAAGCTCAATAAATAATAAGATGCTGCGTTAATTTTAAGTTACTGTTTTCTATTACAATGTTTTTATACTCATCGTTAGCAATAAAATACTATTTGAACATTTTGCTTAAAATTTATTTGATTTACAGTCTTTCAAATACTGTGTATCGAATTTTGATTTTTGAAACTTTTAACTTAAAAAAAAGTTGGAAAGAAAACTTATACTGATTATTCGAATTTTGATTTAATTGAATAGGAAAAAACAGTTTTTTTTTGTAGAGCAATTTAATTTGTTTTTCTTTAAAAAAAGTTCCCAAAGGTGAAGATTTCATAGCAATAACCCTAAATTATGTATAATTTGCGATTGCTAACTTTCAGGATATTGAATATGTACATATGTAGATATGTTAGATAATTGACTGACCACGAGCCTTCGCTATTTTTAAAAATATCGCACTAGTTTGTACGAGTATACTATACTTTTAAATGTACATATTCGTATTGCATAAAAACATGAATATTTATCACCTATTGATTGATCATTCATTCATTGTGTTATTAACAGTAATTTATGTATGTTTGTATGTTTGTACATAGCATGCGAAGTGTTCAATTTTAAATGCACTTTGTCATTGTTATTTTCACATTTATATCAATTGATAGCACCAATTAATCGATAATGTCAACTTGGTTGCATGTTGTGCGATTATTGATTTTATTTTGTGAACGGCAATATTGATCATTGCCTAAGTACGCGACATACATATATATATACGCACGTACATAAATGCACGTAAATACATATGTATGTTTACGAATTTGATTTGGATGATTTAATCGATTGGTAGTCGCAGAAATTGTAGCCTAAAAATGTTTGCAACCTTTCACTTTTTTTTATTATCACCAAATGGGTGAGAGTATTTAAATTTCGACAAATTTTTATTTTTTTTTTTTGGAACACCTAAAGAGCGATCTATAAATATGATTAATTTTAAAGTACATAAATAAACAATCAACTTTGAAGTCTCTTCAAGGATAAAATTTTATTTTTTTTTTTTTTCATTTAAAATATATGAGAATGAAGCATATTCAAAATATTTTTTTAATTAAAAAAAATATAGAATACATAGAGCAATCATGAGAGGTGACTACACTAAATTGTTGATCTTCCTGTTTTAAATTTTACATCGTCGTTTAAAGTGTAAAACCGCATATCGTAACTGACATTTTTGCCGAACATCTTGCCGAATGCTCCTGGCATCATGTCTCATCCATTCATACCAAAATATCAATATGAGGTTATACATATATTGAGGAACTCCAGAATAACTGACCGAGAACTTAGTCTCTCTGATGAAGAATGTTGCGTATTTCATGCGATAGCTTCTGTAACGACGGAAAATATTGTGTCACACCTTTTTTTAAGCTTACACTTATTGGACTTAAAACTGGGATTTTGTAAGGGAACCAAAAAATTTGATAAAACGACGTATCGAAAAGGATAACACTGGTCAGCAGCCAAAATAGCAAACGTATTTTTTTCCATTCCTTATTTTTTCAATCATTTTCTCCTTCACTTTATTAAGATTAGCATTTTTTGCTGGAGAATTTAGAAATATACGAAATCCCTTATCTCTCAATACATTTAAAAATAAAATGGCGTAACGAAATTACGAATAAAGCATTTTCAAAGCCAAGTAAATAACAGACGCCGATGCTGTACCTTACTTCAGAAGTAAATTAAAATTAGTATATTTGCTAGATTAATTTTATTCGCAACAGCATATCGATAGGATAAGTTATTAATAATATCTGAATGTATATATTAATTAACTAATTAACATATGTATCAAAGGTCATTAAACTCTGGTCACCAGCCGTAGGCTGCTGCTTCGATGAGAAAAAGATTTATCGCACAGACATTTAAAATTAAATGAATGTGTCAGTGCGATTGCATTTATTCAAATTAAAACACATTTCAACATAGATACATACATACATCCATGCATGCATAAATATATGAGTGGTTTATATGTTGAAAATTTGATTTTGCGGTTTATCGCTGAATATTTGAAGCATTATATTTAGCTCATTACACTAAACTGCGTCGCACAAATTGTTATTGGCACTAATTGCCATTTCGAATTAAAACATTAAGTTCTTTGTTGCATTTTTCGCTTACGCAAACATTTTGCCAATTAGTCATGCACTAACATATTTAACCATTAGTGTGCTTACTTTTAAATCATTTTTAATTTTGTCACCAAATTCATAAAGTGTATTTACTCATCATTGCTTCCAGTTGCTTGAATTTACATATGTAAATACAAACTTCGCATTCGTATTTTAAAAACTTTACCTTTTTTCTCTACCACAGGGACCGAAGAATCACCAGTGCGTTCGGTTGTGAATCGTGTTGGACACCAACTTCAGAAATGTTTGTCCGAAAAGGGTTTGTGTCTGCTTGTCAATCACGGCATTTCCGATGAAAAGGTAACGTAGCTCGCCTCACATCTTCAGCGCTCGCCATTTGCACGCCATCTTCTTATCAAATAATTTTTTTTTTACTTGCAGCTAAAAACCGCTTGGGATCATCTTGATGATTTTGTTGATCTACCAACCGATGTGAAGGAGCATTATATACGCACTGGCGATGATAATCACGGTTATGTGTGTCCCGGCGTCGAACGTTTCAATGGCAAAACACCCGAACTTCGTCATGCTTTCAATATTTGCACATTAAATGCGAAAAACTTACCCGAAGAACCATTGCCCGGCTTTGCGGAACACATTTCCTCATTGGCACAGGATTTCAAAGCTCTCTCGAGTTTCATCCTGCAATCGCTTGCCGTTTCGCTCGACATATCACAATCATTCTTCCTTGAGAAACACTCACACATGCTGTCCGGCGATCACGATAACGAGTCCACATTGCGTCTACTCTACTATCCACCCATAATCGATGATATGGATGAGAAGAATGATTTTATTAAAGGCAGTTGCATCTACAGTTATCAACGTTGCTTGTCGGATAAGCCCGACTTCCGGCCAGAAATAAATCCGCGCGATGAAATCAATGAAGTGGATGGCAATGATGAGAATAAGGACACCACCGAGCGTCAACTGCCCAATGGTGAAATCATACGTTGTGGCGCACACACAGATTATGGCACATTTACATTGTTGGCACAAGACTCGGAGGGTGGATTGGAGGTGAAATTGCCGGGTAGTGAAAAATGGCAACGTGTCGGTCATTTGCCAGGCGCCATACTCATAAACTGCGGTGAAATCTTGTCGATATGGACGAAAGACCGCTATCCAGCTTTGGTGAGTGTTTAAGAGAGAGATTAAGAAGGAGACAACTATTAGGTTATGTTGTATGTAGTATGCAGACTTTGAAGAAAATTTAATAAATACTAATACGTTAACGATTTTGACTTACTCCTACTTGTCCAAATGGTTTTTAAGCTCTTTGAGACAAATGCTCATAGCCATCATAGCGGATGATTAAGAGTATATACATAACTTTGAAAGTGTTCAATGTCAGCGCAGAGAAAGTCCATTTTTGAGTAGTTTAAAAAAATAAGCAATTGTCAATAATACACATGCAGTATGCCGAATGGAAGTGGTCACAAACGGAGACGGTTTGTGACGGCATAAAGCACTACATTTAAACCCACCACTTTTAATATTACTATACCTGAAATCAACAACGATACATAACTTTATGTTAAATTATTTTATATTAAAACTAGGTATAGGGTCTTCTTAAATGTTTTTGATGGCAACAAGTGCTTATTTTTCTCACTTCACCATACGTGAACTGTTCGCATCTAAAGTCACCACAATCCACAAGCTCTTCAAATCTAAGCTCGCCAAAACTCAAATCATCACAACTAAACATCACACGCCTAAACACACCATATCCTAACCTACGATAACTAAATTCACCACACTTAAATACACCACATCCCCTAAAATCATGATTACTAAACCACCATATACAATTTCACAAAACCTAAACTCAACACTCATCAACACTTTTCACCATACTTCATTCAAACTCACCTAAACTGACTTACATTCGGCTAAAGTCATTTCACCTGACGTCACTTCACCAAAACTATACTTCCTTCACCTCACCTTATTTCACCACATTTCACCTAATCTCATTGCGCGGCAACATTTGTATTAATTTAAAAAAATTTACACACGTTCTTAAAAATCATATTATTAATGACTGAAAACATTACACTTTATAATTACTTTGTATTGTTTATGTACTTATTAACGAAACATTTGTCCTTCTTTCTTGTTATTGCAGCAACATCGTGTGGTCGTGCCCGAGCAGCCGCACATACGCACGCGTGGCCGCCACTCCATTGCGTTCTTCTGCCATCCAGGTGAGTGAAGATTCAAAAATCAAAAAAAAAATCATAATCTATTTAACTAAGTATTGAGAATCATTGTTGAATAATTGAACTTGTTTATTTGCAATTTAGATAATCTGACGATGATTTCGCCAAATGACCTGCCCAACACCGAAGTCGGTACAGATACGGTCGACAAGAAACCGCGTAAGAAGTCATTTAAGGTGGCCAAAGAAAAGTATGTATATAGCTTTCATAAACACAAATATATCCACAAGTATTTCCTTCAATTTCCTTATTAAAAAGACAAATTTAAATTAAATAAAAAAAAAATGTTTGCGCTGCTTTCGCATCTGTCCTCCCCACTCCTTACATTCGGGTTAACGCTTTTGCCTAACGCATAGCTTTTTTCTCTTTTTAAAATCATTTCTAGGGTCTACAACGCATACCAGCTGATACAGAAGAGATTTCGTGAAACGTATAGACACCAACCTCCGCAATGCTAATTTCAAGCACAAGCGCATAACATCAAATACACAACAAACAAACAATTTTAGCTTCTAGTTCATAAATACCACAAACATACATACATACATACATTTATAATTATATACCTACAAGATTGTTTAGTGCATAACTAAGTATTTAGCTGTATGCACACACATACATAAATATCTTAGTACTCTTGTGCTGTACTGATTTCAGTTGTAAATTTGCCGTGGAGACATAGACGCTGATCGCCGATCGCAGCAGTAATATAACGTAAACGATCGCCAATGTCGGTTGGTTGGTGCAGCGGTTTTTGTCTTCGCTATTAAGTTTAATTTATTTAATAAATGTTTACTTACATTCATCTGTGTTAAACATCATTTGTATTTGCATCTGTATTTGTATTTATACACATTCTTTTTTTATAATTACTATTCTATGCTAGTTAATATCGATTACATAAATATATATTTTGTACATCGGCACAAAGTATAGATACATACATACATGTGCATACATACATATGTATGTATATGGCCGCCTGCGAACTTTTTCCACGACCTACATACATAGTATAGTACTTCATACATACTTTTTCTTTAAATTGTACAATTGATAATACTTAAAATCCAGATTCACACACATATACTTACGTATATATATACATAGATATGTATATCTAAGAATATTATATATTTACTTGTTTCTAATAATTTCACAAGATAGTCCAGAGTGTATTAAATTCATATGTACGTACTTTATATAAAAATTTGTACTCATTAATGAAAAGAATTAAAAATAAAAATATATAAATCATAAGAGAAAAACTTGTGAATGTTTTGATTTTCAAGCGATTAGCTTTTAAACAATATACATACATACATAAAAATGTAGCACGATCTTTGACCGAGTAAAACCATATCAATTTTTATTAGAAGCTTTTTGCACACTCTAAGATTTGCAATTACCTGGACGAGAGTGGTCTTTATTAAAATAAACTGTTTCGAGGACTAAAATTTTACATGCCCCGGCTTAGTTTTGAACTTGTTACAAACGATATTCCGACGCGACACGCGCATCCACATTTCATTTCATTTCATTTATTAAACTAGCGATTAGTACAATAAGGTTTTACACCTTTTATAGCACAACAAACAATTAAGGGAATTATAATAACGGATGATTAAGGTAGAGTACAAGAATAAAAGTAAAAAATAAAGACAAAATATAATAAGTATAAGGATAAAAATTTAAGAAATATTAAACTAAGATTAAATGTATGCTTAAAATTGACTTAGAATAGTTCTAGTTTTATAAGTAGTGAGGTGGCCAGTTTAAGAATTAGAGGAAGAGAAATAGTTATAAAGAAGATGCTTGTAGTTGCTTTGGTTTAAGTTGCTTCTTGTAGAAGCAGGGATTGAGTTCCAAATACGCACGGCATTGACGAAGAATAGTCTGACAGATTATTAGGAAAAATTTTTCTTGGGAAAATCCTTAGTACCAGCATTAAAACATAATTTCGTTTGGTCGCGTATTCAAAAGAGATACGTTTTCTAATGTACGTGTAAGTCACTTCCATATAACCATTTAGATGATTCTGGGGTCAAATCGCGACAGTCGTGAATAAGTGGATAATCATACGATCACAAATTACGTGCGCGGTCAATCGAATCGAGCAAATGGGATGATGACACTCGAATGTGAACGTATCGTAATTGCTGATTTAATTATCGATTACTTTGCCGTTCTTTTTCGTTTGAAATATCATTGAAAGTCATTGAAATGTCTAAATAAGATAAAATCAAATAAATAATGCGATAGCGAAGCCGATGAAGAAATTGTAACTAAACAACTTCGAGACAGTAGCAATCCTTTGGCATTTTTCAAAATTGCGTTCTCGCTTCTCGCTAGTGGTAGCGACTAATCAATTTTTATATGCAAATTGCCATCGGCCGTATTAAAGAGAATGTAAAGCAAATTGTGCCCAGACTATAAATGGAAAATACCTGCAAACAAACATTACCACCTTTTTTTTTATAATAAAACCTTTATTTTTCCACAGTTTTGGGTGCTTTGTTGAAGGTTCTACGGCTTTCAATTTGTTGCTAAGCTCTTCGGAAAATCTCTTACTAGTTTACTTTTCTTGCGCGCAGTTTGGTATTAAATTTTTGGCCAAGTCCGGATGTTTAAAAATATACATATATTTGCATATATTTTAAATTTATTTACATTATTTTCAGTTTTCTCATATTTTCGCGCGCTTACAAGTGCCAGTTATTAATCGAATAGCAATTCGAGCGACAGCGCCAGAGTACTTTTTTGTACATCTGAGTGACTGTTATTTCGTCAGTTTTGAAGCTCTGAGTTTTTGTAGATTGCTGCTTAAGCGCCGTTTACATGGGATCTATTTCGCTTTTTGCTTGACAGTTCGAACTTCGATCACAAAAGGTGAAGTGAAGAAGGTCTGCTACTTTGAACGATTTAACAGTTTCTGCGCTAGATATTTGTTTTATTTACCTTTTTTAACTTTGCATAAATTTTACTTGAAAATATAAAAATTTAATTAAATTTTTCCATGTAGTTAAAGTAATAATAGTTATGTTACATATGTTTAAGATTCGCGAGTTTTTAAAACGTATGAAAACGTATCGCCGTACGTGGGTTTGAGAATAAATAAAAACAGCTGATTTCCAAAGCGAGCAAAAATTAAGAGCTGCCAATGATTTTGCTTCGCTTGGCTTTGCTCTACTTTTCTCGCTTGGTATTTAGCAGGACTCATATAACATAATGCAGAAAGCTTATCGTCGAGTAGTAATCAAATAATAAGGTCCCCTTTCTATTGAAAAATTAAGGAACTCTTCTTACTGGTTCCTCATTGATTTGCAATTTTGTTTAATAAATTGCTTTCCAATAACTATTATCTGTTTTGTTTTTTATGGCAGATTTTTTGCTTGAAAATTATATGATTTTTTTTTTTTAATTTTTTTATCAAATAAATAATAATAAATAAATGTTTAAAAAATCTATTTGTTCCAGCTTTCCAACACTTTTCAACGTATATGAGGTAATAACACTCATCAAGTGTAGACATCAAAATAATCACTATAACATGTTCATATAACATATACAAAATTTTAAATGTTTCAAAATTTTGAAACAGATTTTGCGAGAAAAATTCTGTTTGGTTTTGTTTTTTTAAAATAGCCACGAATAACAGACATATTACTAAATGCATCAGTTCACACATTATAGCACAACCACATATTTATACACTTGGACCATTTATTTTTCTTCTAAATATTTAAAATTATTTTTCAATTACAAAACAACTGAAACCATAAAAATATTTTATTTTTACTTGTATACAAAATATATCAAAATTTCGAAATAAAAAAAATTCGAATATTTTTGGGTATGCAATTTTGCAGTTCTTACAATTTCAGCATATTAAAGTGCAAGTTTCAAGTTCCTACAAATGAACTCTAATTTTTTACTAATTTTTTACTTACTGGCGCACTTTCGCAACTCCTTCTATTAAAAAAAGAATCGCGGGTTTGCGTTAAATTGAGGATATTGGGTTTGCTCAATAAAGTACCATTGAATAAGTGCTTGTGGCTGCTGTGGTCGGGTGTGTAGCGGTCCGTGCTATAAATCAATATGCCGCTAAGTTCAGAGTTCAAACCTCAGTCAGGGCATGTAAAATCTTAACCATTGAAAAAGTGTTTTTTTTTCCATTAAAACCCTTCTTATTAAATATGTACATCTGCCATTCGAAGTCGGCACAAAATTGTAGTTCCCTCCATTTGTGGTAGAATATAAAAACGCACACCACAAATGGTAGGAGAAGCTCGGCCAAACACTGAGCTATTTAGTGTATGCGCCAAATTATTATTATTATTAAGTGCTTGCCTATACATATCGATACATACATACATACGCACTTATTACCCAAATGTTATACATCGCACGCAATAGCCAATGCTCCTGCTATGTCATTAATACTTTAGTGTTTTGTTAATTTGAATTTCGCGAGTGTTTAACACCTGATAAACACGATACAGCCCCTACATTCCAATTTGATGTACATCGACTTTTATTAATGAAATAAAATGGAAATACTCGTAAATACCCATAAAAGTCATTGGCAATAAATGTTCGCTTGAATTAACGGCTTGTAGACAAATCAAACAATCGTTTACACATTTAATTGACTATCAAATTTCGTTCATTGAGTCTCGTTTAAGTTCGTTGATCTATTTACGCAAAAGCTTATTCATTGATTTTATTGTTTCTATATTTAACTTGTATAAATAGATGGGTGTGCACATACAATCGTAACTACAAAGTTATTCGATGTATTGAAAATCGATAGCTAAATATAAGAAAAATGCTAAGTCGTGATAAATTTCGAAAGTATTCGTAGTGAATGTTATAGTTAAAATTTGATAGAAAATTTTTTTTATTTAAAAATTAAACCAAAAAATTTTCATCTATTAATTACGTAGAACGGGTTGACAAGTTTATTGCAATATAATATACAAATATACATATGTACATATGAATACCAACTCCATACCATAAAAGACAATTAACATTTATTTTAATATATTATTTTACAAATTACAGCACAGTGCATTTTCTAATTAAAGCCATAAGAACCCAAGCTCCAAACATTCTACACTTTGTAGACAAATTAAATAAAAATCCAGTTTTTTTGGCGTTCAAAAATTTATTAAACATTTAATTTAAGTTTATTAAAGAACAGGTTTCAAATGGCAAACAATTTTAAAAAATATATGGTTACTAGCGCATTTTCTTAATTGTTCGAACTTTTTTTTGTGGTAGAAATAGCGTTGAACGTCGGTAAGAAAATTGTCAAAAATCTACGTTAATATTTAGCTAGTTGAAACTTCCACTTTAATGTATTAAAATTTATTGCTGCAAAAAATTGAAAACCCCCAACAATTGTTTTTAATACCCGTGTTTATATCAAGCCACAAATAAAGAACTTCTAAGTTTTCAGATAAAATAAAAAAATTGGAAACCAAGTCGGTGGTCAGACTTATTGTTGAATTGAAAAAAAAAATTGAATTCTTTTTGTTACTGATAACGGTAGGATTTGCCTGGGAATACATATGATGTTTTTGAGAATCCGATTTATATAATACAACGATTCAGTAAAAATAAATAAAAATTAAATTGTCAAATTTGTAATTCTTGGTTCGGTATTTATATGAAGCCGCTGTGGTCAAGTGGGTAGCAATACGTGCAATAACTCGATATGCAGCTGAGTTCAAGATTCGAATCTCAGTCATAGCAAGTAAACTCTTAATCATAGAAAAAGTTCGTTTCAAATAGTGGTCACCGCTCGGTAGAAAATGGCAAACCTCCGAGGGTATTTCTGTCATAAAAAAGCTTCTCAAAAGAAAAACATCTGCCGTTCGGAGTCGGCATAAAATTGTAGGTCCCTTCATTTGTGGTAGAATATAAAGACGCCCACCGCAAATAGTAGTAGAAGATCGGCCAAACACTGAGCTATGTCTCTGGTGTGAGCGTCAAATTATTTTTATTATTATTATAATCCATTTAGTCGGTCTTCTCCAGTTTTTTACGCACTTACTGCTTCAAAGTATAAAAGGACCGTTCACTCGGTAAATACGTTTTTAAAATTGCATATTAAAATTGTCAAAAATATACATAGATGTAACCTGTTCGGAATACTTATCGAGAAAAGGATAGTAAAGTGAGCATCACTTCAGCATCGCCAGCATAATTATCCCGACTCTTTAGACGGTCTGCCCGTCAAGAAACAGTTAATTCAGTTCCGATCAACTTTGCAATGTCACATGCTGATTTGTAAATGCCTTCAAACGTTTCGTCGGAATCTGAATTTTCTTTGTTTATCTCCATTGCTGGAAACAAAAAAGATGCATCCGGGGTCCATATGTTTGATAGAAGTTGGTAGATTTCCGAATCGTTAAATTTTCTCCTGCAAAACCGTTGAACATCATTCTCTCTATCTAGCAAGTTCTGCGCCCTCGGCAAGTGTCATTATTTATTACTGATGTCAGAATTTAAAATAATAAAAACTAACTTTTGGCTCTAATTCAGCTGCCTCGTCGTCATGCCTTGATCTCTTCGCTGGTGCCGGTTCTTCGGCTGTTTGGTATCCGAATAGAGTATCTTTATTTATTATTAAATTGTTCAAACTGAGCTTGCACAAACACAATTTAAATCAATTTATTTCAATAAGGAATAAAGCAATTCTAAATGTATTCCAGTTACCGGGTGATACTTTTTAACAGTTTTGCTTAGTTTGAGTTTTACATTTTCTGAGGCTAACGATATTTTGGTGGGGTCCGGACCCTCGGGACCCTTCCCCTGTATCCTGCTAATAACTTTTAAAGGTACCTGTGAGTCTTCTGTATTGAATCACGTTTAATAAAACTTGAATATATTTCCTTCTGTGGAAAAGAGCTCAGAGTTTTTGAAGTATTTAAATCTACGATTTTTTTTATTTCGGTTCTACCAGACTTAAATGTTGTTACACAAATGAAAAATCATAGAAGATCGTGAGAGAAACATTGTCAAAGTCATAATAAATATACTAACATCACAGTAAATTTATAGCGAAATATTTTGGGCGCGTTTAACCGTTGAACAACTCTAAAAACTTCTTAACTATAAGCAATACAAAACCTGCAAACACAAACAAATATAGCAAGAAATAAGCGACCTTTTCCAACAATTTAAGTGAACAAATTACAAAATAAATGCTACATGTTAAATATTGTTATCCACTTCTTTTACTTCCACTAGTTTTGCATTCAAAAGATACATTTACATCAAAAAAGTGCAGCTTTAATGCGTTTTGATTTTTAATTTGGATAATTAGTTTTATTTTGGCCACCACACATTTTTTGTTATACATAACTAATATTAAAAAAAAAATCAATACTTATTTTCATTTAGCTGCTAGTAATTTTCCTGCACTGTGATGCATATTATTATTATTATTTCATTACAAAATAGTTGATTTTAAGAGACCATACACTTTTTATGCTCATTTAGTTCTGCCAAATTTTTTTGTGCTGAAATGAACATCTGCATGTTTCCAGTAAAACCGCTAAATGATGTTTATTTAAATACATACATACATTGGTATGTAGGTTTGTTATGTCTCTCATATGTATATTAGTTTGTCTTCACATATCGTCTGAATGAAATTTAAAATTATAATTTAATCAGACATTCGGATTTTTTAGGTAAACCATGTCTGTGTGCTTGCACATTTGTGCTAAAGTTTATGTACTCGTTTGTATGTAAAATTGGGCTCGAATTTATCGAAGCTTGAACGTTACTGTATTCAAAGTTATGTCGGTATGTTTGCATGTAAGTATAGCAAACTTTTTATTTATGCAATAGCTTTGTTGTTTTTCTTTACATATTTATAATGCAAATGTTTCAAGTGTTTTTTGTTTGTCAAATTATTCAGACAATTTAATTCCTCACATTGCGTGCATATTTTTTTATAAAATTTAAATTAATAAAAGAAAATGGAGGAGGAGCAAAAATGAAAACTAAATATTTATTTAGTTTATCTTTTTTACATCGATTTTCTAATCTTTTTACTTTTTTTTTTTTAATATTTGATAAGAATAAGGGAAGACAAAAAGTTTTCTACATTTCACTTCATAAATACCAACGAAGTTTTGCTGAAAGATATCCTTTATATGCAGTAATCCATTAAACTTCTTCTTTCCTTATTGCAAATAAAAGTTATGTTTATACAAAACAAAAGATAGTTAGGAAGTTTCTTACAAAAGTCACAATTACAAAATGAGAAAAATAAACAAATTTTCTAAAAATTGTTTCTTTTTTATGGAGCTTCATCAATTTCCGTATACTAAATTGCATCAAACTTTGCACTTATTTCCGACAGTTTTACGAAAACTCGGTTTGAATTTTTTTTTTTTTTTTGTCTAACGCAAGTCTTGTATGTAGTAAAAATATGTGCAAGACCTTAAATCAATAAAACTATTTCGAAAATACAACGGATTGCTACAGTGGAATGTATTGGATCGTGATTCTTGCCTTCGTTGCCGAAACTTCCAATAAAATTCATATCATCCTTTTTTGTTGACATACGAATGTAGAATCCAAACAAATATTTACACTTTTATTAACTACGAGACGGAGCCTTTGACATTAATATTTCACATAACTTAATTTAATTTTTGGCAAATCAATTAAAAATATATATCAGCCGTGCTCCCAGTTTCACATTTCAAGTCCACAATGTGATTTTAAAAATTTTCTGTGAACGCATATCAGGTCATCCCTGTCACACGTATCGGTTATCGTTGTGGCAATTCACAAACAGCTGTTGTTGAAATTTCCCTTTCGGATTCAGCTATGTATGATTTTTTGAGGAGTCATCAGCAAAACACTTAAAAATACTCATATTTCAATGAATAACTAATACAGAAATGTCATAAATGGCTTCTACAAACATAAAAGAATATTTAAAAAATTATTTTAATCGAAAATAATTAAACATTCACACACTTTTTGTCATTTACTTTTCATTTCAAATACAACCAAGCATTCGGATTCAATTCACAAAAATGTATGTGAATGTGAAATTGGGATCACCAAACATGAGATTTCAAACCGAATACGCAGAGACATTTGTGAATGTGAAACTGGGAGCACGGCTGTATAAATCTGCCCCTCGCCGAGGCGAACCATCTGATACCAATGCTTCAATATTTCATATAACATATATCTACATATACGAGTTATATTTAGGAGTTCAACTTTTCAAATAGGTGGCAACATTCTACAAAAATTTGTTCATCTTATGCCCGTACTCAGTAACTTGGTAACATCTCAAGTCTCAAAATGAGCTAGAGATTGTTTTTTTTCGCTCTGACGTTTTTTTCTTTTGTTTTTATTTTAATTTTTTGTGACTTTTCGGTTGACTTCAGACTTTTCAAACATGTGGCAATCCTGTTCAAGATGTCGCTATGAAACCCAGGCAACTTTCGCTCTCTAAATACCGGACCACGTGAGCCCGCGTGCAAAACTGAGTTTTATAGCCGTACGACCGATTATCTGTAGAATTACGCTTTAATATCCGGTTATGTTCACACCTTATTCATTTTTACTGCCTTTTGTATATTCTGGTTTCTTGTGCATAATAATACACATACGTACATACATACATATATATACATACATTTTTCCATTTGTATTTACATAGTAGTCGCACATATACCATTAAGTCATATTTGCTGTCCCTCAAATTTGTATGCTAAAAGCTTTTGTGGGTTTTCCTTCATTGTTGGGTCCATTAAAATATTCTTAATCAAAAGTTTTTTTTTGTTTTTTGTGCGGGCTGATTGTACTTTTCGCTATTTTAACTCGTCCTTCGTAACTTTTTTTAGTTTTTTTTTTTGGTGTAGCTTATTTGCATGTTTGTAAGTCGTTTAGAGCAGAATAGCAGAATAAGTTAAACCTTACATCTGATACTCTCTACCTGTCGCCTTAAGGGCAGATCTAATTTTAATATTTTATATTTTTCTATTGAACTTTGGTTTTTCAAATCGATAATGTGTATTATATGCATATATGTACATATGTTGTATAAAGTTCTTCGAATTGAGTTTTGTAATACCAAAACACAAAAAGTAAACCAAAACACATACGATAATAAATATGGAGCAGAAGAAGAAGAAATGTGGAGAATCATATTACGACTATGTATATTTCAAATTTTATCTGTTGCGAATCACGAAAATTTATTTTATTACGAAATCATTTCATATGTATTTACATATACTGCTCGATAAAATTTAGCATGCCAACGTGTAGAAAAATTTGGAGAAAATATTTTTATTATTTTTCTTAATAACCAATTAAAGTCCAGACAAGAATTTTCACAAATAACAAAAAATTATTAGGAAATAATTACAAATAATATTAAATAAAACATGTAAGCAAGTGGCTAAGTTCGATCGAACTTTATATACCCGGCGCACGCTTTCAGCTAAATTTTTAAATTAACTAGGTATAATCTAACATGTGTGCCAAGTTTAGACGAAATCGATAAAGTAGTTCCAGACATATACACATATGATCTCATATAGTCGGATTTCTGGCTCCAATACCACACCACATACTAAACTCAAAATATTTTCCTTCAACATTTATTGAAATGTCCGATTTTTAGTGTTTTCGAAAATTACCGTTATATGACAGGTGGGCGTGGTTATGGTCAGATTTTGATAATTTTGTATATTGTAATACATGTATATACATGTACCAAATTTGAACTAAATCGGGTGGGTGGTTCCAGAGATATACATACATATGAACTCATAAGTGGGCAGTGCCACGCCCCCTGTAGAAAATTGTGATACAGTCGGATTTCCTGCTCGAATACAACAATACGTACTAAATTTGAGCATATTAGCTTCCATAGCTACTGAAATATAGCAATTTTGCATTTTCGACAATTGCCGTTATATGGGAAGTGGGCGTGGTTACTTTTCGATTTTGCCCATTTTCAATACCAACCTGCTCTGGGTCAAAGACAATCTACCTACCAAGTTCCATTGAGATATCTCAATTTTTACTCAAGTTATCGTCTGCACGGACGGACGGACGGACGGACAGACATCGCTAAATCGAGTTCTCTTTTCATTCTGAGAATCTTGGTATATATATGTCTATATCTATCTTGATTATTTTTTGCTGTTACAAGCAACCGTTATGTGAACAAAGTTATAATACTCTTGTACACAAGTGCGCGGGTATAACAACTAATAATTTTCTCCCAATCGGTCTTAAAGCTCGACAACAACTAAATAAAATAGTTATATGGCCAAACAATAATAAAAAAATAATTGGGACCTACACATCTTGTAAACAAAATTTGATAAAATATTTAAAAGACAGAATATTTGACTTGTTTAATAAAAACACACTTATTAAGCAATTCAAATATTCTATTTGAAACTGATTTTTTTTCTCTTGCTATTTAGGGCTAATGGCTGGGTAGACCATTACATTTTTTTATATATCATATGCTCTGTTATTATTTTATTTCGCTTTGTTTTCAGTTTTTTCGAGCAAGCAATTTGAAAAGCGCTTCAGGCATTTTATTTTACAAGTTTAATGCAATTTGATTCTACACCAGAAATGTTTGTTAACAATTAGTAATTCAAGACGTGCCTGTAATTTTCAAGTATGGTATAGAAAAAAATTAGTCTTAATGGCAATTGGGTTGAAAATTTCCACACTGAAGGGGACGATGGTAAAAATTTTGTTGTTGTAATTGATGGTTTTGAGAAAATCGATTATTGAAAATGAATTAATGATGCGACCGATATAAAGGCAATGTTGTGTGAGGTCTGGAGTTTACTCCGAGAAACTCAACATCTCTTGGTCTCTCCGTCCGCGGAATGATGCTAATATATGTCAAGCGGAATTTTTAGGCATCTTTAAAGCATAAAAGATTATAGGCAGCGGCATCGATAGCACTAAGCAAATGACATCTACCCTATTTGGGTTCCAGACCAGAGGAAACATACAGGGAAGTGAATTGATTGATAAATTGGTAAAGAAAGAAGCTAGTTTGGAGGAATTCGAGTGCACGATACCGGGCTTCCCCTTCCGGTGTAATCCAAAGAGAAATTAGTGTAAACCATCAATGAAGGCTGAAGATGCATTAAGTGACATAATTGTAGCAAATCTAATTTCAAATTTCTTAAAAGTATAATAGAAATTTGTGTGATACATCGTCAGTTAAGATTTAAGCACATTTAATGTCGTAAATTAATGCGATTTTTTCGAACTCCAAATAAATGGATGAGTTTAAGTTCAGTAATTGAGTAAAGTGATAATATCAATATTTCAAACTTTATAATCGTAACTTTGCTTAATTGTACTATACTTAAATTGCATACAATATTTGCTTTTCTGTTTTTGGGTTTGCCTTTAATAAACATACCAAAAAAAATACACTTCGTAACACAACAATAAAATATGCAACCCTTATTTAATTATTTTTTCCCCATCGATAAAAACTTACTTAATGCCATTACAATAAAATCAAAAGAAAAACATACGTTTTGAATCACCACGTAGTCTATTTAATTATTTATTTTAACAACTAAGTATTTATGCGATTATCCTCGCACTATAAACATACATACATAAATACATATATATATTCTAAAACTATATATATGTATGTACACACCACTCAGCAACATTATTTACTAAATATTAATTGGAAGCAATCAATGCCAGTATCAATATTTACTTAATTACATTAATATTATCTTAATTGATGTACACTCATCAAAACGCTTAATGTTTATATTCTCATTAAACAAATACTTACATACATATGTACATATGTACATATACATATATGTATATCTAAATATGTATTTGTAAGTCTATGTATGTGGCTACGATTTTCAAGTACTGCTGACATTTTCATTGAACTTCTTCGAGAACTCAATTTGTACATTTATACATTTAGGTATGAATATATTTTTGTTTGTTTATGCATTTTCATTGTTATATTATTTTCAATAATTGTGTATGCCTCAGGTTTGAACTTTTCTACACAACTTACATAAGTATTTAGTTAAATAAACAAACTTATTACAGATTGAACTGAACAACAGAAAATTTTATTTTTATTGTGCAGAAAATTAAATAATTTATTATGCATTTGTACGAGTTGAAATATATTCACGCACATGTATGTTTATGTATGAATAATTTAGCATCGGTAACTATACAAGAAATGTGGTAAAAAAATTTATTTTCATTGTGGACATGTATGTAAATAAGTCGATCTGAATGCATTATTTCTTATTTTTCACACAACGCTTTTGTAGTTGTTTCGTGTTCGTAGCGCTCTAAGTGAGTATTTTTATTTTTTTTTTATTATTTTGTGTCTTGTATATCTTCCATTATTTCGGGTTTTGCCCATTGGATTTTCTTTTTTATTCCTGACTTGTTATCATTCTCTTATAACAAAGGATATGTTTTGCATGCTTTACACATGCGAGTATATATTTTGTACATATGTATGTATGTGCATGCGTATATGAACATAAATGTCCATTTTTTGTGCTGTCATGTATAAAAGTGATAACTATATTTTACATTAAAAGAACTTTTTTTGAGAAAATATTCAGAAACTAACAAACTAACGTATTTTGACAATTTATTTTTTTTATTTAGTTTCTTATATTTTTCAAACTTTGTATGCAACTGACCAAAAATTTAAATGATTTTGCAACAAAGTTTCAAACTTATATAAAAAACTCAAACCTTGATTACTTTTCAACTATTTTTTAATCTATTTTTTTAATTGAAACTTGTTGAATTTTTTATTTTTTTTTTATAATCTACATTACACATGAAACAGTTTTGCGTGCTTCATACTTTTATAAGCTTCATACTTATAGCAAATTTTTCAATGACACCCAAGAAATGAAAAAGCAATTTTCTTCTATTAAAATTTCTTAAATCAGTCTAGAGAATTAAAGAAAAAAATGCTCGTATATTTATATCTTCAAGAAAATTTTCAGCAACGGCAAAGTTGAGAGCTGTATTTAAATCTTAAAAAAATAAATACATATTTGTGATGAACTTTTTTACAAACCTTGAAATTAAGACACTTATCAGTTTTATTCTAAGATTCTAAAAATTCAAAATGGCATATTAAATAAGGTGAACTGAAAATTTATAAATCAGCGAATTTGCTTAAAATTTGTTACTCCGGCAAAAATCATCGTAGAACAGTTTTTTTTATAAAAGCATTTGAAGTTAAGAAAAACATAAGCAAAAATGGCACAAAAACGGTCACAATAGCCACTTTGTGCTGACGTGATCGTCAGTTTGGACAGGAAATTCACGTCCAGCGTGATGATAACATTTACAAGTATCAGAATTCCTTGAAAACCAGCAAAGAAATCCACAATGACAAATTACCTACTACCCTTACTAAAACAAGATCAGTCGCTCCGCTGACAAACGAACGATCGTAAATAAAGTAAGACATAGCGAACTTCCACAATTGCAGAGCTCTAAGTTGAAGAATCTGCGCACGGATATTGTCTGTATTTATACAATAACTTTATTTTAAAAAAACTTGATAGCAAAGGAAATTTTTTGAAAACTTAAGTTGTATGGAAAAACGCGAACAAAATCCCATTAATTCAATGATTGGTATACAAAACAATTGATGGAAAGGAATATACGTTCGCCTTTTTTTTTAATTTAATCTTCTTTTAGGCTAAGTGGTTCGCTCTTAAAAATCAAATTAATATTATTAAATAATGAAAAATAAACCAAGTTTAATTAATTTCCTTTACGATTTAAGGTTAAATATCAAATTATTAATATGCAGAAAGCTACAAGTCTGCAACTCATAAGAAATTAAATCCATGCCAAGAAGGACAAACAAATTCACGTCGACAAAAATATTGTAAAAAACAGCCTCTCTTGACAAAAGAAATTTAATTAGCTAATGAGGCGAATTCAACAATGCAACAGCTCTTCACATTTATTGAATTAGGCATAACCGCTTTGTAATAAATACGCGTTATGCTTTGGAATATGTACGATGGCTCGAACAATTTATGTTTTTTTTTTTACAACAGCTACTCGTAAATGTTTTTCATGGTAAATGCGTTTCAAGCTTTTTTTAAGGAAATAATAATTTTTTTAGCAATTAAATAAAAATCTCAAACCCTAAACAAGATATATAAAAACTCGGAACTTTTTAAAATAAATTTTGAATTTTTAGTTCAGAACTTTTATAAAAATCAAGATAAGTAGTGGCATTTATCAAAAAAAAATTTTTTTTAATTAGGTCTTTCAAATATTTTTTGCGTAGAATCGTCGGTATGCCAAACTTTTACTAGCTAAGGAAAATCTTTACAAAAAGCTTGCATCATATTAAAAGAGTTTGTAAGACTAGCTTTCAAAAAGGAAAATCAAAGCCAAAGGTAGCACTTTATTATACTACAGTTAAATGAACCATAAAACACTTTCAAAAAATAAATTTTTTTTTGGAAATAAAAAGTTCGAAATTTTCAAAGTTTAATTTTTAGATATGCAAATATTTTAATAAAGAGTTTAAAAATCTATAATATATTTTTAAACTTTAAAAAATATTTTTTGGTAATTTTATAAATTTTTTTTTTTTAATTTTAACAATGGTTTTTAAGGATTTTGCACTTTGCTGCTTTTTCGTTAAATTATAAATAAAAATTAAAAAACAAAATTAACAAGCGACATTTGTATGTAAGGTTTAATCTTTTCCAACTTAGCTCTCTACGTTATTACCATTGATTATATTTTATGTACCCGTAGGTACTACAATTTCTGTGCATACTCGTATGAATCTATTTATATTTATGTATGTACTTGTTAAGTGTTCATGCAGGTATTTTATAGGTTTATGTTTATATGTAGTTTTCAAGGCTTTATCAATTCTGTGGGATTGTCGCGATGTTTTGTAGCTGATAACTACTGTCTCTTATTCTCGTAAACTCACTGTGATCCAATACATATATCTTTAAATTCACTTAAATTACGCTTAGTCATTTTCACAAACATATACATATGTAATTATAAATACTTACATATGTATATACAACTTAAACTATCCTAAGTAACTTTGTTTTTTTTTTGGGTTTGCTAATTCTCTAATTAATTAAATTATAATTTCCTATTAGCTATGCACTAGCACACTACGCGTAACAATATGCATATGTAGTACGTAGTAAATATACATATTTTTATTTACCTACTTAACTCTAATAATAAACTATATATGTACATACATGCTTGTACACACAAACAACACAAAATATTTATTATTGTTTATATTTCGAGCTCTTTAGGTTGTTACTATTTTTATTTGGCTGAGTTGATTGGGTTGTTACACACTTCGCATATTCAGGATGATGATACTTGAAATTCGTGTCGTCGATATATTATATTTTGCCTGCGAACCTTCTTGTTTATCACCACCAATAAACAGAGAAAACGACAAAAAAAAAATACTCTCGTTCGTGTGTGTCCTTTTTGTTTAATTTTGGTAGAGCGTTTGCAACTGATTCGACGACGATGTGGCATATTGACGTGTACGTATTATGTGCATATGTATTTCGGAGGATGCGGTCGAATTGATGTATGGCGGTAGGTCAGCGCCCGCGCTGACACGGCAATTTATGAGGTCGTATGGACAGCAGGACTGTAAAATAAAGAAACAACAACAACGAAACATTTATAATGTCACTTATAAACACAACACGACGAAAGCTAAGAAAGCTAAGAAAGAGTGGGAGGGCATATCACACTTGCTATTTGTATCGGAAAAGGACATAAGTTCATATTAACATAAGTAAATATATATATGTATATACGAGGACATACATAAATGTGTATATGTGCAAATAGCCTGCAGTCAAAGGTGATAGTTCTTAATTACTTGTTTTGCACACTAAAAAGCAGTTTTTATGCCAGTTAATAAATCAGTCAGAGCATTCATGAGTCGTAAACTTAAATCGACTATTAAAAGTAAAATCTTAAAAAAAGGTAAATCAAATTCATAAAATCGAAAAAAAAATTACGTAAAATCAGGGAAATGAAATTTGAATTCATGGTTGTTTCTTTTCAATCATTTAGACATTTTTTAAAACGTAAAATATTACTTTTATGATAACAGCAAAAGTATTCTCACTCAAATATGAAAAATCCGAACATTGCCGTTTAAATGGCTTGAAGGCGCCTCTAGCTATAATGGGCAAGAGCAACAAAAGACAATTATTACATTCTCAAATAAAAATTCGAAAATACGTTTTCAGCAAAAAATTTGGAAACGCCTAAAGGCATTACTTATTCTGAAGTATATATAAATTTGTATTTGTTTCTTTTGCGGAGAATGTAAAGTTATTAGCTAAGGCCTCTTGCACATTCGTTTCTGAGTTCAACACAAGAAGCGTCTCAATACAATTGCAATACACTTTCTTGCAATGTCAAAATAAGAACTTTAGTTTTTTAGAAAAAATATTGCGATATACGTGAAAGGAAAGTTCAGCATTATCCAACATTCAGCGCTACTAGAGCTCTAATAACCGTTTGTCTATGGCAGTAAAAGGTTGATACGAAATTTTCACTTACAGTTTTTGCAAAGAAAATCTTAGTTTCAATTGCCTATAGGTTCTAGACAGTTAATGGTAACAACTTATATTTTAAAATAAAAATGTTTTAAGGAGCTAATCCGTTACAAGCTGCCTTATAAGTGTACAAAAATTTTTGAAGGTTGGCCAAATGGACAAACGCTTTAAGTACTAAAAAGTTGTGAATACCTAAAAGTATTCAGTATAGTTTAATGCATAGTAATATCAGTTCAGCACGTCTTTGTACACTTATTACTTTGTCAATGTTCAAAGCTATTAGTTGGCCAATGAAGCTTTCAAATTAAATTACATATGTAAATATATATGTACTTGAAATTATTTCTTAATCTTTATGAAAAACTACAATTTATTAGGCGAAGTATACGTCAAAGTTTGGTTATTCCTAAATACACCTATTTGTCTTCGTCAAGGTTGTTCTTTATTAATGCTATGGGGATATGGAATTTCATTCCACAATCTGTAAAAACAGCTAAGGGTATGTAGCTACAGGAAGATTATTCACGATTATTTTAACACGGTAAATAATCGTTGTATAATGTAATTGCGATTAAAGTGTCTTCTCTTCTCGATATTTCTGTTTTCTTACATTTTGTGATCGTGATCGTCTTGCTCCTGACTGTAACTCAAGCCTCAAAATAGTCATAAGTATATATCGTTATTGTAACTAATTCTGTGGTCACAACTGATAATCGCCTAAGTCCTGTGTTAAAGCATTGGACTTAGGCGGTTATCGCTTGTGACCACAGAATTATTGTTAGATTTAAGTTTGCATCAGAATTAACAAACTTTGTAATTTCCAACTATTGATGTATTAAAAAAGACTTAAAGTCTTACGTATATAATAATGATAATTTAAAACGACTCCAATTCCTTGGATTTTTGTAGTAGAATTTAAATTAAATTTTTTATTATAATTTTTTTTTAGTTTTACTATTTTTGATTGTCGGCATTCAGTTGTAAATATATGACTGGCGTTTTCATTTGAAACTCATATTAAATAAATGTACTTAATTTACAAGTTAAAATATTTCGTTTACTCGTATGTATATGAAATACTCTCATTATACACGAGCGGTCTTGCCAAAAGCAGATTGCTATTGAAAAAAAGCGAGAACGGTCATTAACCACGCCCTCGTCCTATGTAACGCTACTATTGAAAAGTAAAAAAATTATAAGGTTTTGTGAAATGACATTATCTTAATTCACCGAGTTACGTCGTTCATGTTTTAAAATATTTCATCACTATTTGGCTTTTCACTGCAGGGTATTTGAGTGTTTTGTACCCCTATATGTATGTAAATACATAGAAAATATACAGTAAAATTTAATACACACATTCAAAAATTTACCATCTACAATTTTCGTAATGTATGTATGTATGTATTAACGTACATATGTATGTGTAAATAAATATTTAGAATGTCGTTTTGTTTACGTACATAAAAAACAAACATCGAATATCAAATGTATGCAATAAATAAAGATGCAAGCACAAACACACACACACACACACATAAAGTGAAATCAATAAAGGATGTGAAAAATGAAAGAAAATTTAGTAAAGTGGTTTGATTTGGTTTGCTATTCGCATTGTGTAGAAAATCGAGAGATCAGAAATTTTAATTCAAAAAGCTTTGAAAGCAACATACATACATATGTTCATGCATGCTAACTCTCTATACGCACAAGAATAACGAATGTGTTTGCTAGTGCGTTCTGAAATTTGACTTTTACAATATGTGTGGATAAGTCACTTTTAACAGAATGTAACTCAAATATAGTTACAATTACAACAAACACTATAAAACAAGAAGCAAAGCGTCGTGCACACATAAGTAAGTAAAAAAAAATGCTATAAAAAAGTGACACAAAATATTGATTAATAAAGTTGTAGCAAAAGAGACGAATAGTATTGAAAATTAGTATTGTAAGTAAATGTATTTATGTTTTGCAATTCAACACACATTTGTAGTTATTAAAGTAGTATTAAATTGTTTGCATACCCATCCGCTTGGAAGGTTTAGTTGATTTAGTTTGTTTGTTGTGTTTAGCATTTGGATGGTGTAAGACAACGTATTAGATATGTAAATGCCAGCTGCGAGTTAGAAAATTTTGATGAGTTTTAGATGTTTTAGCTTGGATCTTTGTTTTTTTTTTTCAATTTTATTTTTCATAAATACATAAATGCATTTTCTTTGCAGGTATTAATGGCACCTACGAGTACCAATGATTCCATCTGCCCATAGAGCACACCAAACAGTGACTTTTTGAAAATGTAACGGTGTCTTAACAATGGCTTGTGGATTATCATCACTTCAAATGCGACAATTTTGTTCATTGACGTACCCATTCAACCAGAAGTGAGCTTCATCGCTGAATAAAATTTTCTTGGGAAAATCGGGAGATTGTGTTGTAACCAGTAACCAACCTTTTGTTTCCTCTCTCCAAGCTATTTTTTAATATTCTTCCTATCACAAATTATTTGGATATCATAAGAATTTAGTATGTCTAGAGCCGCTCACGAGTATGGACCTCAAAGGGGACGAACTAGTTACACAAAAGGTTTGCGATCCCAAAAAAATAAACGATGCGCCTATTCGAGCCAGCTTGTCAGCGTATTCGTTTCTCTCGATAACTACGATACATTGCGTTACTTTGTTTCTTATAGTGAATAGTTGAAGAATGTCATTGGCGGTTTGAAGTGAACTTAACGCCCTTTAAACCATGTTGAGGTCAAATCTTGCACAAGTTGATATTGCTAGAAGCTCGGTCTGAAAGATTGTCGCAATTTAAAAAAAAATTGAGAATTTCAAAAACCAGAGGGTAGCGATTTGAATCACCAACGCGTTGGAATAAAAACGTTTCTTTGAATTGATAATCTTTTCAATATATTCTTTATTTATAATATTGTGCTTTTCTCTATTGTAATCACCAAAAACTGAAAAATATATTAAACAAATGTACAGTTCACTTAATTCTGATTGCTGCCGTCAGTCAGGTTTCAATTTTAATTTGATCAATTGCCTAGTTTATCGGGATTAGATTTGGCATTGTCAATTTCAGTGTTATTTTAAATAAAGAAGGGATTTTTCGTCTTATTCGATTATAAAAATCTTATTTCCATATGAAAATCCGCTTTTCGTTTTTCGACAAAATGGAGAGGTAATGTATGCAAATTTAAAATCATGTCGTTAAATCAAAACAACTTCAAGAAATCATTTGCAGCCCGTGTTTTTTTTTTTTGTAAAAAATTTTAAAGCAAATTACCTCAAATAAAAATGTAAGATGGTAATAAGCAAATATGTATAATAAATTGAAGATTACAATATGGAAACAAAAAATTGCTAAATCTATAGTACCGATTAGGGCCAGGAGATCAGAGAACAGTTTGAAGTTGGCTAAGAAAAAGTATTAGAAACCTTAGTACCACTAACGAACAGCCCTAGAAGTTTTTTTTTTTACTTAAGATGAGCAGAATATATAAATTGTGGTATAAATAGAGTAGACTGTCATATAAATCTCGGAATAAATTGTATAACGAGGGATGGGATTTGAGATTAATTTTAAATAATTTAGACTTAACTAACAGTGCTTGAGGGAAAGTGAAATTTTATTCGGATTTTAAAAGTAACAAGAAATGTATGGAAGAGTGAATAATTAACTAAATGTTATTATAAGAAATTTAGGGTTTTATTTTATATGAAATAGTTTCCGTGCTGCAGAAATCTCTAAGAATTGTGGAAGTAAGTTAAAGCAGATAGAGTTGATAGATTAGAAAAGATTTTCATTATTTAACATTCTCGTTTTTAGAAAGCGAAACATTTCAAGCATTGCATTTCTACTAAGTATCAATCACAGCATTTTATCATTCGCTATTTTTTATTATTTGAAATTTATTATTTGCTCTACACGAAGTTTGTTTTTTTTTTGCTGTGAGTTATTCTAAGTGTCGCTAAAGTTGCAGGCCACTAAATATGTGTGCGTCACCTAGTCGAGTCAATATTTAACAATACGCACCATTTTTCCATTTGAAATTGCATTACTTGGCGGCACTTACAGGAGCGTCAAAGAAAATGCAAATATGTACTTGTTAGTAATATATAAGTATGTATATTTATAAAAAAAAAATTGTTTAAATATGCCAATTAAATAAAACCAATAGGTGTGTTAGAGTGTGCTTAATTGTTTAATTGTGCGAATTTGTTTGTGAGGGTATTATCGCATGAGTGCTAATAAATTTCGTAATACTCATAAATTAATTAATTAATTGAATTTTTGTTTTTCAAAGAGCTCGAAACATTTGCCAGCTAAATATTTGATTGAGCCTTTTTTTAAACACCGCTTTGCTCTTTAATGTCAGCTCAATGCATTGAATCCATTCGTTTCTGAAATATGGTATGATTATACCTAATCTCATAATTATAATCGCACCAAATATGATATATTAATTTTTTTTTTTTTTGATCTTGCAACTAAAAATATTTAGTCTTTTAACTAAAGCCATAAGAACGCAAGTTGTAAATTTACCACTTTGTTTTAAAGTAAATCAACTAACTTGCATAAAAACCACACACTAAAAAGATTATAACTTTTCCTCAATAAAATGTAAGCTTCAATTATCATTGTTTTATAATTTTCTTCCATAATACCTACGCTCGAAATTTTTGTTTCTATAGTTAATAAATTGGAGAAAAAAATTCTTAAATATTAACAGAACTTTGAAATATGAATAAGGTAAACGGAGAGATCTTTGTTTAATATATGTATATACTCAGGATTAGGAAAGTTTTGTTATTTCCAGTAAACACTATAAAGATCACATCGGTGGTGAAAGAATAATTTCATAAGCTATTTTGTTTATAGATTTTTAATAAACTTCCTGGTACACTTAAGCTCAACCTTTATTCTCTTGTAATTGAAACATTTTCTCCCCAAATGGGACTTCTTACGTATTGTGTCGAACGGAACATTTTTTTTTATTTTTTAATAGATTATTCATGAGCTTGTCAAATAGCGGTTCAAAATTGTAAAAAGCACAGAAAACAATTGTTCGTAGCCTCCATTTTGAAGTATTAAGATTGATTATTTTTAAATGATAGCCAATTAAATTAAAAGAGATTTTCCTATTTCAATCCCTGAATATTTATTTGTTTTTTATCTTTATTTTTTAAGTGTATTACACAAAGAAATTCAAAAAACCGACTATTTTCAAATAGTTTTTTTCTCTGCGCCTTGTTCTAAAAAATATAAGAGAGGCAATATTTTCTATATTACAATTTTTAATGCAAGAACAAAAACGAATGTCCAGTTTCTGTTAATAAATACAGGCCTTTTCACAACCCAATAAGAGTTTAAAAAAAAAAAATTAAAAACCATTGATAAGTAAATTTTGAGCACTAAAGTCCAAAACTTATTTTGACATTTTTAAAAAATGTAATCTAATTTAAAAATCTAAAAATTATTTTCAGAGATACTATTTTTATTTTTATTGCAAAAAGAATGCGTTGAATTTTCAAATGGAGAGAACATGAAAGTATATTAAAAAAATAGTATGTATTTTGTATTATTGAAATATGAACAAATAGTGGTTCAACATCACATATAATATAAGGGCATTTATGCAATCGAACCCGAAAATACTGAAATAGAATTCTCTCTGTATAATACATACACACATTTAAGATTTATGTGCAATCGATTTATTTTAAAATTATTGTGCTAAGCCTTAAATATTTTATCAGAGGAAATGTGTTGACAAATTAATATATATTTAACATAAAATAAATTTAGAAACAGATAATGTGTAGGAAGTAAACTATAGAAGAAGTTAGAGAAGGAAGCGTTTTCAGAAGAGTCGCCGATGTTAATATTTATAATATTTTCTTGTTTAAAGATATTTGATAACATCTCTCTAATCAATAAGTGCGTTTTATCCTGGCAAGCGTCAAGCGACAAGCGGCAAATATCAACATTGCGAATTAAAAACAAAAATTAAAAAAATAAACATAAAATTATCAACTTACCTTCAATGTTTTCTTGAAAGCGCCACGGAAGTCACGATTGAAATAAGCATAAATGATTGGATTCAAAGCGGAATTGAAATAGCCAATCCAGAAGAGCACACCAACAACAATGCGTGGTGTGGTACAACTCGAGCAGAGTGTAGACGTCAAATACCTGCAAAAAAAACCAAAAAATAAATGAAGAAAAATTGCAGACAAAAGAAAACAGTTTTAAATTTATTGATAACACGCAAATGTGTTAGCTAATAATAACATTTAACGGAAGTGAAAATGTGCAGATTTCGGTGTTGAATGGTGTGCCAGCAAACGAACGCACATTTATTAGCGCATTTAATATTTATGAAAAATGTTTACATTCAAGGTAAAAAGCATATGAACGATTGAATAGAATACTTCCGTGCTCTTATTTAATATTAGTATTACATTTAATTTATACTCACCACAGGAAGAAGGGCGCCCAGCAAAGCAAAAATGCGCTCATTATAATTCCAAGCGTGCGTGCGGCTTTACGCTCACGACGCATTGTTGTTATGGTCGATTGCTCAACTTGGATACTCGGACGCGGTTTGGGTATTTGACTAATCTGCAAATGTTTATCCAGCAGCAAGGCAGCCACTTTGGATCTGGAAGTAGAAGAAAGAAGGTGTAGAAAAGGTATTCAACAAAAAAGTATTTGCGGAAAAGCGATGAAAAAATTGTGAGTATACTGGAAAGTGTGTTACTAAGGGTTTATAGCAGTAATACATATGTATATCTAGCCAAAAGTCAATACATACTCGTAATAATAATAATATACACATATCGTCTATTTATATAATTATGTACATATATATTCTAAAAATCGGCGCTTAGCTTGACTGAACAACAATAGCTACAGAAATGGATAAACATATATCAAATAAAAGGCCTCGATGTGTAGTATTGCACACATTTTTTCAAATATAAATTGGATTGATTCGATTAAGTATTTCCTGAAATACTTTCGAGGAAAATTAAACAAATTTAAAAATTTTTTTTTTTTATATTTTAAAAGAAAGATTTTAATTGTACGTTGCTGTACAAATCCTCCTCTGTCTAGTTTTCAATTGGTAAATATCAGCAATTCTGTCTTTGTTTTCCCTGAGCTCAACATCTTTATGTAGCGCTTGTTCATTTGCTGTCTCGTTTCCGTAAACGTCCTTAAGGCTCGGGGTTCAACCGTCTATCATCTATACTTAACTGCCATTTAGGATCTGATAGAGATAAAGCTTAGCTGTCTGTGCTCTCAGCAACTAGGTTTACGTTAAAAAAATGTATTTGCAATAAATCGAGCAATAAATACATCCGTAATATATATTTACCTGCCTATTACGTTTCTTAATGACATGTTGCTTGGGAGATTTCGGGTCGAATTACAACTGTGTATATCAAGAGAATTGAGGAATCTTTAATTAAATTTGGAACCTAGCATAACTCCAAGATATTTCACCTTCAAAATTAGCCATTCTTTTATATTACAATTTCCGATTAATTTTTTACTGTGACCGAAAATAATTTAAAGTATAGGACGAAAGTCAAATTTGTTGATTATAAATAAGCGTTCAACAGAGTTGAAATCTCTTCTACGCCGTAATGTACAGTTTTCAGTTCTTTTTAAACATTTTAATATATGTATAACTTTATTAAATTTTATAAATAGACAAAACCTCATATAAATTAAATAAATATGAGTAGCATGGCTTAAATTATAATAATTAAAATACTGAAAGCTTTTAATAGAGTTGCCACCCACTTAAAGTAAAAATAATTTTAATTCAATAAAGGATTATAATATGATTTGCATATGAAAGGTATTATATTGAATTTCATATTGAGAAAAATATTTTTGGCAGAGTTGTCAGCCATGTAAATAAAACTATTGAATAGATGGAAACTTTAAGAAAATTAAATATTATAAAATATTCAAATATGTAGCTGTATTAATTTGTAATTTTAAAGCGTTTATGCTAATAACATGAAATAAACAGTAAAAGCAATAAAATGAAATTAATTTTTTAATAATATATGCATTTGAAATTAATAGTTCTTAATCTAAAAACATTTAAGCATGAAACTATACCTAGATAATGCTGCCACCTACATACACAAAATAGAAACAGTAAATATTTAGTGAAAATTATTTTACTTTCAATCATTTTAGGTGTTTCTTGGCAGATGTTTATAAATTAAAATAGGGTTGCCACCCATATAAAAATTAAATCAATTAGATTAAATCGGATACCAAATTATCAGTGGCTTATATATTAAGTATAAAAATGTTTGATTTTAAGATAGGTTGCCACCCATACCAACAAACAAAAATTAATTTGCGAAAAAAATTATATGTAATAAAATTACGGCGTTTTTTCATTTTAAAAAATTTGTCCTTTTCTCTAAGATATTTCTGTACCAAACGGATATTTATACGGCGGAATTCTCGGTGTATGATATTCGAATTGAGGGTATAGAATTATAACAAAATTGTTTTGCTACAGCACAGGGCATTAATGAGTTTCATATTTTTCTCTTTCATTATTTTAGGAAAAGTTCGCTTAAAAAACTGATTTGTAAAACGATCTTAGACAAAAGCATTACGAGTAAACTATAGTTTTTTGTGCTCTGCTTACCTGTAGACGAGTCGTTCTTGCCGTACCGCCTCTTGATAAATGCGATAATACATGAAGACCATAACAAAACCAGGTATCCAGAAGCTCATCGATGAACTAACAATGGCGTACGCTTTATTAACTTTGAATTCACAAATCTGAAAGGAAAAAAAGACGCAACAAAATACTTAGTTAAATAAATAAAAGAAAAACGCATTAAACACGTAAAACAAGCAATGAACAACTTTCAGATTTTAAAGACATCTGTTATTTTTATTTTTTTTATTTTTTTGTAAACAATTGCAATTATTAGTCAAAGCATTAACTATGCTCCTCTAAAACAACTTAAGTGGTAATTTAAATGGAGGATACTTCATTAAAAGTGCCACAGCAACCATCCACTCCGCTTTTACGTTAAAATTCAACACACAAATATACAAGTGTAATTGAAAATGGCGCTGAAGAAGATGTGCTAAGCAGAGTGAGCGGCTGATAATTTTAAATTGCATTCGCTTAACTAAAACAGAATGCTTTGAGTTTCTTTGAGTTGTTTGGCATTGGCGGACACAATTTGTTGTTACACGAGCACACGACTTTGACCTTTGCCAACGTGGACAGTCGATCTTAATTACTTTCAAAATGTTTCCAAAAACTTTGCGTTGCATTAGTCACAAATGCCGTGGTTGGCTGTGATTTTGGGTTAACAAGTTTTCTTGAGAGCACAGAGTAGCATCCGCCCCCAACTTCTGTTGTTCATTGTTCTAAATTTGTGCGAGTTTGAATTAATTAAAGTTTTGTGCAAATAGCCAGAATATTTTATTCCTTTCAACGCAGTTTTTGTTTTACCGCAGTTCGTGGGGCAGTAATGAATTCCTGGTTTTAAGAAAAACGTTTGCTTATTTTCTAATTTCGCTTTTTGGAGCCTTTTTTTAGCCTAATTTGACCAAATTTTTAATGTATTCGGAATTAAAGCTAGCAAGAGTTTTTTTTGAATAACGCGTACAACATTTCTTCTCGACTTCAATTAAATGGTTTTTTATTTTAATGCACTTATGAAAGATCAAGTTTTATACTAACAGATACATGTTTACATGTTTAATCTTTAACGAACATTTTTTTCACATGTGTGTATGGTACATAAGGGTACAATTTTCATACGCTCCCGAATTATAGGGAATGGAAAGACATAAACCCGTATTTATTTATTTAGACATTTGATTAACATTGCATGACACCGTCAGTGCTTTGCAGTTTCATTTGTATTTTAAACGGGGAAATACACTTTTTCGTAGAAATGTTACAAAATCTTAAAAAATAAATAATATTTGATCCAATATAAAATCGTCATCAAATGAAATTTTGATATTTATTTATTTATAAAATTATTTTACGTAATTTTTCCATAGTCAATAAATAAAAGTAGAATTGCTAAAAATTTAATCTATTATTTTTCAACATTCCTATGCCATTTTCACAAAAAAAAATTTGTTTTCCCTATATAAAATACCTGGGAACTCTGAGCGCTTACTTTGATTTCTAAGTATTTTTTGTTCTCAAAAACCCATTTTTTTCGATATAGAGAAGCACTTGGGAATGAGTTCATTAAATTACAGATGTTTTTTTTTAATATGTACACAAAATTTTTTTTGGACCACCTTAATATCGATATAGAGGAATCCTTGGGAATGAGTTCATTAAAGTACCGATATTTTTTCATATGCACACAAAGTTTTTTGTTGGACAACCCTAATGTACACTATTTCTTTTTTGAACCTCTCTAATATGCGAAATAAACGTAGCAAAGATAATTATTATTTAATTTTTTTGACTTTCATTGATGAAACTTAAAAGAAACTCAAAAAATGTCCATAAAAGTTCAAACTATTTTCTCAGTGATTTTTATTAATTTTTTTTAATAAATTTTAATGCAATGAGTGCAAATTTTAAGCGGCGGAAAGTTCGCGTTGACTTTTTAAAATTTTTTATATCTTTTTTATATGAATTGTTAAATTTTCATGAAAATTTAAATTTTTTCGCACAAATTTAAAAAAAAAATGTGTTACTTTTTTCTAAAATATGTTAGAATTGTTGTTTTTTTTTTTAAATTTTGACGCATATGCCAGTGTTGTTATTATCTCGCACACAGTTTTCAATTTTAAAAACTTTTTATTGGCAAAATTCATTTCTTAAAGTTGCCTTACTTGCAGAATCTTCATAACACATGAGTAACCTTAAACTGCAATAAAACGTTAATTTACTCAGCTGTAATGGAGAAGCTCAACTTAACTTGGCCAAACAACGAGAACTGCGGCGTTTGTTAAGCTCAAAAGAATTAAAAAAGAAAAGATTATAGTAATACAAAAGAATAAAGCTAGCGCAACTTCGCTTTAGTTGCACCAATACATTTCAAATTTTCAGACAGTTGCTCACACACAACCATTTATTTCGACAGCTTCGAAAAGCTTAAGCTTAAAGTACGAGTAGCTACTATCGACTCTCTTTTGTTTTCGATTACGCCAAAAGTTTTTCTTTTACATATTATTTTTTTTTTTACATTTTGTTTCGTCTTTGCCTTACATTTGCTACCAGCAACGCTTGTTGTTATAGCTTACGAGGTCATATTGCTGATATTTGATGAAGTTCTCAATTTGTTGCCATCAATTTAATCATTGTCGACGAGTGCGTCGAAATTCAATTCGATTTCATTAAAAATCGAGAGAAAAATTGAAAGTGAAAGCGTGACAAAAGTGTGTGGCAAGCAACGATGAAATGTATGACTTGCGCGCAGTGGATAACTTCCTCCTCCTGATCCAGCAACCAAGTGAAAAGTTGCACCAAACTCTATGAAGCCTTGCGGGAGTGTGGGATTTAAACTTTGTTTTCAACTTGATATTGAAAGTTTTAGCTGATTTTCTGAGTTTTTCGATTGCATGTTACACTTCAATGTATGTATGTACATGTTTGCATGTTCGTGTTAGAATATTTTATCCTTTGATGTCATAAAATATTTATACGAGTATGTGTGTATGCTTTCTAAAGACATTCAAATCATAAAACTACTTTTCACTTAGTATTTGAAATTTTTGTACGAATGTATTAAAGGAGCAAATAAATACATATGTACGTTGACCTGTATGTTTGCTACAAGGAAATTTTAATTTAGAAACAATTACAAATCCATTTTAAATGCTTAAAACTTCTACATAAAATTTCGATTCAATATTTGATAAGTATACCCCATTCAGAGGTATGCAGAGTTTTTTTTTTATTTTTAAATTTTTTTAAAATTTTCGCATAGCAATTTTAAAACCCCTTCAATTCTAAGATAATAAGGTGAGTTTGTTCAGCTCCAAGTTAACGCTGATTTTTGAAAATTTGTTTACTGTCGCTCTTCCATAATTTCTTGCATGATAGAAATTTTTCATGCGCAAAAAACTGCCCAACACTATCAATGAAAAATTTATCAAAAATCAATGTTAATTTTTAGCCACTTGAAATTTGTTTCTTGACATACAAAAATTTAATGGACTAAAAAGTAGTTATATACTCAAATAATTTTAAAATTTCCAAAAAACACATTGAATAGATTACTAAGCTAGAAAATTTATAAAAATGCATAAATTTCTTAGAAAGTTTTGATGAAAGTTCTTTCCATTTGCTTTAAAATTTAAAGTTGGACGCAATGTCTTTGTTAGAGCGGTAACTAAATTTTAATTTAAAAAAAATTTAAACTAATTATAAATTAAATAAAATTGAATAAAAGATAAATCAAAATAGAGATAGTCAAAAATTGTCGAAAGTTGTTCTAAATATTGATCACATTTGACAGTCCTATTTTTATTCTACCGACAATAGTTGACGTCAATATTGGCCTCAAGAAAACCACACGGAAAGATAATGCAATTATCTACAAGAAATTTTGATCCGTAAGTTATGCCTTAAATCAAAGCAATTTGCTTGGTTTTAGTATTTCAAGGAAAAAATTACTTATAATAGAAAAATTAAATCTCATTAAAACTGGTTTCGTTCGATTTTTTTTTTTTTAATATATTTATTTATACATCTCCCTGTGGCTCAAATAATATTTTGTTTTAAATACATAAGAGTTATAGAAGAACATCAGGGATCTAATTATTTAATTTAAAGCAATCGTTTGGTGAGATGTTTCCAAAAACTAAGTAAAAAAGGGAGTCGAGTAGCTGAAAAAGACAACGGACATTGGTCAGTATATCGAACAGACCTTAACAAATAGAAGACAGTTAGACATACGGAGCGTTTCACTATTCTAGCACACACAGATATTGACGAGCTTTAATATTTACTTATATAATTTTTAATATTACCATGTTAAAATACAGCCCATTTTTTAGCGGTTACCATGTATACAAACGCTTTAAAAATTTCTACCAAATTTATAGAAATTCATTGAAATTTCATTTAACTTTTGAACTCAAAAAAAATTTACTTTTTCAAGAAAGCAGCTTTGTAAAAATCTTAAATGACTTTAAATTATCAATGATTTTCGACCATTTTTTGGCGTTAGTTTCGTGCTATTGTTTCATAAAAAAAAAACATATGTATTCCATGTACGTATTTTATAGAAAAATTTAAGGAAAAAAATTCAAAAACAAGCAGCTGTAGTTTTTCTTATAACCCTGAGTATAAACATTAAGGCATATACAAAAAGTAGAAGAGTCTTATGAAATTTTTCCCAAAACCAATTTCTTAGAGTGAGGCGAAAGAATGGAGAGCCTCTCCGTGTTATACCAAACGCTTTGATACAAAGTTCGCTGCTGACACGTTCGAAACTTAATCTAACGCACACATTTGTATCTTAAATAAAAAATATATTGTTTTTCTAGTTATCTAATTTTTCTTTTTCTACTGTCTCAACTTGTATTCTTATAAAAATTCGATACACATCAAATCAAATATTTATAAACAAAGTGTCTGCTCACCATTGCGTATGAGTAATAATAAATGTGATACTTGCACTAAAGTCAATTTGTATTCTATCGCTATTTCGTTATTACTTTTTCATTTTCCCTTCGTTGAAGTTGGCTATTTATTTTATTTTTAGGAAGTAGAAAATTAAGATTTTAACCACACCACCAATTTCCGTTGGCAATAAGAATTGTTGTATTTGAATTGTCTTGCTATTCAAAGCACGAACAAGCGATACAAAATGCTTAAAATATGTATTTACTAGTAAATGTGCTTAAATGAGACAGTTGAAGTGAATTGAAAATTGTTGTACTCCACTGAGTGTATTCATTTATTTGTAAATTCATACTACATTCATGCGCTGGTGGCCATATAATTTGTAACCAAATTCAAATTGATATTCTTTAATTTTATAAATTTTCAAAAAAAATATAGTTTATTTTCTAACACAAATTACAAAAAACTAAATTTCGAACTTTGTTAAAAATTAAATTAAATTGAACAAACTTTCATCCAGATTTCGAACCTTTTCTCAGATGTACTATTATTATTTACTAAAACTTTTACGTAATTTGATAATATATATGAGAAGGACCAATTAGATGCCACTCCAAGAGATATTGTAGCATCTAGCCTTGGTTGTGGTGTGTGTATTTATATTCTACCACAAATGGAGGGACCTAGAGTTTTGTGCCCCAACACCGAACGGCAGATGTATTTTATGAGAAGCTTATTTTATGGCAGAAATACCCTCGGAGGTTTGCCATTGCCTGCCGAGGGGTGACCGCTTTTAGAAAAAAAATGTTCTATGATTAAGATTTTACTTGTCCTGGCTGAGATTTAAACCTTGAACCCAGCGCCCCTAAAATTTTAAGGTAAAAACCTAAGTTTTAACGTTTGATGAACCTCAAGAAAGCTAATCCTTTCTGTGCCCGTCAATCAATGTAGCTTTTAAAAGGTATGGCAATTGATCAACAAATTATCAGTTGTCCATAAAAAATTATAAACTTATGTTAAGGTTCTATTACAACTTTATCGCAAGCAAACCGCTGCTGCTAATTTTTTGTTAACATATTGTGGGAGCCCAATGAAATATTGCTTAAAAGAGAAAATGACCCAACAGTGAATAATAATTTTAATATATATTCTTCATAAGTGATATCTCGTGGCTTTAATTAAAAATTATTCATATATGATTTAAAACCATTAACTTTGTTTTAAAGCATTTCAAAGCACTTATGTACATTTGCTAACAAACTTTTTCAAATAATTTTTATAATTTATTTGAACATTCAATTTCATATCCTATGCTTTTCTAGTAAAATATGGTGCAAGTTTCAAATGGATGAAAGAAAAAATAAATTTTTTTATGCGAAATGTCGCGGTTTTTTAATAAGAAATCTGGCAGCCCTACTTATAACTCGATATCTTCTAACTTTTTGTATAGAAAGGGATAAAAGTAGAGTTTTAAAGAATCATTTGCAGTTTTTTTATTTATTTATTGAGTCTATTGAACTTATAAAAGTTTCCTTACAGACTATTAACATTGTTATGCTTAATAACTAAGAAAAGAAAATTTCAAAATCTAAAAAGTTGAATCCAAAAGATTTTTAAAAACATTTTTTGAATAAGAAAAATCGAATAATACTTTGTTCGATATCATATTAAATTCACCAATGGCACGCGCAATAGGGGCATTACGAGCATATTCAGTTTTAGAATTAACACCATAAAACGGCAAAAAATTTCGTAAACTTCGCTGAGGAATGTTAAAATTAAGTTTTACTAATAGAATGGGGCAATCAATAGCGCCATTCAACAAATTAAAAATAAAAGACAAAGAGAGTATGAATCTTCTAGAATCCAACGATTTCAAATTTATTAAAAGTAGGCGTGAACTATTCGAATGTACTGGTTCCGCAAAATTTACAGAGCGTAAAGCAAACTTAAGGAATACTTTTTGGACACATTCAATTCTGTTTATTGAATTGGCATGGTATGGTATCCAAACGATCGTTGCATATTCTAAGTTAGAGCGTACAAAAGACGTATATAATAATTTCAGCGTGTAGGGATCAGAAAATTTCGTGCTATTACGCCTCACAAAACCTAACATCGCATAAGACTTTGCAACAATATGAGAAATATGACTGTTAAAAGTAAAATTAGAAGAAAAAATTACGCCAAGATCCTTGTTTTCATTGAGAGATTCTAAGACTGATGAAGCAATACTATAACACGTAGGCACAATATAGTTTTTATCCGTTCTATGGGAAGTGCAGTAGAACTAATTATGCCTATAATGCCCCTATAAGCCGGGCTTTAAATGAATTAAACCTGATCTCAACTTCTATCGAGCTTGATCTTTCAGTAGGTAGAAATATTTTTGTCATTCTCTTGAATTCATTTTTTAATACTAATAATCGTATTTAAGTTTTGTCATAAGAATACTTTTGTTAATAGTCTGTAAGAATTGTTATTCATAGACTTAAAAATAAATAAATAAATAAAAATAAATAAATATTGAGAATTTTAGCAATTTTGGTTTAGGAAAGCGCTGTTAGTTTACAATAAAGTTCAATTTTTTTTTTATAAAATTAAAGACTTTATAATTTTGGCGGAGTGGCTCACGTACTCACCTAAATATACAAATATCATGCTCGCACCAATCGTAATAGAAATTTGCAATAAGTTCCAAAATCGAATTACTCTTTTTTTGTCAGTATACTGTAAAGTTTAACTGCATATGTAAATATGTATGTAAATTATGAAACAACAAAAATAACTAGATTGTTATAACGAAATGTAAGTACACACTGTTGCTGCATTCAATTTCACTGTATTTTTGTGTTGTTATAAATATTTTTGTTGTTTTTGTGTAGAAAAAGCGCAATGTCAATTAACGCCTGTCTTCCGTTTGTGTGACTGCTATTTTACGTACTTATTTCCATAGCTTGGCAAGTTTTTTTTGGTGTCTATATTTTGCCAGCGTGTTTCAGCTTTGTAGTAAATTCAATTGAGGAAAATGGAAACGATTTCGTTTTGCATGTGACAATATAATGGGTAAGTGGAAAATAGTGAAAAGTTTAGAGAATAAATGCAACTTTGTTAGTGCGGGTTATTTACTTGTAAAACTCACAACAGCACTTTCGTGGTGCTGCAAGTGCAATCGAAAATTGCGCGTTCACAGGAAGTATGGAACACAAGAAAGCGGAAGGAAATACATAAATGAAAATTGTCATAGTTTGAGTAGCTACACTCCTCACTTTTTCCATTTCTTTCTCTTCCACCTCCTCTTTCTTTTAACTATTTTCATTTAAGTTTTCTCTTATTTGCTTTGGAATTTGCAAAGTTTCGCTTTCCACTACTTTCTTACGATTTCCACAACTTTACTATTTTAACTATTTCAACTTTTTTAATGTTCTTGTTTCGCAGCTATTTATGCACTCGGAATGTTTTGGTTGGCATGTAAATGGCATATAAAAATGCAAAGAGGCGTACAAAAGCATTTAAAATAAACCTGAAAGTATTCAACTCTTTTATTAACGCCATTAACTCGACGAACTGGTTAAACTGATACTAAAATATTTAGTCTTTAATTTTGCTAAAAGTTAAATTAACACTTAGCGCTATTACACGCTTACTTCACATTTCTGTGAGCGTTTAACTTAAGACCTTTTAGATGTTGAATATTAAAGCGAGCATTGTACAAACAAGAAGCGCGTCAATTTTCTCATTACAAAATTGCTTAACCACCAAAGTTTTAATTGTAAATTTAACAGCGTAGCGCACAAAGCTGGCGAAAACTTTGCATACGTAAATCACACTGATTTCATGTGTATGTTTGTATATAGAAAGTGGCGATATCACCCACTCGACAGCCAGCATTGTAGCAAATGCAATGTGACGAAGATTGGCAAATTGTTCACACAAAACGCAAACAGTTCGATAAACCGCTAAGTGGGTGTCTATGCTGTTTGCCGTTTGCTGTTTGCTGTTTGCCGTGGATGTGCGTATGTGCATGTGTTCGGCATGGCGTATGAGTTATATCAATTTTCATTATACAATTATTACTTAATTAAACATAACCCCGGTTAATCGCTTTGGCGTTAATTCCATTGCGGATGAGCTTTAGTGTCATGAGCGCACACATATGTACATGTACATATATATATAAACATTCATTTGTATGTGTGTATGTACGAGTACGTAATATTGAGTTAATTATAATTCAATTTCACTAAGCGCCGGCTTGCTTGCGTACTTAGCAAAGTAAAATACTGTGGATAGGGTCTGGATGAAATTTGCAGCACGTACGAACTTAGGCATATGAATATATATACATATCGTCTTCTTCCACAACTACTTGGCTTAGTTTCCTCTGAATATTCATATACTGATAATAAAAATAATAGAAATGCGGAATCTTAAAAAACAGCTTTAACATTTAAAAATTTGTACAAAAGCAAGTCACTTTCGTCATTTAGATTCTTCAAAAAGATTCGGTTTTATTTTCCTTTGCATATGCAAACATTAATTAAATTATATTGTCCAAAGTCCTGATTTTTTCATCACTTTGAAAAGTAGTCAATGCTTATTTTCATATGAATTAATAATCACAATAAATTATTAGTCGAACAATAGTTTCAGTTTAAGTGGAATACAATTCTACTAACTTCCTTGAGTTTTATTGTGAATTGCAATTTTTTTTATTGAAACATTTCTTTGCCATTCCCATATAAGATTTGAGGGTTTAATAAAATTAATTTTTCTTCCAAAATTTATTGTGAGTTCAACATTGAGTTATCACAACGTACAGTGACAAGTCGCTTATGTACAAATTAGTATACTTTTATATTAATCTTTGGCATTTCTATGTAGTCCTTTTGTGTACTTTTATAAATATAAGTTATGTTTATCCTCTTAGTATACTTTTATAAACAAAACAAACGCACAAAAGCGGAAAATACATTGAGCCTAAGCGAATATTAAACGAACTTAGCTAAGAAAATAATAGTCAAAATTGTGTTCAAATAACAAGGAGACGGTAAGTAAGAAACGTTTATTTATTTAGAGTCATCACTGTAAAAATTAAGTTCACAGTACACAGCTGCTTGTCGTCACAAAATCTCATGTACAGATTATAAATTTAAAATAAATGAAAATGTTTGTATAGCACATAAGAAAAAAACTATTTTTCTTTTATTTATTCTCCATTGTATCAGTTAAAAACATTGCGATCTCTAAGAAATAATACTTTTTTTTTATCAAAATTTCAAATTTTTTTAACGATACGGTTTTGATATTATATTTGTATAAGCTTAAGTTAGTTTAAGGTTAAAAGTTGCAATATGTAAGTAAGTTAGACAGAGAGTATATATTAGTTCAACATTTAATTGTTTCTGTAAGCCAGACTGACCGATTCTGCCAACTTTCAATTTTTTGCTATAACTTCTCAGACATTGCAGAAATTTCGATTTTTTGCCACATTGTCTGCATTTTTCTCAATATTAGGATCTAAAGAAAAATTTGAATGGCCGCGGAGGCGTAATCTCTCCAAAAAACCTATCAAAAATTTATTTAATATTTTCCTCACGAAAATTAGTGTAGCTCCGTGTAATTACTGCTAAACTTGGATACTCATTTAAAGCACAATCTTATTATGAGCGCACACAATTTGTATGTATATACCATACAACTCAATATTGTCAAATAAAATAAGCCACTAATAAATCGTTAAACACTATGGCTCGTTGAGTAGCTGTTGAATAGCAACTATTTATAGAATTTTCCTCTTTATTTGTATTTCCAAAATTTCCAAATATTTTAAGTTGCATACAAATCTCGTTCAACTTCGTTTTTATATTGATTTATTGCAAACATAAGAGGTGAAGCTCTTTGAAGTTTATAGTTATACCTCTTGTATAAATAAACTGAAAAAATCTATATAAAAAAAACAAAGACGTATGCGATTTGTAAAAAAAATCAAAAGAGAAGCATTTTTTATTAAACATTTTTAAATTTTCACATTTTGTAATTTTTTTTAAAGACAGTTAATAAAATTTTGCTTTTAAAATCGAAAACCAAAACGCTCCGCTCTTTGCTGCTGCTAACTGGCGTTGGAAAATTAAAGTTTGATTTCAATGTTTGTAAAATTTTTAGGTAAAAATTTATTAGTTTACTAATGTATTTTAAATCATTAAAATTCTTCCTATATTATATTCATTACTTGGTTCTTAATCGCTAAATTTTTTTGTGAGAACTTACAATATGATATACCATAAAGAGTTCTTGAGTTTTTAGTTTGATATTGTAATTTATATTTTAGTTATTAATTAGTTATAACCTTCTCCTCTCAGAATGTTGGTTATAACGAGAATTTATATTTTTAATTTCAGCTATAGTAGACTTATAAATGTTTTAATTAACTTATCAAAATTACAACGTTGTGAAAACCAAAGTATTTTTTCTGTATTGCTATATTTGGTTTCAAATTTGAACCATATTGTTTTGAAAAAATTCTGTAATATATTGACAAGTGTATTTGTGTATTATTTGTTAACACTTTTTTTAAGGAACGAAGCAAGTTACGTCGGATTTTCATTACCTTTTATTTTTTTTAAAGGCTAGCTTCTGGGGTTTAAATGGAATAATTTAAAGATTTATAATTTATTATATAAAAAGATAAGGAACATCATGAAAGTTGTGGATATTGTTTATGAAGTTTTAAACATCCAAATGTTTTTGTTTTTTTGTTAAACATCGGATAGACAAGTGGAGAAACTTCTTCTCAAACAGCAGAGGAAGCAGCTACGAGCTCTGACGGAGCCGATTAGTATACACCATCTATGGGGGGACATTGTCACCATTGTAACATCTTGTCTGGAGTAAAACGGTAGTATAAAGCATTTTCTCGGCGGCTCACTGGCATTCTCTAGACTAAGGTTGCATTTATTTGTATCTGATATAGTGAGATCTTACGCCCTCGACAAGTTAGTAGACTTCATTAAAAAGTAGGGTCTTAAGTAATGAAATTTACTCGAGTGTATAGTAAATTTCTCGCTAACTTACATCAACAAGAAATACCTAGAAAATTCAAATACGATTCCACATACTCAGCATCAAGCTTTTAGTGATATTCCTATATACTTGTATAGCAAATATTTGGTTTCGATTTAATGAGCAACTATGTATGTACTATATATAGCACAAGCGTAATATAATTTATTATTATTTTCAACTTTATCAACAAATATTACAGCCATACCATTAACATTAAAAGCAAACTGTTGTAGTACATGAACAACCAGCCAGCCAACCAGCCAACCAGGCAGGTCTGCCACCCAGCGCTGCAACTAAAAACTAATTATAGCTCAACTTTATGCTAATATATGCGCGATGCCTTAGGTCACAAACATACATACACACATAAAAGCAAGCACTTAATAAACTGTATGAAGCGAAGTAGTAAAGTAACCAGCGCACTGACATCTGCCATAATGACAGCTTCTATTGGCAGTGACAGCAATGGCGGCAACAAAGCAAAGACATTTTAAACTATCAACGCAAACGCTCACAATCACACACACACACACAAAATCAGGCAGGAACAAACAAAACAAATATACAGGATGCAACTTTGCATTTTGACGCGCTGCGGAAGTCGGTTAAGCTAATTATAATTACACAATGCCATTGGCAATTACGATCCATGCATATTGTATAATAAGTAAATAAGTAGGTATATATGAATGCGTATGTATGTGTATGGCAAAGTACAAGTAACAATGGCGTTTTGCAATCAATTTATATAATACTTCAATAACGACAACAACAATACATACATATTCATACATAAGATTTTCAAAGGAAACTCTAGCATTACAAATACAAGGAAGCATATTTCGTTTTAATTGACGACAGGAAACCTGAGAACTGAACAATGTAAGCTCATTTGTCTGATTTAAATTTTATAGGCCTTCGTAGTTGCTTTATTTTCACTGGCAGACTTAAGCGGTAAATTCAATTTAAGTTTTGCTTAAGACTATATCAAAGAGGCTCTTATATCTGTTGTTTAATTAAATTAAATCAAAAGGTATACAAAAATATGTCTTTAAAATTATTTTAACATAGATATATACGTACGTACTATATATGTATATAGGTACTATACTTACTCTGCAAGATTATGCAGAACTAACAAATTTGTTGGTCAATTTGCTTGTGCTCAAACTAGCTTAATTTACAAAAAGCAAGTTATAAGTACATTAATATGATTTCAAAGTAAAGCGTTGTTTGCTTCATTTCAAATCAAATAAAGTTTCACAAAAATGTTTCTGTAGCAGTGAAAATAATTGAAATGAAAAAACTGCGATACAGCGACATGTTTTATTTATTAATATTTTTTCGCAAAGATGTAATAGCAGGTCTTAGTCCCATTAAAAACACGTTTGAATATTTTTATTCACGCGCATTCAGCGTGAACTGTTTTAAGGTGTGAAGTGCTTTTTTTTTAATTTTTTAATAAAACACTATTTTTATTTAAAGAAAAACCCGCATTTTTATCGGAATTTTTAAATCCAAGGGTTAGTTTTGATATTTGATAATTTGATAATCGATAACAGAGAGTGATTTTTTTAAAATTAAAAGCGACCGACAGCCAGCAGCAAAAACTTAGAAGTGTATGCATAACGGTATTTATAAAATTCAACCTATAGCTACTCGTACTACAAAATTATGTTTTAATTTATTTTTAATGTTAGTATTATTGGTGACTTCATCTCGAATGAGTCGCAAAATCTAATTTTTTACAGCGACAAAATTTTAACTTAAACTCGCATATCTTGGAGATTATTTTAATAATTTTAATAATTTTATTAAACTATCAAACAAAAAATATATATGCCAATTATATTGCAGACACCGGTAGATATGCATCCATTAAAAACCAATTTTTAATTAAAAACAAATTTTTAATAAAATTTTTTTTAATCTAATTTAATCCTTTTAATTACTGCTACTATAAAAAGTATTATATAAAAGTTACAAATATTAGCAGCCAAAATATTGAAAATATTTTTTTATTTAATTTCAGTTTTTTTTTTTATTATTAAAATAACGTAGGTTTCTAACCAAAACCATATAAATCCTAGTTTCAAGCTTTATTGCAAATTACTGTAAAATTATTCATTGTTTAAAAATATATTTCTTGATATTCAAAATTTTTTTTTGTGGGTTTTTTTTGGTTAATCTTTTCCGCAAATAACCTGCAATTTTTAAGTCAAACAAAAAAAATATCATTAATATTTTCCACAAAAAAAAATTTGTTGGAGTTTAAAAGCGTTTTTGTTATTGATTGAAAATCTAATTTAATCCTTTTACTGACTGCTACTGTAAGAAGTATTATATAAGAGTTAGAAATATTTGTTATATTTTAATTTTGCGTTCCATTCCATAAAAATTCAAAAAAAAAAACACATTTTATTCTCGAGGAAAATATAAACTGATTGATATAAGTATTTGATTTATAGTGATTTTTTCAAATACCTTTCTTTGTTATTGTTTGGCCATACAAATATTTAATTTTTAATTGTTTATGAGCATTAAAGCCGATTCGTTTTCTTTTTAATAATTAATATTTTCTGTGCCTACTTTTAAATACTTTAAATGAAAAACTTTAGTTATGGTAATAGAAAAATAATTGTGTTATTAACTGCGAAATGCGAATTGGAATTTGAGCAATTGCAAATTTAAGCAATATAATTTAAAGCAATTTATTTTGTATTTAATGATGCATTTTTGTATATTGTTTAATATGCAATTCCGGCGAGAATATCGATTGACATAATCGCATCAGTTACGTATTTATTTAACTTATAAAAACACTCATTTAAAATAGATATTTATCCATATATTGAAAAGTAATCAGTTTTTGTACCCAGAGTTATCTTTTACGCCCCAACTGTCCAGAAAGAATTTTCTAAAAGCAATTTTCAAAGCGAATGGCATATTTTTGAGGGGCTGGAAGACATAAATTTGGTTTACTCATTTTTCGTGCTGTTCTGCTGCGCATATACAAACATAAGTAGCTGCACGTTGACTTTACAATTGACTGTACAAAATGATCGTTATACGAGTGTTGAAGTGGATGCTTTGAAAAGAGAACAAACTTTTTAATGAATGCGCATATAAATGCCTATACGTTTAAATTGCATAATAATTATAACTTTTACTACATTTATATTTATGTATGTACATACAAACATTATTTTCCATCAGCATGCATAATGCAATTTGCCAGAAAATACACTGCTCGAATGAATGTAAGTTGCCAACAAATTGCATTTAGAGATGCAATGACGTTGAAATGTAGCAAATTGACAGTAACTTACTTACTGTAAGACGTTGAAAAGTATATACATACTATATACTTACATATGCATATGCAGTGCTGTTCGAATCCTTAGCAACCAAGTTCATAATGACATAGTAACACAACTATATAAATCCAATTTAAAGCTTTAAAGAAAACAAAAAAAAATGCCACACATTTTGACATTGGCTTTCAACTTTTTTTCAAAAGTGTTAAAATTTTATTGAGCTTGCAGTTTTATAGCCCGTTTAATTTTGTCTTACGATATAAAATTTTCAAGTAGTTAAATATTACCGTTGATTTATAAGAATTTTTTTGTCAAGGATGTTGTGACTTTCTTCCATATAAAAAAAGATGTTGCTTTTTACGTTATATGAAAGCAATTGCGACCAAAAAAACTCTAAAAAAAACAACGGTAATGTTACAGGATGAACTGAATTTTAAATTAAAATTCTTAAAAACAAAAAAATAAACTTAAACGGCAAACTACGTCATTGTGAACTTGGTTGCTAAGCATTCGAACAGCACTGTACATCTACCAAATGTATGAATGTGCGCAAATTGATGCATTTCGTTAGCTTGATAAAATGCACACTTTCATGGCAAAAATTCATATATGTTTGTATATATGTATATAAGTATTGGAGTCACTAAGTGCCGCTTTTAATGCAACATTTACGCAGACTGCAGCGCAAAATATGTTTTACAAAATTAATTTAACTTATTACTTCTCTCGCGCGCATACTCATTTTCTCACATGCGTAGATACTTCCGTCAAAACTTTATCTTTGTCGCACACTTAAGAAAGTTTATGTGCAGTGCGTTTGACAACTATAGCACAAACTGTGTACAAAACTAAAAATATATAAATTATTCATAAAAATTTCAAACTTTTTTTTACAAAATTCAGAAGCTTTTGGAGTCTATAGTGTGCTAGCCAGAGTTTGGATTTCTCCCATTCTATTTGCTCACTCGCACAATGGAATAAAATAAATGTGGACGCTTTTAATTCGCTTACCAAATATTTACTTAAATTAATGCTCAATCATGCCGATTCAGCCCATTGCTTCAAGCCAAGTGCAATTTCTAAGTTCTTCCATAGTACATAATCCTTAGCAAGTTGTATAGACAATTTAACATTTTACTTAAACCTAATTATGCCTTCTGTATCAAAAATTCTTTATCTGTTATAGTTCTAAAGAAATATGTTTGACCATTTGTAAATCATCACAATAACTAAAAAAAAAATATCATACACCGTATTTTTTTAGTAATATTTCTAAGACTCACTTAACTAAAACCATCCTTTGAAAACGCATTATTGTGCAGTTAATGGAAAGTGCACAACAACAAAGGAAAATTAATTTATGATTCAAATTATTTTCAGTTTAAACTTCTTTAATTCTTTAACAAACACCATTAAAAACAACTTTTAAAATTTTATAAATAATTAAGAAAACATTAAGAAAATTTCATCAAAATATCGGACTGTTAAAATTTTTTTTTTTTAATTTTTAGAATACAGATAGGTAGCTCTTTTAATTTTAGTAGAACAAACTGCAAGTTACTGTTGGCTACGAATTTCCACTGTTATTTGAAAATTTGTTTACTGACGCACTTTCGCAATTTCTTGCATATAAAAACTAATCGCGGTTTTGCGTTGTATGGAGGAAACTGTCAGTAAAAAAATTTGTCAAAAAACAGTGATAACCTGTAGACAATTAAAACTTGCACTTTAATGGGCCAAAAAACTACATACTCAATAAAAATCTAAATTTTTTTTTAAAACTTTCTCAGACTGAAATTTAATGAGCTAAATAACTGCATACTCAAATTGTACATTTTGTAAATACATAATTTAAAAAATTGCTGTTTATGGATTTTTTTAAAGAATGAACCATATTTTGCTTGAAAAATAATTTGAATAAATTAGAACAAAAAAAATAAAAATGCACAAATACGTCAATATGTGGTTGTGCTATAATTTCTGAACAGATTATATCTATATTTTTACAATTGAAATAGATAATTAAAAAATAATTTAAAAAATAAGTGTACGCAGAATCAAACTATGGCACATTTTTTTTTGTGCATAAATTCGAATTATGTCACTTTTGTAATAAATGTGACGTATGTACATACATATATGCATTTCGTATAACTATGTATATTAGAAAAGGTCACAATAAAAATATTAAAATATTGCATTTTTTATAAGTATCTCTATTTGGATCACTTTTATTTAGACACATCACCTTCAAGTCTATCATTTATTCATGATTATGTATCCACTTTCATTTTATGTATTTTTGCCATAAGTGCAACGCTGTATTTGCATATGTGTGTGTTTGACAAGATGAGGATGTTTGCAAGAAAAATCAAGCTCATAAATCAAAATGCCACATTTTGCATTTTGCATAGACCATAATGCTACATAGAAGACAGCTGCCACAATGCTACTTCTGTATCGCACTTGCTCAGCGGTTTGCAACAAGCAACAGCAGCTGCAGAGTTATATGACCATCAAGCTTTTGTTGTCTTCTATATATATATATAACTATATACTGGCATTTTCATTTTTGTACTTTTTTTTTCGTTTCCTTTCGATCTTGTTTTACTGTATTTTATGAATACATTTTACCCAATAGCTATAACGTTCAGTATTTATCTGCACATACTGTCAAATAGTTTGCATGCTTACTATCGAATTTATATGGGAATGTATGTACATATGTACATACATATATTTTAGTAAGAATGTAATACTCGTATTGGTATTATTATGTTATATTTATAACTGTGAGTGTACTTACATGTGGATTACTTTTCAAATACTTCCAATTTTCCTCTGTCGTATACCAGCCAGAACAGATGGGTAGAAAGGAGAGCAGGGCGGGTAATATCCAAACCATCAGCAGCATAAAGAATACACGCCGCTGTGTCATAATCAATGGATAATCGAGTGGTTGCACAATCGCATAATAACTGCAAGTGAAAAGATGTAGTAAGCTCAAAAAAGAAAAAAAAACATTTAAAAAATTTTTTAAATTGAAAAATCCAACCAACAGTGCGTTAACTTTCAAATAAACTCTTGCCTTGGCACCTTGCGATTTTCCAATTTCACATTTGTTTTTTTAATTTTTTTCACAATTCCGCAGTTGACACACTTACCGATCCACTGATATGCAACAGAGATGCATTATGCTCGCTGTTGAAAAGTATACATCGAAACTATTCCATATATCGCACATGACTGTGCCGAACATCCATTTGCCGGTAATCTCCACCGAAGCGTTGAATGTCATTGCGCAAAGGGCCACCAACATATCGGCCACAGCCAATGAAACCACAAAGTAATTCGTGATGATGCTAAATATTGGTTTGGCAGAAAAGAGGGAGAAGAAAATAAAAAAAAACGAAATATAATAAAAAAAATGTACTTCAAAAGCAATGTATAAATTTGTCGGTCATGAAAAAATATTACAGCATTCACATAAACAATTGTGCTATTTAAAATGTTCGCAAAATCGATTAAACTCATTGTGCTTACGAGTATGTACACATATTTGTGCGTACAAATAAATTTGGTGGACAACGGGTCGTATGAGTGATATTGTAGGACTGTAACGTCAGCGAAAATGTAGGAAATGTGCGCTTCCGCACTAAATGCATTAATAAAAACTACATAGTAGCTATATGCGTGCATTGCCAGAATTGCTTAAAAATGAGAAATTAATTTGGCTGGTAAATAAAATTTTATTGCACATTTATCATTTTCGCAGTTAACTGTTTTTTTTTTTTTTAAGAAAAATGTGCTCTAACAAATTTACTCTTTTTAAATATTTTTTTCCACTTTACTGACAAATTTATTTTTTGATTCACTGAAAAGCCAATAATAGATTTAATTCAGCCTTTTAATCAAGTTGTATTAAATAATTTGCAATACCGCTTTGAACCGAGAGAGAGCTTGCAACATTTTTCTAATCTCATGAATTCTCATGAATTCTACTTATTTTTTTGAATTCATTAATTTTATAAATAAAAGCTTAAAAACTTAAAAACGTGCTTTAATAAAGAAATTTTCTTTATGTGAAACAATTAACAGATAAAAAATACTTTTATTTTTAAAACGCGTGCGCTGCTTTGTCTTACATTTCTCAAACTAACAGGCGAATTCTGTGTTTTTGATAAATTAAAATTGTTTTATAATCCTTATATTCCTTAATGTTTTCCAATTTTCTTTTATAATTTATTTTTTCTGTTTTTGCGTTATGTAAATGTGATTGCACTTTATTGTTAACTTGTTAGTGCCATTTTTGTTACAAAATAGTTTGAACTTTTCATTATTGGCAATTCAGGATACAAAGCGCATGTGGCATTTGCCTTGTGCGAACGTGGTAATGCATTATATACATTTTTATTAACTGCAGCAATTTCATGCATATATTTAATAAAGAAAATATTCATTGTAATTTCTTTATTTTGTACAGACATACACATTTTCAATTGTATACAGTGCCTTAGGCAAAAATTGTTGTTAAAGAAAAAATGCAATCCTCATCAAATATCCCAGCAGTCTGCATGGCGAGATATACTTTGATAAATGTAAGTCTTTCCAAGTACGTAAAATCATTTACAACACGACAAGGCACCACAAAGAAGCGACCAAGATAATGTGCTAGTCATATATCGAAAAAACAGGTTGGCTGGGCTTCCTATCTTAAATAGCACTCAATTTATAATAGCACAGACAAACAAATTTTTGATAAGCTGATCTCATATTGGCAGTTTTTGTTAGCATCCAATGGCCCATAAGGCAATCAGCGTAAAAATAGTAAAACATAAAATTTAAAAAAAATATTATAAAAGTTATTTATTGAATGATTTCAAATTTTACTCAAAGGAGATGGCAGCTTTTAATGCGGAATGACAATATCATGCTACAATATGCAACGCAGTTAATTTTTCTAAAATATTTGTATTTTGGGTTTGTAGTGAGATATATTTTGTATTCATTTACCAAAGTTTTATCTTAAAAGCTTTACTAATTTGAGTCATTTTATATGCAGTAAACTCATTATTTAACCAAATCGTATAGTTGCGAGCAATATTGTCGAGATAGCATTTTTTTATAATATTTGCAGCATTTTTTCATTCGTTTATTATAAAAAAAATATAATTCATAAACAAAAATAAAATAGTCAAAATTTTTTTTAATTCAAAAACAATCTTCAAAAAAATTCTAAATTTCAAACCAAAATTTTTAAAACATTATTGGGAAGGTACTTTTATTCTGCATTAAATTTTAGTCTTATAATGTGCAAACCTGACATATTAGCGTTTGCGTACAAATTTAACATAGAAAAAAAAAACGCAAAAAGTCATCTTAAAGCTGCTTCATATGTATGTATGTTCTATGAAAAAAAAAATACGGAAGACCGTCGCAGCACAAAATTGTTTACTCAATTAAAATAAAAAGAAATAATAAATCCACGCTGTGAAGAATAAATGTAGTTAAAATGGTCGTTTAATTTTTAGCTTTTTAATTGTCTTGAAAGTGTAGAATTGTTTCTTCAATTTAATAATTAATAATTTAATAATCAGTAATTTAATTTTTTGCAAATTTAAAAAATATTACTCCTAAAATGAGAAGAAGGTTTGGACAATAATATTTGCCAACTTTAAATTTTTTTGTAAATCTTTTACACAACCAACAAAATTAATGAATAAAGAAAATGTTAATACAAGAAATCTCGAACATTACTTATTTATCTCACGAGTGTTTGGCAGTATAGAAAGGTCGGCGTATTGAAAAGGAGTACATAAAAGCATAGGATAAGAATAAAATGAATTTTTTTCTCGCCTTATATCCTATTTTACAAAAGGAATGCAAAATTCATCAATATACTACATTTCCATTAATGCGAACTTCCCATAAAACGTGCAACAGCAAACTAAACAAATTCAAAGCAAAACAATAGCATAAAAAAATCAAAATCCGGCCACGGTGTTTCCTATGTACAAACACAAGTGGACAGCGCGCACACTCCTACACTCTCATAATATTTTATTAAAGCATTTATTTATTTATTTATGCGTGCCAAGGAGGCAAACGTGTTTACTTGATTTTGTTTTGTGCTACCAAAATGCTGATAAAATGCAAAATCAGTTAACATATTTGTAAGTAAACTCAAACACAGTTTACTCGTGACCAAAGTGAATAAAAGAAATATGTACAAAGAGCATGAAGAGCATGCAGTGGAATGCTTTTGACCTAAATTAGCAATGCTTAATCGGTCGATGCTTTTCTGCTGCTAGTGAACTTATACTAGCTGACAAACTTACAATTCAAAGTTCATAATTGAATTTTTATTTTATTTTATTCATAGCTGGCAAATGGCAACCGATAAGAAGTTTGAAGAATTTACACGATAAAAACAAATAAGCAAAAAACAAAACGGAAAACGGAAAAGTAATCAGCCAAACGGCCTCTTCATATTTTTCTTGAAATCACCCATTACTAAATATTTCACTTGTCAACTTGTCAATGCTCATTTGGCGCTAAATTGAAGCATTGTTTGAAGAAGTCATTATGCCAACTGAAGTTGTCATTTATCGATTACTCTTGCTCTTACTGTTTTGTTTTTTTGTTGTTGTTGTTATTGTTGGCTATGTAGCTGTCAATGCCATCACGCGCAATCACTTTTGTGCGCATTAAAAAAATACGTGTATTATGTAACGCAATTTTCGAATTGTGTTGTCCGTCTTATCTCCTTGCACCAGCACCTTCCCAATGCCAAACACTTTAGTTTACAAATGTTGGCTAAGTGAAACAGGTACGCAGATATTCGTTTATTTTTATATGCTGCGTTAAATGACTACAACATTACCAAATATTTACATAATTTTTTGATTAAAATTCAGTTCGTCGTCTAATACAAAAAATATCAACTTTCAAACTTGTCAAAAAACCGAATAAAAACTTCAAAACCAACTTGCCTGCTTCAAGTAAGTAGCTAAAGATTATTATTGATATTTGACAAATTTCCATTTGAAGCGCTTAGAGTATCCGTTTTATTTAAGAGCATTTCTAACAAGTAAAAAAAGGCATTGCCGAAGTCTTCATACCTTTTATGTATGGAAGAATTGTATTCGAGCTGTAAGTTATATTTCTCTGATCTTTATGATTTTTACTGCTTTAGTTCTAAAAATAATTAATACTTGTGTAGTGTGCCCAACCATAAAGCATGAGCCATAATAAAGCATTCTTATCCTAAGATTCAATACGCGAGTTTTATTGATGAGAATCATCGTGCATTTTAATGCTCGGACAAATGCGGCTGGAGAGCTAAGATAATACTCAAACCTGCTTTAACATTGAAAGGTCCCCGCACCCACAAACACTACACTTGTGCAAAATTTCAAGCATTTTACTGCTTAAATGAAGGAGTTATGGCCCAAACTGCTATATCTGAACTATCGGTTATATGGAAGCTATGTGATATATTTCAACGATCTGTAAGGTTTTTACTGCATATATAATGCTAATAATAGCGAAACTTTTTGCAAAATTTCAAGCCTTAAGCTATTTGATCAGAGGAGTTATGGAGCAAAATATAATATCTGAACAAATGACTCGCATGATACGTTATAGTCGTCCGATCTGGCCGACAAATGATAATAAATTATAAAAATACACCCGACTGCCGAGTTTCATCAAAATATCTCTAAAATAGATGGACAGCTCATCATTCTGACCATATCGGTTTACTTTTTGATGGGTCTAACTCTTCTCCATCTGCTACTTACAAACATCAAACAAAACTTAATATACCATTTCTATGAAAGATATGAAGATATTGTCGAAAATTAACGATTTACTAAAATTGAATGCGCGACAAAACTGCATACTCAAAAACTAATTTATAAAAATATGTATTTTCTAAAGTAAAAATGGTCACATAATTTTGTTGATTTTAATTCAGTTTATAATTGGAGCTTTTCGGCCGGTTATTTTAGATAAACCTACGCGTTTCAATGCATATTCGCGTCTTCCTCAGGGAGTCTATTTTTTACAAATATAATAAAAATAAACAATTTTCAATAATGATAATAATAATAATTTGGCGCATACACTAAATAGCTCAGTGTTTGGCCGAGCTGCTCCAACCATTTGAGGTGTGCGTCTTTATATTATAAATATGTACCAAAGTTTTGTGCCGACTCCAAACGGCAGATGTATTTTCTGAGAAGCTTTTTCATAGCAGAAATACCCTCGGAGGTTTGCAATTGCCTGGTATTAGAAAAAAAATTTTCTAAGATTAAGATTTTACTTGGCCTGACTAAGATTCGAACCTCGAACACAGTGGCATATCGAGTTATAGCACGCACCGCTACCAACTCGACCACAGCGGCCACAACATAAATACAATCATTAAATTCGTTGAATACTGCAATTCCTTCATCGTCAAGTTGGTCAAACATTCTGCGCGATAACAGGAGCATATGCACAATTTATATTGTCCACGTCTTCTTTGAAATTTATTGCCTTATTTATATGCTGTTGTATGCGTAACCCTTCTAACAACATTCTTCTTCGCATCCTGTTCTCCACATCAAATATGTAAACATTATTAAAATCAGACAATGTCTGCCATGGTTGGCGATAGAGGATTGCCCATCGGCATACCATAAACATGCTGGTAATACGTTTTTTCATTTGTCCCTCAGATTAAATTCTAATATTATTAAGAATTACTTTTTTGAAATTTTTGTATGTTCCTGTAGACTCAACCACTGCTTCATAATTATAATTATACTTCTTCCAAAATGTATGGGAATATTTTTAAATAGGGACACGACGTCCACAGAGATGAGAATTATTTCATCATCATCAATGTACGAAATTCGAAACATTGATTTATAGGGTTTTTGTTAGAAAGTTAAGGGGGTCCTCTAATCTCTCGGTTTAAAAAAATCGATTTTTGTTTTATTTAATTTTAATCTATTTGTATCCAATCACATTCCTTTGCATGCTTCTGGGCTCCGTAATGTACCCGTCTCCATCAAGTTATACACCGTAATTTATTTTCAAACGCGTTTTCCCGAGAGTAGTGTTTTCTTAGTTGCCAAGTAAGACTTTTCATAAAAGTATTAGTCCGATTTCATTTTTTTTATTGAATTATTCAATGAACATACCGATTATGTTTCTATTTGAGAGACTCTTACTAATATGTCAAAATATGAGATGAAAATTTAAAATTTTTACAAATCGTTGCATAAATTTTACAATTTGCAATATAAAACAAGTCTGTCTCCGGCAAACATAGACAACGTAATGATTACAGATTACGCAACTGGCCAGAATTTTACTTAAGCGAGACCCATGCAGTTTCAACATCAATTTAGTTAATGACGTTTCAAGGTCGACAACGTTTTTTTTTGGTACTCAATACAAAAATTTTAAAGTCAAAACATGTACCTTAAAAATAAAAGTAAAAATTCTTAAATCCATTCAATAGATCCTTCGCAATTTATTTCCAAAAAACCGCTCGTTTCCTGGCCTTGGGAGTAGAGGACCCCCTTAAATAGTTGAACAAAATTTAAAATAAAAGTAAATTGTCCAAATTTGTCAATATGTGGTATAACTATAATTATTTAACGCGCTGTCATGCAGATACACCTGATTGTGTATTTAGCTTTATGTTGTTATGTGTTATCTTTACAGTGGTCCCATTCCCATACGTAAAAACATTGCGCAATTAAGGTTCACGCTAGTCTTTTTCTCCATCCATCATCCTTCTGCAACTTGAAATGGTATCCAGAGCATTGCATATTTCAGCTGGTCATGCGCTTTTGACACGAGTATTGGTTTTAAGGAGTTTGAGAAAATTGCACAGTAGCTTTTATTCTTATAAATATTAGCTGTTGCTTACTACACACCAGGCTTGAGGGTGATAGTCAATGAGGAAGTCAGCTCATTTACAGCGCTGCAGGAAGTACATCCGCCAGTTGATGGCAGCAAAGTGGTTTAATAGATTCATGTTTTATAGATTTTAGTGAATTAGCAAATTTTATGTAGTTAGTCATTTATACGTTCTGAAGTACTTAGCTTTTGTAAGTGGTTTTTGGTTCAAAATTTCAACAATATTAAATGAAACATAGACTATGTCCGATAATGATGAGAGGGTTCTTTCTCCCTGTGAGCGATGTGTACCGAGAAGTTGGAGTGAAGAGCTGGGACTTTGGTTTGGCATTTTGACAAATCGCAATATAGCGTGCTCTATTTTATTTCAATTACTAAAAAGCCAGCAATAATTACGTTCCCAGTTTGTGATCGAAGCAGTAGCCAACTATTTTTCGACAGCACGCTTGTGACAAGTGAAGGCACATATTATTTAATTTTAAACGCTTAATTATGCTCGAATAAACAAAGCAATATGCTCTTAATTATGTTAGAAAACAGTTTTTTGTAAAGTTAATTAGAGATCATACAATTGTGTTTTTTTAGCAATTCTCACACAGAATGGGTTTATATTGAACACGGCACGGTGTTGGGCTAGGAAACGTGAAAATTTTGGAAATTGAGTGATTGTTAGGCTTAATTTGGTTATAACGATATTCAGATGAAAATGTTTGTAATTATTGGGGAACAGTGGCTACATTATTTCTGTGGCTTCCAGGCATAACCGAAAAAGTCACTTCTTTTGCAAAATCGTGTTAATTCAAAATTTGACATTTGTGGGTGTTAATCGTTCGGAATAATGTAAATAAGTACTTTTATATTCAATATTGTGGCTGAATTATCGACATTTCCAAACCGCTGCATTTTTCATACAGCTTCAAAACTTTAGGGCGCGTTTTCTCGAAAACAGCTGTGAGTGACTTTTTCGGTAATGCCAGGAAGCCACAGATGTATGAACAATTATCGGAAACTAGCCGCCATTTAGACAATTCAATAAAAATAAATATTCGCGTGTTATCAGGAAATTAATACATCATTTTAAAAAAATTACTATAAATATAAATAAGGCAATATTTATTAATATTTGTTTACAAATTTGTACAGTAAACTAAAGAAAAAACCTGTTCTAAATGTGCGTATGCTCCAATTTTTAGGACAGAACAAAATCCCAACTCGTCAAAGGTTCAAATGCGGCTTATAAAACATAATAAGATACTGCAGAATCTGGAGTTTATTAGCTTTATTTATACAAAATATTCATGCACGCCTTAATATCCTATACAAATGCTTTAAAATAATTTTTGAATTTAATGTTTTAACTACGAATGCACACATGGACTCCATATATCTATGGCAGCGATTCTATGACGGCAGAAGCCATTGATTGGCACATCTCAAATAAAAATAATAATAATGACGGTATAATAAAGCAAAGACATGCAACAATTTAAAATAAAAATTGAATGTAACTTTGCCCATTTGCTCATTGAAAAATAGCATTTACATGACCAAAAATTTTAAATTAGGTAAAAAATAGCAAGACGCTAAATATTTGACTTGAAACGTGCATGTATTCGTACTTTAGTACATATTTACTAGAATTTATTTGAAGTTCCGGACCTACAAAATATTCGTAAGCACAAACACCTGCGTTCTTACTGTTGTTTGCTTTCCGACACGAGCACAAATATATTCAGGTAATTACAGACTTATGCGCGTCACACATTTACTGCGCCCCATGCCGTCACCAAGTTACTCAAACGCCACGGCGTTTAGCTGTGGAGCAATACAATTTTTTACGCAAATTTCGCAAGCTTTCATTTAATTTAATTTTAATTGCCTTTCTGGCTTGTGTATCTTTAGCAATTTGTCAATTTTATGAATTGATATTAAAATCCTACAACAACATTAACAAGGATAAAGGTATTACAAACACAAATAAAAAAGATAAATAGAAGCAGCGAAGAAGAAAATAAAATAAGCAAAAATTGTTAATGCAAATTCCAAATTCGTATTTTATTAGCTTTGAGTCGGCGTTTGTGTTGCAGTCATTTGGGGCTACATACCTTTGTACCATATACTCGTATTTGTGTATGCATAGCTATTACAGTGGCTGCTTTGTGGTGCTTAATGCTTACACAGACAGCTAGAGCGTGCACAAACCGTAATAATTACTTATGTCTGGAAGAGGAGGAGGACATCTAACATATTTTTAACAGCCATTAAATATATGTATGCTCAGATATGTGTGTATGTAGACCAAGCAAAACATATCTCTCGATAATAGGTGTTTGATGGGCGTGTGAACCAAAGTGTTAATTGCAGCACGGTTTGCTATCCCTAACAGTAGTTAAGGCTGAATAGCAGCTTTTCAATTGCTTACTTTTCGACATTTAAATGCGCCTTAAATGTTTTATAGCGAATTGGCGGCTAACAAATAGGCGAAGCGTTTAGTCGCAAGAAAGCTAGACAGCAAATAGAACGTTAGACCAAATGGAGCAGGCAGACAATTAGGCAAATAAATGCAAGTAAAGAAATAAATAAACTTCGTAAGACGCACCAAAAATCATATTTCACTTTTCTTTTAAAATTGTTTACTTTTTTTCATTTGAAAGCACAGAAAAACCACCAAAACAAAGTTTTAAGCTAAGAAGAAAATTTGGAAAAAAAATTGCATAAAAATAAAAAAAAAAATTTAAGCTTAAAAATCGCTTAGAATAATTTTTATGTAAACAGTTTTGTAGCATATTAAATTCTACTACAAAATGTGTGAGTTTCAAATGTCTACAGTTTACAGTGGATTTTTGATAGTATTTTTTACTGGCGCTTTATCACAATTCCACACATAATTTTGGCACAAATTTTCGCAAAACCAACTTTAAAAAAATATCAAAAATTAATGATAACTTGAAGACACTTTAATACTCAACTTTAATGCACTACATAATTGCATACTCAAAAAAATGTTAACCTTTTTTTTGGTTTAAGCTTGTAACTTTTGTGAAAATTATTTTTAACTTTTTCTTGCATTTTATATAAAGTTTGTAATTTTGTATGGTTTTTTGTATAGAAAGAACCATATTTTAATTGAAAAATTATTGCAATTAAATAAAATTGTAAAAATTTTAAAAATTCTATGCACATGGCAGTTATGTAGGCAAGCAAGTTAACTGCAAAGTTAAAATGAAGCGAAAATTATGGCCAACTGCTAAGCGCTATCAAGATTTTAATAAGTTTCACAACTGGTCTGCTACGCAGGTGGACAGCTCAGCTCATTTTAATACCAATATGTCTACGCTTAAGGGTCAAGCGGCCGACAAATAAATACTTAGGCATGCAAAATGACAGCTTTAATTGCTTGTCCGGCACATATGTCCAAAAAATGTATTTCACTTCATGACTAAGCTAACTTTTGCTATTGCTACATGTCGTTTATTCCCAACACAACTGTTGTTGTTGTAGTGACAATATGCTTAACATTCTTTTTAGTAGGTTGCGTGTGTGTTATGTTGTGCGAGTCCAGGCAAGGCAGGGTGGGTGGGAAGGAATGTGCGCCATCAAGCAGAAATGAAAAATTAAGCTTAATGAGTATTAGCATGGATTCCTACTCAAGTGTATGTACAATGTAAACGCACTGTCACACACGGGAATATTCATATGTACATACAAACATACTTGTTTATTTATGAACATGCTTCTAAATGTATGCATGTGTGTTTGAATGCTAGCTATGCGTGCGCTTAGACAACTAAATAAAGCCAAATGCGAATGTCGTTAATAAATAATAATATAATATTAAATAATTAACGACTTCATTTATTTCTACTGAGATTTACGTGCATAATAAGCAAATGTGGCCTTAGTCGTTTTTGTTAGAATCACAGCACGACTTCAGTATATTATTAGCCTTTACAAGTGATTTATCGAGAACATAGTAGAGCTAATGTGAACACATTTTCACATTGTCCCTTAATGCTAAGCTTACTTTCCCTTTGAGTGCACGCCATTCGTTTGATTTAGCTGCTATTAATTGCATATTGTTATTCAAAGATACATACATTTCTACAGTTGAAGGTGTAAATAGTTTTAAAAGATGTAATCAGAATATTGATTGGCTTTTAAATGATATGCCATTAGTTTTTAACGCGTCGTTGTGTCGTTAATTTGTCGGGGCGCATGAGTAACTTATGGGCATGTGAAGACAAATTGTATAACCGAACTTTTTTTTTGTTGTTGTAGGTATAGTTTCCACTTAGTATGTATATTTTACGAAATAAAATAAATATATATATTCTCAACAAATTTAAAGTTAAGTAATAAAGAATGCAAAAAATTGCAATAAGAAAATTTAGATGTATCAGTTTTTGGACTAGCGCAATAACATTTACGTGGAGAAAAATTTTGTTTTGCTTGTAGTTTTATAAAATTTGCGACATTATTTAGAAAAAAAATAGCTAAAATTGAATATCAATTATAATTTATTATGAACCATAAAATAATAATAAAATGTAATAATAAAACAAATTTTTATGTTTTTTTGCGTGGGGCTGTGTGTTAGACCAAATAAATTGTTTATATGGCATTGAGGTATACGAAAAAATAATATTTTTCCGTTTTGTTTTTTCAAAATAAGCTTCCTTCGGGGTTTTGTTAATTTCTAGGCTGAAATCACAGGACAATTTCTTTGCATATGTTCCGCACGGTTCCGGAAGGTAGGATGTAAATTCTTAAGATCTTAGTTATTCAACGACCCAAGCGATCTGGCCAGGTAGATATGGTTTGAGTAGAGGATCTCTGAACCATGCGGTGTGCTGATATGATCGCTGGCAGCCACTTCAACCAAAGCTATTCTGATTTCATTTGAAACAAAATCTTTTTAATTATTCCACGTAAATAACTAAAATAGAAAATATTTAAATGGTATTATAATACTGGAGTATGGTTCCATAGTTTGGAATCCTCGTTATCAGGTCCACTTAGACCAACTAGAGTCAATACAAAAACAATTCTTACTTTTTGCTTTGAGAAATCTTCGATGGGATTCGCCATGCAATCTTCCCCCTTACACTAGTCGTTTAAAACTTATTAATCTACCTACTCTTTCGAGTCGCAGAGAAATGTTAGGTATAATATTTCTGGTAAAATTAGTCAATGGATGGATATCAAGTACATTTCTTCTAGAGCAAATTAATTTTAATGTACCCTCCCGTGCAACGAGAAACTTTAAACCAGTTTTCTTGAAACTATGCAGAACTAACTTTGAGTTGAATGAACCGTTTCGGGGTTTATGCCGAGACTTTAACAATCATTCCAGCACCTTTGATGTATCGGACTCACTTTTTATAATTAAAAGAACTGTTCTATCCTCTCTTAATAACAGCTAACGATCCAATTTTCTTACTTTGCATTTCTCTAACTTTGTATTCGGCTAATGAATTCTTATTTTGTAGCTGAGCAGCTTGGGACTTTTATTAAGCAAATTTATAGCAAAAGTTATATAAGGAGTAAAAGGCAAATAAAGTTCTCAAAACTCAAAAAAAATTGCAATTAAATGAGGGTTCTTATAAACTGCACACTAAAAAACTTTTAAGGTTTCAAATTAAAATGTATGAAATTTATCTGCATTTTTTAAATGCTCTTTAAAATTTAAATAAATTTAATTTTCTTTCTAATATTTGCTATTTACGAAAGTTGGTGAAATTTTTGTAAATTATGGAGAAAGTTTGAAACTTGTTTGGCAAGCTAATTTTCAATATATTAATTAAAAAGTAAGTTATGAAAATCTAATAAAAGAAAGAAAGAACAGCTAAACTCGATTTTGAGTATTTTTAAAATGCTAATTTAAATACTTACTAATTTACTTAAATTAAATACAAGATTTAAATTTTATTATTATTAAATTAAGACAATTTGGGTGTTAGTTCACTAAAAATGTTTCTTAAATTATTTATACGTTTCTTAAAACTTAACTCGGCGTTCGCTGTTATTTCAGGTGGTCATCAATATTTGGAATAAACCCAAATATAATACATATTTACATAAAAATAAATAGCCATCTAAGCAGCAAAAATGTAGGAGGTCATAGTGTGGGCGCCTTAAATTACTATTATATATACCAACATTAGCTTAATGCAAATCCACTCAACACCCGCCGATCACATGTACATTTGTTGACACTTAAGCACGAATACGAAATACGAATTTTGCACAAACATCAATGTGGCAGGCGCCACAGAAACAGATGTTAGCACACCAATATCGCTTAATAATCATAAACACAAACGAAAGCATAATCGAAGCCAACCAACATGGCGTATACGCAACCAAATTTCCAAATGCTTACCTAAGAAACCAACCTTCAGTTAGAACACATTATATATTCGTTTGCTCATTTTTGCCACCATTCACGCTTCTACCCCTTTCACACGCTACTCGCCCACTCACCAAACTTTCACTTTCATCTCATTGCGATGAACAAGACTTACCGCAATTTCCGATGCCGCATAACGGACACAATCACCAACACATTGCCAAGTATGGCGGCGAGTATGATGAGCACAATAACGCAACATTTGAGTATGACAAATGCTAAGTGTGTCGCCAATTGCGATGTTGTTGTTGTTGCGACTAATGTTGACGCCGACGCCGACGCCGACAGCGACGCAGACGTCGATGTTACCGCAGACGCGACGACCGAATCATTGAACGCTTTCGCCGTTACGAATGCTGCTATGGCGGCTGCCGATTTGATAGGAACTAAATTATTGCCACTTACGCTGCCGTCAATGACACTGCCAATGCCATTGCTATCGGTGCCAATGCCCTTGCCACTACCATTGCCGCTCGCCTCGCCATTAAGCAGCACATTTGCCACAAAACTCAAGAATTTCGGCTGTTCTGCCGCTGTGGGTGGCAATGTTGCGGGCGCTGTAGGAATGGCGGCGTTTGCTCGCCAGGAATTGTTGACACTTGTTGTTAGTGTTGTTGTTTTTGTTGTGTTCGCTGTCGTTACTATTGGAAGCGTATGTTTTTCCAGCGCATAAGTGGCCGTTGTAGCTGTTGAAGTCACCGCCGCCGCCACCGCCACCGTCCTCCCTGAGAAAGCCGCAAACAAGGCGGCAATGAGTACGACCATTGCTGTAGTTGCCATTCTAACGAGAAGAGCAACGTAAGCTTTTTTCGTCGTACACTTTGTTGCTTTCGCTTGCGCGTTCTTGATGATGCTTGTTGCGGCTAATGATGGTGGCATTGCGACTGTTGGCGTTGATTGCATTGATGGCTGCTTTAGGCTTTGTGGCTGATGTTGCTCTTATTTCTACTTTTGTTTTTATGGTATATTGGCATTGACGGCGCGAAGAGTATTTGTGTGAGAAACCTTACTTCCATTTACTTTGAAACCGTATACGCTTGGTTAGTGGCAACAAAGGCGATCGACTTGTGTGCCAAGGCATTGTTTTGCCTGAATTAACCCACGACTACTCCTGCAGCGCCTGGTTAATAAAATCTATATTGGCTCCTTTAAGCTGAGGTGTTTTCATTAAAACTTTATTATTGTTGCTGTTGCTTGTTGTGTGATTGTTTGTGTTGCTCTTTCCACTTAAAAGTCTGTTTCGTGGTCGCTGAGTTGCGAACTGTAGCGTATCTGAAATGAAAACGGAATTAATTGCAATTAAGAAGAAACGCCTCTTAGATTGTTTGGGTCTACAAATAAATATGTTCGAGTAATTATTGAAAACCTTAAGGATTCGTTTGGTGGCCGTTTCGGTTGTAAAATTTGCGTGAGATGAGGAATTCTTGTTTTCTTTTTACTTTACTTTAAAAGTAGTGGTCTCATTTTGCTCCTGCAACACACGCAAACAGATTAACCACCTTTCAAGTGTTGCTGGTATTTTGCATGTACAATTTTTAAGCAAAGCAAATCGATTTGGGATTGCATTTCTGTTTGCTTCTTTAGGAATAAAATCTTTCATAAATATATATATGAGCGCTCTCTTCATAGATATTCCAATACTAGTTCGATTTAACACAAAATTATTAATTTTTATCGATTTTCAAAACAAAATTTCATTGAATTTCGTTTTCTGATTGCCAAGTGGATCGATTGATTTAAAGCTCACAAAAAAAAAACGATTTAAAATTAAATAGACTAAGTTTGAATCCAATTATCTTAACAAGTAAAAATTCAGAAAGAAAAAAAATCAGTTTTCGTTTTCTGTAAAAATCCAATTACTTTGTTTGATGAAACAAATTTTGAATACAGCTGAATGAAATACGAATAGTATACAAAAATTACTAAAAAAAAAAACTTTTAATTTTTTTTCGGTTCTTGCATTCATACAAAATGTTAATCAGTGTCGTTTAACCTGTTTCGGCGTTGTGCAATTTTCAGCGTCAATTTTCGTTCGAAAATTTGTCTTAAGCAACAACCACAAAATATCTATCAAAAAATTTGTTGGGACAAAAAGTAGCCAACGCTTCACAACAAGATTGCCAGTGTTTTGTTCATGATTATTAGTATTTGTAAAAAAAAATTAGCAATGCATGAATGTTTTTGAATAAATTGAAATTATTAATAAAAATGTTTTTAAGGTTTTTAATAAATAAACAAATAATAAGCATGGCATTCTTAATATCAGCTAATGAAGTGTATTGTAAAGTAGTTATTATATAGTCTTGCTTAACTTTTTAGTAACCTCAGGGGCGGTATATTTAATTTTGAATAATCATATGAGCATATAATATTAATGAAATGTAGTAAGTAGTAAAGTGAATGAGTTCCACACGAAAATTTTTCACTCACATTACATTTAACCGAAGGACCATAATAATTTTTATTTTATGATAAAGTTTTAAAAAGTAGTATTAGTAATTATTTTATTATGTCCCTGCATTTAGCAACACATTTTTAATATCAAAACAAATTATAATTTATACAAACGCTTAAGATGCTGTTGTCAATACTGCTTAGAGAGCTTAGCGAAATGTTGCGTCGCAAGTGATATTAGGCGTGCTTTATTTGAACATCACAAGCTAATAGCTAAGTCTTTAGACAAATAAAACGTACTTAGCTTAATTCTTATTTTCGCTTAAGTATAAATTATGTTGGCAACGCACGCAAGAGCTGCCTGTTTAAATTCAATTAATTTTAACAAATTATCGGGAAAGAAAAAAATGTAAGCTTGAATTTTTAAATTCATAACTTCGTCATCTTCTTCGTTATTTATTGTTGTGAACGCATTGCTAAGAAAGTAAAACACAAAAAGTTTTAATTTTGTTTTAATTTTAACTCAAAATTCATAATTACAGCTTCTTTTATTAAATTTTCCAAACATGTTTTCAAACATTTAGAAGCATTTATTTGTATGTTTGGTTTGTTTACAATTCATCTGTAAAAACAGAGTTTATCGGCATTGCCAACTATTCTTTTTTTTATGCACGTACAAATCGTACTGAACTATTTAAAATGAACGATAATTTCATGATACAAACATTTTAAGAGGTAGTTTCATTCTCTCAATTCAGACGCCATATTAACCATTTGACAGAAACAATGTTCCGAATTTTCGTGTTACCAATTCCTTACTAAAAAAAAGTCCTCTATTTTTGGCATTAAGAAAAATAAAGATCACAAAAATTTTAATATGTGCAAAGCTACTTTTTGCACGCACATGAGGCGATTCAAAAATCGCTTGCCTCAAAGAACATACCGGATAAGTATGTAAATGTCGTTTGCCAAAATTGGGCCAAATTTTGTTAATAATGCAGTTATACTAAACTATTAAAAATCTTCTAAATGGCGTTATTCGATTTTGGATTTCTCGTTAAGTTTCCGAGATTTGAGTGAAATTTTGTCGTATGTGCAAAGTCGAAGCGATTTTGTCCAATTTTGTTGAATGTCACAAAAATTTTTTACATACGACAATGCAACATATAAATTCCTTGCTTTGTACACTCGGAAAAATATTGGACAAATTTTTAAAATCTGTAAAAAATTTTCGTTAAAATCTGTATTGTCGCACGCATAATTAAATGTATGTGAAAATTTTGCAAATAAAGTTAATAATGCAGTTATTCTCCATATATCAAGCCATTTCAAAAGGGGGTTTTCGTTTTTTGTTATCGTATTTAGTTTTCGAAATATTGAGTATATTTTGTATCACATTTTGTCGTATGTTTAAAAGTAATTAAGAATACATATTTTTGTTTATAGATTAGTTTAAGATTTTCGTGAACCATTAATTTTTTCGGGGACTTTGGAAAAATACTATCGTCGCCTTTTGAGGAATTGCATTCCAAAATGAAATTGTGATTTTTCTAAAGTCTTCAAAAGTTACATACGACTTTAAGTTAACTGGGCGACCGCAAGTCAACTTTGCCAGGCAATTATCGCCTGTCATAAAATCTCCTCATGTATTTGCAACTTTAAGGCTTAAAGAAGCGTATAAACCTTGATTTAAACCCCACTATACTGTTTGTTTAATGTTATTAGAACTTATGGTGCATCATTAAATACACGCAACTCTAGCTACCTTTCGTCATCATGGTTTTAAAAATAAGCCACATACTGTACATCAATAAACTTGCATTGCTTTGGTAAAAAAAATATACGTCCAATAAATAAAACAGATGTACATATATACATAAAATTTACACGATTTGTGCTTGAAATACAATAAAATTAAAATTTAGATCCCCAAGTTCTATTTCAAAGTAGTGTCAATATTGGGCGTCATCCGGCGGACACAGTTTCTGTCAAAAAATTAAAAACTACCTCTAAACATATTTATATCATGCTATGATTTAACAAGTTTTCATCAAAACTTCGAGTTTTTTTTTTTTAATTTAGAACTTTTTTTGGGTAAACAGTTTTATGTTTCGTTCAGTTTTTGTATAACAAAACGTAGGTTTCAAGTCACGACAAAATACGATTGATTCAAACAACATTTTTCTGAAGTGCTTTCGCAATTTCTTCCATATGCTCGTACCTTAAAAATAAACGTGGGTTTGCGATACATGAATTGCCGGTAAAAAATTAACAAAAATGTATGGTAACTAGTAAGCACTTGCAAATTTCACTTTATCTCACTTAATTTGTAACAAAATTAAAAAAAAAAACAGTTTTCATGTCTTTGTTAGAGGATGAACGGTTTTTTTTCAAAAAATCTAGAACACACATTAGGCTTAATAATTATAATATAAGCAATCTAACATAACATATGCATCAACAAATTTTACTTACATCATGCACAAAATAATACAAAAGCTTAGCGAACTATGAAATTGAGTCTTAAATACAAATTAATTGCCAACAACGTACACCTTAAAAAGCATTTTTGGATTTTCATACGATTACAAGTGCGTGTAAATAGCAATCGCTTTAAATTTCACACAAAATCGTTATTTATTCATCAACACAAACGAAACGAATATCGTTCAAACATATCCCGGATTTAAAACTACCCGGAACGTAAGCATTTTCAAAGCATCCCATGAAATTTGGGCGCTCAGCAGCAGCAAATAATGAAAAGCAGGCAAAACGAGATATGCTTTAAATATGTTTAGCCCAGAGAGGTTGTGCGACGGTGTAACAAAATATGTTGTTGTTGTGTGTTGCTAGATATTAGTTGGAAGCAGACAAATGGAAACCAATGGCACCACATTATGCGGTGAAGTGAATAATTGGACGAGAGCCAGGTAAGTTTTCCAAAAAAAAATTGTGTAAATGTACACTTTTGATGTATAATTTTGTTCTGAGAGAGGAACTTTCAAAAGTACATTAAATGCCCTTGACCCATCTTAGTTGCATATATTTTCACTCGATGTTAACGAGAAGTGAAATGGCGTATCAATCAACATTGCTTTTGGCAGCTTTGAGTAATGGCTTATCATAGCGCAAACTTCTTAGACGAAAATTGGCTTGAAACGTATTGAACGATAGTAATCTAGTTTTATTAAATTTAATCGATAAACTACATGAAACGTAAGTATGTAATAAATATTTTATTCATATTGTGTAGTTAGTGGCGAAAAGTGCAGCTTAAAATTCTCAAACCTAGACTCAGACTCCCAAATTGTCCATTGGAATACTAAAAGTTTAAACATTAATGTGTATCAACATGTCTGAGTTTCAACCGCAGCACAAATGACAATTTAATTAGTTTCTACTATTTGTATTATTTTTAATATTTTTCAAGTAAAATAGAGTCAAGTAGATATAGCGGCAGTACAGCCGCACTTGAGTGGAGTAAGTTGTTGACAGAAAGCAAGAAAAATAACAATAGCTCACACAGCGTAAGCTTAGCTGAATGCGTTTAGTTACCGGCTTAAGTATTGCGCATGTTGTTGCGGGTTCGACTCCCGCAGAAGCCAAGAAGAAAGAAGTCTGATGAGGAAATGTGGAGATTTCCGAAATAAATAGTACTCGATAACTTCTACCGCTCTGAGTATTGTTGTTTTTCTCAATAATTTTTCCCTATAACTGATCGACCTTAAGCTCAAAATGATTTAAAATAAAATACAGTTCGTTGTCTAACAAAAACAAAGTTTTAAACAAAACAAGAAAACTATATATTTTCTAGAAAAGTTTTTAATTTTTTGAGTACACAGATTTTCAGCCCCTTCAATTTGAATGAAAAAAAAGTTTGAGTTGAAGGTGACTACAAATTATTGTCGTTTTGAACATTTTTTTGTGAGGGTGTTGCGTTCTTCTATCATATAAATATGAAGTTTATTATTTTCGATAATTCACAATTTTATTGAGCTCTTCTTCTTTTCGGTTAAAAGACCACATACGCAAAAAACTCTGAACTGAAAATTACGAAAAACAAAGTTAAAAACTTGGGCTTAAATTGAAAAACATACTAAGCTTTCACCCAACTACCTGCACTATCCTTAAGAAGTTTTGAAGGACTCTTCTTTTCGAATAAGCAATCACACACAATCGACTTTGTTTTCACACAAAAATATTTTCATTCAAAAAACATAACACAACGAACGTTAGTACGAGAACAATTTGAAAAATTCAGTGACTTTATGGAATTCGCACAGAAACTTTAAATTCATCACTGCTTTCATTAATTGCTATCTATTAATAGACTACTGTCAAAATTTTAGCAAGCTGAGTTCCATTTAGTTTATGGTTTACAGAACTTGAAAGCAGATAACCTCTTAAATTTTACCAAAATCGAAAAAAGTGAATTTCGTGTGCTGGTTAAGCATTATTTTTTGACTAATATTGTGTGGCACTGCACCATCAATTTCAGAATTGCACCATAAATCGTCGATAAAATCCATGGAACATTATTGGATGACCGGAAAGTGAAAGAGCATCAGAAAGAAGCTGTAAGCATCTCATATGAATACAACATTTTAAACGAATATTTGAAAGCTATCCGCGCGATGAGTATTGCGTTTGCTTGCACTCGACCATAAGCGCGGGTGCAACCGTGTGTTTTCATCTAATAATTAGCATTTTCCAGATTTAGCCTCATGTGACTATTTCCTTTCCACAAACGTAAAGGAATGGATGGTGGTAAGAGGCTTGTGCCAAATGAAGAGATCTTCCTAGAACAAACGCCTCTTTTGAGAGTCTTGAGAAAGACTATTATTTGGAAAAAATATAAAAGTTGGAAAAAGTCTGAACTAAGTGCATAGAATTAAAGGGAATTATGATATCTCATAAATTTTTTTTTGTCGAAAAAATATATTTTATTGAAATAGGGACTGGCTTATCTATGTTTAGAACACATTCTCACACACATTCAGGGTACATTTTTTTTTAACCAAACTCAGGCATTAACAGCGTAAAAAATGACCTTCTACGGTTTACAAAAAAAAACATCTTTTACCCAATTTCAAGCGTAATAATCTAAACAGAACTTCAAGTAAGCCAGCAAAGTTACAATTTGTTCCAACCCCCTACATTAACCTGTGAGTTTAGCCCACAGTGCACACCTTTATTATTAGGGAAGTTAATTATTAAAGAATTCGCGGTTTATTTACTGCGTTTCTGCGTGTTAAATCAATATGTGTATACCACAAAAAAACACACACACACACACAATTGCATGACTGCCTGACATCAACAAAGTCATCAATTCTCAAATAATATTTATTTTGTAATGTTTATCTATTAGCTTACCAAAAAAAACGTTTCGCATACCAGCGCCAAGAGAATAGACAAACAACCGCAGAGGAAATATTTTATATGCTTTTCTAGGCTGTTGTGGCAAGGTTAAAGTTTAAGGAAATCATCCGAAGGCAAACCCCATACTGTGTACGTTTTTACTATGTGTGTGTATATTTATTAAATTCTTGCAAATAAAAAAAAACTATTTTTCAAAAATTTAATACAACAATTTTCAATCCTTTTTATTACAAGTTTGCGTACTTTTGCATAATAAGTACAAATTGATCACCGTTGGTTTTCGAATTTTTTATTTTGCTAACGGTAGTGATTGGTATTTTCCATCTAAAAAATATCCTGTTATGTTATGTCGTGTTATGTGATTTTGTTATGATATTTGCTATGTTATGTATAAACATAACAATGTTGTATGCTATGTTATACAATGTAATGTTATTTTGTGTTATGTTTTGTTATGCAATAATATGTTATGATATGTTAAGTTATGTTACGTTACGTTATATAATGTAATGTTGTGTTATGTTATGTTATGTTTTTTTATGTTATGCAATAATATGTTATAATATATATTATGTTATGTTATGTTGTGTTGTGTTGTGTTGTGTTGTGTCGTGTTGTGTTGTGTTGTGTTGTGTTGTGTTTTGTTGTGTTTTGTTGTGTTGTGTTTTGTTATGTAATGATGTGTTGTATTATGTACTGTTGTGCTGTGTTGTGTTATGTTATGTTTTAATATATTATACGCGTCGTAAGCTTTCATGTCACCAACAACAACCCGTTTTTATATGGACTATAAGAAAATCACATTGTAGAACTAACACTGCACATCTGATACCTTCTCAAAAAAATGTTTCCCCACAAACACTTAGCTATATAGTGTAAGCGCCAAAATTATATATTATTTATATATATTAAAGAAACGGGGGAGTTAGATTGCTGATGATTTCGTTTGCCATAATTAAATGTTTGTTCTTTCTTAAGTTAAACGCAATCGAACCCACTTGTTTGTATTATCCTTAAAATATTTTTTTAACTGCCCAGCATTCATTCATAGTAATGTATTTCCACCTTTCGATCTCAATAAAAGCGAAGTTTACTCGAGCAAATAACATTTACGCCTTAAGTTGCACAGATTTTGTGCAGAATCAGATTAAACTTGCACAGCAAAGGCTAAATCGTGTATACAAACAAATGTATGTATCCACCAAAATTGCCTCACCTTCTAACCGAATATTGGCATTATCTCAAAGTAAGTTGCAGGCCAGCGGCTGCCTAGAGAAATGCGCCTTAAATCAATAAACTGGTGCTCTTATCATTGCCCTTGACGTCGTTGGTTTGGCTGCCAACTCAACCGCAATGGCAATGGAAATGGTCAGCACCATTTTCGCAATCACCTAAGCAAGTTCAAGTACTTATATATGTACGAGTATGTATGTAGGGTTCACAGTCACTGAATTAGGGTTTGCTTTTGGGCAATTTAGAAGGAGTGGCGGGCGCAGCGTTTGAAGGGTGTGAATACCACTACAACGACACGATTTTCAACAACCTTACAAACATACATTCTATAAAACTCCACGAGAACATTACAAGCATTTCCACTAAGCTTCTTAAATTAGGTAAGAATATATTTTGCCTAACGATGTGTAAGGTACAAAATCTCATTTAACTCGCTTGGGCATTAGATGTTGTTGTACAAGTATATGTTTCATAGTAGCTGAGTTTTTTCGACGTTTCAATTTTATGATGCTGAGAATTTGTATATAAGCAAATAAATGCAATGTAAATTTGATTAGGGTCTTGGTTTCTTATTGCTTTGTGTTTCCTCTGAATTTGTTGTACACAAAGCAAAACCTTGATGCCATTACGAGCAATGATTGACTTTTATTTAATTTTTAAAAATACAAATATACAAAAATCAGCAGTTAAACTAAGTGAATAACAAACACAAAGAAATCACAGGAACATTATTTACTCGCAATACTCTTACTCTTCCTTTGTTTGTTGTTCTGCACAATTCATGCCTATTATTTGTTAATCTTCGTCATCTGATATAACTTTTCTAGTATTTCTCAGTAAGATATAACTCAATTTAAAATTTGTGAATTGCCTAAGTTCAAAAATATTAAATATATTGCTGTGTGATATTTTATCATTTTCAGCACTTTACCTACTATAGCAAAAATGTTTGTGTGTATCGCATGTTATCAACTCAAAGCCATGCCACAGGTCATCTATTCCAATTAAGGTTTCTTGAGAATCTCATGAATCGGTTTAGGTTTTGTGTTTATTATACACATACAAATATACAGAGTTGTGTAACTATATGCAAACTTCAATAAAGTATTCTAACTTATTCACATTGTAGCGAAATCAGCTAAAATTGGATTTATGTTCAGAGCGATTAAAGCCTTTCGTGTTAAAAATGTATAAATTAGACATTTTTTACATTGCCAAGAGTTCGCAAGAGAATTTTTAAATCACCAATCTATTAATAGACTACTGTAAAATTTTTAAGCAAGCTAAGTCATTTAGTTCATGCTTGACAGCCATTGATGTTAAAGAGCGAGTCTGACACTTCAAAGGTGTTAGAAAGCAAGTTAAAATCCTGGGGCAAATACCGAAATGGCTCATTCAGTTCAAAATTTGTTTAACATTGATTCAGAAAAAGGGGTTTAAAGTGCCTCGAAACACGAGAAGGGACATTGAAATTAACTTCTGTAATGAAGTTATAAGAATTATAATCGAAAGTTCAAGCTCTTATTTTTAGCTGGGAAGTTATGTTTTGGATATAACTCAGACGTTGAAATAACACCTTTCGATATATAAATTCGTATATCTTTCAACATTGTTCCGTCAGGATTGGTAAGAACCTCTCCGAGCTGTTTGATACCAAACGAGGTTTGGCGTGCGACTTCTTAAACCTGAATTATACAGGCCAGGCACCATCTTTTATAAGAGTGTTCAATTGCTGACGTACGCCGAAGACATTTACATCATCGGCCTTAACAACCGCGCAGTTAGTTCTGCTTTCTCCAATCTGATTAGAGAAGCAAAGTCAATGGGTCTGGAGGTGAACGAGAGCAAGACAAACTATCTTCTAGGAACCAGCATTAACACCAATAACAACATCAGCCTTGAAATCCAACGGAGGATCTCTCTTACCTACAAGTTCTACTTCGGACAAAGAGGGCTCTTGGAGTGTTCGAGAGAAAGTAGAGTACTTATTTAGGATAAAATAAGAAATAAATACATATATTTAGTATATGACTACGGAAAAATATGATGTTTTTTCAAATAGTATATGCATAAGTACTTATATATTTTTATGCGCACAAAACACACAGCTTGAGTAAAAAAAATGGCCTTCCAACGTCGTTTACGTCTCAAGCCGAACCGGGCGGTGGAATGACCAAAAGAAGGCAAGAATACATACAAAGAGACAAAGAGCGCTACAGTAGCGACGCAGCTCTTACACTGTAGGACACAAATACTTGCGTACTATTGTGGAAAAAATTAAATGCCAAAGGATATGGGGCCAAAAACATACATACAAACGTACAAACATATATCCGCCTCTTCGAAATGCCCACTTTCTCGCCTCCTCGCTTGATTAGCTCTGTGGTCGCTAAAAACGCAATCATTCATTCAAATTGACTGACAATGCGTTGCGAACGACCAAGAACATCGATTCGTTACAAGCGACTGCTGCTGTTCGACGCGTGCGATTATATTTAATGGGTAGACAGAGTTGGGAATTCAAGGGGAGAATGTAGATTGAACTGCAATTTGAACTTACGATTTAGAGGTGTGTAAGTAGCGAATAGAGTTGGAAATCAATATGAGTGTGTCTTACAGACACCACTACCACAAACGCATCTTCATTTGTATGTAAGGCCAAGAAGTCTTGGACCACCTTACAAAGAATAGAATTTGTTTTGAGTTTGTACTAGCATTTTTTTATTCTTACGAGTATAAGTTTAAACCATTTAGGCGACGCACAGTGGAAAATGGTTGGCTCTGGACCTCAAACCAATATTTATGGTCATAAATTTTCCCATGCAAACCTAACCTCAGAAACGCGTAGAAAAATGCTATAAATTGTGTTTATATCCTTAGAAATAAAACCTCAAAAAGCCTTACGAATTCCTCTAAAATCGAATTGATGAATATTCACTTAAAGAAAGTTTTCTAAAAGTGAGTAAAAAAATCTTTAAAAATGAGAAAATGTGAGTTACTTTTCGCCATTAAAATGGTTTCCCCAATGAAATATAATAAATTTTTTTAAAACCTGAAAACTTTGATCTTTAGTTGCAGAACAATTTTTTGTGAGTCGTCTTCATTATACTTTAGATGGAAGTAGTAAGTGAAATTAAATTGTGTTTTAACTCTTCTGCTGGGACAGGGACTGAACAAAAATGGTTTTCTTGATTAACTACTATCTTAAACTTTTGCTTTAGACTTTATTTTGTTTTTTATACATTTCTATTATATTTAAATATAACCCAACGGCCTACAATAATTAAATCAGAGAAATTCGCCCAAACTGTAGTCTACCCTCGATACCACTCTCTACGGAAGAATTTCTTGGCATCTTTAAAGTACAAATGTATGCTAAATATATGTTAATATTCGAAATTTAGTACTTAAATTTTGTGCTTAAATCATCAGTAAAAATACAAAAAAAGGTTGCAATTGTTTAAAAATATTGAAATACAAAACATTGCGATAGCGTTATTTCGATTAATATAGATAAATGGATTACTTTAATGACAATATAAAATTAATCTATAATTATCGATAATAACAACGATAACGATAGAGATGCGATAAAAAAAGGCTTTTACGACAGCGTTTTGTCGGATAAGAGAAATTAATACATTATTAAACGTTATCGATTAAGATGCAATGCTGAAAATTTATATTATAATTATTACACGAAAAGCGAAATAGTAATCGATAAATAACGATGAAATAACGTTATCGATTAAGATGCAATGCTGAAAATTTGTATTATAATTATAAATAATTATTCAATTAAAGTGAATTAATGAATTGCAAAAAGATAAACTACAAAAATATCGCTTATAATAATGATTTTGAAGCATTGGTATTGTAGACGTGTTATTTCTGTTGAGATAGATAAATCGATGATTATATTTATAAAAGCAAGGAAGAAGTTATCACTAATTATCGATAAGATTAACGATATCGATAAATATGTAGGAACAAAAATTCACGATATTGCGATAAACGCGACATAACAATTTAGATAAATAAACCGAAAACTGTAATTATTTCGCAAAGCGCAAAGCTCAGATCTGCAATGAAAAAAGGTCTCACAAAAATTATCAAATGATCAGAATCGAAATAATATATTTTAACCGAATATTGTTCCAAAGTTTACTAGGCATAAAGATTTAAAGTATCTGACTGATATTATTTTATTATTTAGCTTGCTGTTGTATGATAAGATATTCTTCCAAGGAATTTTATAATTGGCTATGTTAGAAAAACTTAAACTTGACAACGTATAAAAGACAAAAGCGATTTAAAAAAAAAAAAGAATGCTGAAACGCAGTGCTGCTTAAACTTGTTGAATTAATTTTTTTTTTTTTTTTCGTTTTTACAAATTCATAATAAGCACTTTAAAAATTAAATCTTTAAATGCACAATACAGCTTCGCTGTCTATCTTCTTAGCGCAAGAGGATTACGTTTTTGTTTAATGGTCTCATTTAAATGTAGTGCAACCGACAGTGCGTGCATTTAACTGCGTCTGCACATTTCATAATTACATTTCAACAATTTGTTAAGCTCTACTCCACGTACACAAAGTACACTTAAAGTTGACACCAACACGGACATTCAAGTGCAAACAAATGCAAATGTACCTACATACACACTAGCACACAAAAATGCAAAAAAAAACCTAATTCGCAAAAGCTTAAAATTTACAACCAACTGACATATTGCCACATGCGTACATACGTTTACACATAAATACGAGTATATAAATATATTTGATATCGTATGTATGTACATACATATATCCTGCGGCTGTGGTAAAGAATGAAGTCTTTTTGCATAAAATTGTATATTAAATTGACGCATATTTTGAATGGCAGTAGTTCATTTAAATAACTGTCAGTTGAGTGATGAAAGGACAGGAATTTTTAGTATTCACACAAAAGAGCAGACACACAAGGATATAAAATTCTCACTGGTGCTTTATCGTCTGCGCCAAAATATAAAAAAAAAAAAACGATGAGCATCTGTGGCATTACAGTTTTCAATGCGCTTACTACAATTACATTGAGGTTTCTTTTGTTTGACAGAACAAGTGCCAGTTTACCAACACGAGCATTGGCGCAATTTTTCTTTTACTTTATTTTTGCCAACTAATACTCGTATGAGTGCTGTAGTTTTACTCAAAAAATTCTATAAAGTCAACCATTAATGATCAAAACGAGAGCAAAACCTTTTCAAGATTACATATAAAAAGCTGTTCAAGTGAATGTTCAAAAATTCGAAATTCTTACAGTGAAATTATGGCTTTTAATACCAAATGAGCTTCAAAACTGTCGAATATTTTCGTTGAAAAAAAGCGAGGCGGTCAAGATTTTTATGTTAAATAATACAAAATTGTAAACTTGACTAATCGAAAAAATTCATACAAAAACGCATTCAAGAAATTAAAAAAAAAATCCTCTATAAAAATTTATTAATTCAGTTTAAATCATTCCAAAAAATTTGCTTGTATATTAATTATTTCAAAAAAAAATTTATTATTAAAGCAACAGGTTTCATTATTTCTGTTGTACTCGTATTGAAAATGTACTTTGCCATTGCTGATAATTTTCTTAAAGAACTAAATATGCGAGTATTTTATTTTTTGAGTGCAATAAACCGAGCAATATACTGATTTAAGAAATTTTTGTAGAAGAAAATTCTATTCTCATTTTTAGAGTGTCATTTCTTATGAATTCTGCGATTTTCTTGAGAGTTGTATTCCAAGCTTTATACAGGAAAACTTGAGTGTAATTTTGATAAATTTTTAAATTCGTGTCATAGTCCGGAATCTACTAACTTTTATTTTAATTTGTTGAAGTGTCCCAATTAAATGCAAAACGTCACTATAGCGAAATTTTGATGACGTCTGGTTGTTTTATTTTAAATTTTTAACAAAATCAGGCAAAATTATAAAAACAAAATTATCAGTTGAAAATCATTTTGGCCTAGCATATTGACGAAATTTGATATTGCGGCCTTGTGCGCCAACGAAGCTTCCTCAATCGACCCTTATCCATCCTCGGTCACCTCAGTATTGCCAGGTAGCGTAGGATTAAAAAATAATAATTTTTAATTCTTAATTTTTTTGTATCTAACATTTTTTTTTTTAAGTTTTTGTTCTAAAATATACCCAAGTCGATGCACTGAATACATACATAAATAAAAATTGAACTTGAAACACTATTCAACAAATGAAGTTTGTGGACTCTTAAGAGTTGTTTTGGTGTGAATAAGGCTTTGGTTAGGATTGCTAGAATGAAAAAATCTCTTTAAATATCGTCTACGTTTTATTTATCTTGACCTAAAGTAGTACATATTTCCTTATAGCGACCATGAATAACCAACAAGGTAAGACCCAGGCTGAAAGCTCATTCACAAATATGTCGACTGATTAGAAAATCACTCTTCAGTTTTGCTACCAAAAGGGTTAATGCTATTGATGATGCCGCCCATGTACAATGAATGGCGATTGCTTTCACTAAATTGGACAAATGTGTTGATGCGTAAAATTCCTTGTATAACCTTTCTAGTTTCCAGGCAACCCTCTTGAAAAGTTGTGTTCGCATTTGAATGCTTCCAGAAAAAAATAGTACCTAACAGCAACAAGACAGTTCCGTAACGATGGAATTAGCACAACATTTGATAGAGTAAGGTAATAATTCGATTTGCAGAGTGTCTTTAAAATATTGTTCATTGGTTCTCGTCTGAGCTCTACACACATCATCAGCCATATTAGCCGATCACATCCTTTTACAAGAAGCTGAGTTATGTGAAGATTAAGCCCTTTACACCGCTGTAGTATAATACTATCAGCAGGGAACAAAGCCAAAAATTTTGTATGCATCTTTAAAGTAACATTACTTTGGTTTGCTAAAGTTGGTGCGATTTTTTGATTTTTCTGCCCTTTTATATCACCACTGAGCTTTTTGTCCTATAACTCAAAAACTTAAGACATATGTATATATTTAAAAATAAGACACTAACACTTTTCATTTGAGGTCTCACATATTAATTCTGAAGATTTTTAAATAATGTTAAATTTAAAAGTTTTGACAAACGGGAATAAAATGAAAAACCAAAACAACTACTAATATTATTTCTTTGTCTTATAGGAAATATATTTATGCAAATTTTAATGTATTTAGAATTGCCGTTTGCCGTTGCGTATTTTAATATTACTTGTTGCATTGTTGGCATGAATAACATAGTTTTCAATTAAGTAAGCTAATAAACATATGTTCAGCAAAAGTGAAGAGACTACAGTGACACATAATTTGAACATCAAAAGTTACAAAAGACGTAACCCAGAGAAATACAAAAGCTGGTATATATTTGAACAAACACATATTTATTTAAGAATCATCTAAGAAAAATTAAAACAAATACAAAGCAAAAGAATATATTTCTCTGCCATTAAAAAATGTATGTAGATTTAAAAAACGTAACTTTTTCACCAATTTTTTTAATGGCTGGCAGTAAATCATTCTTTAAAAGTCTCCAACAATCTGCTCCATGGCTATTATAATATAATATAATTTTGGCGCGCACACTATATAGCTCAGTGTTTGGCCGAGCTTCTCCTACCATTTGTGGTGTGCGTCTTTTATATTATACCACAAATGGAGGGACCTACAGTTTTGTGCCGACTCCGAACGGCAGATGTATTTAATGAGACATTTTTTCATGGCCGAGCGGTGACCGCTATTAGAAAAAACTGTTTTCCATTATTAAGATTTTGCTTGCCCTGACTGAGATTCGAAGCTCGAACTCACCGGCATATCAAGTTATAGCACGCACCGATACCAACTCGACCACAGCGGCCACACACCTATTGGTTCTCCTTTTATTACAAACAAACTACATATACTCGTATGAGAGTATTTACATAGATAAGTATATACATATGTAGTATTTGATATCCACAATTTTTTGATCTTTCGCAGCGAATCATTCTTATATTTATTTCGATAAAACTACTCTTAACAAATAAAAAAAAAATATCGCCTATCGTGAGTTGGTATTGTGCCCAAAAAAAAAACCGGTATGCACGAATGAGCAATGAAATTAAAGTAAAATACGGAGGCCGAAAGCAAATATAATAAAGTGCAAATGTGTTGGTAACATCAGCCGCTGAAACTGACAGCCAGCATTTGCAAATAACTATATAGTTTTGTATATATATACGAGTATATATTGCATGGCGCCACAGGGAGTGCTGAAAATGGCAGTAAAATGTATCAAAAAACTTTTTTTGGCAAGCAAATAACACGGTGAATGGCAGTGCAGCACAATTAGCTGACTAAGAGCGAGAAGCAAATTACTTAAGTTTGCAAAATCAAAAGGATTTGATGTTTGTTCAGCGTACCTGCAAAAGGCATCCCTTTCCGGCAGTTAGACGCGACGAATCAGACAGCTGGTAACTTACTAAGATCATGCATACATACTATGTGTATAAGTAGTAAGTCTATTTGTATGTGTGTAAATAATTGCAAAGCATGCAAAATAGAAATTTATTCAAATGCATCGAAGTAAAATCGTGCAGCGACTGAACATGAACAGGAGCGACTGAAAGGCATATGACACGCCAACCACGCGCCAACATTTATCACTCAGCATGTTCTTCAGCTACATTTATATGTACTCGTATATACGAGAATATGGCTGATAGATACAAACATACATAGACGTGGTAATGAAAAGGTTTATTGAGTTTTTCCTTGTGTATGTGTTACGCATGAAAACTCAGTTAAGATAATGCAAAAAGCTATTAGTTATATAGTATATCGTCAGTAAGTTGCGAGTAAGTTACACATCTTTAAGCAGTGCCGAATAGCAGCTGGTTACTTGAGTTATCACAGGCAGTCGTGTTTAATTGTGCAAAATGGATTTTCTTGATGATTTTTATCAGAATCATTTACCAGAAATGTGTTAGAAGCAATCAGCTTTAATATTTCGTGGCTGGGGTCTCTGATAGAAAATTGAAGTTAAGCTTTTGAACTGAAAATATGCGTAGCGAAAAATTGTAGAAAAACAACTGAATAAAAATAAAAGGTATGGCTTGCGGTTGCTTGACTTTATTGCCAATTAAAATAAACCAAAATTTTTTGTTTTCTCCCAGTTTTTTATACAAAATTTTAAAAATTAAATCATTTTTTATTTTAAACGCTTTCGTGAAAATCACAGTTAATATAATAAAGTCAAGTTTACACAATGTAAGAACACTTCTCTGACGGTGCAATCAAAGTTGGTCGGGGAATGCCTGGCCTCCTTATCGGCCGATTCAGAAGATTTACGTATCCGGTTGATTTTATTTCATTGCAAGCATTTTTGTTGTGTCGAACTCGCCAAGTCTCGTTCGCTCCGTCCAAGCTAGCATTAAAACTTTATGTGATTCGAAATATTCCCATTTTATGTTGCATTTTTTTGCATTGCCATATATGGTTTTTGCCTTTAAATAATTATTCGGCTTTTTTTAAACTTTTCGAATTTTTTAACATTAATATTTTCAAATATATCCATCATATGCTCTGCTAACTATATTCTAAACTTTCGATCTCAGGAAAATTCTCATAGCAAAGCTTGAAGCCATTTTGTACATCAATTGCACATTCCATTATTTCTGTCGATGCACAAATACATATTTTGCTGCCTAATACTTTTTCACAAGCTGCATTGTTATCAACTTTTCCATTAGAAATCTTAACAAGTAAATAATTCAAGTCTTATTTTGTTCGTATTTATTGTCGCTGTAAACTAGTTAGAAAAGTTCTAAAAGTTCTTGGCTGCTCGCCAACTTCGTCATTAAAATTAGCATTAAGTCAACTAGATACATTCTTCTGATCTTTTCGCATTCATAAATACGAATGAAAAATTCAAATGGAAATCATTGAGCGGATACAATTGATTTTCCAACTTTAATTGAATTTTGAAAAAATAAAAATTTATCATCTATGCAGAAAAATTATTCTACTCCACGTTTGTGTCAAACGTGAAAGTAGTTAATATAATCAGGCGTAGCGAAAGATGAAAGTTTTTGTCATAACAACCGAAAAGTTTCTGATTAAAAAATGATTGAAATTCTGAATATATGTATGAAAAAAGCTTTAGTCCTAAAAATCAACGCTAGTTTTTTAACGCTTGATGTTGTAAGGACGATCTGATTTTGAAACTCTACACAGTAAAGTAGTAAAGCGATTTTTTTTTCAAAAATACCACATTAACAAATTTAAATTTTAAACTTAACAAACCTCAAATACACATTTTTTATGACGTATTCATACTGCAAATGTGCCAAGTCAACGGATTATCTTTCTAAACTTTTTTTTAACTTTTAAATAAAACACTTGAAACAGAACTGGCTGTCGGAATTTTTATTATAACCCGAAAGAACAATCTCTGTAATTTACTTTTTAAAAATAGTTTAATTTACATTTTGGCGTCGATTTTGCTGTAGTTGTTCCATTCGGAAGGTCCAATTTTCAATTACTCTTTCCAGCACTGCCTTTGACTTCACATAACCCCGAAGAAAAAAATCCACACGATCTAGGCGCCTGCTCACCAAAATTATTTCTCAATAAATAAATTATTTCTCCACCATTAAAACAGAATACACAAACAAATTTTGAATTATTTTAATATTTTCTAATATCTTACATCAACATGTTTTTTTTCAACGTGATCTTAATAAAATAAATATATTTGCTACGTAGAGCAAGCAATTTTATAGGTCTTTGAAAGTCACAAATGAGTATAAAATAAATGCAACATTATTGGTTTTGAATTCCGAATCATGAAAGAGTCTAGAAGAAGAGTCTAATATGACAAAAATAGTCTCATATATATAACTCTAAACGAGGCTTCTTTGGTGTTCGAATTTGATCTCTTCTAGATCAAACTTTTCGACAAGTAAAACGAGCTGATTATTAGCGTACAGCCTTCAAAATGGGACTCATTAATTTACGATTCAAACCGTTAGCTTGGATTGATTTAGGTTTTGTTTGGTTATGACGACTACTAGGTTTTATTAACATATATTGCGATTCTCATATATATTCGCCACCACCAATCCTTTAACTCACACCCCAGTTGGGGGGGGGTTAAAGTGTTCTACAGATATTTAAAACTGAAACATTTATTTGCGGTCAGCTTAGGTAAAAAATGTTCTATGCACTCAGGTGAGTGTGCATGAAAGTTTAGTGTGAGCTATTTTTACAAAGTTGGGACGAAACTTTTGCAATAATCAAAGTAACAAAATAATTAACTTATTTAAATTTCAGTATATAATTTCTTCTCTCCGTTTTCGTCTATACAACCGGTAAAGATAAGCGCATTAAAATATTATATGCTTAATCAGCTTGCTTTTGGGTTGTAATTAAAAAATTCGAAGTCGCTTAACTATTCATAATAATGCCAAAATTTGGAGTCTCCAAAATATGAATTTCGTATTTTTAAGCATAAAAACGCAATGGTTTTAATTTAAAGCGGACACAAAATATATTTTAAATAAATTTAATTTGCGAACAATATGCATGTCATTTTGTTTCAACACCTGACATCACAAATACGTATACATTTTTACTTAACTATACAACTGGAAAAATAATGTTAAACTTTTAGCTTAAATTTCAACTGTGCGTGCTTAGAACTTACAATACAAATGTGTGTGTATTAGTGATGTTAGGTTCGATGTATTGTAATGAACCGAATCTTTCGAGTCCAATTCAATGGGTATTTTAATCGATTCCGGTTGTTAAACATGTGACAGAACTAGTTCTCTTCGCAAGAGTTCAAAAAAGGATTGTAAACAAAGTTTTCAAAAAGCACAAAACTTCTTGTATCACACATTTATTATTATATTAAATAAAATTACATATTACATATTACACTTATTTCGCAGTGAATACATGTGTAACCAGAATTTTATAAAAAAAAAGTATCGGTTATCGGTTTTCCAGCACCCCTTTGGAAGGGTTTTTCAGTACTTGCGTTTTCTAAAATTTTGATTAGACCATTTTTCGGTTCTTGAAAGATTTTATAAGCCTTTTGGAATCGAGTTGCGATTATTTGCAACCAATGATCGATTCATTGGATGCTCGGCTCTGTGCATCACTATGTACTCTGTATGCAAATGCTGTCCAGCTTTACAAGCAGTAAGTACTCATGTATCTCATATTACTTACATTCAAGGCGAGCACATACATACATACACACACTAGTATCCTTGCAGTTGCAAACTGTTATCATATTTTCAATTTAGTACACAACAAAGTAAGGTAAAACAAGCTAAATCACTCGTCAACACAATTTGTTCTGTTTTGCATACACAAACAGGTGCGCATGTACTCTATATCTACAGTGACACCCATCAATAGCTGTGTACATACTCGTATAAATTTTCGTACAGTTGTCTGTTGCCAACATACACACACACACACACACAAGAGAGTTAGCTGCATGAGGCTGAATGACAGTTGCGGGCGTTGATAGTTGAACAAATTTAATCTTGTATGTGTACGAGTAGACACAGTTACAAATTGCACCACAATCACATTAATATGGATTTTCTTGGTAACATAGCGATTTGTCTATGCCGTGCAAAGACTGTTAAGAAGCAGCGGTTAGCTACACCTGGCAGGACTTATTTGTTTGAATTTCTTGACATGCAGGTAGGTCTATATATATTGTCATCCATATACATTTTGTAGTGAAAACCCAAGCGAGTCAACATTATTATGGTGCATAAACTGGTATTAAATAGGTGAAGTTGCGCTAGTGCGACCGGAACCAGGCAAAAAAACGGATTAGAACCTCCGTCGCTCCAACCCACCGAGGGAAGTGAAGCTTAACTATGAATCAGCGTAAAAAGGTAAGAAAAGTTACTCGAAAGTTGAAATTGGCGGACGTGGCACGATGGCTCCCGACAAGTGGACCTGCAATTGAGGATTTTCTGAAATAACAGCTGTTGGTTTCAAGTTGAAACAACCACCACGGACAGCATCGAGATGGCAACAAACGTAGAGCTTAGCGCTCAAATCGTCTGCCGACGAAATACTTGCCGGTAGTACCGAGAGTGAAACGGTATATGACATTATATATATAATTTTGGCGCCTACACTATATTGCTCAGTGTTTGGCCGATCTTCTCCTAATATTTGTGGTGTGCGTCTTTATATTATACCACAAATGGTGGGACCTACTGTTTTGTGCCGACTCTGAACGGCAGATGTATTTAATGAGAAGCTTTTTCATGGCAGAAATACCCTCGGAGGTTTGCCATTGCCTGCCGAGGGGTGACCGCTATTAGAAAAAACTTTTCTATTATTAAGATTTTGCTTGCCCTGACTGAGATTCGAACCTCGAACTCACCGGCATATCAAGTTATAGCACGCACCGCTACCAACTCGTCCACAGCGGCATCGGTATATGACATTAGGTTATTAAAAAAAAAACCTTCGAAATGTGAAGCTTTCAGGCCGAAAATAACACGAAACTCATTTCGTTAAAATATTCCATTATCGAGTAATCCTAATTAGAAGTTTCTGTTCCCATTTTTGCGGATAAACAACGACTTTGGTATTCTAGTTTATACGGAATAAATAACTAAGCACGCCCATATTCCTCTACAAAGAATCTAAAATTAACAAAAAAGTGATTTTAAGTTTTCTGTAAATTACTATCGTCATAAAATTTTTTTGAATTTATCGTTTTTTGGTATGAGAGTGAAAATGTATTGTGCATATTCACAAACAACATGTGTTTACGTCCTTAAGCATTAAAAAAAATATGTTGATGTAAAATAACAGAAAAAGTGTTTTTAAAAAATTACAGGAATATAAAGAAAGTTTTATTTTTTGATTTTGCCTCTTGTTTAGGGGAAGTTTTCTTTTACAGTCAGTCTCTTTCACATTCATTTTTAAGCAAACAGTGTGAAATAGCTTTGCCGACGCGCCAAATTATCTTGAATTTTTATTTTCGTTCTTATTTTTGCACACGTGCACAATGCCATTTCAAACGGCTTTTGTTGCTCTTTTTTAAGCTCTCTTGAGATATTCTTTTCATGACCTTGATACTTTTCTTCTATTTGTGATATATTTTGCTTATATTGTTTTGAATAAATTTCAATAATATATTTGACTTATGTTATAGGCTATTGAAATAGTAGGAATGAAACATAAAATGTTCGAATGCAATGAATCAATATTTCCTTTTTTCATTTGGAAATTTCCATTAAAAATATATGTCTTTATAAAATTCGCACTAATAATTGTCTTAATTATAAATAAATTGATTTTTTATTTTTATTTTATTGAAATGAAAGGGGTTTCAATAGTTGTTTTTTTTTTGCAGCAATTCTTTTCAGTTTACTTAAAAGGAGTCCTCGCATTAAATGGAAAATAAGCAATTCCAACCAGGTCAGTTTTAAGCCACGTCATTGCAGTTCTGCCCCAAACGCATGCATTGTTTTGTACTAAATAAATTTTGAGATAAAACAGAATAACTCAGGTCAGAAGCTTTCGCGAATATCAACAATCCAAAAATAATTTTTTTAATAAACATGGGAAATATACGTATCATATACTCGTATTTGTGTTACTTTATTATAGTTCTTGTAACGTTTATACTCCCTAAAGCGCTATGCCTTCTACAGTAAGCTATACAAGCTTTATTTGGAGCATTTTGTTTCTAAATTGGCTTGCAAATGAACTAAAATAAGTTTTATAAATGCATCCAGCTTTAGCTAAAAGAACTTCCTTCCTGTTATTTCTGCCTCCCATTTATTTTCATTTATTTCGTTGTCTCTTATTTTGTCGCTTTGTTGGTGTCACTTGCATCGCGCGGACCTAATTCAATTTGTAAGAGTGCAGAGCAGTGAAATGCAAAATAATGTCAAAACCAGCTGGAAGTAACATTAACAGCAGATACTGTGAGAACAAAAAAAAAATTAATATATGTATCACATAAATACAGAAGTATGTAAGCCGAAAGTGTGTTGTGCAAAACGCACAAAAACAATGATAATCCAACAGCAAACAAAGAATGTAATAAAAGGTTGCAGCCTGTAACTGTCACATCGAAGCGGAAATAGAACACCGCCATAGTCGTAGAATGGCAGGTGTAGTAGCACTTAATGCCACAACAATAAAAGGACTTGTATTAACATTTCGAGGACATTTTATAAGCGTTAGAACAAATCTGGAGGAAAATAGCGGAAGGGCATTAAAATGAATGCGACAAAAACACTAACCAAGAAGCACTAACCAAGTGCACTGAATGGCTCTAAACAAAAAAAAATACAAAAAAAAACTTTAAGAACCAAGGAAATGAACAAGAGGAAAAGGAAAATAAAGGGCAGCACGAAAAGTCGTGAAGGATAATTTTAAATTAATGAAACTTACATAGTTGCTTTCTAAGTTGAAGGGAGAGTATTTTTCTTTGAAGCAACTTGCGGTTGATGCAACAATTTTCTGCTCGAAATTTTTATGGTTTCTTTGCAGTTGTAGAAGTTCAAATTAATTATGATTAGATTTATAATTAAGGAGAAATGAATGTAGAGAAATTACAAGAGTTAGGGGTAGCGAGCATTTGGTGATTAAGTGACTGCTAAGAAAATTTTCAAAACACTTTTAAAGTAAAATTTCTAAGCGGCAATAGTAAACTCTATCGTGGCGATTGGTATGGTGCAAACGGAAATGGTTCGAAATCGGAATAATTAAATAAACTAAACATGCTTACACTACCAACACCTTAGCCCCCCGCGCATAAACTTATGTTATGTTATGTTATGTTACATTACGCTGTGTTACCTCTTATTATGACGTGTTATGCTAGGTTTTATAATATGTTATGATATGGTAACATATATATGGATGTTATTTTATATTGTTATTATATGTTACGTTATGCTAAGTTATGTTAGGTTATGTTATATTACATTACCTTGGTTTACGTGTTATTATGTTGTGTTATGCTAGTTTTTATAACATTTTATGATATGGTAACAAACATATATCACCGCCCCAAAACTCACCACACCTTATCTCACCACACTTTAACTCTCCACATCTTAAAACAACATGCAACAACTCAACCCATCTTAACTTTCAAGACTAAAACTCTCCACATGTCAACATGAAATGAAAATTTTCACAAAAATTAAATTTTTAAGGATGCTCAAAGTATGTGGAAAGTTTGCTGCGTAGTAATAACTCTCGTCCTAAACACCCCAGAACGCTCTTCAGACCGTAAGTTTAATTGCGAAACTTGCCTGAATGCATGTATGTATGTATATTAAACTCAAATATAAATGAATTTGTAGAGACAGGTCGGCACTAACTTCTAAAACATTTAATATCGATTTATATGGCTTCTTTATCAGGAGAATTAATATGAATTTTAGATTTTACTCATCTAAATTATTAAGCACATTTTACTACAATCAACATCATTACTACTGAATGTATGTATATGCGGATGCTATTAAATAATTATAGGAAATTACCAAAACCTATTTAAGTGTATAGTAAGTGCAGCAAAATGTCAGTATACTGAAATTACATGAAGGACGAATATTCATAGAAAAAAGAACACTCACACATTCCATATTTTTCTTCTTCTTTTTTTATTAGCAACAAACTCATTGATGATAAATAATAATCCAGCTCATTGCCAGAGCCACGGCCATCAACCTAGTCATCCAAGCAGGTACAAATATTTTTGCTAAGTACATAAATGAAGCAGAAAATTGTAGTCGAACGATATAGTCAACCAACACTTGAACAGACAGCCAGAACCTTCAAAGGCCTGCAGGGCAGGGCAAGCAGCGGTAGATACGAGTAGTTAGAAGACAGCTAGGCAATAAGTCAGTAAGTTGATTGGGCCGTCGAACAGGAAGGCGCATGACCGCATATTAAATGGCGTTCATGTCGTATGAATATATTGATGCCAAAGGGCGAACGAGAAGTGAAGCTTCATAGCAACTTGTGTGAATGTATGTATGTTAGTCTCCATGTACTCGTACTGACTCATGTGCTGATGGGGGGTCGCGCCAGACCGGAAGTAGAAAAATGCAAAACTTTATCCTTCGACACCTTCGCTAATACTCCGAAGAAGAATTATAAGCGAAAAAACTTGGATTTTATTTATGAATAGAAAGTACATATGTATGTATGTGATTATATATATACTCATACACATGTGTCTCTACACACATACATCTTCTGCAATCACCCCCCTGTCGGAAATAGCAGACAGTCTGAAAAATTAACCAATTTTAAAGTAGTTGGAAATCAACTGCTTTGAAACAAATGCAGCGTGCGAGTCTTTAATTATTCGTACTCGTATATTTATATGAGCGTAATACAAAATAATTTAAAAACTTTTGTAGTGAAGAGAAACTAGGAAGTTATTTAATTGAATCCATATAGTATACATATGTGTATTGTATATATCGTCACCTAAAATGTGGCCGTAACTAACAAAAAATTCAAAATTGACTTTTTGATTGATTATGAAGTACTTAACCGAAACACATGTACACAGCAAATTTTACAAGCATACGTCCAAAAATAACGACTTTATAGGCGACAATCAAAAGGCCGCAACTACAACTTCAACAATTTCATAAACCAAAAAGCCGTAACTACCCTTTTTTTCATTATCTTTGATTCAATTTCAATGTGACACATTGTGTTATCCGTAATTACAGTTGTTTGCATTATCTTTCATTCTTTATCAAATTGTGTTATTGTGTTACTGCCTTTATTCCCGGAATAAAACAAAATTAATAAAATGAGTACTAATTGTGAAAATGGTTGTAATGAAAAAAAGAATAAAAGATCTGGAAATATAATAAACCGATTGAAAGGAAAAAAATACATGGGACTATCAAAAGGCATTATTAGTGAAAAAGCTCCAAGAGAACTTAAAGCTGGATGTACTTCAAAATTCTGTGAGAAAAGTGCTGTACGGAATTGTTCTACATTTTCCGAAGAAAATCGTAAGGAAATATTTAATGGGTTCTGGAAAATGTCATGGGATCAAAAAAAAGTGTATGTCGTTAATCTTGTTGAACGCGCAAACATAAAGCGAATTGGTGTTGAGAACTCTAGAAGATCAATTACAAAACGTTACTATTTAAAACATCATTCTAAACGTGTTCAAGTGTGCTTTCATATGTTTTCATCTACGCTTGGAATAAATAAGAAAATGGTGAGGAATTGGGTAAATTTCAATGACTCCCATGGCACCAATATTTCGCCAGAAGAACAAAACAAAATAACATCAGAACGTAAAGCATTTACTAATGAAGGAGTCTTATTTCAAAAACGTTAAAATTTTCTGTTTTTTTGTTTAGTTGTTTTCAAATTAATTATTTTGTTTTTCTTAACCAGTTTAATTTAATTTTATTTTCTCAAATTAAATGTATTAATTAAACAATTTCTTTTGTGTTAAAATACTTACAATAAATAGATACAAAAAGAAATAACTTGTTAAAAACTTTTTTAGTTACAGCCTAAAAGCACATTTTCTTATTTTAACCATTGGTTTTATTTTATGCACAATTTTTTTCAAGTAGTTACGGCTTTTTGGTTTCAGAAAAATAGAGTGCAAAAGGCCGTAAGTAACATTTTCATAAAAACTGCTTTTTTCCCATTAATTTGGTTTTCAGAAACAAATCCGTCTTTGTTTTCTAAGCTTAAATCTACAATTTGGATATTTAGCTTTAAGTAGTCTTTAATTTATAACGTTTTTTGCTTCTCCTGTAAAATACTAAAAATGTTAGTTACGGCCTTTTGCATTTTAGGTGACGATGTGTACATACACTGTACTCATAAAAACTCTCATCCACCTGCAGAACGCTGTTGTGTCATTCACTTACAATTTCCAATAAAAACAGATGACGAATTGACAGCCGTTGTCGAGAATATTTACGAAGAAAACAAAACAATTTACGTAAGAAGGAAAACCTAAAAAAATGCTTTTGGCTCTTTTGTCCAAGGACATTGTAATGAATTGCAATCTCGAAGGAACTCACGGAAAAAAAGATTAAAAGCTTTTGCTAATTTCTATCCGCTTTTGAAAGGTAAGACAGGGGCGAGCCCATAAAATGCGTGATTCTTACAATATTTAAATTTTTTTCTTTATCATTATCAACATAGATCAAGTTACTAGCAAGGCCATTCAGGCGGTAAAAAAACAATGTTTTTACGAAGTATGTACGCAGAAGAAACTAAATTAAATTTTAGTTCAAACGTTAAAAACGAACTGAATTCCTTACTTAGTTTAAACAAAAATACATATGTATGTAAATATATTTTATAAAAACTAAAATGCGTTTTTAAAAAGTTAGAAAAGAGTTTGTTTAAAATAAAGAAGTTTAAAAAGCAGTTTTAAAGTAGCTGGAATAAATACATTTTATTGCAGTTGCAAAAAAAGTAATTTTAATGTTCTTTCTTTCAAATACATATATTTGAAAGTGGTTGAAATCAAATGCAGAGTCGGATAATTGACTTGCTCCTAGGACATCGTCACGTTAAAAAAGTTAGTTGATGACAAGAAAATATACTGAATTTAAACCACTTGTGGTTAGAAAAAAAGTACTTTTTAAAATTGCTTTTAAAGTACTTTTATTTCCGACAGGGCCATAACAACTCTATTTCACCAGACCGCACGAATCGATTCATAAATTTTGTTATAAACAAGTTTACTTGCCTGACTGTATATGTCTATACATAATCGTAGTGTTGGTCATTTAATTACGCCCACACTGAGTAAAATATTTCACGTAAATTGGTAGAAAAAAAATTATTTCTGCCTGATAAAAATAATAGCTTACCCAGTCACTTAGCACTTAACGAGTATACCGTTCGCAAAACTATTGGAAATGTATAAAAGTGTCAAAGTTAAATTTACCCAAAAATCATTCCAAAAGGAATGTCCGCTTAAAATTAAAGAACACAAAAAAAATTAACCATAGCATTTGCGTAGAAGCACTTTCTCAAACACAGTTTTCAAAACGTTCACGCTCCTGCTTGTCAAAGTAACCAAATACAAGTAGCACACAAATTCCTACTTTTCTGCAAATGAAGCAAAGGCAAGTTCTTCAGAAATAAATGTAAAAAGTTATTCAAATAAAACAATAAAATACCACAACTAACTAACTATTTCTTTGATTGCGCATATATCCTGCTAGCTGTCTAAGTTTTCTGTAACAACTCATGCAATGAAATACTTTTATAATACTTTTATAAGCTGACCTATGTAGCCTTTCGCAGCAAAGGTAGTTCATAAGAGTATTTGCTTTGCTTAGACTACGAGCTAACCACTTTTCGTTGATTTGGTTATTTCATCTGCGATGTATGTAGGTATGTGTGTATATTTTTATGAATTGGTTAATAAAATTGAGGAACGAGAATGGAAGTTTTTGAACTCTTTTCTTTTGTGAATGCCTGTTTTATGCTTATGTAGTTAGGCTGCTATTAGGTACAGTTCAAAGGATAACTATATAATGAAAAGAAAAAAGCGAACTCTTGATCCTGGATTCGATTCTTGGAAGAACTAAAAGAAGAAGAAAAAAACTGATGACAAATAGCAGCTATAACTGAAGTATTGTTTTTTGCCAAATACAAAAACACAAACAGAAACTGTAATCGAGCTAAAAAAAAACAGTGGAAATGTTTTTTTTTTTTAACAATAATTTTATTCAGCACTATAGACTTAAGGTCCACACGCTTTTCGATAACCACGTTTTTTAATTCAAATCCCTCGACGCTGAATCTTGGCGATATGCTAGATTCGACAGCCATCAAAATAAAATAACTCACAGTGGGGTATTTTTATTATTGTTATAACGTGAAGTTTTGCGATCGATTCTGAATCAACTTCTAGCTATCAAGAGAGCCGCCTGAAATGCAGTCAGAAACAGAATAATGCCACTAGTGGATATTTTTGAAAATCGGCAATCGTAACCGGTACATACAAATTGAAGTTAGGATTGTATTGGGCCTACATTAACAACTATACAGACAAAACTAAAAAGCAGAAAAAATTCACAAGAATTATTTTTCATTATTTCTGTTGCTTGAAAAAGTACTTTGCCGTTGCTGTAATTTTCCTTGAAGAAATAAAATTTAAACAAATTTTTATAACAGAAAATTTCTCTTTCATTTCTTGAGTGTCATTTAATATAAATTTTTGATTTTTTTGAGAGCTGTAAACTAAGCTTAAATATAAAAGTTTTGCAAGAATTGTTTATATTAATATTAATAAGACATGAGTGATGCGTAAATAAAAATCCAAATTTTTCACAAATTAATGAAATCGATACCAAAGAGCTAAGTCAAACTGCAATGCGTGTTATTTATGTAGTTCAAATTTGCTAATGAGTGAAAAGTGAGCAGATGCATTAGCTGTCAGTGGAATGTACTGAAATTGTAAATGAACTTCAAGTTCCACATTTTGCTCACATCATCATTAAAAAATAAATTTAATCTACGGTAAAGCGCGGTTTTAAGGCAAACCCATACTTCTTTTTCCACTTCATTTCATATCACACACCTACGCTTTTCGTACTACCTCCTACATACATATGCGTGACATCCTTTATTATTTTCCAATTCCTTTACACAAATTTCTAAACCAAAAAAAACCAACCACCTGCTTTGCATTGCTATTGTCGTTTTTTCATACTTTGTTCGCAATGTTACCTTTGATTATTAGTAGAATTATGAATAGTAAATAGCAAAGTCAACCAACGAAGCAGAAAGTAAATGTTTACCATCTTCATTCGTAGCCTTGGCCTCCCAATCAACCTTCACAGCATGTCGCTTGCCATTAGACCGATTTTAGTCTATAAGTAATATTTATGTATGTACATTAGACTGGACTTAAGAATGTTTTCTTACAGAAAGACTGCACCGCCCCACAAATTATTCCCTTTTATGTAGATAATAAATTTCCAAAGCCTTAGACAGATTACACCAGGTTAAGGCGTGGCATATGCTCACTGAAGATGCCAACACCGGGTCTTATGTAATTTTCAAGAGATATGCCCGACAAATTCTTATAAAATGTTTTCAATGTACATGGAATATAGTATGTATTACTTTATTAAAAATAATTTACTATTTATGATTTCTATTATTGGTAAATAATTAAACTTAAGCGAAAAGATCTGATTTATTAGTAATTCCGTATTTTTTTCGGTACTCTGTTACTATTTACAAAATATATTACTTTTCTTCTTCGGTTTTTGTTTAAACTGCATTATAATCTTCCATTAATTTTAGAAAACGCTCTGCGATATCATTTTCAATTCTTAATAATATTTATTTCTATTTTAAATCCAGATTCATTTGGCCATTTGGATTTGTCAACCTTTAGAAAATCAGTGGATTAGAAAATCTTTCGAAAAACGATAATATTTTTTTGTTCACAAAATCTGAAATACGTTTTCTTATTAATTCATGCGTGTCAATAATTAGTCTTTTGATTTCATATTATTCTGCTCTTCATTGAGTTATTATTATTGAAAATTTAAAATCTTAAGCGTATATATCGCTTTAGCCATCCATCGGGCATGATGAAGCGCTGCTGGTGAATTAAACTTTATCCTCTCTCCTTTGTGACCAAAAAATATAAGAATCAATTCCAATAACTCCTTATAATCTGCTCTGGGATGTTGTTTAGTAACATAGCTATTCACAAATTAAGTCTAATACGAAGATATTAGACTTTCATCCACTATTTCACTTTCAAATTTTTTCTGGTTTAACTTAGGCCATAATGCTTTAAAACGCTGTAAAATGGACGGTGTTGAACCATTTTATTGCAAGTTATATTTATCGAAAGCACTTTTTAGCAAAATTTCATAAATGTGGTGACGACATGGAAGGTATAATATTTTTATTTTTAGGTTTTGTTCCAATAAAATGCAAGAACCTTGCAATTGACCTGCATATGTCGCAGTCGTAACAAAACATAAAGCTTGTACCTGGTTATGAAACATTGTGATTAATATTTTATGTGTTACGAATTAATTTCACTTCATCAAAGTATTTCCCCCTACTCTAAACTTATTATCGGACCCGACAAATACTATATTCAAATTCTCAGTTTAGTTATAAAATAAATACTGTTTGGAATACTCAAAGCTTACAGAGTTATATTTTTGGGCATATATCTTGAAAAGCGTAAGCTTAATTTTAATGCGCTTATGTTTTATTGTTTGCCAATAATAGAAATCATAAATAGTAAGTTATTTTTAATAAAATAATATATTACATGTACGTTTAAAAGATTTTATAAGAATTTGTCGGGCATATCTCTTGGATATTCCAAAAAAAAAACACGGTGTTGGCATCTTCAGTGAGCATGTGCCACGCCTTAACTTGGGCTAATCTGTCTAAGGCTTTGGAAATATATTATCTACATAAAAAGGAATAATTTCAGGGGGCGGTACAGTCTTTTCATATACTTTTTTTTCATACAAAATAAGTCCAGTCTAATGTACATTTTGATATGTGTGTCAGTATGTTTGTATGTATGTATAAAATTTTCATTACATATACATATGTACATATATATGTATGTACATTGTATTACAAAGATATAGAAAGCATATGTAATACAAACATACGTATAAATATGTTCATATGTCTATATGTCTATATTTAGACCTACTTTGGTATGTTGCTGGCTGCTCTTGTTGTAGGGCTTCTACGAAATATTATATGCGGCACCCGCAGTTACTAGATTATTTAGCTTTTAAATATAAACTCACGTATTTGGTTACTTATATATGTACATGTAAAGTTATATGTATGTTTGTATATTTCTTTAAGCAAAGATAGGCAAAGACATTCAAATACCGCATTCCAAAAATTTACAGGTTTGGATTATTTTATTTTATTTTAATTATATTTCTAGTATTTTTCATTTAAGGCACATTTAAGCGCATTTTTTAACAAAAAAAATACAAATTTATTTTTAAAATTTAAAAAAATTTTCAATCATTTATCAGATTCATGAAAAAAATTTACGATTTTTTTAACCATGCAGTTTTGTAGCCCATTTGATTTTAGTACAACTGTGTGAAAGTTTTTATTGGCTAAATAATATCGTCGAGCGGCAACAAAAATTTGTCAAAAATCCAAGATAAAGTTACGTGATTGAGACTTTTACTTTATTTAATTAAAACGTAATGGGTTACAATGCTGCGTACTTGGAAAAAATTTTTATATTTTTTAGGTTCAAAATTTTGATAAAATCTTGTTTGATAGTTATAATTTTTGTATTAATTTGAAACTAGGGTTTACGATGTGATGGTGCGATTAATTGATCAAAAAAGCTGATTAACTGAATACAGATTATTTAATTAACAATTAGTTTAGATTAATCAGTTGTTTAATTTCACGATTAACTAGTTTATATTAAACAAAATGTGATTATTAAAATTGTTTATTTAATCAAGAAAATGATTAATTAAAAAATATTTAACCGATTATTCACAATTCTTGAGTTTTGGTTTTTGTTTGAGAATGGACTATATTTTAATCGATATATATTTATAAGCTTTATGTAAACCAGAAGTTGTGCTTAAATTTTTCATCAAATTCAGTAGGCGATGCTTTGATTCTTGCCGAAAGGAGTAAAACTACGGTGTGTCCATCAAATCCAAATTTTTTTGTTTGACCGCGAAATTTGTTTATTGGCAAGCTTTAGAAAATGAGAGACTTTCAAAATAAAATTTGTTCATTGGTAGCGATGCTTTTTAGTGTTATTTAATAGATACTTATACATACATATATAATAAAAGAACAATATTTCGGTTTCTACTACAAAAATACAATTTTGCTTAAACAATATGTAGCTAAAAAAACTAAAGTAAAATCAAGTAACAAAAGTTGAATTCAATTATTATAGCCAACTTACTCGTATCATCAATTTACTTCGAAATCTACATACATTGATTTACTGTTTTATTTATTCTATTATATTCTCACAACAAATACTTTTAAATACAATTCAATATAAACTCACTTTTGGCTGCAAACAAAAACGCATTCTCCTTCTACATACATTTTCAATGTGAAACTTTTGTTTATAAAGCTGACAAATATTTACAGTTTGCTTCAGTAGACTTAAACCAGGTCAATGGCCGTCTGTGTTTTTCGACAGGTTGGCTTTGAAATGAGGTCAATGCGTTGACGGCCTATTTTTATCAACAAAAAAAGTGTATATACTCGTACATGCGTGTGTATGTATGTAACTTGAATATTTTGTTTTATTGATTTCAACTTTAATGTTAGTATTTTTAAACGTTTTGGTCATTTGGTGGTACTCGTAGTTCAGTGATTAATTTGGCGTTTAATGCATTTAATTTAAAAACATGCCAATATAAGATAACCACTTTTTCATTGAAAAAAAATTATGAATTAGTAATACAAGTTAAATGAAGTGAAATTGAGTGAAATTTGCAATACAAATTTTCAATTAAGTTTTAACGAAGTGATTTTTGATTTATAAAAATAAACAATATTCCAAAAAAATATCATTGTGTCAAGCATTTATCGATCGTTAAGTCGGAAGGCATACAAAATGATCTCCAAATACAGGCTACGTGGTGAAAAAGTGGTTATTTTCACTTTGGCAGAGGAAGCATTTCCAACTCGAGAAATTTCTAGAAGAATAGGCGGTAGTCATCCCTCGGTGCTCAATTTATACGATGACCGGTTGTAGACAAATGACAGCTTTAAGAAGGAAGATAACCAGTCGAACTGACAGAGTTGACAGACATCGGATGGGTATTAAAGAGGGATTCAAAAATGCTGTGGAAATAAGTAGAGATCTTACCAACACGTCTAGCGGAGTTTTGACTTTGTGGTAGGAGGCTAGCGAAAAAGCTCCTCCTGACAAAGAATATGCAAGTTAAGCGGTTAGAGTGGGCAAGAATGCACAGAAATAGGACTCTAACGAAAGTAAGTTTAATTTGCATTGCGCTGACCACCTACAGTTAAGCACCCTCAAAGCCGAAAGATCTGGGGTTGTTTTCTTCACTACGCACGTGAGCCTCTGGTGTATATCGATGGCATAATGAACACAGAAAAATATAGAAAGCTCATAACAAATTCCATCTTGCCTTTTGTAGAGCAGCAGAATAGCTTAGTTATGCTCTAAAATTAACGACTATTAATTCCAAGAGTTAATTACCAAAAATAATAAAATATTTTTTTATAATTCCTCTTCAGGTGATAGAATTGTTCGAAGACCTTGGATTACATCATTTGGATTGGCCAGGAAACTCCCCTGACTTAAATCCTAATGAGCCCTTGAGCACATAATGGAGTTTAAGGTAGCTCAGCATAAGCCTAAAGGTAAACCACAACTAAAAAAAAATGTTAGAAAAGGTTAGTGGAGGTAATTTTAAACATTGCTGAGTCAATGCCTGTTCGTATCGAAACTGCTAAAGGTGTACCGTCGCCATAAGGGATTTTAAGTTATTATATTTTATTATTTTTTTATTCCATTTGCAATTGAAATTATAATTTTTAGTAAGTTATTAAAAGAAAAAATAATAATGAAATCAGAGACTTATTTTTAAACAAAAAACGTGGTATTCTTTTTTTGTTTTAAAATGGGCCAGTCCGAAGTCAACATTTAACGAATATATTTTACGCCATCTATATATGTCCCTTATGTAAAATAATGAAAAAATCAAGTGGTAAGTTACGCGTGGCCGCAGGGTACATTCGCTCATTTTTCCTCCACTATGTATACTAACATAAAGTTACGTATACGCCATGTACAACGCTTTCTATTACACGTACGTTAATTGGACGCACTATTAGCCTGTCATAAATAAACCACATCAGCACTTTCTTAATATGTGCACTATACACGTATGTATATACATATGTACAAAAGAACATGACTATTAGCTCATAGCTGAAATATAGTATGAAACTAAATAACTAAATATACTAAGACCTAACATCCATTAACCCCATTCAAGTTTTCAACGCACTAAGAGCATCTTGATGTTATTTTAGTTTTCGGACAAGGTGCATTTAATGATTTTATTTTAAATTTGGTTTTGTGCCAAACCAGGTTCTGCGTATTGTTCGAATATACGTACATCAACTAATAGTATCCTAAGATATTATTATCTGGTCCCTAGAGCAGCTCAAGGCAATTTTTTAGATATAAGGCTCTGGGAAAGTCAAACTTTAAGGAGGTACTCTTCATTAATATTATTTTATTCTTGTGCTTGTTGAAGACCTGAAAGTGGCGATGCAATTGGGAAGCTGAAAGGGTTTCAAAAATGTTCAGAAAGGATACTTTCTTGAGTCTATGTGAGCGATCGGCCAGCTCCCAGTGGCGACACTATGGTTTTGTCAAAGATGTTCCTTCTTCTCAATTATTAATTTTCATCAGGTATAGTTATCGAAAGGATCAACAGCCTTAAAATTGTACTTTAATTTCCGATTTATTTAATATTTTGCTTGAGTTTAAGAAGCCTTTATTTTTTTATTTCAGTAAAAAATTACTCATTAAAGCTTAAAATTTTCAATACATTCAGCAACAAAATAAACCACCGAAGAAGAGCAAACCCATAGTTACTTGCAGTTACATTCAATCAAAAGTGATTGATGAAGTCATTGCGACTAGATATGAAATCAAAAATTCGACTCGGAGTATTGTTCGGATATTAAAAAAAAACAAATAAACAAAGGCTGTCAGCAAACCACCCAAATCAATGATTATTACTGCCCGCACAGACATACTGATACATGTTTGTAATCAAACTTAAATAGCCACTCATCTGCTGCCCTTCAAGGCAAATGAACTTAAATAAAGATATGTACGCAACTGTGCTAACCACACAACGTTCATTTCAATTTTTTTTATTGACATCTACCCACATTGCAATCTTTTGCTGCGATTCCAATAGTTACTTTACACAAGTGAACTTGAACCTTAACTATTACAGCGACCATACCAACCACAATATTTATGTATGTACGTAGTATGTGCAACCAATAAACTCATTTTTTTATTTATCGGCGCTTCGAGTATATTGAATCGTTATTTTGGGTAAATAACCAAAAGAATTTTTGAAAACAAAATAAAGTAGCGAGAATAATTGCACTAGCAGGCAAGCGAAAAGCAGAGAGGGAGAAATACAACATACTCGCTTATTTCAGTATGTAGAAATGTATGTGCGAATATCTAGTTACAATAATCTGATAGCTATGACAAGTTGATACAGTTCAACGAGTTGAGTGTTCAGCGAAGTGCACTGGATGCCCGTAAATTTCACAACTGAAACTTCTTTGTTGCAATTTGTTGTAAATGAAACTGAATTGAGCATATTTTAAGCCGAAATTTTTGTATGAGTTTTAATATATTGAATGCTTTTTAAGGCTCATTCAACTGATGATATTTTTCAATGACAAATAATATTAATAATCGAATTCAGTTAATTCTTTATGAATTCGTTATGGTGGTAAAAAATATGCAAACCGAAGTGATACTAAACTAGTCCCGAAATATGTCCAAACTAGTCCCGCAGTAATGCCGAACAGTGGACAACTAATCTCGAAATATTCTGAAAATCTTTGAGAAGCAAAAAATTATTTTTCTTCAAAGCCATTTAATAAACTTTCATAAATTTCTTATTTCCTTAAATACATGCATGTATTTTAGGCATAGTCTTGAGCGTAGTTATATTCATAATGATAACACAGGGTACTACAAAGTTTTCAAAATGTTTAAATACACAAGTAGCAGTCGTCACAAATTTGCTGCTGGGTTAATGCAAATTTTACACTTGCCTGGATATTAGACGCTAACATATTAAAATTTACACAGCCAATTTGTTAGAGAAAAAATAAATCAGCTCCACTTATTTAAAAATCCCTCATGCATGCATATATTTTTTTAGAGTACAAATAATTACGTTCCAGATTACCAAAAGTTTAAGTCGTGTATTTTTTTTTATACTCTAAACGCGCCGCTCCTCCACAAAATCAAAACACATCAAAAGTTGGTTGTAGTATGCATACATTTATGTACATATGTACATCTACATCGACTCAGCGGTGCCATCCCGACCACCAAAATACTTGAACATCGCAAAACACTTAACACTTTACGCTGGAGACACAACCAAATTGGAATTATTGGATTAAAACACGCAACCGTGACATTTGGAGCACTGAGCTCCAACAACAACAACGAGCGCTTACCACATAAGTACAAAAACACGGTCAACATAAACAACGAGTATTGAACGAAAAAACGATGGAAAACAAAAACTTTATGTAGAAACATACATATGTACATATGTATATACATAGTCAGATATGCAATTGTATGTGTATTTCAATTGGCAGGGGAAAAAGGGTGAGTGCCGAAAACAAATACATACAACGCCTGCCGTACAAAACAAAGATATCCACGCATCATAACGTGTCAACAGACTCGAACGTAATAAAATGAAACACTCACTCTCACTCAGTTCAGTGAGAATGTCTGCAAAAAATTCTATACATACACATATTTGTTTGTATGTCTCTTAAGTGTATAAACACAATGCTGGAAAAGTGTGGTTCAATCTGGAAAAATTGAATTAAGTGTAAAACCAAAAGCAATACAAAACAACGATTTAAAAAGAAAATTGATAAAAAAAAACGAGAGTATAAAAATTCCAAAAAAATTCAAGTGCACTAAAAGGAAGTCGTTATAGCACTCAAAAGCAAACGCTGGGTAAATAAACAAAAGGAAAATTTTGCTAAAAGTTTGCACGAGGTGACAAGCCTTGCAGCAGTTTGTGTTACTCAATCAAAGCTTTTCAAAGTGTAGAGATTTTGTTGATTTTTTTTTTGTGTAATATTATTTGTTTTTCTTGGCTGGGGTCCTCTTGAGGCAATTCAGTGTCAACTGAAAAGGACCTAATTTATATTTCAATCACGTGTTATATTCCATAGGTGAGATATTTTATGGTTGTTTATTATGTTTATATTAGAATTGCAAATAGTTTATACATCGCCACTGACATGTGATTGACTTAGACAGACAATTTTTTTTCAAAACCAAAGTTAGTAATTTAAAAATAAAATAAAAACAACAACATTCTAGGTTATTTGTGCGCGTCAGTAACATTAGTCTAATACTAAGTTCACACAGCCTTTTATAGCAGAAATAAGCTGACTTTACTCAATTAAAACACTAATGGACTCGCACTCAAGTTTCTATGCGAACTATTTAATCGTAATAACTAAATCCCTTAACGTGAGCTTCGTTTTCGCCCGAAATCCTTTAATTTAAACTGTCCGCTTACCATAAATTTTGGGTTAGTTTTTTTTCGGGCAAAACTCACGATAAGGGTGTTATTTGCTGATTGAATGTAAATCGTATCAAAATTTCCATGCAACCCTCTTGGCTATATTCAGTTTGCACTTTTAGTCCTATTTCAGAACCAAATTTCATAAATTATTGTCAGCTGCAAAAGGGGCAAATTTCATAGCGAAGACGCTTTTTCACAAGCATCTTATAGCAAATATTTTATTTTGATTTTTCAATTCTCCCCAAAGCAGAAGCAGATAAAAAATTAAATAAAAAAATGGCAGTTTTAAAATTAAATATCTTAAAGGATATGACATTTCATTAACAATTATACATAAATATCCCTTAACAATTATATACTTTTATAAAGTTTCTATTCAAACGGCACCTGATGCTATCGCTTGGGCTAATTAAATAAGCAAATAAGAAGCATTGCTTCATAGTGAAAATGGCTTAACTCGAGATAACTTGATTATCTAAATGCAACTGTTTCCGTTTATTCTTAATACATTTATAAACTTTGTTAACTTAGAATTGATTGATTTTATTCCGATATGTGAAAAGCTAACATTTTAGTCATTTACAAATTTTTAAATTGTACTCAATATTCTTTTTTTTTGCATTTACAGGATACAAAATTCATATTTTTTTAAATTATTCTGTAATATTGGTCGTAATATTCTAGTTGAATACTCGTATTTCCATACTTTTCAAAGACAAATTTCAATGGAATTATTATTTCTACTCAGGATAAATGTTCTAGATCTTATTGTAAAACATAAAAATCTTTTTGCAATATGAGTATCAGTTCACAATTTAATTTTTTTTTTGGCCATTTTATGTTTGTAGTTTTTTGCCATAGTGCTTTTAAAATAAGTGAAAATAGAGGTTAATATTTTATTTAAGTATATATGTCTGCGCCCGAATAAAATGACACTTGGGACGCCGCTAGAGGGTTGTATGTAGATATCTTGATTTTATTTTAATCGGAACGATTTTCCGTCATCCGTTGTCTCGAAAAATTACAATGGAAATTGCACAATGCCGATAATGGTGTGTCTCAAAACCTATATGGGACCAAACGAAATTGAACGGGGTGCGCAAAAAGGTTACTCAAATTGCAAGAGAAAACACAAGCGCAAATTGATTTCGGTTTAATAAATGTAAAAAACTTGAATGAATGCGTGGAAAAATGCACGCCGTGAATATGAGGTAGATTTTATAAAGCTCAGAATGCGGCTCGCAAGAAAAATCACAAATAATATTTTTCATTATTTCTGTTGCCTTGCCATTGCTGTAAATTTTCTTGAAGGATTAAATGTATCAGCATTTTTTTCTTGAGAGCTACAGACTGCTTCCAGAATTTTGTATAGAAGAAAATTGGTTTTCCTTTCTTAAGTGTCATTTTAAATGATTTTTCGATTTCCAGATTTTAAGGATACTTAGCTTGAAATCTAAATGAAATCAGAAATAGTACAAATGAAATGCGGTTTTAGCACTACTGTTCTTTGATTTAGGTAGCTCAGAACAGTGTTGCGTCAATTTTTAGGCTCACTTCGGGAAAGTTTGTAGTACCCATTTAGTGACTAATTTAGCAAAAGTTCAGAGCCATTTCGACACTTTAGGCAAAAGAGTTCAAGACTAGGTCAGCACTTCTGCGAAACGTTTCGAAACCATTTAAGGCAAGTTCACGACATTTTTGGTATTAGTTTGACGCTTATGCGGGACCATTTCAGTAGCTACAAACTAAATAGTACTTTATAATATAAAACAATCAACTTTTTTTTTTGTTTTTTTTGTTGGAATCAGGCACGAATCAACGCGTGCAGAAAACAGCACTCAGACTACATGCCGTCAACAACTTACTTTAAGTTTTGCCAATCTCTGAACAGATTTTTACACATCAAATTTAAAGAGTACCCAGTATAAATTTTTTTTTCTTGTCCGACATAGTGGAATTTCAATATATGTTGGAACGATTTTTCGTTGGCCCTTGCCAAGTTTGGTTTGGTTTTGGTACCAAACCGATTTCGATTATGTGCCATTTTCAGTAGAAATTTTCAATCTATCAGACAGAGTAAACATCAAAAAACTGTATATCAATAGCAACACAGTACAAGAAAATTTAAGATTTTTAAAAATCCCTGGGTTTCTGCCGGTTTCTGGACAAACCACGTACTGTAGAGAAAACCTAGGGTGACCCGAAAATTCTGACTTCAGATTCGTGTTCAGCAGACCCAAAAGCTTTAGAAACCATAGAGAAATCCAGTGAGTTTTTTTGCCTGTTGTACAATGCAATTTATTAAATAGATTTTCGTTTTAAAAACAAAAAAACAAATCAGTTTGTTGTATTATTTGAAGTTTCAAATATCACAACATTTATTTTTAATGTGTGAAGTAACTATTTTGTATATAGAAAAGGCTGGCCATTACATGGAGAAAATTAGCTTAATGGCAAATGTACGAGAATTTTTGTTTTAATTTATTTATTTCAAGAGAAGCAAAGAGGTTTATGGTCTCACATTTCCACACAGAAAACAGTGCTCCCTGCACGATTATAATTACTTATGTTGCATGTGCATGATTGCATATTAGCACTTGGATTCAATCAATGTCGCAGAAATAAAACGGAATTAAGCGAACTGAACTGAAATGTAATAAAATCCTGCACAAATGACTAAAACACACACATATACAGTATAACAGTTCAAAAAAAAAACGAAATTGAACAAATGACGAATAGGGTTTATGGTGGAGACGTACGTACGTTGAATTATTATAGTCATTCGACGAGTTTTCGTTGCTGCATTGGTGGAAATTCCAATTGCAAAAGCAATGACGGCGAACTTTTATATAAGCCATGACAATCATGTAAAAATATGATTATTGATGAGCTGAAACCTTGGTTGAACCCCTAAATGCCTTCATGCTATCATGTAACAAATGTACACATGTGGAAGTGTGTATGTATGTATTGTACAATTACTTATGACACATGTGTTCATTAGGCATGTCAATCCCGGGAACCCGGGATCCCGAACTTTGTTAACTACCGAATATCCCGGGATCAGTCTATTTAAATCCCGGAATTGCCGAAAACAGTGAATTGAATAGCCATTTTAAATTTTTAATTTACATTCTTTCAAACAAAAATAAACCTTAAACGATTTAAAATAGATAGAGCTGATCGAACAAAATCGAAGAGTTGTATTGAAATAAGAAAGTTTAACATGAGAAACAAAAACAACAAGTTCACAACAGTTTTATTACCATAACACAATACGACAAATAACACGGCTTGCTAATTCCCTAAAGGCTTTGTTTTGCCCTTGCCATTGAAAGTGAGCTGGAGAATATGCCACTCGAGTAGAAAATGAGAAAAGGCATACAATTTAGCTGAATGTTTGGTAAAAGAAATTGATAGTTTTTGTAATGAGGCGATAAATGCTACAGAGTGCATTAAACTTCTTGTCGGAGCGGTGCATCTCCACTGCAGACTTTAAATGCAACAAATTTAGGTCCAGGTTTGAAGATCACACAGGATAAGGAATTCTGCCTCGCTCAAATTGGAATAGGTGATGTATTTAATTTTTTCTTTTTTTTTTACTGAATGTTAATACATAATATTGGTTTCACACAGTGATTAAAAATAAGCTTACTTTATGCAGGTGGATTTGATTCTGTACCAAATATTTATATTTGTACATGAAGTTTACATAATTTTGTAAGTGTGTCAAATTTTACGTTCATTTCTTTTTGTTCCTGAAAGGACCAATAAATACATATGTATCTGAATTACAACAAATCGTTCTTTGTGATATTAATGTTATTTTGTATACTTCTATAATACAACGATTACAGACGTGTTACATTTTTCGATAAATTAAATTCGGGATACCGGGATTGTCGCTATTGACATCGCTAGTGTTCACGCTTGTGATAGGCTGAAATAGGCGGCACCAGACAGCGAAATGACGTTCCGTTCATCAGTGTCACGCAAGTAAATGTATTTTAGACGTCATGGAATGCATCAAACATAAATCTACACGTACATATGTATATGTATTTACAATACACAATGAGGGCAATCAAGTGGGCCGAAAATATTGACATGTGTGACATACAAATGAGAACCCTTCAATGCTTTTAAAGTAAAAGTATTTCAACAAACAAACGACTATTGAATTAAGTAGATGTTCTTGACATTTAAACAGACTACCTAATAACTTTACTGCAGCTGGAACCGTAATACTTATGTATGTGGTCATATAACCCAAATTACAGTATTTCTTGGTACCTCGCCCTTACTTAGGCTCTGATTATACATACTCGTGTAACTGTGTATATACAAATAATAGTTAGTCATAAATTTTGACAAATTGGTTTTCATTCATTTTATATAAAGATTTTTTCAATTCAACGAAAATTAACTCTCTAGTGAAACCCGGATAAAACTAAGTTGCAAACCTTTTGAGAAACTTAGACCATTAATAAAATCTTCATCAACCCGCGATTTTTATGCTCAGATTTGTAAGATTGTACAACTTTTAAGCGGTAAGAATTTCCCATGAACTTAGTAAAAAATTGTTTGTAGCTGGCGTTGAGCATTTTCTGTATTTAAATAACCTTTGTCGCACGTTTTACTAAATATAAAGAAAAAAATTAAGATGCGCGTCAGTTGAAAAACTTTAAAAAAAATCAGGAGTAATTCATAGTCACTTGAAATTTACACTTGCAGTAAAATTTAATAGACTACAACAATGCTTACACAGACTTTAAAAATCGCCGAGAGAAATTTTTAACGTTTATATGAAATTTTGTTTGTTTTTTATACCCGAGCGTAGCCAAAAAAAATCGAGCTAGATATAGATATATATATATATCAAAATGATCAGAAGGAAAAGAGGAATCGATTAGATTTACGAGATTTTGAAAAATAGGCGTTTCCACACCCACATATGAAAAAATTTCCGTATCTCTATAACGGTGTTAGGTATCGTCACAAAATTTGGTGAACATATTTTTCACGATACAGCTGTTATCATCAGTATCTATTGGAACAAATTGAGTAAAGTTTAATTCTAGCAGCGATTTAAAACAAAGTAACGGGTTTTGCCCGAATTTTGCTTCCCTTACTTGTTTTTTTTTTTTGTAAATTTTGTAAAAAACTTAAAATTTAGATTTAATGGGATTTTATTAGAGAATTAACTGCTGCTTTATCAAAATTTATTAATTTCCAGCACACTATTTTAATCTACTTTTTGGGTAATTTTAATCCAAAAGTGGATAAGCTTCAAATTTCATATTTCAACAACTATAATACTACGCTAAATTTACAAGTTTGGATAATTTGTTTTTCTTTCACTATTTTTTCTTTACATAAAATACAATTTATGCTCTAACAAAGCGCATATTAACCCTGATATAAATTTAAAACCAAAGTGAATAAAAAATTCATTTCAACTTCAATTTAAAAAAAATTTTTATGGAAATGTTCTGGTGCGGCAATAGCAAACTAGTTCCGAATTTCAACTATCTCAGCTGCTTTGTTAACCTAATTTGGCTTCCGATAAATTTCTTATTTTCATTTAGAAGTCAAAAAAAAATCTACGTTACATGAATACTCACTGTCCCTTTTCCTCTGCTTGAATCCTTGTCTGCTCTCTCTGACCGTTTCAGCACAATGCTTAGTAATGTCTGGCGTTTTGGGAAATCAGTTGAAATTATTCCGTTCTACACAAAATGCATTCTATCGCTTTACCATTTAAGCTATAAAATAATAAATAATAAGCTAATAAAATAGTATATTGCTTGGAATAATACAATAAACGAAACCGAGTCAATGTATAAAATATTTAACAATGCACGCTTTGTCTGATAATCGTATTTTAAGTGCAAGCATAGTTACTCATACGCAGTGTGTACCCGATCCATGACTACGCTGTACATTGACTGTTCACAAATTATACCACATTCACATACTGACAAATTTGGGCACTTTATTTTTATTCTAATTAATTTAAATTCTTTTTTTAAATAAAACATGGTTCATTCTTTAAGAAAATACTATAAACACCAATTTTTTAAACTATTTACAAAATGTACAATGGTTTAACAAAATTTCATGAATATTTTGAAATTTTTGAAAATTTTTTAAAAAGAGTTTTGAGTTTTTTTTTAGTATACATCGCTGATTTTTGACAATTTTTTAACTGGCAGTTTCCAACAAGCAACGCACAACCGCGAATATTTTTTATATGGAAGGAATTGCGAAAGAGCTTCAGAAAAAAAATTTTCAAAAATCACTGGTAATTCTTAGCCACTAGAAACTTGCACTTTTTTTTTTTTAAAAAGTTCGAAATTTTGATGAAACTTTGATAAATGTTATATACATTTTTTATTAAATTTAAAAAATTGTTTTTAATAGAGTTATTAGAAAATTAACGATGTTTTGATAGAAAAATAATTTTAAATAATTGGAGGCAAAATAAATCGACCAAATGTGAACAGAGTTTTTAAAGTTATAATAATAATATAATTTTGGCGCGTACACTATATAGCTCAGTATTTGGCCGAGCTTCTCCTACCATTTGTTGTGTGCGTCTTAATGTTATACCACAAATGGAGGGACCTACAGTTTTGTGCCGACTCCGAACGGCAGATGTATTTAATGAAAAGCTTTTTCATGGCAGAAATACCCTCGGAGGTTTGCCATTGCCTGCCGAGGGGTGACCGCTATTAGAAAAAACTTTCTCTATGATTAGGATTTTGGTTGCCCTGACTGAGATTCGAACCTCGAACTCACCGGCATATCGAGTTATAGCATTTTTTAAAGTTACCCAGCTTTTATTTGGATACCCATTCAGTTCTTATTATTCTATGTAAATTTTTTAATTTACATAATAGCACACTTGTATTGATTGCATAAAATTCAGAAATTTTACAAATTCGCAAGCTTACATAAAATTGCATGTGGGAATGGATAAAAGCTCAGCGAACTCAATCAATTTAAGCGCACTAAATATTTAACTATATAATTTTGTAAAGGGTTCTAGAACGCATGAACAGTTTTGCTGCGCAACGCTTCTAGGTCTTCATGTATTAGTAGAAACTTTAAACTCACTTCAGCACGATAAATCCAAAAGAGCCACGCACGCGCATTGAATTGTACAAAAAAGAAATAATAATAGTAATGAAGTGGCAAAAGCTTTAAAAGAAACCATAAAGAGAATGTACACCAAAATTGTTGAAGCGAACTGAATGGGAAAATCAGCAGACTGGCTGACATTGGATGTTACCTCGGTTTGCATTGGACCCAAATTAAGGCATTATGAACGAAGAGCCTACGTACGCACATAGTAAATACGAGTATGCAAGTAAAGCGAGTAGACAATGAGCGGTAAGATTAAACAGTGATAAATAGTTAGTACATACAAAAAGTAGCAACTCAGGCATTGACTTCGAACAGGCCGCAGATGGCACTTCGCCACGCTACATTACCTTACAGTTTTCTTTTTTTTTCATCTTCTTCTTTTTGTAGAGAAGTGGCGCGGACGCTGAAAAAATTCGAACAATAAATGTACAAATGACAATACAAACATCAACCAGTAGTGTCGGTACAAATAAACACCGGCAACAGTAAAGAAGAAAAAATTTTAAGTTTGTAGTGAAAGCGGCAGTGGCAGTGGCAATGGCATTGACACAACTAAGTACTACCGCCAGGCGATGCAGAGGAAATGATACGAACGAAAGGTAAATGAATGAGTGCGAAGGAAATTGGAGCGAGAAAATGTTGGAAAAATGAAATGTAACACAATGGAAAATATAAGTAAAAGCGGATAAAAATCATAACCCCAAGAATGACAGCCACCAGCAAATGTTAGATACAACAACAAATATGTTGGCGCAATTAAGTAAAAGGAAGCTACGGCATTGTTTGGGTTGGTAGTAAAAGAAGTAAAGAGCAGTAAAAGTCATTGATGACGAGCAAAAAATAGAAGAAAAAAATAAACTCATACAAAAAATGATAGGAAAAAAGGGTTTACGGTTTCCGTTGCAATTTAGATTTGTTTGTGACTGTAACAATGCCATTAATATTGATATAATATGAGATTGGCAGTTTGATATCTGTGCGCGCCGGCGAGAGATAGACTTAATCTGTATGTATGTATGTAGGTATAACAAATGTGCCGTGTGAGCGCACCAACACTTGCGTACTTTAATAAAAATATTTTATAAATAGCGCTGAAACTTAACAGAGTTGGCAAGCAAACTTATAAAATATATCTAGGTATGTGAGTTTTCACATGCATTACATAATATTATATTTATTTATCGTTGCACTCGATTGCTCTATGTATGTACATTATAAGCGTACGAGTTTAGCACGGGCTTGAATAAATTTATTAAAATACAACTATTTATGCGCATACATGCATACCTAAATACATATTTGTTGCTTTGCATCTTTAGTTATGCACACTTTATTGCTTTAGAGCAGAATGTATAGATAGATACACCTACGCAACTAGATATTCATTAACTTTGCCATCGTAGCAATGTTGAGTGCCGCAGTTTTATAGATATACATAGTTTTAAAAATAAATAGAAACTGGAACATTTATTTATAGTTGCAGTTTTTCTACCTAGTTAGTGGATTGAATTGGTACTGTATTTTATCAGAATTAAAATACCTAATAAAACGTTCACTAAGAACACTTAAGGCAGCAAATTCAATAATGCTTCAAATACATTTTAAATAATTACACTGAAAGCACAAAGTAGTGAGTAGCCGAAATATATTTGAAAAAGCAGAGAAAATACCCACTTTTGCCTAAAAAAAAACAAAATATATAAAAGTTAGGAAAGTTAAAATTCGGGCGAAATCGAATTTTATGTAACCTTGCGATGTATTTTTTTTATGGGCGGCGCAACGGTCATTTTTTCAAAATTTCATAAAAACCCCGTTTCTTTGTTTCAAATCGCTGCAAGTATTAAACTTTAAAAAATTTGTTCCAATAGATACCGAAGAAATGAAATTTTTCGCATTTTTCAAAACTTCCGTTATATGGAAGGTGGTATTGGTTATTTGACGATGATACTAGTGATAGATATCAAGGACAATATGTTTAGCCAATTTAGTGACGACAACCAAAACTGTTATTGAGTTACAGACTTTTTATCATACATACTTCACTATTTCATAAAAATCTAAATTTCATAAAATCTTTAAAATTTCATAAAAATCTAGTAGCTTTGTTTAAAATCGCTCCAAATATTAAATGTTACCCAATTTATTCTAATAGATAAAAAAAATTTAGTTTTTGCATATTTTAAAACTTCCATTATATGGAAGGTAGGCGTGGTTGTTGACCATAGTTATCAAGTTTAATTAAAACATCTAAATTTTTACCCAAGTTATCGTATCCAGATAGACATTGAGGACTAAATCGATTCCTCTTTTAATTCTGATCATTTTGGTATACATAAGTCTATATCTACATTGACTATTTTTGGCTGCTACAAACAACCTTGAAACAAAGTTAATATACCCTTGCGTACAATTCACTAATTTACCTTCAGCCACGAAACCAATTCCTCTTAAAGTGAATTTTTATATTAAAAGGAAGTTTCCAAAAATACGAAGGTGATGCAAAGATAAAAGAAGAAAATTTTACGATCATAAGTTTTGAAGTGTTTTTTATAGGTAAACTGCATTCATTCTAACTAAATATTAAGTTTTCATCTACAAATAATCAATCTACATTTTTATTCAATTTATTAAAATTAGAGTTAATTTGAATAAGATTTAAGCTAAAGAGATCATCTATAAAATAAATTTGCCATAAGAAATTACACACGCAAAAAAAAGTAATCACTTGCCAGTATGTGGTACTGTATGACGTCATAACTGACGAAATATTTTTCGACATTTCGTTAATAGTTAAAACTGCACTCTGTTCACAAATTATAACACAAAGACCTATTGACACATTTGGAGCATTTATTTATCCTGCAATTATTTACAATTATTTTTTAATTTAAACATCGTTAATACTTTAAAATCCATTAAAAGCAAATTTTTTAATTTTTTAAAAATGTAAAAAGCATTTATCAAAATTTCATTAAAATTTTTTTGGGGTATGCGGATAGCTAGATAGCTAAGTTAATTTTAGTATAACAAAGTACAAGTTTCTAATGGACACGAATTAACACTATTTTTTTACAATTCTTTTGCGGACGCTCTTTCACATTTCCTTCTATAGTTAGAGAATATAGTCGCGGTTTTGCGTTGTATAACGGAAACTGCCTGCAAATAAAATTTTCAAAAATCAGTGACAACTTGCACTTTCTCAAAAAAATTCTTACAACTGTTCGAGATTATTATGAAATTTTTTTAAATCATTGCAAATAGCTTTACAAATGGGTGTTTATGGTTTTCCTTAGAAAATTAACCATATTTCACTTGAAAAATAATTTAAATTAATTAGAAGAAAAATAAAGTGCCCAAATCTCTCAATATGTGGTTGTGCTATAATTTGTGAACAGAGTATATTACTAAAACAATTTTTAATATTTTCTCTTCTTGAGGAAAGTCTTCTTACAAAAAGTTCAATAAGAAAAACTTTTCTGAAACTAATCAAATTCGCTTCTTTTAAATAATGGAAATATAAATGAACTCGGTAATCTAAAATCTTTAAAATCCCAGCGTAACAAGTTTCAAACAAATCAGAACAAGTTTTAAATTACTCTATTGGGGTAGAGGATGCGCCATTTTTCATGTTAAAAATATGAGCTCAAATTCGGTTTCCTGAAAGTCCTTCAAGTGATGAATTCCAAATTCACCTTTTAACATAAAAAAAAAAAATTTTCGTGAAAAATTAATAGCATAAACAAATTTCAATTTCAGTACCTTAAATTATTATTTTTTATACTATAATATAATACATTAATAAAAATTGTAGATGTACGATTTCGCGCTCACCGTTAGCATATTGATCTTTGCCAAGATATCCGACAATATGAAAGCTTGTTTAGTTTTTCTTCTGACACTTATGTATGTGTGTATATGCGCAGATTTGAAGTATTTCATAACATAACTTTGCGGTTATTATCTTTTCTTAATCTCGCCTAAAAGCACTTCACTCCCTTCTTCACTTGTTTCAAAATGTCATTTCTTTCATCATTCACTTTTTCATGTATACTTATGAACATACACATGTACTTATATACATGCATATGAAATGGTTTTATTACGCTCATAAAACTGCAAGCATCAATAAAAGGAGTATAAATAAAAATAAAAAAATTACGAAACAAACAGAGGGAAAATGTGTGAAAAAGGGAACACTTAATTGACGAAAGTATATGCACTAAAGACAGATAAAAAAATATTTGTCAAATTAGATTTAGATAATAAAAAAGTAAGTCTGCCAATTTGAAGAACATAAAAAAATTGACAATCACTATGCTTACACTGATTAGCAGCGATTCTTTTTGCTTTTTATAGCTAAATCCTTTGCATTTATTCCACTCTTCACCACTACGTTGACAAAAATGCCTTTATATAGTCAACTCGTTAACAGGTTGCAAAAAAATCTTTTTTGCTCTTCTTCTCTTATTTTTTTTCTTCTTGTTTTTACGACTACTAAGGTGGTATTTGTTTTATTTTCGTAAAGTCATCTAAAAGTTATGCTGAAAGTTTTCATTTTAAGGATTCCGAAAATGAGCGGCAAGCACGTGCGCTGAATGCAAAAATAGCAACAAAAGATTGTGTCGCGAATTAATGGAGATTTCATGTTTATTACTGCGGAAATAATACGAGAGTGTGTGTGTGTCCAAGATGCATCAAAGCGAGAGTGGGGTATATAAAAGTGAAGCAGATGAGCGAAAAAAATAACGTGAAAAACACTACTACTTAATGTGAAAATGTTTGCATTTGGCAGTTGGCAACGCCAGCAGCGACAAGTGTGCCAAATCAACGCAACACACACACACAGACACAGAGCCATTTTCACCTGAGTGTATGTATTTTGGTAGCAAACTTGAAGAGTGCCTTACTGTTTGACTATTTGACAATTTTCTAGTTATGCTAATGCATAAAAAAAATGCAGACATTTTAAAGAATTACATGAGTGTCTATCAGATTTTGTTTTTATGCAGGTAGTCACGTATGTATGTATGAGTGTGCATACATACATATGATCATGCTATGATAGAGACACAAAAGGAATAAATAATTTTTGATCACTTGCTATTTAAATAAGAAAAATAAAATTACGCCTTATTGTATGTTTTGAAGATTTCTGAATGGTGCATTTGTGATAAGTTAATTTTTTTTTTGTTTTCTTATCGAACCACATTCTATATATAAGAAATATTTAAAGAAATATATCGCGATACAGAAGAGGTAAAAGTGTAAACTAGGATAAGTTCAAAAAAAGCTGAGCAAAGAGATACAACGAGATAGAGTTAGAGACGTATAGAGATATATATAAAAGTAGCTCGCTCTAGCTCGCCTTAACTCACCACACCTCTCCTTATATCTAAGCAAATTCACCACACGTCACGTAATCTCACCTCACCTCATCTCACTTCATCGCAACTCAGTTCACTTCACCTCCCCTCACATCACCTCACGTTATCTCATCTCACCTCACCTCACCTTACCTCACCTCACCTCACCTTACCTCATCTCACCTCACCTCACCTTACCTCATCTCACCTCACGGGTGCACCGATTTATCAGAAAATTTTAATTTTAGTTGATACTAATCCACAAAGGAAACGCTTGGCAATCCTCTCATATTCATAGAATTTTAAAACCCATAATATTTGGCAAATGCCGCAATGCATGAGAGTATCCAACAACGAAGATTGACACACATGTGCAAATTAAAATGTATCATACTCGTGAATATACTTTTTTCATTTATGTATTTTGCGGCCTAACAAAATCTTCAAAGAAATACCCGTACTTATCTCTGCCAAAAATGTGAATTATTCTTTCTTATTACTTACTGCTTCATCTCTCTAACATCTATGAACTTTTTTTTTCATATTCTCTCTCTGAACACACTGCAGGATTATATAGATATTTTGCAAGTTTCTCGCTATTGCTGCAGATGCACTGCATGTCATGTCAAATTTGTAATAAAAATATCAAAGTTATTTTCAAGGTTAGTCATGGGGTCACGATGAATGCACAAAATGAGAAAGCGAAAGTCAACGGAAAGGAAATTATTGTCATTGCTAAAGTTGGCTTGACGGCCAAAAGTTCATTTCGCTCAGTTATTTGAGTAAACGAGAATGTCTAAATCAATTAAGACGCAAAGGCGTAATATTCTTCTCTTTCAAAGCAATCTTAAATTAAATGTATCCACCCCTTGCTAAATACAACAAAGTTGAGGTAATATCGCAGCAGGAAGAAATCATAAGTAACATAAATTAACAAAGAAAATGTTTGACTTTAAGATTCTTGATGCATTAATGAATGAAAATATCTAAGCGGAAATGTTATGATAAGTTTTTTTTTAAGATTGTATGAGGAGATTGGCCCACTTCCAATATATGATTTTAGCCAAATTTTCACGGAAATATGTATAATTCAAGGTAACAGCCTAATTCGGGTACTACCACGTGATTTTTGTTGAAATTCTGTTATTTACGTAGTTAGGGAACTTATTTAATATAATTATGAATAAGAGAAAGTCGTGGTTTTAATAGAACTTTATTTATTAAATATCATCACGAGACTGCCTTAAGCTAAACATCATATGGGTTTCTTATTGGATAGGCTGCTTATTGGATTGGAATATTCCAATAAGAGGTTGACACATGTAATAGTAATCCAATGAGAGAGATATATAATGAGAGAAACAGTTTTGTGAAGAGAGAGGTAGTAAAGATAAATGCTAAAATATAACTATAAAATTTTCCAAATGGACCGTAATATAGTAATTACATTACAGCGCCATCCAATGGTTCCGCTTCTGGCTAAAGTAATTATTTTTGCGTATGGAGTATCCACTTAAAATTTTTACGTACATTCCGTATATGCCGACTCCAGCGCCACCTTTGGAATTTAAGTATTTGGCGAAAAGGTATTGCTTGTCACATAAGGAGTACACATTTTTAATTTCTACTGTATCGGACCGTTATATTATGCATTTTCTGAATATCTCAACTTCAGCGCCATCTACCGTTCCCATTTCTCATTCACAACACACACACATCACAAATGGTAGGAGTATCGCAACCAAACCCCGAGCTATATACATAGCTCTACAGCTATATAGTGTGTGTGCCAAATTAATAATAATATATGAACCGAATTGATTCATAAATACGGGTTTTATGAACAACTTGACTTTAGCGCCATCTGCTGTATAAAGATATTACCTGTATCCTTATCACGGCAGCTTTAGAGAAATACTGTCCATTATTTAATTTTTGAGTTATGACTTTTTATAGGTAACTTGCTTGCGAACTTTATTAAAAACTTTTAAAAATAAAAAACTTTTTAATTCGAATTTCAAAACCGATTTTGCAATGGCAGTTTTTTCTTCATTTAATTTTAGTGTAGTAATGTGCAAGCTTTCATACGTATTTCCAAGTTCCATTACGCAAGTTGTTATCTCTTTTTCTGAACAAATGGAAAAGCTTATAATTTACTCAACGCAGTCAATCAATAAATCGGCAAGAGCTAAAAATCTAATTACTTTTGCAACAAACCCAACTAGTGCAGCCATTTTGTATTGCGGCCAGGACTGTAGCTAAATGCCATCAAAGTTTGTTTACCAAAATACATTTGAGAAATGCATTTGTGGTTGCGATGAAGACAAGGGATCAAATTTGAGACCAACACTCACAACAGTCACACCAGTGAAAACTAACTACAAATATGTACAGCTTTAACGATTGAAATGTTTTCTCTGTACAGCATGCAAAAGTATGCAACGTAACAGAAAATAAGAAATAGAAAATGCCAACGAATTGAACGAACAAAGCCACCGCAAGAATAATGGCTGAGCTGTGTAACACAAAAAATTTCCATTGTAAAATCTCACTCAAGGATAAGAGATGATTTTACAGGAGAGCTATTTTTAGGCGCAAAACATTTAAGCTATAAGTTTGTGAAATATGTATGTATGTATGTACAGTTGCATGCTATATGTGAAACTAAAGTTCCAATAGGTATCTATTATACATATTTATATATATATACATACATATATGTACACATATACTTTTACATACATATACCATTGTATACGCTGCTTATCACATCTATAAGACACCAGGAAAGTGACATGTTCTCATCATTTACTTTTCTTTTTTTATATTTCTTCAATTAAAATAATAGTCATCTAACAAAAAGAATTTGAAACTAAGTTTCAAACTTTACATACTCGTAAAATGTAAGATAATTCAAAAAAAGTACGAAACTTGAATATATTACAAGTGACTACAGGTTATTGCTTATATTTGGAAATTTTTTTTCCACCACCTTTTCGCAATTTCTTTCGTAAAAAATAATCTCGAGATAGCGTATATAGAAAAAATTGCGGACGAGCGTCAGTTAAAAAATATTGTTAAAAATCAAAGGTAATCCTCTTTAGCCACTTTATAAACAAATTTATTGGGTTTTAAAAGTAATAATAATAAATAAATCTTAACATTTTTCGAAAATAAAGGTTTGTTGAATTATCACAAATTTTAACAGACATAAACGAGAGTTCCTGAGAATGATCTCAAATTGAGGTCGATATATCAAAAAATAAATATCTTCAAAAACGAATATTGAAGTTTTTTTCAAATATTGCGCCTCGATCTTAGGTTAGGTTAGGTATGGTTAGGTAGCACCCCATAGGGGCTCCCTTAGACTTAAGTTTCCTTCCCTGAACAGAAAACGATTACCACCGGTAGATATGTATGTGTTAGGCAAAGCGCCGAGTGCTCGTAATGAAGGTCCGTAGCCGTTCAATGTTCACACCGGAGAACCTGTCGAAGAAGTGCGAGTCAAAGTATTTGAACTGGAGTCTTGCGAAAGTAGAGCGGCTGAGAAGGTTGTATTGAGAAGATTCCACCTCATCATCTTCCATACAGCACTCACACCTCTGGTCAGAGACGAGGGGCCTCGAAATATAAATTTCAAAAGCCGATTATCAAAATAAACATTTAATACAAAATTTAATATTTGGGTTAATATGGTTTTTGATAAAGAATTATCTGTCATAAGATTTAATAGAAGTAAAACAAAAGGTTGTAATGTGAGCGTTTCATTTAAATGATAAGCGGTAAATTACAGGAAACGGTATTACAAAAATATTATTAGGGATGTCAGCCAATGGATTCATTGTAAATAGTAATTAATTTTAATTTGTTTCTTTCCAAAATTACCTCTTTTTCGTGCGTAAGGTAGTACGAGTACATAAAATACAATACAATTTTATATGAAAAATTCTTTGAGTAACTTTGTTAGCATATATTAAGCTATTATACGACATTTGCAAGTTTTCTTGTTTTTCTCTAATTTTGAACAAGAAAATCTCTCGTCGACAAGGGACGACGGAAAATCGTGCCTTAATTCAGTAGACTTCTACCCTGTCGAAAACAACAAAAAATAAATCACTCCGCACTCCTTAAACGGTAATAATTGAAGTTATATTTTTTAACCATTATATCTCGAGTAAGGGAAGTTTTATTTGAAAAGATAAATTTACTAGCGAAATAATTTTTTAATGATTTCAAAGAAAGGCAAAGAAATTTATACAAGTATACCAATTTTTGTGCAACAAAATACATATAGACAAGGAGTGACGGAAATTCCTTTCAATATACATAAGTTCAATAACTCTTCACTCTGTTGGCAATTCAATAGACATTGTGACATAAAATATCTGCTTCCCATTTAACCTATTTTTCTTTAAAAATTATATAAAAAAGGAGAATCAAATATACGCAAGCATGCGACTGTGTCAAAAAACTGTAGTTGTTTTTTAACTTTCGGAATAAAAGTTACTGCAATTTAGACTAAAGTTCAGTATAAGCTTCGTGTAGTTCGCTTGTTTTCTTAATTTAACTTTAAACTTAAAAAAAAGCTTCCTGCTTCGTCTGAATAAAAAGCATTCAATGATGCAAGTACATCCTTGTCTTTTTGCAGGTACAAACATTTTTTCGGAGACTTATCCTAAATAAAGGATATTAACTTCCTGGATTTAAAAGAAATCAACATCTTTCGGCTAAAATCATTTTTTTAAATACTATTTTCTAGCTTTAACTGCGAGTTGTGATATTTAAACGGCACGTCCTATTTCTTATAGGAATTATTAAAGATCAACGAACCAACCAACAGCCCTAACATTTACCAGTACAATAATAACAAGGCGGACTTCCTCGCTAGCATGACAATGCATGACAATTGTCTAACCAAGAAATACGATAAAAGCGGGAGAGGTGGAAATAATAAGCGAAATGGAGGACTGCCTACATACGAGTATGCAACGTTTTTGGATAAAAAAAACGTAAATGATGCTTACATACACACATATATACGTACATAAATGTCGAATTAATGGTGCAGTAGGGGGCAAAGAACAGTTCGCCAGATATTAGGTTGGTTATGATAGCGGTTTTGGTATTGTTGCTTAAGAAAATCTCATATAATAATTTACATGAATAATACATATGAGCGTGAGTAGGTGTGCCTGTATAAGTATATACATGCATGTATGTATGCATGTGTAAGATAACAATAGACACAATAATAAAAGTAACGATTGTAAAGACAATACCGACCAACGATAAACCACAAGAACACAAGCTCAATTACAACAGCAAAGAAAGCTCTAATAAATACAAGGCATTGGCATTGATATTGTGGAATAAGGAAAATGATGACAAAAATAAAAATAGAAAGAAAAAAAAACGAAATGCTCAAGGTAAAATATATACGAGTATATCACCGAAGAATTACGGAAAATCTATAGACTTTAAGAAGAGAGAAAAATGAAATACGCACTTTGCAGATATCTACATATATTAAAAAAGGAAAATTCACAGAAGCATGAAAGTGAAGCAGCTTTATCCGATTTACGATGGCTTACAACTATTAAGCCACAATAAAAGTGAGATTTTTATTTGAGCTTAATGGCAATAAAATTGTAGCTATAAATCACTAAACTGGATGGTAGTTAGCCAACGCAGAAACACTTCAATTTTGACGGCAGTCTTTTCTTGCTACTATTGCTGCTGGACAATACTGTTGCAGGTAATAAAAATTCAATATCATCAACATTAAAACAAGGTACTCGCATCTAGTTCAGTAGTTCATAGTTCAAAGACACACACACACATGCAACAAAAAAAAATACTAAAGAAAGCCTTAAAGATTGCCAAATAGCATTTGCGCGATTTGATAAAATGAAAATAAAGACAAGTAGCCATAAAAGCGTAATAAAATTGCACTTGCATTCTTGTAAAACATCGTTCTTTATTCGCCATTCAACTGGTCGCTTGCTTCATTGCAGCAGCTTAAATTGATGGCAGTGCAGGTAATGTCGGTCTTAAGACCGTTTTTGGGATTAATATGCTAGAAGTAACTTAAACGCGCCTCAAGTGAAACAGAATGTTTGTACTCTACACGCACACATTCACAGACGGCAGCTAAAGTGAACTTCTGGCACGCACATTTTAAATCTATGCGTATGCGCCAATGGAATAGTTGAAAAGGTCGCGAGCTAGAGAATAAGATTATATGAAACCAGCAGTAAAGATAAAAGAAAAAAATGTGTAATATATTCTTTGAAATTCAATGAAAAAACCCCGAAAGCATGATATGCTAAGCTATCACTTGCCTTATATTTAATCTCTTTCACATTTTGAATGTTCAAAAGTGGATTTGTAAACAAAAGTAATTTTACATTAACAAATAGCCTTTATCTAAATATTGTCGGAATTCCCTTTATTTATGGCACCATATTCACGTTAAACTATTTACATATTTATATAACTTTTCAGCTTTTAAGATACATATAAGCTAAGCAAAACTCTTAATATGAGGCTTTATTTATTGCAAAAATTGAAAATTTGTGTCTTGTGAAATAACCCAATCAACATGATAAGGTTTTTATATTTTTTTTATTCATTTTCAGACAAAACCTATGTAAACAAAATTATCAAACTTTTTTCAAATTTAAAGAAATTAGCAAATTACATAAAACTTTCCAATTTTAAAAAGAGAGTAAGCAGTTTTGCAAGCAATTTTAATATAATTAAATGCAAGTTTCAAGTGGCAAGCCAAAATTCCTTTGATTATTACAAACAGTTTTTCAAGTGTATTGCGCTTTTCATACATACTTTTAAATATAAATTTTATGCATGTGTCAAAAGCGAAAAAAAATTATTTAATTCAAATTCAATAGGCGAACAAAAGTGTATACTCCAAAAAAATTGAGTCCGAAATATTTATGAAAATTCTATATTTTTTAATTTTTAGCATCGTTGATAAAAAACCAGTCTCCTTTGCTCCTAGTTTTTGTAAAATAGAGTTTTGTATCAAATTTATTCATAAAAAATAAACTTTTAAAACTTTATAAAGTTTATTTTTCAAATAAAATTTTTTTTTAATTAATTAAATTTTTTATGGATGAAATCGGTTTTTATGAACCGTTTGAAATGTTAGTGAGCATTTTGTTTTAAGGTGGAATGAAAATTTTTCTTGTCAAGCTTCTGTTTTACCAAATTACTTAGACCTTGAGAGGTAGAAAGGATCGATGTAGTGTTATAAGACCGTAGGAAATAACGCCATATGTTTTTATTTCACTTCACATTGAGAAGTAAGGTCATATAGCTTTCTTATATTGGAAAAATTAACTAAAGCCATAACTAAAAATTATACAGACGATAAATAAAGCCATATGAACTTAATTCAATACAAAAAGTAAATGCTGGATCTTTAGCATATCGGCGCTTTAGCTCCGCGACCCAACGCCTTGCACGTGTTTCGCGCCGAATTTTCAACGAATTTTTAATTGACATCGCTCAAAACTTCTTGCATGCCGGTTTGAAATTTGTTTTTTATATACATAGAAGAAATTTAAAAAAAAATTGTCAAAAAATCAACGGTAATATTTAGGGACTTAAAGCGAGTGCTACAAAAACTGAACAAACCTTCATACTCAACCATTTACAATTTTTTTATATAAGAGTTTGAAATTTGTATGAAATTTTTACTAAATTTTGTTTTTTATTAATTGTTTTTCAATTGAAAAACTAACTAACTAAACTAAAAAAAATGGTACAAATTGGTCAATACGTTTTGTTTGCTTTTCATTTTTCGAATGGAATTAATGCCAAAAATTGAGCCTAGTACTACAAAAACTGTAATTATAAAAATCCCAAATATAGTATAACTAAAATGCATACGCTGTAACTTTACCACAGCGAGGCTTTTTGATGAAAAAAATAGTAACTTTGCTCCAAAACGCTGATCATTTCGATAATATTTTACACTTCATTGTAGCTTTATAAATTATATCTTAAAAACTTTATATGAAATACCTGCATTTTTGTTACGATGCAAATGCCATACTAAACTGTATCAAGTAAACTTTTTAGAATCACCTAGAGACTCTGTCTCGTATACCACATACAGCCCTCAATCAAACATTTCCTTGAGCATGCCGGTGTATTGAAGAAAGCGCAAGAAGAATTCCTTGAAAGGTGTAAGCTCGCCTTGCAGCCGCACAAGGTGTATAACCATTTAAGTGTTGAGCAAAGCGAATTTGAAGAGTCCTTCAAAACACACTCCTCTAACATGCCATGCAATGAATGTTTAAGTACCGTAACAAGTAGCAACAGCAAACGTCTTTATGCCACAACAAAAAACACAACAAGTTAAAGCTTTGAATCTGCATACGAGTACAAGGAGCTGCTAGTCTTAAACTTAACCCATGGCCGCAAGGCCACATAACGTTGTGAATTTTTAATTGTAGTTAAATGGAATTCACCCATTTCCAGCAGCAAAATAAAGGAACATTTAATGTACTTTCAAATAAAAAGTAATATATAATTAAATACATTTTTGTAATAATAACATTTTTATTCATCGCCGAAATTTTTATGCAATTTTGTGGTGAACTTTCAAAGCTGTTACTTATTCTTTGTGTTAAAAACTAACTTTTATTTGAGGATATTTAATAAAATCAATTCGTTCAACCTGCTTCAATGGGCCAATTAAAAACTACTCAATGCCAAGTGATTGCAGCTTTTAGCGTTTAATAAATTCATGGGCGAAAACTAGACAAAAAAAAATTTTGTTTATACAGCAACATTGTGGATGGAATGGCAATTGAAGGCAGTGCACTTACAAAAACTTTCAAGTGCAAAGAAAAAGTTTCAAACTCAGCTTACAAGAACCACTGCAATGAAGCCAACGAGTAAGTGCATAATTGAAATGAACGTAAACAAAATCGAAGTGAAAGTTAAGAAAGAAACGAGTGGTAATTAAAATGCATATAACAGTTTAAGTTTAAAATAAAGAGAAACATAAAAGTAAATGCGTTTCGGTATAGGAAAAAATTCGTCTAGAGTTGCGGTTTACGTATGAATTGCAAACGAACGCCAAATGTTTGAGAAATTTTAATTCAATTACAGTTCATTCTCCATTAAAAACCAAAGAAACCAAAGTTTTTAACTTTGTAGAACGTTAAGAAAAATTTAACAAATTTATATTAAAATTTCAAGCTTATCTTTCAGTAGCAATACAAATTTTTTGAGTATTTTTTTTTTATTTTGAATAAGCAAGTTTTAAGTGCCTAGTGATTAATTTTAATTTATAAGTTTTTCGTTTCTATAAAATCTTTTCAGCAAGTAACACATTATTTAACAAAAATTTAAGGCTTATAAAACTGTAACTCGAAAACTTTCCAAGGCTTGTAAGAAAAAGTTTTAAAGTTTCGATACAAATAGCTTGCATTTCTTTCGTTTAATTTTTTTAAACTCTTTTTTATTGGTTTTTCTTTTAAGAATTAAATGTCTTGTAGTTGAAAATTCTTTTGAATAAATAAACAAGTATCAGTCATACAACACCATTACAGTATTAATTTAAAAACATGCCTTTTAATTAAAAAATATTAATTAAATATATTATTTTTTAATTAAAATATTTTTCTTTCTTCACCGAAACTATATCAGTCTTAGTTTCAAACCTAAAGGAAAATTTAAAAAAATCAACATGCTTCTAAATTTTTCTCTTAGAACTTAAAATTTTAGTAGAACCAAGTGCAAGTTTCAACGGACTACAAAGTACCGTTCAATTTTAAAAATATTTCTCCTGTTAGCTTTAAAATTTTTTTTTTCAAAAATCAACGCTAATTCTAAGATACTTGAAATTTGCACTTTAAATCAATATAATTTAATTGGTTAAACAACTGCATACACGAAATCACTCAAACAATTTTTGAAAAAAATAAAAATATAAAAAAAACGATAGAAATGAAATATTAACCGCAGTAGTTTTTAAAATTCTTATTACAAGTTGGAGTATAGGTACATAAAAACCCAATAAATTCCAGTACCTTTTGAAAACTTGTAACGGTATAAATATGTTGAACACTAAACTTGACGCTCAGCTTTAACACTAACAAAGCTCACTATCACATACAAAACATGCGCACGTAATGTTTTCGCATCGATTCGAGCAATTTCAAATACGTAAAGTTTTTTTTTTTCTTTTTTCTTTTAACTCTTTAAGTACACGCACGCGAACCGTACATGCGATGCGAAAACAATGAATGACAGGACAACACTGTTGCCTTTGTGCAAGCTGTGGCGATGCGTAGTCTAACGATGTCGACGACGATAACGATGAAAGACGAGTGCAAAGCGTCGCCACTGCGATGAATGGATGGAGTAGCGCGAAGCAAAGTGGAGTCATCGGCACTGTGCGCCTAACAGTATGCCTTACTTCGACTTCAAAACAGCACAATCACTCGCAATACTCTGCTTGTATGGCTTTCACTTTCTCTAATTTTGTCACTTTTACATTTCTTTTTGCTTTCACCTGTGTCACATGCTTTTCATTAATTTTACTTGCACACCGCTGCTTTTGCATTCAATTTCATTTATATTGCTTCACTGTGTCAAATTAATGCAAAACAAACAAAAAAATATCGCGCGCTCACTTTTTCGCTTTTGCTTAACGTCTGCTACATCCGTCGGACATTTTTCGCCGTGTTGTCGATGCGAACTGCTACGCTGCTCGCGACAGAATGCCAATGTGTGTTATCTATTTGTAGGCGCCAGAGCTTCTCTGCTGTTTGTTAGGGTTTTGTCATGTGAATGGCATTGTTGTTGCACATTTTCTTGTACATGAATACACGTTTGTTTGAGCAGTTATCGATACCGATACCGATAATAAAAACGTTGCAGAATATTCTTGTATTCGAAAATCCATCGATTTGGAAAATGAAATCTATTTTGATAAAGGTAATACGAAATTTTAGTGTATGCCATCTTATTATAAGTAAAATATAAAATTTTTGCTTATAATTAAAATGGTGCATATTTTAAGGCACATTTTTGTTTATTAAAAATATGTAAGGTTATAATTTTTTTTTAAATATATTTTTATTGTCAAAGAAACCTTTATATTTATTTATGATTTTGTTACTTTTTAAATTTTCTTTTAGTTTAATCTATTGCAAAAACTATCGAAATTCAAGTTCACACAAATTAAACAAACTTCAACAAATTTCCATAAAAAATTTCAAACTTTTATGTAGTCTATTTTTCAATTTAGTATAATAAAGTGCACGTTTCAAGTTGAAAAAAAAATTGATTTTTATTTCAAGGACATTTTCGTTTTGCGAAGTATGTTTTGCAACGCAAGCATTTTTTTTATTTTACTGGAGGAAAATAAGCTAAAACACCCTTGAAAAAATTTCTTAAAAATCAACGGTTATCGTTAGTTCCTCTACATTAGGGTGCTTTTTTTATTCATTTTTTAATATGTTCATATTTACAAAATATTTTATAAAATCAATATAAATTCTGGACGGCAGTTACATCTACCAGACGCTTTAAATTAGATTTGAAAGAGTTACTCATACGCCCTGTCCAACAATACATCGTCCCGTTGCTGCCTTCAATTCTTATCTACAATTTAGTAATTTTTTAAATATTGAATGAAAAAGTTTATTTTACTTAAAAATCTCGAACGAATGAAGATCCACGGAAGAAGACCTGAAAACATAACAATTTCTTTGTTTTAACAAATTAATCACACCTCACATTCAATTAGAACCGTGAGTGTGGTGTAAAAATAAACAATTTTTTTAAAGAACAAAGTTTCGTGCTCAAAGCACAAACCGTGTGTTTGGAGGATATTTAAACCACTGTAATTTATTGTACCTAAACTATTTCGGCTATAATAAAGTGCAGCAAATTCTGAAAAATATATTTTAAAAAGTTCGAAACTTAGCTGAAACAGTGAACGTTATTTTATAATATTTAAAAAACAGAGATATTGCGCCGGAAAATAGTATGTAAATGTAGATAAACCGCCGTAACATTCCAACACAGTTTTTTAATTTTAATTGAGTTTAAAACTCATTAAATTTTTTATTTTTGATACTGCGTTTGTTCAGTGATCCATTGAAATTAAACGATTAATAATTTTGTTGAATTAAAATTTCACATTTAAAATTTCTGACCCAGAAGTTTCCCATAAGCAATATTTTTATGACTTTCGATACAAAATTATGCTACAGAAGTCTTTATACAAACATTGTATGAAAGATCACCAATTAAAAACAAACTGTAATTCTAATAAACAAAATGGTTAAAGCTTAATTATGATTCATGTTTTTATTTTAACTGTTTGTTTTTTAATTTCAAAATTTATTTTTATTCTACTGGAGGATAGTTTTCTTTTGATTGCAAGACTTTATTTAAAAAAAAAAACAAAACAATAGTTCAAGCGGTAGAAGTTAAAGATGTACTGCCCTCAAGCTCTCTTTAATAAATATTGATAAAATCCTTTTTAAATATTGATAAAACATATTATTCTTACTTCACATTTTTTTTTTAATTTCTTATTGGCACTTGCGTTTACATATGTAAATTATATGGTATGTAGGTTAGGGTGGGTCAAATTGTATGGGTCAAAAAAAGTCGATGTTTGGTACCCCCTAGTTGTGTTTTATAAATCATTTTAAGCAACTTTTCCAATGGAAGTATGGTTTTATTTTGAATACCGAGCCCCCCAATTTTTAAAAATAGGTATTTTTTCGCAACGGAAAGACATGTTCAATTGCTAGTTAGCGTGTCCAAACGAGTTTTAGAACAGAAACGAGAAGAAGTGATGGCAGTGGCATTAGAAAGCCGTAAAAAATTTCCTAAACTTGACAGCAAGAAAGACTTTCAAGAATAAGTCCTTCTCGCTTCTTACAATATTCAATTGAATTTTTTTCATTTATATTTTATATAAGCTTTTATCTTTAAGGTTGGAATTGTAAAGAATAATAAATTTGAAATGAGAAAAATAGGCTTTGTTCATTTAGCGAGTAGATAGAGGAAGATCTAAGAAAAGGAAAAAAAAATACCTATTTTTAAAAATTGGGGGGCTCGGAATTCAAAATAAAACCATACTTCCATTGGAAAAGTTGCTTAAAATGATTTATAAAACACAACTAGGGGGTACCAAACATCGACCAAAAATTTAACCCACCCTAATGTAGGTATATACATCATTACATATATAAATACTTACATACATATATATATGTACATAGATATAAAAGCTTACATACATTTCAGCTAAACATTACCGACATTGTTTATTATTTTGGGAGCTTTCAAGTCACTGTTTTTGGTGCGCCACCCAACAAATGCTTTTTATGGTTATCAGCAAGAGAGTATTCTTCACATTCATACATACATATGTATGTAGTTGTTCGTCATTTAAGTGTTGGCTCTTGGCACGAGCTGTCGTCGTTTCATGCGTTTATTGGCGCTAGTGCCTCTCTTACAAGCTACGATGTGTCAGTTTCCACATATGCTTCTTCTTACGAACATTTGTTGCTTCTGTTTGCTGCAACAACATCATCCCTGTCATTGTTACTAGTATTCTTTTCATTTTCATTGTGTAATTGTTGCTCTTTTGGCCACTTTAAACTCGTGTCCGTTTTGTATGCAATGAATACTGTGCGTGCTGAGAGTGAAGTTCATCGTCGTTCGTAAAGCGTGACAGCGTTTGATGGAGGCCATGCAATGATATCACACGACGCCATGTCAACAACTACGAAAATAGGGAACTCCGTTTCATTTCGTCATCTACTGGCGTTGATATTTGCTGTTGTTTTCTTTTTGTATTAACCGTTTCTTGATAACGTTACTTGCCATTTCTGTTATTCTGTTCTCCCATCTGTAATGACAAGAATATCTTAAGTTTGAAATTTTGTGATTTGCTTTTCTTACCCTACACACGGAAGAGTGAGTTCAGTTAAAAATTAAAAATTAAATAATTACTTAAAAACTACATAAAAACAATTTTATCGGTTAACTCTCTAATTGTATTGAACGATAAACCCTTTAAGAACTAGTGTAGCTTTTGAGTTAACCTCATAAAATTCAATTTAAATCACTATTCTTATAAACAAACTCGTAATGTTTCTCCTTTTTTTCGGTAAAATATTTTATAATCTGTATCGTATAATCGAGAAATTTATCCAATACATCCGATTCAGAAATTATAATCAGTTTGGCATATGAAAGACTTACGGCGATCCTATGTCGTAAATGCCATATTTGCTCTACTATCAGTGCACGAAATTAAGTATTTTTCTCACATCTCACAAAATGTGCCGCATTTTACTCTCTTTCCAACAACTAAACAACAACAGCTGCGTTATGGTACTTGAATGCACAATTGTGCAGTGACGTTTTAGAAAATTTATGAACTGCTGACACAAGTTGACGTTGATGGACATTCTTTTTCATTACTTCATTCATTGTTTGTTGTGTTCTTGAACACGCGAAATGAAAGTGTTAAATGAATTACGAACGGAAATCGAATACAAAACTTAGTATGAATACATGTTTCGAAAAATAATAAGTCTCAATTATCAAAGAGTTTCTTTTCTCAACTTGTTTTCAACTACTTCTCTCATCATGTTTGATTGGTTGAGCAAGTAACCTTTCTACAAACTTCGGCTATTTTCTCTGCTATCTAGGTGAATCGATGCGTATCCGAAGACACCCAAGTGGCTTTGTGTATACTTCACACAACCGTGATTTATGTCGCGGCGAAGTCGATCAGTCTCTCTCCTTTGTCAGAGGTAATCTACGATGGTTTACTGCCGACAAATGTTAGATCAAATTTGTCTTCTTTTCACACCTTGGCTACGAAGTCACCCACCATTATTTTGACAATTTTAAATAGAGACATCTTTCCTAAACAAGATCATACATGGCCACCAGTTTAATTGATAAAAATATTACCGTCTTTTCCAGAATTCAACTTTCTTCGTCTTTGGTCGATTTGCGAAGTCTGAATGAAGTCACTGCGCTTATGCCCTTTTGGCTTATAATTTACTGCAGACCTTTATTCTAATTTATAAAGAAATTTATTTGAAGATGACTAGGAAGTCAATTACAATATACGAAATTTTAATGACACCAATGCTAGGTTTTCATTAGGTAAAAATCAATGCCATCTAAAATAGTCTTATGTAACTGTCGTGCTTCAACTGACTTAAACCAATGTAAACCAAACTAAACGTTTGCTGATTACAGAGATTATCTATATTTATACCTATAATTCGTGAGAACTTTAAAAATTTCCCCCCTTTATGAGTTAACAGAGAGGCTAATCTCGAGTTTTCATCAATTCAAATTTGATGCGAAATATTGCTTATCGAAGGAAAATGTGCGGTCATTTAGGGTCAAAGTTTGACAACATTTATCAACATGCTGACATTTTCGTATTAGTTTGACATTCGCTGAAATAACGACGTCGGTCTATACAACATCGACGTCTGTTGAGACAGTTTTTTGTGTCAGTAACTTTGCCCAATGAAAACCAAACATAAGCATAAACAAAAGCAGAGGTCATAATTTTTTTTTTACTTTTGTGCGAATTTTGGATGTTTTGCTGAGGAGGCGCTAAAATGTATGAAAACCCGAAATAAAGCCAACAATTTTTTTTTTTAATTATCAAAAATAATATATTAAACTTTTTTTTTAAGTAAAACAAGCTTGCTCGTTGCTTGTTACAACTTATGGCTTAATAAATGCATTAACACATAAGACATTGCTTCAAGAAAAGATAAATATCTCAGGCCCTATAAAATTGTACCAACATGACTTTTTAGCAAATTGATTTTTTTATGTCAAAAATTTTTTTTTTGATCTCTGACTGTCTATAAAAAAGGACTTAATAATTTGTTTGATTAAACTAATATTTTGCGAGCTGTAAAGTGCATAACTTTAAAAAAAAAATTTTTTTTATATATCCGAAAATACTAAAATCTAAAAAACAAATCGATTTTTCATTGAAATAGCATGAAATGCCTCTTAAGTAATTTTACAGTACCAGAAAAAAAAAACTGTGAATTGTACAAATAATTTTATCTTTTAACAATTAAGCTTCCTTATTATAAATGAACTATAAAGTTTTCGCACACACTTATGTATGTATCTCAGCACAACCATGAAAATCCATTGGTTTACACTTTGTCACTCAACACCGGGTGATGCCGTCTGAGAAGTGAAACCTCAATGACCACAAATGACTGTGAGCTCGTTTGTGTGGGCGAACGAACATAACTACGAATGCACACACATAATTTGTATATATGTACATATATGTATGTATATGTATGTGCTTATATGTATAATTAAAACGTCAGTTGTATGTTCTCACATATATTACATATGTAAGACATGTGTATGTTTGTAATCTTTTTCCATGCAGTATGTTATGTAGTATTACCATTAAAATGTTTGTCGGACATGGTTGTCCAACATAACGATAAACAACTCAACATTGGGCGAGCAACATATACAAGCGTTATATGTTTGTATGTATGTATGTATACATAATAGTAACGTTCGCACTCTGCATTATGTTTGAATTCTTAAATCCAGTCAATGCGACAGGCTGACTGTCGCACACTAGCTCTTCACAATTTGGCATTCAGCGCGGTTGTGCTCCATTTCAAGCGTAATTTATTATGCCAAGAATGTGTTTTCCTGCCGGATTTGTATGTATGTAAATTTTATGCCATAATTTCGACTCTAAAGTTAGTAGTAGCTTTTTCACATATTTTTCGATGAGATATCTGCAAAAAAGCTGATGCTAATTTTAAAGCCGGCTTTTACTTGACTTTGATTATGGCCTATTGTAGATATTTATGTTTGCTAGTCATACCTGTAGTAAATTTTGCTATCTCCTGAAAGGAGAAACTTCAATTTAGAGTTGGTAGCACCCGCACTAAGTTGCTACTAAAGAAACTCGTACTGAATCCTACTCTCTATGGCAATAAAAATTTTCAGTTATCTATAACGCTGTCGGAGTAGTAATTGTTATCGATATCGATGACAATATTTAGAAGAACATAATCGCCATTTTACGATGAGTTGTACAGCTTTTTAGGGATGCATGTGGATATAATGAGGCAAATTAAGTTGAAGCGGCTCTGTTGATTGTGCCAAGTCGTGCGAATAGATTCAAACGCTCCAATCTTGAAAATATTCGAAACGGTTTTTGGGTTTTGCTGGCGCTATCAGGGAAAGAGAAAGAAGACAGCCTCTCTTGCTTTGGAAAGACGAAGTTTTAAAGAACTTGGATTCACTGGATATTTCCAATTGGCGTCAATTAGCAAAAAGGAAAAAGTGCCGACAAAAATAATCTTAATTTTTATAGTTTCAATTAAGCGAGGAAGTATTTTTTAATTTAACTAATAAGCCTATCAGTAAAGCAGTGCTTACATTACGCAGTAACAAACATTCGTGCTTACAGCTTTATATTATTAATTTAAAAAAAATACCTTTGCGCGTACGGCATTTAAAGACTAAAGTTCACAAAACTTTTTACTTTACCGGATATCTTTGTATTTCTTGTACAGGACGACCAAACATCGACTTTGTTTATGTTCGTAAGCTAAACTAAATTGTGACGCGGTGTCGGTTCGGCTTCACCCGAAAATGGTTGAACTTTTACTAAAACTGTTCAAAAATTTCAGAACTTTTTAGTGTTTTTCTTATTAACAATTGTGTTTCTAATTCAATTGGAAAACTTAAAAAGTTTTGAGCATTTACTTTTTGCTAAGATATTGACTCTTTTTGAGTACTGGTCGACTAAACCATAAAAAAGAGAGAAATTTAAAAAAATGCACTGTTTCTTAAAAAAAAAGATATGCACTTTTTTTTTGAAATCTTTCATCAAATGCATTTGCTCTTTTCTAGCTAAGAAAAAATGGGGAAAGTTACCTAAACTTTAAATGAAGAAGCCCAAAATGTCATTTTGTTCGAAAATGCATCTATGTAGACTGAAATTTGGGTTAACGCAATACTGTAACAATTCCTTTTTTTATCGGAAACAGCCCTAGTCCAATCCTTACTTGTTGAAAAATAGAGCATCCTAACAAAACTAGTATCATTTTAAAGAGAAGTGATCACATATGAATAAACTTAAAGTGTGCGGTGGCTTTTGTTAATGAAGCAGGTTTCCAAACTTATGAATATTTCTGTAAATCTTAAAATTGAATAATTTATCACAGCTAAGGATGCTTTTTTTATTGTGCCAAAAAATTTATTCACCGTTTTATAGTTCACTCGCTTAACAAAAAGATATTTTTTAAAAAAAGAAAAAAGTGCTTTAAAGTATTCCCTTTTGAACTTTATCTTCAATATACATAAAAAATAAAAGGTTTTTTAAGTGCTTTAAATATATTGGAAAATGTCACATTATAATGCTCTTTAAATCTGTTTAAATTTTTATGATTTTGTGTGTAAGTTTTTTTTCTTGAAAAAGCGAATTCTTACATTTTTAGAAGACATTAAAAAATATTGCCAAAATGTCTCAAAAAGTAAGGCAATTTAATTAAAAGTGATTGACTTTTTAGCTTTTTTTAAGTTTTAATTTCTTATAAATATTTTAATGTTAATTTTTTTATATTTAATTTTTTTATCAGCATTAATTTCTTAAAATACCAAAATACATTTAATCGGGCCCCATTATTTAATAATTATTTAAGTATACGAATAAAGTAACCTTGCATTTGTTTACATTTTTTTATTTAAAACAATTAGCTCTTGGTTATGAATAATTCTTTATCGAACACATTAGTTCTTAAAGTTGACCACAGCGCCAATGATTCATTTATTTCAACTTCATTAGCGTTAGCACTTAGTCGTATACACTGGCAATATGTAACAGAATACGTGAAATTATTAGGGTGCCTCAAGAACACATTAATTCAGTACAGACAATTTTCAAAGTTGCCAGTCTGTTCTAGATAACTCTCTGGTAAAAAATATTAAAAACTTTTTGGTCAACAAAATAATTAAATATATTTACTTAGATGATCATTTAGCATTAAAACGATGAACTGTGTTTTAATCCGCGATAATCTGAACGGTTGAAGAACATATACACGATTGCTCGTTATTAACTTTTGACACGTACATACATAGAAACAAGGCGGATTTTGGGGAAAATTGGTCCGATTTAATTACTTTTTTGGACGTTTTGACATATTTTTTTTTAACAGGTATAGATTCTACAGTAATTTGTAAGTGTTTTAGTGTCTAAGGGTATTGCTATTAATTAGTAAAAGTATTTTGGACACGCATACACAGCTTTTAAGCTGTATTATTTAGCATCCCAAATTCGAAAAAAAAAGATGTTAACGACCTGCCCTAGTATGTATGTATGTGCCGCAAGATTTTCAACATTAAATCGAATTTTCGCCAGCAATACCAGTGCGTAGAAAGCGAAATGTATACGAGGAGTGTTCAAAAAGTAAGGTGACTTTATATTGTTATGAAAAAACATTTATTTATTAATCAATATTTCTGTGGTCACAAGCGATAATCGCCTAAGTCCTGTGTTAAAGCATAGGACTGAGGCGGTTATCGCTTGTGACCACAGATTTATATTGTCCCCTTCAAAGTAATCCACCTCAGATACAATGCACGCATTTTCCAATCATCAAAGTACTTCTCATAAGCACTTTTTGTATAGGCTTGAGCTCCTCTAGAGATGCAGTGCTTTTTTCGGTCTTTACTCTCCTGTGTGCTTCCATTGGGAAGATTGGGCTTCGGTTTCGACGTCATAACCATATACCCATAATTTGTCACCAGTTATGAGCCTTTTGAGGAAATCTGGATCATCATGGATGTCATTCAAGAGCTTCTGAACGATGCTCATGCGACGGTGGCTCTGATCAAAATTCAGAAGTTTCAGAACAAATTTCGCTGCCCAAAACATCCATTTAAATTTTTTTTTACTTAGAGCAGACTCACCGTACGCCACTGCCAACATTTCAAGAGTTTTATAGATTTTGATGCCATTTTTCACACAAAATTTTATGCAAATTCTTTGTTGGATTTTTAATAATAATTGAAAATTGCCGAGCACAACAAAACACGTCTAACGTTTTTATCTGGCAAAAACTAACTAAGTATGCTAAGTACTTGAAACTGTGAACATATGTTCGGGACATTTGTACCAACACAACAACAAAACATCGAAATTTGAGAAGTCATCTTACTTTTTGACCACACCTCGTATGTAGGTGCCACCAAAAAAGAACTGCCGCTTCAAATTTAAAATACTCGTATTTTGATTTAGGCTAAGGAAATATATGTTCCGTTTCATTTATATTCTAACTAGGGTGATTGACTTGGTTTTTTAAACCGGTTTTGGAATCTTGATTTTTCGAATATCGAATAAATCGGTTTTATTATTCTCCAAACCCGTTTTTTACCAGTTGTAAAGATCTAAAATTGTGAATTTTGTCTATTAGAGACTGATACTGCTTACTGCATTAGGCCATTAAACTACATTATATTTTCAAAAGATTTCTTTCATAGAAATAATTGCATTTACCCCGAATTCAGTAAGCAGTCTCAGTCTCGCATAGAGACAAAAGTCACAATTTTAGACCTGTTGGCATTCATTTTTTTCAAAATAAAGTCTCTAGTCTCAAACTTGTAACCTGGTGATGAGCAGGTCACAAAAAATTTAAATAAAACCAAAAGATAAGAAACTTGAGACCGAGAAAATGCAATAATCTCTAGCACATTTTGAGACTTGAGATTATACAAAGTTACTGAAATCGTGCATTAATCACACGGATGTACATTGATGTAGGTTTTTCTTACTTGGTACAAGAACCGGTTTACTCGTTTATTTCTTGATTCAAAAATTAAGGACCGGTTTTTTCCAAAATGTCATTTTTCGAATAATTGGAAAACCGGTTTTACAAAAAAGTGAAATACTCGAACACCTTTATTCTAACAGCATGTACGAGTATTAAGATCTTTTTCTTAACAAAATTTTTTAGCAATTCACTTAACAATTTGGAACAGAATGGCACCTCAACCATATGAAAGATATTTCGTTACACTCGTTGCGCTCAGTAAAATATGTTTATGGCTCGTTGAACCTTTCACCACACTACAGGCAAGGCTTGTACTCATGTTTACACATACGAGTATGTACATATAAATGTAGCATAAAATATGTGTCACAGTTTTTTTATGTTTTCAAAAAAGTTAACTATGCTAACGCACTTCTCACGTAGGTGCCTTTATATTCGTTGGTTTTCTAATAGAGTTGAATATTTTAATACTTTGTGTGCCTTTACGTTCAATCGAACATGCTACAATGGTAATATGCTATTAAGGAAAACAGGTTGTTTAAGTTGAAAAAAATACCTTAACAATTAATGAGTATAAATCACTATTTAGACCTAGGATGAATACTTACGTGGTACAATGGTACAGCCATACATTTTTTTGGTAGACGAACGGCTTAAATTTTTCATATAAAAACTTTTGTTGAATTAAAGTTTTCCTAATAAAAAAGAAAAAATTATTTTACTGACTCGTGTGAAAAAAATTAAAAGGCAATAAAGTGAAAACCATTCGAATTCTCAGTATGTGGATATTAAGAAAAAAATATAAATATAAAAATATTCGAGATTGCCTTAAGACCAAATATTTATTTGTTGAAATTTGTCCAGGTGCTCTGTTATCTATTAGTGTATACAATTCATATCTACTATATCAAGTTTGTTTATATTTAAAACAAAAACGTTTGTTAAAAATAAAAATCAATGATTAATAACTAGAAGTACCTAATATATTATTAGACAAAAAACCGAATTTTACTCGTTTAAAATGCTAAGCTCTTATTTGTTTGCATATAGAAAAAAAATATTTCTGGGTAATGAAAAAAGAAAGGTTAAATAAGCCACACCAATGCTTATCACAAAGCAGGTTATATTAAAATTATTATTATTACTTGTATGCACAAATTAGACGATTATTTTAGTTATTGGTTTATCAAAATCTTGGTGACTAGAGAATATTAGTTTTTAAGTAATCATCATTTCCAATTAATTGAATAAGTAATTTAAAGTATGATTTACTAATATTTTGAACCAGCAAATATTCAATTAAAATCTTTAAAAAAATATATTTTTTCGAATTTTTTTCCTATGGAAACATGTTCTTTCTACTTACATATATTTTACAAAGAGCGAAACTCCTGCGATTTTATTTACGGTGTTGCACATTTTTTAAATCTTTCCTAGAATACTGATGTCCCGTGTGCATCGCTAAAATACAAATACAGATATTTGAGAATATAAAATAAATAAATCCGACCTGTTCGAAATTTCAAAAATATTTAATCGTATCTATTTTAATTTTTTTTAAAGATATTTAAATAAAAACTTAAACAGTTTCTTGATCGTCTCTTTTTTGCGTAATATTGATTTATATTTATGCAATTTTTCGTGATCCCTTGTCAAGTTTGATTTGGAGACTAAGAAGATGGCAAGGATGACGAGGAATCGTTCCGATTTACATTTAAAACTTAAAGTTTGGCACTAATACCATTTATAGTGTATAGCTAATGCTTTAGAAATTTTTTATAGTCGTAGTAAACAAATGTTTAGAAAATCGTGCGATTTCAAAGTTTTAGATTTCCGGGACCTGTCGAGATATTTTTTTCATTACTGCTTGGTTTTAAAAAATCTTATCACACAAATTTTACGATCGTTTACTGTATTGCGAGGCGTGACCATTGTAAGATTAAAATTTTGAAAATGAAAATGTGTTCCGAATTGGAAACACACGTAATTATTGCAGTTAAAAAATTATTAGTTTGATTTAATTTTCAATATGTATTTAATGAATACAAAACGAACTAGCATATTTGGAAAGGTATTTCCACAATAAATATAGCCTAAGTAATATTTAAACATACGAGTATAGTCATATTTATATATATTTTCAGACAACCCAGACATTTCTTGAATATATAAATGTATGCGCATACCAATAGCAATTGAAAACTGATTACAGGTCATACTTACACACATACATACATATATGTTTATTATTATAAATACGTATTTATGTAAAATGCGTTGACAACAAACTGTAGGCGTACATACAAACATACGTACATACATATATATGAATGAATGTATGTATATAAACACATCATAAATCGACCATGCGTTGCCGCTAAATACTGAGTTTTTAACGAGGTTTGCAATAAAATAGTCTGACTGATTACAAATTATATATTGTAATCTTTACATTTATGGTAGGTACATACATATACATATATTGCATTCATATGTACTTCATGCACACATATGTATGTATGTATGTATATACATACAACATACCTCTTTATGGACACATAAAACTTATATTTACAGATTATTAAAGAAGTATTTGTGTAAAGTTCAGAGTCTCGTCCAAATACTTGTTTGTATTACGTAAAGATTGTGTTTTCTTATGTTTGATATTTTAATCATTAACTAGTTGGTTATTCGTTTAAAACTTTCCTTTTAATTAAAGTATTATTGGCGTTCGAATAAGAAAATATTTTATTGCATTTGTGTTATCTGAGTAAAACAAATCGAACGAATGATTACGACATAAAAAATAAGTACAAGTATACTCGTATGTACATAGTAAATGTAGAACGTTTTGTATGTACCATACACAATGGTTTGTCACTAAATTTATGTTAAACATGTTTTTATGTTATGTTTTGGTATGTTAAGTCCTGTTATGTTATGGTATGTTATGTTATTTTATGTTAAGTTTTGTTTAATCATGTTATTTAAAGATGTTGAAAGAGTTTTTTTACCCAGAACTGCGCCGAAGATGTATCCCTTTCAATTGCGTTTGGTTCCAGTAATATGGAGCAACTCCACACATAGCCAGACCGGTTATTGTGGAGCTCCAACGAAAATTTCAAAACAAATTATTATCCAAAAACCCCACTTTCCGCGAGCCTCCAAGGTCACCTGACCAGGCTACACCAAATTTTTTTTATCGGGTTATGTCAAGCAAGAAGTGTAAAAAACAATACCAAGAAATTTTACTGAATTAAATCGATAATTGAGGCAATCCCGACCTCAACCCTTCAGGCCGCTATGAATAATTTTTTAATTAGGTGTCGCATATGCGTAGGTGAGCATGGAGCAGAGATCAGCAAAAATCACCTTTTTCTTGATTTCATCATACAACAAAATGTTTGTGCTTATTTATTAATACTAATATAAAGAAATGTGAATTAAATTGTTTTCTTTATATATTTTATTTTTCTTATCTCTTTCATGAATTATATACATATTACTTGTAAGTTGTATTTATGTACATATATACTATATGTATGTATAAGTACATACATATGTAGATATGTGTGTATGAAAATAAATATAATTTTATTGTAATGAATTAATATTCCTTCTTTCCAACCAAATTTCGCTTTTTCCGTCATTCAGTTTGTCTACCGGCACAAAAATCAAAGCGTTCATTTGGGCATTTTTTGCTTTATTCTCAATCAAAAAAAGCATGTTGAGTTAAACGAACAAATAGCCGAATTGAGTGATTTGAGCCGATCGATGATTAAATCAACGTTGAATATGAGTAATCGAACAAGTTTGATCGCTTGAGCGTAAAGGCATATATTCAGTGCAATGAATATGTATAAATATTTTACAATCACCCGTTGCTGATCTCCGGCATGGAGGTCATTTACGGTCTATCATCTTTAAAAATAACTAATTATATAAAATAAAATAAAATTTTCTTTATAGTAATAAAAAAATAAATGAAATGCATTGATTAAAAAAAAAAGTTATTTAAGTTTCTTATTGTAGCACAATTAGTGCACCACCCTGTACAATTAAATTGGCATCCTTTGTGCTAACATACATACATATGCGTAGTCAAACATTTGAAGTAATATGTTCAGTTTTAGAAAATGAGTTGTAGAAAAAAATTTAACTAAAAAATTAGATGTACTTTGAGTTTATGTCGTATAAGCGTGCTTACCAGGCGCGCTGATAATGCCTGAAGCGAGTTGTATTCGTAATATATGTATATGTATGTAGATGTCTTCTTGCATGTGCTTTACCGATAGGGCTCAGTCCTAAATAAATACCCAACCAACATTTGCATGATAATGGAAAGAGGTATCCCCAAAAGATTAATCGTTGTATAGGATTTTTTTAACATCAAAACGATAAATTCACTTAACTTCTGAAAGCGTTGTAGGCAATTTTTTTTATTATTTTTATTTCTTAATAGAATCGCGGACGATTTGCAAAAGTTTCGAAATTAACTTTGTATAAAGACAAGTTTTAACGACTGACAACTCTTCCAAAACTAGAAGATGAAATCACCGGTTCTATTATAACGAGGAGAACGAGAAGTATTTTTCGCAATGAATAATGTTTGTAGGGTATACATATACATATGTTGTACAAACAGACACATACATACAAACATACATACATTCTTGTATATATATTTAAATGATTACCCTTACGTAGACCGCGAAGATCATGTCCGACCATGACAAGCCGCTGTGTTATCTGCGCTTCAAAATATAGAGACGCCGTCGTCGTCAGGCATTAAAGGTCAATTATGCGAAGATTACAGCATAGTTGTACAGTGCTGAGCAGTGATTAAATATATTTATTAGTTCATATAAAACATCAGCAGATTGTAAGCGTAACAGAAAACAGTGGAATTTTAGCCTTCGAAAAGAAAGGTTCAGTTAACATTTTCGAGCGTGCTTCCAAATACGCGCCTTTAACATTTCAATTTCTGGAATGCAAAATCATACAAAGGCGTATTGTAAAAGTGCAAGCGAAACATTCAGTGATAGTGAAAATAAGAAAAGAGAAACCAGTAGCATAGAGTAATTTCTAAAAATGGGTACGTTTTAAGAAATTGCAAAAATACTATTTTTTTTTTTTAATTTTTTACTGACCTTAATCTTTCACAGCCAATGTACCGAGCAGTAAACTGCATCTGGAATCTCTTGATCGTATCATTAGCATTCCATTGGTTGAGACGAGTTTTAAACGCATCGAGAATATCTACGGCAAGGTCAAACACAATAATCGACTTTTCAACTGGTATTTTGAAACCGCCGAGACGACCATCTTTGCCGCCTACGAATCAGTGCAGCCTGCAGTCAAACTTTTCGAAGCGCCTCTAAAGCATTTGGATGGCGTTATGTGTAAAAGTTTGGATTTGTTGGAACAGCGCATACCATTAGTTTATCTGCCACCTGAAATGGTAATTAATTAATTGAAAACAAAACGAAACAATTAATATAAATATGTGGTCATGCATTTTTATTGTTCAAACAGATGTATTGGAACACAAAAGAGTACATGTCTGATCATCTCGTGCGACCAGTGCTTAAACGCGCCGACTCTGTCAAACAGATCGGCAATACTGTTTTGGAAAGTCAGCTGACCGCATATGCAGCACAACGTCTAGATGAAGCCTTCACAGTTGGCGACAAATTTGTGGATAAATATTTGGTGCCCATTCCCGGCGATCAAGATCAAATAGATGGTGAGTTAAACACATACATTTAAACCGCCGATGTATGTAGAAACGCGATCAGATCTGCTTACTTCTTTAGTGGTTTGATGGTTTGCGATGTTAAATGTTGCACCGCCATATAGAAGGATGCGCGTGATGAGGGATTTATAGAGTGACATTTTGGTTCGTCGGAAAAGAGCGCTGGCTGATATTATTGAAGATTTTTATGTTCGGGAGGTTTTTAATGCCTGATTAATTGCGATCGTCATTTAAAAAAAATAAAAACATGTTCTATTATTTAGATAGTACTTTCTTTGACAGAGATTCGATTCCCGAACTCGACAACAAATTGAAGTAAAGCACTCAACGCTACACACTCGACCACAGTGGCCGAAGGTTATCATATTTAAAACTATACAGCGTATGAAATTAACTTTTCGTTTGATTTCTGTTTTTATTTGTTAAAAAAAAAACTGTAAATTGATAAGCTTCCTAAAAATCATTCTAGCTGTTGCAGTGTGTTTGAACCTAATTGAACCTAATGACTTAATGTGCAATAGAATTTTACGCAGCAAACGTAATACAAATTAATTGAAAATATTTGCTTGATATATAGTTTGCGTATATGAAAACTTAATACTGACTAAAAAAAATCTTATTTCTCCATAAAAACACAATTTTATATAAAAGCTTCATATGTTCTTGGTATGGTAATTTATTAATTTCTCATTCATTGTTTATTTATACTTTTTAGCTCCAATTGACGATGATAACAATACTGTTGAAGAGAATGAGAAATCTTATTTCTCCATAAAAACACAATTTTATATAAAAGCTTCATATGTTCTTGGTATGGTAATTTATTAATTTCTCATTCATTGTTTATTTATACTTTTTAGCTCCAATTGACGATGATAACAATACTGTTGAAGAGAATGAGAAGGGCGCTATCAAGGCGATCCATCACGGTCAAAGATTCTCGCGTAAGCTTAAACGGCGTTTAACTCAGCGTACCCTCGCAGAAGCAAGAGCTTTGAAAAAACAAAGCAGAGAAGCCATTCATATTCTCATCTATGCAGCAGAGTTGGTAAGTAGAAATGCTGGTAGTACTCGTTAAGGAAATTATTCGACAAAACATCACAAAGATTTTAGCTGCAAGTGCATCCATCTCAAAGAAAATAATGATATTCTATCGTTTAAGAACAAATATTTTATAATCAATTGAACTTAGAACTCATCTTATCCTCGCTTTTTATCTTTCTATCTTTATTACTTGTACTTGTACTCGTACCTAAAGTGTTCTATTTATTCATTTATTTTATTTAAATGTGTAATTTTTTGAGTTAAATAGTACTTGACACATTTTCGGCCAATATCATTACGTCCCATTTTCCCTAATGAAAAAAACGTGATCTCACTATTACACTGTAGTATTGTTTTTTTTTTTTTCATTGAACATATCCTATTATTGGATCTGTTCAATCAGTCCATGAACTCGCTGCCAGTTTTCTAAAGATGTCCTAGTAAGTTAAATTTAATAGCTTTCATGTATATTCATTACAGTAGATTAGTTTCAATTTATGTAAATTATCACATAAAATAAGATCCCTTAACATAATATAGAATCACACAACCTACATTTTTAATTAACAGGGCAATTAACGTCCTTTTTTATTTGTATTCTTCGAATTATTTAATTATTCCCTCTCCTTTAGGATCTTTATTAGGTAAATTGCGTTTACAACGGTAGATCTTTGGAAACAAATCATTTTTAATTTTTCTCATTTTTTGTTGCGGAACCAAACATTGTATTTTTCGAACTCAAAATTGTTTTGCCATGATTTTTAAAGGGGAAAAATATTATTCAATAAAATATCTCACTTTAATTAATTAAATCAATAATTTATTTGGTTTTTATTTTTAAGATTGCTACAGACCCGAAGTTGGCCCTACAAAAAGCTAAAGAATTGTGGGACTATCTCAGTAAAGATGAGCCGGAGAACCAAGCACGACCTATCAGTTTGGAGCAACTGATTGTGCTCTTAACGCGTGAGTCGGCCCGTCGCCTCGTGCATCTAGTTAATTTTAGCGCACACATTGCTGCCAACATACCAAAGTACTAAATTTATTATGACAAATATTTATAAAAGCTTTGGACAATCATCTAAATTATCTCCGTCATGAATTTTCAGAACAGTGTCACACACCACCACTGAAGTCTTTCATCACATCATCTATTATAATAATCTCGTTATTAGCATTACAAAATTGGATAAAGTTAAAAATATTTCCAAGGAGGAAGCTGAATCTATCATTAAGCGCGCCTTGAAATTCTATGGTAGTTTACAGACGATCAGTAACACTTATTTGGTAATACCTATTCGATACACACAACAAGTTATCCCTTTTCATATTTTCTTCGTTTTTTTTTTTTTGTTTTTTTTTGTTTTTTTTTTTTAGGAACGCTTGGCTACCTTTCTCTCTGGCCGCATAGAGGCGGAAAAAGTAACTGTCACCGCTGGTTCGTCCATATCATCATCATCATCATCAGCTAATGCAAGACGACGAATTGAACCGCAGGACAATAATGTTCCTGCTCCACATATAAATGGTGTCTATTAAGAAATAGAATATTTTATTGCTGTCGTATTTTTATTGCTAATCATCGAGTTTTATTTTTACTCTCATATTCTTACTAATACTTAAGTTAGAGGGGAGAAAAACATACTGCCGAAAACATTAACGGTCAGAGAAAAACTATCTTTTTCCTTGCACTCAACTTTAATATTGCGTCTCCGTTTTTCCCATACAATTTGCATTACTTGTTAAATATATTTGTTTTAAGAAGAGGTAGATTTTTTATTTAAATACTAGAGGGTTAACTACAATAGCCAATCAGGGTTGAAAGAAAAATAATAATTTTCCAAAAGAAAAAAATTATCAATTTTTTAAACGGTTTCAATGATCTCTACAAGAACAGTGCCACTCAATTGACCGTGGATTCGAAAATGCTATTTTCTTTTTATGTAGCATTTAGAAATGCTGTTTTTTGAAATATAAAACTTAACTGTTATAAAAAGACGACAAGTAAAATGTCCCCTTAACTTTAAGCTTCAGAGTTTTCGCAGATAATGCGCATCTCTTGCAAAACTCCTAGTTACATGTTTATTGTTTGTTTCTTTCTCGCATTTTTAAAATTACCCTAAATGGTGATTGTCTCTTTTGTGCAACTATAAATGACAACCATTTTACCGGTCATTTGACGGTCAATGAAGATAAACATAAAAAGCCTCGTTGTCTCATTCTCACATATATGCAACCATAGTAAGCGCAGCAAACAGATACAATCTTTTTCTAATTATCGAACGACAGATAAGGTTCTTTCTCTTATTTTATATCGATTTCATACAAATTGAATAGCAATTTTTAAATTGTTTCCCAGTGATCTACGCAAATATCTCAAAATTTTTATATACAATGCACAACTAAACCGAATCAAGTATTTTGCGCAGTTTTTCGATGTGTGTTAAGCCCTTTAAGGAAAATAATCAATTATAGTATGTACTTGGTATTTCGATTAATCGTACCATTTCTACTTGTTATAACATTTTGCGATTTTAACGACGATAGCAAGGCGTATTCATAGAAGGTGGTATATTCGAATCAGCTGATTGCTTGTTCTATGTACGCCTTATGCGGTGAAAGTGTCAAAATGGTGATTTTGTTTACATTTTAAATTTCTATTTACGTTCGTGATGGAAAATTCCATGTGTAAGACAAGCAGCACATAATATTGTAAATAAATTCATTTGAATACTTTTACAATAGGTTTGTACTCGTACTTCTCCAGTAAGAATTATCCAGTAAAGAAATTTCTTAGAATTTGACAACGTTCGCTCTCAGAGTGAAAAATATACCAAAAAGTACAAGAACGGAAAACCAGTAAAAACTTGCCAGTTTGACGAACAGCTGATTGAATTTTTGTCCGCATCCAAATATACAAAATGAAAAACGTTGCATTAGTGTTTTCCTGAAACATTCCACTAACGAAGCTTAACCAAAGGAACTTGTACTTGCTTCTTGCATGTTTGATACCCACATTTTATAATTTTCGCCTTTAAAACTCTTAAACAAAAATTTCCAAATTATCCAAATTGCAATCAGCTGCTTTTGATCAGCTGTTTTTCCACTTGCAAGTTTTTACTGGCAAAAATTTGTCCAGTAAAAATTATCAACTTCCCCTCAAAACGAAATGTCAATTCGCTCTCTCGATTTCCCCTACTTTGCAAGTTTCTTGCAAGTTTTTGCGTACAAGAACGCCAAAACGTGATAGTTACAAACTATTGACATCGAGAACACTACTAATAATACCGTTTGCATTTTGTATCACCATTGGTTTTTTTTATTTCTTTGACATTTGCACCGCAAACTACACACTTTTACTTATATGTGAAGTATACCTTGAATGAATTCGCCTTGGACGATAGTTTGTAAATTTTTATAAAACTTCACACGTAACACACTATCCAAAAATTACGATAATTATAACTAGTAATACTCGAATGTAATAAGTTGGCAAATATTCATGCCAGTTCAACATTCCAATGGATGAAAATATACAAAAATTACAAAACTACATTATCTGTCCGGAATTACCAATACATAATCCTCTGCCGGAAATAATACCGCGACGCTATGATGAAATGCGTCTTCTGCATTTACCAAAAGGTGCTGCCAGCACCAAATTGGTACCACGTCGCGACTTCATCACTGGCAAAATTATTGAATTTGTCGAGGTCGATATGGAAGATGTTGGGGCCACTGCCTGTAATTCAACTTCAATGCGGCGAGAGCCTGGACTACTGGAGGAGGCAACTCGTGGATCGGCGATGAACTTTCCCTTCTGGCCGGGTGGGTTGGACGAACTACCACGGGAAATAAAGACACTTGCCATTAATTTGGACTTGGGCACTGAACTGTTGACTGTGCCACCAGGATTTCAAAAAGGCTATACATTTGAAAATAGCGGACTTGAAAAGCTTACTGCGAGTTCATTGTTTGAAAAAAATGATGTAAATCTTTTGGAAAATTTAGAAAAAGATCTTGATGTACAAGAATGGCTAAAGATGACGGAACAGCCAGAAAAAACTGATCCTGCAAATATTTACGACAGCTCTCTAGAATTCAAAGATGTAGAGGATCATATAATGAATGCTGACTTGAAGCCAGTACTGGAAATATCTAATGTAAACACAAAATCGGCATTCCACAGCGAATGGGCTGAAATGGTTGATATCTCACACCCAATAGATAATTTCAGAGAAAAAATACCATGCCCAGCTATGACATACCCATTTGAATTAGATGTATTCCAAAAACAAGCAATTCTTAAATTAGAGGACCGTCAATATGTATTTGTTGCTGCGCATACATCTGCGGGGAAAACTGTAGTGGCCGAATATGCAATAGCTTTATCACAACGCGATCTAACCCGAACGATATACACTTCGCCAATAAAAGCGCTGTCCAATCAAAAATATCGAGACTTTAAAAAAACATTCAAAGACGTTGGTTTGATCACTGGCGATTTACAGATTGATCCTACGGCTTCATGTCTCATTATGACCACGGAAATTTTGCGGTCGATGCTCTATTGCGGTAGTGAAATAACACGAGATCTCGAATATGTCATTTTCGATGAAGTACACTATATAAACAACCCCGAACGTGGCCATGTTTGGGAGGAGGTAATATCAAAATACATTTATTTTAAAATTTCCTTTTTTAATTTTGGCTTGTTTTGTCTTACAGGTGATAATTTTACTACCGGAACATGTAAATATAATAATGCTAAGCGCCACTGTGCCAAATACTATGGAATTGGCCGACTGGGTTGGTAGCACCAAAAAGAGAAAAGTATATGTAATAAGTACACTGAAAAGACCAGTGCCACTTATGCATTACCTTTACACCGGCTGTGGGGGCAAGAGCAAAGATGACATATTTTTACTAGTCGACTCTGAAGGAAAATATTTGCAGCAAAGTTACGAGAGGGCAGCAGAACGCAAAAACGAAATGTTTTCCAAGTCAAAAGGAGGCTATGGGGGCGGTGGTCCTCCGGGCAAAAATGTTGTAAGCGCCAAACAAGATCAGAACATGTGGATCGGCCTAATAGATTTTTTGAAGCGCAATAACAAAATGCCTGTTGTAGCATTTACATTATCGCGCAATCGCTGCGACAATAATTTACAGGTACGTTTTTACTACTTGCTTGGAGTTTTGATGTTGCCATTTTATATTTTAGGCACTACAATCCGTTGATTTAAATACTGCGCGAGAAAAGGGATCTGTGCAAAAATTTTTCCAGCAGTGTTTGCAAAAACTAAGACCACCTGATCGGCAAATACCACAAGTGCTAACAATGAAAGATTCACTTGAGCGAGGAATTGGTGTGCACCACAGCGGAATACTACCAATACTAAAGGAGATTGTCGAAATGCTTTTCCAATCTGGTTTAGTAAAGCTTTTATTTGCAACGGAAACTTTTGCAATGGGTGTTAATATGCCAGCGCGAACAGTTATTTTCGATTCGCATCGTAAGTATGACGGGCTTGAGGTACGTAATCTGAAACCTGGTGAATATATTCAAATGGCTGGTCGTGCTGGACGTCGTGGTCATGATGAGAACGGCACTGTTATATTACTATGCAAGACGCAGGTACCGCCTTCAATGGATTTACGCTCAATGATACTGGGTCAGCCGGAAAAACTCCAATCGCAGTTTATTTTGCGTTACGCCGTTATTTTGACTTGCCTCCGCATTGAAAGTATCAAGGTGGAGGACATAATACAGTTTAGTTTTAAAGAGTTTAATCTTAAGCTTCAAATACCAATGCAAAAGAAGCAACTAGAAGTGGCACAAGATAAATTTTCCCGACTGCCTGAATTGGGTGAACACCTGCAACCCCTGTGCCGTTTTTACGAACTTGCTCAGGAATACCTTACAGAAAAGCAGCGCCTCATGGTATGTTTTAGAGTTTAAAACATGCAGTTCAGCTTATAATTGTACGTCTTCCACAGAAATATTTACTATCACAGCCTAAGATAGCAAAAGAATTGAAAGTTGGTCGCGTACTTTTGGTAACACAAGGCAAACACTACAATAAACTGGGTGTAATACTCTCTATGAAATCAACTACAGGGAAAGAGCCAATCTACAGGCTGCTTGTACTAGAACATCAATTCAAAACAAATGATCAAAAGGATACCTTCCAGCGCAGTGAAATGTATTACAAAAGCATATCTCTGACGCCACAATACAAGTTTTTCCAACCCGAAGGCATCGGCGGCCACATAGTCCTCGACATAACGGCCAACGATATAGTTGAGATTACGAAGAGCACCATCAAGATTGATGGTGATGTGATTATTCAGAATTGGGAGCAACGTCAAATTGATCGTTTCAAGGATTCACCACCGGGAGCAACCGTTGTGAAAGCAGTAAGTGCATTACAACAACTCAGCCAAAGTTATGTAGACAAACCGGAAACATTGAAATTTATGAACCTTTCTAAAGAGATTAACATAAGTGAGGAAAATGAACTGGCGCAAATCCGCTATACGGAACATTTGTGGAAGCAGCTAATCACCGTATTGCCTCACACGAACATAGCAGGTTTTGAACATGAATTCGCCACTGTTTATGAACGCAAAGTACTAGAACGGCGTATTGAAGAGTTGAAATTTAAGAACTCAACTAAGAATCTCTCCCTCTACCCGGATTATTGCAATAAATTGGATGTGCTGCGGGCTCTTAAATATATCGATGATTTGGACGAAGGTAATTTCTTTTATTCGTATATACAATTTTGTTCAGTTATTTTAAAATACGATAAATTTGTATTGCAGTTACCTTAAAGGGCAAAGTGGCTTGCGAAATGCGGCAGAACGAGTTGCTGATAACAGAATTAATATTGTGCAATATGTTTAATGATCTCGAACCAGCGGAAATTGCAGCGTTGCTATCAGGTTTGGTATTTCAAGGGAAAATTCAAGGAAAACCAGTCATTCCGGAGAAGTTGAAAAAGGTATTTCATCTTTTTTAACCATTTAAATGTTAAATATTTGCAATATTTGCAGTGTGTCAATGAATTTGAAGAAATTAGTGACACAATTTTAGCCGAAGAACTGAGGCATCAGACTGTCATAGAAACAGATAATCGACTCAACTTTGGATTACTAGAAGTTGTATACGAATGGGCTCGGAATAAGGTACATATTTTGCTTAAGATCCCAAGAAGAGTAATAACCTTATAAATTATGTTTATTGTTGTAAATTCTTTTCATTTTAATTAAAAATTTCTCTTAGCCTTTTGCTGAAATAATGAAGTTAACGGAAGTGCAAGAAGGTATAATTGTGCGTTGCATTCAGCAATTGGATGAAACACTGCGTGACGTGAAGACTGCTGCTATTCGCATTGGCAATCCCGCATTGCAGAGCAAAATGGAAGACGCCTCTACTGCCATTAAACGAGATATAGTATTTACCGCCAGTTTGTACACAGCACTGTGATTATTGCATTTGCAGTTACTGTGTACATATGAAATATAATAACTTCTAGGAATAAACTCAAATTTTTACGTAATGTTATGTTTGAATTTATTTCCGGTCTCTTGTATGTTACAAAATCATTTAATTACAAAGTGTTATAGCTGTCAGTTATATTTTATTGTTTCTTTAACATATACTGTGCGCCAACTAAATGACAACTTCAACGGGCAATAAATACATCTTTTACTAGTAAAGGTCGATTAATTTGCAAAAAAATACGCGCTCTAACCTTTAAAACGCCTATTTTTTATGCTTTAAAAACTAAATGTTAATTGTAAAAATAGTATTAAAAGATAAATCATAGATGCGATTTGTATTTATCGTGATTCAGGCTTGAACTTAGGTGGTACAATCATGCCGTGCATGCGTTTCTGTTTTTTAGACTTTTTTGATTTACTAGCACCAGATTGAAAGTCGTGCCAACTATTGACGCGATTTTGGCGAGATTCTTCGAAGTTCTTTTGCCACTCTACATCGGCTTTTTGTTTTTCTTCTTCTTCTATTTCGGTCTCTCGTTTACGTTTGCGCTCCTCTTGATCTCGCTGATCCAGCTGTTGTCGACGTCGTTCCATATCGGCAAATAGTTTCATTACCATTACATATATTGCGTGTTTGTACTTTCCAGGATCATCTTCTGGAATGCTTTCAAACCCTTTACTTTCTTTTCTTAGTTTTTTTCGCTTTTCTGAAATCTGATACACAAAAGCAATATAAGAGAATTTTTTAAAAAGTAAAAAAAAAAATTTCACTAACCATATGATCTGTCCTCTCCTTTGCTTCTTCATATACGCCTAGGCACTTTTTGCGTGTTACATCATTTTCCAAGGTCTTCCATGCCCGGTTTATAATGTCAAATGCTGTCTGCGCACGTTCTTTATCGCCCTGGTTCTTATCCGGATGCACCAATATGGAAAGAGTACGATAACGTTTCTTTATTTCGTCAACCGTGGCCTCAGGCTCTATTTGTAGCACCTCGAATGGATTGAGATTGAAGTATGTTGAACCTGGACGAAGTAAACGATCAATTTGTTGAGAAGAGGTTAGAACAGAATCGCGTTTTTCAATTTCTTTAACCTGCGAAAATGCCCAAAACATGATTAATTTGAGATGAATTCAATAAAACATGATAAGTGTTAACTAGAGACGGATGCATCGCCCCGTTTCTGTAGAGTACTGGTGGTCAACCTAACAATATTTGTACACATGCAAAATATGCAATCCATATACTTCCGTTTGTAATGATAATTTGGTCGGCAATTACAAATGAACCCGTTCTTTCACTCCAAAATGTTTATTTGGCCTTTTCCCTATACTCACCTCGCAATAGAAGGAATCGAAGGAAGTATCCTTTGATGTGGTAGGACGTTCGTTAAAAGACATTTTATTGATTCGCTAATATTCCTATTCAAGCTCTCTTCACGATGTTAGAATTTTGGTTTATTTTTTGGAGTAAATAATAAAATATTTCACACAATTTTTCACAGAATCCAATAAAATTATTTACCCACCAGCTGTCATATGTCAAACTCAACACAGGGTGTATCGAAATTAAAATTCTATATTGCCTCTATTAACGGACACACTATCAGTATTCTCTTCTAACAGCTTCATCAAAATTATGAAAGGCTGTGATCAAGTGAAAAACAAATTAAATCAAGAACCGACTTCAAGAAAAAGCTTATTAATGTTTGAAATATTTTATTAGAGAATTGCTTTTGAATTTTGCAAATTTGCTATTTTCGATCTGTAAAACTTCCAAATTGGTTTGTATAAATAATTAAACTTGAATATATAATTTTTAAAAATATTTTAACATCTTTTTAATGTTTCCATTTTATGAATATTTGTATCTTTGCGCTTAGAAGCTCAAAAAATATCATTCATCATAAGTCTACAAAAATAAACTTTTATATTCCTTTAAAACACTCATTTTTAACTAGATATATCTTAATTTATATATTTCCATTGCTGAAAATCTGATCGAAACCAAATTGAACTGGCAAAGAAATACTCAAAGCCCAAGCAATAGGTTAACAACCGGTGATCAAATGATAATTTTGTATATATATTTAACATATTATTATTTTATCATATATGAGTGTGTATACAAAAATTACTCGCAGGTGACGAGCGAGAATTTGACACACGTGAAGACTGTGGATTAATAAAATTTATAATAACCTGACAGTTGACATTTATCTTCAGTGTATGTAACATCTTTCGTAACAAACTTAAAAGAATTGAAGATGTTAAGATTTCTTTCACGTGGTAGCATTTTAACGCTTAAATCGCTAGCTCCGAAGCCGAAAATTAAAAAATATTCTACACATAATTTAACAATTAATATGGAACAGGCGCCTAAATTGCCTGCGGATGAAACTGCAATTGTTTGGATTGATCTTGAGATGACAGGGTTAAATTCGACCACTGATAAAATTATCGAAGTAGCATGTTTGATAACCGACAAAGATCTCAACATTTTAACAGAGGGTCTTAACTTCGCTATAAACTATCCTACAGAAGTTTTCGAACAAATGGACGACTGGTGTACAAAGCATCATAACGAATCGGGCTTAGTAAAGAAATGTTTAGAATCCGATATCACGCCTGAACGAGCTGAAAGTTTGATTCTCAGTTATCTGCAAAAACATGTTCCAAAAGGTAAATGCCCGCTAGCTGGTAGCTCAATATATATGGATCGGCTGTTCTTACGACAGCATATGCCTACCGTCGACAAATATTTGCATTATCGTATTGTTGATGTCTCGAGTATTAAGGAGTTGTGCAGTCGATGGAGGTTAGATGTATTGAATTCCGGACCTAAAAAGCGGTTTTTGCATAGAAGCTTAGATGACTTACAAGATAGTATTGAAGAACTAAAGTATTACCGCGAACATTTTTTCAAATGTACATAGCTAGGCAATAACCACAATAAAAATGTATAGGTTTAAACTTTGCTTTTAAAAATTAAGGTATGCTCTCAATCATCATGCAAAATAATAAGCTTCATATTTTAATTACATCAAATAAATTAACAAATGTTATAATAATAAATTTTTATCCTAAATAAGATTTCAATTTTACAATATAAAAAAAATTATCGAGTCGAAATAAACTTTCTTTGTAAATTCTGATTTCTTTATAACAAATATATTTTATTTTAATCTTAAGAGGACCTTAATTTGATATATGCTAGGTATATGGCACGTTAATATTTAAAATCGTTTCTTAAAACCAAGAGGACGATTTAAAGGAAGAAGCAATTCGGCTTGTTGGATGACAGCAAACAAAAAAGAGCTAAATTCAATGGACTAAGCATAGCGGCGCTGCACGAAAAGAAATTGATCGAATTCAATTTTTTTTTATATGGTAGCAAAACAAAAAAAAATTTATTAAAAGCAAATTTTTTCGGATCGAGGTTCATAATAGCCCCCAGGGCGCGCACACAGCAAAAGGAATAAAGCTGTTGAAATCGAAATGGGTCACTTCTTGTGGCAAAAGGATTCCTACAAAAAGCATGATTATGACGAAAAAATCCACCTGTAGCTAAACAAAAATAATTGTATAGTGTATTTGTCTACAGACAAAAAAAAAAATAAATATTTCATCAACTGCTTTCTGGCACGGTGACCTAGAAAAAAATTGTATATGATAATACAAAGAGGTGATAGATTTTTGCCCAACTTTTATATGCATATTACCCGACATCTCCGCAGAAAATAGCTGATGTCCTAAAATAGATGTCAGAAAATATATTGTCAATAGCTTATTTCTTCATTTCAGCCGTTTATGTCAGCGTTTATGTCTTGGCATCTATTGTATGAAACTGTCACTTTGTTACTTTGTTTGGGGTCAACATCGAAGATATTTTCATTTAGAAGAAAAAATGAGTTGTTTTCTATTGCATTTATTAATGTTTACGTATTTGGGAGGAAAGAAAACATATTTCTTGTATTATTTCCAGCATATTTGCGCTTTATTAAACGAACTCACTTGTTAGAACATCAGCTATTTTCTGTAAAGATGTCGAGGTAAAGCCACCTCTCACTTCGCTGAATCGGGCAATAGTTAAATATTTTACTGACTAAAAATGAGATTGATTGCGTGGTTGATGATTGGATGATTGAAATGCAGGCAAGCTTCACATTTTTTTTAGACTGGGTTCAGACACGGAGACTTTTATTGCTCGTTTTCGGCAACTTCTCTCTTGTTGTTGTCCACCGCGTTCACGAAGTGCAACTTTATTCAGACAATTTTCTGACATTTCATTTTATATTATTTTAGCAAATTTTTGTAAGCTCGTTTAAGCGGCACTCAGAACTTCTGATGAATTTATGATTATAAGTATTATTATAAAATACTTATCATAATAAGCATTTATATTGACAAATCTAAGTTCTCTGCCGCTCCCACTGAAATAAGTTGTAAATAAAACAAAGTCAAATTTCTAAGCACCCAACTGAGACGAATAAGAACACAAAGCATGTTGCCGGAGCACGACCAACTCGGAGCCATTCCCCTTTTCTCATCGCTCTCTCTTCTACTAACAACGAGTTGACGCAACAAAAGTTTCCGTGTGTGAACCCAGTCTTAACGATTCCGCCTTCTAAATTTTTGTAACATACTGTGAATAAATTTAAATACTAAAATTGAGACATTTCACAGCTGATTGTTCTGAATAAAATAGCTTGTTACCCTGTGACGGACAACAATATTGCGGATTTGTGAAAATTTGTAATTTTTTGTTTAACAGCCTAATATCATTAAAATGGAGCGCATGGAAGTTGATTCGGAAGCCAACTTAAATTTTGGACCATCATGCAGTCATCATCCAACGTGTAGAGCAGCGCCTTCGGGCGCCAGCATTATGGCTGGCCCAAGCACAATACCATCGGTCACTGCTTCTCTCCATCCTTTGGTAATATTGAACATTTCCGAACATTGGACTCGGATACGCGCGCAAGCAGGCGAAACTTGTCAGGTGTTCGGAGCTTTGATAGGGAAACAAAAAGGACGTAACATAGAGGTAATGAATTCATTCGAGCTTAGGGTAGATAGGGTAGGAGATGATGTTATCATTAATCGCGAGTATTATCAAACGAAAGAGCAACAGTTTAAGCAAGTGAGTAAAAATTAGTGTTAAGTTGGAAAAACTGTGCATTATTTATAGCTTTAATTGTAGGTATTTGCCGATTTAGATTTTATTGGCTGGTACACCACAGATGAGACTCCCACACTCCTTGATATTCAAATACAAAAACAAATGGCTGAAATTAATGAATGCCCTATTTTATTGCAATTAAATCCATTGTCCCGAAGTGTTGATCAACTACCATTAAAGTTGTACGAATCGACTATCGAATTGGTAGAAGGAGAAGCCACAATGTTGTTTGTTCCACTAACATACACATTGGCCACTGAAGAAGCCGAGCGAATAGGCGTGGATCATGTTGCGCGTATGTCAACTAACGAAACCGGGGAGAAATCTGTTGTGGCTGAACATTTAGTTGCACAAGACAGCGCCATCAAAATGTTAAATAAGCGTATACAAATTGTTTTGAAATATATTAAAGACGTCGAAGATGGAAAGTTGCCAGCTAATCAGGAGATTTTGCGCGATGCGTATGCACTAAGCCATCGGCTACCTGTGATGAAAGGACCCGCTTTTCAGGAAGAGCTTTATACTCAGTGCAATGACGTTGCTCTCATTAGTTATTTGGGTGCCATGACCAAAGGGTGTAACGATATGAACCACTTCGTCAACAAGTTTAATGTACTCTATGATCGCCAAGGATCCGGGCGTCGTGCTCGTGGTTTATATTTTTAAATAATAATCCTTAAAAAAATTAAATATACATATGTGTATTAAACTAATTAAGCAGTTTTATAGGGAAAATATGTTTATTCTCCTTTCATGAATTACAATACATTGAGAAGTTAGAAAACGTTCTCGAAATGTAGAACTGTGCTCATAACGAGTTTAGACTTATCTAAATCAATTAATTTAAACAAATGCACAACATTGTTCACAATATAGTACGACATACATAATTAAAAAAACAACTAAGAGAGTTACCATTCAACCGCATACAGTTTCTTGACTTTCTTATATTTAATTAAAATTAAGAGGATCTGCTTTTGATTGTTGTTGCGTATGAGCTGCTATGGTACCAGGAAAGTTTTAATAATCTGAAAGCATGGAACTACATTAAGAATAACTACACGAGAACCACAATTTTATGTCTACCTTAAAGTTCATTTCAGTGGTTGTAATCCTCCAATTTTAATGTTGCATATTGTTGCAAAAAATCCACCTCCAGTGGATGCATTTCTTTAGCTGGTATCACTAATGAATGCAAAGGGCCTCCGAGATCAGTTTGACTCATTTCTCGTAAGGTGCTCACAACTATATTTTGACTTTCATGTCCCACCCGCGCTAATCCTACGCACAGGGATAATTCGTTAAGAATAGTATTGCGTTCCAACGCATCTTTCTTTTCAACAATCACCATTAACTGTTGCGCTGCTTCAGCTGCAGTCATAAAACGTGGTGGTTGGTATTCCTTTCGCTTACGCATGAGGGACTCTGGCGTAGGTTCTTTAACTTTGATGTCAAGCAAGCACAGCGTGTGCATGTTGTGCAACCTATTCAATTTAATTTTGTCATAAAAACTATCCGGCTTCCATGTCTCGTCCCAGTATGGTATTGAAACAGTTTCACCAAACTTATAAAGCTGTAGTCCGCAACACCCAATGGCATTCAATATGGATGCATTATGAACGACCTTGTATGGTATTTTTTTTTCTTTGGCGCGAAGTATGAAATCAGTGTGTGTAGTGGCACCAAATGGGTCCCCCACTACCAGCAGTGCAACGTCTTCTTCGCCAGCACCTGCTAAAATTGCGTCTGCACCTTGTTCCACCAAATCACGGTCAGCCAATAGAAGCGGACGTCCGTAGAAGGCTTCCTGATTATAAAATTACACTCTCAAAAAATCAATAAACTAAAAAAATAAAACCACTTACCAGCTTCTCCTGCGGACATCCAAGTATAGAAGTATACATTTCCAGGTACACACGCGCACAGCGCTTTACAATTTCAAGGCCCTTCACTGTAATGTCAGTCGGGTCGCCAAGTCCCAAACCAATCAAGTAGAACATATTGCTTTCTCTACTTCAACACCTATTCCTGCAGCTATTATCACCAAATATTGATTCACTAACAACCTGCTGCTCCTGTTGTGACTTAAACTAAAACAAACACGATATATAAATATAACCGCAAATGTACTTGCACTTTTCCCGCGCTTGAAAGTACATACACCAAAATATGTATATTGTACTTGTATTTTATGCCTGACGGATTTTTCGCTATTCAGCCTTGCAAACGTTCTTGGAGTTGCAATATATACTCTTATGTGGATTCTGTGGACGCACGTGCTGCACTTACTAAAATGAGAATAAAATATCCAAACAACTTTGCTCAACTCACAGAAAAATATTTTACTCACTGTCTGTCACATTTTACAGAGTTGCAAAATGTTTTAAGTAATGGTATTCACTTCCCGCTGTGGTCGGGTGGGTAGCGGTGCGTGCTATTAATCGATATGCCTCTGGGTTCGAGGTTCGAATCTCAGCAAGGGAATGTACTATCTAAATCATAGAAAAAGTTTTATTCTAATAGTGGTCACCCCTCGGCAGGCAACGGCACACAACAAGAACTATTCAGCAACGAAATTTCTCAGAATTTTGGAGAATTCTCTCTCAAAGAGAAATGCAAGTTTAACCAACAGCTGATTGAATTCATGTCCGCATCCAAATATGCAAAATTAAAATCATTACTGTTTTCTTGACACATTCCATTAACGAAACCTAACCAAACGAAAATTGATCTCCATCTTGCATGTTTATCACTCATATTTTTTATTTTGACCTTTAAAACTCTCTAACAAAAATTTCGTATTATATCCAAATTCTAATCAACTGTTTTCTTGCTTGCAAATTCGAGCTGGGTAAAATTTGTCCATCAAATGAAATTTCATTTTGATATTTCGTAACAATTATCAGCACCGCGAACACTCTTTATATAAAGACGCACACGAGAAATGGTTAGAGGCTAAATTCGAATTTTTTTTAATCGACCTTCGAACTTTGCAGTCAAATGCAATAAATTGCTTTCTCTTCTTCCTCTTTTTCCTCGTCGTCCCCTTTTTGTTTTAAACCACCGCACAGGTAGCGATTTTTATTTATTTCGAACTAATATCAAAAAAAAAAAAGATTCAGTTAAGACTCGAAACTCAGCCGAAGCTGATTTCTTTTAATTTTCTCTCGGTCGTGATAAAATTCGCTATTAATTTTTATGGAACTTATTTCATTTTGTGAGTGATTTAAGTTAAGTGCATCGGTTTCATAAAAATAATAAAAACAACATTATATAATATATATTGTATTAAAAATGTCGGAACGAAAATGGACCATTTTTGTAATGTTTGTGGACGTTTCATAGCAAGCGATGAAAAATGTGGCAATGCGAGTGATTGTTTTTTGGAAGCCTATAAACAATATTTCTCGCAATTTCGAAAAGTTAATGGAGACGATGGGGTTAACCTGTAAAAAAGATGATTGGCGTTTATTCATCGATAGTTCACTAATCAGCTTAAAAGTTGTGCTTTTGCACAAAACGAATAGAATGTCTTCTGTTCCAATTGCGCATAGCACTGACACTAGTGAAAATTTCGATAATTTGAAACACATTCTGGAAGTAGTCAAATATAACGAACACCAGTGGCGCATTTGCCGCGACCTCAAAATAGTTTCATTGATTACAGGCTTAACAGCATCTGGCCGTCCAAAATATCCGTGTTTTTTGTGCGATTGGTATTCACGATACGGAGAAGGTATTAAAGGAAGAAACCAGTACAAACAGCATAACTGGAATAGTCGCATTGAACGGAAATGGCCTAAAGACAATAGGCTACACGAAAGTATTGTTCCTGAAATGAAAATTTTGTTGCCGTTATCAACTGAATCTGATGAGCAAGGCAAACGTTATCACCAAACTGCGCTTCCATTTGAAATAAGGTAACTATAGAGTGTGCATATTTTGAATTCCTAGACTTTTCTAATATCTTTGTCAGAGTGCACAATTTAAACATGTTAACGACTGAAAACTATTTTCGTTTCAGGTACAGAGGAAAGAAATCTCCAGATCTCTCATTAATTTAATTTATTTACTTAAAACTTTTCATAACTTACATTTCAAAATTATATTCTTTTCCATATTTTTATAATTTCTTTTTCAATGTTTCTTCAAAACCAACACTGAAAAAATTGGTACATAAGAAATGAGAAGTAAATTAATATTAAGCTGGAAAACGCAAGTTTTGTATTATGATTGTTTTCTTTTCATATGAAATTTATTGAAGAAACTAAGAAGCATTTTAAAGATCAAACAGAAAGCAAAAAATACTTAGTTTTGTGGAAAATATGTTCAAAAAGCATGAAAAGAAAAATTTCCAACATTTTGCTTCATAAGCACTTCAAAAATTGTCTAAATCAATTTAAAAAAAAATTTAATTGTTGCTCAGGTCTCTAGCAATAATTTGGCTTTAACAGATTAAAAAAAAATCACTTAGTCGACGAGTTATAGCCAAAAACCCATATAAACAATATGCTGAAAATCGGCATTTGACTGCAAAGTTCGAAGGTCGATTAAAAAAAATTCGAACTAACATAAACAAACGCCGCGATAAGGGTCTTCTAATTTAGCCTCTATTTTCACCCCTCACTCTCAGAATCGACCTAACTTTTGCTAACCTGAATTTGTTCCACAGTGCGGAGTTTAAACTGAATTTAAACGACCAATTGCGCACGGTTAAATTTAGTTTAACTTATCAGCTGCGTACTGATTATTTCGTTTTGGTTGCAAAAAATTTAATTAAGCGCAAGAAAACTAAGTTTAAATTTAAACTGAGTTTAACTTAACTTAAAAACTACACTAAGGGCCAGTTTTTCAGTGCTGATTAAAACTAAGCCAGCTTCCAATACCAGAGCATAAATAAAGACATTTGAATATATGTAAATATATTGCGTTAAGTGCTTAAACTTCAAAATTTACAATTCCAAGCCTAAAATCAAAGATAATCCAAGAATGATAGAAAGTTGTATTATTGCATGAAAAGACAGCAAATACGCCATAGAATGATACGATACTGTTAAATCGACAAAGAGCGGACTAGCGGTTCTCGGATGTCGCGATCTCGACTGCCATTCCTATCATAACTTTTAGATCATTTTTCTTCAGGACGACGCAATCTGTCAAATAAGTAACTAAGCACTGTCCGCCAGTCATTTTATTCAGACATTGTGCAACCGATCCTAAGGCCGTTTCAAAATGAGCCGTACATTTAAGAAAAAAGCAATTTAACCCCCGAATTCAGTAAGCAGTCTCAGTCTCTAATAGAGAAAAAAAGTCCCAATTTTCGACCAGTTGACATTCATTAGTTTCAAAACAAGGCCTCTAGTCTCTAAATTGCGACCTGGTGATGAGTAGGTAATAAAAAAATTAAAACAAAAACAAAAGAAAAAACGGGAAAGCGAGGAATAGCAACAATATCTAGCTCATTTTGAGACTTCAGTATAGTAATTTTCTTATTTTATTTTACCTGCAAGCTAGAAACAAATTTATTAAGTTGCGATTAACAAACAGGACCAAAGGAAAGGCTTTAACGAATGGAAGATTAATCGAACAAATCGAATTTTTCGTTATATGAAAGGTAGGTGTGGCTTATGTTCACTATAGAAAACTTTTAATATATCAGTTTTTTGCTAAGAATATTAAACTTTCTAATAAAAATTGTGCTGAGACGGACGTGGGCTCAATGAAGTTAGAGCGTTCATCGGTAATCAGCGTACTATTCTCACAATCCCCAATAGAGTGCACATTTCTTGTCTCACTTCAATTTTATTTCCATATCATGACACGATCTAGGTGGCCGCCAACGAACAGCGCATTACTCGTTTGTTTCTCATTAGAGTAGGCAGTGGATTTTCACATCAAAGTGCTATGGTTGCCGACTTGTAAATACCCGCAAAGATGGGTCAAGGTCCCACTGCATAATTAATGGCGATTTATATTCTCGAAATAATGTTGACCCGTTTGTTTTTCTCAGCCCTTTTAAGGCGTTGCGTGTCCATTTCTCACTTTATGGACTTTTTTTTAAGGCAAGCAAAAGTTACAATATAAGAAAGCATAATTTTTTTTCGAGAAAATCAAATGCCTTTAAATTGATAACCATGTATGGTACAAGAAGACGAAAAAAATATATTTATGAAATGTTTTGTAGTATTTTATTTGAATTTTTTTAAATACGTTAAAATTGTTACAATACTTTATATTATAAGAAAGTTCATTGCAATTTTTTAAGCCTTTGCGATGTAATATACATACATACATATATAATATGTGGTATAATATAAAGACGCACACCACAAATGGTAGGAGAAGCTCGGCCAAACACTGAGCTATATAGAATAAGCGCCAAATTATTATTATTATTATATAATTGAGAAGACCATCGCAAATTTGCTTGTTAACTTGTAAAAAAAAAAACGAACATCCCTAATAATCAAAAAAAATCGGTTTGCAAATACATGTATATATACATATATATGTATATATAAACAAATGTGTAAATAAAAATTTACACACATATGTACTTACAAATAATTCGTGTTTCATGCCTGCTTGCAAGACATTTGAAACAACTACGCTTTGAGTGAATGCGCGCGCTATTTAATCCAGCTTTTTGGTCTATTTACGATAATAATGTGGGACTAAACTGGTTATATAGATAATATGTATGTACATACATATATGTATATACACAAATGTTTGTGCATATTTGTATTTATGAATTGCTGTGTACCATATGTATGCGAGTATGTATGCATGCACATATATATGTATGTGTGTATGTATGTATGGCTATGTACAATGTAGATGCGTATGGGTGATAACAAACATTTTTACTATTGCCTTACTTACCTACATATGTATGTATGTATGTATGTTTATGTAACCTTAACACAGTTTTCTAAGCTTAAACCATTTGTATCCATATGTACACTCTTATATATTTACATACATACATACTTAAAAAAGCATGATTGTTATTGATATTATGAGTATTTACTTTTTATTAAAGCTTTTCTCTTTTCTTTTCTTTTACAAGTCTTAATATATTATACATACATACATACATATGTACAAACAAACAAACATACAAAGCTAAATACATATCTCCGGTATTTATACCAGTATGTAGTCATGTACATATGTACATAAGTATAATTGCCGTGGTCTTTTTCAAATTATTTGTGCTTGGTGTGCCTTGTAGCTTTCAGCAACTTCAGTTTAACGGTACACTTGTAAGGAACTAAACGCTTTCAACCAATAAAAACAAAATCTTTGCTTATACATACATATGTACTTAAACATAGCAGCCAATTAAAAAAACAATTAGTTCGATAATTGCAAAAAAATAGTACAACTAATTAAAAAGGGATGAAGCATAAACATTTTATCTTGCATTTCTTAATGCTTTTTGTACAGAGCTTTGCAGTTCAAAGCGACGAGAAACCAACCCTTGCACACACAACAACGGATGTAATTCTGAAAGACATTCGAAACGCATTTAAAACCGTTACAAATAATACCAATCTGCTGAATCGCATTATAACACAAATGTACGAGCCGGTCATACAAAGATCCAATTTTGTACTTCGTTTCGAAATACCCGACACCAATGTTAAAAATGGTTATTCAATGTGGACGATGCAACGTAGTAGTCTAGTTGATCCAGTTTTTCCCAATCTTACATTGGAGTACATGAATGCGCAATTAAGCAAAAAGCGTTTAACTTTGTTCGATAACGATGATTTGGATAAGGACGCAACTGAGAGCAGTGCGGAAAAGCCGAATGTAAATATTTGGAGCTCATTGGGCTTGGATGGCTGGTCGGGCGCTGTTGTTCCAGCTAATGTTGAATCAGTTACAAGTAGTGAATATACGTCCAGTGATATTCTAATGGATATGGAGGAGGAAGAGGTATTCGAAGCGAGTGTCGAAGATGGTGAAGGTGTTTATATTGCCCGGGTAAATGATCCTTTCGGTACATCAGTGAAGTGGGAGTTGAGGTGAGTTGCTGTACAAGGCAAGGGTGTTGCGACTTTCTTCCTAATAAACATTACTGTTACTTATTCGTTACATGGAAGCAAATGCAACCAAAAAATTTTAAGTGTAAAATTTGAAAACATTTTTGAAATGCTGGCAAGCTTCATAACCGGTCTTTGCGGTTTTACTTTATAAATTTATTTTCTTTTATTAAGTTTTCATTATTTTTGAATTAAAATAGTTCAATATCTAAAAAAATTATGTACATAGCCAGTGATTCTGCTAGACAATGAACTCACATTTGCGTACAAGTTGTTTTTCAATTATCGTGAATTTCGTTTTCGCTCGGAATCGTTTACATTTTACTGTGCGCTTAGTCTTAATTACGGTTGAATTTTCGATGATAGTTTTTTATTTAGATTAAGCTCGGAAACAAATTATCCACAACGAAATAAATTGCTTAATTTGATAATGGAAAATTTGATTTCATCATTTAATATTAATAAATTGTATTATTATTCACTATTTATACATAAAGTCCGTGAAATTCGCTAGTTTTTATTAAAAACGATTGAAATGTTTTGGATTATTTTTTTTTTCAAATACTAAATCTCTCTTTTCGTTATTTGCATGTGCTCTAGAAAACCTTGCAACAGTTTATTTTCTCGGCAGGTGATAGTTATCTTCTTAACTTACCTAAACCAAAGTAGGAAAAGGGTAGTAAAAGAATAACATAAATTAAAAATAAAATTTAAATACTTAATAATGAGTTTATATTTAGAAAAACGATTTTTGTTCAATCTTTTTTAAATTAGGATTTAAACAGTTTGTAATTTCTTTGTCAACAAAAATCAGGCTAAACGCCCATAACTATGCAAGAACATTTGATATGCGACCGATTCAGGCAGCTTGTGTTACAATCTATTTTAATATATGTATGTACATACATATGTACATACATACATACATACATTGTCATATGCAAAAAATGTGAATTCCATATTTCGACTTAGTGCACTACGCGTTTGTAGCGCTTTCCGCACTGTTTCATATGAGGCGGCCTGTGTAATTGCTGGCATAATGCCTGCCGATCTGCTGGCTAACGAAATCCAGCGAACCTATCAGACGGCCCGAGATAAAGGCACAGCCCTCTCAGTACAAGAGACAGCGGCCGAACGCCATAAAAGCCTAACCCAATGGCAACAACGCTGGGCCACGTCGACAAAGGGACGCTGGACTTTCCGACTCATCCCGAGTATCGAGGCTTGGCTAGGCAGATCGCATGGCGAAATAGACTTTTATATGACCCAGGTGCTAAGTGGGCACGGTTGTTTCAGAGAATACTTATGTAAATATGGTCATGATAATACAATGGTTTGTGCCTCGTGTGAGACTGTGGCGGAGAACGCAGAACACATACTGTTTTCTTGTCCTTCGTTTTCATTTGAGCGGGAGAAATTAAGAATCATTATGAAGGTAGATCCAAGGCCAGAAAATCTGATATCCTATATGATTAATGATAAAGCAGTTTGGAATACAGTTAAAAACATCTGTAAAGAGATAATGACTGAGCTCAGAATACGCGAACAACGCCGTCGTTTAGCAACGCGATTAAGTTAGTCCTGAATATGTTTAATCTTTTATTTACTTGTATCTTTCACAGGTGAAGTCGTAGTAGAACGCTCCTGAACCCCTAATCACCTTACGTGGATGGGGGACTATGGAAACGGCGTCATGGAAGTCAGGCATATTTATGCCATAGCCCCTCCCTGATGAAATGCGTGAGTAGTCCCGGGGAGGTGGCTTCACCAGAGATTCATACGGGCCTCTTGATGGATAGCGCGCTATCCCAACGTCCGTAAAAAAAAAAAAAAAAAAAAACATACATACATACATACATATGTAGAAGAAAATGTACAAATACAAATTTTACAAAATCCACGGTTTTACTCAAATTAAATGAGCAATAAAAAAGTTTAAGATTATTAGAAAAAAAAAATCAAATTTTGTTTTTCAATTATGTATTTTTTATTAATTATTTTTTTGTTTGCTATAAGTTTGAAACTTGAGCTTATATGTATGTACATATGTTTGAAAATGAAAATCCATTAATGAAATAGTCAAAATTTGGCAATATGTACCATTGTCATTATCTTAGTTGTAGGTATAGATATAACATATGTACATATGTATGTATGTATGTACATATACATATGATGGTATTTATTCTAATATATTTTTGTAGGATACAAATTTTGAAAGTCTTCATGCCAAAGTAACAGAGTTACGCCAATTTTAAAAGGCTTTTCCTTAAGTTTTTGATTTTCTTTTTATAAATGTTTTTTGCTTCTTACGTAAATTTTAAAATTTTTTTGCTATGACCTTCATTAATTTAGGCGACCATGTGTTTGCGAGTATGTCTATTGCCATGCGATAAACCGTACTATCACAGAATTCATCGTAGTCCGAATACAATGGATTCTCTGATATCCTGAATGTTTATAATCAATTAAATCTATTTTCGTTTTTTGATAGAAATTCCACTGATCGGCCAAAACGTGATGCACTTTCACTATACTCAATGATCCAGTGCTCTACAGGTTGTCAGCCTCTTATTTACAAGGGTTATGGCTGTTATTGTGGCTTCTCCGGGGCTGGCATACCAACCGATGGCATAGATCGCTGCTGCAAGCTACACGACAAATGTTACGAATACAGCAATTGCACGCCTTATTTAGAATACTTTGTACCTTACGTTTGGAAGTGCTATCGTCGAAAACCTTTATGTGCCAGTGATCATGGAGAGTTCGGTGGACCAGGATCATGCGCTGCACGCTTGTGTCAATGTGATGTTCGGTTGTCTCGATGTTTACGGCGATTTAACTGTCCTAAGCGTAGAGCGGTTTGCTTTAGTTCCAGAGCAAGACGCTTACAAAACTTTTTATTGACATTTTAGGTATTCTAGACTTTTAAGATTTAACCTGAATTTGTGTTTGTATGTTACTATGTACATATGTATGTATATATGTACTATATGCTAAGCTAAAATAAAAACTTTATATTTATAAGAATTTGTCAGGAAAGAGTTTCAATCCATAAAAAAGAAGTAACTTCAATCCCCTTAAATAAATTTTTTTTTATATTAATTTTTCAATGACGAAATAAGTAATTATAACTCATGCATCTGAATGTGTTACATGTTTTTTGCTTATCAAGTAGAATTTAAGAGATGCGTTGACTCTTCCTCGAACCACTTCGAGATTTCGAACTTGTTGCACTCATACTTTGTGACTTGCTGACATCTTTGTTATCTTTAGCTTGCATGCTCTGTTCCATGTTGTACGTATTTGCAACCAATTCGCGTGTAGCTTTCCACTCTTGCTTAAACGCGTTAGCAGCATTGAAGCCAGTGGTATTGGGCTTGAATAACATCAAACCATTCTGGCACATCAACATAATATCACGCTGTAATTCACTTACATTACGTATGGACCCAGCCTCAATATGTTTTTTAATCGCAAGTATGTCAATGGGCCGCAGGCAAAGTTCATCATACTTAGCATCTTCGTGAAATGCTCGCTGTAGTGTACTGGCATTTTTGCTATATTGAAGCGCATGAAAAATGGTAAGCAGCGATTTTTTAGGTATGCGCGTTTCCGAATCATCCCGATCACGGTCGCTGGAGGCAGGTGAATTAGGTATGCTATCATTAATAGGTGTTGAGGAGCAACGACGACGCAATCGTTGACTATTTAAACTTTCGATGATAGTTGAATTATTACTTGTCATGTGTGAGTCGCCGTCAATCATAGGGCTTTCCGAGCGGTCGCGATCGCGTAATTTTCGCAAAAGTGGCGGACGGGCTGGCGTAACAGATGACGATGAGGATGAAGATAACTGTGTTGTTGATTCATCGTCAGTTTTGTTTTGATGCTCTTGCCGTATTTGTTCATGTAAGCCTTTACGTGCCTGTGGTGCATTTTGTTTAATTAAACTGTTTGTTGTTTTATCGTCCTTTCGTGTGACAATACTAATGTCGGTGGTCGAAGAATCTTCATCCGTGTCTGGGATTGGAATTGACGATGGTAATGGTGCAACGGCTTCCACATTTGTGTTGGAGATAGCTATATCTGCTTCTGTTGTAACCGCACCATATTCCGTTGCGTCCTTAGACACTTCTAAAACAAAGAATGATAAACAAATTTTCGTCTTTAAAGCTCAATAATAGTTAATTTCAATTTTAATATTGACATACCTGTAGTTCCTATATCAGACTCTAAATCTTTTTTGATTTTCTCTGCTTCTGCATCTACAGTTAACTTGATAGTCCTCTGCCTATCTTTATCCCCATTCGAGTCATCATCATCGGTTGGAATGACTATGACATCAGAATTTTCACTTGTCGGTGACTTGTCTTCTTCGATTAAGTTTTTTGTTTCATCAAGATCGCTGGCTCCTACCAAATCTGCTAGTTGTTGCTCTAATTTATCATGATCTTTATTGGTTTCTTCAAGAGTATCTGAAAACGTTTCCGCCGTCTTCCCTTGATCAATTTTACTGGGTTCTCCCATGCCGTCATTATTTAATGCAGAATCACTTTTTTCATCGCAAGTCACTTTCTCCTGGGCTGCTCGTTGTTCTAAAGAAGCAACTGCTGCTAATGGTATGTTGTCATTTGAATCGTCACTAGAAGTCGTTTCAATTTTTTTTGGTTTATTGTCCAAGCTAGTGACTGTTGTACTGCTTTCTCCGCCTTGATTTGATAACGATACAACAGGCTTGCCATAATCTTCGACCTTTATGGTATTTTCCGTCCCATCATTTCTTGTAACTCCTTTTGCGGGCACATCCGCTTTCCCTTTACGCTCAAAATTTCTAGCGTTCATAGTTTCATCTGGTGAATCAGGGCCCATGTCTTTGAGAAAATCCACCTCCTCGTCGTCTATAACCGCAGATACGTCTATATCTAATTCATCAATATTACCAATATTTTTGAAAACTTCTAGTAATTGTTGCTCTTCGTTAGGATCCGGTTCATCAGAGTCATTTGTGCTTAATATATTCACGTTAGTGTCTCCGATATGAGAGACAATATCTTCATCAAGATCCATTGGAATTTGATCTTTGTTATCATCAGATATTACATTTGACATATCATCTAATTCGGACTGTTTTGAGATATAGATTTTTTGTGGAAAAGAATCATTACGGCTTTCACCATCTGTAGTCGCAGTTGCAGATACTTTATTCTTTTCTAACAACATAGATAAGGTTGGAGCAGCCTGCGAAGGGCTCAGTAAATTTTGTGTGGCAATGTTTGTGACAGGGACAGATGTTATTGTAGGTGGTCCACTAATGGGACTTGACAGCAACTGCGCAGCTTTCTGTGGTGGAATATTGGCTTTTAACGTTATTGCAGGCTGGTTCTTATTTGGTATAGATCCACAAGTTAATAAAGTGGTTATGGTTGGAGCAGACGACCGTGCTGAAGTAGCAGATGCATTTACGGGTATTGTTGTCGATGTACTGGTACCAGATGATGAGGTCTTTAACAGTGAAGATAATAAAGGAGATGTTCTCGGCTGGGATGTCGATGTTTTAGAGGGCAATTGAATAGAGCCAGTAATATATCCATGTTGAGGGCTTGATTTACCGATATCTTCAACATCCATATCAACGGATATAGTGTCAGTGGTATTAGACGTCGATGCAACTAAAGGCGTTGTGACTGGTGTCAAAGTGCGCCAATTGCGATGCGTTTCTAATTTTTGTTGTTCCCTTTCACGCATCTGGTTTTCTAATTTCATTTCTTCAATACGGTCATGTTCTTGTTGCTTTTCAATGCTACACCACATCTCTCGCAGTTGTTCTTCCTTAAGAGTTCCCGACTGCAAAGTTTTAAGTTCTCTGCATATCTGTGCAAACTCCTCTTGTTCTTTGCGTATTTCGGCTTTCAATTCTTGAATGCGTTCTTCACTCAAGTGCCGCAAAGCTAAATCGGCAGAAGTTTCTTCAGTGGTTGGCGAAGAACCGCCACTTACGCCTACCGTCAAATGTTTCTTGCACTTCGTCGACTCAACATTTTCAAGCAATTGGCTGTACTGAAGGGCACAGTTTTTCTGCGAGAACCAGTCCGCAGGACGAGAATTGTTTCCATTTCCGCAAACAAGTTTTATGTCGCGACTTACCGGCATCCAATTCTGGTCACCGCTGTAAGATACCGCAGATGCCAAACATAGCTGTTCTCTCGTTGTCCACTTATCCAATAGCGCACGATTCAGTGGCTGGCGTTCTTCGATTGTAGATGTCATTTTGATTATTTTTAATATTAAAGTTTAATGCAAATAATTTGCCTTTTATTAGGATAAAATAAAAAAATTATGACTCATCTTCTTCTTGTTTGAGTGCCCATTCACGAAGTTTAATGTAATGTACGTTCTCTGATTTGCACTACAAACACAGCTGCCATTATTATTTAAGCTGCACTTAGGGCCAGTTTTTCAGTGCAAGTTGAACTCTGTTTGTCGTTTAAACTAAGTTTAAACTCAGTATGCAGTTTTTCAGTGAACTTTAAACGGAGTTTAAACTGAGTTTAAACGGCCGATTGCGCACAGTTAAACTTAGTTTAACTTATCAGCTGCGTGCTGACTATTTCGTTTTGGTTGCAACAAATTTAATTGAGCGCAAGAAAACTAAGTTTAAATTTAAACTGAGTTTAAACCAGCACTGAAAACTGGCCCTTAGTCTTTGAAACAGTTGCACTTGAAAACTAATTAGAAAAAAATATACTTAGAACCAATTGTATTTAAAAAGTAAATCGAAGAAAAATATAATTATTTGAACTATGAATCCAGAGAAGACTTGAACGTGTATCTGCGCAACAAAAAATCAGCATTTAAACTCCTTGAGATCTTGTTGTATTCCATTAGAGCTCTAAAAATCACGCCAAGTTGGTAATAATTAGCCTTCATAGTATGTAAATAGAATGGCTGAGATGAACAGAATCCTGTGCGACAAAGGGACAGTTTTCAAGTTTCAAGGGTTTTTGTAGATGATAAGCATACAACAAAAATAGTTAGATGAGATCGGGTCAACAAAGTTAACCGAATTTAGAGCAAAGCTAAACAATTTTCTTTGCACTCTTTCTATTCTAAGAGCATGGCAGTCAGTCAGATAGGGTTCCATATTATATGTATATGTATAGATCTTGGTTCCATATTACAGAAGCGTATTCTAGTTTTTAGCGAACTAAATAAACAATGATAATAACAAAGTGGCCGCTGTGGTCGAGTTGGTAGCAGTGCATGCTATAACTTGATATGCCGGTGAGTTCGAGGTTCGAATCTCAGTCCGGGCAAGCAAAAACTTAATAATAGAAAAAGTTTTTTCTAATAGCGGTCACCCCTCGGCAGGCAATGGCAAACCTCCGAGGGTATTTCTGCCATGAAAAAGCTTCTCATTAAATACATCTGCCGTTCGGAGTCGGCACAAAACTGTAGGTCCCTCCATTTGTGGTATAACATAAAGACGCACACAACAAATGGTAGGCGAAGCTCGGCCAAACACTGAGCTACTATATAGTGTACGCGCCAAAATTATATATATATACATATGTATATAATAACAGCGATAAAATTAATCAATTTAATAACATGTAGTTTTCAATATTAAAATGTTTGAACAATAGGTTTTTCAAATTAAATGTTTCTAATCTATAATTGTAGGTTCGTTAAATTCACCATTGGACGAATCAACATTAAAATTTTCCTTGGTTTTTTTTGAATTAAGTTTTCTTTCCTGATTTCTAAAGCAATTCCAGCCATAAAAACAAATAGCTACTTCTATTTTACATTTTGTTCAGTTTGAAATCATCAAAAATAAGAAAACAACAATTAAATGCATGTCGAATGACCTGATAGTACAAACTAATTATTATTTCACCTAAGCCCGGTTATTTTTTGTCAATGATATTCGTATATGGAAATCTATTCCAACACCAAATTGCAATTGTCGAAATAAAATTAACTTTATGATTGTTCTTTATCTACTACACTCTATCATTCTTTCTATATACGTACTTTGGTTTAATTAAATATACATAAGTACATACATACATACATACATATGTACTCGTATTTACTTATCTTGCATAAATAGGAGTTCCGCTTTTAAATGCCTATCTTCTAGTCAATATGTAGGTACATATTCATTGCTTCTCACTATTCTATTGTGCATCTGAGTTTTGAGAACTGTTCTTTAATTTATTTTTCTAAATTTTTCTTATATAACCTACAATTTGTGGTACGAGTACTTTATGTAAAAGGTTTTAGATCTTGTTTTCGGTCTTTACCGATTGATCCGCGAAATATATAAAATAGCGATGTCACAGAGAGCAGCCAATTGAATTGACGACGCAAATTACATTGTAAGAGACAAAATTATAATTAAATTATAAGTAAAGAGACAAAATTATATTTTTAATGCGATTTTAATACTGCAGGTTAGGTTTCTGACTTTACTATTTACGAAGATAAATAAGGAATTCGATGTCACGGCTGTTTTAACGGTATTATGCAACAAATCATATTTAAAGACAATTGTTGTTTATATACAACTTTCTTTACGACCACTTTTAATTACTCTGTGGAATATACATACATACATACATATGTATGTATGTACATATATTCGAAGAACTTTAATTGTAATTCGAGTTCAATAAGTTGACTAATAATTATTTTTAAAAACATACATATGTACATATGTATATTGTTCCATAAAAAATCGGTTGTTTCCGAAACGGTTAGGGAAAACGAATAATACGGAAAATTAAAAAGAATACAAGCATGCGCGCCGCTCACTCCGGACTGCTTTGTGATAACTCGCCTTCGCCACTCGTTGCATGCCACACGAATTTTTGTTTGTTGTTGCATACGAAGGGTCCAATACGGAAGTAGTAAGTACTTTAGGAAAATGAAAATCAAAAGAAGCTTACATACGTACATACATACATACATATGTACATACATATGTACGTACATTTATACTTTTGTATGTACCGTGACTCCCCACACAAAGAAATTGACATAGAGAAAATATCCATGAATATGATTTTTAGTTGTTTTCCTAACATTTTTTTTTCAAAAATATAGTTCGTTATTTAACAAAAACCCCATGAATGGAAATTTAAAGATTTATCAAAAAAAGTTTTTTTAAAATAAAATCAACTATCTAATATATAAAATTCTCGTATCACAGTTTTATTTACCATACTCCGCCTAAACGGCTCTACCGATTTTGATGATCAGGTTGTTATCTATTTTTTATATTCTTAAGTGATAAGGGTGGTCCAACCTAAAAATTTTTTTTATTTTTTTGCACATTTTTTTACAACCTTGAAATTTCACCCTTCTACCATTAATCCCAATTTTTTAATAGCGATATTTATAATTTAATCATTTTCAACCCCGGTCGATAAATTATCAATTACCACTTGATGAGTTATCCCCGTGAGGCGTCTACCGGTAAACAGCACGGTAAACAGAACGGAGTAGGGATGAGAGCTCTCTCACACAATAAGCCATTTCTCACTCCCTACAGTTTTCGGCCATTATTAGATGATAGAAGTGAAATTTCTTTATGAAAAATCTGTGAGTCAATTCCAATAATTTTTTTTAATAAATAAAATAAAAAGGAATAATTTTTTAAAATGCTCGTCTACATATATTTTCCTTTTCTAATCGTGATTTGTTTATTTATTAATTAGTTAATTTTTTTTATTTTCAAAATAAAATTAATTAGTTTTAGTGATTTAAGTGAGTGTAACCTAAAATCGAGTATATAAAACTAGGCATAATTTACATGTCAAAACAACGGATCAGCTAGTTTTTTTTAAATAAAATTTTTAACTTTTTATATATGTATAACCTCATGAAAAAATCTCAATATGCACTTCGATTTTTGACCATTTTTTTTAAAACTCCATTTTTTTCGTTAAACTCAAGGATTTTGTGTACAACAAAATTTGCAAGGCTGTCAATATGTCAAATTATTACGAATCTACAGAGTTTTAGCCACTTGAAAGTTGTACTAAAATGGATTGAGCAAGTTTTTAATTCTTGCGACTTTTTTTGAGTTATGAACTACATATATTTTCATAATAAATTTACGAAACTTGTTATAAAAAATTCTTCCGCTATATAACTTAGGTCGTGTGTTTGAATTCGGGACACCCGTGAAAGTACTTAAAGAATTTATCGTAAGAGTATTAAAAATTTGATTTTGGCCAAATTGAGCCTTTCTTACTTGATAAGCATCATTTTATTTTCTTTAATGCAAAACTTATTTCAAAGCAAAGCAAAGAAAACGTTTATCAAAATAAATTAGGAAAGATCGTTTTAAGAAAATTTAAAAATTTGATTTTGGCCAAATTGAGCCTTTCTTACTTGATAAGCATAATTTTATTGTCTTTAATGAAAAACTCATTTCAAAGCAAAGCAAAGAAAACATTTATCAAAATAAATTAGGAAAGATCTTTTTAAGAAAATTGAACAAAAATATAATACTAAGAAAACAGAAAATATAGATATTGTTTTAATTAATCAGAAAGGAGCAAATATTAAAATTTTATAATATCGCTTATTTGTATGAATGGATTGTGAATGTTTTCATTGATGTGTAAAATTTCATAGTTATGTGAAAATATGTACGAGTATACATATATGAGAAATAAATAATAAATAAAAAACTTGAGATACACGGTTTTAAGGAGTTCAATTAGCTTTTACATAAATATCCAGTTACATACATATGCACGTATGTATGTACATATAAAAACATGAACACAAAATTCTGCTATTGAGCCACAGTCAATCGATACTGTAAGTAATGCATTTTTTACACATTATAAAACTAGAGCTGAAAGCTTTGTAGGCGCAAATGTTAAAAAAAAAATCAGCAAACCAGTGATATGTACCTACTTCTAGTACCTACAAGCATATTTTGAAAGCGATGTCCGTTTGATTTTGCTTCACTTATTTTGAAGCTAGTGTGTACGATCTATGAAAGATTTAAACTGTTCCAATTACTACTGTTGACATACATACATACATACATATGTATATGTATGTATATGGTTCATACATAGTAACTACGAACATTAGACTGCGTCAAAAAAAAATATTATTCTCCGCTACTTTATTTTGTAAAACATTAAGGGCCAGTTTTTCAGTGCTGGTTTAAACTCAGTTTAAACTAAGTTTAGTTAAACTCAGTTTAAATTTAAACTTAGTTTCCTTGCGCCCAAATAAATTTGTTGCAACCAAAACGAAGCAGTTAGCAAACAGCTGATAAGTTAAACTAAGTTTAACCGAGCACAATCGACCGTTTAAACTTAGTTTAAACTCCGTTTAAAGTTGACTGAAAAACTGCATTCTGAGTTTAAACTTAGTTTAAACGACAAACAGAGTTCAACTTGCACTGAAAAACTGGCCCTAAATAATACAATATTGGGTATGCAGTTTTGTGGCACATTCAATTTCGGTATCATAAAGCGCATGTTAACGAGGCATTTTCTGTCTTTAAATTGGTTTTTGGTGTTACGTCACGGGTTTAAAACCCATTCGTGGGAGTTCGAAGCTTGAACCTAAACATATACCCGCTTGCAGTTGCACCTCTTGTTCTTTTATATGGCACAGAAACTTCGACGAAACATCGACTGCGATGGCTTGAACATGTCGATGACGTTCCAGTGAAAAGTTTCTTTGGGCGAGTGCGTATACGAGCACAAGTGCAGACCGACCTGTGTTCTCTAAGCATGAATAAAAAGCGTAACTTCGCGGAGAAGAGACAATTGGCGAATTGTAAGTCCAAACCCAAACAGTTGTAGATCCATAGGATAAGAGAAAGAAAGTGCCAATTCAATGTGACTGAAGTTTTTATAAAAATTTTCCCATAAGTATGCTTGCATTTTTTTTATATGGAACTAATTTCGCGACATCCTCAGTGAAAATAATAAATAGTCAAAAATCAAGAGTCATTCCTAGTCACCGCAAATTTGCATTTTGCGATAATAAAATGGGATGTACCACCAAATTGCATTACTCAAAAATTGTACATATTAGTTTTATATTTAATTAAGTACTTAAAAAGTAGCGGCATTTTGTTTTTCATTGGACATTCTTATTTTTTGTACAGCAACTGAAAAATGAAGAAGGAAACCTGAAATTTTGCCACTTTATTTTTGCGACCGACAGCGAAATTTTTACCTGAAACCTAAAAAAAATAGCACCTACATAGTTTTATTTGATACAGTCTAATGTACTTATGAACATATAAATAAACGTTTGACAATATGTAACATATGTACATATGTATACATATGTATATGTATGTGATATGTATGTATGTATGCAAGTGTTTACATACTTGGTAAATCCAAGCATCAAAGCCATCATTTGTTCACGGCGAGAGAGCCAAAGTGAAATTATGCAAGCAATAAATAGATGACAAATGTTGATAAATGAATTGCTTTAAGAGTGCTGCAACCATACATACAGATGTCCGCAATAAAATCTCTATTAGGCATTTGCATTGCGGCGCATCTCCCACTGCCACAATGCACTTGAATCTCTGTCCACAACTTCCTTTCGTCTCCTCATTATGTCTAAGCAAAACAAAGTCTAAAGTGTTGTTGTCATAACAATTCATAAATTATGACCGGAATTGACAATTCATACACATGTAAACTTATAAAGTATGCACTTACATACATATGTATGTATGTAGGTACATACATATGTACTCAAAGATAGCATATGACAGATCGCGACCACACATAATTAGCCTCATAAGCGGAATACCATATGGACTATATATTCATACATACACACATGTGTACATAGCCATATAGAAATACTTTTGCATATATACATACATAAATATATTTGTGGATTTGTGCAACTGTTGGACCAATCATCGTAGAGCTGCATATCTCTTATTAGCCAATGAGAAGCAAGCGCCACATTTTAGTTGAATTGAAAAAAATTGTATATCCAATTCCAAGCAAGCTTCTTCAGGATTCCGAGATGAGTTTAGTTTAACTTTGATCGTTGGAAAACAAGGGTTTAGTAATGGATATTAACAATTCATTAGCAACGCGATCGTGTAGCAATGTCAATTCAACTTCGACTGATATGGAAACTTTCTATAATTGCAGTGGCTATAATTTCAATATAAAGTCCTCTGAACCGAACAACTCGTATTATGACGGTAATATCAGTTTTCAAGGATCGACAAAAATCCGTAACTGTTTTGACTGTTTTACTGAAAGTTACTCACGTTTAACCAACAATTTTGCTGAGCCGAATGTGACGCCGGTATGGAGTAATAATTCAATCCGGGATCATTCGTTAACACGCAATATACACAACTTTCTATCGAATCGTGATGAAATAATTGCATTGCATTCAAACAATGTAAGCAACGACTGCAATAATATTCTAAATAATTCTCCGTATAGTGATCTTCAATTGTCAGTGATTTCCAAACCTATATGTGACACTGTATTAAGATCTAGTATTGAAGGTATGGTGAAAGAGAAAATATTGAATGTAAATATTGTATGAAAAAATTTGCAGTGAGTTTAGTACCATGGATAAAACATCGGTCGGTTAGGAGATTTAACAATTTAGAGTAAACTCCTTGGGAGGGAAAACTTTCTAGTACACACTCATGAAAAATGTCTCATAAAAGTCATCCGCAGTTAAGAGTTATAAATAGAATAAATAGAAAAAAGGATAAAATCTACACTCGTAAGTGTATCACATTCTAACTGGATGTATTAGCACGTGTACTTTTAAAAACTTACAGTTAGATAATGGGGCAAGGTTAAAAGGTTGGATACTTATTGAGGTTTAAGTTTTGCGACTCCCTTGTAAGGTTGCATTTAGAAAGGTCTGATAAAGTATAAAATATTGTATCGCATTTGCGCGAAGGTAGTAGAAAAGTAGGCAACTAGTAGCGAAATACGGTTTGTACATACATTGCATGAAACATATTGGCAGAAATTTGATATTTCAATTTAATGTTTATAACCGAATATTCAACCACACATGTAAATACATATGTATATACTTACATAGCACCTTAATACAACAAACTATGTATATAAACAAAAAACGCAAGTGCGATTTAGAAGCAAATATTTTTTACATATTTTGTTATCAAACTATCACATTTGGAAAAATTTTAATAATTCATTTTTCTGTAATTCAATATCAATTTTATCTACCAAAATAAGAGGTATCTATGTATTAAAAGCCCAGTTAACCATTATTATATATATATGTACATATTTCATTACAATTTTGAACTTGTTTTAAAATATAATTACCATTTTTGTAGATCATATAATTGTTAGGTTCAAGTCACTAAAAATGTAACATTAGTTGTTTGAACAAAATTTTTTTATGGAAAGCACCACACAATACCTTCGTCAAAAAATTAACGGAATTTTTATTGATATGCATCTGTTAAAAATCAAGTAAAGACGTTAGTCAAACTGGTCAAAATACTTATTAATGTTTTTCTATTCGATATTTTAACTGTATAATTTCATTTTTTTTTAATATAAAGGCTACTGGAAAACATACGAGAATGCCGTCAATTCGATTATACATATACATATTTATATATGTACATACATATATATGTACATATCGCACCCTAAACCAAAAACAGTCACAACTCAAAAAATCTCAAATGTTCAGGAGAGGCAAAACAAACAGTCTCTACAATAATGATGATAATTTTATAATCATACTTTTCCAGTAAAAGAAGATAGTAACTACGAAAAATATCTTGAACAGTTGGGGAAGTATTCCGTGAATTAGTTTATGTGGAAAAAGGATTTAATTTTTTTTTTTTTAATATCCAAGAGAAGTAAAAAATTTTATGTTAAAATGGTTGTAATATTTTAAACGTACTTTTCCAGTAAATAAGATAGTTACGATAGAGAAATTTTCGGAGCATGTTGGGAAGTATTCTGGGAATAGGTTTATGAGATAAAAGCGATTTTAAAAAATTTTGAGTTGTGACGGTTTTTGGTTTAGGGTGCGATATACATATATTATATTTTTATTGCTGAAATAATTTAAAAAGGCAATAGTGGCCTGCCAGGCCATTTTACAAGAAAAGTACTAACTTCCACGTGTTTGAAATTTTTTTTTCTTAAATTAAAAGTGAGCAACACAGGCTACCCTAAGGCAGCGTGCAAGAGTGAGACAACTGCCCAAACTTCTATGATTGAATCATGGGCGCGTGGATAAAACATTTTAAGCTTTTGCTTGTGATTCCTAATTAAAAAAAAAATTCTATACTCAAAAATAAGCTTGAAAATATGTATGTAAATATTTACATATGAATCTTTTAATTATAAGAAAATTATATTATTGGTCGAGTGTATAGCGGGGTTCGAATCTCAGTTAGGGCAAGTAAAATCGAATAGCGATCACTCCTTGGCATGCAATAGCGAACCTCCGAGCGTATTTCTGCCATGAAAAAGCTTCTCATAAAAAACATCCACCATTTGGAATCGGCAAAAAAAATTTTGGTTCCTCCATTTATAGTATAAAATAAAGACGCAGATCAGGGCCGTGTGCACGGGGGGTTTTTGCGGGTTGAGATTTTATTTTGAGACCATTCCTGGGTGACCTATTAATGGACACGAGTGATTCTAACGTTACAAGGTAATTGGATTATTATTATTATTATTTAGATACTGGTGTGATAAAAGCACTAGATTTATATGAGCATTGGTTATTATTTAAAGTTGTTTTTTTTTTAGATTTTCATTTCTATATTTTTAATATATTTGGTGATTTTTTCAATATTTCAACAATAGCAGGAGTAGCTAGGATGTCGTTTATAATTTCTGTGTTAAATATTGTTGTTCTTGTGTTGTGATGTTGTTGACATATGTTCATATGTATGTTGAGGATGTGGTCTAATGTTTCGTAACTCTGGGGAGTAGATCTTTCTTTAATTTTAAATGCCTTTTCCAGGTGTAGTTTTTTGGTAAAATTTAGTACTCGCAGTTAATCTACATTCTGAATAGTGTGTTACTTCAATACAATTAAGTGGTTTGTGGAACTCCTCTTGTGTTTTTTGCAAATGTGTAGTTTTTTTGTTTTTTCGAAGGGATATTTTCGCATCTGAGCATAAGGTCCAGTCAAGTTACAGAATTCCGGTATAAATGCTTCCTATTTTTTGCAATAAGGATCTCAATGCCAAACAAGTATACAATGTTGTTCGAAGCGATTAAAAATTGTACTACCGATTGCATGACTTGCCCTTATTGACTTGAAACCGACTTTAAAGTTTTTAATTTACGTATGCTTCCATAGTAAAATACATACATACTTGTATTTTGTTATAAAGATCTACTGCTAGTCGCCACAGCTATGAAACTTTTTCACAACATAAACTAATTTTTAACGGTTACTTTTGGGTACTCAACTCGATTTTTTTTCAGGTAACTTCATGTTTACGTAAGAAAAAACTGTCTGTGTGTTGAAAATCGAAACAAAAATAAAATATGAACATGAAAAGTTCAAGTTAAAAAAACCATATAATGAAATAGCTAAATGCTTGCGTGCTTTTGTAAACATTTTTCCGACGACCTTAAGGCTGTGGTGGTCCCAATTTGCAAGTGCACTAAATAAATGAAATGTGAAATTGTACTTTTTTCCATTTCCGCCAGCAAAATCAGTTTAACTTACATATGCATACACACCAGAGAACGGCATTGAGTGCGCTCGAGTGTGAATATTCATCATCCCTAAAATTTGATACAAGCAAGCACAGCCGTCTGCTGCTGTGCGCTCATTCATGCTCACTCATAAACATAAGGCTGACATGTGCGGGATATATCACTACATTTTCGAGTGTGGTAGTTCACATGATTGGCCGTGCATGTGAAGGCGCAAACTTGCGCATGTACACACTCGAGTGCACTCGGGCATCTACTAATGGCGATTTCTTTTCTACAAAAAATGTTGCACTTCATTGCCCCGCTCTTGTGTGTACGTACGCAGAAGGCAATGTTAAGGCAACATTTTCTGTAGAAAAGAAAACGCCATAAGTATTTATCCTATTATTTACAGATAAAAGAAACGACTTAGTTAATTTTAATTAATATGTATTGTATACATTTATTTAACAAAAACATTTCATGAGATCCAACACGTAGGGTTAGCATTAAAAAAAATTTTGTATAGTAGGAGTTAAATTTAAAATAAAAATAAACATTTCATAAGACTTAATTTAATTTTAAAGTTCTTAATCTGTTAGATAGAAAATTAAAGTTATAGGAACAAAAATCACATTTCAAAACTCTCTTACACTATGTATCTGCCATCTCACGTAAAAAAAAACAATACAAAAAATATGTATGATAGAAATCACACTTAAGATCGCTAATCAACTACTGCTTGCAAAGAAAAATATTGTTACGGGTAACCCGAGTGGCTCGCAAACAACACTCGAGTGCAAGATGTATCTATTATTACATTATTGAGTCATGCTCGAGTGTCGCGAGCGTTTGTCGCCGGCGAGTGTGTTACATACATGCAACTTTGTATGCTGACGCAAATCTGTCCGACGGATAATGTAGCGAGCATGTATGCATCGTCATGATCGTATTGATCTATGAGCAAACAGACAAGCGACGGTTTGTACACGAAAACAACAAAGCATGCAAAATACGGCTACATGCGCGAGTATACACACAATTTCTGCACTCGTTGCAGTTCTCTGATACACACATTAATAATATCTATTTAATTATACATTTTATATATTTCATTAATTTTTGAATTATTTTTCACGTGTATCTGTCGATCTGTCTGTATCGATCTCCTTTTAATGCGGAGTTTTCTACAATCCCCCATTGTCTCTTTTTACACGATTTTATTATTTTAACGCGGATTTTTTGATAACAAATTATTCTGCAACCCCCCGTAGCTTTTTTAACGCGGTTCGCGATTCATTCTGATTTTGCCCTTTTGTTTTATTTTTAACACGTTTTTCAAGTGCTAATGAGGAACGTTTAGCGAAATTTCGTCGAGATTTTAAAAATGCTATGGAGTGCAACCGGGATTTATGTATGGGTTTTTAATATGAATCAAAGCATAGCGAAAATGTAAATATGTAATAAATTTGTCTACTTTCCCAAATTTAGGTTTCGGGTAGAAACTTGGTTATTTTAACGCGGAATTATTTTTTTGCGCGGAGGGATGAATAAACAAATTTGTTCTGAAATGAACAAATTTCTGTCCGGGCCAACCGCGTGGAAAAGAGATCAACTGTACATACATTGCCATTGAAAGCGGAAAGTTTGGCTTATGTTGGGATGTTTTTAAATCTACATTTTGTCTTGTGTTTTTTTTCATGCCAAAAACCGTGAACGTTAAATCATTTAAAATCTTTTAGCATTCTTCGCTATATAGTTTCCTAAAATTGTCAGCTCAATTTTTTCGCAGCATACTTATAGGCACAATTTTACATGAGCAGTGAAATTTAACAGAAAGATTTAAAAACGGTTCTAAGCAAGTAAGTTTTTAAAATGTCGAAATTATTTCAGAATTAAAATCTAACTATTTTAAGGACAATTATTTAGTATACACATACATACATACTTGTTCTATTATATGAATGGCGAAATAACAAGATAGAAATTAAGATAGTAAAGTGTATGTAAATCACTTTTTTTATATTTCAAAAAACCACGAAAGCCATGCCATTTTTTCACGGGTTAAATACTTTTAATTTTGTGTACCTTAATGATCTCCTCCGGCAGTTGAAAGACAACACATTTTCATCGAGGACTGAGCTTTCTTGAAAGCTTCAAATCAATAGCTAGTCGGAAAATACTCGAAGGGTAAAATACGATTGCAAAATTTGTATTGGAGTTCAAAAAAATCTTGGGCCAGCTATCTTTGCTTTTATATCGAATTTAAGTTTTTTTCACGACCAGGCTCTTAATTCTCTATAACAAAAAATATAGTTAAAAAAATCAGTTCCTATATTTTAATTATTAACACTTCGTACAATATTTTCACTTTTCCGTATGTCCTTTTTGTCTTTTTTAGATGTGAAACAGAATGAAGTATCAACAAGTTTCAATGGTCCGAATGTTGTCGGAAACCGAAAAGAGAGAACCGCCTTCACCAAAGAACAAATAAGAGAGTTGGAAGCTGAATTTGCACATTCGAACTATTTAACGCGCCTCAGAAGATACGAAATAGCTGTTGCTTTAGACCTAACAGAACGACAGGTGTAAAATCGCATAAATCCTCATCTAAAAAAAAGTACTGGTAGTTTTATTAACAATTGTCTTTTTAAGGTGAAAGTGTGGTTTCAAAACAGACGCATGAAGTGGAAGCGGCTAAAACTTGACTCCAAAGGAGAACAAAATACAAACGACAAATAGTTATTTTCTTTTGTAAATTTTTAAATATATTTATGCTTAATATTGTTAGTATTTATATAAAATTAAGATAATATTTAATTATGTACAAAAACTATTTTCTAATCTTTTGTATTTTTGCCGTCTTGGATTTCAATCCCAAAGATTTTAATTTTTTTGTCGGTAAAGTCGTTAACATTTCCTTGGCGGCCTTCACTTGTACGATACTTTTTGGAGTTTTCTTTGCAGCAGATGTTTTAAGCGATTTCTTGGCCTTCTGCACAGCTCCAGTCTGTGGCTTTCTTTTTATCAGTTTTTCAAAGCGATCTACTTTGGGTGCTTTTACGGACTTGCCAAAAGGAATATTAGGCTTTTTGGATTTTCGTAGCCGTGTCTCGCTGACTTTTCCTTCATCTTCAGAGTCCTTGGTAAAGCCATAAGATTCCTCATCAGAGCTTGACACAACTGCGTCGCTATCACCTTCGTTGCTGCTTCCATCTTCCTCAGAACTGTTTTCGTCACTTTGTGATGGGGCAATGTAATCTTCGTCTCCGGAGTCTTCATTTATTGTATTGCCCAATAGATCTTGAACTTCCAGCTCTTTCTTTGCTTTCTTAGATATTTTGATTTCAGCATTTTTTCCCCTTTTTAACTTAGTATCAGTTTTTGATTTTGGACTTTCTTCCTCATTTTCTGCAATTTCTATTTTGTTATCATTTTCTCCTATTTTAGTCGGCTCTATAAGCACCTTTGAAAAATCTATGCCCAAGTGCTCATACTTCTTGTTAAGTTTTTGAACTTTTTTCAAGTTTTTCAACGTTCGTTTCTGATAATTTTTTTCCGACCAATTATTCATTTGCTTTACTTTGCGTTGAATTGCAGCCGTTTTTTTGGAAACATATATTTCTTTGCCTGCCTGTAAATTTATAATATGAGATATTTCCACTTACCATTTATCTTTGTTTTATTACCTTATTTTTAACTTTGCGCAACGATGTCTTGAAATAATTGTAAACTTGTTTTTCTGGTGGAATATAAGCAGCCTTAACATTTTTCTTAAACATTAGATAATTATCCATCGTCTCAGCAGCCACTTCTGCCACCTCTGGGTATTCAAATTCAACAAAAGCATAGCCTTTACTGCCACCTGTACGACGAGAACGACCAAGCCTCAGACGTGTAACTGCGCCAAACTGTTCAAAGTAGTTCTTCAGTTGTTCTTCGAAGAATCCATGTGGAAGATGTTTTATGAAGACGATTCCTCGTTTATCATCATTCCTTTGTTGCTGTTTTTTTAGTTTCTTGTCTAACTGTATATTTTACAAACGGTTTAAAAAATTAAAACAGTTCTTCATACGAAAATCTCATTTATATATGTATATACGTATGTATATATTTTTCAATATTAAATAAAAAATTTTGGAAATACAAATCAAAATGCGGCGAGCAAGAGTAATTATGGTTGCCGATTTTGCAGCGGCTAAGATGCCTCTTATAAGTATACCTGTACCGAAATTACCAAAACAGTATATACGTTTGTTGTCTCCCTGGTGGCGTCGCCCACTAGGGACAGATTAAGCTTGGCAACTACATATGTACATATGAACACACCGTGTTAGTGTTTGGCTTACCTGTCCGGAAATTGCTGCATTTGTCTCCACAGATTGTTGTAGAGCTGGCTTGTTGCCCTTTTCTGGTTTGTTTTTGCGTACAGGAGGCATTGAAAATACAAAATTTATCAAAGACGAATTGCAAAAAACTACTCAACATACACGTGCAACTAAAATTATTTAATTCTTTCTAAATGGAAACTTCTTTTTCTCTAAAAGCAATTCACAATAGATCGCTAGACAGCTGACTAGAGAACGTAGGTTTTAAGAGCTAAAAAAAACTACAGTGCGTACGTTCTTAGACAATTTGTAGCCGCACCAGAGAACGTATAATAATTGTTATAACGTATATAATAATAATAATAATCCCAACGGTTTTATCCCCCCATACCCGCTCGACAGACGCATTGAGTATAGTTTTCTTTATGTAAAAAAGTGAGTCTGAAATATCAAAAGAACCGGAGTGAGTGTTAAAATCCTGACACAAACTACTACTTTTACATGGCTTCAGAAAGAGAGGCCGGAAATCTCATGAAATTCTGGAGGGAACGTTTAGTTTTATTTCGCTAAGAAGAGATGGGCTAGAGATCAAGCCTGACAGTAATATTACAGTAAAAGAAAATTCGAACGGAAGCTGATAGTACGCGCCAAGTTATTACACTTTGATTAAAATGCATGTACAGAGTTTTTAAATGTTATGTATGTACATATGTATGCATGCAAATTTATTTTAAAATATTAGGTACAAAGGGACTGGCATTTAAAAATCATTAAAGATCTTTGTACAAGTTATGCTGATCCTTGGTTGGAAAGGCCAAGAACTTCCCGATCCGTGTCCTTTAGCACACCAGAAGGCAGATAACGCAATACATCAACCGGAGCATTTTTCAACATTTGCAAACGCTCATTTTCAACCATTTCAATTCTAAAGGAAAATAATTATGCATTTTTTGTGGTTATTCAGTCTATTTCATTTCCTACCTTCTTCGCTCTTCGTTGATTAAGTATTCATGCCATTTGATCTCCTCTGCAGCAGCAGCAGCACGTTCTCGCCGTCGTAACTCGATCATTTCTTGAATTGCACGCCCATGTTGTCTAATCTTAAGACGACGTTTTTCATCCGCTAATTGATCCAGCTTATCGCGTTCAGCCAGTTGTTTGCGCATCTCAGCTAGAAAGATAGCATCCTCGTTCTGTTCTCGTTCAAGTTTGCTACGCTCGCGTTCTTTGCGATAACGTTCAAATTCCATACGCATTTGTATACGATCATTATTTTGTTTTTCAAGGTTTTGTTTATATCTCATATCCTCATTGGTGTTTCGTTCCTCCACCAGAAGATCAAGTAATAAATTTTCACGTTTCCGTTTTTCGCTCTAAAAAGTAAAATATACTTTAAACTCAATAATACAATATTTAAAATCTACAGGGTTTACTTCTAATTTGAATAATTGTTGTCCAATGCGATCACTCAGTTCAGCCCGCTTTTGTGTATGCATTTGTCTTTCTAATGTAGATTGCAAATTCTTTTCCTCACGCTCTTTCATTATCCCCTGGAACCGCTCTACTTCATCAACCTTCTGTGACATTTGTATTAATTTGTATTCCTCCTGTTTACGCTTAAACTCCTCCATTTCTTCCTTAGCAAGTTTTTTTCTTCGCTCCAATTCCAACAATTCGGCATCCTGGTCCGCTTTGTATTTCTGCAATAATTTTTGCATATCATCCTTTTCCTTTAGCACTTGTGAATATTCATCTTTTCGTCGTTGCTGCGAGTCGGTCATTTGACCCAAAAGAATATTCCGAAATTCTTGCTTCTTTTTCAATTCTTTCTTTTCAGATTCAATAAGAGCTTCTTTGCAACGTTGTTGCTCTTTTTCAAACTCAATATCTTCTAAGCGCTTGGATTTCATCTGTTCTTCCCTTAACTTATTTGTTTCCATCTTCTGCTCAGCAAGTTGTTTTGATATTAATGCCGCTTTGAGCTGTTTTTCTAATTGGCGGAGTTCCATATTATTTTGTCGCAACTGTTGTCGTCGTTTCTTGTCTAATATTTCTTCGAATTTCCGTGCTTTGAGTTCTATTGAAATGTCGGTAGTTTCTTGTTGCGTCCGTATGCGAGGATTTTCAGCAGTCATTTGTATTTCTTCAGCTCTTAAATCCTTCACCCTACGCTCCTGTTCCATTACAGTTTCAATGAATAGATTGTTGATTTTATCGACTTTACGATCGGCATTTGCCGGAATACTGCATCGGAAACTGCCAAACATTTCACAAATTTATTTTGTCTTGTATAATAAAACAAAGATTAAAAATAAATATTCCAAATAAATTTTATTAATATACAAATCTCCATTGGCAACAAGCGACTCGGTACAATTTAAAAAAAATAATAGGCGACATCTACAGTCGATTTTACGATGGAGTGTAGAAGGTGGCGTCTTCAGCACTACTCTACTTTTACTTGGCAAAGTATCATACCTGTTGTTCTGTGTGACGTCAGTTCAGAAAGTAAAGAAACATTGCCTGGGAGTTAATGAAATTTAAGCTATTCCTTTTTGTGTAAACCAACGAAAGAGCCATGTTTTTATTTTTTGTTTAAAAAACTAATTATATGTAATTAACAATTAACTTTACATTTATATCATTGGTGTTTCATTTAATTTAATAACATTTCATTGAGATCAATTTACAATAAAATTAAAAAATACGCTGACTGGTAAAAGTTACAGTAGTGTTTTGTAACAATATTCGCATTTTTTCATGGGAATATGTATTTTTTCCATTAACATGTATGGAAAATATTAATTTTAAATTATAATTTATATGGCAATTATGGTAACCTTCGAGCAAATTTAGCCTCAAATTCTTTAAAAGTTTACTAAGCAGTAAATACCCATTCAATTTAATCACTTCGTCAGTTCGGCAAACGTGTTTTGCTGTCAATGGCAATTTTTGCTTATACATACATACATACATACATATATTTTCATTGAAATTTTTGAATTTAATTTTAATTTTAATTTAAAAACCAGATTTTACAAGGAATGACCGTTTTGACTAATTTCGTTCGTTTGGTAATGACTAATACGTTATAGTAATTTTATTATATGAAAGTACCATTTTTTAAATAAAAACTAAAAATAAATATAAAAATATTTTCTTTGTTACATATATACTTCAGGCCGATCAAGGTACCGTAAGTTTGGTTCAGCAGAAGCAGCTCTTTGTGTGGCATTGGTTCAGATTGTTAACAAGCAATTTTTTCTAACTTATTTTTGTGTTTTTCCATTCTCGCCAATATTGCCAAAAGTTTGATTTACATGGCTCTTGTTATAAAATAAACAGCAATTACATACATACATAAAATATAACAATCAAATAAAATGAAAAATTATGGGAATATACATATGTATGTACATATATACTTAAATTAATTGAACTCAGAAGTCAACCCAAAATGGTATAAACAAAAATATAACTTAAAAAGCTAAAATAATAAAAAACAGTTAAAGCTTATCAATTAGTTTGTCCAACAAAATTACAAGCTTTTCGGACAGCGCGTTTTGCACTTTCACGGCGCTAAGGATTTCGCTCGTCAGCATCCGAGTATCGTTTGACAAAGCTTTTAAAATTTCTGCCTGTTCCCTTATTACCCTTTCTAATCCGTTATTTTTTCTTATTTCAAGTATTGCACCCGACATATCAACGGGCGTCAATGGTGACGACAGTGGAGCCAGCGTCCGATTTTGCATTGGCAATGGCGAGTGTATCGTGGATGCTGCTGATGACGACGGCGAGGGTGACGGCAGTGGTAATAGCAGAGGAGAAGAGGGTGTTGATGTGGAATTCTAAAAAAACTGTTATTTTTTTAAAACATAACTCAACAATATGCCATGCAAAATTTATACCAATGTAAACGGTTCTATTATTGGAGTACGGTTGAAACCAGTGCCGCCTAGAATGCGGTGCACAGATGAATAGTGCTTCCACAATGATGGACTGCCTCCTGATATGTCCATTTTCTTTCTCTCTTCCCTGCCATTATATAAGTGTTAGTTTAAGACATGACAAAACTTGCAAACGGATTGGTTATTTGTGCAATGATTTTAGTAAATGTAAAGTAACGAGAATTTTCACTATTTAATTTTCCCTGAAATTCAGTGTAGAAATGTACCCAAAAATAGTGTGGAATTTGCCGGGGCAGGAAAACTACAACTTTCTATAAACTTACCTATATTTTTTTGATAAATTCTTTATTTTCACATGCACTTCCTCCGCACTGAACCTTCCATCCATTGAGAAAGCAATGTCACTATATATGTGGTTATTGCGCTTTGCCAGTCGCAAATCATTTGCCCGTTCCGTCCATTTCTCTATCAGTAGGTGCTCACCCCGCTCCGTCCATACCATTCGTTTTTTTCGGCTTGCCATTTATAACAGGTATAACATATTTTCATTTAATTAAGCTACTATATGCATTTATAGTAAAACCCGATTCTAAAACAACTTCCATTACTTAAGTATGAACGTTTTGTTTGTTTGGTTTATTTTTAATTCACAATACAGAGCAGCTGTCCATTTTGGACAGTGTTGCCACGACTAAATCCCCTTATTCTCTTTAAATTAGAGTTAATTGCAAGAAATATAGATTAAAATAAGTATGGTCACGTACGAAATTTCCAGCAAAGTCCAGAAACAATAGTTACGAATTATCATGTTTTCGCATTTTCTTACGCAAAAGGTTGCAAGAAACTTGAAAAGTGGGGAAAATTGAGAGCACGAAAATGGAATCATAGTTTGCAAATTTTACTGAGTGACTTTTGACTTTCAACAATTTTTCGCTGTAAATAAATTTTTAAAGTTTTCTTAAAGAGATCAAATATTTTGATTCAAATAAGTGAATAAATGTTAACGAGAGTAACATGCGTAACACAAGGCATATTATGATAAAAAATTCAATTTAGTTACTAGAAAGTAGGCGCAACTTACAACTTCTTGCTAGTTTTGAGTTTTTTTAGTTTCTTGCAAATATACCAAACTCAAGAAAATATGTTACTGAACAGAACTAATATTTATCATTCTAACCTAATATTCACGGCCTGCGTTTTTGGGCGAACGCACACAAGTTTTTTAACCACGTCAACCCGAAATTGATTTGCGTGCGATTACTTTACAGAGTTGCATGGCTGTAAAATTCGTTTGAAAACAATACAAGGTGAAAGTTTTCAGCGTTGGTTCAAACTATTTATTTGGTTTAAAGATTGGCTTTACCTAATGTTACATATTAATTTCTATTTAAACATTAAACATAATTTTGATTTACATATATACAACGCTGCAGCACAAGTTTGTCATTTGATTTGTTTCCTGTTTTATATTATAGAAGCAATAATACTCATAAAAACCATAATCCCAAGTTTCAAACAATGTACAAATTTACAAAAAGTTTTCATGCAAAGTTTTCATTCAAAGATTTTTGATAATTTTTTTGATAATCCAAACAAAAAAAAACCGTATTCGTTATATGGAAGACAATGCGCATCGCCCCCCACGGTAGTAGTATAAACGTCAAATCGAAATGTCACGCAAAATGCCAATTGGAAATCAAGTTAGCTTATGGCGCTGGCCGTTCAATTTCGGTTGCTCGCATACAAGTTGTATAAGCATGAGAAACTAATGATAGAAAATTAGCTAAGTGCATTTATATAATAGTGTTTAAACGCTTGCGTGGCAAACATATCTGCAGAGAACTTATAAGTTCTTTGGTTTTGTAAACAAAATATGAACGGAATATTTTCGATACGGTCGATATTTTCTCTTTTGTGTATGTATCGGCCATCAAAAATTTTGCATCTCTAGTTGTATTTTGCTCTTGCCAGCGGTTCGTTTTTGCCGATAGCCTTTCTACTCGTGAATTCATTCTTCGTGTGTTTCATATCGTTTACGTGTTTGATTGAAATTGGATGTTGAAAAATATTTGTAAAGTTAAAAATTCTTTGTGTCGCAGAGAAATTTGTCAAATGTGACATCGAAACAATGTGAAAACAATGCTAATTATATACGTTCCCTTTAAAGTGTGCCAAAATATAAAACGGGTGTTTTGATTACAGTGTTCAATACGCCAGATGCATTGCCATTCTATGAATGAATAATGAGAAATGCAAACAGCGAATTAACTGCAAAGCAAACTGAAAAAATTTAATAGGAAAGAATTCCAAACAAAGTAAAAATATCAGAAGAGTTAATAAGAGTAGTAGTGATTAAAGTGAACAAAGTAACGAAAAATCGTACTTTGGACTGTGTAACTACCAGACTTAGAAGAGATATAAACTTGCATCTTGCGAAAGTATACTGTGTGCATATTGAAAAAATCACGCCCACAGACGAAAACATATCAAAAAGTGCATCGCAAAAGACCACAAAATGTCTGGTCAACGTGTCAATGTGAATGCTGCAGAAAAGGATGTGGAGAAGTTTATAAAATTTCTAGTGCTGAAGTCAACTCAAGTCGTTGTTCAGTCGCGCTTGGGTGAAAAAATACAGACTCCATGTAATCCACTTGCTACAGGTAGTGATTGGTTTAATATAGTTATTCAAGATCATCCTGACATTTACGCTGAAACAAAACGGGCGTTAGCATTGGAACCCGGCCAAAGTATACTAAAACGTTTACCATTGTGTGTGGAGATTTCCCTGCGTACTGTGGAAGGAGATCAAATGGTGCTAGAAGTTTGGTCGTTAGATATGCAATTACCTGGATGTCATAAATACTGTAAGGATGACATTTGCGAAGTACTCATAAAGAATGCAGAGAACGGGAAGGGCGTCGGTACAAATGGTACTAGTGCACCTTTATCAGAGCAACAGACACTTAAAGCAGCCCATGCCATTTACAACCGAATGGGAATTCTATTAAAGTCACTAATATCTTTAACGCGAGCAACTCCAGGATACAAATTATCTCGGCGTCAATGCCCAGAAGCGTATGGCATTTACTATCGTATCTACGTGGATGGGCCACAGTTACATACTTTGGGCGAAGGTCATAAGAATGTGAAAATTGGCCAGCTAAATACGGTAGTTGGTACATTGAGTATGTCAGTATCTTATCGCACCAAAATGACTATAACGCCTACTGCCGCAGATGGACACAACGGTGAAAGTAATACGATTATGCTTAAGTCTGACCACTTTCGACGTGCCGATTCTTCGCCCACTCAAAACGTAAATTTGACTGGTATAAAAAGAGGTGCTGGAGCAAATGGTGAACGAAAATTGGTGGATATTGAAAAGCCATTGCGCCCAGGGGCGTTTACGGATGTCGGAAAACTGCGACAATGGACCGAAAAAGATTATGTTTTGCCTGAAACGCCACCATTTGAATGGTTATTACGTCGTCCACGCCACGAAAGCGGAGGGTCAGGAGGTTCAGTCGAGTCATTAAATAGAAAAAGTGATGGCAGCACAACAGCACCAAATTCGTGTAATGGTCAAGAGCACGGCGTTCAAAATAACGACGGCACCGGTAATACAGAAAATAATACAAAAACGATGAATAACAACAACGTTATGGCGTTTAAGAGTTTAGAGAATGCCCAAAATGGTATACAACCAAAATCGCATACTGAATCAACAACGCTCTCCCAGTCGCCTATAAAAAGTCTTCTTATTCCCGCACCAACAACGACACGTCCTAGTGCAACGCAAACACATTTACCAGCACGTCGGCCCGATGATGACAACCTGCTCAAAGAGTTAAACTTTCCTTTTGCCTTACCAAACTCACATGTAAATGATTTGGCGAAATTTTATCGGGATTGCTATCATGCGCCGCCATTACTCGGACTTAACGAAACAGAGCCAGAAGTAGCGGTGGAACAATTAGAAGAATTTGAAACATCCTTAGAAGACTACGATGAACTAGTTTCGCAACTAGGATTAAGTACATCGTCATCAACGGGAAGTCGGAGCAGTGGTGGTTTGCAAATGAGCAATTAATATCAATTGACGGGGGTAAAAGTTCATTGGATACTAATATAAGTACATAACTAGATAGATAGATAAAAGTGTAAGCACATAAGCCGTGGAACTATTCAATAGAATTACGATCAAAGGAGTAGGCTTGCATTTTTATTTTTAACATTATTTATTATTTTTTATTAGCATAAGACTTGCATTCATATGAATGTATATTATGAGACTTATTTCTTAAGTGCTTAAACTTAATCATTTCAGAACAAAAAATATTAAGAAATACAATTTGTTGTGGAAACGAACACTGTGTGCAGAACATTTTTGGTTAGGGTTTAGATTACAAAAAAAAACGTATTAAGTATTGAAAAATTTAGTGTTTTATCTACTTGCAATATTTAAATACACCACAACATGTTAGTACTTTTTTAAAACGATAATCGAATGTATGTATGTATGTAAATATTTTATTGTGAGGAAATCATTTTCACTTGCTCAAATACATATGTATGTACATATATATATTATAAATAATATATGTACTGTTTATACAGTCAATTTATCTGCACACAGTATTTGTTAGTGCCTTCGTCAACAAATATTTTGCTATGTAAAAATATAGGAGAAAATGCCAAAATAATTTACAAATATTGTGTTAAAGACAAAGGCATAGATATGATTTTTATATAAAGAAAAAAATTAAACAAAAAAATAGTTTTTAAAATCCGAAGACTTAGATTTTGTACACAGTTATTTGCGTGCAAATGGCGAGGGAAGTAACGATATTTTGTTTACTTAAAAGTATGCAGTGCATCAATCGCCTAGTCTGCATAATAATTAGCTGCTTCGTTTAAGTAATTACAGTTCAAAGTTCTTTAGACAGGCATACATACACACTATGTACATACTACGTGCATCCATGTAAATAAATTCATACAAATACATATACGAAATTGAAAAAAGCTCTTTCATTTTATTAATGATTTTGAAGTTGCTAGAAGCGTCATATAAAGGCAAGTATAAGAACGGATAACTTTTGAATACATTGGAGCCAAATCGAAACACTTGCCGCTTATGTGTTAATATTAAAAATTGTGTCCATATTAATTAAAAATTGTATTGAGTTTATTCCAATTATCGAATTTAAAAGTCAAGTAGCCCAGCTGCTGTTCCTCAGCGGATCTCGCCAAATATGCTATTTCAACATCCTGGAATAGTTATAGTTTTTGTATCATGGCAAATAACTACGATTTTATCATTCGACAATCACACCAACTTAAAATAACATCAGCTCAAAGCTGTTCTACTCTAATATGCTTACATGTGTACATATACTAATTTATTTACATTTTTATTTTAGTTTGCATTTTCTTAACAACGTATGGGTTCCCGTTTTAGCGGTATAAATACATATTTGAACGTACTACATTTGTCTATAGAAGTTGGAAAACAAATCCCGGTACTTGCAATGTATGTATGTACATATGTACATATGTACACACATATGTGCATACATAGGTACTTATAAAATTAAATCAAGAGAAATGGATTTCCGTAATTCACAGAAAGTCTGGGCTATGATATAATAGAAAATAACTCATTTAAAATATTTGTTTATTTATTAAATTAGTTAACACAAATATTCCCATTTTATATGTATGTATGTATGTATGTATGTATGTACATATATAAATTTGGAGTTTTCTTTTTAGAATGCTTAGCTGTTTTACTCGAACTATTAGGGTTGTGCTACGAAGGTTAAAAAAATATAAAAAATTGTTTGCTAATTTTGACAGTAAATTTTACAGCAAATGAAGAAAAGGTAGCAGAGTTTCGGAATTTTTTTTAAACATCTTTTAGTCGTAATAGTTTTTTCATGAAAAAGGAACCACGACGAAGTAGAAAAAATTGTTTCTTCACTACAGAAAAAAATGTATGTATGTATGTATGATTCGTTACTTAAAACGTTTTGCAGGCTGAACTCAAAAGCGGAGTTAGTTTTAATATATTTGCCAAAGTTTTATAGCTTCTAACTGATTTCACTTCTGGTATAGGAAACATTTCGTCAATATTCCAAATTTAAAATAAGAGTTTAGAATTTATTTGAGTATTTTAGTACAATGAAGTGCAATTTAAATTATTACCCTTGATTTTTGACATTAATTTTGTTGAGACTTCTGCTATATCTTACATACAATATAAATAAATCTCGAACATGCGTATTTCGGAAGAAATTGTCAAAAATCGAAGTTACTATTTTGCCAAAAAGCTCTCGTTTTTTAATTAGAAATTTTGTTGATTTATAATAAGTTTTGTGTGGGAAGTTAAATTGTTTAACCATAACTTAATTTAGTTTAAATATCACACATACATATTTACATATGCTGATAAATACTTACATTTTTTAGACTTCTCTGTTTACAATATTTAGTCACCTCAGTATAAAAATAGTATGGAAATCAGGAAACAATTATCGAATCAAAATATTTGTACATACATATGTACATATGTATGTAACTACAAACATACAAACAAACACTTAATTGTATTGAGAATAATTTTAATGACTGTTAAATCATATTAGATTGTACACATGTATGTATGTACATATGTATGTATGTAGTATGTATGTAAATATATGTACATATACATATATTTATGTTGTAGTAATCTGAGCGAATGGGAATAACCGTTGCACCAAAAAACACACAACAACACTAGTTACGTGTCTATTTGACGTGTTTTTTTTATCGTACACTAATTAGATTGTCTCTTGTCTGCGGTGTAATGTTGTTATACAGGCAATTTATTTATTATTTGTTGTTTTTGTAGTTGGTAGTGCTGAAGGTCAAGCTATTTTGACTAGTGTTCGCTTAACCTTAACAAATTTTTGTGTCCATGCAATTATCAACTAATTTTATTATTTGCAATTTTCCACGCATTTTTTTAGAAAAAAAATTGAGTCATCGTATTTACTATGTACATACATATGTATGTATGTACATACTACTTTGAAATTGTCCGTTCTCTGTTTTTTTTTTCTTAATTTTTACAGCATTCGCTATTCACATTTTTGTATGTATGTAGTATGTACATGTATCATTTCATATGAAAATCGTAGATATTATTCTTTAAACATTTGTGCTACCGAAGTAGCGACTGTACGCCGATTTTTACCACAAATACCAGATGCTGATGTCTTTGTTGAAACAAAATGTTTTTGAAATTTTTTCATCCAAAAATTTATGTAGCGTATTTTTGAGTGCATCGTGCATCGTAACAGTAAAAATTAACTTAGGATGTTGTTCAGTTATAAAAAATGTTTGCTCAACATCCCTAATACAAGTTCAAAAACTGGATTAAATGCCAAACACCGTTTTTTTAAAGGGTCATATAGTCTTTTTGTTCATAACTTTAACAATTCCGTATCGTTCTTCGATTGTTGGAGGATTTGAGGACAATCTAACGATATACCCTAACTTAAAGTATAATACAAAAAATGGCTGGACTATATCCGCAAGTTTAATAAAATTTCGAAATTTTTACTGTTTGTTCTGATTTCAATTAAAATTTGAAGTTCTTTTCTGTTATAAGCTGTTGTAAGATTTTAAGTATATCCTAGCAACTTAAAAAAAAATTGAAGATTGACAAATATTTAAGTTATAGACAAAAAAACTAAAAGATACAAAAAAAAAACGAAACTTTGACTCTTTATCCAGATTTTTTTATTCTTCAAATAAAATTAATTCACAAATTTTCTATTTTTGAATCATGATTCAATTATTAAAGGTTTGGTAACTAAGCAGCTAGCTCCCTCACTTTCTGTCAAACGGCTCCCTTAGCATCAAAACCGTGTTGCTTTTTAAAAATAATAATAGTAGTAAACTCGAGACTTTTTAATACCAAACACTAACAGGCAACACTTCTTGTTTCTTTTGTCCACGTAAACGGTAAGTTCAAATCCGGATTTAAATGACAGCATTTTTTCTGATTACAAGATTGACCCGTCTCGTAAATATTTTATGCAAGTGTGTATAAATGACACGCTTTTTCACGAGCATATCAATTATATAATTGAAACATGTTTTTGAATGAAGATACGATTTTCATGCATCATTCAAATAATTAAAAAAAACGAATTAAAATTAATTCTTATTTTTCTGTTTTTATTTTTGTACATACATACATACATACATATGTGCATACTAAACTATTAATAAGCTTTGCAAAACATTATTCGGGCAAGTTTCTGCATTCTTCCCATACAGCTTCATATACTTACGTACATACATACATACATACATATATACATACATATGTACATATGTACATGTGTGTGTGGGCTGCTTATCGTCGTTCCTGCAAATAACGCAAATCACGTGTTTTCTGCAGCACAAGCTACCAGCGCAATAGAGAATCATCTGTTTGCTTTTCGCCAAGCCGCGTATAATTTCGCGCGCACGTCACTGCACAACTTAATTCATCTAGCTTTTGCCGGTTTATACAATTGAACTGCTTACACTTTCGCCCACAATCGATACCTAACGTACTTACATAGGAGATTTTGCAAAAACACGGGTTAAAGCTGTTTTGGCTGGTTTCTTATTTTCCTTATATGTACATACATACATATGTATGTACATATGTAAGTATATAAATTGTATTTGCTCACACACACACACACGCACATAGAAACGCAACTAGAAGCACAAAATCAAGTGGCCAGCAGGAAATGTTTCTTATCTGCATACATACATACATACGTTTGTATGTACAGTGTTGTACATATTAAAAGCAACACCATTCCAAATGACATTCATATGTAGCTTACCACGTAAATTTATTTATTTATTTTTAAGAATTTTCAATTAAAATTCAGTCTATTGTCTAACACAAATCATAAAAATAAAAATTTTAAACTTTATAGTAAATTTAAAAAAATCGTCTAAAATTTGTATATAGATTTTCAACTTTTTTCTCAGAAGTGTTAGACTTTTTTTGACTACGCAGTTTTATAGTTCATTTAATTTTAGTCTAGCGTTTATTTATTAGAATTTTTTTCGTCAAGGGTGTTGCGACTTTCTTTCATATAACGAAAAAGTAACCTTTATTTTTGTATGAGAGAAAGTCGCTACACCCTTGACGAAAAAAATTCGAATAAATAAACGCTAACACTTATGTACTTGAAACTTTCACATTGTTAGACTAAAATTTAATGGGCTATAAAATTGCAGACTCAAAAAAAAAAATACACTTCTGAGAAAAAAGTTGAAAATCTATATACAAATTATACAAATTTGTTAAACTTTTATTTTAGTTTTCTAAAAAGTTTAAAACTTTGGTGTATGGTAGATAATGGACTGAATTTTAATTGATATGCTATTGCTTTTGATATGCACAACACTGTACATACAACGAAGGGTGTTATGCATTTCCTTCCATAAAAAATTAGACCATTTTAAAAAAAAAAATTTAATAAATCAACGGTACTATTTAGCCGACTAAAACTTGCACTTTTTCTAAAAATCTTGAATAAAGAGTTTGAAATTTTGATGACAATTTTTAGAAATCCGATAAATTTTTGCGAATTTCATATAAAAAATTAACAAAAAAAAAATAAATATAAGTTTCAAGAAATATCATTTTGAAATTCACTATTTTGTTTGTGAACAAGGGTGTATGATGTATATTTTTGTTTGTACGCCAACGGTCCTTTTTGGAAAAAAGATTACCAAGGATTGATACTTCCTAGGTTATCGTCGCATGACAGATTTATTTCTTTGGTCAATTGCGATGCTATTTTTTTTTTATCTACATACATATGTATACATTTTAATTTTTGCTGAATAACGATGAATTCACTAAAGCCACATACATTTGGCCAATGTCGTAGCTGATAACCAAGATTTGATTATAGAATGAAAAAAAAAATCACAGCTTAGCACAACACAACTATGTTCTTGTATGTACACATACACACACACACACACACACACACACAAATGCATACACATACTAAGGTGGGTCGTTTGTTTTACTTTTAAATCGTAAAATTTCGTATTCTACGGTTAATTCTAAGGAAAGTGTTAGAGTACAGTTTAGAGTCTGCGCATTTTAAAAACAAAAACAAAGTAGCTTTTTAAAAAAAAATATTTTTCTTTTTATGGGAAAGACACCTTCAACTCTTTATAAGTGCTTCGCGACGTGTTGTTGATACGAGTCGGCAACATTAGAAAGTGGATCCCAATTAACTCGCATTAAAAGCTGACAAGATTTTAGCGTGAAAAAGAGTAAACAAAATGTATTGTTGCATGGTAAATATTATAAACTGCATAACCTTTGTATTCAATAGTTGTAACAAGAAGTAAACCCAATGTAGGTAAATGTGGTATAGAATAAACTAAAATAACAGATCGAAATTTTTCTTTAAAAAATGCGCGGACTATAAACCCATTTCCTACTTATGGTTATTTTCTATACCTATGTACTATCTCTTAAAACTATTCATAGAAACCGAAAATAACATATAATTTATCGGTAAAAATTTTGCCCGAACAATTTAATCTGCCATAATGTATGTATATACATATGTTCATAGTTATGTACATACATATGTATGTATGTATATATAAATACATATACATATGTACGTACATATGCATGTACAATAACTTTTTGGAGGCACAAACATACTTATTTTTATATATACATACATACTTACATATATACGAGACAAGTTGCGATGGAAAACGCTTATCAGCCCAATAAAATGTTTGTAGTAGGTAAACAAAGAAACATCAATAAAAATCGGGCTCAATATAGTAACAATAATAATTTTACTCTTACACTATATATGTACATATGTACATTAGGCCGGTGCGATTTTGTAACCTACGATTCCTCTCCGGAATTTGATTTTTATGGGACCAGGTTGGGTGTTAGAAAAACTTAAATGTACAAAAATCTGTTTGTACACCGCTTTATTCTACCACTTTCATTATGACAAGTTAGCATGCGTTGTATAACATTTTCTGAGCACACGGGTATGTCATTCCCTTGTGAGTTTACACCTTTCTGTTGCCCATTCCATCGTTGACATTCAAAGAATGCATTTAAGGCGTAGTCAGAACAGGATACACAGCAGTTGCACCTTTCAACTTTCCCTATTTTGCACAGGGAAGCATGGGTGAATGATTTGGGTTGCGGTTATATTCAACTTTCCCATCTTAGCAGATAAGCCATGGTTACAGCTGATGTATTAGTCTCGCAGTTCACTGACACCGCGGTTTCCTTTCGCCTCTTTTCGGCCAGGTGTTCATAGTTCGGATCATAACTATGTTTGCTGCCTCCCCTGTTTTGTCCTTCACAAGCTAAAAGATTGGTAGGAATGACGGATTTCTTGTGAAAAACCGTTCTCCAGTAGTCTTTAATCCTTCGTAGATTTATGAAAATATTTCAGTGTTGGTCAGAGTAACTTTCTCAAATATTTAACTGATAAAGCGTTTCAGAAATTGTACAACAACTTTTTGGTATGGCCGGGTATTTGAGCTCATTCAAAGAGTCTATTAGCCTTACTTCATACATTAACATTTATTGGGGTTTTCTTATTATAAATATATTTACATACATACATTGTGTACAAATGTGTAAAGGTATCTTGAAGCAAATCTGCCTACAACCTGCTTATTGTGACAGCTCTACTTTAACAAGTGACCAGCTGCATAACAAAGATACGACCAAAAAAGTCATGAATATATGTATGTATGAACGGCTTTACATACATATGTATATACATACATACATATATACGTCTGTATTTGTAGGTATGTGTATGTATGTACCTACAAAAATTTGCATTTCAAATGTTTTGCATACTTAACTTATGCATGTACCTACATATGTACATTCATTTATGTTGATGTCTGTCAAAATTTGTGAACACAACTTATTCCGAATTAGTACATTTTTTCTATAAAACTCTAAATGGAATGTTTATGTTAGAGTTTTAAAATAATTTATTAGATCAATTTGTATTTAAAATACTATCTTCATATAAATCTATTTAAAGTACATACATATGTACATATTTAATTTGTCTTTAATAGATCACAATGAGTGCGATCAAAATAAAACCTGAAAGAGTTAAATAAGTGGTTCTGTGAAAAGTTCGCAGCCATGTTAATATACATACATACATACATATGTATATATGTTTAACTGAAGTGGATAGTCAGCACACACATACATAAGTACATATGTTTGTACGTATGAAAGTATTTTAAGTACATATGTATGTATGTAGATATGTACTTTGACTGATTTTTTTGTAATATTTACAATCATACACACATACTCGTAAATATGTATGTATGCGCGAGTATGTACAAACATATTTTGCTTAAGTTCAACAAAAGTATTCTCTCGCCTTCATTCTCGAAAGGTTGTTGAATCGACGGACGGACGCATTGTCGCCGCCTGATTTGTTAACACATACTAGAAGTCGCGCGACAATGCAACAGTTGCCTCACCGTCTTTACTTTTGTTTGTGTAAATTGTAGGCATTTATTGTTTGACACCCACATTTATCAGTGGCGAATTTGCAAATTATTTCGAGGAGATTTATTAACGGTATAAAAATGCACACATAAATAAGTTAATATTGTATAAATGTACTACATATGTATGTACATATGTATGTATGTATATACATACTTGCCTAATGTGTATATGACCTTTGTTGTTATATTATTTGTTTATGAGCACATATTTTAAAAGATTTCTCTTTCAATTCTTGTCTATTTTCAAAATGAAAAATACGTAATGAAATGTTTCAAATAACCTTCCGCACTCTTAGCTCAGCGCTATGTAATACAAAATACCAAATGAAGATTCATTCGATCAACACTTTCGGCCAAAGTCCAGTTTCGATTACAACTCATAGCAATCGCCATAGACTTGAACGATCTTTGGTTTCAGCAGGATTAAGCACCATATCGGATACAATACATATTTACATGCGATAAACGACCATTTTACGCGTCAAGTTTGGTAATCATACTATTCTCACACATCACGGCGATGAATTGTCAACTTGCCACCTACATACATATGTATGTATGTATGTATGTACATAGAAGCTGAGGTTTTCCGCAGTTAGATATTCATATGTACAGTATTGGACACCTTGCAGGATCGACGTTGTACGAGTAAATCATTAAGTCCCTAAAAGCGAATATCGAACCAAACAAGAGGTTTTATAATGAACTACATTTCATTTAAAAAATAATAGAAGTTAAACATAGAGAAGAAAGTGCAGCGCTTTGAACGACCTCTAAATTATTTTTCAGTTAAAAATATCATTGGGGCTTTTTCCGATATGGAAAAATGCAAGTGGGTGAAATGATTGGAACGCTAACCTTGCTTGTTTTGGAGCAACTGGTGGAAATTGTGAAACATTCCGCTCTCAATATATACCCTACATTATTAACGGTACTCTTGAATACAATTTATTTTGAAAAGTTTGTCACTTCCAAGGTTAATTGCGGCAACGATATAAATGGCAATTTGCAAATTGTTCCACTAAACGATTACTGTACTTCAAATTATTTGAAATAAATGTGAAGGCATAATGAAAACCACCACCATCATAGCAATGCTCTACTGGGCGTGTACATGAATGTATGTGTGTATATGTATATGTATGTATGTATGTTCATGCACAAAACGGTGGTCTTCAAAAATTAAATATTTTGCGACGCCTCCTAAAAGTTGCCTTTTGATAAAAAAAACACTGGGAGTTTTTATTTTTTTTTAAGTAACACAAAGTAATCTAAGTTAAGTTTTGGGTATAATCATGTTTTTTCGGAACATACAAATATTATTAAATATGATATTATAATGAAATATCTTCAGTATTATCAATTTTAGTGATGAATTTCAACTTATAGTTTCATGAAAAGCTTTAAATGCTTCATTATTCGAGCTCAGTTTAAACATTTTTCATTTCTTTATTTAATATACCAAATTAACTCGGACAAAATTTTTGTTTAGATTTGGAATAAAATTGTATTTTTTATCAAAAATTCCAAAAAACTTTCATCGTATCGAGGTACGTGTGGTTTTCTATTTAAAAAAAAATGCCAGTGTTTCTTCATCAAAAGGAAGCTTTTTAATTTTTAACGACCACCCTAAGCTGTCATATTTGTCCCAAAATACGGAATCACCCACTTTCTTTGTAAATTCAAGCGCTAAGCAGAGTCAAGCTCGGTTTTCAAATTATGAATCATCAACTTGAATGTTTCGTTTCTCTGTAAGTAGACATGTAGATACATACATATGTTGGTATATGTACATACATACATATAAATAAACGTATGTAGGTGTGTTTATATACTTGTATTTATTGTTATTTTCAAGTTACAGTTCCTTGTAGTTTATTGTTGTGTTTCTATTTATAGTATCAGCAACATTCCGTTTATTTCATTTTTTTGTCTTGAATTCACTAGAAAACGATGCAACGTCTACGCCCTACTATGGGGCTAGACCAAAAGCATTACAATATGCCACAATTGCTTAGTATATATGTAAGTATATACATATGTATATATGTGGGTATGTACATATGTATATTTTCGTGTACAAATAAGCGCAAGAATGTTTGCAGTCTGACTTTGCAGCCGGCCAATGTTTGGCAGACTGACGTAGATGGGGTGGATTGTTGATTTTTGCATTTTTTTCTTTACTTAATTTGACTCTAATGAATTTTAAATAATATACACAATGGCAGTCAAAATAATAGTAGTGATTTATGTATATTTACAAATTTTGGCATTTAGTAATTATTTAATCAATTTTTTTTTTTAATTTAAATAAAGCTAATTCACTAACCATAAATAACCATTTAAGCACAAGTTTCACACAAACAATTTTTTAATTTTAAAATAAAAATTTATAATATTTATAATAAAAATTTTAAATACACTAAAATTTTAAATTAAAATCTTATCATAAAAATTTATAACTTTTTAATACAAATTTTGAGAAATTTTTTCGAGTAGGTATACAGTTTTGTAGCACCTTCAAGTTTTGTGCCACTCAAATATACCTACCATTTTTATGCCGAAGTTGTTGAGATTTTTTTAAATAAAAAAATTTGCAAATACTAATCTATGTATGTACATACATGTTTTCTTAATATATTAAACAACTACTTCCTTTAATAACAAATTACTAGAAAACTTAATAAAAAAAGTATAGTAGCAAGTAGCAAGTACTTCCTCTAAAACCGGCTCTAAATAAGATTTTCATATTTAATCGAATATATTTATATTTATGTATATGTGCATATGTATGTAGGTAACAGAGAAGTTTTTAATCTTCACGCGTAAGTAGTTAACAAACATTTTTTTTGCATTAGAAGCAAAAAGTGGTCGAAAATTTGGCCCCATATACAAATGTAAGTGCAATAAGTCCATTAGTACCACGCAATATACACATATTACCCATTAAAGGCAAAAATTTGCTGCTAAGCACTATCGAATTAAATTAAATTAATTCTATTAAAGGTTCCTTTACCTCCGTCCGTCCGTTTTTTTTTCATTCAATCGATGCATGATCAATTCCAATTTAATTGCCCTTATGAACGGAACTTTCAGTAATCGCATTTAGTTAATTTGTTTTAATAATTAACATAAATACAGTTTTTTAAGTAGAAATCCAGTGCTTACCACGTGACCCAGTGCTCGTACTTACATAAATAAGTAAGTTTAGTTTGTATGTATGTTTGTATGTAGCAAATACTGCATAAAAGTGTACCTATAGTGTTTTTACATTAAAGTTATTTGCCGCATTACAAAGTATGCTCTTTGTTATCATACTAATGTTGAGTACGACATTAACCTACTTATTAGCCATTCAAATATTTATTATATACCAAAGTGTTTGAGAATACATATGTACATGCTGAATTTATTTTCAGTAAACACATTTTTATGCAATATCGAAAATATGTACATAGTCGTAGATTTGTATGTATAATTGATATTTATTTATAAATAATTACTCAGTATTCATTATGGTTATACACACATATGTTTATATGTTTGCGTGGGTACGATTAAATTAAAAGTTTAGTCCAAAGCTCATGCTAGATCTTACCTTCACAGATTTTATAAATTAATTTTAATTTATTCAATACTAAATATTAGTACAATAATACTGAAGCATTTATAAGATTATGAGAACACTTATGTACATTATAACGAAAAAATAAAATAAAAATGATATAATATAAATAATAGTTTTAGAAAGACGCTATATACTCTTCACAAATATAAATCAAATTTGATGTGGTTTCAATCATTTAAAAAAAAAAATGTTATATATATTTGTATTTATGTATGTGTGAATATACGAGTATAACTTTCAGTTAATTTAACTTAGTCGAGCAAACTATTCTAAAAAATACTTTCGTGGCAATTTCGGCGAATAAATTTTGTATTTGTATTACAATACTAAGCTATAGGTTTTAAGATTTTATGGACGTTACGTTTTCTCTGGTGTTGGTAAAATTCAAAGTCAATTTTTCAGCCAAAGACGCTTTAGTATCAATATGGGCTGTGGATAAAAAAAGTAAAAGTCGATTACTTCCGATAATTTGAAAGTATCAAACATTCTATTTTTAAATAAGCCACCACTGAAGTATCAACTTACATACGAGAGCATTTTATGAACATACAACATTTTTTAGCAAAAATCGAATGATAATGCAGTATTAAAAGTTCAATATTCCCCTTTTGTTTTAACATTACGACAAGTCTAAAGTGTGAAATTTTTGAATTTAAAACTCTACTCAAATTAAAGTCTTAATAATAGTAAAGAACAACAAAGAAACAAGTTTACAATTGTTTTTCGTATTACTCTTTAAACAAATAATTATGTAGCACATTTTTAATAAATTATAAATTTTCTTTTTTATTTACTAAATTTATTTTGGTCTTATTCAAAAAGTTTTAAGTTTAAAAAATCGTGACATGTTAAAAATAATTAAATAAAGTTATCTTCTTCATAAACTTATTTACAGGTTTTAAGCATATTCAATGAGAAACATCTTTAAGTAATAAAATGTGTGGCCAAACTATTTAATTTTTAATTGTTTATAAGCTTTAAGGCCGATTCGTTTTTGGGAAAAGTTATAAGAAAAAAAAAACAATACTCGAAGCGGTGGAAGTTATGGTAGGTACTATTTCGGAAATCACCTCATTTACTCATGGGATTTCTTCTTGGCTTCCGCGGGAGTCGAAACCACGACCTCAAACGTAATACTGAAGCCGGTATGTAAACACACTGTGACGTGTTTTGTTCTCTTTTTTTATGAAATATAACGCGAATAAATTGCAGTTTTTAGAAACATTTTGTTAAATGAATAAAATTAAAAATATGTTTAGATACGAAAGAGTTTAAAAATATAATTTAGACAAGAAAGCGAACAAACACTTGACCTTATACAATTTCTATAACCCATCAGACAGTTTCTGTTGAAATTAAAACATGCTTGCTATTGCATTCAATCAAAAATATTTGCTTTGAATTAATCTCTAGCGATAACATGTTACTGCTTTTCGTACCAGTATTACTCAAATTTTGAAGTGAAAAATTTCTTTCTAATATGACTCACGAGACCAGGCCTCAATTTTTTTTTGTACTTTTGCATATTTTTATTTATACTCAATGATATCTCAAAAATTTAATATTTCATGGTATTCAGCGATACACACTTAAAAAAAATTTCCATTCCATTAATCCACTAGGTACATTTAAAATTAATCTCTTTAAAATATCCTGATTTCATCGATTTTCTCGATACAGTCGGTAAGCAGTTCCATTTTTTGTCGCGTGCTATATTCATATACGTTATATTAGATAATGGAAATCACAAAATCGGCAGAACTATATTTTTGTTCTTAATATAAATCTACTGGAGTATGAATGTATGTACATATGTATGTAGGTATTACCTGGTATTTGGTTTGTATTAACATAAGAAACCGTGAATGGATATGAGCCGAAGTAAATACTGCGACCATTTTTGGAATAAGTTTATCCAAACTTATAAAATTTACGCGTTTCTCAAATATACAAGTGTAAATGAATACCCTAATTTCGTTTTATGTCAAAGCTAAATAATTTTCCCATTTTTGCTTTTCAGCATATTGTCGGCAGCTGCCACTGATTTTTTTGCACCTATCTACATAAGCATGTGTGCATGTGTATGTACTTACTTACATACATACATATTCTTGCGTTTTTCACTTATTGTCTTTTATCTCACCTCACTTTTAAGAAATGTTTGTACATATGTACAAAGGTAGTTGCCTTGTGCAAGCTAATGTAGATAAAAATAAACAAAAGACAAATTGTACGAGTACTTTAACTCTGCCCAGCAACAATGCACAATTCAACAGTTTCATAACAAGGTCGAGCACACGCTAATAACAATATATGTATGTACAGTATTGCGCATATCAAAAGCAGCATCATTCAAAATTACGTAGCTTTCCACGTATACTTATTTTTAAGAATTTTCAAATAAAGTTCAGTACATTCTCTAACATAAACCATAACTATAAAACTGCATACTCAAAAAAATGTTAGCACTTCTGAGAAAAAAGTTGAAAATCTATATACAATTTTGTCGAATTTTTTTTTTAGTTTTCTATAAAGTTTAAAATATTGTTTTTTATCATTTATGTTAGAAATTAATTGAAAATTCTTAAAAGTAAATAAATAAATATACGTGGCAAGCTACATATGTATGTATGTATGTATGTCATTTCGAATGCGGTTGATTTTGATATGCGCAACACTGTACATACATACATACATACATATGTATATACAAATCTGATAAGAAACAAAATTGCAATTCATAAAAAGCAGCTGGTGGATTCTTTATACTCTGTAAGTACGTACATTGTTTCGGAATGCTATTATTTCATACCTGTTATTTTTTTTGTAAAAATATATTCGTACTTACTACAAGTATTTACATACATTAATCTTAACACTTTTGTATCTACCTCAAAAAATTTTTCAAAAATGTAATTACAAACATATGTATGTATGTATGTATGTATGTATGTACATGTGTACGTATGTTTGTATAATGAAAAATAGATATGTAATTGCTATTTGGACACTTTGAAACTGTTGTAAAATATGTTAAGGACTTTCCCGCAGGGGTATGTCTTTAGTCTTAAAAACGCGACAAACGGCACGTAGCAACAAGTCAATAATATTGAAAAACTGTGAAAACAAAGTATGTAAGTCTGTTCGTATGTACATATGTATGTATGTACTTTGTTTGTATCGAGCTATGTATGTATGTATGTATGTATGTATGCAGTGTGGGAAGTCAAAATCGAAAAACAAGATACATTCTTGGCGTAGCATTAGAATATTAGAATTGGGGGATCGTCCGAAGATACTTTATTAATAGTAATGTATGAACTCGTATGTATGTACATATGTATGTATGTAAATGATTGTATAAAATACAAAAGTATGTATGTATGTAAGTATGTAGTATACGTATATAGGTGACGCATGACGCATCTAGACAAATGGCGCTTATAGAGAAGAAAACAACTGTCAGCAGATGTACATTATTAATGTATGTTCATACATATGTACAAATGTGTAAATACATTAGGGTGCTACTTATTTTGCAAAAATACAATTTTAAATTATAATTTTACTCAATTCTAAGCCATAAAAAACTTTAAGTATTTTTCACCTTTTTAAAATAATCCTAGCTACCAGAAGATGGAAAATTTGCAGACTTTAAAATTTAGTTTTCATTTACAAGTTTTTAACAATAAAAAATATAATAAAATTGAATTGAAAGCGTATTTGACAACAACAATAAAATAAAATTCTTTAATGTATGCAGCTTTGTAGTGTATGTACAGTTCGAGGTTCGAATCTCAGCCATGACAAGTAAAATATAAATTATAGAAAAAGTTTTTTTCTAATAGCGGTCACCCCTCGTAAGGCAATGGCAACCCTTCGAGGGTATTCCTGCCATGAAAAAGGTTCTCATAAAATACACCTGCCGTTCGGAGTCGACACAAAATTACAGGCCCTTCCATTTGTGGTAGAATATAAAGACACACACTAGAAATGGTAGGAGAAGCTCAGCCAAATGCTAAACTACGAGTATATAGTAGGTACGTTCGTTTACAATCTCCAACAGCAAAATTCCGGGGAAATGTGTTATGTCTCAAGAGAAAAATATCCAAAATAGTACGCGAACCCAAATTTTGCAGAAACTTGTAAGTTCAACGAAAAACTGATTGAATTCTTGTCCGCATTCAAATATGCAAAATGGAAAACATTGCATAAGTGTTTTCTTCAAACATTCTACAAAGGAAGTTTCCTTAATTAACAATTACTTGCTTCTTGTATGTTTAACACTCATATTTTATAATTTAAATTTTTGAAATTCTTAAACAAAAACTTCTAATTTATCCAAATTGCAATCATCTGTTTTTGATCAGCTGTTTTCTTGTTGGCAAATCACTTTCCCCTACTTTGTAAGTTTTTTGCGTACGCGAACGCTAAAAGCTTCACAGCTTTCGAAAATTTTTTCATAATTATCCGTACGCAAACTTACCTAGTGTAAGCGCCAACACATTATTATTATGTTCATATGTTCACCTGTTTACTGACGCTCTTTCGTCATTTCTTCCAAATAAAAAAGTCTATTTTGAAATGAAATTTCTACAAAACTGCATTCACAAAAAATTTGTAATTTTTATATTCTTAGTCTACGAATTAAAGAAAACGTGTTCATGCGAGAGAAGTTGACGTGGCTACATTTCGAAAGTTGAAAAATAAGAACCACCCTAATGTGCACAAACGTTAGCCAGTAAATCTGAAAGGAAAATTTTAAATAATTCATAAAGTTTCGAAATTGAATAGTTTTTACAACACTTATGTGTATACCCATTAGGGAGTATTCTGTTGTACTATAAAAGATCTTTTGTTTTTGATCTTATCGCACCAATAATGCTTCCAATAAATAAAACAAAATTCTTACCAAATTAGTAAATTGAAAAACGCTCCGTGTACACTGCACTTTCTTTGCAAAATTTCGCAAGTATGTAAATCATTAAAGGAGCAATATAAACCCAGGAATATATTCTAAATTTAGAGAAAAATTCGATTATATTCAAAGTTAGAATGTGATTAAAAACCTATCAATTTCTCAATTGTGAAAACTACTAAGTCTAGCTAAACTAAGTCTACCACGATTCTAGAAAGTTTTTCTAATCGACTCCTAACCTTCCACTTTCTTTATCATTATCTTACGTAAAAAATTATTTGAAATACTGTACACAAAGTCATAGTTAATTTTTTTTTCTTCAGAAATCGGAAGTAATTTTTTATAGACTTACTATTTACAAATTCGTAAATATTTCAAGGACTTTAATGTGCTGCTTATAACATATATGTATGTATATATGTATATGCACACATATGTACACCACAAATATTAAATTAAAATCTAGTTTGGTGTCATTGGGAGTGCCTCCTTCGAACAGTAGATAACAATTAACGTACCTAATATTTATTTTCAAAAACAAAATACATTCATACGAGTATGTAAATATCATACATATGTATGTATACATATGCACCCAGTAGAAAAGTAGATTTCAAGTGGAAACCTTTTAACCAATAAATGGCTAAAATATATCGGTATAAAAATTTCTCAAAAATTGTACTAAAACTTCACACAAGAAAATTTGCACTTTATTATAATAAAATTGAATAGCTTACAAAACGGGAGTTTTTTAATTCACTTCAAAAAAGGGAGGAAGTTATCAATACTTCGATTTCTATATTTTTTGCTTTATTGGCAAGATGAATTCCTAAGGGTGGTACCTAGGGTGTTCTATTAAACGAATTTTTTGTAAAACCGATTTTCGAATAATTTAAAAAATGGTAGTTTGGAAAAAACCAAGAAAAAAAAACCGTGTAAACCGATTCTTGTTCTACATCAATGTACATACATACATATATGCAACTAAATGCAATTATTTCTTTGAAAGAAATCTTTTGAAAATAAAATGTAGTTTAATTTCCGAATTCAGTAAGCTGTAATCAGTCTCTAATAGACAAAAGTCACAATTTTAGACCAATTAGCATTAATTGATCTCAAGTCCTCTACTCTCAAAACAAAGTCTCTCAATTGTTATTAAGTGATAAGCAGGTCACACAAATTAAGACGAACCCAAAAATTAAAAACGTAAAACATAAAAGCGAGAAAAGAAAATAATCTTCAACGCATACATAGTCTGAAATTTTAAAACGTGAGATTGTTAGATTGTAGTTTTGTTAGATAAGACAAAATATCTTTTGCAGCAAAACAAAAAATAATACTGTTTATTTATTTTGACTATATAAAATTAAATAAAAATCTAATTTAAGTTTAAGTTGAAAATGAGTAAATTACTCTGATTGCTGCACATTAAATAAAAATAAGACTTCAGATCTTTAGAATTCGAGACATACTTCTGACGAAAAAGAAAGTTCTACTGGGTATGAACACACATACATACATACATAGGTGCATTTTATTTATATTTCTATGTGCTGGTAAATGGGATGTGTTTTTTTTTAGAATTTTGGTGGCGTTAAAGATTTTGTTTACTTGTTGGTGGCTCTGCTTCGTGATGCACTCGTTGCGGAAGCAGAATTTAATTGGTTAGGAAATCCATTAATATGAAATCTATTACAAATATTTATTTGTGCATACATACATATACATATGTATGTATGTATATGCATGTGAGATGTAGATATTCATTTAAAACCAATTGCGGAAATACTTCATCTGCTAGGGAAATAAACATACTTACATACATATGCCCAACTTAACGCCCCTTACTATCGCTGTGATTGGGCTCTATACAAATATTTTAAAATATTCTGTTATTCTGTGAATATTTTATTATTATTAATTAAATAAATTTATTGAAGAGTACATACATACATACATATGTATATGCCTTATGATCCATTGTTTTCTAATTCTGAGTAATTTCAACTTTGAGTTGTAAAGTTCATTTGCCAAACAAAAACTTATGTATATAGTTCTATGCTTCTCCGCTTCGCTAGTTTTTGATCACAAATCGAAATGTTCAATGTGTGTACATAAGGGCGGGTCAATTTGGACGTAACGATTTTTTTCACATCGTCCCCAGCAGGTGCGAATTGTAGATATAATTTTAGGATAAAAGGAACTATCTTTAATTAATACTTAGTTAATGTGTAGATATATTTACTTACTAAATTCTTACGAAAGCCTTATTTTAATTAACATTTTTGCCTGCCAGTTTTTGATACGATTACATTACTTAACTTTAAATTTGACTTTTTTTCAAAGAACCTCCAAATTTAGCCCTTGCTTCAGATTCCAGATTCACAAATTTCCCGGTGGGTTCGGTTTGAAAGCACATCTTGAATTATTACTAAAAATATTCTTTGTTATTTGTAGCGCTATTTAAGGCATTTCCATATTAGTTATTCAAAGAAATATATTATAGTTGTTTTATTATTTCATATATTTTGTTGACAATACCTTTAAGAGACTTTCCGAAAGAGAATTTTCATAATAAGCTATTTGAAAATTTTCGCAAGAGAAAAGTGTGCTCACACCAAGGCGAATAAATAAATAAATAATAATAAATAAATAATAATAAATTCGCCTTGGCACACATATGTACATATTCACTTTCAAAGAAAAATTTTAATATAACATACCTGAACTAAAATGTGAAAATGTGAGCACGTCTGATAGATTTCTTTTATAATGAACAACGTGATAAGCAATAGTAATTAACTTAAAAGCGTCATCTTTCGTTTATTTAAAAGAAAAAAAAAAGATATCAAAAACATACTTTTCGTACAAAAAATTCAGAAGTGTAAGTTTTTATTAAAAAAATAGCATTTATAACACGTATTAATCCACTTTCATAATTATGAACTAAGATATGACTTTCACATAATTATTAAAGATAAACTGCATACCACAATTATATAGCACCCACAAATTGTTAATTTTTGACTATTTATTTAAATTTTATTCATTTTCTAATATTTTCCAATTCAAATAGAACTGTAATTAAATGAAAAACAAATACTCAAACTGTGGTACTCAAAATTTAATTTGGTGAACTTTTTTCTTTGAATTCGAATCTGCTAAAAATGGTGTCGAAAAAATTGACCCGCTCTAGTGTTTTTTTTTTTTTTTTTTTTTTTTTTTTTTTTTCAGAGGAGGAAGCATCGAAAGCCTATACCCCGTCAGTGTGGGACTTTAACCGCACTAAACCTCCTACCGTCAAGTACCAATCCCCCCGGTACCACCGTTAAGTATTGCGTCGGGAGGCGGTTTGAGCGCTAAGCTCTACGTCAGTTACTGGTCTGATGCAGTCCGTCAAAAAATTGCATCTACTTGTTACCACCCACTGTACTAGTAATGATTCTATCTATATACGCCATTAAGCTTATTCTCCCCCCAACTTGTATTCATGTGCTTGAGTTTGCAGCAATACGCCGATCGAGCGCGCGTCTAGCCTGCTCGCTTTTTCTCAACTCTTGCATGACTACGGCAGCCATATGACAGGCTTTATTCCATGCCGTTTTGCTCATTAACAACAGGGATATGAAGTTTTCTGGTGTTGCACATACGCTTAGAGGGTTATTGAATACATACCTTTGATTACTAAACCTTGGACACTGGAAGAAAACGTGTTCCGCGTCTTCGATTGTCGGGGGTCCGCATCTTTCGCAGAAGGGGTTCGTCTCGTACCCGAAGCGGTAGAGATAAGCTTTAAAGCATCCGTGGCCGCTGATGAGTTGTGATAGGTAAAAATCCACGTCTCCATGTTGCCTGTTGAGCCATTTATCTAGGACGGGTATGAGTCGGTACGTCCATCTGCCCTTTGTTGATGTTACCCATCGTGACTGCCACAGCGATATGCTTCGCTGTCTTGCCGCGTTTCTGAGGCTGCTGTCATCAATGTTGTATTGATCGTGTTTTGTTTTGCTGATCTCGCACATCTCACGAGCTACGAGGTCAAGCGGGCATAGTCCTGCAATAACAAGGGCCGCGTCTTGGGAAACTGTTCGGTATGCAGAACATACTCTGAGAGCGCAGAGGCGATATGTTGAGTTAATGTTCCGGGCATATGATGTTCGCGAAAGAGCATTGTGCCATACCGTCGATCCGTAGAGGAGTATCGACCTGACAACTCCTACTAGGATTTGCCTGGACTGCTGTCTTGGCCCTCCAATGTTTGCCATTAGTCTGGAGAGGGCTACTGTGGCCGTCGCGGCCTTTTTATTGACATACTCCAAGTGGTCACGAAAACACAGGCGGTGATCCACTAGGACACCAAGGTACCTCACCGATGGTTTAGACTCTACAATAGTATCACCTACTCTAATTGAGACCGTTTCCACTTTCTTGCGGCTGCTGATGAGAACGGCTTCCGTCTTGTGGGCAGCTAGAGTGAGCGATTTCTCTCTTAGCCACTCTTCTGCTGCTTTGATCGAGTTCTCAGCGACATGTACTACTTGATCAATCGTTTTCCCTGTTATTGCAATGCATATATCGTCCGCGAAACCAACAAATGTTGCGCCTTTTGGTACGGTAAGTCGTAAAATTCCATCATACATGATATTCCACAGTATGGGCCCCAGCACCGATCCCTGTGGTACTCCTGCAGTTATTTCATGTTCAGCGATCCCGTGGTCGCAATCGTAGCGTAGCACTCTATCAGAGAGGTAGCTGGAGATTATTCGCTGCAGGTAGAATGGGGCCTCCATGCTGCGAAGTGCGTTCAGTATTTCCTTCCAGCTTGCGCTATTAAATGCATTTTTGACATCGAGTGTGACTAGCAGACACTACTCTTTACTTCCTCCTAGCCAACGTTTACCATCGATCGCTTTTTCTGCTATTGATTTTACAATTTCGATGGCATCGACTGTCGAGTGCTTCTTTCTAAAGCCGTGTTGATTGCAGGAAAGTCGGTTGTCTGCAAAATCTTCCAGTCTGCTTTTTATTATGTCTTCGAACAGTTTCCCTGTAGTGTCCAGCATGCATAACGGGCGAAAGCCGGTAGTGGAGGAGGGGTTCGCAGTTTTTGGTACAAGCACCAGCTTCTGCAGTTTCCATGTTCTTGGGAATACACCTTTTTTTAAGCATATGTTGAATACCCTCGCAAATATCCCTGGATTGTTAACAACAGCTGTCTTCAGAGCAATGTTCGGAATGCCGTCGGGGCCTGGTGCCTTGTTAGCCGATAGTTTGGAGCCTGCTTTAAGCACTTCTTCCTCTGTTATGGTCGGAATATGACTTTCGCGCTCTATTTCCAGCATCCTTGGAAACTTTGGCTGCTCAGGGAAGAGATCTTTTACAATTCGCGTCATAAGTATGGGGCATGTTGGCTGGGCTGTTTTCTTTAGTCTTTTAAGCACCAACTTATACGCGAACCCAAATGGGTTGTCGTTGACATCCTCGCATATTTCTTTGAACATTTTACGCTTGCTGTCTCGGATGGCGTTCTTGAGAAGTTTTCTGCAGTTCTTAAAGTTTTGCCTGAGCTGCAGAGCATTTGCTGCGTTGCGTGAACGTTGACATAATCGGCGGGATCGATTACACTGCTCACGAAGGGCTGCAATCTGTTCATTCCACCAATATGCTGACTTTCGTGTTTTGCCACGGCCTTTACGTTCCATGCTAGTATCACATGCTTTTATTAGTGCTTTCGAGAGCTCCAAGGCTGCATCATCTGGCGAGGACAGTACTTTAAAATCGTCAAAAGCTACGAGAAAGAGCTCTTCGTCAAAGCTTTTAATTTTCCAGCCCGTGTTTACTTTTGAAGGTGTTGCATCCGCAGTAGAACAGGCAGTGCGACCCACATTAATAATAATCGCTCGGTGGTCGCTGTGGGTGTAGGATTCGTCAATATGCCAGCTTGTGTTCCTACTCAGCCCTGCGCTTAAAAACGATAGGTCAATGACAGAGCCAGCCCCATTTCTGCAAAAGGTGTTTTCGTCTCCGCTTGTTTTCGACCCGCTCTAGTGTACATACATACATATGTATGTACATAAGTAAAGGTTGAGTTTATTTCAAGGGTTAATTAATTGATATATTTGTACGGAAGGAAATGCCACTGTGCGATGGATAAGTACTCTAATTTGTGCTTACATAAATAAAAACGCACAGAAAAGCAACCCTGCAGGAAAATGATTAGTTATAAGCATTTTCTAATTTGTTATTTATGACAGCACTGAATTTTAATTTAATATATAAAATAATTAAACAATTTTTAGTTTTTTATAAGAATCCATATTCATAACTCGTATAATTAATTTATTTTCTAAAAGTTCAATAATCATGAAGTAAAACCTTTTTATGTCAGATTTGCCATTTTGTCTAAATACCAATGGTTTTCTGTGAAAAGTGACAACCCTGAATAGGTTTGGCATATAATCAGCAATGTTAACGGACATTTCTGCAAACTCAAATCGATTATTGCATTTTATGAATTATGGCAGCCCTTTAGGGCCAGTTTTTCTGTGTTGCTTTAAACTCAGTTTAAACTAAGTTTGGTTATACTAAGTTTTAATTTAAACTTAGTTTCCTAGCTTAAACTTAGTTTAAACCCCGTCATAAGTTGACTGAAGTTGGCACTCAGCCTAAACGGTAAACAGAATTAAACTTGCACAGAAAAACTGACCCTTAGTAAATGAACGACATGCACATAACTATATAGTTGCACCTTAATTGAAATAAATATTGAAAAAAAATAAAATAAAAATTGAAGGTTTTGACGAGCTAAACGACTTTTGGTAATATTTTTCTAGGTTTGCAAATTTTCTTTAAAGTTTTGGTATTAAATTAAAATCTTTGTGGCAACGCTGTCACTATCTTGACGTCACTCAACTGTCAAATTAGAAAAATTTTAAGTACCCCGGAAGGCCTTCCCTCTTCTCGCTGCTTCGTGCGTTGCAGCAACAAACTTATTTTTAACTTTTTTTATGTTAATTTTAATTGTTAAATATTTTTGAAAATTTAGCATTTGAAAGCAAAACCAATATACACAAAACTCACTTTTTGACACTTAAAAAATTTGTCAGTTTGGATGTTTCAGAATCTTTAGAGAAGGATGTATCAACAAAAACTGTAGGAAGTATTCAAAAAAAAAGCGATTTACTTTACATTTAAAATGGGTATGGTAAAAAGATGTTTTACCTAAGGGCGCCCATGGGATGGGCAACGATATCAAGGTTGCTCCCAAACACAATGGAAGGAACAAGTGCAGAAAGATGTGTTCTCACTCGGTATGTGTAACTGGCGCAACTGCGCGGCAAGCCGCAAAGCGATTGTAGAGCCATGGAAGAAAAAGAGTTGGTCACTTTGGTTAAATAAGCCCATAACATTTTTTTTTAACATTAAGTGTTACTTTAATTGCTAATGCATTAACTTTAAATACTTATGAGATATGTCTAAAGTACTTTGTTTTCAACATTATTCAAACATGCAGTCTATAAAATTAATATTTTTGTGAATAACGCTAGGCGATTTTAGTCTGGGTATTAACTCTTTTGTATATTCAATTGCACTGTATGTTGTAAGAGCATTTGAAAATTCACGGCGTTTGTTGGCGCAGGTGCAGTTTGAATATTTTTTGGCAACAAATTCCATGAATTCTTAAATGCGCTTACAAAATTACACTGAATACACAAAATATTGAATTGGACTACTCAAATTTGACTTATTAGGGTTGAATAAAATCGTAAAATACACTAAATTAAATTTTAATATGAACTTTTTTTAACCAGCTGAACTTTTCCATCAAACCTCCACGTTCCGAAAGAAAAAATACTGTCACCAAAAGAGACTTAAAATTAATAAAATGGGGTGAAAGTCTTACAACAGCCAACACATGCATACAAATAAAATTGTATATGTAAATAATAAATTTTATTTTATTTTGCAAATACTTTGCACAGAGATGCAGCCTTTTAAATGAGATATTTTATTAAATCCAAATCGGTCATACATATGTATGTATACACACACACATACATATATTTAAATAACAACCCATATTATAAGGGTGATGACTTCGTGACAGAGGTGACTTTAAGTTAAGTTCAACTAACTTATCTTCAAAACAATTCGCAAACAAATAACTTGTTCCTAGTTCATATCAATCTACTAGCCGTATACGTATTTAGTTGCGCTAGTAAAAATTCTAAAATTAATTTATAAACAAATGCAGTTTGAATGTATTTAAATTCAAACAAACTTGCTTATTCATATCAAGTTGTGTATGTGTGTATGTAAACACACTAGCAATGCACGTTTTGTCATCAAGCGTATTGTGTAAGATGGTGATAACAAATTTCAAAGGCATTTTAAATAATAACAAATCAGAAAAATAGCTAAAAAGCAAGAAAAAACTTGAAAAAATGTTTAACAGCTGTGTTCATATCAACACTATTTTTTATTTGTTCCTTCGCTACATTCCTAGTTTCAACTTAAAAAACGAGTATAACTCAACAAAATGAAATGTAAAATTTTTGCCTTGAGGTTTTTTCAACTACTTGCTATATTCTAGCTTATCAGCAGAGATAATATATACAAATACAAATTTATATATGCATATAGTATGAACATACATACATACATCTAAGTATGTATGAATAAAAGAAAAGTGTTAAAAACTCTGACGTAGGTGAGTAATGTACACTACAGGAATTTTTTATATCTTCTTTAAACACTAGATTGAATATATGCAATATGTAGATGCCGAGGGTAATATTTTTGAAAAGGTTTGTCAAATACGAATCGAAAATCAGCCTTGTCGGCTATGAATATATTTAAAAAATATGATTTAAAGTAAAGTCGACTTCTCCGCAACCATCAGATTCACTGCTAAAGCAAAGTATATTTTTCTGATAACCAATTTATAAAGCGACTAAAGCTATAAAATGTTGAGAATGCAAACGTCATATCCACACGTAAGTTATACGAGTACTAGAGTTAGAGCGACACTTCGTGCCTTAACTAATTGCATTGTAAGAACGTGAAAATATAACCTCTAAACGCTGAGGTACTTAAACTTAATATCATAAAGTAAAGTACGGCTGTTTTTGCGGTTTTGATGGATCAGGTCAGGATTTAAAGAAATTTTGTATTAAAAAAAAAACAATAATTTATGTCTAGATTTTCACTCAAATGATATTACTTCAAAATATTTATTTATTCGATGTAAATAACAGAATAAGATCTGTCCTAATAATTCAAACACTTTTTAACCGATATTTGCATTTATTTTGCTAATTTTTTGGCTTTTATTAGTTGGTTTAATTATTGTGGTCTTTGATATTGCGAAGAACATTTGATCGTTCCACAACCGTTTCGTGGAATTAATAAAAAACAGTCACAAATGTAACAAGTTCACGTGTCTCAGCGTGTAAAGGTTATGTTTCAAAATTAAAAAATGTAACTACAGTGTTTTGATTTTTTGTTGTCATTAACTTTTACTCTCTGTCTCTTTTATGAACGGGTGTTTAAGAAGATTTTAGGCTTAAAAAATTTCCAAAAATTAATGGAATTTTTTAGCGACTTTAACATTACAGTTTGTTAGACAAGAATTGAATGGATTACAAAAATGCATACCTAGAATTTTTCTGGTTTTAGGTATCGAATGACCTTTTATATTATTGAAAATAAACCTTAAATATTTATCACCAGATATTATTATGTCTTATTAACTTTATTGAAAAAATATAAGTAAATTATAAACATAGGCCTTTAGCTACATAAATTTATCTAATATACACCAAAATACAGGTTAATCTTTCGGATAAATTTTATGAATATCTTTATGTTGTCGTGATTAACGTTTTTCAGAACTTCGAAATATTGCGAATTTTGAACTATTTTCGCTATGAGGCATTGTATGCATATTAGGGTGCTTCGTTTATAACTTAGAAAAAAAAATTCCACCAAAGGAGAGCTCTTAATTTTCATTACAAGTACTCGCCAAATGAATTTTAGGTTTTCCCATTTAATTAACCTGTAAAAATATTTTTATTTGCTTAAATTATCTATAGCATATATATAGGGATCCTTCTCTTTAAAAGCTCTACCTGAACATTGTTTATTTTATTTATTGTTTTATTGTAATTATTTATTGTTTCTTGTAATTACTGTAATGTATTTCAAGAGACAATTCATTTAACGGGGTCGGCTATCAATCTAAGTGTCTTGTATAATATTAAATTCTCTACAAAAAATGTCCGTTGTAATTTTGGTGTCAAGTCAAAAGTTTAGGAGAAAAAGTCGGAAGCCCACGATTTTTAGCAAAATCGACTAAATTGGAAATGAGCTGTAAGAGCTTTTAAAGAGGAAGGATGATCAAATGAGTATCATGATATGTCGCTGTGCTATTGATAATTAAAGCAAAAACAAAATTATTATTATTATTACAATGCATTTTTAAGTCGAACTTACATACATAAGTCTAGTTAAAGATACGACGAAATACGACCAATAACACGGCTTGTGAACACCCTAATAGTCCTTACTTTTATATACTTATTATGCGAGTTAATAACTTTGTATTATTCTTTCATATTTTTAATTGTTAATTCTGGTAAGTGTCACTACTAGATGGCGCTAGTGTAGGTTCAATTTCAATGATGCTGCTCTGCTTGAAAACTGCCCAGTGCGCAAAATCTGCACACAAGGGGAAAATCAAATTAGATGATTTTATAAGTAGAATTTTTATTGTTTAAACCGACGTCGAAACAAAAGTATCGATTTTGTATTGGTTTAAAGTTTCGCTCTGAAAAAATCTGGTACCCGATTAATGACTACAGTCAAGGCAGATCTACCAGGTAAACGCAGTAGAGAAATTGCAACCCTGTCAGGTTTTTTTTTATATACCTTTATTGTCAATAGGAACTATCAAATCAGTCTATTCAAAACAAAAGTTGACAAGTCACAAATTAAATTTACCCAAAATAATTAAATACAAAATGTACAATTTTATTTCAGAACTTAATGTTTGAGCCTTGGAATAGAGTTGGGCATCAAGTGTACGCGTTTGGCACCAGCTACTAAATCACAGCTCGCGAAATAGTCCATGGACACCACATTGTTCCCGTGAACGTGATGCCACAAGCTCTCTTGCTAACAATCTTTCGGTGTGGCTCTTGCGGCACTTTTACGAGCTGTCCTTGGCAGATAACGCACTTTCCCAACTCTGTTCTAACACAAATATACAAGATATTCATTCATTTCATGAAAAAACTGCTCAATATATTTTTTTCACTAAAAAGGACAAATCAGTTGTAAACAAATATTTTTGTTTGATTCAAATGCAAACAAAGTTTGACAATTAAGATAAATGATAAAGTCAAATTATAAACTTTACCGAGGCTACCTGTTAAATCTGCCTTGGCTGCAGTCTTGTTGTTATATCCCCTGTACCACTGCATGTTCAACGTGGTTTGGTAAATGAACTATATTCAATTTGGGGGAAATATTAAGTACATATTTATATATGTATGTACATTGCGAAGTGTTAACAACACTGTCGCTCAGCTGTTGGGGTTTCGTTAAGATTGAGACTGTTTACGAAAATATTTGATTTCATGATGTAGTAGCGAAGAAGAAAACACCAAGTTGACAATAAATAGTGTGTTATCGTGCATTGTTTTTCGTTTACGAAAAGTTTAAACGGAAGTAATATTTTATTAAAATGCGAAAGCCTAAAATTCTATTAACTTTATTTAAATAAGCTTTTAAATTATACTTCCCTTCATTCCACGATTTAACATTCTCTTAGTGTATTTATAAACACCTGAGTAGTGAGTAAACTGGTAGAAACTGGCGTATAAACATATTACATGTTGTCTACATAAGTTACTGCTATTTACTTTTTACTATTTACTTACCTCCAACTCGTTTAACTGCTGATCAGCCAGGTAAGGAACAGGTTCATTAATTATTAATTAATCTAGAATTATATACATATGAACTTTTTATACATATATATGTACATATACGAGTACTATATGCTTTTACATCTTATGTATGTGTGTACATATGGTACACACAGTCTCTCTTTCAGAAAAAAAAAATTATGTAATAAAATTGTATGACACATTTTCTTTGAAATTAAGAAATCTTATTCGGTTAGCCTCCAAAGAAATATTTTTTTTTGTATCATGGTCGCTGTTGCGCTGATATATGTACATATGTATGTACATACATAGCTATTTGGGATACAAATTGTAACAAACCTTTGGTACACCAGCAAAAATCCTCAACGTACTGATAAGATAATCTGTTTATTTACATAATTACCATCTATCCACTTTCTTTGAACTCGGTTTTACGATGCTTAAAAACACAACGACTTTTAATAACGAAAGTGAAAAAATATCCCATTTATGTTGCACATATACACATACATACATACATACATACATATGTATGTATCAATCAAAACATTTAAAAAAAAATCTAAAATCAATTTTTTTAATTTTGAAGCTGATTTGATCCTTTTCTTAAGACAAGCGCATCAGATGAGCCTCATTTCGCCTATTAAAGACGCGCAATGTTCCTAGGTATGTGCTCAATTTTTTCGACCAGTTTCTGGATATGATGTTAAAAGTCGACGGATGAATGATTCAATGTATCCCAAATGTAAAGCTATTTCTCTTTTCCCGATATTTTCTTCGGAATAACACATAACTTTGATTTTTTGGTCCTCTGTCAATTTTCGATAGTTCAGCATTGTCGTGAACTTTTTCAGAATAAAAATATACTAAAAAATTTAACAAATTACACAAAAGGTACACAGATATTCTATCCTTGGCAAAAAAAAAACTCTTTTAGTTTGCCCAAATCTAAAGTTACCGGCTTCTAGTTGCGCGGGAAACTTGATTGCATTATTATTAAAGTCGCCTAGTGTACACACATTTTTTGCATATGGCCCAAGAAATTGGTGTGTTACCTTCTTACTATACATACATACATACATTCATAATTGCATACATACATAGTATGTATACATATGTATGTATATACCACGTTTTCATAAATGTACGCAAAAGTACAAAATAATTAAAATTTCTCATAAGCGTCTCTCAATTTGAGATCGGTTTTATATAAAAATGTTTTGTATTCAAATTTAATTTTTTGTATGTTAGGTAGTCTTATCTAGAAAAAGTTTTGCAAATTAAAAGTTAGACTTTATTGATTTTAAGTTATTTATTTTTTTTTAGCAATTTAGATCAAACTACAACGAAAATAATGTATTTATGAAACAACGTCAAACAAACAATTATTAAAATTTTAAACTTTTAAATCAGAGTTTGAGTAAAATATTCTGCGTAAATTTTAGTAAATAATGTTTTAGGGGATGGCTAACATTTTTTTGCCGAGCGACTTTTTAATTTTTTTCATATAAAAACATTTTCGAAGAAAAAAATTTTCAAAAATCAATGCGAAGCCTGAACTGTTTTCAAAAATTTACCGCACTTCAAAACTGTGTATGTATGTACATCAAATTTTTCTAAAAAATAGAATTTCAAAATTCGGATGGAATTTTGGTGAATGTCTTGACTTTATGTAGATATAAAGTTTGAAACTGTGATTTAAATTTGTTATTTATGTAATGAACTCTGTATTATTATGTTGCCTCTTCGAGTGATAAATGATTTGTCCAAGATTTGACTAACTAAAAAGAATGTTCCGCCTTCCGCCATTTCGAATATGCGTAACTATGTCATACGTCCAACTGTCTCCAAGGAATAAATGTACAAACGATCATAAGTCAGATTGCTAAAGCTTCATAAAATCTATTATAATTGAAAATTCTATTTTTTATATCTAAATCTAAGAAATGCATTGCTGAAACTATGTAATTAAGATCGGCTCCGTAGAATTCGCTTTAATCGTTTGCGCTTTGGACGTTTGATTGTGTTGAAGACACTTAAACAAACCAGTAAACTCGTCATTCTTTCATTCTTTGTTTGACATTCCAGCTCTTGGACAATATCACGTCAAGGGGCACAGCAGGAGGTGACTTCATGAATCCCAAGTTACAAACAATGTTAAGCTCTGGCATGCGGGTGTTTAAATATGAACTTATTCACTCGTAACAACAATAAAAAGTGTCAAGCAGCGCGAAATTAAACTTAACAACATTTAACGCTACTACACATTTTCTTATAACAAAGGAAATCAATAGAACTATGAGTACAAATGTACATGCATACATATCGGCATTAATAAAAAGTGCGTTGCCATCGCGAACACTCTCAGCTTCCAGTGTGAATTGCTAGGTGCAGGGTATTGCACCTAGTCGGGTTGACCGTCTAACGCCTAACATACAGACAGATAGTAGCACTCTTTGTGCTACACCAGATATTCGCTCACCGAATCAACACTTTTACGAGTAAGTATGTATATACTCGCATGTATGTAATTATGTTTGTACATACGGTGCCTCAAACAATTAACCACTTGATGGTTTTTTTTTTGCCATAGGGGAAATGTTATTCATGTCCAATTTTTGTTTTTAATTTCTTCTAAAAATATAGTTCATAATTCAACAAAATACACATGAAGTAAAGTTACAAACTTTACAAAAAATTTATAGTATCAAGGAATATTTGTAAAATTTGGAGCTTTTTATTTAGAGTCTCAAGAAAAATTTCGAGTATGTACATATATTTGTTAAAAAAATAAATTTCAGTACAACAAAGTTCATATTTTAAGTGGCTAAAACTTCACAAAAATGTTTGACAAGTCTATGTAAACTCGGGTTTGAAAACATTTTTTCGTAGTATACAAACACTAGTTGTACCAAATGCAGAAGACCGCTAGTATGCGTAGTCATAACGAATCAATACAAAATTTCTGAAATAATGTTATGCGTTATACAAAAAAAAAAAAACCGTCTTTTAAAAAAATTTTCAAATGTGAATGCAAGAATGTTTAAATTTTTAAAAAATTCTTAGAATTTTTTTAAAGTTTGTGTAAAACTTGATATTTTACGACGATTTTTATTAACTGTATTTTTATAAAAAAATAACGAAAAAACTTTGACTTATGCTCAGTCGTTTTAGTCACTGTATACTCTTAAGTATACATACATACCTATTCACAGACAAAGTGTGTCTGAGTCCGTTTAACTTTGTTTGTTGTTAATCTTTTCGCTACTGTTGTTATTGTAACTGCGATTATTTTCTTCAAGCAGCTATGTACATATGTATGTACATACATACATACTACAAATGTATATATAATCGGAATTTCCAGTTTTTGTTGTCTGACTCTCGCTGAATATAATTTTTATGCATAATAAAGCAATGAAGGAGAAGGAAAATTTTAAAGAGTCAAATTCGTCCGCGTTGTGGTTATCCCATTACGATTTACTCGTGCATTTCAATATAATTTTGTCCATATCGTGAGCGACAAAAGTAAAAATTTTTAGGTGAAGTTTTTTCTCTTAAGAGTGAATTTTTTAGAGGTTTAAATAATGCACAACCAACCTTAATATCAAAGTTTTCTAATATTATTTTTATTATTGTGGTTAGTGGTTGAGAATAATTTGCAGCAAAAAGTGTTTTTGATATATCGTCGCTTACGATATTTACACGTACTTACATACATTAGGGTGTTTTATTTTCCCAAATTAGTGGGTTTATAAAACTTTGCCCGATCCGCAAATATTGTCTGTACATACATACATATATATGTACTTACATTTTAAGAAGAGTTGGCTATATATCTTTTATTTTTTGTAGTGTTTAAATTTTTTATTTTTAATTTCTGATTTTTGGCGATTATTTGTTAGCTTTAAGTGTTATGGGTTTTCTTCCATATAAATTTGTTCGAAATATTTTTTTTTTCAATGGATCGAATCAACCACCACCCACTAAAATAATGTATGAACTAAGAGAAGATTCAATTATAACTTACTTACATAGACTACTTGGTTTCTTTTATAAAAATGTCATTAAAAAAACAAAATCGCCGAAGTAAGCCAAAAATCTCAATGAAACCAAAGGGAAACCATATTGATCACAAACTTACTCATGTCGAGACCAACTCTCTAATCGACCAACGAGGATTTCATTAATTTCGGCTATAAAAGAGCTTTGGCAAGATATATCTGTGGATCGATCAGTAGAAAAAAAATACAAAAAAAAAAACAAAATGAGGATACATTCTTTAAAAATCCTTCTCAGTTGGTTGGATTTTGGATAAGTTAGCTTTTACACGTAGTTTCCCCTGCAATTTTCAGTTGTATTTATAGGTAAAGATTTTGATTTTAATTTGAATTAAGAACACTGGTTGGCTGATCACTGAAGTATATATAAAAAAATATAAATGTGGCTTACGTGGTAAAATCTACTGTATACAGGGATGTCCCCTAGAGCTAGGAAAAAATTAAAACAAAGTTCCGACGGACATTGTAAACAATAAAAGCAATTGATAATTGACATTTGTTTATGCAAATATTAAAAATTCTAATTCAAACCAGCAACCCATTGCTCATTTTTTATGCGCGAGTAGTAATGGTTTATGTACACGAACAAATTTGTCATTACATATAACATATAGTTTTTGATGCGTTCTGCAGTTTTGTGGAAAACTCCCTAAAACAAGATTTGTGTTAACCAAAACTGCTATTGTTTTGTCAAACACAGTTGAAAGAAATTAAAACCTTTCTACAAAGTTTGATTGTTGGAAAATAATCAAATTCAAAATTGCGGATTCAAGATTACGAAATATTTTTTTTTAATTCCTGATCCATTTCTACTAAATCCTGCGACAAAATTCTTGAATTTTAAAACCTGTCAAACATTGATTTACCCCCAAAGCCAGCAAGCAGTCTCAGTCTCTATTAGAGACAAAAGTCACAATTTTAGACCTGTTCGCATTCTTTAGTTTCCAAATAAAGCCTCTAGCCTCAAAATAAAGTCTCTAAATAGAGACCTGGTGATGAGCAAGCCACAAAAAATTAAAACAAAACTAAGAGAGAAAAATGTGAGAGCGAGGAAAATCAATAATTTCTAGGTAATTTTGAGACTTGAGATTATACCAAGATACTGAATTGGGGTATTAGATAAATTAAAAAAAAAATTATATATTTATTTTTTTACAATTTTTGTCGAAAAAATTTATTCTTTTGGTGACGTTATACAATTTCTTTTCTACAAATCACCAGGACGCATCAAAAAATATTTATAGAAAACTATTTGTATGTGCTTAAAACATTTTTTGGTTGGCTATGGTTATCACTGAGACACGAGCTCTTAAATTTTTTCGCATTTTATTTTTTGTCTAGCAAAAATTATAACCCTAATGTACAAATATGTATATGTATGTGCAATGTATGTATGTAGGTGTGGATTTTCTGTTTACTGTTTCACAGCGCTCAATTGGGGAGTTAAAGTGGCTCCAACAAAACTAAATTCCAACAACATTAACAACTAAAGTAGTATCAGTATTAGCTGCGACGCGTTGAGCATGACTGCCGCAGACAAGTTGGGTTTGGCATTATACAATTTAAAGCGGTTAGTTATTCGCGAAGCGCTCAGTGGAGCGGATCATAAAAAAGCTACTTAGGTGAACGTATTGAAAAACAAATACCTACATACATAATTGTTCAAAGAATTTACGCGCGCGCACCAGAGTACGTAATCCAGAGTGACCCGCGCAAGTTGTTATTTAATTGAAAATAGGAAAACAACACAAATTGTTTATCTGTGTGTGTGTGTGTGTGAGTTTGTAATTGCTTAGAAAATGAAAACGAAACAGTCGATAGCAAATTAACTTTCACTGTTGCCTGCAGTTGTGTACATTTGTATGGGGGGATAGCGTGTTTTCCAGTCGCAGCAATTGCGTTTGCCGTGCAATTTATATAGGTCGTTGCAATCCAACATTTACTCTAATAGACTCCCCCCCTCCCCAGCCGCCGGCAGGAACAATTCCCTTTCGTGCAGTCGATTTTTATCACGCTATCATCGCGTAGACGTTACCACACAAATAGCTGGTAGAGTCTCGTTCTGAGTACTTCCATTTTTGGCGCTGCTGGTGGGGAGCGCCTAGAATTTTTAGATTGTTGGTCTGGTACCGTGCTACTTTTTTTTTGTATATGTATATTTCTACTTTTTATTTTGCTATGAATTCGTTGTTGTTTGTCCATGTGTATGTCAACATTTGCATACTCCATAGTTGTGTTTAATAAAATTTACATCTTTGTATGTAAACAGTAATGCTAACAAACATATACGGTGGCTGACGAAATTTTACATATCTACTCTGATTTATTTGAGCATATTTACAATGCCTTCGATGAAAAAACATTTACATAAATCATAATCATTTAAATTCACATAAACAAAAATCATTTAAACCAAAGCTTCAAACCTTGTTCAGAATTCGTAGTGATTATTCACATTTAAAATATTTACAAATTTTGAAATTTTGCGTACACAATATAATTTAAGACAACGATTTGTCTTTAAATTGTGTCTACCAAACAATGAATGTACGAAATATAAGAGTATATTTATATGGAAGAATATGGGCAACACCCTCGGCGGAAAAAATCTAAAAAGTTCATTCCATTCTTTTAGCGATTTGGAACTTACACTTTGTTAAACTATAATTGAAAAGGCTAGAAAATGCCATAATCTTTCTAATATCTAATATTATTAAAAAGCTTTAAATTTTGATAAAATACATAAAAATTTTTTTAAATGATTAATCATTGACTCGAGCTCAACAAAGTTTGAAATATAAGTTTAAATGGTTTTAGTTGATGATTGAACTGTAGTTTAAATAAAAATTTCCAAAAGTTATTAATCATAAAAAATATTGTAAATGTTATGAAATGATTCAGAGTACTCAAAGATTTTTCGTTTCTAATAAATATTTTTTTTAAACTTTATTTTTTTATTTGTTTCAAATAATTTTCAGGTAATATGTACATATTTTGATTTATAATGCAGCATTCACATACAAAAAGTTATTTAAACATCGCCCGAAAAGGAAGGCTGCTTAACAGAAACGTTCTAAATAAAAGTTACAAAAATTCCTTAATCACTTGTACGATTCTGAGAATAATAGCTTTCCCATATCGAGTGAAAATTAGCGCCAAATCTTCTCAAAAACGATTCGGGAGACTTCGAAAATCTAGCATTCCTTTAAGTTTTAATGCATAAGATCTTAAAAGTCTACATGTTAAACCGTGGTTATCTCGAGAATAATTCTTTACTACTGATTTTTCTTGCACTTATGTATGTACGAGTATTTTCTTTGAATTGTGATGCCGTTTTTTAAGATTCTCGAAAAGCGAGTTCTTCTGCTTAAATTAAGATTTTCATGGCCTTGGGAACATTATTTGATTGATGTTGGAGCGCTCCTTGGAAAACGAAAATACTGAAAAATTATTTGAATTGGTAAATAGTGCCTTCTCACGACAGCCGATAAAAACAGTATAACTGCCTTCTGTTCCGCCAGTTGGTATTGCAGAAGATTGACAATAGGAACAATTTCAAAAAATTAAGGCCAACTAAAAATTACACTAGAGTTAAATGGACTACAAAATTGCACACTTAAAAAATTTTCTAAAATAAAATATAAAAACTTTATGTTAATTTTATTAGAGTTCGTTGAATCTTTTAAAATTGTGGCCACGCAAACCTTACCACCTCACTTTTTGCAGTTTTTTGTTTAGTTACTGCGATTTAACTTACAAAATCTCTTGATAATTAAAACATGTACAAAAACGTAAATACTACTTCATACTGGAATATTTCTGTGAGTAAAAATGATTAGTTTTTATACTTTTTGATCAAAAGAAAACTATGAAGATAATTTTTGTGTTATATGAACATAAAAATTTTTATTATGCATTTTAAATTTAAAAGCTTTTTTTTTAGTTCTGACTTAGAGTATGGTCTGTGTTGAGCTACTTTCTTTTTCAAAGTGTATTGTTATATAAAGAAAAGCATGCACATACCGTTTGGCTTTCAAGATGCTTAACTGTTCTCGACTCAAATTTTTCTTTAAAACGTACCCTGGAAAATCCATGAATATACGGTAAAGGATTGTTGGAGTGCAAATTTAATCTACTTTCATCCGACCATATTACTGTTTTCCACTGCTCTAACGACTAGTTGTGTTGCGGTTTAGTCCACTCCAACCGAGCAATTCTCATTTTTTTAGTCAAAAGTGTTTTTTTCGCTGGTGTCCTTACATTCAAACCATATTCCTACAGTCTCTTACCAAAAATTCTTGCACTTATTGCTACATTGTGTTGTTCCTCCAGGTGCCTTCTTTGAGTTTTTAAAGTGATCCTTTAAAGAAATCTTATGAATATCTCTTACAAAAATGTAAATAGTTTCGTCTTAAACTAATTCGCATAATTTTTTAGAAAAGTAATATGTTTTATTAAATGAAATGTAAATTGACAGATTTCATACGGTTAGATATAGTTTTGAGGAGGAGTGCACTTGCATATGTATGCCAACTTGATTGTAATATGGAGAAGCTCTTTGTGTGATGTGCTGATAAATATGCATCACCTTATCGTTATGAGGTTGTCTGGTTGATTGGTTATCTTAAAATTCCATGCATCATTTCCATTTAAAATAATACATGTAGATATGTATCTCTACTTTTGCGTATGTACATACATACACATACATGCTTTTCTTGTTCAACTGCAGTTCAAAAAAACTATAATGAATTATTAAAATAATTGTATCATTTACTTAAGAGTTATTGTGTGTTTCTTTAAGGGCCAGTTTTTCAGTGCTGGTTTAAACTCAGTGCGCGATTGGCCGTTTAAACTTAGTTTAATTTCGTAAAAAATTGGCTGAAAAACTGCATACTGAGTTTAGACTTAGTTTAAACGACAAACAGAGTTCAACTTGCACTGAAAAATTGGCCCTAAGAGGTACATAATGTAGCAATAAAAATAAAACAAACAAAAAACGAAAATTTATGTTAAATTAAAAATAATGACGTTTCCGTTTTAACCAAAAATGGTATTGGAATAATTTAGTTGCGATCAGTTCGAATTTGTATTGATGATTTTTTAGGCTTGTCGGATCTAATAATTGTTGATGCAAATAAAATACATTTTATTTCACCTTTGCCCGACGTTTCGCTAAATATTTTAGCATGTTCAGGGGCGGCTCTATTTATTTCACTAAAGAAAAATTTTTTAAATTATTTTCTGGTTGTTAAAATACTTAGACTAAGATGATAAGAACATTTTTCGGTAGAAACGTAAATTCCTTAAGATTTATATCAATACCGCTGGAAATTATTGCGGTTACGATTATATTTCAAACATTTTCGCCACAAATTACATTCTAACATTGCTGGTGACACCTTATCAGTGTACGTTTATTCAGAAGTGTGGCAACGCTAACTGTTGAGTCTCCTATTGAATATAACTGCTCTAGAGTTTAAATGTAGCATAAGTGAGCGTCTTTGAAACAAAAACTTTATATCAGAGAAAAATTATTATTCGAAATAATTGTTTTGCTTTAAATGCTTTAAACACAACTTTTATTGGTATGCTGCTTCACAATTTGTAGTAGTTGATAAATCTACGATCTATCTATGCGATCCCTAAAGTTCAAATGACATGCACTTAAGCACTCACCAAAGGGTAATTATATTGTATGGATTACAAGTATATCTGTATTTGTGTATGTATGTTCAACATTTATAAGAGCTAATATTTTGCAAAATTAAAATTAATAATAATAACGTGTTCTTTGTTAGTTCACACAATTTATTATATGTAGAGAGACGTATGTACATTAAGGTGATTCAAACACCATATAAAAAAGTCAGTACTGATTTTCAAAATTTAAGCGATATTGAAGAAAACATATTTTTAATAACTCTAACATCTTAAGACTGTGACAACTATTTTTTGCAGATAAAAACTTTACTTTGTTTTTTGGCCACCCCTTGAGGGACGTCATTTTAAATTTTTTGTCATATCTTCGGGTACCCTTAGTTTCCTTTCCTAACTTGCCTATAAAAACACCTGAGATTCAGATTCTCTATAGCCAACTTTTTTGATAAAGGATGTATACGGCTATAGTCTGACCCAAGCTGTTTTTATTGGACGCTACTATGGTGGCCAGTTCATACCAAACATAACTTATCAAAAAACTTAAAGGTATTAAAAGATCAGCAGCTATTTGAGTTACGAGTGAAATTATATGCTGTCCAACGGGTATCTTAAGGGCCCTACTCGGCTTTTTACCGATTGAGGGAAGACTTTACCCAACTATACCTTCAATCGGCATGTGCCGGCGGTATCCCCTCAGTAATAACTGCAGGTATTTAATTTGGAGTACTTTCAAACACTAAACTCTTCATTCCTACTACAGTTCGTTAAAAAGTTGCATTAACTTTTAGTATAAATAATTAGCCCTTGGGTTCATCCACCCCTCTCACTGTCAAGTTTCCATATTATTTGAAAAAAGTGGACAGACTTCTAAACTATTTTAGAATTGAACCATTGATATCGCTCATTTACATATCTTCATTCTATAATTCTTTTACTTGTTTCGCTTCGTTCGTTCCTTTGGCGACTAAAGTGAGGGAACATAACAAAAAGACGTATTGACAACTTCTTCTAAAATACGAGTATACTGTATGTAAATAAATTCATAAGTATTTGTGTGTGTAATGCCTATGCGTGTATGTACCAAAAGTTATGATTAGCTTGGAAAAATTGCTATTTTTTCTGTGAGGCTCCCTAATGTAAAATTATATTATATATATACAAGAATGTTGCTGCCTCAGTGCTTTTGTTCTCGGTGTCATTGTCATTTCTGCCGCAGACTACACATCCATACATAACTATTTACAAGTACTCGTATGTATGTTTGGAAGTGCGTCAGTATGTCTCCGCATACGAGTAAAAGTCGTTAGGTGTGTAATCGCTATCGCCAAAATGATGGCATTGCCTTGTCAGCTCTCTGTGTCTTGGAGCACACAGTTGAATGCGATCAGTGGATCATATTAAACGGGCAAATTACGCGGTCGCATAATAAACGAAACAAATAAAAAGTAAATTTAATTTAAATTACTTAAGATTGTAATAAAAGTGTGCATATGAATTTATGATAAAGAAATATATCTTAGAACACAAAATAGTTTTTCAAGAAAAAAAAAACAAAAACGTTAAAAAACATGTGTCTGCATTATTTTGGTGTATAAACACCACACTCTTACGCAAATTTAAATAATTTTTTTTCCTTTTTTTAACAATGTCAGCGCTTTGCCGGTTGCGTATTTCGGCTCAATAATAATAAAACTGTGGTTTTTTTGATACATACTACATGGATATGTTTGTATGTGTGTGTATGTGTGTATATTTTAGAATCCACGTGTGTTCATATGCGAGAAAGCGTTTTATGGATAGGTATTAAAGCCTATATTTGCATATATGTACATATAAATCTTTACAAATTCGGTGCTTAAACTTTTCAATGCGTACCAACAAATTTTATGCTGACGCAAGTTTTATTTTGCCGTATTTTTTTTTGCTGCAATGTTTTTTGTAGTGAAAATATCTATTAAGCTCTTAAAAGATTGTGTTAGTAAACAATGCCAATTACTTATCTTTATATGTATGTATGTATGTATGAAAATATAGCTTATGATTGCAACAAAAATCGTTATGAGCATTAATTATTGCTTATGTACATATGTATGAACATACAAATTTATGTATGTATGTATGTAAGTACAAACACAGGCATTCAGTGAAATATAAAAAAATATACATAGTTTTCAGTTAATCAACTTGGTGACAAAATTTTAATTTTTTCGAAGATAATGCAAAGTGGACTTAGGCTTAATCACTTATATAGGTAATTAAGTCTGAGATAAGGCTCACTTCTTTTTTTCGTACGGCAAAATATTAAAAGCAGTGAAGTTAAAATTAGACAGCTTTAGTAAAACAAAATTTTATGTGCGTCGATTTTATAATCCATACAATTATGTATGTATGTATTGAAGTTTACTTCCTAACTGAGGGATTAGTGTGGAAATATATATAATATGCATTTATCTAAAAACAATCATTTCTCGGTTGGTACCTACATACATACATACATATGCACCTTATCCTTATTTTACGCCTTTAATCGGCCCTAAACATATTGGCATAAACCCAACAAATTTTATTTTGATTACAAATTTAGTTACTCCTTTCTACTTTCTACTCTGTTCAAAAGCAATAAACATTTACTAATTAGTCTCAATTATGTATCTTTGTAGGGAAGTTTGTAAGAAACGCAGCGCTAGCATCGGAGTCTTTCGGCTGAAGTCAGAGCTTATTCTTGTCTTTTCAGAGAATCAGAGGCAATACTTTAAAACCAAAAAAAAAATGCTCCCTTTCGATGTATAGCAATGTCTTTCATTCCGATTCCGACCAAATCGAATTTGTATGTTTCTAACCCAGCAGCAAGCGAATTAATAACTGAAACTAGTCAGCGAGTTGGTAATGGGTTGCCGCGCATGAAGCGAAAGAAATTTCGTGTTATGCCCGAATTCAGTAAGTAGTCTCAGTCTCTAATAAAAACAAAAGTCACAATTTTTGGCTAGTTGGTATTCATTCATTTCAAAATAACGCCTCTAGTCTTAAAATAAAGTCTCTAAATTGTGACCTGGTGATAAGCAGGTCACAAATATTAAAATAAAACAAAAGAAAAAAACGTGAAAGCGAAGGAAAGCAATAATCTCTAGGTGATTTTAAGACTTGAGATGATACCAAGTTACTGAATTCGGGCATTAAAATCGTTGTTGCTATTTTGAGCAAATGCCTTCGTATCAGTTAGTCCTTCGCACAACTGAACGACTCACTGGCATGGGTATGCGATCCCTTCAATACATCTGATCGATTAAAATACCCAACTATGTGAGTCAGTAATGCATAAAAATGGTTGGTTAATTTCCCTGGGTAAGCGAGTTGTTCAGGTATCAAATTCCTAGGGCATCTCTGTTTTAGAATGCAGCGATGAATTCAGCGCTACCCCTCACTTTTTCTTTCATTTACTAGTATTACCTTTTGCTACGGTTAATAAGCCCTACATTTTTTTTGTGTTGAATTTCAAAATGGATCAAAATAAAAATGTAAATAATTTCGTAAAAAACAGCTATAACTAAAGCGTATTCATATTTAACTGGAAAAGGGCAATGGGAACGTTTGCGAGGCCAAGAGTATGTACAAAGTTTGAGACTTGGATTGTTATGGTTAATGCTTTGCATAATTTTTTAGAAAAATAATATGTTTTATTAAATTAAATGTAAATTGACAGATTTTCAATGCACTTGCATATGTACATATGTATGTCAACTTTGATTGTACTATGGAGAAGCTGGTTATGTGATGTGTTGATAAATATGCATCACCTTGTCGTTATCTTAATATTCCATGCATCATTTCCATTTAAAATAAAACATGTACATATGATGTATCTCTACTTTTGCGTATGCACATACATACATACACATACATGCTTTTCTTGTTCTTCAGCAGTACAAAAACACACTCTAAAGATAATAATGAATCATTAAAATAATTGTATCATTTACTTAAGAGTTATTGTGTGTTTCTTTAAAAGGTACAGAATGTAGCAATAAAAAAAAAAACAAAAAGAAAACGAAAACTTTTATTTAAATTAAAAATAACGACGTTTCCGTTTTAACCAAAAAAGTTTTTGTTTTTTTTATTTCCCGGTTGTTAAAATACTTAGAATAAGATGATAAGAACATTTTTCGGTAGAAACGTAAATTCCTTAAGATTTATTTATTTATTCAGAAATGTGGCACCGCTAACTGTTAAGTCTGCTATTTAATATATAACTGCTCTAGAGTTTAAATGTAACATAAGTGAGCGTCTTAAAAACAAAAACTTTATATTAGAGGAAAATTATTAGTCGAAATAATTGTCTTGCTTTAAATGCTTTAAATATAATACCAAACATAACTTTTATTGGTATACTGCTTCTCAATTTGTAGTAGTTAATTAATCTACGATATATCTATGCGATCCCTTAAGTTAAAATGACATGCACGTAAGCACTCACCAAAGGGTAATTATATAGTTCGTTTACGAGATAAAATCGGTTTATTAAAAATCGAGATTTACCATTAATAAAATCGATACTAAAAAAAAAATAATGGATTAGAATAAAAATCGATTATTTTTTCACTTCCCTAATAAGTACTGAGTTTTTGTTAATTTTGGAAGTTAAACACAAAGAGCCGTTGGCGCCATCTCCGGTTAAGCACTTAAACGAATTAAAAGCGCCGGTTAAGACTAACCGTAAGATAAATAAGCGCTGAATAGTAACCTGAATTGTAGCTAACCGGCGGCCTTAAGGGCCGTTTGCACCATCTCTCTAGGACTATTTTGAAAATATTTTGAAACTCTTTATATAGAGTGGTATTTTTCACTATTAAAAAAGTTATAATAAAATCCTACTAGAAAAATAAATACTTAAATCAATTAAATCTCAAATAAGATGCCTTTAAATGGGAAAAAAAATTAGTAAAATAATGTCATAGTATTTTTTAAATAATTTGAGAATAATATTACAATTTTTTTTTTTTGTAATTATCCTGTAGCACGAATAAAAAATTTTAGATTAACTCAGAAAAACTAATAAATCAGCAATTTCAGCACTCTGCGCTTCAGAATACCTCTGGAATAAAATAATTAATATGAATGCCATTTTACAATATGTTGATTAAAATATTAAATTTGATAAAGACTGTATTTTTCACATCCATACATACACCTCATATGTATTTAATAAACTGTTTATTTTATTTAATTTTATATGCATTGCTCGCTTATTGATGTTAATTAGAATTGAAAAACATTGATATCGCAAAAATGAATTCTTTAAAAGATAACAGTTTTTTTTTATTAACACTTCATGCATTTTTAGGCATTCACAGTTTACAAAAAAAAAAAAAATAATAACAGCAGTCGGTATATGTTAAATGAAGGTGAACACGTTGACAAAAATTTTTAGCGCTTCCTTTAAGGTGCAATGCGAATGTCACTTACTTTGTGGCTATAACTTTCCAAATTGAGTAATGATTGACTGCTTTAACTGTAAGCCTATTTATGTACATACATATGTATGTATGCATGTAAGAAAATGTGGATGTGTATTTGTGTGTGTATATGTACTATATCAATATTCAATCAATGGACACGTAGATCAGATTCGCCTTGTGTTAACTGGGATTTTCACGTATGATGCATACGTTGTATGTATGAATGTATGTATGAAAAACATATATGTACTTATGTATGTACAAATGTATATGAAATATACTTACATATGTATGTGTATACAACACAAAGGTTTTTACGAGTAAACGACTTTTGTAAATAAGGCTCGAAATTCATGAAAATTCAGCTGATTTCGAAAATCACATGAAAAGCAAATATCCCTACTTATGTACATATGTACATATATGTATGTACGTGTTCAATTTAATACCCAGTATAACATCTGTTGCATTGATTTTAAGCCTTTTAATTTTATTTAAAAAAATAATAAGTTATTCGTTATTATCGCAGTTCTATATTTTGCTTAGAAAATAATCGTACATTTTTTTTATTATATTTTTTCTTTTTAAATAAGCGATATTTCTTGAGTTTTACTTTTTTGATCAAAACAAAATAACCTAAAATTGTGTGTGTTTTTTTAAATCGCTAATGATATAAGCGTAATTTTTAGCCACTTCAAACGTCATTGCATTTAAAGTGCATGGGCTACAAAAATACATTTCCCAATATTTTAAAGAGCCTCTTAAAAATATGAAATATTATACAAATTTTGTTAAATTGTTCAAATTTGTTTATAAAGTTTCAAACTTCGGTTTACATGGTTTAGTTAGGAAAAGAAGTGTATTTTAAAAAATAAAAATAAATTACATAAGTTCGTAAATAAGAGAAAAATAAATAGACATTACTTGTCAAAATGAACACTTGCTACACGAGTATGTACTCGTACGTGCATTATTGAGAGCTTCAAATGTATAAGGAATTCGAAAATTCGAATTTTTCATGATCTCATAATTGTTCTATAACGAAACGAATTTGCGTCTTTTTTATTTTTAAATCTAAAACTATGTATTTAGAGGTTTCTAAAAGGCAATTTTTCATAGCAAAATTAAAAATAGGGGCACATTTATGTATTTCCATATATGTATGTACATACATTCAACCTAGCGGGCGAGGTCAATAAAATTTCGACTTCTGTATATGGTATCAAAAAATATATGTATGTACATATTTATCCTTAGGTAGGAAAGCAGTCGGAAAGAAGCATTTTCCCAGTTAAACGTCCGGACTTTCTTGTTGCATGCTCTTAAATCAAATACTTAAAAAAGGGTTTCATCCGCTTGCTTTAACCGACCTGCTAGTTTTTTGAAAGCCCTCCTATAACAGCATCGATCCCATAATAAGTAAACTCTGATGCTCTTTGAACTTGTAGCATCACACGGCTATTCACAGACTTGGCAGACTCTGATGGGGTGCTCAAATTTTGAAATGCAACTTATACCCGAACTCATACTTTAATAAATGGGGCTAAGTAATCCCAGAAAAGCTTTCTAACTTTTATGTTATCTCAAACGACGCGCTGTCTCTCTCTTCCAACCTGACGATACAGATGATGGATACGTTGCACATTACAAGTGCACCTTAAAAGGGTAGTCACATCCTGGGTTTTTCACCGCTTATCACTTCTAATTATAAAGTTTAAACTTTTGTTTTTTTTTATTTTCTTATATTTTGTTGATTTCTTTATTGTATTGTTAACTGTTTTGCTTGTCGTTTAGTGTATAATTAAGGGGCAAAAATATTTTTTCAAGTTTGCTTTGCTATTTACAAATACGATTATGCCGAAATAATTAGTTAAGTACAGAGCTTTCCTCCGTTTTCCGGTAGATTACGTTATCGCTATTTGGCATGGTTATTAGGTACATAAATTTCACATTGTTGTTGACATCGACCGCAGAATTACAAACGTTAGAACAAAATTTGCATATGTACATGTTGACATTTTTTAAAGTTTTTTTGTTTTAATTTTTATTATTATAATAATTATTATTTTTCTTTTTCCGGTTTTAGCTTCTTGGCGTCAGCGGTGTCCCTCTAACTCACTCTCACGCAATATTCTTCTCGCTCGCGCCACACTCCTGCTAATGTTATGAACAATGACTGAAGATCGTGAATTGATTGAAAAGTATGGCAAGCCTATGCCATATGATCGCAATTTCCGCGGACCGGAGTGGCGTAATCGCAGCTGCACGGATGTGCCCTGTCTACTGATATTCATACTCTTCTTAACTGGTTGGGGCTTTATAGCACAATATGCCTTTCGTAATGGAGATCTCAACAAGTTAGTTGTGCCAACCGACTCATTCAATCGTAAGTGCGGCATTGACTCTTCGGTGTTGGACAAGAAGTATTTGTTCTTCTTCGACTTGGGTAAATGCATCGATCCAGTTGTACCGCTCACCGGTTGTCCTACACAGCAAGTGTGCGTCGAACGATGTCCCACACAGACGTTCTATTGGGATCAAATGAAGAACAGCCGTCCATTTGCAGAGCTAAAGGAACGCTTGATATGCCTGACAGAAGCTGATAAAAATAATTTGCAAAATATAAATGACATACAACGTGCCATCGACCAGGAACGATGCGCACGTTGGTACGTAAAGAGCGCGCCATTTCTGAACCGTTGCATGTGGGAATTTTCCCCAAAAACCTGCGAGTTTTTGCCTTCATTTTTATTGCCGCGCAATAGACGCGCTTCAGTCGATTCTCAAAATGCAAGCTTTGTTATTGGAGAGTCACGCAGTTTTCTCGATGCATTGGTAGATGATGATTCAGAGCTGGCTGAAATGAAGATGGAAGCTCTGGCGCTAACGGCAATGACCGATCCACCCATTAGAACAAAGCAACAACAGCTCATTGAGGAGCCCGCTGTACAATGTCGCCGACGTACCGAACTTGCTGAGACTATCAAACAAAAGGTGCGCCAGGCAGACACGCGATTGGCGAAATTGGTGGGCAACATTGTTGCGCACTTCTACAACGGCACACACGATTCGCAGCAACTTGGCGAAGAGATCGTTGAAGACATTATGAACTCGTGGAAAGTGGTACTAATGGCGCTGGTGTGTACCTTGGTCGCCTCGTTAATATTGATCGCTTTGATGCGCTGGTTCGCCGGACCGATTTTTTGGATTTCAATATTTGGCGTACTGGTCGGACTTTCCTTTGCTGTTTATTACAGTGTGAAGCAATATCGCTTTTGGCGCGACAATGCAACGGTGCCCAATCATTCGCTCAACTTGGAGGCGGCCGTGAAGAATGTATTGCAAGAGGCCAACACTTGGCTTTATTTGAGCATCTTCCTCAGCATCAGTTTCGCCATTATACTACTAACACTGATTGTGATGCGCAGCCGCATCAGAATCGCCATAGCGCTAACGAAGGAAGGCAGCAAAGCGGTCTCTAGTATCATCTCAACGATCTTCTTTCCAATCTTTTCTTGGGTGCTTTTTGTTTTTGTCGTTGTATATGCCATTGGAGTGGGTCTCTATTTGGGTTCAATTGGCGAGAATTCTTTCCGCTTGATACGCGAATTGGATACTAATAGCCTGACCGGTGTTTCCAACGAGAACTGTGTTTGCACGGGACCAGCAATGGACTATAAAGTTGGCAACCGTTGCGATCCAAAAATGTTTGAACAGAACTGTCACAATGCAGATTTCGGTCAGCAAAGTCCTTGCACGCGCACCAGATGTAGTTTCGCAAATATCGAACATTCGCCGTTTGTTACTTGGTCCATTGTGTACAATGTGTTTGGTTTTTTTTGGCTGTTTTTCTTTATTTCGGCCTTCAGTGACATGGTATTGGCGCTCACATTCGCCACCTGGTATTGGACTTTGAAGAAACGAGATGTACCATACTTTACATTGGGACGCGCATTCCGCCAGACCATATTCTTTCATCTCGGCACACTGGCGTTTGGCGCATTAATTCTTGCTGTATGCCGCATGATACGCCTCGCATTGGAATATCTCGATGCAAAGCTAAAGAAATACGATAATTCATTTACGCGCGCTATACTCTGCTGCATGAAATGTTTCTTTTGGTTACTCGAGAACTTCCTACGCTTCCTTAATCGCAATGCGTACATCATGTGCGCCATACACGGCAAGAATTTCTGTTCCAGCGCCAAAGACGCCTTCAATTTGATCATGCGTAACTTCTTGCGAGTCATCGCCGTGGACAAAGTTACCGATTTTCTCTTCTTCTTATCGAAAGTATTACTAACAGGCGCTGCTGGTGTGGGAACCTACTACTTTGTGGTAAACAGTCCACATTTAATACAGATGCACTACAATGTCGTGCCGGTTACGCTGGTCGTCATTGCGGCCTTCATCATGACCACGGTCTTCTTTGGAGTATACTCGATGGCGGTCGATACGTTGTTCCTATGCTTTCTGGAGGACTGCGAGCGCAATGATGGCTCACCTGAGAAACCTTTCTACATGTCTAAGCAGCTGATGCGCATATTGGGCAAACGCAATAAATTTCCTAGACCCCGAAATAACAGTTAAGAACATAAAAAACAAATTTTGAAAAGACATAAAGTGTGCCTGAGACCGTGCACGTGACTACTTTTGGAAGCACCATAAAGACAAGTGTATGAAATACATTTAACTAAAATATGTATAAACGATGCTCATTACAGTTCAGAACAGTTGATGTTAAGGTTGAAATGATTTATCGTAGCTTAAGTTGAACATTGAAAATGTTGTGTCGAAACCAATGGCAATAATATACAATTACATAAATATGTATATACTCTTAGATTTATTAGTTAAACTTAAGTGATGTTATATGGAATGCTTATTTAATATGCCAAAATTTCATTATACGAGTACTACTATTTCTCACATAAATATGTTTTTGCATATGAACTTATTTACATTTATTGAACTTATTTCATTGCTCCATGTACATACATATGTACATACAATTATGCATACAAAAATGGAATTGAAAATGTTAAAAATTAACAAAATTATTACTTACATGCAAGTAGCTTTAAGTGAGAAAAATATGGAATGCAAAATTGTTTGGTGCTTGTTAAAAGTGATTTGTAATGATACACAAAGAACTTACAAAGAAAAAAATCTGAAGTTTATAAATGAATGCCAAATTTTTTTATTATAGCAAACTTATTGTTAATAAGATTTATTAACATTTTTTTTTTATTATCATCATGCTTTATTGAATAAAGAAACATTCGTTTTGTACATATACATACATACGTTCGCTCGTTTATATTGTTGATTTATTTATTTCAAAGAGTTTATTTTGCTTATATCACAACTTTTAACTATTCATGCAAATTCATAATTGCTCATTTTAATATGCTCAACTTTTTGTGTGTTTACAAAACATACCAATAAGTGGATTTTGATTCTCCATTAATAGAGTGAAAATAGACTGAAGAGACAACGAAAACTGGAGAAGTCTGACGTAAATGCTAGCTTTTCATATGCTTGTATGAAGAACAAACTTCATACAAAATACCATTTTAAAATTATATTCTAATTACAAAATATATATTAATGTTTGATGTTCGTATTTTTGTATTGTTAAAAAAAATTAATACGTACAATAAACTTGTTTCAAACCGATGTCTGCTCATAATAAATATTGAAGAAAATCTTATATGGCGGGTCTTTATTAAGGCAAAATAAGTCAAAATAACAATTTCATATTTTTTTGTTTATTTGCAGATTTGTTTGCAGGGAGTTTTTACCGATGCATTGCTAGATATCTTATTTAACAAATAGTAAGACTCATTTTACCGCAGGAAAACATCTTTTTCCCACTGTTTAAACTACAAAACTCACTAGGTGACGCAGGAATCGTTTTGGTTTGTTTTGGGCCAAGGCGAATTCATATAAGGTGGTGGTAATCAAACTGCTGGTTGCTTGTTCTTCTTATTTTATAAAATGAAGGATATCAGTAAAAGGAAATTACGAAGAATTTTGTTTACATATTTTCATATTTTGAAGCTCGTGATTTTAAAACTTGTGAAGTTTTGTAAAAAATAAAGACATTTCAAATTATAAAAAATGGGTGGTGTGTCTAAAAAAATAGAAAGTGGGAAAGGACCTTTTTTCAAGGTTCCAATAAGCGGCTGATGTGGATGAGATCCTGCTGTACACAGCTTGGAGCGAAACGCTGGCGCTAGTAGAGAAGCCTACAAATCGCGCAGGCGCTAGTGAGCAGCCTATACAACTCGCAGGCGCTAGTAAAGCTGCCTATCAACACCAATGTTGCAAAGACATAGTAGAATTCAACTTGCGAAATAATTTTTCTTTCATCTGACAACAAAAAAACAATAACTTCCATTCTTCAATTCTCTTCGATTATGACATTCTTAATTTGACAAATTTTGATGAATTCGCTTTGCCACCACCTTTAATCAATTCGCCTTGGAACTTATATTTGACAGAGAAGATTTTCACGCGAATATCAGTGTGAATTGTCAAAATCCAAGTAAATGTCTTGTCTTATTTCACCGCGCCAGTGCTAACAGTACAATACACGTTCTCTGATTTTATTATTTGTGAACGTGTATCAAATATAAGTTCTCTGATTGAGGGCCAGTTTTTCAGTGCAAGTTGAACTCTGTTTGTCGTTTAAACTCAGTATGCAGTTTTTCAGTCAACTTTAAACGGAGTTTAAACGGCCGATTGCGCACAGTTAAACTTACTTTAACTTATCAGCTGCGTGCTGACTATTTCGTTTTGGTTGCAACAAATTTAATTGAGCGCAAGAAAACTAAGTTTAAATTTAAACTGAGTTTAACTAAACTTAGTTTAAACTGAGTTTAAACCAGCACTGAAAAACTGGCCCTGAATCAAATTGAATATGCGACTACCGAGTTTATTTTGTGAGTAACGATTCGATACTTCGAGACAGGCGTTGTACTCGTTACTCGGTAACGAATACATACGGTTTGCTACAGCTCTAAAGTAAATAAACCAAATGAAGCAGGCGTAAGTAAAATCGCCGCTCAAAGTTTTTTAATTTAAATTATATATAAGTATATAAGATTATTTATTTTTTAGAAACCAAGAAAAAAAGCGAAGAAGATGGACCCGCGAAGAAACGCATGGGTTTTTGAGGTGCTACCTTGCGCGGAAGGAGGAGTTTCAGCATCCCAAAAAGAAGCGGTTGGCGTTCACAAATGTGCTGGAAGACATGTTGTCTTTCGCCATTACGGTAAGTATAATATGTTAAAAATGCTGAAAGAAAATAATTAATAATGCTTTCAGGATTCAGAGAGAACGCCAATCTGCCTGGAGTCAAAGATGCGCACGCTACTTCAGGCGTACAAAGCGGCTCGCGACAACAACCGCAGCACGAGGGCCAGTCCATGCTTTGCCCCATTTATGGAGCAAATGGACGAAATTTTTGGACGGAGCCCAATAATAACAAGCAACCACGCAATACACGTGAGTTCAAGGATAAAGACAACGCTTCCAATGACAGTACCACCATCACAACTTTCACCGCCGACACCATCACCATTATCGCCATTACCAACTCCTGCAAAAACGGAGCGTAAAACGCGGTCTGCCCGAGATATTTACTATGAAAATAAACTCGAATTAAAAAAGTGGCAGGCACAGGAAAAAATGAAATTGAAGGCTAGGTCCATCCAGCAGTTTAATGACTTGTTGAAGGCAAAATTTGAAACAGATGTCGAGATGGAAACGAAAAAATTGGAATTGCTAGAAAAATTATATAATAAGTGAACCATTTTTTTAATACAATTTGAATTTGTATTTTTCTGAATTTAACCCATTTTAATTTAAGTTTACTTGTCTTAAAGTTCTTTTTTTCTTTTTGGGTATAATAAATTTTAATTTTATTTATTTTGATAATTTTTTATATTAGCTTTTGTATATACTTGTGATACATGATTAAATTATTTTTATTTAACGAATTTTACAAATGAAATTTTATTTTATTAGCTGTTAGAAAATATTTTTTTGTGATAAATGAAACAATGTTAATAAAAATGTATTTACTTTATTATAAATAAAAAAACGAGATACCGATAATTTAAAAATTAGACTATGTTCTACTTATTTCAAATAATATTTTGTTGTCTTAAATAATTAAAAACGTTTTGCCTCATATCAAGGGTAGTATCTACATTTGACTCCTCAATTTCATCTTCCGATAGAAATGGGCTCCCTTCGTCGGTGTCATCTTCATTAACGTCGCACAAATCATCAAAAGTTATGCAAATGTTATGCACCACACATGCACTGACCACTATACTGGTTATCATTTTTATATCCATTTGCTCTGTAAATTTTAAGAGTCTTCGGAAACGGCCTTTTAAAAGTCCAAAGGCATTTTCAACTACCATTCTTGTTGAAGAGTGTATTTCGTTGAATTTTCGTTGGCCCCGGGTTAAATTGCCGTAGTCCTTATACGGCGGCACCAGCCATTTCATCAACGGATATGCCGAATCTCCGATAATAAAGTAGGAACTTGAGAACACACCCTCATAATTACTTTCAGCATCATTAAAGAGTTGAGATCTTCTCAAAACTCTGAAATCATGGAGAGACCCAGGTTCACCGCAAGTTAAGTCAATGAACTTCTTATCGGCATCCGCTACAGCTTGAAGCGCTATACTGTACGCTTTTTTTCTATTAAAATACATCTCTTTTTGATCAGTTGGACCTTTAATAACAATATGTGTGCAGTCTATAGCTCCTATTACACCAGGAAAACGTCTTTTCAAGAAAAACTTGTCTGCTGTATGTTGCAAGCAAGCACCTACCGGCCATTTAATGTATTCATGGCCAATAGATACCAAGAATGAGGAAACTCGTTGCACTGTTGTCCATGCGGCCGATGAGGCCACCCCAAACAAATTCGCCAGTTGCCTAAACGTCACGGTGTTGCTTATGTACCAAATATACATATAAACTGCCTTCTTTGGTGTAATACGTGACCTACCACCACCACATTGGTCAGGAATAAATTTTGATGAGGAATATTTTGCTAAAAATAAGAAAATACTTTCAGTTGCTGAATATGATATACATGCATTCACATATTACCTGTTAGATACTGCACTGTTTCACGTTTAAGCCTCATGCTAATTTTGAAGTCCATTTCACTCATTGCATCGAGAGTACCTTCAAAGTTGGTGCACTTCTCATGATGTTCAACTTCGCTTTCTGAGTCTTCGGAGGATGAACTGGAACTACTTACAAATATGGTGTCCAATATTTTGTTGACGGTTTCCCATGCCCCAACTTGACCTAATTCACGCTGCTCAGTCATACACATTGACACAATCTAAGCAATAAGTTCAAGAAAATTTGTTATTAAATATTATTTTTGATTAAATGATTATATTTACCAACAAATCTTTAGTATCATTCATGACCTTTTATTTTGATAATAACAGTGTTGTGCAGTGTATCAAAATATAAGATAGTTGAGCGAGAGTTGAACCATCTTTTGCAAGTCGCTTACAAAAAGATGACGACTTGAGTTGAACATTCAGCAGAGAACTTATAAAAGTATAATCGCTTACAATAAAAACCGAAAGATCACATTTTTTATAAGTTCTCTGATCTTGGTCATGGTATGAATTCATTAGCAAGAGGAGTAGCTGGTACCAACTATTTTGAAAACTGAGTACATTACATTCGCTATTAATATCACTATAAATCATTGTGAACACTCCTTTTAATTGTGAATGTGTTAATTTAAAGAAGCGGTAATGATTGCAAACATAAATTTCACGTTTTCGATATATTAAATTTTGCGTCATCTTTTAATAAAATAAATTTTCAACTCTACCGCCAATAAATAAAGACATCTAATATGATTATTCCGATACGTTGCTTCACTTGCGGTAAGGTTATCGGCAACAAATGGGAGTCCTATCTGGGCCTTTTGCAAGCAGAATACACTGAAGGGTATGTCAAGTATAAACGAAGAGGATTGTAGAAAATTCGTGAAATTTACAGACATTATTATTTATAGTGACGCTTTGGATGCACTTGGCCTCAAACGCTATTGTTGTCGACGAATGTTGTTGGGACATGTGGATCTTATCGAGAAATTGCTTAATTATGCGCCTCTAGAAAAGTAGATGCGTTTGGTTTAGTGTAAATAAAAAATATGTATGTGTAGCAAATAGCAACTGTTTATTATTACTTGAATATCTGTATTTGTAAGAAATAATGCTCAGGGCTAAAAATAATAACTTTTTAACGTATCAGCAAAGGCATAAATGTGTTTGGCATTGGCACCCGGTAACAAATAAGAGTGTTGAATGGTGGTGTATTTACGTGCTGATAACATCTGGCTGGCGTTTTTTGTATACATATTCTACAATTTATCCATAAACCATGGTTGTCCATTATTTTCACGACGGCGCGTTAGTATTTCACAACCATTATCGGTCACTAACAGTGTTTGCTCAAACTGGGCTGACAATAAGCCATCTCCGGTTACGGCAGTCCAGTCATCAGGCCATTGTTCGTTTTTCGATACACCTTCGGAAATCATGGGTTCGATGGTAAAACAATGCCCAGCTTTCATAACGCCAACAGCTGAATTTTCTAAAATAGTATAAAAAATATAAAAATTTTTCTGTTAAACAGCTGCAAATTGCTACTTTAAACTTACTGGCATAGTGGGGCACATTCGGGGCAGTATGGAAAAGTCGATGTATGCCATGCCCGCAGTAGCTTTTTACAACACTGAAACCATGAGGTGCTACATGTTTTTGAATGACGTTACCAATTTCGCGATACTTTACACCAGGTCTGAACAAGAAGATATTTTCAATTCGAACTCCAAGGTTTTTAAAAATTACAACTCCTTTTACATACCTGACCAATTCTATAGCTTTGCTTAGTGACTCATATGTGACACGAACCAACTTTTTGTGCTTCTCTGAGACATTACCGACGAAGAAGGTTTCGTTTAGGTCACCATGAAAACCATGATGGTAGACGGTGACGTCGACATTGCATATATCACCATCTTGTAGTGGCCGCAAATCGGGTATGCCGTGACATATCACTTCATTAACTGAAGTGCAACACGATTTGGGGAAGTTGTAATAGTTTAACGGCGATGGATAGCAATCTCGTTCAATTGCAGCTTCATGCACAAGACGATCTAATTCGTCCGTAGTGACACCGACATCTACCGCTTTGGCTGCTTCATCCAAACACTCACGACCAAGACGTCCGGCGACGTGCATTGCTTCAATTTCATCGTCATCTAGCACTTTAATGGAAGTATTACCACGCATGGCTTCCTCGGACGCAGCACGACCAGACGGGTGGTCCGCGTAGTCAGGACGTACGATGCTCTCAGGCACAGCACGTTTCGGAGTATGTGGATATGGACGCAATTTACCGGTAAAGCGGTAATGAGGCCAAGGATTGAAGCCGGCTTCAGAATTGTCTATCTGGGGTTTTGCTGCGCCTTCTGTCAATTTGTAATTAAGTTTTTAATCAATATCTCGATTATTTATAATTTGGTATTCGCCGATAAAACTTACCAGCCAGTGCATGTATTACTTTGTGCTCCTTCCAGAATCCTTTAAAGCACGGTTGTGAACAGAAATACGAACCGGGTATGCGCAACTTCAAGCATGTTGGACATTGTAGCGTAGCTTCCTTGTCGCAACCCGGGGTTTCACATTTGTGAGCCATTACACTTCGCTTTGGTATAGTGTGAAAAGTAAAACAAAATTGCTAAAAATAGTAATATAAAAGTCCTTCTCCAAATCCGACCGAATTTTATTTCATTACGTTGCTATGAGGAGCAACCAAAATTGACCTTTAATTTTGGCATTTAGGTTAGAAAGTGACAGCTGTCATATGGGCTATGGGTTATTGTCTTGGCTAAAGAAGAGAATTTGTACAAACAATTTTTACTGGTTATCTTTCCTAGTGAAAAATTGTTTCATTATATTTTTGGTGTCACAAGAAAATATTATTAAAAAATCGAACATCTTTGAAAATCCATTTTCATTGTCAGGCCACGATTGGTTTTGTGGTGCTGATAATTCTGAACTTACCATTTTCTTATCAAGACCTCTGCAACCCTCATCCCATATTCCAAATGACCAAGTGAGTTTCCGCCTTCGGTATTTCCGCTTTTCTCTTCCTCAATATGGCAAAAAGTTCGAAGAGAGATACAATTGAAAAGGCTACAGATTTTTTTAAGTTTAAAATTTTAACGATTGTTAAATTATTAAAAATATGGTATTAAGTTTCAAGCTTGTATTTTTGATTGGAAAATCTGAGTATTTATTGCAAAATTTTATAATAGCATGAAGTGCTGGGGTTTGTCGGGATGATGTAAATAGTAATCGACGTATGTACATGCATACATACATGCAAACATACCTACATATGTATGTACATACATACACAAAATTAATGTTATGAACTAATTCCAGGGACATAACTATTATAAAAGAGTGATATATTTCTTTAAATTCATAGATAACTCTTATTTTGAGACTTACTAATGGGTGTATGTACATATATGTATATGTCCATATATATTACAAGTCGTTTTATAATAATTATGAGGGAGAAAGAAATCTATAAGCCCTAAAAGGCGTGACTTGTTGAGGACTATTTCGCAACTAATTTAGGAATTTTGCATAGCCGGGACAAGTTCGAGACGAATATGGAACTACTCAGTTTGTAACTATGTAGTTTGGACCCAAAAATGTACTTAAAATGTACATAAAATATACCGAAAAGTACCTAAAATGTATCGATTATGTACTTAAAATGTACCAAAAATACCGGAATTGTATCGAAAATGAAGGTACATTGTACATGTACCCAAAATGTATTGAGCAATATCAAAATTTTACCCAAAAAACACCGAAATTTATAGGAAAATTACCTAAAATGTATCGAAAATGTGCTTAAAATGTACCGAATAGTACCATAATTCTATAGAAAAAAAACTTTTAATGCAACCAAAAAGTACGTATTTAAAATCTATAGAGCAGTACCAAAAATCTACTGAAAATGCAAGTGCAAAGTGCCATACATATGTAAATGTACCGAAAATGTAACGTAAATTAACCAAACTGATCTCGAAATGCTTAGAAGATTTGTATAATTCTTTCGAAAATTTGGAGCACTTCGTTAAAGGTCCACCAACAAATAGTTATTATTCTGGATTTCTGATTTATATGTACTAACATCAATACATACATATAAAAAATGCGGATATGAAAATACTCCATGTTTGTACAAAACTATTTACTCACAGCATCCATACCAATAAAACACATTTGCACTTGCGCTTTCAATATATTTGCGCCGGTTGCTCTTCCCATAAACTTACAGACACACATATGTACATTCGTTTCACAACAGCTGAGCCTTTCGGCTTTCGTCTCTACGTTTCCACCAACACAAAAGCGTCCAACATCTTTATGTTGCTTTTTCCACAGTCGCGTCGGCGCTTTATCAATGATGTTATCGCTTATATACATATACATATATATGTATGTACAACACGAGTTTCGTGTGCAGAGCAACAGTGAGACATAAATACATACATACAAACACACAATCTTGTGTACATGCAAACGAATATTACGCGACGCATGCAGCGACGTCAGCAGAAACGACAACAGCAGCGACGAAAACGAGCCTGTTGTCAATGCTCGGAGTTCGCAGCATCTTCTAAACGAATTTCAGTCGAGTTAAAGCAACCGAATACATTGGATGTTAAAACGCAGAAAAGGAAACGACAGGTCGAAAACGCTAGATTTATTGAATGAAACTAATGATGATAGTCTATTTAGTGAGTGTGTGTGGTGGTTTAAATCGTTTAAGTGAAATAAATAAATAAAATAAAAAACTGAGTGGGTGAATGCTCGAGTATATCTAGAATTACTTGTTGGTGAGCATAAATGCGTGCGCTTTTGAGTTTGTGTTGATTGATTGGCGCTCATATAAAACGGAAATGCTTTCGGCACCATCTTGAATATCCTTTTATGTGCGTTAATGTTGAATTGGAAAAGTGTATTATGAAGTGAATCGTTTATAAAAAGTGTTAAACGAAACGTTGGCTATTCAAGTGAGTTCAATTTGTAAGACGAGTAATATGTTTATAGGAAAAATATGTACAAAAGTTTTTAAATACAAAAGTAGTGCAAATTATTGATGTTTTTGTCAAATGAATATAATTACTTAATGTGTATAAATATAAGTTTAAGAATAGATAATTATGAATAGTTAAGCTTTTGTTTTGCGTTTATAGTACATATGTATGTATGTATTTACATACTACACTTATGTATGTACATATGTACTATTTAAATTTTAAAACAAGTGATAATATTAATTGTGGCGGCAGCGCCTTTGCTGATACGCGCTTTGTGTCCAGCTATCAGGCGTGTGGTTGCACACTGCGACAGTTAGACAGACGGCAATGTAATCATATTCCGCCGATCAGAGTTGTTTTTGTTTCTATTCTGATTTTATTTTTGTTTTGTTTGATCTACGCGCCTTGCTCGGCCTTTGACGCTGCGAATCTGCATATACATACATACGACTGTTGTCAACAGCTTATCAGTGGCCCCGCTGTCATTGCCATTGGTGGTGCTCATCCTGCCACTACTTATGGCGTTATGTTGACTTTCTACATCTCACTGTGGTGCTGATCCATCTTATTTATTATTGTCTTCATTTGGTTTAGTTGGTTGCTGCAAATGCAGCCGCGTAGTATATCTAAAAATAATAGCAAAACTGACACGCGGTCACAATACGATTGTGTTTCCCCATTTTTTACATTTTTATACCTCAATATTTGTTTTATTTCATTCTATTCGTTTTCAATTTATTTTTGTTGCATTGTTGTGCATTTAACATGTTACATTTTATAAAATCCGCTTGGTGCAATGCTTGTGCATTAATTTAATGTATTTTTTTTTTCTTTCTTTATGTTTTCGGCGTGTGTTTGAATCGTTTGTATGCAAAGATTATTTCTAAAATAAAAGAGAAGAAAGGGAAAACAAAAGTATTAAGAAAAAATTACGTTTTTGAGATTTTTTTTTAAAGGAAGTGCGTTTGTTCTCATTAAAAAAACAAAATGAAAAAAATTTAAAAGGGGTTGATATTAAATGTCTACTTTTACGCATTAGTGTAGCTTTTAATTTTTTTTAAAATAAATAAAAAAAAATATATTCTCTACATATTTTTTTTTGTTGTTTTACAAATGGTAAAGTAATTGCATCTTTATATATGTATACATATTTATGTTAAAATAAATTTTGTTCGTCCTTCTTGTGTAAGAATATGCTTGACATCTCTGACAAAAAAAAAATTCTCAAAATTTGACGGTATATTTTAGCCACCTGAAACTTGCAGGTTATTATACTAGAAACTACAAAAATGTATTCCACAAATTTTTCAACAAACTCTGCTTAAAAAGTTTTTAAAATTGTTTGGAAAATTTAAAAAATGTTAGGAAAAGTGTTTATTTTATGTAAAATAAACGAGAAAGATTTGTCATGAGAAACATTATGAGTATTGTATAAGTAACAAAATTCACTGGAAACACACTTCTGTATGGGAAATTCATTTTAAAGGGCTGATTATGCATACTTTCCACAACTTCGCATCACTTTTGACAACTTCGCACAACCTAACGTACTTATCAGCACTGCTAAACATCAATTTTTATTGAAATAGCATTATAGTTCACGGTAGGCGCACAAAAACAGCTGATCTTTTTGAAGTATATGAATATGCATTTTAAATTAAATTTTAAAGCAGTTTAATTATTAGTTTTTACAAGGAATTAGCCTAAAAAATATTTGCTTAATTCCAATAAAACATGTATTTTGAAATCCGAATAAGGAAGTGGTGTTTTAGAATTCGTTAGAGTTAATGGTTGCAAAAAAGAAATTTGGAGTTAAATATGTGTGTACATAAAAATTGAAGAGCAAAGGTGACGGTCTGCATAGAAAAAATATCCTAATAAATAAGCTTCAGTCCTGCTCCACCTGACACTTCTAACAATTACTTAAAAAAAACGAAAATACAAAGTTTCGACCTTATGTTATTATATGTATTTTAGTTATACTTATATTTCTTTTTTTTTTTAGAAAATAAAACTATCAATATAAGAATTCACATGATCAGTGAAAGCGATTTGATGAATGAGGTTTCTCAATTTCGACATTCACTTGCTGAAATGAAATGATTTTCAACTTGCTACTGCCGCTCTCTCGAATTTTTGCTGCTTGATTAATGCTAATAAAATCGTTAATTTTTATTTTCATTATAATCAACGGCAATATAATTTGCCCACAGTTAACCAATTTATTCAACCGATATATTCCTCCACACGATCTTCGACGTTGTAAGCTATTTATCGAGGATAGGCATTCAACAAGCTATGCATTTAATGAGCCGATAGCAAGATCTATGCGGCTAGCTAATCAATATTGTAATATTCCTAATTTTAACACTAGTTTGTATAGATTTAAGTTAGATTTGTTTTGTATTTTTAACTAGTCTGTAAAAAGTCATCACTTTATAGACCGTATGAAATAAATAAAAAGAAATAAATATATTCCGTGCATAATAGACTAAAAAAAAAATTCAAGCATTTGTAATAAGTCTCAGATAATATGTTTCTCCAATTTTCAAGATACTCCCCCGAAGTAAATTTAAAAAGCCGTATAGATAATTTACTCTTTTTTTTAATTCGAAAGTGAGCCTCTTTAGTAATTTTCTAATGTAACTTAGTTTAGACAAGCGGCAATAAAACGGATTTAGGTAAGATTTCCAAACAATTATCGTAAATATTACTAAAGGTCTCTGAAGATGAGAATAATAATGTAATCATAAGAAGTCGTTTTATGCACAATATTTCAAATAAATTAAAGACTGCTCTCACTAAGAATGTTTAACTTTAAGTGTATATATAACATACAAATCCTCACTCATTTATGCTAATTACATAATACATGTGTATTAAACTTAATTAGTTGCATTTAAATTTGGCTAAGCTTGCAATTAAAGTTGTGTCTGAATTTACATACTTCCTGGCAGTTAAAGTTGTCGTAACTAAATATGTATTTCACTTGCTACGCATGTATTTCAATAACTTTACATCACTTGTGTTTGAATAATCCATAGAAACTTATAAGCATATTTGAGTTCAGCTCCTTAAAAATATGAACTAACTGAAATTGTGAAAATAACAACTTGGTTGGGTAGTGCGATTAAATGCAAATATCTCAATTTAGCAATTTGCTTATATTTACTTACATACATACATATGTATTAGGGTGGGTTAAATTTTTGGTCGATGTTTGGTACCCCCTAGTTGTGTTTTATAAACCAATTTAAGCAACTTTTCCAATGGAAGTATGGTTTTATTTTGAATTCCGAGCCCCCCGATTTTTGTGCCATTTTTGTCCATCTTAAGCCTTTTTTGTTCAAATTGAGTATCAAAACATAATTTTATCGCCGAGCCAATGTCAAATTCGGGTTTTTCGTACCAAAAAACCCCTTTACACATACATAGCAAAATATTCTAATCCTTTTTTCAATGCTGTGTCCAAGTCGAATCTTGAAAAGGACGAAAAAATACCTATTTTTAAAAATTGGGGGGCTCGGAATTCAAAATAAAACCATACTTCCATTGGAAAAGTTGCTTAAAATGATTTATAAAACACAACTAGGGGGTACCAAACATCGACTTTTTTTGACCCATACAATTTGACCCACTCTAATATGTATATAGTATGTGTTCATATGCAGAAGTACTTAGTTTTACATTACAATTTTGTAAAATTTTTTCTTATACATATGTTGTATTCGTACTATTTGTGGAAGACGGATTACTCAAGGGAGAAAATGGACTTAGTTCTTATTCCATATACCATAATACTTTCACATACGTACATATGTACGAATACATACGTAATGCAAGGAATACATATGTAATGCTAGGGCGGTAAATGACAGATTTGAACACTTTATTTTTCTTCTAATTAATAAAAACTATTTTTCAAGTAAAATATGGTTCGTATTCTCAGATAAACTATAAACACCTATTTTTTAGAATTATTTTAGAGTATGAGAAAGTTTCAAGTGTCTTATCAGTGATTTTGCAATTTTTTTTACTACCAGTTTCCTCCATACAACGCAAAACCGCGCATATATTTTTTTTTTTAAAGGAACTGCGAAAGAGCTTCAGAAAAAAAATTTCAAAAATCTTTGGTTTTCTGTTGCTATTACAAATTTGCACTTTATTGAATTAAAAACAAATGAGCTACATATTTGCATACCCCAACAAAATGTAAATTTTTTTTAAGAAGGTCGATTTTTTTTAAAAATATATTCTTTATTTTTTATAAAATTTAATTTAATTTGTTTTTAATGGTGTTTGTTAGATAATTAACGATGTTTTAATTGAGAAAATAATTTCTCAATAACTGGAGGATAAATAATATGTGTTTGTGCTATAATTTGTGAACAGAGTGCAGATAATGAGAGTAGTTTTAGGAAAAGTCTTTATGCAACTATTATAGCTTAAACGTCTTTGATTTAATCACTCACTGCATGGCGATGTCGATAAAAAAATTTGTGTGTGATAATGCCTAATAAGGAAACCATTTTATTCCAGGGTTTGTACTAGAGATTTTGTTCGAATTTCAGAGTTCGCTAGAAACGCAGACAGCTGGCTAGATTTTCTACGTAATTATTTTTTAAAAAAATAGTAGTTAAAATTGTGAAATTTTGCCAAGAACCTAATTCCTCTAATTTTAAATAAATTAAGCAAAGACACAAAGAGAAAAAAAATTGTTTTGCAAAAAATTTTTAAAATTTGATAAAAGGATCTTAATGTTTTTATTAGTTGCATCTGCTTATAAACAAAGGAAAAACTTAAAATTTATCGCACTGACTAATTTTCGGTCTGTACTGCTAAATATTTTGCGACCTAATTTTGGAATCGAAATTCGTGACTATAAAACTACTTAAACACTATTTTGTAAGAAATTAATTAACTTTTTAAAATCGATAATAAATAAAATAAATTAAAATCTATAAAAAAAAAATAAGAAATAATAAAATTTTAAAATCTGCCTTTAGATTCGCGATCAGCAAACGAAAAAAAAAACATATAATCAGTGAAAATTGGACCTTCCAAATGGAACACCTACACCGTAGTCGCGCCCAACATTTGAATGAAATTATTTTTAAAAAGTAATTGACAAAGACTGTTCTTTGGGGTAATAATACAAATTCTGACATCTAGGTTTGTTTTAAGTGATTTACTTAAAATTAAAAAAAGGGTGTAGATGAATCACCCGTTAAAATTATTTCGAGTTTGTGGATTTTACATGGAAACTGGCCGAAAATAAAAATTTAATTGTATTTCATTTGCTGATAATTTTAAGACTATAATTTTCGTTCCATATTTGGGTACACATCATTTATTAAATTTGGTACGTTTTAAGATTTCCAGAAAAAATGTTGAGCCCAACATTGATTTATTTGTGGGCTGAACTGTGTTGAAAAAAGGCATTTTTAAAAAGACTTTTTAATAAAAAAAATTTTATGCGAATGAGATTGCATAAAAATAATACACATATTAGTATGAAAATTTTGAAGAGTTTGCAAACAAGTTTTTAAAATCAGCCCAAAATTTAAAGTGGAATATCTTAAAAATTTATATACCATTTTATTATGTAAACAGCTTTCAAATAAATCGAAAAACTCATATAAAATGACACTCGAGAAATGAAAAAGATATTTTTTTGTATAAAAATTTATTTAATCAGTCTGAAGTTTTCAAGAAAAAATGCTCGTAGACATATTTATTTCTTCAAGTAATTTTCCAAGCAACAGAAATAATGAAAAATATTTCTTGTGATTTTTCTTGAAAGCTGTATTCTAAGCTTAAAGATAAATAAATTCAAACGAAATGGTTTTGTTTTGTGAAATATACAATCATTTATGTATTCTTCGGTATTATGTACTTACGACACGACAAAATAAATGTTCAAAACAAAATCGTGAAACAAAGAACAAAGTAAACAGTAAATAGGCGCTGCTGAGCTTCCCTCAAATTTATTTTCTCGTAGTGTGTAAATGTCTGAAAATATACTTATGTACCTAAGTATGTCTTTTTGCCGGTTCATTTTTAGCCCGAAAGCATTACAATATTGAAATAAATATGAGAATAAAAAAAAATATATCAGCTAGCATATCGCACAATGATTGCAGAAGAAAAATACATTATCAAGAAAAGCTGCATACGAGACGATGCAACAAGGCTGTAGTAACACGCACACGAATGTACATTAGGATGATCAAAAAAAAAAAAATAACAATAATGCCTTAAAAATAAAAATATGGCTAAATAAACAATCGGGTATTAAGGACTTTTGAAGAGAAAGAGTATTTTCTGTTATTTTTCTTTTATACTGTGTTGCCATGGCACACGATTCGCTATCCCTTTCGTAATTCGCTCTCTCATTCGTCATTGGCACCCCAATCATGAACCCAATCAAAATGATCCCCTATACAAAATTTTGTGAGCGAATCTCCTCATTTGTAGTTGATTCAATCGAAAATTGCTGCCAGATCACATACATATGTATAAATATCAAAATAACACAAAAATTAAACAAACAAGAAACGTTGAGTTTGTGAAGAAAATAATCATGTTAAACAGGCAAACTTAGAGTGAATGAAGGCGCAAAAGATATGCCAAACGAATTACGAATGTGTCGTGTAAATGGGGTGATCCGCCATTCGTAATTCAAATAGTGAACCACGTGATTTACTTGTCGTGGAAACACCGCTTTATGTTTGTTAATTGGCAAACTTTGAACGCTGAATATTTTTTATTATAAAAAAGAATTTTTGTATATAATTAGGATTAGGGTATATTTTCGTTGCAGAAGAATGCTTGGACCGATTTTCAACAAAAATGCCATTTAAAATATATAAAATCTGAATTTCTGTTTTATAACGAACAGTCTTCAAAAAAATAACGTGCATTTTTATATTTACAGTACTTTAAGTTTTGACGCGTTATTTTCTTAAGATTTTTATTACTTAAAAAAAAATAATTTTTAGTTCATTCTCTAACATAACAATATAAATCCAAGTTTCAAAAAATGTCATCAAACTTTCAAAAGTTTTCAATAATCCACAGTGATTTGTAGCCACATCAAACTTACATTTCATTGTAGGTAAGATAGCAGTCGTAAAAAAAGATGCTGGCTTACTTAGACTTATGTATGCTGATTCTCTACTAAAACTTTTATGAAAGTAGAAAATGTTCAATAAACTGCTAAAATAAATCAATTTTCTCGGTGGTGTCAAATAACAAAATTTAGTAAATTAGTAAAGTTGTAAAGTTATATTAATTTTCGGTAGTCATACATTTATTTTTATTGACTTTATTGCACTGCACAGAAACAGGAAGAAAAATAGCACAACAGGGAATTTTTCCAAATTTTTTAATTTTACCACAATACGACACTTTACGACACCAAGTGAATATGCTTAATGTCTTTTTTAATGATTGTTTAAAGGTTTATGAAAAAATTTAAATAACACACAATTTTTTTTTTCAATATTCATTCAGTAAATATTTCATTGTATGTTATTTATTTTCAATATACTACATAAAAACGAAAATGACCGCATCCATTTAAATCGATATTTTGTGACATAAAATCGTCCCATTGTAATAGTTCAAAATTCTTTTAAATGGCGATGCCATCGTCTAACTGCCATCTGGCAACACTATTGGGTGACGAGAGCATTGGAATTCATACTTTACTTTTATCCAATACATTTTTGGACCAACCTACTGTACATACTTGTACGTAAGTACTCGCATTGTACACCTGCAACACATTCATACATATGTACATACATATATGCTAAATGTACGTAAGCAGTAGTATATCAAATGAAAGTACTCTGCTAAAGCACCAGTCAATAATCGAGTGATTATCATACACGTAAACAACGTGAGAAAATACCAACAAAACAATACGTTTAGATTTTTAATAAATTCGGTATGACACCGCTAAATGGTTTAACAAAATCCGATACGACTCGTTAGGAAATATATAACAACACATTCGAGTTCGTTCGAAAAACTTTATGGTCCGTCCGTTTCGAACGTGAATTCAGAGATTTCCATCCATATACTTTCGACTTTCTGCAGATCTAGGAGATTCCTTTAACAGGTTGATTCGATAGAAAATTTGTTAGAATTCAAACGTTTCAGACAATGCAAAGAAAATAGACTTTCGAAATGGAATTTTATTTCGATTCGAACAACAGAGTAACCACACTGTTTTCCGAAAACTTTGGTTTGGTGGGCAACTTTAAGTAAATGCTGTTTATATATATACATATGTATGTACGAGTATGTATGTACATATGTATGTACATGTCCGTAGGTACGTAGGTTTACTTAGGAACGAAATCATTGTGCCTCACCACACTTGTTCGCTTGCCACAATTACATCTACATTTGGATTCCTGTAGCTTGATGCTGTCGCCGTTGCCGACTGTCAGTTGTCGATCATCGAAACCCAAGAAATGTGCCCCGTACTACCACACTTGCAATGGTTGTATGCAATTTGTTGCACTGCTGGCGCACTAAAGCTTTCGCCACCAATTGATTCTTGGGGATTTGCTTGCTTTCCGCTTACTTATTTTCGCTTCAAGATAAAGACACAACAACAACAACGCTGCCAATATATTGGGAATATGAAGATGGTTTTCTTTTTATCCGCACACAATCAACAGCATCGCATTGTAGCGCAAACAGCTGCATCCTACGAACACACAGTAGTCGTAAACATTGGAGCGCTTCACGCTTTTCAATCTGCGCTTGTTCGCGCGCGTCACCGTGCCACAGTGTAATTAAACGCGAGTAAAAGCGCGTGTCGTGCTGATTCTGCAAGGTCGGTGGGGGTGTTTGGTGCACAATCGAAGCACAGGCGGCACTTGAATGTGACAAGCTGAAAGCGCACAAACAAAAATACAAATGATCGTACTAATATACTTGTTTATGTACATACATATACATACGAGTATGTATGTAAGTACAATGACGTATGCGTAAATTTTAATACGGGGAATCAGAAGTGCGACTCACGTAACTCTAAGCGATCCGACAATCGTGACAAAAGTAGCTGTTGCATCTCGGGTTTTTCCTGTTTTATGGGCTCGCGATAGTTTAGAAAAATAAATTCACATTTTAGGTGCCAATTTCTTTTTGATTTTTACGATCTAGTTAACCCCGGGGTGTTATCATGTCAACCCCGAGATCCTGAAGTTTATTCCGCGATCCCGATATTTGTTACGGGATTAAGATCTTCATGATTTTGCAAAAATTTTACTTGAAAAAATTTCACCAATATTGTTACAGAATCTCTTTTACCATATAATAAAATTAAATCGTGTTTAGGTATACTTTTTATTTAAAAAGTTGTATCATTAAATTACTAAAAAAGCAAAAGACATTTTATAAGTAACTTTTGAGACATTAATTGATACTTTAAATTCTGATGAAGTACTTAAGGATGTACACCTTAAAGAAAAAGTGAATTTGTAATTTTATATACTCAAATTAAATGAGCTATAAAGATGTAACTTAAATTCACACAAAAAGGCGAGATTTCGCGATTAGTTTCTAAAATACCGAGATAATCGTGACTTAAAAGAAATAAGAAACTCGGTTTTATTAAAAAAAAAAAGTTAACTGTCAAACGAAAAATCTTAAAAAAAATAAGTAAGAACTCTTTCATTATGATACCATTTCAAGATTATTTTCGAAAATCTCGGGTTATTTGTGACTTTAAAGAAATTAGAAACTCGGCGACTAATGTCCGAACAGATCTTATACACTTACTTATATTTCAAGATTCTAGAAGAGCACCTGCTAAGCTGGTTTCTAAGGGCAGTATAGCGATAGGAACCACTTCACCTCCCCACCTTGATCTGAGAAACAGAAGTCATGCATTTCCCACCCGTTCTTAATCCGTGAATGACGATGAAATGCTTTCGTTGCCGCCATACTATGACGTTTCGAAGTCTTCAAATGAGGTCGAGGACTACTTGCTGATTAGCTACCGGCACAGAAGTAAATGAATTAGGGCAATTTTTATGGCGAAAAACAATTACGACAGTTTTTATTGACTGTTACGCGTAGGAAATATGAGTAAAGCTTTTAATGCACACACTCTCGTACTTATCAATCTAACGGGCTGGAGCCTCTTAAAATCCCTCCTAGAAGATCTAAGTCGCGTTCATACAAATAATATATAAATAAAATACATACATACATAAATATTTGCAAGAATGTGCATAGGCATGTAAGTACCTTTCTGAGAGTTTGTATATATGTACATATGTATGTTCTTGCACCATTGTATCCAGCATGCTACTAGCAGTCTTCACGGTTCCATCACATTTCCGCAACTTAACTCGGTGGCTTGGCTTTGGCACACGAAATACACTTCTAGTACATATGTACCTATGTACATATGTACATATGTACATCCATGCGTGTGTACTGAGGATGAAGAACTGAAGCAATGAAGCATTGGATAGCTTTGAGTACTTCGAGTTCTTTTGCTTACTTTTTTTTCATTCTCATACTCCTCCTCCATCTTCATCGTTTTTCTTGCACTTGTACTTGATGTTCTTGCACTTGTGCTCCTGCAGCAGTGCAAAAAAAAACTCGTCGCCTTCATCGGCAACGTCGCGTGCTCGCTCGCTGGCCTTATGAGCCGTGAAGGCAGTTCATCGAGAAGTGTTTGCTGTATTGCAGAAGGAGACCACTTCAGCAAAAAAAAAACATGAAAACAAAAAGGAGAAATTCTAAAAAATATGAAATATACAATATGTAGTAAGTAGTTGTATAGAGTATTATGCATATTGGTATATAACGAGTGCTGCAACAACTCAAAAACTGTAGGAATCATCAAAATTAAGATGCTCAAGTATTCTATTGTAAATGCTGCAGTTGTTGTTTTTTTTTTTTGTTGAAATTCGTTGCGGTTAAAGGATGTCTGCTTAAAGTTGAGTTACAAAAGTCAGGAAAATGAGCAAATTCATACGAGTGTATAAAAGTTTTACTTATAGCAAACTAAGGTTGGAAAAGTACAAGTGCTTCTGCATTCGAATGCGAACAATCACGCACTAGAAAAAAAAACTCCCAAGAATGAATACTAAAGTTTACCGTAGTAAATGCAGTATTTCGAACTCATATGAACATTATAATCCTTAGAAAATATTGAAGTATGCATTGTTTTTTAACTTTAGTTGGTAAAGTGACATAAGTCGCCTGAATTATCGAAAACTTCACAACTTTAAAACGATCGGAAAACTAACAGTGACACAGTGTAAAGGATCCCACGAAATCCGATACAATATTCACAATATTTTCATGATAAATATTTTTTGTTTATTTATTTTAACGAAAATCACATCTTACAGAACTCCTAAATATTTCTCAAATAAAAATAAAATCGTCTCTACAATTTTCAACTTTTTCATCGAAGTTTGTAGAAAAATAATGGGTTTACAAACAGCTTTGATACTATGCTGTAAAAGTTTGAGGGGAAATAGCGGATCAAATATTTTGGGAACACAAAAATGAAGAAATCAGTTAATTTTATAAACCCAAATTATTTATTATTCTTATATTTTTAGAAATAAAAATATCTTTTTAGTTTGCCGGAAATTATAAAATCGTTAAAGTTTTCAGTAGCTTAAAATCAAATTTTAACTTTTTTTTGCATTGCCCAAAAACGAATTGAAATAATTAAATTTTGAAATTGTGAAATTTTATATTTTTACGACATATGTAACTGCATACTAGACAACTTATGAATACACCAAATTAATCTTTACAATAACAACGCATAAATATTGATTTTTAGTTGTTGCCTTCGCACTTTTGATTAGTAGGATTGAATTTTACTTAATTTAGACGGTTCATTGAACGTTGGACTGTTAGGGCTTCTACGTTGAGTTTCGTTTTAAAAACTTTATTTCTTATAATCGATATGTTGTAGAGGAAAATTGAGTTCTTAATAAGATTCAAGAGACAGATAACCATGACGATTGAGTGTAATCAAAAATTAATTATTAGATTTTTTTAGAATAGTTTGAAAGAAAAAATCACTTTTAAACATAAAAAAAATTGAGAACAATCTAAAATATTGGAATAATCAGTAATGAAGAATTTTGCAAAATATTTATAGTTTTTAACGATCTTTTATCTTTAAAGTCATGACGGCTTTTTATTATTAATCACTCTGATATGTAAAACAAAATTAATTAATAAACAATAATCGGTTTTGTTACTAATCGTCTCAGCCTGAAAATGATCACAATAGCGCTCATAAAACGATTAAATCTTAGCCAATGTATACAAATCGAAAGCTTCAGCTAAGTAATTCAGTATCGATATTAATCTGTAAGGGTTTTTGAGTAAAATTATTAATAAATTTTTAGCCATAACTTTTGATTACTTACTATAACTTCTAAAGTAATAAACTGAAAGATTTTTAAAAATCTCTTCTTTTCCTTTTTTCTCAAAATCTCATGGGGATCTAAGCGCTATAGCTAATATATGATTACAGTTATTAACGGCGGTACCTTTAATAATCGATTATTTGAACCTGACTTGTAAGAGAACGATGGAGTTACCATTTGATATACAAATTTTTGTTTTCTTTTAGGAAAAAATTGCTACGATTTCAGCTAATTCAAAAAAACAACTAAGTGAAAATATCAAAAAGTAAATAAGTTTTTTTTAAGTAAACAAGTAGGTACTTTAAGCTTATTTAATATCTACGTATGTGTGTAAGCAGATGGTCGACGGTAAACGTAACGACTTATCACTCTTTCTGCTTAACTTCTTGGCTCAAAATATTATAAAAAGATTTGCGGTTTTAAATAAAAATTACAAAATTTGTGCGCATTTGTACTCGTATACATACATGCGTACATACATACAAATACTCACTTTTATTCTTTTATAGTGCTCACATATACTAAGCTTAAAGATACAAACCAAAATGGTTGTAAAGTGTGAGAGGAGTTAAGTCCTACTGCAGCGAACCTCATGCTTCGTTGGACCAGTTTTTTATTCCGCATCTATCCCCCCTAACCATCTGGCGCAATGTGTTCACTTTCAATTCATTTCATTTCACTTGTACTGCTGCTGCCTCGTATGGGGGATGCCTTTAATAAGTGAGTGCTTTCGCACAAAATACTCGCAAGATGAAGGCATAAGTATCGTTAACGCGCGGCACTTCCTTAGGAGTGTATGAATGTTTGGATTTTTGTAGAATCTCACACTCAAAACGCCACTAATGGCCCGCACCCTCCGTCGGATATAAATTCATTTTTTTGTTTTGCTTTTGCTTTAACATTTATTTTCCATTTAATAATCTAAATTTAGCCAAGTATGCAATTCTGATGACAATTCTTGTTGCTACGCAGCTTGTGTAATGACCCACCGCTTTCTATTTACCCCATCTCTCTTTATATCTTTGACAGCAACTGAGCGGCAAAGGGAAGGTTAGTTTGGTTGTAGTAAATCTATTGATTCGGATACTCGTTTAAAACTTATTTGGAATTTCTTTTGTCATAAGTTTTTGTGAAATATTCTGCAGTGTTTTTCAGTACAATATTAAATTTCATCAATCGGTAAGTTCTTTTGGTAGACAATAAAAAAGTTTTTTTTTAAAGATAGCCAAGATAGTTTAGAACTAATAAAATACCATTTAAGAATTTTTCAGGACAATTTAAAATCTTGAAATATATTTCCATACTAATTCCGTATCATTTGAGATAAGTTAAGAACTCTTTTGGGTGTAGTTTGGGTTCATTTCGGGTCTGGTTCACAGATTTAATGTCGAGATTAATTATCGAGTATTTCAGAACCATTTTGGGACTGTTTTTGAATAACTTTCAGATATATTTCAGACAATTCTGGACTTGTTTAAGACTATTTCAAAAATATGTCGGGATTAGTTCAGGATTATTTTAGGAATAATGAAGAAAAATGTCGGACAGTTTTGGGCGAGGCTCGAGTTCATTTAAGAAAAGTTTCATGACTTTCACAGAAACATTTTAGGAGCATTTCTTAGGACAAGTTAGGGATTATTCACGAAATGGTCCAGAAAGAGTACCGAATAAAATTAAATAAAATCAAACTTTAATTTCCTACCTTAGCTTTTAGGTATGAAACTGAATCGTCTTGTTCAACAACCGAAAAAAAACAGCTAAAAACGAATACCGGTTTTGTTGTAGTGGACTTCTGTTAATCGGTACAACTACATAATTTTTAACAGTTCGAGAGGAGGTTACGGCTTTTTTGCATTTTAACTTGATATTTTTATTTATTGGACTAAACATTTTTTTTTTTTAAATGGGCGATATACATATGTATGTATATTTAGATATTTGTTCATTTCATTTAATATTCTTTACCCATAAAACTGTATACAATTGCTCAACATATTACGCCTATGATATGCTAGACTTAAGCTGATGCTGGAAAGGGGGTTAAATCACTTGTTACATGGAGCGTCAGCAATACTGCCTTAAGGGGTTATATAACATACACATTTTTTTTTATCCTTTTCTCCAAATTTCATAAAAATCTGAGCACTAGAGCCAAAGTTACAGCTGTCAACTGCGCGCTTCTCCGAATGACCCCAAGTAATTAAGTGCAAAACTTAATATTTAAAACTTATCTCAAAATGTTTTTGCTTTTTCAAACAGTCCAGTTGCAGTGAGCAACGTAAGAAATTTCTATTTAAAACAAAAGTGTTTTTTTGGGATGAAAAAACTGAGTTTTTAGACCTTCAAAAATCGAAATCACAATCAAACCATCACAATTCGTGTAAAAATGTTTATTTCGCTAAAGTCTTCGTTCAAGTACGGTGTCATGATAAAACTTAAAAAACTGTTGTTTTTTTTATTGCAGATGATCCATTGCCTACTTATCATGCTCACCGAAAAGCGTGTAAGAAAAAAAGTGTATCAGCGCAACAGCTGTGTAGGGCATAATTTTAACTCAAAAATTAAATTAAACATCTTCAGACATATATAAACGAACACGCAGTGTTTGATTATTAGAAAAAGAACTGTCTGCCTGTCATGTAACTAAAATCACAAAATATCACTGAGTGCATATGTTTGTAGAAGCACATACAAACCTTTGTGTAAAAATAAAACTCATAAAGAATTTTTATACATTACATATGTGGCTAGTCAATCAACCAACTAACTAGTTGTGCCGCCAATCTACAAAACCCATCCAGCTGACTACGTATCAACCAGCCAGTCAAGCGGTTAAATCTCTCGAAATCTCTCAAGTGTACTGAATAAATAAATGAATGAATATTTTCTAACTGATTTCCTTGCTTGTTTGCGACATACTTGTATATAACAAGAAAAACAAAAACAAAATGTGCAACAACATTGCCAAATTTGAGCACAAATACAACAACAACAACAACAATCGAAATGCCGCAGGAGCAATGACAATCAGCAATATAACAAGGGAAAGCGAAAGCAGCGTAGTAAGTTGAGAGGAATGAAAAGGAACAGAAAAGTTGTGAATCGTATTTGGTAAAGAATTTTATAAGTTTCGTGCAGTCCATTGAGTTTGGCGGAGACACGAGAGTGAAAAGGGAATCAGATTAAGTGAAATTCTTAAGATTTCGTAAATCACAAATAGGCGGAAATTGTAAAAAAAACGCGCCAAACAGTAATGGAAATCGCAAAGCTAATTATAAATGAAAATCTCACAAGATTCTTTGCATGATTTCATCTAACCGTTTTTTTTTTTATATTTATGCGTATGATGACAATTTGGAGTTTAGCGTTCTTTCCCCCCTCTATTTAGTTTATTACGCTCAATTATTTATGTGCTTGGTATCTACTTAAGCGCTGATTACTCTTTTTGTTTATTCAACATTTTTAAAAGCTGACATTTGAAGCCATTGCGTTAAGCATCGTAAATCTAGTGAAATGAGATATTTATTAAAATCAAGTTATGTGAAGAAAGAAGGCTAGAAAAAATGGCCAACAAAAAGTATTTGAACAAACAATAAAGAGAAGCCTTTCGGAAGAACTTATTTATTTTATTTTGAAGACTTTGCCAAATAATTATATAATTTTAAATTATAGATTGTGGAAGGGCTATGGTTGCCATGGCTTCAAATTTGATTTATTTTCACTAAGTGCTATCGTGCCTTACATACATACATACTCATACTCACATATAATTTATGGTTTTGGGTACAATGTGGTTTATTTAAGATAAGTAACAACATACTCTGCATTTTTTAAAGTAGGGTTGGAAAGGAATGCATAATAGAGTTACAAGTATTGAGGAATAGTGTATCTATATGTAGAGATCAAATGACCACCGGCATTCTTTCAGTATATGCTTCATACTTGTTGTTGCATTTTTACAGTGTTGGGAAGCGTTGTTGAGGCTCTTATCTAAAAGGTATTCGTGTGTGTGTCGGCTGTGACCTAAAAGGAGTATTTCGAATTTAATTAAGTCTAGCCTGTTTTGTGAAGTATTATTAGATACTATTTATGGCTTTAAAAAAAGTTATTTATTTTTCTACTTAGTCTACTTGTAACTTTAATGACAGCTTGATTCTAAATTTTTTCCATTTTCACAAAAACACTCACATCGACTCACTTAAACGATGGCAAACTAAAATTGCTGAAACTTTGGTTAGTAAATGCAAAATAATGCACAACTGCATTCACTAGCTTTTATTGACCATCATTGCTTTCTGTATGTTGAAGTCGGAAACTTTTCAGTCCGCCCTCGTAATTGGGTATTGCTTGTTGCTTACTTTTCGCATAGGTTTTTAACTTTATTTACTCCTGCAAGTATGACAATAATTTCTGCTGTGTTCTGTGGAGACACTATATTCAATGAATTGGTTGGCTTTTGATCCGTCCGTAACATACGAAATTTAAGTTTTTAAGTTTATTTTTAAGCTTCAGAAATTCTTGGTGTATGATTGCGAAAGAACTATTCTACAAGGATGACATGAAGAGAACAAAACGTATACAATTTGAACTGTAAGACGTTTGTACATTGGATGACAGCGAATATAAGCAAAGTGCGACGTGCAGAAGTTCCTACCTACATACATTTGATATGGATAAGAGGTGAAACTACGCAATTAACAGCTGAATATTCTTGGTCTTCAAGACGTTATAGATATAAATATGAGAACACACTTCTTATACTCTTCTTACAGTACTTTTATCGATGAAAATATCTTGATTTAAAAAAAAAGGTCCTCAAAACACTTAGTTAATAGAAAAGCTTTGCCTCAAAGGAGTTATCATTCTATAGTAGTATTAGAATAAATGGTGGATTTCAGTTTATGCCAGTAAGTGAAGTTGATAATCTGGAATCATTGATTAATTAATATTTTACAATTTTATTGAGCTCAAGGCCAGTTTATGGAAAATTTTTTTTGTGAAAAAAACAACAACAGATTAATTAAAATTAATTCTAATGCAGTAGGGGAGGATGGAATTTCGTATTAAGGTTTGAAATTCGCTACCCGAGTTCATAAAGACTGGACTAAAAACAATTTACATAAAATGTTTATATTAAATTTTGTTTAATTATTCTCCCTTAATACATTATTTTCTATTTTCATTAATTTTTAAATCATACATACTTTATTGTTTAGAATAACTTTTAGTTAATTTACATTTAAACTTAAATTTAAGCAGTGGTGAAGTACTATTAAAAGAATATAAACTCACACTGTATTAGTAAACAAAATAATTAAATAAACAAAATAAATAAAATGCCACTCAAAATAATTGGTATTTAGTAAGCTATTATTCACATTTTATTTAAGTTTCGCTTTTTTTCAATTACAAATTTATGACAAATCTTATGAGAGTACATTGGGCTGAAAAAAAAATGTGGTCGTTGTCGCTGATATTTTTGTATAGGATTGCAACATATTTAAATTAATTAAATCCTCGCACTTTTATAAATTTGAATGTTTTTAAGTTTGACTATCGATCTCGCAAAAAGTATCTCTTCATCCAGATAGATTATAATCGCAAAATCGAACAAAGGCTATTTTTTACTCAAGAGAAATATGGCAGACGATTAAACTTAATAGGAAAACATTTGTACACGAAAAAAATGTTTCATCGGCTATAACTTAGGAGACTTAAGTCCTGTCTCGTCGTATGAATTGAATTTAAATTGAAAAATAAATTAATCAAAATTTGGCAATATACTGCACTACTATTCTATTGCCCGCAACTACACATGCACTTCACATATAATATGTATACACATGCATGTATGTGTGTTTATGTAATAGAATTTCAATAAAACATTTTTTCGTTTTGTCATTTCGCTGATAATTAAGACACCCTTATCGAAAACACTTGGCATTTTTATTTGTCTCTGTTTTCAAAGTTCATGTGCAGTCAAGTGCTAAATACTTATAAATGCAAATATTTTCTTACTTCAATAAATATTTACACACAAATGTACATGTAAAAGTGCATTCAGACGTTAACTAGAGAATTCTCTAAACCGTTGTCACAATTAGTGAGCTCACTCGAATTGAAAACAATTAGTATATCTGCGGAAAAAGAGCCAAACATAAAAATATACGAAAAATCCTCTAATTCCATTAGCGAATTTGATGTAGGCGCAAGCAAAAATTTTCTAAATACTTGTACGCATCAACTTTTGTGCTAATGCCGATGAACAAAATCGACGCAATGTGCTGCCGTCTATGAACATTTCTATGTAATTATATGTATGTATGTATGTATGTATGTATATGAAACGGCGTATCTTCTTTATGGGAGCACACTCAAACGCAGAAAGCAAAGTTCTACATCCGAACATACATACACACACACCTGTACATACAGCAAACACAAATTTATGCTGAATGAAAATTTTTAATTTGCTTAACAATGGTTGTTTGAGTTTTTGGCCTATTTGCAGAGACACTCAAAATATACATACAAACAAACGAGGAGCAAATAAATAAACAAAAAGTTAGGGGTTAACTAAGCTTGCTGAAAGTAGCTGCTAAAGCATTTGTCGAGCTGAATTGTTGTTGTTTATTAAATTAGCTGGAAAAAATTGAGCGGCTTAAAAATAATTGAGGGTTATTTCAAAGCCTATAGAAATGGGTTAATGGGTCGCCTTTTGTGTAATACTCGTATAAAATGTTGGGGGTTTCTACGCATTGGCTGTGATGTGAAGAAATTAGTTATATAGTGCTTGCTAGAGTTATAAGACATCCATATTCTGAGAAGTTTTAACAAAATATTTTGCGTTTATTTTATCAATAATATTTGTCAATTAAAACTCCGTGCAAACAGGAAATTTTTTCTTAGAATTTTCTGAGTTTTGTTGAGTATGCAGTTTTTCCCAATGTTCTGAATTGGTTTTTATATGAAAAAAAAGTGTGAAACATTGTCCAATAAAATTTTTTCAATAATCAGTTTGAAGCTAATTCTAACCGCCAGTTTCACGAAATCAATTTAAACGAACAAAGTATTTTAATTTTTACATATGTATTTATGCACATATGTATATGAAAACTGACGGAAAATAAAAAACCGGAAAACGGCTGTAAATTGCCTTTTGTTCTACTTAACTTGAATGGGCCTAAAAATATTTCAAAACTATTTTTTAAGCTTGAGATTTTAAACGAAATTTGTTAAATTGTTTTAAATTTTGTAAAAAACTTAAAACAATTAGTCAAAACTTTTCAATATGTGAGTGTCGCATAACTGTGAGAAGTGGTATTTATTTAAAAAATTGGCCCAAAAACGGTTTGTGCCACTTGCCATTTTTATATGCCGTCGGATAAAGTTTAGTTCTAATTAACTTTTGAAATTTTAAACATTGACATTAGTGAAAACTTCCATTAGGAAAGGATTAGGGTTTTTAAATTATTTTTGATTTTTTTTTGCTTTGTCTCAAGAATGTTGTGTCAAAATTTCAAGTCGATCCCAGCAAAATTGCTATTTTAAAGCGTTTTTCCCGCAAGACGTATTCAAACTTCAAAACTAATTGTTTTTAAATTTTAAACACGTTTTCTATACATAATTTACCATTGGTTTTTAAAAATAGATTTCAACAGTTAAATCATAAAAATGGGCCTTGTTTTACTCGAATTAACCCTACTCCACCCTTAACTTAAACTGAAATTTGTAGAAAAGACCATATGGAAGGTTTAAATTTGGTACTCTTTATCCAAAAGGATAACAACAAAATTAAGCTTTATGAACCTTTTGATATATTGTGCTTCGTTTTTTAATCGAACTTTTTTGCGACTACTTTTAAAAAACAAGATTAAAATAAATGATTAAATATAGTTAAAAGAAATATATAAATATTTGATTTAAAGTATAAAAATTTTTATTTTGAATTGGCCACATAGTTACTAGGATTCAAACTTTAATTTTCAACTTGTTGCTTTGTGGATCTGAACGGTTTCACAATATTTTTGGATGAATTTTTTTAAAAAGAAGTCAGAGTAAGGTTAATTTATTGTAAGAGTGTTTGCGATATCATATAATGAGCCTTAGCTCCAAGAACAAAGTCTAACTATATGTTGCTTTTATTCAGAAATATTTATTCCTATTTTAAAATTGATTAAGTCAAAGCAGGACTTTCCATTATTTTTCAGGGCTTTAGGTACTGGGACTAGTTCTGAATCATTTAGTGAATATATCTAACCTAGTTTGAAATTATGTCGGGACTGTTTCGGGATCCGTACAAGACTGTTTTAGAAATATTCTATAATTCGTTTGGTATCATTTTGGGATTAAGAAAGAGCTATTTTGGGACCGTTTCAAGACAAGTTTCAGATCATTTCTTGCCACGACTTTGTTAGAACCACTTCGAGGCTGGTTCGATATAATTTCAAGACAGTTTGAAAATACTACTACTGAACTATTACAAAAGTGGCTTTGAAAAATCCACGAATTGCTCCCGACAAAATTAATAAAATAAAATGAAATTAATGTTTAATTTGCTTATGTTTTGCTGCATCACGCGCAGCTGTTAACACATACAATTTCATTTTTATTTGTTACTCACACCTCATTTAATTCAAAAAAAATTTAGACACTCAAAGCATATGTTTTACATAGTAAAAAAAATATTTTAAATGGAAATAGTATATAATTCTTGAAAATCAATATTTTTTAAATGGCAAACTCCATTGGTCTATAGAAGGTTTCAAATAAAAAAAAAACTTTTAAAATCCTGCTTTTTAAAACATGAGAATACAAATTTTTTTTTCAACAATTCTTTTTGTGTTTTTGAATTATCTGGTGGACCCATAAACAATATAGAATTGTTATAGAAACAATTGGGATTATTCTTAAAAATGAGGTTAAATTTAAACAGAGTTAAACAGATTTGTGCAGTTCGATTTTATTTTAAAGGATTTGTAAAAAACGATACTTTGCCAGTAATATTATTTCCATAGAAAAGTAGTAGAGGAAGAACAGTTGATGGCAGTTTGCATCGTTTTACTTAAAAAAAGAAAATATATGATAACTGTATAAACAACATTAACCATATCACAAAAAATTACACCATTCTTGGCGCTTTCTTTTCTCCCAACTACGCTACACTTTATTTATATGAAAAGAAAAGAAACAAATATTTTATTTTCTATTTTCTTTCACTTCGTTGCCATTCATTACCGTTGTTGGCAGTGGCGCCATTTTATATATTTTGTGCAAATTTATGCTTTGCCAAGACGAATGTTGCAACTCAAGTTGTTAGCCACAGATTTAATTCATTCGCCAACTTACTTACTTGCACACTTTCGAAATGTACATCAACTTCAACGACTACCGAAGTCACCACCCGCGGCTGTGGCGGAACTGGTGCTGTTTTGTGCGAATATTTATGCCAGTTTTCAACAAAAGCGCTACAATAATTTTTCATTCGCGCAAATTAAAAGGATTTTCTTTTCTTTTGCTATGCATTTTCTTAATTGTCAGATGAATACGAGCTTTCTAAAGCATTACACATAAGCAGATTTATGTACTTTTTTTCATACATTTTTATATGAATGTATGTATGTACATACATATGTATGTATATTTGTAGAATTCCAAGTTCATTTAACTACTTGGCAGGGAGAGTTTTGGATTTCAAATGTTTCCTAATTGCTTTTGTTGTAATGCAACCCGGCTTTAATCGCAAATTTGTTTAGCGTAGGTAATAGTTTTATTGAAAGGATTAAACACCTGCAACTCAGGAATTTAAAGCTAAACTAATTTTCTAAAACCTCTAAGTCTCATGTAAAAATGTTTTTAAGGCAGGGCTGCTCATCAAACGAACTGAAATCGTTAATGTTGAAACATTATGAAATTGACGTTAACGAAACCCGAAGGTTCACGATAAAAGCTAACAGCTTGTTGTGGCATTGCCAGCACACTTGAAATTCATCTTTGTTTCACTCAACCGTGAAAGAAAGCAGAAAAGAAGGTTGAAACATATTGTAAAATTTCACGAACAATATTTTTGTAAAACATTTTAATTCAGGTTTTTTAAAGAGTCTAAAAATATAGGATTTTTCACAGAAGTTTTAAAACGTTCTCAAAAATTATTCGCTCAAAAATCCTACAAGAAGTATTCGCAGACAAAATTAAAAAAAATTCTCGTATGTAACAAATTTTGTTTATTTTTAAAATACTTTTTCCGTATATACCAATTTATAATTCCGGCGAGAGTGATGGTGCGATGCATGCCATGTCCATAGTCAAAATTTTTTAAGATCATAATCTTAATTCTCCAGCGTAGGACGCCGCTAACATTTTATTGATTGAAATGTTTAACAAAATTGATTCCAATCTTAGTATATGTGTGTGCCCAAACTACATATTTCGTTCCGATATACATTTAAAATAATTTCCCGCTGGTTCTAAAAAAACCAAGCAAAAAATTTCAAACCTCAAAATTTAATATGAGAATACAAATGGGCTCAGAGGTATTATTTTAAAAGGCATTGATTGATTTTTTTTTTTTTTTTTTCACTATCAACCTCTGTTTAGTTCATAATTTGCGATTTTTTTCATTTCGTATATTTTTTTTTTTAATTCCGAAAAACGTTTTTATGGAATGGCCATGGTTGTTGTCTTCTAAACCGAATTAGAATCATTCCGCTACAAAAAGAAATGCTGTTGCACTGTTATAGAAAAGTACTGCAGTCTTCGCTGTAAACCTCTGTGTTATCTTACCACATCTGAACCACATTTTTATTTGCTGTTTTGTTAAGCAGTCTGCGGAATCCAAAGTATCAAAATAAATAAGTTGTGTCTAGTATCTAAGTAGATATTTCGTAAGACAAATGTACGTAATCAACAGGAAGCGTATCAACTCAAACTCTCCAACAGAATTTCGCCACTTCTAGTGTTGAACAAAAATTTGCCAAAGTAAAGACACAGTAATGACTGTCATCAAGTGCCTTGCGGTGCTTGCTTTCATTATGCGCCCAGAACCTTCATGGCATTGTGGTGTGTGTGTGTGCAACAGGTGGACAAATTCCACTCTTCATCCGCAATTTAAATGCAAAATTTTGAGTTTAGTAAGATGTTTTAAAGTTTTGATATGTAATAGACGATTTCAAAGTGTTTGGTATTTATTAAAAGACTAAATCTTTTAGTTATCAAAATATCTGAGGGCTGGTGAACAAAATTAATTAATATTTATTTGAATATTTTCAACTGTGTTTTAATAGATTAAATTCAATTGTTTGTAACTTTATACTTTTATTTATAACATTTTCTTTGCATATTTGGAGAAAAAAGAACTGATTATTTAGAAATAACTCAGTAATAAACAATGGAAAAGGACATTTTTTTAATTTTTTCATCTCAAAATGTCAGATATTTTTTCAAAGTATTCGCCTAATTGAAGTTCAGGTTTTATCGGAAAGTCAAAAAAAATTAGGTTATGCCTACCTAGAAACCCTGCACAACGCTCATATCCTAATGTATTTAGTGTAAAAGGTCTCAACGTGGCGTATACGTAATCGTACTCACCAACTTATTAGTTAGTTATTTAATTTCTTCCTCCATCATTTTTATTCGTTCTCTTTCCTTACTTTTCCCAAAAAGTATGAACAGTTAAAAGATATGCAACACAATTTTTAATTTAAAATATTTTAACTTTTTTTTATGAAAAAGATTGCACAAAAGTCTAGTCAGTCAAACTTTTTTTTGCTATTAATTAATAGGTCTTACAACTACAATTAGTTTTGACAAACGTTGATTTTTTTTATTTTAAATATTTTTATACACTTAAATAGCGGACACTACACTCATAATTATGATTGACGCCTTAATACGACGTGAGAAGCCAACATTTTTACAATTTTAATATTTTGAATTGCCATCTATGTAGCTAATCTAAGTGCAAAAAAATGTCGTCTTTTGCAGCAAAATCCAAGCATAAGAGATTTGAATAACTAAAAGCGCGAAATGAGGTACTAGTTATTTACTCATTCCAGTAAGAAAGAATTCACCGCCAGTAAGAAGATATTACATTTTAATTATTCGCTCGAGCTGCTGGTGATAAAATCAGTTAAAAGGATTTGTTTTTTAATTTAATTTCGCTGTCCTTCTCTGTACTGAAAAATTATGTTAAAACACTTCTCCACAAATCATTCTCTTTTATTGGATTTCTCAATGCATACTAAATGAAAATAATTAAATATGCGGAAAGTATTTTTATAATTATTATTACAATAATTTTTTTTTCAAACATGGTAACGTTAAAAGTTATACAAAGTGTAAGTAAACCCGCACAGTTGAGGCAGCTTGTCAGTCGGTACGAATTCTTAAATCTAATTATGTTCTATTCGAGATATTATTGTCGTGCTTTACCCATATTTGAATACATTCGGTCAAATTCCCTAACACATTTTTTCTTGTGTTAGTTTTGTAAAGCAATATTTTTTGTTTCTCTCATTTTAACTATTTATAAAAAACACGTTACTGAAACAATGTCTACAACTATGTTATTGTAAGTTTTTAGAGCAAAGCATTTTTAAGTCGAACTTAAGTTGTAGTTAAGACAAATCTTAGCGAAGACCAGTAGCACCCGCTACCAAATGCTTTGTTTACATATTTTGACAGTAGACCAAATGCAAAACAAGTAAAAGAGATTCCGTATACGGTTTTGTAAACATTTTTTAAAATGAAAATAGATAAAAACTCTTAATTATATTATTGTGACAATGTTAGTTATAAAAAGCAGAACAAATTGTTGTCCATATTAAATTGATTGTTGGTCACATAAGTAGTAAATTATAAAAATGTTATCGTATGTAAAAGAACGGATGCATTATCGGTTGGGAAGAGAGAAGCTGACTGGAAAAATATGAAAAAGGATTTCAATTCTCAAAGTGAGTCCTCGTTATTTGAATACGAAAGAGCGCTATTTAGGTCTACAATTATAATGCGGAGATAAGACCAACTTAAGAAGGCAAATTCGGCAACTTTAGTTTAACTTAAGTTGAACTTAAAATTTGGTTGGTGATAAACAAAATCTTAAACTAGACTTAAGTTCGACTTAAAAATGCATTGTAATTCCGGGCCTTAGAGTTTGTGTGACCTAATTGAGTTAAAATATAAATAGCTTTTGTTTCTGAAGCTCTTAATATGAGTGGGGCGTGTAGTTAGATTTATTTTTTATTAGTGGATATGTTTCATTCAATTCTTAAAAATTTCTCTGAGTTTTTAGAAATTATTTGTATCTTATCGTAGTAGTGTCTGCTGTGTATTTTTGTGGCTTAATTGGATGAAATACCATCTCTAGAATTGGAAACAGACAATTTATTTATTCAGGGATAATGCATTTCTTCAACTCACACCAAGTAATTATAAACACACATACATACGTACGAATATTTCACATTCAATGAAATTGCGTAACATGATGGCCACAGGTGCTTTTTGTCATGCTTAATTATCCCCACATTGCTGGTTTGTGCTGTCGGTAGAAATTGCTTAACACCTTGTGCTATAGCAGGCACAAATAACTGAGGGGAGGCAATTTGTACAATTGCACTAACATATACTCGAACAAAAATATATATTTATACTCGTATACAGTAATAAAAGAGAAGTTAAGTGAATATATTGACTATAAAAGATACTGTTGGATTGTGTAATTACGAACAATGCGCGTCTGGAGAATAGCTGGAAATGCTGACCGCTGCGCTCGCATTTCATTACAAAGCAGCTTGGCTGTTATTTCGAATGATGATGAGGTTGCCATGTTGCTGGTTGCCATTCTTGCCATTGTCGGCGACACTACTCCACTACTTACCAATTTTTATCTCTTTGCTTCGTCAGCGACGGGACATTAGCAGTGTGGGTTTCTATATTTACCCTGTCGGAAATCAAAGTACTCTAAAAGCAATTTAAAAAGTCCTTTTTTTTTTCTAACTACTAGTGGTTTAAATTCATTATATTTTCTTCCCATCAACTAACTTTATTAACATGGTGATTTCCTACGTTAACACCTTTTAAATGTAATCTAATTGAGATTTTTCTGCATGCATACTTCGTAAACGTATTGCCTCTAGATCCTGGTTTTCGGTTCAAAAAGCATCTAATAATGATAAACGAAGAATTAAAATATTTTATGTATCACGTATTTTATGGGCTCGCCCTCTGTCATATCTTTCAAAAGCGGATACAAAATAGCAAAATCCTGCAGTCTCTTTTTTCGTGTGTTCCGTCGAGGTGGAAGTTCATAACAACGTTCTTGGATAAAATAGCCAAAAGCATCTTTTTGGGTTTTCCTTCCATTAAACATTTCATTCCTTGAAGCTTTGGAATATATGAAAAATAGCTTTAGATAGATATTTTGAATTTTATGAATATGGTTGCTGCTCACGAAAATTGTTTTAATTTCTTCGTTAATATTTTCGTCAACGGCTGTCAATTCGTCATCTGTATTAATGGGAAATAATAAGTAAATGGCCTTCTGCTGTTGGATGAAAGTTTTTGGATTGGTTTAGTGAGCAAAATTTCTTTAAAAATTAAAAATTTCAATATGATTCAATTAAATAACGTCCTTGTTTCTCTTCACTACAATATATTTGTTTCGAAGCAGTTGATTTACAACTACTTTAAAATTGGTTAATTTTTTAGACTGTCTGCTATTTTCCGACAGGGTACAGACTTACTTACATACACACATACTTCCATATTTGTACATGTATACATACATGTGTACTTAATTTTGTCACTGCTGTAGCCTTTTTGGTTTTCATTCGCTATAGAGGACATTAGCTGCACATAGCAATTACGACAAAGCGTTTTTTTTTGTGCTAAAACAACTGCGCGAATGCAACAAGCTCTTCTACCCTCTGTTCACAACCACATATTGACACATTTGGGCAATTTATTTTTAACCTAATTATTTAAAATTATTTTAAGTTTCGAAAAACAAACTATAAAAACTAATTTTAAAACTTTAAACAAAGTGTGCAACATTTAACAAAAAAATCGAAATTTTAAGAAATACACAATTTTTTAGAATTATTTCGAGTATGCTCATTTAATTTTGGTATAATAAAGTAGAAATTTCAAGTTCCTGAATTTTGACAATTTTTTTTACAGGCAAGTTCCTTCATATCACGCAAAACCCAGAATTATTTTATTCTATATGACAGGAATCAAAAAACAATTACAGGAAAATTTAGTTTTTTGTTGTTTTTGAAGTTTCCGAACAAACCAAACTTGACAAGGGATGATGGAAAATCGTTCCAAAATACAGAAAACAAAATTGTCTAAATATGCCAATATGTGGTTGTTACTTTTGTGTACTTAAAGAGTTTCAAATAATTATCGAAATTGTGATTTTTATGGCAAAAATGTTTTTCCAGAGAAATTTTTACGAAATTTTTTTATAGATACATACATACATACAGACGTATGTATACAGTAAATAATTAAAACCAATGGCATTAATCAAAGTTTCAAACTAGGGACAAATTTGATCAAATTTTTGTAATCTTTCCATAAACTTTTTTATAAATAAAAAAAAATGGGTTTTATAGTTTACTGAATTTTATTGAAATAATGTGCACGTCTAAAGTGACTCTTGTTGATTTAAAATTGTATTCGAAATTTGCTACTTGCAAATTTTTTTTATATACGAGTATGTATAGTGCATTTACTAGGTGTTGTAGAGTATGGTAACGTCGTAAAATTATAAAATTTCAAAAATTTTATGTTTTGTTATTTTAATTCTTTTTTCTGCGCAATGCAAAAAAAATAAAAACAAAATTTTACGCTACCGAAATCTTTTTTTTACTTTACAACTTTACGCCGTTGTAATATATTTAGTGAATACCGTAATAGTATGTGATGAAATCAACAAAACAATAAAGAAACTTTATCCTTTTTATGTACATACATATATAACACTAAAACGCGTACTTGAGTTTAAAAAAAAGTGGACTACACAGTTTTGTTGAAATTCGGAAAAACCACGTATCTTAACTCAGAACTGATTTCCTATCCAAATCTTAAGGAAAATTGTTCAAAAAGAATTCTTGAACAATTATTCACATTTCCCCTTAAAGAGCCATTTTATTAAAAATAAGTATTTTTTTTAATATTTAATTGGTCAACGCAAGTTCAAAATTAATGCGTCAAAACTAAAAATCGCGAAAGTCAAATAAGTTGTATTGTCAAAAATTCACGAAATTACGAGTATATACGAAAATATAAAAAACAAAATCTAAATAAAAAGTTTGAGGTAAATGTTTAAACCAATCAGTTCTTTTTAATGAGTTGTGTTGTGAAAAGTTTGGAACTGTATAAGAATTAGAATGTTGTAAAAAGTTTGTTGAAAAAACCTGTACGAAATTTCAAATAATATAATTTTTCATGAAAAACAATTTCTCAACATTTTTTTTTTACAAAAATATGTTTAATGCAATTTTAAATATGCAGTTTTGGCTTCGTTAATTGTTAATAACATTTTCGCGGAATTGCGGAAATATTTTTTTTCACTTGAAAGTTCTTTATTTCCACAAGCGCTAACTTAAAAATGAAGTTGGGGAACTTAAATTCAGCCACACATTTTTTTCGGGTAATCGACAACGTAATGCCCCACAAAAATCTAAGTACTTATATACTTTTTGTCTATATAAACATAGCAATTATGTACATGTGTATGTATACGCGTTGTTATGTTTCGAGTTTTTGCTGCATCAAATGTGCCTTTGCTGCGTCCTTTCTGTAACATTCAATTTGGAAGTGTAAATTTTGAAAGTAATTTTCAGCAAATACATATTCCTGCGAGTCGAGTCGTGGTTTGCCGAAACTTGTTGCCAAATTCGACAGCATACTATAAAGCACAATGTCAAAAAGACTAACCAGTGAGACTTGCAAATATACAAATGTACGTATATGTATTTCGGCACTTACTTGCAAACATACCAACTATTCGTTGAGTCAAAAATGTACAGCGTTTGTTTAATTGTCTCGTTGTTATTGCGTTTGCGGGCAAGGTTTGGCTTAAATTAGATAAAAAAAAAAAACATTGCGAGCATATCAATTCGCTTGGGATAATGAATTTTGTGTTGCAGTAATTATTCTACAACCAAATGTATAAACATACTACGGCGGTTTAATTTTGGTGTGTCGCATAGATTTTGGCGATAATGGAAAAGTTGAGATGGAATTTCTTGCAATATAATTTTGTTGTTAAATAAATAATGATGTATATGCCATCTTTTGCAAGGTTGGCAAAGTTAAGAATGATATTAGCACTTTTTACTAAGAAATGTTGTTTTTTTTAGATATTCAAGTGCATTGGGTAAAAAAATAAAAAATTACACCAGTTATAAGCTGTTTTGAACATGGATATATATTCCCCAGTTTCAAAACTTCTACATGAGAAAAAAAAAGCAAAAATTAAATTTTTGCGGCCCATTCAGTTTAAGTATGAAATAATGGAAATTCGACGTGCCTTCAAAATACGCATCGCGCAATTTTTTTCCATATGGCGCATGTTTGTTTCGTTATACGAAAAAAAACGACGCAAAACTATCTTCAAAAAATTATCAAAACACAACAGTAATTTGTAACTGCCTTTTTCCATTATCTTCAATTAAGAAACCAAGGTTTGAAACTTCGCTAAAAATTCAACAAAAAGTTCAAACTTTTTTAAACATTTTATTTTTTTTAATTCAAATTTTTTTTAACACTTTTTATATTCTTTTGTGAAGTGGCTACATATTACAAAATGGACAATTTTGAAAATTTTTTGGAAAACAGTTTTAAACTTTTTTTAACATTGTTGATTTATTTAGTTAGAACTGTATTTTAAGTGAAAATTAATGGAAATTATATAGAAGAAAAATTAATTTATCGGCGGTATAATGTTTTATTTTATTTTTTTTATGTTACCTCTTAACCTCCGATATTAATTTGGTCCAATTTCAATGATTGGATCATGAGCAATCTAAGCGCTATGCTAAATACCATATTTATAAGTATATGAAAACAAATATTGTTGATGAATTAGTGGAAAGTAAGCAATTTTTCATTATGTGTCAACAGGTTGCTCATACGCTGCGACAAACGGTATTCTGTGAAAACTTGACACCTTCTTAGATAATATCGGTGAGCTCTGTATAGACTTTAAGTGCTAATTGTATTTATTTAACGAACAAACATTATATAAGTATAAGATGAGCGCGATAAAAATATATCGTCTCCGTCTGATATTATGTATGAAATAGATTAAAGGCACAAATAATAATTTAACAAAAGTAATTCAGAGAAAACTTGACAACTTGATAATTTTACAAGGGCTTAATTGATTTAAATTAATGATTTTATGTGTTAATGATAGTATTTTAGCAAAAAGTCTTGCTCGATGGCGTGAAACAGTTTTTAAAAGAAAGTGCGTTCAAAAATTTAGACTTCATTTCAAACTATGTACTGGTGTACATAAATTTTCTTCTGATACGAAGTTTCAGTTTTCTTAGCTTAGATTTCTATTCAAATTAGATTTTTAAATATCTGGTAAATGTTTCATAAAAGTTACAAGTGCGATTTTTCAGAAAACTTTTGGTGCCATAATAGCCAGCGCAATATTTTCCATTTCATAACTGTCTATCGCTCAGGCGTATTCAATCAGGTGAAGTCAATATTGAGAAAAAATAAATGTATTTCCCCTTTCGTGTATTTTTTTTTGCGTTTAGGGCGTTAATTTTTAAAATACTAAAAGCAAAATTTTTACTGTTCACGCCGTAATACCTAAAATACATGTACATATATTTTGTTCCTGTCGATCTGACTTTAACTTATTGAATACGCCTTGCCTGTAGGCAAGTGTGAAAATTGTGGAAAATAAACAGTGAAAATATTTGAATATTGTCGAAGATATTGTTATCAGCAGAATTTTTTGCTTATTTGCTTAGAAATCCCAGCAAAATGAATGAGATTTATCGAATACCTAGATTTGGCAATTTTGTCAATGACAATTTGAAAACATTTGAAAACTTGGCAGCTAAAATTTTACCATGAGATCGTAATGGAATTTGCCATGAGATCGTATTGGTGGTGACAATTGTGTTTTTTTTTTAACAAATCGCCCACCGAATTGTGGAGTTTTCATTTAAAACACAGAAATTATCTATTGTAAAATGTCCTCTGCAAATTATTAAACATTTTTTTCAGACTGCTATTTCTAATATGTGGCAGTCGACGCTCGACACATAATGACAGTCTTCCGGTTGTATATCTGCAAAGAGAAAGCTTTTCAACGCACACCACAAATAGTAGAAGAAGCTCGCACAAACACTGACCTATGTGGTGTAAATGAAAATTATTATTACTACTGATTTTTTTTACATACATGTGTACATACATGTTTATTTACTACATACATATGTATACATAAATATTTATGTATTTATATTCATGTCATTTTTTGTACTAATAAGTTTCTTTGTGTTCTCCTTCTCATCTATAGCAACAAATGTTTATTAGAATCAACTATCAATAAATAACGACAATTAAGCGAAGTGTGACGTAAATTGCATTTGAAATTGCGACAATCATTGTAAGAGCCCAGTAGAGGCAAGCGGGTCCAATATGTCTAATATTTTGCAATAATGCAAAAATTTCAATTGTGGGAAATGATAATGTTATTATGAAGTTAGTTCGTAGGTGAATGGCAGTGTTTCCCCTTGAGAGAGATATCAAGTGCAAAGTGTGAATTTTAAAAATTTTTAGTTTAGCTTTTAGCTATCGACGCACGAAATACTTACCATTAACGAGCATTAGCGAGTATGTGCAAGATGCTAAGCACGACACAAAATCCAATTCGCACGCTTACCGCCAAAAATCGATTACCACTGCGAATGCGTACATTCCGCAGCGGAAGCGGATGTGGCCGCCGTAACCTGCTGAGCTGCACCCACTACTCGCTGCTGGTGGCGACCACAATTTTAGTCTTAATCAGCGCGCATGCCAGGAGTGCGCTACTCTATGACAATAACGAAAGCAATAACAATACCAACAACAGCTATAGCAATAACAATAATAATAAAATAAACAAGAATACGGCAACCAGAGATGGCACCGAGATGCCAATGCCATCATCGCAGGAGGCTATAGAAACAATGCCACAGTCCACAGCATTTACGCCATTGTCCGAGAAAGTGGGTGTAGCGGAAACGTTGTTGCAACAGCAGGAAGATGTCGTCGTAATTCCTGTGGACACTGCGGTCGCTGGGCAATCCACGGAGGAGCATCCGCACAATGGCAATTCACATAAACATAAACAACGACAGGAGCAGCACAATCATTTCAATCAGCTGCAGGAGGTGAACGCGCAACAATCGGAATGGCAATACGAGCACCAGCAACAACAACAACACAGCCACCCGCATTATCATCATCATCAGCATCATCAACACCAACATCATCATCAGCAGGAGCATCATCAACACCATCGTCATCAACAACAGCAACAAGCATTGCCTGAAGAAGAAGCACAACAAACACCGCAAAAGCCATTAGAATCATTTGTGAAGGTGCCGCACGAACCGGAAACGGGTGGCGGCTGGCAGCAACGGAAGCTGCACGCACACCATCTTACTCACAACGTGTTGACCTCACCGCTGCGGGGACTTAGCGCCAAGCGCCACTACCACAGCAAATACACCATTGAAGAGCTGATGAATATGAAAGTGCAGCATCGCGTGTCTGATGATATCGACATGGACCCATGCAAAGCAGGTGAGTACCCAGCTAGCACTAACACACACACACTCGCATACATCCAAACAGAGTGATGCGAAAGCACACACAATATTACTCAACATTGAGAAACCGCAATGAGTGAGGCATTTATAGATATTTAAAGCAACTTTATATATGTGTGCGTTGGCTGTATACGTACATATGTACCCTTAGTATGAATTTATTCATACCTTCTTGTCCACACATTCAAAATATACATATGTACATACACACAAATGCATTTAAACTTTTTACACAATTCGCGAACATTTTTTGCGACAACAACGCTACGACGGTCATTTGCATTTGCGTATTTACATATTTTTATCTTCATTCATTCATTCCTTTCTCATTGCTGTATGTTTTTTTTCCCCCCTTTTTCTTTATACGCGTACAAGTAGAATTCAAAGTTCAATGTAAGCAAGGCCAGGCCAAGAACGATTGTGACTGTCGCTGGCGGCAGAGCATTTTGTGTTGTGTGTTGGCAGCGTTTCTGTTTGCTCCATTGTTACTGCATGAGGGTAATTAAAAATGGTCAACGGCAAAATGTAAACTTTGTCTGTATCTCTTGTTGTTGGCCGACTGGCCAGCATTGCTGGCGCTTGAATTAATATTTATTTAGAATGCCTTTTATGCAAAATTTTCAAGTGCACGCAGCTTTTATGCTGTGAGACATGTAAGAAAATATTGCCGCGCATATGTAAAATGTTGAAAAAGGTTAAAGTAATGTTGCCGAAATTATGTGAGAAACTTGTTTCTTGCTTTGGTAAAATAAATAATCCGATTTTCATTTCAATTGCAACAGAATAGAATTCTAATATTAAGAGCGATGTACGTATTTTAAGCTCTCTTTGCTTTATTTGTTTCACGTTACTCTTTTCGGGTTTTATTTAAATTTAAATTTAAATTTAGATTTCAATTTCAATTTAAATTTTAAATTCGACTCCAATTTCAATATTAATTTAAATTAAATTTTAATTTTAATTTTAATTTTAATTTTAATAATTAGATATTATTTTAAGCTATCTTTGCTTTCTTTTACTTCACGTTTCTTCTCTATTGTTTTATTTAAATTTTAGTTTTCATTTCGATTTCAATTAATAGATGTTAATTTTAATTTTAGTTTTAATTTTTATTTTAATTTTAATTTTTATTTTAATTTCGATTCCAATTTTAATATTAATTTTAATTTTATTTTTAATTTTAATTCTAATTTCAATTTTAATTTTAAATTTAATTTTAATTTTAATTTTAATTTTCATTCTAATTTTAATTTTAAATTTAATTTTAATATTAATTTCAATTTTAAAATTAATTTCAATTAAAATTTTCTTAAATTAAAGTTTTAATTTAATCTAAGAATGTGAAACTTATTATTATTATTATTAGGGACTGTAACTGCTCCTTGAATTTATTAGGACCTTCTAGAAAGATACCTTATTTTGAGACAAGTGCTGGAATTTAATAGAGATAAAAGTCAAAACACAAAGAATTAAAAAATAGAAAACAAGCCTATATTCTCTAGCTCATAGTGTAAAATTTTGAGACCTTAGATTATATAAAATTATTGAATTCCGGTAAAAGTCTCTGAATTGTCATCACAAAAAAGAAGATGGGACGGTGAAGGAATGTAATCCCTAACTTATAACAATCTCAAATTTTGAGCCATAAGGTTATACCAAACCACAGAAGGCCAACAAATAGACTTTATTGGAAGACTCCAAAATGGTAAAAAATATCCGATTGCATTGGATCGGTGTCATTCAATTGAAAAGGGTATGACTTGATATTTTTTGAAGCCGTCTCTGAAAAATATTGTTAGAGAATAAAATTAAGCTTTTTTCAAAATTTATGCCAGCGGTTTTACTCAAACTGTTAATATTAATTCCATTCTAAGTCAGGTGATTTACATTAATAAGTTGATAACCGAAACTAAAAACAAATTACAACATATCTAATTAAAATTAATATGTATATAATGTATAATATTATATATTTATTTATTTATACAAAATTTAGCTAAAAATTAAAATTCTAAACTAATAATGTTGCGTTTAGCTTTGGCAGCGCAGGCCTTAAGCTAATTCTAAGTAGGGTTTTAAGTCGCGTTGAATATGTATTTGTGGTGATAGCAATGTTCTAAATGTATTGGTATAAATAAGTTAATTTTAGGAATTCTGTGTCTTTCCAATGTTGGCTGGATTGGGAGAAGAAATGAAGGTAAAGGAATCGGCGTTTTGAGATAATAAAATCGAAACGAAAACAACATACTACTCACTGAATAAACAATAAAACATTTGACATTTATGAAAGTTTAAAAACATGTGTCTCTAAGCCGCAGACGTCATACATACATATGTGACACATAGACAAGTTGACATTAAATTGCGTTGAGTGGCTAAAATATCACACAACTGCTTCAGACATTACCTCGGCTTCCCTTCAATGTTCATCAAAGTTTTCAAAAACATGCCGCCACCGCGGGGAATAAAATCACACTGCAACATACCAAAATATACATAAAGCAAATATTTGTACGTATTTCCATATGTAAATGCGAGTATGTGCGCAGACTTCTCTATTTACAGAAGATCATTACGGGTATATAGAAATGTGTTCAGCCGAAACTATTGCCGCTGATGATGATGCCACTTGCGATCTGAATAGTTCGCGCGCCTGTAAATATGCATTTATTTCAATTGCTTTTGGTTTTGCTGGGCTTTGAGGATTGCATTCAATTCCGACGACTTCCGCTTTCATCTTGAATGCCTTTTTGTCACTCATTTACATATACTGAATTGCTTGGGTGTTTATGTGTTCGTTAATGCCGCTTGAGTGCGCTTGTGTTTGTTTGCCTACAACGCTGCAATTTGCATTTCACTTTCTTGCAACACAATAAGGAAATGTTGCTGTCTTGTTGAATTGGAATTATTTGAAAGCACTTGAATTGCAGAATTGTTGGAATTGATGCACACAGATATGTGCTTATGTGTGTGTGTGCGTGTGTTACTGAAAAACATTTCGCGTTGACGCTGTTAAATAAAAGAGCTGCTTTAAGGTGATATACAAGTAATTGAAATTCAGGCCGTATTAAGAAGAAAATGGAATACATTTCTATACTTATAGAGCAGATTAACACTCTATAGATAAATAGATTGATAGACAAATGATAAGGTAAGGCAAACACAGCGAGGCACTGCGATTTGAAAGGTTTTCTCAGTTTCTGGAGTTTGCCCCTAATTCAGGATTTGAAAAATGCTTCCATAACGAACGAGAAAAGAATATTTTTAAGCGAATTTCTAATACTCGGAGGTTTTACTAAACAATTAGATTTCCATCGGGTTAAGGCTGGACATGGCGTCCCAGGCGATGAGAGAACCAGCCGGGAGAACCTAACTGAATAGTTTACTAAGCATTTTAAACTTTTTTTAAGATTTCATCCCTCGGTAGGCCGTGATTTCTAACGGCTTTATTCTATTGCATCATTGCGATGGAAAGTTTAGTCTTTCCACTCATCCGTCTAAGAAACGCCAAAAAATCAATGAATATTTTGGCAGTCAAGAATTGTCAACCTGTATCAGCTAAGAAGTCTATTTTGAAATAGAGTCCGAAATCTTTATCTTTCCAGCCCTGGCAATTTCTGGTCGAATCTTTTGATTAAAAAAGTAGCCTAAAATAATTATGTGCAGAATCAGCTGTCTTAAGCACATTACAGTCTTTATTAAAATCCGTTGCAATATAGCAAGGAAATTTTTAATTGGTATAACTACCCTCATAAGGCTTTCATAGAAGTACTCTTTCACAAAAGAAATCGGCGTCGGTTTTTTAAGAGTATCGCCGCTAAAAGGCTAGAATGATCTTATCATCAGGTCCTTAAATTTGCCATGCAGACTCAAAAGTTTCAAGCCAACGTCAGTGAAACTTCTACACCAAACGTGTGAGTTGACTCTAGGGCATTTGAAATTTTCGAAAAAGGTAAAAATTTTAAACGAACCCTTTTGTGTTTTCAGTGCAATAATTATAATTCATGTATAGGTGTATTTTTAAAATTCGTTTTTTTTGTTTTGCGTATTTGATATTTTTTTGTTTGCTGAAATTCACGTTTGATAACTGCCACACTCAAATATGTAATACTCAGTTCGCTTTCTACTTCCCTTCTCTCGCAACCATGCTGTTATATATTTATGCACATATTTATTTATGCAGATGTTTCGAAAATCTATTTCCGTTTAATTTAAACAACATCCAATTTCCTCCTCTGCAAATCTGCATTGCAAATTTGCAAGAAAATTAATTAAATGAAAAAAGAAAATTAAAACTCTGCAAATTGAGGAAATGTCGACAGCATACAAATCTTGTTTTGTTATAAATTGTAAATTGATTCAGATTCTAAGAGTGAGTACGCTTATGCAAATGATAAATGCATTTACTATTCATTGTCTCGAAACCAGTTAACTTACTCTCAGCTGCCAATATAATGGGGCAAAGTACTGTTGACGAATGCCCTTCAATATCCCATTTGAATGGATGAAAATCGTAAAACAATCACGCTACATATGTACATACGCACATATGTATGTAAGTATATGTAGCTGCATGAGTGTGCGTCTGCAGAGCACACTAATCTAACCAAAACCAAATATACTTACTATCGACAAAGAACGCAAAATCGAAATTCAAAATCACATTACTTTTGTCACAGCGAGTATTCTGTTCTCGGTGGGTTTTCAAAGTTATTCACCCTTATTGTGAGTTTCGTTTTCGCCGAAATAGTTCACTTTTCACTGTTCGCTTATTATAAATTTAGGGCGGAAATTTTCCGCTTTCGAACATGGTTTCCCCTTATCGGCAACACTTATTTCGGGCGGAAGTAGTTGGCGGATTAGTTGAATTTGCTCACTATTTTTTGAGAGGCGAAAAATTTCGCGGATTCAACATGTAAGTAATTTAATTTAAATTTGTTTACATAAGATCGCTTATTCCAGGAACAAAACAGTAAACAAAGTTTAATGATGGATAATATTAGGTAGAATGCAAGAAAAGCCGGATATTGCAAGAGGATTTGTCAAAGAAAATAAGGGAAATGTAGCTGAGTTATGAAAACAGCTAAGGATAATACATTTTTTTTATAGACTTGGGCTGGCCAAAAGCGATATGTCTTCCAACATAATCTGACTAAAATACAATTGCGCCAAACTATATTCAAAACTGTTACCTACACCTTTTGAATTATTTGATAATTTTACATTTCAAGTATACACATTTCAGAGTTGTAGTTTCCATATTCGAATTTTCGAAGCGAAATTTATTTCGGGTGAAACTCACAATAGTCAGATTCAATCCGGGCGAATGAAAAAGTTTCGGTTGAATTTTTTTTGGGCGAAACGCCCTTTAATTAGTCTTAAAAAATATTTCTTAAATACTGTATTTTTTTGTTGTTGTTGAAGTTTCAGATAGAGTAGGAATCTACTGAATTTTGGAACGTTTTAAAATTCAGTACATTTCATAAATAAGTTACTTAAAAATTTGCAAATCAAAGTCACTGTTTTGTCTACTACAATAATAATTGTTGATATAAATTAATTATTCAATCGGACACACACTTTTAAAACCGAATCTCTATTTGCCTAATAAATATTTATTGATTGCAATAACAATGAACCAACACCGATATTTGTTGCAATGCATTTAAAATTGAAATTTTAACGCGCCACTAAAAGTTTTTTATTTTTATTCTAAATGTGTGAGTTAAACATGGAAACGCTTAGGTATACACTTAAAACATGGCAAAATCCTGAAGCACTATTACGTATATATTTATTTGTTAACATTGGTTTGAATGCACACATACATAGAGATTTTACTAGTTATTTACAGATGTGCCATACGATCTGTGCAAATATCACATTCGAAATTGAAATGCCGTTGCAAATGCCCATTAGTTCTAAATGCTTGTAGGAAAACTACCCAACACACACACACATGCCTGTACACTAATGCATTTACGCCTACACACCATCACACTTACATTTCAACATATGTATGTGTGTGTACAGATGTGTCGTTGCATTTGCATTATTTTTTGCAATTATTTGTGTTACGTATTGTGGTTGGTCGTGGTTAGTTGGCACAACAATGGCCAGTGCGCATTGTACTGACAACAGTGTCGACAGCAATTACAATAGCAACATCGTAGTAGCAACAATAAATAATGGATATTATCAGTCTGGCCATGTTGGTTTTGTGTCCTACACAATAATCGTACATTTTGCATTTAACCTGTAGACAAATTCACTTGTACCGTACATGATTGGCTCCAGTGAAATTGGTAAGCATAATTGATTTGGAAATATTTAGTAAATTTCGAAATTCGCACACCTTCTCGTGATAACATTTTTCGAAAAGCAGGAAAAAATTCGTACACTCTGAGCTTACTTACTTACTTAATTGGCGAGTTCACAGTCCAAGGTCTTTTCTCATCGGAGGCTTTGTAATACTTTTCATAGGAATTTTTTTTTAACGTGGCGGATTCCAAGCCCTGCGCATAATGATTTTTTGGGCAAAACAAGACAGACGCTCGCTCGCAGCCACACTTACTGGTGTGTATACGCTGCAGACCCTTGTGAACCCCTAAGCCGATTATGTCGAAGTGTCTTCACCAGATTCGCCTTCGCACTTTAGCTCACTCCCAAACATATGTTCGGGAGCTAGCCAGAGCACACTCGTGAGCTGTTTGATCCGCACGCACAAAATATTCGCTTTCCACACTTTCGTGGCCTTCTGCACACGGACCCATCCTCCGCTCTGAGTTAGTATTAAATATTATCACTCATCATCAAGCAAGTCCCATTGCGTGCCGGAATTCGAATTGTGAAGAACTCTATTGAGAGAGTTTGAAATTTCAAAAAAAAATTTTAATTTCAACCTTCATGAGGTGGCGGTAAATATTGTCGCACCGTATCGAGTCTGCTTCTTTCGTGAAGTGGATCAACTTATTCATTTTTGAATATGCCTAAAACATATGTATTTACATAAATAAGCTCCTTTGTGAAATCTCTACGGAAAAATCAATTTAACCCTCCTTGCTCAAGGCGGGGTTTAATACACCCCAGTTGCAATAATTAATAATAAAAAAATTTAAACGAGCGAATTCGTTCTCTCAGGTGTGAATGTGAAGTTATTATTCCAATCAGCGTAAAAGAGAAATCCTTGTGTATTTATTGTTTTTTCTACAAATACGACTTGTATTTAAACATTTTCATTAATTCATATTTCACAAAATTTACTTCTTATTTAAAATTGTTCAAAAATATTGACTACTAAATTTTATTATTAGGGAATATCAAAAACCACTTAGCATGGGATGCGAAATTTTGTCACGTGGTACTCGGAGGGTCAAAAAAATAATTTCTAACCAAACGTTTTGATAATAAAATGAGTTGAACACTTCGATGATAAGCTACGTTGTGCCAATTACCTAACGTAACGTACCAATGTCTTCATCTTCTTCACAAGAATTAATTTAAAATTTTTTTGTTGCTTGAAAAAGTACTTTGCCGTTGCAGAAAACTTTCTTAGAGAAACAAACAAACGAGCATTTTTGTTTTATTCAGAGCGTTGGACTTGACTGTCAATTTATATACATTTTTCGATTTTTTTGATAGCTGTGTACTAAGCTTTAATTAAGAAGTTAGCATCAAAAATTATGTTTTTAATTTTTGAACGTGATATTCGATTATCCATAAGTGGAAAATAAAAGCTTAACATTAACTAAGCAATATTTACCTTTTATTTAATTTTTCTTAAAATTTACTATGTATAGAAATTTGGTGCTATTAGGAATATCGAAACATTTCTCCTTCAAAGTATTTTTTAAAGAGATAATAAAATCAAAAATTTATTTAAAATAAAATATTTATTTAACAAATTTTGTATACTTTGCTCACGGTTGAACTTCCGAGGAAATACCTACATATGTAGATAGTACGTATGAGCACAATATAAATTAAATTCTTGGAATTAATTGAATATTACAATGTTTGGTAAGATTTGGGAAAACTTTTTATTACGTTGAATAGAGTGGCCGCCTACCTTTAAGAAATTGAAAATTTTAAGCGGAAGCAAAAAAGCTTTAAAACATATTAATCTATTAAGATAATAATTTCTTTCTTCTGATCAAGTTTTTTAGTGAAAAAAGTAGTGAAATTTGTTTCGAAAGTGACGAAAAAGCAGCAATATTGAACTTGGAATTTGCATTGCCTACTTCATATTTCCATGTACGCTATTTGTATATTAGTGTTTTTGTATTTGCAAATGCGCAAAACTATACATATTTATGGTTGCGTTGTGAATAGTGAGTGCAACCAGCTGTCCTTCTACCTGTCCGCAAGCCTCTTGCTATATTTATATCTGATTCGGATGAATTTTCCGCGTCACTCTTCCAATGGAGGGAAGTTGTTAGAACTTGTTTATATTTCTTCTGGTCTTGTTTCCGATGCGTTGAAAAAAGTTTTGTTTATTGTGGTGATTTTTCAATTCAACGTATTCAAATGCAACCAAACTTGGTTAAGAGGACGAGCGCATAAAAACAGATGAGACATGCAATGAGCTGTGAGATTTTTGAGGTAATAGTGAGGGGCTATGTTAAAATGATAGTTGCTCTCTTCTGAGGAATCTCTGAAGTTTCACCTGTAATCAACTTAGGTAAAGACATTTGCAAACTTCGCATTGCCTCTGGACAATTGGTTAATGGAAAATAAGGAAGTCAGCTCGAAGTGATTGAAATGTTTTGTGTTCAACATTGCAATCCATGCAAATGGAATGCTAAATATGTACTCACATTCATACATACATACATATGTATGTAAGTATATCGATGTCTGACATTGCATTCGAAGGAATGTATTTAACACAAGCAATGCTTTGATGTTCTGTGTTGTAATGCTTTTGCTGTTATCGTTGCTTATGTTATGTATGTATAGCTGGAGTAAATTTTACTCATATGTATGTGCGTACGCGTATACTACATAGATACATGGCATACCTGTGTTGTTTTACCAATATTTTATGGTAATGGTGACAATTACATTTGCAGTAGTGCAAAACAAATGTTTAACTACTTTTAGATGTGTCAAAAAGTTATGTTACCCATAAAACTGTATAAATAACAATAATACAGAGTAATTATGCAAGCCTCGTAAACTTTTTTATATTAGCTTGGCAAACCGATGATTTATTTATTTACGAGGCAAGGAGGGAAAACCTTGTTAAAGGAAAAATAGAAAAAATTCAATGAAGAGATGTGATCTTCGAAAAAGCAGCTATAGTTTCAATCTTTTCATCAATAAAACAACTGACCTTGAGTTCATTTACAGATAAAATAATACAAGAACCATAAATAAATGCAATATAATTTTTTTCCAAATTGCCATTTTTTCATATTTTTTTAAACAATTGCTCGTATATGAACATATATATTTTCACACTCTGTTCACAAACTATAGCACAACCATATATTAACACCATTGAACAAATTATTTTTCTTCTTATTAATTGAAATTAATTCATTCTCCCACAGAAACCATAAAAACCAATTTTTTTATACTTAATGAAAAATGAAAAACGACTTAACCAAATTCCGTAAAACTATCGTACTTTTTATAAATTGCTTTTATAATATTTTTGAGTTAGCAGTTTTGTAGCTCATTCAAATTTAGTTTTAAGAGTCTACAAACTACCTCAGATTTAAAAAAAAAATTTGTATTGCCAGTTTCTTCCATATAAAGTGAATCTGTGATTGTTTATGTATTATACGGAAGGAATTGGGAAAGAATTTCAAAAATCAGTGGTGATTTGTAAGCATTAAACATTTACCAAAAGTACATATTCAAAAATATTTAAAAACAAATTTAAATTCCATATTTTTTTTTTAATGTTGATGAATTTTTTTTTAAGTTTAAAAAAGCAATTTTTATTGTTGTTTCTAAGGAATGAGGGAGTTTTTTAAGTGAAAAATAATTAGGATGTTGTACCAGATGACTGCGTCGCCCACCACCTATTCCGCGTTGGGCTTCTCAAATAATTCTGGTTCAATTTTAAGCCCATTCGTGATTTTTGAGAATTTTTTCTCGACGACGTTGTTGCGCATTGTCTTCCACAGGTTTCGTTTAAATGCTATATCAAATCAGAACATCGCTATTAAACCAAATTTTTGTGCCTACTTATCTCTTCAAAAGTAAATCATTCCTTCTACAAGAATAAAAATTACTTAAAAAAATGTTTTCTGCATGCGTGCAAATATTTTTTTTATCTCATTGTTGTGAAGCATATTTTTTTATTGTAGCTAAAAAGTGACGACATGACGAAAAATAATGGGCATTGCTCCAATTTTTTTTCCGCACCAGACAGACAGCAAAGCACAAAGAACTCAAATTGCATGGATGCATATGCTTTTAAGTATGGAGAGACATTTATTAGCACAGCTCGTATACATACATACGTACACTTACAATTAGCCATAATCAACTGAAAGGCAAAAACGAAAGTCATCTCCATGCGAAACTGTCGGGCAATGGGTGAGTGAATTCCCAGAGACGCGCAGCATTTACATATGTGTGCAAATGTATGTGTGTATGCACATCTGTATGTACATACATTGGGGTGGTACGAAAGAAAAAATTAAAAAGAAGTTGGACTTTTAATGCTTTCATCCACTAAAATAGTTTTATGAATAATTTAATAAAATTGTACTCTCTTAAATGGAGACAAACCAAGTTTTATGCGTAAAAATGCTAAAAAAAATCATGAAAAACAATAACTCTCAATGATTTATCTTTGCTTCTCTTCCCTAGCCCTTAAAAGAGTAATTTTTATAAATTTATTTTTTTATATTAAATCAGGGACCGTAACTGTTTTAGCATATTTATAAAATATAACAAAAATGGGAGTAGTTATTTTGTTATTTTTATATTTTTTAAAGAAAATAATCGTTATTTTTTAGTTATATGTTTTGTTTCGAAGACGGACACGAAGTCCAAAATAAAGACCGAGATGAAGACGATGTCGAAAGAAAAGAAATAAGTATGAAGTTGTATACAAAGCAAACACAAAAACAATTACTGCCATTATTATTATTATGTATAATTTATTTTTAATTATCATTATATTAGTTTCAATTGGAAATACTCCTAACCATTAACGGGTTTCATGTTGCAGTGCCATTTGCTTGAGAAAAACCTCGAAAAATTAATTTTCATTTTATGAACAAAATTTAAACCAAAAATAAATCTTGTTGTTATTTTTTGAGCATTAAGTGAATCTAAAAAAAATTGAATTAAATTTTGTTTTAAAATAAAACTTTAAAAATGTAAATTAATACCGCCGAGGGTAGGGCCAAGTAAGAAAGAGTATGTGAGCTTACTCCTTTTGTAGAGATGTCTCTGTTACGGTGTGTTCTTTTAGTTAGAAATTCAAAAACTTTCTTTATTGGCCGTCACTGTATTAAATTGAAAAAAAGTTTTGTTCATCCGCATTTTGCGGTGTTTCTGGAGGTTCTATAAAAATATATTAATTAGCAACACATTGTTAAATAAGCAATAAGGGGTTTAAATTGTGAAAAACTTTTAAGGAGAAACAGAAAATTTGCTTTCGAGGTTGCATAGGATTTTTACGAATTTTTTTTCGCATTTAAAATAACTGTTAAAATTAAGGCGACATTTAATTATACATATTTTAACTTAATTATTAAATTCTATACACTCGTAGAACAATGGTTAAAAATTAGTTGTTCAAAATTTTTACTTTTTTTGGATCACCCTAATATACATAGATTCTGATGCCTGTATATATGCTTTCGTGCCGAACATTATGAAGTCACTGCCATCAACGGCGCTGCTGTTGGCGCTCTAAAAACCGTTGGCTGCTGGCGGCACATCACCCGCCCAGGCGCTAACAGTACACGTTAGTGTGTGTTTGTGCGTTATTTATTGTTTTTTTTTGTTGCTGCGTCTTGTTGGTGTGTGGTCGATTTATAAATAAACGACGACGCCAGAGACACAATTTAATTCGCATTGGCGCGTGCCGCGTACTCTACACACACACAAACGCACACACCGTTTTTACTCGCCTTGCTTTGTATTTTTACACCTATCCAACAACCGTTAGCCGCCTACTCTCGCCTCTGACTGCTACTGGACGTCAATTTTATTTCATACGTATGTACATTTAGCTCTTTCAATGCAAAAGGCATTCGCATCGAGTCCGTCTGTTGCTCCTTTACCGCGTTTTCTCGCACTGCACGAATATCTGCGCAATTATGTTGATGTTAGTGCACAACAACATTTATGTGCACACACTCACATTTAATACAAGCAAACATATGTATTGCACATACGCTTGTACGCTTGTACGCTTGTACACTTGTAATATGCACTTGTTCATTGCACTTCAGGAAGATACTACTTTGAAGTGGCTGCATGCGAGCATTTCCTTTTTCACGGAATGTTGCCACACAAAGGGCAATATTCGATGGGAGTGCACTCAAGCCCGATGACGAAAAGTTTATTGAACTGCACTCGACTTGGCAAAAAAAAAAAAATAAAACAAATTGTAATAAATTGCGAACAAACTTAATGCAGAAAAATGTGACTAAAAGTGCATCTACCTTTTCACGCTGCTGGTACACAAAGTTCCTTCCTCCCAGTTATCCTTGTAGCTACTCAAAAAAAAAAAAGGACTGATGCTTCACTACGTGTACATCCTCGTACAATCTCCATGTGTACATAAATACTTTTAGGCGTGCACGCACACATCAAAACATTGATGTGCTTTGCTTGCCGACACCTTCAAGCGGCTGTTGTGGCGCACACAATTTCCTCTTGCAAGGCTGCTTGCCTGCCACTTCAGCCACACGTCTGCCATCTGCCAATCAGTTCTCATTTCCTGTGCACTCTTATAGTTTTGGAACTTTATTTCCGTTAAATCTGTCAGGTGATATTTCCATTTGATGTGAGAAATCTTGTTATAACTAACTGCCAGTTTGGAATTTGAATTTATATGTTTTTTGTTGTTAACTGGATAATGTGGCAAGTGACAGTAGATACGCAAACAACAGTCACATACATATGTACATATATGTATGTATAATATACCACATGCAACAGCAGCTGCGTCAACAGGATTTTTGTATTCTGTACTTTTTAGTAGTTTAAGCCAGAAACTGTAGTTTGATTGGGGAAAACTTTCCAATAAGGAACCACGCTTTGAAAAAAACGTCTTATAAGGGGAGGTAGAGGAGGGTCCTCTGATTCTAAATCTGAAAGTCCCACCCTCCGGAGGCTTATAGTTTTTAAGTTATTTGCGTTTAAAGTTGCGAAAAATATCAATTTTAACCACACTTTCTCCTTTGTGCAGCAATGAAATGAAAATACCGTGCTGCCACACATGATGAAAATATTTAATTACAAAGTTTTAATGTATTATTAGATATTGATTTATTTAAGAAAAGCGACGCAGGCGAGAATTTTTAATAGAAAAGCGGGCGATTTTTAATAAAAATGTTCAATATACTACGAGATATTGTTTTATTTGAGAAAAGCGGCGCGATTTTTTATTAAATATATGCAATATTTTACGATATATTGATCAATTCGAGAAAAATGCCGCTGGGGAAAATTTTTATAAGATTTTGATTCATTCGAGAAAATTTTAAATATTTTACGAGATTTTGATTTTTATGAGAATAGGTCCGCTGGTGAAAATTGACCGAGATATTGATTTATTCTATAAAAGCGCCGCAGGCGAAAATTTTTAATAAAAAATCGCGCGATTTTTTATTAAAAATTTTCAATATTTTACAAGACATTGGTTTATTCGGGCGATTATATCGGGCCATTTTATATTAAAAGCGCCGACTTTATCTTGACTATGACTACAGGCCAATGTGTTTACTTTTAAAACGTATGGCAGCACACTTTGCCTCATACTGTCGGCCATAGTTATTTTTGTTTGTTTGCTGAAAGTGGTAAAAATTGGGTACACATTTATAAACGCGTTTATTAAGTTAAATATAAATAAAAAATGTTAACAAAGTACTATATACGCACGTAAATAAACCAAATATTGTGTATTGCATAAAATATAAGCGACAAGTGTTATTTTGACAGCACATTTGCTGGTGGTAGTGCAGAAACTTTAAAAGCAAATTTCTTAAATAAGAATATTAATAAAATAAAAACAGTTATTAAATTAGACAAAGAGGGCCTCCCCCAACATCCCCACCAAGTTTCGTGACCAAACTCCTTCTACATTCGCTGAAATCGCGAATGGTTCCTTATTGGAAAGCCAACCCTTTGATTGAGTTGGATGTGTAGCCACATGCGTTTGCGTACTATGCAATATGATTGCAATTTAATGTTCTATCTTTTTATGCGTTTTTTTTTCACTTTTTATTTTACTTAAATAGGTTAACGAAAAAATGTATTGTACTCTAATTTTAAATATATTCTTTTCGCCTTAAACAAGTAAAGCCACGATACAAACACTATAAGGAATTATTATTTGAAGTTTTTTAACTTTATAAAATTGAAATTTTGTGAACAAAGATATGACAAATTAAAGTGAAATAAAAAAAAACTTCTGAAATTATTTCAATTTGTGTTTGTTTGAGACTGGAAGTGAAAAAATATGTGACATGATTCAATTATAAATGGTTCTGTACTTAGTGACAGCTCAATTTTGACACTCCTTAATCTATAGTTGTATATTGGAAGTACGCAGAAAAGGGGAAAAATATGATCCCTTTTGCGAAAAAGTAATAGAAAAATATTAAGTAATTTACTTATTAAAATAGTATTTAAGTTGTTGTATAAATTTTGTATTAACTAAGTTATACCTGCGGGATTTTATCCCTCTATTTTATACATATAAAATATATGGAGATTTAATTGGCAAATAATAAAAATAAAAGGTCGAACCTGGAGCCAGCAAAATAACTAAATTTTAAATGGAAACGTCACAAAATCAATATTATCAATACAAATTTATATTAAAAAAACGCAATAGTCGTGGTTGTGTATAAAAACATAATTCCAGTACTCCATCGCCCATATGTATTTTCCGAGAAATGCAGTATTAAAAATTCAGAGGTAATACGGCCACTCTTCCAATAATTTATAGTTTCTCTCACCATTTTTATAAAAAAAATTTCCTGTCATTCAATACAGGCTATAAGCTATATTCCTGCTAAATCTCATTCCAAATCGCCTATAAAGGTCTATTCTGTATTGAGATTTTGGTCGGAATCGGAATGAATAGCATCGAAGCTTTTAATTCTTGTCTCTAATTCTCTGAATAGAAAAAAAAATAAGCTCTGATCCTCTCAGAACTGAAGAAACTTATAACAGATAGAGTGGAAAGGATTTATTAATTCCCGCAATTACAAAATCAAATGTCTTCAAATGAAAAAATATATATTAGACAAACGAGTCAGTGATGCCGACGCTTTTTTTAGTATGTATAAAGAAGCTTACAATATATTAATATTGCAAGTGGAAACTGTAGACTAGGCAGCAATCATCATGAGTAAGGAAGCCGATTTGTCATGCGGAAACGAAAGGACTGCTTTATTACAGAACCTTTTATTATTGAATCATGAATATGTGGTGTGTAAAATTTGAAAGCATATTTAAAAATTGTCTCGGCGGTTCTACCATATAAATCTAGGCGACTGCATTCAAGGTGGTATACTCCACATACTCGTATAAGTAAAAAATTTTGTGTAGTTTGCAGTGAAAATGTCAGAGAAACTTAGAAAAACAAAGATAAGCACCTATTCGAATTCCAAAATTTGACACAAAAAGCAAAAGTACTGAGAATTTATAGTAAAAATATTCAAATGAATTTCTTTATAATATTAAGTGCTGCTTGTTTTACACATGGAATTTTCCATCACGAACGTAAATAGAAATTTTAAATGTAAACAAAATAACCATTTTGACACTTTCACCGCATAAGGCGTAGATAGAACAAGCAATCAGCTGATTCGAATATACCACCTTCTATGAATTCGTTTTGATATAAATTTTTCTAAAATGGGGACATCTTTAAATGTATACACCGCACACACATATTTAGTCATTCAGGCAACTTATTTTTCTTCTAAAATTTTTAATAATTTTTCAATTAAAACACCATTCATTCTTTAATAAAAAACCATAAAAATCCAATTTTTTTAACGTTATACAAAATGTTCAATGATTTAACAAATTGCTAAATTTTAAAACAATGTTTTTTTTTTTTAATTTTTTTTAAGTAACAAGTTGATTTTTGGCAATTGGCGCAGAAACGTGGACGGTGTTGATTAACGAAGAGCAGATTTTATGGCCCTGTTCGCGTTTGCGATGGCTTCCCAAAAAGAGAGAATGATGAAGTAGAAGATACATAAAAATTCAACAATTCCAATGCCTTCGACAAGTCGTTTGTGTGGATGATGGTGCTTAGGCTTTCTCCCGATTCGGTGCCCGTTGGTGGGCAACAATGACTTCGTGGCCGCCCACGAACACTATGGAAGTGCCAAGTACAAAAGAAGCACTTCTTCACTTGGTTTGAGTAACTGGCGTAACCTCGCAAAGGAGAGGCGAACGTTTTTGGTATCAGCCTAAACCGATACCAGTCTACCTTTAAATTCGGCGATCGGAAACACATATAGTTTCCGTTTTACTTTGTTCAGCAGTTGGACATAGGCGCGCGCTGTTCGCGTTTTCGATCCATACTCATGATCGTCAAAATGTTGGACCCTTCGCAAGTTTTTGTGCTTGGAATTGATTTCCACAAGTCTTGGATGAATTGTAAAGTTAAATTTCACATTAACGAAGTGTTTTTAATTAGTTTAGTTCAAAAATTTAAAAATATTATTGTTAAAACAATTGTCATAATAAATTTCATAACGTTTTTCAACGAGACAGAAAGCTGTCGTTAACGTTAAAATGTTAATAAAAGCGTTAAACGTTTTAATAAAAGTGTGCTGGCCATGCCACAACACTCCTCTTTCATTTGGATACGCGATTTATTTATAATTAGGAATATACTTTTATTTCAGCCTTAAAAAATATCTGGCCACGTTTAACTGTTATTAGCGGACTAAAAAAATAAAAGTCCGGGTTGACCGATTATTTTATTTTAAATAAAATAAAAGTCCAAATAAAAATTTTATCCAAGCACTTTTATTTTAAAAGTCATTAAAGTCCTTGCTGATAATTAAGTTTAGGTTCATTTATAAGTATATGTATATTTTTAAGGGTTCTTTTAATAAATCTACTAAAGACCAGTAACCGCCAATGACTAGCAATAAACCTTTTATAAACAATTAAATTCTCACTTATGATAAAAATGCTTTATTTATTGGGCACGTTGGTTAAGATAAGTCCCCATTTTGGAACGACCATTGATATTTTCTGCATCACCATGAAATTGCAATTCATTAATTTTCTGTTAATTTTTCGACAAAATGCCTAAAAGCCGACTAATGGTTATTGCCCAAAATGGAAAATGTATAAAGCCCACTAACTATCTGTTCATTATTTACAATTGAATTACACCAAGCTATGAATAATGATTTTAATTTTAAACTGTGCTTGAATGAGACTAAATTGAATGTTTCAGTTGCAGCTGATACAAATGCCTAACGCCAAACGCAAATACTAAACTCAAACAAAGTACATACAACCCTCAAATGCCGCCTGCCAACTGTTACCTACAACTAATGCCACTTACTGCTCCATTGAACCAATATTGTTGCTGCTGCTTTGCCAATTCTGCGGCATATGTTGGACAATACTGCTGTTGTTGTTGCTAAAAAAAAAGGAAAAAAAGAATTTACCACAGCTCAAGTGCTGCGATTGTGTATGTATGTATGTGTTTGTTACCCACATTCATTGCGCTCAGTGCGTGTTGTCTATCATAAATCTTTTTTAAACCACAACATGCCACACATTGTTGCCTCAACGCACTCTCGCCCACCCACCCACAATGGCTCTTCGTTTGTGGTTAAAGCAGTTACCCACTCTGGCCTCGGCTGGCCTGCTTGCTGACTCACTGCCTGACTGTGCCTGGCTGTGTCTGGAGCGGTTGGCTGACCGACCGAACGACAATGTTGTGTCATGCCCCAAACATTTGACATTTTCCGCTTGTGATGACGATGATAATATTTGCTTGCACTCAAATTTATAGTTGTTCTTTCCTTCCCAAATCCAACAAAGACACCCGCACATGCCTGTCATTGGCCAACAATTGCGCTCAAGTGTTTCCTAAACAAACAATAGACAACAAGAAATGGAACAACAATAACAGCTGTAGTAATAAATTAAACATAAATCGGATAAAATACTAAGCTTTGTGTGGTGGCCTCGGCGTTGATGGTGTCTCAGTCACAACCATTCGTCGGCTTTTATCCACAATTGTTGGTAGATTCTTGTGGAATACTCGTACTCGGGCATTGCCCTCTGTCATCTACTCGTAAGCAGCTCTACGAAAGGATTGTGTGGCTGTCTGAGCTCCATATTCTATTTATTTGCGCACATACTTTGGCTATTTGCTGTAGTATTTGTTGTTGTTGTTGCTGTCATTTAGTAGCTAATTTATTAAATTGTCACTACGGTGCAAAACAGATGATTATGGTTAAATGCGGACAGACATACTGAATTTGCATTTATGAGCAAATTTATTAATACCAATGACAATGTACAAAACTAATTTCCGCATTTCAATTACAAATGCTTAATGGTTGAATTGTTGCTTAATGGTTAAATAGCAGGCTATAAAATACTGTACATGCATTGTTTTCACAATTAAACTTAAGGAGACTACTCGTATATTTGAAATGCTCTAAAAGACAAACACATGCAAGGTAAAAACTCAATTGGTTAGATAAGCTGCATTTAACAAGCAATCAAGAAGAAACTGCTGAGTGTTTTGTTATGATAAAAGATAAGTGGCTTTCATGTATGTATGTACAAATACATTCCTATGTAAATCAAAAACAACTCCTTGTAACTTGAATATATCAACTTTTAAATATAAATAGTGTGCTTAGAATTTGAAAAATTTTAACAATTTTATTTTCTTTTATTTAATTTCCAGCTGCTCATTCTCTAACAAAAATCACATGTGGACACAATTTAAAAGTTTTGTGCAAAACTAAATTAAAATTTTTCTCAAAACTTTAAACTGTTTTAATCAGAATTTTTGGAATGCTTTTGAGTGTGCCACTTTAAAGTTTGTTTATAATATAAACATGCATATGCGCAGTCGGGAGACATAAAATTTCTGCAGGATTTGCCAAATAATAAAACACAAAAGCACTGCGATCTACTCGTATCTTTTGCCCTACTTAAAGTAAACAATTTTATTTAGTCCAACATTGGAGATAAATCTTAGTATCGAATCTTTGCCTCTGGAAGTCATCCCGCCTCTTGTTATCACATAGTTGCCTAGACATTTTTTGCGTCAATGCATCAATATGGGACACTGCTGAAGGATGTGTCTTGCGGTTGCTTTCTCATCTCCGCAAAATCTACAACGTTCTTGCAGATGTATTCCTATGGTGTCTTGTAAGAATTTCAGTGATCATTCTCAAATTCTTCTTTGAAAGCCCCATGCATTTTATGAATTTTGTTTGATTGTAAGTACGCAAAAGTGATTTGGAATACTCCAGGCATGGTAGATTGTCCCAGTATAATTGTCCGAGGGCTTCCTTCTATTTCTTTCCCTCACACGCAGAAAGGTTCGGGGCATATAAACGGATTTATACCCTTTTTTTTGCGATAATGTCTGCAGTTTTGTTTCCAACGATTCCAGCATGACCTGATACCCAAAGAACCCAGCCCCTGCTCGTCAGATCAAGAGTGTTTTGAAGTTACCTGATGAGATTTGAGAGCGTTAATAGCCGCGTGGCTGTCCGATAGGATTACAATGATCCATCTCCTCTAGTTGCATGAGATGTTAAACTCCACACAACTTTCTAAAACATATAATTCTGCCTGGAAGATAGACATCCATCGGCCCAAACACTCTGACCACAGTACCTCGTTCGATCAACGAGCTAACCTTGTACAAGGCAATCAATAGTTGGCTTACTTTGTAGGTTTGGGAAAAGCCCAGCTTAATCTGGTTATGAACCTTTTTGTGAGACTAATATTTCTTATTGAGAGTATATGCAATGCAAACAGTTTTATAATAATATATATTTTTAAATAACTATATGGACAGTTGAGCATGATTATTGTACGATTTTAAAAAATCTCAATAATTTCTTATCATCAAATATTGTAGAGACTTTTCATTAATTTAAAAAAATTTATAAACACCAAATTTTGTTCATATCAATTTTGATGCACTTCCTCAGCTGTTTAATCTCTCCCTCTGTCTCTCTTTTCCTTTTACATTATACATTAATAATTACCAAAATTCTAAATATTTAAATTAAATAAATCTTACTATCAGTTAGGGCCTTTTCACTATAATTTTCATTTAGTAAGAATGCAAATGCATATAAGAAGTAACAACTTTGGTAACGGCCAAAAAAGTTATCGAATAGTTATTGCATTCCCTGTCACAATAATAAATACCCGTAAATATGTACCAAATTATAAATTATACTTGTAGTTGTTTATGTCAGCATTTATTTATAGTACAGTTATTGTCTTCATAATCAGACACAGTGCTTAGTTGGCAAAAAGCGAATGAATTGTCATAAAAAACATCATTGCATAGAAACTACGAACACCTTCACAACTACACATGCAATTTGCAGCAACCCTGCAGGGAAAACAACTTTTAGTGGGAAAAAAAAAATATTTCGCAAACAAATATTTCTTTTTTAACACGATATCTGAACACACTACACCTAACCCCCTTTATGTGAACTCATCACTCCTAAACTAACCACACTAAAACTCACCACACCTTAGTTTTCAACATCTGTATTAACCATAAATATACTCACCACAGTTGATTGATTTTTTGATAAATTATTTGAACAGTTCAAGGAAACGTTATAAGAACGTCAATACAAATGTCAAGAAATCAAGTTGGACAATTAATTTCTCTTGTAAAATTTGTAGATTTGCCTTATTAAATTGTGAAATATTTTTGCCATGATATTCCAATTTTTAAAATTATAATTGATTTACTAACGATATTTAATAGTAGTACTTGTATTATACTCATTACATTTATATGAAAGTAATTTATTTTTCAGCATATTTATTTGATTGTGATTGAGTTTGAGTTTTCCTCACAGGAGTACTTAGTTAATATACATTCATATTCAATCGAATAAAGGAATTTTTCATAGCTTCCTTTCTCTTCTTATACATGTATAGACATACATTCATATATGTATACATATATATAAATACATAAATATACATATGTGAACATACTTTCTTAAATATTTATACACATTTTCAATATTTGCAATGTTGGCAACTTTTGTAAACACACACAATAGAAATCGTTCAGAACTCCATTCACTTCCGCAGATTCCGTACGTACTCGCTCCGCTCGATGGTCATTTTGCTATTAAACTATTGTATGGCAAATTGAGTTTCCTCTTTTCCCTCCACTGCCCATAAAAGGTGTACGTTATTACGCTTCCAGTTCAAACAATATAAAGCGAAGTACGACAGGGCGTATGATGTTGAGAAGTTATGCGGCAACGGTGCTGGAGAATTCAGCTTAGGCATGTCTACAACTTTTTTATGTTGTGTATGTATGTACATATGTATGTAGGTCAAAAAAGTATATAAATAAAGACACAACTTATACATGGCAGGGTGTTGAACGTCTCTGGGCATTTGGTCGTCGTCTGGCCGGTCGGTTGGTCGGTCGTTGCCGTTTGGGCATAGAGATGAGCCACATAGCCGACTAAAAAGTTATGCCGGTCGCTTCGCATTCACCCATTCATTACTTCATTCATTGAATAGCGAGTTTTGAATTTGTATGAAATAAAATTTACAACCTATTCAGAAAAGCCAACTTCCGCCGCTCTCAGACTGCCACTTGCCAACAACTGGGGCAATGGACTGCAATGATTTTACCACAAATGTATGGGAAGTGCAGGCAGATAGTACAAGTGCAAAGAAACTAGCTGATGTGCCTGCATTCACAATGTGCAAAAATTAGCATCCGCAACAAAAAAAAAGGAGTAAACTAAAAAATTTTTGAGCAGATAAAAATGTTTCCGGTACTTGAGTACAATTGCTGGCAATATGCGAGCGCATAACTTTTTCGCCGTTGTAACTATGTATGTATGTATGTGTGCAGATAGGAGTACATACATACATACATACATACATACATTTGTATATGTAGGTGTCTAGTGAGCTGTTGCGAAAGTGTTTGGTTTATTCCTAACAAAAGTGAACATGAATGATAGAAAAAGTTTTATCTAGTAGCGATCGTCGCTTGGCAGGAAATGACAAACTTTTCCGCAAGTTAACACGTTCCTAAGTAGCGTTGAGATTTAATTTAAATTTAATAATAATAACATTTTTCTTTTGAAGCAATTTACGTGGTAGTAAATCCGACTTCCTTAATCAGATAGCACATAATATAGGGCACAGTTGACCGTTTATTAGTTTCTGTTTTTTTTTTTGCATGAAATAACTCATTAAAAAAGTCTCAATGCATATTTTTTCAATAAATTAGGGAAGCTTCGTTTGATGAGAGAAACAGTTTTTGCGGTGAGAAATAAAGAAGTGTATATTGAATATCTGGCAAACCAACTGCTTCTTTGTTATCAAATTCTGCACGGATTTTCGCTGCGAGGCCTTTTCTGTGCTTTGAAAAAATGGATGTAAGTAAATGCAAGTAGAATAAATTTGTTCTATAATTTTTGTTATTACAATGATTTACGGAAATACTGTATTCTTAACCATATTTTTTGTTTGATGTCCGTATATTGTGAATACAATTCTGGAATAGCTTATTCAGCAATAGCTTAATTGTGTTCAATTTTATGGTAGTGTAAAATTTTGAAAAAATGAGTTATTTATTTTATATTTATTAATTAATTTTTTTTTTTCGATTATAATAAAGTTCGTTCTCGAACAAAAACACATATACCATAATTTTTAAATTTATACAAAATTTATAATCATGTACAAACTTTCATCAACATTTCAAAATTTTCAATTTCATATAATATATGTAAATAATAACCCTCATCGTGAGTTTCTTTTTTGCCCGAAATCGTTAACTTTTTACTGTGAGCTTAGTATAAATTTCGGGTGAATTTTTTTTCGGTCGAAACTCACGATAAGGGTGAATATACATATAACGGGTGGCGCAAAAGTAATCCTCCTATCAGAAAATGCTATAAATTTTGCGATTGGCCCCTAATGGCCCCTAATAAACAATGTTACGCTACACTGCTCCAGAACGCGGAATATTTTGTTTAAATTCATTTTTTTCATTTTTTCTTTAAATTACAGCCAAAAAACATCGGAAGTTTACTTTTGCGCCACCTTGTATAAAAGTTTCGTTTATGTGGAAAAAAATTCTTTTGATTTTTGAGAACTTTTTTACAAAAGGTGTTGTGTTTCTTTCCTTTAAAATATTTGAAAAAAAAACGTTTTGTTATTGATTTGCACGGAAGCAAATACTCAAAAATCAATAGTTTTTTTAAGGGACTTGCACTTCTTGACAGTAGTCTGAATGGGTTTAAAACTGAGTACTGAAAAATTTCTTAATTTTGTGAAAAATTATTTGAAATTTTTTTGAAAATTTACAAATTTTTCCTGAGTTTACTATAAATTTTAAACTTAGTTATAAGACTTTCCTTACAGAATTAAATAAAAATTACATATTTTATCGAAATTTGTCAATATATTGCGTTACTATTATTCTAAATGCCGCTGTATGTCTAGAAAGTAGTTTTTTTGTTTTAAAAATAGCTCAATCGCAACTCTACTTAGCAAACATCTTGACTTCTATGGAAAACTGGGGCCTGCTACTGCGGATAGTGAAAACTAGATTGCTAAAGAATAGTAATTTTTGCTAGATATTAATTAGCGATGAATTATATACTATATAACTATGGGCTAACACTAACAAATTCACATATCACATTTCTAACAAATTCTTTGGATAGAACTATTAGAGCAGTTCAATTTTGAACGAAATAATTATCGTATCATATTAGCAATTCGTTTTGGAACAAGATCCAGCTTAAAATATGAATTTTATAAATACTCGATTGTGTGTACGAGTATGTACAAATGTCACCCAGCGTTAAGCCAATACCACTTAGCTAAGGATAAACTTTGCAAATTCGTGTAAAATCTCTGATGTACATATGTATGTATATACATTTCTAGTCAATTAATAAACACATATGTATATATGTGTATTCATTAAGATACACAAATTTACACATTTTATATATGTATTTATATTTATGCGCATCTATGATGCTAGAATAAAGTATCTAACTCGGTACAAAAGTATAAATGTTTTTATTGTACAATTTCGTGTAAATGCACTCGAATTCGCCCACTGAAACATTTATTCAACTAAAAACATAAAAACTTGAGGTTAAACAATCGGCTTATACATACATACATATGTATGTATATGCGAGTATGTACAGCTGCTGACTGCATGACGCATTGAAGGGAGTTACATGTTGGACACTTAAACAAAGTGATTTGTATTTTGGTGTGAAATGTAAAGCAATATTTTAATAGTTGTAATTAAAAAAAGTAGATATACTCGTAGAAAAAAAGAAATATAATTAAAATTTAAAGAGTATAACTTTTGGTGAAATAAATATTTATTTTGTTAACAAAATAATTGCTCTACAAAAAAACAAGACTTTGTTTGTGGGCGATGTACAACCTGGCAGAGTTCTCCGATTTAAAGCAAACATTATCAACTCAATTTTCCAGATTCTGTAGTTACGCAGTTAACTTTTGTATCCCACTGATTTTTTCTTAACCCTCTGGCACTTAGTGATATGGCTGTGTATGAATTAAGGTGTTTGAATCCTTTTCAAGATATAGTTAGACGGCATTCCATCTATTGGAATCTGATGTATTTTCCTCTTCAAGTCATACTTAGATCGCATTCCGTCTCGGTGTATACGCCCATTCGATGCTTGGGTAGACCTAGGCTGTTATGGCCGCTCAGTTAACTAGTACTTTGTGCGTTTTCAATCCTCGCTTTAAAATTTTTCAAATCAAGAATATTATGAATATTACTCGGTTTCAAAAAGTTTAAGTGAGAAAGTTTTTATGTGGATAAAATTGCTAAGTTTTTATCAATAGCTTAATACTCTAATTATCTACATACCTGAAATAATCTAAAAAGTTGTATGTAACTTTTAAATTATTCGGTGCAAAGAAAATGTAATATACTGAAAATAATTTAAAGGGTTCTTCTTCTGTTCGATTTGCCAGCAAACCCTTTTATTAGAGCCTTTCAGTTGCCTTTGTTGCACTCGCTTGTGGACGGAACTTGTGGCTATGGAATTGGGAATTGAGAATTTAGCGTCATATGTTCCCAAAGCCGCTGGGGCCAAATGTGTAGCGGGGCGTGCTCTAACTTGGCATGCCGCTGAAATCCCAGGGTGGAATCTCAGATGACTTATTGAAAACGGTTTTTCTAATAGCGGCAGACAATGATAAAACTACGAGTGTATTTTAAAAGATTTTCATAAAAATATCTGTCTTTCGGAGTCGGCATATAATCGTTTTTCCCTTCATTTGCAGTACAGAATAAAGAAGCATACGACAAAAGGTTGGCGAAGCTCGGCCAAATACTCAGCTTTACAGTACAGTAAGCGCCGAAGGAGTACATACAAATATACTTACCCAGAATCGATAGTATCGTTGGAACCCTACCCACACTACATACATAGGTCTCTATTTCTATACAAGCGCGTATCAAATTACTTTTAATTAATAAATATACCATAAGTAAGTAATATATTTAAATAATTTTACTTAAAAGTATGTAAAGATAGATTATACACCAAATTCGGAAGGAATAATAGACATATTTTCACCGGTTAAAGCGCCTTACACGGTATATAATTTACATATGTAAAGGAACTGCATTCAGCCTTTAAACTGCATTAGAGAATTAACACACATGCATGCCTGCTTGCATTCTGGTTTAAAGCCTTTTTCACGAAATGTTACCTCTTAAAGGTGGCAACTTTCCATATGAAACAAAAGTGGTAGCTTTACATATGTAAAATACTTACCGTGTAAGAGGGCTTTTAGGTGTTAAACATTATAACTTTTCTACATTAAAAAACCTTAGGCGGGATATGAAGGGTGATGTACGGATTTCTAGAGTGCCTATCAAACTTCGACAAGCACGAAAAGCCAATAAGTAGACATATTTACGTAGATTCATAGCAATGTCGAAAAAATGCCTTTGCAGAGGGTTCAAAAAACAAGTATTGATCTTTAGTTTGAAATTTCCTCTCCATTACGTACTTTGAGGCCAAGTAAATTAAAAAAAAAAACATATGCATTTATGTTTATTCATAAGAAAATACAAAAGATGTAAAAAGAGAAATGCGCTTGATATGGAAGAGGAAATGCTTAGAAAACGAAAGTTTCAGCACTTCGACTAAAAATTGAGATGCTACAGATACGAGCAAGGACTTAAAAATAGACATGCGTGCGTATGTATGTATGTATGTATACGTATGAACGATTGTATGCAGCATTTATGAAGTGCTTTACGACTTGCATATGCAGGAAAATATTTATATTTCGAGTATGTAAGTTTGAGTGCAGCATTCAGGTGCTTTGCATATGGTAAGGTGAATTTGTCGGCAGTGACTATCTGCATGATACCAGATACGTATGTTTGTACATACAAATATACTAATGATTCTAAGTACTAAAAAATTTAGTCTGTTGCTTTTAATCGTACATCGAATATACATACGAGTACATGTTAACATAAATAAATTCTTCTTTACATACATACAAACACACAGATTCATATATATATGATTCATTTTAATGCGTTTTAAAAGCCTCAAGAGGCCTCCTCTTCTCGCCGCTATGACAACCTAAGTGGATTGTTGTGCTGTATTTGGAGCGGGTTTAGGAGTTTTTAAAGTATTTGCCTTTCAAACAAAAAAAAAAAAAAAGGTTGAGGAAAAGTAAAATTATTCATCGCATTTGCAAAATGTGTATGTTGTGTATGTTGTGTATGCATCATCATAACCCTGTAGTGAAATCACAAGCAAGTCAGAAGAAATACTCGTTTACAACGAGATATTCTGCATGAAATTGAACTTAATCGATTATTGACTTATTGCATTTGATTTTAGCTTTAATAGTACAAATACTTATTAATATAAATAATAACTTATTCAGGCACATATATTGTAAGGTAAATAACCACAACACGCTGATTTCTCAAGTTCAATTATTGCAAGTTATGAAACTGTTTTAATTAGTTGAAAAAATTATCAAAGAAATATAACAAATATAGATTTTATCATAAATAAAATAAAAGCATTGCTCCTGCGCCAAAACTCAAACCACCACGACCGCACGCGTGGTAAGTCAACGCTTTTCAACGTATCAACTGTTGCGATGCCAGCAGCTGCATGAACTTCGAATTTCGAACTGTTGCTCGTGGAACTAGTGTGAGAGTGGTATATTTCTGATTGAAATCTGGCCACAAGGCGCAGTTTAATAAATTGCTTGGTAAAAATACTGTAAGGATAGCGAAATTTTGTATGAATGTTTCGATTAAGAAATCGGACACTCCCGAAGGGTACCTTTCTAAGAACTTTAGTAAAAATTTGAAGATACATATTTTAGATATCGCAACGAAACTCAGTACATAACATATTCTTATGAAAAGTACCGCCGTGGTTCAAAATTGAGAAATCAGGCAACAAAATTACCAAAAACGGGAAATTTAGTAATTAGGAAAGAAAAATTTTGCAACTTACATTTTTAGATCGATTTACGACATATATTTAGGGCTTTGTCGATGTCTTTAAAACGGACCTTGCCATCGCATAGTGAAAGTAAAATGTATTACCTTTCATTTAATTGTAAAATTACTGTTTTTTTAAAGCCATATTGTGCCAGTAAAACTTTAAGGAAACATTTTCCGCTATATAATCCGTCACAAATTATAGCGAAACCACATATTGAAAGATCTGGGCACTTAACTTTTCTTCTAATTAATTGAAATTATTTTTCAAGTAAAACTTGCACTTTATTGTACAAAAATTGAATGAGCGACATATGTATGTACATATATGTAGTTAACATACCTCAAAAAATTATAATTTTGTTTATTGTTTTTAAAGTTCAATATTTTGATGCAATTTTGATAAATGTTTTCTACATTTTTTATAAAATTAAAAAAAATTGTGTTTAATGATGTTCGTTATGTAAATGTGTCAATATATTTTTTGTGCTATAATTTGTAAACAGAGTGTAAATACCTTCTTGAAATTTATGAACGATTTCACTTGTTTTTGTTGTACAATCTTTTACTAGGTAAATTGCACTTTAAAGGAGCAAACTTGTGGTCTTTACTCAATTAAACTTTCCTCCTCAAAACCAAATCATTAATTTTCGAAAATTCGATGGTCAAAAGATTTCTTTTTTTGCCACCCAAAATACCACCATGTTAAAGATAAGCGCTGCTTGTATGAAAAAAAGGTAATCGGCTGACTAGTTGGGCTACGGATTAATATTATACCAGTTCCAAAGTAGTTTGTAACTAGTTGACTTAACTGCATGTTTCTATAGCAGGACGATATCACATCACTCAAAATGTTCCTAGGCGTGCATGCGTTTGTTTCTTTGTTAGCGTTGTCTATGGCAACATTTCAGTAAGATTGTAGGCATTCATTTATGCCCATGTTTTCCATCCAGTTTGGCATTAACAATGACAGTATTTTCTATTGTCATTCACATTTTGTGCTGCAGGATTTGTAACAAATCTTCACAAGTAAAAAATATACAACACACACTAATAATAAGTGTATGTGTAACAAAATAATACTCTTAAAGCTTACTACCCGAAAAAAAAAAAATTTAAGTTTTTTTACCCACAAAAATACAATTAAATGTAGTAATAACGTGCAAATGCCAATATACCGAAATCTCTGCAGAGTGCATGTGAATCCCTAATTTTCTTCTTTAAAGTGAACATCGATTGCATGCTTGAAACATTTTAAAATTTTTCTTTTATAAAACTCAATTTTTTTTTTTAATTTTTATACATTTTTCTGAGGTTTGTTGATTGAAATGGTTTGTTTTTAGATTTTCTTTTTTTTTTTCAAAAATTCCCTTTTTTTTATTTAACGAAATTCACGTTAATGATGTATCGGACTCACTTTTTATAATTAAAAGAACTATTCTATCCTCTCTTAATAACAGCTAACGATCCAATTTTCTTACTTTGCATTTCTCTAACTTTGTATTCGGCTGATGAATTCTTATTCTGTAGCTGAGCAGCTTGGGATCTCGACGCTTAACAAACTTTCTTCTGTCACGACTCGGCACCTAAGATTTGTATATTTAAAAAACATCCGTACGTTATGCGGATTGAGCCCCTCGTGCCGGTTGGGCGGGAAAGTGGGTTTCCGTTGGGTTATAATAATAATAATAATAAAAACATTGCAAATATTGTAAAAACGATCACTGTTCATTTCTTTTTTTATTTTTTATGAGCAAATATATACAATTTGCACCATTTTGCTCCTTAAATGTGTAAAAACATTTACATTTTTCTACATTGATATTTTTGTATCAAATTTGTATCAAATTTATGCGAACGTTGTTTCTTGAAACATAAGAAGGGTGGCAAATCATGATTTGATTGTATAAATTAATTCGCTATAATGAAATGAAAACAACTTGTTAACATTAATTGCGTGTGGTACAGCTGAAATGAACACGCACAAAATCTGATTAAATACAAACTTGTCGACCTCAAACAAATACATTTGTAATTATTTTTCACATATGTTTGCATACCCTGTTGGAAAGGCCATTACTAATTACTCGTATATTAGCGTCTGATCATAAGTGCTTATTTTGGGAATGACAACGTGAACACATTTTTTTTTCGAAATCTTAAATATAATATACGAATATTATTATGAAATGCAAACTTTCATAGAAAACACCAAAAAACTGGTATTCAAAATTCCGCTATAGGTTAAGCATAAAAATTAATTAGGAAATGCTGAAACTAATTGTATGAACAATCAGAACCCAAATATTTTCTTTACGATTTAAGCTGAGAGCGCTTCTGATGTGGCCTGTTCATATGTAGTTATGTACAAACGAGTATGTACTCGTATGAAGTTATGCTGGGGATTTGCTTTAAAATAGATTAACGAGTAAACTATTTAATACCTTTGTTGCAGTTAGCATAAATAATTTTCGTAAATAGAAATTTAATTCGACATTTAGTAATATCAAGAAATTTTGTAATAACCCTGTTAAAATGCGAAAGAGCTACTCGGTAAAAATTTGAAAAGGCCTTTTTATGCGACGTTCAGACAGTGCGTAATTCAGTCAATTAGTAAATTTTGTTCACTTCAAAGACACAAACAGCACAATCACTGAATCCGAATAAACTCCCGTCGTGACAAAATCTCCCGTCACAAATTCGGGAATAAATGCTATCAGAAATTCCAATGTTTTCGTAGTTTGCGTTGCCAACTGTCGCGCTAAGTTCGAATGAGTGTTACCAGCTCTTTACACGAAACAACGGTGTTTTGTTTACTTTTTTGACAGCAGTTGAAAGAAAATGCATATATTTTCACAAGCACAGTTTACAATAGTTATTTAAATACAACAAATAATTAAATGTGAAAGCTGTTTTATTAAAAGAGCAAGCGCGAAGCCTGAAATAGACGTTTCTAACCCGCAAATCCATTTTACCGTTTCCTCTAAATTATTGAATTTGTGTAAGTGATTGCTTTCCGTTTTCGTTGCTCTGGGTTCAATTTTGTATAGATATGGGTCCCGTTGTACATAGCAAACAAAATATCGTTCTACCTTTTATGATAATTCAACAAATTAGCAAACATTTTTGCCCTATTACTTTTTTCCAGGTGGTTGCTGTTGAAGTTATTATTTTCACTTCTCCCGATTAGGGAAAGCGTGCGTAGAATATTCTCACGAATAAATATCAAAATTGCATTTCACTCGGAATCCGTGATGGCAATCTCCCGAATTTCGAAATGTCGTAAGAATTCCGTGAACACGTCGAAATTGATGATAGACCTGAAAGACAATTTGCTAATTGGCTCATTTAAGGAACTGTCTGTACGCCGCTTAAAGCGAAAAGAAATTTCAAATGCATTGCCTTAAAATTAATTAAAACTATTTCTCGTTTATAATTGACCTTCCCAAAATCAAACAAATATCGCATACTTTCCACAATATTCACAAAAAAAGGGTGTGATTGTATTTTGTATTTTCCTCTTTTGAGTTTATAGTTATTAATTTTATTATAAGTCCACCAAAAAGATAAGAATTTTAAAGAATTTCGAACAGTATTTTCCTACTAGTCTTGTATAATTGCAAATCTTTTGTAGGTCGTATATAAGCAATACCATGCATATGATATACATATGCATTGCTTATCATAAATATATGATATTCACATTTTTACAAGTATTGACTATTAATTGTTTTTTATTTAATTAAATTTAAATACAGTTCAATATGCAACAAAAAACCTATAAAAACGTAATTTCCAACTTGATTCATAAATAATAAATATTTAACTAGTTTTCATCAAAATTTCAAATTGAATAAAAAAAAAACAAAAATTGTATGAGGGATACATTTATGTACATAAAAATAAATTTTTTTCATTGGTTATTGAAAGCAACTGCGTCAAAATATATTGTTAAAAATCGAAGATAATTTCTAACTACTTAAAACTTAAGTTTTGAAATACTAAAATTGTTTTGGTTATATAGCTGCATACTCTAAAAAAAAAGTGAAGAGGAAAGAACCAATTACAAAAATTGGCCTCGCTCTCAATAATGCTTCTGATTAAAATTTATTAATTCCGTTGCATTCCGATTTCTTTTTATTTAAACAAGAAATTGGGAGCACATGATGCATAAAATAAAAAATACTAGAATAAACTTAAAATTTTAAAGGTTAATTATTTCAATTCTGATTGTACGTATGGGATATATTTTTAAATTATAGGCATGTCATACTCGTATGAAGGTGTGTAAGAAAAATGTTAAAGACTAATGGATATATTCTTAAGGCTGTGAAATTTAAGTCATATGACTTTTGGGAGTCATGATTTGATTTTGGCATTATGTGAACATCTCTTTATAGATTTGTGTACTAATATCTAAATATATTTTATTAGTTAAAAATTGATATTTTTCATTCACGGAATTATGTAAATTTTTCGTTTACAATGTACCTAATTCCGTACCTATGACGGATTAATGGTTTTTAACACTTGAAGTTTTTGTTAAGCTGATTGTGTTTTTTAGAAAACTTCGACTTCTCCCACTAAGCCATTTTACCATCAAATAAAAACCTGAGGAAATTATTGAGCTAATTCCATGGTACAGTTTTTTCTAAGCAGATTGTTTATATTTTAATAAATTGATTTCATGGTATGCCCCGCATTTCCGTTCAAGCAGTGAAAAGAGAAGCACCTAATTGCGTGGCATTAATTTACAAGAGCCTATTTTTAAATTTGGTATTGAAAAAGCAGTTACTTTTGCAATTTTCTTGCAAAACTGCGTTCCACAGAGTATAGTTTTATTTTGCAGCAAAAATGATTCAGATGTCCTGAAAAAATTGGGGTCACCAGTGTTAAAGAAAAGCCGAGGAGTCTAAGCCTTTAATGACTTAAAATAGTTTAAGCAAAATAGTTACTACAAATTGCATTGTATTAGCTTAATAATTTTTAATAACAGTGAGAGATTTTAATTTGATAATTATCTGAGCAATGACTTTTGTTTGTGAACAAATCTTAAAAACCTAATTTCTAAAATGGGAGTATGATAAAACAACCGAGTTTATTTCAATAGTTCAATTAAGAAAATGTTTATTTTACATATATTAGGTTATGTTTAATTACATTCGATATTTAATGCACGTGTGCGCTCAGCGCTGGGTGAAATCAAAGTGAGTAAAGATAACATACGTTTTTACAGTTTTACATACAGAAGAGAAAGTGCAATAATGATTGAATACAGGATTGATACAGAGTTGCATGTAAGGCTACATAAAGTTCTATATTTCTAGTTGATCTGCTTTGACGATCTAACACCTCCCCTCCAAGCAGTGAGACTAGATGTCATCATTGCGCTGATTTACGATGCCCAATGCTGTTCTACATTTGTGATGCTTTATTTGTTGTAGGCCTTTTGTTAGAAAGTCCGCTGACATGTTTTCGGTTGGAGTATATTGTAATGATATTGAACCGCGCCGATGACACTCTCGAACGAAGTGATGTCGCACGTCAATATGCTTCGTGCGTGATCGATAGCCAATGCATTGTATAAGTTTTTGGGCGCTTTGACTATCATTGTATAATGCCACGCATTCGCATGAAAAGCCTAAATCGTTCAATATGCCTTGAAGATACATGGCTTCTTTAACGCTCTCGGAGATTGCCATGTACTCAGCTTCCGTGCTGGACAAAGCGACTGTGCGCTGCTTTCGTGCTTCCCAACTGATTGCTGCACCAGCCAGTAAAAACGCGTAACCACTGTATGATCGTCTATCGGTGAGATTTGCGCCCCAATCAGCGTCAACTACACCATATAATTGTTTACCGACTTTGGTATAGAGAATACCATAACCCTTGCTCCCGTTTAAGTAGCGTAAGATACGTTTTGCCGCTTTCCAATGGTCTTCGTTATAATTCGTGTTGAACTGGCTCATATAGTTTACGGAGAATGCTATATCTGGACGAGTTGTTACAGCAAGAAACATTAACGCGCCGATCAGGCTCTGGTATGGGTACTTTGCCATGACTTTTTCATCTGCTTTGTCTGGCTTCACAAGCTTGCAGTTGCTTTCCATCGGAGTCAGGGCAGGTTTACATTGTATCATGTTGAATCGTGCCAATAGTGCTTCGGTATAATGTGGTTGCGATAAGAATACTTGATGAGACTTCAAATTTTGTTGAAAGTCAACACCTACGCAACGTCTAACAGGACCAATGTCCTTCATCTCGAATGATTCAGCTAAAGTTCGTTTGATGGTTTTTATCCACGTACTGTCATTCGATGCCAATAAGATATCGTCTACGTAAACAGTTAGTAATAGAATCTGCTTACCTTCTTGTTTGGAGAATAAACATGGATCATGTTTGGATGCTTTTAATCCAAGATCATTTAACGCTTTTGTTAGTCGGTTGTACCACATAAGTCCAGATTGGCGCAGTCCGTACAGCGCCATTTTTAACATACATACAGGATTGCTGCTTTCCTGTAGCTTCTTCAGCCATCGATTTGCCGTCTCTTCTACGTGTTTGTTGTGTTTTGTGGTACCTTGACTACCAATCGGCTTACCAGTTTCTATTTTTTCCAGTATGCTGTTTAGCTTTTCTGGCACCTCCATGTATACACTCTCTTCGAGCTTTCCATTCAAGTAGGCTGTAACTACGTCCATTTGATGTATTTCGAGCCCCATTTCTGCTGATAAAGCAGCCAATAGTCGTATCGAGGTGGAGCGTGCAACCGGCGCATAGGTGTCGCGAAAGTCCTCCCCTTCACGTTGCGCAAAACCTTTGGCAACCAATCGCACCTTCTTATTACCGTCGTCTTTGATTCGAAAAACTAGACGGCTTCCGACAACCTTGCGTTGGGTTGGGCGTTCGCTAATCTCCCAAGTGTTGTTTTTGATTTGTGCTAAGTACTCGTCTTCTGTCGCCTTTTCCCACAATTCAGCATCTGGTGTAGCTTCTACTTCAAGCCATGATGATGGATCTACCCCAGCCATAAGATGTGCCATCTCACATTCTTCGAATAGGTCTTCTTCTTCTTCTGAATTTGATCCGCAGTCGCTTTCACTCGGCGAGGTGTCTTTCGCTTGCTCATCAGCTAGAGAGAAAATTTTTCTAGGTCTTCCCCTCTTACCACGTTGCAGTTTTGGTCGGCCTCTACCCCGTTTCGTCGTTTTTCCCGAAATTTCACAATCAGTTGCTTTTTCAGCATCATTGGTGATCGTTATTGGCAGATTGCTTCCGTGCACAGGTATGTCGATTTCATTTTCATTCTCAAATACGCATATTTCTTCGTATTCATTACCGAAACCCGTTTCGTTTACGACTTTGATATCGCGACTTATTATAATGCTTCGTCTTTCCTTCGACCACAATCGATAAGCTTTCGATTCGGACGAATAGCCCACTAAAACGCACGGCACGGAACGAGACGACATTTTGTCTTTTGATTTGTTTTTGTCCAGTACATATACTTTGGACCCGAAAATCTTTAAGTGTGTCACTGTTGGAGTTTTGTTTGTCCACAATTTATATGGCACTTCTCGTGTCGATTTTGTTATGCATCGATTACGTAAATAACAGGCCGTGTTAATCGCCTCAGCCCAAAATGAGGGTGGCGCGCCCGCTTGCTTCATCATACACCTGGCCATCTCTACTAGAGTTCTGTTTTTGCGTTCGGCCATACCGTTTTGTTGTGGTGTGTACGGTGAAGACAAGCGGCGCCTTATACCGCACTTTTGGAGAAAATCGTCAAAGTCCCGATTACAATATTCTCGCCCGTTGTCCGATTGCAGCGCTTTTATCTTCCGACCCGTAAATGTCTCTGCTGCTGCTTTGTATTTTTTAAAGGCTTCGAAAACGTCCGATTTGTTTTTAATAAAATGTACTTCGCACCATCGTGAATGTTCGTCAATAAAAGTGACAAAATACTTTGCACCCGAATTTGAAGCGCAACGCATCGGACCGCATACGTCACTGTGCACGATTTCAAGTACGTCACTAGTACGTTTGTGTGTGTGTTTTGGAAAAACCGCGCGCGTTTGCTTTTCGCTCACGCACACTTCGCATACCGATAAGTTTTGCTTTGGCTCTATATCAAGCCCGTACACTTTTTGTTTTTCGCCATGTCTTTCATATCGCGCTCGTTTAAGTGACCCATTCGGTAGTGCCACAAGTCGATATTGTTCCTTGGCTGAATTGCGAACGCGTTATTCTGACTTCGATTTTTCACAAAATACAAATTCCCGCTTCTTTCCGCGGTAAAAAGAACGTTTTTATTTTGGTTAACTACCACCGCTTCGTTTTTACGAAAGTGTACCTCGTAGCCCTTATCTGTAATTTTGGATACCGATAATAAGTTTGTGCGTAAATCGGATACGTATAGCACATCACTAAGTGTTATGTCTTTCTTACACCCATATTCGTCCACAACAACTTGAACACTACCAATTCCGGATATTTTTGTGGAATTGTTGTTTGCTAAATTAAGCACTTGATTCATTGCGGATAGCTCCTTAAAATTGTTTTTATCTGCACTCATGTGAGAAGTGCAACCACTGTCCAGACACCATTTTTTATTTCCGTCAGGGCACAAGAAAGCTGATTCAGTTACGTATAATGACGCGCTTTTCGTTTCACTAAATTTATCATCGTTATTCTTTAAACCTTGTTTGCAATGTTCTATTTTCGCTTTACAATTTCGCGCATAGTGACCGCGCTCTCCACATCGGTAACAAGTTATGCGTTTCGTTTCACCGCGTTTCGCGCCTGTATTACGATCACTCTTTTTGTGGAAGTTATTTTGCTTTTGTAATTTTTTGGCGTATAGCGCATCATTATCAGTTCTCTCTTCTTTCACTTTTCGCGATTCCGATTCTTCTAGAATTTTAACCCGCAAAACTTCTGGTTTTGGTAGGTCATCGCGTGTCTCTAGAGCACAACGGAAAGTTTCGAAAGAATCAGGCAAACTGTATAAAAGCAAAATTGCTAATAGTTCATCGCCTATTACCACCTTGATGTCTTTCAATTTCGCGACGGCGTCGAAAAAATCATTTAGGTGCTTTCTAACATTATCACCTTCTCTCATGCGGGCGAGAGCCACTCGTTTCAATAACGTAGCTTTTCGAGCAGGCCCTTTCGATTGATATGTGGCCTCTAGCTTTGACCACATTTTGCGCGCACTTTCGCACTCTACTACTAATCCCAACTCGGACGGACTCATTGCAAGCATAATGTCCGCACACGCTTTCTGGTCGCTAGCTCTCCACGCGGCTGCCTCTGCGGCGCCCGTGGGACACGCTATGGTCCCTTCGGCGTACGACCATAGATCACCTTTAATAAGAATCGCGCGCATTTGCATTTTCCATGTATCATAATTGTCCGCGTTTAGCGGCTCGATACGAACACTCGACATGCTTGGACAATTTGCAACTTGTTTTCGCGCACTCGATACCTGCGCGACCTCCGCACACGTTACTGCGAAAGTTTTCGTTTCGCACGCTTTATAATCGAATATTTAATCCGCGCACTTATGAATGTGGCTCTGGGCCCATAACCTGATAAAACAACCGAGTTTATTTCAATAGTTCAATTAAGAAAATGTTTATTTTACATATATTAGGTTATGTTTAATTACATTCGATATTTAATGCACGTGTGCGCTCAGCGCTGGGTGAAATCAAAGTGAGTAAAGATAACATACGTTTTTACAGTTTTACATACAGAAGAGAAAGTGCAATAATGATTGAATACAGGATTGATACAGAGTTGCATGTAAGGCTACATAAAGTTCTATATTTCTAGTTGATCTGCTTTGACGATCTAACAGAGTATGAATTAAAAATTTTAGTATATAAAAAAAAATTGTGCTTAAAAAGTAATTAATTCAAAATTTAAAACATAAGCTATTCCCATTTAATAGCGTAAATTATTTTATAAAAAAATTTTTTTAAGACTCGTATTTATATAAGGCTTCAATAAAAAATCAGTCGTAACTTGTACTTATTAAATTACTCAGTCGCTGGCTTATTCTATGAAACAAATTACCTGTTTTCTTAATAAATAATTGTGAAATATATTTTTTTAATATTGTTTTGCCTAAAAATTATATGTATTTTTATTTTTGATTTGTAACAAAAATTTAAATATATTGTTATCTGAAAAAAAAACAACAAACTTGATTTTTATATGCGTTTTATACACTGTCTGAAACTTGGGTTTTATGATTTTTATTAGGGAATGATTACTATTTTAACTAAAAAAATAAAATAAATGTTAAAACAACTAGCAATCATTATCAGTATGCGGGTGTCTTTAAATTCTGATACCTGGCATCTAAGAAGCGAAAATTGAGAATCAACACCTTAGCCGGCTATATACAAAATACATATTTGTAGATTTTGCATAGTTATGGATGTATGATAGTGTACTACAATTTAATAATTACTAATAAGGCGATTGTGTAACGTCGCCACGCAAAGGGACACACTCGCATACAAGTAAATAGGGCGTTGAATGTTTGGCTGCCTTGTCCCCTGTTCACATGGCCTTTCGAAACAAACTCATTAATCATACACGAGAGAATGTAAGTGCATGTGCACCCCCATTATATGCCTTAAATACAGTAGATATTCATTGCTTAGTAATCTACACTTTTGCCATCTTAAATGAACATTACTAAACATGAGCACATTCGATTACCTTTCATATTCGAAGGACAAAAGGGAGATACGAGTACTTGATGACGATGCGAAAATTTTGCAACAGTTGGCATTGTTACTCAAACCGATGTGTGTAAGTACATTAGTATTTACATGCATATATATGTATATATCGCACCAAAATAATTTCCAAATTGGCTGTTTAGTCTGGGCGCGTTACACACTCAATCATCTTCCAACTTCCCTTACTTACTTGCGAGATACACAACCTCGATGTTATCTTGAACTGTTGCTAGGAAATAAATGCATTTGCTGATATCCCACTACAATCATTATTGTTTGATTAATGTGTTTATATGTATGTACATATGCATGTATGTATAAGTGTGCAAATGTTGTTGATGTTTATGAACAAGTAAATACGTTCGAAAATACCATTTAGGAAAATTAATTGATATGTGATTGATGGACTGAAGTAAGTCAGGATCACCGAAACGCATTCTATCTAAATTCGTGATAAGTCTTTTTACGTTTATATGGACCAACATTTCATTTTAACGCATGCGAGAAACGAGAAAAAATATGAGTGTTCAGAAATTTTAATTAGACTCTTCGAAGACGGTTATATCTTAAAATTTTATTTAAAGGTCATAGACTTAAGAATATATTAAAATTTGAACTTATTCATGTGATTTAAAGTTATTTAGAAGAAATAAGCTCAGCAGTGGTTCTTGATTTCTGAACGAATTTTGATCTGATACAATTACAAGTATTAAATATTTTTTATATATATTAAAGCCGAACATTTAACGTGTGATGTGTGAAGGCACTTATAGGGTTACTAAACGGCTAATATCAATTATTGTGATCGCGATGCTTTGCCTAAGCCAAACAACTAAGACCAAAATTTTAGGCGATTTCATCTCAAAATCTTTTGTGTTTGGCCAACAGCATGAATCTCAAGTGGGCTGTATTCAATCAAGAAGTAGACACTCTACGTCTAGTAGAAGTATTTCGTATGTAGCCACTATGAGCACTTTTTGAGAGAGATTTTCGGCTCTGATAGCCACTTGGGTATGGTAAATACAACAACTGTGTGGGATTATGTAAACAAGATTGGTCGTATGCATCCGGCAAAAGATCAGTCCGCTGATCCGTTCAGTTGCTACTTACTATTAAAGGAGAACTCGTGTGCAAGACAGAAGCTTCTCGGAGGCAGTAAAGAAGTGATCTGCGTAAGTTAAAAGTGATATATTAAAATCGCTTTGAGGTTAAGTACGTGAGAAAGTTCTATAACTGGACAAATTGTATGAACATAATATTGTGGGCAGCCGCTGTGGTTGAGCGTGCAGCTGTGCGGGCTAGAACTTTATATGCCGTTGAGTTCGAAGAAGATTGCATCCCAATCAGACCAAGTTAAATCGAAAACATAGATTGCCCCTCGGCAGGTAATGGGACATATCCGAGGGTAAAAAGCTTCTCATAAAATACATCAGCTACATAGTGTAAGTGCCAAATTCTTATAATTTTAACATTTCTGTCTACGTAAGATTTTGAAACTTAGAAATAAAGTTATTGTAGTCGAATAAAGCCAAGGGAGCTGTGGGCTATTTGAATCAGTGAACATGGATAGGTACGAGTACATATTTATTATAAAAAATGTATTGAAAATAACTAAAATAAAAACGATTTTGTTTAAAATCAAGACTAATGAAAAGAATTTTCGACAGGGTGTATTAACACATTTTTGTTGCATTTGAATTGTTGACATATAAACTAAAGTAATTAATTAATTCCATATGAACATGCAAGCTATTGTCATTGATATGAGATATCGAATTATTTTCACATTTGCTTTATTGTTATTTTTATACTTGCTTTTACTGCCTCTCATAGCTAATGATCTTCCATTCTGACAAAAAAGCGTTGAAGTACGATGAATTCAAGTTTGAAAATTAATCTCAAATTCAATGCTTGACAATGAACGTCAGGGATCAGAGATAAGCGTTAGCCTATGCGCAAAGTAAATAGAGCAAATTGGCAAAGTAAAGCACAAATTTGAAGGGAATATTTTAGTCGGCGGCTAAATGATGTTTATGCAGGAGATTATTGTTAATAGCTTATTGTTCAGATGATTTAAATTCTGTTTATTTTTAGCAATAATTTGATAAAACAAATCTTCATATAAGTGGATTTTTTTTATTCTAAATATCGACTAAATATCGCAGTTAATTTGTAAGCAAAAAAGTTGTGCTCAAAATAGAAGCATTTTCTACACTTATTTGAAGCAAATTTGAGTCTGTGAAGAAACATCTGGGTAATAGATATGTACATATATGATACGGCAGGAAAGTACTTTCAGGGTAATAAGATTTTTAATGAATTTAAATATAATTTCATTGAAGTCTTAAGTCGCTAATTAGAATTTCAAACTAAGGCTACGTCTTTTTCTGCTACCACTCTTGTGACCTAAATATTTATATTCCTTTGTTATAGAATATTTTGAAATATATGATGTTAGTGCTAGTGTTCTTGGAAATATTGCATTCACTTTCTGGTACTATTTAGAGAGTGTATAATTTCTACTAAAACAACAATTTCCGTTACACCACATGGTTAGATGTTAATCACGCAATAAGTTCTTTACTTAGTAGGTTTTTGTCTCACTAATATAAAGGTAATTCTTTTGATTTAAAATATTTTAATTGCTCTAACCAGATTTGTAACTTATACGAAATATTACACATATATTTTCTTTTAATAATATTTCGCAGTTAACGTAGTAAAGGTGCTCCACGGCGAATACGTGACAGAAAAAGAAAGTTAACATTTATCTATTTTGTTTGAGCTTTTAAGGCGTAAGTTTCCAAATTTCCTTCTACTTCGTTCTTTCTATTGGCAATTTGACAGTCAGCACCGGAAAAAGGGAAAAACAAACCATGCAAGGCGAAAATTAGCTTTTCCTCAGCGGTTAATTTTTCAAATTTTTATTAACTTAATATATGGATTAATTTAAAAAATAATACACAATTTAAAAATGAAAAAATATCTTTCTTGAAATCTTCAAGCGCAGTTTAATATACAACTACAAATTCTTTTCATTTTTCAAATTTCCATGGAAAAAATCGAAACCACGTTTTAAGGAAAAAATTGCGAAAATTTTTACAAGAAAAATGTTAAGTAAAAGTGTTGAAATTTCAATGAAAGATTGATGTTTTTTTTTCAATTTCTTCACAGTATAAAAAAGTGGATTATTTTTGTTTGGAAAATATGAAAAACTTAACAAAAGTAAAAAAAAAAAAATTAAAAATTGGTAATTATAATATATATGTAACTTAGAATTTGAGTACATACTTTTTTCATGTTTTGGCTACAATATTATAAAGAAAGAACTATATCGAAATTGAGTAATTTCTACACGAAATCGAAACCAAAAAAAAAAACTTTAATCTAATAGTGATTATTTTAAATTTAAATGATAAATTTCATTTTGAAATGTGATCGCTCTTAAAGTTGAAAAGTAACAATAAACACTTGAAAAAACATTTTGACTTAAATAAAATGTGAAATAAGTATTTGTAGACTTTGCATGCGTCCTTAGTTTGAGTAATACACAAGATATATGAGAGGGTTCTCTAAGATTGCAAGCTTCCCCATAGAAAATCTGCTTTTAATTGTGCAATTCACGTACTGTGAAAATAATTTTCTAGACTTAGATCAACTTCCTATCCATAGAGAGCAGAGGTGGAGAGCATAGTTTATATATTTGTTCGAAATTCCACAGGAACTCATGTTGTTTGCCAAATTAGAAAATGCGGCCGATGGCGAAAGGTGAAGGCAATGGTGTGAGGATTTTATGTTAATTGTAATACTAGCGTATTGTCAGAATACAGGGGCTTGGAAAATAAGCATCCTGTCAACGGTGCACGTCTTTTTTCAAGTGTAGGGAGTTCTGTTTCAGTTAGGATATTCGCTATAAGTGAGAAACGAAGTATAAATAAAAGCCTTAATTTGGCTGTTTCTGCAATTTCAATGATTTTTTTTTTCCAATTTCAAAACTTAATGTACATAACTTTTGTACCACTCAAACTCAGAAAGCAAAGTTATACATTTAATTATTATTTAAATAAATGTATGAACATTAGGCATGTCAATCCCGTGATCCCGAAATCCCAGGATATGAAAGCGATATTAAGAGAACTAACAACGAGGTGCCTGAAGTGGATAAGGCAAAAAATCTCAAAGATAAATTGCATCAAGTTTTAATGACCAATTTTTTGTAATGCGATAAAGGCTAACAGTAATTAAAAATAATTTTACTTGATGTAGGTACAATTGCTTCTGTACCAAATATTTATATTTGTACTTAAAGTATAAATTATTTTGTGTGTGTAAAAGTTTACGATTATATCTTTTTTTCCTTGAAAACACCAATAAATACATTCGTGATTTACAACAAATCGTTCATCTTTGTTATATTAATGTAATTTTTATAGCTCTATAAAAATTACGAATCAAAACTTCGTGAAATTCGGGATCGTTTTCAAATCTCGAAAATCCCGGAATCAACAAAATGCCCTAATGTACATAGATATATATCTGCATACATAATTACACGGTTTCAATTTCGATAAAAATCAATTTAATCAACTGATAACATCAGTGAATGTCAAAAAATAATAAATTTGTGTATCCACCTACCAATTGAACGTATGTGTAGGTATGTACTCGTACATCAGAATTGTTTCGGTTTTTCTTGCAGTTAAAAAAATTAAACACTGCTCAGCGTGCTAACCAACATTTTTTGCACAATTTCCACTTACATTTCCTCGGAATTAACACACAATTAGCCACACAAGCCACTGAAGCCATTCACATTCACTCACAGCTCAGCAGCGGCGGTAACTTATTTTCATTATTTTCACAACTGCAACAGTTTAGGGCACAGGCCACGGCTGGATTGTTGTACGAGTTAACACACAGGAGCATCGTTTGCAATGTTTACAATGTTTACATTTGTCTGTCTGGGAACTGATTAAATGGGTTACACAAAGCGGTTGGTTGGTTGGCTGGTCGGTCGGTCTGTCGGTCAGTCGGTCGATTGATATGAGTATGTCCGAGTATGTGGGTCGATTGGCAGTGGCCAAAATCATCCGAAATATCTGATTTCAATGTGCAAATGTAAATTTTTAAATTAGCGTCATTTAACTCTCCGATAACAGCGGCCAAAAAGGCGGTCGATGGTAGTAAAGGGAGATTGTATTTGTACAATTTGTTCGTTGGCAATTGCGAGTTTGCGCTTAACTGGATTGTCAGTCCGTCAATCGCAAGTACGATGTATGCATGTATGTTTGTACATACATATGTATATGAATAATTGAACAAACATAGGTATTTGCATGTTAAAATCGAATTCTCGCCCGTAGCGAGGATGCCAACCTGTGGACAACCGTAACGAAGTCATAAAATTTCAATTAAAATGTTTTATTTAAACAACACGTTGATACAGAAAAAAACCATCATCAGGCCACAAAGTGTGTAACTGGCGTACATTATACTTGTATGTGTGTATGTATGCACAGAAATACATATGTATGTAATTGTTTACATCGCTTGCACATCATTTAATTTCAGAGCGTGTCAATAAGTAAATATAAATTTTTAAAAAAGATATATACTTCATTTATGTATGTATGTATGTGTGCATGTAAAAGGTTTTAATAACTATAGGACACCACAAATTTTGACTATCTATTTTTTATTATTTAATTTTAATTACCTTTTTTATACAAAAATTATATAAACCAAAGTTTCAAACTCCATAAAGAATGTTAATTACATTTAAAATAATTTCATCATATTTCTCAGATCCTTAGCATTTTTTGAGTATGCAGTTTTATAGCCCAATCAATTTTAGTATATTGTTTGGCCAACATTCTTGCGTAGTTTCTTCCATCTTAGGCTTGCTTGGGAATTTTTTTTTTAGAAAAAACTACGCAACACCGCTTGTAAAATAAATTGTTAAAATTCAACAGAAATTTTATCTACATATGCATTTTAGTATACTCAAATTTAATGGGCTGCAAAACTGATGAACAAAAAATTTTGAAATGTGTAAATTTGTTAAATTATTATAAACTTTTTATAAAGTTAAAAACTTGGATTCAGGCAATGGCAAACCACCGAGGGTATTTCTGCCGTTCGGAGTAGACACAATATTGTAGGTCCCTCTATTTGTGGTACAATATATAATGACGCACACTAAAAATGATAGGAGAAGCTTGGCCAAACACAAAGCTATAAAGTGTAAGCGCCAAATTATTATTATTATATTATAAATCAATAGACAAATTTAGTCAATACGAGTATAAGGATGTCGTATAATTCTGATAAGCACTTAACTTGTATATTGTTTGTTTAAGGTAGACGCTGTTTGTGGCAATTGATGTTTACTATTAAACACATATTGCCTTAATCGGGCTTAATATTCGTTGTGCTTTATTAATTTGGTTTTCATGTTCGATATATCACACCAAACTCATTTAAATGTAAATGCGATATTTCTTTGTTGAGAGTATGCCAATGTACGTTGATTGGATTAAAACTTTAATGCTTCCATCAGAATGAAATTTTAAAAATTCGATAAGCAATAATTGATAGAAAAAAATTACTGTTACTATATTACTATTTGTGTTAATTTAAAGCAGGCTACAATTAAAGGAGCACGCACACCTTAAATTTTCTGTAAAGTTACTTAGATCTTCAGCACAAAATTATTTCCATACACCCAAAACAAACTGCTCTGGGAAAAAAATTGTGGAGTTTTAAACAATGCTCCAGCCTTTTGTGTTTACATATTTCGTTATCCTTAATGTATTTTCTTTTTTTTTTATGGAAATAACGGACAAAATGAAAGAAATGGTTCGTGTGAAACTAAAATAAAATATTATTTTGTATAAACGCTCAATCATCTGCTCAGCGTATCCGATAAATTCAATATAATCTATACATTCATTATTTGTAGGCTAAATCACCTTTAGTTAAATCTATAAGCAAAATAAAATATTTCAAATTTTCAACTTGGTACTAATTCAACAAACGTATTTTAAAAATTAAAACAAAAACTTAAAACTTTTAATTTTTGCAGTAATATGCGAACTTAAAGTTACTAAAAGTGGTGTTGATTTTTGAGGATATTTTTTTTGCAGAGCGTGCCTAGCATATTTTTCTTTCTATACATACAACCTTCGAACGCAATCCATTTATATGAAAGAAAAATGCTCAACATCCTAAAATTGAAAAAGCTACAAAACTGCAAAACCTGAATTTTTCTAAAAACTTTGGTTAAAAATTTTTAATAAAAATTTAAATGATTTTGGTTAAACATTTTTCATAAGAATTTAAAAATGTTGTATTGAACAGACACGACTACATACCTACATATGTATGTATATTTTTACAGAATTTACTTCGACTAAATTTACTTTTTAATTGAGACAGAGCCAAGGTGAATTTAGTAAGGCTTTAATAAGCAGCTTATTTATTTGTTTTTTCTATCGCAGTGGTTTGTTTTGACATTCACTGTTCCGAAAGCAAATACAAAATCAGGGTTGCTTTTTCTATTTCGACTCGATTGCTATCCAATTAAGAACTGATGCCGCAATTAGGAGTTCAATTAGCGCCTTAATTGTGAAAGCTTGGCTTATTGCTCAATCAACTGCCTGCTTAAATATATTCGAAAAGTCAATGAATTGATGTATTTTTTCTAAATGCTAAGTTGCATTGAAACATGTAATTGCACGGTTTTTTTGCTAGGCGACTATAGATATTTATTTGCATTTATGTGCTTATCTTTTGGAAGGCCTCTCGGGTGGTTTTCGAATATGAGGTATTTGAATTAGTATTTATTTTTACCAAAAATGAGTCTTAAACTCTGCTTTGATACAAGAACAAATAATAAATAATTCGTATTTTTCACTTATTAATTGACTATTTCTTAGTGTGAAAGAACTCCAGAATTCATATAGAAGAGATCCTGATGATACAAATATGTTATTCTGAACTTTTACGAACTCATAAAAATGTTCTAAATCTAGGTCTTCCTCAATCTCGCGATTTTGATTAAGTTGACGGTATATATTTATGTTATTTTTGTGAAAACATAAACATTTGTAGTTTTACATAAAGATAAAGAAAATTATTTTTAAGGAGATTAATAGATATCCTCTTCTTGCGGAAACATGGTATTTTCCCTACCAATTTAAGTGATTTTTGGATTCTTTGCACTGTTAATAAATTAATATCATATATAATATTTGATATTTGATACATACTTACTCATTACATCTGATTACAATGAAAAAGGTGGCATACATTTTCAAAGTCCAAATTGCGAAAAACCCAGCTAAAAATTTCCCTCTTAGGAAAACTGAACTTACATCTAACACTGAAAAACTTGGCAAAGAAAATAGGAAAGATCTTGAGTGCTATTAAAATTGGTCATCGACTAAGTAGTACCTACTCTTAGAATTCTTAGAATTCTGAGGATGTCGTAACTGTCTAAATATTTTAACCGTTCGAAAACTCAAAATTAAGGTTATTTTAATTAATTAATCTGCGTACCGATGCGTTCTTCGATTGTGCCCCTCGTTTAAGAAATCTATGAATTACGCCCCTGCCTGCCCATGCTCAAACCACGACACCAGCTGTCCATCGATTTGGCAATAATGAGTAATGAATGGTAAATGAAATGAAAACCTTTTATCTGCACAAACGAGCGCAACCAGACACACTTTAAATTGGCTTTCATTTGCATTATTCTTATTTACGAGCTTTTATTAATGTATGGCATTTATTCTATATGTATATGCTTTGCCAAGCAATCGCTAGCTTACAGTAAAAAAATGCTAAATCCATTTTCAACAAATGTTCGATTTTAATGCAGGTTGTAAGTTAAAGTTAAAATATCTTAATATTTTTATCTCTCTTAAACTATTTGAAAAAGCGAACTTAGCAACTTTTTCACTCTTAAGCGACCATTTATAGTTGATACTTACAAACGTACCTACATATTTACATATGTATATGTACTTCCGCTTTCACTATCTTACCTGCAGGTAGCTTATCATGAAAATTCAATTAAATACGATTTTTTTTACAACTTCTTTCACAGGTGGTTTTATGGGTGATATCGCTCTGCCCGACTTTAATTATGACGGTGAACCCATTGTGGCACACACTGTTATGGTGCCGGTAGAAGAGGGCTTCCACAGTGATGGCGACGACAACGACAATGACGACAATGACGACGACGACGACGACGACGACGACGACAAAGGTGACGCCGCAATTAATGGTATGCGCAGTGAAAGTTTGCCTAAGCACATTGTAGTGGAGAAGGATGAGAGCGGGGAATGGCAATCGGATGCGCCAGCTAACACGCCGACAATCGCTGAAAAAGTACCAGTTGCTGCTAAATTCAATGCATCTTTTCAACAAGAATTGGAAATTCTGAAACAGGAAGTTTATCATGAGGGCTTGCAGGTGGAGGAAGAGGGTCTCACACATATTATACGCAAGAAAACTAAACTGCCGAGTACACGCTATGACTACAACAACAACAATAAAAATGAACGTAACCACAATGATCCAGCTTTGGTGAGTTTCAATACGAATACATGTATGTATGTTAGTTTGTTAATATGTATACAGTATGTGGCTGTGTTACAAAGGTTCTTAAGAGAATGGAAAGATGTGCATAAGTTATCTTCTAAGTTTGCTTTTGTTTGAAATTTTCTGCCTTGTGCTTGTAGAGCGTAAATATTGAAGATGAAAGTACCGAAAATGATAAATCCTTGAAACAGCCAACTTTGATAATCCAAATATTGTAAAATTCTAAATGTGGTTTGTTTAGTATAGAACTTAAAAAAAGAGTTAAACAAACTAAGTGCTTACTACTACTACAACTTAAATTAAAAAATTTCTAAACATTAATCCATCGCATAAGAAAGGAAAATTTTATGCAACAAAGTGTTTAGGATCAGCAAAAAACAAAAGACTATTTCTTATAAATTAAATTCCCTACTTTTAGGAATTGTTTTTGAGGCGGTTTTTATGAGAAAATTTTATTTGGAAAAAGAAAAAAAATTAGAAATACGATTATACCACAACCATTACATACGACCTATGCATCAAAAGAGACAAAGCCACTCTAGCCGAACTTCGACGAGAAAAAGTCTGACAATTTTACAGCCAGATATCTCTTTCACTTGACTCCAACGAAAGCGTATACCACAACGTTCTCTTTGTGGCAGTTGTGAATTCAAGCATTAAAGGACCTTTTTAGGTACGCAACCGAGTTAGCTTAATTTATTTAACAATTTTTAGAAAATATTTTGACACACTGCCGGAAGAGTAAAGGGGCTTAAACCCCAATTCCAAGCTCTAGGAAGTTTGGATACGTTATTGCTGCAGTCGCCTAGGTATAGCAAAAAATCTCTATTCGCTAATTCTCTTTTCTGAGCAAAACAGCAAAAACAGAACAAAAATATTGTAAAAAGTGTGAAGAATAAAACGTTTTAGATTTATTTTTATAAAAAAACAAAATTAGATCAAAATTATGGGACACGTTCCTAAATAGAACAAAATGGGAACAAAACTCTCTAGAATGTTCCCAAGAAGATCAGAATGAAAGCGAAACTTTCGGGAACTTTTCGAATAAGATTGAAATGAAAACGAGATAGAGAATGTTTTGAAGGTTGGTCGACTGAAAAACAAAAACCCGGGAAACGTTGTGTTGGAGTACAAAACGGAAACCAAAATTTTGAGAGACATGCGATACGAATGAAAGAGGCGTCAAACAGAACTTGAGAAAAATGTTTGAATTAAGACCGTTGAGGAAATTCGAGTTCAATGAAATTCTTGCATTGAAGGTAAATAATTTCGTGAGTTGTTTGGTGGGCCAAACACACCTTTCAAAGTAAAGGATTCGTAGAGATCTTTACGGACCCAATGCAATTATGAAATTATTAATTAAAATCTCAACCAACCTCTTTTAATTTTGAAAGAAATTAGTTAAGCTGCAAAATCCAATAAAAAATGCATATCTCTCCATCGATAATTTCTATAAGACGCGCTAGCCTTCTCAATATAAAAGTTTGAGCTTCTGAAAGCTACGTTTTTTCTGCGCCAACCACAATAGTGTGCCCTTCTTTTATTCCTAAGACTTTTTTTCCAATTTGTTCTTCGAGATCACGTTCCTGAGTTATTTATTTTTTAACTTTTTCTTCGACTAAGCGTTTCTGAAATTGTATTGTTCCCATTCTGTTGCTTTCGGAAAGTACCCCATCGTTTTGTCTTGCATTCATTTTAGTAAAAAAAATCTACACAAATTCTGGTTCTCATTTCGGTTTAGGTTTTCAAGCATTTTTGGCAACAAAGCTACTAGAACGATGGTCAGAGCTTTTATTGGCAATCGCTGGTGAAAAACGACTAATTCTGGAATTTTTAGTAACCTCACCCTCTTAAAAATGTTTCTGGATAAATCTCTGGTATGACGTAGAGAAGAGCTTAAAATTACGTATTATTTGACATAGTATAACGCATGAAATAGAAGAAAAAATAGTCAAAGCAAAGGAGTACATTTTTATCATATTAAAATTGGACAAACAATAAAATTGCTAAATTCCCCAAATACACTGAAAAGATGGAAATTTTTATAAAACTTTGTTCAGTTTATCAAAACATTTGCTTACCGTGTTTTGTTATTATGCAAACCCCATAAAAAAAATACCACATGCATACAAACATACATACATACATATGTACATACATACATGTATGCATAGCCTGCCAGCTGTGGTCAAACATTGCCAGTTGAATTTCGAGTGCCAAATATTTTCGCCACCAGTGAAATGTTTGCACTACTAGTATGACAATTCAATGCAACACGTCATTTTGTGCAGCATTTTTAACACGTTTCAAAATAGTTCGATTCTCATTTCAATGTTTGCTTTTTCATTTCATTTTCCCAATTCAACTTCGACACCCAGTCGGCCAATGAACTGGTGAAACCCACTAGCTTTTCAATGAACACGGACTATTTGATGAAGAATTTGAAAAATGAAGTTATCAGCAGTGGCAACAATAACAACAAAAACAACAACAACAACGAAAACGGCGAACGCTACAAACCGAACCCCACTTATCGCCCAATTGATGGTTCATTTTTCGATTCCAAACCTGCAACGCCCGAAAAATCAGCAGACACCGATACAAATGAAACACAACCGCTAGGTGTACATCATCATCAACAACAACAACAACAACAACAACAACAATTGCGTCAACGCACGCTCAGCAGCGGCAGCGGTGGCACTGGTGGAATGCACACACGTCCCGGAAAAGCCACAACTTTTGATGCGAACGGTAAAGTGGAATCGATTGCATTGCATCGCAGCGGTGAGTATTTCGGGCCAGCAGTGAGTAGTGTCGATAGCAATGGAGCTGGCGGTGGCTTTGGACGCACGCCAATCGAGAAGGCCGTCGAGCTGGAAAAGCAACGCAAAGCCACAGCAGGCATTAATAATCGCAATGTCGATCAAAGAAAAATACAATCGAATACGAAGGATATTGAAATGGATTCCGGTAATAATTTTGTGGCCGAGCGACGAATGGTCATTTTGCCTACCTCGCTGCCCACACAGCGTTCAACATTGCCGAATGTTTATAGTAACTCGGGTGGCAATGGCATGAAGTTGGATGATGTTGATTTTCTGCACGCTGAAGGCGCAGTCCGACGACGACACCGACGTGGACGCAAGCATCGGTAAGTTGACTAACTACGATCTGAACTCACTAACAAATACTCGTACACACACTAACTGCAATCAATGCCGCAACATACGAAACACAAGTAATTAACTTTCATTTCAGACGCAGCTCCGAAATGCGACATGCGGACTTTAATGTGAAGCTGCAACGCCTAAAGGCGGAACTCAATCGACCGATACACACCATTCACGATTACCAAACGCAAATGCGACGCCAGCGGCCGCCATACAATTTACACGACCACGCCGCCGCCGCCGCCGCCACCACCAACCACAAAACACATAACAAGAAGCAAACAGTGAAAATGGGTGTAACAGCGGCAGATAAAACAGAAGCGGTCAACGAGCGGCTGCTCGAGCAGGAGTACGAACAGCAGAAGCAACAACAGCTGGCACCAGAACCACAAGAACACCATCAACGCCACCAACAATGGATGCCAACAGCACTGGAAGTGAAGCAAAGTCTAGCCAAAAATTTCAATTATTCAACGGCACAAAGTGATGAACTGGAAGCGGTGGACGGTGGAAGCGAATTTGACGCCTACGACCCCATAGCCAGCAGTGACCGCAACGACAGAGAGAATGCGGATGATGGGCGTAAAATACAAACGCCTTTGGAAGTGGAATTACAAAAAGCTGAGTAAGTATGGTCGAATATAAGAGATATGGATGGGAAGGAATATTACTTATGTATATGTATTACATATTTGTAACTGAAGTCCGTACATTAACCTATGAGCATTATCGCACAGTCCAAGTCAAGGTTAATTCACCTTGCCTCCAGTCACCAAATAAGGAGTACAGTCACCTGTTTCCTTCAAAGACCTTTCGTATTCGATGTTTTATCCACTGTTTAATTTTTATGGCATTTTGTCAATAGTAAGGCCTTCTAACACATCTCCAAAAAAATTTACTGACATGAGAAGTCCCAAAAATTTTTTTTTTGTCACAATGGAACTATCTTAGATACAAGCCTTGCAACACAAGCGCTATTGGACGTCCTTTTAAACAGACTCCGAAGGATTTACATATAAACAAAAAGGACCGAAAGTGCTTATTGCAAGTGCACTCTTCAAGTCGGTGTTCTATGGATATGTGTAACAAAACGGCACGAAAAATTGTGATAAAGCAAGCTTGAGATTGAAATTTAAGAATACTATGTTAAGATTAACCAAAGCTTCCAAAATATAACGTCAATACTTCTTTGAGTTTTTATTTCTGATATTTATATAATGACAACCAAAATTGTTATCTACGTGCTTTACAAACAATTAAACAACTTGGAACAGATACAAGATCATAGGTGTACTATAGCCGCAAGAGTTCTCTGAAAAGTCTACGAGCTAAGTACAGCAAATGCCAATAAACATCTAAAAACAAAACTTGAGTATTTTCGCAAATTTACCATCTCTCCCAATAAACAATCACAAGAAAGAATATACAATTTTCCACTGTAAAATAAGAAAACTTTTACTAAGCTTTTTCTTAAAGTATTGATTCTGTAGTCTTACTTTGTTTATGTATTGACATGAATGTATATTTCTCTATCTCTATCACTGACTCTGTGACAAAACTTTAGAGGGTTTCAGTCCTTTACAACATCATTGTTGCTGGACTTCAATTGGCATAAAACGAAGAAGCAGCGCATAATAAAGACTTTATAAATATCTCGTAGTTCATAATCTGTAGTTGGACTACAGCGCCACCTAGCCGAAAAAATCATAATATGTACATAACGATAACCGAATCTTAAGAGTGAAAAGTCTTGTGAAATGGACGATGAACAAGCGTTGTGAACAATACATAGTAATTTGACAATCCATATTCGATTTTTAGAAGTGGTTTCACAAAATTACTACCGAATCAAATTATAACAGGAATTTTCTTAATAATTTAAGGAGGGCAGCGCGTTCAGGAGGTTTCATGTAGGCTTCATATTTTGCTGAGGCATTATTTTTCATGTAGATATAAATAGAACTGAAAGAAATCCTTACTATAAGCTCACTTCAGGGCAAAACGACTTTTTTCTCAATTGCAAAGGAATGTTGAGAAAAATTTAAAAAAAAGTTCAATTTCAAATGATTTACACTCAGTAAAATCAAATTGAGATATAATATTTATTTAAACGTTTGAGCTAAGTTTTTGAAAAATTTATATATAATTTTTTTTTTTTTTTAATTTAAAAATGAGATTTTGACTTAAATTAATTGGAATATTAAACCCAGTAAACATACTTTGTACATTATAAATAATGTGTGGCCTTATTTTGGACACACATATGTATGTATGAATATAGGTACATATACAGTTAGCAATTAAAAGCCCAGATAAAAGTAGTTAGGGAAATACCCCAGTTTAGATAAAACGTACCTTCATAATACACAAAATCATTTGTTCTTCATAGAACTTCAAAGCACTTGAAGCATCGCAATCGAATGGTGCGTGCTGTGACGGCGAAAAAAGAACGCATCTGGGACTATGGCGTCATACCATATGAAATTGATGGCAACTTCAGTGGACTGCACAAGGCGCTCTTCAAGCAGGCCATGCGACATTGGGAAAACTCCACTTGCATTAAATTTATCGAACGTGATCCGGAGATACATCCAAATTATATTGTATTCACAGTGCGGAGTTGTGGGTGAGTAGGAAAGGATGGCAAGTCCAAGCTTTGTAAAACCTTACTTAACCTCAAACCGAAGCTTATAAATAACAGTTAACATATTCATATGTATGTATATATGTACATCCGCTTTATGCAAACTAATTGCTTATTCTTGTATATTTTAAATACTTACATATATACTTTCAATATATACACCATAACTTTTATATCAATACAATTGTAAATAAACATGCACCTTGCCCAGAGCCTTAATTTCATTTCGCTTCCTTCTCCACACATTTGCCACATACAGGTGCTGTTCATTTGTTGGCAAACGCGGCAATGGAGCGCAGGCCATATCAATTGGACGCAATTGCGACAAATTCGGCATTGTAGTGCACGAACTGGGTCATGTCGTTGGCTTTTGGCATGAGCATACCCGCCCAGACCGCGAAAATCATGTCGTTATCGAGCACAACAACATCATGAAGGGTCAAGACTATAATTTCAACAAACTAACACCAGAGGAGGTCGACTCGTTGGGTCTGCCATATGACTACGATTCCATTATGCATTATGCGCGCAACACATTCTCCAAAGGTACATATCTCGACACCATTCTACCCATCGAGGTGAAGGGTAAGAAACGTCCCGAAATTGGTCAACGTTTACGCTTGAGTGCCGGTGATGTGGCACAAGCGAATTTGCTCTACAAGTGCCCGAAGTGTGGTCGTACATTTCAAGAGAATACCGGCATATTTGCCAGTCCTTCATACTACACGGCCGGTGCATTGACCAACGAAACGGAGTCATGTGAATGGCGCATCACAGCGACGCATGGGGAGCGTGTGGTGTTGAAATTGGAGAATTTGGTAGGTACAATTGGCGAAAATTCCACTACTACATATGTATGTATGTATGTGAAATGTTTCTCTAAATATGTTTAAAATAATATTTTTATTTTGGTTATAATAATTTGCTTTCCTCAGCTTGATGGCCATCACTTCATGAAAAACTATGTCTCACCATGCTACACACTATTTTACTTATTAGGAAAATTTCATTTATTTTTACTTTTTCTTTGCTCTCTTTTGACTGTTGCAGAATATTTTTAAATCAAACAACTGTCAAACCGATTACTTGGAGGTACGCGATGGTTATTATTACAAGTCACCACTGATCAAGCGCTTCTGTGGTAAAGTTAATGGCGAAATATTGAAAACGGAATCGAGTCGCATGCTGTTGACTTATGTTAATACACATCGCATGGAGGGCTTTAGAGGTTTCAAGGCAGAATACGATGGTGAGTGTATACACTGTACGACTTTTAATTCAAATATGGAGGCGTATGAAAGCGATTCTGCAATTTTCAACTCACATTAAAAAGTATTTTCATTATTCTTTTTGTCCATCTTCCTAACCATTGCAACAATTTTCAAAGCAATGTAAACCTCAAATGTGATACAACTTTTCTCTGAGGCGATGCTACTGCGAGATTAAGTGGACAACCATAAAACTATATTAAATTTAATGGATATAAACTGAGGGACCTGAAAGGATATATTGTTTCAACCTTCATTTCAAGCATGATAGAAAATATTTTTGGAGGTTAAAATATTGTAAATTATAATAAATTTCGGCAATCATATCCGATTTGCTTTAGGTAATCTGTAGATGTATTTAGACTTCTCAATACAGTTAAAACTCTAAAGAGACTCTAATATATCTGTGTAAAATTTCGCATTGCTCGCAATTAATTCTTCTTTTATTTGATTTTCTATATATTTTTTTTCTATAAAAATATAGTCATGGCAAAAAGTATAGAGCACAGTGAGTTATTAAGACTTTCCATAGTTTATGTAAAAATTTTTATTAATTAAAATACAAAAGTTTTTATGAAAATTTAAAAAAAAAAATTCTCAGAGCTTATTCAGTTTTAGTACAACAATGTACAGGTTTGAGAATTTTTTCGCCGTATTCGCTTTTAAATAACAACTTTCATCAAAAATAATTTAAAAACCAATTGAAATTTCTAGCTCATTTAAATTAGCATTTTGTTGAAATAAAAAAAATTAAGAGGCTACAAGACTATGTAATCAAAAATTTTCTTAAAATTTTGATAAAAAAGTTCATATTTTGTAAAAAAAATTTTGGTTCTTCAAAATTTAGAAATTATCTTTGAAAGTTCTATTTAATTGTATTTAGTTATAGAATTAACTTTATTTTAATAAAAAAAATTTAATTTGTTGAACTTCTGTAATTTTATTTTAACTCACGTTGCCTTTAACTTTTGTGTATAACTGGAAAGTTCTTTTCGTACAAAAACTTTATTTTAACTCACGTTGCTTTCAACTTTTGTGTATGACTGTAAAGTTCTCTTCTTACAAAAACTTTTCATACGCAAACCCAAATTTTGTACAACACTGAAAAAATACAAAAAATTTTCATAGAAATTTACAACTGATGTATTTTATGAACCTTTTTATGTCAGAAATACCCTCGGAGGTTTGCCATAATCATTGGCTGAGATTCAAAGATCGAACACAGCGGCATATAGAGTTATAGCACGCACCGCTACCCACTCGAAACAGCGGACACTCCGTAAAAAATATTGGCAAAAATTAACAATAATTAAAAGTAACTTGATATTTACACTTTGTTATACTAAAGAGGAATTGACTAATCAATAGCGTACTCAGAGGAATTCTTGAAAATTTGTAATTTTGATGTAAGTTTGTTGAATTATTTTAAGTTTAAAGATGGGGTTCACATGAATTGTGTTTTAAATGAGAAATATAGGGAATAAAAAATTGCACACTGACTGTGCTTATAAGCGAATGAACTGAAGGATAATGAAAAGATAATGAAATAAAACTGAATTATCAAAACCTCTCACTATGTGGTCCGGTTATAGTTTTAAGATGAAATATAAATGTAAAATTAGAAGCACTAGAAATTGTAGGAATATTTTAATTTCTCATAAAGAATATCGAAAAAATTAAAAATATGTTTTCGTATGAATTTTTTCTCTTTTCTTTTAAGTATTGCCTTTCATAGTAGCTCAAAGCATTATCTCTCTAAAAATTCATTTATTTGTTCTCAAGAGTAACAATATTATAACAATTTACCTAGAAACACGTATTGAATTAATATGCTCTATACAACAATAGTATGCACTTCGCAGAGAATATGAAATGTAGGCAATCCATTTTTAATACACTCCGATTACCGCTTTTATAAATGCATTTTATATGCACGTTTCTGCTGCATTCTGATTACTTTCCACCTTCATGTCTTCACGTCTACGTTCTTCGAGCTCACTTCGTTGCAAGTCAACCATGCAACAATTCCACTTTGTCACGAGTCATCGCAACTCAACTCATTCACACCTCTCTACATAGCTAGCTGCATACTGCACGTACTCAAATAATAGACATGTTTTCTTCTCTTCTTCTTAAAACTCGCAGTCATCTGTGGTGGTGAGATGTCTGTCGACGATTCCGAGGGTCGCTTAGAATCGCCCAACTACCCGTTGGATTACCTGCCGAGCAAGGAGTGCGTGTGGAAAATCACCGTGCCAAGAGGCTACCAAGTGGCGCTCAAATTTCAATCGTTCGAAGTGGAGAATCACGATAGCTGTGTGTATGATTATGTCGAGGTGCGAGACGGTGCAACCGAGGATGCACAACTGATTGGCGTCTTTTGCGGTTACAAACCGCCACCGAACATGAAGTGAGTACTTGGCACAGTCGTTTGTATAAATATACTCGCACGAGTACGACTATAACTAGCTAACAAACTCACACCGTAAATAGTTGGTAGACAAAAAGAACTTTTTCGTTTGCTTTTCGATTCGTCGGACGGACGATCGTTTCGTACGTCGCCTAAGTGCTGTTGGGACGTGCTGATAGCAAATATTCATACGAGTTTGTCGATGTGCATGAAAGCAAAATTGAAAGTGAAACTTTTCTTCATTACACTTTATTCAATATCTTAATATCTACTTGTTGTTGTTATTTATATTTTGTAGGTCAAGTGGCAATGCTATGTATGTGAAATTCTTGTCGGACTCATCCGTACAGAAGGCCGGCTTCTCAGCAATTTTCATGAAGGAGGTAGACGAGTGCGAGACACAGAATCACGGCTGTGAGCATGATTGCATAAATACGCTCGGTGGCTATGAATGTAGCTGTCATATTGGCTATGAATTGCATAGTGATAAAAAGCATTGCGAAGGTACGTATTATTTGGCATTAGGGTGGTACAATTTTTTAATCAAAAAATTTTTAGATGTCGCTCCAAACTCTCAAAATTTCCCATAAGTTTTACATAGAAACCAATTCTACGTAGAAATAGTATAACATCGTTAAAAATTAAGAATTTTCGATCAAAAGTCTTTTTCTCTTCAGAAGTCTTCAGAGAATAATATCTAATTATTGAGAATCGTAACAACCATCAAAAAAAATGTAGGACTAATTTTTAACGCATTTTTTGTATTTTCGCATAGTTTAGAATACCAAAAAATTATATTTAAAGTAAAATTGTGTTTGAGCACTCTGAGCGACCTTTAAATTTTTTTTGATTTCTCGTAAATGTGGCATTAAAACTTCGACTTTAGTTTTTTTGTGCACCGCCCTAATGAGTGTATGTAAGGTATGCACAAGTGGCTAATAAGTTCTCATCCGCAGTCGAACATTTTTATCACTACTACAGCAAACACAAGTTTTCTTAATGCTTCATTTATCACCTACTATGCAACCCTTTGTATGCATTTTTGATTTTTATGTATTTTTAGATGCTTGCGGCGGCGTCATCGAATATCCGAATGGCACCATAACTTCGCCCTCATTTCCCGATGACTATCCAGTGTTGAAGGAGTGCATTTGGGAAATCATTGCTCCACCTAAACACAAAATATCACTCAATTTCACACACTTCGATCTCGAGGGCAATACACAACAGCAAGCGGATTGCGGTTACGACTCGGTCACTATCTACTCAAAATTGAGCGAGAATCGTTTGAAGCGTATTGGCACATATTGCGGCACCACCATACCACCCACAGCCACCTCTGAGGGCAATGCGCTGCGCGTCGAATTCCATTCCGATAAGACGGTACAGGGCACCGGCTTTGCTGCGGTCTTCTTTACGGACATCGATGAGTGTTCAACGAACAATGGTGGGTGCCAGCATGAGTGTCGCAACACGATTGGCTCGTACATGTGTTTCTGTCACAATGGCTATTCGTTGCATGAGAATGGTCATGACTGCAAGGAGGGGGAGTGCAAACATGAAATATCTGCACCTTTTGGCACCATCTACAGTCCGAACTTCCCCGATCTTTATCCACCGAACGCCGATTGCGTATGGCGTTTTTCAACTACGCCAGGTCATCGTATCAAGCTCATATTCAATGAATTCAATGTGGAATCACATCAGGTAGGAGAGTGAGAGGATATCTTTAGCAATTTGTTATTACATTTTGGATCTGTAGACATCTTAGCTCTCAGTAAAAGTTGTAACTGCTTCTTGTGTATATTTGGAATATAAAAAATTTTGAAAACTTGTTGGAATAGTTTTCAAGGCATGTAGTAACATTCAGGGATATTTCGGGAGAAATTCGCATCTAGTTTTGGATCACTTCGGGACCTGTGGAGCTAACCTGTGAAATTTCTATTCGAAATTCTTATGTTTTCATTGTCTGAACAGTTTGTATTTAAAGTAATTTTCTATCGAATCAAACAACAGAGCAATTCCGGGAGTAATTCAATATTTAGAAACATTTCGAAACTACTCCTATCGGGACTGATTAACGACTTTTTCAGGGGCTTTTCGAGCCGGTTTCAAGTATACTTCACTTTATTCAAAAAATTTCAGGGGTAGCCTTGGATCATTTTTGGGCTAATAAAATACGATTTCGAAATCAATTCGGGCAGGTGCGGATACAGGGGAGTTTTGGGGGCCCGGACCCCTGCCCGAAATGTTAGAACCTTAGACGCAGAAAAATTTAAATGTACATATCTAACAGTTCATCTATCATGATTTGTCTACAAAAATATTTTTTTGCGAGCTCAGAGTTAAAGAGGTCGAGGTAGAACCTTGTCAGAAGTTATTTATGTCTAGTTGGCCGTTCGTTCCAAAGTTTATCATAAATATTAAGCATTGAGTTTAACTGAAGTTAAAGTTGACATTAAAGGTACTTTTAAAACGATTTGAGTCAAACCTCTAATGTTGTTTCTCAACAAAAATGGCATTTATTTTCTCTGAGAGTGGTTGGAGAATTATCTTTCATATGAACTTGATAACTATAAATTCCTTTAATTTTTAAGAACAATTGGAGAACGAAGTTGAATCTGAACTTAGGTTAGGTAAAGTTAGGGGGATTTTCCCAAAGAACTCTTTGCTTTGTGATACGAGTGTTAGACGGCGAATTACTAAATTTTAAAAAGGGAGAAATTATTTTTTGATGTTTATTAGGCAAGCGCACGAAAAAAAAATGCTCAGGTGTAAGCACAATGGCTCTACAGTTTTATTGCTGGGAAATCTTTTCTGCTGGTTTATAGAACAAGAAGGATGAACTTTTCCAGCTTTTCATTACTATTAATTTTTAATATATTCATTATAATTTTAATTGATTTATTTCTCAATTTAAGGAATGCGCCTACGACAATGTAGCTGTGTACGATGGCGAATCCGAGACCAGTTCACTTTTGGGTCACTTTTGCGGCGACAAAATACCATATCCGATCTCATCTACAACCAACCAACTGTACATGGTATTCAAAACAGACAAAAATAAGCAAATGGCTGGTTTCACTGCCATACATTCGACATGTTAGTAAACAATTTTCAAATTAGCTCTATACTAAATGTATCACGTTTACTTAAACAATATGCATACATACATAATATGTGTATAATTACCAAAAAAAAAAAAATTATAATAAATAAAATTTTATTTTCGATTATGCATCCATTTTACTACTTTTGCCCTCTCACGTGATGCAGCATGCGGCGGTTACTTGCGTGCCACCAATCAAATACAACAATTCTATTCGCATGCGCTCTTCGGCAATCGAAACTACAATGAGAATATGGATTGTGAGTGGACAATTCAAGCTCCCGCTAGCAGCAATGTGCAGTTACTTTTCCTCACATTCGACATTGAGTCTAGCGAAAATTGTACCTACGATTATGTGCAGGTGTACTCGGGCATGGAGGATACAAGTGGACCAATGTATGGGCAATATTGCGGAAATACGGTTCGTTTGTCACAACAATTTTTTTCTATGGATATTAATTGTGTAATTTGTTTGTTTGCAGCTACCACAAGATATTATCTCGCTGACCGATTCGCTGTTGGTGCGTTTTAAAACCGACGACACAGTCACCATGAAAGGCTTCTCCGCCTCCTACGTTGCCGTCGATCCGTTCGAGAATAGCGATGAGGATTTCAATTCATATAGCGCAGAACGCGTCACACCATTCCCGGGTTCATTGAAGAGCATTTACGAAGACTCCGATGAGTACAGTGACTTTAGTGAGAATCAATTGATTGTACGACCACGCGGTCGACATTACAACAGTTTCTAAAACGCGGCCCATCGTGGGTGGCATCCGCCCATATTCTATGTAACTCCTTGAAATTGGTCAAAACGTTTGAGGGGTGTGAAGAAGCATAAGAATACGAATAAAAAGAAGAAGAAATCGGGCATGACGAAGATAAAACGTAGGAAGTTAAAAATTTGGAAGCGTGAATGAATGAAATTAATGACAATAGCGAAAAATACTCGTATCAGAATAGAATTTAGACTTTTCATCTTTTTAAGCATATCAAACGTAAACATACATCATCAAGTCAAAATAAAGTACGAACAAAAAACGAAACGAAGGAAACAAAAAAACAATGTTTCTTAGATTTATTAAAATGTGAAAATATACATATTTATGTAGGTGTGAAATTTACTTAAAAACTATCAAAGCATGGAATGTAATCATTAACAGACGTTTTAAACTAAAAAAAAATGAAAATATCATAACGCCATCAATAAAAGAAATTATTATGAGCAAAAATTAATGTTTCCAAGATTCAAAAGTATGTTTAATAAATCGTTTCAAAAATTTGTATGGAAGTTTTAGCGGTAGAATATAAACGTATGTATGTGGATACAGTGACTCAAAAGCTATCATATCGTGGTTTGCCAAGCGGAAATATTTTCCATGACAATTTCTATAAAAATACCATATAGTTCATAATTGAACAGAATACAAAATTGATAAAAAATCAAATAAGTTTTAAAGTGCTGAAAATTGTGCACTAATTTTTGAAATTTTTTTTAAAACCCAATTTGATTAAAAAATTCTATATATAAGGCAATGAGTCAAAAATTTGCAGAAGTCATTACAAATCAATGTAAATATTTTTTTAAATGCACGCTTTATACAGAAAGAAATTATCAGATTGCTATTCTGATTTGCGATAAAATTCCTTTTTCTTGAAAAACTTAAAAAGTTCGAAAATTTCTTATTTTTTCATAAGTTTTGTGTTAATTTGTGATTTTTCTAGATTTATGAACTATATTTTTATAAAAGAAAAAAGTTGACCATGAAGAACATTTCCCTTAGGGCAAAAATATCATTACGTCATCAATTGTTTATGCCACGGTGTATGTACTCAACTTTACATTGCAACTTTTTGCATTTAATTTCATTTCAAATTCAATAATTATTTGTATTAATTTTAAGTGGAATTGCGAAAAAAAACAAAACATTTTTTTTTAAACAAACGCATACATACAATATTTTAAAAACTATAAATATATCAACTTTTTGAAAACAAATATTAAATTGACATACCAAAAACTTAGAATTATGTAATTACAAAGAACAAGAAATAATTAGTTATATACATAATAATATTAATATCGAAGGAATTGCATTTATAAATAAACTATAATCGATCACAAAACATTTAACCCTCTCCTTGTTCCTTGTAGACAACTTTAAAAATTCATTAAACAAATATCAAAAACCGAATCATATCTACTTTATAATGTTTATGAAAAACATTCATAAATATGTACTTATATATGTATGTGTATGTATACACCAAAAACATATGTACATTATTCGTATGAAAAAACAAGCTGTAATGAAAATCTATTTGTGTTATGCAAAAAAAAATTTTAACCAAACCGATTGCAAAACAAATTACTAAAAATTTATAAAATAAATAATTAGAAACTAGAAAAAAGGAAATGTGTTTCTATTTTTGAACTTTTGTAGGTAAAAAAAACGTATCAATAGTAATAATAATACAGATAATAATAAGAATAGGTAGAGATACCAATTTCTCGTAACACCTAATAATAATAATAACAACAATTATAATATAAGTGGTAGATCACGCGTTTGCTGAATGGAACGCGACCCTGCCGAATATTGAAGTTTTATGAAAATGAAAAAAGTTAAATTCTTGACAATAACAATTCTACGAGTATTCTGTCGTTCGAAATTATTTCTCTCCGAGTGCCGCAGTGTGGAAATCCTATGGTTTCTTAGCAACAAAACAGTTAATCGTAAGATATAAAGCGCCCCAAGCACAGACTTTGCAAAAAAAAAATTAATAGAGTCTAATTCCTGCTGGTATTCGCTCCTCTATGACGTAATAATTTCTCAATTCTAAAAGTTATCATTCTTATAAATAATCACAGCTCTGGCGTTTTCGGAGTCGGTGATTCCAAATCCGTTGCAAGTTTTAAAAAATGCAAATTGCGGATCCATGAGCGCGAACGCAATCATCAAAACCTTGGTCTTGGGTTATCAAATTGACCGCCGGCCTTTTTTTTAAATCAGTGGTATTACGCCTGCATTAAGAATAGGTGGCATATCCGCCAATTTTTTGAAAATTGATCGATTGTGTACGAGTTCTAGCACATTTAGTTCCTTAGAAAAGCGGGCTAAAACACACAAAAAACGTTTCGCTTTAGTGTTTACCCTACTTTAACTCAACACCAGAATCGTGTTCAGCTCACAAAACCTCTCGCATATCGAAAAAATCAACGTACTAGATCCACTTGCTTCTCGATTTAAATATATATGTATTTATCTAATCGATTGTATTGACTTTATTCAAATAATAATTTTTTACTCAATAATAAAGATTATCTTGCGTTTTTTATTTTTTTTTCCACTCACGAATAATGATTAAATGTAAAAATTGTGCCCATAACTACTATAGAAGGGTTGTTCTCGATAAAAAGGGCTAACGTTCATTTAAAATTTCTAGCCAATAGTTCATAAAGTTTTAAATTACTTTGTATAACTTTTATTGGTAAAACCGAAAAATAAAAACTGAGGAAGGCACGAGAGTGTCGGAAGGCGTAGGAGGGAAAAGGGAAAAAGTTTAAAACTTTTTCGCCTTTTATTTCATTGGGCGAAACAGCTCAACCCAGCAAACATAAATTATAGGAATTTGGCCCATACATTTAATAGTGAAAACCCATTATATTGCATTGTATTACAGTAGCACGTGCAATGGTGGGGCGTTTCTTTAAAGTTGCTGTATTTCATACCCGCGCACTTGTGTACAAGGGTAATATAACTTTGTTCACATAACGGTTGCTTGTAACAGCAGAACGGAATCAAGATAGATATAGACATATATGTATATACCAGAATGAAAAGAGAAGTCGATTTAGCGATGTCTGTCAGTCCGTCCGTGCAGACGATAACTTAAGTAAAAATTGAGATATCTCAATGAAACTTGGTAGGTAGATTGCGTTTGACCCAGAGCAGCTTGTTATTGAAAATGGGAAAAATGGGACAGTAACCACGCCCACTTCCCATATAACGGCAATTGTCGAAAATGCAAAAATTGTTATATTTCAGTAGCTATGGAAGCTAATTTGCTCAAACTTTTTATATGCTGTTGTATTCGAGCAGAAAATCCGACTGTGCCTGTAAAATTTTTTACAGGGGCGTGGCACCGCCCATTTATGAGTTCATATGTACATATATCTCTGGAACCACTAACCCGATTTTGTTCAAATTTGGTATACGTATTACACTATGCCTATTTAAGCGATATTTATCAAAATCTGACCATAACCAATCCCACCTGTCATATAACGGTAATTTTCGAAAACACTAAAAATCGGACATTTCAATAAATGTTAAAAGGAAATATCTTGAGTTTAGTATTTGGTGTTGTATTGGAGCCAGAAATCCGAATATATGAGATCATATGTATATATATGTCTGGAACTACTTTATCGATTTCGTCTAAACTTGGCACACATGTTCGATTATACCTAGTTAATTTAAAAATTTAACTGAACGCGTGCGTCGGGTATATAAAGTTCGATCGAACTTAGCCACTTCTTTACTTGTTTCTATTGAAATTAAAAAAATTATTACTATTTTCTAATCAAAAGTGTGATTGCTAAAATCCGGCTAAATCTATTAAAATTACTTTTAGTTGAATGAATTCCTAATTTATCAGGAGCTTATTTGCTCTATAATTGCTTATTTTCCTTCAGGGTATGTACATGACTACTTTTAAATATGTATGTGTGCACATATTATGTATGAACACAAAAGAATTGAAAGTGATCCACCGGCGAATCGCATTGGGATGAATTGTAGATATCGTGTTGCTGGGGCTAGGGCCAGACAGTAAGCGCCGCCAAATGGACTGCTGGTGGCCAATGAACGGTGCGTTTGCGCAAAGGGATCCTCAATCAAATACCGACCGACTGCCTGCCTGCCTGTTCAACAGACATGCCAAGCGAGCGCCAGCCAAAAGACAAATGCGCGAAACGCAATACAATACGAGTGCCCTGAAATTTATTATTGTTTAAGCTTCGTTTGGCCGCTGCGAAGATGTTGAATTGTGGCAAAGATTGTTCAGCAGTGCGACGACGTTCGCCACACTCATTCACTGCCTGTAGCATTTGTGCCACAAAAAACGAGCCATCAAAACAATTGCCTCCAACAGCCTCCACACCAACAAGCGTATGGCGGCACTTTTCTGGCGTTTGCTGAAATAATGTCGCATTCCAAAAAAACGAAATTTTAATAAAAGCGGTTTTAATTTTCTTAAAATACTAATGCTCTTATTGTGAAAATTAGGAAAAGTTAATTTTAATAAAATACTGTTAAAAGAAATTGAATTTGAATTTAATGAATGAAATTAAAGAATTCATTCTTAATGCAAAACTTAAATAAATGTATTTTTAAATATGTCACTCTTGCAGCAAATGCGCACGGATTATGTACCTTTATGCAGGCACACTCACATATCTATTCATCTGTCTGATTGTTCGTCTGCTGATTCGATTGTCTGGGTGTTGGTTCATCTGTCTCCCTGTCTGTCTGACTTACTTCGAAGTGCTGCGAGGTTTTTTTTTTAATTCTTATTGTTTCTTGTTTCATCTTAACTTTATTGTTGCTACCCTAAATGCTTGGACCGCTGCATTTGATGAGGACAACATGCCGTTTTCACGTTGCTATTTAAATGATTTTAATTTTATTTATTTTAGTTAAAGTTGTACGCTCAGGTGAGTTACGTTGTAGATGGACTTCATGCCCCTTCGACATAACCGTAGGGTGCTCCATACATGTACATACATATGTATATGAACTTAGTATGAGTATACATACATACATACAAACATATAACTATTCGAAGATATGTAAATTATATTACTGTTATAAAATTTTAAATGAGTACAAAAAACTAGCATCAATTTTCGAAAAATTTATTTTCTTTAAAAAAATATATAAGTCTGCAGGCCACACGTTAAATATGTATGAGCCAAAAATGTGTAAAAAACCATGATTGGATGGAAAGGCTTAGATATGTTGAGTTATGGCGGGAAGTGTGTAGGCATATTGAGTTAAGGTGGAGTTAGTTTAGGTGTGGTGCGATCAGGTATGGTGAATTTAGTTTTCGTGAGTATAGTTGTGGTGTATTAAGGTGTGATGAGTTTATGTGTGGTGAGCTCATTTATGGTAAAAGAAGAAAAATCCATTTTAGCCGTTCCAAACCAATACGGTAAGCCGCTAAAGAAGTTTAAGTTACAAAAGAGCCTACAATTTTTAAATTAGCTCACACCTCATTCACCTAACCTAATACAAAATAATATAGCATTAGATGGAATTAGGTGTGATGGGTGCATGTGTGGTATGATGCACAGATGTACTTATTGCTGTCCTCAAATATTTCCGCTTGCGCCATGTTGACTTTTCAATTTATTCTACGAGTATGATCGACAACGAAGGATACTTTTAGTATCATATTTCTCTCAGTGTATAGCATAGCATTGATATACATATGTATGTATATACATATATACGCACCACTGTGTTTGATTTTAAGAGTGTGTTAGTAAGATCGACCGTAACGTCTGTTGCTGCTGTTGTGCGCTGCTTACTGACGTTTCCTCGGCGCTTAATCTTTACTTGCTTTCAGAATATTTGGTACCTATGATGCTTATATGTACAACCAGACATGCCTGCATAAGCGTTGCGGCAGAATACACACATTTGCTGTTAAATTTGGACGCAGGTCCCTAAATATGCTCAGTGAGAGATTCATTTCTGTGCGGTACGGTGCTGAACACTGCTTCGCTTTTATTGTCGTATTTCTGCGCAAGCGCGTGTGAATTCCCAAACGCATGGAATTAGTGAATAATTTAAACAAATAAGAAACGTTGTGAGGAGTGAGTTAAATCACTAAACAAAAGATTAAAGAAAATTGTGTGGAATTTTGCGAAAAAAAATTAATATTTTTAAAATTTTAACCGCCAAAATGATTATATTGCAAGTTAGACAGTGTTTGTTGTTGCTATTTCTCCTGCGCATAACGGTTGCGCTTGGTGCCGCAAAAAATTCTCTTACAGAACAGCGCAAACACAATCAGCGCTTCAAAACGCGACAACAAAAAAGTGCACTTGCCCGCCAACTGCTCCTCGTCGATGGTTTGCAGGTGGAGGCGGAGGGTTACTTTGATATTGTTGAACAACCCGAACAGTTCGTTGAAATCGACACACAAATCGTAAGTAAATTTTGTATTTATGTAAATACCTTTACAAAAGAACATCGATCTCTTTCGTCCGCACGTTCGATTTGTTCACGCTCATTAGTTACTATTATACCATAAAACCCCATTTCTGACCTTTTTTTATTGTTATTATTTTTTATATTTATTTTTTTTATTTTTCATCGTTAGGCGCCAGAGACCAAAGGCAAGCATGGCGCCATTGAACCGACGCATCTAAAGCATCTACTCGACATTGCCGCCGCACAGGCGGAGGCGGCAGCCGCCATTGCAGCCGGCGACGAGGAGGCGAAGAACGTGTGGAGCCGCGCCAACGCAAATCGGCCAGCCTTCCTCTTCGACAGCGCCGCATTGTCGAAAATACAATCGAACACGAAAACTATCAGCACCGACGATGGCGGGAATTTTTTCTACGAACGCAATGTTGTTGTGGAGCCGGCGCTTTCGGCGGCAAAGCTTAAGGCGGAACGCGAGCAAAAGAGCATAAAGAAAGGCGACGACACAAGCGGCATCCCGCGCCAACGGCTACAAAGCTTGGCATTTCGAAGGTGAGTTAAAAGAAAGGAATCAAAAAAAAAGGAAGCCAGTTATGGGTGTAGTACCCGCGCATGTGTATCGGTCGGGAATGTTTTGTTTTTTGTTTTTTCTTGTTAGCATATTTTTTGTTGTTGTTCGAGATAGTCGTTAAACTTATCTCTTAGCGCATCTGCGACTGTTGCGCGTTCAAGTGGCGTTGGTTGTTGCTTAACTTAGTAGCAGTATGGTCACGTGCCTGCCAGACCACAACAGTAGCTGGCACCTAGTAAGTACATACATACATACATATACATATATGTATATGGTTGCATATGTACGAGTATGGGGATATATGTATGTATAACTTAACTCCTGCTACCTTTTGCAAACAAAAAGAATGAAGTAAATTCAAATAAAATATTGGTTCAAAACGTAACAAGACAACTGGCTATAAATTTCAATTAAGCACAAAAGAGGGCCGAGCTACTGATCAATGGAAAGCAAAATATTCACTGTGAAGCATTCAATGAGCAACGTTTAATATCGACTCCACTTTCGCTGAATACGGCGCAATGTACGAGCACTCGTTTTTTTTTGTATACCTTGGTTTAGTATACGTAAATAAGGGAGGATTTGGTATTTGAACGCTTTTGCCCATTACGTTTGTTCTATATAATTATCAATAAAAGACTTGTTTAACGGCGGCAGTTAATTTAAATATCCACAGGAATGGTGCACACAGATATGGTAGCGCAGGACAACAAATATTGATTCTCCTCATTTGCTATTATACCTTATTCTACGTTTTTTGTCTTACGTTACGTTCTGGCATGCTATGTTATGCCATGTTGTGATATGTTATGTTAAGTTATGTTGCAATGTTATGCTATGTTATGTTAAGTTATGTTGCAATGTTATGCTATGTTATGTTATCTTATGCAATGTAATATTCCTTAGCGGCTGTAGTCAATTGAACAATCAACATGACTAAAGTCCCCTTTTCACCATATCTCGACTCACCTTACTTGAGCTTTGCACTCTCAAACTCGCGTCACCTATACTCACCACACTTAAAATTACCACATCTAACCTCGAAATATTTCAACGCTTTTTACCTCACCGCACTTCACTTCTGCTTTGCTCATCTCAGCTCAACACAGAAAACGAAGCAAATCATACAAAAAATTGATTTCTTAAATTGTTATTTGATCAATTTAATTATAATATAATTTTTTTTTGGATCGCCCTAATGTACAAATGTATGGATGTATGTACCAAAGTTTATGGAGATACTGTTTTGAATAGATTTATGTATAAGCATTTCAAGTATTCGCTGCAGTAAAGTCACTTACCATCCTTTTGGTTGCTCTGCGCAATCACTTTTTCGACCACAAAAGATTTTGCTTACCTGCCGCTCAAGAGAACGCACATCAATAATACCAGCACCTGTAGTCTTAGCATACCCTTACTCGAGTATATGTATATACATTTGAATGTATATCCATATGTAAGTATGTATGTATACAAATATTACTTTCAATCTAAGCTAGGTAGACAAACGTAGACGGCACGTTCGAGTAGACAATCTGGCAGTCCTGTCTACAACTACTCGCTCCCTAACAGCTCACAATGCCTAGCTATCTCTTATCTTAACTTTTTTCTTGTTTATGTTTATTTATCTTCTGCTGTTTCGCATCAGCAAAACACCTTGCATTGAGGATCGTTTGGGAATTTCCGAATAAAAATCCTCAATTAACGCTGCCAGCCACTTGAGGTAGACAATATAAATTTTAATTTTAATATTATTTTTTTTGGTTCTTAGTTAGCCGCGTGCACGCCCTCGGTGTACCGGCGCATATCTTCATTGCTAAGAAGACGTATTTATGTATGTATGTAGATACATACCTATGCACAAATTTGCACTACGTGTTACAGTTATAAGTAGCCACTTGCATGTGCTCCTTTGTAAAACAATGACCTTTTCCTGCAAGCGCTTAGGTAGTTCACCAAATATGTATGTATATAATGAAAGTTATACCTGGACCTTTGTCTCGCTCATAATATGTACTTGAGAATTTCTTAGGAAACAATTATCTAAAGCCTTCAAAATGAAGAATATAATCTTAGAAATACAAAGATATATTTATACAAGTGTTTGGTTTTACATATATTTGGACACATTGATAGTGTTAGATATTCTCTTCGTCTGGATTTTTACGCATATATATATTTGGCCAAATAGAACGATGGACGATTTAAGCTTCGCGGACCACTTCAAACTAAGTAAAGAGTTCACATTTCAAATGATTTTTAACTATAACCGATCAGTTATTTTCGCTATTCAGTGGAAGCTAAAAACAATCTTGTTGCAGGTTGTACTATATGCCTTTGTAAAACTCATTTAGCGTTAAAAATCGACATACAGTGATCAAGACTTTAAGTATTACCATTATTGTGGAGGTATGAAGACTCGATGATAACGTCAAGCAGTTTATTTATATTGTTTTCTTCTTCTCATCAACATCTTCCATGGTTCTTTGCCATATAAGAGGACGCGCAAATTTTTAACCTCTTGGTAAAGATTATTTACATTGGTTCAAATTAATTTTAATCTTTTACCATTTGAGACCTTCTTACCTGCACTCATAACCGCCGCGAGATCTACGTTTGCCGAACACTCGGGCTTTTACTCGTGAAAGGACTGTTACCTCAGCGGCCTTTGCCAGAATTCTATGGCCAATGTTCCATGCTGGCGCAACAACAAAAACAACTTGCTTATATGACTAAATGATATTTTAATCTTATTTATCATTAACTCTTACACAACTCTGTTCTTTACAGGCGTTTATTTAAACAGCTCAAAGGCAAACGTATACCCGCCAACAAAAAGCACAACAAACGTCGCACGAAGACTCGCTCACACAACGAAGCGAAAAGCAGGTAAACAAATACTGTAAGCTTTCATAAAACTTTCGGAATATAACCAACGACTCAACGTTATTATTATTTATAGGCACCACAAAAAAACTAAACACAATCGCAAATCAAAACCACATTCATTCCATCAACTCCAAAATATTTCATATTTAAATTCAGTCTCTCGTCCACGACGTGCAGTTACCGCCAAGAAGGAGCGCATCTGGGATTACGGTGTTATACCGTATACGATCGATGACATCTTCAGTGGTACTCATAAGGCGCTCTTCATGAGAGCTATGCGCCATTGGGAAAATTTCACATGTATCAAATTTGTGGAACGCGATCAAAAAACTCATCCCAATTACATACATTTCACGGTTAAGAATTGCGGTTGCTGTTCATTTGTGGGCAAGCGGGGCACGGGGCGTCAGGCCATTTCGATTGGTCGTAATTGTGAAAAATTCGGTATTGTCGTCCACGAATTGGGGCATGTGATCGGGTTTTGGCACGAGCATACACGCACCGACCGCGATCGACACATACTCATCAAAAAGGAGAACATCATGAAAGGACAAGAGTATAATTTCGATGTACTCTCACCCGAAGATGTCGATTCGTTGGGTCTACCATATGACTACAATTCCATAATGCATTATGCAAAAAATACTTTTGCCAAAAATATTTACTTGGAGACAATACAGCCAATAGGTATATCGAAAGCACAGCACATTGAGATCGGTCAGAGGTTGCGTTTAAGTTCAGGTGATATCGTCAAAGCGAATCGTTTGTATAAGTGCAGCAGTTGTGGGCGTACATATCAGGAGAATTCCGGGCAAATAGTATCACCGCATTACGAATACAACTTTGCGGCGTTGCTAGCTAGCAATGCGGTTGACGATGGCGGGAGTGGAGATTATGAGGATAGTGATTTTGACAAGTCACTCGAGAAATGCGAGTGGCGTATCACAGCAACGAATGGTGAACGCATCATTTTGCAAATTCACCAAGTGGTAAGTGTGAATCATTCGAATTATACAGCCTTGGCCAAAAGTATTAGGCACCCCACTAATTACTAAATTTTTTGTTTTAACAAGTGAAATAATGAAGTTTTATTAGTAAAACAGTGAAAATACAATGAATTAGTGATAATAACATTAATATTTAGTAGGTCCACCCTTCGATTTAATAACGGCAGCAATTCTCTTAGGCATGCTGCGTACAAGCTTTGCACATTCGTCCGCACTTATAGCGTACCACTCGTTAATTAAGGCATTCTTTAAGGTAGTTTTTGATGTTACACTGTGTTCCTTAATCTTGCGTTTTAAAATAGCCCACATGTGCTCAATGGGATTAAGATCTGGAGACTGTGCAGGCCAATCTAACAAAACAATGTTGTTATCTTCAAACCAACGCATCGTAGTCGCTGATTTGTGACAAGGAGCATTGTCTTGCTGAAATTGAACCCCGTCTAAATTAGTATCGCCGAAAATGCGCGTTAACGAAGGCAGTAAAACAGCTTCTAATACATTTATGTACTTTTGACTGTCCATGCGACCCTCGCAAACGAACATTTCGGCGACACCATCAGCAGCCATGCAGCCGCAGATCATAATACTGCCTCCTCCATGCTTAACAGTGGGTACCACGCAATCTGGATGATATTCTTTCCCAACCCGTCGCCTCACGAACGTCGCACCAGGTGTTCCAAATATCTATAGAAAAGAAAAAATAATGTTTTCATAAGATTTGTATTATGTCTTCAAAATTGCTCTAGGGTAAGAAGCTATGGCTGTTAATTCTTTAAGACGATCTAAACTAAGCTTACCTCGAAGTTTGATTCATCAGACCACAGAACATTCGACCAATCTTCTTCCGTGAAATGTTGGTATCGGCGAGCCCATTCCAAACGATTTTTCCTATTATTTTCTGAGAGCCACGGCTTCTTTCGGGCTTTACATCCTTTTAAACCTGCTTCCAGAAGTCTTCTTCTAGCTGTTCGAGCTCTAACTGGTTTACTAAATTCATCCGAAAGGACAGCTGCAAGGGCAGAAGAAGATTTTTTGCGATCCTTGAGAGACTCGCGTATAAGTATTCGGTCTTCTCGTTTACTGGTTAGACGCTTTCTTCCACTTTTTGATTTATTATTGCGGGATTTCGTCTCCACAAATCGTCTGATAGCACAGTGGACCGCGCACCGCAAACATCCCACCAAATTGGCAATCTCAACCTGAGACTTACCTTCTTCACTTAGAACTTGAATTCTAACTCTATCATCGTAACTAATTTAACTTTTTTAGGCATTTCGGTAAATATGAACTGTTTTTGTAAGATTGGTAACTTTTCACTAAATGCAATTTACACTTTCACTTTCAAATTTTAAATGCGAAAATATTTTATGAATTTCTTAAAAATTACAATTTTTAGTTTTAGCTTACCCAGAGTGCTATGACTTTTAATATTACACAATTTATTCGTTTAATCAACAGTTAAACACCCATGTAAGACATTTACAAAAAGAAGTGGTAACTTTGATACCCACATTTGAGAATACTTGTATTTTAATGGGGTGCCTAATACTTTTGGCCAAGGCTGTATATGTATGTATATGTGCGAGTATGTGGTTAAGTACGAGGGCAGTTAGGCAAGCCAGTGACTTTTTTAATTCCCTGCAAGTAAGTGCAAGGGCAACAGTACTCTTGTGAACTTTAAGGATAATGGAAAAAGTGTATTTTGTGCGCTGATAAAGAATTAGATTTTGCGTAAAAACTTACGACTGCATTTAAGGAAATACTTGATAAATAAAAAAAAGTGGTTTATGTGCAGGTCACCCAAAAAGTGCCGTCACGCCAAAATTGCTAACGAAATCCATGAAATAATATTAAACCATCGGAGATGGAAAGTAAATAAATAGTACAATAACTTTTACCGCTTTGCGTATTGTTGTTTTTTTTCTAATAATTTTCTCAAAAAACCTATCGGACTTAAAACTCAAAAACAATTAAATAAGATAGTAAATAAGTTGGGTGCCTAAGGGTTTAGGCATTGAAATTGAAGGAGTGCGTTTTACATTTTACATAAATATTTTGACAGGAAAAAGCTTTGTGCTCGATGGATGCATTGATTGCTAACATTCCATCAAAAGCATAGTAACAATTGCAATAAAGTATTTAACCGCAATCCGAACAAATTTTGAGCCGTTTCGTTAACGTTGACGAAACAGAGATTCGCCGCAATACACCAGAGACCGAGAAACAATCAATAGATTCAGTTTCTCCAAAGTGGGTCTCTCGGCTAATTAAGTCATGGCCACAATTTTTTGGATTCGATTGCCTTGAACAGGACAAAACAATCACTAGTGAATATATTAAAAAATTTGGACAGATTTCAATATTAATTGAAGCAAAAACGAACTAAAAAAGTGGCAAAGGCAAAAGTGTCGTTCCAACCGAACAATTCATGGGTGCACACGCGTATAGTAAAGATAGACAAAGCCATCAATAGGGGTAAGAACTGCTACACCATCCATCAAATTTACCAGATTTAGACTCCAGGGACTACTTCCGGTTTTCTGAAAAAGTGAAAAAGAGGTGATAGGAGTTATAAAAATTTGGAAAAACGCTGGACTTAATGCATCAAGCTGAACGAATATTAAGCTGAGAAATAAAACGCTTTGTTGCCGAAAAATATAAATTCTATTCAAAAAGTTACTTATTTGTAAAACTGCCCTTCTGTGATATTTATCTTTGATATTTTCTCATTAAATTCAATCGTAAAGATAGTAAACAAAATCTGTAAGCAATCGTCTTATGTTGTTAGAATAAAACCACCAAACAATTTTGCATATTTAGTTCAAAATAAAATTATACTCTGACAAAACAAATTTTTAAAAAACAGAATAAAATATTTCTTGTGAGCATTATAGTAAAATTTTCAGAGGCGTATTTTTTAGAAAAATTTATCGCAATAATTTATTTTCAGAAGGGATTTTATTTTCGTGAAATTTCACAATATTTGCATGATTAACGTAAAATTACGGACACCAAACAATCGAAGTACATTCACAAGTATATACATACTTAATTATATTATTATTATTTGTAGCTCTCATTTTATATTCTCTGCTTTGTAGCATTTGCTGAAATCTTCAGATTGTACTGAGGATTATTTAGAAGTTCGTGATGGCTATTGGTACCAATCGCCTGTTATTAAAAGACTTTGTGGCAATGCCACTGCCGAAACAATAAAGAGCAACTCTAGTCGAATGCTAATCAACTATGTTAATCAAAATGCCAACAGAGGATTTCGGGGATTTTCGGCCGATTTCGAGGGTAAGTAATTTAAGTAATGCATTTACATATGTACATATGTACAAATATCAATTGAGGAAATGAGGATTTAGAAACAGATGTCTATGTATGACGAATCGCAGATTAATTTTGACAATTCCAAAAATAAGAGATTATGAAAATGATAATAGGATAGTCAATTCCTTACTTGCTACCTGACTGCAAAAGAACGCTTGAACAAATATCAAATTCAACAATCATAAAGTTGAAAATGTGTTTGTATGGACATAAATTCTTGGAATATTAGATCTCGCTTAATTTATTTAAAAAATAACGCAAACAAAGAAAAAGGATAGCATCAAATTAAAACTTGTCTTATTTTGAAGTGGTGGTTGACCACCGTACACTCGATATTCGTAATTCTAATGTGAAGAAAAAAATATTTAGTAGTTATTTCGCTTCATTCTAATGTAAACAACGACACTAATTTTTTTCTAAAACACAGTTACAATTGTACATAAGCTCATCGTATTTTGTTATTTCTACTAATTCGTGTATGGCTTAATTTATTGTGAGTCTGAAACAAGCACCCAGGCTAAATATTACTTAACTTTTGCATGGTTTTTAAAATACTATACTAAATGCAAAGTGAATTCATACAAAAAGGTGTTGTTGAGGCTGCTTATTTCTTCTTTTTTCATTCGCCTTACTTTAATTTCAGGATTTTGGCTTTATTCGAATCTGTAAAAATTTAATTAAAGAGGAGAAAAAACTTTAAGTCAATACACGTACGAAAATAAATTGGCTTTCATTGTGTCATAACATCATCATGAGTATAATGCTTGGTTTTTATTGGGTTAAATTTGACGTCAAATATCGCCAAATATTTTCAGTTGAATGGAAGCGGTTGGTGCAATGTGGTGTCAATATTTTAAACCATTTGTCAACATGTTGACAACTTTACATATATTTGACACGTACTACAATAACGACACAACACTATCGACGCCAGTTATTGATGTCTGTAATTTTGACTGACTTTTGACGAAGCATAACAGTTTTGTATCTAGAACTGTTGACATGACATCAAAAACGGCCTCATTTGAAGTCGATATTGCAGTTTATGGAGTTGATATTGCAGTACGGGAAAATAAATTACAAGTTTGCCAAAATGTTGACAAATAGTGTCAAATACTGACACCAAATGCCAACCCCGTTTCATTTAGTTGACAACATTTGACGTAAAAATTTGACATTATGAAAACCAAGCCTCATAGAGCATAGCGAGTAGTTTGTAATGGTGATTTTATTAAGAAAGCAAGAAAAGTCCAAACTGTTAGTGTTCAGTGTTGCCGCAACGTCTCGAAAAAATCGATAAATGGATCAAATGTATCACTTTCTTTTTTTCTAAGTATTAAAGTATCAACTCAAAATAAAGCTAATAATGTATATAAATGTTTTACGTTAGAATGAACGAACAAAACAATTATTTTTAACCAACAACTAAGCGATAAGATCAAAAATGGAGATCTAATTTTTTGAAATTAAAAATTAAATGTAATTACCTACACGAAGTGCAGTTCTGACCTTTGGTATACGATAAAAACATATGTAGATATAATTATTTTTTTATTAATATGAGACAATAGCAAATATATCAAAATAGGTGAATCGTATTCATCAAATTCAATTCGTATATGAAATTTCAATCCAGAAAACCCCCCTCCCCCCTGGGGCTGAGTTCTGCTCACGGCCCTGGACAATAGTATTATTTAATGGAAATATACAAAGCTTTTTTCCACTATTTCAAGATTTAGTGGCAAAAGTTTCTAAACAACTAATATTAATATAGCGGATATTTTGGCGACTTTACTACCACTAGGCTGTGGTTGCCAGCCTGTTGCGCTGCCACTAAAAATAATAGTGGTACAGAGAACAGTAATTATTTACACTTAAAATGATTTAAGGCACTCAAAGATTAGTGCATGTCTGTACGTACTAGAATTCTCTGGGAAAATTTTTAGCCCAGGAAATAAGGGAGCATAAAGTTCTGGATTGAAATTTTATTTACGAATAAAATTTCTATTCATATACGTTAATTTGCCCACGGAGGGGGTCTTCAACCTCCAAACTGTCCTAAATACATACATACATATGCATTAATTTTCAATATGTTGAAAGACGTTTTTAAACGTTTCCAAAATATTACAATCCATTTTCATTCAATTGACAACATTTGACATCTAATTTGACCCAATAAACACCAAACATTAAAGCAAATATTTCAGAGATCACCTTTTTCAAGACTTTGCGTTGCATTTAGGTATATTTAAACTAATGGCTGTGCTAAACATGTTATATTATGCCAATATTTTCAATTTCTGCCAACTTTTCCAACCGATTTACGAAAGTTACGCATACGCCCCGTATGTTCCCTGTCTGTCTGTAAATATTATGTGTGCGGGTATATTTTTGCCGTGCCATTTCTTTTTAGTAATTTCAAGCGATACCCAGATTTGATTGTAATTTAAGAAGTTTCAATTCTTTGTAAAGTGCTTTGACGCATTTAAAATATTGGACTTTTTGGTGACAATAACACAACTTCAAATTTTTAAAAGATTTCTTTCTCATTTAATTTTTTGTGTATGTAAAGAATCTTCATATCGTGTTCTTCAGAAGTTACACAAAAGGCCTGCCAATAGTTTTGTGCAACGATCGATTTTTGTGACAACTCCTTCGACACTAAATCAAATGCATTCTATGCTACTACGCGTGAGTATTTCAGTGTAGCCAACTAAGCTATGAAATATGAAACGCTTGCATAGGTATACTACGAGAATATAAACTGCAATGCGAAAATATTTTCCGTTGCCATGTAAGCGCCTATCTGCGGTTAGCAGAAAATATGAGGTCACGAATGCCTGACAAGTTGGTTATTTATGTCTGTCATAAATAAGCGAAATTGAAAACAAAAAATATTTACGCATTCGCAATGAATTTGCAAATGGACTATCAATCCTTTAGCAACCTTCAACAGGCAGACATAACTTATACACACCACCCTCTTCCCTTTATCCACGGAATGTTGAAAACCTCTTTTTTTGGCGATTTTTATTCGCCAGTGTGACTGTTGTATTGCGAACATTCTGATATGCAAAGCGATTTTTCACACCCGCTGCATTTTAATTTCATTCACACCTAAAATACAGAAAATAAAAAACTAAATAAAAATAAAAAAAACAATTGTATCCTTTAGGTCACCAATGCATAGCTGTAAAAAAAAAGTCTTAGGACAATACAAATAACTCAACAATCACTATTGCAGACTTCTTGCAAAAAACGATGAGAATGAATGAGAAAAGTGCTTTGTGAACGGATTTTTTTTTTGTTTTTTCGCCAATTCAGCTAAGGCGCCGCAATCACTGAAAATAACGGTTGCGGTAATCCACAGCTGTTGTATTGGAATTATTCACACCCATACATGTACATGTATGTATGTGTATACATATATGTATGTATGTATGTATAAGGTATTGCCAATGACAGCTGAAATGACGACTATGGTCATAGTGATTTTGCTATATTAACAGTTTTCACGAGTCAAGTGTTCTTCATATATTTATACATATGTATGTACGAGTAGGTATGCATGGGAGCGTACTGTTTCGATAATTTCCTCTCGGTATTGTCACTTTTATACAAACATATAAAAAACAAAATTTTGCATTATTATAACTGTGAATTTTGAACCCAAGTTCAATAACTTGCAAGATTAGCTTAACTTGTCAACCACGAGATTTAGTATGAAGAAAGTAGCCGACTAATTTTACTTTTATATACCTTGCTTTCAAAAAAGTGGCTCCCAAGTCAATTTCATTTTTGGCTTAAGGAATATGATCCCATTTATTTTAATTAAATTTTAAATGTATGACTCTCAGTTGCTTTAATAAAAAGCCAATTTATACGCATGTATAACGTGCTTATCATAACTCTTTTTTGCAAGTTTTGACTATTTAATTTTCTTTGTGATTATTGTTAACATTTTTCAAATATATTACAGCACATTATTACATAAAAACCATATAGTATTTATTGCCTGAAATGGTTCGTAAACGATAAAAATTATTTATTTTTTTGTTGTGCTACATAGATTGTTTCGCTAAACTGTGGTAGAAATGAGGACATCTTTTGTACGCTCTACTTGAACTAACTGATTGTAAATATCTACAAGTTCTGGTGAAAAGCTTAAAGCGTACATATATTATCTACCATTTACACACATAAACAAAAAATAAAAACTGTGTAATTATAAACATTAGTATCTGCGAAATTTTGGAGTCACTGTTTAAAGAATTTTTAGGACTATTTTTGATTTTATAAAGACAAGTGCTGCTCATCAATGCCTTTAATTATTTCTCTTAAAAATACTAAATAGTTTAATCTTAAAACCGTAAAAGATACCACAGTAATGTAATAAACGAGTATTTAAATAATTTATTATAAAACAATGTATTTTTATTATAACTAAAATTAAAATTACAAGTATACTTCTAAGTTTTTGCCATATCTCACTTAAATTTTCGAAATAAAATTTTTAAAAATCGTTGATTTATTCAGTTACTTGTGGTGGCGACATCTTCCTCACTGAAGATCGACGCATCGACTCGCCCAACTACCCACTGGAATATATCGCTGACCGGGAATGCATTTGGCGCATTACCGCGCCGGACCATCATCAGGTTGCATTAAAATTTCAGTCGTTCGAGTTGGAAAATCACGATAACTGTGCTTACGATTATTTGGAAATACGCGATGGCAACAGCAGTGCTTCGCGGCTAATTGGCATCTACTGTGGCTATGTACTGCCGCCGAATATCAAGTGAGTTGTTATTCGTCCCATTACTACAATAGCTTGCTGATTACATAGATTAACGTGTATGTGGCTGTCTGTGTGTGTGGTGCCATTAACGCAATTTGTCCAATTGAGCATTATTTGTATTATCGGCATTTTATTATCCTTGCAGGACCAATTCAAATCAAATGTACGTAAAGTTTGTTTCCGACGGCTCGGTACAGAAGGTTGGCTTCTCGGCGATCTTTCTGCAGGAGGTCGACGAATGCAAATTTCCCAATCATGGCTGCCAGCACGAATGCATCAATACGCTTGGGAGCTTTCAGTGCGGCTGTTTGGCCGGCTACGAGCTGCAGGCCGATGGACGGTCCTGTGAAGGTTTGTTTACATTTCATTTGCGCACACATGACAATACATATATGTACATATATATTTAACCGTACGTAGAGCTATGTACGTATGTATGTACTTATGTCAAATATTGGAAATTCTCATACTGTGTGCACACACTTAATTATTGCTAACAGCATGAAATTAACAGACATTACCGTTATTTACTAGATGCGTGCGGCGGTATCATCAATGCATCCACTCCCAATGGCACACTTAATTCACCATCATATCCAGACGTGTATCCCATATCGAAGGAGTGCGTGTGGGAGGTGGTGGCGCCACCCAATTACGCGGTCTTCCTCAATTTCACACACTTCGATTTGGAAGGTACAAAGTATCAATACACGGAATGCAATTACGATTACCTGTTGGTCTATTCGAAGTTGCGTGATGGACGTTTGAAGAAAATTGGCATTTACTGTGGTGTGGAGTTGCCACCTGTCCTGAAGTCCGAACATAATATATTGCGGTTGAAGTTCTTCTCAGATAAATCCATACAGCATACAGGATTTTCGGCAAGCATTCAAATTGGTAAGTGAGTTGAATGGAAGCGATATATGTATGTACATAAATGGTTCTGACTACCTTAAACGAGTCAAGAGAGGGTTACTCTTCTTTCCTGTGTGTTCCTGTCACCTAAAATGGGTATTTTATGCCCCACAAACCCTAATATTCAATGATCCCTACTGCTTACACGAGCCGAAGCGTGCTAGTCTCCATCTGGCCATATCAATTATAATTTTTTTTACGAGTAATTAGAATCAGGAATCCAAAAGTCTTTAGAAGACAGTTATTTTTGGACTTTAATTTTATTTGAAATAAAAGATTCGGTTAACCCGGACTTTTATTTTGTTTAGACGAGTAACAACAGCTAAACTTGGCCAAATATATTTAAAGGCCGAAATAAAATTCCTTTCGTTATAATAAACAACCCGCTTGTCCAAATTAAGCTAATTTTGTATCATTTTTGATATCATTGTTTCGGATTTAAAAAAAATATTTAGCCAAGTTTAACTGTTATTACTGCAGCAATAAAGTAAAAGTCCAAATTTTTCAGTCATTGGGCTTTATCCCGAAAAGTTGAAAAAATACAAAGTCCTGGAATCAAAAGAACTTTCTTCTTCAACAATATTTTGCTCCGGACTTTTATAACATCAAAATAAAACAGTTATTTTCGGTCACTGGTTAGAATCGGTACAATAACACAACTATTAGAATATCTTTCAAGAAGACTGAATAGAGCTTATGTCGTGCAATAATTTTTAAGTTTAAGTAAGCAGCGATCAATTTTCAATTTAAAATCTTCCAATTCATAGATATGTATGTATGAATAAGACATAGAAATCAATAACTATTTATTTCAGAGCTAAAAATATTATTCAGACTTTATTAAAGCGGTTTAAGGTCCCGGCCAGGCAGTCCTATCGCGCTCTTTTTTGCCTTCGATTCCAGCATGATAAGGTAACCATCAAAGAAAAACAGAGAAGCGAAAACTAGAGAGCGTCATAGCGCACTATTAACCATTTTCAGCGTAAGCGCCCGCTTTTAGAGCCTTGAAGGTCGCTTGACGCGCCTCGTATGAAAATTCTACTTCACCCAAGCTCTGTTACCTTATTGAATTTTTTTCAAACGTACGTCATCGAATTTGTAGAACATATAAACATTTAAATAGTCTGATGTTTTTTTAGCACTTACATATAAAACGTAATTTCTTTAAATTTTAAATTTTGGTACCTTGCATTATTTTTTTTTCAAAATTTTACTGCATATGCACAAATTTTTCATGTAGTAAATCTCCTCTATTTTCTCAAAAATATTAAATATAATACATTGGAAACAACATCAATTCTTCGAAAATTCAGTTGATTTCTTTTAAAAAAAACAACCTTTACTGAAATTTGCTATTCTTTCGAAATTTGTATTCGCTTATTCAGTTGAGGTCTACATAATTGGCAGCACTGGATAATTTGTCCATTTCTTCATGAAAGAAAGTCCGAAGTAACGCGAGCTATGTACTAAAAGAAGAAGATGGTTAAGCTCAATTTTTTGGAAATTCGTCCTGACTTTTCGATAACCTATACTCGTAAATATGTAGCTAACCACAAGTAACTGTTGTAAGATTCAGAATGACCAAATATAATGTAATAGTTCCATATCAAAACGCAATAATTAAGTGGCTTTTTGATTGAATTCTGTTCATGTTATTCAAATATATTAAATCTCTTTAATAAGTTCTACATTTTATCTGTTTCAGAAAATAACTATTTGCACCACAAACAATTTTTCCAAATGCAAGTCATATTTTCTTATTTATATAAAAAAATTTGAAAAGTGCTATTACTGCATTTTTGTATGATCATTTGGTAAGGTTCAATAATCGAATATATTAATTCCAACATATTCCATAATGTTAATCTATGTATAATAACGAGTCACTAAGGTGTACCATACCTAAGTTTAAATTTTAAATCATAACGTCAGTTTTAGTTACAGAACTGGTATTTTCCAATATCAATTACTTTAAATGTGCTAGCTTAACAGAGAGTCGCTGTTTTCACAACCGAAATAACCTTAACTTCTTTCCAATTTCGCCTTGTTTTAATTTTTCCTTTTCTTTTTTTTTTTCTTTTTGCTACACAGATTTGGATGAGTGCAGCATAAACAATGGTGGTTGTCAACATCATTGCCTAAACACATTCGGTTCGTATAAGTGCAGCTGTCGCAATGGCTACACACTTCACGAGAATCGACACAATTGCACCGAAACTAAGTGCAAATTCGAAATCACCAGCCCAAAGGGGAGCATCTACAGTCCCAACTATCCCAACGATTATCCGCGCAATACCTATTGTTTTTGGCACTTTCGCACAGTGCTTGGTCATCGTGTGCAATTGACATTTCACGAATTCGAAATGGAAAATCATCAGGTGAGTAAGTGTGGGCCGGGCGGAAATTGAAGCAATCAATTGGAACTTGCCTATCGGTTGGTCTATGTAGCCAGCAGTCAGCAGTCAGCTTAAAACAACCTAACAATTATTTTCATTTTGTCTATTTTCTCTTGTGTTTTATACGTGTATGTACGTGTGTGCGTGTAGGAGTGCTTTTACGATTATGTCGCCTTATATGATGGTAAATCGGAAAATAGCTCAACCCTGGGCATCTATTGTGGCGGACATGAGCCGTATGCGGTGGTTGCATCAACAAATGAAATGTTCATGGTACTTTGGACCGATGCATCACTTCAGCGGAAAGGATTTCGAGCGACGTATTCAACAGGTGAGTGTTACAAATACAAACAGGTGCAATTAATGAAATAAAAATGCAACACTGCGGAAAATGCGATTAGCTGTTGTGGAAGTCGCGATTTTGATATCTTGATGCGTATTAGGGTGTCCGTTATCAACCAACTTAATTTTCTTTTTGCTACCACCCCGTTAGGTTTTAATTCGTACCCTAAAAACAAATATACTTTTACAATCCAAATGAATTTCTTAATTTTCAAATTAAACCGTGTCGAAATAACGTTGCATTTCCCCTACAAATCGACTTTAATATTTAATTTTTAGTCTTTCTGCAATACATTTCTTTCTCTGAAACAAATATGAATACAGCAATAACTGATGCTTATTTTTATTGAGAATTCCAACTGTAAAAAATTTTGCCAATTTGACTACTTAAACAGTATTTTTAAGAGAGAAACTGTGGAAAAGCGTTCGACGGCTGCAAAAGTTCAAGTTTTATTTTGAATAAGTTTCGGAAGAGTCAATTTATTGAAAAATCGTTGAAGATATTTTTTTTAGAGCTTTCAGTTTTCTATAAAAGTAAACTTTGGTCATTGCCGGATCGTTATTTGCTTCAGAGAAAAAGTAAATGCAGCATTTTTCCTTAAGTATAAACAGGCTCACAACATTTGTTCCAACCAAATACCTTCTCTCATTTTCAGAATGTGGTGGCTACTTGCGAGCGACTAATCAGACGCAAGTCTTTTACTCGCATCCTCGTTACGGCAATCGTGTATATAATCGTCACATGTACTGCAATTGGCGAATACAAGCTGATTCGGAGAGTAGCGTACAAATAAAATTTTTGCACTTTGAAATCGAGTACTCAGACCGGTGCGAGTATGATGCAGTGGAAATTAGAGAAGAAATCTTCGAAGAGAAATATATGCGGAACAGTAATCATGGGCGCTACTGCGGCAATAGGGTAAATAAAGAAGAATTTAAAATTATAAATAATTCATTCCCTAATGATTTTCAAACTTGTTTTTTGTTCGCCTTTTTAGAAACCGCCAACCATTACTTCCTACACTGATACGCTACTCATGCGTTTCCAAACGGACGGCAGCACATCATTGCGTGGCTTCGCAGTCTCTTTTGTGGCCGTTGAACCGCCGGATGACGATCTCATAGATGATTTAGATGCGGTGACACCTTTTCCTGGTTACATGCGTAGCATGTATTATGCCTCGGATACAGGTACCGATGCTGATGATTAGTGCATAGAAATGTACGTGCGAAGGCAATTTGCAAATAGTCGAATAGCTAGGTTGTTATTACTGATAGATATTTAAAATATAGTTTTATTAAAGAAAATATAAATACATAATTTTTATTTAGTCATGATGTATATATTAATTACTTATGTATATATGTATGTATGTATGTATGTATGTATGATATTTTCTAATGTCAATAAATGTTAAACTAAGGGAAAAGGTGATACTTTCAATACTTGTTGGGACATTCAGAAAGAAGTAACATTCATTTGGGTAACTGTATTTATATTAGCGACGAAAAAAATACTTATTAAAAGAGCTCTCTTATACTATAATGTGGCGTAATTTTAGGCGCAGGGCCAGACAATATATAGTTACAACCTTTTCACCACGCCTAAGACAAAACTCTTAGCATGACTTTTGAATCAGGTACCACATCTTAAGGTATCTTCACACACATCAGTCATAAACACGTTACCGTTTGGTCACTTCCTAAAATTATGAGTAAAACAAAAACATCACACCGAACCAAAAATTATAAATTAGAACATTGCGACATTCTTAAGTCATTGCATACGGAATATGAGTATGAAGCGAAATGAAAACACCATCATTGCGGCAAATTCGCAAACACCAGTGTGCAATTGTGAAGCATTTATACAAGTTTTGATGAATGTCATTAACTAAAAACGTAGATAAAAAAACAAGCGGTAATTTAGCGAATATAAAGCAATTGGTACATTAAAATATGTGAAATTGTAATATTCCAGTGTTGTTGACTCAGCTAATGGTGTATTTCTACAATTCTCAAATATCCACCTTTTAAGAACATTAAATTATAAAATAGTTTTGTTTAAGCACTTTAATATCAAAATATAGTGAAAATGCAAAAGGTTGGCGGGACTACAATTTGCCACTGTACACTTCGTTTCTTAAAAAACCCTTAATTAATTGTTCCATTGTTTTGTTTACCTATGGACTCGATATTCTGGTATGCTATGACGTCACACTGCTGTCAAGCCGAAGCAAAAAAGATAACGGGACGAAAGTGTCGCAATCTTCTAATTTATCATTCTTGACACTGAACTATGACGGTGACGATTCGGAGACATGGAGGATCTGCGACCTGACTCATAAGTATTTGCCAACAATGTACCGATGTTTACAAACGAAAAACGACTCTAAAGATGGCACAATACCAAAACCGGTTTGTTTCAAAACGCAAGTTCGACAGCTTAAGCTGCAGTTATGACAATAGTCATGCGATGAATTTTTTCATAGGTATGGGACGAGGTGGCTAAGCAATAACTTATGTAATTGGCATAAAAACATATAAGGGTGTACGCTCAATTTATACGGCTTCTCTAATGAAAGAACTTAAAGTCCAAAAGTACTCCTAAAGCCTTCAAATTCTGCCTTCATGAAAGGACAATTTCAGATCTAATTTTTTACGAGCAAACGTGAGAATGTGTGCTACAGGCTAGTCTACGATTTTACGTGAAGAAAATATACATACATACACTATCTTTTTGTCAACTTCAAAGCTTCAAGCTCCCTCCAAATTAGGAAGCAACTCCCCGATCCGTTCAAGACCTAATGAGGTTTTAGACAAGAAGACTTACTTCGTGCGATTTCTTCAATGTGATGATAGAGAGCGTTATAGGAACTGCATTTTCCGATCTAGCAGTGAAAGAGGCAATAAACAAAAAGTTCTATCTCGCTCTCTGAGATTCACATAACTTTTGGGAGTTACAACTTAAAAGTTGAGAAGAGCTTTGTATACTTTGGATACAGCAAAGACACCTCCAATAATGTCAGCGAGGAGATCAGGCGAAGTATAACGGATGTCAACTGGTTCTACTTTGGATTCGGTAGAAAATTGAAAAACAAAATGAAAATATCAAGTACAGAATTACTTGTCTTCACCGGTTTGAGAGCCTTACTTCTTAACGGAGAGTAAATATTCGAATTTTTTTTGGGCTCGTCCCAAACCAACAAAGGCCTAAAAAATGGCTGACAAAAAATAAAAGAAATTAGGATGACAAAAAAGAAAATGAATAATATTATTATATAGAAAAAAATTAGTTCTTAAAAAGTAAAAATGGTTTGAAAATTTAAACAAACATACTTGGTTTCGTGGTGGGTCATAAAATAGATTTTCCGGTGGCAAGCCGGAAGTGCCAATCGAGAATTACATTAGAAACTCACAAATACCTACTTACATCTGAACTCGTTTGGCAAAAGCGGTACAATTAAATAAAAAATATGGCTAACTACTCAAATATAACGAATATTTCTGCGAATATTTCTCATACGGAATGAATTTTTACATAAATTTATTATATCATATAATAAAATAGATAATTAAGTTTTCGGTGTGGAACTGTTTTGGATATTTTTTTCAACATTTAAAAGATATGTACATTCATACAATATGTGTAAGCTTTGTAATATATTAAAAATAAATTGAAAAAGTTTAACGGTAAAAATTTGTCTTTTTAAATTGACATTCGAATTTATGTACATGTATGGATTTGTATTTACATTCTTTATCAAAGGTCAAAAGTTATTTTATATTTATTGTAAAATTTTAACTATTATTTTTTATCGGAAAAATATCATTCAAGAAATAGAGATTAACTTTTAACTATTTTTCATTAAAAATTTGCGGAGAATTTCAACCACCACTCCTATTCTGGAATTTTAACATTTCATTTCACACCAATTGATAATAAAATTATGATTATTTATTAATTTTTTTTGAAAAAAGAAAACACTCTCAAAGTTCCGGAACCATAACATGTCAAGTGACTTGTAAGAATAAACAAATAAGTATATTTATAACAAAGTAATACAAAAAAAATTGTATCATATGTATCACACTGTGGTTTCACTTTACTATTCGCGAGCCACTGAGTTTGTGTTTAATTCAGTGAATACAAAACTTGTAGAAAAAAATATTGTTTTCGCGTGGTTCTAAATTTATTATGTCAAGTTTGTATACGTTGATGTGATATAAATAAAGTCAGACATAAGACAATGTAATATGTAAATAGCGTTTACATGCAATAATTAAGATATGCAAGAAATATTTTCACTGCCCATCACACTTTCACAGTTTGGATACCACTGTATAAATGAACGTTTAAATACATCTCTGCTTTGTACACAGCTGCACAACCCTTCGATCATTTTTCAATTTGGCGGTTGAAATTTCGATTGTCCCGTTTGTCTAGTTGAGTTTTGTAAAAAATTTATTAGTTTTTGTGTTTCTTGTGTGTTAAATGTAATTATTATATGTATGGTGTTGTGCTCTACATTCCCGGCTTGAACAAATATATATAAATAAAATAGTTTATAATTAACTAATCTGTGAAACAAAATGAGTGCATTCGAGGTTTGTCCAGTGTTTTAAGTAAATGCTTTTGATACATTTGAGATATTTGGTTTCGATTTTTATTCTCTAGGTGGTGCTTACCCCAACCCGTCCTAAATGCAAGAAACGCATTGAATCGCGGGAGCCTACAGACGTGGTGATGGCGCCATTCTCAGCCAAATCAATTGTGCAGTTCGAAGATGTGCCGGTTGGGAAAACTGCGCGCCGTCTGCTGCGTATTGTCAACCCCTCACAGGATGATATAGAGGTGTGTATATATCTGTATTCTACTTTCATAAGTTACCTATGCATTGTCATGTGTGTGCCAAAAGCATTCCTTGAAAGTTTGCTGACCCGCTTATTCGAACATTAACCGAATTCCAGCTGCATATTTGTGTTGACTGGCAACCGGTCGGAATTAAATCGATTTTCTATTTACATATTTTAACTGTTTTAGATTTGTGGATAGTTAGCTTAGTAATATATTCCGACTGAAGCCATCCCTACAACTTCAAGCATGATACTATTTGTGTAACAAATTTAAAAAATTTTGAATTAAGACATACTAATGATCTTTAATTGTATATGTATGTACTTCTTTTATAATAGGTGCGCGTCATCAGACCAATCAGCGAGGAATATAATGTGTCAATCAGCTGGACGGAAATGGTTCTACCGCGTTCAAAAACTGTTGAAATGGAGATGGTCTGGAGTCCATTGGAGGCAGTCACTTGTAAAGAAATACTGCAACTTTTAGATAATAAAAATTTTCGTAAGGATGTTACAGTGATAATGAAAACTCGCGTCATCAATCCTGTCAAGGTATTTTTACAGAAGTGCATGAAAATTTAAGTATTTTAGCGCTAACCAAAATACGTATGTATGTACATATGCGATACATGATACATTTGTTGATTTAAAAAATGGTGGTTGAATGTGTCTCTAAAAGGGGTGGGTTAAGCAAAGTACTGCATGCAAAGGCGAATTCTTAACTGCACCAAACATTAAGCAATGCACCATTAGTTGTAGTTAGTCAAGCAGCCATATTTAATTGTTTTAGCAAATTGCAGTCAGTAATGTGTATTCCCTCAGGATAAAGAGTGGTTGGAAGTATATAACATAGCAAATCAATGTTTTGTTTGTCATAGGCCAAATTAAACATATACATACATACATTAAATATTGGTTAAAAGTGATTTATATTTAAAAAATAATAGTTTTAATGTTTTAATTGTTTGCGCTTATGTACGCGTGTTTGTGTTGGTTGCTGACCTTTCAAGAAAGCGAAATGCAAACTTCAATTTGTTTATAAGGAAATTTGGATTTATTTTTTGAAATAGTTGTTTTTATAATTTTTATTTAAAAAAAGGCACTTATCTCGAAAAATTAAATATTTACAGAGTGTTCGAAAATATCCTACAATCTCAAATGGCAGCAGCAGTTACGTGAGAACATTACGTCTCAAGTCCCCGACAGGTCCTACCAAATTGCACAAATCAAGCTCGGTTCAGACGCAAACACGCAAGTCCGTTGCAGCAGCAACTACTCAAAGACAAACAAGACCTCCTATACCAACATCGACCAACCAAAAGCAAACAAAACCTCCTTCAGCACCATCGATCACGCGAATACGCGCACCACCGCCGAGATCAGTGTGGGCAGACACAAATTGCCAATTGCGTGAAGAACAAAAGCGTGAAGTCTTTGATGAGATAACAATAAACTTTACACACACATCACCTCTTGCCGAACGTAATATTTACGCGCGCAATAAATTTAAGAATGCTCCCATGTCCTCGATTTCCTCTACAACATCACCAGTATTAATTACGCATAAGGAAAATGTTAGTCCTTTGACGCCAAATAATGTCATTGAAATGTTCGATAACATTCAATTCACACCTATTAATGGCGGTGCAGTAAAAAGTGGTGTTGGCGGACATCGGGATTTGGATAATTTAGCCAATTGGCCTACACCGGTTAGCGTGGATACAGTGAAAGTAAATGTATCAACGTTGCGACCAAAGCGATTGACCGCAACCAATGAGTTCGCCGATGCAATTCATGACAGTAATACCTCGCAAATGACAGTTGAATTTCACATGGATCAAAGAACACCAGGCAGTGCAATTATAACGAATAAAACATTTGAAGTCAAGCACGAAAATATAAATATAACAAGAGATTCCCTGGATGCTTCACTCAATTATAGTCTAACACTTAATAAGACTACTACAATAAGCACAACACCAAAATCGCGACCATTAGCAATGATAGCAGAAGAAGACGTTAGTGTATCTGGCGGTGGTGAAGCGGAAAAGACTTATGTGACAAATAAAACTAAAAAATTAACGCAAGTTATTAGCCCCACTAGTCCTGTGCGTGAGGAAGAAGACTTGTTACGCGATATTAAATTAATTGGTACACCATTGCGTAAATATTCCGAATCAATGAAAGATCTTTCTTTACGTTCGCCAAACCAACGGTACTCGGCTAGTCAAGGTTCTATGCCGAATCTAAACGAACTGGAATGTATTCGATCAATCGAGCAGAATCGTTACTTTTTCAATAATCTCCCTGAACCACGAAACACATCGAGAATGTCTATGATCCAGGAGAGTAGTCCCGGTAACAGCACGCCACCACAAAAAGATATAGCCAACGATTCTGAATGTATTGATTTAGGTATTATCTCTCAAGTAGATTTCGCTTTTAATCAAAGTGAGATTTTAGCACAATCAAGCCGTTTTAATTTGCATGAAGTTGGTTTAAAATCGCGTCGCAACAGTCCAGTTGCTGTATCTGGCAAATGGCGAGATTTGCGAGGTGTCTCACCCAAATCATCGCGAGCTAAGTCATCCGAGTATTCACCTTCTAAATCGAATGCGCACAAGCGCAATTCACACGATCTGTCTCTATCCGATACGCCCAGTAGTGAGTCTTTAGCAACCACTTGCAGTGAAAAATCCACAGCTAAAAGCTCTACTTCCACTGTCTCGAACGCCAAGTCTTTTGTTAGCAAAAATATGAGCTTTATTCTGGTTTCACCGCCAAAACGACAGCGCGTCGATAAAGATTTCGCCTTTGAGCGTCCATCTTTGCCTTGCTTATCGCGTTCAAAAAGTTGGTCGCGCACTCAAATAAAAAAGGTGAGGATCATTAAACCAACCACACCGAAAAAAGTGGAACTGTCCGATATGCAATTATCGCCGTTATCACGCAATCCAGAAAAGTTATACGATCCGGATTTGTATCTTCAGTTTTGCATTAACCCAGATCCCTTTGCCGCAAGCACTACTTGTGATCCCTTTCTCGCTTCCACAATGTATTTGGATGAAATGTCTGTGCAGAAGCATCAACAGGATTTTAAAAAGTGGTTAAATGCGCTTGTCACCATACCCGCAGACATGGATGCCAACAGTGATGCTAAAATCGATGTTGGAAAGCTTTTCAATGAGGTGCGCCATAAGGAGTTGGCTTTGGCGCCCACCAAAGAGGAACAATCCATGGATTATATGGTGCAGCATCGTCTCGAGGTTGTGCGACGTGCCGCTGTTGGCTTGTATCTGAGCGCTGAGGTGCGTGAACCCTGCTCGAAAGTAGCAGTGTATGTAAATAAGAAAGCTATACGCATACGCAATGATCGAAATTTGCATCTCGATGTGGTGATGCAACGCTATATACTTGAACTGTTACTTTGCTTCAATCCAATGTGGCTGCGTATCGGCCTGGAGGTGGTGTATGGGGAAAAGATACATCTGCGCTCGAATACCGATATTCTTGGGCTCAGCACTTTTATTTTGAATCGCCTTTTTCGCGACAAACTGTTAGAAGCAAATTATTCGCGCGCCTATTCACTGTCAGACGAATACGCTGAGTATATCAAAAAGTATACGTTGACCAAAATACTTTGTCTGCTACTGTTTCTGGATAAAGCCAAGCAGAAACGCATTATCAAATATAATCCATGTCTATTTGTCAAAAAATCGCAGCACAAGGAAACAAAAGAGATACTGCTTAAATTCTCTTCCGAACTACTAGCAAATATGGGCGATATTACACGAGATCTGAAACGCCTAGGCTATGTGTTGGAGCACAAGCAATGCTTCTTAGATGAATTCAATTATGCCTTTCAAAATATCGCCGTTGACTTGCGAGATGGTATACGACTGACGCGCGTCATGGAGATTATATTGTTGCGCGAAGACCTTAGTAAACAGTTGCGCGTACCAGCCATTTCCCGCTTGCAACGCATTTATAATGTCAATTTGGGATTGAAGGCGCTGAGCGAAGCTGATTTCAAGTTGGGCGGCGACATCACTGCTGCCGACATTGTTGATGGACACCGCGAGAAGACGCTCTCATTGCTCTGGCAGATCATCTACAAATTCCGTTCGCCAAAATTCCATGCAGCCGCATGCGTACTCCAAAAGTGGTGGCGCAGCAAATGGTTGGGTGTGTGGATAAAACGACGCATACGTGACAAAGAGGAGCGCCGACGGCAGAAAGCTGCAATCACCATACAAGCGCACTATCATGGTTATATAGCGCGTCGCTGGGTGGAGTTATATCGTCACGAGCGCACTGAGGCAGCTGTGGTCTTACAGAAACACACCAGGCGTTACTTGGCGCAAAAGCGCTGCAAACTTGCCATAACTGCAGTGTGCAAAATTCAACGTTGGTATCGCGCTTGTGCGCTCAGTGTCAGCTATCGTCGGCGCTTCGCAATTCTACGCTGCTGCACCGTCTTCATACAGCGTTGCTATCGTCGACGTTTGCTCTCAAAAAAACTAATGCTAGTCGCTAAAGAATATCGCCTGTACTGCGAGGAAAGGCGTGCCGAAGCAGCAACTCGTATACAAAAGTACTGGCGCAGCCGCTGCGTTTCCAAACATCACCGCGAATCATTCCTTCAACTGAAGAGGAGCGCGATAGTTTTGCAGCAGAGAAGGCGTGCAATGATCGCAATGCGGCAACAACGCAAAGAATTTGTACGTATGCGCGCCGCTACAATTTGCATACAGCAACGCTTTCGTGCGAAACGCTTTATGTTGCGGCAACGCGCTGAATTCTTACGCTTGCGCACCTCCGTTATACAGTTACAACAACGGCGACGGTCCATTTTACACATGCGCATAGTACAAAAAGAATATAGGCAGAAACTTGAGGCAACTATCAAAATTCAACGTCGCTGGCGCGCAACATTAGCCATGCGTCGAGACCGCATCGCTTACCAACAACTGCGGAAAGCTGTCTGTAGGATTCAGGTGCGCTACCGGGCCAATCGGATAATGCGACAGCAACGAGCTCAATATGTGCGCATGCGCAACAGCTGCGTGACTATACAGCGCAAATGGCGAGCAACGCGTCTGGCGCGCTTCATACGCGTCGAATTCATTACAATACAGTATATGGCAACAGTTGTACAGCAAAGTTTTCGTGCCACTCGCCTTATGCGTCAACAGAAGTCAAAATACCAACGAATTAGGAGCGCCGCGATCATTGTGCAGCGTAGATATCGCGCGCTGCAAACAATGCGACAAACGCGTTCAAATTACCAAAGCGCGCGCGCAAAAATTGTGCTAATCCAACGACGTTTTCGAGCAAGTAGAGAGATGCGTCTGAGGCGTAAAGATTACCAGCAAAAGCGAGCGGCTGCCATAGGCATTCAACGCTGGTATCGCGCCGTACGGAAAATGCGCCAACAACAAATGGCGTATGCGCGCATACGCAAAAGCTGTATATGTGTGCAGCGTAAATGGAGAGCAACCTTGCAAGCACGCGTTGTTCGGCAACAATACCAACAACAACTACAATGCATCGTTTGCGTGCAACGCCGTTGGCGCGCCACTCTATTGATGCGGCAAGAGCGCACAAATTATCAACATAAACGCGTCGCCGCATGTTGCATACAACGTTTCTTTCGCGGCTATCGCAAAACATTGGCAATACGTGAACAGTACCTACTCATACGCACTTTAATCATTTGCGTGCAACGCCAATATCGCGCTCAGCTCAGTATGCGGTCTGAGCGACACGATTTTATGTTGTTACGGCGCACAACGGTGCATTTACAACAAAGTTTTCGCGGCAGGTGTTTAATGCGCGTACAACGCGCTGAATTTCTGCTACTTCGACGCACCGTTATTCATTTGCAGCAGAAATTCCGTGGTAAAAGTGAAATGGAACGTCAACGCTCTCAGTATTTGCAACTGCGCAACAGAGTTATACGTTTGCAATGCCAAGCGCGCGGATTGCTGGCAAGACGCCGCCTTCAAGCGCTGATGACACCCGAAATAATAGAGGAGCGTCGTCGCCGAAAAGCAGTTGGAGTCATTCAACGCTTCTGGCGTGGTTATCGTGTACGCAAATGCTTCCAAAGCATGCAGATGCGTCTCATACGTCGCAATATGACACTTTGGCGCAAAACGGCGCAAGCCGCGAACACAATAAGCTCGAAAATTTCTCATGCCGTGTGTGTTCTACGAGATCATTCCAGTGCTTCGGAAATCCTACATGTTCTCATATGTCTCGGTAAGTTGAAATCTTGAATGTTTTTATATCAGTATCGTCTTCCTTCTTCATTGTCTATATCGTTTATGGTTCTGTATTCCTGTTCATACTCAGTATATAATTTCGGGAGTAAAAACCCGTTCCTAAAGACCTTCCAGATACTCTAAAAAAGCTTTCGCTACCCTTAGAAGAGCTTCTAAAAATGTGTTTGTGAAATCTCTTCCAAACCCGTTTCTAAATTCATAAAATTTTGAATTGAATGAATTGAGCTGCCAATACAAAACATATATTGGGTTCATGCAGAGATTCTATTTTCATAAATCATAAACAGGAAAGCCTTTCTAGAAGGCATGCAGGCCAATTTTTTTTCGAACCACCCCCAAATTACCTTCATTTCAGAGTATTTTTACTCGAATTCGCTTTGCATAAAAATTAGTTTTGCTTTAACGATTAAATGGACTAAGTAAAAGGGACTCAATTTGTATTCTATAATAAAGTGACAAGGTAAAACCTTGGCATCTGAAATGTTGCTCCTTTTAAATTTAAATTCGTAAATGTGTACTTTTTCCATCATCTAAAAAAATAAAAAAATTAATTTTGATAAAATTTTAAAGCGTCTTTACATTTATGTAACTTAACAGTCTTTATAAAAAAAATTACATACTCGTAAATACCTTCATATATTTATATTTTCAGATCGCATATCCCGCACAGTGCCTAACATCCTTATAAATCAGTCGGACTTTGTGTCGACTTTCTGCTATGGCGTCATGGCCCAGACAATACGCAGTGAGGTCGACAAGCAGTTAATTCGCTACTGCAGTCGAATTATTTTGAATTTGGCGCGTTATAACAGCACCACAGCAAACACTTTTCAGGAGAGCGGCCTAGTCACCATAGCTCAGATGCTATTGCGTTGGTGTGACAAAGATAGTGAAATCTTCAATACATTGTGTACATTAATATGGCTATTTGCTCATTGTCCCTACAAGCGCCAGGTAAATGTAGAAATGCCATGTATTGAATTAAATTCTGATATATACATATTTGTTTTCTCTTTCAGATTATTCGCGAGTACATGACTACTCCCGAAGCAATATATGTGGTGCGAGAGACTAAAAAATTAGTGGCGCGCAAAGAGCGTATGAATCAAAATGTGCGCAAACCTGTTGCAGCGGCACGTGCCCCCAAACAGCGGCAGCTATTCCCCAATCATTCGTTGCCAAGCCTCGAGCCCGACTACGGCGTCATACATAATAAACCGTATACGTTTGTATCGTCGGTATTTGCATTTGATATGCTGTTAGCCGCAATGGAAATTGAAGTCACTTAAGTGTATTTAATGTGACATGTATATTTTTTCTTAAATTATGTTTTGTGTATTAATGATGGATACTTTCGTTTTTGTATCTCTATAGATAAGAATTTGTGTACCAACACTTGTCGTTTTTTTGTTTTGTTTCGTTAATTTTAGTTACTGTCACTATGCTTAATCATAGAGCTTTTATACTATTTACATATGTAAATTGAATTCACTGCAATTATTAACGCGGATATTATTATTTCAGCTTACGACCATAAGTAGTTTATTATTATACGCACTGCAACTAATTCTTTGTGAATGTTAATTTTATGTTTTTGTATTTAAATAAAAGGAAAGCAATTTTGCATGTGAAACAATTATCTGTTTTATTCTCGTAAAACGTTTACTTGTGAAGTTAAAAAGCAATACAAAAAAATCACAAAAATTGTGTGCTTTTTTCGCAGAATTTTTTTTAATATCTTGTTTTATTGCCCATTCCATTCCAGTGTTATAATAGCTACGTTCGTTTAAAATCTACAACAGCAAAATTCCGGGGAAATGCCTTATGTTCTCTCACAAGAGAAAAATATCTAAAATAGTAAGCGAACGCAAAATTTGCAGAAATTTCCAAGTTCAATGAACAGCTTATTGAATTCTTGTCCCCATTCAAATATGCAAAATGGAAAACATTGCATTAGTGCTTTCTTGCAACATTCTACAAAGGAAACTTATCCAAATTAACTTATTACTTACTTGCACGAATGTTTCAATACTTATATTTTATAATTTTCATTTTTTAAATTCTTAAACAAAAACTTCTAATTTATCCAAATTGCAATGATCTGTTATTGATCATCAGAAACCAACAGCATCCCCTAATAGCTTTCGAAAACTTTCAATAATTATCCGTACGCGAACTTACCTAATAAAGTGCAATTTTGAAATGCCCAAAAATTAAGGTTTGTTTTTTAAATTTACGGAATTTAAATGGCATGTTCGCGTTGGTCTTTCATAAAAAAAAACTCGAACAAATTGCTGAACAACATTAGTAAACCAAATTTCGCATCTACAAACCTGGACTTAATTTTTTTTTTTCTTAATTTTCGAAGTTTTGATAAAAATTAGAAAATTTTTTTTATTGTTTAATATTGTTTTTATCAGTGAAAATAAATATAAGAAAATTAACCAAAAAATTGGCGTCAAAGTGTTGTTCCTATTGAAGTTTTTTTTTGCAAAATTTTTGGCATGACATACAAACATATGTATGTATGTGAAAATGTAAATAAATACTTACATACACACATATGTATGTACATGCATATAGTATTGAAACATGTACGCTTCCTACTTACGTTAGCTACGTAATATCAGTAATAGGATTTAGCGGATCAATTTAATACACCATTTCATTTCGAATTAGCTAACCTTTCATTAGATATCGCAAGAGCTTTGCAAATCCCTTTGCTAAAATAAAAAAGCATTTAATCTGGGAACGATTACAAGTTTTGCAAACGGTATTCACTGATATATGGACATACACCTACATTTGTTCGTACAAACTTATGGAAGTACAATGTATAAATATGTACTTACATTAGGACGTGACCGAAATCATCGATGTATTCACATTTCAAGAACTGGCTGTAAATGCGGTTGATAAGATGAAATATGTAAAAAAAAATTTCACTTGGGTGGCCAGAAAATGCTAAATATATGTGTGACTAATGTCAAATTTGTCTGAGCTGGAGAACAATTGAATATGTAATTTCAAAAAAACATGTAAGTATGTACATTATATGCTCTGACCTCTTAGAGCGTATATATTTTAATATTCCGCAAAAAACATTTCGATTTTCACATACATTTTATAGCAACAATTCTAAAACAAATTATGCGCGCAATGCTCCTCTTGTTCGTGCTTTAAATGAGTTCAATTTAATCTCTAACTCTATCGAGCTCGATTTTTCTCTACCAAGGTCATCTTTTGTAAACATTTTGAACTCAATTATATAATGTTACTTGTTAATTAATTTAATTATTTTAGCAAATCCTTTTTTCTTTCCCATAGTCTGTAAGAATTTATTGTTCATAGACTAAATAAAATTAAATAAATTAAAATAAAATTAAATTAAATAAATAAATAAAAGAATATACCGCTTAAAAAGTTTCCGAATTTATGTGTGCACATCAAATTTTTTTCAAATTCGTATGTGGGTGTTTGGTTAAAAAATTATCGATTCCCAACAAACATTAAAAAAAATATTTCTTCAACCTTTGTAAGAACTATTGTTCTCAAGCTCATATCAAACATCATTCTCCAACTTTTCTCAAAGGTTAGAGAATTTTTAATACTCAAGTTGATTGCCAATGCAGCTGTTTCTCATCTTGAAAATCATAATTATTGCTTTACATACAAAAAAAATTCGTTTTTGTTGAGAAAGCTAGGATTTTCGAGTTGAGAAACAACGTTAGAGATTTGTACTCAAGTTGAGCTCAAGCCTAAATATTTGTTGGGTTTAGATAAAACCTCGCTGTTAAATATCCAAAAATCGCCACGCTTGAAATCATGATAGCACTAAATAATTTTAGAGTTGTAAATATATTTAAAATATATAATTTAGATTGACAGGAGGAAAAGTTTCCGACAAAAATTGCTCCGAAATCGTCAACGATATGGCATATGGACTTCTCGACGGTAGGGACGTGTAATGCCATGACACTCGTACTATTTACTATTTACTACTGTTCCCTCGACAAAACATTTCCACCGACCACCATATTAGATTGCAGGTATCGCTCAAGCGTTCTAATTTCAATTTTAAAGTAATCAGAAAATTCGGGTAGAAATTCAAAATAATGACACGCTCTCTGAGTTATCAGTGCGTGAGTGAATACATCTGAAGAGTAAGTTTTATGTTATGCACTCACCACCAGTCCAATTTTGGGTTGAGAACAAATCCATACTCTATTCAAGTTCGATGTCTGTCTTTCACTGAATTTTTAAACTTTATTCTCCATCCCATCAGTGGCCGCTGTGGTCGAGTGGTTAGCGGTGCATGCTATTACTCGATATGCCTCTAGATTCGAGGTTAGAAGCTCAGCCAGGGCAAGTAAAATCTAAGTCATAGAAAAGTATTTTTCTAATAGCGGCCACTCCTCGGCAGACAATGGCAAACCTCCGAGCGTGTTTCTGCTATGAAAAAGCTACTCACAAATACATCTGCCGTTCGGAGTCGGCACAAAACTGTAGGTCCCTCCATTTGTGGTAGAATATAAAGACGCACAATAAAAATGGTAGAAGAAGATCGGCCAAATACTGAGCTTATATAGTGTAAGCGCCAAATTTTTATTATTATTCTACATCACCCCTTTGAAAACTATTATAACTTCAAAATTTCTTCCCTATTTGTATGCGTTCCAGCTAATTAGTTCAAAAAAAACGTGGAGATAAAAAATAAAAATGTTACCACGTAATCGTTACGTAATTCTCTGATTAACTACAATCGAGTACATATCTACCTATGTGTGTTGTATTTATATCAATTAGGTTACAACCGTCCGGCTGAATGCCTCACAAGCAAGACTTTGTACGTAACATCATTAGTTAATTTAAATTACATAGTAAATTAGCACTTATTTATACATACTTTTAGATACATACATACATACATATACCGTGCAAAGTAGCACGCGATTTTATTTACATAAATTTAAATAAAAGGTTGTACATGTAATAAGTAATTTAAATGTCGATTAGGTAGGGAAATAAGGTGCTTAATAGAGACGCGCAATACTTATTGACATACAGACTGCTGATTTGTCATTCATTAACATTTAACTTGATAGCTAAATACGCTTAATATATACATACATACGTAAATGGTGTATACATTTAGTTCACCTGCCTTAATTTAAAATCTAATATGTCACATAAATACATATGTATGCATTTGATTTCGATGATTCAGTTTCGTAACCGTTTCAATTTTAGTATACTTGTGTGCAAAATTTGATATAGCAAAAAACATAGTGGGTGGTCTTCATGGTAAGCACATTAAAAATGTAAAAGAGTAAAGTGTAAGATTTTAATCACAAATCCCACAGCCATAAAAAGTTAATAGATATCATGAAAATAATTGAAATGAAAATAGACTTTGAAACCATGATGAGACTATTGTAAGTTAAAATCGTTCTCTCAGTTCGTCGGACATTGTTTTTTTCTGACTTAAAACACTAAATAATGTCGGGAAAAATATAATGCTCTAATTCCGCCAATTTCAAACGGAATTGCCAGACAAATTTTCAATTTTTCACATCAAATGTAGAAACTATGCAAGGAAACTTGTGGGATTACTCTGAATTTGAATCAAAAAGAATATATATTCAAAAGCCTAATGTTTTTATGGTTTGTATGGTTAGAATTCGAACAAAAATTTTCTATCGAATCGAATTACAGAGTAACACTCCAGAAAAACAATGTTGCCTGCTTAGTGCTTCTTATTAAAATAATCACATAGGAATAAATGTCAAGGAAGCGACATTGTTGGAATGAAGGCCTATCCCTGAGTTTAACGAGCTCTATTCAGTAGTAACAAATAAAACAAATTTAGTCTTCTGTAAAGTAATGTGTAAAAACATAAAAAATTGTTAAATGAAAATTATTGTTGGAGAGTAATTATTCAATCTACATTCCTCTTTTAATTTTCATTTATTTTCTGTCTGCCATAAAAAAAACCCCTATTTTGGACTGTTGAGGCTTTTTGCCGAGTCTATTAGGCATTTGTCAAATATAAAAATATATGTAGAACTAAAAATTGTCTAACTACATCCACAACAAATGCACACAGTTTATTTCTATCATTTGTGTATGTTTGTATATTTCTTAAATTTAATTGTGTTCACTCCGATATACATACGTATGTTATCGCAAAACATTTTATTTTTGCTTTATAATAGTTATTTAAAATTATTTAGAATTGCTTATAGATCATTTTGTTAGTGTTTTAGCAATCACATTTGAACTCAATTTTTCTTTGGAAGTAATGAATAATTGAATCACCCAAATGCATATCAGCATCGTAAGTAATATAAACATACATATGTACATATGAAGTTTAATTTTTGATATTGAATAACATTTGGGAAATTCCGAAATAGACGCAAGATTTTTATATAAAAATATGTACATATGTATATATAATAATAATTTTGGCGCGTACACTTTATAGCTCAGTGTTTGGCCGAGCTTCTCCTACCATTTTTGGTGTGCGTCTTTATATTATACCACAAATGGAGGGACCTACTCCGAATGGCAGATGTATTTAATGAGAAGCTTTTTCATGGCAGAAATACCCTCGGAGGTTTGCCATTGGCTTTGTTTTTTGAATTTTTTGTATGCAGTTTTGTCCCCATTCAATTTGAATAAATAAAATGGTCGTGTTCGAAAATGCATCAAAAAAGCATCAGCTGCTTTTATACATATCTATGTATCTATGCTATAGTCGATGCAACTATCTAATTTGTATAACTGAGTTAATCATATTGAGAGTTTGAATTGGTTCAAAATTCGTGTTGATTTTTTTCAATTTTTTTTTTTTGGACATTTTAGTATTTCACTTTCCACCAGCCTTCAAAGTGTAAAGCTTATCAAGGGAAAGGTTTATTAAGTATAGTTTTCAAATTGCTGACTGGGCTATTCTAAAAATTTATATGTACATATATATGTACTCATTTACAAAATGCATATGCATATGTATAAAAAAATTTTTTTATTCTGGGAAATTATTTTACATGGAATATTGATAATAAATTAAGTGAAATGTTGTCAACTAGTTATCGAGCACTAAATTTGTTTAATTGTAAACTGCAAGTAAACATGCATATGCACATTTGTATGTATGTACATATGTACAATGTACATAGATGCATTTTTATAAAACTGCCATTCGTAATTGAAAAGTAATGTAAAAGTGAGTAGCTTGTAAATAAATACTACGACTTAATTTTTTACATTTTTCATATCTTTTGTTATATGACAAAAGTTTATAAATATTAGATTTTTTGCAAAAACAATAATCTAAATGTATGTTTTGAGTAAATCGACGTAAAAATTCGCTGTAATATCGCATTTTTCTCATTTAAGTGACTTCATGGAATAAATAAAACCAGGAATGAAACTGTTAATATTTGTTTGAACGATTTTCCGTCATTCCTTGTCAAGTTGGGTTTGGAGACAAACCGGCGGCTTCGGCATTGTGCCATCTTCAGTGTCATTTTTCATTCTGATGAAATGAAACTAATTTCAAATAAAATTACTACATATTTCGTTTTCGTTCTTCAAAATTAATTTCGGCTTCGTTTGGAGTTTTGAAATAAAAAGACGAAAACAAAATTTGACAAAAAAAAATCGTAATTTAATGAACCTTTTAAGGTTTGTTAAAACTTGTTTGCGACATTAAGCATTGTGATTAATTTTAATTCATATAAAGAACGTTCAAATCAAAATATTGACCGAAACCGTTTCGGTTTTGAAAATATCAAAGCAATTATGTATTCGGTTCTATCTAGTAACTGGCACCTATCCCAGAAACAGTTTTTTGAATCGACTTGAAATTTTGTGAAAATTAATTTCGAATCTATTGTCCGAATTCTGTAAGCTGTTTCAGTCTCTAATAGAGACAAAAGTCACAATTTTAGTCCAGTTCGCATTCATTAGTTTCGAAATAAAGCATCTTGTCTCAAAATAAAGTCTCTTAATAGTGACCTGGTGATGAGCACTGAGATTATACCAAGTTACTGAATTCGGGCATAAAATACGTATTTATTCCCTTGAATGTACGAGTACCCGGTTGAAAAAAAGAATGAGTAAAAAGCAATTACGTCTCAAGAGGAAGGACTGGAAGCGCTCTGCGTAAAGTAATGCTGAAATGAGTATTTTATTTGCCATTTGACATGCATATGTTGTACATATTTCCTGCTGTGTATTTTACAATCGAAGGAGTTTACTCTTCCAAAATTCATACAGCAAATATTTTTGATCGCGTAAGAATATTCTCTAACTTTCACATTCGATGACCAAAAAACAACACACAATTATAAATGCGTTATCTTTCGGAACTTCTCCAAAAAAAGCTAATTAAAAATTCGACTATTTTTTGCAATTACTTTCACTTCGCGTGACAGAGCAAAAATGAAGGGTACGTGCTGACAAATTTACTTCAGGGATTACAATACAAACATACGTATAGTAATACACCTAAGCTGGTTCTTTCGTATGTACGTATGTATGTATATTGGCTTTAAAGCGTAAACGGGCCGTTTAATTTTAAATCAAAATTAGAATCAGTCAATTCACGCCATTGCCTCGTTCACCTACAGTGCTACACGCACTCACACCTACACGTATAACCGCAGGTAAATTAATCCTCAGCGTTCATTGTCAAGTTCGATGTCGACAAAGGAAAGCGCAATTTCAGACAAAGCAATGACCGATGTCGTAAAGAATTATATGAGAGAAGAGTACTTACTGCATACATTTGTATGTATGTTTGTATGCATGTATGTACATATGTTTGCATGTGCGTGTGTACAAATGCACAACGATTACTAAAAAAATTACACCATAAACTCACTTATGTAGATTCAAAGTCACATTTACCATGGCGGTCACAAAAATAATACACTAAAATTGAAAATGCGTAAAAACGTAAAAATTTTGCCCAAATTCAGTAAGCATTCTCATGCCCGAATTCGGTAACTAGGTATAATCTCAAGTCTGAGACAGCTTACTAAATGCATTCATAAGTTTCAAAATAAGGCCTCTAGTCTCAAAATAAAGTCTCTAAATTGTGACCTGGTGATGAGCACAAAAAATTTAAATAAAAGCAAAAAGAGAAACGTGAAAGCGGGGAAATGCAATAATCTCTAGCTCATAGTCTTGAGATTTGAGATTATACTAACTTACAGAATACAGGTATTTGACACTAAAGATTATACCAAATAAGGTATAAGGTCTGCCCGGACGATTTTTCTCTTTTATTTTCGGTTAATTTCTCGCGAAGGAGCGATCATGCCAAATATGTATTGCCAAAGTAATCCAAAATATGGGCGGATATACCGGATATTGATGAAATATATTAAAAAGTTACTAAACGGTTAGCGTTATATAACCCTTTTATATTAACACATACATATGTGATGTACTTATTATTTTGTCCATACACTTTAGTAGTTTTTAAGCTAATTTCCAAAAATTAAAATTAGTTTAATGATTGCAATTGTTAAATTTTTTTTTTATGTTATTCGATTTGACGCAGCTTATGCAATTTAAAATTTCTTTATGTACTTATTATTTCGACCATACATGTATGTATGTATGTTCGCGTTCAAAACTCACATAAGCCAGGAAGCCTTTGTCGAGAGGGGCTTTTAGTGGGGAAAGGGTTCACGTGCTGAAACTACGCCCCATCGGCTGAACGGATTAAAAGAACGCAACATTTGTTATATGTACATATGAGTTTATATGTTTGTATGTATGTATGTATGTTTATAGGGCCGCTGCTTATCGCAATGTGCTTGAACAAAGCAGCAACAACAGCTGCAGCTGCAATTAAAATTAACAATAAAAAAACATCTAATCAATTTGACAAAATTTTCAAGGTAAGAAGGCGATATAGTAATACCACTACACCTACACAGAAGCCAGCGTATATGTATATACATATGTACAAATGTATGTGAGCGTAAGTCAACGCCAACTAACCGCGCTGCCCTAACACTTACCTCGCACTAATCTGCTTCTAATTTAATGCAATGATTCTTGGAATTGCGACAACTGCATCGACAACAACGTACATAAACAAATTAAACGCCGGCAAGCGAAACGCTTAACTCACAACAATTGCATATCGTTTGGCACAGTTTTGCGCGATCGTTCGTCTCGTCAAGACTGATTATTTTCAACGGTGCTGCTCGAACGTTTGGGTGTGCCGCCTAGTCAACAACGTTCCCACCATCGCGGTCGTGTTTTGGTTGTGTGTTTTATATACATACATACATACATACATACATACATACGTACAGATATAAAATAAAAGTAAAGTCCAATTCGCACGAAAAATTGCATTCACTACACTTTGTATGAAATTAGAAAATTTTTATTAAAGTTCGGAAATAAATTTCCATTGAAATATCTAAACGAAAATGTTATTGCACGGTTCGAGGAAAGTGGCCACCTGCGAGACGGAGCCCGAGAGGGTCCACATACAAATACAACATATATCACAATGGCTAAGAGAGAATCCCAATGTAAATGCCATAACTGACCACGAGAATTTGTTTTTCTTTTTGCGTAGCTGTAAATACGATGTGGATCGAACAAAGAAAAAACTCAAAAAGTAAGTTTGATGTTTAAGAAAGATGAGAACGGTGATGTGATTATTAGTGGGCGCAGGGGGTACATATTTACTTATGTATGTAGAAACATATTGCGTGCTTAGAGTTAGACGCGCTCTCACAAAGTGGAACAGGCATACTTTCATTTAAAAAAGAAAAAGTAAAGTTTCGTGCACACAAACAAAGATTAAGCATACAGATAATTGCACTTTGATTTGAATGCGCCGAGAATTATGTAGAGCATTTATAGCCTCTTCAAAAAGAAGAAAAAATAAAATAAAAAAGGCTAAAATCAGGCATAACCTAATTTTATTTACAATCGCGTTATTATTATAAGTTGTTAAACGTTGACTCGCATTTATTTACTTTCGGAAGTTTAGCATAAAAATAAGCCGATACTTATTAATTTTCAAGAAATTGTTTAAGGAAGTTAAGCTAGCTTAGCGTGAAAAGGTGCGAAGTCCACTAAAAAAAAAATTGTTTTTGTTGCAAGACGAAAAAAGCACATACAACTATTAAAAAAAAAATATTAAAATGATAAAAATTGTCTTTCCTTTATAAATAAAAAAAAGACGCCAGACCCATTTTCCAAAAGTTTTGTTATTAACAGTAAGTGTTTTGCTTAAACTTAAATCATACTATCACTTTCTACTCAAATATACGCAATAGTTGCTGGTGTATCTCAAATTATGGATTTATGTATTCCTAAAATCACGAGAGAATAATTTTTCTTGAGTAAATAAATACAAATTTAAATATAATCAATAGATACTCACGATCAATAAAATTGAAACTAAGAAGTATTCATTGTTCTTGAACGAAAGGATTAAATTAAAATTAAATATTAAGTTTTTAGCAAAAAAGTGAAAATATGTATATAATAATCTGATAACAACAAAAAAGAAATAATAAGATTCCCACCACGGATTTTAGTAAAGGAAGGCAAAAAAAAATACATTGGTATATCAGCGTTTTAAAGGTTTACGTCAGATTTTTTTTTATGGAGTGAGGATGTAAAAGATTCTCGCAATTGCAAAATATTATGGAAACAAACTATACGATTTTAATGTCCCACTTCTGTAATTTTGTTAATCTCAATTCTCAAATTTTCCTTTCCTCGCTTTCACGTCTTTCTATTTGTTTTTATTTTGATTTTTATGTATACCCAAATTCAGTAAGCAGTCTCAAATCTAAAAGAGGCAAAAGTCACAATTTTAGACCAGTTGGCATTCTTTAGTTTCAAAATAAGGCTTCTAGTCTCAAAATAAAGACTACAAATAGTGACCTGGTGATGAGCAGGTCACAACAAATTAAAATAACATCAAAAGAATAAAACGTGAAAGCGAGGAAAAGCAATTATCTCTAGCTCATTTTAAGACTTGAGATGATACAAAGTTACTGAATTCGGCCATTAGACTTTATTTTGAGAATAGAGGCTTTATTTTGAGTCTAAAGAATGCCAACTGGTCTCTTTTGTTCTCATTTGTTTTTATTTAAATTTTTTGTGACCAGCTGATTACAAACTTCATTTTGAGACTAGATGCCTTATTTTGAAACTAATGAACGCCAACTGCTCGAAAATTGTGGCTTTTGTCTCTATTAGAGACTGAAACTGCTTACTAAATTCGGGCTTAACATTTTAGACTACTTAACACAGTTCTTTGAGAAAGTTTAGCGGATAACATTTTTGTTGAACAATTTAACCCTCTACAAGTGTAGTATTTTAGTAGTATTTGTATAAAAATGTGAAATTTTCACATAAAGTCGTTTCACTCAAAACAATTATCGAAATAGTGTATTAATTAATTTTATTGGAAAACTTATCTCTTCCCAAATTGAATTGTCATGCGGTATAATGAAATATAGCTCATTATAGTAATAGTACTACCATACCTAGTTACATACAAACATATGTGTGTATCAGTTAGATAGGTTTTAAGCGAAGAAAAATTTAATATAAAAATTGCATTAAAAATTTTAGTATTATTCAAGATACTGCCAGAATTTACAAAAAATTTAAGATATTTTTTCAAGTTTTTCGGCCACTTGATGCCTTTTGGTAGTAGTAGAAAGTTTTTAAACATAACATTTTTTTACAAGAGTGAGAATATGGTATATGTAGTATGTACATATAAGTAGTATTTAGGTGCCGATGTCGTATAAGTAACTTTCTATTTTGACAATTTAATTTAAGAGCAGAGCCAACTTTACAACTCAATTAACAAGCTATTGTCATTATTTTGAAACTTATTGCGATTGACTCTACCAAAGTACTTAATTTCAATATGAATTATTGATGGTTAAAATGGTCCAAAATAAATTTTCTGAATATATCTTATGACTAAAATGTATAAATCGCACGATTTCTAAAATAAAGTGTTAAAAGGGGGAGGATCCCTACTAAAATAAAACTCAGACATAAACTGTGAAAACGCCTCCTCTACAGAATCCGTGTTCGGAACCTTGTTCTTATGGAAAATGTTTGATATTTTTTGTTCAGAGAAATTACATAGATGGTGATTAATAAATACCAATCGATTCAAAGTAGAAACAGTGCCTTCCAGTGGGGCAGGATTTTTATAATCACTGTTTATTCGATAGTAATATATTTTTGTAGAAAAACTAATTCTATACATAATACATCTGAGAACTAGAACTAATCTGTGTTTTCCCAACTTGCCACTGGACGAAGACGAGTTGTAATAGAGTTCGATTCGACGTCGGTCATCCAACTCATTCGCGTGAACTCAAATCAAGGCCGTATCAAAGTCGTTTCTTTTTTTTCATATAAAACGAAACGTCGTTTTGACTTAGATTTTTGTCCGATCTTCTTTAAACTTTGATGGTAATTGTTGCATACTTTCTTCTTAATATTTTTGCAGTTTTTATCAAATGCGCGCCGAACGTGTCGAATGGTTCGCCAATAGAGACCCATTTCTACCAGAAATTCAGGCACTTCTCAAACTGGGCGTTTTTCTGCCCGTCGATGGTATGGATACAAAGAATCACAAGGTAGTGATAATACGCGCTGCCGCACATGATCCCAAACTACATTCCCAGAATAATGTTTTTAAGGTAAAAAAAAAACTTCAAATTGAAATCAGTTGAAAAATACCTATGTATATTAAACCAAAAACAAAATAAAAACCTTATTTTAGGTTAGTAAAATGGTTTTAGATTTGCTGCTCAAACGTGAGCCGGACAATTGTGGACGTGGCATTGTAGCAATTTTCGATATGGCTGGCGTACAGTTGGGCCATGCGCTGCAATTGAACGCAAGGTTGATAAAACATTCCGTGGAAAGTTGGCAAGCCTATCCATGTCAGCCGAAACTATTGGAGTTTATAAACGCGCCGACGCATGTGAATTTGTTCCTGAATACATTCAGGTAAAACGAACTACGTACATACATACATACAAAGAAATACAATACAATGCCTGCATACATGCACACGAACATTATTATTTCTTGTATTTTATAATAAATCTTTAATTTAACTTCATTTATTTGTAGATTATTTATGACATCGAAAATGCGCTCTCGCGTCGTTGTACAAAAACGCTTGACAACAGTGGAGTGCGCTGAATTGCCAAAAGATATAGGTGGCAATGGACCCAGCTACCAGGAGCTTGCAGTAAAATGGAAGAGTTTAGTAGAAGAAAATGTTGATTTCTATAAGGAATATGACAAGTACAAAAGTGTATTAGTGACATGAAGCTACTTTGCAACTGTTCGAGGGGGAACACTAAAGTTGTTGCGTCCATTTCTTTTCTACAAATTTAATAGATTATACAAATATTTAATAAGCTATAGATTAGTTTAGAAATAAATCCAAAGGAAATAAATAGTAGAGATAAGAAAAAATATGTGTGCGCTAATGTGTCAATGTACGTAAATAGAAATATGTACTTATGTATGGCTGAAAATGTGTATGTTAATCTAAATTTATAACTACGGGTATTCTGTCTTGGTGGAAAAATTGTAAAGTAAGTATGTATGTGTCTTAGTAACGAAATTATTGCGTAAATTCTCTTTTCTAAAAACAAATGGTTGTGTACCCGGTACTCGTGAAATTAAATGTGTAAATGTGTGTAAAAATATTTTAAAGGTTTATCAAAGCTTTGTGTTATTTTGTTACAAATTAAACACTAATTTCATTCTGACGGAACCAGTTCTCGAATTTTTCAGATACACTTCAGGAATAGTTTCATGATTAGTTTTGAATAACCACGAAATGATTCCAAACTTGTCCTAGAAATGGTTCTAAAGCAGTTGCGAACTTTTACAGAAGTGATCTCGACCAAGTTTTGAAACATTGCCGAAGAGGTTCTATTTCTTCATATAATCTCGAAATGGTCCAAAATTAGTCACAACAATTTCGTGAAATAGTTCGTGTACCAGACTTTAAATGAACCCGAACTAACCACGAAATAGAACTGAGCTAGTCTCAAATGGTTCAGAAGTAGTCCCAAAGTATTCCAGTATTAGTCGTAAAATAGTACCAAAATGGTCTTGAGCAAGTCAAAAACAAAGTCCCGAAGTAGAAAAGTAGATTTGTAAAAAGGTCCTTATTAAAGCAGAGATGGTCATATCAGTACACTCAACTCAATCAGAGTGAAGGAGACGATTAAATAAAAATATTCTTAGCAATACACCAATACTGTTTCGCTATAGTAATATATTGGAACTCGTAAAATCTAATTATCATTCATAAGGTGGGTTAGTCAAATAAAATCTGCACAATCTTCCAGTTTTCAAAAATTTTCAAAATCACATCGAATATGTTTTATATTTGAAATACATACATACATATACCGTTTTTTAGCTAGAACCATCCGAGAGAATTTTTAGTTGAAGTTTGTTTCTTAAATTCGATCACGGTTGTAAGACGCGTAAATTTAATTAGCAGCGATGAAAAGAATAATAAAATTACAACTTCCTCCAACACTTTGTTCTCTTCCTAAGTTTGCAGTTTTCAAGCACCCTGTATGTACGTATGTATGTAAATTTATAATCATGTAGATTTGTATGTTCAATATGATATGTCAGAGTAACAATAAGTGCCATCCGCCGAAAATTTGTATTTATTAAATACAAATTGTCAAAGTTTGAGGCTAAATAAGTACGTTGGGCCGCCAGGAGTAGGAACAAATCAATGGGATGCAAAAGATCTATAAGGTCGAATTGTCTCTCATTTTCAGCTGCAATCCATAATTTAACTATTCAACATATGTATGTATATTACTAAAATATAAATAAGACCCAGTATTTATCATTGGTAAATATTGAAAATTGTTATTCTAAATATTATTAGTATAATTAGTAAAAAATATAAAAAACATATAAAGGTATTATTAAGTATATGTATGTTTTTACGTTAGATACAAATATATATTCTATTGTTAATTGTTAATACATGCGTATGTCAGTATATATTTTACAATAATAGCAATCGAATGCAACCAAAATAAAAAGTACAGTAGCTCATTTTTGAGAGAAGTAAAAATTTCCATTAACTAACATATGTGTATGTACACATATGTATGTATATACATGTATGTATGTATATGAAAATTATATATGATATTTATGCATGCGATTTTCATTTACATGTGAATGTAAGCACTTCTTATATAGAAGCTCAACTTATTGTTTTACTTTTGAATTGTGTATTAGTCTGCAACCGTTAAAATATTAATACTGGTTTTTTTTTTTAGCATACGCTTTAAATTGGGATTAGTTACAATAAACCACTTCGCTGTAGGCCACAGTATCAAAATTGTAGAATTTTGATTGATAAATTATGTAAAATGCAATTTAGAAAGATTATTTTTAAATAACACACTCTAAACTGTTTGAACGATTAAAAAATATATTTCGTTAAACGAGTGGAGTGATTAGGGAAATGGCGAATAAAAAGCAGCAGTTGGTTATAATTAAGTGTACTCACAATATATATGTACATATGTATGTACATACATACGAGTATTAATACATCCATATAAAAAGATTGTTTCTAACCCAAAAATGGTAACTGTCTTATGAGTTTTCATTGTATTTTCGGTCAAGCGCTTCGAACTTAGTGTATATGGACATACATATGTATGTATGTAAGTATGAGCATCGATAAACTTAGATATTAAGTAGGGTATAAAAAATGAAAGCAACGATATATTCACATTTTTTGTTGGTCAATTATTTGAAGGTATATATTTTATTGTTATTCAAATTATCGTTTTTTTTTTAATTTTTATTACTATCGACTGCTTATTTTATAGAAAAATAAATGGATATTTTTATTCTTTATTTATAAATTCAAGTAAGCATTTTAAGTTGAATCAGCGACAGGCGTCTTTTGGATGTACAAATTATGTTTGCATACATACTCGCTTCCGCGGTTAATATTCGATACTTTCACGGACGCAAAATTTTTAATATACTTCATATTTACTTTTTTGATAATATTCGAAACACACTTAAGTTGAAACTAAGTTTTTGTTTGGCTTAAAACTAGTTTTCGTTAAATAGACCTTATAATGTAAAAAAATATATTAAAGCAGTAACTAATTTTATAGGTGTATTGCATGTATAGCTGTTTAAGCCTTTTTAAATAAAAAAAAATAAGATAAATTATTTAACTGTAAATTCTAGATGTAGTAATGCAAGCTTACGGTATAGACGTGTAATACATACATTTGTCAAATTATAAAAATATAATTTTATTTTTTTTTATTGAATACCATCGGCACCAAGCGCAGTTGTCGTTAAAGCCACTTAATATATAAACGGACAAATATTAGAGACCGGCATCGAGCATTAATTGCTTTACTTTCGTCTCATAATGTATCTTATCCATTTTCCATATAAATTAACGTTTAAACTCAAAACTCCAACTGCATACCGACTTGCATTGAATCCTATATTTGCCGCTCATCTTTTGCGGTTAATTTATCAATGAGTTCCTGTAGTGGTGCCAATTCGCGACGATCGATCAAATTGAATTCTTGTACAAAGAAGATAAAGTGCTTAAAGGATGTATTTAGATGTGCCTCTTCACCTAGTGTTACGACCTCCGAAAAGTGTTGATGGTAAATGTGTGCATAAACACGAAATAGGCGCTTCAATATAGTTTTCGCTATGCTGAGAAAATTTTTTGGGAACGGTATTCCGATTTTTGAAGGAAAAAGTGTTTCATCGTCTAATTGATCTTGCACCCATGTCATAAGATAATCAATGTATTTTGGTGCACTACATTTTATGGGTTTTTTAACAGTTAGTCCATCCGCCCAGTGATATTCATATTTCGGACCGGCTGACATAATAACACAGCTTTCTTCGGTACAAAATTCGGTGATGGTGCCGTATAACATATTGATTTGATTGAAAAAGTCGACGGCTGCAAGAAAATTTACAAATTAATATCTGTTTTTTACATAAGAGTACAAAAAAGCCAAAACTTACTATTGACAGCGACCCATTCGTTGAGATCTTCGCCATCTGGCAAAGCGACGGCATTACGCAGATTTCCCGAACCTAGTGTAGCCGCCGCATGTTTCATCAAATCATATTGGTGAGTACCTTCAGGAATATTTTTCTTGGGCTTAAAGGTTTTGCTTGAGCGTGATCCGCTGAAATAACAAGTAAAAATAAATATGATACATTTTAAAAGTATGTATTTATAATCACGAGTAAGTATTTATTTATGAATGTATCTACGTATAAGTTTGTCCATACTAGAGTTGCGAAAATTGTAGTCCCGTATACCGGTATTTTTCGGGATTTATAGGAATAACAATAAAAAAATAAATATAAAAAAATTGTATTTATCAAAGAAGTTTTTAAAGGCATATGTGAAGCACATCTATCTAAATTTGGATATATTTTTTCAACTTTTAATGAAATTTTTCTAAATGTATTTTTTTTAAATTAATTTAGTGCTAAATATGGTGAGCAGACACCCCCCCATATACATATGTAACTCCAAAACTCCAAAGAATTTTTCCCTAAGTTTACTCAATTGTTTAATATTTACGAATATGTACATGTAAGTATCTATCTATGTATGTACATATGTATGTATCTATACTCACAATAGAAACTCCATTATTTCTGCGTGTGGATCCTTTGTATTAATGTCGATGGAAGTTCTGTCTGATTATTTGCGATATTGTACTTTGAGATACGATTGAAAGTTCTCCTCTGTTCCTAACTGTCCTGATCTTCACTCAACGTTTTCGGTCTATTTTTAGCTATTGTGACGAATTTCATAAAAATATTATGAAAATTGACAAAATAAATTTTGTGTTCTTTGTATTGAACACCACTTGGGTACACGTTGGTGCGGACAGTCGCGGGGAATGTTATCCACTTAGTTTATTACTTGAAGACCGGAGGTAGGCAGGGCCGACCGGAACAATTTGCACGTATGTATATGTATACGACGGTATTTTATGTGAGTGGGGCTGATTTAGTAGTTGGTTATTGTTAAATGTGTCGTTGGCATCTATAAGTCTATAACCCATCTGATTCATAAAATCAATAAAGCTCTCTACGATGTTAATGAAAATTCACTTTATTTTAACTATCATTTCTCACTAGCACTTATTAAACTCGTTATTTGCATTAAAACTCAAATATTTTGGGTTTTTTAATATTTTATATTTTTTAGCAGAAGACAAAAGACATCTAAACTCAATGCTTTTTGTCAAATAAATACAGCATAATTTTTCACATTTTTTACATCTCCTTATATCTGACATTTGCAACAGGGGAAAAAAGTAGCTCTATATTTCGCACAATAAACAGGGGAAGTTCAAAATAGCTCTATTTTCGATAACTCATTGAACACCAGATGTGATGCCAGATCCTTGAAAATGTAAATAGATATTTTCTGATAAAAATGTTATTCGTCATTTTTGGCCAACCAGCACGGTATTTTCATTTCATTGCTGCACAAAGCAGAAAGTGAGGTTAAAATTGACTTTTTTCGCAACTTTAACAGCAAATTACTTTAAAACTATAGCCTCCGGCCGATGGTAGGCCGAGACAGAAAATAAATAAAAAAAAAAACAAAGGTGTACAAGGCAATTCACCTCAGAACTGTCAAAAGACAAAGGAGAAATAATACTCGAGTATATACGATCGTATGCAGATATGTCTGTCTCAAAAATGGCCTAGGCATTCATCAACCCGATTTAATTTAAATAAGAATTTTAACCAATAATGGTTATAAATTCGGATGTTTTTAAATAAAAGGAATGTTTTCACATGAAACACCTTAGTACACATTAGGATTTACTGATATTACTTTGGTAGAAATGCTTCATTTATGCATATAACTTAAAAAGGATATTCAAATATATCAAATTAAGTGATAAAAAATAATTTACTCTTTGAATCTCCATCACATTTGTCGTCTCGCCATTGTTACACCATTTGAAAAATTTTACGACTCTTTGCAACATCTTCTGAATATCCCAAATAATGTTAAACACGGAAATGACTGATGTTAGGATATGTAGTGGCAGGTATAGACGTGGAGTAATGTTTTTTATTTTCACATTTCGGTTTATTAGATTTATTGCATAATAATAAAATAATTAAGCGCTTACACTGTATAGCTCAGTGTGTGGCAGATGTATTTAATGAGAAACTTTTTCGTGGCAGAAATACTCTCGGAGGTTTGCCATTGCCTGCCGAGGGGAGACCTTTTTTTTGTGATTAAGATTTTGCTTGCCCTGACTGAGATTCGAACCTCGAACTCAGAGGCATATCGAGTTATAGCACGCACCGCTACCACTCGACCACAGCGGCCACTTTGTTACTTACTTTTGTTTTAAAGAATTGCACACTAATGATTTTCCCAACTGAATAACAGAAAATTACATACGGATACACCTTATTTAAGTAAAATGATTTATGTCGAATAAGACAGTTTTACTTTTGTATCGACTTGCCATTAGGATCCAATACAATATTTGAACGGTAAATTTAATACAAATATTAAATTTGTATGAAAAATTATGATATTTTCAATCGAAAGCCAAATCCATTTTAATCTATGAATACAGATATAAATATTTAAAAAATGGATAGCGAAATTTTCAGCAATATTCTTGCCCTGTAAAATCCACCATTTAAAAATTCCTCTATTTTTTGCATACCTAGTTGTATGCAATAGCTGTCACACCTCATTGAAATCTTTTTCAAAACACGTGGAAAATATTTTGTGCTGCGGTATTTCAGAATTTATAAATTTCTTAATATATTCCGTGTGATAGGTGGCGTATTCAGCTGTAAATATGGTTTGTATTTAAAGTAATTTGTAAGAATTAATCAGAGTAAAGTGTATGATTATTTTTAGTCACAGCTTTACGTCCTCTACGAACATGCTGCGGGGTTCTCGCTCTTTTCGGTTAAGGAATTTGAGGAAGTATCCATGTTTCTGCCTCAAGTGGAATCATCCGTAACTGATATATCTAAATTTAATTCAATCGTAAAATTGGTTGGCTTTTCGCCATTCAAAACAGCCATTTCAGCACTTGAAAGCATCAATTCCATTTCGGAGGGTATTCCACCACAAGATTTATTGGTATTTTTAGATGACTTCTTCTCCAAGTTAAAGAAAAAAAAATGTACATTGGGCATAGCTGACCCCAAACTCGGCGCTGCCATTACAGAATCAATTGGAGTGCAATGCAGTCATTTCGGAGCAGTGCCAGAGGTTATTCGGGGAATACGCTTCCACTTTCACAGGCTGGTAAAAGGTAAAATTTCTATTAGGCTTTCATTTTAAGTTTGTAAAATTAAGGGATATTGTTCGTTTGTTATAAGGTTTTACCGATAAGTCCGCCGGTATCGCACAACTGGGTTTGGGTCACAGCTATTCACGAGCCAAAGTCATGTTTAACGTACATCGTTCAGACAATATGATTATACAGTCGATTGCCTTACTGGATCAGTTGGATAAGGATGTAAATACATTTTCTATGCGAATACGTGAGTGGTATTCGTACCACTTCCCAGAGTTGGTGAAAATTGTTCCTGACAATTACTTGTTTGCCAAAACAGCAAAATATATAAAAGATCGTAAGAGTCTTACACAAGATAAACTTGAAGATTTGGAGGAGATCGTTATGGATTCGGCAAAAGCGCAAGCTATAATAGATGCTGCAAAAATGTCAATGGGAATGGATATTTCTATAATAGATCTAATGAATATTGAATTATTTGCCGAGCGAGTTGTGCGATTGTCTGAATATCGTAAGAAGATGGCCACATATTTGCACAACAAAATGGAAGCCGTTGCTCCAAACTTGCAGTCACTAATTGGTGATCAAGTTGGTGCCCGTCTAATATCTCATGCAGGAAGCTTGACCAATCTAGCTAAATATCCAGCTTCAACAGTACAAATATTGGGTGCGGAAAAGGCGCTTTTCCGTGCGTTGAAAACTCGTAGCAACACACCCAAGTATGGTTTGCTCTATCATTCTTCGTTCATTGGGCGTGCGGGTTTAAAGAATAAAGGACGTATTTCTCGATTCTTGGCAAACAAATGTTCTATTGCTTCGCGAATTGATTGTTTCTTGGAAAAACCCACTAGTCTATTTGGTGAATCGTTGAAGCAACAAGTTGAGGATCGATTAAAATTCTACGAATCCGGTGAAATACCTCGCAAAAACATCGAAGTTATGAAAGAAGCTATAGAAGCTGCCGAGAAAGAGGTTAAAATTGATGGTACCGAAACACAACAATTAAAAAAGAAAAACAAGAAAAAGAAACGCAAGGGCGAGGAGCTCGAAAATGGCAATGGTGTGAAAGATGACCAAACTAATAATAATGGCGAAGACGCAAATGAAACTGTTATAGAAGAAAACGGAGCTGAAGCAGGTGATGGTGAGCCAAAAAAGAAGAAGAAGAAGAATAAAAATAAGGATGCTGAAGCTTAATGTATAAACGTAATAGAGGTTTTCTACATTCACAAATAAATACAATAGTATGTGTGTAACATCTCACGAATGCATATGTTGGCTACCTTAAATTTGACCTATTATTAGAATTAAGTCTGCCCTCTTACATATATGTATATTTTGCTAAAAAAAATAATCCATAATTTAGATAAAAAAAAAAGTTTTAATAAAGTACAGATAAAAAATTTACAAAAATGTCTTAATTACTTTAATGTATGTATGTATGTAGGTTGCAAAACTAAATTACTGTAATCAGCTATTTTTACAAAATTAAGATAGGTACATATGTTTGTACACATGTTTGTACAGTGCCGGTAGAAAAAATAGCACTACGATGAGCTCTTTGAGGAAGAAAATGTTCAAATATCTTTGAATTTTAATAACATTTTATAAAACAAAAACATGTTTATAAAATTCAATGGAAAGTTTCAAAATAAGGCGGTAAAAAAATTGCACTAAGATAATATGCTCTTAAAAACTAAAATAAAATAAAAATTTCTTAGAATCTATAAAAAATAAAAAACGGCGGCACAACGCCTCGGCATGGAGTCATCAAGGTCCTGGCATCTTTTTAGTGGTATTTAGCCCCAGGAATATTTTACTACCGTCCAAAGAGCTACATTACTGGTGGATCTTGCACCATGAATCGCCTTTTTGATCTCAGTCCAAAGATTCTCAATCGGATTGAGATAATATTTTGCCTTCTTGCTCTTAACTTGGGGTCATTGTCAATAATGGCATTTCCTCTTCGTAGAATTTTGACATATGTACATATATATAATATTTGACACCCTCCATGTTTAATGGTTTTTGTTGTGAATCGAAGATTGTACTCAGTATTTGTGGGTATCCTAACTTGAGACCGACCTGCTTTGCCACCACAAAAATGATTTTGCTTTCGTCAGTCCATAAAATATTCCTCCATCTCTCTACCGGCCAGCCCAAATGATCTTTTACAAACTTAATACGTTTTGCCTATATGCCTACGAGTCAAAAGATGTATCTTTCTTGGAGAGTGCGACTTTAAATTATTCTCGCTAAGCCTACTGCGAAATCTCTCTACACATGCGGTGAGATATTAAGTTCTTTTTTCAGTACAGTTGCCGGTTTAAACCGGTCCTTCTTGATCTCCCGTGCAAGCCGTTTGACGAGTAATGATGACATTGCGCGCTTTCGTCCACGAGCTTCGGCCTTGGAACATATTTTATTGCATTATTGATCATTTTACAGCCAACTGCAAGTCCTACTTCTGCATAAGTTTTGTCCTTATAATTTCTCGCTTTTCGGCACTGCAATGCTTTCCGGGGCCCATAGCTATTTATAAAATAATTAATTTTGCTTTTTTATTCAAAAACTATTTAAAACAAATTAAATTACCTCTACTCAAAGTATTTCTTTAATATATGTATGTATATAAATGAAATCTATTTTTTCGACACAATGCAAAGGCAGTGCTATTATTTTTACCGTTTGAATTCGTACACTAAATCACTCGAAATAAAGAGAACCGTTATGATGGAAAATAAATGGTTGCACTCTTAAAAAGAGCCCTTTGTTAGTAAACCAATGCAACATAAGAAGCCAGTAAAGTGTGATGAAAAATATTTTCTTTAAAAGGGAAAGAACGTTTTTGGCAGTAGTGCTATTTTTTTTAACGGCACAATATGTAATACAGTAGCCGCTAGTTTATAAAGACGCTCTACTGAATTTAATACAAAAAGAAGATATTATTATCTGTTCGTTAGGGAGGGTTGATGGGACGATGTTATCAAAAAAATATAGTGTTTCCAAATCAACTATTTGCGTGATAAGTAAATATAAGAGAAATAATTTCCATGCAACGTAAACACATTATGAAGTGGTTACAAAAAAAAGACACAAGTCGAATGCAAATTATACATATACATATGTATATATGTATATGAACGGTTTTGTGCGCAACGAAGAAAGAGTTTGCCGTTTACCCCCAACCTTATGAAAGAGAAGGCCATGTTTCAATGAAAATATTTTTTACTACTTAAAACTCAATTTTTTGAAATTAACATATATGTAAGAGATAAGGAGTATATATGTATGTACATATATATATTTAAATTCACATACATGAGCGGGTACTGTACATAAACTGGGTCAAAATATCTTAATACAACTTGGTATAAACGAATATGTATACTTTATAAAAGCTAAGTATTTTATTTTCAAAGAATCTAATATCAATAATTAATTAATTTTGAATTATAATAAAGCTCAATAATTGAATATAATAAACATAAAGCAATAACAAGTAAATTAGCACATACTACTTACTTACTTACTTCGCGCAATCGGGCATCAACCGCCTAAGCGATTTTCTCTCTGATAAACTGCCGCCAATTGGAAGTCCCAAGTAAAGCCAATTCTTTTTCCAATTGATCTTTCTAACGCAGCGGAGGTCTTCCTTTTCCTCTGCCACCACCAGCGGGCGGGTGTCAATAAGTGATGTTAGATCCCAGTCGTGCTAACTGTCTATTTGATGACTGGAGTTACTTCGTCTTGCTCTTGCAGAGCACACTTAAATTCCAATCTACAGGCATGCGTTCCTCCGACCATATTCTAGAAATGTGCTCGTCCACGCACTTAACCTGTACCTCTCCGCCGCACTTGAATAACTCAGTTCGTAACCCATCAGTCCCGGGGGCTTTGTTGTTCTTCAGCAGTGCTATCGCTTTGCGAATACTACAAATGCAGTGCATTAATTCTACAGTTTCGTCGTCTTATAGTAAAATGCTACATATATCTCAGCAATTGCGTTTATAAAAATGATGAAAATATTTTGTAATTTTCGAAATTTCAAAAAATTTGGGATACTAAGACAGAACTTAAAAATTCAGTTAGGTACTTCCGAATTTAGCCTTGTCGGGGTTAGAAAGTTCGAAAGAACAATAAATTTTCATTAAATATTACTTGCATGTTCATAGGTATCCATTTACAAAATGAAACTACACTCATACTTCAAATGTATGTATGTACATATTTTTATTATAACAGTTAATTATTATTACAACTTTTTTATTGCATTTCATACATATTCTTAATTGATAAAACCATTTTTATTAAATTCCTTTATATAATTTGTAGTACAATTCGGAATATTATTTAAAACATTTCTGCCGGTTTGGTAGTTACAAAATTTCGCTTAAACTTTACACAATCTTTGTTTGTAAATTTAATTAAGTGTTTTGATTTTTATTCACGTTTATATATGTATGTTTGTACATACTAAAAACATAGTACACGCTGCATTGGTTATTAAATACATTAGTTTGTATGTATGTATGTATGTATGTATATATTTTCATTCGCGCAGATAATTTCTCCATATATAAAAGTTTGGCTATGCGAAGTTATTTAATTTGAATTAAAAGGTTAACCAGTTTTCCGGGTCACTTCCCTGTGTTATGCATTCATACCTATGTATGTATGTATGTAAATGCATAAGTTTATTAAAATTGCACAACTTGATTGCTTGTAGGTATGTATGATAAATTAATATGCCAATTAAATTATTCTAGAACAACTAATGAAACAGTTCCTTTATATTTTTACAAATTATTATTTTTAATTGAAATACAGTTACTTGTCTAACAAATACTATATTAAGTTAAATTTCAAACTTTGTAGAAAACTTCTATTTCAGAAGTGTTAAACATATATTTTGAGTATGCAGTTATATAGCCTATTCAATTTAAGCTCAATAATTTGCATGTTTCAAATGGCTAAAAATTACTAGATATTCAATCCTGAAACATTTTAACAATCACGGATTTTGGGATGCGAAAAATGTCGGGATTTTAAGTAGGAAAAATTAAAAGAAAAACACATTACTTTCATCAGATAAGACCAAATGGCATATGTTAAACGAATACTTTTATTACATACATATAAAACATAACAATTTGCATAAAAACACAGCAAAGAAATAGTTTACAATTCACAAATATATTAACATATGTACATATGTATGTACCAATCGCTCATTTACTAAAAGAGTGTCATAATCCAAAAAATACAAAAACCGAGTTAAGTATGCAGTTTTTCTAGAATAAATACTTCAAAAGGGACGCAAGTCAAAATAATTTTAGGTCGATATTTTTGAGTTTATCAGTACAAAAAAGACAGCGTCGATTATGCACGCATTTTTTCTTCTTCATCTTTTTCAGCTTACTCTTTTCGTCTAAATTGTGTGAACTACGTGTGTACATACTTACATAAGTATTTAAGATATGCCCTTCACATATTTTTTAAAACTCAAACAAGCTTTTCCATATTCTGCGCTAAACAAAAAATTAATACTTTTGCAAAAAAATAATCGTATCCTACAAATTTGTTGTTGTAAAATTAAACTAAAAACAACATTTTTTGACCGCTTTTTCACACTTAAATATTGTTTTTTAAATCTATCAAGATAATTTTTTATCCCCCCCATACGCTTTCACCAGAAGTAGGTAAACATGCCCTGATTTTGGTGAAATTCGATAAATGTAGTACAATCCTATTACTAAACAATTTAAAATTTATTTTGAACGCACTCAAAATTTAAATTAGTCAACTTAATCAATTTTTTTTTAACTTTCAATTAAATGTACTGAGGAAATTTAAAATAAAATTTTACGATATTGCCCCTGCTTTTGTAGGTAAAAAATACAACTAACTGCTGAAACAACAATACCAGCGGACGACAGCGAATTTCCGTTGCCGGAATTAGATCACATACAAGTATGGACATTTTTGAAATTGCACCCAGTCTAAACAAAAATGGAAATTCCCACACGCCAAAAGATACCCTTATTCGTAAAAGCACACTGCCGTATTTCTGCAAAAAAGAGGTATATTTTCTTGATGTATTTTGGAACGATTTTCCGTCGATCCTTGTCAAATTAGGTTTTGAAACAAACCGGTTTCGGCGTTGTGCCATCTTCAGTGTTATTTTTCGTTCTGTATATTTTCTTCTTGATCTAAAGAATATAAAAAACGTGCGATTTTCTCAATTGAATCAGAATTGTAAATTTCAGCACTATTACCCAAACTAAGTAGATATTTTTATTACAGTTAAGGAATTGCTGTGCATTAATGCGTTAGCAAACTAGCCTCTTCGTTTCAAACTTTTAAAATTAACACAATTGCATGCTTATTTCTGGTAATGCTTTACAGAAGTTCAAGTTCGGTCGCAAAAAAGGAGTTAACAATGTGTTGAATTCTACCACAATTTTCTACCATAATATATATTGCGAAACTTTTTTTTTTAACTACATACCTTTAACTTATTATACACATTGGGCAAAATGTTTTTGTCACAGCTGTTTTAACATAGGTTGTGTTTGAAAGCTCACAGTTGATCAATTAAAGCAAATTTATTAATTTGGAGATTATCGATTTACTAAATGAGCAGTTAGTTATCGGCGGGAAATCAAATTTTAGTAGATTTCGAACGTCGAAAAGTTTGATTTTCTTACGCTAGATCACTGATTTCGACCAGTATGCATCTCCGGTTAAGCGCTTAATCGGAACTCAAAGCGCCGTTTAAGACCATCCGTCAATTAAGCAAGCGCTGAATAGTAAGCTGAATTGCTGCTAACCGCCGGTAATTTTAACCAGAGATTATGCAATCGGCCCTAAGCCAATTTTTTGTATAACGTTTATTTAAAATGTCTTTTTTATGCTAAATCCGGAAAATAATTATTTTCTTAAATATTTTGCAGCTTTTCTTGAAAAAGGTCTTTTTAATAACTTAACCAAATATTTTTAAATAAAGTTATTTCTAAACAAATAAAACAATAAAAACTAATATCTATGCTCAGATTTATGGAAAATTTCGATTTTGTTCACTTCGTCTGACGATTCGTCTCCAACTAGTTATAATTCACAAATGCTAATTTATAAGTAAAGTTGAAAATTTTTTGTGTCCTCATATTTTAGTCCCGTTTATTGTAATGAAATATTTTGTATTCAGCATATCATAATATATGGGATTGAAAAAATTAAATAAAATTATTTGCCTACAAATTAATAACAGCATGGTTTTAGTAAATCATTGCATATACTTAAAGTGTTTCTAATGGGTTGGGGGGTACTGAATGTACAATATAGCATACATTTTTGCAGCATAAATTCGCGATGAAAAATTCGCTATTCGTCAATATTGCGTTACGCTATAATGCAGTTTCCTGCTGAAGGTACATGTCGAATAAAGTTTCTGAATCGGATTCGTTCTAGTATGTTAAAGTATAAATTGCCATCATACCAGTTGTAAGATTTCTTTGCGGGAACAAGTGAACTCTGAAAGCTTTCCCAACAAACCTGTTTCAGCTGAGGTATTGAAACGAAAACAAGCAATTACTACTCAAGAACGATAGAATACAAGATTGCGCCTTCCCGACGAAAGATGATGTGAAGATAAATGTGTGCAACGTCATGAACATGAATTGACTGAGAATCGGAAGAAATTGCAAGAAAAATGTGAGGTTAGGTTCTCCTATGATTTGTAAATTTTAAAGTTTTTACCAATTTCGGCACTTTATGCAACATATTCATATTCAAATAACTTCATTTATGCTCTGTGTTAGATTGGATGCCTTAAAAAAAAACTGCCGTACAGCATTAGGAGACACAAGAAGCTTAACTTGCTACGAAGTGCGCACAGCTACACCTTCACATCATTTTTAGCGATTTTTATAGCCCCGTATCATTGATAGACGTTGCGATTTAATACTTAACACTGCGCACTTCATGTTTAATAACTTTAAGCATTGAATTTAAGCACAAACAAAACAAAACCAACCGCGTTCTGTGACGTAGCATAAACAGCTGATTCTGTCAAATTTGCTGATTACGAATAGCGGTTTGCGGAAGGAGTAACCTCTGTATTTTCTAAATCGTGATTACTATTATTATTTGAATATAAATATGTTGCATAAAGTGCCGAAATTGGTAAAAACTTTAAAATTTACAAATCATAAGAGAACCTAACCTCACATTTTTCTTGCAATTTCTTCCGATTCTCAGTCAATGTTCATGACGTTGCACGCATTTGGCTTCACATAATTTTTCGTCGGGAAGGCGCAATATACATTAGAAATGGGACATTGTGTTAAAAAAGATGGGGAAAGGTCGGATCTTGTTTTGAATATCTAATTGGAACAGAGCTTCGGCATGCCGGTATCTGCAAACAATTGAGTGCGTTCCAACTTGAAGGCATACCTCGTTAGTCTTTCCAGAATTTGGTAACCAGGAATAATGCTTCCTGAGTATCCGTTGTAGTGTGATCCGTCTTGCACTGTTTGCGTTGAAAACAAATGTATTTTTCAAGCGCAATGTATAAACGCGTACATTTTGTTTACATTTAGAATTATTAAACTCGTCAAATTTGATATATGTACATATCTATTTTGACGGATGATGGACCACAATAAACCACAAAATATACCCCAGGATTGCTTTTTCTTTAATGCTGCTACCTGTTAAATGTGCCTTTTGTAAAGTATGTTAGTTCTATGGAATTGACTGAATATATGTACATATGTATGAAAGTATTTATTTTGTATTTGCTTTTAAAAATATCAAATTTCAAATGCTCACAGTTATTATTATAGTAGTGCTTCTTTCAATGAATCAATGAATTTTCTCGCAATTTCGCATTTTTATTATACACAATTACTTAGCGTCTTGGTTGAGTAACTTAATAGACTCAAGACGCAAATTGCATTGAAAAGTTGAAAAAACAAATCGTAATTTTCGGAATACACACATACATTTATTTAGTAATGTATATACACATGTATATTAAACTAAGTATATTGTTTTCAATTTTATTATGATGTAAAAATTAATAAAAGGAGGAGTAAGTGTTTTGGGTGAAAAATTTATCTCTGTTGGAATATATGCATGTATGTATGTACATATGTACATACATACATATGTACTTAGTTTAAATTTTAGGTTGGCTTTTTACTACATATTTATGTATGAATATGTGGGCAAGCAAACGAAAAATAAAAAAATATTAGTTCAGCAATTATTTTGATATACTATATACATACATATAGTATATATATACATTATTTTTTAAAACAAAGTTACTTCACTCAATTTATAGCATAACTCAAAAGACAAATAAAGTAATGCACATTTCATTGCTAATTTAACAGTTAAAATAACTATAATTTGAACTTATGTAGTTTCAAAAGCACAGAGAAAAAGAACACAACATAGCGACACAAACACTAACACATACCTTTATTTTTACACAACCTTTGTTTTTATTATATTTACTTATATATTTTTTGTTGCTCTTTGAGTGAAATGACTGCAAATTTAGAATAAATTTAAATGGGAAACAGGACGGAGTGGGTATTAAAATATGTATGTATGTATGTATTTACACTAGTGGCATGTATTAAATATGTATGTATTTACTTTATAAGTTAGAGATGCCTCAAAGCGAAAATTATATGTATTTATAGATGTGTGTATAAATCCACGCAACATTATGATGATAAATTTAAGATTTCAAAATTATAATTTTTTTTAATTTTCTTAAAAAAATAACTTTATAAAATAAGTTTACTATGTAAGAAACCGACTTCGCCCAAAATTAATTTAAATTACTTGTTTAATTTTGTGTGCAGATATTAATCAACGTCGTTTGGAACAGACAATTCTTTCGATTTAAATCCCTAAACTCATGGACGATTTTGTAAGCGAACTTATCTCATATTTTTTAGTTTTCTTTTTGCGCTGCTACTATTTATTACCTGGTCAATGTGTCTTGGTTGTTGCGTTATCCTAAATCCGAGCAGTTCCCTTTCTTAATCTTCTTTGATCGAAATAAAAAAAACGGGCTGCTGCAAATTCAACAGTTTTATGAGCGAAAATCATTAAACGCATAGTGCTGTTGAAGAACGTGATAGCAAAATTTAAGCTTCACTTTTTGTTAACACATACATACGAGCACATACATATGTATGTATGTATGTATGTATGTTGATTAACGAGCGGACATGACATTAAAAACTTTAGCTATAAAATACGCTTATCGCTCCATTTAAAAGAGTCAGTCTGCTAAATGCAGCCGTTGATAAATATTTATGAAGAAATTAAACTTATTCGGGCGAATTCTTGTATTGAACAAGAAAGCCGCAAATGTATTCACTTTGAAACTTTTCTAACCTATGAAGTAAGCATACGTTTTATTTTTAATAAATTTACTCTCTCGTATGTATGTACGTGTGTATACTCATTTACTCCATTTTATTCACTAATATAAATTTTTGTTTATTTATATTTAACTTTTTGAATGTTAATACATTCAATGTTGTATACTTTTCTATTGTATGTATGTAACATGCATATTTATTGCAATAATTAACAATTTTAACTCAAAGATTAATAGGCAACAGCACATTAAGTAAATGAATTATTATCTGTACATATAGAATACTTCTGTGAATGTTTACATTTTTTTCTTTAGTTAAATTGTTTACAAATTTCCTTACGAAAAGTTTAACTAACAGTCGTCGTAAACTGCAGTACAACTTTACCTCATAAAAAGATAATCAGCACACACAGGTAATCATAATAATTTTAAGGAGGTATTCGGAAATGCATCAAGCCAAAGCAACAGCTCTTTTTTTAAATACATATATATATATATATATATATATATGTATATATATATTTATATATATCTATAGTAGATGACTAATATGAACAATATCAAGAATGGACACATTAGTAGTGATCGATGGAAACTTCGCTATCGGTTATTTTATCATTGCAATTGAAAAATCGCTTAAAGAGACTGCTAATTCTAGTCGACAAAAATAATAATGGGTGGTTATGCTACTGGCACGATATTTTACTGTAAATGGATATCGCCACCTTCCACTATTGTATCGAAATAGCAGATATGAATGCTTTGATTTTATGCATTTCCGAATATGTCCTTACATTGCAATGTGGAGAAGAAAAAAAAATTGCATAATAATATCAAAACTATACAGTAAATAATATGTGATTCCTTTACGCTATTAGATATCATTGGAATATGTCGAAGGCTTGCGCTTGCAGTTGATTATTATTGTTATTGCCCCCACTTTTCGGTTGTTGCGGCAAATTCATTGCACTAAAATTTGCAAACATTGGCGTTGCCGATGCTGCTGCTATTGCTGTTGTTGGTTGTGATTGGGGTAGAATGTTTTGTGATGTAGCGGCTAAGAAGTTGCCGCCTGGCATGCCGAAAGTTGGACTCGTCAATGGTGAAATACCACCGACACCGACACCACCAAATGCTTTAAAAATGGCCGCTTGTGTCGCCAATGGCAAATTGTTGTTGTTGCTATTGCTGCCGTTACCAGTCGTCTGTGTGGGACTTTGCGTTTTTAACGAATTCATCGAGGGTGCTGGCACATTGGCATTTGCTTTACTGTTCAACAAGTTGTCCAAATCGATTTTTAGGTTACCACCTTTAAAGTTATCGGACCATGTGGCGCCAACATTTTGTGCGGCAATTGATGGTGTAGAGGTATTTGTTGCTACGCCCGATACTTGCTGTTGTTGATTAATGTTGTTAGCGCTGATTGGTTGTAGCAGATTGTTGTTGTTGCCTGCAATTGGTGGTAAAATATTGTCTGTAAAAATAAAAGAAATTGAATTCGCTGATTAAACGCTCGAAATTGTACGGTTATAACAGAGTGAAGTGATATTTCGAAAATGTGGCAAAATTAACAAATATTCAATATATATAAGTTTAAGATTTATGGATTATACATACAAAAGTAAATAAATAGGTGTCAGTGAAAGTTATTGTGTAGGGAAAATAAACGTAGCAGATGTGTGAAATTTCAAAAGTATGAACTTGTTTTGGAATAAAACACTAATGCAATTTAATTGAACCATTGAAATGAAGAAAAAATAAAAAGACATTGCACAATCTTGTAAAAAATATAAAAAGGAAACGTATTTGGTAGCTAAAGTTTTGAAAGATTAAAAAAAACTGTAACGCATCATCGATCCACAGTTAGTTTTTTTTCGAATTCGAGTGATTGACACCAAAAAAAGCATTAAGCTCTCAAATAGAAATATATTTCATATCGCAATCCTAATATTTAGATCGCTGAAATACGAGTAATAGTATGTAAGTTTCAGTCAACCAGTCAAGTTTTCTGGTGTCAAATAGAGTTCTTTCGGTGATTTTGCCTTTTTTGCCTTGATAGAAATGAATATTTAAATATTTCTAATAAACGAAGGACGGTTTATTAAAATCCTACAAAAAAGTCGTTAACATATTTGCAGTAATAATAGTAGTCTTTCGACTTTGAGACAAATTTGTCACAACTTACAACCTCAGGTTTCATAATTTTAGTTATTAAACTGCCTTTGATTCTCTTATGGATACATGCATAGAAAAGGTGTTTTGCGTATATCTCAAAAACGCTTCTTTCAAAAAAGAATAAAAGGCCATTTTCATGTAAAAAGTTTATCAAGCATGTTTCGGAAATAGAAAATTGTGAAATCGTTGCATTTATTAAACATTATTTTATTATACATAACATATGTACATATGTATCTGATAAAAATACTGAATATTTTGTATGACAACTCTAAAACAATATTTGGGCCAAACTCAAAATTTTAAGAAATAATCCTAAAAAAAAATTCAAATCAAGTCGATTTAAAGTTTTGAAATTTCGGAATGGTCCGTTATTTGGTTTTTTATTTTATTTGTAAATATTAAAATAAATTTTTTTTCGCTACTTTAGTTTTCCTTCTTTTTTAGGTGTTAAGGTGTGCAGGTTCTCAAAATCCATTCACTGCTTATAACAATTTTTGGATAGACGAAAAATAATAAAAATTAGTGTATCATAAAAAAAAACTCCAATGGTGTAATTCTATTTCATTGTAAATAATAATATTAATAAAAAGAGAATACATAAAGAGAACTTCAATCAAAATTAAAACAACTAAGAAGCTTTTTAAATATTTTGGCACACGCACTACAACAAGCAAATGCATACATACATATGTATGTATGTGGAATTGCTAAAGGAAACAAAAAATAAGACAACATTGATTTTCAATGGTGTTGGCCCAATGTACGTTTTCCTTGCTTCGATAACTATCAAAACTGAATAAAATTGTTGAAGTACTTTTAAGAGTTTAAGGCCGGAAATCAGTTTTTCTCCGAAAACATACTTTCGATGTCGGTGTGCATTATTTCCACTCTTAGTAGAAAATAAATCATAAAATATAAATTCAGTGGTAGTCTTGTCCCGTTCCGCTAACAAAAGATCTCGGCATATTTCCCAACACCAGAATGAGTTTGAGGTTCGTTGATTGTTATTACAATTTAACTCGATCCAATGGGTTCTCGGTGTGGTGAATTTAACCGTTAGTAATTTTTACCACACACACAAAACGCGGTCTTACATCTTGTTCGTACTTATTGTGTATATTCACAATGTTCAAAGTTACGAGTATCACTTGGTCATGGAGGCTTTCAAAGCAAGCAAATCACATTGGGCCAGCATCTAAACTCATTACGCATTATAAAATAAATAGTTTTAGCAAATTTAAAAGCAAATATATTTAAAAACTTGTGTGTATGTACTAACTATGTAGTGGGAATGTTCAAAATATTAACATAAATTAGCAATGAATTTTAAATTGCAAGGTTTTATAATATATTTATTTCAAAATAAAAAAAAGTAAAAACTAAAATTTATAACTAATATGTGACGCCAAATATGTGGGTGTGTTTGAGTGTGCACAGGGTGTAGAAAGCGAAAATAGTTACAACGTGTGATTTAAGCCTAAAAGCTGCGATAGTTGTGAGCGATTCAGGCAACACAAGCAAGCAAAGCGTTTCATAAACATCCAATTTACATTTGACTTCTTTGTTTGCTTTACCTAATGCGTCCGCGGTGGTACAATGCCAGGTATGTTGAGAAATGCTTTAATTTAGAGAATTTCATTTTTATTTTATTAGTTTTTGATTAAATCAAATCAAAAAAGCACAACAATTTGCATTACAAGGCGTCGAACGGAAACGATCCAAAATATGTACATATGTATGTATGTATTGTTAAGCGAAAATCACAAAAACGAAAAAAAATAGAAAATGCATTCAAAATAATTTGTTAAAATATAGAAATATATGTATGTATGTATGTATGTACATATGTACGAGTATTAGATATATATAATAGTTAGTATGTACAGTAAATAATTGTTTATCGCAAACTCTTATTTTACAATACATAAATAAATACATAAATTGCTAATTAAAATTGTTGAGATCTAACTAAAATATATTGACACTTATTTTGAATATGAATTGCGTTTTTTAAATATTTATAACTTGAAAATACTTACACATACACATACATATGTACTAAAATATAGAAAAAAAAAATAAAATTTTTACGACGATTTTTTGCATTAATCGATTTACAAAATACTTTCCAAATCAATATACATTTTTTTTCTATACGATGAAAACTTCAGCTTCGCCTATTTTTTATATGAATTGGGATAATTGTAAATGATCTACAGAAATTCTATGCACATTTTTAAAGAACTTATTGAACAAATCTGCCGCTTAAGCGAGAAGTCTTCTTTCGAAAAACCTATTTATGATATACAATTTTACTATGTAAATTGTCCCGGTTCAATTCCCACGTTTTTTCGATTTTTTTACACACTAGAATAAACAGGCTCCGCGCAAATAAAATTTCATCGTTCATATTCCTACTACATGATTTTGAATTCTTATCTACTGAACTTATCACACGACAAATTAAAATACCATAACACAACGCTGGGTTGTTTAAATTTAAATTGGTGATATCAAAAATTAATTTTTATTATGATTTTCATCGCTTATCAAAGATGAGATGAAGCAAGGTGAGATAAAGTGAGATGTGGAGAAGAAAGGTGAAACTTGGTGAGGAGGAGTGAAGAGAGTTAACGTGTGCTGAATTTAGATATTGGGGTTTTTGGTGTGAGGAGCATGGTTTGTGGTGAATTTATATGTGGTACGTTTACGTGCAATGAGGAGAAGAAGCGTACGTTGCTATCGGTAACTACTTATTTTCGGATGCATCTTTCGAAACGCTTTCGCCGTTTGGATTTACTCGACAAGATTTTTTTCAGAAAACTTTCCTGTACTCACGTTAGCAAGTGGGCTTGTGACAATGGGTTACTTTTAAATCTGAGTAAATCACAGTGTATCGTTATCTACAAAAAGATTTTCGAGAAACTCGAGGGCTACAGTGAAGTGAAATTAAACAACAGTGTTATTAAATTTGTTGACACTGCCAGAAATCTAGAAATAATTTTCAATAGAACCCTTTCGTGGAATTGTCAAATTTATAGTGTAATAGGCAAGGTCGATGGCATGCTCTGTTCATTATGGGTTATTCGGCACTTTACCTCTGTTAAAATTCGACTGCTTTTAGCCAAAACATTTCTGTTACCAACCTTATTGTATGGATGTGAACTGTTTGCTAATTGTGATAATCTTTGTCGTGGTAAACTTAATGTCCTTTACAACAACATCGCCAAACACGTGTATTGTGTAAAATGTCGTGATCACATATCTGCTTTTGCCTTAAAAATTTTTTCCGTAAAATTCGATGATTTATTAAAAGTTAAATGCTTAATTCTGCTTCGCAAGGTCATAACCTCTCATGAGCCGAAATATCTTGAGGAACGACTTCAATTCACTAGATCGGCCCGATCTCTTAACCTGTTAAGTATGAAATACCGTTGCCTAGTATCTGAGCGTCAGTTCGTCTTTGGAACGCTCTGCCGCAAAAGATCAAAATCATTCGAAGTACATTGCTCTTTAAAAATGAACTCCTATAATATTTTGCTCATTAAGATGTTAATATCCACGCACACACATACTTTCTTTTTCTAATTCTTCCTTGTTTTACTCCTAATAATCATTTTGTTTGTATCTTCCTACTTTCTCCTCTGTTTCCCTTTGTCAAGTCTCTATATTTAACGTTAAATTTAAGACTTTACAATTAAGCTCAAACACTGTAAAATAACTTATGGTTGTGTGTTTGTAAACAAATAAAAAAACGAATTAAAGGTAAGCCTCTTTTTTTTCAGAAGCAACTACTTCAAGTCCAAGAAATTGTTTCTTTTTTTACAATTGAGACTTTAAATTGATTTAAGAGCGTATTATAATTTTTTAGTCTTCCTCATAAAAAAGTTGAAGCCAAAAAAATATACACTGTAAATAAAAAAAATCTGTAAATTCAAATTCAATTGCTTTTGTTTACACTTTCTTAGTGAAAACAATTCACGTTCCTGAATAAATACCCATATGTCAAGGCACATCAAATAGGTAGCCGCAGCAAACCTTTTTTTTTTAACTTTTTTCATATTTTATTTTAATTTGAATTGTCAAATTTTGAATTTTGTTGTGATAAAAATGCTTTCAGTACAATTCAAGGTAGTTGATAATGATTCAATATACTTATTGACGTTTAAGTTTCCGACTGCCTTGTAAGGTTGCATTTAGGAAGGTCTAAAAAAGGGGGAAATATTTTATCCCTTATCGCGGAAAGGTAGTAGAAAAGTAGGTAGGTAGTAGAAAAGTAGGTAACTAGTAGCGAAATGCGGTTTATACATAGAATGAAACATATTTGCAGAAAAATATTCAACCACACATGTATGTATGTATATACATAGGACCTTAATATGTACAACAAACTATATAAACAAAAAACGTAAGTGTGATTTAGAAGCAAATATTTTTTACATATTTTGTTAACAAAAACAATGTGATTTCAACCTTTTTAAAGATTTTACATGCAGAAAATAGAACTATCACGTTTGGAAAAATTTTGATAATACATTTTTCTTTAATTCAATATCAATTTTAGCAACCAAAATAAGAGGTATACATATATTAAAAGCCCAGTAACTAGGATTGTATACATATTTCATTACAATTTCAAACTTTTTTAAAAATATAATTATCATTTTTGTAGATCATAAAATTGTAAGATTCAAGTCACTAAAAATGTAACATTAGTTGTTCGAAAAAATTTTTGTTATATATGGAAAACACCACAAAATACCTTCGTAAAAAAATTAACGGAATTTTTATTGATATACATCTGTTAGAAATCAAGTTAAGACGTTAGTCAAAACTGGTCAAAATACTAATAAATGTTCTTCTATTCGATATTTTAACTGTATAATTTTATGGTTGTTAATATTTATATAAATTCTTTTTTTTTTAATTTTATGTTATTTTATATAAAATATATACAGTAAAAAATTTAAAAACATAAAATGCTTACTTTGAAAAAAATATCAAACAAAATGATCGAACCAACGACCAATCAATTTCATACATGCAAAGAAAGAAATTTCAATTTCTGTGCGCTGCTAGATAAGCAAGGCAACTGGAAAACATACGAGAATGCCGTCAATTCGATTATTTAATGTAGGGCATGCTGAAATAATTTGAAAATTACAAAAAGGCACCAGTGTTGCCTGCCAGGCCATTTCACAAGAAAAGTACTAATTTCCACGTGTTTGAAAACATTTTTTTCCCTTAAATTAAAAGAGAGCAACACAGGCTACCTTAAGGCAGCGTGCAAGAGTGAGACAACTGCCTAGTTATCCAACCTTGTATAATTGAATCATGGGGCATGCTGAAATAATTTAAAAACTACAAAAAAGCAACAGTGTTACCTGCCAGGCCATTTCACAAGAAAAGTACTAATTTCCACGTGTTTGATAACATTTTTTTTCTTAAATTAAAAGAGAGCAACACAGGCTACCTTAAGGCAGCGTGCAAGAGTGAGACAACTGCCTAATTATCCAACCTTGTATGATTGAATCATGTACAGAGCTCAAATTTTTTTTTTTAATTTTTCTACTGCTGCTACCTATTGAATGTGCCTTGCCATATGTGTATTTTCGCTGTACCTGTACTACAGGAAAATGTTATACTGTTGTGAACATTTACGTGCAATGCTTATAGTGATTGTATTCTATCCAACGAAGATTAAAGCCTTTATCAATAAGAACTTGTGCTATTTTCTAACTGTTTGCAACAAATTCCACCCGAGTCAAAATGATTTTCAAAGATTGCGGAGTTGCCGAATGCTAGTTTCATGCTGCATTTCAAATAAACATTAAGTAGTCTCGAACATTGCATTTACGCGAAATGCTTTTTAATAACGTACATAGACCACCCGAAAGGTGGTTCCGTTCGAAAATTTGCAAAATGAAAGCTTGTTGGTTATTAATTTAATGACGCGATTAACCTTTTGTCAGGTGCAATATGCCAAAGATTTCAGCAAAAAAGCCCGACGAAGGTTTAAAGACAATTGGACAATTATGAAAGGTACACTAAGCTAAGCCCGTTTTGAGGGATCTTTTATGTGTTTGCTGGGTTTTGGAATATAAAAAGTAGTGGAGGAATGCCCGAACTAATTATTCTCAATTTCCTTTTCAATGTTTACTAAAATTTAGGGGATAAGTCCATCTAATAATCTATATAATTAAGAAATGTATTAACATCATATGGCTTTTGAACATTTATTCGAATTATATTCGGATATTTACTTTAGTAACTTAGCTTATATGTATATGTAAGTAAATTGTTGCAAATTTAGACCATTTCATTCTATTTGTTGTGTGGAATAGAGTTTATAGCAGGTGGCCAAAATTTGGTTGGCGATTTCACGACACTCTTCCGACGTTTCGCCACCAAATAGCGGTGATTTCACAAAATCTTCCAGCCATTGTTGTATTTCCGTAATACGTTCAACAAACTGTGTCATCAATATATAAGCGGGTGTTGTCACGAGAGTGGCACCAATTAATTCCAGCGTTGCCAGACGTACCCGAGCTTCGGTGCTGAAGCGCACGAATGCGCACAAGTCGAAAATTTCGCGCGTCATTGTTGACAAAAGTGGACAATTCTGAGCGCTCAATACAATTACAGTAAGGGTGTGAAGGAAATTCACTAACAACAAGGCGTCAATATCATGCGCAATGCCATCCGGTTTCACGCAGAGCATCTGAGGTGTGCGCGCGCCGCGTACAAGAGAAAAGAAAAATGTGCCGGCGACGTTGTGGAAGCGATTCGTTTTGGCCAACTTTGGATCCAAAGCTTTATGCCGGCCATGGAAACGTGTTGTTTTTTCTTTAAGGCGCTGGCGTATTATACGTTGTGCATTCAACAAACGTGCTTCGTGCTCATTTTCAAAATTGAATTTACGCGGATGCTTAGCTGGTGTGGGTATGAGCGCTATTTCATTGGTGGTTTCAGCTCCAATGGTAATGCCTGAGAGCTCCTTAGCAGATGCAGCCAATATTTGTAGCATTAGTATACGTAGGCTGGCGTTGTAAAATGAATTATCGGTGTGGAACTCGCGACATAGATAATCGGCTGAGGGTCCAGGCAACGAAACACAAACAGCGACGCCACATTTGAATTTTGTACACTCAAAATCTTCGAAATAATACTGCATTTCAAGCGGCACGAAAAGGCGCAACAGGTCGACAGCGAGGCGGGAATCTTGCAGCGGCAATTGTGTACGTATCAACTGCTCTGCCGAAGACATGGCAGCCTCAAAGATTTCGTAATTATCCGTTTTAGTGCTCAATGTGTGTAACAAATCCAAGAGAAATTTAGGGCGTTTGTCTGTTATGATTGATGTATCATTGGACATATCATAGGGCTTGCACTCATCATCCTCATCATCATCATCGGAATCAAGGGCCATGGTGAGCACTGGCTTTTCAACATTTTGCAAATGCTGTTTAGTTGGTATTGATTTATGCGACGAAATGATTGCGGAGCGCTCATTATTATGGCAATTTGATGTGAAGCTTTCCAACAATGTTGGCAATCTACTGGCTTCAATTTGGTGCTCTGCAAGCAGCACATCAGCTTTACGAGGTTTGTTGTAACTGTCAGCTATACGATCGAGTTCCGTTATCAAACTGCCACGTGGCAATTTGAGAACATTATCATATTCAAAATGCAAACGATCCTCCTCCTTCGTTTGCGGATCTTCCATATAGTTGAATATCAACTCCACCACTTTCATGCCAATGTGGCGTTGCACCACATCCGTGCATTCGAGATGGAAGCGCAAAGCTTCATGTAGTTGCCGTTTGATGTCGTTGTCATTACACTGCAGCAAATTGCTGCCCGTTCGATCAGTGTATAATTGCTTCGCAGCAACAATGATTAATTTTGCAATACGCAAATGCTCTTTGTCAGTTAGTTTCTGTAGTGCACTACGTTTTGACCAGACACCAAGTAGTTGCTTGAAGACTTGCTGCACTAGCTGCTGATCGTTCAGCGCGAGATAGCGAACTATGGCACATAAAGCATGCTCGGCGTCTGGCGCACGTTGCAGCGTCAACTTCTGGGTAAAACAATCACGCCAAATATCCGAACTGGCACACATATCGCCAAGTATACGATATATATCGACATCCGGCGCCGATTGTACCATGGCCATGGCGGCTTTATGCGCTGCATTTGCGTCTAACAAACTGAAAATTTTTTGTATGATGCGGCGCGCCACTGTGAATTTCGCAAATTCATCAATTATTTTCAAGAACTCAGCGAACTTATTGTCAGCTTGATCGAAGCTGAAGAAATTTGTAATAATACGACTTAAAAAACGGCTGCAGAACTCCAAATTGAAATAAGTAATATCGTCACATTTGAAAATGAAATTTAAAACACGCAACAAATGCTGGAGCAACACATGGGCATAATTCTCTGGCACAAAGGCATCAGGCAGCCCTTTGCCCAACTTATTGGCTACACAATTTGGCAGCGCTATAATTATTTGTAAAAACTCTGTAGTTTTATCATTCAATTCTTCCAAGGGTTGTGCAGGCAATACATGTAATTCTAATTTGAATTTCTCAATTAGCGCCGCCTGTTCACGGCATATGTGCAGTATGGCTAAGGGCAACAATTGCGTGTCATTGATGAGCTCTGCTAGCGCAGCGACAATGGTCGTGGACGCAACGCCTTCTGTGTTAACTAAATGTTTATTGAGCGCATAGAATGTTTCGTAAATGAAAGCAAAACTGTAATCAACTTTTAATAGATTCAAAACTTGCACATCGCCATCCGTTGATACTCTGCTGGGCCATTCGCGGTTAAATAGTTTTATTAGCACTGTCAAGATTTCCGCATACTCGTACGTGGCGATGTGTGACCAGTTAATGGTATCTTTGTCAAATCCAATCACTTTCTCTGCTGTACAATAACCGGGTAATGCGCCTTTGTTGTATAATTGTTCGATTATTCCGGCAATATTTGCTGCATCTGCTGCGCTTGACACTTGCTTTATCGAATGCAATGATCTAATTGCCTCTTTTAATGCATTTCTAATGCTGTCGGGCATTGCTTCAACTGTGTGTGTGTCTTCATTGCCGTCCTCGGCTGAAATGGAGAAGAACGTGTGTGTCCAATTGGAAATTGTCTCCGAAAATTTGCAAAAAGGTATGTACGTGTAGTTATAAGACGTACGTGATTTGTTTTACTATCTATTTCTACTTATTTTTAAATTTGCCATTGCAGTTAATCAAGATTCCTATTAGAACTACATATGTATGTACATACATTCATTACTTTACGTTTTCAACTTTATAATCAATGATGTAGAAGCAAATTTGCATGCGCGTACAACTCTTTAAAAATATATTTAAAAAATTATATCGTCACTTTAGTCACTGCAGTGATCATCATTGTGTGTGAACTTACTAATTGTATATCAATTAAGCAAATGTAGCGAACTTACCCATTGGCATGCTTTGATGTATGGACAAGTCACCCAGACCAGCCAAAAGATCGGTTGCGGTTGAAGCACCAGTCACTGCTATTGTTTGGGCAGCTGTTGCAACACCGCTGAATAAATCGAATGATTCATTAGCTGGTGTTGCCGTTGTCACCAAATTGTTGTCTAGTCCGCTGCTTGTTGTATTCGAAGTGGAACTTCCTTGGAATGCTGAAAAGTCGGCGAACTCATCGGTGGCAGCTGCCGCAATATTCGCTGAGGGCAGTTCAGGCACTGCGCCACTGCCAAATGCCGAAGTAAAATCTCCGAATACCTGCGTTTGTTTTGATTCGATTGCGCGCGGATTAAAATCATCTAAATCATCAGCCGTAACAGCGGCGCTGGTTAGTGTTTTATCGTTCGGCGGCGTGCACGTCTTGAATAAATCATCAATTAAACTATTATTGTTATTGCTTTGCTCTTTTGCGCCCGTAACATTGTTATTAACTGATGATGCTTCACTGCCACCAATCAAATCATCGCCACCATCGATTGGTGTATCACGATGCGTGGGCGAATGTATACCCGCGGCAGATGGTGACATCTTACCAAAGTTCGCTGCCGCGCCCATATCGATTTTCTTGGCACCAATAGCCGGCTTAGTTGCTGGTTGCCTTGCATTGCTCGGCGTAGTGCTGTTCGCAGCAGATTTGGGACGTATATTCATGTTAATCGAATTTGGCTTGGCTTCTGTGCCCAATTCAGCAGGACTCGAACGATCATTATAGCGATACGCTCGTCTATAAAACACGCAAAAAGGTATTACAAAATTAGGGGAAAACATCATCATTATTTTAACAATATACCTTGGACTGGGAGAATCACTATCGGAGTATTCCCGTTCGCCTTCGTATTGCGCATCCTCGTCCTCATAACGATCACCGCCACGCGCATCAGAGTCTAAAGCAAAACAAGGGAGAAAGAGCAAATATAATAAAGACACAAAACGTTCACCTATCCTCTCTTTAATATCGTCGGCTTAGGGTAAAAAGCTGTTAAGTTTCTTTTTTCAAATATTGTACTTACACCAATTGTCACCGAAATCACTGCGCTGTGCACGCCAATCGTTGTAATTGCTACTTTGTGCGTTCATACTGCGCATACCCGTCGCATCGCTGCTCATGCCAATATATTTATCTTTATTCTTTTTTGCCTTTTTCCGTTCGTCCCGTAGCCGATCATCGTCCTGTATGAAGTCTATTAGCTCTCTAACCTGTAAACGTAGCAAAACAAATTTCATCAAAAGAGAGAGAAAGAGAGCAATCTGAATAGACGCATTACCTTATGTCTAACGTTAATACCCTGATCCTTGCCACCTTCATCGGTGAATGTGTAGTTTTCCAGCGATCGGAGGTCATAAATGTGTTCACGAGAGGATGTTACGACTCGCTCGGAACCATTACGTACCAAATAATTTAATAACAGTAAGCTCTACAGTGTTCAAGAAACCAAAAATAAAAATGGATGGAAATAATATATCTGAAAATTCAACTCATACCTTATAGGTTCGTCGCCAATTGGATTTATTGTCTTGTAACATGCGCTTCCAGAGCATCGACATCACTTCGGGAAAACTCTCGTATGAGAAAGTTGAGTGTGCTAACTCCTGCATTAAAGGGCCGGTGGGTCCCCAGGGATCATCATTTGTTGCTTCTCTAACTTTTCCTTCGATTTCCGTATAGTTCATAACGACATTGGTGCTGTGGGAAAAAATAATTGTTCATTTACAGCATGCAAACCGTGATTTAAAAAAAAAATCTGAAAAAAATCTTAAATAATTCAAAATTGTCTGTCAGATTTCTCAGCGGCCTATATTTCTAAAGGAAATCGGTATCATATCAAAGAAACTATTTCCAAATTTTCTTTAGTAATTTATGCAGAAAATTCGATCTAGAGCTAAACTCTGCAGTGCGATTCGAAAAGAACCCTGAAACCTTGATGATCTCATTGACTGAATTGTTTGAATTTGAACAATGTTTCTATCGAATCGAATTTTACAGTAATCCCATTGCGGGAGAGTGGTGATATTTTTTAATTTTAATTTAAGTAGCCATCTTCTGATACAACAAACAAGTCGCTACCTACATATGTACATATAGCAACTTATTATATTTGCACAATAATAGGAATAGCCGCTGTGGTCGAGTGGGTAGCGGTGCGTGCTATAAATCTTAATCATAAAAGAAATTTGTTTCTAATAGCCTCTAAAAGGGGGTATTTCTGCCATGAAAAAGCTTCTCATAAAACACATCCGCCGTTCGTAGTCGTAGAACACAAAAACGCACACCACAAATGGTAGGAGAAGCTCGGCCAACCACTGTGTTATATAGCGTAAGCGCCAAATTATTATTATTTTCATATATACATATATCGGCAGCTTAAATTAATAATTTTTTGTTATTTTAGCTTATCTAACAAACACATCATTAAACAAGAGCTAGCAGCACATAGTAGGTCTCGACAGCCAAAGCTTGAATTTTCCGTTCAATGCTGGCATTCATACCATTATGAATAATTACAAAAGCTTTTTTTAGCTTGTTTATGTGCACATACAATGCATGCATGTAGATATGGGTAAATTCTAGAAACATTTTTAATTATTTAAAAAAAAAATTACGTTTAACTTAGAATGGTAAAAATATGATTATAGATAAGATTATAGACCAATTGTTTCATACATATACATTATTATTTTTTCATTGAATTAATAGTTGAACATGAAAAAGTAGATTATTTTAATAAGTTTGGAGTTATTTAATAAACGTACGAGCTGAAAAACTATGTGACACTTTTCAAATATTTTAAAATTTGGATTTTTCGAGTGCTTAGAATAAACATGAAAAAAGTGGCTTTTGCGGAAACGTAAGTGACACGGACACAAATGCTAATTTTCTAAGGGCCAGTTTTTCATGTGGTTTAAACTCAGTTTAAACTAAGTTTAGTTAAACTCAGTTTAAATTTAAACTTAGTTTCCTTGCGCTCAAATAAATTTATTGCAACCAAAACGAAGTAGTCAGCAAACAGCTGAAAAGTTAAACTAAGTTTAACCGAGCACAATCGGCCGTTTAAACTTAGTTTAAACTCCTTTTAAAGTTGACTGAAAAACTGCATTCTGAGTTTAAACTTAGTTTAAACGACAAACAGAGTTAAACTTGCACTGAAAAACTGCCCCTAAGTCTATAGTCATAATTGGAAATACGTTTCAGATATTTTGTAGAGAAGAATTTGAAAAATTTAACATATTTGGCTAATTATTGATTATAAATATAGTCATGAACACCAACCACTTTAGCGACTTACGAAAATTGGGTCAACCAAAACGACCGGATTTATGTCCGGCCAAGGAGAGATTTAACAGCAAAAATATGTGAAAGACACATTTATCTATATTGATCGATAATCGATAAATATCGGTATTTTATAAGGATACACATGTTTTAGTCAGAATGATAAATTAGAAGATTGCGACACTTTCGTCCCGTTATCTTTTTTGTTTCGGCTTGAAAGCTGCTATTGTGTTTCATTTATGTTTACATTTTAATTTTAAGAATTTTAAATGTATTTTTTATTATTTTTTTTGAATCATAAAGACAAGATTCAAACTTAACTTTTTTATTTACCTTAAAAGTAGTTTTTGACCAAAACTGTAGTGTTAAAGTACTTATAAAGCGTTAAATTATTCTTAATCTAATGATTTGGATTGAACGATATTTTCATGGAAATTTTAATTTTTTTCAGAATTTTTAGAACTTTTTGTGCATTCAATTTTAAAGCTCTATAAATTTTAGCACCAGAAAGTAACAAATTCTTTAAAAACGCAAGTACCTTTAATCGCTAATTAAAGTTTTGAATTTTAAACAAAATGTATAAAAACTCTGCAATTTTGTCAAATACATAAAAACTTTCTAATAACATATCCATCACGTAAGTTTTCACTAATGCTAAGTGCTGCAGGTTTAAATGAAGGCCACATTGCTTTTAAAATCTCTCATTTTTAAATTGGAATTGATCGTATCAAACAACAATGGTTCATATGAATTTCACACTATCAAAGGCATTTCAGGGAAAACTTACGTATACTTTTTAAGTAGGTGATTTGAGAAGATAGTGTAAAAAATCAGTTCTATTAGTTTAGTGTATAAAGAGTAAAATAAATAATTCAGTGGAAAACAGGTTGCTTAAATAATCAGTAAAAATCACATATCAAAACATACATGTGTATGTATGTATACACATTCATACATACTACCTTTGCATTTTCGCTGAACAGGTGGCAGTTGTATGTGTGAAGCACTCATTGAAACAATAAATACGAGTACACTAAACAAACATGGGAATGGAAATCGCAACGTGAGATAGAATAGGAAAGTATTTTTTAATTGCTGATTACGTGAAAATCGGAAAGAAAGCTTAGCATAAAAAGCAAAATTTGAAGACCTTGGTTAAAAATGTCAAATCACAGCAACTACCACCTTAGTTGGAAAAACCACCTGCACCACATATCTGACCTCCTTGCTATCATATTAAACATTTGCAGGGACGTGAGTTGGTGAAAGGTTGCTTGGTAGGGGATTAATGCAACGATATCCAGTTTTTACCTTCCCTCTATAAACATCTATATTTTGATAAACATATATATTTTGGTCGATCTATATATAAGGATAGACAGGTGTACATATATATGTACATGTATATGAATATATGTATGTATGTAAGTCAAACATCTTTTCCATCAAACGGAATTCGTAACTATTTGGCCAATTGATTAGTGATCAAGTGTTTTTTGTTAATTGATTTCGACACTTACACTTTATCAGCCAATTCGCGCACCTTCCACATGCTTATGAATTTATCAACCATTTTGCTTTACTATTTCCTGGCTCTTCTGATTATTTTGAGCTTCGAAATTTCTTCACTATCTTGACTCGTTACCGACTTCGTCGTCCACAATCGCAAAATTCCAACGATTTCGGTTGTCCGCACCCGTTCACTTTTTGCTTTTATTAGAATACAACTTATTATCTTCCAAATTGACTCTCACTCAGCTCACAATTTTGCACCGTCTTTAAACAAAAAATTTAAAATTTAACCAAATTCGCTGAAGTTTTAGAAAATAATTTGTGGCAGAATGTATTGAAAAGAACACAAAAAAGTTTTGGTGATTTGTCACCAGAGTTCATGTATGCACTAAAAATGTAGAGTTGTATAACAAGTATGAAAATGGGTTTGCAAGAGTATCGATAAAGTCAGGAATGCATTTAAAAATACATTTCCAATAATATTTAACTTGTGTTTACACCTACACAATAAAAAAGACATAATCTATCGGAATGTTACACATTAACAAGCTTTCAATCTGTTTACGCATGCCATAACGACGCAAGATAATCAAGAACTAATTCAAACTGATTGCGCTGTAATGTCAGGTAATTAACTGAAACCCTAATTCCGAAAGAATTTCTATTCGAAAGCCTCATCTTTTCATGCTCTGAATCGTTCGAACTCAATCTAAGTTTCTTTCGAATCGAGAGGTTTCAATTGTGTATTGTTTTCGTTATTCAGTAAACATTGCGCGCTTGCTTAGCACACCGAACACCACAAAGATTCTTCTTAGAAGTGATACTACAAATCTAAGGGAAATACTCTCTATACACAATATGGGTATTGGGCAACCTAAGTGTTTAATGAGGGAGGTCTAAACAAAAGAAAGATAATCTTCTTATTAACCTCGCAAAGCGAAATAAAAAATTTCACAGGTATTTTAATAGTCACTGCAGACTAAGACGTTACCTAAATAAACTGGGAAAATTGTTTAGCTAATTATAACGATTCTGTGACTTTGTATAGCAGATAACATAACACTTGAGCTTTGTTCTCAAACTGCAAATCAGCGATGACCAATTTGTGGTGCGGCTACTTTTGGTTTGCCTATTTTGACACATCTCACGAAAATGTAACATAACAAAAATCGATTACTCGTAATCACGACCCATTCCTAAACCATTGGTGATTTGGTAACTTATTAAAACACGTTTATGTCTAAAAATCAGCTTTACTTGGTTTTTCTGTTTCCAAATTCTTTGTTTACCTATCTAGAAATATGTCAAATATCCTGATTTAATAATATTCCCTTTGATTCAATTAATCGTTTGATTGGTCGGTAGATAATAATTACTTCTTGTTCCATCGCTAAATATGTGTGTCATCCTGATTTTGACGTTTAACTCGCGGTATCCTTCGCTTTTATTACACACATTGTGGAAAATGTAAATTTTGTGAAATAAAAATATATTTGCTGCTTGATTGAGCAATAATTATCCAAATATTATATTTAAATATTTCTGAAAATCGGAGAACTTTATTATTTACTCATTAATTTGTTTCTTTTATAGTTGTCAACAACAGTGAAAAGGTTATGTAAAACATTTTGTCTATTACAGCGGGTTCCACTGGATAACACTATCATAAAAATAAATACCAGTGAAGAAATGCTAGGATTGCAGCGTATATCTGGTGGCGTAGCCGCACAGTTGTTCCGCCACATGCACTACTCTGCATATAGCACATCAGTGCGAGTAGCTGGAGTGACACCAGCTGCTGTGGCAGCGACACCTAAGCAGGGTGACCTTTCAACACCCGCTTCTGTTGGAAAGGAAGTGAACGCGCCAAACAGTGATGCGCCAGACCTTAACACCAAGAAACAAAAAAGTAAACCGTTTTAAAGATCACGTGAATATCATATACCTATGTATATATATTTACCTATGAAAATTTTATTTAGATTCCTTAGTAGCTGCAGCGTTTGAATCACTCAAAGATAATAGCGACAGTGAAAGCAATAGTAAAGAAACTAAAGAATCGATTTCAAAAGGGAGCATCAGCCTCGATGAACGAATAGTCAAGGCTAAGACGGTAAATGGTTTGTTGTCGGTATCTGAGTCAAATGGACCTCTTTCACGAAAGCATGCACTGAAAATCGTCTCCATCTTAGCTGAATGGAGCTCAGTAAATCGTGCTAAAATTGGCGAGTTCGAAAACGATGCACGATTTCTACGTATTTGCCGTGTTCTAGGGCGCACCGTAGGCAAAGGAGGTGGTGCAGCCGCTAATGAAAATAATACGGCTAAACGCATATCTGGGTTTCGAACTGACGACCTAAATACCGTTTTAGGCGTCGCAGGAGACGACGAAGCGGCAAAGTTAATTGCCAGCATAAGCTTGCCACAAATGGTTAAGGTGATGAGTACACTGGCGCAACGCAAACGGCGAAGCACGCCCCTTCTGCGTTCACTTGCTTTCAATATTAGTAGTACAACAGATCAGCTGGATCTAAAACAGTCTGCTGATATTTTATACTCGATGGCTAGTTTAAATTTTCAGGATTCTGTGCTAGCGGCTAAAATATGCGCCGACATACAATCTGCACTGCCAAAGAATTCCGATAAATCGGCAGTCGTTGGCTCAATTTTAACCAGTTTAGGAATAATGAGGTATCGTGATTTAGGTGGGGCCTATTCATTATAAATACCCTTAAAAGGAATTTAATATATTTTCGTTTTCTTTTATTCGATAGACATAATGGAAGCTTTGACTCAATGGACTTTGAAAAATTCCGAAATTTGTCGACCACAAGACATAAGTGCACTACTCATTACTTCAGCTATATTGAATTTTAAGAGCGCCAATATAGACGACATTCGAAAAAAATTGGCAACGTCTATAGTTATCGCCGATTTCCAGAAAAGTAATGATTGGCTAAATCACGTCTGGTCGCTAGCCTTGTTGGGACTCGTGAATCCCGAGCAAGTGAATACAGTTTTGAGGTAAAATCGTTTGGAAGATATGTGTTTAAAATATTGGCATTTCTCACTTACATTCCACAGCACTCTGTTCGTAGAGAAGCTCGAAAAAGAACGCAAGGGTCTTTCGCCCACATCTAAAATGAAACTTTTAAACTTAAATAGTTATGCGCAACTTTTAGCTAACGACTACAACGGTTCTCTACTGCCCGAAAATAGTGATGTGTTCAATGTACCAATTGCACACTCAAAATCCAAGCAAATTTTGGTGAGCGGCATGTTGGATGCTTTAAAAAGCTTAATGCCTTCCAGTAATCATATGAAAAGTTTATATGACAGCAAGATGGGTTTCCTAATTGGTAAGATTTGCTTACGCTGTTAATATAATATAATACTATATTTTAAATTTTTGCAGATGCACTTTGTTTATTCGACAACAAACGAAATCCATTACCTATAGATAAAGAAAATCCAAATGCAATCAAGTACGTATAAAATGTAAAATTATAACAATACCAATGTTAAATTAAATACTGGTAACACACATTGATCTGCTAATGGACGATTTGCTGAAACTTAGGAAATAAAGCAGTTTCCTCTTACAGGCCAGTGTTTGCTGGGAGCTTTTCAAAACTAAATTTAAATTTACATATTTCACTCCGTAAAACTGAGCAATACCTTGAACAAAAAAATTTGCGATATAACTTCGAACTTGTACCCTTTTACGCTGAAATATAACGGAATTTTTCTACAAAATTTGAAACTGTATTACAGTAAGTCTTGCTCGAGAATGAACTGTGTTTCAATTAAACTTCAGTACAATAAAAAATTTTAAAAAGCTGTCATTGAAGTGATGCGGTTATAATTTTGAGATGAGGTGTATACAATAGCTCTTTTTCGAACAAATACAGTTTCCAAAAATTTGTAGAAAACTGGAAAAAATGCATTTAAATTTTAATTATATAAAATACATTTTTTTTTTAGAAAGAATTAAATTGTTTATTCACAAAAATCATAATTTGTGTCAGAACGGAGTTATCTAACAGACTTGGGGGGCTAAAGCATTAAACAGAACCAAATCGCCCACCAAATTTCGTCGTACGGAGCGCCGTGAAACATAACCGTAACGTAATTTGCTAAATCGTATAAGGAGCGATGCTTCCTAATTTCTTCGATTGTATACCATATTCATTATTATTCATTATATTTGGCGGTAAATATTTTTTAATAAATTTTTGATTTTTTTCATTTACAGTATTTTCTTTGTTTATATTTTTCATCTCGTCACCAGGCGGCAGCGGCAAAATTGAAATTAAATCTATTGTCGGACGAACTTTGTCGCCGCTTTGTCTGTGTGCAATCACATTTACTGAAGTGTGTTTTAATTTTGACAGCAAACTTTCGTACGCCGAAATTTGTTGGCCTATTTGATTCTGTTTTAAACAAAATTCCGGCGAACAATTCGCTTACTAAAACATACTATTTACGGCGACAATGTAAACATTGAATATTGAACATATTACACTTGTGGATAATAAAATCAATATATTATTTATTACATGGTGGAGTTTTTAAAGAGTCCTTAAAATTTTCGAAAAATAATAACATTCGTTTGATATAAATTATGAGTGAGAAAAATTAAAAAAAAAGTATTACTTTGAGACTTGTATTAAAAAAGTATTTTAATAATAAATGTCAGCGATATAAATATTTGTAAGGCTTCATAGACTTATATTTTGAGACCTACATACATAAGTCTTTCCTTAATAATTATGAGTGAGACATTTTTTTAAACCATTTTTTCACGTCAAAAAACTATACATAAAATTAGTTTGTGAAGTTCTGAACTAGTCCCGAATTCAGCCTGATCCCGTCTCGAAATGGACCCAAACTAATCGCGAACTGCTACTGCACTACTTTCTGACCTACCACGTAATGGTCCGAAATAAATCCCTGAAAGTTATTTTCTCACTCATCATTATTATGAGAAGATCTATAATACTATGACATAAAATATGTATTTAAAGACTTCAAAAGTTTATTTCACGGTTAGCTATTATGATAAGGCTTTTAAAAAATAATAATTATATATAACTCGCAAAATTTGTATCTTACTAAAATAATTATTTTATAATAATTATAATTATTGCTTGACTTGAATTCTTTTTTCTAAAAACCATAAAATGTTGAAAATAGCATTAACCAAAATTTCATTTTTTCATTCAATACGTTTCAGCAAAAAAATGTAATTGAATATTTTTTTATTTTTATTTTAAAACTTAAGAATATTCAACATATAGTCACATTGGTACGTATTTGATCGCTGCCGCTAGCGTTGGCAATATAAATAAATCTATCGCCGCGAAAAGACGTCGGGCGAATTTCTACGTACGCTTTGGTTGTGCGCATTCGCATAAACGGTAGAGTGCTCGCGGCGAAAAATTCGTTTTACGCTGCCAATATGTTTAAGCCATAATATATACAAATTCGTATCGAAAATAAAATTCATCACATTCAGATTTATTTCCTGAGCTTGTCCACGAAAATGTTTTAAAATTTTCAATCTCACTTTCAGTTTAAACAAAAGAAAATTTTTATTTTTTTTTGTTTAATTTTTGTTTTCATTTTATTTGGTAATTGCGTTGCTCTCAAAATTACAATTTTATAAAGTTGAATAATTTCAAAAAATAATTCATGGCCGGCGATTTGATAGATTGATTACCTTAGAGTATTTTAATCATGGAAGGAAATACAAAAAATTTTAATTCGCTTCGTTTTTTAAAGTAATTTTCAAAGTTTTTTAATTAATCACGGCGAATATAATAGCAAAAAATGAAATCATAAAGACTAAGTAAAACATAGTACAAAATATTTTTTCTAAGAACTTTCTGCAATAGCACTGACAGAGCGAAAAGTGGCTAGTGATATTGATTAACTTCATTTTGGGGTTTTCACAGAGGACTCGTTACTAAGTTGCATGCAATGTTTACGACAAAATGTCGCTTGTATTTTTGTACTTAAACGCCAACGAATTTGGTGTGAATACTACCTTTATCGTGACATTATTATGACTTATATTTTCTTTGTTTTTCGTTCATTTCTTTTTTTTAAGGGTGGCGCTGATGGTTGTCGATTTTCATGATGTCTGCAATGGATCCCATCGCTCAGCAAACGGCATTACGAACCTTAGCTTTGAGCTATTGGAAAAGAGTGGCTATAAAGTCATACCGGTGCCGTATAACGAGTTCAATACTAGCGACAAACTGCTGAAGCGTGTACAGTATTTGGAAGCGAAATTCAAAGCGATAATCAGTCATAATGTTTAGTCCTACAACAGGCAAGGAGAACGCAATTTGGTGAACAGGTCAATAGCCGAAGAGGAATTACGCTAATTTTCGTTTCACGCATGTGTCGTTTCGCTCTAAGTTTTTTTTTTTTTTGCTTTTTATCAAGTAATGTTAAAGTAGCCTCAATTTTGTTACGATCTTTCAAGCCCGACGACGACAAAATGCTATGCATGTGAAATAATTTGTTTTGTCATACCAAAAGAATTAACTTTAAACATTTAGTAAATGTAAAATTTATTTTAAAAAATAAAATGTTAATTTTAAAAATGAAAACACACATTCTGCTGTTGTTGTATTCCTAAAATTGTCAAATGGTGACAAAGTATTTTGTTTGCACACTCAGCGCTTCATTCGCATTTCTTATTTTCCTTGTACGCTGGAATGGCTGCCTTGGGGCGCGGATATTCGTTTGGTGGCAGAACGGTGCGTTCCTTATTCAATCCGACACGGAACCATTGGCCAGTCTCGACAAATTCGGTGGCAATTTCAGTCATCTTGTGGAATGCAGCGCGCGCCAACTTATGCCTATTGCCTACCTCGAGCACCAGTTTATGGTCGTACACAGCGGTCGGATCGTCAAGTCTATAATGATCGCGTGCCTCAGCCTCAGTAAGGCAAATACAATTCCACGGTGACCAATCTTCACCTTTCGACCAACGTGGCAAACTATGAAAGAAGTTAAAAGGAGTTAAGTAAAAATATGTAAAATTAATAAAAAAAAAAAAAAACAAAAAAAAATGACAAACTAGTAAAATCGTTTCAGTGCGTTTGTCGCTTAAGTCTTTCGTTCTGATTACAGCACACTCATAATTACCGCAAATTGCTCAATACCGCATTCTTGCTAAGTATTGAATGACTATGCCAAATTTGGTCAATAATGTAACGAATGTCATCCATTTGCAGTACGAATGCGAACGAGGCGTTGCAGCGGCGCTTGCGTTCGTCACGCTGTATGGCGCGCAATATGGCCGCGTACGTTTTGTTGTCCGTCGAGGCGAGCTAAGCATGGACAGAGAGAAGGTACGAAAGTTATTTATTCTTCTATTTTAATCACTTTTTCTCGCTATCGCTGCAACAGCTAAGGCGAGTGAGTGAGTAGCTTTATGGTGGTCCACAAGCTATAATTACAAACATACATAGCCGCTTACCTTTATGTAATAGCAACGCTTGCAAGTGTCCACATTGTTTTGACGCGTTCGCAATGCAAACTGGCCATACGGCTTAACCTCCTTACACACTTCACACATACGCTTTTCACCATCTGAAAAAGGGAACGAGGCACATGTCATAAAATGCCACAAATAAGTGCGTGAATGATTTGGAGATCTTAGAGTAAAAACCAGTAATTTGAAGTGAGAAATGACGTCGAAATGTGTGTGTGTGTGTTTTTGTTGTTGTTGTTGTTGCAACAAAAGGTAAATGTCAAAGCGTTGCAATTATCGAATGTAGTTTATTATTGATTTCTATTTAAAGTTTAACAAATGCAAATTTTAAATAAATGCAGCAAAAAAGATTATCTTACAGCCAAATTCGAGTTATATTTAAATAATGTTTAAAAAAAAATTTAAAAATTGTATTAAGAACTAATTAAATTATATATACACTTAGGTATTTTTTATGCGATTTACGCATTCCTCTAACGGTCGCATAAAAAAATCCGCATAAAAAGTTCTTTACATTCATATAAAACGGAGGATTCGTTGCAGAGCTTTCAAAAACCGCATAAATGTAGATACTTCATGTAAAAAGCACCAAAAAAAACCGATAAAAAAATCCAATGAAGCTATATTAAGAAAAATGAAGCAATTTTTTTTTTCGTTTAACATATCTCATTTTATTTAAAACTAAAAATACTAGTTTGGTTTATGCATAAGTTAAATAAACAAAATTGCATCCGTATTTAATCAAAAAACAAAAAATTGTATTACAATATATTCATGAATTATGTATGTATGCACTCGTAATTACAAGCAAAATGGAAAAGGCGAATAAAGAATTAGATCATGATACTCGTAATTCAATGTCTGTGTCACACTAAAGAAAGTGTTAACTCTAAAAAAGAAAAATTGGTTATGCAAAAAAAATTGTTTGAAAAACCTTATAAATTCAAATCCGCATAAAAAAGACCTAAGTGTATACTTAAATATAAATTTTCACAATTCCATATGAAGTTAAAAAAATTAAATACAGTATTTAAAAACAAATATTTTGCATTTCTAAGAATATTTGAAATGGATTTTAGCTGTTATTTTTTGCTTCTTTAGATTTATAAAATTAATATATGTATTTTTTAGATCCTAGTACACAAGGAATTATGAAAAATCCATTGCAAATTTTCGATTTTTAATGCAAAGTGATTTAGTAAAAGCCTTTATAACTACAAAAATATGTACATACATACATACATATATATATGTATCTATGTATATACATATGTACATACATACATATGTATGTGCGTAAGTACATTTCTGTGGAAATTGGCAAAACAACTTTTCACGACTTAGCATTTTTTTTAACAAGCTCTAAATGGACAATAAATTTTATAAATCTGTCGTTCACTTATTTTGATTTTATTAAAAATTAAAATTAATGCATCCAAAAAAAAAAGTCTGCTAAAGTAAAATACGGCATTTTGTTGACAGTCCAAATATGCAGTTATTTGTTTTTTCAATATTCGCAATGTTTTTTTAAAAAAGTTTTAGGGTGTGCATTCATTGCAGCCCGTGAAATTTTATTAATAAATATGTACAGATGTTAAAGTTTGAAGTGTCGAAAAGCTCCCCCTGATTTTTGGCAATTTTTGCTCTAACAGTATTGCGCTCTTTATTCCATATAGCACATTTAATTTATAAAAAATTTCACTTACTCACGTCCTTCACATTTTGTATGTATAATTCATTCTTGTTTCGTAATTTTAACTACATTTCTTAATTATTTAAAACGAAAAAAAAAAACAAATTAAAAAGCTGGAAAGTTTTCCGAAAATATTTCGAATTTTTATAAGTTTTGTATTAAGTTTCAAACTTTGGTATGCACGATTTTTGTTGAATAATTTTCTTTTTTATGAAAATCTTTTTTTTTAAATATAACGAATATTGTAAATTTTTTTTTTAATGTCTTAACAAATGTAAGCTTTTTAAAAAAAAAGTTAACTATATATTTTTTTTTAGCTACGAAGTGTCACTTCTTTAACTTATTTGTTTGTTGATCTTTGGTTTTTACTTTAAGGCTCCGCTTCTTTGATTGTCATACGATCATTGGGTTTGTCCTTAGAAAACTTGATCAGCTCCATCCAGAGAATATTTTGGCGCTTATGTAAGACTTCGACGTCGCAATATCTAGTATGGAGCAACAAGTTTATTTCACGCTGTATTAAGTCGAAAATCTGTAAATAAGAAATTAAACTTAATAAATTGATAACTTAAATTTTATGGTATAAACACAGTAGAAAAAAAAATGTATACAAATCCAAAATGAAAATACAAACCTCGTCGAAGTCAGGAAACTCACGTTCGTCCATTAGAATTTGCTTCACCTTTGTTAAAAGCTCAAGCCGCTCCTCTCTACTCGTTTTCTTTTGCAGGTCCTTAAAGATCTCAGTTAAGAATCGGGCGCGTTGTGTACGCAACAAGTCCATATGAATAACATTGTCTTTTTTGAGAAAATAATTGGCAAAAAATTTAATATTAGAAATATTAAGATTGCAATGCGTTTTGGCCTGTAACAGTTTTTGTTAAATATTCTTACAGAAAACAAGTAAACTTTAAATGCATTGTTATGCCGCCGGTGTTATTTGGTGTCGTAGCTGATTGTGTATAGTAAAGTGCTTATAATCTAAAAGATCTGTTTTAACTCCAACTCCGTGATTTTTTCGGCACATTTAAGGTACTTTTCCGATACCTTTTCGGTACGTTTTTTGCCTGTCTTTTTTCTATTAATTTTCGGTACTTTTGCCATTCGGTACTGCAGTGCCGAAATATTCCCTAACAAGTCTTGTGGTACTTTATAATTATTTATGTAGTCCCGAACTAATCCTGAACTACTTTTCCGCCTATTTTCAAAGTTCCGCTTTCTAAAATGAATATGAAAATAGCTTGCTTGTTAATTTGGGCGCAGTTCGATATTTTTATTGCATTTCGAAGATCATTTTCGAATGTTCGCTACAATGTTTATTGGGTTTCTATAATAGTTACTGATTGATTTTTATTAATTTCTCTCGAATAGTCTCTCTTACAAATAAAAGTTGAAATATACATAGTTACGTACGTATGTAAGTATGTATGTATATAAATCTATTCGATTGCTATTTGTATTACAATTCAAAAGAAACCGAAACTAAATCGGCCTTGTAAACTCACCTTTGTAGCCGATCCACTTAATTGGTTCACCCATCTTGGTGAGTATTTTTTCATTACGAAAATCCTCCATCGCCTTTTTGACAATGCAGCGTTGCTTTTCGATGCCGTTGCGCAGCTGTATCTCCTTATCGAGCAACACATTGACCTCAGCAATGCGTGCCGGCCCTTCGTACAGACGTGCAATACGCTTCAGCTCGGCTATCTTCCATTTCTGCACCTCGCCGTACAACATTTCAAAGTCATCTTTGGTGCGTGGAAATTGTTTAGCCAATTCAATGCGTTTGATACGCTTTTCAGCTTCCGCCTGCAGACGCTCCTCTTCAGCCTTGCGATTGGCCACCAATCGGCTGCGGTCGCATCAGCAAATATGATGCAAATTAAATTAAAGAAAACAAAAAAAAAAAAACAGCAAAACGTTATTATTTCATTTACGGCTCATCGCCATTGAATTCATTGTTCGCATGCGGGCTTACCGATACTTTGCCGCCGCATTCTGTATGAAGCGCCACAATATGTAACGACGAAAATTACGTTGAATCAATAGGATTTTGGCCAGTTTATTTTCGCGGCGCATCTTTTGTGCATACGTTTGATACTTGCCCGGTGTGATGGTATAATCTGTGGCCGCGGAAACATACAGCACATTGTTGCCATCTTGAAAGCACTGAGTAGATTGCTCATGTGCAGTGTCCTGGATTGAGAAGCCAAAAAGTTTTTTTTTTAAACATTTTTACACTTTAAAACGTCTTTGAGCATGTGATGATAGAATTTGAATAGACCAATTAATTACTAGAAAGTTGTTTTCAGAGCTACCAATGAAAAGCTTTTTGGCGAAATCGACTTATCATCCAAAAAAAAAAGTTAAATAAAAGTAAAACAAATATTAAGCGTAACAATTTATTAAACGAGATTTATTAAATTTAATAGCGAGTAAGATTAAGTAGCGTGAATGAAACGATTGAAGCTCTAAAAATTATCATAATTTTTGCAAAATCCTTCGGCGTAGTGCAGTCAAAAGTTGCAGACTCATTTGAAGGCAGTTTTATATACTTGTTTCAAAAGTTAAAATAAAAATGTGTGGTAATGTTAGAAGGCATCTTGTATATTTGCGATCCAGTTAAACAGTGGTGGCGCCTTACGCGTATCATCGCTTTGTTGATTTCTCAGCGTCCACCTATTTGCTTAAGTCGCAGTGACTTTTCTTGCAATAAGCGGACTTCGCACGATCACTCTTGTACGCAAAAATGTGTGGTGTGACGAAAAGTATGGTATTTATCTATGTTTGACAGTTTCCAAACATTTTTGTATGTCCTGTCAAATAAAGCCGGAGAACAGTTTTGGATGAAGTTTTTGATCATCTAGCGGGAGCTTTAAGAAACTTGCAGTTTCGACGGAATAGAACCAAATAAAAAGGAGTATCGGAGGATTATGATAGGTATGTAAAAATATGATTCGTCGTTCTTGAAAATTAACACTTTTAGCTGCTTAATAATGATTGTGTCAGTAGTTCGGGGTTGTCGCGAAGCCGCTCGAGCACCTTCACTGCGATAGGTGGTGGTATGACCTCTGATATGGTATTTACGCTAAAAAAATCTATGAAGATTGTGACAGGCTCTTGGTGTATGCCCTTAAATATTGCTCTGCATGCAGTCGAATGCAGGGATTATATAATGAGCTTCTGAAAATCGTTGTGCAGTTTAAAAAGAAGTTTCTGTAGGCTCGTCGAGAGTCGAATCTGTTTTGAGCAAATGCCTGTAAGGAACTGGACATTATGTTGTACCCTCTTAATCTGTGTTTATAAGTCTCTTGAATTATATACATATACATAGTGGGATCTAGGCAAGATGATAACCTGGGTTGAAGCCGACCAAAAACTGTTGTTTCGTTAGTCTGACAATCGAGTTTACGAATTTATCTACTTCCGACCAAACTTCCAAGATAGAAAACATATACAAAATACATTTTTTCAGAGTTCCAAAGTAAATCATGAAACACGGAAAGGTAATCTGATAAAACAGCATTTAAGCAGTTGAACTAAATACCAGTCCTATTCGGTTGATTTGTTGCCGATTGACAACTAAATTATTAGACCTGCAACCAGCTTACTTGGCATCTTTTAATTCGGTAAGTTAACAATTTTACAATAACAAAATGCGGGTCTGCCGATTTGATTGTAATGTAGAACCATCTCTCTTCGCTGCTTATGGAAACAGGTGAACTTTTTGATCGAATTTGCTTTCATTTCGCTTTTGATGGAAATAATATGATACAAAGTTTACATACCACTTCTTAATAGCTTAAGCTAATTTACTGAAGATCTTTTTGTATTAAAAATTTGCCTATTCTTTCCATAAGCAGTGATTATGAAGGTTTCCTCATGCATTCAATAGGCTGCTAAGAATTAAACTTCCTGCTAACAACATCGTATGTTACAAACGATTTAACTGCTAAACAAAATAGAATTTATCGATGCTTCTTTGGAAACTTGCTGCACAGTTTGATGTTGTAAATATCCTTTATACAAAGACAAACCAATTGAAAATAAGATATAGTTTTGTGTCTAACTCACCATCTCCTTTCCTTTCCATTCAAATGTTTGTGTATCTCTGCTCACATAGCGATGGAATTTGATTTTATCAAAATAGGGACCGGTTTGAGTGAAAGCATCCAAATATTCAATACCTATGAATACACCAAATTATATTCAATGAACAACAAAAAAGCTTTGAATTGCTAACTACCCGTTGATTTATCACGATAACCGCACAAAAATGGCTTTACTATCGCCTTATTTAATATCTCCACGACAATAGTTTTGGGTTTGTCCTCTTCGCCCTCAATATGCACCGTTATAAAATCAGGCATGTGATATTTGCTAAATAAAAGAAATACCATTTAAATAACAAAAACTTCTTGTTTGTTATTGTTTGGCCATATAACTATTTATTTTAAATATTTTTTTGAGCTTTAAGGCCGATTGGTTTATTGGGAAATTATTAGGAAAAAAACAACATAACTCAAAGCGGTAGAAGTTATAGTACTATTTCGGAAATCACCACATTTCCTCATCAGACTTCTTTCTTCTTGGCTTCTGCGGGAGTCGAACCCGCAACAACATGCGCAATACTTAAGCCGGCAGCTAAACGCATTGAGCTAAGCTAATTTCCCAATAAACCAATCGGCCTTAAAGCTCAAAAATATTTAAAATAAAAAAAAACTTCTTTAGTTTTGCACTTTTTCCATTACTTACTTATAATATATATTTAAGTCCAGTTTTGGTGGCTCTACACCTTCGGCAATACTCATTTCCGAAACACTTAACAATTCCAAATCGAATTCGAATATACCAAATTGATTTGCATCTGTTTGCGCCAACAAGCAACGACTCGATAATTCACGATCGCCCTGCTTTAGTACCAAATGCTTGGGATTCACTTCGAATTTACTTCCGATATCAGCTTTTATATCGGTAATGCTAAAGCGATTTGAATAGACTTGCGCCACGATACGTGAGCCATTCACACGAAATTTAACGGTAACATTTTCCTCTGGCACAACTTCATCGATAAACTCTAATGGAATTTCCTTGAGTGCCTCCGAATGTTTTGCCTCTTTATCGGTGTCTGATTTTTCAATAAGAAATGGATCGCCACGAAGTGATGGTGGTGGCATAAATTGCACATATTTTTTATAAGGCAATTCGCTAGACTCTTCACAATTCATTTTGAATATTAAACTAACAATATAGTAGATAAACAATAAGTGCTGAATTTATATTTTTTTTGACACTGAAGTGGAAAGCAAGTGTGGAAATGAGTTTGAATTGAAGCGACTGATGTGCTCATAAATGCCAATATCCCTGTATTGAAAGTTAAGTGCGCTAAGCAGTTTATTGGAATTTCGACTAAAGTTTGAGCTAAAGTTGGTTCGATACTTGCTTAAACAAATGCACACATAAATATATACGTACATAAGTAAATAGTTAATAGTAAATAGCAACCGTTGTCATACAAATGCACTTGTTTATGTTTATGTATAAATTGGGCACGAAGCTTTTAAAACTAAAATCAATACTAATTACTACCTCCATATGAGCGCCCTTCTTTCTTAATATATGTATGTTTACGTACTTATAATTAAAAAGGTATTTTTTATAAATCGTAGTAAGTAGTTTTTATTAGCAGTCGAGTAGTATTTTTTTCATTAAAAAGGGAAGCCTCCTTTAACCTTTCTTTCGATAGCTCTTTTTACATGGAAGAGTATAGGCGCAGAAGATAATGAAATTCTGAAAAACTTTAATTAAAGATTAATTTTAAAAGTAAACCGCTTCCAGTAAGACACCCGCAGCTAATGTCGGATTGAATCCTCTAGGTCCGCTTTCTCTTTTTTACCCACTCCCAGGGACGAATTAAAGGAAAAGCTGACCAGGGCGATCACGAATAATGCGCCCTGTCATTAAACCTTTGTAAAAGATTTACAATTCTTTTATAAAAACTGTAATGGTATAAAATAATAGTTGCAAAAAAAAAACATATAAATCAAACAGTGTAATTGTTTTCAAATTTAATAATAGCAATTACAAATCCATTGATAGTAAACCTGGTCCTCAATTGGCGCGCTTGGCGAAGAATGATAACTGTGAAGGCACTTTACGTTGTCAGTTGATATTTGAATAGATAATGAAAACCAGGCACCGACGGCAAATTGAACGGAAAACTATTACCTCAAATTACGAAATTGAAGAACCGAATTTCTAAAGTACAACAGCAAACACGCCTCAATACACTTGAAAACAATTTTTTACCAATAAAAAACAAATATACAAAAAAAAAAATCGGAATGCATACTTAAAAGCTAATCGAAACTTTACACCAGCTTGTTTGCTCAATAATTCAATCATTAAATCAGACACGCCATTTAACTGATCCCATCTAATAAATCGCTTAGCGATTAACTGATTAGCGAAGATAAATCATTGCTTTCACACTAGCCCTTCTCGTTGAGTAAGAAATAAAGTTTACTGCATACTTTTTTGCCTATCTTTCGATTGCTTTACTGTCGAATAAGAAAGCAATTTGTTTTTGTTCTTTCTTTTAACTTTTAATCAAATGCTAGGTAAATTATTGAATTAAAATAAAATTGAGCAACAATCACGGCACGTTATTTACGAGTACTTTCACTTGTTTGGGTGAGATAAAATTTTTTTTCTACTTCGCAAATTATGAAAGAAAGGAATGGCCGGCAAAGTTGGCTTTGTGAGTAAAGATTATTATTTTAATCTAGTATCTATTATTGGAAAATGTTTAAGTGTGAACAAAGAAATTGCTTAGAAAGTAACGTTGATAATAAAAGAAACTCAATAACAATAAAGACAAGTTTGAAGTGAACCAATTCTTTTTGAAATTTAATAACTTAGTAATTTACTAGGCCACTTTAGATCTGTTACACATTTGTTATGCCTCTTGTTATGTACATAAGCGGGTTTTACCACAAAAAAATATGAATTTTGCCTTTGGATTGGAGATTGAATCATGTGTTATTAATGGCCGCACATTTGTTTTTGTTAGATTTGCATTATTATTTTCGATTTGCATAATCTCAAACAAGTTCAATTTGCATACCTTTTTGAAGAGTCAATATTTCTAAGAATTAGTAAAAATGTAAAGGTACTAACTTTTACAATTTTCCCTGCAAGAGTAAACTCGCTCCAAATTAAAGTATTTAGTACAGAAGTTATTCAAGCGTCAGAAAGTACATAGTTACAAAATAATTTCCAATTTGTTTGCTGTAATAAACACAGATTCTTAAGTTGAGTGAAAGTAGGAGCAATGAACATTACGAAAATATTATTTCTTTATTTGTTCAGAGGAAAAACAGGAAACTTTACAGCCAACAATGGACAACAGGTGGTTTCTTGTCGATTAAATCTGCATTAAAAGGAGTAATTTTTTCTGAACTTCTTTTAGGGTAATGGAAGATACAAATATTCAAATTCGTTTCAAAAATCGTTCTTATTCTTAGATTCACAAATCTGTGATCACAAGGAATAACAACTAAAGTCGATTTACTAAAAAATATGTAGAAGAAGAAAGGGGACTGTTAACTATGTGTTTATGTTTATTGGAAAATATATTTTTAGTCAAACTACCACTCAATTGACTAAATTTAATAAAAAAATATAAATTAAAACTTCAGTTAATCATCTTAGTTACTTAATTGACACTTAAAGTGATATGTTAAAAATACTCATAATCGAGTTTAGTTGTTATTCCTTGTGACCACAGAAATATGGCTGAAAAATGATGTCAATTTATCATATGGAGTTTAAATCTTCTTTTGTTACGCTTACTTACTTATTACCTTTATTTGTGGAGTAGATTAAGTGTATAATTTGGCATGGTGATCTGTTGAGTTATTGATTTGATTGTACGACTTGTGAGTTAAATAAATCGTATGAAAACGTAAGTGTCTTTTAAGATATTTTTGTATTTGTTATGCATAAAGTAAAAGTGTTTTGGTTAAAAAAAAGGCTTAATTACCAGCTTGTCATGAAATTCAATGTCTAAATATATGTGTAAGGCTCATCAAAGCATTACATATGTAGGTGATTCAGTTACATAAATAAATAGTTTATGGTAGAAATTAAACAATTATTTCATTCATCGGTTTTTCTGGAACCACTTCAGAAATAGTTACCGACTGTTTCAGGGTCCTTGACTATAACAAAAAGAGGTTAAGAAAAAATCGCAAACTTGCTCCAGAATAATATCGAACAAGTCTTGAAAGAATCCTGAAATGGTCTCAACCAATCTCTAAATTTTCAATTGTACTCGAGAGGTCTGGAAACGGTCTCTAAACGACCCCTAATTAGTCGCAAAATTCTCAAAAACTTAGCCTGAATACATATCTAGCAGGTCGTGAAACTGTTGCATCCCTTGTATACGAGTAAATGTGAATGAGAGAATTTATATTTCGATGATAAGTGTTAAAAAAAAATAAATCTTCTTTTTGCTGTTGTTGGTGTCGCATAAAACATTTACCGTACATTGGGGAAATGCACGAATCTGATATTAATTTCCGCCATTTTAAATTAAAAAAAATGATTTTTGGTTGTGTAACAGAAAGAGTTATGGAATATACAATTGCATAAAAATCTAAAATTTGTGAAGAATTCATCCGCCTTCTTGAATCTTCAAATTCCGATTTCAAAATCGTAATCAGTAACTCAAAACGTATTGATCGACTTGGCATATGGGCTCAGTTGTAAAGAGTTTGTTTCCACACAGAAACCGTAAACGATTTAATCTAATAGTGAACTATTTTTTTTATAATTAATAAAAGTTAAGAAATGTGAACTGTAACTACTAAGACTACTAAAGACCAAAAAATGAGTAAAAGGTCAATTGGAAGCGACACTCCCATAACAATAAATTCACCAGTACTTTATTAAAACACTACCAACGACGGCATTGACACAAAATATTGTTGTTTTATCATCAAAGCGATGCCTTAACTGCTCTTCTTGATTTACCTGCTATTGAAAATATTTATCATAAAGTAAGAGTAAGTGACGAACTTTTTCGCAATGAAAAATGTTCACTGTGATTCCTTACATAAACAAATTTACATGTCATAACAGACATATCAAGCGTGCGATATTCATTACTAAAAATTAAAATAAAAGTTTATATATTGCCACCATCCAGCAAATGAATGAGATTTAAAAATATTGCCGCTCGTAATGAGAAACAATTAATTTCAATTACTATTATCGTTTTTTTTTTCTTCTGTCGTCGCGAATAGAAGCTTAATTGCATGCAATGAAAAAACAAAGAAGTTAACAGAAGTTATTTACATTTTGAGTTCAAGGTCACTTGCAATGAAATCTGCGCACCCTCAGTAAAACACCAAACACATATTCCTCCAGCATTTACAACCAATACCAACAAACACGCTATTGTTACTTTTAATTTTCTTCATTTGTTAACTTTAATAATTTAATAAATAATATTCTTATTAAAATACAATTTAGACTTAAGATTACGTGACGTTAATTGATTCTTTGGTTGCGCATGCGCCACCTGCAGTCTAAACGGCCGTCCATTGAAATAATATTCACCGCGATTCATGCGGTTCAGTTTATTCTCGCCACCAATGCTACCCGCCGGTCTACTAGCCAATATATTATATATTTTATTTTTACTCGCACTATCAGCCACAGATGTACTCGTTTGTTTATGCTCGCTCAGCGGATGCCCGCTGCTGGTTGTTGCTCCGCCGCCCGCATTGCCACTACTTACATGCGCTATTTGATTCAAACCAGACATGCTAACCGCCGTCAGTGGTGTATCCTGAAGGATGGGTTTAATTTTCATCGGTTGGTAATCCAATCCAACACCGGGTATATAACGATATGGCATTGGCGGTATTGGAATATAATAGATTTTGGAATCTTTCTTCGTTTTCTTCGCCTTCGGACCGTTGCCATGTTTGCGCAGATGCAGTGGCTTCGATGAGACAATCATCTCTTTGTAGATATTTGCCAAGGATGGACTATGAAAGAGTACTTTGGAAGCGAGCGCCGATGTGGGTTTACGTTGTAGATATTGTTGCTGTTGGTGTTGTGCTGCTTCCAATGTGAGTACTTTGCTGGGATTAAACGCATAGGCGCTGGCAAGTGTGCTTGGCAATGTGAAAAGTAATGTGTAGATAATGGCAGGAATCATTACGATGGCAGTGAATTGATTGTTGGGCGATAATTGGGAATGTGTGGAGGACATGCTGAAAGGTATAAAGAGAGACAATTAACATAAATAATACAGGTTTTTTGTAACGATGATAAGGAAATGTGGTGATTTCCAAAATAATACTATAACTTCTACCGCTTTGAGTATTTTTGTTTTTTCCTAATAATTTTTCCCAATAACCGATCGGTCTTAAGCTCAAAAATAATTAAATAAAATTGTTATATGGCAAAACAATAACAAAAAGAATTAATAATACAAATTTTTTTGTGACAACAATGCTTTGATATCTTTTACAAGCAGTTGATTTTATGTCTGCTCCATTACGCAATTAGCTGACGCAGCTTCGAAAGAATAAATTTAAAGTTGAAGAAAATTCAATCCTCTTTATAATTGTAAAATGACATGGAAAGCTTTTCGGAACTAGAATTAGAAGATTAAGAAGGATAAAATATGTATCTACGTTGCCAAAAATAATGGTATGACCTCATGCGGTTAGTATCTGGCGTGGAGACATATGCCTTTCTTTGCATTTTGACCCAATAAATCTCATTTCATCGCCTGAAAAAATTAGTTAAATCATTACCTCAGAAACTTCTACTACCGATAGAGAAGCCTTTGGCTTCCAGTAAGCTCGACAAATGATAGGATAAGGGCCAAACGCTAGCTGTGCCAGAGCGATATCATGAGATGAGGAAAGAAGCGGGAAGCATTTTTCGTGACAAGAAGAAAGAGGGCGAAAAGCACGAGTGTGAAGAGCTTGAGATGCTAGCCGATGGTGAAAGCGCCCGATAATTCTTTCAGAAAGTGCGGTGACTTACAGAAAGTTTTAAGACTGCGACACATCCTTGTAAGAATAATAACGTACAACTGAAGACTGACATCGAGAGTATATTCAAATAATGGAGGTAGCATTGCTCCACATTACTTAAGGGATGTAGCAGCGACCACTTTTGGGAAGATGATCTACCCTAAACCACAATCAATGATGACGGACTCTACGTACCGTCACCCGACTGTAATGAAATTCGGATAGCAATAGCACGACTAAAGAACAACAATGCGCCAAGAGTGGTTAGATTAACAGTTGAACAATCAAAGTGCGCCAACCATCTCGAACCCAGCCTCTTCAATATCGTGCAAATGATTCTATTGAGCAACCTGACGTGAAAGAATTGATGTTTAAACCTTATAGAGGTGGTTTTAGACCATCAACTCGATATTTACGAAACGTTAGATCTTGGAAAATACCCGAGAAAGAAGAATGGAGACGCACCATATTTTTGTTGAATTCAAAGTCGCATTCATTCCAACAAATAGTCATCTTGAACTCGCTATATTTGAACTTAGTATCCCCGCCGCTGTGGTCGAGTTGGTAGCGGTGCGTGCTGTAACTTGATATGCCGGTGAGTTCGAGGTTCGAATCTCAGTCAGGGCAAAAAAAAAAAAAAAAAAATCTTAATCATAGAAAAAGTTTTTTCTAATAGCGGTCACCCCTCGGGAGGCAATGGCAAACCTCCGAGGGTATTTCTGCCATGAAAAAGCTTCTCATTAAATACCTCTGCCGTTCGGAGTCGGCACAAAACTGTAGGTCCCTCCATTTGTGTTAGAATATAAAGACGCACACCACAAATGGTAGGAGAAGCTCGGCCAAACACTGAGCTATATAGTGTACGCGCCAAAATTATATATATATCCCCGCAAAACTTAGCCGGCTATGTAAATACGTTGAGTAACACCTCCAGTTCCGTCAGAATATTAAAGTGCTACTTTGAACTGAATAAGAAAATAAGCAGTGAAGTCCTTTCTTGGTGAAAGAACCACATTCCACAAGTCTGTCATTATCTCTGCCGTATTGTATAACCCAGAAGCATGGACGATAACAATAACAGACGAAGTGTTCTAGTGAAAGATTCTTCGAAAGATTTATGGCGATGAAGTGATAAGTAAAATGAGCTTTACAAAAACATACACAAGCTGCCGATAATTAAGATTAATCGACTCCACTGGCTGGGTCATATTAAGCGAATATATGAAAGCGCTTCAGCCCTGAAAGTATATCCACCATTCTGTAAAAATAAAATTGTTAAATTTTATATCCCGAAATTTTCTTCTATTTTTATGACCATACACGTTTTTTTGGAACACCTTTTTCGTTGGCATTTTGGGAAGATTTTCACTTTTTCATTTCACCGCGTTGTGAACAATGCTCAAAAATCGCTAGCAGCAATTAACCAAATTTGGCAACAAAAATGAAGTGTCAACCAAAGTGCCAGTTCCCGCTGTCTTTGTAGATCGGGCGTTGGCGTTAAATAGCAGCAGTGTCGCTGATCTCTCAATAATTTGATGTGAAAACAGCCAACGAACGCTAAATGGGAGTACACATACTTGAACAGTTAATATTTACATAAGTGAGAAGGTATCAATCAACATGAGATGCTTGATGATTAATGAACATGAGCAAGCGTAAAATATATTCGGTATAGATACATATGTACGCTTAATAGTTTATAAAAATATAAACAAATGATTTTTGTACTTGTTTGTACATCGGTTTTATAGAATACCGTGTAGAACGCGCTTGCGAAGAAATGTTCATAGTTCAAAGTTCTTTATAAAAGCTTGTATATACATACATACATATTTACATGCTAACTTAAGACAGTTCACAAGAAATGGGAATCCTTTAGTTAACATTGTGCGAATGTTGCTTACATATTCTGACTTGCACTCTTTTAAAATTAAATTAACTTATGCAAGAAATGGGAAGTGAAGCGTTGAAATTGATGGCATGAATACATGAAATTTCAGCAAGTTTTGCAATTTTTATGACATGACACAAACATCTTAAGAGTTATTGCAAAGTAAAAATTTTACAATCAGACATGTTCTGCCTTCCGATTTCGAGAAGGGTGGTTGCAAGCGGAATGTATAAATTCTTTTTCCTCGATCTTTTGTCAGTTTTTTCAGTTCGGTGAGGATAAGCATTTATTCTTATCTCTTCGTGGAATCAGAGGTAATATTTTAAGTTCAAAAAAGAAGCTTCCTTTCATTCAAATTCCAAATAAATTTGCCGAAATCGAAATGCAAAACAAGCCTAAATATGATATTATTTTTTAATAAAAGGCGTTGAATTATTATGATTTGCAGGCACATTTTTGGAGCGGATTGAAACTATTAAAAACAATTACTAAATTGTTTAAGTATGTATAACCAAATAGGTATTCAAGAAAAGATATTCTATAAAATATTTGTTGAAAAATATTTTTAAATTGGGTAACCAAACATCAAAAAATTCAAATAAAGGTGTATGAAAGATATTAAAAACTCAGATAAAGACAAATTAAGGCATTTAGAAGCGCAGAAATTCTTACACGTCCCAAAAGGATTAAGTGAAACCAAAATGGCTACCTACAAAAAATCAACAAGAGCCGAAAAATGTTCGAATATGATTCCAAAGTCCTCAAAATAAATATGTATGTATTAGAATTGAGGCATACAAAATATCAAGCTATACGGTTTGGAGTAATCTTTTTTCTTTTTCTTCTTACCATTCATATTTGATGTGTTATTTTTTTCTTTTAAACAGAATTAAACGCATTAGCTTTGCATAAGGGCCAACAAATTCTCACATACAATTCAATTTTTTTTAGGTGGACTTTTTTACCTAAATGATCTTCATATGAAGTGAAGTTGCCGATTTCTTTTATCACAAAACTGTTCGGCTGGTGTAATCAGACCATATATTATTTTAAAATATATTTGAAATATTCAGAATAATCGCAACGTATCGTAAAGTCATAAAGTAACAAGTACTTAACACAAATTTCTTCAAATATTTATATATATTTTTTTCAGTGTAATTAAAATTTTACCTACAAGAAATATTGTATAATAATTTAAACTGTTAACTGCAAAAAAAAAAAACGTTTATTAACATTTTCAGAATAAGTCATGCTTAAAAAAGAATGGACCTAATTTTTGATAAAATAATTTTGAAATATTTTATGCATAAAGGGACAAAAGTTCATATCATTCGTATTTATTTACTTTGAAAAAGCTATAAAAATATAATTTTTGTGTTAAGAAAACTATTGCAGACATAAATTTATTTTAAAAAATCCAGGCGAATTTATTAAGGAGTTTATTGAGGCGACAGCTGATTTGTTTGCTTTGGTGGAGAGAGTGTCAAACTGCTACATTCTGATCGGCTTGCGATGTAAATGCCTACCGGAATTTGATGCTTGACTTATATTCGTTTGCCACCAACTTATTGAAACCGCTTTTACTCCAAAAAAAAAAAAGGGGCGCATGCAAAGGCAGTTTAAACTCATTGAATATTTACATTATGTAAATTAAAAAGCATTTACAATGTAAAACTTATAAAAAAACGCTTAAATCATGTTCAACATTCGCAAACATTTAACACACTGAAATTACATAATTACCCTGTTAATAGACTTAATTGATTGGGGATTGAGTTTAAATTGTATAATTAATGTACGCATTCAGCTGTAGCGGCAGATCGTCACGCGTAGAGCGCCATAGCACAACGCCCCCTTCTAAAGCTAATCGCTTGGCTGACAGTCAACGCTATTGCAAAAAAAAATGATATAAAAAAAATAATTACACGTGAGATCGCATGCTCTCCTCCCATTTTGTGGCTAAACCATTGAGGCCAGCAGCCAGACGCCGCAATTCCCGCGGTGATCTAAAGCTATCAATATTGGTATCAGTTTGACTATCGAATTTCATCGTTTACGGTTAAACTCAAAATTTTTGTTGATTAATGATTATCATTTGAACGATTGATTAAAGTCGGCATTAATTGGTGGTTAACCTGGCAGCGACAAGCGCGCATACATACCCACATATGTTAGTCTTATAACTTTAGACTTTGTCGCTGTGTTTTTTATTTTTTTTTAATTAAATCTATTTTTTTTTTAATGTGTTTTGGGCAACCATTGTTCACACACTTGACCCCTCTAGTGGACGCTTTAGTGGATTCGGCGATTTATAAAAATGTATGCAAATTAATTCATTACTGAACACTTGCGCATACATAACTACCTGAATTTGTGGCATGAGTGTGCAGCTATTTTGCTTTTCTCGTATGTACATATGTACATAAGTATTATTTATATGTACGCACGTATAGTGCTGTTATACGAATACTGCTCGTTAAGCTTGTGGAAAATTCGCAAATATTTAGTAGGAGCATTTATCTGACTTAGGATCTATATTCGAATTGCATGTACACGTGTAGATATTGTAAACAAATATATTAGTATGGGCAAACTCTGATTTGAGTATTAAGATATAAAGAAGTACAATTATAAATTGCTTTGTAAAAAGCGGAACGAGCAAATGATGGATATTTTTCATTTTATTAAAATTAAAATACTTTTAGACTTTCACTAACAATTTTTCTTAGTGGCTCTCGCAGTAAGTATAATACGATTTTCGTTAATATATTTGCTTGTTTTAAAATACTTTAGTCGACAGCTCATTTCTTTTTCTTATTGTGCGTCTTATAAGTTTAAAGGAAGTTAACGAAATGAGCAGTGGTTACTTTTTGCTCTGGAAATCTTAGTTTCTTGTAGATCAATGCAAATTTTCTTCGACTAAATGTTGATGTAGGATTTTTTTTTTCTAATTTCACGCAAATGACTTTAAAATTATTTTTAATGCACATACAAAAAATTAGAAACATACATACATCGTAACACTTATATAAAAACAAAAAAACTTATTTTTGTAACAAATCCAGATTAAAACAATATTTGCGAAACAGCCCACACTACACAGAGATTAAATGTTTCAATGAATACGAGTTTATATATGAAAGTATGTGAAAGTATTTTTTTGTATTTCTGAGTTTTTGTTTTACACAAACAAATTAACACACAAAAATTAAGTTAATATATATAGTTAATATATTTTTGTTTTCATTTTAAATGAAATAAGTTTTTTTTATTTTAACTAAAATAATTAATAATTGACAACTTGCCTAGAAGTTGTATGAAAGATTTTATTTGGAAAAAACTGACCTCGTGCTCAATAAAACTATCGATTCAAAAGGTCATTAAAAACTAAACAAACATTTAAATAAAAGTAAATAATTTTGGTTTTGTCGCCAATTTAAAAAAATTAAAATGATGTGGTACCAAAAACCCTATTCGGAATTTTTCTTTTCACACCTTAGTAATTTTCTTTATAGCAAAAAAGACTACTTTAAATCAAAAGATATTTAAATGTCACTCAAAGTTTCCCATGTATTTTAAATAAAAAATAAAAAAATAAATTATGCTTCTTTTGAACAGACTTCAAAAAAACATGGAATTGTTTTTCAACCATTTTTTAATTCAAAATTTTTATTGAAAGTCTTCACAAAAAACCACAATGAAATACTTAATAAATTAAAAATGTTTGTAGAAATTTTTAAGAGAAAGAGTTAAGGGATTGAAAAATGTCGATTTTTAAGGGTTCTATACATAAATACATTTATATTTTTTTGTTTTTAAATAAAAAGCATAGAAGATTTTAAGAATACACCTCTCAAGAAAAATTACAAAAAATATTTTTCATTATTTCTGTTGGTGGAAAAAGTATTTTTCCGCTGCTGTAAATTTTTATGAAGAAATAAATATACGAGCATTTTTTTCTTAAGAGCTTTAGACTGATTTCAGACATGTTTTGAAGAGAAAATTAATTTTAAATTTTTTGTGTATTATTTAATACAAGTTAAACCGTTCCATTAAATTATTTTAATTTTTTATTGACATTAAATAAAATTTTGTTTGATACCTTTTAATATAAATTATTTGCTATATTTTATTTTATAAAATATATGTAAAAAGCAAGAAATCAATATAAGGCATGAAAAAACTAAGTAGTATTCAAATTCAAAATATTATTTTTAATTGATCTTTAATTTTTACGTTTGGTTTTTTTTCAAACTTATTTATGTCTGATTATTATAAGAGTGAATAATGATTCAGGGCTTTGTGGTTTTAATTTATTACTTGATTTGATTATATTAAGAAGAAATTTGTAAAAATGAACATGTTGGTAACCTACATAGAACTCTAGGACAAGCCGTACGAAAGACTTAAGCAACGAACTTGTTTTAATAATATAATTCTGCTATTACTAATATTGTTTAATAAGCGGGAGGCAAAGTAGGGAACCAGTTATACAATTATATTTAATTTTTTTTCCACGTTTGCACAAAATATGATTAAAATTTTTAAATTGATTTCTTAAAAATATTGTATATGACTAAACTTATGACGATTAAGTATGAAAAATTTAGAAAAGTCTATGAATAGCAGACTTTATTTTAATAGCGAATCATTTTCTTTTTATTAACTTTACATTTTCATCAATTAAATTCCAGTTCACTCTCGTAAAAAACGCAAATAAACTGAAATTTTAAGCAAAATCTTAATTTTAATGTTAACATTTTTTCCGCAGTAGCCTTGGAAAATTTAAGTGTACACAGTTTTGTAGGCCAATCAACTTTAGTGCAATAATATGTAAATTTCAATTGACTAAAAGATTCCGTTGAATTTTGAGAATCTCGAAAATCAGCTTGACTTGAAACTTAAATATTATTTAATAAAAAAAATGCTTAAGTTTGTTAAAAATTTGATAAATATTTAAAAAGTTCGTATTAAGCTGCAAACTCCAACTTTTTCTATTTTTATTTCAGGATCAACTTTATTTTCGTTAAAAAAGATGAGGTTAATGAATGGAAATAAATTGCCAAATTTTGTTAAAATAAAACGCTGCCATGGAATGAACATAATAATAATTATTAACGCTTCAAATGTGACAATTTAAAATATACTACTTTATGTTTTTAAAACGATGAGGATTCAAGTTTCGACTTTGTACACAATATTAAAAAATTTCAAAAAACTTGTAATAAAATTTCAAACTCATTTCTTACAATTTCAAACTTTTCGTTTAAAGTTTCAAGCTTGTTTTTAATAGTTTAACAAAGTATAATCAAAACTTCACACTTTGTTCAGCGAATCTTCACAAAATTTTTAGGTATGCAGTTTAGTAGCCCAATTAATTCAAGTATAGTTAACTACAAATTGCGGTTGATTATTTTTAATTTTTTTTTGACACACTTTAGCATTTTGTTATACAAGCACTAAATGGGTAATATCTAATAATGAAAAAAAAATTATTTCAAAATTTAATACAAATTTTTTTACAAAGTCTAAAACTTCAGTTTATTTGGTTTTTGTTAGAGGTTAAAATGTTAAATACATTTAATAAAAGGAACATCATTCATCAAAACTTATTAACGATTATAATTTTGTGATTTCAGCCGAAAGCCTGCGATGTCAGCGCTGTGTTTCTTTGTAAGTTTATATAGTGATTGTATTGCCATGTAAACTTTTATAAAATGGAAATAAAAAAAAGTTTTTTGCAATGGGTGTTAATAAAAAGTCAGAAAAATCATTGCTTTCGCTGCTGCTGCCACAGAATTTTAAACGCTTTTCCAAATAGAAATAATCTATTTTATTTTTTGAGCATTTATCGAATATCATTTATCTATTAAAAACTTTATCCTTAACTCTTTTCAAGCAAATGTTTTGTTTTAACTTTTGATTTAAATAACACTCACTCTAAATTAATTAAGACGCAGGTGTTTATTATTTCAATACGTAAGTATATAGTAAGTGCTAAATCTCTTTATAATTCCATGTAGTTATGTTAACAGCTGGTAAACGTTGAAATCCAAATATCACGTTATTAATCCTGATTTCAAGTAATTCGCACAAATAATTTTTCGTATTTCACAAACTTTTTATTTTTATTTAAAATTTTATTCAGTGTAAGGATACAACGCGCAAAGAGTTACAGAGTTACAACAACACTCCGATGGTGCAGCTGAGCGCACTACTTTCCGAACCGTTTCAATTCGCTGATCGCTTAAGATTAAATATTTGGTGCGAACGCCTCGAGTTGCGGCAAATAAATGAGATTTGTGTTGTAATTTGTTTTTCTTAAAAGCAGAAATTCATGGTAACTAAGCGCGCAGCAATTCATGCCAAGCCAAGTAGCCTAGCAGCCAAGTAGCAGACAAAATCTTCGCACCACACACGCGTATCAGCGCTGTACGATTAAGTAGACATTGGCAATGGAAGGTGGAGTTCACAGAGAGAGGCGGGCGGAGGCAGCAGTGTATGGCTGAGAGCATCGTTGATAGCCAGCGTAACCGAGCACGGGATAGGTCATTTGGAATACTTAGTGGTAGCGTTGGTGGTGGCAACGCATTTACTGCTTGACTATACATAAGTACAGTCTGTTCACAAATTATAGCACAACCACTTTTTGAAGAAATTGAAAATTAAATCTTTTTCTAAATATTAAAAAAAAAAATTGTATTAAAATAACGTCCATTTTATACTAAAAACCATAAAGGCATATTTTTGAAACTTAATACAAAATGTACAATGGTTAAACAAAATTTCATCAAAATTTCGTATTTTTTCAAGAAAGTTCTACAAATTTGAGTACGCAGTTTTAAAGCTTATTCAATTTAAATATAACAAAGTGTAGTTTACAAGTGGCTACAAATTATGGTTGAATTTTGACAAGTTTTTTACAGAAGCTCTATTGCAATTCCCTACAGGAAAAAAATAATCGCGGTCTAGCGTAACATGGAGAAAATTGCCCGTAAAAATGCTGTCAAAAATCAGTGCTAAATTATAAGCACTTTGTTATAGTAAATTTGAATGAGCTGCTAAACTGCATAATCGAAAAAATTCTAAAAATTTTTTGGAAAAAGTACGAAATTTTTATGAAATTTTGTTGTATTTTGTATTAAGTTTTAAAAAGGTATTCTTAAGGTTTTAGTTAACGAATAAGCGATATTTTAATTGAAAAAGAATTTTTAATAGTTAGCAGATAAATAAATTGTCAAAATGTGTCAATATCTGGTTGTGCTATAATATGTAAACAGAGGGTATATATGTATGAGTGCACACATACAAGCGCACAAATGGGAACTTGCGGCCGTGACAATGCCAATAGCGTCCAGCCACGAACAGTAGCAACAAGTTGGCAAGTTGGCAAGTTGAAGTGTGGCAAGTGTGGCTAGTAGCCGTTTGCAAATACTCTCTACTCGTATGTGTACTCGTATGTAAGAAAGTAGCAGTCACTTTATGCTTCTGCTTTATGGCCGATGTGCTGATCATTTTCGGTTGTTCGATGATCAACATTTGACAATGACAATGTACTCGTCGCAGGCAGATAAAAGCGTAGCTACAGCTGACTGGTGGCGATAGATGGTGAACAATTTGAGTGTGAATGGCTTTTACTGTAGACATTTGATATGCAATAAGCAGGAAAATGCAGTGCTTGCAATAAAATTATGCTCTAATGTATGCACTGGCAACTGTTTAATGTTGAGCAGATGGGATTTGACTGCCGCACTATAGGTGAGTGTATGTGGGTGTGTGTCTTGGAATTCGAATTAAAATTGAAATTTTTCTGGGCTAAAATGTCGAGATCGTTGGAATTGGTTTTATTAATGCTTTGTGTATGTATGTAGGTATGTATGTTGGTATACACTGCATTTAACAATTATAGCACAACCACAATTTATTTTTTCCTAACTAGTTTTAATAATTTTTCAATATATTTCATTAAAAAAAAACATCAAAATATTAAAAAAATTTTTTTTTTGAAAGTTCGAAATTTTAATGAATTTTTGTAAGGTTAAAAATAAAATAAAATAAAATTTAAAAGATCGGATTTTTTTTATTTTAATAAAAGAGTGAACTGTGCTTTAATTGATAAGTTATTGAAATTATTTGTAGGAAAAATAAATTGTCTAAATGTGTTTTAATTATTGAGCGCAGTGTATTGAGTAAGTGGTATTGGGTAACGTTCCCAGCTTTTTGTCACGAATTTTGAGTATTGATTCAAATTTCAAAAAATTCAATTGCATACAAACTTGTACGGTCCGCTGTTACCTTATAATTTATTAGCTTAAACTTTAATTTTAAATTTACTTAAGCTTATACAATTTTGGCTTGATTTGGCTAAGATAAAGTTATTAAATTATAATAAGTAGTACAATATATTGTAAGCTTAAATCAGTTTATATTGTGTTATTTAAAATAAATTTTTTAGGGAACTGGGCAAGTTAAAATTCTCAGTTATTTTAATTATGAAAAAAGCTTCAAGAAATTGATATATCATGTTAAAATGTATTTAAACTTGTTAAGGGAAGGGCTTGATTTTCGCATTAATACTTTAAATAATTCAAACTAAAAATGTATGTTGATATATTAAAAAAATGCGAAAATATTGTTATTATTTTTTCTTAAATTATAAAATAAAAACTTTATGACGAAACTATGTAGTTATACTCGTATAAGTACATATCTTCAAAAATTCGATTCAAGGGTGCTGGCGTGATCATTTTTTTTTTTTTAATTTATCAAAGTATGGAAGGTATACTTCATTTCGAACCGATTTCGCTCATATTCAATATTCGCTAACAGAGGAATATACGATTTGTGCGAAGATATGTCGAGCGGTATGAGGGATTCAAACTTTTATCTCCACGCAAATTTTCTAAAAGTTTAAATAATATATATTTTGCCCTCTTTTACGATTCACTTCACTCAATATGTATGACGGTTTTTTCTACTTTTAATACTTAACATTATATGAGAGGTGGGTGCAATTTCGATCCGCCTAGTTACAAATCTTTTACGATTTATTACAAGGCTCTTGGTTTAGCTTTAGGTTAGCTTTAGGACAGCTGAGAAGGTAGTGTTGAGAAGATTCCACCTCATCATCCTCCATACAGCACCCGCACCTCGGGTTCGAGACAATGCCCAGCCTTACAGCGTGGATCCCCATCGGGCAGTGCCTGGTCAGTACGCCGATCAAAGCCGAGAGCAGTGGTCTGGTTGTACTGAGTAATTCCCCAGACCGCCTGCGGTCCGGCACCGGCCAAAAGGGCCTTGCAAATTTGCAAGTCGGTGTTACAAGGCTCTAACTCAACATTCTAACCTTTTATGACCCATTAATGTAATCTGTCATAGATTTCTCTTTTAATTGACAATATGTAAGTACATATGTACTTTGAATCAAATGTGCTGATGTATTTTATTTGAACATTTCAGGATAGGCCCTTTTTTAAAACAAGCCAGGCTAGATTAATTCCAGCACTATTAACATTGTAAATCTTATCAAAGTTTCTTGTGTTTTATGGCATTTCTCATCCACGCTAAATAAGTAATTTAAAAACACTTTGATATGACAAACTATAAGTACCTGTGACGCGTTAATGATCAAAGGGTTCTATTTGAATGCATCTCCATTGCAATAGACTCTGCCCTCCTCCTCTCTTGGTATACCTCCTGTAAGGAAGCAGCGCCAAATACGAGTACTTCCTGTTACTCCTTCGTATGTACAACGCAAACAACAAAAACTACTATTGAATATTCATGAGTCAGTTGGAAAATGCCATCATCGAATTTAATGGTCTTCTCCTTCTTTCGTACGCGCTCGTTCATTCGAGCAGCAGTGAAATCTCAATTATTCTTATGTGTCATTCCAAGTGTGCAACGGAGCGCCAAGTCATCACCACCATTGGAGCAATGAAGCTATGGAGCTATGGATATGGGGTGTGCGGCATGTCGCCATTGACTTTGAGATGCTAAAACTGCCACTGCTAATGTGAGCGAGTACTCATATGCGCAACTAACTAAACTATCTGCATCCACATATGTATTTATGTATGTATGTATATATGTATGTATGTATGTATATTTGCTTCATTGCAGTAACAATAAATATACGCATGGCCAGATTAGTGTGTCTCTTTTGGTCTTCCATGCAGTCGCAGTCGGCGATTGCAGTGAGTTGCGCCACTCGTGCTGACAGCTTCTGTGGCTTCAACTGCCGCTAGCTATCAAGTATCAGATTTCATGCTGCAACGCTTGGAGTGTTGCGTTGAAAAGTGGAAATCTACACTTGACGCATTCGGATTTCTTTTTTATTTGAAAATTATTTGTTTTTGTTTGTGTCTAACAGCTGCAACAAGTGCAAAGTAGTAGCTGATTTAAAACAACAGACACACTCAAACCGATGTCTATTAGAATTCGCTAAAGTGCGTATACAGTAATGGATTTTGGTTGCAAATGCATATATACGAGTGCACTACATACGTATGTACATACGTGAGATTGTCTGTGACCTTATTACAAAGCCTTTCCATGATTTAGAAGAATGTTTTGAGCGTTAAAAAATAAATGAAATTTCGAGTATTTGCAGGCTAAAACTTACCTACCTAAACAAACATTACTGGGTCGACATTTTTTTAAATAAATTTTTGCGTAATACAAATTTCAATATCAATACAAAACTTTTATATTTTTAAAATTTATTTGCCGTTAAATACATACATTTTTGGAATTTAAAGTTTTGTGTTTCATTCGATTTTAAAGTTAATAGCAAAAGACTTTTAAATGTGATAGGAATCTGTTTTTTTTTTGGTGAAACTGAAATATGAAATTGAGAGCATAGTTGATAATAAATTTTTAAAGTTACTAGAAAAAGTAGCACTTAGTTCCGGGTTCCTTAATATCTTATTAAATTAACGCCGGTAAACTATTAACTACTTTAACTAAATATGTGTTTAAAAAAAAGATAACTTGAAGAATTATATTATAATTTTTTAATAAATTAAATGAAAATTATTGCGTGGCTGTCAAAGTAAAGAAGTTAAATGAGACTTTATTAGAAAAATAATTGTAAAGGGCGTTGCCACCTGTTAAAAGAGAGTTACGAATGCATAGTTTCTATAATAAATTTGAAGAAGGTTGCCAACTGCCAGATTTATTAATTATGGATAATTTTTAAATTGTTTTGAGCGCAATTTCTATAATAATCTTTTTAAGCATCAAGTAAATTATTGAAAATTTTATTTTTTTCCTTGTTAATTTCACTGATTCTTTCATATTGTATTGACTTTGAATGCATACAAATTTGATTACGTACAGCATAGTGATGTGAACAAGTGGTATTCGGAAAATGGCAAATAATTTTAAATTCTATTTACATAATGAGCTGAAGGATGTGAAGCAACTTTACTGTATTTGAACTTAATTTAATTGGCTATTTGAGTAATTTAACTTTTTGCGAAAGTTGTGGTAATCTTAATTTTTTTGCATATTTTACATGTTTTTTTTTTTTTTAATTGTTTCTGTTATAGTACAAGGAGGATATAGTTTAGTATTTTTTTTTGTACATGTAGTTTTTATGTGCAATAAAAGTCAATTATTTGATTGTGTAATATAAAAGTAAACAAGATTTATGTTTATGTTGTAAATGAAAGCACTCTTGTTCGCATAAACGTGCGCTAGGGTATTCTATCGATTATTAGATTTTCGCAAAATCGAAATTTTAATTTTACTTTCATTCCTTGCTCTTTTTCTATTACATTTGTAATGTTTTATATCCCGAAAATTTAATCAAAAATCAACTAGTTCCTACCTATACCTATGGCGACCAGAATTCTGTGGGAAAAATGTGACATTCTAAAGAATCAAAATCGACCATAAAAATATGTGTTTGGAATAAAATAGGCTTATACGTTAAATAAAGTTAATTAATTAAAAACAAAAACAAAGAGAAACAAGCATGAAAATTAACAAAAAATTGTATGCAATAGTAATAATAAAATTTATTTTTTTCTCCTTCAATATATTAGTTTTTTTTTTTATATTAAATTCACTATTGCTTTAGCAAAAAATAAATGTTGCAAGCACGCAAACATAAAAAATTATAGCTCATAATTGATTCGAGCTCCTTTAGGCGTGTCATACACGTTCAATACATATTTTGCCATCTGCGGATTTTTGGATCACGGTCGTATTGGTGGAATGCGTGCGGTTCATGGTTGATTAAATACATTCAATATTTGTTAATTAGTAATGTTATTTGCCTAAAACAATGTTTGCAATAAATGGTTTTAAGTAAATAAAACAAGTTCGGATCTTTTGAGACTAATTTAGGACTTGTTCCTCGTTAGTTTCTTTTAAGAATTGGCTTGAATATTTCACTGTTGCGGACTATTTTATAAAAATTTGGGAATAATTTGGATATGGAACAATTTGACACAATTTAAAAAGCTATTCGAGTTTATTTGGGGACAGAATCAGTTCAGGGCCATTTTTGAGACCAGATCGGTATTATTTCAAAGTATTTCGGAACTAGTCACGAAACGTCCCTGAAATAGTACTGAGCCACCGAAGTGGTTCCAAAAAAGTCGTACCTTGATTTTAACAAAAGAGATAAAATGAGTTGAAGTTCATGTTTTATTTTTAAACTAACCTGTTTATGAATGTAAATGAATCGCCCTTTGCTTTGCTAAGCTTTACACGGTGAATTGATATCCAAAAATAGGCTGCATGATCGAGATTTCTCAATATATTGACGGATCGCGATCCATTTATATTACTTCCTGCAGGGTTAATAAATATCACGACCTAGTACTTAGTATGGCGAACCAAGTATCACAATACATATTGAACGTGTAGGATACACCTTACATACATACATTCTACATGTGAATGTATGTGCTAATTAATGTTTACTTGAAAAATAAAAAAATAATAATAAATATGTGTATAAATTGTGCTACAACCCGTTGAAGATCCTGTTAGTATCTCACTTAAACTGTCGTTATTGCCACTGGTAGCAATTCATTTCCATTTCATTTAGCTACCAATCGACGCGCAGTTACGTTTCGTATCACCTTTCATGCTTCACTTACTATCACTTGATTAGATTAAGAGCAGCCACGATAAAATATACATACTTCCTCAATTACCGACGCGCACACAAACGCACATTCCATTCCGGCACTATGTACATACATACATATATATATATTACATATGTAGATATATGTGTGTATGTATGTACATATCTAGTTGTGTGTACACATATTTTTAATGGCCGATGGCTTAGTGATAATCATTTGTGTATCTAAGCAAATGCGTCCAACACGATTTAAACATTTCAAATCTGCGCAAGTAACTTACATAAACCAGAATATTTGCACTAAACATTAGGAGTAGAATGTACGTGCGAGTACTGTTACAATTCACTACGCACGCGTTAAGCTGTTGTACGCACACACTTTTAATAGCTTCATTGAAAATTGCAAAGGATAAGAAAAAAAATGTTTAAAAAATAAAAATGCCAACTTCACTAAACAGCAACTCAATTATACAAACAAACAATGTAATGCATTAAGTATGTGTGTAATGTTGCTGAAGTGGCGCTCCAAAGTCAGTGTCTTACAACCATAATTATAATAATAATAAATTAAATAATAAATCATAAAGACTTATAAACACTTACATATTTACATAGGTATTTGTATGTGCATATTTTATTAAATGCATTTGTAATTAGGCAAGTGCAGTCAATTGGAACTGAGGCAGAGAGAAATGCACATTTGCACTAATTGCTTGACGCCGATCCCAGGCGGAACACCCAGCTGGTGCAGTCAGAAAGTTCCCGCACTAAAATTGCCCGCGGCGTACTCACAGTAGCGTCTCCAGACACAATGTCGAGTGTGACATTCGGTCATGCAAGTACATACAGTGCGGCTAAAAATTAGGGCACAAAAAATACTTATTTGTAAATTGCTAAGAACATATTTCTTTGCATATTAAATTTTAAAAAACAAAATTACATTAATACTCGTAGTTAAAAAAATTTCTTAGAAAAAAAATCTAAGCAAATTTTATGAATATTTCAAAAACTTTCTTAAAATAAAATTCAAAAAACTAAAAAAAAAATTTGAAATTTGAAAAAATTCCTTAGAAGAAAATTCAACAAAATGTCATCAATATTAAAAAAAAAATCAACAAAACTTCAATATTTCAAAAAGATGTTAAGAAAAACATTCAACAAAATATCATCAATATTTTAAAAAAATTTGAAAAGAATTCAACAAAATTAAAAATTTTTTTTAAGATTCAAAAAAAATCAACTAAATTTCATCATTATTTCAGAAAAAATTCTTTGAAAAAAATTTATCAGAATTTCAAAAAAATTTTATTATTTTTCAAATTCAAAGTGAGTGACACAGAGCCCGAATATTTTCTGAGCACGGGACGCAACCCTTTTTACTTATAATATTAATAATAATTTCGTGCTTACACTACTACAAAGCACAGTGTGATTGGCCGAGCTTATCCTAGCATCTGCGGTGTGCGTCTTTATGTTGTACAATTAAAGGATAATCCATCAAATTTTTTGCCGACTCCTAACGGCTGATGTATGGTTAGAGAATGATCTGAAAACTAAATACAAGAAAAATCTATCGCCAAAATCTTAAAATACATAGTATGTATGTGGTTGTGCTATAATTATGAAGCGCACTGTACATAAATACATACACATGTACATATAGTATGTGCAAGTTGGCACTTTTCAGTTCACACACTGTGCTGAAAATCAACGAAAAATCCATTGTGTTTGTGTGGTTGCTAGCCGTTGGCGGTTGGCAGTTGGCGGTTCGTGTCACTCGGCAAACAAAACAACAATTTGCGTTATTAGTAGCGAATCTAAAGAAGATAAGTGTATTTCTCGTACGATAATTGCGAAATTCTTTGCTAATTGTCTGCAACGCAAGCAAACCCGACGACACTGCAACAAAAGCCAAAACTGCAAAACTGAAAAACTCTAATAAAATCGCGCACAATTCTTTATCGCCACGCGAAAAAAGAGGCAAAAATAAAAATAAAAATTTAAAAAGTAAGCAATGACTCTCTGTTTGAGCACTCCTGGCTTGAACTGATTAAGAATGCCGTCAATTAAGCAACAAACAGCCTGTTACTGTTGCATACAACATCACACATTAGTCAGCTGCATTGGCAAAAGCGCACAGACAGCAACAAGTTGATTTTATTACAATTCTGCTGGCAGCGAGCTGGATGTTGCGGTTAATATAGCCAGCCACAGCGCAGACATTGCAGTTCAATCACCCTCGGGCGGCGCCTCAGGTATTATCGGCGTTTGATGACAATAAATAAATACATTAATAAGTGGATAATGAGTAATATGTTTAAAAAAAAAGTTGCATTCTTACTCGTATTTTATATCGTTAAAAATATATTATAAAAAATAAAATTTAAGTAAAATTGTTTATATTAAACATAATTGTTTGTATGTTTGTTTTTAATTTTTTTTTTGTTTACATCAAATTTTTAATACGAGTATAACCAAAATCATAAACAAATTTCAAATTTTATACAAAATTCATAAAAATTTAATATATTTTCATCGAAATTTCAAATTTTTTCTCAGAAGTAGTAGTAGTAGTAGTACGCATCGCTACCCACTTCACCACAGCGGCCAATATTCAAAACACAAAAATTCAAACATTTGTGGCGACTTTGAAATCATTTCTTAAAATGAAATAATACATGTAAAACTAAAGTTTCTAAATCGCCTTTAACTCTCAAAATTTACCCTAGTATAAGCCAATATTTCGCGTGAGAAAGGAAATTGTTAACAATCACAGAAGAACCTTTGGTAAATTTGAAGTTTTTTTTTAAAATAGCACGTTTTTGAAACCGCTCTGAAATTAAAATTACAACAATGTAAGCGAAAAGTAAGACCGATTCTAAGTCAGAAACATTTCAAAAATGCGTAATAATTTTCCGCCTCTTGAAACTGTAGTAGCAGTAGCAAAACTGCATACTCAAAAAATTTAAATTTTGAATTAAGTTTAAAATTTGGGTTTATGTGGCTTTTGTTAGAAAATTAAATAAGTGTTAATAGCCGAGTGTTAGATATGTACATAATAAAAGAAAAATAAAGAGTCTTAACTACTCAAGTTATCGCATTTATATGTATATGTATGTATATTGCTTTTCTTGTCAACGTAAAAAAATTATTCACTTATTAATTTCTTTGAACACCTCTTTCTACGCATTTTAGTCCATTCTTTAATATTTCAAAGTCAACGACTCTTGAGTGGTTTTTAAAAGACACACCTAACGCTTAATCAATGCACTTTTTAATGATCTTGCAAATGTTATGCAATTCCCGTGAAGCTTTTTTTTGTCTTTCGACCGGTAGCAGCACTCCAACTCACTTTGCAACCAACAGATACATATTGTATGTTAATGTATGTAATATTTCGATACGTGTACAATCGTCATTGTATTAATCATGTTTGCGCTTTTACCAGTGTGAAGCGAATCTGATTTTATACAGTTTATGTAAATATTTATGATATATTGTAATTGTGGTTTCCTCTTACGATTTGCTTTACTTACGCAGAATATGTTTTTTATCATGATACATACATATGTACATACATACTCGTATATAGAGGTAGTGAAGCCAATGATCGTAGTCAAAGAATATTATTGAGACGCATAATTCGTTATAATCAGCGGCAACTGATTGGCAATCGGGTCAATTCACCATTTATGGCATACCAAAGAAAGTAAAATCAAGTAAATAATGACAGCTGCATATGCATACATTTGTATGTGTGTACATATGTTTATACATACAACAATAACACTCAGCATATTTGCTTTATTTACAGGCGTATTATGCAAAAAAAGAAAGTATCGAAGCTATCGAATTGCAATCAAAATGTACGAACGAAGAAAAAGTAGTTCAATTGTTTATGATTGTATGAACAATAGACATACATACATTCATAAATGAAAAATTTAAATGTTCACACATATACATACATATTTACCATACATACTTATATACATACATACATATATATATAGTGTATGTAGGCTGTAGGTGCATGATGTCAAAAAAGTTGCCGCGCAAGAGAAGCTTTTACAATGAAATACAGTGCACTCACGAAAACTCGAATACGCGATAACTTGAACATTCGGAGACTTGAACACTTCTTATTCTCCTTTGACTACTTTAAAATTCGAACAAAATATGATGGCTCGAAAACTCAAATTTTCTCTCCGGAAACATTTGATTTTATTATAGGAGACGCTATTTTAAAGTTACGGTACTTTTATTTTGAAAACGCCACGTGCCTCAGAGCTTAAAAAATCATAGAATTCTAATATTTAAAATTTGGCAAAAAAAATTAAATAATAAGACGATGAAACGAATAAAAAAAAACTATAACAATTCGTTAACTCGAACAAGCCAGGTTTTCATTAGTTCGAGTTTTCGCGAGTGCACTGTACTGCATTTGTTTGGCGATGTAATTTTCATTCTTGACATCTGAGATTGCCGCATTCCATCTTGGAATAAAATCTAATATGTATTCTAAAATCAAGGGTCATGTCTTCACTTAAGTATGACTTATCTAAATTTTAGTACTAAGCTTTGACCAGCGACTGGTTCATTATCAACTATTTCGTAGCTCCGAAATTTCTTGTGGCCTCTCTAAAGAAATTTCAATAAATTTCATTTAAATAAATGTAATTTCTAATTGCTATATTAAAAATGCGCTTATGCATTGAATACATATGTATATATAATACTCATATATTGGCAATCAAAGGGAGATAGTTTAAGTACAAATGAACGTTGTGCGCATGCGCAGCTTTTACATGTATTAGTATCTGTGAATACATGTGACAAACACATAAAAGCGAGTTTGACATATCTGCAGTTGCGCCAAAAAATAAATTTGAAGAGGGTTTTTCACTGTGGGGGGGGGGCTTATACCCTTTTTTGACGAAGTTTACTCATACAAAATAAAGAAATCAAACAAAAACGATTTGATTTGCATTGATAAGCAATTTTTTATATGTGAATGTTTAATTCATATGCATATTCATACATTTCTATTTTCAGTGACTATTAAACTAAAGAGAAAAAAACATTATGTTGGCTCAACTCAAAACGGAAGAAATATTTTTACAATATTCGCAATGTCGTTCATTTGGAATTTGTTTGTAGTTAATTTGTTAGTATATAATAATAAAAAATAAATAAACAAAAATTGTTGAAACGATAAAAACCATTTAGAGTTTGGCAACTAATTTTTGCCTACGCCACTGGATTTTCTTTTGAATTCAAGTGTTATATTTGACTTACGTTTACTCGGTTTTCCTTTTCTAATTTTATATATCTGTACTGTAATGTTTGCTGACTGCACTTGTTCATACTGCCAATATATGTATAAGTATTATATATATGATTGCATATAATGTCATACTCAATAAAAATGTAAAGCAATACTTGAAGTATTTGTAAAAAAAGTGTTAGCCAACTGTGTACCAAGGCGAATTCATGAAAGGTGGTGTTAATCAATCAGCTGATAGGTGGTTGGTTTTCAAAATCAATTATTTATTTGCAAATTATCAATTGTTCCGTTTAACTACAACAAATTTAAAGATATGGTTCACTAAAACATTTGGCGGGGACTCTAACAGTGTAAACTTTATTTGGCGAAAGTTAAATACAAAGGAGATAAAGTTTAAAAATAACCCACCAAACTGTTGCATTTTTATAATCGCTACCACCTTACATGAATTCGTCTTGCTGTGTACAGTAAAGCTAACTTGATTCAAAAGATATAATTTATTAAGCAGTTGTCGTACAGAGAGAGAGTCGTGGGTTGAATCAGACCCCAACCATAGCGCCTTGCTTATCAAGTCGAATGACAGACATTTCTACCATCACACAGGGCAACCAGCGAGAAAATGTTAATCGATTAAGCTGCATTCACTGCATTTTATTTCTCATAAAAAGAAATTTACAATAAATAAATTGTATTTCCATTTACTTTAAATTGAGATTCAAACACAATTCGTGACCGTTTTTTATTTTTTGATCGAATTGAAAATTAAAACACAATTTCAATTGAAATTCCGCATTATGGGCCACGTAGAAAGGCTGTACAAGTTTACGGAAGTTATAGCGATTTTTATTATTTATGAAATAGTTGTGTGTTTTTTGACATTTTTCTTAATGTGAAAAAACACAAACCAAATTACGAAAACTGTCACTTACAGCTACAGTAGAAGCCCCTAGCCTATTTTGACTGGTTTCTGTTAAGCAATGATTTTCACTTTCTAGTCATGAACTATTTTCCGCTACAGCAACTTGTTGCCGCTTTCGATTTTAATCGGTGAATGACATAACTTTGTTTATTGCAGATATTTTATTAACAATAAGAATTACTTTTTCAGTTTTGTACCATTTTATCCTACATTTCTCAACCGAATTAAATGGTTCGTTTTCTTTTTGAAAACTTTCGCCAAGGGAAATGTGCGAATGAGTCTCTTTTCCCGCCAGATAGCGCTGGGATTTTGATGTTCCTAAAAATCGTATTTTGGTTGGATCGAACAAAAATTATTTTCCGCTAGGTTTCGTCATGATCGAATTATTTCAGTGCTTTGACTGGCTTCTAAATATTTATTGGTTACAAAATAAAAGAGGATGCGTAATTTTTTTTCAATATATAAAACATCCCTAGGAAGCGAGAGCATTCACATTACACTTACAGACACTACTCATATCTTTTTTTTTTTAGTTTTGTCCATGACAGCTCCGGTTATAATGGACTCACACCTGTTTTGTCTCTTATAATTTATACGGTTTTATTTCCTATATTTTAATTGTGACTTAACAAATACATATATACAAACGACGTTATTAATAAAGATTTTTCGTCTTAGGTCAGTCTATTTAAAGTGGATTACATTGATTATAATTGCCGATAATTTTCGTCTGGCCTAACGGACGCACAAATAGACATGGCTTAACGACGCTTGGTCAATTGGAGTTTAACTATTTTTTTCATCTAAAGACGCAATTCTTTCAAACCAATTCAGATTAAAATAGAGTCTTTGCTGACCTTGACTAATACAATTTGTGCATATTCGTACATCAAATTTAGCTACCACCATTTAACTTTCATGAAAATAACAAGCTACTTTCAAATGCTCTTCAAAGGTGAGCGTACGAAGTATTTAACTATGTAGATCTGGATTATTTTCAAATAAATTAAATTTCTAATTTTCATTTCTCTTTTCAACTGAAAGATCTTAATCAACGATCGGCAGAGTTTACCAAAGGGAGTGGGTAGAAATGACTATTAAAAATGTTAGATAGTTCTGTGGAAAGCAATGTGAGCTGGTAGCAATCTGCAAGTGCCTCTCTATCTATGTATGTCTGTATTTATGTATATACATTTATACAAACATGTCAGTTGCTTGGCGCGTAAACTTTGTAAACACCAAACTGTTGTACAGTGGCAGTTTTTAACGCTTGCGTTTTCAAAGGAAATTTTAAACATTTAACACAAAAAGGTGAATAACTTTTAGTTTGAATGAATTTTACTTTTCTCATTTTAGTTTATCTATCTTTTGAAGCGCGTAGATTTGTTTTATTTTGTTTTAGCTTAGTCAATTAATTTATGGCTATGCGTGCGCTGGCTGTTTTATGCCTCTTCGTGTGTTGGCTTACTTAAATGTTATTTCAAAATATTTTGGCTCAATTAGTTGAGTATTTACCAACTGATGTACATTTGTTTGTATGTATGTGTGAATGTTTTCACGAGTGCATGCCTGTCAGTCAGCCAGTAAGGGGTTTTCTATGAAATGCATTAAACATTGAACGAGAAATGCTTTTAACTTCAAATGTGCAGAAATAAAAATTTCAATTGGTTATATATTTACTTGGATAGGAATATTTTTGAGATTTCTATTATATTTTTTTTTTCATTTCATTACAAATATATGTACAGTGAAACCTCCCACAACCGGACACTGACGGTTCCACAATTTTTGTCCGCTTATGGGGGGTGTCCGCTTATGGGAGTGGACGAATAAAAATTAGAATAAAATTTATACACACACTTATTTTTTAATTAAATAGATTTCTTGGTAATTTAATTTACATATTTAATTTTTATTGTGAGATATATGTATCATAGTAACAATAAATGCGTTTGTGTATGTACATATGTTTGCAATTACGTATTTATTTTTAAAAACTCTTTTACCGTGGTCTGTCGCAACTTTCCTTGATTATGTTTTATAAAACAGTTTTCAAGACTGTTCAAAGTTTTGGCGTACTTGAAACCGGCAACTTCGTCACTAACCAATTTTTTAATACGGCGATGTTGTTCTAATGCTTCAGAATAAGATTTAATTTGACCCGCATCCGGGACACATACATACTTCATTTAAGTCTTCGGTTCCCCTATCAGATAATTCCTTAATAACATTTTCGTCAATGACAATATCAATATTAATGTCTTCTGTACTAACAATTTCGTCGATTAACAAAAAATCATTCGAATGCGGACCTTGCTGATTTTCATTTAAAAGCTTTGTAAGAGCCGATAACTTCGATATGGGAATAGTGGCAGCCTGGGTTTTTCAAATACAATTACACTAATATAAAGCACTAAACTTTTTCAAAGAGCACGAACAGATACATTTTCTTTATCCATCACATTTAAAATTCCATTTTTTTCTTTAATAGAAAGAATTTTCTTTTTTTGTGACATGTTCTCACGTTCGGGTAATTAACACGACGTAAACGTTTTGCAAATGCAAATCAAATGATTTACAATTTTCGTTCTTTTTATGCTAAAAGCTACAAATTGTTGCACTAGATCCCGCAACATGGTAACATGTTTATGCTCGTCCTCAAATTTTTTTAGCTGTTGATGTGCGTACATACATATGCTGTGTGTATACATATATGTACATATTACTCGTATATATACATGGAAGATTTCGGCTATTCGGTCAAGTTATTCTCCTTTATTTTCAATTATTGATCTTCGTTGTCCGCAAATAAGAGTTTCGCGTCCGCTTATCAGAGTTTTTTACTGTTTTCTTTACACTTTTGTTTAGTAATTTATTTTTCTTGGCCGTTATCGAGAGCTCCGCGTCCGCTTGCGAGAGGTAATAAAACTAAAAAATAGTAAAAAAAGTGTCCGCGTCCGGTCATTAGAGTGTCCGGTTGTTAGAGTGGAGTTTGTTCTGAAAACGCAACGTAAAACTTGGTTCCTGAATATTTGTCCGGTTAAGAGAGGTGTCCGCTTATTGGAGGTGTCCGCCAGTAGAGGTTTCACTGTATATGTATGTATGTAGCTGATTTTTTAAAATATATATTTTTTTTTTAAATATGTGTATCGTGCAGATGGGAAAAAATCGCTGATATTTTAATTCATTGCTAACTCTAAAAATTAATGCATTATATTTTAACATTTAGGCAAAAAAAAAATAATTTCTTTGCATCAGTTTTGAAAATCGAAGGTTAAAAGAAGTCACTCAGTTTTTGCATGAGGAGTATTTAAACTTAAAAAAAGCACATTTACTAATTTTATTTGTAAGTAAAAAGCAGTCACCGTAACGTTAATAGGTTCTTGCAAAAAAGTAGACATACATATATGTATGTATGTCTTATTTTTATCGAGCTAATTTGGTAAAAAAATAACAATAAAAATTTACTTTTTTCGGTGAAAAATAAAAATTTTAAATTGTCGCATATTTTTTTAAACAAAAATAACAATACGAAATTCAATGCCAGAAAAATATGAGAATTTTCAAACTCAGCGTTCGTTTTCACATACCAAATTAATAGTTGCGACCTGGTTGTTGTTTTTTTTTTAATGTAAGTAAGTTGATGCAATTACAAATATAATTACTTTAATAATTACATAACACAGACACACTGCAAAATTTGTCCAAACTCATGCCTACCTAATTATCAATGATAATATTTATGTAAATCTGGACTGATTATTTTCAACATAAAAATTAAAAGTCATTGTGTTGGTCAGTAAAAAGCAACTTCTGATCACAAATTCTCATAATTTGCGGAAATTAAATTTCATGCCAACGCAAACAACAAGCTTAGTTTAACCAACGGTTGGGCAATAAAATGAAATGACTAACAATCGGTTTGAGGTCAATTGCTTGAAAATTAGAAGCCTGTCGGTTTTACATTTCAAAAATTATTGTTAAAGTGTACATAAATATTTATACCTAAATAAAATATTATACATTTTTTTTACATACATATGTACATACATATGTACGTACACAATTTCACTTTTCATAATTTTCGTTAATGAACCTTAATAGCAACGGCTTCTACGACACCTGCCCATTAGCTGAGCCTAACAATAATGGCATTGAAACATTAAAAAATTATGCCGTGACTTGAGTGCTCATTTATGTAGAACAAGTTGTTGATCCAAATTTGTTTTATCTTTTCGTGTTTAACAATTACCGAAAATATAAAATTTTTTTTAATTTGATTTGTTATGTGAAAATCGTATTGTGTTACTTTTGCGTTATATATTTTTTTTTTATTCGTATACAGTAAACTAATTACATCTGTATTCCATTAAATATTGAAATTTGCACAGCGGCTTGAAAATGTATGCGCACACTTCTGTATCTACTATTATATGTGGATATACATACATAAGCATATCATCATAATTGAGAATCGATTGAGGCAAAATAACCGGCGCTCAGACCCCAGGCGGTCCCTCGAATGGCTCAGAAGCATTAATTTTAATAACTAAATACAAAAACTACAGGAAAATCAGTGGAGTCATGTAAAATACATACATATACTCGTGTGTATTAATTAAAAAATTGCAAAAAATTTGGTAGTATTTGAAACCTGTAAATTTTCAATTGAAAAATATTTAACAAAAGTCGAACACAGCATGAAAATAATTACCATTTAATTAAAATTCATTTATTCTGTACTAAGTGTGTACAAATGACGCATTCATATTGCCGAAATTCAGATTACACTGGCTTGCAAAGTGCAAAACATTCAGTTCTCTTCAAACTGAGTTTTACTTGATTTGACCCTAGGATTTCTGGATATTATTGTTTGTATTAATGTTTTGCTCGCCTCATTTTTCTCAGCTGTGTTCTGACGTTAATTTCCGACTTAGAGTGATGATTTATCGTTTTCATGTAAAACTGTCAGTTGAACTTTAATCAGCGAATTGACTACTTGCTAAAATTTGCCGACAGCATATTTTCATCTTACCGACACTTGAGAACATCTATGTGAATTTAAAATGGCGATACATTTTAATTAGAAGTCGAGCAAGCAGAACTCTGGGGAATTAATAGTACCAACAAACTTTCAGTTTAGAGATTGTTTGAGAAATAAGTTTAACGCTAATTTGTTTTTCCACGATAAAGAGTTAGAAAATAATGAGAAAAACTGTCGATAATACGTGTAAGTACGGGAAATCGAGAATGTTTAAGTTTCTAATCACATGACAACCTTGAATTGTAATTGTTTTCCAATATACGAATAAATATTAAATTGATTAGGTTAAGTTTAGTTACACCAAGAAATTCTGCGTTTGTTATTTTTTTCACTATTCATTTATTAAGTCTATTTTAAACTTAAAAAATTATGTGGAATAAATTATGTTGTATGCTTTTTTCTTTCACAGATATTCGAAAAACAGTTTGAAGCCACTTTTGAAGTCTAAAGTAAAATCGAAGTTTCCTCTAAGATTAGATAATGTGTATGCAGATTACCGAATTTTGTTGAACGGTGCCACATTTTCAAAACGAAACGATAGTGCGAAAAAAGGATTACGAAAAGTCCGACCAAACCACCTGTGAAGCGTATAGAGCCAACAACTAGAATACTGTGTGCGAATTTGATGAAAGTGTGGCTGATGTACATATATACTTTATATATTTTTCAGGCACCTTTTTAACCTCCATCCAGTCTTTTTAAAAATCGAATGTAAGCTTATTTTAAATTTGCTACAAATAAAATTAAAATAATATACAAATTTGTAAGAGCCTTAACTTCACTGCGAACGCGAAAAGTCCCCAAGGGTAATAATAACATAAGTATGTAAAATTGTCAATATTTAGTTTACAACAAAAACTACAAATTTCGTAGTTTTTTATACAAATCTATTGAACAGAAATTAAAAATATAATAATTTAAACTATGATAAGCACTTCGCGCCTTTATTTTCAACTATTGGCTATTGTGGCCACTGACGAGCAAATTGCTAAGTTTTTGCTGAAATACGATTTGAAGAGAACTGCAGATTCGATAAGATTGAACGAAACTTTAAGTACGCCCCTAGATTCCAGATGTTAAAATTATTATTCTAAAAGTTCCTGTGCATTTGGTTAAATCAAAGAAAATACATTAGATTCATCTAGCCAATGGAATGTAGTCCTAAAAGAAATGGAGTTTTGAAAAATTGTTCGTCCTCTTTTTGAAAAAATCGCCCCTCCTCTGAAGACAAAGTGACTTTTTATCTGTCCATTAGAGGAATTAGAAAATATGCGAACTATAATTTGTTAGCAAGCTCGTCTATACTTATCGGAGTTGGGCTGATAAATCATAAAAAAGATGGAATGCAACTGAAAAAGGGTCTTATGCACATACATATATGTGTATTATAGAGCGCCTGTAGAAACTAAAGATATTTATTTTGAAACTACAATCACCCTTTCATATTGCAAACATATTAAAATTTTACACAGCTACAAAATGGAAACTTTATTAAGTAAAATAATTATTTTTAATTCTATTTTATTTGATTCAGAAGCCAGACTACTAATTTTTTAACCACAGTTAAACATTCATACAAACATACATACATACATACATACATACGTTTACCTTTTTAATTAATGCAATAACTATTGCTAATTCTATAACGCTAATGCACAGCTACAATGCGATCAGAAGCGTGCAGATGGATGTCATTGGAAAAGTTGCTGCATCAACTTCACTGTCGCATGAGCGCATTTCAATGCGAAAAACCTTACAATTTTTACTTTTTTCGCTCTTTCTTCAAATTCACACTTTGCTAGTAGCGCTGCGCCATACTGAAGAAGACTATTTATAGAAAATATATGTATGTACAAATCTTTCACCTGTTAGGTGTTGCGCGTCGCACTCACTAACAAATAATTATACACGCACACACACGAATACAAATCAAAGATTGTGAGTTTTTGCCCTACTGGAAAAATATGCTTCACCATTTGGAAATGTTGTATGTCTTGTTTAAACACTTTTAATTATTTTCGGTCTTACTCGATGAGTTAGAGACTTGAAACTAACAGCATAGGTGAATTAAATTTTGTTCAAATTCGGAATGCATATTTTCTTTGTAAAAAAAAAATAACTCAGAACACGATATATTCGAAAAAATCGCATGTATTGCCAAATTTTGCTACAAGTGATGATATTTACATAAATGTAAGCTTTAAGACAGCCTTAAACATGATAACAATAATATCAAAACAATTTTTTTAAATTTGATTAAAAATCTAGAAAACGCTTATCAAAATTTCGAACTTTTTAAAAAACATTTTTAATTTTTTTGGAGTAGGCAAATATGTAGCTCAGTTAATTTTAATAAAAAAATGCAAATGTTTATTGGCTACGAATTACCACTAATTTTTAAAAATTTGTTTACTGACACTCTTTCACAATTCCTTCAAAATAAAAAATAATCGCGATTTTGCGTTGTATGGAGAAAACTGCCTGTAAAAAAATTGTCAAAAATCAGTGATAACTTGTAGACATTTGAAAGTGCACTTTCTTAGACTAAAATTGAATGAGCCAAAAAACTGCATACTCAAAAAAGTTTTACATTTTGTGAATTGAGTATTGAATTTTTTTCCTACTATTGAATGGTCATTGGCCCCAATCATTCTACTCATGTAAATTTTAAGTTTTCATTATTTTATTTTTAAGATACTAGTACCTGCTATTTAGAAGGCCAAAAATAGGCATATTTTTAAGAATTTATTTCTCACCCCCTTTATTAAACATGAACAAGAAACATAAATTTACACATTAATATTTAAGTTTTAGAGAGTACAAAAAAAAATTTTTTTTTTCAATTATACATTTACAGTCATATTATTGAGGGCGTCAAAGTCGAGTCCTCGAAAAAAGTTGTTCCGATTGCGGACAGTTAATCTCAGGATTGGGATCTCTGAAACAACAAAATTTGAACGGGATTTAAAAAAGCGAGGTTTCCCACGTGACAATTTACCACGGTTAGTGAAGAATTCTTACAAAAAAACATTGTGAAAAAACGCTTTTTTTTCTTCTGTTTTTCATGGTTAAAATATATATATTTTTTTTTAATATTTGGTCATATTGTGGTAAATTCTCATACAGAATATAATAAAATATAAGACGCACCTTGAGAGAGCCGAAAAGGCGCATGCGCTTAAGACCGATATCAACAATTTTAAATTTTGAATTTCACTAAAATATTTTAAGAACTTATATTTGAAGGTATAAGGAATTGAAAAATGCAAAAAAAAATTTAGATTCTTTGAAAATTCTCAAGTGTACTAGTACCTTAAACCCTTCATCGTTTATGATGAAATCGAAATAACAATTGACCTCAAGCTCAAATAACGATTGCTAATACAAATTAACAAATTATAATTTTATCAAATAGTTCTAAATCTCTACATTGGCCCATTTAACGTTCCCTATTTTAAATGTTGTCAAAATTTTGGTCTAAACTATAATATAGTCTTGCTGAAAATATACTCAGTCAACTTTCTTATTGGGCAATAAAGTCCATAAGTCCATAAGCAGGGAAATATTCTATTGCAAAAGTGGAAAACTTGTAGCGGAAGCCATCTACGACAAGCAAATGCATAAACAAAGCAAGTGTTAATCATTTAATTTGAAACGTATACAAATAATTACCGGCCACTCAATGTACTCAATGTATACATATACGAATATGTTTGTATTATGTTTTATGTGTTGACGCAACTTTTCAGACTTCTTTTCAATCTACATAGTTGCTTGTGGTCACACCAGTGAATGTGTTTCTGTTGCGCTAAACATACTTACACTATACTATACATACTTACAGATATTTGTAGATTACAAATTGGTATGTGCTTTATTTAGTTAGTAAGTGTGATTTGCTGATATTTTGGCATTGGTATCATATCGTGAAATCATTAATTTCTTTATATGACTGTCTTTAAACTCATTGCCAGTTAGGCAGAATTCACAAAAGTGCGGTAATGACTTGGCTTTTAATCGTTGAAAGTTGAAGTTTTTTTCTTCCTTTGCAATCCTTTCAAAGGATTAAATTTGTTTATATTGAAAAATGGTTAAATATAAAATTGGATATAATTATTTGAAGTCTCTGAAGAAAAAGCGAGTTTGCTGTTTGTATGTCAAAGTTTCAGCGCTTTGAGCGACCTGTTAAATTTTTAATAAAATACACACGGATATTTCTTCGATTTAGCGCAACAACATAGGAAGTACGAGCTTAAAACTTTACTTTTTTGGACCAATATTATATGTATGTATATGCTGATTAAGAAAATTTACATATGTATGATACACAGAGAAATTGTGCAACTTTTGTTTAAATTTTTTACTCAAGCAAGCAATTAATTTCTCAAGACGGTTTTGGATCACGCACTTTATGTATATTCGTTGCATAATAATGTTTATGAATAATAAATGGATTTCCAATTTACATATTAATACTTTTGATTAATTTTAATTTTTTAATATATTAGATAAGATGTACCTACAATGGAGGGAGATGGCAAAAATTATTATTATTTGTATTTATTTGTAATTATTCGTAGCAGAAAATATGAAATAACTTAACAATCCAAAGCTTGTGAATTTGTCAGAAAATCATACTCTTCGGTAGTAAGCGCAAGGCAATTGCCTTTCGTTCCGACTCAACGAATGCATTCAAGCAGCGTCACCATTTTTTTTTTTTGGTACAAATCCCTATAGACGTTCAAAACAGAGACGATATTCAACAACCGTTTTAAAAGCGATAAACGATATCAACGCGCGTTGACATTTTGCTTCTGATGCAAGTTCTACAAATTGCCACATATTGCTCTTTGCTATTAATCCAAAATAAAAAATCGTTTATGTCTTAAATTCATAAGTACATACATATATACAATTGAAAATTAGGTAAGCTCTTTGATAAAGAGCTCAATATTTTTAATTCAGCTTTCAACACTATCCATCACAAAACGATAGCAAATCCTCCCTCAAGAGAAATAGTACAGAAATACTTTATTAATTTCCAGTCAAATCGATTGACAAAGAATCGTTTTGATTTCTCTATCTAGCTCGCTGTCTTTCACTATGCGCCTGCTTAAATGTACATATGTATGTGCGTTAACTTCTTAATTATTTATTCTTTACCAATTAATTTCTGCGAATTTTCATATACATATGTTTATAAGTTTGAAATTCAACTTTTACGCCAAACATTAATCAAATGTTCCAAGTTGAAGCTAATTACAATTTGTGTTAAATTCCTTAATTGAAAAAAATATTATTGGTAAAATTTCACTTTTGGTCAATATACAAAAAAGCTTACAAAAATATTAGAGTTACATTTACATTTTACTACCAGTATTACATTTTTATTTTGGCTCAAAAAAACTTCAGCTTTTTTCAAACTTTTCATATTTGTTACTTAAAAAATGAATTCAGGGCAACGTTCCTTCCGTAAGTGGAAATGTCCAATTGATTTTATGCTATCGAGAAATATCTGTATATTTTTGCGTTCAATGTGAACAGTAACAACTATTATATGATAGAGGACGCCCATGCCATTCTTTCACAATTTTCTTTTGCACAGTTTTACTCCTTTTATCGCACAGATGGCGCTCATGCTATTTTTTGTTCATAATTTTCTCGCTTTCAGCACCATCTAGCGATGATACACTTCAATTGATTTGTGTCGATAACAGCTTGCCATTGTTGGCAATCACTGGGATCGCTTTTTAGCACCATCTAGCGATGTGATTCACTTTAATTAATTTGTGTCGATAATAGCGTGTCATTATTGGTACCCACAACAAAAGAGAGCTGTGTGTGAAACGGCTACATCGACGAGGTGGCCGAGTGGTTAAGGCGTTGGACTGCTAATCCAATGTGCTCTGCACGCGTGGGTTCGAATCCCATCCTCGTCGAAGTTTTTTTGCAAAATAATTTTTTTTCTTTTTAACCAACATGTATTTGTACGTAAACTACATGAACTCTTTTCTATTCCTTCATTAACAAATTTAAATATTATTGATTTTTTTGCAAAACCAATACTTTGTTTGAAACCTAAAAATATCTACAAACTTTCCATAAGATTTCAAATTCTATTATTTTTTATTTAATTTTAGGATTTGTTTGAGTGTGCAGTTTCTAAGTTTACAAATTTCAATTGATTTTTTACCACTTTTTCATTTAACATGTGTTTCACAAGTTCGCGTAATTTTTTTTTTATCTATTTTTAACAAATCTTCATACTCGAAAATTTTCTATACTTACATACATATGTACATATGTACATACATATATTCCGATAGAAAATTTTTTTAAATTATAAACGAGTTTTGATGTCTAAAATTGTAAGAATTGTATGTTGTAGACAGCGGTTTAATTATAAAATAGCCACACACAAAACTAGAAAGAAATGTGTTGTTTTAGCTGTAATTTTTAATTCCCGGAATGTGAAAAGTGGCAAAACTAAAGTAGCGGCGCCACGGAATGCACTGCTTGTAATTTATACAATTAAACCATTTTTTTTTGAGAATTTTAAAGGTAAAAAATATTAATAAAGAGTTAATAAACATGCAAGAAGCAAGTAAATACTCATTAGTTAAGTTTCGTTAGCATAATCTTTCAGAAAAACTCACAGAAAATTTACAGAAGATCTTTCGAATAGACCAATATTAAACTTGCGGTGACCATCCGTACTGGTTTTTAAACATCTGTCCTGCTCTATTTTAGGAAACAGAAAAACATAAAAATGTACTCTTTTTTTTCCAAGTGTCCTGCCTTTATCCCGCATTTTATTCGATGTTAAAAAGTTCATGTGACGAGTTTTCCTGCGTTAAAATTTTTGTGACTTCAGATACCTACATAATTTAAAGAAATAGAAGAACTGTGAAAAACTTGTCGTAAATAAATTGGCTGAAATATTTAGATATTTAAAACAATGTGTGAATGGTGAAAATACCCAGATTCAAGTCAAAATTATCAAAGCAATATTAAAAACAAAATACACTATGATTTTACCTGCTTAGAATACTCCTTACAAAATAAAAATTACTTAAAAAAAGAAATTTATAGTTCAGAAAAAAATCAATAATTCTAATATACAGGTACATTACCTGCACCTGTAAATAATACCACCTTGACGTTTTGACTATTAGCTCTTTGTTTGTTTAATTTTCATTAATTTTGTATAAAAGTCTAAATCATTGTATAGCAAAAACCATATAAATCCCCATTTCAATCCTTGTACAAAAATTAAAAATAAACTAACAAACTTGCACTTTATTATACTTAAATTTAATGGGATAAAAAGGACATTTCAATATTTTTTCTAAAGATTCTGATTAAAAAGTATGGAATTTTTGTGAAAATGTATTAATATTTTCAAAATTTTGTATAAGGTTTGGAGTGTGAATTAATGTACATATGTATGTATATGGTTTTTGTTTTAAAACAAGCTAGACCTTATACACAATTAATAAACATTAAGAAAAATTGTCAAAATTGGTCAACATGTTTATGTGCAATTATTTTGCCAACCACTTTATCTTTTATAATAACGTTTTACATACATACTTATGTACATAGTATACGTATATGTACATATTTATTAAAAAAAAAATTATAATAAAAATAAAAAAAAAGTTACTTTTGTTTTAAGTTTAAAATAAGATGAAGGATATTTATATTTATTGTTTTTATGTTGAAAAATTGTCCTGCATTTTCGATTCATATGTATTTATGGTCACCGTAACTATACTACATTTTTGTAGCGAACCCAATGCATGTACATACATACATATGTACATATGTACATATGGTTTGTACGAGTATCATACACACATCCATATGTACTCGTACAATATACTGTCCGTTGAATTTTTTGCGAAAGCGCAAATATTTTTCATGAAAAATGTTTTTTGGTAATTTTATATAAAAATATACAGTACGCTTTTACTAAAAGCAACACTCATTAAAAGCATACCTTGTGTAAAGCAGCACCCGAATAACTAACATACATACATACCTATTCAGCATTAGTGATTCAGTAATGGTGTAGTATGATTATATACATACATACATACATACAAACATATAATTTTCAAGTTAATTGTTATGGATTGTCATGGCATGTGAAATTTTATTTCATATTGTCATTCGTTTAGCATTTGTTTTTGATATGACAATATATATAAACCAACCGCTAAGTGAAATCTGATAACTAATCAAATACATTTTAGTGAAAATATTAAATTTAAATTAAATTATGTAAATTTGTAAATCATGAAATGCGTACTTGAGCACTCTCTTATCGACTAATCGATGGCAAGGCAGTGTATGAGTTGATTTGGCAAATAGGGTGTGATGTTAATAAGGACGAGGTGGCCGAGTGGTTAAGGCGTTGGACTGCTAATCCAATGTGCTCTGCACGCGTGGGTTCGAATCCCATCCTCGTCGAATTTATTTTTTGTAACATTGTATTTTAATAAAATAAATTAATTTACTCATTTAAAAATTGAATGAATTTGCTATTAAAAAAAGAAACAAGAGAGAAGAAATGTGCTGACGCGTTTATGTAGAATTGTTTGTAAGTACATATGTTTCAGATTGTATTATTTATTGTCTTACTTGCTTACTAATGTCGCTGCTATGGACATACATATGTACATACATACATATTTAGATTCTCAAGTATATGCATTTCTTCGGTAAAAACTGTTCGTTAATGTTTATTATTGTCTAGTACGTAGGTATAGGCAGGCAGAAAATGGTGAGTTGAATTATTTTAAACTTAATTTTTTGCTTTGGCAGATAATAAGCAAGTAAATATTGAGGAGACATTGCGAATAATAAAAAATTGTTGCGACGAGGATGGGATTCGAACCCACGCGTGCAGAGCACATTGGATTAGCAGTCCAACGCCTTAACCACTCGGCCACCTCGTCTTATTAAACAATTGCCGTCAGTAAACTCTTTCACCACGTAGCACACCCTACAGTCAGTAAATATGAACATTAGTAGCATGTGTTAAACAAAAATTTCAAACTCAATTTATGTATTCTTTTTAATTTCTTTTAAATTCAATTGTATGCATGTGTGTAGATATGTACATACCTGTATGGGTGCGTATCGCAATATGTACATATGTATTTTTTAATAATTTAAAATAATTACCTTCTTTTGCTTCTTTTTAAAATGGATATATGTACTTTATACTCGTATGTTTCATATTCTTAACGGCTGATGTCAATGAATTAGAAGCAAATAAATTCTGCTAACACGAAATTTTCGTAGATATTTAAATTAAAATGTTTAAAAAATTTTGTTTTTTTTTCGCAGGCTCAACGCAACTTTTGTGCAAAAATGTTCTAGGCTTAGAACAGCAACATCTAACATAATGCCAACTACGAAGGTGTACACTCTGTTCACATATCATAGCACACTTGAGAATTTACGACTTTGTTTGAAGTTTTTCGTGTGCCAAGATTGTTGTGCTCGGTGCTTCGAGAATGAAATTGATTCGCCAAAGGCCAAAGCTGTTTTGTGAACTTAGAGTTGGAAGGTTGTCCTTAAGGTAAGTTGAAATATTTAATTCACAAATAAGTTTGCATAGCTTTCTGAAAATGTTCGTGACTCAGAAGGGTACGTAGAAAAGGGCCCGTATAAGCAGCTGGGAATTTTCTGAACACTTTTATGAAAAACTGAATTTCTGTCGCGGTTTTCTAGTATCTGCGAAATCTTCAGCAATATTTGAATGACATATCAACGAAAAATCGGGTCGGTAAAAAGATTCCTGTCCTTGCTACTAAATCCCGTAGTTTGTCCTTTAAATAAATAAGGTAGGCAAATGTGAGTAAAAAAATTGTGTAAAGAGGCGAAAATTACCGTTTTTGTCGGAAAAGTGGCATTCGATACAAGATTGCGCGATTTTACCAACCGCAATTTTCTCGATATATGCGGAAATTGTCGTATTCTTGTGGATCTTTTTCCGTGAAACATTTCTACAATTTTTTCATTCGTCAAAAACTGTTTAACTCGGTGATAAGAAAGATAATGCACGTATTGCCAGATGCTTTCATTTTCGAAATTTTTTGTTAATGGCGAATTTAGTGCTGAGGACTGAAATGTAAGCAATCGCAAGATTTACAAAGTATTAGAAACATTTCTGTATATAGTAAAAAATTGGTTTAATGATTTTTGTTTGAGAAGGAACGGTATTTTTGAAAAATTATTGAACACAATTGGGAGAAGGTAATGCTTTAATTTGTGCACAGAGGGTATATGTATGTAGAAAAATCTCTATAAAACCGCATGGCAATAGTTGATTCAAACTATTGATTTAGATTAATGTAACATTTTAAACAGGTGGCACATCCCAATGCAATTATTTTTTGAGAATAAGGTTTAGTGAATGTCTTTCGTTTGAAACTACTTTTGCAAATACTTGAATTAGTGGATTAATTTTATTTATTGTTTGTAATAGGTAGCAAGTCTTTTTGAAAATGTGTATGTTTGTAAAAAAACTTGGGTAATGAAACTTTCGTGATTTCTTAATTTCCTTATTTATTGAACTTATTATTTTAATTTAATTTTATATAAAATGGCAATTCTTTTTGAAAGTAAATTTTTAACAAAACTTGGTTAATCGCATTTGCCTGACACTTTATCTGCCATATTTCATTAAACTTGTTAATTAAGTAATTAAGTATGCAGTTTGAAAAGGTGAAGACTTTCATTAATTGCATTAACTTTACTATTTTGTTGCAATATTTTACTCAATTTAATAATTTACATAATTTATTTTGTTACTTTAAACAGGAGGCACTTTTTTACAATATTTGATTCAACAATATTTAATATTTCTTATTAATTGAATCAAATTTAACTTATTAAAAGAATTGCAACTCACTTAAAAATAAGTTTATTATAAAACGTGACCACAAGTCACATCAGACAATCTTTGCACTATTCAGGTAAACTTATTAATTAAATTAATTTAACTTTTTCATTGCGGTTTTTTGTGTACTTATTGCTTTAATGTAATTTAATGTTTTAAACAGATGGAAACTTTGTTTACATATTTTTTGCCAAATGCAATTTTCATTAAAAATTCAATAGAATTTATAACCGAAGCCATAAAAAAAAATTTCAAAACTTCCCTTTACGAAATTCGCAAAAATTAAAAAAAAATTAAAAAAACTCTTATACAAATTTCAAACTTTTTATTCAGAACTTTTAGGAAAATTCTGGGTATGTAGTTTTGTAGGCCGTTCAATTTTAGTAGAACAAAGAGCAAATTTTAGTTGGCTAAAAAGTGCAGTTGGTTTATTATAACTGTTTTAGACAAGGGTGTTGAGCATTTTCTTCCATACAACGAATCATCAAATTCTAATTTTATATGGAATAAATTGGCTCTTCAGCCAATTTAGAGCACTCAACCTAACTAAATAAAAAGGTATGACTGAATTATTTCCAACTTTCGAAGTACAGTTTTGTTGGGAAAGCGAAGCGCCAACTATAGCAACAACTTTCGTCGCTGATCTTGCGAAAGGCATAAGTTTAAAATTTACTTTATTTATCCAACCATTTAGACCGTCTTCAGTAAAAATAACCAACAACGACCAAAAAATTAAGTGTTAATTAATACTTTCTTAAAAAGAGAATAAACTTACTAGTTCCAAAAATTCTTATTGATAAAGAAAGTGTATGGCATTTTTTCTGAGTAAAAATATATGTATGTATGTATGTTCTTTATAAGCATTTACATATTCGTATGTAAATAAACTTTCCTAATTGAAAGCCAGCCAATGCAGTGAAATTGCAATTGTTGCAATTACACTTTTGCTAACAAGCAGATCAAATGGAATAAAAACAGACGCGGCACATTTGCGTGTTACACCACAATTTAGCAGCAGCCATCAAGGCAATTACAACTACAAATTTGTTTGGCAGTTACGAGCAGCAAAGAAAACAAAAAGAACTATAATAGCAAATAACTCATTCTGTTCGCAGTTTTTTTTTAACACACATACTCGTACATACAAGAAAACTACAGATACGGCGTTCAATTAATCATTCGCTTATGGGATTTAAACAATTACTATATACATACATATATGTACATATATTTAATTAAAGCAACACATGTTCCATTCATTCCTAAGATCAACTGGGCCTATTGTACTTGAATGCATGTATGTGTGTAGGTATGTTTGTATGTACGTACATACATATGTATGTAAGAAAACAGGACACCAATAGGCCAAGTGTAGTAAATTCCTATGTAATTTCCGATTGCAGACCCATAGTTTGGGATAGCAAATAAACTGCAACACTCTTTCAACTTGTTTACAAAACAGGATAATTGAAATTCCTTAACTAGGCGCGTGTGCGAGTGTTGGGAGAGTCGCCTTGCGCGTTGCAATTGCGCATTTGTCATTTATATGTACATATGTATGTATGTATGTATGTAGGTATGTCCGCTAAAATGTATATAAGTGGCGTATGTATGTATTATGTTTAAGTGGTTTGACAGAATTGCTACAAATAGCTGACACAGCAAACGACTTGATATTTTTAGATTCTTAACTGTGCGGGAATTTAGGTGCAATTATGTAAGGGCATCGAACGTGGACTATAAACAATAGCAGAGTTGCAAAGCATCATACAAACAAACGTATGTATTGTATGTATGTACACACGCAAATATTCACATAATCGCACGTGGAAAGCTATAAACATTCTGTTCACAAATAATAGCACAACCACATACATACATATTGTTAAAAAAAAAAATTTCTAATTCTTTAAAATTATTTTTCTATTAAAATACATTTTCTTCTCCAAGAAAAACTATAAAAAACTATTTTTCAACTTGTGCAGAGGTTTAACGAAATTTCATAAAAATTCGAACTTAAAAAAACAAACACTTCATTGGGGTCTTTGTGGAAATATTGTATTTTAAGCTGGTGCCGAAAATAACAGTAATTTTACGTGAATCATATATATTAGAGAGCAAATATTATGTATTTTTTTTTATTAAGTATCTTTAGTTTGTAATCCCTATTTCAAAATTTTTAAACTATAAGCTTAGTATACAGCTCTCAAGAAAGGCGAAAAATTCATATAAAATGACACTCAAGAACTGAAAAAGAAATTTTCTTCTATACAAATTTCTTAAATCAGTCTGAAGCTCTCAAGAAGAAAATGCTCGTATATTTATTTCTTCAAGAAAATTTTCAACAACGGCAAAGTACTTTTTCAAACAACAGAAATAATAAAAAAATTTCTTGTGATTTTTCTTGAGAGCTGTATTCAAGCCTATATGTAATAAATTAATTTAGAATTTTATATTAAAAATTGTGTGGCAACATCTTTTAGAAATATTTGTGAATTGATAATTTATTTCTATAAACAATTAACAAATTAAAATTGTTTTTAAAAGAACTCTACTCTTTCGCTTAATACTAATTTGGCAATATTTCTGCTAGTTTGCAAATAACTTTAAATAAATTGCAACTTTTTGCGAATATTTATAGTGATAAAATCTACAAAGCCTAATATAATACCATTTTATCCAAATCGTTACAAATATTTCCGATCTAACATCACAGATGTTGTTTGTTACAAATTTTATTTTGGCTAAGTGCCAACCCTATTCAACATTTTTCTTAATTAAAACTGTATTAAATTTTTGTATGTCTTATAAATACACAAAAGTAGTCCGCTGTAGGTGGCAACCCTGTTAAAAAACCTTTTCCTTCGAAACTGTCCTAAATGCATTTCACTTGATATACATATTGTAATATTTTGAACTTATTTAAAATCGGTGCTTAGTTTAGGTTAGATTAAAGTGGCTGCTAGGGATCGCGCCAGCACAACTAGGCCTTTGCTAGGCCCATTGTGGTGCCACGCGGATTTGAAAAATTCCCCTACTCGAACCAACGTGAGCTCGGACTTTATACAGGTGCTATCGTTTTTCCAACGGTCTCCTGCTTCCTTAAAGGATGAGTCCCTTAGAAAGAGTTTGCAGGTAGCGAGCGGTATACCTAAACCCTTCCAGCGTGATGAAAGAGGAATGAATGTTCGCCTTCTTGCAAGCTCGTCCGCTGCTTCGTTGAAAAGCAAACCATCTCGCTTAAAGATTTGCCGCAGGTTGCCACCATTTTAGAGTTGCAGTTGAGCTAATCAAGTGCTGCTTGACTGTCGGAAAAAATGAAGATATCTCTGTATCCGACTTCTTCTGTTCTTAGCCAGTCCACCGCCTTCTGTATTGCAGCGACCTCAGCCTGTAAGACACTGTAGTGGTCAGGAACGGGGAAAGATTATTCTAGTCCTACTTGAGCTGAGAAAACACATCCTATGACTCTGTTCTCAAGCTTTGAGCCGTCAGTGTATAAGTTAAATGATTTCGCAGATCCAGGGGATCCATTGGACCACCCGTCTCTATGAGTAATTAGTTTGTTGAACTTCTTTGTGAAGCTTTGAATAGGTGCTTATATTATAAGAACTTCCTTAATGAGAACATCTAGGGTAACATATAAATGTAAGAACATTTATGCTAAGAGTGTGGAACGTTATCTACACGCAAAATTTGATCGAAATCAGTTGAGCCGTTTTCGAGATACATAAACCTTCCTTGGCCCGGAGGAAAAGCAGAAAAAGGTAGACACATTTTCGGGCAATTGTCGCTGATAATGTCAAACCGTTTGGTTTTTTTTCAGAAAACCAACATGTAGGGTTACTAATAGATTCATAGAAAAAATTTATTTTTGAATTAATTTAGAGCGGAACACTTTCATTTCAATCGGAAGTAAAAAAATCGATATATTCTAGTTTTGACCATTTAAAATACCGTTTATTTTAAACCAAATTCAAACTTTATTTCAAACTTTATTCAAAATTTATAATAATTTAAAAAAAAAATCGTTTAAGTTTTTAAATTTTGTTTTGGTGAATGCTGGTTTTGTAGCCCATAAAAGTGTAGTACGATAAAGTGCGAGTTTCAAATCGTTGAAGATCGTCGATTTTTGTAAATTTTTTCTATAAAAAATAACGAATATGATATGAAAATATCAATTACGACATTTGCATGAATTTTTGTTTATTGTTTGGAAATTAATTTAAATTGGTTTTAGTTAAAGAATGAAACCCCTTTTTACTTAAAAATATTAGAAATTAAATAAAAGTAAAACAAATAGGCGCAATTTGTTGAAGTTTACTACTTTTCCATGTAATAACCTGTTTACAATTTCGAAATTCTGTTTCAAGTTTAGCTGCAATATGTGTTGCGTGGGTAACTGTAAGTAAATAAACTTCTGATGCAGTAAAAACCAACTCACAGCCGTCAATTGCCTTTGACTTTTGCTATTCTATTTTTGACCAAAACTGCGATTAATCGAATTCTGCACACATCTTTCACTATTCCGTCTTGTAGTTATTCTTTAAATTATAATTAGCACTTACAACCCGATGTATTGATGTATGTATGTACGAGTGTACCCGCAGGCTATTGAGCTTCAAAGTGGACTTGTACTTCATCTTTTAAAAAGCGTGATTGCTCGCAGTGGCGCTTGAACGCTTCGCCCCGCCTTTTTTGTGATTCAAAATGCAACATGATAATTTTTCAAATCGGAAAATGTGACAGCTAAGAGTTTAGAAATTTTGTATGCATACATACATACATACATACTTATGTTTATTTTCGTCTGTGTAGTATTGCTAAGCCAAAATCGCGTTCATTATAATCTAAGTATGCTGTTGTGATAATTTAGTAAACTATAATTATCTGTCATGCAAGGCGTAAAAACTGTATTTCTCTACTAACACGATTTGGATTGAAGTATCTGTTATACCAATGTATGCATATATGTATGTACCTTCTTTTCACAAATTATAGCACAACCACACATTGACACACTTGGATAATTTATTTTACTTCTAATTATTTTAAATTATTTTTCAGTTCAAAAAACGTTTATTCTCTAACAAAAACCGTAAAAACTATTTTAATAAACTTTTAATAAAATATACAATTAATTATGAAATTTCTGAAAAATATGAAATTTACAAAAAAATTATTTTTGAAATTTTTCGAGTATGCAGCTTTGTAGCTCATTCAATTTTAGTATAATAAAGTGAAAGTTTCAAGTGCCTACAAATTATTACCGACTTTTGATATTTTTTCTGGCAAATTCCTACATGTGACACAAACCCGCGATTTTTTTTGTATGGAAGGAATTGGGCAAGAGCTTCAGTAAACAAACCGTAATTTGTAGCCACTTGTAACCTGCACTTTATTATACTAAAATTAAATGAGCTACAAAACTGCGCACTTAAAAAAATATTTTTTAATAAAAAGTTCGAAGTTTTGATGAAATTTTGTTTAATCATTGTATAAAGTTTATGGTTTTGGAAGCGAATGAATGATATATTAATTGAAAAATAATTTTAAATGCATAATCAGAACAAAAATAAGTTCTCCAGATGTGTCAGAATATGTGGTTGTGCTATAATCTGTGAATGGAGTGTATATAAGTACATACATAAATTAATTGATAACATTTGCCTTTTTGTTTTATTTAGTTTTACTTATTTGCAGATGTAGGAATGCGCGAATTGCATGTCTCGTCCAAATCCTAAGTTTATAAAAAAAAACTGTGGAAGTACTCTTACTAACGAACTGAAGGTCATTGGCTCTGATTTCAATCCAATTCAGTTTCTCATGGCTTCTTTTTTCTGAATTAAAGTATGAGTAAGACATGCATTTCTTTTGAATAACAAATAAAATGTATAAATAATTTGCTAATAATTGGAATACGAAAGAAATTATAGTTACAGGTATTAGCGAAATATTTATATAAAAATATGTGTTGGGATATACCATGCACATACTCGCATATGATATTTTCAATATAAAAACTCTTACCGTTACCGACAATTCGTTGTTAACTTAAAAGCGCAGCGAAGGTTTTGCTCCGCAGTTGTGTGGGTTTGATTATCAAACGCAGAAAGGTTAGAAAATTGACTTAGGTCGTGAGTTCGATAAAACTTTTTTTCGTTTAATAAAATACCTTTTTTTACTATCTATTATTATTTAATATAGTTTTATTAATAAATGGTGCTTTTTTTAGACGTCTGGTTTTCAATGAAGCAATACTTTTTATTTGTATTTTTACTCAGTTTGGTTTGCCATATCAAGACGCCTTGAAAGAGAATATTCGGCGCTCAATTGCTGCAAAAAGTGGCCAAAAATTGGGCCTATCGAGCAAACCCTTATCTTTATAATAAAGCTAAATTCTTGGCCATAGCATGAAATTATATGGGTTTGATTTCTTCTTAAAAAACTTTATTTCGTTTAAGAAAAAACCTTTTCTTACTATTATTATTTATTATAGTTTTATTAATAGTTGCATTTTTTATTTGCTTCAATTTAAAGCTTTATTTAAATTTAAATATAAAATAAAGACTTTCAATAACATTTTCAGGATCGCAAATTGTAGTCACCACACTTCATTGAAGAATTTCTTTCAATTTTCCAGTGCATTCAACGATTTTCAAAATAGAGGAGAACGTTCATCAAAACTGATAAAAGACATTTTAAAAAATACATTGAAGATCTCCTCAAACAAGAAAATACGTTTTAAAAAATTGTTTTCTCATTTGAAAGAAATTGTATATTCTAAGTAAGCGGAAGTAATTGCGAAAAAACGCTCGTTAAAATCGACGGTAATTTGTAGTCACTTCTACATTCCCACTTTTGATACTTAAATTATATGTTGCAAAACTAAAAAAAAGTAAATTTTTATAAAAATAAGTGCGTAAAATTTGTTTTTCTGGAAAAGGAAGAAACTCATGAATGAAATATGATATAATGTTATAGGTTACAAAATTAAAAACAATTAAATTTTTATAAAAATAAGTGTTTTATACACTTGTTTGTTTTTCTCGAAAAGGATGAAACGCATGAATGAAATATAATGTTAAGTGGAAGAAAATTCGTCACACTCTTGACAAAAAAAATTCTCGAAGAAGAACGGCAATTTTTAGCGACCTGAAACTAAAAGAAAAATTGGATAAATAGTTTTAAATCTATATAAAACGTTTCTTAAATTCGAAAAATCACTACGAATCCTTTACAAAATATGAAACTTTAGTTTAAGTAAGTAATTTTAGATTAATATAAATAGAACCCTTGTTTTATACAATATTACGGAAAAATGTGTATCATGAAAACATTGTAAGTATTTAGAGTTGAATTTTTTGATTGGATGCAAAGGGTAGACGAGCTATTGCCAAAAACTAGGCTCCCATCTGCCTAAAATTTACTAAAAATATGTAATTCAGTCATGTTTTAATCAAAATCAGCAGTTGGGTTTATCGTTCATATAAACGAAATCGAAATCACGTAGAAGAATTTTAGCTTTCCACTCTTCAAATGTAAACCTCGAGCCCTCAGGCTGAACAAAATAAAATGTACCACCGTCAATAAAGAATTCATCACCAGCCACGCTTTCTGCCCTTTTAATATGTAGATGAGATTTTGATTGGCCTGCTTATTTGTGTACACAACAATTCTTGTGATATCAGCACTTGCGCATCTTCTTACCAGCTGTTCTTCTTTCGCGGCTCTTGGCGACCATGCGCATGCGCATCAGCGTAGCTATAAAGAACTGTCTCATCGCGAATTTAAAGTCATTTTAATTTCGCAGCTTGCTGTGCGCAGTATTGTCGTGATTATAAATAAGTGTTGGGAGAAAAATATTATATTTTTTTTAGAAAAAGGTGAATTGAATCATTAAATAAATAAATTAAGAAAAAAAAATATGAAAGTGAGTTGAGCAATTAAGTTAATAAATAACAAAAAATATATAAATAAATATGCTAAACGAACTTAAATTCCATAAAATAGCAAATTTTTCAAATATTAAAATAAAATTCCGCCTGTAAAGATCTCTTTATTAAAAGAAAAAAAAAAAACGATGAAATTCCTGTTTATTGAAAAATAGGCAACTAAAAGCTCTAAAAACAACAAATTTCGTTAGTACGACGCGCGCATTGAGAATAAATATTCAAGGAAATCTGTGTTTGGTTGAAATCAAAATTTTAGCGGATATTTGATAAGTTAATTTTGTAAGTTTTAGTTTCTCAATATATTTTTTCATTTCTTTTCAGTCGAATTAATAATTTCTTTTAATGTTTTCTGAACATTAGTCGGTCGCAGATTCCTTCTAATCAGCTAAGTCTGAGTGTATTTTCGTTAAACAAAATAATAAGATTGGTACAAACTTTACAATTTATAGACACAAAAAATTTGACTTAAATCAAAATTCAACATTTGCGTAAAAAGATTAAAATTATGGGCGGGTTCAGAAAATCCCCACCCGATGCTCTCGATAAAATTCAAGAATTCACGAAAAAAAAAAATAAAAAAACTAAATGCCTATTTCGATAAAGCTGATTGTAATTGGAAAGATATCCGTCATCCCTTGCCAAAATTCGGATTCGGCGCGAACAAAAAAACGGACTAAGTGATAACCGTGAATATTATTCATTTCAAAGAACAAGAACAGTAGCTAGAAGAATTTAAGCAATGGGGTCCGCTTTGGTATCTAGCAATTTCTCGACGAATGCGACGGAAGCCGCGAAGAAAACAGTCTGATGAAGAGATGCGTTGATATCTGAAATAACTGCTATAACTTCTGTCGCTTATGGTTTTGATTTTTCTCTAATTTTCAGACAAAAGCGCGCTTTGGCTCATTTAAACAAATAATGAAATGTATTAAGCAAGCTTGCTCATTGCTGGTTCCAACTTATGGCTTAATACATGCATGTGCTCAGCGAAAAACTTGATTTTATTAGACATTGCTTCACGAAAAAACTAATCTCTCAGGCCCTTTAAGGAGGCACTCACTAAAAATTGGTCAGTTTATTCTTTTTTATATGTTCTTCACATTTTTTTTTAATTTAATATCGTGCAAACATGATTTTTCAGCAAATAGATTTTAACAAAAAAACAAAAATTATAAATCTCTGACTCATTGTCTATAAAAAATCAATTAAACAAATTTTTTTTTTAATTTTTTAAGAGAACGACGAAAATACTCCAGTCCTAATGTATATCGAAATATTTGCCATCTAATTTTCATTCGCTTGGACAAAAGCATTCGCTTAAAGGTAATTGTAGCAACTTGCTTTCTTATGAATTACTTTCAAGTGTTTTATAAAAAAATTTAGCGTTGATACAACTATTAAGTTCTTTTTTTTTTAAATTCGCCAATTTTATAGTATGTATGTGTGTATGTATATGAATATATGTACATACATACCATGTTGACACAAGCTGAAGTGCATACGTGAGCGCCTGATATGTAATTGGTCGTGTCATTAAATTGCATAAACACAGTTTTCACTTTTTCTTTCACACACATGCCTATGTATGTATGTATGTGGATTATTTTATAAATTTTACTTACCTACGTACATATGGAAGCATTAAACATGTATGTATCCATGTTAACTAGGCAGCATAGGCGTTGCATATATGTACATATGTATGTACTTGCTAACAGTGCGTATATTTCACATTCAATAATAATTTGCACTTTTTTATAGACGCACACGAGTGAGTATTAGGTCTGCCGCCAGTACTTGGGTGGAATATAAAAGTTTAATTTAATAAGTGAATATTTTTTTCTAAACTTGCTTATACAATTAAATATTAAACAGCCGAAAGCCTCTGTAGCTAGTGCTGCGTTAACTTTAGTTTATGTAATAATAATTACTATGTACGCTTTTATAAATAAAATAAATAAATTTAGATTGCATTAAGGACCTAAAATATTATATAAAAATTTAATTTAAAAAAATAAATTTTTTTAGTAATAATTTTTTGCGATTCATATTTGCTAAATAAAAAACTATATATTAGTTACGTATATGTTTTTTTTTGCTAAAAAATTAGTTTAGAGAGAAGTAAATCAAATAATAATGTATTATCTTTTTTTTTGATTGAGATGTCAGTAATTGGGTTGCAAAATGTTTATTTAATTTTTTTTATAATTTTCTTTTTTATTTTAATAAAAAATAAGCTATTGATGATGTAACGAAAGTCGAAATATTTTTTATGTTGTTCTTTTACATTTTTGTACTTCTACATATATAAAATGCATGCATTATTTGGAACATTTCTTTGCTATTATAAAAAGATCGCCTTGCGTTCGATTATTTGAGTCACTTTTATTATTCTGCACGAATTTGATGAACATTTTTGTCGGCGCTGTAATCAAGTAAGGTATGTTCTGCATTTCACTTTCACTCGGATTTTTCACTTCACCCAACAATTTTAGTTACTTTAAAATAATGTTTTTGGAACGAATTTCCATAACCGGCTAAATTTGACAAGGGATGACGGAAATATACAAATATATAAAAACATATATCTTTTCTCGTATGCAATAGTTACTTTAGTCGATATTTGACTGTCATACAAAAGTGCACTATAAAAGTATAAATAAAAAAAAAAAAAAAATAGCGAACACCTGCACTGTTTACATCGCTCTTTAATATACGAGTACATATTTGTACATACATATGTAAGTCCACATGCTAGGAAATCTTTTAATGATTTTTCTTAAAATAATCGATTGCTTCGACTGTCAAAGCTTTGTCGGTTTACGAACACAGACTTATGTACATATAAGTTGCTTCCACCTTTTTTTAGTTTCCATTAGAACCAAAATCATTATTTGCCTTTACTGATTTTTAAACCTTACTTTTACATTTATGTAAATACATCTAAAATTATTCTATTAAAAGTTCAATTCATTGTACATACACACATGAGTGCATCCCTAATTCACATACACACTTGTGCATTCCTATTTGATTATCGTACATAGTAGCGAACATAGCAAGAGCTCAAAGCAGGTGACAACACGCGTCATATAATGATGGCAATTTCAAGAATAGCTGGCGCTAAAAATAATCATTAAACCGTAAAAACAAGAGCACATACAACATACAAACAATTAAACATTACAACGGGCGATTATGAGCGCATGCGTAGTAGGTACGACTATTTGCAACCACTTACAGAATGCAACACGAGTTGGTAAGAAAAAAAAAAAAACGACGAGGCGGCAAGGAGAAGTGTGTGGTACGAGTATCAGCAAAACATACAATTTTTATGTCAATAAACTTATGATTCAACAACTTATCAATACTATATACGAGTATGTAAGTATGTAACAAAAACGAATGGGCGCCTTTAGTTGCCATGAGGAAGATGCGCCACGATGCTGTGCGAGTGCAAGACAACGGGTCTAGGTCGTACGCAGAGTTCAAATTAATCGCCCGAATTACGCGCATTCGCCTACAATGCAGCAGTTCGCCGCTAAGTCACGGTCAGGCCATTGAATCGTTGAATTGGTTGCGCATACATACGTAGTATACGTAACTGGTAATCGAAATGAGCTCGCAGAACTGTTGTTTAAGAGTTCTTACTGCACATGCATTCGTCATGCGTGCGATATTCAGTAATATGCAATATGTAATCCAGTGCAACACTGGAATTGCACACAATTTAGCTTTTGTTTGTTAATTTTCTTCTTGATAGCCTTCAACTTGTTTGTGTATGTGGCTTAATGAAGATTTAGTCTAGCGCATGGAATGGTTGGTTCAAACTGACATTTCTCAATATTTTTTTCACATTTGAAAAGTCTTACTATTTTAACGTTAGCCACTTAAAGGAGCTAGAAGAGCATAGATAATTTTAATTAAAGATATTGGGTTTAGTACTTCCTTTCAAGGAAACTATACTTTAAAAAATCGCACCTAATATCTTCATGGTTGGAATATCACTCATTAATTTTCATTGCAAAATCAAGATAAATGGAAGTTAAAAGAAGGTTATTGTGAAAAATATTTATTATGCATTTGTTTTGAACAATTCTTACAAAGTATTTGATAGTATTGAGCGCCTCACCAAAATTTTTTTTTACAAATTTCTGAAATTTTCTTTAACACCTGCTTCCTGTGGAAAGCATTCTTTTTTATTTATCTTACTTGACGCTTACAGTTTTTCTTTTGAAAAGACGAAATATGGAGTCCGCTCGGGGCAGAGTAATTCGATTTTTTTTATGTGACCTTTTTTAAGGGGGTAAACGTTCAACTAAACGTCGCTCACGTAACTAAAAAAAAACACAAGTACTTCACTCAAATAATAAAACCGGTTTAATTTAAATAAAATATTAATATGACTAACAAATAGATTAAATCGGATTAGATTTAATTTTTGAGAGTTGACATATTTTAATGAATTATTTTTCTTTTAAAAAAATAAATAACTGCCATATTTCAGAAAACGAAAATTTTGAAATCGTGTGATTTATTAAACATTTCAAGATTATATCCTATAAAAATACTGAATATATTATATGAAATCTATGAAAATAGCCGCGGAAATGTTTTATAAACAATATTAGTGCCAAGCTTTAACTTTTTATTTAAAATCTTTGGAAAAAAAATTTATTTTGGAAGTGAATTTTGTTAAGTTTACTATCGACCTTAAAAATATAATATACTTAACAATTTTATTTAGCTCGAGGCCTGTTTATGAAATATTTTATTTGAAAAAACAACAACAATTTTAGTGGTACAAGTTAAAGCAGCTATTTCGGATTTCACTATATCTCCTCATCAGACTTCTTTTTAATTAAATTATTTAATATTTATTCTTCATCACCGCTCCCCGGCTTTGAACTAAGGAACCTCGGATTTTAGAGACAACACGTTACATGCTGTGCTACGCTTGCCGAGTGGACTGTTGTTTTTATTCCATCTTCTAGCTCAATAAAATTGTCATATATTTTTAAAGTGAGTTAAAAAACTTGGCAACAAGTAAGCGAGTAATCGAGTTAATTTTATTATTAATTTTTTAAAACGATTTCCACTTCCATAATGAACTTTGAATTGAAAAAAATTTTTAAAATCTATTTGCTTTTAATATCTCAAGAGTTTGTGTTCTTTGCACACAGCAGATGCAAGCATTCACTTATACAACTCAATTCGATAATTTTTACTGGGCATAAAGTAACACAATTTGAAACTAATTTAATCTTAATCAATTGAGGTATTAGAAAACACGAAGTTGATAACAGAAGCCTTCCAATGATAATTCATTCTATGGGTAGCAAAAGCAAAACGTTTTTAAAATCGTGCAAACATGATTTTGCAACAAATTTAAAATATAATTTTAAAAATAAACAAATTTTTTTTTAAAAAGGCACTTACTATTTTTCTTGATAGAACTAATATTTTGCGAGCTACGAAGTGATAAAAAATGGCTTACTTCGGGACATCTAAATTTTTAAAGTCGCATAACTTTTGAAATTGTTGTTTTATTTTCCGGGCGTTCTGTCATATCTTATGAGTTTTTCTACAACATACTCAATTTACATGAAAATCTCGATTTTTCATTGAAATAGTATGGAATGCCTCTTATATAAATTTTATCAATTTTTTATTAACACCTTTTATTACCTAAATTTCTGCATTTGCCATTTTATGTTCTATCGTTTAGTTTGGTAGTGATCAAACATATGTAGTAATGTGCTCGCAGTACTGGAAATACTTAAATTACCTTATAAGTAACTAACAGAATAATAATTGAAATAAGCTTTAAAAAGGTAATCGTAGTTTTCGTAAAATTTATATCATTTCTTTTGATATTAACTAGATCTACATTGTCAATAATTATTATTTTAAGATTTACTTTATTATATTTTATACTTTTGAGAAAAAAAAAATTAAATATATTTTTATTCCCGTATATGATTATAACAAAATTTTGGTTTTCCACTCTTTACAGCTACTTGAGCAGCAGACGACAGACGACATGGTATACCATCGTCCCATAAACTTTCATGCCCTTAGGGGAGTTCGCTGTATATTCACCACGTTAGTGTTGTTGCTTTGCGCTTCAACTGCTGCTGGTGGCAGTATATCGTCGACACATAAGAACTCTTCACCACAACAGAATATAGTCGTGCAACAGCAACAAATGCAGCAGCAACAGCACCTGCAATCACAACAACAGCACCTGCAATCGCATCAACAACAATTGTCTCAACCGCAGCAGCAGCAACATCAACAGCAACAGCCTTCACAACTTCAACAGAACATACAACAAGACAACAATCGCGCGCACATGCGCCCACACGACGACGAAGAACATGAACGAATGTCATCGCTGACACAACTATCAACAATAGCAACTGGCAGCGGGAGCAGCAGCAGCAGCGGCGGCGGCGATGCATCGAACACTGAATACATGACGAAAGACGTTGGCGTCGGCGAGGATATGAATGATCCATATCAATATTTGAACGAATTGAAGGTTGAACCGCGTTTGACTGCTGGCAATGGCATGCCATGGAATCCATTTACTATGCCACACAATCAACCGTTTTCGCAAGCGCCAACAACAATGCTAAACAGCTTCCCCTACAACTCTTATGGGCCGTTCGGTGGCAACACCCTACCACCACCTATGATGATGAGTTCACGCCTGATGCCCTTCTTCAGCTATCCCCAGCCATTCTTCATACCTTTACCGATGTACTTTGCGCCCACAGATTTACTCTATCCCGGTTATGGCGGCACTGCCAATGAGTTCGACGAGTCAATGTCGCGCGCTGTTGGCGATCAAAGAGACCAATCGTCACATTTCGATTCGACGCGATCGTCTGGTTCGGGTGCAGCAACCGCACGCAATTCACAGATCTACTTTATGCGTTTTGCTCCGATGCCGTATATGTTTATGTCCAGCTTGGGCTTTGCACCGGCTCAACCCACGTTGCCAGCCATACAGCCGTATGCGGCAGTGCCTGCGGCTATAAGTCCAATTTTGAATATTCCCTTGAATTTCGTTGCGAATGGCAGGCCTACTGGTATATACCAGATGGGTGGCGCACCAAATGATTTCTCAAATTCTATGCAATACAATAATGTGAACCCGTTCGGTATACGTCCACCAGGACCACTATCGTCTGCATTTTCTCTAGCTGGGGCTAACCGACCAATTGGTTCGGGCGTTGGGAGTAGCTTTTCGTCACAAGGATCGTATGGCATGACGTCACCATCACACTCTATTTCACACTCTCTACAACCGGACTCCAAAATGACGTTGCTCAAACGACCATTCCTTTTCAATGGACGCCCAGAAGAGATCTATACATTGCCCAATAATTTCAATGCACTCTACTCAAACTCGGAGTATTACTGAAATTAATGATGTTATTATTGGAGATTGATTAAATTGAACTGATTTTAAAGTATTATATTTAAGTTTAGAGCAACTAAAAGACTATGAATCAATAAAACGATTAATTACAAAAATTTTAAGTTTCGAATTGATCCGGTTGGTTAATGTTTGCAAGTGCTGAAGACGGAAAAAACAAAAATAATATTTCATACTTAATTATGCAATGACGTATGTATGTATATGTACATATATGTATCTCCTCAATGTCGATAAATCTCTGCATGGCAAGCTGATTTTTTCCTCGAAGGCTTGCAAGAACATAAATCGGCCTTGATTATAGAAACTTATTTTCCTAAACGTCTCTTAGAATTTGGCATATTATTTTAAGGTAGTTCGCAGTAAGAGCGTCACAGCTACATTTGAGTTGAAAAAAATCGATGTACTAGATGTAAACTAAAAAAGATATTATGCTAAAACTGTTGGAACTTGTAAATTTAGTTTAGATTATATGTAACATTATAGTATAGGCTAAGTAATCTATTTCGATCGATTTGAAATGCTAGTTAAACCGCGTAGTGAATGAAAAATTAAAACATAAGAAAAACATCGATGCATAGTTTTAAAAGCGATATTATTAGCATCGACGTTTTTCAAAGGAATACCGACGATTTCGAACATCGATGTTTCATTGCTTTTGATAAAAGATTTGAATTTACACATCTATGTACTTTAAGCGATATTAAAAAACCAGGCTTTCGAAAAAGGTAAATTTTTTTAAAACTGCTATTACATTATTATAAGTTGCAACAAGAATTTAAAATGAGATTTTTCTTTGAAAATATTGATTAAATTTTTAACGAATATGGCGAATGATTTTTCGAGATGTTGCTGCTTTTGGAAGAGGTCACCGATCATGTGAGAACACTATGGTCGCAGATTACCGTTTGAGTTTAAAAGTCATCGTCGTTTCAATCATAAAATCAAAAAGAAAATCGAAGTGAATATTTGAAGTGGTTACAAAATTGATATTTTAGACTGGGCTGTAATAAAACCGCCGTGGTCGAGTGTATAGCGGTGCGTGCTATAATACAATATGCCGCTGAGTTCGGGGATCGGTTTTCAGGTAGTGTGAGTAAAATCTTAATCATAGAAATGTTTTTTTTTTCTACTAGTGTCAAAGGGGAAACAACGCAAACCTCCTAGGGTATTTTTGCCAAGAAAAAGCCCCTCATAAGGAATTACAATTACATAAAATAAAATCAGATAAATCAAAAGAAATGAAATTACTTACATTATAATAGTTTGTCAATAATAGTTATGAATTAGAAATAAGTTTTTAAATATTTAAATACGGTAATAGTCATTTCGGGACTAGATCAGGTCTCTTTCGGAGCAATATTTGCAATAGTTTAACAGCTCGATTCTGTATTCCTGATAAATTATCAAACATTTACAAATATTCAATACTTTATAATTTGTTCATAACATTTTTCATATTTATGTATATACATATGTACATACATATATAAGCAAAGAAAATAGCTTTTTATATTTGTTTAGAATACATAAAACTGGATAAATTTCTAATAATGTATGTTTGTAAATGTTTGATAATTTATCAAGAACACAGAATTTGGATGTAAGACTTTTCCAGATTAATTTCTTGACTAAGTAATTTAGGTTTTTTTTTTCGAAAACTGTAACGTACTATTGCCCTGAACTGGTCCCGGAAAAGTCCTGAACTAGTCTTGAAGTGTACCCCATCGATAATTATGTGCTGTTAGCAGAATTTGCCAGTTTGATACATTTTTTTTTTTATTTTTTGTCCCAATCACCACACTATACAAATGAAAGGGATCTTCTTTGCAATTTTTTTATTTTTCAAGCCATCTCATCCGGATGGTGAACGATTCAAAGTTTGTTGATGACTTTGTTACCAGGTAACTTAATTTGTATGCAAAATAAATTGGCTTAAATGATATTTTAAAAAAAATTACCTAGAAACGCTTATTCACAAAATTAAAAATTTTATAGTGAATAGATAATCAATAACTCCACTTTTTTGCTAAGATATTTGACCGACACATTTTACAAACTCGAATATATAAACATACTATATACATGTACACTATAAATGTATATACGAGTGTATGTATGTTTATTTTATAACATTTTTACATTATATAATATCAAACTACAACTTGAGCAATATAGGAGAAGCTAACCATTGATTCACAATTTTCTATTGCTCGCAAAAACTTGCTATCTAAGAAAAATCGAAAAAAGAAAGTTCCATATCTGCAAAAAAGCGACAGCAATATTTTCTGGCAAACCGTTGACGGCTTTTCTGCCAATTACTTTGACATTCGTTTTGAATACCAATTGGATATGCTGCTACAGCCAGTAAACCGCCAGCGATTAGGGCTTCATGGCAGGTGTAAAGTCACGATGAAATTGGTCATAAAATTAAAAGCATTTGGCCGTGGCATTGGACCGCACGTGAATCGCATCGAATGTAAATTGATGCAAAATTGCACTAAGAGCTTATAAATCTTAAAAGCAAGGATTTTATATAAAACAAAATTTCGGCCTATGAAATTGTAAAACTGAAAGAAAATTTCTAACGAAAACTTAGCAGAACGACGCATACGATGTGCTTTCGACGAAGCGCACTCATCATCATTTTCCTATTCGTGTTGCTTTACGTTTGCGCAGAGTCTGATGCCAAGAAGTGGCGTTCACATTATAAAAAGAAAACTAATTCACCAAAAATTTCTGCCACTTTTCGCACGGGTGAGTGTACTTAATTACAAATTCAAAACTGCATTTTAATTAATAAAATACATTAATTGCCAGTACCACCGAAACGCAAGTCAATGCCAAAGCATCATCATGCCGCGCACAAACGAAATCCGAAAATGAACTACTATCATCCGCTGCCGACAAGTTGGCCAACCCATTATGCCGATCCAGTGCCACCCGCCTATTACTTAGCGTCGAACTATCCACGCTGGCGCTCCTACCTAACCCCACCGACGCGAGCGACGACACTAAGAAAAATGGATTTGACACCATCATTTGTTCCCCTATCGTTTGGAGCACATCAAGGACCATTACGTCGTGCCGATGAGTTTGATGTGAGCGGCAGCACAACGCCATTGGTCGATATGAGCGCCTTCAATGCTGCGATTGCAGATGGCCTATTCGACGTCGAGTTGCCGCCTTCGTCTGTGAATCGCGACATTCTGCAACCGGAAATATCGTTAGGCGGCTGGACGCCAGTGGATTACAAATCATTTATGGCAGATGCGGATTTTAGTCTCCTAAACGATCAGATGGGTCTCAGCCGTCGGCTGGATGGGGATGGCCTTATGTACAGGAATCCCTTCGAGGCACATTATTGAGTTAAATATTAAAAAGAGTTTTATTTGTGAAAGAAATGTTAAATTTTCCATGAAAATGTAAAGCTGTCTGTCGCCAATTTAGGGTTTCAAATTAAACAAAGCCAAGTAAAATAAATTAGTTGTACGGTAGAACATCTTCCAAGTCTTAAATAACAATCTCCCAAATAAAACACCCTTTCATTATCTCTTGCATAAAATAATTTACTACCTTTGGCAATTCAATTACTAGTGAAAGCTATAGTTAGAGCAAAACATAGCATACTTCTGGGTGGACTTAAACAATGGAGGCAAAGATCATTGCCTATGACATTTATCATTGAAAATACCATGCGTAATTTTTAAATAAATTTTTATATTTACATCCGGGAGACTGTCAAGTATGTATGTATATGTTAAAATTAAACTAAAAATATCTATAAAACTATGTATTTGGAAAGCTCCAGCTTTGTACTTACAAATGAAAATCAAAATTACTTCCGACTACTAAGGCGGCCAATTTACCGAAAATAACCGTTACTTAACCGGTTAAAAAATATCCAGTTATAACTTATCAAGAAAAAATACTTACTACATACCTTTGTGCTAAATAGAAAAAATTAAAAAAAATTAATATTTTACAATTTTATTGCGCTCAAGGCCAGTTTATGGAAGATTTTTTTGTGAAAAAACAACAATAGTTTGTAAAATATTAACATTTACTAGGCCAACAGAAAAATTAACAAACATTAAAAAAAATTAACATATTTTCATATTTCTATTTTGGCTACTGTAAAGGCATGTGCTTTTGTTAATTTACCAAATAATGTTCAATTTCAGAAAAATTCAAAACGTTAAAATAATATTTCATTCAAATCGCTTTTGTAAAACAGAGTCGCCGTAAGGAAAAGGAACTTCTTCCGATTTATTTTTTAATCACTCCATAAACTTGACTCATAATTCTTGGCTACATATTCAGGTATGATTAGAGGAAAAGTGATGAGTGTAAGTGTGGTGAGTTAAGGTGTGGTGAGTTAATGTGTGGTGAGTTAATGTGTGGTGAGCTTAGATATGTTGAGTTTATGTGTGGTGAGCTCAGGAAAGGTGAGTAGAGGTGTTGTGAGTTAAGGTGAGTTGAGTTTAGGTACGTTGAGTATATGTACTGCGAGTTTAGCTGTGGTTAATTCTGATATGAAGAAGTACTTTTTGCTGTTCCCAACGATTTATGAGTACATCATTCCCGCCTGTACAATTTATGTACCATTCATCATGCTGGTTTTTCAATTTACTACCACCGCTAAAAAGTTAAACTTCAAAAACAACAATCCATATAATTATAATTTATCCTTTATTGGCTTCATGTTTTATATAACAAATTGATGAGCAATGTTCAAATGATACGAGTACAACATATTTTATTGGTAAAAAAGTACTGCCCAACAATTTATAACAGCAAGTTGACAGGCAAGAATTTCTTAATTGTTACAAAAAAATTATATAAAATAATATAAATAAATATTGTTAAGCAATATGTGAGTATGCATTAGAACAATTCATATTTGTCGTATTGCGTCAACTGCCGCCTTAGCGCCTCATGGCCCAGCGTCAAACAGGCGGGATTCTCTTTGTACAAACCCTGCGCCTCCAGAACTCCAGTATTCACTTGCCATTTCAACAAACGAGCACTCAACTCCTCGAACACACCCTGATATTTTGCTTTGCCAATTAAATTATAGCGTTCCAATGGATCGCCTTTAATATCGTACAACTCCCATTCGGGTCGGTCGTAGTAGGCGAGCAGCGTTTTATACCACGGAAATGGTTGTTTGGCCATCGTCGCATTCAATAGCTGCTGGAAGGTAGGCGACGTGTACAGATCTTGATCGATGGGAAAGTATGCCCAGAAGTTTAGATTGTGTATCAGTTTGTAGCGACGCGTGCGTATCATACGCATCGGGTAGGTCATGGTGACCTCATGGAAATTTTGACTACCAAATACCGCATCACTCTCGACGGGTTGAGGCTCCTCGTAGAGTATGGGCAGTAGAGACTTTGTGGCGTCCTCGTTTGTTGCATTCGCATTGGGTGTGTAGTAGTGGAAGGCATCCAGAACTGTGTTGAAAATATCCAAAAGACTTGACATGGCTGCAGTGGTCTCATGGCGACGCGCCTTTGCTATTGGCGCTGCAATAATCATTGGTTCACGCACGCCGCGCTCATAGAGATTCGTACGGCCACCTGGAAATGGTGGTCCATTGTCTGATGTATAGATAACTAAGGTATTTGCATCGTAGGCTTGCGCTGCAAGCTCTTTCAGCACGACACCTACACCTTGATCCAAACGCGACGTAGTCATATATTGCGCAGCGAGCTCCTGCCGCACAACATCGGTATCAGGTAAATGTGGCGGCACTTCCAAATTTCGCCAGTCATAGTAAATTGGTTTCCAATCAGGTATTGTACCCATTCCCATTTCCCCAGAACCCCAACGCTCACAAAATTCACCGTACTGCGGCGTTATGTGACCACAACGATGGGGATCGTGAAAGGCGACTAGCAAGAAAAAGGGACGCGCCTCCCGCCGTGCTTTGGCGAGAAACTGACGTGTGTAATGTCTGATGTTGGTTATATTACGGCCAATTTGATTGATTGAGTGCTGTTCCTCCGTCTGCTCGAAGTCAAAGCGAAAGTTTTGGGCCGCGCCAACATGTTTCTTGCCGATAATGCCGCTCAGAATATGACCTTGTGACTTATCGCGCAACACATTCGGCAACGCGGACACGCCGGGCAGCACATTGAAATTATGCACGCCTTGATGCAGTCCATACATACCGTTGCTGTGGCTCGCCTGTCCGGTCAAAAGTTGTGCACGACTCGGCGAACAGCTGCTCACCGAAGTGAAGGCATTATTGAAGAGTAAGCCGCGCTCAGCCAATGCATCAATATTTGGCGTCTGACAGAACTTGTTTAGATATGCGCCCGACTCGAAGCCAGCGTCGTCGGCTAGAAGTATTAAAACATTTTTTATTTCATCATTTTGCGCTGACGTTGCACTCAGCGGGCACAACACGGCGATAAGTGCGAGCACGGTGATTACACATTTCGGGAGCAGCGACATTATGTGTACGTAAAATTGGCCGGTTTTGTTTATTTTCAACTATTCACTTTGCTGATAAGCTAAAGATAATAATATTTTAAGCAATAAATGTTTCACTATCAGCTTTAGAAACAACTAATGCACAGCTTCACACGCCATCTGTAACGACGGTCACTTCCAAACTAAATCATAGCTCATTTATCCAGCTTTGTTTTAAAGCTGAGACTGATCAAATTTTCGGCCGAAATCTCTCTTATACATTTGTTATGTACATCAAAAGCCAAAGCGTCGTGCCTCCAGCCTCAAGTCTGCAACCGAAGCGGTGCCAAATTTTAATGCCGCCTGCTCTGCTTTTGATTGCGAGACAATAGACACCAGCTGAGCCAGTGAAAAGAAAGAAAATTACAGCACAATGCCGTGATGGATAAAATATAAGCGCTCAAGAGATTGTGCTACAGTGTGACAAATGCAACAAATAATTATTCAAAAAGAAAAATAATTTTTAAATTAAAGATTTGAGATACTTTGTACATCGCAAGAGATGATTGATGCCTTCGTCAGTGGCGTAGATAGGGTGGCTACATGACAGTGAAAAATAAATACTGGCGCGAGAGTTCGGAGATAACATAGATGTACAGAGAAAAAGTTACTACAATTTTGAAAATGCTATTTTTGTGAAATTTTGTTTAAGTTTATCTATTTTCAATTAATCTGTCTATCATCTATCTTTAACCTTGAGTCGGTTCTGAAGTTCTGTTTAAATCTTTTGCAAACTATACTCGGGTTTTACTTACAAGAAGCGGAATCAAATATATGAATATGTATGATATTTTAACTTCTTAAATGAAAACTATGGAAAAGCTTAATTTTTACATATGTACATACTTTTTTTTTTTTTAAAGACAAAGTTCTTGACGAATTTATGTAAAAATGACGATCTTCACGCGTTCTGTCTTAATTTCATCTAAAAATTATGAAAGGAATAAAGTGATACATACATACATAGATATTAATGTATATTGTTTTCAATTTCTTAATTTGAAAATAATAAGATTTGTTCTGTACATATTTTCTTAAGCTATCTAAGCTATAACCTTTTGTACCTTTAAAGTTATTGAGGATATTATTGTTTAATTCCGAAAATTTAGTAAAATAATAAAAAGATTTTTCAAAATTTTTTTCACGGTTCCACAAGCTTCTAAAACCAGCTTCATTGCCACTTTTCCGACAAAATTTACATAAATTACTAGTTAAAATTAACAAATTGGATTGAATAAGATTGACATTGAAAATAGAAGTTCACTCATTTGAATTGTTCTACAAAAAAATGGGTTTCTTACACTTCTTGCCAAATGTAATGTAATTATTTATAATTATATTTCATAAAAATAAATAAATAAATAAATTTCTTTTCTTTTACAGCCCACTGTTTCATCGCAAAGCCTTTGTTGTCCAATAATCGAGGTGAATGGTATAACTGAATTTAAAGTTGTAGGTTGATTGCATGTGGAGAAGGTAGAAAGTGGGAAAAAATATATGCAAAACCATCAGAAATTTACCAACTTAGTTGATACTTTCATGTATATATATATGTACATATGTGTGTATACTTAACCCTTCACGTATACATACATTTCTTTCTGAATGTTGTGAATTTTGCGGATATTATATTGAATATATTTTAGTTAGATATTTTAAAAATACCAAAAATGCGCTGAAGAAGTATATACAGATATAGATAAGTGTCCAGATATAATTTATAATTATTTGTTATTAGAAAATGTTTAACTTTATTTGACAACTACAAAGTACGTTAAATGAGCACTAAATCAATACTTGCCCTTTCAATAACGTGCCTCCAGCGCTGAGTTGGGCCCTCAACTCAATGTATGAAACATAAAACATGATCAGATGATAAAAGATTCGAATCTAAGCAATATTTTTCAAATCAATGAGTTTAAGCCAAAAAAATATTCTCAAAGTCATTAAAAACTATATAGAATTAAAAAAACGAATCCAGAAATTTATTCATAGAATATTTCAATGTATGTACATATTTAGAAAAACAAAATTTTTGCTGTGAAGTAGTTTACGCCATCCAAATTATGACCCTATCTGAAAAACTTTAGCTTTAGATAAACAGGTTTTGTGTTATAGCGAAATTTGAGAAAATTTAAAAAAGTATCAACAAAAACAAATTTCAACTTACACTATTTTTATTAAAATTTTAAGTTTAAGCAATTGGTTCGTTGCCCTCCAGCTGAAGCCAAGGTCTGCAAATGTGAATGTATGTATGTATGTACAGTGGAGGTCTTATGATTTGCAACTCATTTGAAGATGATATTGTGCGTGACTTTCGGTTATTAATTTATATTTAAGGATTTCAGTTAAAATACAATTTATTCTTTAATAAAGACAATGTGTTTATATCCAAGTTTCTAAATTTGTAGAAAATTTAAACTGAATGTTTGGAAATTTTTTTATTATGTAAAGAAGAAGCACATCCAGAAAGAAAAATAATTTAAAGGACTTAAAAAAAATAAAAACTTTTAGCTTGGGCTTTTATGGTTTAGTTAGAGAATTAGCTGTATGTTAATTGAAAATTCTTTAAAAGAAATAACGTACATACATACATATGTATGTAGTTGCAAACAATATCATTTTAAATTCGGTTTTATACAAAATATCCACCAACGAATGTACATTTGTATTTAAAATAAAGATCTACGTTAGATTGCTATGTACGTAAAAAAGTTTGTATCGAGAATCTGGATAGCTTAAAGCTTGGCCAGAAGCGCAGCTTATTTGATTTCACTTCGTATTTTTTTTCTTCTACGAAATCAAATTCTTTCTTGGTCCGGCACGTTGTTACGCCGAGCCATATGTTTGTACATTTGTACATAAATACATACATATATACGTAGGTAAGTGTGGGTATAAAAGGTAGTATGAACTCGATTGATTGCTGGTAGCTGAGTGTAATCTCACGTGAATTTTGTTCGAGACACTCACAGTTCAAATATACGAACACATGCATACAATGTATTTCTGCTACTTAATACTTGCAAAAAAAATGATGACCAAGTGTCTCACGTTTCAAGAGAGAGAGAGAGAGGACAAAGCCGAATGAGTCAGAGCTGTGTGGTGGTACTCCAACTTGTACCGCATTATCTGGGTACATTTTTAACCCATCTTGTGAAATGAACTACACTATTGCATCATTATTTTCACTCTGTTCGCCACAAGCTCAAAGGCATCAGCTGATGGTTATACAAAAATATGTAGTTGTGCCAAATTTCTATCAGAACGCTTGGATTTCCAATTTCCAATGCCGAAGAATTAAAAAAAAGGAAGTGTTAAACTAAAAACTTTGCCCCAGCAACACGAAGTCAAATGAGCAATTGACGATTACGAACAAATATTCACAAGAGAACTTGTATTTACATATGTATGAGTATCAACTCGACGTACGTATGTATGTACGTATTTGATAGGCTGTGTTGCCAACTCATTGCTTTAAGGGCTAAATCTGGTGCGTTTTACTGCTTTTGTATTATGTTGGCCTATGATATTAAGGATTTACAAATTTAAGTTATCCAAGAGAAGTATCGACAAAATTGTTTATGTCAAGTTTTAATTTTTTCTCATAATGTTTGCTCTTTCTATCAAAATGTGAAGCGTTGGTTGATAATTTTTATGATTAAGAGACATTTTCATATCTATCGTTACCATAACTCACAAATTATCTAATTAAAACATTTTCTGTTTTACAGGAAATGCAAAAATTATTATAAAGTTCTTAACAACAACTTTAGATTTTTAAATAGTGGCAAATTGAGAGAAAAACGTAGTTAATGGATATGTACACATGTATCTTTTAACGTGCTTAGATCGCAGTTGGCAACTCTGAAAACCAACTCACCTGCTGTTAAAATTAAAAAAAGGAATTTTTCTTAGTTTTGTTGTTGTTGGATATAGGGCTTAACCTCTTAATTGAAAATGATTACGCGTTTAGCTCTTATCACATTAATCATGAATAGAGGGGTCATGATTAATTTATTTTTACAAGCTTTTACTAAGTTGTTGATAGTATTCTAGCTTTTTACGACTACATACATGTATGTATGTACATATGTGTTTTTCTTTCTGCATTATAAATCACAGCACTCGAAGAGAGATTATAATTTTTGTTCGATTCGACATTCCATGATTCGGGCCCAGCTTAGTTGAGTTTTATTTGAGATGACATTTTTTTAAAGATTTTTGTTTGTGGTTAGTTTGTTAATTCTGTAAAAAATAAAACCATTCACTAAATTGTTCGTATTTTTCCCTACGACTTCACACTTTCTAAAGACAAGTTTTGTATAAGAGTATGCGTAAGTAGTGCAAGTTGGACCCGTTTTGTTGGTATAGATGTACTAGAGGACTATTAAAAAGAATTGAAAATTTCATCAGAAATTTATTGCCTATACGGTAAAAATTATTCTAAAACTTTAGTGGCTTGGAAACAGAGATTTATCTATCAAAAAAAGCTACCTCGCTAATTTATAACACAAAAATAAATAGAAATTATTTTGCAAAGTCATCAACTAAAAATTTGAATAACATACTCATACATATACTGATTACATTAGTAAGTATATCAAGAGAGTGTAGCTGACGGCTCTCGGAAATTTATTTAGCTCTTTCTGATAGTTTAAAACACAGTGCTGCCAACTTCTTCCGGAAAGATACTTACATATATGTATGTTCCCCATTAAAAACAATCCAAAAAAAAATTTAATATTGGAGTTCCATTTCAAAATGCAGCAATTCAACTTTTCAAATTTGTAGATAAATGAGAATATACATACTATGTATAATATATCTAAAATGAAAATATAGTATGTATAATAAATATATCATTATTTTCAGAAACTGATTAAATGCGGGCTCTAGCACTTGCTTTGCGATTTTATTGAACTTAGTATATGTATATATATATTTTATTAACTACTATTAAATTCAATCAAAAATGCAAAAAAAATTATATATGGAATTACTGCGTTATGGAACTCCATCTCTTATTGTCTAAAATATCTAAGAAAAGTCTAAAACTCTTATATCCCTAAGCCCGGATCTGGAATATGTACTTTTATATTTCATTGTGCAGTTTTAATTAGTTGAATTTGAATTTTAAAGCTAATAGGTGTTATATTAAGGTGTAAAATCTCATTAATACAACCGGTGTCTGACGGAAGTTCAAAATATTCTTAAAAGAAAAATTTAACGCCAAAGTAAAATTTATTCCTCATTTTCGTATTATTCTATAATGCTTCACGTAAAGAAACAAAAAAGTTTCTGTAAAAGTAGCTTTTTACAATCTAAACAAAAAGTACACGTAAAGCAATGAGTTGGCGACACTGCCAACACACACTCGCACACATAAACACACACGCTCGTATATACAATGAAAATCATGTCTCTTTTTGACCACCTTCAACCCCACCGCTCGCTCTGCAATTGCATACCAAAGTGTGTTGTGACGACAGCGAAAAGCGCTAACATATTCACTTGCAATAAAAATATTTTCGTAAAATTATAAAATTCACTGTGAGGCAGCGAGTTCTCGGCATAATCGCATTTTGCTCTTAGTTTGAAATTTACAATCGAGGTGTACAAATCGTTAGACGTAAAATCCGCTAATAAAAAAATTGTTAAACACAAAGCAACGTGTCTCTAACGAAATCGCAACAACAACAAAGCTAAGTGTATGCCCAAGTCAACGACGACGAATACAAAGTCGATTTTAAATAAATTTATTTGTGCATATTCGGATCAGCTGTGCTGTGCATTTGCTGAGCTCGTTTAAATTAATATTTTTTTCGCGTAAATCTCCAATAATAAAGTGAAGTTATAAATCAGCCGCAACAGCAACGCCAAAAGCTACATACATACATACATAAATATCAAATCTTCAATGCCATATGTAGCTCATTAGCAATTAAAAGCTTTACAATTTGTGCTAAAAAATTATTTAATAAAGTGTATAAATTTAATGCTCGTACATAAAAAGCGCTCAAGTAATTTCTTGTGATTTGCATTATTTTGTGTGGAAAGAAGATACCACACCCCGCTGAATTAAAAATAAATAAAGCGCTTGATTTTTGAATACCAATTTGAAAAGTATCAATGGCATCACCGGCCTGTGAACATCGCTACAAGGATTTCATTTTCATAAAATATTAAATTTGCTTTCTGTGACGGTTAAAATAAAAGCAAAACTCTCAATTTATATTGAGGGAATTTTTTTTAAAGTCAAGTGAATATAAAAGTGATATAACTTTTGCGATAAACGCAAATTAACTTGAAATTTGTAAGAGATAAATAAAATTAAAGTGTCGAGCACACTGTGTGAAAAATTAAAATTTATTGTGCAAAAAAATAAAGCATATTTTCTGGCATTAAACATTGTCTAAGCGCCTACCAACACGCAGCACACAAGCCACGCTTGCAAGTAAAGCGTTGCAGTCAGCTCGAGTTTTCAAAAAAAAGTTTTCGCTAGCAAATCATAAACTTTATTTAAACAATTGCAACACACAGCGTTTGGTTTTTCCCTACAACTACAACTACAGCAATTTACTTGAAAATTAGTGCTATGAACCTTTCGCGTTCGGTGGCGCAACTAAAACAACAACAGCAACACCGTACTTGGCAGCGCGACTATCGCGCCTTCATTCATATGTGCGCGTACTATTGGCATCGTTCGATAGTAGGCAGCAGCAGCAGGAGCAGTGGTAGCAACTATAAAGGCACCAGCGTCGCAACGTACACTCCCACTACCACCCGCCATAACACGCCCCCTCATAAGCATATGCAACATTTTATGTTGAACATTCAAAAGCATTTGTTAAAGCGTAAGAATATTTTACGTATGAACATTAATTGGCGTAATTTGGCAGTGATTATTCACAAGTTGAATACAATAAATAAATTTAAGTTTGATAAGTTTAGTAAGAAGAAGACATTTTGTATGCTACACGGTGTAATGGGTACATGTGTGACGTCATCAGTGATGCGACGCTGCGTCATGATGCTCGGTAAGTAGTATATACATACATACATACATACATTAGAATGTATGTACGTAAAAATATAAGCAGTAAATACGCATGCTCGACGAAATTTCTAGAATGTGTTTTTCTGTTTTGCAAATACATATCTTAATGGTGTGGCGAACAAACACACGAAAGCATTTCTTTGCACTTTCTTTTAAATTAAAATAATGACAAGTGCTATTTTTACACAGTCTTCCCTCGAATGTACGAACTTAACTTTGTAATTGTCGCATTCAACGCACCCGAGTTTTTTTATAACCCATTTTTTTCTGGGTAGAGGCCTTATTAAACAAGTTTCGACTACTTTATGGTCATAAAGTTATTTAAAAAAAAACCAAAAAAAAAGCATCGTGTACCGTTGAAAAAGCACCCAATAAAAATCGAAATTTTTTTGTAGTGAAACTTCCTACATAGGCGGCGTATCGAAAATGGAAAGTGTAAACTGTAAAGCTAATTTCGTTACACTATTGTGAAGTGTTATATAACAAAGGTAGAGGGAGAATAAAGCGCCGTACAGACATAGCCTTAATTGAGGCAATTCGTAAATTGTCTGTATTTTGAATGAACAAAATTTACTAATTGACTTCATTAAGCGCTGCCTGCACGTCGCATAAGAAAGAAAGCGGCGTATATACATACATACATATGTAGTATTTACGCCTGGAAATTGCCGCAAAAAAAATAACTGCAATCTATAGCTACTCGTATTATAAAAATATATTTTGAGTAAATTTTTGTTTTTAAAATTTTTACGAATTTTACGGTTTTTTTTTTAATTTTTACGGATTTTAAACGATGCCTTCACAACGAAAGATCGAAAAAGTGTTTTTGCAATGGCCAATTTTAGCAAAATTTTAAGTTCAACTCGCTAGGTCCCACTGATTTATGTACGTATAAATCGATTTTTACACAATATAATTTAAGCCAAGCTTAAGATTTCTGAATGCTAATTTAAAAAAAATTGTGAGTTTTTAATTTTTTTTCTCCAGGTTTTGAGGTTTATCTGAAAGGCTTGAGCACTTTTCTAGATACGGTCGAAAACCAGTTTCATGTTTTTCACCTGCTATGAATATCCCACGTTTTTTTGTTTTGTTAATATATAGGAAAAGCCAAATGGGTAGAGCTAAATGTAACGCAACTAATGCAATAACCAGTAATCAAAGTTAAGCAACAAATTTTCAAAAACCCTCAAGCGTTTGATACATTCATATTATGTGAAATTTTCCGTTGAAGCCAAACATGACAGTCGCGTATCATTAAAGAAAGTGGATATTTAAAAATTTTTTATCTTTAAAATACGTCAGGCTACTAAATTTTCGTTATCTTTGATATTAGTTAACCAAATTGTATGTTAAAATTATTAAAATTTGCTGAAAAGTGTTTGAGTTATGATGCATAGAAATTAAAATTTGATTCTAATTTGTAGTATTTGTAAGCACTCACCTTTGTTATAAAATATATTTTTTTCTTTCTTTTCAAAGTAATCGTGTATTACACTTTTAGTTGATTCACAAGGTGTCTTCAAATGCCGCAAAGCTGTATAGTCATATAAAATTTCTTTTTAATTGCTTTACGGTTATTCGTTAAAAATAAAGTTAAGACCCAAACTTTAAAATACATTCTATATGGGAAGCAAATTAAATAAAATCAAAATATATTTATCGCTTGTTACTAGTTTCTACTTACTTACTTAATTGCTATAGTTTTCGCGATACCTCTAAGTCAAATCGTAAATGTGCCTAACATATCATAACTATACGACATCCGTGTATTGAATTATTATTATTATTTAATTTTATGTTATAAAATTTTAGTTCATTTTATTTTTATAAAAATTGAGTTTAATGTGTAACAAAAAAATATAAACGCTGTTTTAAACTGCACAAAACTGCAAATTCAATCAAATTTCATACATTTTTTAGATTTTTTCAATTTTGTAGCCAATTTAGTTTTAGTATAAAAAAGTGCAACTTTAAAATCATTACAAATTTTTAAATTATCTCTGATTTAGAAAATATTTTTTTGGCGCTTTTTCTTCAATATATGTATGTATATATAATGCATTCTCGATTGTATTTTAACGAAAAAGACTGCCTTACATCAGCACCATTAATACTTTCCTAGATATCGATCAATTCTTCGCAGAATAAATGCTTTAGCTGAGTTGTATGAATTTTGTTTGGCTTTTTAAAGTTTCTGGTTAAAGAAACTTAATTTAAAGACACCTCTCTTTATTTCTCATTTTTCGTTCAGTTGCCTCCAAGCTACATAGTTCCATTAATAATTTCTTTTTTAATTCTTGACTTTTTTTTATCAAAAGACAACTTTAAAGCTATCAAACTAGGAACTCTTCGCCTTTCTGAACCCGAAACACGTCATTTCCGATTTTCTCAGAGTTACTCGTTGCAAATTTAAAAAAAAATTAAGGGTTTTTTGTGATTCGAACGCTCAATTGTATAAAATGAACGTAAAGATTTAATTGTTTTGTTACAACTTAGCAATTTGCGCTCCGAATACTCCATTACTAGATTAGTCGCGAATAACAAAAGCTCCTACAGTACGTACATATGTACATATATCAATCATAAACATTTCGGCTTTTCGCAATGAATTCACTTAAAAGCCGAAATCAATTGTTCGCTGGGTGTCTTATATACATCAATAAATACTATGTACAAACATAGTATGTACGATTGTTTGTCCGACAAGTTTATTCGCTCTGTAGCGGGGAAGCCCCTCAACAATACGAACTGAATGCATCGGCTTTTGTGCCACTCGATCACATGCATAAAAGGTATAAAAGGCAGGTATTCTTTTCATTGAAAACATTTGAAAAGCTATTTTCATAGTGAATGCAACAGAAAGGAGGAGCTGTAGAATTGAAAAATAAAAATTAATAATAGTTAATATGTTTTTACAAAAGCTTCGATAATTATTATGTGACAACACAATTGAGACAATATAAATTATTTACTTATAATTGATTAGCATACTGTCTACCAGCTTCGCATACGTTTGGAAAGTTTTTCTAAAGCTACTATACGAGTATATTACTAGTATTGTATGTCGATAGCAGATTCATTTGCGTTCAACTTATGTATGTATGTACACTTGTACATTGAAACTTATTGATACATATATACAAATGTATGTACTTGTGCCAAAACGAGTACAAGTAACAGCTTTGAGGAGCCGTTGAGTATTTCATCACAAGGCAAATTTATTTTTCAAGGAATTATTGCATTTTTAGATAAAGTTTCTAAACATGGAAAAATTCTGCGTATTCCAAGTAAGCATTTTCATTTACATACATACTTACAATTTATTTTTATAAGATTTAGTGCATAGATTATAATTGGATATCATTTATTTAAAAATAAAAATAATATTATTATTAAAACAAGCAACCGTTATGCGAACAAAGTTATAACACCATTGTGTACAAGTACGCTCGGGTATAATATTTTGAGGTTGAACGACGGCAAAATAATTGGCTGCTTTGTATATTTAATTTTATTTAAATAAAAAAGAAATGTCAAGTTTAAAAATGCAATGTAGCTCATTTTTCAGCTATCTACTTGCTTCTAAATAAAAAAAAACGCTGCCTCAAATGAAACTATTTTAAAATTAATTCATAAAATACTGAATTACTTAACGTGTCGAGGTAAACGAACTGCTCTAAAATATTAGTTTTTAAATGACTTTAAAGTCAGTAAGTTGACGTTAAAGATTAGGCAAAAGGTTTCGAGTGGCTTTTGATAATTTTTATAAAAAATTTATTGACTGTTTCCATATTATTTATTCTATCCAAAATATTTTTTTAATAAAATAATTTTGCATGACCGTGTAAAATTGAAAAAGTCACTAATATCGACTTAGTACTTTTTTCCTGTCAAGCTCTGAATTGATTGGTTTTTATATAATTTTTAAACAATTATACGAATTCTTCATTTAAGAAATCGTCTTCATAAACAGCGCTCTAAATAATTTAATTTGTCTATTAAAGCTAAAAATGAATGAGTCTAAAGAGAAAAAAACTGCCAAAGTCAAATTAGTGGTTTTGTTAAAACTCCACGCATACACCTAGTATGTTTGTGTGAATGTTTGTATGTTTGTGTGTGTGAATATTAATGCCTAATAAACATATGTAGATGTATTTTTATAAAGTACTATGCTATGCATGTTTGTGTAAAAAAAAATTCGCTAATTCATTGCATGACATGGCAAACAATTTGTTAGACATTTTGTGTGCAAAACTTTGATTTTGGCACACAAGTAATCAATTTGTTGGAACAAGAAGGCTTTTTGTTTGAAAAAAAAAAAAAACAATGACACACCAAGCACATTAACAGGAAACAACAAATTACTAAGTTAAAGTTATATTTGTTTAATTTAATTTAAATGTTAAACGCATATATAAATGCATATTCATATTGTGCATATCAAAAGCAACTGCATTCAAAATTACATAGCGTAGTATACGAGTATTTAAAATAAATGTTGCTTTTTCGTTATATGGAAGTAAGTCGCAACACCCTTGACGAAAAAAATTCGAATAAATCAACGGTAGTTCCTAGCTACTTGAAACTTTCACATTCTTAGACTTAAATTTAATGGGCTATAAAAGTGCATACTCAAAAAAAATTTAACACTTCTGAGAAGAAAATTAAAAATCTGTATACAAATTTTTTAAATTTTTTTATAGTTTTCTACAAAGTTTAAAACTCTGATTTTTATGGTTTACGTTAGATTATGGACTGAATTTTAATTGAAATTACTTAAAAAATAAATAAATAAATATACGTGGCACGCTATGTCATTTAGAATGTTGTTGCTTTTGATATGCAAAACACTGTACAAATATTCATTATGTAATTTTTTTCTTTGATATTTTAAATATTTTCAGTCTTAATTGAATTTTCACTTAACCAGCCCTCTAAATTACTTATAAACTCGTACATTAACATCTCACATCTTTTGCAAACCAATTTCTACCGAATACCTAAGTACTCATTATAAGTAACCTGTTGTCACATGACTGGTTCTATAGATATGTGGATGTATGTATATATGTACATACACACTTACATAAGCATCTAGATTCTAGATAATTAATTTTTGTTTGCCTCGTACTATATGATTCATCAGCTGAAATTGCGTTTCACCAACACACACATGCCATATATGTATATGTAACCATGAAGTGGTGTTGGTGCAAAAAAATCCCATTTTTAAATAAAAGCTCTTCCATAGCTTTTGTGTGTGTTAGTTTAAAGCTTTAGCGAATTAAACTTTTTTACGTTTGTATTTGAGAATTTCCCATTGAGTAAACTCTAGTGTTATTAAATGTTACAAAATCTGATTTTATAAAGACCGAGTTCAACGGATTCGAATGTATCGAATCCGAAACAAAATTTAATTTATAAAGCAAATAGTCCCCTAATGGATACACACTCCTACATGCATACATATGTACATATGTATCTATGTATGTGTGTATATAACATCACCTACGTATATTAATTTTCTTTTTCAATTTCAGCTTTATCTATAAGGCGTGTCAATTATATATACACATATACCTATAGTTCACTCTAAAGAACTTTTGCCTATTTACTTTTATTTTATTTGTGTTAATTTTTTTATAAATTAAAATACCGTTCACCCCCATACAAACTCCCTTTTAAATTTACAAAATTTAAAAACATTTTCTCCAATGTTTTACAAAATTTTCGAGTATGCAGTTTTGTAGCTCATTTAATTTAAGAGAAAAAAAATGTGAAATTTTATTTTTGAGAATCTTATTCGCATTTGCTTCCATATAACGTTGTAATCATTTTTATTGCATTTCCCTTGACAAAAAACGATACACAAGACAAAAAATACAGGTCGTGTCAATGGACTTAGAGCACTCAAGAATAAAATACGTTGAAAAAAAATTGTACTTATGCATTTTTAGTTTTTTTTCGGCCTTATAAATTTTTAATAATTAACAATTTTATTGAGCTCGAGGCATTTAGCGTGTTGGCTTTGCAACTCCGAGCTCCTTGGTTCAGTGGTTATGAAGAATAAATATAATTAATTTAATAAAAAAGAAGTTTGATGAGGAAATGTGGTGATTTCCGAAATAGTACTATAACTTCTACCATTTTAAAAACTGTTGTTATTTTTCCAATAAAATCTTCTATAAAACTGGCCTCGAGCTCAATAAAATTGTCAATTATTAAAAAATTGTACCTATTAAACTTATTTATAAAAATGTAAATAACGTAAATGAAAAAATTTTACCTAATAAACTTATTTGTAAAAATGTAAATAACGTAAATAAAGAATTGAGTAAACGCGCGGTTTGTGCATGAAATAAAAATATATATGTACATATATGTACATATGTATGTACATATCTATGTTTACAAAATGCTTGAACTCAACTGGAATCGCCTCTCATACTACCAAGTGGTGGCGTATTCGTTTTCCTTAACATCGAACGTAGCATTGATGACTCAACAACTCAAGGGAAATCTTATTTTATTCCAAGAATGGTTTTACATCTGGCTTTATTCTCTTTAAACTTTCCTTGTCAATTCCAATCGCTAATTGCAATACACGAGCGAAAATTCATTGCCGTGTACATACATACATATGTATTTGCCACATTGAAAAAAAGCAAATATAAAACAAACAAAAAACTAAAAGTCGAGAGATTTTTGAATGGAAAAGACAATCGCATAACATATTTTTATTATAAAACATCTGTACATTTTTAATAGGGATCTTTAAACTCATAACTTTAAATCATTTTCATGTACTTTATTTTTGAAAATAGCCAAAATAATCATGTTAAACAAAATGTTTCTTTAATGGAGTGATAATTCTTATTGTATCTACATATGTACATACCTATCTGCGCTGATTGGTATTAAAGTATTAACTCCATTTTATAATTTATAAAAATACCTTAATAATTTAGGCCTTTTAGAAAATATCCAAACTTTGATACCATGAGCATTGTAGTTACACGAATAATTATAACGTACTTTTATTAAAAGAACTTGTTTCTATTTATCGTCTGTGCAATTTCGGCTATTTGCATTTGACATGACAACCTCTTGCGATTGATTTTGATATTTTCATTCATAAAATGAACTTGTACTCAAACGGAATTTGACACAACAATTCTAAAATTAAAAAAGTATGATATTTCTATGAAAACAATTGATTGAAAAACGCTTGCTCCAATTTCAACAACCTTTTTCTTTCGTTGTAAGAAACTTTTGTAGTGGAAAGCATTAGCAATTTTGAAAGAGGTTGGTTTGTCAAATGCCTACAGATATATATGTACATACATACCTATGTATGCACTGCTTGTTAAAATTCGAAGAGATTACCTACTCCCCAATGCAAATTGAATTCTCATAATGCGAAATGGCATGTAATGTTAAGAGAGTTATGTTAAGATTAAAAACGATATGTTTTAACAGTGGCATTTATAGTCACATCTTAAAGTGTGTTGCATCGATTTTTTTGTCCTTTCGAATAATAAACAGCTACTCATGCAACTCGTAAAATGCCCAGAAAATAAAAAAAATACACCCTCCATTACGTAGTGTTTTTTCTGATACGGTCTAGTATACGTTTGTATTTAGGAATATACTTATGTTGGTATGTATTTATGTATTTATGTATGTACTTGTGCACAAAGTTTAACAAAACCTAACTATTAAAAACAATTTCCAACTGCTAACCTACAATAAAAAACCCACCAATTTTATTTTAAAAAAAAAACTTCCAAAACCGGCAACACTGTGAGCACTTATGGATATATGTATGTATGTAAATACGTGTATATTTAAATTCATACAACTTTCCATGCACAAGTAAAAACCGGTTCGTACCTACAGATAGCACAGAATTTGTTCGCAACACTCTCGCTCGTGGGAAATTTACCCATAGTATCTGTGTGCGCGACGCATTTTGACATACATATGGACGAGTATATAACACTCACACAAATAGCCTCATCTTACACATACACATCCAATTGCATTTTTCATTTGTAGTTGCTTTGTACGAAAGCTTTTGCCTTCTATGTTTTACTTATGTCGACTGTTGAATTTCACAACAGATTTGTTAAGTATAGAAACTTGACGTACCGTCGGCGTTTATCGTGTGTGCATTTTTAGGTGACTTGGCTGGCCTTTGTGAAATTTTGTACCACTTTATAAATTGTAGCTAAAGCCAACGTTTGGTGTTTGCTCAGTAATAAACTGAGTACAAAGCAAAAATTAGTAGTATCTTATAGGAGATACTTGTGTAGAATACAAGGCAAATAAGTAGCTAGCACATTAGGTGCACAAGCCAAAAGTGCATAAAGGCTCTAAGCAAGGAGTGAAAGAAAGAAAAAGCAAAAAATAAAATATAAATTATTGCAAAATAAGTGTAGAAAAGAGTTCAAAAAACAAAGAAAGAAACAAAAAAGTTATTAAGTAAAGCAAAGTACAAAGTACAGCAAAGTAAAACTACTGTAAAAGATAAGTACGGGTTAAGGTTTTTTATTGGTGGATTCGTCGGATTTCCACCTAATTGACTATATAAATACATATATATTTATATAGTATAGTTTTTCGGCTGACGTAGTCACTGCGTTCGCCGTCGAGTCGCGTTTCTTGCGCGCCAACAACAACACACAGCAACAACCGATTGGTTTTCAAGTCAGTTTATGTAAGTTTAAAATTTTACGATTATTATTTTTAAGAGAATTATGCAATATTCTTCTATAAATGTCTAAAATGTAAGAGTCGAATTTTCAGATTAAGTTCCATATGGATACATATGTACATATGTACATACATACATACATTCCAATGATAACAAAACAAGTATTTGTCGTTTTAGGTGCATGTATTTATGTATACTTATCTATGTGTATGCATAATGTATGTATGTATGTGTACCCACTTGCAGAATAAGCAAAGCTACAAAATAATATGTCGTTTTTGGCTTTAACTCGTCAAAAGTAAAATGGAGACTTTGTTTTAGAGGCGGTTGGGCTAAGGCTTGCGATTCGCGAGGCTTTCTCATTTTCATAGCAACAGGTTAGCCTTACTCAAATGGATTAGCAGAAGTACATATGTATATTCAGTGTGAGACTGTTCTTAAAGATTTTTTTTTTTACAACAAAAGCAACGAATTCCTGCTTACTTTTAATTAATTTTTTTTGTTGAAATTTTCATTTAAACCACACTCGTAGATAGTTCGATCTGCTTATAAGAGAAGTTTTATAAAACTTTGTACAAAAATATTTATTTGCATACTAATATGATACGTTTTATATCAACTGGTTCTACTTCGTATATAGTTAACCCTAATTTGAATCGACTGATCTTTGAGTTTTAAAATGCATCTGTCCACACTCTTTCCGATATTGAAAATTTTTCGCACGTAGACGATTCAGATAGCTAAGTTATTATCGCAATTTCAAAAAGATTATTTTTGATTTCCGAGCTTATATTTGCCGCTGATATATAATTCGATTTAAAAAAGCAGTTAAGCGGAAGAAAATACGCAACACACTTAGCAAAAAAAAAATCTCAAAACTCAACGCTAATCTTTTAGAAATTAATAGTAACTAATTTGAACCTCCGACTCCTTTATGAAGAATAATTTCAATATCAAAATAGCTGAGGATGGTAGCATTTCAAACTTAAAAATCAGTCTATTCAAATTATGGGTGTCTATGAAGGAGAACCAGTTGAAATAAAGCTTGCCATATATGTAAGTACATATGTACATATGCTTGTGCTCACATATGTACATACATATAAATATACATACATACGTATGCACATACGCACATTGGCGGTTGTAATAATAAGTCATTGATTTTTATTTCAATAATTTTGTAATTAATTAAGTTTTTCTTAATTCAATTATAATAATTTTTTTTAAATAATTCCCTAACTCAAATTTGATTCACACAGTCTTCATATGTATAACATGTTAAAATTAAAAACTGGACATTAAAAATCCAAGCTTCTGAATCTTAAGAAAAAATTTTAGTCCGCAGTTGTATAGCCCATTTCATTTTAGTACAACCAAGTGCAAGTTTTAGGTAGCTTACATGCGCTACTGATTTTTAAGAATTTTATATTTTTTCGCAGAAAGTGTTACGCATTTTCTTCAATATATCGCATACCTAATGGGGTTTATTTGTTTTGAAAATACTGCGTCACACCATGAATAAAAAAAAATTGTCAAAAATCAACGGTATTATGTATGTATGTATGTACATAGCTTCTTCAAACATACACTTGGTTATAGTAGAATTGGATGAACTAAATATAAAACTGTAAACTCCAAATAATTCTCAAAACACTGATTCAAAAGTTATGATGGTTATAACTTAGATTTAAAACTCTTTTGCGAGGACTCAAGTTAAAAACGCGGACTTGTAGTACATACATATATTATTGATTAGAGAATTAATTGTCAGCAATTTAAATAAAAAAAAAAATTAAATTAAAGTAATACATACATACATATTTAAATATTATTTTACCCGCTGCTATGTAGTATGTACAAATGTATGTACATACATATGTACATATACTTATATAAGGTATACTACTTACTACGCATTTTCATATGTATGTCTGAATTAAACGTAGCCAAACGTTTGTACGATGCTATCAGCATTTTTCTCGGAATTCGCACACATACATGCATATGTTCATATCTACATATGTACATCCATACATAACATACCCATACAAGCACAAGTTTGAATAAACTTAATTTTGCTCCACTCTTTCGATGAGTAATGTCAATAACAAATGGACATGTCGTGCCAAGCACGAACATGTACAATCATGTCGATCGTTTGTGTTGTAGGTACATCAGTAGTATGTAAGTACATATGTACATACATATGTACATAAATGAAACGAAAGCTTCCGAGCAGCAGCTCTTTGCCTTGTGAGGGTTAAACAAATAATTGCAAAGCTTTTTATGACGCAAATAAAATAAATTTTAATCGAAAATTTTGCCAGAAGAATGATGAGTTGAACTTACATACATACATATGTACATATGTACTTACTTATGTATGCATGCATATAACACGCGCCGTTCAGATACGTATCTATGTATCGGCTGCGTTAACCATCTCCATTTGCCAACTTCGGAATTAAACCTTCTACCGTCCCACTATCGGTTAAATGATGGTAGTATGCGTGCATGCATATGTGTGTGTCTTTGTATATGTATGTACATATTGGAACTTAATTGCATGTGTGCGTGACGAAAGCACACCTTGGAATTTCCAGCTTTTAGCCGGTTGTTGTGAAATTCATTTCAACTGAAGTAGCGACTACATTTCAACAGCAAAGAAGTTAAGCCCCTTGCCGCCCCGCCAACGACTTTATTTGAAATGCAATTGGGGGTTTTTGCTACTCGGATGAAATAATTATCAGCTTGTATGCGAATATGTAGTACATAGATACTCGTATATAATTATTTGTACCCGTGTAGATATCTACATATGTACATATGTATGTATGTATATACATACATACTCACAGATGTAGAATAATAAATCGCAAGTAGGCTTACATACATATGTACATATGTACATACATACATATGTACTAAGTATATATGTATGTATGTATGTACAAGTATGTTTAAAACTTTCTTCTTAATAAATATAAAAGGATTTTGTGCCAATTTGTCAACAAAGAAATGAAATTGGAGAAAATACTTTATTGCATATCGGAATAAAACTGAATTTACAATTTGACAAGTTTTGACTATTTATTTATTTTTTTTTTTGAGAATTTTGTAATATTTTACTCTTCATAAGATAAAATACAAAATCCAAGTTTCAAATATTTTTACAAAATTCAAAATATGTTCATCAAAATTTTGCACCTAAAAAATTTTAAATTTTTTTATAAAAATGTGCAAGTTTCAACTGCCTACAAATAAACGCAATTTCTTTTATTGGCGCTTTTCCACAACTTCTTTGAAATATATAAAAAATCTCGATCAAGCGTTATATAGCAGATAGTCCGAAGGAGTATTAATAAAAAAATGACAAGTGAAGTGAAATTACTGGTGCTGCAAAACTATGTACATACTCCAAAAAAAATTCTTTAATTTGCAAAAAAATTTAAAAGTCGAAAATTTCAAAAAATTATAAAATTGTAAAGAATTCTTATCATAAATAAGTTCATATAAAGTATGTAAAGTTCAAAAACAGAAATAAATTACTTTCAAATACATACATATGTATGTACATATATATGTATGTATGTACATTTACATATTGTATGTATAGTTATTGACAAATTATTTTTAAATTACAAAAACAAAAAAATTCAAACCACAAGCATGTTCACATAAATTTCAAACTTAATACAACATTTACAGCCACAATTTACCAGCAATTGAGCTAAAACTTAAATTTTTAGTTTTTGTTAGTTTGCAAACAAAACTCAAAAAATTAGTAAATAGCGTGAAACCGATTGTTACAGTTGTTCAAAAATTAAAAAAAAAGTTTAATATGCGGTTTTGTTTTACATTCAAGTGCAAGTTTCATGTCGCTAAAAGTTGGCGCTGATTTTTGAAATTTTTGTTTGAATATTGTTAAGTTTTTATCCATGTAAAAATAAATTTGGTACGCACATTATATGGAAGCAAGTGCGACAAAAAAATAAAAGAAAAATAAAAGATAATAATAAGCACTTGGATCAAAATTGAATGGGCAATAATGGAATGTATACCAAAAAAAATTTGGATGTTTGTATTGTATGTGAAATGTTTGATGTTTCGATGAAAATTGCAATGTTTTTATAGATTTTGTAGTTTGTAACTGTGGTTTAAATCGATTTTGTTAGATAGTTAATTGCATTTTAGTTGAAAAAAAAAATGTAATTCAAAATTTGTCAAAATGAAGCACTACTAGTAAATTGAACACAAGGATACATATCTTATCCATATCCATACATAAATACATTAACGTATGTACATGGAAAGTGTGATTTATTTACATATATTTTTCTTTGCTTGGCAAATGGTAACGAACGATTTTAGAACGTATACATTTACCAACTGAATAGTGCAGATGAACATACATATGTACGTACGTACATATTAATTACAAACAAACATGCAAGTACATGCATTCATACATAGGAGTATGTACATACATACATATGTATGTATATTGATAAATGGAAAAACAAGTCAATTTAGATAATGCTGATGGAAAAGTAGCTCTAATTGCTGCAACTGTACTTAATTTCAGCGAGTTTGGCTTTTGTAACTAAGTATACACATACATATGTATATACAAACAAACTTACATATGTATATACATACATACTAAATAAAAAACAAATGCGTTTATCAACGATCAAGTACAGAGACAGCCATTTTGTGCGCAATTTGATTTAGGTAGCAATACATTTTATAAACTTTAAATGTTAGCAAACATGCATGCATATATCGCACCCTAAACCAAAAACAGTCACAACTCAAAAAATCTCAAATGTTTAGGGGAGGCAAAATAAACAGTCTCTACAATAATGATGATAATTTTATAATCATACTTTTCCAGTTAAAGAAGATAGTAACTACGAAAAAATTTCTGGAGCAGTTGGGGAAGTATTCTGTGAATTAGTTTATGTGGAAAAAGGATTTAAATTGTATGTAAAAATGGTTGTAATATTTTAAACGTACTTTTCCAGTAAATAAGATAGTCACGATGAAGAAATTTTCGGAGCATGTTGGGAAATATTCTGGGAATAGGTTTATGAGAAAAAAGCGATTTAAACAAATTTTGAGTTGTGACGGTTTTTGGTTTAGGGTGCAATATGTATGTATGTAAGCATAGATAATTTACTTAGTGCATGTGCGCAAGTTCTGATACGATTTGTGCAAAGTCATTCATTTTTTGCATGTTGGAAAGGTTTACACGTAAGCATTGACGAATTTAATTTGGAGGGCGAAAGGGCGGTGAGATCACATTATCTAACTTGTTCAAGTTCAGTACCTGCGATCATTTGATAAAAGCAACTTACAAATTTTGGTTCTTTTTCTTGTCAAGTTCTGGGATGTTTCATATACACATAAACGTATGTACATATGTATGTATGTATGTATAATTTCTCAACAGTTGCAGCCAATTTCAAGATAGCAATTTAAGTGAAAAAGTATTATTTTCGCCATGAAAACTGAGACAATATAAACAATTGTTTCATTAAAATTACTGCAGAAACCGGCTGTTAATTTCACAAATCTGCCGTTTTAGAAGCCAACTTTTATAGAAATCAATTAAAAATATTTATGTAGTACATACATACATACAGGTTGCAAGTAAAATGTGTTATATTCAATTGGCTTGTTTTTTGAAAGATCATAGCTGAACATTTGTATGTAGGTACAAGTCGGTTTTGAAGTTTTTACCCTGCCAGCCAAGCCTAAGCAGTTTCCCCTGAATTTCAAAAAAAAAATTACACAAACATTCACAACTGTTACCCATTGCATCCACACATTTGCAAATTTATTTTTCGCACTGGCGAAAAATGTCGATGTGTTACAGCAGTAGTGCCGCACTCCAATTAGAATCGTATGTGTTAGAAGGAGAGAGGTAGAAACATATACATTTGTATGTAAAACATTTTTTTGATCAAAGTAGGCTATGCATAAATCGGAATTTCAGCCAATTTTTATTTCAAAAATTTATTTTAAAATGTTTTATAATGCGTATGCAAGAAACATTTTATTTTTGATGAACATTAGTGGTGTTCGAGCGTCAACACTGCAAATAAAAGGCGCTGGTTATTTTTATCTAAAAGTGAACTTTATCTAGTTGGTTTAAGTATGATCAAAGGCAGACTTAATCATGAAAACCAGGCCTTCCCATTTTTTTTAGTGTTAACGATGACTTTTATTTGCAGTGTTGCAGCAGTGATTGATGCTCAAACAATCCCATTCTTTTACCGATTTGATTATTATTTTTTTATTTAAAAGTTTATTCAACAGTTTTTATTGCTTTTATTTAATAGTTAATTTGAATAAAAAAAATTATAAGATAAAATATTGATTACAAAAATAAGGAGTTTGTTTATTAGTACTGAGGACTTTGTGATGACAAAAATGAGTAGTTTGATTATTAGTGCTGATGAGTTTGTGATAATAACAATGAGCAGTTTGGTAGCCAGCGCTAATTACATTATAAGCATAAACATGATTTGTTGCCTTGTTTGTTAGAGCAAATAAAATATATGCTTTACCTATATGAAATTTTTGTAGGTAGGAAATAGATATAAAATCGCACCGACAAGGGAAAACTGTTCAGGTTTTTCCCACGCCCTGAAAAACATTATTATTTGAGCACTTATTTCATACTCTGCTGTCTTGTAGGGTAATTTTAATTTTTCATAAAAAAATGAGCACACGTTTTATTTTTAAAGCACTGTAGTAGTGCAAATATACTTGTTGGACCTCTTAACAAATAAATATTAATGTTTAGGGGTTACTTCGACCCATGTTTTTCAAAAACGTTCCAGAATTCATATTTAAAAGGACCGGCTGGAGCGAAATTATTACACAAAAATATTTCTTAATAATTTAAGCCAAGAGCTTAAAATGATATGTAAGAAATATCCACACTTTTGGTAGTTATTCCTCATGAAATTCTATGAGTTAAAGGCTGGACAAAATTATGCGCCGTACACTGCAAGTTTAATCCTTGAAGAAATTAAGACCTAAAATAGAAAATAAAATTTGTTTCATGGCAAAGAAATTTAATAAAAATCTTGATAATTCAAGCAAATGTAATTAATAAATGTTTTATATTTTTTTCTTTTCTCATTACAGTCTGAAGGGAAACTATATCTAAGGCTCTATTCAGAGACCGTTTAGAGGTTCCCCTACAATTTCTTTGTTTCTTTACAACAGTGAATTAAAAGTAAGTAAATACCATTTTTTCTAATTATTTTCATACACACATTTCATATAACATTTATTTACAAATATTATTATTTTAAGAAATGATACATTTAAATTATATATATGTGAACTTTTGACAGAGAAAAACAGAACAAACTTCTATTTGACATTTTTAAATAAACTGGTAGACGTATAAATCACGATTATATATTAAATATGCAGCTATCAATATTTAATATGTACATATGTAAACTGGCAAACGCAAAAGTAAATACAATTGTGCAAATACATAACTAATTCTAAGCTAATTCTTCAAGCAAAGTCTTCAAGCTATTTCCGTACTTTATTGATATACGAGTATTTATCGTTGATACTTTTTTTTTTACAAATTGAGAATATTGTGTAAATAAGTCCAAAGTGAGAGGAGAATTCAATACGGTGGTGACCGCATACTTATACAGAAGTAAAAAAAAATTCATTGATTTTGCTTGTCAAAATGCAGCAATTTGTCATTCAGTCCAGCAAAGCAAAATCAACAGCTGTCGCGTCAACATTACCTAATTGAATTCGCCAAGGTATGGGGACATGTTGTACAATTTAATAAATTATTTTGTTTTATTGCTGCGATGGCCATTATGTATAAACTGAGTCGATTTCAGTGAAGAATATATGTACAAATTAGTAAGAGCTCTGAAAAGCAAAATTAAAAGGTTCAAAGACGGCACCATTATGTTACTCATTTCATTTTAACTCAACCAGAACTATGAACCAATCACGCCAACTGGTGAGAAATCGTTTGTAACATCTAAAGGCCCCTTAAGAATTTCCTCTAAGAGCTCAATAATCTACATAATGTACATACATATATTGACTTTAGACGAAAGCTGCTTCAGGCAAATTGAAAAGTTGTTTATCAAATGTTCACAGATCTCTTGATAAGTTTATACATATAAAAATTTACTTAAATATATGTTTGTAAAATTAGGTCTCACTAAAGACCATGCAATAGAAACTTAAAAATTTAAATATACCTAAATTTGATAATTTTATTTATAAGCACTTTAATAAAGTTGTAAAAGAAATCAATTTCAGTATTTTTATTTATTTATTTAATAAAAGTGGTTGTATCTTTAAGACTTTTAGTCTTTTATAGTACATCAATTGGTTGGTAGTTACACAGAATTGAGTTGTTGCATAATGTTATGTAAACTTAAGATTAACAGTTAGGCAAACGGAAAAACTAATATATATTTATTTAAATACTTGAAATGGCATTAAGAATTAAAATTTAAAAAATATTAATTAATTTAAATTAAATAAAAGCTTAAATTTAAATTAAAACTTACGACTAAATATTAGAAGTTGAAAGTTATTATTTTTTATAAAATAGACAAATTGGAAAAACTAATATATATTTATTTAAATACTTGAAATAGCATTAAGAATTAAAATTTAAAAAATATTAATTAATTTAAATTAAGTAAAATCTTAAATTTAAATTAAAACTTACGGCTAAATATTAGAAGTTATTGTTTTTTATAAAATAGACAAATTGGAATTTGATTTCTTAGGAGAAAATAAAAATAGACAGAGCCAAGAGAACAGTCATATCACAATCGCATTCATCATAAAGTATTAAAGAAATTATAAATTTCGACTTTGTAGTTACCCCTATTCACAGCAGCCTTGACATATTCAGGAATGGAATTCCAGAGATTCAGGAATGGAATTCCAGAGCCTTACAGCATTAACGATGAACAGCCTTGATGTGGATACGTAGGAGTATTTAGGGAGAATCAGGTTATGAAGCCTGCTTGACCTTGTTAACTTTAACTTCTCGCATATAAATATTCAATTTCTAGCGGCTATATAATTAAAAATGCTACACCCTAGAATTTTGTTTCTCAACAATGAGATGTGGTCATATTTTTTTAAACCATAGAGGTATCGTGTAACATACACAATAATTTGAATAACTAACTTTCTTCTTGTTTCAAAGGCTGACATTCGTAACCTACGTAAAACAATATACATACACATTACTAACAACATTATTTATGTGGTCAGAACGATTAACAACAAAGCCTAAATTTTTTATTTTGTCAGTAAACATGAGAGCACTATTATCAACAAAAAAATCTGGAATAACTTCCACATACTATTAATAGGAAAATAGCCGAAAGTTACAAAAATATTGATGGACAGAGAGCGAAAGAAATTGTTTGAAACTTAGAAACAGAATAGTATACATAAAATAGATGAAGAGACGAAGAATTGGAAAGAAAGAGAAAAAACTGTATATAACAGACTTAATTTCTGAGCTTCCACAAGCTGGAGAAAATAGTATACAGTTAAAAACTAAGCCTAACATACGTTTTATGTTTATTTGCTTTTGCGTTTAAGTGCTGATAAGAGCATTAACCTCGGTTCTGCTGCTCACTTGCTTAGGCCCTTCAAAAAATGTTTCCACGGATGAAGAACGCTGGCACCAATTGTCTCTTCCGCCTTAGACATCACGTCACGCAGAATTTTTGGCAGACTCGATTGCAAAGAGATCGATCCATATCCCGACATCTCAACATCAGAGAGCGCTAGCAAACTCTTATTTGCTTTGCAGAAAACAGCAACAGACTTCAACATGAACATTAAAAACAAAATAATTAAGAAATTTACTTACATAAGTATTCATAAGGAGTTCGATATTAAATAATTTCAAATATTTTAAGAAGTTAGTACATGACAACCAGTTAAAATGTATATAAAAAAATATTTTTGTCAAGGAAAAATAATATCTAAATCAAAAAAAAAAAAATAACAATTTTAACAATTTATATTGCTGATATTTGAAAAACAATTATGTTTACAAAAAATATTTTTGTCAAGGAAAAAAAATTTATCAAAAAAACATTTTCTCAAAAAAAAAAATGTATCTACATATACATATGTACATATGTATGTATGTGCTTGGTAGAAATTATTTTTTTTTTACTTTTATCAGATAAAAGCTGGGTTAAAAACTTTTGTTTTAAGGTAATCCAAATGAAGCAAGCAGTTTAAGTAAAAAAAGTCTTTACATACATACATACATATGTATGTATATGTATGTATGCCGAAGAGGTTAAAAGAAAAGAATCTCTTGTATGTTACGAAAAAAATTAAAAAAATGCCTTCAATAATAAGGCGGGAAGGGGTGTTATTATTATATTATTTTTACCACTTAATCCATGCCTAAGATACTACCGATATAACTGCTTCAGAAACACTATTGAGAGGTTTCACTGTATTTGAGTTTATTTTGAAAAAAAAAACAACTACAATCAATGAGTTAGTCCGAATTTACCAGCTCATGGCACACGGTTCAGCAACCATAGTAAAAAAAAAGCAGAATCAATAGCTATTTTTATAATGTCCAAACATTATAACATCTATTGAAATGTATCATTTTATGTATCCATTTTTATATATTTGTATATAATAACATATATACATCTGTATGTCCGTTTGTCCACACAAATACATATTCATCAATTCCAACGAATATGAAAATGCATATTTTGTTAAATTTTTTTTTTTTTTCGTATTTTTGCATCTTTATTAATGCTATTTTTCTCTTTTATCTATTTTCTTCCACACCGAATGCGCGTTTGCTCCACTCATACAAATTTTCTATAACCTGTCCGAAAACTGAAAACTGAATCCCAAATATAAAAAATATGCACACGAAAATGCGTTTGCTATTTATGTATGCATTGAATTGAATACACTTTCGAACATTTGAAATTGAAAACCGAAAAATCGAAAATCTGAAAAACTGAAAAACGGTTGCGTGTTGCAAATGCATCGTTGTTGTTGCTTACTTTGTCATAAAATAGCCCTGTTCAAAATGGCATCATTCAACGCAATCCAGACCTGCCAATCCAGGCCAACAAGCGAATCAAACAACAACAACAACAACAAGAACATTCATACCATCAACGGCAGCAACAACAACAACAGCAAGAGCACGAAGGATTACGAATACGGCAACACAAAACAAGATAATATTGACGATCCAGGAGCCACGCCAATCAGTACAGTCGCAAGTTTACGACGCCCGAACAACTTTGTCTCCTTGCAACGACGAGACAGAGGAGCCCCAAACGATAGCAATTCAGCTGAAGCCCTCACAAAGGTTATTAGTGATAACAACAGCGCCCTCTACCGGGCAACCGAGAATTGTGCAAATTCAACAGCGACAGCAACAGCAACATCAAACAAAACAACAGCAAACGCAAGCAATACGATTACAATCGATTCAGAGAGCACCACGCTTGACAGCAAGATCAGGCAGAATAACAAGACCTGGAGCCTCAGCAATAAGGCTACCCTTTTTACCAGGCTCGCCGTCAACGCCGCCTGCAGTGAAACACAATTCGCTAACAAGGAAAAACTCAAACTTGGTGACTTTAACATACCCACTGCAGTTCGGAGATCTACCGACAACAACAAACAATCCAAATACGATTACGCAATTAACGCCAACGCCAAGGCAAACGCCAGAGGTGACAAATACGGCGACAGACACCGTCTATTACACGATTCTGCCGACTTCGGTGAATCAGGATCAGAATCAGCAACAGAGTTTGGTACAGAATTCGGAGATAATATTGAACTCCGACGAGAATACAACAACAAACAATTATACGAAATTGTGTGCGCCACAACAGCAACATTCGCTATCGCACTCATCTGTGCAATTTTCGCAAACGCAAACGCAAACGCCAAGACCAAAAACACTAGCCACAATGGCTGGGATTCAGTTGACAGGTGCCGACGAGCACGTGTCCCCCTCGTCCATGAGTGGAGCAACGCCTGCTGCTACAGTTGAAGAGATAAACGTTCCGGTATTCATAGATGGTGAGTACTGTGTTTTTGGTGGATGTGAAGATGTTGAACGTGTACGCAAACCGATATGAACCGATGCAAGTGCAAAATTAAAAAAAAAAAATAATGTTATATTTTATATAGACACATGCTCACTGCATATTTAACTAGTATACGCATACATATCGCAACAATATACATACATACTTATATATTGACATATGTACATACATACATACATACATATAAATAAATGTATGTATGTAAAAAGCTTCTAACGTCGGTTAAGAGTGAACAGCAGCTAAGCCCATTTTTTTCTTTGATTTTTAAATTTTTGATTCAAGATGAAAGAAAACTGAAATCTTTTAAAAAAGAGCTATTCACTCTAAACTTATGGTCGGTTATGCATATGTACGTTATGTATGCGCGCATATGTCAATACTATTTGTATGTATGTATGTACGATTGTATGTGAAAACTAGCCCGGTTCACTGGCATAGTTGGTACACCAAGTGTCTGTGCCCAGCTGAGCTGGCGCTGCGACGTTGGCTGTACCGACCAATGTGCCGATTTAGGTGGTACGCGATGGTAGAGCACAGTGCAATGACCCAGGAAGAAAACCTTGGAACAGTGTGGCGATGCAAGAGAGCCGTGAAGGTACAGAGAAGCAGTACGATATCGACTTAAAACGTTGATTGTTTTGAATTTAGTAGGCATTTATTTTAATTTTTCTTATATTTATTTTGCTAAACAAGGTGTCGTGAAGTGTCGTAAGTTTGTATAGTTTCCAAAAAATTTTAAATTGTGTTATTTAAATTACTTTTTCCGTGCAATGCAACGAAAATAAGAAAAATATGTAAAAAAAGTTACTGCCAAATTTTGTGATTTTATAACCTTAAGATACTTGACGACACCTTGTGAATCGCTTATCTGTGGTGTTGAGTAAAAATTTGATAAATCCATTTCATTTGTAGAAAAAAATGCCAGTTAAAGATCTAAGAAAATATTCTGAAATATGGTTAAACAGCCATTACGCGAGATACATAATAAACACATTGAGGGAGTTACATAAATCACACTCGGAAGTTCAATGCTGAGTTTTATATTACAAATTCCAAAGTTATTTGCCGAATAAGTGCCAACTTCCCACTGTGAAAATGGCTCTTAATCTCTATTAAATACTGAAGACTTTACAAAAACCGAAGAAGTTTTGGTATTTCCACAATTTTCCCCAGCTTTAAAAATATAATATACACGAATACTTTTTTCGGGTGAGCCGAGATAAAAACTGACCGCACTCTGATGGTGGTGGGTGGAAAATGATAAGTGATTTTTCGAATTGTATCAATTAAGTGACTACATACATACGTATGTATATATCGCGGAAAAATAAATTTTTTTCATAATTATTGCAGGAATAAATTCTTTTCTATACAAAAATTTCGAATAGCATTTTGTCGTGATATTATTGATTCTCAAGCAGATTATGAAAAAAAGTCTGAAATTTTAATAAAAAATTTGATAATTTTTTCAAATGACATACAAAGTTTGAAACTTGGGGTTTAATTGTTTTCGTTAGAGATTTAAATGTATTTTAATTGGAAATTATTGAAAATTAAATAAAAACAAATTGTCATAATTTACCAAAATATAACGTTCCGTTTCTATGCAAGTGTATTTAACAAATTAAAAAGGGAGCAAAGCGCCGAAATGTTAGAAATGGAGTTATCATTTTTTATGTCTGAAATCACAGATACATACATAAATACGTACATAAATACACACATACACACGTACTATATATGTATGTTGTATGTATGTTTGTATGTTTGTTGTTTTTTTTTTCTTAAAAAATTCAACTAAAAGCTTGCTTGCAGTTTCGATTATAAACCAAAACAAAGAAAAGCGATTTAAAATAAGATTAATTTTTTAACGATGAATAATCGCATAGCTGTTGTAAGACGAATGCAAAGAGTCTTGCTGAGTTAATAATTTATTTTGCTATCTGCGAAAATTTAAATAAATATGTGTATCAAATTTTAATAGTTTATTTTTCTTTTACTCGCTTAGCATTTTTTTTTTGTTTTGCAATTAAATTTAAATTCATTTGCTTACAAAAAACACATAAACGCAAGCTTCAACTTAATAAAAAATTAAACAAAAAACCAATTTACTGTCATTGAAATTTCAAGTGGTTTCTTAAAATGTTTAATTTTTTTTTTCAATAGGCAGTTTTATAGCCATTTCAGTTTTATTTTATAGAAATATGATATCATTATAATAATATGACTAATAACATATGAAGGTTTATGTCGCTGCATTTCTCTAACGAAATCCCGATTTTTTCTTTTGTATTTACGTATATCTGGTTTAAAACATAAAAAAAATGTCTAACTCTCCAAATTTTCATCGGAATTAAAAAAAATTAATAATAATTTAATAATGATATGCAGTTTTATAACCAGCACAATACAGTGCAAGTTTCTTGTACCAGCAAATGGTCATTAAGTTTTGAAAGTTTCATTCTGCTGCCTCTTCTCACAAAACAAAAACTACATAGAAATTGTATTAACCTCCATGGAAGAAAATGCACAGCCATGGATAGTCGGATAACTTTTATTTCGAATTTATATATTTTTCCTTAATATACCTTCATGTACACATGTATTTACACATTGTTCAAATAATTTTGTCCACTTAGGTTCTCGATTCAGACCACTGTGCGACGTACTAAATTTGTTAACTCGATTGATTTCGTAAGTTGCACCACCATATTTTGAACTTCTCACGCCGGACGTGTGATACATCCATACATACATATGTATGTATGCAAACGTGTATTAAAGAGTATCCGAAGCTCACGAACCCTGCTTAAGCAGCGAACTGGTTGTAAAGCTGCTACACAAAATCGGCTCCAAGTTGAGTAAATATACAATTTACATACCTCCGATTTTTGCAGTGGTAAAATTAATTTTTCTTTTGTCTAATGCACAATTTTAATTGGAAATTAAGATACATTCCATGTTCCGAAATTTTTAAAAAAGTTAGAATTTAGACTTTACTGTCATTATTTTATAATTTTCACATTTTTACTGCTTCCTTTTAAATTTTACTCCTTTAAAGTAACAGAGTTGATAGCTAAAAGCCTTCAGGTGGTTTTGAATATCAGAAAATTGCCGGTATCATATGTATGTATGTATATTGAGTAAGCCCTGATTAAGTTTTTATTTTAGAGTGAGCTATTTTTTAATTGCAGAATAATTTAAGAAGAATAAAAAAAATATGTATGTAAATAGTAAAATTTGTCAATAGCTAGTAGCAGTGGTGCTAATTTGACCGCAAGTCAGGTACATATTTACTTAGTTTAGAAAAAAGTTTTTTTTTTTGTTTTTTCTGAAGTACTAAATTTTTTGTACATTCGTATGTATATAATTTTCCAAAAATAAGTAAAGACTATTTTAATGCTCAGAAATTCAAAAAAAAAAGTCATTAGTGGCTGCTCATTGCACTCAAATGCTTTGTTTTTTTTTATTCAACGCAAATGGAGGGCCAATAAACAATTTTTTTATAATAAAAAAAAAATATTAATAAACCATTGGGTATTTACTACTCTTTGAAGTCTCCTAAATTACATGCAAATATTCCACCATTTAAAATTACTAAATTCTTCCTTCATTCTTTAATGAATTTATTTAAGTTTTTCACAAATTTTATATGTATTACCAACAACATTTTAAATCTGATAGTGCACAGCTTTATTATTGTGAAATTCATTTGCTAGCATATCATCACTAAACTTGTGCCATCTCCCTTCCGCATTTTTCTGCTCTCTTTAATAACCAAAAACACTAAAATACAATAAAAATGCGAATATATAGGCTTTTCGTCTTTATTCACGCATATACATACATATGTACATGCATACATATTTAATACTCTATCGTTTGTACCTCTATCGGGGGAAATACATGCATACATTGTATGTACATACATTTGTACAAAAATATTTGTAACCTCAAATCAATTTGCTATGACTTTGTCTTTTTCTCGCAATTTAACATGAAGTGAGCCGATTCTATGTCCGGCCTGAAGAGCTTTCGGTCGGTGCTCCCAATGTAGGTCAGTAAAAAAGAAGAGGGAGCAGCAATGCAATGCTCATAATTTTAACATGATACACGTATGTCTGTACGTACGTTCTCGTACATATGTACATACATATATACATATGTATGTCGAAGACAATATCTACAAATATACATATAAGTGTGTGTGTGATCGTGCCGACTATTGCCCCAATGTTGATAACATTAAAATTAACTCATGTCGCCTTTGCTGCAAAGAAATCTCATAAACTTTGGCATTGAGAATAATAATAAGAGCATTAATAAATAAACTTATTAAATATCCATGTCCAAAAATCTTTTTTTAACTGATCCTGATATATTAATTTTTTTTACATACATTTGGACACAAAAATTAACAATTTTATTTAATATACATACATACATATGTATGTATGTATGTATGTATATGTGCATATATGGTTTGTTTGTATGTATCCTCATAAGTCTATAACTAACGTCCACCATTTTAAACATTCCGCCATTTTTTATGTACTTACATATGTATGTACATATGGCTGAGCGGCTTAAAGAATGTCGAAGATGGCCGACTTGAGCACCATTTTGTGTGCTTACTTAAGTTGCGATTTGTATTAAGCATAGCTGCGTTCTTTGTTTCGCTTTCACTTTCTTTTATATTCACAATTTTTTTCTTAAAATTTAATTCTGAGTGAATTTCGGCAGGGCGAATTGATGTAAGGTGGTAGCGATTCTAAAAATGCAACCCTTTATCGCCTTTGAACCATATCTTGAAATTTCCTGTAGTTAAACGGAACAATTTATTATTTGCAACTAAACAATTGATCTTGACAACCAATCACCAATCAGCTAATTGATTAACACCACCTTTAATAAATTCGCCTTGAATTTCGGTTTTTGGCAAACAAACTCTCAAGAAAAATTTATGTAGGATGACATTCACATTAATTCATGTATGTATGTAGGTACATAAATATGTACTATGTAATTATGTAGTGTTTGTGTATTTGACGAAGAATAAAGAATTTCGTTGTTTTTTACACAAAAGCAGCTGATTGATTTGTTTTTTTTTCTATCGAAAGCAACAACAAAATACATGTACATACTTTGTATTTGTTATTGTTTGGCCATATAACTATTTTATTTTTAATAATTTTTGAGCTTTAAGGCCGATCGGTTTATTTTCTTAAACATTTCCTGCCATCTTTATGAATTCGTCTAGTGAAAACAAAAGTTCACAATTCACAAATTCAATTGATCCAAAATAATTAATTACAAAATCTACATTTTTATTTCAGTACTTTATGTTTAATTATTGGGACAGAGTTGGGCATCATCCGTGAACGTGGTGCCACAAGCTCTCTTCCTAACAATCCTTCGGCTTGGCTCTTGCGGCACTTTTATGAAAGAAACTCCACCTTTTACGAGCCGTTCTTTGCAGATAAGGCACCTTCCCAACTCGGTACTACTTGGGCACAAAATACACAACACAAATATACATCATATTTACACATTTGATGAGCAAAGTGCACAATATATGTACATATGTATGTACATATGTACATATTTTTTCACTAAAAAGCCCGAATCAGAAGTAAAAAAAATTTTGTTTGTTTTTATCAAATGAAAACAAAGCTTGACAATTAAGATAAATGAAGAAAATCAAATTATTAACCTGTTAAATCTGCCTTGGTATGTACACTTAATTTTTGCTAATTCACAAAAGGCACAAGCCAAAACATTTTCGAAACTGCATTTTTCACAGTTGTTGATATTATACACAACGAGTATAAATATAAAAAAAAAAATAATCAGAAAATTTGCTGGTGAAGCTTTGAAATTATTTGGTCAAAAATTGCTAACACGAAATCAAATATGTAGATATATACGTATGTATATATACATATATGCTATTTATAGTTTGTGAATTCTTTTTTGTTTATCTATAAATCGGCTTTTTATGCCACCTTTGCGTATCAGTTCAGTTCTCTTTAAAAAATAACACATCTTCTGTTATATATTTCATAAATCAAGTTTTCGTCCATTGAGCAGTTTGTTGGTAAAAGTTGCACCTTAGTCAAACCATCAAGTTTTAATGGGAGCACAATACCTATTAAATGTGGAATGTACATACATATTTACCTAGAAATCAAAAGTTGCCCAAATATAAAGGAAATCGGATTAAAAAGTATTCTACACTTTCATTCATACTCTAATAATATTTTTTTTTTGCCTTTGTAATTATTTTATACACTTCTGTTTGCTTTTAATAGCAGCGGTTCATTTTCAAATTTGACAAAATATTTTCCTTCATTTACTTTTCAAGTTTAATTCAAAATTTCAAACTTTTAGAACCTGTATAATATTTTCGGGTATGTACTATTTTGTTACCCATTCAATTTTAATATAATAAGGTGCAAGTTTCAAAATCAGCGGTAAGTGTTATTCATATGTACATATGTATATATGTATGTATGTATGTATGTATATACTAGATACTTAAAACCTGCATTTTATACTAAAATTATTGGCGAAAGCTCCTGAAATTGTATGCTTTTGATTAAAACAACTTTGTGGGAATAAAGTTTTAAACTTTGGTTTACATTATTTTTGTTGGATAATAAACTGTAAAACACAAACAAAAATTCAAAGTCAATCACCCCTATGCTGGAATCCGTCGTACGTTCGATTACGCTACGAATCGTAAAATCGGTATGCTCAAATCCGCTTTTCGTAATCGTAAATTCGAAATTCGTAGACTGTTTTCGCAATTCGTAATATCGGTATGCCAGAATCCGTCGGAGCTGTCAATTGCGGAATTTTTGTACGAACAGCCACTGGTGTCGGATCGAAATAAATTTTAGAAAAATAAACGTTTATAAACCCAAAAATAAGCAAATATGCATGTAGTATGTATGTATATGCATGTGTACATTTGTATTTAAGTACATATGTAATATAAACTATGCAAGAAAAACTAGAATTATTACTTGTGTATATATTTGCGAAGATCACAAACAAATCGTACGCAGTATGTTTCTTGTATGAATGCTTCTTTGTTGAGGCGAAAACTTGTCACAAATCTTTAAACCATTAAACATTAATATATCAGAGCATTGAATTCAGCAATATTACACACTTCATCATTTAAGAAATTTGTATTTAGAACATCTCTTAAGAATGTACATATGTACATACGATGCATATTTATGCAATTCTGCCTTTAATTAACGAAAACTTCTTATCAAATGGCTTATAAATATTGATATTAAACTTCATTCTTTACTAGCAATAATATCGGTACATGTATATATCTGCCAATATGCCTAATTACGAACTTCGAAATTCCTGTTTTTGGTTGGCAACGCGGTTGATAGTTACGATCGGATTTCAGCATACCAAATTTCGAACTTTCGGAACGGAGCTACGAATTCGTAACTAAGAACATTCGGATTACAGCATAGGGGTGAATATGTACATATGTACATATGTATATATGTACCTACTCATTTTGTTCTGGGCATGTCAACAATTAAAAGATATGTTTGTACATACTTACACATGTACATGTACATATGTATGTACATAATTCTTTAAAAAATCGCACAAGTTGCTCTGCTTCAATTTGCCTTTGATAAAATGCTGTTAAGTATATTAATTTCTCACCCATCTGCTAAACTCTGCATTTAGTTATTCACATACATACATCTGTGTAGGTACATCTTTTTCGCACCTATTGCCATCAATTAGCGATATTATTTAGAAAGAGATGTCACAAAACTACTAATATAACAGCAAACCCTCTCTTAATTTCTATCCATCTGTTCACAAACAAATATCAGCTGATGTACTTGTAAGAGGCTTGTCTCTTCAACTACAAGTAAATACAATCTACATGTATGTATGTATTTACATACATACATATCAAAAGGGTCTTGTTTAAAGATAATATGATACGAAACTCTTTGTTTCGAGAGAGCGCTGTCAAAAGGCGCATTTTTTATAACATTTTCCATAAGAGCCACTCTGTAGAAATAGTATCTGGGGATTTTGATTTAATTTTTTGGACATTTTGCAGTTTCTTCGCCACAGTTGAGGTTTGCTAACAGAATGAATGAAAATGCAATAAAAATAAGAGTAAATAAGAGATGTTATTTACCTTAACGCCAGAAGATAATATTTATAAAATCAAAACAATTAAAATATCGCAGAAATTCATATTTCGCAAAAACTGCTTTTATATATGCATTTAACATAAATTTAAGATATAGCGTGTTTTCTTATAAACATACATGTTTATTCATGTATTTAAAATGCAATATTTACCTAGTTCGCTTTGAAAAAATATTTTTGGAATATATTTTTAAAATAAAATACAATATTTGTATGTAAATCAAAACCTTCATAGTTTGCTAAAATTTATATATTAAATTTAACTCTTAATTTAGAGATTTCAAGACACATTCTATAAAAAAATAACATTTACTCGCTTTTTTTATCCAAATAAAAATTATAGCTATTTTCACGCATTTGCCTCTGGTAGCCCACCTTTTTGCGTGCCAGCTGTTCAGTAGCCCATGATTCGGCTTTGTTGCCAGCCCAAAATGTGAGATCATGGGCTCTCGCAGCAAGCGAAAGAGAGAAGTTTCGTATCATATTATCTTTGTCTTGTTCAAGATCAATGCCTGATATTGCACCCACTCACTCCAAACACAAACAGCGACAGCAAACAGCGACAACAACATCAACAGTGACATGCTCCAAACATTTGCACACTATCGCTTTCTCTCACTCTCACGCACACTAGTTCAGTTGTCTCCCCACTTATGGCGCTCTTTCTCATACATACATATGCATGCAATTTTCGCGCGCCGACTTACCTTGGTATTGGTTAAAAAGCGCCAACAGACGAGCATGTTCATTCCTGTTCGCACGTGAAATAACTTCTCCTCCCATCAAACCACTCTCTGCTTTTTAGCTGCCAGCCGCTATGCTTATCTGTGGCCTCCGACCAATGCTTTGTACTATATTTGTTTATGATGTTTCGCTTGCTGATCAGAGTTATACCAGCAGCGGAGCAAGTAACATCATCGGCAGCAAAAGCAGTTAAAAAGGTATGCATTTTTTGAAATATTGTTTGTTAATTTGTATCGGCTGCAAGGGTTACAACAGAGTGCATTGGATGGATGTATGTACATACATACATACATGTGTAATTTATTGCGGCTAAATATTTTAAAATGACTTTTTGTTTTTGTATTACATACATTGTAGGTCTGTTGTGGGTATGAAAGACGGAAAATCTCAGTGGTGTCAGGCATACAAATTATAAGTCCATTTCACTAGAGCGACTTTAACTTAAAAAAAAAGTACCTAAAATATGAAAAAAAATGTTTCTAAATTATGAAAAAACTGACACTATTTAAAAATGGAGCCCTTATTGTTTTGACATGTACATAATCGCGAGAACTGACATTTATTACCAAAACAAATTTAAATATGGTCGTGTGAAGTCTAGTTTCAACTAAATAAAATACGTTTGTACACACATACATATGTACTTATGTATGTATGTACATACATATGTATGTACTCATATACGTTTTATCGTATTTTATTTATACATTTAACTGTCCTAATGAGGTTTTTAGGTAATTTTTCATTCTAACTGTCTGTCCGTTCTTTGTTTTGCATCTCCTCGCATAAAAAAGTGCCTAATCGAAGTTGTTTTTATTATATTTATTTTAATTTTTATACGAAATAAATCATATGTGTTTAACTCTACAGAATGTTATTGACTACTTTCTTGAATTTGCAACCACGCTGTTGCACATTACAAACATACAAAAATGCGTGAACACACATACGAACGCATTTCTTATAAATAATAGATAAAATTGCCATGCTATCAGCTGTTGCGCTAATATCGAGCCTCCCTTGTCGTATCTCTCAAATTGCTATTTGACAAATGAAGAATCAAAACAAACATGTTTTAACGTGCTCAACTTGCAATTTTCACATGTCCATAGATACATTTACACACATACAAATGTAGTATGTAGGTAGGTATCTACATATGTATGTTAACATACATACATATATTCAAGAGACCAAAACATTCTGGAACTGTTGTGTTATTAATGACAGATTTGCTGGCCGAGTGGCCGATTATGATGACTCACCCAGTATAGACAACCAACAGCCGGCCGGGCAGACGGTCCGAGTTTGAGCAAAGTTACTTGCAATTTCTTTGAGAGAGTACCCAGAAAAAACCAATAATGGGGAGAGAGAGAGAATGAAAGTGTGCAAGAGCGTGCATGTTATTCTACAAATGTAGTATTCAATGACAAAAAAAAAACAAATAATGGGGAGAGAGAGAGAATAAAAGTGTGCAAGAGCCTGCATGTTAGTCTGCAAATGTAGTATTCAATTGTACAAAAAAAAAACAAATAATGGGGAGAGAGAGAGAATAAAAGTGTGCAAGAGCGTGCATGTTATTCTACAATTATAGTATTCAATAGCCAAAAAAAAAAATAATGGGGAGAGAGAGAGAATAAAAGTGTGCAAGAGCGTGCATGTTATTCTGCAAATGTAGTATTCAATGGCTTATAAATATGTATAGGTACATACATACATATGTACATACATATGTATGCAAATACCTTAAGCTCTCTTAAGCGCTGTATCGTATTTTCCCCAATATTTTTCATGCGTGGCTTTCAACACAAACTTTGATTGCCAATTGAAAGAAAATATGCATACAAAAAATATTTTTTTTTGTATCTATCTTTGCATACATATGTACATATACATATGTATGTATGTATATGTATGTATGTATGTATGTATATACATAAGTACATAAGTAAATCTAATAACTTTTTGCACAAAATATACACCTGCAACGGTGCAACAAGTCAACAAGTCAACAAGTCGCCAATTTCACAACAAAACAATGTAAAAAATTTGAATGCATTGCTCGCTGTGCGCAACAGAAGAGAGCGAAAAGTGTGCGAAATAGAGAGTAGTACATACGGTTTTTGAGATCCCACCGATATGAACTCCCCTAATTTGCTTTAGCTTGCTTGCTGATTCATTAAGTGCCGTGCTCTCCTGTTAAACGGATTAGCATTGAATTTCGGATAAAGGTGCGCTCAAAATTATGCTGCGTTTTGTTAATTCGAACGAATATCATACGGTTAAAATTAATATTTGTGTGCTGGCTTAAATACATACATCTTTAAAATTTACTTTGAAGCAACAATTTTTAAAAATATTTCGTAACTGTGGCATTGGTTTTTTTTTAAAGTACTCTAATATGATTATCATATTTTTTTTAAATTACACCTTACGTTTCGAACATTTTTTCAAACCACACAAACGATTTTTTTTACTTAACTAGTGAATATTTCGAATAAACAGAGACAGTGTATTTTCGAAAAACACCTATTCGAGAATCTAATTTTAAACAAAATATTGTTTATTTTAATTTTTATTATATCGGGATTAAACTTTTTTCGTACTCAAATTTTGTGTTAATTTTTTTTTATTTCAACAACAAATTATTTTCGGTTTTGTAAAAAAAAATATCAGTTATTTACAAATAAAAAACATATGTACATATGTACATACATACATACATACATATGTATGTATGTACATGTGTGTGTTTAATTAAAAAAAAACACAAATAGTTTATATCAAAGAAATTATTAATATTTTGCTAAATACAACATACATATGTATGTATGTATGTACATACATATGTATGTATGTATGCGTGTATTTATGTACATATATATGTATATAAGATAATACATACATATGTATGTACATATTTGTGTAAAAAACAATTTTCTAAAACAAATAATTTAAAAAAAAATTTGGTATTATCTATAACTATGGAAATGAAATCCCACCTTTACTTTAACTATAATCAGTTTTTTCATGTTCAAACTTTTAACTAAAGATTTCAGTTTTTATTTAAAATTTTCAGATTAATTTAAACAAATTTAAATATCTTTTATTTTTTTTTTTTAATTACACAAAAAATTAAATTTTAATTTTTATAGTGATTGTTCTATTTTTTGTTGAAAATAGAGTTTTTTTGACAATACTGCCAATACAATAGTCAGAAAACAAATCTGGTGTACAAAATTATCCATCACGCCAAGAATTTTGAGAAAATACCAAAAAAAAAAAGGTCACTTTTGTGAATATTTTCTGAGATACCATAATTTTTATTTTTCAAAGCGCTTTCGTTTAATAAACATTTTTAACCTCAAGGCGAATTTTTAAAAATTGATTTACGATGATTTTTAAATCTAGGGTGGACTATTTCGAACACCACATTTGTATTCAGCGAGGAGAAAAATCTTCAGTAATTGCTTACTTACATATGTACATATAGGAAAAGTATGAAAAAATATTAAAATAAAAATTAGCGAATTTTAATCCCACAAGTGCTGTCAGTCAGCAAGGGTAATCGAAAGGATTGCAAAAAATATCGCAATCGTTTGACCAAATATCCTTAAAATCACTTGCAGCGGTTTTAGTAGCCATATTTGTGCCTTCTTTTATTTTAAAATATTTCTGCATAAAACATATTGCAACGATCAGTCGGTTTGTGTGTCAGTGGCTGCGTACACATAAAGCATTTACAATAACAAGTACTACGAGTATTTATATCGAAATTATTCACTAACATTTTTCTTTGTTTGCTTCCTATTTGGGAATGATTTTTTTTTTTATAGAATACCAACAGCAGCCAGCAGAAAGTTCGACTACTGCAGCAACAACAAATATAAACTACAGCCTTATCAGCAGCAACAGCAGCGGCAGCGACAGCGGCATCGGCAGCAACGCCAACAGTAACTGCGACGACAATAATAGCTACAATATCATAAACGGCGACGAGTTTGAAGATTTTGAATTTGACATGGAAATGCTTGAAGATAGCAGTAACGTAGAAATGTTCATCACGGACAAGGACAACATCATTACAATGAACACCATTGATGGCAACAACAGCTGCAATAGCAACAACAACACAAATACCAACAGCAGCAATCATATTAATAAGAACAACAACAACAACAGCAACAACATGTACTCCAATATCGATACCATTAAACACGAATACGCCGAAGATCTCTCCCAACAATATTTGGCCACATACGATCCCTTAAATTTTGGCGAATGTCACTTAAGCCAAGATTCCACCTTGAATATCGACTCTTTACCGGATTTACCTGACATCAGCGAGTATGCAGTCGATTTCAATAACTTCAAGCAGTTGGACGACATTTTACTCAGCTCACAAAATCCAATGTTCGCATCGATGTGCAGCAGCAGCAATCCGAGCAACAGCCAACAAAGGCAAATTAGTTTCTTACACTCCTCGGAGCCTATCGTGCCGAAAATTGAAGACGACGACATTGTCGAGATGACAGAAGCACCCAGCCTGCCATCAGTAACGACATTGAAAGATCGCACAAGATTGCTGAATAAGCGTATTAAGGTGCACCTACCAACAACAGCGCCAATAGATGATCCACTCTCGACGCCCATCATTCTCGGCGGCATTGTAGATCTACAGGTTAGTTGGTTGATTTAACAATACCTTGTGAGGGTGTGAATATCATAGCTCTGTTACAAGTATGTATGTATGTACATATATAAAATATGTATATACCTATAAGAAATAATAGATTTACTTCGGGGTTTACAACTTCGGGCATACGTATTGCGTCATGTATTTTTGCCTAGCAACTAAGCATACATATACACACATACATATGTATGTATGTATGCGTGAACAGTGTATGAGTGCCTTAACTGGTTGGCCAACTGTAGCTGATCACTTGCTGGCGATAGCTTTCAGTGTGCAGAAGATAATTTCACAACGAGTAGGAAGAAAATGCAGCTTTGCTGCTTAATCCTAGTAACTGTTTTTTTTTATTAAAATTTTTGTTTTGTTAATCATATGCACATACTTATTTAGCATACAAATTTAGCAAGGATATATTCTTATCCTAATAACTAATCGCACTTTCTTACACTCGTCTCTCTCTCTCTCTCGTTGCAGGACGAAAAAATGGATCTCGAATATTCTATGTACTTGGGAAACTCACTTGTGAATATTGGCGATATTGTAGATTCTTTAAAGGATAACACCACCAGTCCTTATACATACACCGATGAGGATCCGCCATCAACACCGCAAAGCAATTACTCTTTTGCAACTAATACCACACCCTACTCACCTGCACCGTCCACCATCTCATCCACCCAACCGCCGAATAGCACGAAAAAGAAACGTGGACGCCCCGCCAAAGAGCACAGCGACCAACCAGATCCTGCACAATTGAAGCATATACCCGATGTGGAACGTAAAAAGTTGCTTGATCGGGCAAAAAACAACGAGGCCAGTCGCATATCGCGCCGAAAGAACAAAGAGCGTGAAGAGCAAGAAATAGAAATTGAGCAGCGGGAGAAAGAGAAAAATTTGGTGCTAAAAGCGCGGCGTAGGGAATTGGTTAAGACACAGAAAAAGCTAGAACGTGCACTTATGCGAGCCACAACTTTTGTGCAGTAATTGCCATGGAGAGATTCAGGAATATAAGAATTGTCAGAGATCTATTCACTTATATACATTTGTTGATTATTGGGTACCTAAGCTGCATGCAGAAATTTCTTAGAAAATAAAATTTGATTAGTGTTAAGCAGCCAAATGTTGATCTAGAAATACATACATATGTATGTGTGTACATACATACATACATGCATACATACATACATACATATGTACATACAAACATGTATTTATATTTAAGGTGTAATTGTTAAGTTGTTCAATTTACTTGTCATATGTGAGTGCATGTGAATACTCTCCACTATTGTTCATGGAGATTTATATTTTTTAATCACTATAATTAGTGTTTTTTTTTGTATTTTATATGATAAACATACATACATATGTATAAACTATTCTTATGTTTATGTGAAAATATAATAACCTTTAAATTAGTTTACAAAGGAGTTAAACATATACCTAGTTTTAAACAGATGAAATAAAAAATAGGTCGCTGGGTTAATGACAAAGCGATCGCAAAACAAACAAAACAAATGTTTTAATTAATTTTATGAAATTTGGTCCCCAACGGCACTGAGTGTTAATTTTTTGTAGTGTAGTTGTTGCTGAAAGCCATGGACGGCGGCAACTGTGAACGGTTTTAACGGAGCCTTAGGAAGTGAAGTTGCCTGATGATAGTTGGCAGACAACGCGTAATTTATTTTTTTTATAATTTTCAAATTTTTTAATGAGAAATTGTTGTTTCATGAAAAGTTAGTTTGCAAAAGATAGCAGAAACGAATGAAATTGTTTGAATTTAAACGCATTCCATATAAATTGGATTATATTTGCACTCCCTAATATGGCAAAAAACGAGAAAATATAATGTATGCTCTTTTTATTTTATTTATTAAAAAAAAAACGTTTATTTTACTGCTTAAGACAAGTAATCAACACGTACATACATACATATATTAATTGAAAGTTAATATATTTTTTATAAACTCAAACAAAATTTAAAAGACTTAAAATACGTTATGGACACAAAAATTATACGAATTTGCTGTTTCATAAATAATTTCAAGTCCTTTCAATATATCTCATGAACAAGAAGATCATAAATGTATTATTTATGGTATTCTACTACTAAGAACTAATTGAATATGCATACACATTCGCAAGCATTTTTGTTGACATTCTTTTATAAAAATATTTCTAGAACATGATACACTGAAAAGCACATAACAAACTAACATTTACAAGGAGTAGCTTAACTATTTCGCACGCAAGTGTACCTTAATTCTCAAAGTATCAAATGTAGGCGATTTTTCTGTTTGCAAAATATAATTCTTCGCCACAAACGAACTTGTTGTGGAGTGAATGTGAGTTCAATTACTCAAGCGAATTTCATCACAATGCATTCAAAAGCATTTACTCCGCGATGACGATTTGCTACGATTGTAGTTGTTGGTAGACGTTGCAGTATCTCTCGTGCAAGCTGCCTCATCTTCGTCTAATATTGTCTCTTCGACGCTGTCATCATCGTCCGGTAACTCTTCTTCGCTATCATGTTCGCTTTCACCCACACCTCGGGAGCTCTATAAATTGTATTACAATCAATAACATACACATACAGACGAATGACACTTAAGCTAATCTAAACTATCTTTCAAGTGGTTATTGCCGATGCTATACAGTTCATGAGTATTTGATTTCAATTATTTTAACAAATGAAACTCTTACCTGTGTCAAAATTTCATCGCCATGTATATCTTTATTCTTCAGATTGCCCATTGTAAATACAGATGAACACTTATTGGCTGTCATTATTGCCTTAACACGGAAAACTAATGTTTCGACAGTTTCGCGCAATGCTGGAATTTGCCCAATGATTGCTGTGTTCCTGAGTGCCTAAAATTGTGTTATACAAGTTTTGCTTATTTCACGATTGCGAGTGTTGTTTTGAAAAACTTATATGATAAAGAGGAGTCAAATAGTGCGCACACATTAAAAAATTTAATATATTATTATTAGAAATAGTTAACTATACCTTTGAATGACAACAAATATTGTGCAGAAAACGAGTGACAGTTTGTAGACTTTTCAGGAATTCACTAACACGACCTGGATCATCACGTAACGTTTGATTTATAATCTCTAGACCATGTTGAAGAAGAAGCTTCAAATATAAATGCGCATACTGAAAATATTATCAAGTATTAAATATGTATGAAGAAAATAAATATAAAAAATAAATTAAAATTTTGTATGGCCTTAGTAACATTTTATCCTCAACTGTTTTTGAGCTAGAAGCCAGTTTTTTTAATACGATATTTTTAAAATCTATGCATAACCTATTAAGGTAACAAAATAAAATATGAAAATAAAAAGGATGAGCACGCGTAAGAGTATATTATAAAATAAAGGCATTTAAAAAAAAATAAGAATTGATAACCGCAACAAAAACCATACAGTAAAGCATAAATGCTGGCAGGTCAGCTGCTGTAGATTGGCGTTGGTTGTATAAGGAAACACAAGCACAGAATTTTGAAGGAAATATTAAAGAAGTCTGATGAAAGAATGTGGTGATCTACAAAATTATACTATCTTTTTTTTTTTAAATATTTCCATTATTAAAAATTGGGCTCGTACTCAATGCGACATAGTACGGCGAAGTACGGGCTATAAAACAGCATACTTAAAAAACAACTTGAAATTCTTGGCAAAAAAAAATAATTTTGAATAAAAAATTTTCAATTATTTTTTTTTCATTTTTGTATCAAGTAAAAAACATTATTTTTTTACAGAATGAAATGTATTTTAATTGAAATATAATGGAAACTTAATTGTACGATGTTGATTTTTTACATTTTTTGCCGATGATTTTGAATTCCACTTCTAAATTTTGTTCATTTGGAAGAAAAAACAGCCAACAATTTTTTTGTAGGCTGTTACGAACGAGTTATGTGCACAGTAGCGCTCGGGTATAAAAATTATAGAAATTAAAAAAAAAAAAAAAAAAATTGAATATAAAAAATGTTTTGAACTATGTTGCACTTTAAAATATTACGTGAGTTATGTTGAAACGATCAAACCAACCAAGAATATTCGATTAATTATGGTTGTAAGTACCTTTAAAAATTGTTGGAAATTTCGTGGCACATCTAACGACTTAACTATGCTAAGCAGCATATTAAACAGCTCACAACTTTTGTCCCACATTCTCATTTTATCATCTCTCTGTACGGCGCTTTTGTTTATTAACTCATTTAGATGATGAACCGTCGTTTCACATATGGCACGAAAAAGTAATGGAAAATTAGCTCTGAAATTTGTAGAAAAAATTATTATCATGCCGTGTTTAAAAAAAAAAAACCTTAGCCGCTCAGAGCAGTCAATTACTTTTTGAAATTAGGAAACGATTTGAGTGTATTGTCCTTGCCATTGAGTTGCTTACATTCGTCCAGTAGAGCGCGCACAATTGCAGCCAATCGACGAAAATCGGAGTTTTTGAGGAAACCTTTTACGAGAATATCCAAATGAATATTGCATTGGGCGCCCTTCTCGGCTAGACCATCATAACCGAACCACTTACGCTGCAAAAACTTCTTGCACAAACCACCTGAGAATTAAAAAAAAAACAAAAAATGTCGTGAGTATATTTGAAGGTTTTAGAAGAAGAAAAAAAACCTTAGCATGTTTTGTACTAACGTATATCTTTCTCTTGCTTGTCAGTCAATGCCTTGCGTTGATCCAAATCACTACTCTTACTGCTGATGATTTTGTTGGAAAAAAGCTTTAGCGTTTTTAGCATATCATATAAATAAATGGCAGTTTTCAGATCGACAATAGAAATTTCATAGCTAAGCATCACGCCAAAAGCTGCGGTGGCCACATCCGTAGTAGGCTTTTTGCCCAAACTTTGTCTCTTGGTAGTATCCAGTAACACAAGCAGAGAGTCTGTAAAAAGTATTTGTATTTACAACTTGTACATACTCGTACATACGTACATATTTATAAATAAACGAAAATACCTTTGAGTAGTTTTTCAGTGCCGGTGCCATCTTTGAATTGTGGCCAAGAGAAGAAAACTGCCAACAAACGCACGCACATATTGAAACAAAGTTTAATGTAATTGAACTCAGTAGCGAATAGATCACCATTGCTGTACACATATTTTACATTTTCTAATTGCTTATGAATATCTTTCGATAACTGTTTGAAAATATCAAATGATACAAAAAAATACAAATATTATCAAATTAAAAAATCAGGTATAGTTTATGATTTTTTTACAAGTTTTCAAGCATGTGCTTACATTACAACTTTGCTTTTGCGCTAATAACTATAATAATTTATTTAAAATTTGCTTTAATCGCACTTTTTGGTTAGATTTACTCACCGTTGACATTCTCTCCAAGACTGTTTGCAAAAATTTTGATAAGTCACACATAAAATATTCTGGTTTGGCGACGTGCTGCAGCGGCTGCTCACTCTGTAGTTTCTGTGCGCCCGTCACTGATTCCAATTTTGACACCAAATCATTTAAAATAAAGCGCAACTCGAGCAAACCAATTCGTTTGCCAATCTCTTCGACTGGTAATGGATACTTTGCTACAAATTCTTCACGTAGTATCAACATAATGTCGGAATCCATTTGTCTGCAAAACATATTCAAGTATGTACAGGGAAATTTTAAACAAAATAAAAAAAGAACACATTGAATAATATTGTTCTAGTTAACTACATATTTAATATTAAATGAAAACCTAATAAAATCGTACGTACACATATTTAAAGCTATCTATATTAAAAGCTCTCACTTACCTGTATATTTCACGTGGTCCATACAGAATATCAAATTTTTTCTTGTGCTCTACGCCTTTAAGTCGTCCAATGTTTGCCAATTTAGCCGTAGCATTCGCTTCGATTGTTACATTGCCTGCATTTGTGTCATTGAACACTATGGTCTCAGAATTTAAGTCCCTGTCGGTTGTATCCCTTTGATGTGCCCCTTTAGGTTTTGTTGATGTAGTTCTCTTGCCACGGCCTGCGAAGTAAAGTGAAGGAAGGATATTTAAAACAAAACTCATCAGATCCAAAAATTTGGTATATATTTAGGTGACATGGTTATTTAAACAAGCTAATTTCAGCGGAATTTTCGTTATACAAGCAAATGAAGTGTCATGGTAATGTATGAAACATACAATGAAACTTACAACAGTTATACAATGACTTTTTTTTTATAAAAACTATACCAAAAAAATTGTGTTTACTCATAGTCGTTTGTAGTTTTAGTATAAGTCGAAATTATTTTATGTAGCTACTAATGTTATTCAGAAGCGGTTTAGTTTCGACTTTTCTGCTTAGTATGAACTTCAAATTTAGCTTTGTATTTTTATTGGAAATCAAACGAAATAAGTTCATTGGAGGCGATTGGATAAGACTAAAATTTAAGGGTCTATAAGAGCATACTCAAAAAAATTTGAACACTTCTGAGAAAAGAGTTGTAAATCTATATACAAATTGGTTAAACTTTTTTTGTAAACCAAAGTTTACAAAGCGCGAGTAGATTCGTTTTTAATTTATAATTAGCATGACAGAAATAGTCTCTCCAAATAATAACAGTATTCAATTTTTAAGTTATTTATTATATTTTTATTATACATCACTTTAATAGTAAAAGCGGTAATTGTCAAAAATCAAAAGACAACAAAAAAAAATGTAAAGCTTGATTTAATTATTATGTACTCGTACAGACATACATATGTACATGCATATGTATAATTTAAATTATATGTATATAATAATGTTATAATATCTATACATAAATGTTAAAAACATAAAAAACACGATTACTTTATTCTTAAATTTTTTTTAATTGATTTTGCATTTAATTTATTAAATTAAAAAAAAAAAAACTATGTAAAAAGCTATTTTCTAGTTAAATAAAAAAACTTACATTATAGGTATTTTTCCTTTTTTAAATAAAAACAGACTTTATAATCGAAGTTACTTTCATTTAAAATTAATGTTTTAATAAAAAAATTAATGCATATTTCTTTCTGTCCAGACATCGCTAATTTTAGTCAATTAGTAAAAAGTATTTAAAAAAAATTGTTGTCGTTTACACCCCAGTCGGATCTACATACATATATTAACTAAATGCCTCAGATTTATGTCCGCCAACGTCCCCCAAAAATGTATTTTTTTCTTCTACCATGGCATAGATATATCCAGAAAACATTGCAATGGAACGAAACGCCAAGACTAATAAAACAAAAACAAACAAGGGAATATATGTACTTACCTTCAATGTTTTCGCCTGTAAGTGCCGAGTTCGACGTTATAAATTGGGCTTGTGGTGGAACATAATCTGCTGGCGCTTTGTCCAACAATTGTCGTATTTTATCCTCGGTATCAATGAGCTCGTTTAAACGTTGTAATACCTTATGAATTTAGAGATGTTTAAACAACAAAAATACAGCAAAGGCGCCATGGCGAAACTAAGAAAATAATATATGGATCAATTACCTTACAACGTATCATCTGCTCTTGCTGTGTTGAAAATGAGCTAACTGTTTCACGCATCCAATTTACACAATGAAAATATATATCCAAAATGCGTTTTTGCAACTGTTCATCATAGTCATAAAATATTGCATCGGTATTAGATTCGTCGAAAAATGATGGTAATATAATAGCGCAGCCAAGTAATGCATTGATAAGTTCCAAGCTACCTTGATAACGTTGCAAATGAAGAGAACGCACCAAATTGAAGAGTGGGGCGAGCACTAAGATTGAAGAGGAAGAACTAAAAGATGTAATTGAAATAAAATTTTAGATATTTGATGAAAACGTTATAACCAGATTGTACAAACCCAGTAGTCGGCTTCAACACCAATTCAGCTATATTAATGGCAATGCTTGGTACTTCACTTTCTTCCATATTCTCTGTGTCCTCAACGGTGTTAATGCATTTTTGGTAAGTCAAATTAATTCCACTGGAATTAAAAACACATAATACGTTTACAGCGATTAGCGAATATGTATATGTAAGTACATACATACATAGGTGTCTACATACATACATACATATAAGAACTTACAATGTATTTGTGGGCGTATGTTCGGCAACGAAACTATTTTGGAAATAGAAAGTCATTACATCGCATAACCAAATTAAATATGGCTTGTCCAGTTGAGTGCAGTTATCCCGCTCACTTGGCATACACATACAGCTACAAGCCAATTCATCATAGAATAATGCTAAGGACTCGGGACAATGTATAGCAGCTGATTCGACAAGCACTGAAATAAAATTTTATTTAAAACGTGTTCAAGGTGGTATGTTGCTGTAATTTAATAACTTTTCATTTTCTACATTTCCGATATAGTCGTTATATTTATCGGCATATTAAATAGTAATCGTTATCGATGTATGTACATACATACATATTTTATCGATATCTATCGATATGTACCTAATTTAATTGCTTTACCACTTATTCTACTTCGATACCTTAGCACCCATGTTTATCATTATCGATATGCAAATTGTCGAGAACTATTGATATAGTACATATGTCATTATTTTCCATAATATAATCAGTCGTATTTTAATAATTACTTAAAATTTTGGCTATCGATAAATTTATCGCAGTCGATTTCACAAGTTATCGATATCTACCTTTTGATTTCTATCCAACATAGTATCATTAACTGTACTCACTTATAAAATTGGCTGCCATTTTGCCACGTCCGTCAGGCAACGAGCTAGCATTTGAATACGAGGTGTCGAAATCGTCATGTTCAATAATCGTGTCCTCAATGCGTGCCATGCAATCGATAAGTTGTACACAGCCAATAATGCCTTGCTTTTTCACACTTAGTAAAAGAAGAGGAAAGCTTGAGAAAAAAAAAATTAAATTGTTACGAGCACACTTACTGCAGAGAGTGGTTGATAATTTGCTTTTTCAAAAGCATATCAAGCTGATCCTGCAGCACAGTACACTCTGATAGCGGTGGTGGAGGAAAGGCAATGGAACATAATATCTCCATAGCCAACCGTGTTTGAGAAAGCGTCAGTTCGCTTAAGCGATCCAACAAGGGCTTAACAAAGAGAAGAGTATCACATGTAAATGGATTTTTAAAAGCTTTTTTTTTTGTTTTATTCAACCAACCATTAAAAGTGTACCAAAGTTCTGTATTTCAGCGCGGTATTTTCTTTGCAAATCTCTCAGCAATGCCAATGCTAAATTTGTTAGATTCTGTGTCGATTTGTCACACGTCAACTGAAGCAATTTTCTTAGTACACTCCGCTGAATAGAATCACATATTTGAAATAGTATTCTGCAAGTTAATGAATGGAAAGAAACGTGTAACGCTACGACACAACGAACACCGAGAGGCTTTAAAATAATTTAAATTTCGATACAATTATCTTACCCATACGACGCTTTCGCGAAGTCTGCGACTATTTTATTTTTTTCTCGCAAAAAATCATACATCAGTTGCATTAGTATTGATGTATGTTGTTCTAAAATAGCAGCATAGTTTGATTTCATTTCAGTAAATATATCAACTGCTATATGCTCAAGTTTAATTCGGCGGCGAAGCTAAAAAAAATTATGGTAAATTTTGGATAAATTTCAAACTAACCAATTTTAACTAACTTACCAGATTTTCTATATACATATAATTATCTTCTTTGATATGTATAAGAATCAGCAAAATTACAAAATCTAATGATCTGGAAAATACATATGTATGTACGTTAATTATTAAATAATTTAACCAACTCGGCAAATCGAGTTTAATTACGGTAAAACGAATTATTTTATACTCACCTAAACTGACTACCTGGCAATAACGATATCAACTTTTGCCATGTGGTGTAAAACTTTCTAGAACGTACCAAAGCTTGTTCAATGAAATTGAAAAGTTCCAGTTGAGTCGCTCGTTCCATAGGAGTATCTAAGCGCCATACAAGTATTTGGCGAATAGTGGTGACAAGCTATAAATATAAATAAAAAATGTCATATTTCTTACGTGACCTGTTTACCATATTTACCTCATAGACATCTCCATCACTGGCGTCGGACAAAGGCTTCAGCAGAAAATTCACCAATAACGGCAGTGCCTAAATTATTTATGTTAATTAACTATTATATCTGGGAAGGTATAATCAGTCACCGTATTAACAAAACCATCTTCTTTGATATAATCCAGTATCCGATGACTTAGCTGCTCTTGCATGTTTTTGCCTAAGCTGAGATTTGTCAATGATTGAATTGAACTCACATTGAATAAATCCTTACTCGAAGGTAAATTATCACTATTGTGCAGAAATGGAATAAATGATTAAAATTGTAAATTTATAAATGCATAATCATTTATAGACCGACGTACTCGAAGAATAATTTACATATATGCATGTATATAGTTCTGTTCGCTAGTTCCTAAAGTTTATATATCACTCACATTAGCATTTGTACAAAATCATCGTGTTTGCTTGCTTCCAAAATGTATCCGGCATGCACTATTATATCTTGCTTAGAGGATTCATTAGCCTCTTTAAAAATTTCTAATACGCGTTCATATATCAAGGAGCTATGAGTATGCGCAGCATAACGTAGTTGGGTCACAAGTAAGGGAAGTAAAGGAACTGTGCCATTCGCCAGAAAAATTGGTGTACTATAAATATTATTTTTAAAACAAATATATATATGAATGTACGTACATGTGAAATAAGGCTGTTCAATTATTAATATACAAGCATAGCCATAATTTACCTCTTTGCAGCAGCTTCTGATATTTTGCTTAATAAAACTTCCACCACTGCATCGCGCAAAAAGTCTATCATTAGAAAGTTTACAATCATGCTCTCATGCGACTGATACACTGAATCATGGCCTGGTACACTGATAGTACAACCGCTTAGCAGTTTCAAGCTATATTTGCATTTCGGCGACAATGCTTCGCTTAAACTAGTTTTAAACAGATCTACGTTTTCTTTATAATTGGAACATTTTAAAAACACCGCACGAAATTTATTAACAAACGAGATATGGTCACAAGCTGCCAAAATATAAATATGTACACATAATAAAATAAGCGTTTTATATCTTCATACAACAATACGTACATAACACAAAGTTGTCAGCTTCATCCAGCTGAACACCCGCTTTTATAAGTACTAATTCAAAATAACTCTTTGGTGGGCGGCCGCTGGTATTTCGCGACTGTGTACGCCCCAATGAAGAAGCGATCATACTACGCTGTGACAAGTAGCGTTGAGTAGCTTCTTGTGATGCCGGTATATTTTCTTCACTGCTGCCACCAGCCTCTGCCAACATGCACACCTCAGGGCCAACCACAGATTTGGGTGTTGGATGTATTTTCTGGTGAATAGAGGCCAAATTTGAAGAAGTGCGTTATATATGTAGGTAAATGTTTTGTTTAATTTTAACTTTTTTGGGTGTACATACATACATTTATATGTATATGCATGCTTATATATAATTGCGAAATACAGAAACTTACTGCAAACTTAACTGACGCATTTTCATCAATAGAAACCAATGGCCTCTTATTTTCCGCCGACCCCGAAGCTTTTATGTCTTTGGTGGTTTTAGCATTTTTATTAAACTTACGATTTTTATACATTTTGCAAATAAAACCCAATGTTTATTTATTGTCAATAGAGGCGATTGCCCGCGCAATTCAATAGTTTTTCACAAATTCGCACAGAGTTGCATTGTTTATTATTTATTTTATTCTCATGCGAAACTAACATGGCGTCTACGTTAACCTTTTTTCGCAGATAATAATGTGTTATCTAATTTATTGTTATAACAGCTCTGTTCGATTGAATTTTTTTGTGCACTAAACTGTTCTGAATTGTGTTTTTTGAATCTGCACTAGCTTATATTTTTTGCACTAAACAACACTAGCTTCTTAGCTGGTGTAAATTAGCGCAAATACAAAGGAAAAACTAAAGAAAAGAAGAATAATTAAAAAAATAGGATATTTTCTTTATCCATGTAACACTGAAGGCGTAACAAAAACTATATGGGTTGTCGTCTTCTTCGAACGAATCACTTGAAAAGCAGTCACTGGACTTGCTAAACCAAAATTATCCTCAATTTATATTTTATTTATTTCCAGTCCATTTTACTTTAGAGTGTCAATTCTTTAAATGCTTTGTTTACAATGCATCAGCGGGATTGTACTAAGTTGAACTATTTCATTTTTTTAAACCTTTTGAACTAATCTACTTTGGTAACTGTCAGATGTTACACTACGCTGAACTGTTCTACACTATTAGCGCACTCATCGAACAGAGCTATAATATTTTCTAACAAAATGTAAAGCAAAATGTAATGTAAAAAAAATAGGGTTCATAATTATAGAACTTTTTGAGAATTAAGTATTAAAATAAATATCTCTTAATAATAATAATAATTTGGCGCTTACACTAGAACATATAGCTTAGTGTTTGGGCGAGTTTCTCCTACCGTTGGTGTTGTGCATCTTTATGTTATATAACAAATGGAGTCAACTACAGTTTTGTACCGACTCCGAACGCCAGATGTATGTATACTCGTAAATGACAACCTTTTTTATAGCGAAAATACCCTTGGAGGTTTGCCATTGCCTTCAAGGTGGTCGCTGTTAGAAAAAAAATTTTTAAAATCTTTATCGCCCAAAATATACACTTTTTGTTCCTTCCTTTTTACGATGAAATCTTTTAAACTTCTTAAATAATTATTAGACTTTGAAAATTATTTTAGTATTAACAGCTTTTCAAAGAACATTGATTTAAAATAATTGAGCCGATTTAACCATGGTTCAATGATGCATTCAATTAAAAACATAAAATATTTTTTTTTTTTCAATTAAGAAATATTTTAGTGCACTTTTTATTGCAATGCAAGCAAAACAACTAATGTTCTGGTCCTTACAGTTATGGTACAACATCAACTTTCAATCTTAACATTTAAAATGTGGCTTTGATTCGATTTCGTTTTCAAAAATTGATGTGCGGTCGTTTCCTAGTTCTACCTTCATTCATAGAGTTGCAGTTCGTTGCTTAAGTCTTTCGTTTTTATCTGATGTTACAGAATGATTTGCTCCTGGAATGCTCTGTTTTGATATGTAGCTTTTTGACAAACTATCAATGGCATTTTGCAGGTGTGAAAATTTGTTCGAAAATCAGGCAAATTAGTAAAAGTAGTGTATGAAATCAGATCAAAACTTTCTACTTAATTAGTTAAGCTTTAATGCTAAAAAAAAAATTAACAAATCTTTCAGCAAAGATAAATATGTAGGTTTTATTTTACTTTAGTTATGTTTTTAATACATAGTTATATAATGTTACTACAACTAAAAACTTAATCTATTATTGCTTATCATCTTAAAGATGCATTAACCATATTTAACACACAACTAAGCAGTGATAAAAATATGCAAGTGTGCACATGTAAGTTTGTTAATTATTTATTTTATAAAATACTTAAGAAGTTACAAATGTGAATTAAATTTAATAAATAAATTGATTTCAAAGTCAAAATATTGCTTCTTTATTTTACCGATTATGTTTTTCTTATTTGTGTCTGTGCTTATCTACATACAAATTATCGCTATAAAATTAAGCGACATGAAAAAGTGCTTATGGATAAATACATACTTACATTTGCGTGTGTATGTTTGTAAATTGACGATGTGCTCATAATAGATTTAAGAAGGAATTTATCCTACTTACTCGTAAGTAGCATTTGGTTTGAATATTTTTTTCTTTTATTTTCTTAACTAATTAAATGGTCAATATATATGTATGTATTTACTTATATGTTTTAGCGTATACAAAATTATGGTGCGGAGTTATAATTTTCAATTTCTTATTATGTAGCTTAACATGTTATATAAACGGTTGATTATGTGTTTCATTTATAGTTTTTAAAAAATTACCATACGTACTTACATATATTGTAAATACTGCTAAGTGTCTTGAAGTGTGTATCTTATTTATGACTAGTATACAAAATCATAACTGAAATATCGCCTCTCGAGTGCTGATAAATAAATATTTTATATGTATGCATGGATGTGAATGTGTGTAAAGAATATCACTGATAAATTAGATTTGCATATAATTTTAGATTTGTTTTTTCGTGCGTCGACGCTTGAAGCCAGTCATTTGCTTTAATAATTGGGAATTTTCATCATCCATGTCCATACTGGGTTCCCATAGTCGTAGACGTCTCGGTATATAAATTAGGCCCATTAAAGTTATTGCTAGAAAAGATAAAAATAAATTAAAAAAGTATAAAAAAATTTCCTAATAAAAATCATGTTTTCTAGAGCGATCAATCATTAAAAAAAGTTGCCTAATTTCATTTTGTTGGTCAATGCTGTACTAGCTCTGATGTCCAATTAATTAAAATTTTACTCAGAATATTTAACAAATTCTCCACAAATTCTTCACTTCATTTCGAAAATAAATGTTTATTTTACCGTCCATTTAATTTTTATCTGTTTAGATAGTGAAAGCAACTATTTCATAAACTATTTTCAGGGGTACATTTGACATTATGTTATAACTTATACATTTAAGTATTAGTGTAAAATGATCTGGCCGTATTAACTATTTGCACGACCTAGAATCTGAGCAATAGATATACCATACATATTCAATAGTGAATGACTCCATTTGCTGGAAGAAACGGAAGTATCATGCTGGGACACAGCAGTGTTCTTGACAACCTCATTTTTGACGAGCCTACCCGAAACGGGTCGGTTATGGATATTACCCTGACGAATTGTTAATTTTTCACAGTACTTTTAAAAGCAGCAAAAAACTGGTAATGTAGGAAGTTGTTAGGGTTTTTTTTTGAATTACTTAGAAGTTACGCGGTACGGTGACTTTTAATTAAATTGAAAGATATATAATAAAGTTTATATGCAAAGTTTCAGTTTTGACAGCTGTTACTTGATTTATAAATACTCACTATGGTTTGCCATTTCAAGACGCCTTGGAAGAGAATATTCGGCGCGTTATTGCTGACATACGGCTCAAATTGCTGCAAAAAGTGGCCGAAAATTGGGCCTCATGGCTAGAATTTATTCGAGCCAGCCACGGCGGTCACTTGCCCGAAATAATTTTTAAAACATAATGGCAAACCCTATCATTTATAACAAGTACAAAATATTTAAATGAAAACACCAAAACCATTCCATAGAAAATTATTATTCGGGTTACGTTTGCAGCTCGCTTATATTCTATAGACGTGCTTATATCAATCTCGTTTTGTTGGCTATTCGGCAAGTGTTTAACAGTGTATGGCAAGAGTATTCATAATACCGCCGCGTTATGAACTTGAGGTGGAGACGCACTATTTATTTTTCTCTGAAAATGCTATGTCTCGACTTGCAAAATATATTCAATAGGACATCTTTCACAAAATCGGTACGAATGGTCACCGTAAGTACTTGTGACACAAAAAATGTTAAAAATTTGCTAAGCAAATAAATTTTTCTATGCAGATTTCAGGAGAATGTTTAAACAACTCCACAATTCATCCGTTTTATGTTCCCAAGGGGTTAATTAATAGATATACTAGTAACGTCTATTATGAATTTTTTTTTGTAGATTACTTACTATCAAGTTGCTAAATGGAATTGCATGTTTCTACTTACATTTTACACATCCCTTAAATTGGGCGTGACAATTCATTGAGAGACGAAAAAAAATTGTATAAGAGCGTCTACACCTTTTCCGACAGTATTTCAGAAAAACAGAATTACAATTGTCATTTGTGTTTTTCTGAAATACAGTTGATCCTTTTTAAATTTTTGGTTTTTCTGAAATACTGTTGGAAAAGGTGTAGTTTACCGAAATGGTTGTGCAAACCCCTTAGTTTAAGTGTTCTTAAATCGTAAACTATCTGAACTGGGAACATATAACATACCTACTTATATACATAGATTTAACTTTTAACTTACAATTCAGAACGCATGGAAAGATCACATAAAAGTTAAGTGTACTCGAACGAAAATACAAAGCTTCGGAAGCGTAGAGAACCATAGTTAGCGCTAATGAACAGCCGCCCATGCTAACGACCCTGTAAGAAAAAAAATACCGTAACATAAATAGCTAATACAGAAGCCATATACAAATATGCATATAAGAATATGTATTAAAATAAGAACTATAAATAAGTATACTGGTTCAAATAGAACTAGTTCAAAATGATGTCAAGTCCAAAACGATACAATTTAGTTAATAAAAACAAAGTTGATAGAAAAAAAACACTATAATTTTATATGGATTGTCATCCTTTGTAGCGTATTTAGTAATTTTAACCTTCGCTGCGTTTTCTTTGTCTCACTTTTAATATGGCGACAAAGTAGCTTTTATTAAACTACTCTTTTCTTGCAAGTTGCTCCAATTTTTACTTCAGGGATACCACACACTCTCAAACACATACAAACGAATATTTCGAGTTATTACGAGTACTTTTACATACATATATTACGTATACTTACGGTCTGTAGTGGATGTAGAGCGTACAATGAACTAATGCAATCGCTTTTAGTAAGCAATACATGCCAATTATGCGAGAAATGGTGTAATCGCCTGAAAATATGCAAATATATTTAACGTATTTTATACAAAGTGTTAACTAAAATACTATTGATACACACTTAGATAGCTTTATTTATCAGTAAAAAATAGTTATGATTATCTTATAGGATGCATTTTGTACGGTAACTTGTATTTACCTGCAAATGTTTGATCTATCTATATTTCAATGAGAATGCTTACCTTCAATGAACTGAGTCTCTGTGTGATCTCCAAGGAAACTTCTTCGCTCTATATAACTGCGAAATGCCGTTCCTAAGTCCATAAAAGCAACAAACGCTATCCAGCCCCGAAAGGCGTATAGCAGTTTGCGCTCCATTTTCGTTTGGTACGGCGTTTTGGCGGCTTTTCTTCTTAACTTGCAACAAAGATAATCCCCTTAAACCTTCTGGTTTAATCAGGTTGATTTGTCGGATTTAATCAGAATATATTCGTAAATGAGTATCTTTTGTGTATCTGAATGGAGAAGAGTAGAATAAAGAGAAATCTATGAGGAACGTAAAATTAAACGCCTTTTCCTTCCATATGAACATACATACATACAAATTTATATGTTCATGTATATATGTATGTACGTACTTACATTAATTAAATACTAATTATGTGAATTATATTTTGTGCTCAGAGAAACCCAGATTTATTTTTAGAGAGATTTAATCGCATTAAAAGAAACTAAACGAAACATTTTTAGCCTGTAAGTTGCTTTTAGTGGAAGCCAGAGTTCTCAAACAAAGACATTTTTCTACAAAATGTAGCATTTCAATAATTTGTCATACAAACGAATAGTAAAAAAAATTGCCCGAAATGTATTTGATAGCATATAAAAAATTTTAAGCATCTTTTCACTGTTAAAATAAAATTTGTATCCCTGAAGATAACGAATTTTTAAGATTTTCGAAATACATTAAAAAGTGACGAAAATACGTTTCTTTTTTTTTAATTGTAAAAATTATAATTTTTTATTCCTTAATATATGTATAAAAATTCATTTAATTCGGTCCACTGCTCTATTTTTGTCCATCATTTACAGTTCCAAGTGTTGACCACTTGAATGATATTGCATCTGTATGTCGACCCACTTTCCATAGCAATCTCAATGAACAAGAAAAAAGAATTGGCGTGTCCACAAATCTTGCCTTTTATAAGGTTGTAATACATTCATATGTACATAAATACAAATATGTACATACATACATAAATCCGATTTCTAGTAGCCCTGCTCCTCGTAAAAAATGCGCACAGCATACAAGTGAACAGCACCTGTGTGTAATGAACTCTATTTAAGTATGTACATATGTATGTATGTATTGACATTAGAGTGGTCCTTAAAATCAAATCAGCGTTTTTATTTTCAGATGTATTTATGAAAGGAGTAAAACATTTGCGATACGATATCGTCGAGTTTAGTAGTGGCAAATCTATTTCATTTTCCTAAGGTTGATGAGAATTTGCTGCTTCTCTGCTACCGCCAGCGGATATATCGACATCTAATACTTCAAGACTAGGCGCTTGTATTTATTGTATTCATTCAGGTTGAGGCTGGCTACGAAATAATATCTTTTTATAGCTCTGGTCTGGACCGATAAAAATATTGTCTTGGAACGAGGAATAACCATAACCATAACTCTTAATTCATACAGTACAACCTCCAAGGTAGCAAATGAGTGCATAAGGACACTAAACCGGCTGACAGAAATGTGCTCCGTGTGTGTTGTGTGGGTCCCTGGTCATAGAGACATTCCAGGCAACTGCCTGGCTGACGAGCTAGCTAGGAAAGGGACGGAATTAACTACTCTTAACGCTTCCCAGAATGCTGGTATACCTCTGACAAATATTAAAATTTAAACTTATAGAGAAAGTGAATTTCAGGTGGTCTTCGGAACCAACCTGCTATATTACCAGACCAATTTGGCCAGTATTCGATGTAAAGCATTCTATAGCAATTACAAGACTTGACCGACCGTCTCTTAGATTATTAGTTGGGGTAATAACCGGACACTGCCTTATGGGCACACATGGGCAGAGGCTAGGTTACCCAAAAAATTACTTCTGCCGCAGCTGTCGGAACGAGGAGGAGGTGGAGAGTATTGAACACTACCTTTGCCAATGCCACGGTCTGGCCAAGGCTCGCAAGCTAGCCTTCAAACATTACTTCTTGGACTACATAGCCGACTTGAAATCGGCAAGCGATTAAAAATTCTCTACATTAGACGTACGGGATGGTTAAATTTTTAAGAGATGGGAAGGAATGCATGGCTTAAGCCAGTGGTGTGCCGCCGTGCTTTTTGCGCGGTTGGCATCCACTCTAATCTAACCTAACCTAACCTACTTAACACAAGCACGGGTAACTCGAATCTCCTTTTTGCTTTCTGCGCACAAATATTACCGATATAAGGTGGTAACAACGCCAAATTAGGTCTCGTCATTCTGCTTCGAAACACTTTTAACAACGATAACAATTGTGCCACAATATCTCTTACTAGAAGTGCTTGCAAATTTTCAGTAATGCAATTGAAGCAAGAACCGGCTAACCGAAATCTCAATAAATTACAAAAAAATTTAAATGTGTAAGAAAGAGATCGAAGAACACACATGAACAAGAGTTTCAAATGTAATTGTCAGATGGGCTTTAAAAATCCCATACAATTTTTATCAGTTATCTCTAGTAGAGCACTCATACATACATATGTACATATACATACATATATGTTTAATAAGTATGTGATTTAACAGAGATAGTATTCATTGCGTTTTCGCAGAATTGCATAGTTATTAGTGGACTGCCTTTGAAAATATGTGCAATAAACACATAACTCACTGAAATTGGTTTAAAATTGCAAAATTATAAAACTTTTTTTTTAAATAGAAAATTTAAATAGCTGCAAGAATAGACTGAGCATCAAATTGATCGTCAGCTTTGACTAATTCACTTAATATATATTTGTTTGTCCATTATGACGTGAATACGTTTTAAATTGGCATCAAAAGCTGGAGGCGATTTAGAAAATTGTTGATGACAAAGGAGGATACCAGTTTGGTGGTGCAGCTACATTTCCATCGATAGCTAAAGGATCAAAATATTCTTTACGTTCCACGAAAACTATGACACATCGCGTGCGACAGATGGGCAGCGCCGCAATAATTAACGCTTTGTATAATTTTTGACTCGATGAAGTTATGACGGAGACTTTTTAATCTTTATTTACGTAAAACAAACGTAGGTGTAATATCGAATATCGCAAAATTTCGAACAAATATGTATGTATGTATTTCCGGTACATTTTCCTACAGGGCAAACTGCGCGTACACACGCACACACACACATATACCATACATAAAGTAGCTGCATTGATACAAAAAGGTAAGTAAAATCAATAATATAGAGCTTATAGTTTGCAGTCCATTAGAAGTTAGCAAGTTATGTACGAGTATGTACATATATTAATTGCGAGCGTACATCCTTTGCTAAATCATTTAACTGTTGTGCTATCTGGCATAAAAATTCCTGAAGCAAATTTGGAGGACATACTCGTGGCAATGTACATACTTAAATACTTAGTTTCATAAAAACGCTTTTGCAAATGAACCAAACAATTTTTAGAAATACTGCATAAGATATATAAAGTTATATATTAAATATATTTTGGTAATCAAGATTTCACAGGCACAATCATTACATTTTAATACATTATAAATATGTATGTATGTATGTACATATGTATGTTGTAGGTGCGTTGCACAATTTTTTCTTACCTTCCACCTGCTTTTCTTAATTCGCACACATTATTTTGCTTCAATTAGATCAAATCTAAAACAATGTTCACCGTTATGATTGCATTACGTGCATATGCATATAGTACATATGTATGTATGTAACTATGTATATATTTTTTAATAATTATTAGTTTAATTTTAGATGTGTTTCTTAGGTGTTGGCATTTTTGTTTCCCTGGCCAGCTGCTTTCACGATTTGTTGTTGTTGTTGTTTTTTTTTTTATATGTTAAGTTGATTGTTGAACCGTAAGTATGTCCGGCGCATTTCTTTGCTACCAAATTGTTTATATGCATCGAAGAGAAGACTTGCGACTGTCTGGCTAAATTCTCTGCATTTGCCAATCTACCCTGTCTACGCTGATTTATTTCTTTTATTTGTGACTGTGGAGCAATTGTTTGTTGCCGGCACATGTGTCGGACCTGCGCCTTGGCACATACCTATGTACATATGTATGTACATACATATGTATGTGTATACATATAAAATCCTAACCCTCTCAGTGAGTGTACCGTAAAATCGTCTCGTTAAGTTTGTATATGCAATGTTTATCTTATGAGTACTATAAAATTTAAAGTGTCTAACAATGAAACCTGAATGATTTTTAAAATTATTTATATATTTATTATTATAATTAATTGTTTAATATTATTTAAATGCATTTGTGCTTAATCATGTAATCGTAACATCTAACACTTGAAAGGAAAACCACTGGGTTCTTGTGATTGTGAATAAATAAAGCGATTTTTTTTTCATAACAACAAACGGATTATTTAAAAACATTTTTTGCTTCTTCTGAAAAAAAAAAATATTTTGTTAGTTACGCCTTTTTTGCATTTCAAGTGACGATACTTATACGAGGTGTGTTCAAAAAGTAATCTTCTCTATGTTACCAAATCTCCTCTATGCCCGAATTCAGTAACACAGTCTCAACTCAAGTCTCAAATGAGCTAGAGATTATTGCTTTACCTCGCTTTCACGTTCTTTTCTTTTGCTGTTATTTTAATTTGTTGTGACCTGCTCATCACCAGGTCACATTTTTGAGACTTTATTTTGTGTCTAATGGATGTCAATTGGTCAAAAATTCTGACTTTTGTCACTATTAGAGACTGAGACAGCTTACGGAATTCGGGCTTAAACCAAATTACAGAATGCGGGCAGTCTCTAATGTCGGAGGCTAATGAATGCAAACTGGTCGATATATTTTACTTGTCTCTATTATGGACTGAGACTGCTTTCGAAATTCCAGCATAAATTGTCATCAAGTGGTAAGGAGATCACAAAAACTAAAAACAAAAATATGAAAGGCAAGCGAAGTAAGGTAACCTAATTTATAGTCTCACAATCATATTTATGGGTCGATTTGGCGCATATGTACATATATACAAAAAATAATGGCAGCGCTGCCGAAGCTTTAAAATTCTCCATAAATTTTAATTAAAGAATTTATTAAACAGTAATGAATCCTTTACAAATTTATAAAAAACTTTTACAAAATTAATTGGTATCAGTTACTTAATAACTTCATCACGTTTTTGTTTCCGTTTTGGTCTCATCGTTACGTATGGACTCTTCACTCTTACGATACTCCGCATAATCTACATAGCCATCATTATTCGAGTCCATTATCTTCAGCGCATAATCAATTATGTCGGATAAAGATTCATCGGAATACACTTTACCAGTTTCTTCTTTTTCACCTTCCTGCTGTGGCTCCTCTTTATTTTTGCCATCTTGATTGTGCACTATGTAGATAAGAAAAAAATATTTATATTTTCAGTCACTCTTTTTTATGCTTCTTGCGCGTGAAAACTTATGGCTGATGAAATATGTATTTTACCTAAATAGTTTAGGCGCACAGAAACCCGAACCCAGCTAATTGGAGTTGTTGAGGAATGGTGTTTTTTTATGCTACGAGTATGCTACCTACGGTAGTGTGTAGACGAAAATTGTGAATTTTTAAAAAAATAAATGATTAAGAATATTTCATTTATTTAGAACTTAGTCATCTTATTTTGTTTTTATTTTATTACTTTTCTTCTGAAATTGTACACAATCAGTCATTTTTCAATTTTCATTTGTATTTTTTTTATTTATAACTAAAGATCTGTTTATTTTTAAGTCGATCCTCTTTTCCATTTAATTTTTATTTCAGTTATAGTAGAAAATCTAACTTAATTTATATTACATCAAAACAATTATGAGCAATTTTCTGAAGCTAAAATATAACTTTAATAAATTTGTAAAAAAAAAAACCTAAACGGCCAATAGAAGACCATATTCGAGAACGAGATGATAAAAGTTAGCGAAATATTAACATTTGTTCTTATTCAAAATTACGTATACATTTCATTAACTCAATAAATGAGGAAGTTGCCATTTACTTGGAATGATAAGAACCAAAACAAAACAAAAAGTAACAAAATTTTGCTAGCATCACATTAGACATGCCTATGTAAAGATACACGTTTGAAAAGAACCCGGGTTTTTTTTTTTAAATAAACTTAAACAATTGCAAACGATTTTAAATCACAATTTTTCTATCTTGTGATCTAAAAACTAATTTTAAGTGTTCGAAAAAGTTCCGTTTTTCTGCAACGCTTTACTGTCCGCTCTGAGGCTGCTGCTGTTTTTGTTGCGATGCCGCGACAGCCCTTTGTTGTGCCTTTATGAATTCAGGATAGTCAATGTAACCATCACGTGACGTATCATCCATTTGTAATATGGGATCGATTAATGCCACCAGCTCTTCATCTGAGAAGATTTTCTCCTCAACATGTGGAACCTGTTCATTATTATGATTTGGCTCTTTACTTCCTTGCTCTTTTTAAGTTTTAAATCATTCAATCCCAAACACCATACGCATTTTTAAATCAATCAAGCGAACAATCGTTGATTTTAATGAGATGATTTTTTTTCGATACCATAACATTCCAAGAAGATTTAACGATGAATTGTGACGATGTGGTTGACAATGAACAAAATGATTCGATGTGCATAAGCATGTTCATAACAAAGCCACGGGTTTACATGTAAATAGAGAAGCAAATCCCGTAGTGTTAAAAATGAAAAATTCGTTGTAAATAAACACATTTGTATGTATGTATGTGTGTACATATGTATGCATGTATGTATGTACGTTTATGTGATGTCTGGTATAAATATGACATCACAAATGTTGTCATTAACTTAATTTTTATTTTTTTTTATATAGTACAAATTTACTTTTTTTGTAAACATATTCATTATTAGCCAGTTTACGCAAAAAAACGAATAGTAATTTTTTGAATTTAATATGAAAACTGGCAATAATTAAAATTTGGTTTCATTTAAATTGCTGGTACATTACATTTGTACATCCATATTTATAAAACTCGACTATATTCTTAAATGACTTATCTGATCTGAAATTTAAATACTTTTATTTTGGGCGCATTTTGGAAAAACCACTTTAAGATATATTTTATATGTATGTAGTTACTTTTTCATACTAATAAACAAACATATGTACTATATGCAATCTGTGTATTAATCCAATATAAAAAATGAATATTAATTTAACATATAATTTTTGAAGGTATGCAGTATGCCGGCACCATCATAACAGGTACACATATATGAGCTATGTAATTAATTGAAGTAACTTACCGTGCCAGTGAATAAGGGATTTTATTAATTCGCAGCCATCCAACTTGTTGTTGTTGTCAGAATCATGCATTTTAAAGTAGTGAAATTGCAGCTCTGCTTCGGACATTTTGCTTGTATCGATTGGAACCTGCATATGCTCTTGAATATGCCTGCAACATTAAAAAGGAAAAATTTATTATACTCGTATATAAGAAATATAAACGAACGTTAATGTGTTTGCTATTACATACACATGTAGTGCAAACTCAAACAAATTCATTAGATTTACTTCATTTATTTTGTACTTAGCAAAGATAAGGCATAATCATTATTTTTCGTAATACTGATAATGTTCAAGTGCTTGATAATTTCATGAAAACGCTGCGATATGCGTCAACAGGACATTTCAAAAAACTGTACATACATATGTATTTGGTAATTAATACGCGCCAAAAGTATTCGGATGTTTATTATGAACATTTTTACAAATACCTATGTATGTATGTATGCATTTCGTTTTCACTTACGCTCTTTCATGTTCGATATTGACTGTATTTAAAACTTGCTGCTGTCCATGGTGCCCATGAGGCGCATGAGGCGCCTGTGGAGGGTGTTGTTGTTGTACTGGTTGAGGAGGCTGCTGCTGAAATTGTGGCTGTTGCTGTTGTTGAATTGGTTGTTGCACTGTAGGCTGATATTGTTGCTGCTGTTGTTGTTGCACAGGGACCTGCTGATATTGCACTTGCTGTTGTTGTTGCTGGAAGTTTTTAAAAAATAATTTCGTTACATTTTTTGATGTGTTTATTAAAACTATATTAGAAAAAAAGACAAGTTCTTTCTACTCACATAATTTTGTGGTGGAACATTTGGCGCATGGTGTACCTGCTGTTGCGGTTGTTGTTGATATTGCACTTGCGGATTGTGCTGCACTTGCGGGTTGTGCTGCACTGGAACTTGCTGCTGTATAATTTATAATAATTTACAATTATACAATTTCGTACAATTAAACATTGCCACTTACATAGTGTTGCGGAGGAACTCCTGGTGCCACTCGTTGGGCATACGAAACTCCAAAAAGCATGAACGAGAACAGCATCAGCGCAAAAGCTGGCAACTGTTTTTGTTGAAGCGAGTATCTTATTTCAGCACGCATTTTGGCACACCTACTAAGGGGTGGGAATGGAAGCACGACAAGTTAAAAAATTATCAGAGGTAATTTTATATATGCCAATTCAGCGTTTCCTTCAGATATATAGCGGTCGCCAACCACTTGCAGATTTGCATAAACCGAGCAACCACGTCAAAAAACAAGTCCAGAGAAATCCACACGTATACAACTTTAAACTGTCAATGCGTGCGTTCAATGAATTGACGTATGGACTAGAGTTGCCTATTAATGTTTTTCATTCAATTAATGTTATCCGTTTTTAAAATTGCTCCAACGGGCTTATTTAAAATTATGTATATATTTCTACAATTATTAAAAGAAAACCCAAAAATTATTAAAGGAAACATCAGTTTAGACAAAAAAAAAAACCAAGCTGAAACTAAATTATTTCGAAAGCGCACTCCTCACTGAACGTGCACTCTACATTAGAATTACATGGCTAACAGAGTAGATATAAAATAATCAAAAAAAACATTGATGCTTTTATCGACAATCTTCGATCGACAATGCTTCGTAAATCTTTAAAAGCTTTTACCCAAAAGAGCTTTCTTATGTCTTAAAATTTTATGTTACGCTGCTTTTATTAGATTTGTGAAAATTTCGACAAACATATGCGTATATTTAATTACGAAGAAGATAAATGATTCAAACCGACAAATGTTTAAAATAAACCTCTAATCCCTTTTTGAAGATTTCTTCTTCAGAAGTGAACAAATTATCAGTTTAAAATTTCGATTTCGCTAAAAAAAATCATCGAGACATCGAAAGAATTCGATATATTCGTAACATTTCTTAGGAGAGTAATCAGAAAATTTTCAATTAATTTTTTGCAGCTACATATCTTTGTTGACATAAAAACATATATCAATAAAAAAAGTTTGATATAAACCTTTAAAAGTATTTTCCGATAATTCGAATTATTATTTAGACCAAGTATTAGAAATATCTACTTAAAAGTGATACAATATGGTAAGCAAAGTGAAAGTCGTTTAGAAAACTTTCCAATAACCGAAGAACTATTTTAACTTTGCCCATTTTTATGAAATTTCAGGCACGTTATTTCAAGGAACAGGACATTGACGGTGTGTAAATATAAACTTTCGATAATGGAAGCCAAAACGCTTTTCTATTACTGTTTACATATGTATGCATGAATGTACAGATAAATATCTTTTCCCCATCTCTTATAGAATTTCGTGAGTGTTTCTACCTTTTTGCAAGATCCGGACTAATCACTACACTGGATGAGTTGACATTGATTATGCGTTCCCTTGGTTTATCGCCCACCATTCAAGAGTTGACTGCCTATTTGAAAAAGAAAAATGGCAAAATGAGTTTTGCAGACTTTCTCGAAATTATGCATCAACACTCCAAAGTAGAAAAAATGCCAGATGAAGTAATTGCTGCGTTTAAAGCAGCCGATCTACATAATACGGGTACTATTTCGGCAAGACAACTACGAAGTTTGTTACAGAACTTTGGAGAGGGCATAACAGTGCGCGAAGTATTATTACACACAATATACAATTTCTATTTTATTAATTATATAAGTATTTTCAGGTTGATAACATCTTCCGTGAGGCAAATGTAAGCAACAACACTATGATTCGATACGCAGATTTCATCAAAATTGCTTGCGCACCAATTCCAGACTACTATTGATAATGTTATACAGTCTTTTTTATAACTTTGTTACGGTTCGGACGAAGTCCCCTTAACATACAAACGACCTTAATATTTTTTCTAAAAATCTAAAGTAATAAAATTTTTAACAAAAAAATTAAAAACGGAACTTTTTATAGTTTACTTTTTTTTTAAGTATAGGTATATTTGTTAAATACAAAACTATAAACGTTCTTTCTAGTTGGCAATGGTAACCTCTACTTCTACGCCAGCCTCAATGTTTATTGAAGTGATCTTCTTTACAATCTCTGAAGGTGAATGCAAATCGATGATGCGCTTGTGGATTCTCATCTGAAATAGAATACAAACATGATTGTAGGATTATTTTACAAACATATTTAATTTGATTTATACAATTATTTTAAAACTTGTAACACTCAGAGAGCCAGTTCTAATAGGAAATATTTGAAATGGACTATGTGAGTGCGTTTAATATAGGCAAACCAAATGATACTGAGATAATTTGATAAAGCAAGACTAATCTCGATATCAAGTTTGCCATATCGTTGGTTTCATATAAGAGATCTTACCTGGAAGCGATCCCATGTTTTTGAACCTTCACCACAAGGTGTTTTACGGGTGGTGATACGTAGAGTTTTGGTTGGCATGCGTACTGGACCCTACGATATAAAAGTAGCGTAAATAACTGAATTGCAATATTAAAATGTTTTCATTGTAGCTTGAACATAAATATTTTTTAATGTATCAATTAACATAGTAAATAATGTCCAATTCAAGCAAAATATACTCTGGCACTATTTCAGACTAGGCTAAACTCCTGATTGTAAGTAAAACCTCCAGGTAAGCGCCAAGATGATGGTTTTAACGTAAATGGTGACTTACTTTGACACGCAGATTCTGATTCTTTGCGCTATTGATCAGATCGCGACACACATTTTCCAATGAACGAACGTTCCTGGATGTTAAAGTGATACGGATGCGATGAACTGATGCAGAATCAGCGCCTTGGGGCTTTTCAATATCCTTGGGAGCAGCAGCCTGAAACGACATTTGAGGTTATGCTAGTAAACTCCCACGTGTCATATAGAGTACGAATAACTCAAATTAAATCAATAACCGTACAATTCACATTGTTAGGTTATTTATCACAAATTAATTATAACACATAAAAAATTACCATTTTTATTAAATTTCCTGGTCGAGGTATTCAAATCCTTGACTATTGAACAGCGCTGAACCAGTGCGGAAAACGAAGTGAAAGACTTATTCCAAGGCGAATTGCGACATGCAATTTTTTGTGAACTAGCCATGGCGAGTTAGGGTTGCCAGAGTTTTTCACATGCCAAATATATCGATACCAACCAAGCCAAATTCATATAAGGTGAAGTTCACAAGGGTCATTGTGTTTGAAAACGTCTGGGAAAGGAAATGATGAATGCATTTTTTACATTTGGCTCAGTTTCTTCTCTTCTTGATATTCTAATTTAAGAACTTAGTGGCTTCAATACTATTTTTCATGGCATTTTCAAACACCTTGAATACGCTTCCCTTAATTCGCCGAGATTTTTATTAACAGGCATAAATAATTTAATAAAAATTTTATCAGTGGCATTATTTGTGCATGGGCATTTTGTATCTTGATAAAATCATTTGAGAAATGTCAAGTAAGCACGCATGTAAGCATTTAGAAAAATTTCCATAAAGTTGTCAAAGAAAGGCGAAAATATAAATATTGGATCAATCTCAAACAAATAAACCATAGCTTCGCTTGCATTTTGTACATATTGACTCAAAGAACTCTCAGTTGAATTGAAAAATGTGCTGTCAAAATCGCAAACAAACAGTTCATTGCTGGCAAAAGTTATCAACAACCTCTGATAATTATTGTCTCCATTGCTTATGAATATGCCAAGTTATATATACATATGTAATATACCGTATTCATCTTATATGGCATTTGTGTTGAGCAATAACTGCTATTACAGCGCTTTTAGATCTGATAAGTAAAAACAATTTGTTGAAAAACTAAAATTTTTTATTTTCAGATCACATATTAACCTTTCAATTAGCGAGTGTGGGCCAATTATAATATACATACAAATTTTATTGTTATTAAAATTAAATTGTGAATATTCCTAAAGGATAACATAGTAAAACGAACAGGAACCGCATTTCCTTCCGGAAGAATTTTGAAATGCAATACATGAAACAACAGTTGGCGTCTCAACACCCCCTTATTGAATTCCCCTTGACCATGTCCTTGATTTACGCCCAGTTCTTCAGAGTTACACGGCTTTTAGACGGTTGATATTGAAATCAAGGCTTGGTATGTATTCTTATATTCTTTTTCTTCGAATATCGAACTAAAATTGACACTGAAGTTGGGACAACGCCGAAACCGGTATCTCTCCAAACCAAACTTGACGGAAAATCGTTCAAACAAACATCGACATCCGTGGTCTTGAGGCTACTCATTTTGAATCGAACGAAAATGAGTTTTTCTTCACGTGTTATTAAGAGCCGTGATCTTAAATGAAAATTTCGATTATAAATCCATTCGATATGGTGGCGTGATTTAGCCTATTTTTTTTTACATTCTTCTTTGAGTTTTCTAGTTGTTTTAAAAATTGAACCAGCATTCTTTAAAGCAATACCTGAAGACATCTAAAGGACGATGTTGCGCTCGTTTGGAACTTAAGGGGACTTTTACATGGTTAAAGTTCGTAAGTTTATCTGAAAAAATGAATCCAAATAAAAAATTAAGTAAAAAATAAAAAGAACTCAAAACATTATCTCGCTAGTACGCGACTTATGTATGTCAACCAGCTGTAATGCGAGTTAACTACCACTGTTGAAAAGGCCTTTAAACAATAATATTTTGTAGGGAGATATGTATATAGTATGTATGGTATGTATGTATATATATTTTCACAAAACAATTACACAATTAAAATATAATAGTACAACTTTTGTTTTTGCATCGTTTAAGGCTTTCGTTATGATAAACTAATAAACAAATTTTTCTTAATTTATTTCAACTACACTAAAGATTTTTAACAATAACTGTAAAGTTCGCTCTATTGCATCTGCTTTAGTTGAATTTGACTTTGTGATAATATACAATAAAAATTCTAGAATTAAAACTCAAAACTAATAAAATATATTTATTAATATAATCCTTAAAAATCATTAAAGTACAATCGAAGTTGGTGTGCAGTTGATTCAGCCATTTATGCAAAAATACACATTGGAGTTGAAGGTTAATGTATGTTGATTATAGACTCGCGTCCTTTGCCCACACCCACCCATTGTACCGGTACATTTAACTCGTTTTCTAGGAAACGTACGTATTTTTGTGCATTTTCTGGCAATTCCTTGAAGTTTCTAATATCTTCTGTGCTCTTTTGCCAACCGGGCAGCGTAGCATATTCAACAACAATCTCACCCAATTCAGCGATTGTACCGGGAAAGTGGTCTAATGTGTCGCCATTAGCGCGTTTATAACTATATAAAGATGTGGAAAGGTAAAATTATATACATATTTATCTTTCATCTTAGTTACGGTCTATACTTACGCTACGGCCACTTTGATTTCTGTAAAATTATCCAGAATATCAATCTTTGTCAAACAAATACTTGTGTAGCCGTTGACAAGAGAAGTATATTTAAGTAACGGAATATCCAGCCAGCCACAGCGACGTTTTCGCTTTGTAGTGACGCCGATTTCGCCACCACGAGTCTGGAGTAGTTCGCCAATTTCCTGAAAATAAATTGTTATAGGTACTGTAAAAAAATTAATTTCATACTCAAATAATGCTAATGCGTACATTAATTTGCTCGGTAGGGAATGGACCATCACCCACACGCGTCGTGTAGGCTTTAACGACTCCAATAACCTCACCAATAGTTTGCGGTGGTAGACCAAGACCAGTGAGTACTCCACCTATACTGCAATTGCTGCTAGTCACATAAGGATAGGTGCCAAAATCAATGTCCAACATAGCGGCATTGGCACCCTCAACTAAAATCTTTTTACCTTGTCGCAATGCAGTGTGCAGAAAACAAATGGTGTCTTTTACATAAGGACGAACCTTTTCCGCATACTCCTTGTATCGTGCCAATTCGGCCTCAACGTCGATCTTGATTGATGGGAAAAGACGCAAGTGTGTTGCGACAATTGATTTAAATCTATAGAACGGTGTTATTGGGGTTGAGTTGTTAGTCAAGTTATTTCCTTTTTTTAAAATGGAATACAATTATTTTACTTATCAGTGAAGAGATTGAAGTCACCCAATAATTCACCAACACGAATGCCATTACGTGTAGCCTTGCTGGAGTAAGCCGGACCAATACCTTTCTTCGTGGTGCCGAGCGACTTGCCACCCTTTTCCGCTTCTTGCATACCATCAACCAGCTGATGAAAATCAAATACCAAATGCGCACGATCGGAAATGATCAAGCGATGTTCGAGTTTTTGCAAACCTTTAGCCTCATTCTTAGATAGTTCATCGAAAAGTGATGGCAAGTGGATGACAACACCGTTACCTTAAAAAAAAGGAATTGTTGAGTTAATTGAAATATGTTTATTCTTGTAAATGAAATACTTTCTTAAAACTAACTGGATATGTAAATACATATGCATCATGGTACAATAAACAGGTAGTATAATGTTATTAGCTGATTACAGTTTTTTTCTTATGTATATGTGGTCCATGATGAAATAATGAAAGGTGTTGTACGTTGTGACAGCGCCAGATTCAACGCCTTTAGCTCAGTGTTGTATTTTGGAAGTATTAGAGAAACGGGAATAAAAGAAGCCGTTCTTAGGAAAAGGTACAAATGAGTGCAGACATTTCCATAAAACTTAACCATAATGATTGGAATATTATGAATTTTATATGAAAACTGACAAAAACAAATTAATAACATCATAATTTGTATAAAAATTGCTGGTAAAACCTGCGCACAGTACAAATTTTTAGTGTTTTTGGATGCCTAAATTAATAAAGACAAACTTCTATGATAATGATTATTCTTTAGAAATTAATGTAAAATGTTCAAATATGACGTAAATGCATTCAAACCGTACCAACAACATAACAATATTTGTCCAGCTATTAACATTTTTTCGGAGAAAACGAAAAATTTACGAAGATGATTTTATGGAGAACTATTTTTGATACTTTATCAAAAACGGACATTAGAATACAACATCCATAGGTTAAATATATTTTTGATACTGTATCAAAAAAACGGATATTTTTTTTCTTGCCAATAAAATATTGTATTGCAAATGCCAATAAAATTGTTTATCCTGTCTTCCGAAATGAACCCCAGAGCATTATTCCACTTAATAATTTAACAAATAATGTTTCATTATTCAAATACTTGACAATTTTTACAAAAACTTATTCAAATTCTCGCTTTTAGAAAACAAATTATCAACAAATGAGAAAAATTATCCAAAATGTCATAACACGCGATAACACATATTATGAGTTCTACAAGAAAAACTTAATTTTCTGCTACAATTCAACATTTTTTTTTGTAAAAAATAACCAAATTCTGCAAAGGAACAACACAGTTTCTAAGGGCGTTCAGGATGACTGATTTAGAGCGAGAAATTGCCAACGTACAACACCTTTCATTATTGCATCATGTATGTGGTCCATAACAAGACAAACTTTGTTTACAAAACAAACTTTTATTTAAAAAAAAAAAAAAACTTTGTAAACAATACAATCTTTGTTTACATTTTCTACATTTATATTTTCTAATTTATAAAAATTTTGCGTTAACGCGAGTTGGGAAACATACGTACATACGTATGTATGTACTTATGTATGAACATACATAAAGAATACTATACTTTGTACTCTCAATAGATGATGGATTACATACACAATTACGCTTTAAAACAATTTTTACTATCTAAAATAATATAAATTTAAAATTAGCTAATGAACTTTAATTCTGTAGCTGCATAGTTTTAGAGTCTCGACACCCAACAAACTCCTGCCTTTCATGACTCGGCACTGCATATGCAGAAAATAAAAAAATTTAAATCCTGGCGTCATGCGGATGCGCCCCTCGCGTCCGTCGGGCGGGAATGGAGGGTAAAAACCGTTGGGATTATTATTATTATTATTATACTCAGAAATGGGACATAGTGTCATAAAAGACTGGGACAGTTTGGATCTTGCTTTTCATATGCAATTGGAACAGAACATCGGCATGCCGCTTTCTGCAAACAGTTGAGTGCGTTCCGACCATTTTTTGCATTCTTGAAGGCATACCGCGTGAGTCTTTCCAGAGTTTTGTGACAAGGAGCAGTGCTTCCTGAGTATCCGTTGTAGTGTAATGCCCCTTGCGCTGTTTGCGTTGAAAACAAATGAGTTTTTCATGAAAAATGTAGAAACGCGTACACTTTGTTTACATTTAGAATTATCAAACTCGTCAAATTTGATATCTCTATTTTAAGGGTGATGGACCACAACAAATCGCAAAATATACGAAAGGGTTGCATTTTCTCTAATGCTTCTACCTGTTTAATGTGCCTTGATTTGTACAAAAGCACTAAGTCGGACCACGCCAAAAGAAGTTACGTTAACAATGCCTTTTAAGATACTTTTTCTTTTTTACGAAAAATTTGGGGAATGCATTTAATTTCTGCTTGAGTCATACAAAATAATGACATGATCTTTTTACTATGTACTATGGAAGGCAAAAATTCTGCTACATAGTGATGATAACATGAAATTCTTATTCCAAAAAAAATACTTTAGAAACTACATACAATTTGGAAATGGTAATTAAAAGGAAATCTTAAACGTTTTACGAAGTTGAGACTACAATAACCACCTCAAGCTAAATGTGTTTCGGAAATAATTGAAAACGAATTAAGGACTTTGTGTGTTTGGAATTGGTTCTGAGTTTAAAAAAAACCTCGCTATAAGTATGTATGTATGTACATTTGAGCAGCAACTAATCCGACTGGATATTTATACGTAAAAACATACATATGTACATACATACAAAGGTACAAACTTATACCGAAATGAAGCGAACAAATTTAATAAATGATTAAAAATATTGTTTTTAAAGTGGTTTCATTATTATTCAAAATCAAATCAAATGTACATATGTACATACTTATGTATCTATTTTTTTCCATAGCACAGCTGCAGGGTATTATTCAATGCTAGTTTATTTGAATAAAATAAAATGAGTTTAGATTTGCGAATATTTATTTGCACACATACAAGTGCGTAGCCCTAAAATTTTGTGGAAATCCATGCATTTATTTGTTTATCGCAATGTAAATAAACAATATATGTACATACATACATGAATGTATGTAAATAAATAGGGAGATGCAGCATCGAAAAACAAAAATTATTTGTTTGCGACTTAATAGGAATTGCTTAACAAAAGTGTTCAAATGTATCATGTTGAAATAATAAAGAGGTGACATCAGAAGCTTGACAACTGTACTTGACGTATGGAGATATATTGCGGGCATGCATTTAGAGGCAGTAAGAAAAGGGGATACATTTAAAGCGTTTTTGTAGAATTTTTATGCCATTTATAATAAAATATAATTGTAAATGCTTGTTTTTGGTATTTTGTTTTAAATTTAGGTAAGGAATTTCAACTTCCGATTATTGCTTCTTTCAGAGAATGGCTTAAGTCTGTAAAACTCCTAAATAAACTAGTTTCCAATCATAAACTACATTACTTTCAAAAAACCAAATACTAACATAACAACAATTTCACTTGCCTTTCTATGGTACGAGTGCTAACTTGCAGTGTCTGAAACTAAAATCATAGCATACTTAAACACATTTAAATTAAACATAATACCATTGTAAAAAAAGGTTGAGCTAAAAAAACTCTTTACATATAGTGCCCCACATTTTTTTCGTTTTCTGTCAAATCGGAATCTTTTGCAGCGTTTAGCATAACAAGTATAAAATTTTTTCCGTTGAAAATTCACCTAGACTAAATTAATTTTTGAACAAACGCGGAGCTTGGCTTTATTAAGTGCTCTTTAGTAATTTCACCCACCTAATAATATGTTTTACCTGTGGATTCTTAATCTGTCAAATTTAGTTTACGAATAATGTAACCGACTGTATATTCTATCGCGTATTCGTGGAATTTACCTACTCATACTTTTGTGACAAAATATCTAAATGGAAAAATTCCACTACAATTTTACTTTGTTTTGCAAAGCCATGTGTAGGCATTACGGAAAGTCAGCTGCCGATTTAGTCAGAATTCCAACAAACACCTATTTATTCACTTCACCTTTTTGATATTGCATCATGGAAATTAGGAATGTTAATCCCGGGATCCCGGGATTCCGCTCTTTTTAAACTCCCGAATATTCCAGGATTAGTCTATTCAAATCACGAGATTGTTGAAAACAATTCATTTAATAGACATTTTAATTTTCTATCATAAGTATCTCCCAGCTCCCTCTCAGGGCGAAACAAAACATCATTCGTAACACTGTTTGCTAAAACAGCTTCACCCAGTTGAAGTTACTGTCGAAGACTTACTATGTGCATTCATAAAAAGGAAAAAATCTAGTTTTAGTAACAACACTTGTAATAAATTCGTTGCAAGGATTTAGCAGCAGAGGTCAATTCTGTCAGATGTGTACGCTTTTTAATTAATCCAAGCAATGTATACATATATAATCTTAAATATGACTTTCTGAAGCTTCTAATTTTACTGCCATTAGAAAGGAGCTGGAGAATATCCTCTTTGATGTAGAAAATAAACCCCACTATGAAAGCCATGTTAATGAAACTAACGACGAGGTGGTTGAGGTGGATAAGACAGTAAATCTTATACATAAATTGCATGAAATTTTAACGAACAGCTCGCAAGTTTCCAATAATAGAAAGACATTAAATTTATCAGAAGGTTAGGTAAAATAAATTGATATACTCGGATTTTGTTTTCTTTTGGGGACAATACAGGATATTACCTACAGAAAGCATTTAACTTTTTGTCGACAATCCAGCAAACAAGTGTTGAGGCGGAGCGGTGCTTTTCTACTGCAACAAATTTGGATCCAGGTTGGAGGATAACACACTAAGGGCCGTTTGCAACATTTTTGCTTAAAATTACCTGCGGTTAGCAGCAATTCAGCTTACTATTCAGCGCTTACTTATTCGACGGATGGTCTTAACTGCCTCGCTCAAACTGGAATAGGTGATGTATTTCATTTTTACTTGATGGACTATTTGTTTTACTATATGTATAAATTTACTGCGCGATTCTAATGTAAAAGTTTATAATTTTATTAAAATACATAAAACTTGGTTAATTTTCAATATATTATGTGACACAAATTATGCCCGTTTTTGACCGCCTGTCCCCCTGCGTGACAAACCGTGACACTTGCTTGGACCCCCCGCACGTCCATAATTGCGTGACGCTCCTTATGACCACACAAGCTTTCTTTAATGCAGAAGCCAAATCTTAAAATATTTTATTTTTGTTCATAGCGTTTCTTGCAGATATAACTGAGGCGAATTTAGTAAAATGGCTTTAGTAAGCAGCTAATTGATTTGTTTTTTCTATCGCCGAGGTACAGCAAATGTCAGAACCATTTGTGTGTTGGTTGGTTTTGACATTCGCCGTACCGAAAGGAACAACAAAATACAGATGTACTTTTTTTCTTAATATAGAATCAAGCGCCACGTGACGCAGCTGTATACCCCCCACCCCCTCCCTAGACGCGTCACGTAATATATGGAAGGCCTCATATGTAAATGTTTCATGATTTATCAAGAACAAAGAATCGGGCTGTTAATAGGTACATACGTTCGTTTAAAATACTGGAGATATGTATTCAGTTCTCTCACAAGAGAAAACTATCCAAAATAAGTAGTACGCGAACGCAAAATGTGCAGAAACTTCCAAGTATAACGAACAGCTGATTGAATTCCTCTCCGCGTCTATATATGCAAAATGAAAGATGTTGCATTAGTGTTTTTTTTTTTGAAACATTCTACCAAGGAAACTTAACGAAACTAACATCTACTTGCTTTTTGCATGTTTAGCACATTCATATTTTACAATTTTCACCTTTAAAATTATTATACAAAAATTTCGTATTTATCCAAATTGCAATCAGCTGTTTTCTTGTTGGCAAATTCCTACTGGCAAAAATTTTCCATCAGAATCTAATAGCTCACCCTCAAAATTAAACGTCACTTTGTTCATCTTAATATGCTCTATTTTGCACGTATTTTGTGTACCCGAACGCTAAAAGCTGGTAGCTTTTGAAAATATAAATTAATTATCAGCTACGCGAACGTGCATACTTCATATTGATCTCAATCGGTGATTAAAAATAATTTTACGGTGTATGCATTTACTGCTTTCTTGAATTTTGGAACAATGCCAGAATCCCGGGATTTAGTTTTCAGAACTCGAAAATCTCGGAATCAATAAAGTGACAAAAATTTACTATCTTCTTGTGTAGTATTAAAGAGTGAATTCAAAATTGATCCATAGTTCCAAATCGAAATGTCGGCTAACTTTCAACGAGTATTGAAGTGCTTATCAGCCGAGTGTGCAATTCGAAAAACCTTCAAAATGATAAATATAATTCCCAATGCCCAATTAGAAATCACTTTTATGTAATTGGTTAATTGAAAATGATGATAGCACTTTGGCGAAATGTGCTTGTAATTTGAAAAATCTAAATAAATTTGTGTTCATGCAATCGAGCACTTCCACCCTTCCGTACAGTATTTAACGTTTTTGTTTATTTAAATAATTGTTAAAAATTTGCTATAATATTTGTAAGCTGAACTAGTTTGGATTAGTAATTACTCGCTTAGGCATTTATAAATCGGCACAAAATGTGCATTGATATACATTCGTACATAAGTATATATTATACATATATGTATACATACATACATATATTACATGCACAATGAAAGAAATATTTTTATCTAGCAGGAGAGGGAAACGCGTGCGATAATTTTTTATTAGGAATTAGTGTTGTGACATTCGTTGTCGTGCCGAGATACCGACAGAACTTTGAAAGCGGCGGTGACACTTCGCGAATGAACAAATCATTGATTAAACAAAATGAATTGTTTAATGATATGAATAATTAATTATATAAAAATATATGTACATAAGTATGTTTCAATTTGCTCATATATACATACATACATATGAATGCGTTTATACCGAAAAGTTGCCAAGTCAATTAACAAGTAATTTCAACATACTTCGCGTTTTCGTTTATTTCAGTTTTTTGTTTATAAGCAAAAACTTAAAACAATGCAAGTAACTGTATTCTATGTTCGGCAAAATACTTTAAGAAAACTTGATTCCGAAATGTTCTTTTCCCTAGCAAAACTAAATAAGAAATTTAGCGCCCTTTTTCCTCCAAGGCAGCCACATGTTTGTTTACTGATGAGTTGCGATTTGTAGATTTGCGTGACAAGTACTACTTAAATTAAACAAATGATTTCGCAACCATAATATGTAATTGCTTCAATTATGAAATAATTTCTGAATATGTATGTATGTACATACATATGTATGTACTATTTTTTTTATACGTTTGATTAATATTCTAGAAAAAACGATGATGGCACAGCATTGATTTTATTTTCTTTACAATGTAGATATGTACATATGTACAAAAAAGTTAGACCCTGAATACTAAAATGAACTTCCCATTTATTAAAGCTTTAAATATTTGCCGATTATATCTTCAAGATATGTAAGTATGTATGTACATAAATACATATGTACATACATATGTATGCATGTCATTTGTATACACACATACCCAGTAAACACTGGAAAAAAATTCGCAATCGCTTGACAAAATATTTCTCAATTTATATTATATTTATTTGAAACGAAGGCACATCAAAAAGGTAGCCGCAGCAAACTTTCTTTTTCTGAACTTTTTTCATATTTTATTTTAATTTGAATTGTCAAATTTTGAATTTCGTTGTGATAAAAATGCTTTCAGTACAATTCAAGGTAGTTGATAATATATGTTTGAAAATTTAGCTTTTAAAAGCAAAAACAAAATATACAGAGCTCAAATTTTTAAAAAAATTTTCTACTGCCTGTTTTTTCTACCTGTTGAATGTGCCTTGTTTGAAACCAAAAAATTGTTTCACATTTTTCTCAATTTTTTTTTTTTCAACTTGAGACCAGGTTGAAGACTAGGGGATTCTTGTACATACATCATAACATGATTAATTTTGTTCCGCTCCGCTCACGATTAAGAGAAAGTTGAGTATTCAAAATTTATCAATTTCAAAATAAAAGAAATTACATTATTAAAGTGCCTTAATATACTGCTATTTGAGAACTAACGTTTCAGTAAGCGATTTCAATTGCATCTCAAAATGAGATTTAACAAAAATGTTTACTGGGTATACTATATCTAAACGTACATACATACATACATACATACAAATGTACATACATAGCATGTACAATCACAGAATGCATTTTGGCACACAAAGATCTTGCTGAGTTTTCTAAAAACGAAAGTCCAACCCACATAGTGACCGTGACCGTAAACTGACGCAGAATCTTTTCTAGACGATATATCGCATTTTCAAGCTGTTTGAGTGAATGTTAGCATGCTAATGTTTTTTTTTTTGTTTTGCTCTTTTCATTTCATTGAAGTAGCATCAACGCGATGTGTATGACTTTGAGAAGCGGAATCGTCAATTTGTTGTTTTTTTTTTTTCAAGTGCACCGTTTTAACAAGATTGAACTGCATAATGGTGGGTATATTGGTTTAATTTGATTGCTTACTTTAAACTAGGCTAGGCATCCATACTTAATGTGAGCTCTATTATATTAAATATTTTTTTTTTGGCAAACTTTGTTTACTTACCGATAACAGAAATGCATTTCTCATTAACGATGCCACTTGGCAGCAAATGGAAATCAAATTCTGTGCCATTAGCGACAACAGTGTGTCCAGCATTATTTCCGCCCTGAAAATATTAAGCAAAGAAGATATTTTTTTTTAGCGATATATTGAAAACATATGTACATATGTATGTACATTTTTATATTCATACAATATTAACTTTAAAAAAGAAGTCGCAAACAAATTTTAGAATTTGGTTGATATTTTATTTATGTACATAGTAAGTAACTAAGTTACTTTTTACGGTATGTCTTTCAAGGAAAGTGCTTCTCGAACATAGGTTTTTGGGAAAATGTTTTTTTTTTGTTATTGTAGACTATTTTACAGGGGTTCTTGTAAGTGGCCACAAATTTTAACAAATTCTCCAAAAATTTGTTATAATTTGTGAGTAGAGACAAATAACTTAAATATGCTACAAAAACGGACAACACATTATGATTAGCAGCGAGTGAACCTCCGGGGGCGTGCTTTTAATTTGCTCAAATTAATTTTTTGATTGGCTACATTTATGTTCTTTGATATAGATCAAACTTAAAGCCTAAAAGTATGCATGTCGTACAGTTAGTAGTACAGTTTATGTTCGATTCGCACATTGTAGTACAGTATTTCGCCATTCAAACAACGTTGTATAGTAGCTATAGGATTAAGATATATGATACAACAAATTTGTAACAATTAGGTACATCAAATTTTTTCTATGAGTAAATGTAGTAATTTATATTAATATTTATAATCTTATTGCTAATTTTCCGTCTATATTTCTTACTCCAAATAGTACAGGGATCAGTTGTTGAACCAACTTCCTAAAGCATTTCTTTTTTCGATTTGTTTAAAGAAAATTGGATATGTGATGGAATTCCCTACTTCAGTTTTAAAGGTAATCGAATTGTTTGCTAAATATTTTCGCCTAACTTAACCGGATTATTTAATTAGTGAAAGAAATTGAGGACCATACTGCTGAAATAAAAATTATTTTGGTATGCTGCTAGACATTTTTTCACTAAATTTAAGCTTAGTACACAGTTCTCAAGAAAATTTAAAATTTATATAAAATGACACTCTATAAAAATTTCTTTTTCATTTTTATAGACGAAAATTTATTTTACATTTCTTTTGTGTCATTTTTTATGAATTTTTCGATTTTTTATAGGAGAAAATGTCTTTTTGATTCCTTAAGTGCCATTTTATTTGAATTTTGCGATTTTCTTGAGAGCCCGTTTAATTCTCCAACAAACCCAAATTTATATTAACATTTTAAATTTCATCAAACTTTTTCTTAGAAGCTTTAACCATTTTAATGCAAATTTTGTAGTTATTGGGTACTAGAAAATTGCATATTATTGTATTTAATGGGCTGTATATATTCATACTCGAAAATTGTCAAAAAGTTGTGTTTGAATTTTTGATGAGAATTTCAAAAATTAATATGAGCAAAAATATTAAACTTTTTCCAAAAAACTTGGTTTCGACCGTAGATTACAGCAGAGGCAAAAAAAATATATGTACGTGTATCCGCATTTTGAGAATTGACGCCCGACTCCCGTTTTCGAAAGAAAACCATGCAATTCTACCATTTTAGACAAACAATGTTCTCAGCAGTTATGTATATTTAAACTTTATAAAAGTAAAAGTACATTTCAGAACTCTAACCACTCAACAGATGGGTGTTTTCTGTCCCTTTTGTAAAAAAGAAAATTTATTGATTGGATCGCTCACAATACCATACCCTGTGGTGTGAAGAAGAAAAGTTTTTACTGTTTATAATTGATATACGACTTTCAGGGGTTCCAGGGGTGCACGTCAGGTTGAGGGGTCATCTGCCTATACTGGGTACCTGGCTGAAAGACTTATGTCGCTTCTGTGACAGGGCAATATAGACCCCCGCTCTTGGAGTGCGATGCTATAGCGCGACGAAGGGAAAGATGGTTAGGTCGGATATGGCCGAGGGGAGAGTCTATACACTACCTGTCACCGGGATCTATCTTAAAGTTAATATATGCTCTCGGTCTAGGGGAGGTGTTATAAGGCACTGAGGGAACAATAGAACGATTGGTCGCAGTGCGATCGTAATTTATTTTATCTAATCTAATCTAATGTATTTATTTGCCGTTAACTTTTGCAATGGTGTGAAAATGTGTTATTGAGTTTATGATATTAATCGTGCTGACTTGGTTCTTGATTTTTATTTCAACACCTTTGCACATATACATACATACATATATATTTTGCTTCGATTTTTAAACAAATTCGTTATCAAATGTGGGAGGAATTTATACTTAAAATATACTAAGGTCCGATAAATTCGATTTGATTTCGCAGATTCCCGGATAATTTAATTTGGTGGGTATATGTCATATACTTAAATTTGTATGTACATATATGCATCTAAGTATACATACATATATGCATATGTACCTAAGTATACATACATATATACATATGTACCTGCATGCTTACATACATACACAAATACGAATTTTATTGCAATAAATTATCTAGTTATATTACTAACCAACTGTATGAATGTGTACATGAACAAAAGTAAATATAGAAGTGTCCTATGCACGTACATATGTACATACATATATGTACATATATGTACATAAGTATGTATGTATGTACATGCGTATACACATATGTATATATATAATTTTATGAAGGTATGTGTGGCTTCAGATAAGATACCTATAGTTGACTTGCATATAAGCGACTGTTAGCGATTTGCAGTTTTATGTAAGAATTCTTCTTGACTTGCAAACTTTGTAACACGAAAGCGGTATTACATTTATTGAATTATATGAATAAATTGAAATTAAAGAGTTACATTTTTGGTTTTGGAGAGTTTAAATTGTACATTAATAATACATTTTTACATGTACACGCAGTCACTATATTTTTGCGATACCAGCTATATCCGGTTTTAATTATTACTAAAATGGGTTGAGCAGCAGAAAATAATTCAAGTTAATATGAAAAAAATGAATTGTTCGACTCGACTCCATTAGATGAATTTTCTTTGAAATTATATGTATATGTTTGTCTATATATCTGCAGGTACTTAATAATACATACATATGTATGTATATATACATATATACATATATATACATATGTACATGTGTTTATACATATGTACACACTTAAAGAAAAATCCAAGCTAAAGTATGTGATTGCCCTCCGGGGTAAATGCGCGGCAAAAGTGAATCACTGTTGACGGTTATTCACCACTATTTTTAAGGCGAGGAGAATGCAAATGTATGGTATTATGTAAACATTCCGAAAAAATAAGAAGAGAAAAATTTGGCTAAGCATCACATGCATGACCTATGCGTAAATATTTATGTATGTATGCGAATCTTATGAATGAATGTTGTAGCAGGTAGCGAACAGCCCGTTACTAGAAAGCAAATACAAATGCAATTGCCAGAAATCCTTCAAACAATACAAACATTTTCATTATCTCATATCCTATAGACATACATATTACGTTATTTTATATATTGAATACATAGTATTTCAATAGTACATATTATATTTTGGTTGTCTACGTAATGTGTTCTGTGTACTCTAGCTTGTCAAATATAGTCCGACATTCCGCTGTTTAGGCTTGGTATTGAAATTTTTTCGCTTACCTGACACCTGCAAACTATGTCCACTTCCAGTGCCAACATGTCAACCACTTTGCCCTTGCCCTCATCGCCCCATTGAGCTCCGAGGACGACTCCAACCTTTGATTTGTACATATTGAGACGTCCTTGATGCAATGTCTCGTAGTTGCTCCCGTTTACTACACTGCTACTTGTCTCCGTCATCTTTACACGTTTGGTTGGCGTTGGAGGCGCTATTTTGGTGGGTTTTTTGTGAACCGTCCGACAAGCTAAAAAATTCAACCACAGTCACAAACGCGCCCTAAGCACTTTCTCGACACAGACAAAACTTGTAAAGAAATAAAATCAAATAGAAAAGCACATTTATCAGCCAAATCGAAACGAATGATATGTCAAGTACCAGCTGTCAAACAAAGGCATGCGCACTCGAATTTTATGTGAGGATTACCAACATTACAAAAATTTATATAAATATTATTTACCCTTCGCTTACACGAGACAGCTACTTTAATTAACGAGCTAAGATATGTTGGTTGTCAAAGAGAAAATACAACGATAGTAGGAATCACAATATTAGAATGATAAATTATAAGATCGTGAATATCGTGATAATCATGAAAAGCATCTTATGTGCAACCTCATAACAGAGAGAATGAAGGCGAATCGGAAATATTGTAAAAAAAATTTATAACTAGGTTTTGATAGTAATTGAAAACTTTAAATTTGAAAGTTTGAACTTTATGAAACCTATTTATATTCAGATACCTTCATTTATCGCTTTTGACTCGAAGACGTGTAATAAACTACGGTGCAATAGTGATATCGATGGGTCCGGCCGAGTTTAACGCAACTCGTCAGAGAGCGAACATACGATACTCTAAATGCTTGTCGCTAAGTTAATATATGTAGAATGAGGCAAGCAAAGTGAGTTGAGATACTTGGCACGAGACTCTTCGAGTTGCGATAGTCCATTGTATAGAATTGCGATATTATGAACGGTCGTTTGGAAGATGCGATACAATCGCAAGTTGCGTTAAATTCGCCCAGATCCGTCAATATTTTAATTTTATCCGTCAGATGTCGCCTTCGGCAATCGTCAAAACTAAATTAATTGTTTACGTTTGGGCACTGCTTGTTTATTGGCTTGTTTAGTAAAAATATGGAATTTAAAATGTCCTCAACATTTTGTCAATTGTAAGATACTATCTTAATTTCCTCGAACTATTATTTTAAAGAATTATCTTTTTACAGTTGTCAGAAGGATCAATTTAAATATACCTGTCCCAAATGTAATGCATTATATTGCTCTGTTTCGTGCTACAAATCACCGGAACACTTGAAATGTTCTGAAGAATTTTACAAATCCTGCATACAAGAAGAATTAATTGGATCTGAATCTAATTCAAGTAATGACATGAAAAAAATGTATGACATTTTAAAACGAATGCATGAGGGTGAGGCAGGTCTAGAGCCTGATTTTGATGATGAAATAGACTCTGATGACGAAGGGGCAGATTCTGATAATTCCGATGAGTGCGCGCAGAATGAGAGTGGTGATGAGCAGGATATGGAAGATATTGCAACTCGCATGCAAAATGTTGATATTAATGATGCGGATGAAATATGGCAACGGTTGACAGCAGAAGAGCGTGCCGATTTCAAAAAGATGGTCGATTGCGGTGAAATAATGAAACTACTCCCTAGCTTTAAACCTTGGTGGGTAAAACCAAAATATCCGAAAATCGTCGAAGTGACTGCCGAAAAAAGTGATCTATCCGAAAGCCACAATGTACCTGAAATAGAAAAAAATATTCCAAAATTTACTAGTATTTGCAAAAAGACCCCCTCAACATGCTTGCATTATAATCTGTGGAATATAATCTGTTCATATAGTTTTATGGTGCGGTACTTTAATGGTGAGCATTGCACAAGTCCAATGGAGTCAGTTGCACACTTGGTCAATTTGAGTTCAACCTTAAAATTTGGTACTAATTTTGAGGATACTGAAGATGCTATTGTGTCTGTTGAAATGGAGGCGTTGACGTCTAAAAACTTTGGTATAGCCTCCACAGCCTGTCCTGAAGTAACTGCATTTGAGGCCAGTCGAGAACAACTAGAGTCTGATGCGCGTTCGTTGATGTCATCTATATATCATAAACTGGCCGCACTGAGTGACATATACCGATTAATTGTATTAGCTAGAAATTATTTAAAACTAAATAAGTCAACATTCAACGGTGACTTTCACAAACTATTCGCTCTTAGCAACGGAAGTGTTGAGTTGGATCGAAAGAAATTGCTACACTTGACAAAGAAAATGGAATTTTTTTTATCTTATGTAAATCGTGAAATTGAGGAACGGCTGGAATAATACAAATAAATAAAAAGAAAAAAATGTCAGAGTTAAAAATTAAACAACATATTTATTTGCTAATATAAATTTTCAGAACAATGCAACTTCCAGACTAATATGAAATTAATGAAGAATTTTAATTCGTATTGCAAATGTATTCACATATCAGGCAGAGTTGGTTATTCACATACATACATATACATATATGTATGTACATTTGTATGTATATTCTTGATATATGAATCCAGTGACTGATATGCTAGCAGTAGAGACTTCAATAGGACGCACGCGGAACGGAAATTTATATGCTAGGCGAAAGCCAGAAGGGGCGGAGAGGATACTATTATTTATGTAATCAGTCCAAAAACTCATTACAGACTATGATAACAACATACATATGTATGTATGTACTTAAGTATGTATGTCTATTATTAAAACATGTACATATGTACATATCATTGTAGATGCATGAACATACCCAAAAAAATTGAATCATCATAAGATTAATCATAGATCGGTCTCTTGCGAGCACTGTATTACTCCACAAAAGGAAGTTTCTTTTAAGCTTCTTGTGACCTCCGAAACGTCTTTGTGCTCAAGTAATTTTTTTTATCGCCATAAAGAGCACAAATAGAGTAATATTTTATATATTCAAAAAGTATGGATGTAATGCTATTTTATATCTACATATATCATATAGAAAAAGGAAATACGTATAAACAATGCATTTAAAAGTATATATGTACATACATATGTATATACTTATGTATACTCTGTTCACCAATAATAGCAAAACCACATATTGACAGATTTAATTAATTAAAACTATTTTTCAAGTAAAATATGGTTAATTTTCTAAGAAACCCAATAAGCACCGATTAAAGATGATTAAAAAAAGTTTTTTATAAAATTTCGAACTTTTTAAAAATAGTTTTAAGAATTTTTTTGAGTATACAGTTTTTTGGCTCACATAATTTTAGTCTAAGAAAGTTCAATATTCAATTGTATACAAGTGATTTTTGAAATTGAATTGCGAAAGAGCGTCAATACAAATTTTTTCAAAAATCAGTGGTAAATCGTATGAAATAGAAAATTGCATTTCATTGTACTAAAACTGAGGGAGCTTCCTATCTACATACCCCAAAAAAATTCAAAAATATGTGGTCGAAGAGCCATTTTGCGACTGTTTTCAATTGTTTGAAATTTTTGCTAGAAATATTTTAATACTTTTCATACTTTTTTCAATGCGTTATTTATTGTGCTTCTTTGTGCTAGTTATGCTGGTGGAATAACAACTTAACAAGAATTTTTAATACAGATTTTTGAGTTTATTTACTAAATTTCACAATTTTTTAGGGAAAATTTAAATCTGTGAAAAATGCAGTGAAGTGTTGACTTCCGAAGTGAAGAATACAACTTCAATTGTAGCGAATCCGACGGACATTTAGATTAGGGGCGAGAAACTCTGTGTCAAAAATGTTCGGGTCTAGATGTGATATTTATCATAAATTATTTTAATTCAAACACCTTTTACGAATATTAAATATTTTAAGTAATAAGAAAAAATAAAATTCAGTAAGTAATTAAACTTTGAACAGTGAAGTTGTAAAGTTGTGAGTACGCAAGTACAAGTATCCGCAAATTATATAGCGTTGTTAAGCGTTGGAAATTATTTGTAAATAAAGTTAGCATTCAGATGATCCGAGCGAGTTTTATTTAACAACCCAGTGGCCTAACTGGAAGGATTAAACAAATTATCAGCGTTTCAGGATAAAAACGTAACAGTACAAATATGTAGATACAGATAGTTGCAGTAAGATGCAGATAATACAAATGTATGCAGTTAGAAATACAAATATGTATATATAACACTTTTTATGGTAAAATTTACCTTTATTCTGTTTTTTGTGTTAATAATTTTTAATAACCAATTTCATTCTTAATTGTATTTTTGCTCCAAAAATGACTCATGATATATTCAAAACAGTTTTAAACTTTATTTGAACCAGTGACCGGTGAATCGTTGATTTTTTTTCAAAGCCAAATGATTCATTTGTTACTATAAGTCATTAAATGTCATTTGCGTTTTAATAGTAAGTAAGTGCACCCCTTTTTTGAGGGAAATTCATTATTTGGAAAAATTAGGTTTGATAATTTAACGCGGTTCATTTATAAAGCCAAGTATTTTTGTCAAGTAAGTACCCACAACTGTTTTTTAGCACACACACTATTCCTGAAATCAGTTACTCATTAAAGACACTACCAATCTAAATAATATTCTTTCAAAAATTTCATTATTTATTTTTATCATTTATATTAATCAAAAATGTACATCACATACTAAATTATTCCAGAATTCGTATTGTCTGAAAATAACGAATATCTTATTATACATTTTTCCACGTGTGAAGTACAAATCCTTCGGATTTTCAAACTACCTCATTCCCCACGCCGTAGATCCGCCCCTGATTTAGATAAAGAAATATTTCCTTTTTACAAGCTAATTTAATATTTTTTTATTCTTGAAGACTTAATTTTTTTTCTTATACCAAACAAAAAGAAAAAACTTATTTAGTTGGTTGCTAAAGTGCTTAACATACATACATTACACATAAATATTTTAAGCTTAATATAGAAGGGATTAAAATCAATTTCATTTCAGCTGATTGAACATAATTATTAGAGCAAAAGATACATATTATTGTACGGTTTTATTGAAATGATGATTTTTCGAATATCGAATAAATCTGTTTTTTAATCTCCAAAATCAGTTTTTTATCAGTTGTAAATTTTAAGTATTTGATAAATTATAGAAATACAACAGATTGTAAGTCCTTCTACCTATCAACCTAAGTCCTGCTATCTCGCTCAATGTGGAATTCAGTAATTTGGTATAATGTCAAGTTTTAAAATTTCAGATTATGTATGAGTTGAAAGTTGTTGTCTTTCCTCGCTTTTACGTTTTTATTTTCTGTGTTTGTCTTAATTTTCTCACAATTGAGGGACTTTGTTTTGAGAGTAGAGTACTTGAGGCCAATTAATGCCAACTGGTCTAAAATTGTGACTTTTGTTTATTATTCCCGAATTCAGTAGCTTGTAATAAACTCAAGTCTTTTTCTTTTGTTTTTATTTAAATTTTTTGTGACCTGTTCATCACAAGAACCGAAACTTTAGAGACTTTATATTGAGTCTAGAGGCTTTATTTTGAAACTAAAGTACGCCAACTGGTCTAAAATCGTGATTTTTGTCTCTATTAAAGACTGATGCCCGAATTCAGTATTTAAACTGAGTTAAACTACATTTTATTTTCAAAAGATTTCTTTCAAAGAAATAATTGCATTTTGAGTAAATTTATGTAGTTTTTTCTTACTTGTAACAATAACCGGTTTGTTCTTGATTTGAAAATTAGAAACCGGTTTCTTTCAAATTACCAATTTTCGAATAATTCAAAAACCGATTTTCCTGAAAATAATAACAGTAATTGGCGCTCACATATAGCTCAGTGTTTGACCGAGCTGCTGCTACCATTTGCAGTGTGCATCTTTACATTCTAGCACAAATGGAGGGACCTACAATTTCGTGCCGACACCGATCGGCGGGTGTATTTTATGGGAAGCCTTTTCAAGGCAGAGATACCCCCTCGGAGGTTTGCCATTGTCTGCCGAGTGGTGACCGCTATTAAAAAAAACTTTTCTATACAAAATAAAACCAAAAAACGACTTAATCGTAGGCCCAAAATACAAAAATAAAAAAATAATAAATTCAGGTATAAACATTTTATATCTTATTCAATATCTTATCCATATTAACTGCATACATACATACACATTTGTGTACATATATTAATATCACAGCATTTCAGCTTTTGAATTGACATTCTTACAAGTGCGTGTTCATAAGATTGACAGGATTTACACGTACATATGTATGTAAGTGTGACTCACTTCAAATTAAAAATATAAATTTTACAATTGCAAACGCCATATTGATGAGCGTATCCGAACTTTCTTTAAATTTCTTAGTTCGTTAGGAATGTAACTACAAAGTTATGTTTTTTGATATATATTTTTTTTTTAAGTGGTTGTGGTTGTGAAAATTGTAAAGTTATATTATATAACCTTAAGAATTAAGAACTCGTTCTTGTAATAGTTATGTTTATTTCGTAATTGTTTTAGATTTCAAAATTGTAAAAAAATATTTGCCGAATTTTGCAAACTTGTTTTACCAATAAAAAAACGTATAAATATAGACAAACAAATTATAACCAAATTTTGCCAAGTTTATTGAATATTGGAATATACAATAAATAAAGAGGAGTTTTATTACTCATTTATAAATTCGCGATTCTTAATCAATGACCATAAAAACTCCGAAATACTGTTTTTTATTTATTTATGTATGTAAATACATTAAATCAGAAAAATGTGGTTCGTTAATTTGGAGTCGCCATGTTGAACTTTGCAACACATCTGCATATTTGAAGTCGGTGACCTTATTTACCAGTATTCACCAAGTTCAGTATAAATCTAACAAAGCGCATATGTTCAAAAATTATTATTTAGCTAGATTTTTTACTCAAGCCAAGGTGCGCAGCACACCTAATTAAATATGTGTTTTGTCTCATTCTTGTTTAGAGTATGGCGTGTGTACTTAGAAATGCTGTTGCTTTACAACCAATTCCAAAGCAAGCAATTATAAACAAAAGAAAATAAAAAAAAAAGATTTGCATTTTACTTGCATGCTCATACACATATGTATAGGAATATCGTTATTTTCTTCATGATTCAATGAACGGTACTGTACCGCGGTAGCTTTCTCTCTTTTTTATACGAGTATTTGTTTATAAAAGTTAATTGCTCAATTTTTTTTCTCTTTTCCCCCTTTGCAAATACAAAACTTCTTTGCCTCTTTTAAATCAATACAGCCGGACGTCTTTGAATAAGTATTAACCCTAGATATTTCTTCCACATTTGTTGTGATTCTTCTCGAAATTTTGTCATAGACAGCTGTTGCTTGAAATTTTGGTTTATTTGGATTTGCTATGAAAGTTATTCGGTATGTTGACTGATTCGGTCCGTCATACATTTTCTTTTTAACACTCTCCATACCTGCCAAAACTAAACTACTGCATTTATTACTTATATTTTTACTCTCAATGAAATGGTTAATCTCATTTATCACTAAGCCTGTGACGTTTATCGCTGTAGAATCTTTTGTTGATACAACTTCGTAGGGAATGCAAGTGCACCAGTGGTCAGTGATGCCAGCTTCAATACAAGTACGGTTCTCCGGTATTTCGTGAAACAAACTTAAACCCCGTATTGTACCATTAAGATAGGGGAATTGTTTTTCTGAATCTGTCTCTTCAAGTAAATGCTTGAGAGTCGCATAAATATCATAAGGTGAGGTTAAACGATTTTGATTAATTTGCAAAGCATTTATAAAATTTGGATTTTCGTTTTGGTACCATGTAGGCACTGAAATAAACATCATCGGTAGACGTTCTTCTAAAAAACCCGATTTTAACTCAAGCGACGGGCCCCAACGCACGCCATGATCGGCAAAGAACAATACAATTGAACGCTCCAGTATGCCATCGTCCTGCATTCGCTTAAGATATTCTAAAACTTTCACATCCATTCTTGCTGTTGTATCGAAGGAGTTATGACTGAATGAATTTGTCCAGAACATTCCGAAAATGGGATCCGTAGGAAAGGCATTCGCCAATTGTAACGCGTAATCAAAAATGTATTCGCCTTGATGCTTTCGGCCAATACAATATTCTAAACCATCCACTTTCATTGACTTCAAATTCCTTGAAACAGCCATCATCATGGGCCGTAGGTAATAATCTGTTGGTGGTTTGAGAAAACCTTTTTTTAGATAATTAAAGGTACTCATCCAATATGAGTCTTCAGCAAAAGCAGTTTTGTAGCCATACTGCTTAAAATTATTCCAAATTAGATTACAAGCAGGATTATTCAGACCTCCTACTGTCTTTGGTTTACATACATTTTCAGCAGTGGATAAATTGTACGATGACAGCAGCGCCATTAAATTGGGAAAAGTGTTATCGCCTACCTATGGAAGCAAATAAAAAAATATATGAGAAATAGTAGAATACGTACATATGTACATAGTTTTTTTTTTTAACAAATCAACAAGTTTGTTCGCGTTAACACAAAACGAAAATTTTCAATAAACAGCTGATTGCAATTAAGAAAAATTAGAAAATTATCTAAATATTAATTTCTACAGGTTTCTTAACTGTAAAAAATTATAAACAAATTAAGCAAAGTTTTAAGTTACACAATTTTGTATATAAATTCGTCATCTATATTTTGAAATTTTCAAGTTTCTGAAAATTTGGGTTCGCGTAAGTTCGCAAGTTTCCCATTTCTAAACTACACAGTACAACATTTTTCAGTTCATTGATTGCCAACTCAATTCTGAGAACTGTATGTGAAATTAGACCCAAAAAGAATAATAATTCGTTTTGTCTTCTTACCTGCCAAAATATTTTTAATATCGATTTGAAGTTAGTACTATCGTATAGGGGAATTTATCACGTTTTAGGCCCTGTTGTTTGACATTGCTCGACAGCCATTAGCCCGATTTAGTAATAAATTTAAAAAAATTTAGAATTACGATTCCCTTAATCTGTTCATATATTGTTTTTCTATACAAGCAACAGTTTCCAAGTTAAAAATAAGCGCATGAAGAAAAATTTTTTTTTTTTTTTTTTTTTTTTTTTTTTTTTTAAATTCATAAAAAATACAAAACGGAAATAAGTTTCAAGTCTAGTTACTTTTTCGCAAAGTCACATAACCTATGAGCAAAATGAGACATATTTTGAAATTCATACCTTTACTCAATTGCGAATAAAAGCGAAACGCGTGCATCGATTTTGATGATCTTTGTCTCATTTTGCTCATAGGTTTTTTTTAACTTGGAAACTGTTGATTGTATAGGAAAACAATATATGAACAGATTAAGGGCATCGTAATTCCAAATTTTTTTAAAATTTAGTTTCAACTAAATCGGGCTAGTGCTGTCGAGCTATGTCAAACAACAGGGCCTAAAACGTGATAAATTCTCCTATACGATAGTACTAACTTCAAATCGATATTAAAAATATTTTGGCAGGTAAGAAGACAAAACGAATGATGCAGAAATTATTCTTTTTGGGTCTAATTTCACATACAGTTCTCAGAATTGAGTTGGCAAATCATGTGTTGTACTGTGTTAATACGAATTTCTGTGATTGTTTATTCGAACTGGCATTTTACAAGAACCCATTTATTGGTTTGTAAAAAAATCAGAAGACCAGAAGCAACTAAATGCAAAAAAAAATTGGTAATTTGAGAATTTAACAGATGAAAATCATATAAAAAAATGCATAAGGCAAGTATGTAGATACCTGACAAAATTTGTGTGGTAATTGGAAAATAAATAAATTTGCAAAAACTTATAAAAAGTAAAATATTTTCCTTCCTGCTGGAAGAATAAGCGACAAACTTACTTTATTATAACCTTGCAACTCGAACCAGTGGTTATTTTGCAGGAAATGAAATGTCTCCGGCATCGTACGTCGTAAGTTTATACGTGAAAGACTATCAATACCCAATAACAATACACTGGGCTTCCTCGTCTTCAACTTAATGGATGTGTTGGCCACTTTACTGGAGTTTGTATCTTTAACATTTTGTTGTTGTATAAAAGAAAACGCATCTTTCTGAATGACATTTTGTGTTTGGTTATTTAGTATGTAGCATTCCGTGATTATATAGTCTATGTGTTGTGGCACCTTGAAATCCTGATGAAATATTGAGCAAGGATAAAGCCTGAAAAAAAAATATCTTGTTTCAGAAACCTGAATCTTAAAAAATTCAAAAAATGTGGAAAAATCAGCTTTGAAAATTTTTATAGAATTGCTGACTTAAAAGTTAATCAAGTCAGTTTATTAACTCGAAATTGAAAAATTTGCACATTCATGCTGACATATGTTGACGTCGCACTTATAAATTTGAAGAGATTAAACTAGCAACCTTTCGTCAAATCTGACTGTTAATTTTTGTAGTTAAATATATATCGTCAAGTGAAATAAAATAGACGCCAACTAATAATTTTTTAACTGTAATTTAGTTTAGAGTGAAACTCTTTTAAATTTCAGTTATAAACTCACTATTTTCAAAAACATTTATGTATGTACATACATACGAGTATGTGCATGTTATTCGATGTAAAAGTCAATTTTTTTTATTTTGATTATTTTGTCAGTTACGCTCTTTTGCATTCCAAATCAATAATCAATAGAAAAATGTTGGCTCTTGGGAAAAATCAGAAAAATAGCAAAATAGCCATTTTGGACACTTGACATGGCAATACTCAAAATTTTGACGTGATACACCACCAGATTCACTTTTAGTCTTAAAAATCTATGTACAAGTAACGCATCCGATTGTAAATGACACAAAAAATTTAATTGCGCGGTCTGTGTAGAACTTAATAAATAGTAAAAAAAGGTTTGTTTACAATATATCTCTTACAATTTCAACCGATTTTGATTCAGAAAAACTCGAAATGTTTACTTTAAAAAAGGCCTTCGAGTTACGACATAAAAATCAAAAAAAAAGTTGTGTATCAATATGAAATTTTCCTGCATCATAACTCTGTCTCTTCTCAGTCGAATTAGAGAGTTTGTGATGTATGCGCTCAGAATTCGATTCACTAAAGATGATGATATGGAACATTACTTATTTTTAAGATTTACTTTTATTTTAAGCTCAAAACCACGAAATTATAAAATATCACGAAAATCGTTCTACTTTGATAACATTCGGGAAGACTGCAATTTGACACAAGTTTTCTTAAGTCACTAAATATGAGCGCTAATTTGTTTTTTTCGCGTTTGATTCCGTATAAAAATGAATAAAATTTATTTTATAAAGCAAACACTTTTGATGTAACCTTGAAAACTTAAGTCAAAAAAGCAAGGACTAAAATTATCTGAAATTCTGTATTCAGAACATTCCAATTATCATCGAAACCTATCGAGTACCTAAAATTTACATTCCAAATTAAACAATAAAGCTTCGTCGCCTCACTTCTCGCTGATACTCACTTAAACTTCCCGTCGGCCGTTTTTCCACTTCCGGATCGTACAATTTGTCGATAACAACAGCGTATATTCGCAGCGCTGACGTTCTTAACCTTCGCTGCTCGTTCAATAGCTGGAGTATTCATATGTAGAATGTATTCACTTGTGTTTCGCTGAAAGTTGGACGTAATTAATGCCTCATCCTTAGTACAGTTGGTGTATTTGAATTTTTTTGGATTGTAGATATGACTAACGCCCTCTCCGAAGGGATCCACATATGGTACACGACATTGAGAAGTGTAGATAAAATATGTTTGCGACTTTGGCTCTTGCACAATTGTTGGTTTGACGGAAGGCGACCACGTTGAGTTAGTAAATTTTGTTGGTGATGTTGATAAATGTTGCGTTGCTATTGAAATAAGAACACACAAACATATACGTAGGTACATATATATACACAAATATGGATTTTTTTAATAAGTAGTTTAGAAAAAATTATTTCCGACAACAAATTTATCAAAGAGTATTAGAAAATGGTTCACATGTACATATGTATGTATGAATGTATATATATATGTATATACAAATGCTGTATCTAAGCAAGTTCGTCATATGTATATATATGTATATACTGGGCCAAATATAAACAAAATGCATATACATACATACATGTGACCACATATAAAATACATAATTAACTTTTACGAAAAAAAAACGATAAATTACTTCAATTACTTTTAAAATCAACTTCAACGTCAAATAACATTTAAAGGAGTAAATTTATTAAAAAAATTAACGAGACTCTTTTGCAGCGCATTAAATTTCCTTAAAGAATATGCAGTAACAAAAATCGCAACTCAATAAAAATAATTTTAAAAAATTTTTAAAAATGCTTGTTTGATGAAGGCTATTGTAGGGAATTAAACTTTCTTCTAGAATAAACATCAATAAAAGTTATTAGGCCAAAAATTTACGAATTTTGTTTAAAAATGCCGTTAGTGTAACAAATTTTTTTTTATACACATGAACAATATTTTTAGAGAATCTTTTAAAAAAAAAGTAATTTTAATCTTATATATTTAGAGGGCTTATTTCAAATAAAAATAAAAAAAAATTTAGGTATGTACATAAGCATATTCACCAGAGACTAATATTTTGAATCGATTAATAATCAAATAAAAAAAAAACATTCACAAATTGTATATTTAAGGATGAAGAATACATTTTTATTTAAATTATTTTAAGTAACGAAAAAAAAAATGCTATTCATGATCGCAAAGATATTCACATTTATCGTGGGCTTCTCCCGAAAAAAAATTCACCCAAAATTTATACTAAGCGCACAGTGAAAAGTAAACGATTTTGGGCGAAAACGAAACTCATGATAATGGTGAATAAAGCCAATAAATTTGATTCCAAATTTTGCTTCATTCAACTATTAAATTTTCCGTCAATTTCTCATATGTATGTACATATATTTTTCACTTATACACGTTGAAAGGTTACATTGAGGTACGATTTGATCAGTTAATTGCTTCTTGTTTTTTGCACTAAATTTATTTTTTTTTAAATCAATAAGAACATACATATGTATGTATGTACTATATTTTATGTTTTTTGTTATGGTAAAACAAAAATCGCTTACTTTCTTCTATAATCTCAATAATTTCCATTGAATCTTCAGTTGTATATGCGACATGTTCTAATTCCATAAACGATTGCATGTAAATAATATACAAAGAAAAAATTAACAGGCATATTATTGTTAGCAACTGTCGTGGCAGGCTCCTTTTAGGAGGATAAACATCCTCATTTGTATTCTCATTCACATCGTCACATTCAGTTGGTAGTAATACATATTTTTGTTCAGACATAATTTAATTTAAAATTCCCAAGATAATTCTTTTTTTTAACAAATTCAAATTTTTAAAATTATTTTATTAGCTACTGTTTTACGCGTCTTCGACTTTAACTCGTTTTGTTGTACTGAACACATATTTCAAGCCTTCAGATTTTTTATGCCTTTCCCTCGACTCGACTCTCGACGCGAGTATTTGCTATGAATGAATTGTGTTTGGTTGTTCTTCGTTTTCTAGAAAAAATAAAAAATAAAAAACCATTCTTATCAATTTATAATTTGTAAGTGTACGCTGTTTGACGATTGGGTTAGCTACAGTACATATATAAATTTGTATGTATTTTCATCGGTGGCGCATTAACAGAGAGGCGATCGAGGCGAATTTTGCTGGCCTGAGAGTCTGCAATGGATGCATATAGAAATACTCACATAATACGCTTTATTCAATAAGGCACTCACGTTGCTGAAATTAGGGGCCGTTTTTCATTTAGCGCCCTCGGCGACTTGACCAATCATAAAGCGGCCCAGTGTTCACACAGTGTCTGGTTTTATTTCTTTGTTAGAAAATGTATACTTTAATAATACAACTTTTAAAATTGTCCAGAAATGCTAACACTTAGATAATTGCTTAGTCTACAACTTTTTTTTTAACTTATGTTTACATACATATCTATGTACGTTTTCAAAATTATACTGTTTATTGTTTGATTTTTAAAAAATTTATTTTTGAGAATTTTCAATTAAAGTTCTCTTGGAAAAACCTTATGAAAATTCTCGAATATCAACTGTAATTTCCAGCCAATTGATAATTTTATACCCAAATTATTCGACCAAAAAACTGTATACTCAAAGAAAACTAACATGTTTGGGAAAAATTTGAATTTTAGGTGGAAATTTGAAAAATATTTTTTAATTTTGTATGGAAGTTTGCAACTTAGGTGAAAACCCAAGCGATCTCGCTGTATTTTAATAGAAAAAGAGTTAAACAAAATAAAAACAAATTTTCAAATTTGTCAAAATATAGCGCTACTATTTTTATGCGTACATACATAATTCCAATACATTTTTATTTAGCGAAATCCATGTACATTTTTTCCCACCTTTAATAATAAATTTGATTAAAACGTAACTTTTTCTTATATCGACCGGTGATTGATTGTAAAAAGTCGGTAACTTTATTCTAAAGCCAACACAATTTTTGTAGTTCCTATTAAGTCCTTAACCGGACTGTTTCGCTGCTTACAAGGTCAAATCATACTCGTACATATATCCTAAATGAGAGGATAAAGCAAAGGGTCGAAAACCTCTTATATGACGCAAGCGCCAAATTAAGTATTATTATTATTAATAATAAAATTTATGAGTAGAGAAGTTGAAAGTGGAAAGCCTCTGAGAGTATTTCTACCAAGAAATATCTTCGCCTGAAACAGTGGATACCTCAGTTTGTGGTGTAACATAAAGACGACAACTGGTGAGCTGTTAGCTACTATTATACGCTGTAAGCGCCAATTATTATTTTTTATTGTAAATTATATCGAACTTTCGCATTTTTTTACTCGCTTACGCTATTCTAACTTAAGTCAACACTTAATTAATTTGAACATTTTATCGATGTTTATTTCTTTTATACAAATGTTTGTACATTTGCTTATCAAATTATAAAAGTTTGTTTGTTTTACTTTTGTACAAATTTGTGTCAAAAGCTATCAATTAACTACATAAGTGTCTTATTGAGTCATTGCAATTATAGTGCAATTTAATGTTATGATTTTTTTCAGTAGCAGTCTCCACTCAATATAATTACAGTTCACATTTCATTATCTATCCTCTACCGGTATTCGAGTTGTTCTGTTTTTCCTACAGATTGTTTATTGAGAAGGTAAAGGAAGCAACATAAACTTATCGACGGAAATTAGTATTCAGTGAAAGTTGTTTAATAATCTAATCTAAAAATTCCTAAGGACCTGAATTTGGCTGAAACGGTACAAATATTTAATGCGGCATATTCTGTCATCTAGTTAACAGTCAGGGCATTCATGCCTGATCGCCAACATCAATGTGTAATGTTAAAACTTTGAAAAGATAGAGGATTTCGTTTACTTAGCAACCAGCATCAACACCAATTATAATGTCAGCCTTGAAATCCAGCGCATAAGCTCTCTTGTCAACAAGTGCTACTTCGGACTGAGTAGGTAATTGAGTATTAAAGTTCTTTCTCGCCGAACAAAAGCCACTCTCTATTAGTATCTCATTATGCCAGTCCTATTGCAAGAATGAGAAATGAGAAGATTGCGACATTTTGATTGCGGTAATTTAGCAATTGGTACATTAAAATATGTGAAATTGTTGACTCAGCTTATGTACAATTCTCAAAAAGTGGATTTAATGTTCCTTTTAAATTATAAAAGCCTTTTGTTTAAAATGCAAGGGTTTCATGTTGTCGTTACTAAAATTTGCCGCTGTACACTTCGTTTATTAAAAAAAAACCCTTAACTATTTCAGGAGAATATGCTGGAGGGAGTAGCAGTTCGTAGCCCAATTCATGGATTTTTGTCATGGTGACAACACACGTGTGCACCCGCGCTTATGGTTTGTGAGCAATCGCTCGAATAAAATTTTACAATGGTCTTTTAAAAAATGACAGTTAAGTGCAGCTGCGATGAATTTAAAGTTTTTGCAAGGAAAATTCAAAGAGTCATTGACCAATCAAACCGCTCCCATATGTAAATTTGTAAATATATGGTTTACATACATACATATATGTAAGTATATATACTCGTATATGAACATTTGACTTCTATGAAGTAAAAGTTTCACAATAAAAAAATTATTTATTTAAAGAACACTTCAGTATGTCTCGTTGTATATATGATGTCTTATAACATTTTTTTTGAGTTAGTCCGCACAATATGATACAGGATTCCCAGTAAAAGTGATTACTTCGGCGATTTGCCAAAACAAAAATTTTTACAAACTAGAGTTTTCTTGCAACAGGTAATCGTTTCGGGCTCGCAAAAAGTACACTCTACAAAGTTAACAGGGAAGTCGTATCTACTCTGGCTGCTATGCTACCAACACTAAACGGTTCAACAACAGTTACGTTTTACGAACGAGCAAATTTACGCCTTTGCGACGGTAAATACCGCAAACGATGGCACTATGAGTTGTACGAGTTTTAGAAAGACATATACTCGTACATTGTGCAGCGAATTAAAATCCAGCGACTATGCTGGGGTCTATATACGTTGGAAAGTGCAAGCGGTAAATAACCTCAGTACACTTGATGTTTCCAATTGGTCCCAGGTACCGAAATATCGAAATAGCCAACATGCCATGCTGTGCTCGGCCGAAATACGGATTTCAGGGGGTTTTAGAAAATACTATCTGAAATTGTCAGTGCCTGATTTTATAATTTATTGATAAAATGTTAGTTTTATACAAATAAAATATAATATAAATTAGCAAAATAAGCTTTAATTTTATATTACGAGTATATAAAATTGGTTTACATTTTTCATTACTTTAAGACACCTTTTAGATAGCTTTTATATTCGATTTATCAGCGTAACATTACCCTCAGATATTTGCGCCTTATGCCAAATACATATGTTTTTATTCTACATACAAATATTTTTCAGCTGCTACACATACAATATTTTCGTGCTTTCTTTTCAATAGTACAGTTTGCTGTTTTTTCATATGAATCTAAACGTGAAATATCTTCCACATTTATTTTAATGGAGTTTGAAATACTATTAAAAACAAAAGTTGCCTGAAATCTCATAAGTTTCGGATTTACAATGTACCGTGATCTATATGTGCGTTCTATATAATTTCTAGGATCTGCGTCCCCTTTCACCGATGCCTCGATTATTTCATGCAATGTCATGGCAGCACACTTTTTATCTATTCGCTTGCGAACAAGATACTTATTCATTTCAGTAACCAATAACTTTGCAATATATTTGACAGCATCATCTTCTATTGCGACACTTTCAAATGGCAAACAAACGCACCAGTGATCGATGATGCCGGCCGCTTTGCAGGTGCGATTCTCTGGAATTTCTCGAAACACACTTATACCCTGTGTTGTGTCATTAAGATAGAGAAATTCTTTGGCCGGCTCTAGCGTTTCAAGTATATGCTTGAGAGTTGCATAAATATCAAAAGGTGAGGTCAAACGTTTTTGGTTTATATGTAAAGCTTTTACAAAATCCGGATGCTTATTTTGATACGACGTTGGCAATGATAGAAACATCGTGGGCAGGCGTTCTTCGAAGAATCCGGAATTTAACTTAAGTAAAGGACCCCAACGCATGCCATGATCAGAAAAGAACAATACAATGGATTGCTCAAAAGTCCCATCTTTTCGCATTTTTTCGAGGTATTGAACAATTTGCGCATCCATTGTTGCGGGCGTATCGAAAAAATTGTGACTAAAAGAGTTCATCCAGAATAAGCCGAAAACGGGATCCTGAGGATAGGTGTGCGTGAGTTGACGTACGTAATCAAAAATGTATTCAGCATAGTGCTTACGACCAACACAATAGGGTAAACCGCCTTTCTTCTCTACACGCAAATGATTCTCGATACATACCGTAAAAGGTCGGAGATAGTAATCAGTTGGTGGTTCAACAAAACCCATTTTCTGATAATTAAATGTACTCATGAACTGTACATCTTCTGCGTAAGCCGTCCTATAACCATATTCTTTGAACTTATTCCATATGAAGTTACAAGCGGGGCGATTTAATCCTCCTCTGGTGTTGGGTTGACATTTCGTTTCAACATTTGTTGAGTTATAAGAGGTTAACAAAGCCATTAAATTTGGAAAAGTATTATCCGCAACCTAGTCATAGAAGGAAGAAGGTGTTGTAAGACTTAGTATGCGTTCAAAAATCTAGGTATTTAAATTTTTTTTTACCTTATTGTAACCTTGTAACTCAAACCAAAGTTTGCTTTGTAGATATTGAAACGTTTTAGGCATGGTTCGGCGTAGATTGATGCGCGAAAGACTATCAATACCCAGCAAGATTACGCTGGGTTTTCTCGTAGGCGATCTCAAAAATGTTGAGTCCTCAGTTAATCTCGTAAAATTACGATATTGTATAAATGTAAACGCATCTTTCTGGATAGCAACTTTGGTATTGTTGCCAATAAAGCATTCAGTTATTAAGAAGTTTATCTCTCGTGGTACCCGAAAATCCTGCTGAAACTCGATACATAAAAGGAGACTATAAAGAAACGAAGTTGTATTTAAGATTATAAATTTAATGAGCTGTTAAGATTTGAGACGCAAGAAGGGTATAGATAAATCTTGTTCCGACCTTATATACTTAGAAAAAATAAATTCAAAAATACATATACGCACACATATCCTTTATTGAATTTCTCATAATTTCCTGTTCGTCTTATTTCGCTATAACAGCAATGCAGTTCCTCAATATTAACACCTTTCGCCTTCGTGATCTTCTCAACTGCTGGCATATTCAAGTGTAGCATATACTGGTGAGTCTCAGCTTGGTACAGCAGTGTGACGAGAGCATCATCATTGGAACAATTTGCGTATGAAAATTCTTTGGGCTTGAAAAATTTTAGTACTTCAATTGAGAAGGGATCCACGTACGGCAATCGGCATTGTGAAGTGACTATTAAGAAATTGTCGGACGTGGTGTTATCGTAATAATTGGTATCTAGCGTATATAATATGCGAATGATTAGAAATATTGAACATACTGCTATAGCTGGTATCGAAGCTACTATTTTTGCAATTGAATATGTTCTTCGCGAACCACGACCCGATCTACTATTATCAATTAATACATATTTGGACTTAAACATTTAGTATAAATGAAGCGTAAACGTAGTTTCGTTTATAAAAAACTGTTGTTATTTTTAAAACATAAAATGTCATTAGTTTTTGTTTTTTTGAAGTATCGTTGCCGCAAGTTTCAAGTGGCAAGTGGCAAGGACTCCTCTCTGAGTCCCTAATACTGCCAGGTTAACTTTGGTTTTATTAAAAAATAACGTTTTCAAAAGATGAACTCTCCATTGTGCGAAAAATTATTGTGTGTGCAATATTTTATTTAGACGTTAATTTGAAAGCAAATATATATTTAAGAATGTTGCCGTTTTTCAAACATTTTCGTGAAAGCCAATAAATTTTTAATTCGGATGTTGCCATAAAAAAAAAAAAACTTTGCTACTCGTACGTAAAGAAAATTGTGAACAGTAACGTATTTCGTGATCATTTCACCTAAACAAAAATTAATAATAATTTGGCGCAAAAAAGGAGGAGACTGCTTGCCGAGGGCGTCCAATATTAGAAAAATATTTTTTTTTAATGGTATTAGATAAATTGTAAATGAGTGAGATTCAAAACTGGGATTACAGCGGTATATATTTCACCAAAGGTATGGACTTTAAAAGTAAAATAATATTACAGGACAATTACATACTTACGAGTACGGCTAGTCCTTAGGAGGCAAGTCAAGCCAACTGTCATCAGGGGGAGGCCGACACGCTTCAATTTAATTAGTAAAAATATTGTGCTTTTGTCTAGTTTGGGCCAGAGTTGGCATGTAGGCTACTGCCTGTCCTAATTCATTAATCTGCTATGCAGACCGGTTATTCAGATTTTAGTGCAAGAGCAGCATATTTATTGATAGATATGTGTGGAATAGGGAGAGAACTCCAACCTATTGGAAGTCTCTGATAGTAGCATTGTTAAGACCAAATCTAAAGTTCTAATTTAAGCTTTATACGACAATTTGTGTGCGTTTATTTTATTTATTTACACACTAAATCTTGCAATTAAATATAAGTCTAGTTGTTTAAAAAAGCTAAGGCTACTTTGGCCTTCACCTTTGTGTGCTCTTATGTATTTGCGGATCTTTTTTTTAAAGAATGGCTCTGTCCATATTCGCATATATCTTTCTATTGCAGGGAAGGAGTTCAATGAAATCCAACAATCCTATAAGTTCCAGCAGCTGCATTGGTTAGGTAATGCGCTCCAGTAGTGCTGGTGGCAGCGAAAATAAGATGCCATCTCTGCGTTCGAAAAGACGAAAGACTTGGGTACACTTCGTGTTTCCCGTTGGTACTAGTAAGCAAAATACCGAAATAGCACCGCGTGTTATGCAGAACTCGACCAAAATCGCCATATCGGTTTCAGGGCCAATTAAGTAAGTAAGTATGTCGGTCAAGTCGAGTAATAAAATGCAGAATTTTTTTTTTAATAACTTTTGAATATTCTATAACTGATGCCAAAAATTATATAGTTTGTGCGAACACAAAAACTTTATAAACACTTTTATTATGTTCGAATATGGGAATGTAATAGCCAAGCGTGGCTACAATTTCAATTCGATCGAAGGGTTTTTTTTTAAAACCCTTTACAAGCTTTACTATATTAGTGTAATATTAACAGAAACTCATTAAATTGTAGTTAGCAGATTGATTACTCGAGTAGCAGCGCAAAAAAATAAAAGGTTTTATAATGGCGTCGCAACGAGGCGCGGACTAATAATAAAGGGTGTTCCGTTTTAGTAAAATGTACTCGTAGTGCAAAAATTGTGACTTCTCCTTTTTTGGATTTTTGTTATAAATCTTTGCAATATGTGAACAAATCAAAAAGTATAATCAAAATGTGTACGAAACGTTATGAACTCAAGTTTCATAATTGAAATTTTATGCCATAAGTAAATTCAGTTTTTATTATTGTCCGATTTAAGTACACTGAATTATCTAACTAATGTCACAAGAAACAATGCTTCAAAATACATTTTAAAAACATTTTGAGTTTTGTCGAACATGCAGTTAGTTTCGAAGATCATTCAATTAAAGTAAAAGTTTCAAGCAGTATTAACTTACTTAAACATGCATTTTATTAGACTAAACTCCCTAAAGTTCCATGATTAAATTTTGAAATTTTGTTAAGTATTTAATTTTTTTTGAAGCCTGAGCTTAGTTGGTTTTTCTTAAGAAATGAACTGAAAATAAATGAAAGAAATTGGAAATTTTTGTCTGTGATTATAATTTTGATATTGGGTGTATATTATTTCATACTGTATTATAAAATAAGTTTACTTTAGGATTCTTTAAAAATGTCGTTATTTGCTAAGAAGAATATATATTTTTTTCACTAAATGCTGTCCTTTACATGCGACACCCTTTACTTACCATTTGAAATTTGAAAACATCAGCTGCTGGTACCGAAAATACATATGTATGTAATGACAACGAGTATTTGGCCACAATTGCAACTTATCACAGTTGACGATCAATAGGAAACAAAGTAGTTTTGCCAAAAATTAGTTCACGCACAATTGCCGGTATCTGAGTGATTCCCTTTGTAATAGGGATGGATTGCCGAGTATCAGCAAATACATAAATAAAAACATTCATATACATATGTACATAGATATATACATATATATATATACATGTATATTCATAAATCTGCTATATAGACGATTTAGCGATTATTGGTTAAGGCAGATGTTCGTGGTGTCACTTTTGCGGTCCCTTCATGGCAAACGCTCTAAATAGATAATTAGCTTAAAGATGCGTCTGATTGTACAAAACTTGTGTATAATACTTACTTATGTTTATTTGCTTCCGATTATAAAGAGCTATGGATAACTAATTGTGGGGTAATTAAGATAAGAAATGGACATGATAGAGTGATTTTAATTTTGGATCTCTTAATAATGTAAGCAATTGCTTAAACAGGAATTCCCCTTGACCGACAGTATGTTTTCACAAAATAAACAAAAAAAAAATGTTAGAGAACCATATTAGAATTTAATTATAAAATGATTAGAGAAACACTAATATGAGTAATTTTTTTAAAATGCATTTATTTAAATTCGAATTTTCTCTTTTTGTGAAAAGTGCGTGAACGTTAAATTATACGAGTAGGTACTTCGATGCTTATTTTTTGGTTCCAATACTTAATACGAAATTTTATAATTTCCTTAAATTTACTAAAATTACAATCGACGTTTTTCTTGCTGGCAAATTACAGCTGCCGACAACACTATGCAACAAAGTAAATTTTTTTTTTCAATGAGTTCAAAGTATGCAATTATGATTCGCCACCTTAAAACTATTTGAAATATTGAAATAAAATTGTTCTATCAAGTCGAGTTTAGTAGTGAAACGGTTTCATTGATTTTACTTAAAATTATATGAAGCGGTGACATAAATTGTTATTCTAAATTTAAAACTTTTTTAAAAGGATTGGCTTTCCTCTTGTAGTCAGTAGTGGCAGTATCCCTCTGGAGGCTCAAACAATAGTCTGCAAGCATGGCTGGCTCCCATCTACCCTGATAACGCTTCTCGTACTCTGCAATTTCTTGATAAAATATTTTACCGTGTTCAGCACTTACTGAACCCATGTTTTGATATTGGCTTGTGACCTAATGCTGACATTAATTCATCAATATTATTGCAGAACACTAATTAATCTCCTTTTTCGAATAAAAGGTAGCTAAGGTAATGTGACGTTTTCGATAAGTTCTAACTCCACTTGGCAATACATTCCATTGTTTAATCTCGAGTCTCAGATATTTCTTTGGTCAAATCTAAATCTCTAACAAGGTCATCAAGTTGATTGACTAATCAAATGTGGTTCTGTATTATATATCTCTTCGTTATTAGAAGGGCCTGCTTAGGCTTCTTCTTCAATGGGACTCGGTAAACTTGACGAAATACAAAATCTTTCCGGTACTGGAATGTCTGGACAATGTGGTAGCGGCATTGACACTGATAACACAGTAGCATACTTCAACGAGTGTTTCGATTTTTTTTTGAAAACCTTTCACAGTTTTTAAAAAGAAGTAACAGTCGTCCACGTGATTTTTGCGTTCACGTCACTGTCAAATATTTATAACATTTTAATGAAGACACTTTCCGCACCCATGATTTGCCTTGTTTTCTAAGCATCTAATGCTAAATTTTAAAATAAGCATCATAAAATGTTTCAAGCAAAGGCGAAAAAGCCAATTTTTTCACTTCCAGGAGTAAATTGACCACAAACGTAACAAAATTAGCTAGAAGAATTAACACAAACACGCGGTATTTTGTAGATTTATGAATAATCTAAATGTTTTGATGACTTTTGTACACACTAATGATATCATTTTATAGCTACCCTCAACTAAGTGTAACGAAAAGTAAATAAAGTAAGATTACCGTTATAACCGTTATATATGTATATTTTATGGGACGTGATATGTAAATATGATTTTTTTTTTCTGTGGTTTCCTAAGTATTCCTAATACGAATAACCACTCGGGCTATCAGTGTTGAGCTTCTCCTACCATCAAGGGTGTGTGTCTATATGTCGCACCACAGTTGGAGGGACTTAAGTTTAATGCCGCTGAGTTCGAAGTTCGAGTTCGGAGTCGGCACAAAACTGTAGGTCCCTCCATTTGTGGTATAATAAAAAGACGCACACCACAAATGGTAGGAGAAGCTCGGCCAAACACTATACGTTTTAAGTCAACTCTATCTCTGCCAAACAGTGTGGCAACAGGTTTCTGTGCAACAGTGGAGCCCAATGGCAGTCCTAATAAGAAGGGTGTGGAGGAATTGAGATTCTAGGGGTAGCTCTAGAGAGAAGTTATGAATAATGTGGTTGGCGGGCCTACGCACGGTTAGGTCGCCGCAACAAAATAACCTAGATAATTCGTCACCAAAAATGGAACATCCTCTAAACTTAAGCAGGTAAATAACTTGTTGCCGCTTCATTCCAGACACAAAAACAAATAACAACAAAGTGTTCTTATTATCAAGTAGCGTCTTTCTAATAGCCGTCACCCTTCGGCAGAAAATCGGACACCTCCGATGATACTTCAGTCATGCAAAACTTCTCATAAAATATTTGTGGCATTCCCCGATTGTAGAGATTAGCGCGGTATTCGGATTATCGAGTGTCTAGAAACTGAAAGGCGCGCTTTACATTAATTTAATTTTGTTATTAAATGCCAATATTTTTAATTCATCTTTTAATGAATATGGTCCCTAAAAGAACCATTTTTAAATTAGTACATAAGGATAGAATCACAACCAAAATAGTAATTAACATACATTTTTTATACATCATTCGATACGAGTTAGCCGGCTGAGCATACTACACCGTTGCAAGCGCTTGACTTCTACAAGCAGCTGAATTGAACTACGTATTGGAATGGATATACTAAAAGTCCACACATTCCCTGTTTCCAATGCTCAACTCGACGCTGCTGCAGCTCATCCAAATGCTGGTTCCGGACTAGATGCATTCGATGAAATAGTCGATTCATAGCTTTCGTCACGCTCGCGCTTTTCGCGTCGCTCACGCGCGCGCCTATTTTGAAACCATATTTTCACGCGTGTATTCGTCAATTCGAGTGACCCAGCCAATTGATTGGCTTCCTCGGCGCTTAAGTAGTTGGACGTGCGGTAGGCATTTTCCAACGCTTCCAGTTGTGTTGGTGTAAATGGGATGCGCGGTAGACGACCGGGCGTGCGCTTGGCGGGAGGATGACGCAGTGTACCTGTGAATAGAAAAATAGATTTTCTAATTAAAAGTTTCAATAAATTGCGCGAAGCGGACTTACGTGGCAAACGTGGTGGATGGTAGCGCGTGTATTGTAACCAATCGAACATGGGCATTTGCTCGACATTTCCATTATTGAATAAACTGATAGTTGTGTCTGCAACACCAGCAGCAATGTTGGCCATTTCCAGTGCGGCAACAGAATTGTAAGTTCTGAACGCTTCCTGTTGGCGACGGTGCTGCTCCTCTAACTTAATACGCTCAAGTATGCTGATTGAGGCGTTGGTGCCGATAAACCTTTCGCCGGCGCGATTTAATATATAATCAATGCTAAAGTCGCTCATTCTGAGTTGTAGATCACTTTTGAAACCGTTGAGACAAACAAAAAACTTCCGTAGTTTCTGACGCGTTTACAAATGAAATTGAACTAAAAGGACTTTTGCAAATGCAGCGCCTTTTAAGGATCATCTCAGATGCCGTGTGCAAAGTGAAAGTAAGTAGTCGCCGCCATTGCAGTGGTCTGCTTGGTCTAAGCATGCGCTCCATCTCTTTCTACTGCGCATGCGGCCGATGTGAATCTTACACAACACAACCGCAAAAGGATACTCCAATTCGGTTAACACATTTGGGTCTAATATTCAATTTAAACTCATTGAGGCATTATTGATACTCTAAATGGGCGTTACCCTTAGCTAAAACTAAACTAAAAAAAAAAAGGAAGCCCACAAGCCTACCACTGGCAAACGGACAAGTCTACAGACACACGCGCCGCATATAATACATAAGTGGATATGTGCTTTCAGGTAGTTGTTTTCATTATCTTTCAGATGCGATTAGCACAAATTGAAATGTGGTTGGCTCGCTATGGCCACTTTAGATGCGCTCATGCAAATAATTGCACACAATATTTTTTTTTCTTTCTTTCAATGTTAAATGCGCAAAGTAGGGGTTGCGGCTTGCTACACAGCGCTCATTTTCATTCATAAATCAGATGAAGTTCGCGCACATACATGCGTGCCTATGTACATACATATGGTTGAACGATCGTATAGAGCACATTCGATGATGGTCGATGGGAAAACAAGTTGAGCGGTATATCTTAAATATTTTGATTGATATGTGATTGTTTTTGTATACACACAACGCCAACAAAAGAAGACAGCTAATTCGCTATAAAGTATCAATTACATAGTATGCACTAAGGTATTGTGTGTAAAATATGTATGTGCACAATTACAAGCATACATACATACATATGTACATAGGTATGTGGTATATTGTATGAAACAACGTCGAACTCCAAGTTAACTCCAGAATGTATGTATGTACTTATGTATACATGCCCAAGTTTGCCCTCAAATCTAGGAAAGTGCAGGTGTTCCTGCCTTTCACTAAATGTCTTCTCTTCTTTCCTAAGTAACTTATTTCCTTAATGTTTTGACGATTCACCACAAAGAAGTGTTGTTCTTGTTATAGCACATTTTTCGGGGAATGCTGCCAAAGTGACAGTCCTTGCCTGGATATAAATCCAGCTCTTTGTGGTAACGCAGACCGTATTTAGACCGTCGTGGGAACACTTTTGCTGTCCGCTAAGACGTGCTCGGGTCAATTGTTGCGTGCTTTTGTTTTGTTTCCGAACTTGGAGAGTTGAATACGATAGCTAATGATTTAGGTTTCTATGTACACTGACATACTAAGATAGATTTTATCTCACATGAAAAAAACCTTGAAAGCAAGTTAACTTAGATTTTGCTTGCAGACCGATGGCGTACACCTCGAACTAAAAATCCTCGAAATCTTCCCATTGGTACCGATAAGATTGTTCAGTGACAAAAAAAAACTCCAGGCTCTATGTATTCTGATGTCTTTTTAGCCGTCCGCTCACTGTGCTGGTCTGGTGGTGCCTTTTTAGCGTGGAATTGCTCCTATTTGAAACGATATGGCTTTTAGATTTATATATTCTTCTGTAACTATTTATATGAGTTTTTATTAAAGTTGGTTTTGACATTGTTCTATTATTACAGTAAATCCTCTCTGCCTGACAAGTTATTTCTCCTACTGAGAGTTAGATATATGTAATTACCATACTGAAAGGGGTAGCTTTAAACTACCTTTGTGCCAAAGCTCCTTGAAGAATGTCACATAAGGTGCTCTCGAATTTTTCTTAAACTTGAATGAAAATGTCATTCGTATTTGTTTGGGCTCAGTGATCAGTTAACTTTTGCAAAAGTTCATCGACTGAGAGACTTCAGAATAAGGACTGTGGGGAAATTTCTCGTAGTCAATCATTGAAAATCATTATTATTCAATTAAATAGTTTACTTTCGATATTTTCTTGTATCTTTTCCTTTTAACGTATGTAAATATATTTTCGCTTTATGATACGAATGTTTGGACCCAGTCGCTTCGCAGCTCAAAAAATCTCTCCAAATATGTATGAGTCAACAATGAAAAAAAAAAAAACTGAAGCAAATGGGCCTGGCACTATTCAGCGCTTACTTCTCTGACGGATTGTCTTGGCAGGCGCTTTTAGTGCCAGTTGGCGCTTAACGGAAATTGTGGAAATGGCCCTGAGAGAGTAAACCCAGTATAATAGCTACTAGCATTTAAATATTAAAAAATGTCCACAATTCAAAAAAGAGATTAATGAAAATAAAAGTTTTCGGATTCCTTAAAACCTTGCGCCGGCGCTGACACACGTATATATGTTCATTACATGTTTAAAGGAAACACAATAGTTGTATGATAGTGGATAAATATACATATGTGGATATGTAAATATGTAAATTTTGTGAACCATATGCTAAGCCTTGCCAAGCGCATTCGCTACAAAATACATATGAGTATATGTATGTATGTATGTATGTACATATGTGCATGTAAGGCATATCACTTTTATGGAGCGATTTTCGATATGTTGCGAAGTTATAAAAAAATTCACAAAAATTTTGTTATATTATTAAAATTTTAAAGCACTCACCTATTGATATTTCTTTCAACATTTTTATTAAACAATTAAACTCTAACTTTCCTACCATTTTCAAACTTAAAAAAGTTGTGGAGTATTTTGGAGTATGCAGTTTTGTAGCCCGTTAAATTTTAGTAAATTTTAGAGGTTAAATATTACTTTTAATTTTTTCAAGCTTTTTTACTGGTGCTTCAAACACACTTCCGTTATTTGGAAGCGATTGCGGAAGAACATAAATGGGCTGCAAAACTACTTATCACCAAAAACAAACATTATGAGTAATTTCCTATAAATAAATGGATTTAAACCTTTCCATTCGAATTCTTTAGGATGTTTTATGTGCCAGAACGACAGCCAAACATATCTTGTTTTTGGAGATAATCGAAAAACAAACAACGGAATTCAAAAGAAAAAACTGGGAATATCTGGCATATACGAGTGGTGAAAAAAAGTACTGGGAAAAGTGTGACCGTGAATTGTGAAGTCCGCCCCGTAACAAATTACGTACATATATGTACATACAGCTCCGGTCAACTAATTAACAACGATATGCACCAAATAAATCTTTTTGTCCTAACACCAATATTTCTTTAATCTGGTACCACTTTTTGCTTGATTTCAATTTTAAAATGGTTCCCTCGCATTATTTGTCAAAATTTATTCAAAAAGTCCCGTTAGTTTACAAACCTGATGTGTTTTTCTTAAGTAAGCTTAAATTGCAGTCGGTCACGTAATTAGCAACGCAGCGTTTTAAGACTTTTTTATCCACATTTACAAATAGTTTAGGTAAGTTTCTTCAATTTATGCATATTACAATAAATTTGTAAAGTATAGTGCGTATTTAGCTTGGTGTAAAATGGGCAGAAACAAATCCTGTGACGAAAATAAAAGAGCCATTATTATTAATATGCGCAATGATGGGAAGTCCTATTTTGAGATTGCGCAATTGTTAAAGATCTCTAAAAGAATGGTTCTCAATGGTGTTCAGTATTTTAAAACCCACAAAACCACAGCAAAAGTGCCACCTAAGAAAAGACCTCGCATAACCACCGCTAGAGATGACGAGCGAATCGTACGCGAATCAAAAAAATTCCCCCAAAAAACAGCAAATGAAATTCGAGTACGTATTTTTGGGGAAAATGAAAGTGCACCATCGGTTGAAACTGTCAAAAGACGTTTAAGAGAAAAATGAATCTTTGGGCAAGATAACGACCCCAAACATACCGCGCGGTCTACTAAACGATGGATGGACGAAAATATGATTTCTTTATTAGACTGGCCTTCGTGCAGTCCAGACCTGAACCCCATTGAGAATCTCTGGGAGCAATTGAAAACGAAGGTTCGACTGCACAAAGTCGGAAATTTCACCGAACTATTCGAAAAGGTTAAGATGGAATGGAAAGCCATTTCCAAAAACATATTCGAGAAGTTAATTGAATCAAACCTCGCAGACGTGAAGCAGTTATTCAAAATAATGGCTTTTCCACAAAATATTAGCTTTTCAATAAAAAAAAAAAAATTTTGTACAAAATATCAAGCGTTGTTAATTATGTGACCGTGAGGTTTTGGTAGATCCTTTTTCAAGTAGTGAAAAACGTAGTGCAGAATAAAATAAAATTAACAAACTACATATTATTTAAAAAGCAGTGAAATGCCGGTTAATTATCCCCCAAAAAGTTAATTTATTCAAGTCAACTTTTCGACATATGAATGGTAACATGATTCATACAGCAGCGTTGTTAATTAGGTGACCGCAGCTGTACATGCTTGTATATATTTTAATCAGTTTAAGACGATAATCCGCTATTTTTTATGCGGTTAAAATAATTTTAATTGGAATATAAATTTGCTGATAAAATTGTAAATATTTTTTTGAACATTTTTTTTTAATCTCTGTAAACTTATCAATATTACATATATTTTCATACATCTAGATGCACACATACATATGTAAAAACAACACGCACATTTCGGAGAGAATGTATTTGATTAGATGTTACCTAGTTTTGTTTTAATAAAATTAAAAAAGAGCAACTATTGAACGAATTTCGACTGTGCGGCTTCATCAAATAGGTGTTTGTGTACGTCAGCACCTCAAGGATTAAAAATATGTATAAATGAACAGCAAATGTACGTACATACATATGTATGTATATACATACGTTCATTCTACTTAGCTAAAGCAAAACAAGGATGCGTAAATCCGCTTAAGATTAGGATTTTGCAATTGTTACTATTATTTAAAGAGGCATGCATGCACTTTTAAAAATCATATACACTTATGAAAGCATGTACATGCATATGTACATGCATATGTATATATGTTTGAATACTCACTCGCGAATGTATGTAGATGTAAAAATAAAGCAAAAGTATCACATTACCAAACCACCAAATTTGTAGTGCAAAATAGTGAAGTGAAGGATGTAATTCATTTAAACACCGTTTCCGTATTGTGGCAGCAGGAAGGAAAGTGTTTCCTCAGTTACCACTAAATATATACATATTTTAATACATATACATATATCGTTACCTTTCTCACATTTCAAATCTAATTTGAAAATTTAGCGCAGATTTTTATTAAACATAATATTTCTTCCAGTGCTGCAATATTTGCTTTTAATTTCTATTAGATAAATGGTTGAAAATTTAATACATTTTTTTAACATCGAATATTTTCATGTTATTTTTATTTTACAAACGTAAGCCCAGGCAGAAAAATTGCATTAAAATAAAAAGAAGTAAACTAAGGAATTTTAAATTATTTTTGAATATAAAAAATTTGCTTTTCAAAATGCATATCTTATCTTACTTACGGTGGCAGTAAAAAAAACTTAATTCGCCTAATATTAAAATAAAAATAACTTTCAAACAAAACAAAGTAAACCCTAGTTTAAAGATTTTTTCACTTCTCACAAGAAATTTATATATTTTGAAGTGTGGTCAAGATTTCTAAACTTATATACATATAATAGATTTTTATGAAAATATTCGAGTATGTGGTTTTGTAGCCAATTCAAATTTAGTGCTAAATATAAAGTGCAAGTTACTGATGGTTAAGGAAATTAATTTTTTTTAAGCCATTTTTGGCAACTATTCATTGAAGGTTGATGCCAGGTCCTAAGACCTAATTCAAGCTAATTGTAAATGCAACTCTGGAAAAAATGTTATAATTCGTTTTATCTAATATCTTTTCAGTGGAAAATAATTGAATTAATTGATACGAGAATTTTAAATGATTTAAATATTTGTTTGGCATTTGGCAGAATTGCTTATCTTACAATTTAATCTTCATTTGGAAAATATGTGTCCGAGATGAGCCAAATCTTGCACTGTTCGGAGCACTGTTGACACTTTTTTTCGTGTGTTCCAGTGGGTAGGGAAGAGTGCTATAACTCGGTAATTGACGCGACGTCCCATGAGTCGCAAAATTATTGCAAAATGTAGCATTTGTTGCAAAAGTTTAATAGAATTAGAGCTGAAAATAGTAGGAAATTCGCGAAACTTACTTTTCTTATCCTTGAATGCTTCAAGAAAAAATATACATACCTGTTAAAACTTCTTAGAAATATAATTGTAAAAATGTATCTTTCTCACTAAGGCGCGACGTTGAAATTTACAATCCATAGTTGCGCATATGGTCTTTCATATAATTTTGTTCGCGAAAAATGCAAATTTGCTACGTTTCATGAATTGCACTGTTATCAAATGAAGTGCATTCCAAGCGCTTTTGCAGAAAGCAAAAAAAGCGCATAATTGAAATGAGTATTGTAGAGAAGTGTTGTGCGTTTCACTACTATTTGAGCGCTGTTTAAGTGCTCTTGATGCGCTCTATTTCCAGGTGCGTGATATTATAGTATGTACTCGTATTCATTTACAAATATACATAAATACTTAAATATGTCCATAAGTACGCATTTAACCCACTAATCTCTCGCCTAATGCTTCTCAGATGCATACGCAAAATCAGCTTATGATTTATTTTACGGTAACTTTGTTTATATTACTAATCTAGTCTTGTTTTATAAACAATGAAGCAATATTTACTACTATTTCGTATTGTTAAATTGCAAAGAAAGGTTATTAGACTACCATAATCCTTAAGCAGATTCAAGTATGTATTGTTTGCACAAACCGCCAGCGGTAAAACTAATTTGGAGAGATAATTTCTAAGTTTAAAAGACTTGCGGCCTCATACTGTGTAATGAAGAAGTTTTAAGGAATAAATATATTAGAAATTATGTTGTGTACATATTAGTACATATCTGTACTTTCACGGCATAACGGAAAAAGTCACTCACAGCCGTTTTCAAAAAAAAAGCATGCTCTCAAGTTTTAAAGCTCTTTGAAAAATGCAGTTATTCGGTTTGGAAATGTCTAGAATTCAGCCACAATATTGAATATAAAAGTACTTATTTACATTCTTTCAAATGATTAAAACCCACAGATGTCAAATTTGGCATTAACTCGATTTTACAAAAAACCGACTTTTTCTGTTATGCCGGGAAGCCACAGATATGTATTTATACTGTCCTTTATTGAAGCAAAATTGTTATTCAAAATTACGGCTCCACTTCTTCGCCGACGATATAACAGCAATAAGCTTAATTTGTGAGTCGACTTTTCGGGGATACCGCAGCAAGGAAGCATCAAACTCATCTTCTGGCTGCTTTGCAAGATGTATTAACCAGCCATATCTTTGGTTTTCGGTAAACGGTGCCAGCGATCGATTTCGTGGTATAATTTTGCGTTGTTCGGTAATAAGCTGCACATATTTTTTAACTTGTGGCGAATTTAGTAGGTGTGAATCAAAATCGAAAGATTCATGGCGCGCGTAGAACTTTTCTGTTAATGCTTTATTTCGATAATCTGGTCGATAGTAGTTGTGTTCACTTTTTAATTTTCTCGTACTGCAACAAGGCATAACTTATGAAATAATATTACAAAGAAGAAAAACAATTATAGAAAATATATGAAAAAAAAAAATGTATAAAACAAATTTGTTCTGCTGCTTCAGATCACCGATTGATTGACTGTTTTGTATTTACATGACAATTATTCAGGGATTTGATTATTACAATGCGTGATACATCAAACAAAAATCGTTTTTGGCTCAGAAATTTTCAAAATTGTTTTTGTAGATAAAAATTTATAATACGTAATAAATTTACACAGAAACATCTATTGCTTCTCATCACACCTTCGGAAACTTTCTGCACTACAATGGCGTTCAATAAATTTTTACGATTATCGAATGGCCTCGATATGCCCGCGTTTGGCTTCAGGACGTTGCAGGTTTAACCGATGACCGACTATGAGCTTTCCATTTTTTTACGTATTCTTATAAAATTATTTTTTTTGTTTCATAGATTAAAGAGAATGATATGAGTGAGGTATTGAATGAAGCAATCGAATTGGGTTACCGCCTCATCGAAACCTCGCCCACCGATAGTAATCAGGCTGCAGTCGGTGAAGTCTTGGCCGCCTGGCTGAATGCGGATAAAATTAAACGTGATGAACTCTTCATTATCACCAAATTGCCTGTTACAAGTGAGTGAACAAAATTAAGCAACGTACTTTTTTGCAAAAACTAAACATTTTTAGGCAATAGACCGCATGAGGTGGAGAATTCGCTAAAAGAATCGTTGATGCAACTAAAACTAGACTATGTTGATCTATTTTTGGTGGATGGTCCATTCGCTGTAAAAACTGAAAATGATGTTTTCAAGCGAAACAGCGATGGCAATGTTGTTTTCGACGAAACAACTGATCATTTGGGCGTTTGGGAGGTTGGCAATGCTCGTTAAATAATTAAATGTGCATACATATTGATTTACAAATATCTTTTCATATTTATGTATGTATGTACATGTATAGGTAATGGAAGAGTTGTACAATTCTGGTTTGACGAAATCGATTGGCCTGGGCAACTTTAACATCGCGCAAATACAAAATATCATAGACAACAGAACCCCACCGCATGTCTTACAGGTAAATTTATTTTTATAAGGTTTTAGGTACACACATACATATGTATGTACATACATATGTATGAATGTGTACATATACGATTAATTGCAGATCGAATACCATATATATTTGCAACAACCCGAACTCATACACTTCTGCAAGACAAATAATATTGCCGTCTTAACTTATGCCGCTTTGGGCGCTGTCAATGCTGTGGCGTTAAGAAGAAACAGGTCAAGCATTATTTTAGTCGAGGATCTGGTCAATAGTTTGGAGCTACCGGAAGTGCGCGAAATCGCTGTCGCACACAAAAAAACACCCGCTCAAGTGGTATTGCGTTGGATAATTGATAAGAAATTGGCTTTGACTATAAAAAGCGAAAATTCCAATCGCATACGCGATAATATTAATATATTCGACTTTTCGCTTACGAAAGACGAGATTGAGAAACTTAATTCGTTGGATAAGCAAAAGCGTTATGTGGACTTTTCTATATACAAGGGGTAAATTGAAACAAGATTTCCAAGATTAGAAAACATCTGAAACATTTTGGTATATTTTCAGCGCCGACAGACATCCGGATTATCCATTTTGAATTAATAAAAACGGTTTTATGCTTTTTGCTTTACACTAAATTCTCGTGCAATGAAGCTTTATGAATATTTTGCAAACAGCTAAATAAATGGAATTATAATAGTAAATTTGTATGACTTGAAGCCTAGCGTTAATTATGAAATTTTCTACAAATAAATAGTTTACTAACCACATTTTTAACTTTTCGAATAATGATTATCACGAATCTTACTTGCAACGACACGACTTAAACTTTTGCTGAATTGGTATCTAGACTCTTGCGAATTTGTTAAAGTTTCTTTAGGTATTTAACCAAATTTTTCGACTTGGTAACGAATTCGTTATAACCATTTAAACTCAGCAGTTTCATTCGTAGCCCACTGAACCAAGGCTTCCAAAATTTTTTGAAAACCTGCAGAATGTCGATAGTTTAAGATTCTTACATAACTCTGTAAGTCGTAACTTTTTTTTTACCTGTTTCTAAAAACAATATTTTAAGAAAACTCTGTTTCTTTGATCTCTTTTTGGTATCTGAGAATATCTTCATTTCAGCACGAAAGTCGTATATGAAGATGTGAAAAAATACTTAAAACTGTTCAAGAGCAAATATTTATGCTTGTATTATTAAATGTGGCATAAAATCAAGAATAAAAATTGTAGATTTTAATATTTTTTCGCCAACTAATCATCTGATGACCAACTAATCATCTGCTCAAAATTGAAAGATTTTACACTTACATATATTAAGACAAAAGATTTTATTTTTAGACTCATGAGTACGACGAACTGGCGTAAAAATGTGTTTTTATCCCTATTACAAACTGGAACCGCATACCGATTTCCGGAATTACGTTATAAAAATGTGAACTAATAGTAAAAAATTATAACTAGTCTAAATATATATTATAAAATGATTAATTTATGTTATAAAATATTTAAAATATTTTAATTTAACTTTTATACACAAAATTATTTTCGATATAGAATTTATATACATTGTTAATTATTGGTGGAAAATAATACGATAAAAGTAACGGGATATGGCAATAGTGGAAGTGTCAACTAGTAACTGTGTACATATCTATGTATGTCAGTTTGTTAGGCCATTTTCTCCCATTTTCAATGAGTTCCGAAACAATATTTTATCAATAAACTTTTTAGACGACAACTGGTTTCTGGTGCTGGTTTAAACTCAGTTTAAACTAAGTTTAGTTAAACTCAGTTTAAACTTAAAGAAAGTTCCCTTGCGCTCAATTTAATTTGTTGCAACCAAAACGAAGTAGTCAGCAAACAGCTAATAAGTTAAACTAAGTTTAAACGACAAATATAGTTCAACTTCCACTGAAAAACTGGCCCTTAGAAAAGCTTTTAGTTTTCTTACTTAAAAAAAAAATATATCTTAGGTTGAGTACAAAACATAACATAAGAATAATTTATTAAAAAATAACAATCAGAATATTAATTTTTTTAAATTAAAAGCATTATTTGCATATATTTCTGATACAATAAACAATACAAATTTTTTTTTATTAATGGCCTTTTATGATTAATTGACAATTTTATTGAGCTACACTACAACTGTTGGTTTTTTTCTAAATAAAATCATTCATAAGTTGGCCCCGTACTCAATGAACTTGGCAAATACTAACAAAAATTTGAGTACGTTTCAATCAATAGGCTCAGTTTCATTTTAGTTTTGATCAGAAATTTGACTATTCATTTTTTAAGGTTGATTTTTTCGTAAAATATTGTTAAATTTTTCTTTTACAGAATCACAGTCATAAAATTACATGTTTGACGGCCTCCGTTAAGCCAGAATAGTTAGACTTTATATAAAAAAGTTGCAAACGCAAATTTGGTTTTTTAAATAATTCTTGGATAATTTTCACAGATTGTGAATCTTCTGCATTCAACGTATTACGTACTATAGTTGATAGATTTTTACATAATAACCACCACCGGTTAACAAATAAAATTTTTTTTGGGTTTCTGTTCTCAGGCTTAAATTCTAATCCTAGGCATTAAAAAACATTTGAATTTTCCTTTCTAGTTCCTAAAGTTTTTCTTTTGTTTGATTTACATTGCTTTACATTGACTTACTTTAATTTAAGTTGCTTTAGTTTCCACAAAGGAAACTTTGATAAAAAAAGAAATAGTTTTCCTTATTTTTGGCGTAGGAGAAACGAAAATATAAAAAAGTAGAAATCAGACCCAAAAATCGTGTTGACCCGGTGTGGTCCTTATAATCAAACAATTCTGAGGGTGTTTTTAACAATATGAAGTATGCAGCTCAAAGCGGACAATGATAGAATATTTGAGAAACGTCAAATGTAATAATTTTTTTCATTCTCTTTTTAACTTAGGGCCATGTCACACGGTCTATATTAGTTGACGTGAAGCAAGTATACAATATTTATTGTAGGTGTAGCATGCAATATTGATGAATTGTGATACGGATCGAAAAACATTTATAAATTTTGAAATCTGGATAAATAAATAAATAAATAAAACGGGATTCATACATTTCGTCAGTACGTCTACAACTTTGATAGTGCGAACATCGAAAGCGTATGCGTTAAAATTGCTTTCAATAGGTGTAAAAATTAATGGCAATATAAATTTTTAATTTGCTTGGAATTTAAGATTCAAATATACACATTTATCACGAAATATGCAAAAATATGCATTTATTGTAAAATATACAAAAATAAGTGTTAACAAATGTAGCTTTAACTCTTCCTTTTTATGAGTATCGCATTAGAATTTAATTTACTTCATAAAAAACATGCATTTGCATAGTTTTGGTTGCCCTGCTCATTAGCGTCAAATTAGGTTTGATAAACCTGTTGTGCCTAAAAATGTCTCTTTAGAAGATACCAATATCAGGACGAAAACAAATTGAAAGTTTAACAAAGTATAAAACTGAGGTAAAACTTTGTGAGAAATCACTCGATGTTAATAAACTTTGTCACCGTGTGTGTTTGTACTCGTATATAATTTTTGGATATTTGTATGGCAAAAAAATACTGGACACATACGAATAAACCACTATTCTCATTTGCAACATTTATCAAGCCGGACCCATGAACGTTTCATATTAAAGATAAGACAAACCTGTGGTAACTCCATCGAAATATAGTAGAAAGACTCAATAATTAATAATAATTTAAAAGCAATTGGAACTAATTTACTTTGGCATTTTGTACTTCTTTAAATCTAGTACTTGTAGTTGATAGAAAACACTTAAAATATTACTTTTGAAGTATATATTCTAGTTTCTCACAGCGAATTATTTTTTTTTTATTTCACTGAATGTACCAATCCATAAATTTAAGTAACAAATATATTTCCATTGACATTCTTTTTTTCTGTAAAATAAAAAGAAATAAAAGAAAATATATTTAACTTCTAATCTTCACCAATAACTAAGCTAATGGCAAAATTAAATATTATTAATCAAAATCGGAAGTAATTGTTTTGTTTTGCTGGTCAATAAGGTTTCCAGTCCTCAATCCAAGGAAAAATAAAGACAGGGAGCAACTTTAAATTACAAAAGCAACTCCGAACCAGAGACATGGCCACGCAATTTGTTATTACCTTGAACGATGGCTACCGAATGCCTTCTTTAGGAATTAACACTTGGAATGTATGTAATTTAAATAATTATTAGTATGACTATTGTAGTGAGATAAAAATTAATTTTTTACATCCAATCGGTCTTTATTTAAACCATTTCCATCGGACTTATACTTACATAAAATTATATATTCCATACTGGTCTTTTTTATCTCAGCTTAATATCGACGATGTAAATTTTATTATAAAGGAAGCAATACAAGTTGGTTATCGATACATTGATACATCACTCTTTAATTTCAATGAAAAACTGGTAGGAAAGGCATTAAAGGAATTGATGACGGCAGGCAAAGTGAAGCGCTCGGATTTGTTTATTACCACAAAGTTGCCCCCAACAGGTAAATTCCAACCCTCTGGCGCGAAATTATCGTATTTTTTTATTCCAGATAGACTTTTTGATACAAACGTCTTAAACAAAGTGAATTCAATAACGTTATAAAGAATTATGCGAAACTCTTAAAGATTTTTAATGATGAAATGATTCCACCTCATCATACTCTGCATGCAGCACCCTCAGCCGTACAGTGTGGATCCCCATAGGGTAGTGACCGATCAGGATACAAATCAATGCTGAGAGTAGTGGAATGGTAGTCTTAAGTAATTCCCCAGACCGTCTGCGGTCTAACTTTGCAATTTTGCATGTCGGCGTTTCCGCACAGCGTTCGCTGAGCAGACTGTAAGTCAAATTTTCCAGGAGTAGTTCACACGTCGACAGTGGAAACCCCAATGCCCTTTCCCCAGAAGTGCTCAACTCGGTTGTGCCCTACCGAACGTTACCTGCAATGCGCTGTGTCCTGGGTCTCAAATCAGTCAGATTCGGAAGTGTTCTGAGGCAGCCGATAGAGAGGCCATGCATTTTTAACCGCACCGTCAGCGATCCCAGGTCTCTAATTGTGTATTGGCTGGCGAAGTGTATGTTTACTTCATGATATGTTGTAGTGCTACAACGTAGACAGTCAACTAATTCCTTGATGGCATCTACTTCTGCGTCTAAATTTAATGTCAAGCGATAGTTTCTCGCAAAAGACACTTCCCCCACTCTACGATCCAACTTCGATCCATCAATGAACATACTCACCGCACCTTTTCACCAAAGGCCATCCCCATCCTCTCTTGATGGAATGTGTGTAGTGAAGGATAGTCTTAGAGCAAGCGCGGATACGGGGGGTTTTGGTGGATCGGACACCCTCACCCCCCTTCCCCCGAAATATCAGAACCTTACCTTATTTTCTGTATTCGCCCCTGTCTTTGAGTGATCTATGGGAAGCATCATATTTAAAGCTATATAGTGTTGCGTAACTCAGTTTGCAGGGGAGGCCCAGCCTCAGGCACGTTACGTGACCGATTTTGTAGACCCAATATAGTTGTTTACGCCAATTATAGGAAGGTTCAATTATTCTGACTCTAGACATGAATGTGAAATTTTAAAATAAACATAAGTTTTTTAATGTATAAATAAAAACAAATTAAATGATGATTACTAAATAAAAATTTGGGGCGGAAATAAAAACTTTTATTATTTATTATTTTTTAATTTTGTTGACTTTTACCAGTTACTTACAGTACTTGAGGTACACTATAGAGTAAGCACCCTTGACCCTCTATGGTCAATGAAACCCAGTAGAGAGGCATAGTCTGGACCATGGCCAGCATCTAAACTCACACTGTAGGATCACCAAGTTCCGATAATCTGGAAAAGGATATATGTACTTAATAGTTTTATTCTTCTTCGAAATTTTTAAAACGTTGGTTATCGAATATTATAAAGTTGTGGAAAAGATAAAAACTTACAATGAAAATTTTCGCTTTGTAATTTTCAATTATAAATTTTCATTGTTAGCGTTCACATTTCCCCCAATTTTTAAAATTATTATTGAATGTCATGGATGTAATTTTTACCACCGTCTTTAAATTTTAAATAAATTTGTTTCATAAATTGTGTACATACATATGTATTTGTCTCGTTTTTTTACAAACATAGCGAATAAACCTGAATACGTTCAGGCTGCAATATTACAATCGCTGTCTGCATTGCAATTGGAATATATTGATTTATATCTAGTACATGTGCCTATTACATTGGTACCCGATGATAAATTCGATACGATAAAATGGAATAAAGATGGTTCAGTGTGCATTGATACCAGTACGGACCACGTAAAGGTGTGGAAGGTAATGTTTATTACAAAATATTGGATCCTACCTACTAACATTCATATTAAGTTTGACTAAAAAGCGCAGTGAAAAAAATTTAAAGCTGTGCTTAAGATGTTTTTAAAAAAATACGAAAGAAGAACTTTCTGTACGCCGTATTAATCAATGTTCACCTAAGTACTCATTTGAGTGTTATAATATTTGCGAAAATTTTCATGTATTTTAGAAAATGGAAGATCTGGTGCTTAGTGGTCTGACAAAATCCATTGGTTTGGCGAACTTTAACCGAAGACAAATCGATTCGATACTTCCCAATTGCACTATAAAACCGGCAGTTTTGCAGGTGTGTTTTGCTCACATTTCACATTGTATTTACTATGTATGTATGTACGAGAGTAAGACTTTAATTTCGTTTAATGCTATCCTAGATTTATTAATCCCAACTAGTCAAAAGCCTCTTTTTTATTAATACAAAGTTTTATTCCAATCGAGTCATTAGGCTATGAAAAAGTTAAGCATGCAATTTACTCTTTTTTCGAAAAAGATAACAAAACTTTAATATTTTTTTTCGACCGCAGAATTCCGCGAATTTAATAACGCTCTTGCGTTTTTCTTTATTTAATTTTGTAAACTTTGTTGTCCTCTACAGATTGAACACCATATATTTCTACAGCAACCTGAATTAATAGAATTTTGTAAGAAATTGGGTATTGTGGTAACTGCATATGCACCACTCGGCACGCACGACATACTCTTTTCTCGTACCATCAGCAAGGTGCCTCGAGAAAGCCTCGATATGTTAGAAGTGCCGGAAGTGAAGGAAATCGCTAAAAAATACAATAAGACAGAATCCCAAGTGCTTATACGCTGGATTTTAGATAAGAACCTTTCGGTTGTACTGCGAATGGATAACTCCCACCAGATGCATGAGATATTCGATACGTATAATTTTTCGATTGAGGCAGAAGATGTTGCTAAACTTAATGCTTTGGATCGTAATTTCCGATATGTGAACTTGAAATTTTTAAAAGGGTAAACGAAAAGAAATATTATTATTTTATGGCATTCATGTTTAGTTATGTTTTTTTTTATTTCTTGCAGTGTCGCCCATCATCCAGAATATCCTTTCTAAATTTTGTGATTTTTAGCTGTGAACGGCTTTTAGATTTCACAACGAAAATAGCATTTATATATTCAGCTTAAATAAAATTCTTGTGGCAATCAGCATAAAAATTAAATAAATGTGGAAAAAATTAAGGAAGTTTGACGGCGATGTAATTTCTTTTTTACATTTATTGCAGAAGAAATTAATTTGTCTTCATAATAATAATAATATAATAATTTGGCGCTTTCACTATCAATGTATATATTTCAATGTTTGACCGAGTTTCTCCTACAATTTTAGGTGTGCGTCTTTATGTTCTACTACAAATGGAGGGGACTCCGAACGGCAGATGTGCCACATTTTAAAAGAAACTTTTCCATTGGAGAAATACCCTCGAAGGTTTTAGGAGTGACCGCTATTCGAAAAAAAAAACTTTTCTTATGATTAAGACTTTACTTGCCCTAGCGCAGGTTTGTTGTGGTAACACCTTTTAGGTATAGGAAATTTTCTTATAATCGGTTCACGTGATGCAAAGTTTAACCACTTTTTCAGGACTATTTCATGAGTTTTGCAAAACCAGTTCGGGCTAAGTCAATCCCAACATAGTATAGAACTAGTCCTGAAAACAAATTTGACTAGTCCCGAAAAGGCCCCAAAACTCTACTACCACATGCATGCATCTACGAATATACATATACATATATTTGTTTACATTAAGGTGGTCCAATAATAAGAAAAATAAAATTTCTCTGTTTCCCTTCCGAAGATTTCGAGAAATAAAAATCAAGTATTTATATAATAAGGGATAAACATTAACGCTTTGTTATGGATGTCCCAAAAATATAAATATAAATTAAGAGTTAATAAAACTACATATATTATATTAAATAGGTTATATTTGAAAACAGTTACATAAACAATAAGTTTTGAAGTCTGCAGAAGATAAACTAACTTTTTCGTTTAATTTTATTGATTTTCAGTTTTCTATACAATTTTAACAAAACATTTTTAGTTATACTATGTTTCCACAGCACATGATTCGCTATCCCATTCGTAATTCACTCACTCATTCGTAATTGACAACCCAATCACGAACCTAATCAACATGATTCTCTATCCAAAGTTTGTGGGCAAATCTTCTCAATTGTAGTGTATTCAATCTGAATCTTCATGCGAATCACGAAAAAATCGATGCAATCGCTAATTTTAATCGGAAATTTATCGAAAATTGATTCCAAAACACATACAGCTATCAAAACGAAACAAAAATTAAACAACCAAGAAAAATATAAAATGCATAAACGGATTCAAACGTTGAGTTTGTGGAGAAAATAATCACGTCGAAGAGGTTGTCGGCTACAACCGGAGTGAATGACGACGAAAAAATATGTATGTAAGTATCACAACAGCACCATAAATGCCATTCGTAATTCAAGTTGCGAACCATGTGTCACGTTATCTGGTTTTAACTCTTTCCGTTTCCAACAACAAAGTACACATTACAGTCACATAACCAAATAATCTGAAAACCTGGATGGAGTGAACAACCTATGGACATAATTGCTTTATCCGACTTAATTGACATAGAAGAATTGGAGATGAATACATACATATGTATATTTTTCGATAAAACACACTCCACCTACTCGGAATGTCCGTCAAGTTAGCATGGTAACCCCAGCAAAAAATAAATTAATTAAGTGGGGAATTTGCAGCTAATTTGTTGCTAATTTGTTACCGTATTTTTAATTTTTTTGCTTTAGCCCTTTCTGAAAAAATCCAAATTATGCTAACTTGACGTCAGGTTAGCAAAAAAATTCAAAAAATGTTCGAATAAGAAAGCAATTTATTGGGGAATTTGCAGCTAATTTGTTGCTAATTTATTGCCATTTTTTAAATTTTTTTGCTTTAGCCGTTTTTGAAAAAATCCAATTATGCTATCTTTAAGTCAAGCTGGCAAAAAAAATTCCAAAAAATGTTCGAAAAAGAAAACAATTTAGTGGGGAATTACAAATAAAAAAACTTAAGTTCCGTTTCTGTAGTTCGAATCGAAAAGGTTGCTACACGAAAGCCTAAAGCCAAGGCGAATTCATTCAAAGTGTATTTTGCTTTTTTGTTGCGATTGTCATAATCAGCTGACTGTTTCCAAAGTAAATATAAAAATAACGGTAAACAAAGAGGACGGTTTTGAAAATCACGACAATAAAGCAATGAAACAATCAAATTCGCCGGTGAATTGAATTCACCTTGATTGAATTCGCCTTGCCTAAAGATTTCATTATTTGAATTGTTAGAGTTCTAAAACATTTTCTATTGAATCAACTACAGAGTAAAACCTCCTACTGCTTTGTATTTCGACTCGAATGAATAAAGTTGCCAAATATCCGTTTAGATCAATATTTCTTAATTTCAAATTATTTTTGAGATGCCCCAAAAATAATAGAATAAATTCTGACACTCCAAGAATTAAAATTAAAGAAACCAAATACCGAAACGAGCGGAAGAATCAAATTGCAGAAATGTATAATGTTTTTAGGACATAAAGGATAACCAACAAGCGTTGGGGATGTTTTTTTGTATAGTTCCAACTCGTGATTAGACTACTCCAATATTTCTTTCGACGATCAGTTCTTATGTGCCCTAATACCGCACTAAACGGAAGATAACTAATCAAAGCAATTAAGCTATTAAATAGTTCGAAGTTTAGTTATCAAAATGCAGAAAAATAAATATTTTATAAAGAATGGCAAGTGCTTGGTAGTAAGACAGCCTTAAGAAAAAAATTAAAAAAATGGCAATAAATTAGCAACAAATTAGCTGCAAATTCCCCAATTATTTAATTTATTTTTGCTGGGGTTACCATACTAACTTGACGGACATCTACTCGGAGATAAAAATTTTGTCATTAAATTTTTCTCATAAACCTTAGGACAACCCTAGTATACATACGTTTAATTTTAACCAAACTTTCTAATAAATAATATTATTATGAACTAAATCTATTCTTAATCTTCAATTATACAACATATGCTATGGTCGCAAGCGAATTAAATACTCGTATAAACTTGTTCAAACTATTATCAGGTTTCTCTGAGAAATGTACTCGTATATGTGGATGTGTGTGGGAATTGCACGAACGAAATGCCGCCTGTCTTACTACCAAGCACTTGCCATTCTTTATAAAATATTTATTTTTCTGCATTTTGATAACTAAACTTCGAACTATTTAATAGCTTAATTGCTTTGATTAGTTATCTTCCGTTTAGTGCGGTATTAGGGCACATAAGAACTGATCGTCGAAAGAAATATTGGAGTAGTCTAATCACGAGTTGGTACTATACAAAAAAACATCCCCAACGCTGGTTGATTATCCTTTATGTCCAAAAAACATTATACATTTCTGCAATTTGATTCTTCCGCTCGTTTCGGTATTTGGTTTCTTTAATTTTAATTCTTGGAGTGTCAGAATTTATTCTATTATTTTTGGGGCATCTCAAATATAATTTGAAATTAAAAAATATTGATCTAAACGGATATTTGGCAACTTTATTCATTCGAGTCGAAATACAGAGCAGTAGGAGGTTTCACTCTGTAGTTGATTCAATAGAAAATGTTTTAGAATTCTAACAATTCAAATAATGAAATCTTTAGGCAAGGCGAATTCAATCAAGGTGAATTCAATTCAGCGGCGAATTTGATTTTTTCATTGCTTCATTGTCGTGATTTTCAAAACCGTCCTCTTTGTTTACGGTTGTTTTTATATTTACTTTGGAACCTATCAGCTGATTAGGACAAACGCAACAAAAAAGCAAAAGCAAAATACGAATACCAATACCAAGGCGAATTCGCCTTGCAAAATACACTTTGAATGAATTCGCCTTGGCTTTAGGCTTTCGTGTAGCAACCTTTTCGATTCGAACTACAGAAACGGAACTTAAGTTTTTTTATTTGTTTGCGCTAAATTTGGCAATGCAGCCTTTCAAGCAAATGCCAATTTCTCAAGCGAACTTGTTAAAATTACTATCTCTTGACTCCTAAAAATATGTGAGGGAAATTTGTGAAATCGATTTGTGGCCATATGAAACCATACCATATGTCCTTTGTCATTTTATTATAAAACATTTATGGTACTGTAAACTTGAGGAGCAACATTTCGTTTGCCCGAACCTCGATAGCACTTAATTGATTAATTGATTCATTATTTGCGCTGCCTGCCAATATACTCGTATATATATATGTATGTATGTACATACATTTGTTTGTTTGCATAAGAGCATTAGGCTATGCCTCTGCTATATCCTTACAAGAAAACAAAGTATTTTAAAATTTTAATTAGGTTTAAATCTTCAAAACTAAGAATTTTTACCAAGAAGTTGTTAATTCAATATTTATTTGTCGCCTTTGATTTGCGAGTTACATCAATTGTGCTTTTCCTTCGTCGGCCTAAAGTTACAGACGCCAAAAATGCAAACACATTTAAGGTACCAATTTTTCGGTATTTGCGGGTTGCTGCCCTTAGCCGACATCTCCAGCTGTTACTAAATGTAGTAGAAAACAATTAAGTTTTGGCTTCTGAATGACAATACCTTTGATATTTTGATACAACGAAGTTTACGGGTCAATGAAAAATTTAGTAGTCAAAGTAACGAAAACAAGCATTAAAAAAACAAGTTTACAATTTTTGATTCGTGTAATTTTATTTGAATTAATAATTATTTTTTATAAAAATATTTTCATAAAAATATTTGGCTTAGAGCTAGCCAAAAATATGCAAATTTTAGGACTTTTTGTCGAGTTTTTATAAATTTTGTTGAATATCTAATAAAATCAAGAGCTGTTTGCTTAATAAATGCATGTGCTCAGCGAAACAATTGATTTTATGTATCATACAAAGCTTCACGAGAAAATTAATATCTCAGGTCCTATAAGGGGACACCTTTGGTCAGTTTATTCCTTGATATACGTTTTATCACATATATTTTTTTGAATTTTTAAAATTGTGCAAACCTGATTTTTCCGCAAATTAATTATTTTTTATTAACAAAGATATGAAAAATTAAAAAAAAAAACTAAAAAAAAATGTTTAAATCTCTGACTCATTGTCTATAAAAAAAAAATAATTTTTTGATGTAATTAACATTTTGCGAGCTATGAAGTGATAAACAATGGCTTGCTGCATAACTTTTGAAAAAAATATATATTTTTGCATTACATACTATATTGCGTTTACATACGTTTTGGGATCTCCTCTGCAAAATAACCTAAATTGAAATAGTGTGGAATGCCTTTTATACGAGTACGCATACGTCCCGTTTTTGTGGTGTTTTGCAGATCACAAGCGATTAAATTATGGCTCCATGTCCAATGGACGTTTTTGTCGAGATACCTAAGTTTCCGCACCTGCCCTTCTGTAAAAATAGACTCCACATTAGTTTGGAGCCTCTTAAATTCATAGGGATTACCACATCTGCACCTCCAGAACTGCATCTCGACAATCTTTTCTAGATTACAAATGTAATTTAAGAAATGCTGTCGATGATGATTATACAACCAGAATTTATTTTCAAAATCTCAAAATAACATTAAAATGACGTTAATAAGCGTCACATTCTTTACTAGTGTAAAACTTTTTGCATAAAATTATAATATTTTAAAATTTCTACAAAATATATTTTATTATAATGTACTTGTAGTTTACATTGTACCACCAATGGCCAACTTGGTGCAGCCTTTTGTAAGATAGAACCAAATTTGGCTGTCATTATTTACCCAACCTTTTATAATTTAATCATGCTGTGTGTATTTTGTTTTTGCTTTTAAAAGCTAAAGTTTCAAAAATATTTTATCAATGAATTGTACTGAAAGCATTCTTGTCACACTGAAATTCAAATTTTGACAATTTAAATTAAAATAAAGAATAAAAAAAGTTCAAACAAAAGTTGATTGCGCCTACCTTGATGTGCCTTGTTTCGCTTATTGTTGTGTGACTCCAGGCTGTGGCGCGACCGCAGCAAAAGAAGCATAGACGATAGCAATGTGTCACAATACAAACTTTTTAGTGACCAAAACAAACACAGATTAAACCAACTGTTCTGTTCCACAGTGCAATTAATAAATCAAGAGATAAAGCGCATCGAGAGCGTAAAAGTGCAAACAATATCGCCACAGAAAAAACCAGTATTTTTTTTATTAACAAATAATATCAACCTATTAAAAGTGTATGTCCGCAGTCAGCTTTCTTCAGAGTAAAATTAAACGCTGAGCGTTCAAGTTCGTGGTTGGTGATTGTACCGTTCGAAAACATATAAAGTTCGGTTTGTTGAAAAAACAATGAGCGTAAAAAAATACATACAATTAAATAATGGCATAAAGATGCCGGTATTGGGATATGGCACTTGGATGGTAAAATAAAATAAAAATACATATTTTTGAAAAATTTGCTTTCGCTGAATGTTGTGAACCGGATCTTACACTGGGACATTTTTTTAAATCGTTCTTACTTAAATTAACTAGCAGATATTACTATTTGTGAATATTGATGAATCTATAGATACAGTCACTATATAGTGACAAAATTCGACTTCATTTATATTTTTTTAAATTAATTTATAACACTTTTCCATTATTCTCCAAAAGAAACATATTTATAAGCGCAAGTTTTCAACATTATAATAATCTAAAAAAAAAGGTTTTTTCTATGATTTATGTAATTTAAAGACGACAAATGTAGTGTAAGCGCCAAATTAATAAAATAATAGTAATACAATAATCTAGCAATTAAACAAATAGTGTACACAATTAAAAGAAATATAAAGACGCACACCACAAATGGTAGGAGAAACTCGGCCAAACACTTCTGAAAAATTTTCTTACCAAATTCGAATGGATTTCCAGGCGTAATTTCGTTATACATAAATGGAATTAGAAAATATGGCAAAAAATCGGAAATTGATGTAATGTTTTCTAGAAAAATTCTATAAGAAAAAGAATAGATAATTCTGTAAAAATTTCTTACCAAAATCGAATGGATTTTCGTGCGAAATTTCGTTATACATAAATGGAATAAGAAAATTCATCAAGAAATTAGAAACAGAATTCTCTTGTCTTTAAAAATTCTTTCATATTCATTTACTCTTCAGATTTTTCTAGTATCATGGTTTTCTGGTTATATGGCTTTGTTGAAGAATGAACTGTTAACTAAAAAAAAAAATACAATTTTAACAAAAAAAAATAAATATACTACTGGATAAGCATTATACTCCTCCATTCTTGATTATTTATTAATACAAACGTATTACCTATGCATGTATATACATATTTACTATGAAAATAGTATATGTACTCGTATGTGTAAGTATGTATATGTACATATGTATATGAACATATGTGTACATATATGTATGTATGTAGGTATGCATGTAAAATTATGTGAAAATATATAAAACCACAATTTTAATCAACCGTTCCTTCTAAGATGCGCACACCCATAATTACATATGTATGTACGAGTATGCATGTACATATGTAGATAAAATCAGACTTACAGAAATATGAATGCATGAATGGCATTAAATACTCGCATATAATTAAAAAAAATACCCGTTTAAAGATACTAAGTAGTAAAAAGTTCTTAAATTACAGTTCGACATGCCCATTACTCGTTTAATTTTCAAACCAGTTTGCGGTTTTGTTTATACCTTTTTTACATGAATACAATATTCTGCTTTCGCTACGTTGCTGCATATTTGGATGCTGGCCAACAAGATTTCGATAAAAAGCATACCACATTCTTAGACTTTCTAAATGAAAAGGTGTAATGCAGCATTGTCAACAAAAAAAAAAAAACAAAAAAAAAACAAATATGGTCAATATTGACCTACTATTTACATGTGTTTGTACATATACATACATACATATGTTATTAACTGTGATGGCTATAATGAAAATTTAAATTTTCAGTCACAATGATGGGAAATGTTGTCTTATAACTGTGCATCAAATGTATGTACATATCAACACACATATCTACATACATACTCGTACATCAGTATTGGGCGTTAATCAATTAAATTTTTAACTAATTTGTTAATTGATTAAAAAAGTAATTGCAATTAAATGAATTCAAATTTAACTTTCAATTGCACATTACAATGAAATTAATTGCAATAAAACTTTTTATTGCAAATTGCAATTTTTTTTAATTGTACCTTGAAGCCGTTTAAAAATGCACATATTTGCGCGAAAACAATTTTATGCCGCTGTTCATGCGAAATGAAACGGATTTAAATGTGTAACAGAAAGACAATTTCAAAGATATTTTTTATAAGAAATTTCGCACCAATACAATACCGACTTTTATAAGAAACTGTTACCTTTTTATATTTACAATAGTAAAATGGTACGATGATTTTATAATTTTAGTGTTTAATTTCAAATAATACGCATTTCACCAGTATGAATTATGTATTTTAAGTTTTAATGCTCAATAAAATGCCATATGAACATACAATTTGTACGCATATCTGAAATTCTATAGTTTTCAACATTTTTTATACGGTTTTTCGAAGTAAATATAGTTCTTTATTTCATCTTACACGGTTTTCAAATCACATGGAACATTTTACTATAGGAAACGCCTCTTTTTTTTACACGGTTTCTTTTTACACGGATTTCTGAGGAACGTGTCTACCGTGTAAAAAGAGAGTTGGGTGTACTTTCACGCAAATTTCATTATGCAACCTTTATCTGTTCGTGGCCTATACAGTGAAGATTTTTAATTGTTATTTTTTATTTAAAATTATGAATCAGTTAATATTTAGAAAAAAAGGTGTTAACTTATTGTTAATTGCTATCACTGCAATTATAATAATTAAGAATTAAAAAATTGTTAATTACTTCCACTATAATTACCATTAACTAATTGTTAATTGCAATTCCCACAATTACAATTTATTAATTGTCAATTGTTTATACTTCAAAATCAATTTATTAATTGTGTTTTGTATTTCTCTGCAATTAATTATTATTTCAATTTAAATATGCCAAACACTGATTTACATACACGCATATCTACATGCAAATAGGTCAATACACTTTTCTTTTGTTCAAAATATATGAAATAATAAAATATATGTATGTAAATAATACAGCTATGGTTCATAATTCGCAATATTTCTGCTTCTGTCAAAAATATGTAAATACATACATACATACATATGCAGATGGTTTTTTTGTCTGTGATTATTGCAAAAAACGTCTTAATTCAGCTTACTTATTATCTTCAGAAAAATAAATAAATGCTATGCACAAGAATTATTTTGATAAATCATCTTCTTCAAATTAAAAAAAAAACACAATATTCTTATCACAATATTAAGTTCTTTACCTTCCTTAACTCGAATTTCAAATAACACAAACACATATGGAAGAAAATACTCAACGCCCTCAGCAAAGAAAAATGTTCAAATATCAATGGTTCTTTATAGCCAGTTGAAAGCTGCACATTATTAAACTAAAATTTAAAATTGCCAAATTTTGATGAACATTTTTTAAAATGACAAAAATTTTTGTGCATGTTTACAATGGTAGAAACTTTGTTTTATAGTTTTGTACTTATAGAACAATATAAAGTTGTATTTAAAATTATCATAAAAAATATTAAAAATAATTTTTAGGTGATTTAAATTGCTGAACACAAGTGTATGTATATATGTATATATATTTGTATGTATGTATGAATACTCTATAAGTATTGTGAAATTTTAGTGCACTTAAGCAAAGTACACAACGCACTTGTATACTCGCAGCATACAAAATTTTGTTTGCACTTTTATAAAAACAATTTCTTATACTGAGAAACGTCAAATAAAGTAACCAATACTCATAAACTGTTAAATTGAACGGCTTGCCGCCATACAAGAAATTTGAATACAAGATATTTTTTTTGAATCTTCTTTTGGATTTGTTCTTCAAAGCATATTTTACATACATACATATGTACATAAATAAATATTTACTCGGTATCAATACATTTGTCTGTTAAACTTGCACGTTAGCTTACATAGTTAATACTATTCTGTCACTAACGCCTCCTGTTAAAGAAAGTTTGAAACTTTTGCTGACTTTAACAAACAAAACTCATATTCTCTATACAAATATTTTCGACACCTTGAATACTTAAAAATATAGTTACACAATAAACAAAAAGGGCAAAATAGTATATAAGTAGTACTCGTATTGAATGATGAAAAAATATATAAAATTATGTATTCAGTGAATAAACATTTTTTTAAATAAAAATACATACATACATACATATATACATATGTATGTGCATACTAGGGATTTCGGGATCCCGGAATCCCGGCCTTTTTGAACCTCCGAATATCCCGGGATAAGTCTATTAAAATCCCGGTATTGTAGAAAACAGTAAATTTAATAGCAATTTTTTTTTTAATTTTGTATCATTCTTAAAAATGCCCCTTTCAAGGGAAAAACAAAGCCCTTAGAGAGTTCACAATCGACAAATAACACAGCTTGTGTTTTATCAGAAAACTTATAAGTTCTCTGGTTTTATCCTTGCCATTATAAATGAGCTGGAGAATATCCCACTCGAGTAGAAAATGAGCATCATAAAGGCTATGTGCTATAGAGAGCATTTAACAGCGCTTCTCCACAGCAGATATTACGTACATATAAATGCAACAAATTTACGTCCAGGTTGGAGGATAACACACTAAAGGCTTTTATTTCTTTGAGATTGCATTTTGATCAAAATAAGGAATAATTCTGCCTCGCTCAAAATGGAATGGGTGATGTACATACCTACATATTTAATTTTGATTGAAGTCTTTCTTTTTTTACTGAATGGTAACATATAAATATATAATATTGGTCTCAAACAGTGATTAAAAATATTTTACTTTATGTAGGTGCATTTGCTTCTGTACCAAATAAGTATGTTTGTACTTGAAGTATAAATTGTATATATGTATATATAAATTACGAATCAAAACTTCGTAAAATTCTGGATCCAGATCTCGAAAATGCCGAGATCAACAAAATGCCTAAAACTTACATCCCTAGTATATACCCATGGTGGAATTATATACATAGGTGCAGGTGATGTCAGTGTACTGAATAGCTGAAAATTTTGACACTGCATGCTGGCTTATTTCCAGTTTCGCCCACTCCCCTACCCTCATTTGCTTAGGTATACTAAAATAGTGTTAGAAATATTCCTTTCAAATATTTCGTTTTTTTTTACCTCAAGGCGAATTTAGTTACTTGGCGTGTTTTCATGGAATGTGAAAATATTTTCGTAACGGGAACAAATCCCGTAGTTGTGTGTTTTTTTAACTCGTCATTTATCAAAAATTAAAAAAAATATAGAGTTTACGCAGTAATTTTAAGAAAAATTGTGAATTAATATTTAAATAATAAAATAATAAAAAATAATCCGAGCTCCCGGGTTCAAAGCCTGAGAGTAGTGGTTATGAAAATTAAATTAAAAATAATTTAATTTAATAATCAAAAAGAAGTCTGATGAGGAAATGTGGTGATTTCCGAAATAGTACTATAACTTCAACCATTAAAAACTGTTGTTGTTTTTTCACAAACAAATCTTCCATAAACTGGCCTTGAGCCCAATAAAATTATAAAAATATTATTTAAATAATAAATTTATTTTATCACTTTTCCCGATTTCTTATCGGCCGCCTAAAAAACTATACCTAAAAATCTATATGACACAAATTTATGAAAGTAATTGATGAAAATAATATAACATATTCCTTGGACATTTTCAAAAATGTTTTAATATATTTTTCCAAAATCTGCTATTCAATAGTAATAATATAATGTTTCTGATTTTCAATTACAAATATTTTAGTAGAGAAAATTTTATGTTCCACATTCATTCACAAAATCCTCACTTACATAAAAACAAATTTTTCTTCACTGAGCGTAATATGTACAAATGTACATATGTACATAAATACATAAATACATATGACCTGAGTATGTGCTCATTCGAGTATATTAACAAAATCAGACATTTTCCATAAAGAGCTTTTCAATATAAGTATAAAAAATATCTTGTTTCCATAGAAACATTTTTCGTTTTTCTTATACAGCCCGTATTGGACATCATAATTAAACAGTTAAACGTTAAACGTACATGTTTTTTTCGATTTCGATGTATGCATGAAACATACATATGTATGGCTATCTTATCCAAACCATTTACATTAATTTTTATTATTTTTTTAATCCTGGACTTTTTTACTCCTCTTGTTACTACTTTAAAAATGCATGCCACAATTAAGACAATTTGTCATTTGATGAACTCGAACTCAAAAAGGTAGCAGCAACAAACTGTCGAAATGGCACAAGAATGACAAAACATCGACAGTTTAGAGCCCATTTTTAACTTTTCTGAAATGTAGGATTCCCTTATGTGTATTGATCTGAGTAAAACACAGACCTTAGCTGGGTTTTCTATAATATAGATTGGCTCTATACACATCTCTATGTTTAATAGAGAAACAAATTCTGCTTATATAAAAAATATTAGTATTGGTTAGTAGTAGTTTTTTGAGTTAACTCGTCAATACAGTGTATACTGTTTCAGAATATGTCTTGAGGCTCTGTCTTGCTAGTGAACCGGCACCCAATTCCGGTTGATCACGTTACTTGTGGTCAGGTGATCCAATTATTTTAAAACCAAATTTGAAGTAGTTGTGTCTTGCATGCATCTCTGCCCCAATGAGCTCCGTGTACCGTATATACACACAACGCTACTAGCCGGCGAGGAAACTGAAGTGTTAGATCGCGAACTACCTGAGTCGTCAATTGTTGACACGACTTCAAAACTGAGATGTTTAAAACAGGTTTCCCACCAGGTGGTATTCTCTCCCCCTTGCTGGTTAACCTCCACATCTCATAGCTCCCTCAGCCACAAAAGGGAATAATAATTGCCTCGCACGCCGACAATTTTTTCGATAATGTTCATCTCCATTTAAAGCCCTCGGCGACATTATTTACCATCTGGACAAAAGTAGTTGGCCTGGAGCTTAACATCCACATAAACAGATCACCAATTCCGACGGTGTACTACGCAAAGGTTGCCCAAAGTACAAAGCCACAACAAGATCCTCAAGACTCTGGCCTCCAACACTTTTGAGCAAATATGAAGAAATGTTACTGGCAAAATAAAAGGCGATTTGGTGACCTGTACTAACTTAGGCTGGGCCAATTTGGCCTCTACTATGTACATATGTATGTATGTCTCTTGTTATTTCGACAATGTTCATCTGAGTGGAATTATATGCGAACTCTCTTTATTGAATTCTTCAAAACGCTGGAGAAGGCGTCTAAATACTTCATCTCCACAATTTTTTTTAAACAATTGCTTAATAACTATTATTTAACTTTTGAGGATCAAAAATTCGGATTAACGTTTATTGAAATTTTTTTTTTGTGGCACAGGCGAGTGATGAAGAAATAACCGTTGCTGTAAATGACGCACTCGAAATAGGCTATCGCCATATTGATACCGCCCCTGTTTATTTGAATGAGAAGGCAATTGGAAAAGTACTGAATGAGTGGATATCGGCGGGTAAAGTTAAGCGATCGGATCTATTCATCACAACGAAGTTGCCGCCGCCAGGTAAATGGCGCGAAACAAATATTTGCTTTACATTATGGCATTTTGATGACAAATTGTTTATATTACATAACATTTGTTTGTTTCTTTAACATTTTAGCGAATGCAAGCGAACTAGTAGAGGCGACATTGCGAAATTCATTGGCAGATCTGCAACTGGACTATGTCGACTTGTATTTGATACATACGCCATTCACCGTGGTGCTCGATGAAAACGGCGAATTCAAGCGTTACGAAGATGGCAGCATAGTTGTCGATCCCAGTACCGATCATGCAGCCATTTGGAAGGTGAGTATTAGCGCGTTTGAAAACATTTAAGTTTTAATGATTTATTTCAAGGAAATGGAAGGACTGGTTGCCAAAGGCCTAACCAAATCTATTGGCATATCCAATTTCAATAAGCGTCAAATAGAGAGACTACTACAACAATGTACCATTCAACCGGCAGTTTTGCAGGTATCATGTATCGATATATCCAAACTCCAGTTTCATTCGGACCATTCACTTTAAATACTTACTTCAAATCATAACAGATCGAGTATCACATTTACTTGCAACAACCAGAATTGATTGACTACTGCAAGGCATCCAATATAGCCATTACCGCCTATTCGCCACTCGGTTCCAAAGGCGTAAGCGCCTTAAATAAAATGGCTGGGGTTGAACGTGAACTACCTGATTTATTTGAGGTGCCCGCAGTTAAGGAACTCGCTGAAAAGTATAATAAGAGTCCGGCACAAGTGTTGTTGCGCTGGATTGTAGAGAAGGGTATATCGGCTATACCGAAGAGTACCAATGCAAAACGCATGCGCGAGAATAAGGATATATTTGACTTTAAGCTGAGGCCGGAAGAAATTGAACAACTCAATGGATTGGATGCCAATGTGCGTGTGGTGAACTTTTCTTTTTTCAAAGGGTGAGCAAGAAATGAGTGCTTTAAACATTTTTGTATTGGAGATGATACGTTTTCCATTTTCATATGTATTGCAGCGTGGACAAGCATCCGGAATTTCCTTTTTAAATTATGCATTAAAAATTCGATAATTAAAAATTATTTAAATACAAGTTAGCTATATTAGTATATACTTATTCGCTCCTATTCTGATCGCTGATCATTGTTGATTGTAGTTATGCATAAAATATTTTCCGGTTGTCGTTCATTTCGTTATTACACAGTACGCTGAGTTCTTATGGAAGGATTTGCTTTGCGACAACTGTATAGAATAGGGGTGAATAAGGTCGCTTAAACGTAGAAACATAAATACTTATGTACACATTATATATTTGTAGCTTTAGAAATAAATACATCAATTATTCGCTTCAACAATAGGCAATAATGTTTTCTTAATTATCGTAAGTTCGATTGCATGCGGTTTTGTTGTGCTTTTTTCGTTATTTTGGTTGACTCGAGAAACAGGCAATTCCATTATTTTTGTCTTAGCTTCAGCACTTTCAACTCCCAACATTGACTTTGGCCTTGGCAGTTCCGGCGTTGCGGTCAACTCTTGTGCTACCGCCATTGTCTTGTTAACTTCTTCAACGACCACTGATTCTATAGCGGAGACACCTTCGTTAATGCTGCTGAATATATTAACACTTTGTAAAATAAAATTATACAAAACTACATACATATGTACATATGTATATACATAAATGTATTTCGGGGTTTTGCAATTGCTTGAAATGTATGTACATATATTTTTGTTATTTTTGTTACATACGTACACAAAAGGCATTAAAATAAGACAGCTTTTATTTTGAAAGTTATTTGACTTTGCGACTTGACGACAGTTTATGAATACCCCAATCGAATCAATATTGTCGCAGAAGCAGGAGCAAAGAAAAAATGTTAAGCTAAATGCATAGAAATTTGGCAAAAGTTAAATTTGCGTGAAACAATTATTCTATCGTCGAACCATAAAGGCCATTTTTATATAAAAAAAACATAAATTTGGCTTTCTTAGAGTTAATGTTAATGATGATAATATCTCTTCAAATAAATATTCAAACTACGCAGAGAATATCTCACGATTTGTTTCCAAATACTTATATGTAAGGTTAGATTAGGTTGCAGCCTATAGGTGCTCACTTAGACTTAAGTTTATAGTCCCTTGTGGTACCACCATGATCAGAAAACGATAACCACCGCAATGAAGGCCGTAGCCGACCAATATCTACACCGTAGAGCCTCTTGGGAGTATCAAAGAAGTGCAAGCCAAGGTGTTTGAATCTGAGCCTTGCGAAAGCGTGGCAGCGTGGATCTCCATCGGGCAGTGCCCGGTCAGGACGGCAATCTAGGCTGAGAGCAGTGGTCTAGTAGTCTTTATTAGTTCCTACCGGACAAAAGGACTTTGCTGCTTTGTAAGTCGGAGTTTCCGCCCAGCGTTTGCTGAGCCGACTGTAAGCCCATTTTTCCAGGAGCAGACCACATGTGGAAAGGGGAATCCCAATACCCTTTCTCCCGGGAGTGATTTCAACTGTTGTGTTCTGCCGAGCCAGCTCACCGGCATAGCAGGACTTCATATCGAATGGAATTGGTGCGAAAATTAGGTTGGTATTGATTACACTCCACAGAGTTTTTATCCAAATACAAGAGCTAGCGCTGCAACCTAACGATTGCACTAAACCTTAAAATTACCACTTAAACCTTGGGATATTTATTTATTCATCTTCTCAGAGAGTCCCAATATGTGAAGATCGTACCTCAACCTGCTGTAATCTTATAAGTGTCCGGTAAGAATTCTTAAACCCTATTTGCTAAGCAGAGCAGTCGTTTAGGAACATCCTGGAAAGGAGTCTTGAATCTTTTAGATTATCTTTTGGCCATTGATAAGCGCCATTGGCTAGCAAATTGCGAGTGTTCCCCCTGCATATCATTTTGGACCACAGAAAGGCTGAGAGCAATACAGGTTCCGTTGTGCTATGCCTTTCGTAAGAGAGTCAGCCTTGTCGTTCTCATCAAAGTCCAAATGACCCGGAATACACTATAAAGGGACTTTGTTCATAGTTCCAAGTACCAGCTCATAAACGATATTGCAAAATTATAGTGCGAACGACACTGTACTTTCTTGATAATTTGTAAACAAAGAGAGTTTATTAAATTGAGTAACGAGTTTATAATTCAGAAAATTGAAAAGGAAAAAATTTTCTGGATAATAATTCCGCTCCAAAACTAGTGATTTTACACATTCATACACATTTAAAGTAGCGTTATCACCACTTAAGGCAATATTTTTTTATCTCTGCTCATCGCGGTTTAGCATTTTATATTGAGGAAATGGTTTAAAAAAGCGACACAGTGCATGGTCGGGGATTTCCAAAGCTGAAATTTCATTAGCAACATTAAGGATTTATGCATCCCAATTCTTTTTTTAGGTTATTAGCCACACATGCTTAGAAGCAAATGCTTGAAATCAAGTTGGATATTAAAAGTGTGTTAAGTATTTAAAAATGCATTTATTTACTAAATTGTTACAAAACTAATAGAAACAAAAAAAAATCATGCAAGCTTTTGCAACTATGTCGAGAGAGCAAACTGCTATTGTACAATCGATGTATGGAACAGCTTTTAGGGTGGAATGTGTACACATTTCTAAATACATAATTACTTTAAATTAAATATTGTTACAGTTATAAATTCGTTGCAAATAATTTTTTATACATACAAAACTGTTATACATTTAACACATTATTTGCTAAAAATAAATATTTATATTTATATTTAATTTTTATACAACTATATTTTATATACATACATAAATCCTTCAATGTCATATTTGTGTTATGGGTGTATATAAAATAAAAATTTCTGGAAGCAATAACTCATAGAAGCGATATTTTAAAGTACATTGTATTTCTAACAATCTCGGTTTTCTCAAGTCACTATCGTTATTAAAATTCAGAATCAAATCAAAATAAGTCCGATATAATGGTAAATAAAAAGCAATAACATACATTTGGTGTCAAACGAAATATTTTATATCTGATAAGCAGCAAAGTTAAGGTTCGCACCAAGTCGGATATTAAGACCATTTTCATAAAACCTCAAAGGAACTAAGTCAATGACATTTTATATCTTATCAATTTTGTTTAATGATTTTTGCATTTTAAATCTAATTTGATTTTTTTAATTTTTAAAGAGTCCATAAAGAATTGTTTTACTAAAAAATTTGCATACAAATGTGATAGTTTTTAATTTTCATACACACGCTAGGCATAACTGCAGTGAAATATCTCGTTTAAATGCAAAAAAATGCTGAGTTTAGTTTTAATATGCATAACAAAAGGTATTACGGTAACTGCTAGGGAATTCGCAAATTGTTGTAACGTGCTATAACATTTGATTTTGTTTTTGTCGTTAAATTGCAAAGAAAAAAGCATTAAAAAAAAAAACTTTGATGATCATAGAATGAAAAAAAGTTATATAAAATAAGATCGTAAAAAATACCGTCCCAGTAGTCATGTATGTATAATATATGACATCTCGCCCCAACAATTTTTTTCTTGTTCTAATAAAATGAGGACATTTCAAGACATTCTAAAATTTTTCTCCAATTTTTATTTGTAATCTAACGCCGATATATGTATGCCATACAATTGTATTCAAACGAGACCATAAAATCTTGTTGCGAGTCAACCAAATGAAAAAGAACACAATAACTTTGAATTAGATAGTACAAAAAATAGTTATTTCTTTAATTTGTAGTATAAACATAAGCATAAAAAACGAAAAATCGATAGAAAATAATAAACATAAAATAAATCAAACACACATCTCTATTAATAATTCTTTGAGTGAAATTCATAAAAAATAAAATAGGTTGTAATGCATTTGAAATACGAATTATGAAAGGCAAACTCGGAGCTTTTGAGTGCTTTCGAGTTTTATTAAGTAATCTTACTTCGTAATTTCAAAATTAAAAAAAAAAAACTTCGTATGTCACATGTGTGTAGAAAATGGACGGATAAAGATTTTTTAAGCACAAACTAAATGATTTTTTGAAAATATTTACATAAAAGACTGAATTTTTTTTCTACATACTCGTATAAAGCAAATTATAAATTGCATTTCATTAAAGTAAGTAAAACATTACGTTGGGAATTTAATATTATTTTTAATTTTTTGTTTTTCAAATTCATCAGCTAAGCTATCTTTGTATGTAAGTATGTAATCATTAGGTACAAAAAGATTTAACACATAAGTAGTTACTTTTCACAACAAAGTATTCGAGGTAGTCACGCCAGAAATAGTTTTACATCAAGACATTGATAGAAAATTCGGAATGGATTATTTTTTGCTTAATAGAGTCACTTTGTAAACGCATATTTGTTGCTTTTTCACGCGAAGTTCGCTGTACTAGTTTTAGTGTTAGTAGTCATAAAAGGAATGCCTGCGTGTGCTGAAAAAATAACAATATGAATAGACGATAATATAAAAACAATATCAATAAAAAAAAAAGAAATTTTGAAACTTGATTCAAAAATTAATAATTATTAATTTAAATTGAATCATAGTTCGAAAGCCAAATTCATTAAATAAAATCAATTGAAATGTTTAAATGTAATTAAACCTTTTCACTCCCTTCAGAAGTTAGATTATTGATGCATGTTAACCGCAATCCAATGAAGTGATTTTTAAATCTGTTTTAAAGTTAATACAATAAACTTGTATAAGTTAACGTTTTATGAAGCCTACTAACGTGAAGGAAGCATGTTAGCAACGTGTTTGGCGTTAGCAGCAATATATAACAGCGATGTATAGTTATTTGACTTGAATGTTCATGTCATTCATGTATTTTGGCGTATGGCAATGCATTTCATAAGCAACTCACGTCGCGCGGGTATCTTCCTCAGAACTGCGCCTAAAACCAAATTTATTTACTAATTAGAGACTTTTTCTATTGATATGAAACCATCGCTCACCTGGGATCCTCATTGGAACGCATAGCAACAGCAGCCACTTCAAATGTACCGATGAAGAAGCATAGCATGAGTGGTCCAAAAATGGCGCCCTGCCAACCAATCCAATACATTCCACCCGCAATAGCTAAACCAGTCAAATATGGATGTCCACCACTGAGTATACATATAGGAAAATAAATAATTAATCACGCATTCAAAGCAAAGCACATTTAATACACAATATTACCCCTTCATCTCTGCATAGATGGCTGCTTCGAAATATGGTGGCACAAAGAATTGCAATAGGAAGAGCAGGAGGCCAGCGTAGAAACGATCTTGTGCCAACCAAAGTTCCAACAAAGCGGGCAGTGAACACCAATAACTGCCTAGGAATGGCGCAGCCGACAAAATCGCAGCCAATGCGGAAGGCAGAAAAACAATGCGTGCGCCGAACACTGTATGCACCAGCCAAGTGAAGAGACCGGTAAAAATGGAACATTTGAACATGGAAATTAGTACGCTTGAAATTGAGTTCTCCAAAGCATCGGCAATCTTGGAGCCGGATGTGGAAAAACCCAAATATTTGGAGATTTGCAGTGGCGCATATTTCGTATTGCTGCTAGAGAGTAAGTAGAACAGCGCTGTAAAGAAGACAATCTAAGTGTCGATGTTGAAAAGAAAACGTAAATTAGTGAGAGCACAGAATTAAATGAAAGCATAAACTAAATGCTACCAACCATATCGAGTATGAATTCAACACAGGCCTGCCCGCCAGACAGCAGCAACGATAAGATTTCACCCGTAAATGTCATGATCATCGAGAGATTCGTACGTATGATGTGCCACAGAGATTCAGCTACTTCCAATATGGTTTGCGTATTGCTCTTCGCCCAACCGATAATACCCTGTTTAGCCACTAAAACTAGCTCTTTAAAATGTCCTTTATTAAAAACACATTGCAATTGGTTAGCTTTTGAAACATGCAGTGAGCCATGAGATAGTACAAGGAAGGAATAAACGAACCAAAAACGGGGGGTTTTTTTTACAATTAGCAGGAGATTCTTAACATATCGTTTTCTTTCTGCTGCTTTCTCTGAAAGCATATCCCATATTTTATACGTGTTTATATACGAATTTGTGTGTGCATATTTTTATCATTTCTTTACTTACGTAAATTTGCTTACGAATCCAGCATATCTAGTTACACAAACGTAAACGAAAAATGGCAATTTGAAAAAAAAACCGGATCTTAATTTTAAAATCGAGAAAAACCCGAGTAAACCGATTCTTCTTCCAAGTAAGAAGTACATATTATTTCTATGAAGGAAAATAAAATTTAGTTTAATGTCCGAATTCTGTAAGCAGTATCAGTCTCAAATAGACAAAAGTCACAATTTTAGACCAATTGGCATTAATTACATAGACTCAAGTCCTCTACTACTCAATTGTGATCAGGCGATAAGCAGGTCACAAAAATTAAGACAAACACAAGAAATAAAAACGTAAAACTTAAGATTATACCAAATTACTGAATTTCACATATAAAATCTTCTAATTCTGTGTTTTTTGTGCAAATTATTTGGATTTCGAATATATATAAATGGCCTTATCTAATTGATAAGCACTTTGTAGTTTCCGTTTCAATAAAAAAATTTAATGGGTTTGGAGATTAAAAAACCGATTTATTTAATATTCGAAAAATCAAGATTTCAAAAAGACCGTACAATAATTTATGAAAAACCCGAAGAATCCCATTTAAAAAAAACCGAGTCAATCACCCTAGTACATACATACATATGTATGATAGATATTTATCTAAAGTTCAACTGAACTTTACCTATCTAAGAAATTACAATTCACAATTTTATTGGGCTCGAGGCCAGTGTATGAAAGGTTTTATTTGAATAAAAAAATAAACAGTAGTTTTGGTGGTAGAAGTTGTAACAGCTATTTCGGAGATCACCACATCTCCTCATCAGACTTCTTTTTATTTAATTATATTTATTATTCATCACCACTTCCAAGGGTTTGAAACAATAAAACTCGGGTTGCAGAGCCAACACGCTATATGTATGCTGTGCTACGCTTGCTGAGTGGACTGTTGTGTTTATTCCATCTAAGAAATTGTTAAATATTTATGCGCAAAGGCAGACTTTAAAGTCTAATTAGTGTTTAAGATTTTTGAGTGTGATGAGTTAGTATTTGAGTTTTTTCCTCCCACCGACCAGTTCAAAGAACAGTTATGAACATTTAAAAGGGGAATATTTTTGTAAAACAATTTTAACCATTCATATGAAAATATTTATAAAAAGGATTGGTTTGAGAAAGCGAATTAAAAAAAAGTTGTTAAGAGGTTAAAATGTGAAAGAAAATTTTTCCCGGAAGAAATTTTTAATGTTTTCGCTGTGCAAATTTTAATATGATAACATTTACGGTTAATAAATAAATATGTAGTGTCATTAGTCGTTAATGAATGAACAGTGCAAATAACGTTCTTTTTACGAAATCTATTTTTGAAGACCTGAATAGGGATGTTTCACCGCACCGACAATGCATTTTAAAATGTGGTCGTTGTGGCTGTAGCGGAAACAACAGCCCTTGGCCGGAAAGTCACGGGTCATTTCGCTACGTAAAGCCGTCTAATTGGGAATGCCTGCCTAAAGTGTGGTTTAATATTATGGTAATTTGAAAAACCGCGAGTGTACGCAAAAAGACAAGTATACTTTGCCTGCTATTTTTTTTTGTAAAACCATAACCACTTAATTTTGTAAACAAACATTGTTTATCCAAATGAGTTTTCCGAAAGTATAGACATTTTCACATATGATTTCATTAATGAGTATTTGTAGACAAGTATGTACGTGAACATAGGCGTTATTTTGCAATGTGTAAATTAGTATTTTATGTACAAATAAAAAAAAGTACGATTGTCATTGCATTTGAGTTTAAGAGGGTTAGGTTGACAATCACAAAAAGCAGTATTGAAAAAGTTAATTTAATGCTTACCTGGATTGTCTACAATTTCACCGAATGTTGTCTTCAACGCATCGGTGGGCACACGTGGTCCATATGTGGAATCGGATTTATTTACATCTATCCAATATTGTATCAGACGATCAAAAACATCCAAAATTTGTTCTTTTAATTTAGTGGCATGCACCGAATCTGCTTCGGCAAGCCAGTCATCGATATAGGTTTCGATTTTTCGACGCCCATAATGATGCGCATTATCTAACGCATCATCTAGGGTAGCTTGAATATTTTCCGGCAATATATCAATCAATTCCGGACGATCTGTAATTGTTTTATTAATCAGATCTTTGCCCAAATAGGCAACCTCAATAGTTTCCGAATAGATATTCACACAGAAAAATACACCCAAGAATACAATTATCAAGAGCATAAGTATAATCATTAGTATGGAAGTTACTAAGTCGACGGAAGATTTCAAGGAATCACGTATGATTGCATTGATTTTATAATTCAATTCAAGTACACCAGGCAAACAAAGTGGTAATACGGCAGAGTGATGTTCTATAGCCCATGCCTGTAAGGTAAGCATAAACAAATACTATAATTATACATGTATGGACATACATAGATCACAATAAAAAAATATATTTATGCAATATTTGTTTTTAAGGTTAATAACTGCTGATGCAAACCATTTATTGTTAGCCATTTTAATACCTTGACTTCTTCGTAGACTTCGTTGAGTTTATTTGAAACGAACGCCGTAAAGCCAGTAACATTGCCTAATGTGTATAACAGATGCAACGATATAGGTATAGCAGCCAATATGAACATCCATATATTTCGATACAAAAACGTTGCTACGCACGCATAAAATAAGCATTTAAAGTACATATCACTTAAATGTGACGATTCTTTGTCTTCCCCCAAATCTACGGTATCCAAGGAATCCAGCGTTTCGCTCAGCGAGACATCTTCCACATCTGAATTCAGACTTTGATTTTTAATAGTAATGTTGCATACGGACTTTTCAAAGTCAGTTTTATCAAGTAATTTTTGAAGTTTATCTATACAACTGCTGGAACCTTCAGATGTGCGCATTTGATATATAATAGATGCGCCCGCATATAACATAATCAAAATGAATGCAGGTACTTGCAGTGCGCCTAAAAAGCTGCAACTGTAACTAACTATTGCTAGCCAAAGTGACTGTCCAGCCATGACGAACTTGGCGCTGTTTTCCGGCCTCCATAGGATATATACAGATGCCAAATAAATCGCGATTATTACAATTAACTATAAAATGGAACATTGATATATTAATTTGAATTGATTTCATATACAATCAACTTTACTTACTATGTAAATGTTTAGAAAACCAATTAAACGCACAAAAGTACTGTGCGAGAAGACAATAAAGCGCCAGACGGCACACATAAATCCTTTAGGTGCATACAACATCAACAGCTTAAAACAGGCAGCTGCGCCCACGCCTGCTGTCAGCAACTGCCAATGTTCTCGTAACCAACTCACAAGTAAACTGCCGCAGTACTCGCTGGCTTCAAGCGGTGCCAAACATATCGATACCATAACATTTGAATCGCGTTCTTCCAATCGCTCAAACCATCCGTTTAGAAGTTGAGCCAAACGTCTTTTGAATGGAAAAAGCATTGCGCCCATTAGAAATGCCCAGAGTAAAGGACGAACAAACGGACCGAGAATGAAGCACACGGCAACAAAGGCAGCAATACCTGCTGCTATAAGAAAGTTATACATCGCTGCCTTGAAGGTTTCATGGTTCTGTGAACGCATTCGCATCAACTTGTTGAGAACGCTATCGAATGAGCGATCTCGGCGTATAGAGTCTGAGCGATTCATTTTGCAAATGTTGGGCTTGCCTGTGAGTAAAATTAGAAATAAATATTATTTACATAGATAAATATATAAGAATGTGATAAATACATAAAGTACATACTTATTTAAATATTATAAAGCTAACAATTCTCGAGGACACTTGTTTATAAGATAAACGTTCAAATACATACATATGTATATCACGTTCGATTAACCTTGTAGCTCATAGCATTATTGAAACAATAAAAGACTTATTTGCATAAAAATAGCACTAATATATAAATAGGTGACTCCATGTCGATGACGTATGCCGGTTGTGACCACACCTTTTACCATAAATTTGGCTATTGCCAAGAATGGTTAAAAGTTTTGGAAAACAATATACATATTTATATTTCGCAATGTCCCTTTCATATATGTATACAAACATATATTCAAAAGAAAATAACACAATCAGTACTTGTATTTTTTCTATTATCAATATTATCAATCAAGCTTATATAGCGATGACGTCAGTGCATTTTGATTTCATTTTCATTTTTCTATAAAATTAGCTGCTGATCCTACAATTATTTTACAAAAATACCTACCGATTTCCCAGCGCTCTCAATATTATTTATTTTCAGCACTTATCCGATTTGGTTTAAATTTTTTTCATTAATTAAAACATATGTTTATGTATCGAGTTCACCAATTCCCAAAGTGTTTTTAACCATTTTTATTTTGTTAACATTTTTTAGCTTCCATTTTCTTTGATCGTGTTCAGAGTTTCCGCAGCCCAGAAGTTTTTTTTAGCTAACAGCTGATGCCATATAATCCACAATTAAGTAGAAATTATGAATGAAATTCTATGGTGAAAGATTTTTTTGAATATATAGATTATCAAGGTTTGTTTTTGTTAAAATTTGAACATATGCATAGATCTTTAGTTACCATTTTTTGTAATAAATAAAATGGAAGTTTGATTGTTGAGATTATATCTGTTTCGTCAAAGCCGTCAACTTTCTATTCTAGTAATTAATCCGTTTTTGAGATCGGAGATCGCAAGTACACACGAAAGGTATAATATGTTTAACAAATGGGTTACGATCTGTAGTTAGTAGATACACATTTTTTCCTAGAGTTTAAAAAATAGAAAACTTCGTTTCAGATTTTTACCACCCCATATTTTCTTCGGGTGTTTTTAAACCAAAAATTTCTTTTATCTAAAAACTTTAGGGTAAAAATGATCAATAAATAATTCAAAAATGGTGCAGGCCTTTGGCATACATCTCCAGGTCGTTCCAATAAATTACTCTCCACTGTCAATGGAACGCAAATTTGTACGTAATTTTTTTTACGTTATCTGCGATTATCCCATTAAACACAAACATAGGGATGGACAAATGAAAAGAATATATCGATGTTTATCGTATCGATATATTTAACAATATCGAATAATATTGATATATGCATAGTAAAAAAATCTATGTTTCGATAGATCAATTTTTTTACATCGTCGCAATTACATAAAGTATTGTCAAAATATTCTGTAGTGAAAAAAATTATGCTTATCTGGATGTTTTGAATAATTTAATTAATTTAAAAAAAAATTTTTAAAGACATTTCAAAGAGAACGATGTGATATGACGAAAATTCATCAACTACAAAGGGATATTACACACAGTTACGTTCAAATAAAATCAAATTGAGCTTTTAGAAAAATATCCAATTTGGTACATCGGGACTAAAAATATCGACGTAAATATACATTATTTATTTGAAAAAATACCGATAATTCGATATATCAATACTTTTTGCCCAACCCTACATAAACCAATCACCACTGTCGGCATTTCTTGATAAAATTTGTGGAGTTTAGTTTTTCATGAAATCGTTATTATTTCAATAAAAAATTGGACCCGATCTTAAAAAAAAATGAAAATCTTATATTTCTTAGTGTTGGTGTTGCTTATACAATTGCACTTGGCTTTTGGGGATAAAAAACAAAGCAAGAAGTACTCTCGTGAAGCTAATGAGCCACAATCATATCAACAAAAACAACAAAAGCACTATGGAGCGAAAACGAATGAAGCGGAAAGAAAATTTACAACTGAACGGTATGACCCCGATTTCCGTAATCTACAGCGACCTTTTCGTATGGCCAAATTAAATCTTGTCTGGGCTAAAGCACAAAGTGTGAGTAAGAAATATTTCAAAAAATTATAGTAAAAATATAAAAAAAACATGTTGCAGAGATTGACTGAGCCCAAGCTGAAGTCTTTGTATGTGGAGCTTAAAATACAAGACAAAGAAGAAATTACATGGAAGCAATTAAGTTCGCAGCACAAAGACAAGGAAGGCATTAAAGAGTCTGAATTGCGGCAAAAGTTGATTGGTATAATGAGCACCTACGATTTACTGGAACATTTTGAAGACACCCAGGACACTGATAAAGTCAAACCATATAAGGTAATTAATGTCAGCATTTAAATAAGTAAGTTATATCGGTGTCGGTGCTAATATAAATAATACATATCTTCAAATACATACATATATATATATATATATATATATATATTTAAATTTCGTATCGTTAGAAATTCCATGATCCAGATGACAGCCATATGAATAAAAGTGCATTTAAAGACAAAAAACTTAATCGACTTTGGGCAAAGGCTGAAATATCAGGTTTCACCAAAGAGGAACTCGATACACTGAAGCAAGAATTTTTACATCACCAGGATAAGGTCGACATTTACTATAGTTTGTTGGAGGAAATGGGCACCGCCCACGTTAACAACCATGAAAGTAAATAAATACGTATATACTATTTTACTGATTACATACTTGCAAACTAACGTTTTCCCAAAGATGCAATAAATGAAGATGAACTCGATATATTCAATACTATTGGTAATGATCCCAACGACAATGAAATAAATACCGCTGAAATGAATTTGAAAAATTACGAAAGTGATATCAACAAGTTACGTGATAATCATCGTGGTGTTAAGGATCACTATGAACGTCTGGAGCGTTTGGTTTCATCGGGACCACATAGTCAAGACTTTATCGAACCCAAAGTACAAGGTTTGTGGCGCGTTGCCCAAGCTAGCAATTTTACGGAAACAGAATTGAGTTCAATTAAAAACGAATTGCATCACTTTGAAGGCAGGTTATTGAAATTGCGTAATCTTCATGTAGAGCATGCTATGCAGAAGGAGAAGTACAAGGTAAGTGTTAGAAAAAATACAATAACAATTCGAAATATTTATAAAACTAAACATATTTTTTAGGACGAAAAACACAAGGACAAAAGTGGCCGCTTTGAAGAAATGGAAGAGCACATCAAGAAGCAAACACGAAAAGTTGAGAAAATTCAGGATTCCATTGAGAAGACAATTTTCAAACACACTGAGCTATAATAACTTACGTAATTTATTACATTGTGCCAAACGAAACAAACATATTTTTTGAAATTCGAATATCTTAGTTTAAGTTTTAAGTAAAATGAAGCCAAATGCGTTTATAGGTAGATGTAAATAAATACATGTTCTTATGGATTTTATACTGTTAAATACATTGTTCGAAAACTTCTAAAAATTAATAAATCTCTATTTTGTAAATACATACAACACTGTTTTTATTGTTCGATTCAAAACGAGTAGGGTGAATGCATCAGTCCCGTCTGACACGCGTTACATTTACCAATAATAAAGATTTGATAGCCAATTAACTCTATTTCTAGAATATGTGCTCATTTCATTAATGAAAACTGTGTGAAAATCATCATTAACGAATATGTTCGGAACACTCGGTTTCGGCAGTGTCGGAACGAATAATTTAGTGTCGGAACGGACGCGCGTCAGTGCCGGAATCGTGACTGAAGAATCATGCATTATAATACAAAGGCAAAAAACATTTCTGGTGTTCTTGAAAACTGTTTTGAATGTTAAGAGAGATGCATTTTTATTGCTCAAATAATTAATATTAATATTAATGATTCATGTTGATCAATATTGTGTCGATATATTAATATTTATATTACTGATTGTTGTATAAGAACCTACAATCTCAACAACGAAACAGATGTTAGGCACAACGGCACTTACGATCGACTCGCTTACTACTAATGGCAGGAGACCCGCGAATTTTTGAATTGTGTAGCTTCTTTATTCGAAAATGTTTGCTGATTCCGGGACTGATGCATTCACCCTATGTCATATTCGGATCCAGATTGAAATAAAACTTTATGGATACTTGAAGTTATAGCTTTCAATTAATAAATATATCTACATGAAAGTCTCAAAAGTCATTAAGTCAAAAAATACATATATACATACAAGTTTTTAAAGTTCAATGGTATATTTTTAATATAACTACTATTTTTGTTTGAAATGCAGCCCTTAAACCAATTTGACATTCCGTATTCTCACCACTCGCCATGAAGTATCTCACCACACAACATGTTCGATGTTCGATTAGAAAGAAATGTTGTACTATAGTTGAAAAATGTGAGCTCATATTTTTTGCACAAAATAACGTGAATTAACAATCATTAACTTTTACAAATTTGCCAAAAAGTGTTTTAAGTTACCAGGTAAATTTATTAAAATATAAAGTTCAGCGTAAAGTATTTTATAACGCTTATACTGATAAAAGAGAAATTGCACATCAGGGCGCTCCCAATTCAGCTGCAGATGGCGTCAACGTCAACGCAGACGTTAGCGTTCACTTCTATTGACATATCTGCAGTAAATACGTCAGCGACAACACCCGCGAAGTTTTTCTTTTCAGCTTTTTACGTTTTCATCAAGTAAACATTGTATATTTTAACACATTTTAGTGGTATCAATCTAATTTCCTGACGGTAACCGTATGGTCGGTCATGGCCAGTGAAAACATAATGGACGAATTAGCATCATTGATACGTACGGAAATTCCGGATGGCAGGCAAAGTTTACGCGATAGCTATACAAATTTGGAGCGTGTGGCGGATTATTGTGAGGACACGTATTATCGGTATGTAAAACGAAATATTTTTGGCAATAACAGTCACCGAACGTTTACAATCTGTGCTTTTAGTGAGGATAACAAAAAAGCTGCACTAGAGGCTACCAAGAACTACACAACACAGTCATTGGCCAGTGTGGCGTATCAAATTAATACACTCGCCTATAGTTATATGCAACTTTTAGAACTACAATCACAGCAATTATGTGAAATGGAATCGCAAATGAATCATATTGCACAAACAGTGCAAATACACAAAGAGAAGGTAGCACGGCGGTAAGTACATATATTCATCTTAAAACCCATTCTAAATTTATATATGTACATATACTCCTTTTAGTGAAATTGGTGTACTAACTGCAAACAAAGTTAGTTCACGTCAATTTAAAATCGTCGCCCCCATTAACCCAGAGAAGCCAATAAAGTATGTACGCAAAGCAATTGACTATTCAATATTGGATGATATTGGTCATGGAGTGAATTCAGCGCAACCACGTCAGCAAAAACATCGTGGCTCCAGTCATGGCTCCATTCAATCATTGGCCACATCCTCGCTGGCGCCATCCGTCGGCCCGCCACCGACCACAAAACCACCGACACCACCGCAAATGATACGTGGTAATACTGGTACATTGGGCAAGTCTTCAATGAGCAATACCGGAACACTTGGCAAAAGTTCTCGTGAATATCGTACACCACCAGTTGTCAATCCGCCGCAAGTGCCTTCGCACTATGCACCAAACTATCCAATTGGTCATCCAAAACGTATGTCATCGGCATCATCCAGCACAACGGTAACTGGCATAAGTAGTACTGGTATTGGTGGAGCGGGCAGTACTACGGGCGCTCCAATAGGTGGCAGTGAGCGTGAACGTGGTGGTGGCTATAGTGCGTTACCAATGCCGCCTAGTCAGCAAATAGCTACACATGTCAATTTACCATCAGCGGGTATGATGCAATCGTTGCCGCCACCGCCACCAACAACATACGATGACCGCAGCAGTATGCCACGTAAGTGTCAAACAAAAAATATTCGATGCACAAATAGGCTTGGTAAAGCATATAACTTCATTTATTATTTATTTAAACAACATATCATACAAATAAATTTATATAATATGGAATAACTTCATTTATTTTTACTACTTTGTAGCGCCTCCATCGCCACTTACGGTCTCGCAGCACGAAATTAGCGAACAAAGTCACATTGGCATGCATACATTGGGAAGAAATCATAACAGGTAGGATGCAGTTTTTTATAGTATAAATGCAGTCGAATCGCCATTTACTTACGAATTACTAAAACGTACCATAATTTCCATAAACTTATCGATATTTGCCTGCATAACAAAACATTTGCATATGTACATCACATTTTGTATATTATTTTTTCTTATTTATCTGCATACTTTACTGCATAAGGAATGGTACCAGGTAAACAATTATTCTAAAAAAAAAAAAAATTTATAAAAAAAAAAAATTTGTTATTTGCTCAGCTTCAGCTACATATTAATTTGATTTATAATTTTTATTAATATACATACAGAGCTGGCTCTTTTATTCACAAGGCTAATAATTACCGTTGATTATTAGGATTTATTAGGCAGATGTAAATATATTAAGACACGCTTTTTCATGGCAGAAATACCACCGAAGGGTGACTGCTATTAGAAAACAACTTTTTTAACGATTAAGATTTAACTTGCCCTGGCTGATATTCGAATCTCCAACTCAGCGTCATATCGAGTTATAGCACGCAGCGCTACCGACTCGAGCACAGCGGCCATCTTATCGGAATTACTAAGAGTTATGAATGAGTCAAAAAATCAGAATGTAATTTTTAATTTAAAAAATTCCAAGTATTGAGTAACACGTTATTATTTCATAAATAATGAACCGAATACAAGCTAAATGGAAACTATTTAATGGAGAAGTCATTGTCACATATTTTGCTCTCCAGCGCTATACAAAACCAACTTGATCATCTAATTCTTTGTTTTACATGAAAATGAAAAAAAATCTTTCTCCGCATAAAATCATAACCTCAAAATTGCAAAGTATAGTTTTTACGGCGGCTGAAATTTTAACTAAGCGCTAAGATAGTTTTCGAAATGACAGGTTGTCCAAAGTATTAAGTAAAGCTACGGAAATGAAATCTAGACCAAGTGAATCTTATAAACTTTTATTTTCCCCCATAAATTTATTTAATTTGAATTCCTTTCAAAACGTTTCGCTACCTCCGGTTAATAAATACCAAATATTTTTTTGATTTTTCATTTAAAATTGTGTTTTATTTAATAACCGTGCCACAATTAAATTATCTAATATATCATTTCGAATTTGTTTCGTTTTTAAAGAAACAATTTCAGTTTGAACTTTGCTCGGCCTGGGTCACAATCGCCACCCTTGCCACCTCCACCACCACCAGAGGAGGAGCATCAGGACTTTGGACGTCCACGTACATCAGCGGGACAAGGTCAATTGGCGCCTATCGTGCCTGAGGATCAGAACTTACCTGGTTGGGTTCCAAAGAATTTCATCGAAAAAGGTATTGACACTGCTTATTTCTTAATACGTACGAACAACGCGATAAACGAAACACAACATATTTTTTCATTTCGTTATTACAGTTGTCGCAATTTATGATTACTACGCCGATAAGGATGATGAATTGAGTTTTCAAGAAAGTTCTGTATTGTATGTGCTAAAGAAGAATGATGACGGTTGGTGGGAAGGTGTTATGGATGGTGTGACCGGTCTGTTTCCGGGTAATTACGTGGAACCATGTGTGTAAGCGGAAAGAGCGTGTCAAAAGCATTTAGTGGTTTTTAAGCGGATGTGAGTAAAAAAAAACACAAAAAACACGTAATCCCAATCAACTGCCCGATTGAAATGTTATGCCCAAAACGGAAACGAAAAGTATTTATATTCTTAACAGCGAACCGCACATATTAACATTGATGCAAAAAATCGTTGTTTGAAAACCTCACAAATTTTCCATTTTCAACTTCAATAGCATTGAAGCGCCAATGTGAATGAACGTGGTGGCTCTTGTGGTTGAAAAAATGTTTAAACTAAGAAAAATATGAATGAATCAAAAGTTAAAGTTAATGCTTTGCCTTCTTGATACGAAATTGATTTACATGTGTAGTACAGAAGGAGCCGTACCCATTCGATGTGTTACTGAGTTTGAAGTGTGTAGGTTAAAATAAAACAAAAGGCAAACATTAAGAATAAGAAATTTTGATAGCATATTTTCTACCCTCTCCAATTAAACGAATCACAGATAATTAAAGTATAAAGAATACATAGAGAACAATAATATACTAGCTGCAATTAACTGAATTAATTCAATTACATATGTATTTTATCTAACGTAAAGTATTTGTAAATGAAGTGCAAAAATGCTCACAACTATTTCGTTTTATAAGCTTACATATACAAATTTTTTATTGATATCTATCTTTAAACTATACAAACAACCACCCTATACATCTAGCATGAATACTCTATGCATTTACCAATGACACTGCATTCGTTTGCATGCTAATCGTGGTGTGAACTTACGGCCGAAATGATTACACGAATATATTCGAATGTGTGTAAATGTTTGTACTAAGTGTATGCCGCGTGAAGCTGGTTTCATTGCAATTTTTGCACACTGTGTAAACTATTTTATGTAATGCATTTTTTTTAATTAAATTTATTTAATGTTGGCAATTTTGTACACAATTTAAATGAAATACTTTATTACCTCTTGGTATATGTAGCTTACGCTCAATTATTAATTTTATGTTTTCATTCTAGCTGCACGGGTCGAGAGTGTAAATTGATCAATGCAGCTGGATATAAAAAGCCTTTGCTATGCTATAATTTCATTTATTTAGTTAAATGTGAATTTATTGCAAATACAAGAATATACAAATTAAAAATCAAATGATAATTACACATGCATACATATATTATTACTATTATATTAGCTTAGATAATAAAAAATAATCACAATGGAAATAAATGCTAAAGATGGAAGTAATAAATTTAAAAAAAAAATATATATATATACTTTAGTGGGTTGATTAATGAAATGTAGAAAGGGGGCATCACTGATAGATTTTTTTTTTCTTTAAATTACAGCTTTTGTATTTCTAAGTAGCCCTACAAACTAGCCAAAAACACGTCTGCCACAGAAATTTAAGCGCCGCAACGCAAATCCCAATAATAGTAGGATGTTTTATAAAAAGCCGCGTTACACAATTTAGTTATTTGCTTCTCCTTTTAAAAAATGTATATGGAAGGTCGCTAGGGACTTCAAATGTACTGAAAATTGATTGAGAAAGGTTAAGTTAATATGAAACTACTTTTCAGATTACGCAAGACTAATTGAAATCGGTTTATGGGAATCAAAAATATTCGGTAATAAACGAGTACTTAACAAAATCCCTGGAATTTATAACTCCTTCTTTTTTTGAAGTTGTTCAAATGAGGTTCTTGTACTCTTAAAAGTTCAAATAAATCGATGTTAAAACTATTTATTTTAGGTACGCATTTTTATTCAAGCGAATTCTGAATAAAAACTCCCGGGGAATTTGTTCTCTTCTCCCATTGCTTTAACATGGGAAAGAGAGTAAAATTTCTGATTATCTTCGAAAGCTTTGCAAATTATTTTTTTTTTTCAGTGATTTCTTAACTTTAAATTTGGTAAAATTGCATAAGTTATGTGAAGGTGTCAGCTCGCAGTGTGATTTCCCAGCGACTACGGTCCGATTTTTAACATCACAACAATCAAGAGCCCCCTAGACTTCTTGCGATTTCACTCTTGATCCATACCCTAAGAAATGGAATGGCTAATTATTCATATGTTGGAGTGCGCTTGGCGATATATTTTCTTTTGATGTTTTTTTGATCTTCTAAATAATAGACGTGGGTAGCGTAATGTCTGGTTTAGATTTAGATACTTATTCGGGCCGAAAAGCTTCAGACGACGTAAACCGTGACCTATTTGTTATAAAAATATTCATCTAGGCGTCATTAAGTGTGCTGGGAAGCTTTTGCATGCAATTAGGGTATGCACAGGGTGCCGCAAAGCGTCGTATTGTCGTAAAACTATAAAACTAAAAAAATTCCATTTTGTGTTATTCTACTTCCTTTTCTGTGCAATGCATTAAAAACAACGAAAATAAATGTTAGGCTACCGAACATTTTTATGACACTTTGTGTTTAATCTAAATAAGTAAAAACTTAATCTTTAATTGATCCAGTTTGTTAAGCACAATGAGCACTTTATTTATGCTCTCCTTCATTGTCAATAATATTGTAAAAAATCCGGATCTGATTTCTATGTGTTGGAAAACGAGTCTTTTGCGTTTCCGTTTGCGATTTCCTATAATAATAATTTGTGTTAAAATATTTTACAAAACAATTGTAATAAAATTTAATAAGTCCTCAGCATTGACTACAATTTTCAATGTCCTCATTTCTTTAGTTGCAGAATGAAGAAAAAACTATAACAAAAATTGATATTAAATTCTCCCTGAGCAGAAACTTAACATGTATTTGATCGCTTATACTTTTCTACAATTTTGTGCTATTTTTATTATGCTTCCATCAGTTTTTTTGCATTTATTATGAACTTTGCTGGTTTTAAGTGTTGGGCGCTTGCTTGGTCATTCTTATGGCGGTGCTTCGTCGCGTTGCCGGTGCAGCGGTCGCTGGTAACTTTGGTAAGCGCGGGTTAACAAGTGGTCCCATATGCCGATCTGGTCCATCATGAAAAGTGCTAAGGATCTGACTGTCGATGGGCGGTAGCGGCGAACCAGGTGACCATTCCGAGCTCGAACTGGAGCCAGGTGATTCAGAACTGGAAAAAGAGAAAACGCGGAAATTAACTATTCTCTAATAATATAATAATAAGGGAAGGGAAAACCCAGTTTACAAAAAAAATATCAAATTCTGCAATGCGAAATTTGCTGACTTTTCGCCCCCCTCTTTTCGATCGTGTAACACTTACCCCGCTGTGTAGATGGGCGGTAATTTGCGTTCGTATGAGGTGGCAGGCGTTACAACGCCAGCGTGTATCTCTTGCTGGTATAAACTGTAAAGTTCGCGCAGTTCATCAGGCATCTCGACATTGCCCTCCTCAATTAGACGACGTTGCGAGCTTATGATGTCCTCACACAGTCGCCGTTGACGCTCGGCGCGTAGCAGCTGTAAGTCGCGCCGTCGGAGCTCGGCCTGGCGGGCCAGTCGCTCGGCTTGAAGAGACACTTTATCTGCTTCTAATTCGTGCACGCGACAAAGTAGCGCCAACAGCTCACGTTCTTCATCGCTGGTAATGCGTTCCGGTAGCTCCTGTCGAATAAAATAAATAAGTAGTAAGAAGTTCAAATATATAAACGTATGTATGTATTTTGCAAACAGTTTCAAAAATAATTACATCTTCCAGCTGCACTCCTTTCTGTCGGCACATTTCTAACTCCTGCTCTGTGCGCTCGCGTATCTCTTTGTAGCGACGCGTCTCTTTTTCAATTGCAGACAGTTCACCCCACGCGTTCTTCAGTGCTATCGCGCCTTCGGATTCTATATCTGATGTTCCATAAATTTTGCAATTACGAAATAAAATATAACCTTCGAATACTCCCTTGGACTTACCATCATCGGCTGGTGTATCGTATAGCTTCCCCATGCGTCCTTGCCAATGCGAGATGATCATATGCTGGCGCTCGGCGTCCAATTCGAGCCCAAGCAGGTGGCTTTCGGCTTCCAGCAATTTGCGTCGCAGCTTCATTTGTTGCTTGAAGGTTAGCACGATTTGTTCTCGTAAGTAGCGTAGCTCAGTTTTGCGTTTTTCATCCTCCTCGGAAGTGCGGGTTGGTTGTGCAACTGCAGCTGCCGCTGCACCGCTACGTGGTCGTTCAGTAAGCATTTTGGTGCGCAAGCGTGTCACTTCTTCACGCAACTCAGACACAAGATTTTGATAATGTTTGGTGGGAAAGTTTTTGACCTCATCAAGATAAACAGAGTTTTGGAGGCGTGTCGAAATGCTATTCGCGCGATCTGCATAAACCAGTGTGTTCTTCGTTTCGTCGCGATGCTTACCTTCGGGTGCGACATGTGCAATCATAACGGTCTTGCATTTGCCACTGAGGGCCTCTTTTAATAAACGTGTAAGTTTCGAGTCGCGGTAGTTTACATAGCGCGCTCCACCCGATAACGCATTGATACAATTGCCAAGCGCTAGGAGACTGCGATTAATATGTGCACCTTCTTGCAAACGTTTGCCGCGATTTTTAGTCTTCTTCGCACGCTCTGAGCCAGCTAAATCGGTGAGGAATAGACGACCTTGTTTGGTGCCCAAAGGAGTCTTTGTTTGGACGGTAATACTGAGAAGTGCGTGACTACGTGACGACGTTTGATTTGCCGCCGTCGGTTCCATGGTACGAGCTTTATTGCCTTTCAACAGCAACGAGACAACCTCTTGCCGACTAGTGGTGGTGATCTCCGAGAGGCCGGCGACAGTAATGCGCTGACCACGATTATCTTCTCGCAGCTCTAGCGGTCCTCCGGGATTTAAGAGATCTCGTATCAGCTCGTTGTATATTTCCAAGTATGAAATCGATACCTATAGCGAAAGAATGCAATAGTCAATACTAATGAGAACAAATAAAATACAGCAACTAACTAACCTTGCTGCTATTACTCGGTGCGTTGTCAATATTTTGAAATATTTCTTCAATAGCACGAACCATTAAGCCGCTATCATTGTTGTTGGCATCAACATCGTAAGCAGCCGTGGCACCCCGTTCAGTTGCCGTTGAAGTGGCTTTCTTGCGGCACGGACCCAACATGGTGTGAGTTTTGCCAGAACCGGTGGCACCATAAGCAAACACAGCGGCGTTATAGCCATTGAGCACATCCCGGACCAATGGTGCTGTCGTTTTCTTATACACCTTTTCCTATTTTATTAAATAAATACATATATACGAGTACGTATTGCGAAGTGAATTAAATATTATCCAAGGAAAGTGGGTTGGAAAAAGAATAATGCATTGGATAAAGAAAGTAAATTTTGTATGTTGCTAGGAGATGTTAAAGTTAAATTTCAAGATGACCATGATGAAATGGAGATAAGATTAAACCACCACCATATAAAGAGTACTTATGAGCTGTGAGCTGAGGAGAACATTTTTGGACATATTATGAAAGCTGATAAGCTGCTGGTAAAAAGAAATTTGCGACTTTGCTAGGCTTACACAAAAGTCATTTGTGTAATTTTGTATATCTTTTCGGTACATTTCAGTCTTTTAATGATACCCGTACTTTTCGGTACACTTTAGATACTCTTTTGGTTCTATTTTGGTAAATTTTCAATACATATGTATTATACGAGTATATTTCGAAACATTTAAGTCACTTTTTTGATCCATTCTCAATCCCTTTTCGGCACATTTTAGGTTCTTTATCGGTACAATTTAGTTATTTTCTCGACACTTTTACGAACTTTTCCTAAAATTTTCCCAACAGAGTTCTGAAATAGTCCCGAAATGATCCCGAAATTTTCTGAAATACTTCTGAACTTGTCCCGAAAAATTTCTAAACTTGTCTCAAAATGGTTCTGAATAAGTTCCGCCTGTTAGGGCTTATCATTTCTTTCCTCTCATAATTATTATGAAATTTTTTTTATAAATAAGTCTCAAAATAAAGGCGTTAAAATAGCTAAGAATTATTTTGTTTAGACCGATCACAAAAACCGATACTAAAAATGTGACGATATGTACGACTGTACCAAATAGTACAATGCTATCATGCAGGCCCGACGAAGGGGTGGGGGTCGGTGGTGATTCCCCGGAGTTTTCGAAGGGGCCCGGATTTTAGTTTTGACTTAATTTTATACATAGAAATGTTATTTAAAATTTACCCAGCGGATTTCAAGAACTCAATCTGAGAAGTTTGTTGTCTGTACAAACTAATTGTAAGAGTTTCTTAATGAAAATAAATCGAGTAGAAAACTAGAACCCCATTAAATCAAACATAACGAAGTCATAGTGCACGTGCAACCGAATGTATGAACTTCCGTAAACGAGGGAACGGCTCGGTTTCGAATATTTTGTGCTACAACTGTCGCTACGAACCGTATTATATTGAGATCTTACGTGCATCGAAACTTAAACAGCAACAATATTTTCTTATCTGAAGCAACTGTTAAAAATGAGAAATTCACATTTTTCAACACGTCTGAAATATATTTGAAAAACTGTCGTGCCAAAGTAGTTCATTTTTGGAACCCAATGTATATGTATATTTAAAGAATTTCCAACGAAAAACTTTAGCTTCCCTCTCGCTTTTCAGACTATTAAAGAAAAAGTTTTTTTTGTACTTTATATGAAATAAATATATGTATTTAGCTGATATTCTAAAAAAAGATACGTAGAATAAACTGGCTTACCTGTACATCATTCTCCTTGAAAACACTATCATACGAGTATTGCCTGGGGCGACTTTTGCCCCCATCATCATATAAAAGTGACTTTTCCGAAATGACATCTATACAATGATCATTGCTTTCTGTGCTGGGACGCACTCGAACAACAACCTGTGCAAATTGAAGCAGAGCTCATATTTACAATAAAATCAAATCACAAATAAACCACTACTCACCACTAAACGTTCCTCTTGGGGCGCAACCGCCGTTCCTATTACGCGACACTGTGCTGCCGACGAGGTTGAGCTGCCGCCACTGCTGCCTGACCAACAACCATTTTGTGCCATTTTGCGCGCAACAAAACGCGACGCTACGCTGCTGGAGCGAAGCGTGACTTGTGCTCGTAACTTAGACACTGTAATTTAGATTAAAGTCAATATGTAGTTTATTGAGATTAACGTAAACATCAAGCAGTATGTGCGTATGTATGTGGACACATACATACCTGGCAGGATATTTATCTCAGGACAATAAAATTCTGATTCAAATCTAGCGCTGTTGTAAAAATTCGAACAAGTCTGGAAAGAGAATTAAAGTGATTTTGTTTTATAAATATATTTATTTTTATTATGGAATGATGGCTTTCAAGAAATGTTTCTGTTTAATTATTGCACAGTGTCACTTAAAGAGAAAAAGGCTTTGAATACTTCTACTGCTACAACAACAATGCAAGACACCTGACAACTCCACCTGTAGTTAAATATATACAATTATTTATATAAGAAAACCTGTAAATTAAATTATTAGTTAATGCATTTGGTTTCTATTCCATTTCTATGTTCGTTAGGGCGGTCCAAAAACATTAAAACTATGCTCTCGTCCAATAGAATTGTTTTGTATCGAAAAACATTATGTCCTTTTTTATGTTAAAATCAAAAACAATTACAGGTCGTAGAAATGAGTAAAATTTAATTCCGTAGAAAAATTTAATTTGTGGAGATAAGAATCTTTGAATATCAATATCTTTATTTGGCAAACATTTTTTTCTTCTTTTTAATAACCAATTTCTTTAAATTTTATTTTTAATATTAACTATTTGATAGTATTCCTCAAAATATTCAAAACAAAATAAATAAAGCTAATAATAATTAAGATTATAACAACCCTAAGAGGTGTGCGTATTACAATTTAATTTTTACTCTCCCCTTACCATTTTTGGATCACTCTAATGCACATATGTATGTATGTACATGTAAATCATCGTTATAAGTCAATATGTGATTTCTTTTATTATCGTCATTACGTGATCAGCAATTTCGAAGATAATTCTTCGATTACAAGCCACTTAAAACGAAGGAGGTTTTATTCATATGTTATATACATAAATACATATGTACATTCGAACCAATTTTTCTCATTTCTACTGTGTTTTTCCTTCACCATAAAAAATATACCAAATGGCTAAGTGGTGGGTTAATTTTTAATATAACTGAGATATGAGTTTGTTAAATGTTTTTTTTTATTATAATAAGATAGGATTTTTTTTAAAATCAGTTTTATACTCGAGTACAATCGCTTCACAACTATGTATATCATAACCACACATCGACAATTTTAAACAAGAATTTTTTTTCGTTCATTTAAAATCAAATTATTTTTAACTAACCGTACGTTATCTAAGAAAAATTATATATAAAAATGTTCTCATAATTTTTAGAACTTACTCAAAGTAACATATATACATAGTTTTATTTATTTATTTATTTATGTTATAGTAGTACAAAGTAAGACTTAGGTCTTTTAATAGTACTTCAACTATCATGTAGTGTACGTGGAAGATATAATGCTAATAACCTTAATCTAACATATACATATATTACAATTTTTTTTTTTAAATAAACCTTAAAGATTAATGTGAATGAAAAAAGGAAAGAGAAGAAAATGAAGAAATAAATTAGCTAAAAAGTTAAGTTTTAGATTAATGTCCCGCTTCAATGCAATCAGACAGATTTAAAATAGTCATACATTTGTGTCTTGTAGTTGAATCTGCTTAGTCCAGCCCTGACGGTTTGAGGTATCGAATTCCAGATTCTAACCGCGTTAATGAAAAATAGCCTTGATGATGTAAAGTATTTAAACTTTGGAACAATAAGACCGTGGTGTCTCCGCGACCTTACTGGTATCAGCTTTTCAAACAGATAAGATGGCGTCTTCCATATAGAGAGTTTGTACATAAATATGCAATTTCTTGCGGACAGGTAGTTATCCAAGCTACAACCCAGGATCTTTGTACGCCAATCAGAAATGTGATCATATCTATCGATCCCATACACATAACGTGTAGCATTAACTGTTTAATTTACGCCGGGTTTCAATTGGCGTAAATGCAGCTGAGACCGTAAGTTTGCGAAGTATAGCATATACATTACCCACGACCCTGTTGATATGGTCCGTACTCGAAAGTTTTGAATTAAGTATAAAACCTAAATTGTTTACCTTATCTGTAAAACTGAGGGAGCTAGCGCCTATCCACAACTTTGGAATATTATCTACATATAAAACACTGTTACATATAACGTATTCAATTTTGGTAAAATAATGTGCATGTTTTAAGTTGATATAATTAATTATTTACAATTTTTTCTGTCGAGAGTATTACGTTTTTCGTCCATATAAAAAAAAATTTTATTATCGCGACACTAATAACAGCGTCAGCCTTGAAAACCAACGGATAATCTCTTTGGCCAACAAGTGCTACTTCGGACTGAGTAGGCAATTGCACAGTAAAGTTCTCTCTCGACGGACAAAAACCATACTCTATAAGTCTCTCATAATGCCCGTCCTATTGTATGGCGCAGAAGCATGGACGATGACAACATCAGATGAGAGGGCTCTTGGAGTGTTCGAGAGAAAGATTCTTCGAAAGATTTATGGACCTTCGCGTCTTTGCGACGGCGAATACCACGCTCGATGGAACGATGAGCTGTACGAGCTGTACAATGACGTAGATATAGTGCAGCGGATTAAGAATCAGCGGCTCCGTTGGCTAGGTCACGTCGTTCGAATGGATGAAATAGCTCCAGCCCAGGAGCCCAGGTTTTTGACGCGGTACCCGCGGGTGGTAGCAGAGGAAAAGGAAGACCTCCTCTGCGTTGGAAAGACCAAGTGGAAAAAGACTTGGCTATACTTGGGATTTCCAATTGGCGCCAGTTAGCAAGAGATAGGGAAAGATGGAGTGCTTTGTTGACCTCGGAAAAAATCGCATAGGCGGTTGAGGCGCCAATTAAGTAAGTAAGATGAACATTATAAAGCCGTTTTTGTAAACCGACAAGTTTGTTTGCCAAAAAACATTCTGGCACTACGCTCGAATAGCGTGACATTGAGTTGAGCTTTTTGAATAGATCGCCAGTGAAAAATATCCAGCAGCATCTGCCAGGAGATTAACGAATATTTCTCTCTCAAATGGAAAAATATCTAAAGTACGCGACCACAAAATTTGCAGAAACTTGCAAGTTTTACGAACAGCTGATTTAATTCTATTTCAGCTGACAACTTCTCCTCCTAGTAAACTGTCAATTCGCGTTCTCAATTTCCTCTTCTTTGATGGATATTTGCGTTCTCGAACGCAAGTGGCCGAAAATTATCAATAATAATCAGTTCTCAAACAAATTAAATATAAAACTAGCCAAATTTCGAAGTATGAAGTCATTTTCAGATGTTGCATATTTTTAAGCTCACTTCCCAATCAACTGTATAATCAACATTGACAATGATTTATGAAGTGCTAAATTTGACCACGGATGTGGAGTTTTCAAATTATTTATGTATGTTAAAGCGAGAAAAAATAACCATTAAATGTTCTGTGTGTGGCAGTTCATTAGGTAGCACTGCCTTTGGTATGGCTTTTGCTTCATAACTTATCATGCAACTAAGAAATATGCTTCATTAATTCTTCTCACACTGCTAGTATGCTTAATGACCTTTAATTGTCCGTGGGAAGCTACCGAAAGCAATAACATTGCCAAAACAACAAAGAATAGAGTGACTACCGCGACGAAGTAAAGTAATGATTAGTAACTAAAAAACGGAATACTAATTTGTAGTAAGTTGCAGTATATTTGAACGCCAAAGATATTCAGTTCGCCCAACGATAATGTATGCAAGATGAAGTTAGATAAAAGGAGAACACTATGCTACATAACATTCCATTAAGAATAACATGAACTATCCTTGAGCACTTGAACTCCGAATAAACGAAAATCAATGCCTTAAACGATTAAACCTATGTACATATATATGTATGTACATAAGTATAACCCCAAGCAGCTGGTATATAATTTTTTCGGAGCTTTTATTTTATTTTAGTTTATCCGCGTAAGTATGAGGAGAATAAATGTCATGATTAAGCTAATCGCTTTTTAGGGTTGACCTTTTAGCCGCACCTAACGGCATCTATTTAATCATAGTTACTTTCATAGCAACAATAAAAACAACAAGATTAGAACTGACTGAAATAAATTTGTTGCCACCAACTTAAATTGTTTAATTATGCATAACTTGAGGCGTGTAGACTTTGGGCGTTTTGTTTGCTCGTGACGAGTAAATATTGTATATGTAGTAGTATTTTATATTTTCGTACAACGCAAATTTCATTTATACGTATGTATGTATGTACATATGTTAGTCAGGAAGTTCCATGTTTTCTATAATTTTTTTTTAGTTTTGTTCCAAAAATAAAACTTAACACTTTCAGAGAGATGGTGGGACATTCTTGCGTTGTATACCTACACTAGGCATGTCAATCCCGGGACCCCGAAATCTCGCGTTTTCGGGGACCCCGCCCTTTTTTAGCTCCCGATTATACCGGGAATTTAATAGCCATTTATTTTTCAAATTTTGTATCTTTCTTAAAAATTCCCCTTTCAAGGGTAAAACAAAGCCTTTAGAGAGTTCACAATCGACAAATAACATAGCTCGTGTATTCCTTTAAGGCTTTGTTTTGTTCTTGTCATTATAAATGAGCTGGAGAATATCCCACTCGAGTAGAAAATTAGCTTCATTATGAAAGCGATGTTAATAGAACTAACAATGAGGTGCCTGAAGTGGATAAGACAGAAAGTCTCAAAGATAAATTGCATCAAGCTTTAACGAATAGATCGCAATTTTCCAATAATCGAGAGGCATAAAATTTATCAGAAGGCTTGGTAAAAGAAATTGATAGTTTTGAGGCTATAAAGGCTATGTCCTACAGGGAGCATTTAACTTATTGTCGACAATCCAACCAAGAAGTCTTGAGGCGCAGCAGTGCTTCTTCTACATATACACCAAATATGTATATTTGTACTTGAAGTATAAATTGTTTTGTATGTGTGTCAAATTTTACGTTTATTTCCTTTTTTTTATTGGAAATACCAATAAATACATACATGCATGATTTACAACAAATTGTTCTTCTTTGTTTTATTAATGTTATTTTGTATACTTCTATAAAACAACTATTACAGACGTCTAAAATTTTAAAAATTACGAATCAAAACTTCGTGAAATTCGGGATCCCGCGATTGCCCCGGGATTTCATTTTCAAATCTCGAATATCCCGAGATATATGAACAATATGCACAAAATTGACATCCCTTACCTACACGTATTAGTTTCCTTATATCAGTCACAGTAAACACTCAATGAGAATGTGTTAGAAAAGAAAATGGGAACGCTAGTAACAAGAGCAAGACGCAATCACTTTCTCTCATTCAAAATTCCCTTCAAGAATGTGCTGGGTTTCAATTGTTAACGAAGAGAAAATTCTTTGGATAACGAGCGGAAGATACCAAAGATAACTAAGTACACGTTTTGCTAGAGAAAGGTTCAGTCCTTGAATGGAGAACAAGCTACATATTTTCACATCCAACTACGCGGGTGAGACTTGCCGAAGAGTTTCGTTTTCCAATCTTATTGCAATATCGAACGTGTCCATTAGACTTTTCTCCAGAAAAACGGAGAAAAATTTAAATAAAACAGAATTATCGCCTTTTTCTCCTGTTACTATGGTTGCCATTTTTTTCAAATGTATTTCCAATACACTAAAACGTTGGAAAACTTAGGTTGGTTATGGGCTCCTTCTCAATTCGATATTTATATTTGATAACAAAGGCAGAGGTGGTCACTTTTTTTATTCTCCAAACACATGTGAATGGTTTACAAAACGCTGTAAGCAGCGACATCGACCCTTGTATGTACTCGTATATTATAATCGTATTCATATAGCTTGAGAAAATTGCCGATGCCTAAGGCGAAATTCGGTAGCTTAGCGTGTCAAGGTTCCGATATGTAAATGTGAAATTCGAATTTTAAGCGCGAATTAACCTGCGGTACACTGGAAAAACTGTATAACACTTAAATACTATTTCCATACTCTTATTTGAACTTTATTTTACAAGCATTTGTTATATAGGAGAAATTCACCAAATATTGCAAAAATAAACTTTTAATAAAATCAGCAAATGGTTTTATTCACAATAATTAAAAAGAATGTATTACGTTGGAATAACTAAAAACAAATTTATTAGAAATGTGTGTAGTATAGTTTCGCTTCGATTTTTGATAGTAGGTGTCTCTTATGTGATTACACCGATACCTTCAGTTACTTGATAGTAAAAGGGTTCCTTTACTCATAAAAATTATGATTGTTAAATATTGATTTGATGATAAAAAACATGATTAATTAACAAATCATAATTTTTATGAAGAAAAAGTGACGCCCATTCGCTCAGAGTACATATCCTGAGACACACGTGTTTTTAATTGAGCCATAGCTTTTTACGGTTATGGATCGAGTTTGGAGTTTATGGTATTTCACAAGAAAGTCAAATCATCGCTAACACCACGCATTAAGTCGACATGCACAATTAAATATAGTTCAGTGTCGATATTTATCTAATGAGAAGCTTTGGGAATAATGATATTAATTAAAGGTGCGCTTGTCATTTTATTGCCACATATTTTGTTTTGTTATTTTAGTAGTGTAGATTACTCAAAACTTATATATTTATGTATATGTATACGTTTGTATTGGATATAAGCTTTTAGTAAGTTAACAAAGTACTCGTATGTACATAGGCACACATATGTACAATAATTTATTGTTATTAATTAGCATGACATGAGGATATGTGCTTTTGTTAGTAATCAACAAACCTTAAATGTACGTCATTTTGGCTGCTTTATGTACAAATTCAGCTCTGAACGCGTGTGAATTCAAATACAAACACACAACATAAAGTATGTATGTTCACATGTACGCATGTAGTATACGAATTTCCTGCATTTTAATAACTGCACATCCACGAACAAATATACAATTCCCAATAAAAGCTTAACTATGTATGTCTCAGCACTCAATTACTTATTGAGTGACTGGGAAATAACAACCGAAACATGGTTGAATTTTTTAAAATATATTTTTCTGTTTTTGTTTACTTCTACATTATGAGTTTCTTATTTTGCTTGAAGTGTAAAATGGGCGATGATATTTTAATATTTTATACTGCAAGAGAAGAACAGTGTGAAAAGATGAAGCGAAGTATTTTCTGGGACCATAGCAAACGCCTGTTTTAGAAAAGTTCTTAGGAATAGCGGAATACTTTTCCATAAACAATACCAAAATGTGATTTTGAATTATATTTTTATATTTTATAATATCGCAGGTAAATCGAAAAATTCATATAAAATAACACTCATGAAATGAAAAAGAAGCTTTCTTCTATAAAAGAAATTTCTTAAATCAATCCGAAGCTCTCAAAAAAAAAACATTTGTATATTTATTTTTTCCAGAAAATTTACAATAACGACAAGGTACTTTTTCAAGCAAGAGAAATAATGATTGGAAATATTTTTGTATATAAAAATTCACGGTATTTCACAAAATATAAAAAAAATGTCTTGCATTTCAAGAAAAAAGCCAGCACCTAACCCCACAAGAAAGGACTGAATAGTTTTAAAATCATGCACTCATTTGGCATGCTAACACGTATAATTGAAGTGAAATATAAACTAAAGCCAAACGGTTTTGAACGCGCCAATCGGATTCCGACGAACTTTTTTAATACATATGTATGTATAATCTGCTATTGCAAGATAATAATCATTATTAAACGCGATTATCTCAAAAAAATGTTTCTCAAAAAGTTTCGTTGCAGTGAGCAAGGTTTCTCAAGAACTATATGACCTATCGATTTAATTTTTTGCCGACTTCTTAAAAACTGCAATATCTTATACTTGACCTAGGGAATTTGTATTTGAAATAACAGTTTTTTTGGGGATAAAAAAACTTACTTCGCTAAATCCTTCGTTCAAGTACGGCGTTATGATATAAGCTAAAGAAAACTGCGGTTTTTTTTATTGCAGATGTTCCATTGCCTATTTATCATGCTCACCGCAAAGCGTGTTAAAAAAGTGTATGCGCGCAACAGCTGTAGCGCCAACAAATGAGCATATTTTTAACTCAAAAATTAAATTAAACATCTTCATACATATATATACGGTCACGCAGTGTTTGATTATTAAAAAAAAAATTCGTCTTTGCAAAAAAATTCTTCAAAATACCGATTTTTTACAGAGAATAAGTGTATATAACCGCTTAAGAAAGCCGTTTGCCGTAGCGTATGAGCAACCTTGATATGCAATAAAAAATTTCATATCTTCCAATAAATAAGCTAGTATATTTGTTAAATTTTATTATATTTTATAATCAATCAATAATTGACTTATCCTAGAAGAATGAAACATTAAATATTTCTAATAAATTTACAATTTTAAATTATATTTTATAAAATTTGTAAACAAAACTCAGAAACGTATTTTTTAGTCAGTTTGTATATCTGCGAACATTTACAAGACAATTTAAGTAAATTGAGTTTGTATCTTTCCCCTTCATGCTCTTATTTAAATTAAATATTTGAAACTTTAATTATTTAAATATTTCGTATAATAAATTTGTGTAAAAAACTCGATTTAAAATATTTAATTTGTAAATCAAGGATCAAAATTAATGTATTCAAAGTTGTTTTGTATGATATTATTGGGAACATATTAAAATTAACAGCTCAAGCACAAACATACAAAATCTATTACACTAAAGATGGCGAAGTAACCAACAAAAAATGTGACAAGACAAAACGGAAACTCATATTTTTGCATTGAAATTGATCAAAACATATATTTTTCGTTTGATCCCATGTTAGACCTATTTTTTTAATTAAAACGATTTTGTATTAAAATATCTTTCATTTTGTAATATATTGTAATATTTGATAAAATAAATAAAAAATTGATAGACAATTTTTACGAATCTCCTTATTGGCACCACCTTGTTAGATAATACCTAACCATCATTGTTCCCAAATGATTTGAGGCATACCCGAATTTACATTAGGTAATATTAATATTAAAAAAAAACTCTTAACTAATTTAAAATAGGAGACAGAGTTTTATGAACCTTCTCAGTGGCAACGCCCAACATTATCAACATTAAAATGTTATCCATGCATTGTAAATATTAATAAAAAAAATATATAAGAATATACCGAATTATCCTTCTAGGTCCTCATATCCAAAGTTAAGAGCCCTTGTCCTTCGACTAACTGGCAATAATAGAAAAGAGCAAGAGGAGTGTGAATAGCCAAGAAAGATTGTCGGGGGAAAGAAACGGAGGCGTTTATTCAGTAAAAAATGGGGGCAATATTATTTTTGTATAAATATTTTTTGAGTTTTTAATGAAATTAATTTAAAATTATAACCTTTTATGTTGAAGATATTTATGGAATGAATTAAGCTTAATGCGATTAATTTTTTTTTATGTTATAACCTTAATTCACGGGCACTTCTTTTCAAAGTTGTCAAATTAAGTAAACTTTTTCATTTGGTGATCTCTAGCGGAGGGTTTGTGCTAAAATAAAAATAAAAAACGAATTTCTCGTTTACAAAATCTACATACATAACTTCTTTAAGAAAATGAAAACAAATATAATACAATTTTTTACAGATTAAAAACTAAAATAAAAAATGAAGAGCTTAAAATCCATTTTAAAGATTTGTCAAGTTTTTTGAGCAGAATCATACAACCGAATACACATTTATCTACAAGTATCTAGTATATTATATTAAAAAATGTTTTTTTTTTCGAACAGGGGTCATCCCACGGCGGGAAAAGATTCGCACAAAATACATTTGCCACTCGGAAACGGCATACAACTGTAGTATAACATTAAGATGATCGGCCATACACTCAGCTATATATAGTGTAAGCTCTAAATGTTTTTTATCTACGTTTATGTTGTATGTACATACATACATATATATATATATATGTATATATATTTATCTCCTTATAAGGACATATCACAAATGCTTGTATACATAATCAACTAATTATCCTGATATAATCAGTATAGTGTACAATTTGTAATGTATTTGTTGAAGAAGGAAGTAACAGCTGTGTAATCTTAAAAAAAAAATAATAAAGATCAAAAAAACAAGGAAAAAAATTTAACTTTAAATAATTACACAGTACAGCCTTGCGTTTTGCAACACTCGATTTCGACAAGGGTGAATTTTTTCTACCAAGAATCACAAAAACCATCGTTTGCTTGTTCTCAAAAACACATGAAAATCATTATTCGTCAGCTACATTACCAATGAACATTAATTTTGTAAAAAATCAAAAAATTAATATAGTTTTCTCTACTTTAATATCTTCAATTTTGACATCAGTAACACCGACGATATGTATGTACATGGTTTTTAAGCGTCACCACGGCGTATGCGCAACCTATATCATATAGACTGCCATCATTGTTCTGTATAGCCATTTTCAGTTTTTGCACAGAGTGCTTTGTATTCGAATAAAACAAATTAACTTGTAACACGAATGCTTGAAATTCCAAGTACATATGTACATATACATACATACATACATTTATTTTTCCAATTCACCCACATTGTTCATCGAATTGTTGTCGTCTGGCTTCTGGAGCAATAGACTCTCTGACAGCTACTTATGTATGTACTTTCGTTGGTGTTGTTGTGTGAATGTTGTTTGCGAATCGTCACCACAATAAAACTCTACTTTATTTTGCCTTCCACACGCTTGGGCTGATTTCGCAACTATCTTGATAAACATTGTTTTTACATTGTAATTCGAGTTTTTACTTTGCTTTTTACTTTTCACTCGGTCGCTCGATCGCTTTGGCGCTGGATTATTGTCATTGCAACTTGGTATTACCACTCCTGCTATGCGTTTGTTTATTTTTCGTGCCTGCTGTCATTTTCATATTCGATACAGTTTTTTAGTTCGTTCTTGATTCAGTCGTATGATTATTCACAACATTTGCTTGGCGGCCTCCGCGTGTGTGTCTCTAAATTGAAGCGCCTGTCATGTTTTGTGTTGTGTGTAAGCGTAAGTAAACAACTATTGTCCTATGCCTGACCGCATATAATTATTCGTCTAATGACTTCGTTTTTGTTGGTGCTTTTGCCTACTGATGGTCGTACTTATTTACATAAAAAGTATGTGGTCGTGGTTGGCGGCTAACCACAGATAACGATTTAATGTTGTTTTGTGGTTGTTATATACAATTTTGTTTGCTTGTTTTGGCCTCTTTTTTGTTAGCAGTTTATTGATTTTAAATGTGCTATATACATATGTACATGTGCATTTGAGATGCATTAACGAAAACTTCAACAAATTTTTGGTTCTGTTTAGGAAAATAATTATATACTTTTAAAATGAAACTTGGGGAAATTTATGTTGTGGAAAATAGCTTAAAAGGTTTAAAATACTTTTATTTTTTGATTAAATACTTTTACTTTTCTATCATTACTTGTTTAATAAACTAAAGACTAGTAATTTATTGTAATTTTTTTTGCATTATTTATGACTTTGCTTACTTGTTCATAACAAAAATTGCGTTTAAGATTAAAGACAATTTTATTTATTTTAGTTTACATATTTTAGTTGTGTTTTATTTGCTCTGTGAATTTCATAACATCGATTTAATGTTGGGCAAAGAGTTTGTTTCAAATTTTAAATATTATATGCGAAAGTGTTGAAAATTTGTGAAACTGTGAGAGCTCGTGACACATCGATCCACACATCTCCACTTGTACATATACAACTATTTGAAAAAAAAAATCAAGTTTTATATTAAAATGAAAGCACTAATTACACTAGATTCGGAGATAATTCGAGCTGCGGACATTGCAATCTTTAGCCTTAACAACCGCGCTATATCTTTCGAAAGTGGATAACAGAGTTGGAAAAGATATCTTTTGTGAAGAGAATTCTTCATTGATATATACTTAATATACTTAGGCAACCGGCTGAAAAAATTCGATAGCCAAGCAGAGATAAGAAATTTTGGTTGGTTGATGTTGCAGTCTAATTTGATCTGGGACCCAATGACCACTCTTTTTTCCACATCAAAGTTGAAGTCATTACTGTTGGGTGACTAGGAGAGTTTGTATTGGATTTCCCTTAGTCCACATGTGGGAAGCTCGTGTAGAGTCTTCGCTGGGCGGAAACCTTAAACTGCAAAGTTGCCTTGTAACTAACGAAGTTCACAGCTTTTATGGAAATGCAGAGTGCTTGCTGTTCAAAGAAATTTTTTCTCAGTTCCGATATGAGTCAGTTGTATGAAAGATCAACAGCGCTGCTCTCGCGAAGCTTAAAAGGTTTAAATATTTATCTTTAGAGAGCTAATTTCGTCTTCATGTGCGAGTCAACTGAATGTATACCAAAGTTTCTGATTCGCTTGGAAAATATTCCACTCTTTGTGATCAATACATGTAAGTGTGTAAATTTTGAGTTTAAATAGAACTGATCCACTCAAATTCAAGGTCAATTGACACCCAAAAAGCCAAGGTAAACCAAGTACATACGAGTATGTGCTCTCAATTCAAAGTTATGATCAAACTTTATATTAAAGGATTATTTGGTATATTTAGATCTTTTAAATGGTGTGTCATATTTCCACTTACATTTTATAATTTCATTTGAAAATCTCATAATACCAAACTAAATATAAGAGTACTTTACTTTCATATACCATATGTACATATACAAGTATACAGATAGTACCAAATGTTGCATTTATAATTAGCACCATTACATTTTACTGCACCGTCCATGAGTTCTATATAATAAATTTAAAATTAAGCCATAAAGATTCAAAGCAAATATTTGTGTTGTATTTGCGGAAAAGTTCAAGTTCAATCAATGGTTAATAGATCATTCCATTGGCGTTCGCATTTATGACACTTTTAACCACAACATAAGGATATTGGCAGCTATAATTGGATGCGCATTTCCACTGACGTAATTGAGGAAAATTAGGTGGAGAATGAGTAGACGCGAAATAAACATTAAATATAAAAAGGAATTGAAAAATGCTAGCACATTAAAAATTCAAGAAAAAAAGTTAGCAATACAGTACTTATCATAACTATACGACACACACATATTGACAAAATTTGACATATTATTTTTGCAAATAAAAAAAAAACATAATAAACGCAATTTTCACATAAATAAAACTAAGAAAAAAACATATTTTAAACATTTTGTTCAAAGTTTCAGGCGTTTTGCTTAAAATTTTCGAAAACGTTTTGATTATGCAGTTTTAAAGCTCATACAATTTTAGTAAATTAATATCTAAGTTTCAAGTGGTTAAAAATTACCATTAAATGTTGATAGTTTGTTTTTGTAGACGAGTTAAACATTTTGTTGTCTATAAAAGAAGAATTGAGCCTGCACCGCACTATGGAGGCAAAGCTTCTCTGAATTGGGAATTTAGATATGGTGAGTTTAGGTTTGGTGAATACAGGTGTGGTGAGTTTGGTTATGATGATGATGAGTTTATTTGTGCTGAGTTAAGGTTTTCCAAATTAGATATAGCAAGTATGTAAGGTGAGTTATGGTGAGGAAAATAAGCACTGATTGCCGTTCCCAACTCTTTACGTGAACATACACCATTTTCATCGGTATTACTGCGTCTTATTCGCCATTTAAATTTATGAATATAAACATCCACGAATTTTATTAATTACTTCACATCCAATTTAACCAAACAACAAAATACATAAAATACATAACGTATTCTAAGATTCCATAACGTAAAATAGCAAGAGTTTAGGCGTTGTGAAGTTAGATGGTGGAGTTTAAGTATGGTGAGTTAATGTTTGGTATGTTAAGTTGTGGTGAAATCAGGAACGAAGAATAGAATAGGTACATACTGCCGCCCCAACTAATTCTGTTCGCACCATTGCATACGGCACGAGAAGGGTAACACCATGAGCAAAAAAATTTTAACTCAAAAAATGTGTAAATCTTCCCAGAATTTTTTTATGTCGTTTACTTTTCTTGAAAAATATGTTATCTTTTCACGTTGTAACTTTTGAATTAAAGCTAATTGTCTGCCTGAAAAATGGCTACATTAATAGAAATTTTTGCAACTTTGATTGGTCAGAGTCCAATTAAGCGCCTTAAAAGCGCAGGTAAAAACAAACTGTGCTACATTATTTCGAGAAAAGAAAACGACATTAAATATTATCGTTTATAAAAGATTATTGAATTTTTGTTTTAATTTTCTGCAAAGTTTGAAATTAGAGTTTCGTTTTGAAAAGTTGTAAAAATTTAATGGAAGAAAAATAAATTTTCAAAAGTTGTTCAAACGCATTCGTGTGTCGTATAATTATAATAAGCAGTCAAGTATGTAATTGCGTGAGATTTCAAGTATTTAACAAAAAAAAAAAAAACAACACGTAAAGTTAAAGCGTGAATGCGACTTTCAAGGCGTGCGCCATTGCGGTTGTTGACCATTGAGTTTTTTACAAATCGTGTATCAAGGCCCATGTAGGGCAATTAATATAACCTTAAATATAATGAATGAGTTGCCAGCGGCGCAAGGCGACGCGGGGTGGGAGATGGCATAATTATTTTTTATTGGACGCGCAAAAACGCAAAACATAAAATGTGTTGAAGAAAATTTTAACATTTTATTACAGCAAGTAGTAAGTAGTGGAAAAAGAAAAAAAAAATCAAAAAACTATACAAATAAACAAACACTGCCAAGACATGCGAATAAATTATTTCATAACGCAAGTTGTGGTAAACTGCTTATCGCTTTCGCTCCGACCGATTTCAATGAATTCTTTGCTCCGTCCAGGAGTGAGAACGCAAGTGAGCAGCTGTAAGAAGGGCATGCGGGAGAGAGTAGGATGTTGTAGTAGATGAAACCAGTGTTTTGCTGCGTACGAGTAGTTAGCAGTGGGGTCCGAGGTTGAAAAGTTGTAAAGTGCTTTGCTTTGTTATTGCCAAGTAGGTCAATTAAATGCGCAAAGCGCCAAAAAATAAGGTGCGAGCGTAAGAACCTCGAAACACATTGGCGCTTGTGCCGAATGAAACAACTTCAAAAGGGAGTTTTATGCAAAATAGTTTGTGGTGTGGTCTTTGCATAGTTTGTTGCTACTAGATTGCAAGTAAAGGGTGCTTAGTTTGGAGAGCTTCTTACGAATACTGTATTGAATAAAATCAAATTACTATAATTCACACATTGGCTTCTCACTGGCATGATGTGTTTAAAATGAGTATTCTAGGCAGCTACTATTAAGGAAAATTCACGCTATTGCCACCGAGAAATAAGTAAGGAAATATAAACCACAGTCCAAAAAGAGTTTTTTTCAAGATACGTTGAAAAAAATACAAAGCCTTAGAATGACTACGTTTATGATAACATTGCGCCTGAGTTGCTATTGATGTGTAATTGTTGCTAGATCAATTATAAATATAGTAAAATCATACGTTCATAACTTAGCTATTCCAGCAAATCTAGTCCTCAAAATTCGGAGCTTAAACAGATATATTAAATGTAAGTATAATGAAGACCTAGAAACTAATTATGGATTGCAAAATCGTTGAAAATGTTTCACAATCAGCCATGCTCCTGTTTTCACTTACTTTGCGTTTTACGTTATGATAAAAATCGTACGTTTTCATTTTAGGTGCTACTGTAAACGCGACTTTTATGCTATGGATATTTTCTACTTTTCGCTATGTTTTATGTCAACATGAAACATATGTTTTGAAAAAAAAACAATTTAACAATTTGCCATTTAATTTTGTTTCTACTGCCTTGAAATTATCCGATTTTTAACCGCGAAATCTTTACGATTTACGAATGTCAGAGCACGGAAGTTGCGATTTAAAAAGAAAAACGAAAAAATTTTGCGATTCCGAAAATGTCAGTAGAAAGTTGCAGAAATTGTACTTTTTCCTACAAAAATAAATTTGGTTCTAAAGTTATAAAGAAGCGAACAAAATAAAACGAAATCTCTAAAGCTTTCCAGTAGGAACAAATCGAGCACATAGTAAAAGCTTTTTTTTCTTTTAGTAACTAATAAATTGTCTTAATACCTTTCTGCTATTAATAAGGCCAAAGACAATATCTAATTCTATATAAAAAGTAAAAAGTTTTTATCTTAAGAAACAGCCAAGCGGCGAATAAAGCGTTGAGTACCTTTGCGATTAAATCAAAAATTTTCAAAGATGGAATCGAAGAAGGTCTCGCGGTGAAAACCATACTCTCAGTAGGGAGAATATACGTAGTTCAAACAATTGCTGCAATACCGATAGATGGCCTTATTGTAAAGTAGGCAAGGCCTCTCGAAGTATCTTTCTACGAATGCTGTAGATGATGCAAGAAATATGAGCAGGAAAAGACGGGCCTACATCTTCTATGCAGCTGCCTTGCGCTATCAAGGAACAAGTTTCGCTTACTAAGGCCGCCTTTACTTGATGACCTTGGTAAAACAATATAAGTACATATGTTATATAAACTTAAACTGCTTGACGAGATTTGTCAAGAGGTCAAAATGGTTCAGAAAGAGGATGCGGTGATAGCACAGCGGGCTTTGCAACTCAGGGCCTATGATGAAAAATTGATATATCTAAAAAGTATCGATGCATTGTTTTCTGATCGATGTTTTAACGATCGGTGCTTATTGTAGAAACGACGGGTATGCCACAAAGAACAATGTTACATTCCTAATACTATTATGTAATTCTTCTTCTTTAGACTGCTTTGCTATTATTTCAAAAAAGAGCATTTCAAATAAATCACCCTATTATATATGTACATAAGCAGACGGATGTCAACACCAAACAAAAAAAAAAACACCATACTACTATATAATTTTCAAATTTGCATCAAGGCTGCATAACCGCTTATTTTTCTAAAGAAAATGCTGATTGACGTTGACTCACTTAAAACAAAAAAAACAAAAACGGATTTGAAGCTTTCTTATTTACTACCTATTATTGTTTTTATTTTTAGGTTAAAGTTGTTTGACATTTAAATACTCACCAAAACTTATTATGACTGCTAAATTTTTAGTCAAAATGCTTAGGCGTTCTTTCACTTAATATTAATTACAACACTTCACAGAAAATATTATTCAAAATGCCAAAAAAGTTAAAGTAGCTTCAGCATTTATTATTATTATTTGTTTTTTTAGTAAAGCATAGAAGGCTTATCAACTTTACATATAACAACACTATATCCATAGAAATTTATCTAAACAAATTAAATTCAATAAACACCTTCGAAAATACGTCCGTTCGCGTTAGCTTGCAAGGCCTAACTAAGTGTTAGTACGGTCGACTAGTTAGCAGCGACTAACTCAAGTTGGTCAAAATAATGTTGGTGGTGGTATGCGCGTATTTTTTGATTCGTATATAGTACATACATATGCAGTTTCTGAGTGTGTACAATGCCTTGCCGCCTGACATAGCACGGGAAATTGGTGAAAGCAGTAAAATGTGGGCCGCAGGATGTGTTTGTATGTATATGTTTGTTTGTACGCCTGAAAGTAGACTCACAAAAATTTACCAGCTAACACTTAGCGCAGTTGTAAGGTTACAAATACACACACACACACACACACACGTTTGTAGTATGTACATACATTGATACATTGCCATAGATAAGTGTGCAGTTATTCAATTTCCATAAGTTAATTCTTTTTGTGTTTGCATTGTTGTAGTTTCTTGTGTTCCATTACAGTGTCAGTATGTTAATGTGCCTTTTTTTTGCATTTCATTCTTAGTGAAATTCTTGAATTTTGTAAATGCGAGTGCCGCAAAGTTGGTCAAAATCAAATTCTTTTATCATGAGCGTTAGCGTACATTCTACCCGAGTACCTACCACTTCTTAAAGGTATGTAAGTACATAAGTAAGTATGTAACTATATATGGTATGCATGTATGCCCCCTCCTACTTCCATCGCTCTTCAACCGTTAAGCACACAAGGCGCACTTTGGTGGATTTGTCAAATTTATACTGTAATAAAAATTTAAGTTTTTACTTGTTCGTACTGTATTCTAGCACATTTAACTGTTTGTAATGGTGTATATGATATGCTTTTCGTTTGCATTAAAAATATTGTTTGAAAATAATAGTAGTTTGGTAGTTTTCGCAGTAACGCCTTTAAGTTAGCGCTAGCAGTGTTCGAGTTACCTGCTTACATAAGTAGCCTATGCAATTATTGGTCGATGATGTGTAATTAATTGTTTTAAAAAATTTGAAGCCTTCCAAAAATAGTAAAATAAAATTAATTTCAAATATAGAGGGTTATGAGAATTGTTCGATACTTGAATGTTGAAGCAACACTTACACATTTAAAGAGTTTGAAACTAGTAAAAACAAAAAAAAAAAATAGTAAAATACATATAATAATAAGTCAATTAGGACAGTGTCAAATGTCAGCTCTAATTTGAACACAGACTTATGCTCTATCTCTCGATGGGCTGCCGATAATGGTCTAAGTCTTAACCCCCAAAAATCGTATGTTCTGCCTGTGTGCAAGAAAAAGCTAAATTGTAGCAGCATTCCTTCTATTTACCTTAACAACAATTCTTTAAAGTTTGTTGAAAAAATAACTAACTTAGGTTTTGTAGTAAATAGCAGTCTTAGCTGCGCTGATCATACTAACTCTGTCTCAAGCAAAATATACGGTACACTAAGAAGTTTAAGGCAATCGGCATCATTTACTCCTAAATCAATACGACAAAAACTTGCTCTTCAATTAATTTTGCCTATTATTACATATTCAGTGGTGGTTTATAGCAAGCTTGACTCCAGGTTGTCTCATAAAATCGATACCGTATTCGATCATGTCACGCGTTATGTCTTTGGAGTACGAAAATTTGATCATATTTCAATTTGGAGGCTTAGATTATTAGGATGCGAGTTTAATGAATATTTAAAAGCTAGAAATTGCATCTTTCTCTTCAGACTATATATTGTTATGCACCAAGACTCCGCAATACTTATAATTATAAGAACTTAACCAGACTGTTTTTTGTCAATGCCATAAGGGTATGGAACCCCATTCCTTCTGCAACTAGAAGCAAAATTAACAAAAGTAACTACAAACAATTTTTATATATCCACTTTTCTAAAATTGGTTGACCTATCTACATATCTATACTTAAGAAAACTCTAGTACCCTACGAAACTATGTATCTAATAAAATAAGATATTTTCAAATTGTATAGATTTATCAAATGTTCCTTATTTTTAAGTACATGTTCATTTAATTTTCATTTCTATGTATTACAATTTTTTTATTTTATTTTTTTTATTTTTAATAGTTTATAATGTCTCATTGTAATACCTTCTTGATATATATATCTTATTGCACTAATACATTAAACCTTAATAAATCAAATCAAATCAAATCAAGTCAGAATATAGACATTTTTCATCTAAAGAATATCTGAATTCGAGTAAAAAGCCATAATATAAAAAAAAAATCATAAATCTTTAAAAGTATATGACTAATACATATGTTTAGCAAACAAACGAAAAAAGTCGGGAAAATTTAAATTTAAATTATTTTCATAACAGCCTTTTCCAAGGCGAATTTAATAAGGTAGCGTTTTCGTGAACATCCTGTCAAATTCTATTAGCTAAGCCAGCCAATCAGCTGATTGGTGGACGATTGACAAAATTAATTGATTTTCTATAAGTAAACAGTACAAATCGTTAAGCTAAAGGAAAACTGCGATGAGATCAAATATAACTTTTTACGTTGAATCTAAATGTGTAAACATTGTTTCGCGCAAGTGTAAGGCAAAGGAGATAAAATTTCACCAAAGCACTGTATTTGTATTTGCAGAATCGTTATCACTTTAAATGAATTTATCTTCAAGCATGATGTTGAAGGAAAATTTCAAATAAAGTTTTTCCATTTGTTTGGGTTAGGACGGTTTATGACGTAACAACTACATATAAGAGCAGTCAAACGAGCAGTATTAAAGATTTGCCGCTATTTTATTTGCATTATGCACCTCTTTGATTTTTCAAAAGGAAGAAAATGTTAGCAACTAAATATAATTTTGTTTAAAGGAATATTTCGGAATAAAAATATGAAATTCTTAGTATGGCATAAGCGACGCAGTTAAATAAAGGTAGCTAACTCTACGCAGTTCGATACTTTCCACTAATTTCTCAAAGTTTTTTACACAAGTTTTGTATAAATAATAAAAAATACATTAAAAATGGAAATTCTAATAACAATTTAAATAGCGCTTTCTATGTCGCACAACTCAATGTTTTGAAGCAACATCCTTGTTATACCTACTCACAAGACAACGGATAATCTTTCGCGTATAACAACTACAGTGTGGGGTTTCAAAGGGTGTCGTAAATTGTCGTATTGTCGTACAGTCATAAAATTTTAAAATTCCTAAATCATTTTTCTGTTCAATGCAACAAAAACAAAAAAATTCTAATTTTGAGCTAATGAAAATTTTTATGATTTTACAACTTTTTACCATTTTGCGACAGCTTGTGAGTCTCCTAAATATATACATATATTTTGCCCAGGATATATTATTTTCCGCAACTAAAAAAAAATTAACTTTGAGGTTTTTAGGTCATGATCCTTCAATCTTTTTTTCTAGGGTATTCCATCTCAAAGAGCAATGACTTCGCATATCCATGCTCTACGCAAATTCGCAGGGTGAAGATTATTTTTCTTATTAGAAACCTTCCACACAATAGTTGGAAGATAACTCGAATGGATGTCCACGACTCTTCCCAAAGAGCGTCATCAATAAAAAAATTATTTTGTGTTTTTTTGATTATCACTCTCCACTCATTTTAAAGGGTTTCAGACGATTTTTGATAATAAGAAAATATTTTCTGAAATGGTCGCTCGTCGTAAAGTGCCCGATACTTGAAATAACAATCCTCTGGTATACTTATATGAGTTAGGCACATTTTTTTAATAATTTAGTTTAAGGTTATGAGAATTCATCAAATTAAAATTTAAACCTGTACATTATGATCCATCAAAGTTTGGCCTTGCACTGTTTGGAAGTGAAAAAAAAATGGTACATAAGTACGTACGTTTTAATTGAAATATTTTTTTTCCTTTTTTCCTGTATTCCTTATTCTTCAATAGTTTATCCTTTGACATTGCATTCATTTGAAATTCGCGCTTGACATTGACGTGTCGTAACAATTTCTATATCACTCACCCTCCGAAGCAATCAATTAATCGACTTACGAGTAATACCTATCATTGAATCAATTTTCAAATCACATTTGCATTGATTGCACTTTGAAATGATATTCCAGCAATGCAAATGCGTACATATAAATACATATGTATGTATGTAGTATATTCGAGAAAATATCGTTTCCACTACAAACCTGTATGCACAAACATACATACTCGTACATACTGGACGGACATACATATGTACATGTGTGCATACGCATACATATATGTAGCTCACTTATAGGCACATAACCTGAAGAGGACAATACCAAGTTTTTCGATATCACGAAGAAGAAAGTTAAAAAAGAGATGCCTATTTCAATGAAATGAATCATGTTAAATACAAACGTCAAAAAACCGTCGCTTTTTTAGAATTTACCATCCGAACCGAGACCTACATAATACGGGGTAATCTGCAAAATTGAGGTTGTTCCTCGAGAGTTTGTCTAACAGGCGGTGAATGAAAAAGGCTCTCTATTATTTATTCCAAGAAATAATAAGCGTGTAATATTCGTATTTATTCATAGATCGTTTAAGAACTTGGTGGTATAAATTTTACAGACATACTTCATCTATGACTTCGTCGGTTGTGATTTCGACGCCGCAGAGCCTCTAAACTGTTAGATCGTGTAACAAAAAAAAAGGCTGAAACACATGTAAAAAATACTTAATAATTACTCAGATTTGCGTCTTTGATACTGTGTCTTTGAATAGTCATCATCCATTTCAAACAAGAAAAATCGCGTTCCGAGGAGTAAGTTCAAACAGGTAACGTAAGTAGCTCTTACCTCAGCACTATATTGTTGATTTGGGGAATTTTTATAAGACACTTTCATAGCTAGCTGTCTTTAAGACATTTTTAACTATGAGGGCATTCGAGAGGGCTGTTCTACGTAAGATTAAGGTTCCTAATCGCTTGTTTTTGCGGATACCGATAAAGATGTGCTTGTTTATAAAGCATCACAGTTTCAATAACTCAGTCAACATATCAATTTCATTACATAACTTTCGCATTTATATTCTTTTAGTACCAACGTGTTCGTGGTTGGTGGACTGTACTTATGGTTTGTTATGTTGGATTCTAAGATTGGAAAGAATTTTCAAGATAAATTTATGTACACCAATGATTATTTTATATTTTATCTAAATTTGATGTAATCCCGCTTTTTGTTTTTTATTTGAAACTTCAAGTATTCTCTTCAACTTATGTCGTAAATCTTCAGCGAGGTGCATAGCTTACAATGGATCTTACCTGATCTTTGGAAATTTCCAATTCAATGGCAATGAAAGCTGGTAGGCATCATTAATGCAAAGCAAGCTTATAATATATTCTTAATCGATGATATTTTTCAACATCTTAGCAATATTTACGTGAACTCTTAGCTGCTCGAAAGTCTTAAAAACAAACGAACACATTTCAAAAACGTAATAATGCAGACTAATTCATGAAATTAAAATTATGCTATATATCGTATTGATATAAAGAGAGTTCATATTTCTCGAACTTATCTGACAGTTTTTGTTATTGACTTCCCATGATCCTCCACCTCTTTCTACACTACTGGGCATAACTTGGCCAGGTTCCTCCTCTTCGGTTTCAAAATCACACATTGTTTTTGATTTATACCGTATAATTTTACTTAACACAAGAAGTGTTTTCAGAATGGCCAAACTTTTTATTAACCGAAGAAAATACAGATAATAACAAAAGGCAATGTCTAGACGGACTTAGCTTCGCTTTTGTCTATTGTTCTCACATTATAAATTTGTATGTTCAATTCTAATTACGTTCGAAAATTCGATTGAAAAAAAAATTGGCCTAATAGAGATTTTTTGTGGGTAAAGTTATTTTCCTCGTGCGTAATTGCATATGTATGTGCTGTTAAATGTGCATTTATGCGCAATCCATAGCACACTAATTCAAGGAATCACACCTCCTATAAGGTTTATGAATATTTAATGACAATTTAAAAGTTCTCTTTACACCTTTCTTCTTGGTGCGCGTTTCTACAATTTGAGGAAAATGTGTAATTTTGCTCTGCAAAATGGTGGCAGTTAATGTCAGCGTTGACGGTTTTGAAGGAATAAATGGAAAATAGTAAAATACATATCCACATATGTAAGTAAATATGTGTATTTCAACATGAAAACTTACATGTGTGTACGAGTATATGAATGTGTGCAATGTCAAGTTCAAGGTGCTAAGAGGTCCTGCAATTCGATACAATCGCGCGAGTTCTTACTGATTATAATTTATTCTCGAAATTTTAATAATAAATAAAACATTACACACTTAAATGAATTAATTATGTTACCTCTTGTTTTGTATAATTATTGCGAGTTCATTTCTTCACTTTTTATACATTAATTGGCTTCGTTAAAATTACGGACGTTGAACCTTATGAATTTAACTAGCGAAAGCAATTAAAATGGAAAGTGTGTAGAGTTTTTGGAAATCTGACAGAAATAAAGAATTACTGATTCCTTAAAAATTGCTATTTAGATCGGTTGATTGTTTCAAATTTTGAAACTTCAGTCTATAACAAAATAGAGAAACCCGAAATAACTGTATTTAATTGCTGTTTGCATGTTTACCGTAATTTGTATGCTTGCTGGCGTTGCCAACTGCAGTAACTGTACAAAGAGATTGCAGCTTTTGCAAATATGGAAGAGCTTTTAACTCTTAAATTTTTTTTTAAAAAGTATAAATGAAGAGTACGAACTCTTTCAAACTTTCTTTGCGACTTTTTCAGTGTATGTTGAATTACAGTGTAGCAAGAAATTAGAAATACCACACAATTTATACATACATATGTTGTAACTTAATATATAATTATAAATTTTTAATATATAATTATAAATTTATTATACGCAATAATTGAACTTTTTAATGGCTTTTTATTTTAATTAAATTGTGGATATTAAAATTTAACTTCAGTTAAATAAAATGCTATAACGGCCAATTCATTTGTTTCTGAAAATAAAGCTTCGGACCAAAATGCTATTTGCAATAAAATGCTCTCAATGCTTAAATGCTCTTATTTACATGGTATTTTCTAATTTATTTAAAATAGTGACATTATTGCGTTTTGTTATAGAACTCCCATAACTCGATGTTTTCAATTTTTTTTTTGTTTTGTAACATTGCCTTCTCGGCTTCTATGTTTTGAATTTATCCCACTTTGTACATCCATACATATAGTTTCTTGCAACGATAATTTTATTGTTGCATTAAATTGAATGAAAATCGGCAAAATAGTTGATTTTGATTGAAACATAAAATGAAACATAAATTATTAATGATTTGTTTTACAATGATAGGAAACAAAGAGTCCCAACCGATATAAACAATTGTTTTCCTAACTTTAAGAAATTTACATTCCCACACTCATTATTATCTGACTGCTCTGGATACATTCACCCGTAGTTCTCAAGTTGATATCCGACATCGTAACTTACATAATAAAAAACTAATTCTCTGCTTGAGATAAACTTTTAAGAAAAATATTTAATTCACAACTTGAAAAAGTTTATGCTTAATAGTACCTTAAATTAACGTTAAATGTTTCGAACAAATTACCAAAGTTCTCAACTTAAACTTAAGTTGGGTCCATTATAAATTTTTTTCTAGCCCTTCTAAGTCAAATACAAAGTTGTTATAACGAAGTGAATAAAAAAATTATTAAAGTATTCGTATACAAATTATTTTGTATGGTTAAACAATAACAGCCCATTGTACGCAATGTGTGGGATAACAAGTTGTGTTGTGGCACAAATGTAAGTTCGTTTCAACATTCTCACCGCAATGGCAATGTAGTGCCCACACATTTTTTGAGAGAGAACATGTGGATGCTTCTGTTGGGCCATACGTAAGTGTGTATGTATGTATGTATGCATATATAAACGTGAACTCGTTGGTGGTGTGTTTTGTTTTCGTATCATTTTAGCAGCGGACTTGGTCGGTGTGTGATCTAATATTGACGTTTAGTGAAGAAAATAAAAACAATCAATGGAAGTGCTAAATAAATTGAATGAAATGAAATAAATTGTGAAAATAATTAATCAATGAAATTATAAGGTTAAACATAAACCTATTTCTGATATTAAATTTTGTGTTTGTTAAAGCTTGCCACTTGGTCGTAAACAGTGGTAGTTGTAAACATTGCGCGATATATCGGAGTTGTTATTGAATGTTGCCTTGACAACGTAGACTAATACATATATGTATGTATATGTACATACATATGTAAATAGACGGTAACCGTTTGTGTACTACTTAATATTTAACATTTTAAAGTTTGATAACTACAGAAATTGTGACAATACATACTGGCACATATGTATGTACATATGTATGTATATATGTACATAAAAGTATCTTCAAAATACAAATATAAATTTGCCTAAAGCGGAGACTCTTACATTGCCACTCATAACTTTTCGTAATGCGTAGATGATATATCTACATACATATGTATGTACATACATATATTCATTCATACATACTTACATGAATAATATATCGCAGATTCGAACTCTCACTGAAAGCCCATAAAATGAGCTCCCCATTATATTGGTATGTGTGTATGTATGTAAGTGTGCCAAAGCAAATCCAAACAGCCACCTTGTACGACCAGTCAAAAGCGATTTACTCAGTTGCTCTCTTTTTTCTCTTTATTTCTGTACTTCGTGCATTAATATGTATACCCTATCACATAATTCTAGCCGCAACAAATATGAAAATTTAAACTTGTGGAGTACAATTCAAAAAAATTTTCACTGGATCAATTTTGTGGAAAAACAAGAAAATTAATAAATTGAAAAGAAATTTTAAGAAGCAAATAAAATGCGGGTTAGAGCATTTCTTTGCAATTTTTAGAAGTGATTAGAAATTTAGGGACTCATATATGTACATATGTACATAAATATAATTCAATTCAATTCAAAAGTGTAATTTTTGCGTTTATTTTGGCCCTTGAACATGCGACATTATCAGTTAAAAATTATCAAAAATTTACGGTAATTTGTAGCTACTTGAATATCATTAAATTCTTGATAATTTTCTTTTATTTTTTTTCTGCAAAGCCAGTTTTTATATGATTTTGTTTGAAGATATTGTAAAATGGCCAAATTTGTCAATATATGGTGCGGTTATAATTTTGAGATGTAGTGTATGAGTGTAAGAGAAATTTTTTATTTAAGAGCGCTAAACGAAAAACGCATTGTTATGATAACAACCACAAAAGAAAAAATTGTAATTAATCTTAAATATTTAGAATTTGATAAAAAAAAATTGGGTAGTGTTTTTGAAATTTGGCTAGCAAATATTCTACATAAGTACATTTGTATATACACAGTTTGTCGACGACATGCACGTAACATACACTAAAGAAAACTAATTAAATGTGGAGAACTGCTTCGAGTCGTACTCGAGAAATCGCCTGCTTCCATGGCGGTTGTAAGCAACGAAATACTTTAAGCTTTGTAAATTTCTATATGCAAGTGGAATATACAGGGTACCCCCGAACTTTTGAACACATTTGGAAAAGTAGACAGATAGGGCAAGATTTTAGTCAGCAATGTATTTTCGACTTTGCCGAATTACGTTCAAATTTAAAGTTGACCAATCAGCAACGTTGCTAATATAAAATTGCATTTGATTGATTCAAAGCTTAGTAATTGAATATGGATGAAGTATCACATGGAAGATGAAGTTCGGAGAGGTTGAGAATACCAATTATTTAATTTTGATTGTGGAACATATTTATAAACATATAAAATAAAGCAGTTGTCAGGACTACACTACTAACCTCCTAGAAGGATTCTATTGTGCTCTTTAACCTGCACTCGCTCACGAAGTTCGGCTAATGTTTTAAGGTAGAAGCCGGTGACAGCCTTTAACAAAAAAAGGCAACGATTAACCGAAAAATAATTTCATGAACACCGAAAATTCCTCATCGGATGTTTCCAAAAAAATTGATTTTGGCAAGATGATAAGAAAGTAAGGGTTGACCAATAATAAGTGAATAAAGATTTTCGTGACATGATTCAAGAAATTGTTGGTCTGTATTGATTGGATCTTTTAGCAGCCTATTTTTCCACCAAAATTCTACGATAAAATACTACACACTACACATGCTTTTTGGACGTTTTCCAACTAATGTTGGCATCAACTGACTTATATTCTGAAATCGCTCGATAAAATCGAAACAATTCATTACACTTTCATAAAAAATCACAAACATATCCACGAAGATATTCCTTTAATCCTTTACGGTGAACGAAAATATTTTTGCCATAAAGGCCAACTCTTAATACTAATTTTACAGTAGTAACCTATTAGAAGCGATACAGAGAGAGATATAGAGAGAGAGAGAGAGAGTGTTCACTCATCGGTCTTTTTAATTGCCAGGTATCACATTGCTGAAAGCTAAAAAAATTGTATTGTACCCTAATTTCCAAAGAAGAAAACTATGATACTTAACTTACTTAACTGCCGCATTAACCGTCTGAACGATTTTGGGCGAAAAAAGGGAGGTATCATACGAGTCTTTGTTTTCGTTTTCAATGGTATTTATTTTTACCTGGCGGGTCCCAAGCCCATCCATCTGAAAACAGCACGAACTTGTCTGAAAACCGCACCTGACTGCCCAAAGGAAGACCTGATCACGCTCGTTTGACTGTCACATCTGCCAAAGAGTGAAGTCGTTGTAAAAGAATTGTCAATTATACAAAATGGCATGCCGATAAAGTGAAAGATGTGGTTACAACTGCAGTAAGCCGTCACAAAATATCTAAAACTTTCCATACTTTTAAATCTATTCGATGAAGGAAATACCCATTTACCTACATGTATTAAATTTATCAACTGCTTTGTAGAGATTGACAACTAAAATGTCAAAGTATGCCGACACTCAAACACATATTTATTACTATATATTTTTTTTTATTGAACAGGTTGAACAGGCTGTTACAAGCAATTCGAAAATGGGGAGTAATCAGCACGAGGGCAAAAATGCTGGAATATCCCATGGCGAGTGCGATAATATCGCCGCATGTGGTAAGCCAAATATGCATATATGAGTATTTATATAAGAAAATTCTTAAAAATTCATTTATTTGTTACAGAAACACAGCCACTCCCTCAACTGCATAATGAAATCCTGCTAAAAATCTTCTCTTACTTGCCCTATACCGACTTGACACAGACGCGGCTGGTGTGTCACCGCTGGATGGAACTCATCGCTTGTAAGCGGTTCTCCAATCGTTTTACGTTGCGCCTTAACGCCGATAATGTGACGGATATTTGGAGGCAACTACAAGTAGGCCAATTCATATCGGGCATGGTGTATCGGCACATCGTCTATCTGGGCGTTGATGCCACTCAACGCCAGGAGTTGCAGTGCGTACTACAGCAAATTGGTTGTTATGTGCACAGTTTAAATCAAAACACTCTCTTCGAAGATAATAGCGCGTATTTGTGCTTTCCAAATCTTGAACGCTTAGTGCTTGAAGGTTTATATGAATTTCCTGCAGTAGCGCCATTCGAACTGAACTTATTCGAGAAATTGAAAGGACTTCATTTTGTGGACGACTCCGTGAAGCACAGCTCATCTGAAGCACTACTCACTAAATGTCTACGTAAAAATACTTTCGTTACGTTAGAAGAGTTGAGTATACGCGTGTATGGAGAACACGCTGAGCTATTCCTGGCAGTGCTGCATGATCATGCGAATACTTTGAAGAGTCTACATGTTGTCTACTTTGAATCGATGTCCAAACCAAATGGCCTAGTACGAAAATGGTTAGAGTCTTTCGGTAAATTGAAGAAGCTGCAGAAAGTTAAGATCTATGCCTGTAACACGCTGATATTCGAAGAGACACTGAAACGCTTAGAAGGCCTACCACTGCGATACTTGGAAGTGGATTGTCTGCGTGCAGTAAATCCAAACATCTTCAAGCTGTTGGAGTCATGCGCCAAAACGTTGGAACACTTAGCATTCCTCAACTTCTACTTACCTAAACATATAGTTGGTACGAATACAATTAGCGAGTGCTGTCACAATTTGAAGAAGCTCATATTAAGTTATACGCGTCTACTTGAGGAGGACGAGCTGTGCAACATTGCACGAAATCTAGTCAATTTAGAAGTTTTAGTGCTAAAGTACTGTAAGAATGCGGTGACTAATAGATCGCTAGCGGCAATTTTCAAACATATGACACAATTGCGACAGCTCGACCTGAGTGGCAATAATGAATTTAACCTTGATGCTCTGACAGGCACTGTCGATAATCCGTATCCCATTCGGCGGCTAAGAAGATTAGAAATGTTGAATTTGAAATCATGCCAACAATTATCGACTGACGAATTTTTGGAGACCTTAACGTTTCCCTTCCTGCGCAGTTTAAGCTTTGGACGCGGCCTATATACCGTCTGCGGAATTCAGTTATTGGTAAGGCAATGCCCATTGCTGGAAGAATTGATCATAATTTATTGTCCGAAATTGGGACGCAGTGCGCTCTTTTGCATAGCGAAATCTTTGCCGCGCCTTCGAGTTCTACATCTGATACACAGCGCAAAGGTGGACACGTCGGATCGGCTGAATGTGTATAAAGAGTGTCCGCTGTTGACGGATTTGCAAGTTTTCTAAAAAACAAAAAAAAAAAAAACAAAATGAACGGTCTCTGCGATGGAGGAAATATTGTAATATTGTAAATAAAACAATGCATTTACATACATACAAACATATGTACATACTTATATACAATTTTAAAAGACTAAACAACATTTACAAGAATATAAAACACAAATGTGATTAAGACCATTGCTATTTTTTAATTAAATTATACGTTATGAAAAAATCAGTAAGTACTTTTTTACATAAGTGGTAAGGTCTATTATTTACAACAACAAGTGCTTCTTATCTGCAAATTATAGATATTCGACTACATTTGGTGTATAATAAAAATATACAATTTGCACCTTCTTGACGTTGTAGTTTTAAAAAAAATATTTCGCAACCGCCTTTACTTGTCCTTCAGTTACTCAATCGATATTTTTAAGTAATTTCTTTCAATAGCCTGGGATATGAAGCGATTGTATGTGAAAATTCAGTCAGTTTGAATGGTTCTATACATCAAGCACTTTCCGGCAAAAAGCACACATTCTAAAAAATTAACCAATTTTAAAGTAGTTGAATATCAGCTGCTTTAAAGCAAATGCAGCGTGCGAATCTTTAGTTCTTTATTTATTTAACTTATCATAATAAAAACATTTTATTGCAGTTGGAAAATGAGTCAATTTGATGTTTTTGCAGTCCAATATATTTGAAAGTGGTTGAATTAAAATGCAGAATCGGATAATTGACTTGCTTCTAGGACATCGCAATGTTAATAAAGTCAGTTGATTACAAGAAAATAGAAAGAATTTAAACCACTTGTAGTTAAAAAAAAAAAAGATTTTTAAAATGATTTTAAAGTACTTTCATTTCTGACAGGGAAGGAACATAAATGGTTTCAAAGTTTCACCATTGCTCTGTTCTCACCAGCTTTTATTGCACCAAGAACTCGTATATTGTCAATGCAGAAATAATCAAAAAATTTGAATAGCCTTTATCTTAGTTTCACCTGGGATGGACTCGTGCCGTCTTTGTAAATACTGTTGTTTGAGAAATGAATGCTGAAAGGACTTATTTTTTGTAGACTTTGTTTATTGACTAGTGTGTACATTAATTCGTGTTATAGTTTTAGTAATATATTAATTATGGTACCCAAGAAATCAAACTTCACAAGATATTTCGTTAAGTCTCTTTCGACTCCCGGCCGATCTGTTTGTGTACGCTAATCTAATTGATTTAATTGATGGCTAATATAGTAAATCGCGGTAGAGGAACTTTTTTTATAAATTACAAACAACATGCAAAAACTCAACCTTGAAGGGTATATGTTCTTTCAAATGTTCCATTCTGAAGATCCAAATTCCCGATAACGCCTAACAATTCTTCAAAAGAAGTTCGTCCATGTAGATTTAGCACTTTACGCAGTCGGAAAGTGTTTGGACAAGCTTCTGTACTATTCGTGTTGAGCGTCTATTTGTTGTGTCACAAATGGAAGACCTACTCCTAAATGCCGACTCCAAACGATAGATGCATCTTTTGGAAGATTTTTCGTGGCGAAAAACCCTCGGGGGTGGCAATTGCTTGCGGAGGGGCGACCGCATGATGATGATTTAAATTTTTTTTGATCTAGCTGACAGTCGATACCGGAACTCAGCGGCATAGCGAGATATACAGACTCGACCATAGTGTCCATGGTATCAAGGGATGAAGGTGGTCAAAATAGAGAAACGAGTCTCATCGCTGAACAAAATTTCGGTACAAATCTAACAATTTTGTTGCTATGTTTCCAACAGTCCAAAGTCTAAAGTTGTGACAGGCAAAGTGTTTTCATAATGAATAAAAAAAATACTGAACGAAAATCACATGACTGTAATAGCCTCTACCACCCGTTCTTTTCGACTAGAGGGTGTAAAAATAAAAACTTCGATGAGCTTCAATTTCAACAGAACTATTCTGTATGCCATTTGTAAGTGCATAAAGCAGAAGCTATTTGAATTCCTATAGCGAATATTATAAACATAAAGAGAGTGTTGTCATAATAAATTGTAAAATGTTTATTTGTATATAATAATTTTTGCTCATTTTATACATTTGTATTTTGTGTGCATGTGTTTGAAACGTCCTTCATAAACTAACGACTCATTTTAACAATGCTGGAGTTGGGTTTGTTTCAATTTTTCAAAATATTAAAATTTCGAAATCCGCCCTTTTGGTAGAAAATTGTTTTACTTATTAGATGTTATTTACTAAAAGCATATGCAAATTTACAACCCTAAAAGCATGCACTAAGCAATGCATAAAGCGAAAATTGTCGTCGTTAATTCAAATGCAGTCAAAATGAAAATGAAAACGAAAACAAATACTACAAATACAAATACAATTAAATCAGCGACACCAGTAAATGGTGCAGCAGGTTTGTGATGACCATAGTGGTAGCCCTGCAGTAAAATGTCAAACTTGTTAACAAATAGTTTAGTTCATAAATTGGTATTTAATGGCGGTTTGCATGCCACTTCAATGGTGACTATGCAACTCAGCGACATCTGCCGTTGAAATGTAAACAAAAAAATATGTACGGTTTCGTGTGAGGACTGTTGCCATCGCAATTCGAACGAAGGTCGAACCTGAAAAGATAATAAGAATTATAAAATTATAATAAGTTGTTCTTTCTCGCTAGAATACCAACTCCAGTGATGTGCAATCTGCTTCCACTATCTCCAAACTGGCTGGTGTAATTAAAAGGCTCCGAAAAAGCAGAAAAGAGCAAGCTCGAACGAACCACCAATCTTGGAGCGCTTGAAGTAGGCCATGTATGTCTTTTGGCTCATCGCCGTTCGGAGTTTTCCAAAATTAGTTACGCAGTATACAGTGAAGCCAAACCGGCAAGCCTGATAAGACCAATGATGTTAGTATGCCAGTTAAGACTTGCGTTAAAGAGGTAGTCTTCAACAAAATTATTTGGGTGGTCAGATATTTCACTTAGATTGGCAGCATAGTTGCCGTTAGTTGTGGTTCTGATAAAGAGATTGATCTCCGAATAAGTTAAACTAGAGCTACCTTTTGTTTTATGTGAACGTTACCGAGATGTAATAGTTCAATTTCCAACTTAAATAATAGACCTTTCAAGTTTAATCTTCTCTTGATACTGTTGTATAGCAGATCTACCTAGGAAGCCACTAATCCAATAACAGCAACGAAAATGGATAAACCACATTTTGCGTAAAGAAGGAAAACAAGACCCTTGAATGGTATTCCCGAATTGGCAGAGACATGTCATCTAGCAGATCTCGCAAAAGGAAATTGAGCTCGGTCAGTCGACAAGCAAAACAACTAAGTTTAAGATGGTAGCGGCACAGAGCAATTTTTAGAATTTGCTGAAATCAAAGAAATAGGAATTGAAGATATGTATGTATATGTATTTGTATTCCAGAAAATAAACCAGACTAACTATCAATTAGATGATTAACACCATTCTCTATTCTTAAAAATTTTGGCCCATTTTCGGAATCAATTGAGGCTCATTAAATCCTTAGATACATATAATTCATAACTTGAGAAAATGTTATTGCTTGAATTAATCGAGAACAAAGAGTACGATCGAAAATGAACACTGTTCTCGTAGTTTTGTTCTCAAGAACGATTAAAACGTATATCGAAATGAGAACAAAACTTTCCGAAGAGTTTACTCAAGGGCAAAAATGAGAAGAACATTTAGAAGAACATTGTATACGAGAATTTTAAAGACACAAGCGCTGGGGAACGTTCCCGAAGAGAACAAAATGTGAACAATACATTCATAAACACTTTTGAGAGAGCAAAATTTAATCGGAAGTCTACGGAAGATACTGGCGAAGAACAAATGTTTTTGGAACATTCTGGCAGAGAACAAAACGGGCATAATGGAATTAAGAACTATTTTTTTAAAGTTTTTCCTGATGCCCCTTTCAATCCATACGTTATACTCTAAAACAATTTGTCTTGCTGGACCGTTCGTTCTTTTTGAGAACTCTTTTCGAAAATTTAGCTCTCATTCTACTCCACTTTCAAAAGTTCTTAAGAGCTTAGTTCTCATTGTGTTCTTTTTGAAAACATTCTCAAAAGTTTTATTTCCATTTAGTTCTATTTGGAAACGTTCTCGATAGTTTTGTTCTCTTTTATCTCATTTATCAGTATTTCCGGGTTCAATTTATACACAGTACCTTTTTTGCCGTTTGGTTGTTTTGCAGGAACAGACCTAAACCTAACTCGGCATACTTTCCAAATCCCTTAATTTTAATATTATATTTTACAAATTTCTTATGTGGCTTTGAAAACGTAATTTGTTCAACAGTGAGACTCTTCGCTGCTGGGGTGTGTTACATTATGCACACACGCATACACAAACACATTCGTGCATATTATAAACGAATATGAAATTTATATTAAAAACTATTGGACCGCCAATGGCTGTATGTGCTGCAGGTTCATACCGCCTGACGCAGCCCTGGCCGGCGTCGCTTTAGTAGTTGTATTAGTAATAGTTGTTGTTGTCGTCTAGTTTTGCAATAAATACGCGCGCATGCAGTCACTCAAGTTCTTTCTATTCATGGCAGCTGGAAGCGCCACAACACCGACACACATGCGGCGGGTGTAGTACGCTGAAGTAAAAAAATATTTACTCGCAGTTGATTCTAGCTAAATATCGCGGCGGCTGCTCGTACAAATGCCACTTATCGTTGTGACTTGAACTTGAACGGGCGCACTTGTAGAAGTTTGCCCGCAAACATAACCCGCGCGCGCACTTTCACACACATGAACGCGTAGCATGCAAAAACAATACGAATTAATTGTAATGCCTAGAGAATTTCTGTGTCGAAAACATATTTAAATGTTTTTTATTTTTTTTTTGTGTGCGAATATCATGTGAGTTTGATAGGGCGCACACAATTGCGTGCTGCCTAAGGAGGCGGTTTGTTATTCGATGAGACGCGTGCTTGCTTGCCTGTCAACCCTAACATTTGTATTCGATATGTCGTTTTGTATGTAATGGCTTGAGAAAGCTTTACACAATTATGTGGTTATACTCGTCATGCACATCAAAGTCGAGCGCTTATACTTATTCAATGAATATTATTGTAATTTGCAAGTCATTGCATTAAAAATTGATGAAAGTGCAGCGGTGCAATGCAATGCGAACGCAGTAGCACCTGAACTAAAAATAAAATAGAGAATAAACAAAAACCGACAGTGGAAGTTTACTTTGTGATTTTTGAATAGTGTGAAAAACGAAAAATAAACATACTTTATAATATTAAACGTACATGCAGAAAATGAATTTTACCGGCTAAGTACCAGCACCAATAGTTAGATTCACGATGGCGCCCACCAGCGACGCAACTACAGACGCTAGCAGCTGGGATAGCATTACGACCGCACTTCATGTGAATACAGCCTTATCGAATGGCAGCAGCGCGCTCTATGCGCTCGTCAACAGTTCCTACAATTCACTTAACGATTCCTTTGCGGTCTACAATTACAATTACGATAACGCGCAAAATGCAACGATGCAACATTTTTTCGATTTGGGGCCAACGCGCGATGCGCTCAAGATCGTCATACCCGTAACGGTTATTTACAGTTTGATATTCTTAAGTGGCGTTATCGGCAACATAAGCACCTGCATTGTGATCAAGAAGAATCGTTCGATGCACACCGCCACCAATTACTATCTGTTTAGCTTGGCCATCTCCGATTTCTTGCTGCTGCTCTCCGGTGTACCACAAGAGATGTACTTCATCTGGTCCAAATATCCATATGTCTTTGGCGAATATTTTTGCATTGGACGCGGCGTGCTGGCTGAGACCTCAGCCAATGCAACTGTACTCACCATTACCGCCTTCACGGTGGAGCGCTACATGGCCATCTGTCATCCGTTTCTCGGACAGGCAATGTCGAAATTGAGTCGTGCCATTCGCATTATTGTGCTCATTTGGTTGGTCTCCATACTGACGGCTATTCCGCAGGCGGCACAATTCGGCATCATAGCACTGAATGGTGTTGAGAAGTGCACCGTTGTGCGCAACATTATCCAGCATTCATTCCAATTATCCACTTTTATTTTCTTCTTTGCGCCAATGTCCATTATTTTGGTATTGTATCTGTTGATTGGCGTGCGTTTGCATCGCTCAAATGTGATGTGCGCTACTGGTCCGGCTGGTGCTGGCGATTTGGGTTACATTGGCACTGGCGTCAAAGCTGTGAATGGTCGAGACGGTGGTGGCGGTAGCAAGAGAATCGCCAGCGCTGCCACAACACGTAAAGGGAGCGGCCGCATGAGCGTGAAAGACGCAAATAGCGATGCGATGCTCTATCGCTACATCGGCGGCAGTCAACTGAGCGCGGTGCGCGGGCGTATGAATAATAATGGCACGCGACGCGTAATCAAGATGCTGGGTAAGTTTAATAGAGAAGGCGCGTTAATATTAATGGCTTAGAACTGATATTATTGACAAAAATAACCAATCGCAACATTTTAGCTCTCCAATGTCAATATTTATACAAATAGCGCAGATGACACAATAAGTGATTAATAAAAGTTTAAGTAATGCTTTTATTATTTAGATAAAAATAAATCTGATCGTCTTTGTTGAGCGATATCTAGGCTACTTAGTTTTCTTTTTTATTTTCATCACACCTTGTCAAATTATTCGAGGCCAATGTGGTTTTTTTTCGAAAAGTGTCACTGAAAATATGAAACGTTAAAACCGGTTTCTATTTATAAAATATATTCGATCGAAAATCGTGACAATATATGTACATGTGACCACAAGTACATATATTAAACAAAGCGGTTTAACTATTTTCATGCGTCATAAAAAGACAAATTGAGATTTTTGTTTTTGATCTTAAAAACGAACGAATTTTTTTTTATATAATCTCTATTTTAAAAATATTGAACATAATTAATTAAAAGAATTATTAACTTAACCGTTCGTGAAACATTTCGGTGTTGGATTTTCGAAGATTTCCGTTTGACGGGGCGTATGAGTAACCTAATGACAAATTCCTTACTAAATCGATCAGTATTTTATTAGTTATGACTTCCTTTCAGTGTTAGTTACTAGAATGCATGCCTATTTAAATTTAAGTAATTTTATACACAATAAAATTTAAATTAAAAAATTGCACTAGATACAAAATTATAAATTGAACAAAAAATCGCTTAAATGACCTAAACTAGAAAGTAGTTAGTTCCTCAGTATGCAGTCTATTTGAATTGGCTTTGTCTGATAGATGTTTCAGTTATTCGAACCAATTCATTCATTTGAAAGAAGTTTTTTATCATAAGTCATAAAACGTTGTAAGATACGTGTGGCGAAAATATAAACAAAATCACTGAACTTAATGTGCAAAAAAAAAAACGTAGTAAGCCAATAAATACTAAAGACTTTGATAAAAAATGAAATGGAAAATATAATACATATTTGTAGTAATTTAGTTTTGGTTTTGTTTTACTGTACGAAATATTGCGGATAATAACCGCCGATGGCATTGCTTCTCACGCCGTAATTCGTTCAGCGACTTGGTTCTGTTTATACTTTAATTGTCAAAAACTGTTAGTTTTTAAAGCTAAGGAAGTTATTTATTGTTATGAGTAACACAATTAAAGTTTCTCGGAACTTATATTAACGAGCTTATTCACGCTTTCTCCGCCACAACTTCTCATACATACATACGTACTTTTTAGAAACGAAACTTCAACATCAGTCCTATTAAATGGTGATTTTTAATTGATCATAAATAGAAATTTTGCATGTCCTACAGCATTTTGGACACAATCCAGTATAGCTTTTAGACGGTCTCTACTGCTACCAGTACTAGTGCCACCATTTCCCTTCAATGATTTTAACCAGGGACGGAATATAACAGTTATTTATGAAAACTGTCATTAAAAATTTCACTATGAAGAAAACGTTCTACAACGAAGGGAAATATACCAATCGTTCCGAGAATCAAATTTTACAATACTTTTTGTAACTTTTAAGCAAAATTCTAAATTTAAATTTTAAATAATTAATTATGATTATTATTAAAATAATTGCCGATAAAAGTAATTTTGGATTTTTATTTTAAATGTCTTATGATAAAAGTTATTGAACACTTTTATTTATAAAAGTCAGCAATAAAAGTCAGTATAAAATTATGAATGTACTTTTAAGGAAAACTTCGATTTGTTGACCTTATTTGAAGTAGAAAAAATGCAAATCGGATCATGTATTTGAACTCAGTAAGAAAAGCGAAAATTGAAAATATTTCTGGATTTAAAGATTTAAGTTACTGGAAACTTATTTGATAAAGAAAAAATCACGGCAATCTCAGATCGACAATTTCTAGAGCAGTGCTATCACCATTCGTTCTTAAGAGATGCGTGGTTGCTCAACTGATAACATTGATCGTTAAGAAACAGTTCTTTACTTAGCAATATCAATTTTTTTATTGCTTTGTTATCCGTAAACGCTCCATAGGTTAATATGTGTGAAAGATGTTCAAATCGACGACTTCTTAGAGTCTTATGTTTCTATGGACATTTAATTTGTTGCACGAGATACTTCCCGAGCTCTTCGATCCTTTTATAAATTTGAAAATTTACTACCCCACTACGCTTTCACCTACCCTAACTACATTATACGCATACGCATCATATTTATATATAAGTATGAGCATTAACCATTTCATACATCCATGAACATCCCTTCCCTGCAAGATACGAGTACTTAAACGCAAATTTTTGATATGGTATCCTTACGATGATTTCGAAATCATTACTAGTGTTTTTTTTTAGATGTGTGGTTTTCAATGAGGCAATACTTTTTTCGGAGTTGGTCTTTTTGACAGCTGTTTTCTTGATTTATACGCAGTTTGGTTGGCCAATTTAAGACGCTTTGAAAGAGAATATTCCGCGCATTATTGCTGAGATACGGCTCAAATTGATGCAAAAAGTGGTCGAAAATTGCGCTTCTCGGCTTGAATTTATTTGAGCCAGCCGCGGCGGCCACTTTGCCCGTAATCATTTTTAAAACATAATGGAAAACTCTTATCTTTATAATAAAGCTTAATTCTTGGTCATAGCATTAAATTATATGCGTTTTATTTATTCTTAAAAACCACATGTCTAAACAAAAAATGCTAACATTTAGGAGTTGAATACTTCATTTCTAATATGCAAATATGTGAAAAAAAAAATTGCAAACCTAGCCCCATCTGACAATTTCACTTGGTAACATATGCTTTTATTATTGTGTGTGAATTATTTTTTTATTATCCTTCTTATCTAACATTTGTTTTATGAATAAATGTTTTCATTTTCATTTGTTATTTGCCAAATAGATATCTCCGTGTATATGCAACTATTATCATTAGTGTCTCGCGCAATTTCACTTTCTATTTAGATATTTACATACATATGTACATATACATATATGTAAGTAATAGGAAATATAATAATCATGTGTACATTAACAAGTTTACTTGTCAGGATCCATTAATAAAACAATGAAGCGCTCTGTCATGAAGATTGCGTAATGTGCGTCAATTACTTATCAATTTGCTACGATAAATTCAATAGTACAAGATAAGTAGCGTAGCATATAACATGCATATGTAAGTATATATATGTAATGCACATACATACATACATATGTATCGAGATATTTATTGCCTAATAGGCAGTGTTAGGCATAATTACATGCGTTAAATCGATATTCTAATGAGTATGGAAATATGGCGAAAAAATAGTAGTAAACATATAGCGTTCGACAAATATCTAGCACACTAAGATATTGACTGGCCTCTAGCTAGTTGATATACATACATATGACATAATTAATTAATTAAGCCAAAAAAAAAAATAAATGGAATAAACTTTTGTTGTTTTACAATTAAAATAATGAAAATTTTCAAAAAACAAACAAACAATATCAACCTCAATTTCGAACTTTATACCAGATTTATAATAATTTAACAAACTTTCACTAAAAGCCCAATTTTTCTGATACATGCATTTCTTTTCTAAGTACGCAGTTCTGTAGCTCATTTGCTTGTACTTGCACATAGAAGAAAGATTTAGCATATTTTGTAAAGTTATTGTATTTGGTTTCACAAAAGATATGCCACTTTACAAGGCTATTTATCTTACATAAATTTACGATAAGACTTATTTTTGTATACAAGTACAAGTACCAAACTGGATCGAAGTCAAAAGTACCGATTACAAAAATACTTTGTAAATTGAGAAAAATATCCAGTTGGGTTTACTTGTATTGAATCATCCCTTATTGTTAACTAGCTGTTTTTTAAAGGATCTGCTTCCACCTCTAACATGCGAAAAACCTCTTTTATTGTCATAGTTAGAAAAAAGATTTAATAGTTAATAGTTAAAAACCATAATATTTCTACTTGTGTACAAGGACGAAAAATAAGTTTTTTTTTAATAATAAACCTTTTTAAAGGGCTTTCCAAATGCCTATCAAATATGAAACTATGACATATGGGAACTTTAGTTTGCGTTGAAGTTGCCATGCCCATTTTGTCATTTAAGCTTAACTTTCTCCAAGGAAATTGAATTGGTTTCCTCCTTTTCTTAATAAAACCCCGATTTCCACCATTAGTATTTAATCTATTTAATACATCTTTGTACAGATATATACTTCTCGAGATATATAAACATTATGAAAATATGGCGGATTCACGCTCAATTGACACATCGATATTATATTCAACCATCGACCATTCTATTGAAGTCTATAGTGGGTGTGGCAAATTCGGTTGAAATTGGGAAGCGACTTAGGATACAATTGCGGAAAAAAAAACGAAGAAGATAAGAAGGAGATTCGTCGAACTTGGAGTACAGGCAAAAAAAAATTTACTTTTACTTGTTATTTTTGCTACGAGTAGTATTTCGCCTTCATTTTGACTTAAACAAACAAATTTAATTATGAATAAAATAAATTTGCAGTTTGAGTTACATTCTAAATACGGCAAAAAATTTAACTTATATTAAAAAAAAACATGAAGTCTATAAGGATGGGTCAAATTGGTGAACATGGATGTTTTTCCCAACATAGCAGAAGGTTTGACAAGCCAATGGAATATTAGTTTAAGGAAAAAGCTTAAATTTTAAATTAACATTTTACTGCTTTGCTTGTCATAACTTAAATCATTAAGGACTCATATAACAGGGAAAGAGAAAACAAAAACTTGCTGAAATGACAAATGGAAGATTGCAGAAAAAACAATATTCGCAATAATGAAACCAAATTTACTTAAATCATAATGAGAATTTATGAATGTGATTTCTATGGCGAAAAGACGAATTCAAGGTGTTTGAGAATGCCAAGACAAAAGTAAATATAATAATGACAGTCATTAAATAAGTGTGAAAGTAGAGAAGAAATAGAACAAAATGTAAACAAAACCAAACAAACGAATTGAAAAAGATGTAAATGAGGCGAAAGCGTTGTTGAATTTAAAATGTATTCATTCCGATTGGCTAGTGTTGTAAATGCTTACAGATATTTCACAGTCCATTAGAAGCAAAAAAAAAATATGTATTTACGTTTTTTACCTTAACAAAACTCTTAGTCGCTCTCAGAGGGAATGGTGCAGGAAAAAATCAGCTGTCCCGTAAACGTCACCTTATATGAATTCGTAGTGGGGACACTGATACCAAATGCGATGTTTTGATAACCTCTTGTAATACCTATTATTTAAACAAATTTATTCACCAGGCAGTGTGCGACAATGCTTCGCACGAGATTTGGGAATGAGCGTCCCTGTGTCTGAGGTTGTACTTTGCGCGCAGGCTTTTTTGATTAGCGTCCACTAATCGTTACGCTGCAAATGATTATTTGAATAACTTTACATACTTTCGAGTACATATTGCTTTATTATCATTCCTTCATGCAGTAATTTTTTCTTTTTTTACTTTCCAGTTGCCGTCGTCATATGTTTCTTCCTATGTTGGGCGCCATTCCATGCACAGCGGCTTATTGCCGTTTACGGCATGAATGTGATGGGCAGTGGCAGCAATGAGAATAGTGAAGGTGGGGGCGGCAACGGCGAATATTATGACTCTGATGATAAGAATCATCATGAGGTGATATACACCGTTATGACCTATGTGTCTGGTGTGCTTTATTACCTTTCGACATGCATCAATCCGCTGCTGTACAATCTGATGAGCAACAAGTTTCGGCAGGCGTTCAAGGTATGCGTGAAATATTTCAACGCAGAAGATTCACAAAAAAACATATACATAATTAGACGAGTACTAACATTTGTATGTCTGTAACGAAATGTTTTATTTTTATCTTTCACTTGTTAGTCGATACTTTTGCGTCAAAAGTCCACTGGTTCCATCAATTATCGGCGAGCACAACAGTCGCAAAATTTACGTCGTAATCCTACGCTCAATTCGAGTATGCAACGGGAGTCAAGTGATTCGGAACCACAATCGAAACATTCGGTGCTGCAGGTGAGTGCGGCCATTGATGTGTTTTAGTTATGGTGTTTTGAAATTATGACTACTTGTTTATGCCATTAAGCATTGTCTGCGAATTTAATATTTATTAACAATTAATATTTGCTTTATTACTTGCAGAGCGTGTTGAACGAGCGGAAAGCAAACCACCAAGTTTTACCTTAGCATGGAATGGTGGGCCGTGACTTTTGTGAAACGAGCTTGAATACAAAAGTGATGTATGGAAGCTAAGAGGATGCAGCAAAATGTGATTATAAGGTTGGAAAATTTTATTTTTTTTTTCTAAACGAAATGAAATTTAGAGACAAAAATTTTTTTTTAAGTTACAAAAAAGGAAGTTAAATTTGATAGTTAGAAAGTAAACACTAATTACATTTCATTTCTCATTTTGTCCGGACTAGTTCTCAGAACCGTTTCTGTAATAGGTTAGAACTATTTAGATTATTTCGTGGCTAGTTTCGAACTATTTCCCAAATACCTCGAAATAATGTCAAAACTGGTCCCAAAGTGATTCTGAAAAAGTCGTAAATATGTCCCGTTATGTTCTCGAGTCTGATTTCAAGCTAGTTTTAAAACTTTCCTAAACTGTGCTCCAAACTGATCCCAAACATGTCCCGATTTGTTTATAAAACATACCTTAAAATAGGCTCGCAATGGTCCAGAACTAGTCCCGAAAATATCCTTAATGCTGTTGAAATCGTTTCTGAGTGACTCTTTTAATAAATACGAACTAATCCAGAAACATTCTTGAACAAGTCTCAAATACTGCAGAACACGAACTCTCGAAAGTTTTCACAAATGATCGTATACCAGATCTAAGATGGTCCTGCAATTTTTCCAATGAATAGTCAGCCGAAGAGGTCTCGAAACAGCCCCGATGTGACTCGGAACTTGTCTCGAAGTAATAATGAATCGGTCCGGAAACTAAACTGAAGTGAATTCGAACAATTCCTTAACTGTACACTTATGTATGTATTTGTTGACTCCTTAGCAATAATCCCGAACCACCGAATGCCCACTAGGAGCACACTGAATTAATTGTGCTTTTGGCAATCAGTTAAAAGAATTGGGTCTGACTTTCAAATATGTTTATAGATTCGCAAAAATAACTTTAGACCAACAATTCGCCCTTAGTTTGACGGAAGGATGACAATTTCACAAGGCAAAATCATCCATACCAAATTAGTGTTTAGCCAAAACAGTTTTGGTGTTGCGCCATTTTCATTGCCGATATATAGACCGGAGAATGGCCTTAATACAATATTTTTCATAATCGTAATTTATTTGAAAAAGTACTCGCAATAATATTTCCTGTAATCACAGCAACTTTTTGCTTAATCAACGCCAATTAACTCGATAAGTACACGTGCATTGCTTATAAGAAGTATAAACAAAGTCAAAACTAGTAACAAGTGCAGTGCCACTAGCGTTTAGTTGTAATATTTTTCAATACACTGAGTAAAAAGTGTGCTTTCTTTATTTAAAAAAAAAAAAATGATAATAAAAAATTTTTGCAATACAGAAAAGGAAGTAAGTTTGACTGGTATACTTTTGTGTGTTTGCTTTACAAGTTTTATAGTCCGTTCAGACAGCGCCTAAATGAGTGAATTATGAAATTTTGTCATTACAAAAAATGCTTTAAAAAACTCTTTGAGTTGAGTTGCTGCTGCACGAGGTTTTGTAGAATATGTTCAATTAGCCAAGCATACTCAATTAAGTTGCTAATTAAGCTCAATTTAACCGAAAAAATGTCAAATCTTTAGTGCTTAACTTGTTAATAAATTGAACATGAATGCGAATGCAATCTTATGCTACTTTTGGTTAGAACTTATTCCGCAAAAGAAATGACAGTGAGCTTTTTGTGTGGATTTTATTTGGTATGTTCGCCAATCGCCACACATCAGCAATATAAGTCACAAGTGTAATTTAGTAAGAGTTTCTCAGCACACAGAGGAGCAGAAGAAAACCAGAAAGGAGAGCAAAATCATTTAGCTTCCATCTACTAAATTTTATCAGAAATGAAGGCAACTATGTGTTATTTAAAATCGCTAATTAAGCAACAGACTGTGTGTGAACACCAAAACGCTCTGGCCCAATTTAAAAGTAAATTAAAACAATATTCTTATGTGTCGTTCAGTATTTTGAGTGGACCAAATTTACTAATTGACTCAATGAAGCGCTGTCTGAACGCCGCATAAGCTGATTAAGACAGTGCAGCGGCAAATTATTCACAATCAGCCAAAGCGTGACGTAATAGTAGCCTTTATGCACATGCACTTGTGTATAGATTTACACGGTTCAAATGTTAGAAATCATAATTCGCATATTCTGTAATTTTGTTTTGTATTTTTTGGTTGTGTTTGCTTTCTCACAAACACAAATATGAGAAAATTATTAAAAAAAAACAATCAATCAAAAAGCAATCAAACAAACTTTAAACGACTTGAAGTTTGTAAAAGCGCCTTAGTTCACTATTTTAATATTCTACACTTCTTCGCTTTGCCATTCACAACTTCTTCGCTTATTTCTCTTCGTTTAGGTACTGTTACGTAAAAGGCTTAGGAATGTGTAATCTTGAATTTTATCAATCTTGGTATGATTATCGATTATCGATTGCTAAGACAAAGGATTTTCTTAAATGATAGGGGTACAAGGATCTGCTGGGAAAAAATTATACACACATTTTTTTAGACTAAAAGTAGTTCATTTCAACACAAGTATAATAAACCAACAAAATTAATAATGTTTTCATGTGTTTTTTTTTTGCTTTCAGTGTGGGACAAACAATCAATACAATGATTTGAATCACTATTATTTCGAGCTATTGACTTTGGACGCTCCTGAGCAAACACATATGTATGTCAGTATATATTTTGTAATTGAAAGTTTTTAAAATCACTCGAGCTGCTTGAACCGAGCACAATAAATAAATTACAATATGTGCATACAGGTACATACATATATTTGTTTGAAAGTATAAATTAAAATTAAATTAAGCAACATTGTAGACCGAATTTAAGTATGCAACTAAATTCATACAAAAAATAATTTTCCAATACTGTATATTTACGCATATGCATGTACGATTATATGTAATTACAATTTAATGTCTAAGTTAATGAAAAACTATTATCTAAGTATTTATACCCCACAAAGTTAAAAAAATAATAATAATTAAATTCTGTAAAATATCGCGACGCGAAAATGGCTACGTTTTTATTCAAATAGTTTTTAGTAATTGAAATGGTGCAACTTTAAATGCACAAGTCTATTTTAATTCATAAAACAATAGATTACTAATGGTAGTAAAAATTTAAACTACCGAGAGAGTGCAAAGTTTCTGACAATGCCATTGCTTTGAGCTTTAAAAAAAAATGCATGTAAGTATATAACACTGTTTGGCGGGACGTTTTTTTTTTTACTTTTCCTATAAAGAAAACAAGTTTGCTTTTGTTCATTGCAATTCTAATCACTAACTAGTCATAGACACGCCTACTTTAAATCCGGAACACACATAACATTAAACTTGTGCAATTAAAAGTTTATTGAACATTATGGAGTTCAAAGGTGTCGCCAACCGCATCCATATTACGAATCGCAAAAAACGAATCAATATTCTAACAAAACTGTTAACTCCACATAAAAAAAATGTGACCACTTTAACGAATTTTACTGTACGGCTATTTATTAAACGATATAGATATTATATAAAATAACAAATAAAAAAGTTTTTAATTACTAATTCAATATCATTTTTGTTTGTAATTTTACGATTTACGAATAAGTTGTTGGTGACAGATGTCGTCGATCAATCTTCGATATGCTCGCGGGGTTAGACCAAAATATAATAACCTCAATACATTTAGAAAATATTTCAAGCCATAACCGCCAAAATGACTTAACCGACAAATGAAATATTTTATATAAGAAGGCTGATTCTCTTAAATTTCTCGGCAGAAGCCCTGGCATTTTAATAAATATAGTTGCGTTATGTTCTTTTTTATATATTTTTTAATTTAAATAGTTTTTCTTTTCTATTTTATCATTCCTTTTTTCAATTGTGATCTTTACCGCCGAATTAGCGGACATCACGTAACTCTGACTGGAGTAACATTTTCGTTTGTAAGTAATTTAAATTTAGCGAAATTCGCACAATTTAGCTTTGTGCACTTTTGGGCTTTTAATGGAAAAGGAATTCGAAGCAAAAAAAAAAAATCGTTCCCATCTCGTATTTGACAAGAGTTCAAGAGACTAATTGGCATTGTTGTTGTAACAGCATAAAATAAACTTTGCATTCAATTTATGGGAAGACTGCTAAGTGAAAGTTCTTGGATTTACGATCATTCAAGAATCCTGACGGTCACGTTGACTTACGTCGGAATACTTTTGTCAGAGCCTTAGCCTCCTTGTTATAATTGTTTTTGATCAAAACGATTTTTTAGACCTGCTTGCGATAAGGCAAGATGGCAAGAAGTATTCTTTTGAGTTACCGCAAAATTTGGTAAGTACTTACTTAACTTAATGAGAACAAAAGGAGCATACAACTCTATTAAGGCCGAAAATAAATAAAGCACAAATACAAATAAAAAAGAAAAAATATCTTAAACATTATGTTTACAAATATAATTTTTTTATAGCTAATAAATGTTACCCAGTTGATGTAAAAAAAATATATGTATTTTGATTTGCACCCGTATTTTATTATATTCTTTACTTTCTTAAATTAAAAAAAAAATAGAAATATTTTGCTTACAATATTTTTATTATGGATAAGTGGTACGATCAACACAAATATAAGAGTTATTAAGAGGGTCCAATTAAATGGTTTGTTGTTGGTATTGACCTTTTTAATCACTTTACGAACCACTTTACGAGTTTTCTCCTTTTCAAGCTAACAATTTATAGCATTTTTATTGCATAAATAACAAATAAAATGAGTAAGAGCTTAGTAATTAAGAGAATAAATTTATTATTGCAAACATACATTGACATATGTATTCATATTGCCATTAGTTTATATTTAATTTGTGATTAAAAAGTACATAAATAAACAGATAAAAACAAATTATACCTTAATTATGATTACATGCTTGAGAGTGAAATCCAGCAAAATAATTATTGAAATGTGATTTAATAACACTGAGCAACAAAACCACACTATTTCGAAAATTAGTCTTTTTGAATGTGCGGTTTTGTAGCTAATGCAATTCAAGTTAAGTGCTAGTTTTAAGTGCCTACAAATAACAATTGATTCTTGACAATTTTTTTACGGTCAATTTTCTACACAAAACGAAAATCCGCCATTATTATTTTTATGTAAAGAATTGCGGAAGAGCGTCAGGAAAAAATAATTTTAAAATGTGTCATAATTGACAATTTTATTGAGCTCAAGACCAGTTTATGGAAGATTTATGTGTGGAAAAATAACAAATATTTAAAAAATGTGTAGCAATTTAAAGACACTTGAAATTTGCTTTTTATTATACTTAAATTTAATGTGCTACGAAACTGGTTAATTAAAAAAACAAAAAACTTTTTTTTTAAGTTCGAAATTTTGTCAAAATTCAATCCAAATGTTCTAAAATATGTAAGCTTATGCTTTAATTTGCGAACAGAGTGTATATAATCAGTTAATTAATTAAAAATTGCATCGTAACTTACAAAAGCAGTGTGAAGACAAGTTATCTGATATCAGTTGAGAAATAAGTAAGTTTCGTTTTACCCCTCAGAATTTATTAATTTCACACGGACCTGCGATTTATTGTTCCTATTAACAAATTGTGTAAATTAATTGCCCAATTATAAAACGAGGCCACAGGTAAAAATATCAGAAGGCAAGCTTTCAATTAAAATTAAATATCTCAGTGGCTGCTGTAGATAAGTAGAGTATAGTAGTCTACTTCTAAAACACTAATGTTCATTCGGTGTATCGTAACTTTCACCATATTTTTTTGCGTTTTATCACACTTTTGTAGGAAATTGTTGAAACCATTACGCCGCCAAGTAAATCTAATCAAACCTAATTATTGAAGCATATTTTGGGAGACAACACAATTTTTCTTCCTTCATTTATTTTCTATGGTTTCATTTATTTTTATTTCAGATTGATGCTTAATTTGCATGTGATGTAAGTGTTTACAAAATTTGGTTGCAACAACTAGTATGTATATACATACATACATACGAGCAGGGCCGTGCGCAGGACTCATCCCACTGGGGGGTTCTGTTTTGACATTTTATTTAGCATACGGCCCTGCATACGAGTATCTACTAATGTACGTGTATGTTTGCCTTTCTGTCCAGTTTTCTTTCACAGAACAGTTTTCTGCGATTTCTACTAATGGAATATAGTACGTACCTATGTATATACTTGTGTATGTGGTTTAAGGTGCAAACATGATAACTTAGTCTTTGATATTTTTGAGTTTCGTTCACTTTTTTAATTTAGTTACAAAACTTTTTTAATAAAGTTACAACAGCCAATTTATAGTACTAATAAAAGATTGGGCGTGCTGGTCCAATGTTAACTAAAAATGATCACTTCTTTCGAGATTTTTTTTTTTGCGAGCAAAACAAATACAGAAATCAGCGGAAACAATTCGAAAATTTGATTTAACAAATGAAAATTTCATAAAAAACTTAATTTTTTGCTAAAAGAGTTGAAATTAGAAAAACTCAAAATTTTGATTAAAAATATTTCAATTTAATAAAACATATTTAAAATTAAGTTTAAAACCAAATTTTTATTTAAATTTTTTGTATAAAAATTAAAATTTTGAATATTTGAATAATTTGAATGTAAAAAAAAAAACATTTTCTTGATTTTTTTCAGTTTTTTTTAGTAGGTTGATACTTTGTTTAATCCAATTTGGCAGGTTTGATAAAAATAATTTGAAATTTTGAAAACAAAAAATTTTTATTTTTGTTAGAAGATCGATACTTTGTTTGTATTAAATTTGGCATTTAAACTTTGAACCTTATTTTTGTTTGGTTTTTGTTACGGATGGAACTATATTTCAGTTCATAAACAAATTTTAAATTAAATTAAAGCAAAATAAGTTAACAAATTTTCTTAAATTAAACCACTACTATCAAAGTGAAAACAAGCGTATGTCTGTCTGAATGAAAATGTTCTAATAAATTGTACTTTTTCCTGAACATTTATTTCTCTAAATCTATGGTGAAATGAAGTTATGGTATTTATATCTGTCACCAATGATAATTCATAAATTTATGCCATTAACAAAATTGAAAGACTTTTTTGTTTCATTGTTATTTACACCTGAGTTAGTGTATGTAAGAGTATGTGTACCTGCTTGAATTCAGGTTTTCATTTTTACACTGCTTTTCTTTAGTTCTCCGGTTACAATTTTCAATCTTACAATTTACAGTAAAAAAATTGTCGACAAACCAATTTTAATTCATTTGCATATTAGAATATTTTGTAACTGCAGTCATACCAATACATGCAGTTGTATGTGTATGTGTATGGTATATACATAAATGTGTTTGTAATTGCGGATGTATGAAACCAATGTAGTTGAATTTGTTTATTGGACCATTGATTTATATGCGTTTTTCTTAAGTTAAGTGTTTGCAATCCTCAATCATATAGTAAATGCAATAAAAATGTAACAAAGAGAATGTATGCAGCTACTATGTACGAGCTAACGAATTTTGTCCTTGAAAGGAACATAAAAAAATAAGAAGGAGATTGTGAAGCATAACGTAGCCTTGTTTACAGCTTTCTCCAAGTTTTACAAAATTTCAAATCTTGCAACTCTGAAAAAATTGTACAAAAAAAAATGTTATTTCCGCCAAATGAGGTACACATACATACGAGTTTAGTGATTAGATTAGTGAGTGACTAAAAGGGTTATATCAACCTAATGTTTTTGTATTGTTCAACTACAGATAAAGTCACATTTCAACTTTTTCTCCGTGCAAACCTTGGCTTGCGTATATGCTGATATGCGCGTACAATTCACTATTTTTTATTGCAGATAACTTACAAAACTGTAAATACGAGTATGATATAAATATTTCAAAACTCACTTTCATAAATTTCGCGGTTTAAATTCGTTTTATTCTGTAAAGAAATAATTTGTTCAACAAAAAATCTGCCAATTTGTTGAACAAATTCAAGGAACCTCGAGTTGCAGAGCCAACACGCTACATGCTGTGCTACGCTTGGGGAGTGGACTGTTGTATTTATTCCATCTTCCTTAAACCAACCTTTCTTGGATCCTTGGTTCAAAGCCTGGGAAGTGGTGATGAAAAATTAATATAATTAAATATAAAGAAAGCTGATGAGGAAATGTGGCGATTCCCGAAATAGTACTATTGCTTCTACAATTAAAATTGTTGTCGTTCTTTCAAAATAAAATCGTCCATAAACTTGCCTTGAGCTCAATAAAATTGTGAATTATTATTCATTTAAAGGCCATTAAAAATTTAACGAAAATAATTTCTTTTTAATATTTCCCCAAACTCCTTTTACTGGTTGTCGTGTGTGTTGTTATATTGTAACAAAAATGCTGGGTAAAGAAAACCGTTTGTTAAAATTTTTGATTGATTGCCTAGAGTTGTTTTATGTTGCCTATTTTATTGCTAGACCAACTTCTTTTGCTACCTACTTTATACTGGAAAATGTCGCACCTACGGCGCAGATATGTCAATATAATCTGCATCCGCAGAGGCTGTATGAAAGTGAGTCGCGTTGTATAAAACCTCGTTTGGTATCAAAAAGCTCGGAGAGGTTTTTCCCTATTTGGATAAGGCTAAAAGTTGTGCTCAACGCCACTTTACATAGCCGTATTTGTTTTGCGCGAATCCCAAAGCCTTTTCCAGGAGTTGTTGTGCTTTAAATATCTGGTCAATGGCGGATTAATCTGGCCTGAAATCACCAGTAATATGGTCCGATATTTTGGCTCGTATAAGACTTTAATCTTTCATACAGTAACGTTGATAGGATAAGAATGGGTTAATAATAAGACGTATCCCGCGTGATTTAAATTTTCTGACATTTCCATTTTAGAATAAATTGTGCTCAACAGCTGGAACATGCATCCCACCTGCCCTTAGCCGCCAGTTTTGAACTACACAGCCGATATACCGCCTGCTCCGGGCGCTTTGTTGTCCTTAGGCTTCCAAGGTGATGTTCTCACCTCGCCTTGGTCGACTTTGCCCATTATGTATAAACGCGTCACCATAGTTTACATTCAACAGTGGCGAGAAATGCTCCCTTCATACTTCAAGTGTGATCTGAAAGTCTGTTATCAGACGCATATTTTCATAGTCGTCTTTGCACTCCGGTTTTCCGATTCTCGATTCTTCTACTTGAAAAGACGTCTCAAAATTTCCAAATGGGTACGTTCATACGACTATATTTATGTATGTATGTATATGCACACAATATGTGATATTGGTATATGCGACTAATGCCCAAAGGACAATCAAAGGGTTATTATGTATAATTGACGTGAAGTACTCGTAATTGATGATTTTGTTGCATTTTAATTATAGCTTTCTTGTAAACTAATGGAAAACGAGTACTCGTTTGGGGGTAAGTTTGTGTGCGCACAGCGTAAATTGGAATAACTTGCAATAAAGTGACACAGTCCACATGAATACACCTACCTAATCTATTTAGTTATAATTATTATTATTATTTATAACTAGAGTCAATTTGTAATGACAAGAAGTTAAAAATTCCATGTAATTAGAGTGTTGGGATAGGTTAATATGTATTTATGTATGCATATTGATGTCTTCAAAATACTCTGTTCAAAAATTATAGCACAACGATATATACACTCATTTGAACATATTAAAATATCATTAATTCTTTACCAAAAACCATGAAAATGATTTTTTTCCGATATTTTTTTATGGAAGGAATCGCTCAAGAACATCGGTAAAAATATATATACGAGTATTTTGATTTTCTTCTGATTCTCAGACAGGGTGGAAATTTAATTTATTTTGTAACGCTTTTCCGTCATTACTTGTCAAATTTGGTTTTGTGACATACCGGTTTCGGCGTTGTGCCATCTTCAGTGTCGTTTTCGTTCTTCGAACTATGTGTTCCGTGAACTGATTACTCGGTTCGGGGTTATCGAGGTTTGGTTTTACGAGATCAGTGAAAAAATTCATTCGAAATAATTTTTTTGTTTACAAATAACCAAATGAGATTTACTTGCCAAATTTCCATTACAATTCGCTTGGAATCTATTACACTCTGTCAGAAATTACGATACCTCAGTGAACGTATTTCATGTTTCCAATATTGGCGTGCATACGAATAGTCACGTAAACTACTATTTACGTACCATTGCCGATTCGACCACACAAGACGATGAATTACGCTCAGCGGTATTTTATAGACATTTGAAACTTTCACTTTACTAAAATAGAATTAGCTACAAAACTGCATACTTCAAAAAAAATTCAAAACATGTTTTTAAAATTTCTTAATTTTTTGTATAAAGCTTTAAAATTGGGTTTCGTGGTTATTGTTAGAGATCGAGAGATATTTTAATCGAATATTAATTTCAAATAATAGAAGAAAAAAAAATGCTCCAAATGTATTAATATGTGAACAGAGTGTAAATGTAAACAATTCAGAAAAAATTTAACAAACTTTCAAAAGAAGTAAACGTTTTTTTTTCAAATTTTATTTGGGTTCTTTCGAGAACGCAGTTAGCTATTCAATTCTAATGTACTCGTAAAAAGTGCATATTTTAAAAAGCTAAAAGTTGTAGTTGATTTTCGAAAATTTTTAGATCTGTAGCTCTTTCACAATTTCTTTCAAATAAGGCATGCTTGACACTTTTTATATGAATAAAACTATTCAAAAACGTCAGTAAAAAATGTTCAAAAATCAATGGCAATATTTGAATACTAAATAAAATGGTCCGCGTACTCAATACTAAAAAAAAAAGTAAATTTGCAAACAATTTTTATTTGGAAGCAAAATTCGTTAAGTTCTCAAAATACACTCTCGCTCGGAGGATATACAATGTATATTTTTCAAAAGAACTCTAATTTTAAAACTCATAAAATTAAATTTTTCTAACTTTGTCTAATAGATAATAGAAATTGTACCTGGAAAAGGTGTGCCCATTCATCACTGACTCGATTGAAGTCACAAGAGGAAAAAACGATCTCGAAAATAAGTTTTCAACGAACACTCGTTGCTGCTGGAATGAGTTTATCAACGATTGAAAACGAAATGAGCAAATCGGACAGAATGTTTTTTTTTAAGGAGTAATATTTTGAGGTGCATGGGAGTCTGAAAAAATATTGAACCGAAACAATTTATAAATATTGGCAGATAACTTTAGGTAAAGAGCGCTCCATCTTTTTTACTCATAAAAGAGGAAATCATGACAGATCACTTTTAAATTGAATAGTAATAAACAGAAAGATGAATATGGTATTCCTCTGTGAGGAGTATTTGCGAACTCTGCTTGAGAGATTTAGACTTACATATTTAAGAACTGAAACGGATTTTTGAAATACCAACAGAGCGCATGCATATTTTTAATGTTCTATGAGCAGACAAAAAAAATAAATCCCACAATTTTCTTTTAACTCTCTAAAGCATTCTTACTTTAGTGAGCAAAAGTCCATCATCATTGCATTTTGTTATAAATTTAATTAAATATATGAGTACTCATATGAAGGTTTATCTGTAGATACATATATGTATTTATGTATACCGAAGAATTCAAATTTCTCAAAATTAAACACATATTCGCATTACAAAACAAAAAAAAATTAAGATGCCATTTTTTCGAAAAGCCGAATGCCCAATCTATCAGCTACCAAATGACGGGTTATTAACGTCAGATTTGTTGTTTTTTTTTTGCATGCCAATATAGCCTTTATAGGAAGGGGTGACGCATTAAGTCGGATTTGATTTACGACCTTTAACCAATGCTGGTATTTACATAATATAGCTTTGCATGATGTGTATATTTTTTGTTTGTATGTACCCAAAGGAAATTCATGTAGTCGTATGTATGTATGTGTATAACTAGCGCTCATAAAAGTATGCACCACCGTGTGGGGAAATCCGGAAGAACTGTCGTCACTATTTGCTTTCGCAATTTTTCCGTTGTTTACTTACATACATACATATAAACATACATACATTCATATACATACACGTCAACGCATGCAAAATAATGTACTATCAACAGGTGATTCACTAGGGAAAATTAAAAACATGACCACATTCAAATTTGTATTCAAATTAGGGGTATGACTTTGCCGAAAATTGCGTTGTCGTAGTCCTATTCGTATAAATTAGTTGCAGACATAAGTTATGCTATTGAAAAGGAAAAAAAAATCACTTTGGGTTGCGAGTAATATAAAATACTGTAATATTGTTTGAAAATTCTGTGTTTTGTTGCTCACTTTCTAAATGAACATTTTGGATGGGTGTTTTAAAAATATTTTATAACCGTTTATGCTTCAATTTTTTAAAAAGGTGTACATGCTTATTTTTAGCGCACACTGGAATCTTATACAAATTTATTTTATGAATTTTGTTATTTTTCTATCGGCCTTTTAAATGTTTAATAATTGACAATTTCATTGAGCTCGACACCAGTTTATAGAATATTTTATTTGGATTTAGATTTTTTCCCAAACAAAATCTTCCATAAACTAGCCTCGAGCTCAATAAAATTGTCAATTATTAAACATTTATTTTATGTTTATTTTGCTTATCGGCCTTTGCATTTTATTTTGATATTTCGACCTAAATTTGTTGTCTTTATCATCCTTGAGGTTGAAATATTGACAATTACAATTCTTCAAAACAGCTATTGAAGTTTTATTAAATAGTGGGCATTGAGCTTATTAAAATAATTTTTCAAAATAATTATTTACGTGTTTTTTTAACAATGCTCCATAGCCTTAATTTCTTAACCGATTTTATAATTTTCTTTTTATGAAAATTGAGCACGATTGGTGGTTTTTTATATAATTTTTTGTTGTGTTTTTTTAACAATGCTCCATAGGCTTAATTTCTTAACCGATTTTATAATTTTATTTTAATGAAAATTGAGTACGATTGTTGGTTTTTTATATAATTTTTTGTTGTATTTCATCAAATGGAATTTGATAACCAAGGTGCAAGGTGGTTAAGGTGGTTTTTTATATAATTTTTTGTTGTGTTTTTTTAACAATGCTCCATAGGCTTAATTTCTTAACCGATTTTATAATTTTATTTTAATGAAAATTGAGTACGATTGTTGGTTTTTTATATAATTTTTTGTTGTATTTCATCAAATGGAATTTGATAACCAAGGTGCAAGGTGGTTAAGGTGGTTTTTTATATAATTTTTTGTTGTGTTTTTTTAACAATGCTCCATAGGCTTAATTTCTTAACCGATTTTATAATTTTATTTTAATGAAAATTGAGTATGATTGTTGGTTTTTTATATAATTTTTTGTTGTATTTCATCAAATGGAATTTGATAACCAAGGTGCAAGGTGGTTAAGCAAAAATCCTATTTTTCTCAATCGAAATATGTATGTATATATGTACATATATGTATATACACCATTATTTTGTAAGAGAAACCGTAGAGACGAGAGAAGTTTTAATTGATGCCGATGTGTTAAAAAAATCATAGTCATTGCCAAAGCATAATATTTGCATACAAAAATTTGGATTAATCTTAATTTAGATTAATTAGACTTATGTGTAATATATAATATTCATATATATATAAAATTCCATGTGAGAGGAAGTGCTGTATTTCATCAAATCGAAATATACGTTTTAATACTTTTACTTTTGACACATAATTTATGATGAGGCCCAGCAAGTTGTTTTTTTCATAGAGAATATGAAGCATCGTATTTTCAATTTCAGCCTGAGCTGAATATACAAAAAATATGAATCGAAAAAAATTCACAAAACATTTGAATATTTAAAAATATATTGATGGCTCATTAAGTTTTACATCTTTAAATGCTAGTTTTAAATTGTTAAGGGTTTGCGTGAATTTTTGAAAATTTAATATCAAATTTCACTGTGGTAAATGATGGTGCAGAGTCCTCATACACAAATCCAACTGATCTTTGATTTGCGTAGGCGTATTACATTTCAAAAATAAAAATTTAATGACAGTTCGATACTAAATTTTTTCCATTTTCTCAAAAACCCTCAAATCGACGGACTCAAGCGTTGAGGTTGTAAAGTTTTCAGACTACCCTCGCAAGTTAGAACAATTTTCTACAATTATATAGTTTTTAATAAAAATACAGTATTTTAAATTAAAATTAATAGAAATTAGATTAAAGAAAATTTTATTTAAAAGAAATTTTATTTATTTATAAAAAACAAGACAGCAGCCTGCAAAATAGCCTTTACACATGAACATAGTATGTATGTATGTATATTCTACATTTGCAAGACATTTGTTGAGTTTGGTCAGCACACATACATACATAGTATGTATGCAGTGTTGGTTTCTTGCGCCACCCACAAACGTGTACGAAGCGCGCGATGGACTGCAGCAGAACGAAGTAGACGCCACCGTCCGGACCGAACTCCATCAGCGATGATAACACCAACGATAAGACCCACGACGAAAGTAAAAACTTCGTTTGCTAATCGCAGCTCCATTGGTTCGTCGCATAAACATTCGCACACGCTTACATATGTACATACATTCATTCACAAATGCGCGAAATGTTTTGAATTGCGCTCGGCATCGTTCGGTCGTTCGTCTGTTTCCTTCCTTTCGTATACGCACGGTACACCTGCAGGCTGCAGCATTATGCTGTGCTTCGCGCGTCGCTGCTGGCAGCACTGTTACGCCAGCTGTTAACCTGTTGCTGGCACTGTTAAATTAGCTGTGCTGCGTCACGCTGTTGCTAGCGCACCTTTATACTGGCTGTGTGTTTTTGTGTATGTTGGCAGTGAAGTTTCTTGCTGCTGCGCTTTGGTCGCTGCTGGTGTTGCTTCTAATGCGCACCGTTTAGCCTTAAATAGCAGCGAATCGGCTACACAACTTTCAGATTTTCCTATAAAAGCCAATGTTTGTTCATATTTTAGGTGAAATTCAAAAGTAGTTGCTAGTCGCAGAAAAACTCGAACGCGAAAAATTTGAAAATATTCATTAGATATAACAGAGTGCAATTCGATTGTGAAAATAAAATAAAGCATTAAAATGTTTAACTGAAAATCATTTTTTTTTCATTTATTTCTCGATAAAATTTAAATTGAAAAAATGTGGCAAACAATCGGTTTTGCAATTGTTTATATTTGTTTAGTATTTCCTCCGGATGCTCAAGGTAAGTAAAATTATAATTATTTTAAGAGTTACATCGAAATTTTCAACCATGAAAGTGATCAACAAAATGTCGTGTCTTAAACTTTTAACATTTTAATGGAGATACTAACATTTATGTATACACACAAACATAAGTAATTAAAGTAATTATTTTACTTCTACGAAAGTACTTGAGTTAAACCGATAACTTCATTGAATTTTGTTTATCGTATTTCCGTGCATCAACAACATATTTCTTCGCAGATATACTACATATGTAAATATATTAGTTAGCTGACGGAACCTTAAAATTGAATAATTTATAACTTACTTTTTCATGTAATATATACAAATATTAACAAAAAATATCGCTGGCTAAGAGCACTAAAGGGCTAAGTCCATTTTTCAAGAAAGACATTAATAATTGGTGTATTCCCAAGTTGTCGTAGTCGTAGAGTGTCGTAATGTCATAAAATTATAAAATTTGAAAAAAATGCCAAATTGTCTTAAGGAAGTAAACTTTTTCTGAGCTATGCACTAAAAATAATAAAAATAAATTTTATGCTACCGAATACTTGTATGACCTTACAACTTTACAACACTGTGCGAATTCCCTCAATGTGTATTTTGGTGTTTTCTCTCAGCTTGCATTGAGCTATTATATTTATTCAAAAGTTAACCTTTATCTAAAAGCCAGAGCAATACTTATTCAGCCCTATCGCGAATTTTACCTGAATATTTTGTTCAGGCAACTCTACAAAAAAGAACTTTTCTTTTACTGAAAACTAAGAATTACTTATTAAACGAACTTTACAATTTTAAAAATAAATTTGGAAAACAAAATTTTTCCTTCTGAAATATCTTCTTGAACTCGGAAACACATCGCTGATTTATAATTTAAAATGTATGCAGTTTTGCTGTTGACTTTCTGAACATATTCAGCCTACAGCTAGTTCCAAAAATATTAATTTTTCTAACCTTTTTTCCATTAACATATCACTTTCCGCGAAACGGAAAAGATTTTGACCTAATTACTACTGCTCTGTAATTTCATAAGTTAAGATGTCTTTTTAGTCGATGATGCTCGCGATTTATCTTCTTCCGAAAGCGGTATGGTAAACCATCTCAACTTGTGAAACTGTCCTAATGTATTTTGGAATGAAATTCCTTCATTCTTTGTCAAATTTGATTTACGAGGCAATTTACGAGTGGACAAAAAACTTCATTGCATTTAATTATTTTTTAATACATTTTTTCAACGGTGTTTTTAAAGCTGCTAGAGACTAGCGTAATGATCTATAATTTAACAAATTGTGACAATAACAATTTTCAATATATGTACATACAATGACTCAGACAATTGACAACATTTGAATTTTTCGCCGTAGCGAAAAAATTTCCTTAGAATTTTTTTAATATACATACATACATACATAATTCAAAATTCAACAAAAATCGTGCAAATGAAAGTTTTAAACTTTAACAGGCGGTTTAACCAACTGATGGAAAATAAAAATTTAAGTTCCAATTAAACTGCTGATGAAACAGGCTGTAAGCAAAATTAAAACATTTGACAAATTTTTTAAGTTTTTTTAATTTTTAATGTAGAAAAAAACTAAACTGGTTAAGCATGTGTGTATATATGTAGTTGTAGAAGTTCAAACACTGTAACGACTTTTGACATTATTTTGAAAATTTTGTATTATTATCTTTTTTTCATGCAACGAAAATATTTATAAAATGTGTGTAAGAACTATGTATGTATATTAAAAAAAGTAAAAGATTTAATAAAAAAATGTGTCATTCAACACTTCTCCGTTTTTGTTGCCAATTTTTAGACTAATTTTATGTAGCTCACTAGACTTGCTAGGTCACCTCTACTTAGGCTTTGGGTAGTAATATTTACGATCAAAAAATTAATTTACCATAACTCAGAAGTACAACGAATTATTGCATGGTCTAATTAAATATGAAATATGTCAAAAAGAAAAAAAAACATTTACATTATTTCCTAACCATAATGTCCCATTTATGGTCAAACGAGTTTAATGTATTTATTAACCATTTCGTGGCACAAAAAAAATATATCCAACTACATATACAGAATATTGAGATATACATATGTATATGTATGTAGATATCAGTTATCTTGATCATAAAATATATTTTATTGCCAGAAGTTACACTTTCAACGCCATTTTGCCTACAGTATTTTTTGCGTTTGTGTGCGTGCATTATTTACAACCAGGATAAGATTGTTCTATTTATTACGTCGCTATTGGTGTGCTGTGATGGTTATTGGCGTAATTCCCAAAACACTGATAAGTTGCACTATATGAACAAGAATAATTAGAAGACTGCAAAAAAAAAAAGTTAAATAATATTAGCAACATAAAAATTGTAACAATTATATTGGGCTGTCTGTTTAAGCGTTGGAGAGTAGTTAGGCAAACACTATCACACATACTCGTACATATAAAATTGACTCACGTCCGGTGTGCGACATATTTAGTCTTTGTTTTTGGATTTTTATTTGCAATTGATTCAAGAGACTCCATCAACAACAGGCAGTTAGTTAGCATTGGCACAACAACTCAACATACGCACACACAGAAACACACAGCAAATACACATTTTAATTGCTGTCGTAAATTAATCCCTTCTGGAAAACAGCAACTACTATATTTAGCAGTAACAAACAAAAAAAAAAAAAATACCCAGGAATGCATTCTGAAAAAGTTAATTGTGTAATGTGTTTGTATGTATGGTAGATATGTATCTACTCGCCAAACAGCAAGAGTAACAGTAACAACAACTGTATGCCACAACGCTGAGTCTGTTAGCAAAAGCTGCGCTCGCTGTACACTCACGCCTACGCCACCGCAAAAGCGCTCAAATCCACACAAACACTCATGGAGGAATATCTAAAATAATTTGCGCAAAAATTGTAGCCTATCCTTCGCTTGTTTTTCACGCTTATCCGGTTGTCACGAGTACAGTTCAAAAAGCAGTGGTGCGGCGCGCATTTTTGGCTATTAAGCGTAACAGGAAAGCCTGTGCGCAGTGTAATATCCACGCCAATTCAGTTCTGCTAGCCGCAAGTAAACGGATTAGGTGCATTTTTTTTCGCTTTTTTTATGCTACGGTGTTATCTGCATTTAATTCTTATCTGGTAGACCACCATGGATGAATGTGTGTATGTATGTTTATGTATATAGTAGAAGGAAAGTTGTGTTAACTTTCTTTTCTCTGTAGTAGTAACTGAGACTAATGACGATTTCTCGAAAAGTTGTAAATCAGAATTTTCAGATATAGTCAGGAAATTAGGCTCAATGTTAACTAGAATAACCACTCTGACATTTTAAGCAGGAACGATGTAGCGAATTAAAACTTGCGCCAGTTAAGCAAGGAAAGAGAAGCAACTGGAGTGCTATGAAGAAATGATTTTAGGAAATAAATACATATGGATAAATATATATGAAAATCAATCAACGAAATCACCTACATGCTTTCCACTTTCCTTTGGTAGAACTTAATCTTACCCTTGAATGCAATATTAGGTACGTTCGCGTGGCTGATAATAGGTCCGTTCGTCTAAAAGTCCAGCAAGAATTATTCAGCAATGAAATTTCAGAGAATTTTTGGAGTATTCTCTCTCAAAGAGAGATGCTTGCAAACTTTAACGCGAGCGCATCTTGCATGTTTAACACTTAAAATTTATAATTTTCACCTTTAAAATTCTTAAACAAAAATTTCCAATTTATCCACACAGCAGTCAGCTGCTTTTGATCAGCTGTTTTCTTGCTTGCAAATTTGTGCTGAGCAAAATTGCGGACAAGAATTCAAACAGCTGTTCTCGCTGAACTTGCAGGTTTCTGGAAATATTGCGTTCGCGTCCTATTTTGGATATTTTTCTCTTGTGAGAGAACAGAAGACATTTCTCCTGAAATTTGCTGTTAGATATTTTAAACGAATTAACCTATTGTGAAAAGACAAGAAGGCAGTAGGTACTACATATTTCTAAATTACAAAATTCACTGTGTTAACCAATTGTAATTGAAGATGCCATAAAAGTATCCATGAAATACTTAATTTAAAGCATTCCATACGATTGCCATTAAAATCTTAAAAACTTAATTGCTCTGCAGAGTATCCTCAAACAACAGTTAACTAATTCTAGTTGGCTATTAAAAGTCAATGTGGCCTTAATGAACCGCTTTATTACGGCAAGCACATACATACATGTGTTACTATGAACACATGTATGTAATATACGACTTAAGTAAGTATGGAAATAGGTGCGAGTGTGTCTGAGTGAACCATGCGACGACTGAACCAATCGGCCAGTTGACAAGTTGAGCACATCTTTCAAAATATGTATTACGCTAAGCGTAGTATTAAACGACTGACAGGTGTACATACAATGATGTGTTGTTAATGACGCCAATAAGTAGGCATTTATCGAAGCTGATAACAAGTTTTTCTGCAACCCCCTGTTGGAAGTCAACAATAACATGTGTATTTTAACTTTTTTGTTGCGGGTGAAAATGTTCGCACTTGTAGATAATATTTGCTTGTTCGCATATTATAGCACAATTACATATTGACACATTGTAAAAATTTACTTGCTTCGAATAATAAAATTATTTTTCGGTTAAAATATCGTGCATTCTCTAACGAAGGCCATAAAAAACCCATTTTTTAAACTTTATACAAAATGTACATAGACTTATCAATTTTCATCATATTACCAATGATTTTTGACATTTTTTTTACAGGAAATCTCCTCCATAATTTTTATAATTGAAGGGAAAAAAATGCCAAAAACTAGTTGTTATTTGTACGACCTTGAAACTTGCTTTTTATTGTACTAAAATTGAGTGAGCTACAAAACTGCATACTTAAAAAAATTTTAAATTTAAAAATATAAAATTTTTTGTATAAAGCTCGAAATTTTGTTAAATCATTGCTCATTTTGAATAAAGTTACAAAAATTGGGTTTTTGTCCTTTTTCTTAAAAAATTAACTGTATATTAATTGAAAAATAAATTGTCCAAATGTGGTTGTGATACAATTCGTGAACAGCGAGTAGTTGTGGCGGTGGAATTTCATTTAATAAGACCAATAAAAATGGCAAGATGTGCAATCTAAAGTATGCTGCAATACTGCAAACAATATGGGTCATTTATTCCTAATCAAAAATGAATTGATGTATCCAGTATGCGTAAATATGATCAAAACTCCTTCCAAATAATACGAGAGGAGCAGTGCGCATGACACATGGATCATTTTTTTTTGGACCGCGTGGTGAAAGTCCAGATTTTGTTAAGCCTTCACATCCATAACTGCTGAGCTACAAAATAAAGTTCACCAGCTGCATGTTGGAAAATGTTATAGTCTTTCATTTTTTTTTGAGAGAGGACAGTCTATTTTTTTTATGCTAGAAAGCGTGTCCGCAATAACATGATTTTAAAATAATAGGCCTAAAATGTCTGGTTACTTTAGAGCCAACGTTAAGATTAATTACATTCTTATGGTTTGGGCTAGAAGTCGATGCTGCGAGTAATTTAACCCTAAATAGCATTTCTAGCATTTCTCTGCGACTAACAACATTGGGGATGTTAATAAGTTTTAAAGGACTAGTGTTAGAAGGAAGGTCATGAAAATAACACTGCTGGAAATTCCTTAAAACAAACAGTGAGTATTTTTTTTGGGATTGATTCTAGCTTACTTTTATGGTAAGTTAAGAATCCATTGTACCGCCCTAGTCAACAAAACTGCTCACATGCTCTAGTCTGTAGTTTTCTAAATTTGTATGAACCTGGCTGAATAGCTCTTTGTGAAAACCCCGTGAAAACCTCGTACATTCAGCTTCCGTTGCACAAGTTGACTAAGTTATTTAAATGTCATGATCAATGAAGAAATAAGACCTAAAGAGTTTTACATCATCTGCATGCATCAATATTTTTTTTATAATTTACTTATGTAGAAATATCGTTTATAAATAGCAAGAGAATCGAGCCGAGGTGGATGCTCTGAGAAACTCCAAAGGAACATTAAAAACATTTGAGTAAACATTCTTATAAATAACGCAGGATACCTGGTTGAATTCCAAGAAGATTAAGTTTATACATAAGCAAGGGGTCTTTTGTCAAATGTTTTACTGAAGTCGGTGTATATATTCATTGTTATTGTTCTCAATTAGTTTTTTTTGATACATAAGCTGTAAAGAAAAAGTTATTCTACACACGTTGAAAAAATTGCATTTAAAGAACTGTTGCATTTGTTTTGTGTAGGAGTGTATATTTAGTTTTAATTTTTTTATTTTTAGCTATAGATGTAATCAGAATGTCACTGTCGTTTCCAACGCTATTCTCTCCTAATCTTTTCACTTTACTAAATGCCACAAAAGAGTTCTCTCTCTAGAATACCCGAATTGCATCTTATGCCGATCAAAATAATGATAGCGATTTATATTCACACATTTTAACAATTAATTCCATTCAATTCAATTTTCTTAATATTTTAAATAAAATACAAATGATGCTCTAACAAAATTCAATTTAAGTCCAAGTTTCAAACTAAGAAGCAAGCACTCGGGGCAAGGACCAAGTGTGGCAGGACCCGTCTTCACTGGGTATGGGTGTCACTTCGCAAAGGAGATGCAGCTGGCGAAGTGTGTTTGTGGTACCATAAAAGAAGAAGAAGAGAAAACTACGTTGCCTTAGAACGTCTTAAAGCACAATTTTTAATTTCAACTCTTTAAAAAAACTAGAATAAAAATTATGAAAACATGCTGCATAGCACAACATAATCACACGGAAACAACGTCCAGCTCGCTTTGTTGCAAATTCACGCAAATTCTGCTGGATTAACCTACATTACCGCATCGGTGTGGTGCAGAGTCACAGCTGCGTTCATCACAGAGTCACAGCAGTTCGTTCATATTTTCAGCTATTATTTATGTCTGTAAAGTAACAAAAAAAAAAAAGAAAAACTGGAACAATGTAGCACGTGGACAAAGCGAGGCGTGATATAAAAAGAAGCGTATTTTTGCGCACAGCCTGGTGAATACAGTTTTCCTAACCCGAACTTGCTATTTATATGCTCGTACGTACATTGCTTATTATTATTAATTTCAATACCGAAGGTGAGAGACGCGGTGCATATATTTTGTATGATTAGACAACGAATCAGCCACTGCGGAGTGGAGTCTCCTCCGACTGCATTGACTTCTGGTGAAATTCTTTTTGGTTTGCTGTTAACTAAAAATAAACTTACGATTTTGCAAACGTTTTGTAGGAAAGTAAGCATTATTAAGGTACAAATGTACATATCTACCTACATGTTACAGAGATTCATACTTAAAAATAAAATATTTCGCAACACTCTTGGAGGTTGTTGAGGTAGTCTACAGAAGTGCAGCTGCGCCAAAGGTATGTACATATGCACATGTGTAAGTATACGTACATATGCACATACATACATACATATGTAAGAAAATCAGTATTGAGTGGCACACCCGGGATTTCGGGATATATGTGCTTAAGTAAATTACGTAGGTACTAAAATTCCTATATTGAGTTAACTTTGCTAAAACGGAGAGAAAAACAAGTTCTAGAAGAAAAAAAAAACGTTTTAAGTAAAAAGAAAATTACAAACAATTTTTGGTTTTTTTATTACTATGAAAAAAAATACAAACATACATTGTTAAAAATTTGATTACTTGAGTCGCTATAATTAGTAGATAGTAGCAATAATGCTCGTATTTAGATGTCGAGTCTCGGATGTTGTAGTCTCTAGAATGGACCTTAATTTGTAGTCCAATATAATGAGATTCCGGCTACCTACGAAGAAATTAATTTGAGCTGGTGCAGAACCTCTCTCCATTCCAAGATCCACTCTAAACCTGCGAGTAGTCTTTGGTGGAGGGGCTCCTTCAAGTTTGTTTGCAACACTTTCGTAGAAGTTTCGAAACCTTTTTCGGTGACTTTAGGAAAATGAAATGATAAAGCATCAAACCTATCGTTATCTTTACTTAAATAAATATTCGTGTCAATAAAAGCAATTCGTCGGAGCCCATTTGCGAAATAACATTTCCGCTAATGAACTTAAATTTTCAAGTTTTTATTTCAATGTTACTGTAAGTAAGTGTTCCTTGCGACGATGATATCTAAATCACGTACATGAATATGATTTTTGAACTTTTCATTTCATATTTTTCTTAGTCACCATTCGTTTTTTAAAAGTACCATTACATGGTTAGGAACAATCAGGAGCCATTCTATACTTAAGTTTATAAGTAAGTTTATATGTACCTATGTAAGCAAGCAAAAATATATTTCGCTATGAAGAAATACAGCACTTTTGGCTAATAGTAAAAGGTAGACCGAGTCGAAAAAAACTTATATTGCATGGTTTGTGGAAATAATTATTTTCTTCTTTTTTTTTTTTTGAAACTCTCCAACATTTTTGATTATGTTCGAAATCCTTTCGAATTTATCCCTTAAAAAAGTTTTTTTAGAAATTATTTCGGGATTCATACCAATTACCTAAATTTGAAATTTTCGGTATCCCGAGATTGATATCCCTACTCTGTACATACATATGTACATATACAACTTTAGCTGACAACGTCCATTATGCGTGCGATCATAAACCATGACAAATAATTCTCCATGGAAGTGCCTTTAGTTTGTTAGTTTGGCATTCAACATGTTGTTCGCATACGAGTATAGTACACCAACACATGCTCACACCATACATCTCATTCACACACTTGCCTTCGTTCATTTCAATAAGTTTGACAAACATATGTGCTCACCTGCAAGAAATGTTGGTGCGAGTGGAGGAGTTTTGCCTTTTCTTCTCGCACAAACCTCTCAGTATTTCTGCATTTTCCAAGTCTTATGTGTAGTTTAGCACATTTATGTTGTTGTTTTATACCTTTATTGTTACTTAGTCTAAGGTTATGCAGCTTTTACGCTAATAGTAGCCGTTTATCATTTGTGAAATGATTGAGTTTGCATTGCGGCTCACAAATCAGTGTTTGCAGTGAAATGTTGAGGCTGATACCAAAGAACTAAGATGATAACCCGTAAATTGTAAAAAATGTGATATTTTGAATCTGGGCCACTTTAGTCGACCTACATTCTTTGAAGGTAATTATGCTTTTTTAATGTGGCGGCAATTCAATCACAGATGTCTAACCAACAATTCAAAAACGCATTCCCAAGAAGCCATATCGATTTGGAGATAGAGCTCAAGGATGTAATTATTATTATTATTCTGTGAGTGTTTCATATTTACGGTCAAGTACACAACCTGTTATATGGAAAGCCGTGCACGCAATTCGTCAACATTTAATTTCCAGCAAGGCACATCAAATAGGTAGCCGCAGCAAACTTTTGTTTTTTGAACTTTTTTCATATTTTATTTTAATTTGAATTGTCAAATTCGCCTTGATTGAAGTGATCAAATGGTTAACGAAGCCCTTATCAGGCTTGTAGAAGCTCCCTATGAACCGTACGATAAGTTCTCTCCGTGGTATAAACTATTCGTAAGCAGAACTGACTGCTTGAGTAAAATTCTTTAAGTTCTTATGAAAATTAAGTTAAGAGTAATTATACTATAAATGTAAAAGTAAAAAGCTTTGAATAATATACGCTGTGGTCGAGTTGGTAGTGGTGCGTGCAATAACTTGATATGCCGGTGAGTTCAAGGTTCGAATCTAAGTCAGGGCAAGCAAAAACTTAATCATAGAAAAAAGTTTTTTCTAATAGCGGTCACCCCTCGGCAGGCAATGGCAAACCTCCGAGGGTATTTCTGCCATGAAAAAGCTGCTCATAAAATACAACTGCCGTTCGGAGTCGGCACAAAATTGTAGGTCCCTCCATTTGTGGTAAAATACAAAGACGCACACCACAAATGGTAGGAGAAGCTCAGCCAAACACTGAGCTATATGGTGTAAGCGCCAAAATTTTTATTATTTAAAGACTATTAACAGTGAGGACGTTTGGTTTTACTACAAATTAGCGAACCGAATTGCTATTCACAGTTGATGCGACATTCAACGTACAGCATCAAAACTGTAACGAACGTAGAACGAATTTGAATTAAGTCGGTAGGGGATTTCATTTTGGTTGAAATACCACACCCACAGTTTTTGAGCTTAACGTTTTCCTCCAGTACGAAGCTAAAAAGTGTTTATTTTATTAAAAAAAAAAAAGAATTTTCCGAACTTTGGAAAACAACATTTCAACTCTGCGATATTGAATGAATAACCTCGTCCCTATAATTGATTATTTCAATTTTGCTTTAAATTTTCATTAGACTGAAACTTTTTCCCGATAAACTTGCGTATCGGTTTGTTGGAAATTTAAATAAAAATTGAATGCCGGTAACGTTTAGGTAAAGGACAATACAATGGCACAAGCTCACATTCATACAACACAAATTAATGTATTTGTTTCTTCAAGTTATAAATTGCATGCAATCATTGCATAAATCGTTTACTAACCGTATAAGGCTTAAAAACTTGTGAAAGAAAAAAATGTGCACCTCGCAACGGCAAGCGTTGACTTTAAATAACAGCGGGAAATAAGAAAGTTAAAACCAAAAGCATAGCGTAAATCACAGAGGCTATTTGGGAATGAAGTACATTAAGTTTAAATTCAACTGAGGTCACATTTCTGAACATGCTTTAAATTTGAGAATTAAGAAAGACATGTTTACTCTCAAAGTTTTATTGCAAACAAAGTTTTGCTTTAATTACATACACAAAATTTAGGGAAAATTTTATGAAATTATTGAAGGTCTGCTTATGGCTGTATAATTTGACTTAACGTGTCCTAGAACATAAGAAATGTCGTTTTTTAATTTTTATATTTTTTTTTAATTCATAGCAACGTTAAGTTAAATTAAGTTGGCATAAGCAGGCCTTTAGAAGCGCTCAGATAGTACTTCTTCGGTTTCAATTGTTTTTGAGTGTAGTTACGTTCAGTTAAATCTACAGCACTGTAAAAGCGACCTTAAGAAAAGAAGTATTTTAGCTATGTATGTTCTGTTGAAGACTTTCAAGTCGTATTTCGAGAGGAATTGCTTGATATTAATAACGAAGTCCGATTTTCTTGGAGATCAGTATGAGAACGCACCTATAAATTTAAAACAGCAAATACTTTCCAATTACCCAGTAATTTTCATCAGCTTCAAGCTTTCAATTAATGACCAATTTATATTATTTTACCAAATTTTTATAAGTATCTTCGTACGTATATAGTTTTCGTGAATAAAGTGCTGATAAAATGGTTTATTTTTCTTGTCAAATTGTGGATTAAATTTGGGAAAAATTGCATGTAGTTCGATGCATCAATAAAATAAAAGTGCAAAAAAACATCCACTGTCATAATTTTAGAAAGTTTTAAACCCCATACAATTTTCTCTAATATATATACTCGTATTTACAAGCACTCTTTATACATAATCATCAAAAGTACTCTGACAGCTGACACATCATTTCATTTCATTTATTATTGGAAAAACATTTTTCTCTGCATATTCAAACACCCTGTATTTGCTTTAGAAACAATGTACGAGTATGAAAGAGGCAAATAAGCGTGAAGGTTGTGGCAAAAGAGCAACAAGTTTGCGGCAAATTGTTATTTATGACTTCTGATATGTTCTATGATGTGCTTTACTTAGTTGTTGTGCTTTTAAAATAGCCGCTGCAGTTATTTAACTTCGAATTGAATTTGACGGTTGAATAAGTGGCAGCGGAAGCAGAGACTTGACAGCCTTTAAACTTTTAAACACTTTTATTTTACGTGTTTCTCGTTTTTTTTTTTTTACTTTTTACTTGCAGGTTCTTGTTTGGAGTATGGGCATTCTTGTTGGGGTGGTGAGTATTGAAAATATTTGCTTTATCTACTTGTGTGTGTACAAGTGTTTGAATATGAATGTTTGTTTACTGTAACAGCTCATGGTAAACGCTCCAGTGGCTCTGCAATTGGTGGCAAAAAAGCACCGCGCGACTCTGTATCAAGAAATTTACGCGATAACGAATGGAATGGATTAGGTGAAGACAATGTGAATCAAATTGCTGCAAACAAGGTCAGTGTTCGCAAAAAAAACATGAAGGTCCGCTAAAGAAAGTACTACAGAGAAATGAATACTTTTAATTAAAATCCCTCACAGGTATTTGTTTCCAAAAAAAGTAGAAGGCTTCAAAGTAAAGTTATCTGAAAAAATAAAAAAAATGTATTGAATTAAAAAATCTTTTTAATATACTTACATACCACGTTTTAAAAAAAAATTTCTACAGAATACAGCATATATTTTCATCAAGACACACAGATCTGCATAGTTTTCAAGCATTTTTCATTTAAAGCCTTAACAAAAGTCTTAAAAAAAATGAATGAGGCTGAAATCGGTAAACGAGGGACGCTTGCAACTGTACATAAACCCCCGTTTTTATATGGAAGTAATGCAAAAGTTGGAATTTTTATTAAAGTAATGTACATTTTGTTTAAAGTTTCAAAATTTTTATTTTTTTTATTTTTTTTGGAGAATGAACTTCATATAAATAAAAATTAATTTAATGTAATTAAAAGAAAAGTAAATTGTCAAAATGTGTCAATATGTCTTTGTGCTTGAATTGTTAAACGCAGAGTACACTCTGTTCATAAATTAAAGCAGAAACACATATTGAACAATTTTTTTATACTCAAAATTGTAAAAAATTGTTTCATTTAAAACATTTTTAATTCTCTAACAAATACAATTAAAAATAACTTTTTAGATTTTATCAAAATTTCATAAAATATCGAACTTCTTAAACAAAGTTTTTAGATTTTTTTGGCGTGTGCTTATTAAATTTTAGTACAACAAAGTGCAATCGCTGTTTTGCTTTGCATGGCGGAACAAATTGTCAAAAAACAGTGATAACTTTTAGACACTCGGAACTTGCACTTTGCCAGACTAAAATTTATGAGCAACAAAATTGCATACTCAAAAGGATACTAAAAACTTTTCTTTTAAAAGTTCCATTAAGTTTAAAACTTTTTTGAAAATTTTCGAAATTATTATAATCTGGTTTGCACGTCTATTTTCAACTTAAAAAACGAGTATATACGAAAAATGAGCTCGTGGTAGCCAATTCAAATATGGAATGAAATATGAACGAAAGTTGCAAAGTGTACTCGTATTCATCGAAAAACTCGAGCGATTTGCGAATATATCAATGGATTTAAATTATTGACCACTCTCGAACAATGAGCGTTGAGACACTTCTAATATTACGCTATAGAAGAGAAAAAAATGTTAATTGCTTAGAATGACGATTTTATACAGTGCCATAACTCGATGTGCCTCTGAGTTCGAGGTATGAATCGCATCCAGGACAAGTAAAAAATCTAAATCATAGAAAAAGTTGTTTTCTAATAACGGTCACCCCTCGGCAGGCAATGGCAAACCTCCGAGGGTATTTCTGCCATAAAAAAGCTTCTCATAAAATACATCTGGCGTTCGTAGTCACCACAAAACTGTAGGTCCCTCCATTTGTCGTACAAGATAGAAAACGCACATCACAAATGGTAGGAGAAGCTCGGCCAAGCTATGCGAATACGATCTTGAGATCATGAGATCTGCTTTGATGGAAAATCTTCTATACGCTGAAGCTTATTACTTACCGAAACCATATTTATTTTTATGGAAATATTTGTTCATAATCTTACCGGCTTATGTTGCTGTGGAGTGCTGCCTTCTGAATAGGTGTCTGGTTACTTTCATATATAAGTCAATTAATGTGCCCCCCTCTCTATAGAGGGTTTTGTTTATCATGAATATTATGTCCAGAAACCAAAACTTTTTTTTTCAAAAAGAAGTCATACAATTCTGAGTATTTTTAAGAGTTTTTTGTCTAGTTGCTCATTAAGTTAACACTTTGCTTACATATATGCATACAACATTTTCACTTTTTATCTAACCAGTTCGACTTGGATGAGGCATTCAGCTTGGCTGAAAGCTCACCACACCAGAGCTTGAGCGCCGAAGACTTCTCAACCGATTCAAATGATTCCACGAAACCGAAAACACGCGGCTACACCAGACTACGCCATCTAAAATTTCCCACACAAATTAGTCAGAGCTTTGACAACAATCAACAATCGCTCATTGATATTAACAATCGAGAAAGCAATGGGGATTCAAGAGAAGAACAACAACAACAACAACAGCAACAACAACGCAAATATCCAAAATATGTTGAACGTTGGCGACGGCTACCACTTTTCGGACAACGACACACATTCGGCAACTCGCCACTGGCGTTGAACGACGCAGCACCACTACAGTTGCCAGCACGAAACGCGGAAAATGATTTGCTGCAACAAATTGGACATTTACCTGGCGCTGGACGATTAGATGACATTGGCGTTTATTATGACTTCCCATAGGATTGACGAAAAACGGACGGCCGGGTGGGAAGTTTGGTTGCGAAATGGTATTGATAGAGTGAAAGATTGATGTGATGACAGCAGCGGCACACATACATACATACATACATACACAATAGACGAGGATAACAGAGTTAATTAATGAAGGATATTCATCAAAGCATATAAAACTGAATATTTATAAATACTTAAATATTGAAAACACTTTAAAAGCTCTAAATGTAAACATTTTATTGTAAGAAAAACATATTTGTATATTTAAACGGTTCCTTTTGATTAAGACTTAAAGAAGTTTTGTGAACTTTTTGCCGAAAATCAAATATCTGTATTCTGTCGTATGTATAGTATACTTGTATGTACTTACATATATAAGCTATATAACTCAAAACAAATTAATTATATAATATTGATGCAAAGGGCTGGATGCATCAGTATTATTGAAGCTCCGAAAATATATAATGTTTTAAATAAAGACATGCTGACGACACACACACATAAGATCAAGCGATAAACAATATTTTCATATTTTAAATTCGAACATCTTTCTTTATGAAATACAAAATTACTTCATTTCACTTGTTTACATGCATACATACATACATATGTACATACATATAAAATAAAAATGTTCATTATTGCATTGAATGAGTAAAAATCTATCACAAAAGCAAAATTTTAGCAATTATTTTATTAGAATTCTTTACGTAGCACGTTTCCAGCGATCTCTCTTTCACATTTACGCCCTTATCTTAGCCGGTATTTGGAAACAAACAGCATCACCCTGTTTATCACCCAAGCCCCAGTGTATCACCAAGCTGACAGTTGGATAGATTGGCAAAATTTTGAAGCTATTTCTGTACGTGTACGTTTCGCCGGCTTTCAAAGGACAGCCCACCTTCTCTTTGCCCTCAGCGTCGTAGATGTAAGGGCAGGCGCTGGTGCCATAGTAGCCGGGGAAGGGTAGTGGTACATCTAAAATAATACCCTGTATATCGGAAGTGAGTTCTTTAAAGTCGCGTTCCGGTTTAATTTTTATCTCAATTGTGGCTTCTGTTTTGCGCTTAAGTGTGCATTTATTTTTGGGACAATTGGTGATGTTCACTTCATCTGCATTTAGGAGACGTGCTGACGCTGAAAGGGTAAGCGGAGAAAAGTGGCATGATTACTAGGTTTTTTGTTTTTACATTTGTACTTTTATTAAGTTTTTTACTTACACTTTGGACACTTGCCAACTTCGGTGGCGCTCGTTAATGCCAAAACGACTATGAAAACGATAACTGTGCTCAGGAAGGACTTCATTTTTGTGGATTTCCTTAACTGATTTTAAGTCCAAAAACTGAAACAAGGTATAAAAATAACAGAAGTAAGTACTAAATGTTGTTTAATGCATGTTTTTGTTGTTTTCTATTGGTTTTAAAGCTTGGAAATTTAAAGATATTGAATTTCTTTTAGCTTCTTACACTATAAAAATTTGTTATTAAGGGATATTTTGATGAAATGGGGGAAATTTAAACGATTTAACAAAAGGCAGAATATGTAATTGCCTAAAAGCTCCAATTTATATAGTACGAGTCTCTCCGAAGTTTACGTTTAAACTTAAAAATATGTTGTGTAATTCGGATACATACTACACCTAACTGCCGCACTTGAGAAAACCCGCTTACTCTGAAAACGGCCCTAACGACAGGTAAAACCTACGTTTTAACTTTGTAGGTATGCTCGTAATATTACATTTTTTTTTTTTTACTTTACTTCTACTCGTATATACATACGAGTATAATTGCTTTAGTAAGGCATATAACCTTCAAGTTTGCTCTCACATGTGATTGTTCATGAAAAGTAATAAATTATAAACTTATTTTTTCTTATTGCTGCCTTTGGCAATTTAAATGTAATCGGTATGAAGTGTGAACGTAATTGAAATGACATATTCAACTTAAAATCAGGTAAACAGATTTTAACTTTTTGCAAGAGTTGCAAAATATATTATTAAAGCTACAGGATAGTGCAAGCCGATTCCGTGCTTTCAATAAAGAATATATAATATTATATAGAAAAATTAAATAATGGTTATTCCATCGATGAAAAGAGCTCATGTATTTCTTGTATTTTTAAAATGAAATTTTTGCAAACATTTTTGTAATCATTTTTGATTTTTGATAATTGTTATGCGAAATTTTTTATTTTTAAAATGACTTTTATATGATATTTTTGTATTAAATTAACTCTAGCGCTCCCTTTGTGCCAAATCAAACTATAAGATATGCGTAAAAAAAATAAGCAATGCTAGAAAAAAACCCTTTAACCTACCCCCAAAAATATCGAAGTACTAAGCACGCCACGTGGCGGCTCAATTTTGCAATATACATGCCTTGAATACGAACCAAATTGGATCAAAAATACATTTTTTTTAGTCTAAACCTTCTATTGACTCATTAAAACTACATAAATTGAAATCGGTCAAGCTGTTATGTAGTTTTAATTTGTGTAACTAACCCAACTTTGTACTAAGTGTACATAGACAAAGATTTTGAGTTTCTAAATATTATTAAAACCTATAATCTAACTGCAGTGCCACCTATCGGATCTAGTTGTTAATCTTAACCTTCCAGGACCCACTAGAAAACAAAGTGCAGCTGCTTACCCGGCTGGCTAAAAACATCTTAAAGACTCTTTTACAAACTGAAAGCTTTCTTCTTTTATTTACTAGCCCTTTTTGATGCACTGAATGAAAGATTCTTATTTCTGCGCAGACACGCTGGTAGGAATATAAAAGTATAACTAAAAAAAATCCAAATCAGATGAATTCAGTGCATTTTATGGTTAATTTTTTGAATAAATTTTGATGCTCTTTTGGAATTATATTCAAATACTTGTTGGTCTTTAATATAAATATTTGTGGTTTTTTAGATGGTTTACTGAAGATCTTTTGAAGTCTTTTAATATTTTTTAACATAATCAATGATTGTTCTTAGCTTCTTTTCTGCGCCTTTCCTTTTACAATCATATAGTATGTATGTATGTAATTCGCCTCATTTTCACAACTAAACGAAAACGTGTGCACTGTTCAAGGATTGACTTTAATCTATTAAAGCAACAAGATTTTCAGTAATAACTCAAAACCAAGGAACTAATTCGGACTATAAATACGATTTTTAGTATAACCTCGACTCCAACGTCACCCGAAAGTTCTTTCGAATATACATATATTCGATCTTATCTAATGACTACACAACAGTGTCACACGACAATTGTTTTATTATATTATTCGGAACGCAGACAAAACGAACAAATTAACATAATAAGAATCGTTCCATCCAATCTGGAGTTACAAATGATATAACCGACACGACTTTGTTTTGTATATTCAATCTATAATGTTTTCTATCATTTTTGTCGAAAAAATTAGATATTTTGGTGACAAGCCCTGTTTTAGCCAATTGCTCTCACTTCATGCAAAGCGTTTTACCACAAGCAAAATGTATTGAGACATACATATCTACATACTTATGTAGATATCAGCTACTTTAATCCCTAGTAGAATTAGCTGAGCTTTAAACTTTTTAAGTAATACTAACTAGGCCACCCCAAACATTCGTTGTTAGTTATTTGAGTTCTACATTATAAATATTTGGATCAGTAATAAAAGTCCTATTAGGTTTCTTATTTAGTTACTTAGCTTATTTGTTTACTTGAAAAGAAAAATAGTACATTTTCTGAATTTTTAGGTTATTCCTGGAAGAATGTATGTACATATATATAATGTATGTAAAATTATGTACCAACATACATGGAAAGTAAGTATTGTACGAATATGTATGCATATAACTATAAAAATAAACGAGTAATTAGAGAATTGTAATAAATAAAACGTAAACAGCAAATGCACACAAATTCATATGATTCAAACTCGTATAAAAGGGAAATAGAAAAGGGGAGGCCTTTCTTTGATTGCTAAAGGTTAAACTTTTTTAATCGCTGTTTCTGAAAAAAAGGTTAATTACCATATTAAATTAAAAAAGTTCAGCTTTAGAAAAATGGAAAGACTTTTGGATTACAGATATAAAGACATACATATGCATATATGTATGATAAAGTGTAACACTTTAACTATCATGAAGAGGTGAAAAACTTAAGTATAAATTAGAAAATTGTATTTGCAAGAAAGAAAATTAATTGCAAATATAACTGGGGACTTTTGGCAAAATAACTTATTTGACTTTAGTATTTTTTACTTTAGACTCATTAAATGTAATCTTTCACAGTCCAATTAAATATTTTAAATAAAATTTCTTAGATAAACATCTTTATTTATCTTTCATCTTTATCATTTCTTACTCAAATAATTTAGCAGGGCGGTCTGAATTAGCTTTATAAATAAGTTATATTTAAAATTAAGGTGCTCACTGCATAGATTAACCAAAAATTTGGCAGACATCACAAGCATTTACAATTTTTTACTCTTAGTGACGCTTTTAAAAAACGAGCTGCCTTATAAAAAAGATTTGATCCTAAAAAAGTTTTCACCCTTTAAAAATTAAAAAAAATTGTTTTATAAAATTTATAAATTATTGAAACATGTATAATAAATAAAATAGTTTTAAAATGGCTTTGTGTCTCAGCTGAATCTGGAAGGGTTGCCACCTGTTTAAAAGTTCAACTAAACTTAGAATAAGGTTATTAAATATTAGAGATTTGTAGCTCATTACGGGTGTCCAACGAAACATGTTTAAGATGGAATTTATTTGAAAATATTTTTAAAAGTGTTGCCACCTATTTTAAAAGTCAAAATCAATTTAGTTACACACAAGTTGTGTCAAATAAAGTGAAATGGTTGTCAAACTGAAGTGTTTTAAAATAGCTTTGGTATAAACAATTAAAATATTTTTTGAACTTTTTTTAAAAGAGAGGACACCAGTTTTAAAATAATCTTAAAATTTAAAAACGAGCTTAAACTAACTTATTGAGTAATTGAAATCTGTATCACAATATGGATGTCAGGCAAAGGAGTTTTGAATTCAATTACTCCATCTATTTAAAATGTTAAAATGTGTGTGTTAAAAAAAAAGATTAATAAAAACCAATAGTTTGCACTGTTAAGAATTTTGACTTTTTTAAAGAAGGTTGCCACTCGTTTAAAGTGCTAAAACCAAAATCATTATTTAGTTAAAAAAAATATTTCAAGATGTTAATGAATCAAAAATGGTTTGAAAAGACCGCATAACTAAACCACATGTAGGCGGGTTACCACATGTAGGAGGGTTGCCACTTGTTTAAAAATGTAAAATTTTTATAATTTTCTAAGCCAACCTGATTATACCTCGCGATTTAATAATCCTATAAAAACAAATGATATTTCTATTTAAAGAGATCGATCTTAACTTTTTTAACTTAGAAAAATAAACATATTTTTTCAAAATACTGTTACATTTATTAGCTTTTGTTTGAGTTTTCGGTAATTATTTGTTTTGGCACTGAAAAAAATACCTGCAACGTTTTTCTTTATAAAGATTGCGGTAAAGCGGAGGATGCACATAAAATAATCGAAAAAAACTCTTTTTTCTGAATGCTCTATTGGTTCTGTTCGGGAGACACAGAGACACTAACAATTTAAAAAAAATTAAGAATTGATTTTATTTCATTTCTTATGCATATGCCAATAATTATGAAACTATTTACTTAATAAACAATTGTTTAATCATTTGATGTACACAACTGAATTTTTATTCATATGTAAATTCAAGTCTTGCTGATGCTACTCTAATATCCTAAGTAGTAGGCATTATTTTGTATGTAAGTATCAATACATGCGTACATACATACATATACTTCATAATTTAATTATCAACTGCTCTTTAATTGACTTCCTTCTTCATGACAAATCTGCTACTTAATACATATTCTTAATTTGAAAGTAGGGAAAAAGAGAAAAAAATTATTGGAAATTACAGAGAACTTTCATCTTCCACAAACTTGCATATCTGGCATACCATGAAAATGTTCTTTTAAATTCTGAATTTTTCGGTGTTTTGTATAAAGCATTTTTGTTGTAGAATTAATAATAAAAAAAATGCATTCTATAAAAACGAAATTTTAAGCAAACACATTATTTTGAAAAGCAAATATTTTTTCACTTGAGTCACAAATAAGTATATTTAAGTATACTAACAAAAGTGGAAAGGCTTCAAAAAAAAAAAAAAATTTTTCGTATACGACAACAAAAATGGACTTTTATACTTTAATTTGAACTCATTAATCACAAGCATGTCGCAATTACGCCAACTTGCGCTAATTTAATGCTAACAACTAATTAAATATAACACAACAACAATACACAATTGACAGGTGAATACAATTCTAACAAATACTACATACTAGATTTATGTTTGAACTTTAATATATGCAACTTGTGAATGCTTGCAACTTTATTACCTTTAAAATATATTGTTAGCACCACTTTTGTTTTTGTTTTCGGTTGAACGTACTAGAGTAACTTTTCAACAGATTTCCGTTTGCATTTAAAACGTTTAACTAACAACAAATTACTTTTTATCTAATTACTCAATATATTAAAAGTATTACTTTTTCATGTATTTCTTTATTTGCTTTTAAGTGCTTGTTAAATATTTTAAATTGCGCAATATTGCTTCTTTTGTTTATTTATATCCATTTACTTGCTTTTTATAGGGAAAAAACGAAAGACTTAAGACACACACGCGCGCTTTCACAGTCAACAAGTCGTTTTGACTGTTGGATGAATTGAACTGAAACGTGAGCTTCAATGAGTTGATTATTTATAGACGTGAAATGTGAGCGCAAATAAATATTTCCACATACCATTACAGATAGATATACACACACATACGAGTATATAAACATATACAAATAGCAAGCGAACTATGAACGGAAGAGAAATTTTTACGCATTGCTCAGTTCAGCATTGACATGGGCAACACCTATTAGTTAACAAAGAAAAGAGAAGCCTAAAAAATAAATACTGGTAACAAAGTTTTAAATGGAAATTGCTTATGATTTTTGTAAATATATATGTAAATACCTATGTACATATGTACAAGTAGAACATAGACAGATTTTACTGTGTTAAAAAATGCTTGACAATGTCTAATTGGAACACATGAGGTGAGGCTTACCCCCGATTCAGTAAGCAGTCTCAGTCTCTAATAGAGACAAAAGTCACAATTTTAGACCAGTTGGCAGTCATTAGATTCGAAATAAAGCCTCTAGTTTCAAAATAAAGTCTCTAAATAGCGACCAGGTGATGAGCAGGTCACAAAAAATTTAAAGAAAACTGATGCTGGAAAAATTTATACAATAGTAAAAAGCGCTTAATACTGATAATTGGAAAGCTTCGATGCAGCGAACCACAAATGCCAGTGATTAGGACATCGCTACTTTGACTTTGCCAAACTTGAGGCAATCAGCTGTTGACGCGACGTTAGTTTAGACAGTAAACAAACCATTTCCTTGCAACTTATTTATATATTTCAAGTACTTGAAATTATAAATCGAGTTTTTTATTACTTAAATTTTGAATTGAATTCAAGACTTAGTTTTTGTTTTCTAACATCAATAAATATTAAAAAACAAATATAAATATCAAAAGCGAATTGAGAAACTCAAAACAGCTTGAGCTATTCTTCTTCTCTTATTATAAACTGAACTGAAGTCACGGGGTTGTGATCTGCGTATTCTTGTACTCTAATATTTCTATTCGATATCGATTAAACGAGAATATTTTAAGATTTACCTATGTTAATAAGGGCATTCGATTTCGCAAACCAAAAAAACGATTGCAATTTTTGAAGATCAGCCGCACACCAAATCAGACCTAAATCGATTTTCTAATACAAATAATACGGTATGCCATACAAGTAGCTGTTCGATAAATAATTTCTGTTTTTAAGTCTCCGAGCCTGACTCTTTTATAAATTTTCTAGTTTTGAGTTAAATATTTTACTTTGATTATTTAGTTAAAGTAATTAATCTTGATAAATATATTCATTATAACAAATAATTATTGAACGAGTAAAATTTGTTAAAAAAAAACACAAAAATAAGATCATATGAGTTTTACTATACTAACGCTTTTTTAACTGAATCTCAATTTGGCAATGTATGGGACCCGGTTTTTTCAATGAAAAAGGGATTTTTCATGTTTTTAGTTATTTTTTTTTTTAATTTAGTATTTAGTAAAGCCTGATTTGTTACAGTTTTTCAAGTAACATAGCATTGATAACTAAAAAATCCAACAAATAATATTCGTTATTTTTAAATAAGTATTATAATCACTGTACTACAAATTTAGATAATTTACTTGTAATTGTTAAGTGATCAATATATGTATGTATTTAATTCTTTGGAATTATAATTTTTTTTAAATGAAAATGTTTGATGTTTATATAAATTTAAAATCTGATCATAAAAATACTTGAATTAAAAAAAAAATATTTAACACCATAATTTATACTGTATTGTTATTTATCGCCACAAAAGTCAAACTCGTCATACAACTAAATCAGTAGCGCATTGGGTATAAAAAGTCAACAACTCTGTTACGAAAGTAAAAAAAGTAAAAAGAGAGAGAAAAAGGGATTCATATTAAGTGGTTGAGCAATCAACGAAAAGTTTTAAGTTTCTTCTAATTGATTTTCAAGAGACATTTTCTAAATTATTATCAACACACGTGTATGTTATTACTTTTATATACATATTTACATACATATGTACATACATATATGTATGTGTATGTATTTACGCATGCACTTAAGCATACAGATGAATCATTTTCAAACACTATTTTGTTAATAAATTCTTCGCTTATATGCAAGTCACGTTTGCATTCTTTCTAAGCTAAATATGTGCAATCAGTATACATATATTTGTACATATATTTAAATGTTGTAATATAATAGTTATTTATACCACTTTACCAGATGTAAATGCAAACTTATGTAGATACGAGTAGGTATATATAAAACATCGACTTAAAAGAACCCAATTGGAATTGGAAGCTTAAAATCAAGTCTCACCGCACCTCACCTCAGCTCTCCTTACCACAACTGACTTCATCTTACCATATCTTACATATATCAAGGAACGTACATTGCAAATAAGTAGCATGGCGCTACGTTCCACAACGAATTAGATTCTGAGATCAATCAACGAATGCCGAATTCGTTCCGATATGGCGAAATAGGCCTTGATATTTGGTTTGCGGAATGGAACGGGACTCGCAACTTCTGTGTAGTAAATATTATTTTATCTTATATTCAATTCAGTTCATCGTAACCTATGTAGAACAATGTGTGAGGATTATGGAATGATTAAGAAATGTATACCGATCAGTTTTGCTTCTATAAAGTGCCACAGGTGTACTTTCTGTTTTTATAATAGCTCGAGGTTCGAATCTCAGCCAGGATAAGTAAAATCTCGGCAGTCAATGGCAAACCTCCGAGGGTATTCCTGTCATGAAAAAGCTTCTTGTAGGTCCCTCCATTTGTAGTATCTTAACATTAAGATGCACACCACAAATGAAAAGGTTCGGCGAAACACTGAGCTATATAGTGTGATTAAACTAATAATAAAAATACATCCTTCTGCATTTAAAATAGGCCTTACAACTCAAAACTCTAAAGTCTAAAAATTCCAAGCTCTTTAACAACAGTTTGTTATCGTTTCCATGTGATGAAAGCGTCTGCTTACCGTTAGCAGAGAGAGTATGAGGATTCTCATCGGATACCTGACATGCGAATGCAGTTTGAGATTCCATCTTCACAAGAATGGACCTCCGAGGAGACAAAGTGCAGTCTTTGTGGACTGGAGGAGGCAACCTGTGAGCATAAGTACAATATATTTTTATAGTGTGCGGATGACCGCGTGTTAACCCTCTTTGAACTATATAATGTAAGCGCCAATTATTATTATTATGCTGGCTTCAGTGGTGTTACAGAATGCAGTAATTTTTCCACTATATTTGAAATAAGTCACATATGATTGCAATGATTTGATTAATGCTCCACGAATAATTTTTTAGTAATTTGTTGTTAGTCACTTGTTTTCAGTCATTAGATTGCAAATCTATTAGTGCTTTGTTTGAAGCTATTGGATTGCAATTCAAAAAGGCTCTAAATATTTTGTATTATTTTATAGTAATTTAGAATGTTGTTTTTTTGTGTAGTTATTTTAAGTTATGTGAGAATTAATGGGCTATAAAACTGCAAAAATCACAAAAAAAAAAAACGAGTGGTAGAATTTCATACTGATTTAATTCAAATTCTATAAAGAGTTAAACAAAAAATTGGTTTAGATTTTAATAATTAAGATAGCAAAGATGAATAACAGGAAACACTAATGACTTAAATTTTTGCAGTCTTTAGTCAAATGTGTGATTTATTGACTGCAGTTGTATGTATTCAAAGTTACAAAGGCTGCACTATTTAACACCATTGCGTTATTTTTAGTTTATTTTGTTGCTAAACATGAGATTAAGTTTCAAAAACTTTAACGTAAAAAAGTTTTCTAAAAACGTGGTTTTTTTTTTAAATAACGTTATCTTTTCTCACTCGGCTCTCTTTTGTTCACTGCCGGGTTTTTTATGCCCTTACCATATATACATATATATAGCATTGGCAGGTGCTAAACATGGTATGAAAGGCTTAACAAAATCAAAAGAAACTAAAAATTAAATACATACATTTTTTTTCTTTTCTCATCTTCTTAACTCTTGACGCTAAGTTAAATTATAACATTTTTTTTTTAATTTACTTCTATTCAAAAATTTTCAAAGTCAAGCTTGTTAGCGAAACACAGTCAATTAATATTTCTTAATTGCCAATTCACACGCATGTGTGAAATTATTATTATTCTTAAATAACAACGGACACAGTATAAAAATTCAATATATTTTTATCCAGAATGCATACCGACTACTAATTAGAATGAATGGTACCCCCTGTCGGAAAAAATCAGACAGTCTAAAAAATTAACCAATTTGGAAATCAAATAAATGTTTAGTTCTTCAAGCCACGGCAAGTAAAATCTTAATCATGGAAAAGTGTTTTTCTAAAAGCGGTCATCCCTCGGCAGGCAATGGCAAACCTCCGAGAGTATTTCTGCCATGAAAAGGTTTCTCATAAAATACGAGTACCTCTGCCGTTCGGAGTCGGCACAAAACTGTGCTATAATATAAAACTGCACATTACAAATGGTAGGAGAAGCTCAGCCAAATACTGAGCTATATAGTGTAAACGCCAAACTATTATTATTAGTTGAAAAAAGAGTACTTTTTAAATTTCTTTTAAAGTGCTTTGATTTCCGACAGGGCTATATGTTCATAATAACATATTAACGATGTATAACATCAGCGGTTGGGTTTTTGTAGGAAGCGTCAAAACGGCCGGAACTATACGAAACATCTGAGCACTTCCGCTTTCCTTTTAAGCGAAGTTAGCCGGTTTGAGCTATGCTAATATATGTAGCTTCCAAACATTCATTGTCTACACAAAAACTTTGCCATAATTAGAAAGCAAAAAAAAACATATTCACGTGAGAATGCAGGCGAAATATTGATAACAGTTTTTACGAGTTTTATATTGTTCTAATAATAATAATATATAATATGTATGTTATGCGTATACACAATTTACTTGAAATACTGCAAATATACATGCATATTTTCATATTACTATTTGCAAATAATTGAATGCAAGGAAATTTATTTTTTTACGTAAGCATTACATCGATCGCTTGCAAATTTACACAAAACTAGTTTGGAGTTGTTATTTTTTTGCTGTTTAGTTACACTTAAGTATGCTCAAGCTAGCCATTTAACCTTGAATTTTCGTACCTAAGAAATTGCGGCTAAAGATTTGATCAAGTGTTACTCCGCGCCTTGCCACCGATCGAACAGAAAACTTGAACTGAACTGAAGCTGCAGACTTAGCTTTGATTGGAGCTTGGCGTTTCTCTGCTAGCATGCTTACACATACATATATACTTACAAATATGTATGTACACATGTACATATGTATGGATATAAATATTTGTATCAGTTTTTAAACATACATATGTATACAACTATGTATAATTTAGGGTTGTACACGTTTTTTTTTTTTATTAAAAATAATACTTTTATTAAATTGATTGAACTCGTCTATTAACATATCCTGTCTACATATACATACATATACTATATATTTTAAAATATGTTACATTTTTTTTTGCTAATTCTGAAGTTTTTATTTAAAGCCCCAAGAGAAAATCTTAGTATGCAATTGTATTTCACATTGGCTTCGGGCAATTTATTGAAATATCGGAAATACATTTTTTTTTCGTATAACTCAAATATTTAGTGAGGTAAAAAAATGTATGTACATAAAAAATTAATTGTATTATTAATCAGAATTTTTAGAATTTTTTTTTACAGTGAAACTAGTATTATGACCCATACTGCAAAATGAAATTTGCGCCACGCAAAAGTTGTAAATCATTATACTAATATAGAAGAGACATACTAATTATTTTTCTAAAAATATTCGTGTTAATATCATACATACTTACAAATTTCTTGAATTTAGGTACTAAATTTTATGATTCGATTTATATAGCTTTTGATAAAGAATGCAACGTATTATAATAAAAAGCTAATGAAAAATGTTTCAAACGAAAAACTGTGCCAATTTTGTCCAAACACATACTGTTTGCTCACTTTTGTGAGTGACTGTAATTACTTTACATTACAAGAACAAAATTTACTTCAAGAAAATACAAAAGGAATAAAAGTATACAGAATAGTTTAAATGTGGAAAAAATGGGAGGAAAACGTTATGTTTTTGGACATTTGCGACAGAAACCAAAGATCTCATCAGTTGCACCGTAGTAAAAAAAAAATAGGCGTCCTCATACCGAGCTCGTTTACTTTGTAGTTGTAATTTTAAATCTTTATCTTTGTTTTTCGTTTAAACTAAGTTTAAACTTAGTATGCACTCTTTCAGTCAACCTTGAACGTCATTTAAACTAAGTTTAAACGGCCGATATCCAAGGGTTAAACTGAGTTTAACTCATCAGTTGATTGTTGAGTACTTTGTTTAAGTTGAAACAAATTTAATTGAGCGAAAGGAAACGAAGTATAAATTTAAATTAAGTTCAACTACGCCATTTTTATCATGATTTACGAAAGTATTACAAGAATTGATTTAAAAATGTTAAAATTTATTAATAACAAGTTTTAGTGTTATTTTAATGAGAAATAATACTAAACATTTACTGATTTACCGAAAAACGAGATCTTTAACGATTTTGGTGTGACAACACCATTTGCAATTACTCGTATTCTTTTATATTTTTTTAAAATTAAATGGATATGGCAGCACTATGGAAATTTGCAAAAACCTCTCAATCCCATCTAACTTCAAGTTACAAAGCTGCGAAAAAAGAGACAAGGAAATTTAAAAAATTCGTTTGCATTTCGTTTGCTGCTATTCAAAGAATTTAAACAGTTGTCAAACCGTCAGATAGCACTGCTTTTATAGTATATTGAAAAGTGAAAACGCTTTGTAAGTATGCTCCAGCATGAATCTAGTTATCCAAAAAAGTGACTCGCCTTGAGCCAGTTTCACTTTGAGACGCTCGCTTTGATTTTCTTTGGTCTTTTTACAGGTGTTAAACGCAAACATTCCAACAACAAAGTTGCGTTTATTGTTCGCACAACAGCTGGTTACAACTGCATAGCTGCATCGCTTACAATAAAAACAAATTAATACGTTTTTGAAGGGGGATGAGTGCGATAGCTGTCGGTTTGTTTTGATAAAGCAAATACTGGCAAAAATTTTTTTTTAACACTCAGGTAACATTGGCATATTGTTCCCGCAGTCGTGGTGAAATCGAAAGAACCACAGCAGAAGACTGCTCGAATGGTTATCTCTTTTTAACAAATGCCTTTCAAAGCAAGTGGGTAAATGAGTAAGCATTTGCAGCAGTTTTTTACAAATTGACGTTTGTGTGTAGACGCGAATGAGATGATAAAGTGTAGAGAAACGAAAGTTGGCGTGCACAAAAGAAAAAATAACGACAAATAAACGGTGTAAAGAAGATAAAAAACAATTGTTATCAAAATAAAAACTTTCGCGCCGCAAAAATTGGACGCAACTAAACCGTGTCAGTTCAAGTTGGAGTTGAAGTGTGAGAAAAGTGCCAGAACCTTGGGTCGATGTATATGCGAATACAGGAGCCGGCGATAAGAACTTGGAAGCGCGTTACAAATTTGGTGAATAACCTTTGGAAAAGATTATATCTGCCTGCTTCGCCGTTTTTAGCGCTTACATATCCATCTTCATCGATAAACGAACCGGAGGTGAGTGATACAACCTTTTGTGTTGGTTTTCTTTCTTTATATAATTGGAAATTATTGGAGCCGTAACTTTTCGTGCATGCTTGAAGAAGGGTCATGGTTGGATGATTTAAATGAATGCGTTGCTCATTGCTAATATAATTAAACAATATTGATTTCGCAATGTTTGTGCGAAAATGAATTTGTGTACTGTGAAATAATGCGCGCTATTGGAGTGGGCAAATATATTCACCACGCCCAGGTGAGTATTTTGTGTCGAAATAGCGCGCACAAAAAAAGTAATTTTCTGAATTATTGGAAAATAATGCGGGTTTGCTAGAGGTCAATTTAAATTTTCTTTATAATTTATTGCATTATTTTATTTATAAACCATTAATTTAAAATCGCATTTCCATAGACAATATTCAACCCGCGGTAGAAAATCAGGGTACAGCGCCTCCTAGCGTGAGTTTTGCAAACCAAAAATGGCTTGACGTCACTTGGCTTTTGACAGTTACTAAGAAAACCTTAAACGGAATGGATAGTGTGTTTAGATTTTTGGTATTTGGAAAAACTCGAGATTTACCATTTTGCACATAGTTTGATAATATGGGTGATATATCTCAGTAGAAGCACATTTTAAAGTTTTAATTGTTCATAAAAAGTGTAAAGTTAAAGACTACAATCAATTTTGCACTACAATTGCGAACAACAAGCAGCCATTGTCGATGTACTGGCAAACAAACACTCGCTTACATACAAGAAAAGGGCATACAATATCAATCTCAAACGCAGTTTGCCAAAACGAGTTTTATATTTTTTGCGTGAATAATTAAAAAAAAAGTAGCTAAGTAAACCCAAGGAAGAAAACGAAAGCGAAAAGGTAATAGAACGAGTAAGAAGCAAACGCAAACAAAAAGGTTTTGATAGGTAGTAATCTTTACAAACTCTGGGACTCCATCCACTTTTAAGTGTTTTTAGCAAACGAACTACTCCGCTGCAAGTTATCACTAATTGGAAATTAGTAAAATTCTGAACTTTTGTGCATTTCGTTATTTAACAAGGTGAATCTTAATAGCCATACCTTTGTTCATACATATTTATTCAACGTGGTGCATTTATATGTATGTACATATGCATGTATGTATGTATTTCTTGCATGTGTGACCACTGTCTACGAAATGAACATACACATATTCTCATATTAATTTTCCTCTGATTTTACCCGAATGAATGCAAGTGAACGAAATACTATGCGAAGTCTCATTTACCAGCTGTTGCCTATACAAAAATATTAATAATTTTGTGCTTTGTTTACATACAATATTCATCTCCGCCCAACCACTATACTCTAGAAAGTTATTGTATTCGTTTATAAGGGCATTAAAAGTGTGCGTAAATAAAATACAAATATGCAGCTGCTAAATAGCAACAAATTTAAAATTCGTTTGTATATCTACCTATAACGTCTAGATAGACACATTTTTGGGTTCAGTTTATAGGATTATTGAGTCTTAGTAATAAACGTATGCTTAGTTTGGTAAATAAAATACTTAAATCTCTCTGTACGCATATTTTTCAGATGCCCAGGACACGCAGACGTCATCTATCACACGATCGTTCATCAGCTGTACATAGAGATAAGCGTAGGCGTGTAGATTCGGAGGAGGCATCACCTCCACAAACTGACGCTGCGTCACCGTAAGTTGCAAACATATGTACATATATGTAAATTCCTCCTTATTTTACGCAGCTAATAAAATTCTGATAACGCATCTTATTTTGCAGACCACGCGCACGATATACACGTTCGGATGCCAAAAAACGCCATCATGAGTCAGATGTTAGTGTTTCGAAGGATTCATCGTAAGTCTTTATTAAAATATTATAACATTTATATTTACATACATATATCGCACGCTTAATAGAATAGTACCTAGAAACAAATAGGGGAGTCATAAGGTGTCGTTAAGTGTCGTATCGTCGTAAACACATAAAATTTGAAAAATGTGCCAAGTTGTTTCCATTCTTTTTCTATGCATTGCAACAAAAATAAAAATAAAAAAACATTTTTTGAACTACTGAAAATTTTTATAATCACAACTTTACGACAATTTACAACACCTTTTGAATCCCCTAAATATAATGCTAAATTAATGCAACTAACATACATAGATATGACCTACATACATAAACAAATACCCGGTTTCAATGAAATAACATCGAGACATATCCACCAAAAGGGGGTAGAAACAATTCAAAAAATGTCTATGTATTTTTTCTTTATAAACATTGCATTATTATATTGCCTCTCTTAAATGAAAATACCGATTTTAACATTTTATATATTTATTTTGATTAAAAATCGTCAAGCGAAAAAGCCTCCGCCGGCACTACATAGCCAAAATTAAAAAGTTGTTAGTTGTGTACCTACTCAGATTTTTTATAGTTTCTATCAAAACCAGGAAACTGTACACTGTCGCTTGCTTATTCTTGGAGATTTTTTGTCTAATTTTCGTATTGTTTGGTATTTTGTTTTTTGAGTTTATTATTTGATTTTGTTTTCAACAAAATTATAGATTTAGAAAAGCCCTTCTAGAAAGCATTGCAAACCACTTTTTTCAGCCCTTCTTGGCGAAAACCTTGTAGAATGGCTTCACTTAATAAGGCCTGTCAAAATTATCTTCGGGGATGCAATGCAATATTCGGCAACCTAGACCACATCTATTATGATAATTAATACTTCTACTTCGAAGAGCGGGTAATTTCGCGGGTGCCAAATAATTGTGATGCGCGTAGTGATATGGTGAGAGTAATGTACCCGCTGGATTGTGAATTTATTTTCTAACCGGGAATTATAGTGGCTAACTTACTTATGTATGTACATAAAATATATTTTGTAACATAAATAAAAAACTAATTTTTATAACGCCTTTTGAAAAAATTTAAAACATTCATTAGTTTTGTGTACAAATTATTTGCATAAATGTGACTAGATATAACCTTCAAGTCTCAACAGATTTTTCTTCAGACAGCCCCAAAGTAACTTTTTTGTTAATTAGTTTCCATAACATTAATTATATAAAGCCATTTACAGATATCTTACTAATCAAATCTGTGTAATTGCTGGAATTTTTAAATTTAAGTCGTTGTTCTTTATACATGAAACGTACCTAAAACCAATTTTCTTAAGGCTATAATAAAACTGAACTCTAAATTAATTTCCTAATAATGTTAAATTTTTTTTGGTATGAATCCAAAAAGGAATCAATCTCCGTGAATAGACCAAATAAAGGTTATGTCAAATTTTTTCTTTTGTTATTGTTGAAGTTTCCGACAGGGTATAAATGTATTGAATTTTGGAACGATTTTCCGTCATCCCTTGTCAAGTTTCGGCGTTGTGCCATCTTCAGTGTCGTTTTTCGTTCTAATAATAATTACACTAATAGTAAAGAGTAGACTAAAATCAGCGATTACTTACTCGATCCGCTTATGAGGACTTATTTTCGTTAATTTCTTACTCGACTTTCGTGGAATCTAGTGAACCATGGTCGATTTCTTCTCGTGCTGCGATTCAAAGCTCTGTTGTTTAACTCACCTCAATTCTTCATATCTTCTAACTGCTAAATTTTACAGAAAATAAAGAAAAAATAACTGTATTTGCGCAGATCGTAGCAATGATGAATTATGGTAAATTCGGGGGATCAATTCAATTCGTATATTTTATAATAATTTTAGCAAGAAAACATTTTGAACTTAACTTTATCGGAGCCGCATTATAAAGGGGCGACAATGCAAAAAGTACATACATACATATGTAAGTCATAAAAAATAACGAATTTGTAAAATTTTCGCGAATGCAAGGAAGAAAGACTGCTGTTGCTTAATTGACCGCTAGCCGTCGATTTTTTTTATGGTTTTTGCCGTTTACGTGCTTAAACTATAAAAATACAAAAAAAAACCTTCATGTTCAATAATATTACCGAGTATCAACCAAAACTTCACGGAAACTACTGAAATATTTTTGTAAAAATCACTTGTTTATACATTTGCAAATAGCTCGAGAAGTTGCATACTTTTAGGCGTATTTGAAATTGCACAGGCAAGTGGGGACTTAATAAACGTATTGTATAATTTTACCAGTTTAAATATGAAATTCATCTCGATACTGTTATATATTTTTTTTTATTATTAAACAATAAATGTACAGCTTTATCATTGCTCGGCAACAATTTTTTCTTTTTTTTTTACAAATTTTTCTTGTTACACATTGAATGCCGTTCGAAGTCGTTAACAGCAAAATGAAGGCAAATAAAAAAAGAGAAATTTTTCGCTAATTGCAACGAAGTGTGGGTTGCCAGCATGATATATGCACACACATTTCCTTGTATCCAAAACTGTTTTACAGTTTGTATGTTTTGCAGCGTGTAGGTGGGAGTTTTTTGAAATAACTTTTGTTGCATTTTTTTTTTTAATTAGAAGTACATAATTTGTGGCTGTCCTTTTTTTGATTCCCGCTTCACAAGTATTCAATTGCACGCGGTTTATTGGAAAATCAATTTATTTACATGATTTTTCTAAATGTAAATTCAACCAGAAGGAAATATGTGAAGCAGTGTTTGCTAGAGCGAATAAGCTAATATAAATTTTAGTAAAAATGAATTTGTTCTTGCCAGAACAGCCTTAACCTCATCTGGATTCCAGGTCACAGGGACATCGAGGGTAACTGTTTAGCAGACGAACTTGCGCGGGAAGGAACAACCAAGCAGATTCTTCCTGGAAAAGAACGCAGTGGTATGACCTTTGGTACTTCCAAGGTGCTTTTAAAAGAATTAGCTTATGCTAACATAACAGCGCAGTAGCCTTTTACAGATGCGGTAGAAGCTGCAAAAATTATGAAGAGGAGGAAACTGTTCTACTACGTCTTCTACGCTTTCTAGGGGCAAATCTTTTTGGCGACCACGGAGAATTAGTGGTATAGACCCAAGATGCTTGACGAGATCCGTAAATAATGCGTTTAAACACACAATTTTAGAACTTTACTCTTTGCTAATTTTTTTAACTTCACTTGGATGATGAAAAATGTGAGATAGTATCCTTTCTATATTAAATTAGCGATATTTAAGTACATAAATCTTGATTGTTCATTATTATCATAAATATTTGTTTATATGCACATTCGGAAACTATCTTCGCTTATACCTTGAATATGCGCTTTGCCATAAACGAGTGATGCATTTCTGCCAATGCCATTTTTGGGCACTCATTTACAAGTGACCGAACGGCATATTGTGTAAACATATGCAAATTGTCAGCGAAACATGACGGCTGCGCGCTGACTGTCTTCCAGCAAATTTATTGTTTTGTCAATTATTGCAGTGGTATTGATGATGTTTGTCGATTGTTTGCTTATTTTAAGTTTGGGATTTAATATACATATTTTTTTTTTCCTTACGTATTTTACTGTAGTCATTGTTTTACTTTGCTATCGTATACGAAACGAAATTTACAATCGATTGTGATATTGAAGTCGTGCGCTGCTGTCACTTTGTATGGCATCACAACATAAATAACTTAACTGTTCTCTTTGTTTAAACAATAATTAAAAAGCAAAAAGCCAAACGTCGTCGTCTGCCTCGTATCCTCATGCATTCATCTCTGCACATTGGCGGTTTTCCTTTTGTTTTGTTTTATTAAACTCGAAAGTCGTTGCAAGTGTTCAAATCGTTTGTATTATATTTTTTTTTACATTATTTACATTTCGCGACTAATAAGGAAATATAATTAATGTCCACTTTCCGCTTGAGCAGAATGCGATTAACTTATAAATCCTGGCTGTGCTTTAGTTTCTGTAGAAATTAATCACAACTCGAAAGCTCACCCACGCCCGCGCGACTCGAATGTGTAAAAGTCGAATGGTGATTAAGATCACGCCATAAACAAAGAGAAGAAAGGATTTTTTTTATTATTAATTTTATTTGTATTTTGGTGTGGAAATGCGGAAAGTGACCTGTTGTAAATACTATGTTATATACTATATACATGATCAAGTTTTACACTGACGCATTTCCGGCAGATGCAAAGAGGCTTTTTGCTTTTGTAAAGATATTGATGGGTATACAATTCTATGAAATTTATAAACTCCAAAATGCAGTCATATTTATGGAAATAGAATGCGCAAAGAATATAGTACTTGTCATATTTTTTTTCCCGCAGATGTTGTTTTATTAAAATACTCCCTTTTTTTTTTGGGAACGTGTAGATATTTTTCCTTTTTAATTCTTACTAAGGGATTATCCAATAGCCCGGCCAATTGGATAGCATAAGAAGCTTCAAGTGGCACAAAAGAACGAAAAGGGTGAGTGTTCGATCGCGTTTAGAATTAAACCAAATTAAATTAAAGATGTGGCTAGGTAAGGTTATGTTGGGGTTTATTCTCTGTAAAAATTACAATTATAAATTTAAGAAATTAAATACGTACGTATACATTTAACAGCAAATTACTCGCTATCGGAATAAAGCGATCAAAGTAAATAATAGAATATAATCAAATAAGCAATAAAGTATCGATAACGATTATTAAGCGTTGCCATTATTTACAGTGCGATTCTGTAAATATTAAATGGCAAATTTGAATAATTATGGTTTCTGTAGCGTCGTGGAATCGATTGTGTAAAAAAATATAGGAGTAAATCTTAAATCTAGCCAAGTGGCAGGGTGCAACTTAAAATTTTCAAGAGAAGCTAGCAAATCTGCATTATGTAAGTAAAATCCCAACAAAAGTCACACAGCGATAGAGTAAAACGATATCTTTGCTATCGATTATTAATTCAATAATGCTAGCGTTAATTAAATCGAGACGTACTGCGACGACGGGTACGATAACAATAACGATGCCCGTGTACATAACGGTATCGTTAAAGGTAACTATGACAGTGTCTCGGCTAATGACGATAAAATTTATCCATGCCCATATGATATCGATAACGATAACAATGCTAAAGCGATATCGATTCCAATACTTATCGATTTTTTAGATACAGATTTTTCTATGTACATAGGTATCGGTTCAAAAACATGTTGTTTTATGCCTTTCAGGTTTAGAATCGAAAATAATCGATAACTCCACGCATTTTTTTCCTTTATGGATATTACTAAAATTCATTAAAATGTCGGTAATCTGCATTGTTAGTTTTGTTCCATCACGTTCTTTTTTTTTTCTTTGTGATATTGTCTTTCAAATATTTCATTTTTTTTTTTAAGTAGAAAGACAAATGTTTCAAAAGTCATACTTTTACAAGGTCTTTCCAGAATCCAGAATTCTCATAAAATGATTCCTTAAATTTAATGAAAAGTCAGCAAACAAAGGTATGGCGTACGTCTTAAGCTATGAAGCTAAATGTTCTTGGTGGACATCGATCTTTCCTAGGTTTTCAAAGTCACTGAGGGGTCGTAGCAATAACTTGCAACATTAATTCATATTTCTTTACAATCGACAAAAGCCGGTTCTTCTTTATTGTATTTCGCTCCGAATAATTTTAACTTTTTTTTTTTTTTACTAAAAATACAGTAATCTAAAATGTAGAATACCGTGACACAAATATTTGACATATCTGTTTCAAATCAGATATCTACATACATACATATGTGCTTTTTCGCAGATTTCTATAAGCCGCTGTTGGTGTGCCTTATCAAATTTGACAAGGTTAATGTCAGCGCGCGACACTCAAACTTTTAACATCATAGTTTCTTTTTTTTTGCAACTATTTTGGCTTGTATGTAAGTAAATATATAGCTTGTCTTTGTTTTTCGACTTTGTCGAACGTCAACCAAAACATCAAAAAAATTGCCTTTTTCCATTACAACTACTACACGCTCCAGTAAACAGTACCTACCAAAATGTTGAATTTCAATTGAATTTGAAATAATTCATACAATGTTATGCGTAATGTCGCGTGGGCGCCGAAAATTTTGTATTGAAATCAAGGTCAATTGCGAAAAGTAATGCCAAACATTAGACCCTCAACTTCATTGCTGCCAACTGCTGAACGCGCGGCTTAACTTTGATGCAATTGATATTTAACCTTTTGGCAGCCACCCACCACAAGTTGCGACAATCACGTTGGTACATACTCGTTTGTGAGTTGCCTCGAATCCACGCAGTGACACAGAGGAGTTTAGCAATTGCGGCAGCAGCAGCAAATTAGAAGCGTGACGTTGCAACATTGCTGTCAATGTTTGTGTATTGGAGTGACCTTTTTTATTGAAATGTTAGTTCTTTTAACTTGGCAACACTTGTGTGTTTGTATTGCTGTATGTATATATATACATATGTACATATGTATGTACTTGAATTTGTTTGTTCACCTCCGCAGCTGCTCACCTGTTGCCGCACACCCACTTGTAAAACATACTAGTAATGTCATATGGTTCGGCTTGACTGATTTTTTTTTGATTGAGGCAATAACTGTCAATTGCTGGTTGGTTGGTTGGTTGCTTGTTTGGTGGCTTATTGGTGTGTCAACAATTTTGTACTTATAATAAAATATTTGTTAAAAAAAAGCAAATGCATTTAGTGCGTTTAACAACTAGAGCACATCCACATAAATATTGACGAATTTGAGTAAATTATTTTACATATTATTTTTTTGCTGCCAATGTTTAATTTTCTATTGGAATGCTGAAGGAGGTTTTCAGTCGGCAACTTTTTAATTTAATTTAATTTGTAATATTTTTCAATTTAAAAACAATTTGTTCTTTAACAAAAACTCTGCATATAATTTTACATATAAACCCCGTTTTCAAATTTGATCCAAAATTAATATCAAAATACCCAACTTGTCAAACAAAAAAGTTGTTTTTTTTTTTTTTTGAGTATACAGTTTTATTTGTAGCCCCTATAATTGTAATACATACAACAAACTGCATGTTTTAAGTGTATGCAAATTTCCCTGAATATAATTTTGAAAGGCCTTCTCAAGTGAAGCCATTCTTAAATTTGTTTATTTACCTAATAAGCCTTAAAATTAAAACTGAATTTGTGTAAATATCCTTTTATGTTGCATTAAATTTTTTTGGTGCGTCAAAACAGAAAAATTTTATGAAGCAGTTTTAGAAGGACTGACTGAAAATGCATTTTAAAGTACATCCAAGAAAAGCCCTTCTTGAAGCCATACTTCTTTCAAAATACGTCCTGCAAATGCCCTTTTGGCAGCCCATCAAGGGTAGCGAAAGTAGAAGACCTTCAACTTGTGCCACTCCATGCAAAAACTAAAAGAAAATGAAATGTACCCTACTACATCTCTTGAATTTCCAGAAGGGGTTTTGGAAGAGGTTTTAGCTCCTGACATTATATACCCGGTGCCTTTAATTTTTGATAATATTTTTTTTCACATAACGTAAAAACAATTTTTTTTAATGAAAAAAATGCAAATCCATCGCCAAAAAAAAAAAGACCTAAAAAATCAACTTTAATTTTTATCCGGTAAAACTTGCACATTATTAAATTAAAATTATATTATTTTGGTCATGAGTGTATAATTAACACTAGAATGACTGGAAAATACTGGATATACATAAGGAGATGTCTTGGGGCCATTTAATCCAGATTAAAGTTTTTAAACATGTTTTAGCAACCATAAAATTAAGAATTTGAAGCTAGATATCTACAATTACCATTTAGCTTAATAGTTTGAAAATTTTAAATGGGCCAAAATGTACTGTGGACTTTTGAAAATTCCTTTTCCCTCATTCGCCTCCATATAGGACATGAACAAAGTTTATTTTAACATGGAAGAAGAAGCTAGTCAAAAATATGTAATTTGTATAATTAATTAATAATAATTTAATATGCTACAAAATTGCACACCCAATAAAATGAATAAAATTCGCTGAAAAAAAATTATTTTTAACCAAAAGTTTCAAATGACCATTATTCGTCCTTATACTTTTTATTTGCTTGAATAAACAAATAATGCGTGCAAATTAAATTTGTTGCATTTATTATAAAAAAGTCACTAATCCATAAGAATAAAATAGTAGTAAGAGAAATATCGATAGCCAAATATCAAAATTGGTCAAATAAGACCTGCGCGTCTTACTAGTGTTAAAACTGCGCATTTTCTAGTTTAGCTCGAATTGTTACCCAATGAAATTCGAAATATTTCTTTCAAACTTTTTAATTTTGTTTATTTTTTAGTTTTGCGAACCTGTGGAAAAACTGCGCTTCATCAATTTAATTTTGAATAATGTTGCCAATATAAATTGATGGCTTCTGCCATAGCGCCTTCGACAATTGACGCGGCTGATGATGATTAATGCGGATTCATTTTGGCTTGACAGTTTTGACACACACCCCTGCAAATCTGCAAATAGCGCGGCATAAGATGAATCGAAAGCTTTTGCGATTTTAATTTCATCTTAAATTTTTTTTTTTTTGTTTTTGTGATAGCGTTAAATCCTTTCACTTGCCGCTTTTGTCACACACCTTGCTAATCACTTTTGTTTCGTAATACATAATTTTTTTATTGTCTGTTTATTTTTGCTTTCAATAAAGAGCGTATTAATAATGTAATTTTCCGCATTGCAACTCGCTGAGCTGGCATTACGAACTATTGTTATACGCTCATCAACAGGCAATCAGCGCAATTCCTGTGCTTTGTTTTTTATTGTTTGCCAAAAATGGAAAGCTACTGTTGCGTCTCTGCCCTCACTTTATTTTCCCCACATATTGATAATTTGATAATTCCAATAATTCCACTTAATGTCTTTTTTTTTTATTATTTACTATCTTATAATTTGTAATCAGTCTTTTAGTTCTTTGATGACCAAAAAGAAGAAGCGTTTCTGGGCTCTTCTGCTGGCGTGTTTGCGTTCATGCTTCGCCGTTATCACCATAAATGGCAGCTTGTTGTGGCCATAACAAAATATCGCTGCATTTATTTATTGATTGGTTCATTTGTTCTTCGTGCATTGCTGTTACTTAAATCAATGCAGTTTTAAGAATTAACCCATGCGTCACTCTTCCATAGTAGCGGTCTTCCTGCTGCGACGGTTAGCTGGCTGGCTGGTTGGCTGGCTGATTGCCCTTGTCAACGTCTGCTTGTTGTTCTAATTGTGCTAAAAATAAAATCCTTGCGCATGCGCACCGGCGGGTATTGTCTCTCACTTTTGTGCTTAATTTATGTTAAACCAAGATTTATTGTTTGCAGCTGAAATTGTTCTTGATAGCTGTGGAATCGGCGCTCCTTAAAAGTAGCGAATTGCGCAGTGGGCTTGTCACATGTCATATGCACGTAAAAACAATGAATCCGCGTTAAAATGAGATAATTTTTAAAGTTGTTTTAATAAAAAAAAATATATTTCATATAGAAAATAGCAGCAAAATGCTCATTTATTTGAAGAATGCAATATACTTCATTTCACTATTAATTTAAATTCAGTTTCCTCATATTTCATTTTTACGTGTTTTTCTGTTTAAAATATTTAAATGTACTTTTTTTAAATTTTTTCTTTCGATTACTCCGCAAAGCACATTGCGCGTTAACGTCTTTATCAATCTATATTTAACATCTGTATTTTTTTTTGCAAAAAAAAAGCGCAATGTCGCTGCCAAATCTGTGTTGTTGTACGTGAGTTCATGCGCATCAGCCATTCATGCCCGCAGCATCTCGACCTCCGTCCGTTGCTGCCACCAGTTCGATTGTCTTGTCAATGTTGATTTTTTTTGTTTTTCTGTTTTTTTTTTTTTTGCCCATTACTGCTGCAACCAATTTTTGTCGCTGTCGGCATGTTGCTTGCAACATGAATATGCAAAGTACGACATGCCACAATATTTCTGTTTAAGTGCACTTACAGTGGTGGGCATAAAAGGTACCTCAAACTGAAAATGAAAATTATTATTTTATTTAGTTGTTATTTGCTGTGCATCGAAATGATAAAAAATGTAAAAAAAATCGAAAATTATTTATTTTCCTTTAACAGAAAGTCAAAATCGATGGAGTACTGGACATTATCCAATGCGTATTGTTGTTATTTTCTTATTAATTTTCAAAAACAATTAAACATATTAGTTATATATCCAACAATAACATAAAAGAATACATTATGATATTTTCAAAAAATATTTTAAAAGAAACCATTATGATATTTTCAAAAAATCGTTCGATAAGTTTTTGATCGCTAAAAAAACCCTAACCCTTTTTTCGATTAATATAAACATTTGATTTGACGTTTTTTTTAATCAAAATAAAAGCTACAATTTCACATTATCTTTTATACTAACAGCTGAAATATGACATCTTTTATATTTTGAAAACAATTAATCAGAATTTTTGATATAAAAAATCTATTTTTAACTTTTATATGTTATGAACTAAAAATAATACCCAAACTTTACTGTTATTTTGATCAAAAAAATGGAAAATGAAGAATTTTTTAACTTTTAATTTAAATAAGAAAATTTAATTCAACAAACATTGATTAGTTTTTGTCTAGAAAAAAAAAAATTAAATCGTATTCATTAACCATTTTTTTTGTAAAGTTTATGCAAAATAAAAAAATGATAAATAAATTTAAAAGTCATCAATGAAAACTGCGTTTACTTATAAAAGTCATTAATGTAAATATTTTCCACTTACATACGTATGTATGTACATATGTCAGTCAAAAATCTTTTTTTATATAATAGGCACGATGACTTTTAAAAAAAAACCTTCAATAACTGTTTTTTTTTAAAGAAATAAAAATAATTTTAATTCCGGATAAGCAATTAAAACAAGGAGAAAGATTTTTAAACTAAAACATCAAATAGGAAAATTCTTTATTTTTTCTGTGGTTTAGGTTAGCCGGCGATTTTAGATATTTTTTGGTTTTTTTTTTCATAGTTGTAATAACTTTTGAAATCTGTACTTTCAAATATTTTAAAACTTAACTTATAAACATTTTCTTTAAACATTTGTTAAACCTTTACACCCTAGTTATGTGCTTAATTTTACGGCCGCCACTGTATGCGTACAATTGCCTGTCTGGTTGGTTGACTAGTTGTAAAAGCATCAACCCGCAAGTCTCTCTTCATTTCATGATTACCGTTGTCGTTGTGGAAAATTCTGAAAACAAACAAACAAGAAAAACTCATCCTGTCATCTTGCCGTATGTTGTTTCCTTTTATGGCGCATTTACCTTTTGTGCCACTGACTTGTAAATTGTGATCATTTACAAGTGAATATATGTATGTATGTTTATGCATGTGATTGTGTGTTCTTTCCTTCTTTTTTGTTCGCATTTTCATTTATTGCGTTAATGATCAATGTTTGTTTTAACAAAAATGAATCACGCACATGACAGGGCCTACATACTTTCGGCAGCCAGAAGTCGCAACATCACTCCATGTCCATTCTTATTCTTGTTTTTTATTAAAACTTTTTTTTCTTTGATATTTGCGCTGTCTATTAGTGTTCGTTTGTTATATTTATTTGCGTTTTACGCATTGACAATGATCTGATTAACATCAAAAGGTATACACAATTGATATTCATATATGCACATCTGCCTAAGGTGGTAAATATAAAATTGATTAATCGAGTTTTGATATTGCTTTATATTTTGCTTAGTAATCTTTTTTTTTTAATACAGTTTAAATTTACTGAAAATGATATCTCTTTTAATAGCAGCCCACAATAACTATGGTATGTTCTCATTTGGAATATGTATTACCAAGGTTTACTTTTCTCCCTCGGGTTAAAAGGTTATTTTTTTTTGTACTAGGGAATATCGAGTTGTTATTTTTATGCTTTAATAGACCATAGAGCATAGAGCATAGAGAATAAATAGAGTGATCTAAATAAAAGGCAAATATTAATGATGCTTTTTGAAAAAAATATGAGTATTTTGAAAAGTTCAAACCGAATAGATGGAGGCATTCTTTCAGCACGGAAGGTGACAAAATTCTCATCACCCTTGCATACTCTACGAATATGTACCTTACGTGTAAAGGAACCCCCATCGACAAAAATTTAAAGAGCATTCCTGAAAAGATAAGCAAAAAAAGAGTAGTGTCCAGAATTGAATGAAATTTTGGTATTTGTATAAAAAAAAAAAAAATTAAAAAAAAATTAATTAAAATAATTAAAAATTAAATCCAAATTAATAGAATTAATTTGAATTAATTAACCAAATAATAAATAATGAACATAAAAACGATAAATTTTCTGGTGACACGTTTGTGTGAAACAAATTCTTTTACATGACGAAAAAATCTCTGAGCATTTCCAAAGATTGCAAAATTTAAAAAAAACCAAACAAAACGTTAGTCGAAAAACTAAATTAAATCGTTCTTTACTTACTTTTCGAGAAAATTTTGCGTAATAATTCGGCTCATTTCGTGGAAAAACAGTGTAATTCTTGAATAGGTGTTAACCTCCAAAACGATTTATAAATTCTTTTCATGCCATAAGAAATGTAATATTGAATAGTTTTTTTTATTAATCGCTTGCTCTTTGTCAGATTATTTTCGCCGTAAACACAGTGAAATAAATAACAGAAGAATGTTACATGAAAAATACGATTTTGTGGTCTATTTTGATAAGTTTCTGAAACCACTTCGGTCGGTCTATTTTGCGATCATTTCGTGATTATTTCAGGACCTCTTCGAGATAATTTCAACTTTAAAAAATATGCGTGTATTAAAATTTTTGTTAACTACAAATATTAGAAAAACTAGTATTTTTTTTATGGAATAACTCTTGTCTCAAAAAAGGAGTTCCACCTATTTTCTTTGTACATTGTTTTTTCCTCTGCGAAGTTATTAACATTTTGAAGAAATAGTTAAAAAATATAAATATCGTTCTAAAAGGGAAACATTTATGTACATACTTTCGGTAGCCGATAGCCAGTAGCGGGTTGCCTTGCGCAATGAAATTGAAGTATAGTTGCCTAGCCGCTACTAGTCTCCTGCTAGTCTCCATACATAATTGAGGTATACATTTTCTTATCGATTATACTAAATAGTAGTAGATGGCGTATCGCGTAATTATAATAGCTCCAATGACAACTAAATTTTATTATATTATTATTATTTTTCCATTTATAAATAGAACATTCTCTCTAAGAGAAAAAGCTTGGAATTTTTTTTTTTATAATATTATGCGTTTTTTTTATTTTTCTTTTTAACTTTCTTTTTTTTTTTAAGAATTAATTGCATTATAATTGACAAATATTAAAAACTGAATGAAAGAAAAATAAATTGTCAAAGATTGTCATAATGTGGTGCGCTTATAATTTTGAGATCGAGTGTACATTATAGCTGATAATAATTATGCTTTACGGAATTATTAACGCAATCAGAAATATATTTTATGATGCAAGATTTGCTTCTTCTATTATGAATAAAAAATGCAGTTTGCTTTAACTATACTAAATTGAAGTATGTACATACATATGTATGTATGTATGTGTATTTGTGAACTTATGAACATACACTTTACAATGATAAATTGTAACATTGCATTGTAACAATAAATAGGTATGTATGTAAATAATTTCATTTGTTTTTAATTAAATTTCTAAAGCCTGCAGTAATTATTAACAATTGTTGTATAGAAGTATTATCGTTTGCCGCTTCTTTGCTGGTGCGACTAGCAAATAAGTTGTTTATAATTATTACATTGTATTTTGCATTGATTTGCACAAACAGACACACACACACACACACATACACACATATATATGTACATATATAAGCGCAAAGTCTCCGTTCGCCAAGTCGATGTGAAGGCAATGACGCTATCGTCATTTACTAATCAACTTTCCTTGCTGATGCTGTCGTCGCCACTCGCTTGCTTTGTATTTCCTGGAGCCATTTCCATAGAGTGCATTTTCAAAATGATATGGTTTTTGTGGTTTCGTTTTGTCAAATGCGCGCAAACACTCGTAGAAAATGCTAATAAAAATCGCTTGTAGTTACATACATATGTATATATTTACTTCTACCCGCCCTTTTGGATTAAATTAACCGTTACTAATGTAAGCTTCTTAAGTTTCCATATTTTTATTTTTTAATTCTATACCCACAATTTATTAACCGCAAAATTGTCAATCATTGTAGGTGAAAAATGTTTTGTTTTCGCAATTGTTTAATTGGGCAATGGACAATTTTGAATTGTGCTGAAAAAATACTTAGCACACTCCCCTACTGCTTTGGTGTTTATATAAGAAATTTGGAGTGGTTCTTAAGCGTTATCGAAAAGAGTGGATCGCTACACCGGCTATGAATTTAAATTGGCCCGTAGCAATGACCCATTGTTGGCTGCTTTGTTTGGTTTGGTTTGCCATGTTCCGCCACTTGGCCGACAATTGTGTTATTTGTATGTGTCATTTACTTACATACATTGTATGTACATTAAGGATGTTAAAAAAGTCGAAATTTGAATGCCGTCACCCCCTAAGAATATTTTTTAATCAAAAAAATACGCATTACTGTTGTTTTCTTTTTTCAAAAACTACTTTAAGGTTACTCAAAGCGCTCCAAATTTCCCATGTTTTGAAATAATAAGAAAAAATAGTTTTTGGTAGAAATGGTAAATAATCCTTGAAAATCAATGTTTGTCTATTGTCTAACTCTGTCTCATTTCAGGAGACTTCAAATAATCAAATTGAATTATCTTTTTAACTATTTTCCAATATTAAATATTATAAAAAACTCGAAAAATGCAAAAATACAAAAAAAAATATTTATTAAAAACTGCTTCAGTAAACAATTGGACATTGTTCTTTGAAGTCCCGTAAAATGAAACATAGTTTCGTTTTATAAAAAAATATTAATTTTTAAAAGCTCTGCTATGTGTAGGAAAAAAATTTTTATATTCCCATCCGAAATGAAGTAGAAAACGAATAATTTTCGTTGACGTTTAGAGCAATAAATATTCCACTATAATTTTTCTTTTCCACACTCTTTTTTGGAGCACCCTATTATATGTACATACTATACATATTTGTGTATTCTAATTTATATTTCTTCACCGTTATGAAAATATATACTTCAGTTCTGTGCTAAGTAATTTGAATTTTAGATTTTTTTGAGCACTTCTCACGTATTTTAACAAAACAAAAAACTAGTTTTTTGCAATTATATACTTTTCTTTCTTGCGAATCACTTTTCACTGCCTGAAGAGTGCTTTGGGGAATCATATTTGAATGCCTGTTTAGTCACGTTTCTTTCTAAGTATAACATATCTTAACCTTTTAAGTTCTAATGCGTCAATAATTTAAGTTACATTTTGATTTAGATTCTTTGTTAACCTTTATTTCATTATTTGATCTACATTGCGAAAATAATTTCTACTGCTACTTATTTGATTAAAATCAAATTGAAAATTTCTAACCGCAACGTCATTTGTTTTGCTACCTCATCTCATCACCGTGCTATTTAGTTGATTCAGTGTAGATCCCCTTACATTGGACATATGTGGTCGCCACTATGCTCATCACTTAATCAAACATATTGCATTAAATTGCTCTATCCGGCATTTTATTATCTAAAAAAAAAACGCTTGTATATTTTATTACCCTGATGTAAAAGGTTTTCCTGTCTGTTTAGGGTTAGCGGCATTCTGTGTTATTTGACACTTTATTGCAGGAAACTTATATGTTGTATTTAAGTAAAATTTGGTTTTTTTACGTTCTTTACGTGGACTGATTGTACTTTCATAAAAAATAGGATTGACGTTATGATGCGAAACGGGAGGTGGTGAATTGAGTGTGTTGAGATGAGATGGAGCGTAATAAAGTAAGATAAGATGAATTGAATTTTGGTGTTTTGTATTTAAGTGTGGTGTGGTGTGGTGTGTTTGGATATGGTGAAGAGAATAAGCACTTTTTGCTGTCCGCAATAACAGTTCCGGTTGATTTTCGAACATTTTTGAAGATCTAGAGATTTTTTTCAGTACTCTGGATTAGTTTCTTGTAATCGAATTCGATCTAATAAAGTTCATCTATACTTTAATATCAGTTCTTCGAAATTTCGAGATTGTCTCTAGAGAGGCTAAGTGCTTGACGGTGTAAGCTTCGTACAGATTTTCACATTTGAGTATTTCCCGTCAAGTAACTTTTTTCCCACACGCGTTAAACTTGACATGATACTTTGAAGAGGGTGTATTCTGTCAGAAGCTTCCTAGACGACTTTAGTGTATTTCAAGCAGAGTTAGCCCTTTTTAAGCAGGCTTTCAACTGACAGTATGACCGGAAAGTACAACCAAATTTGTTCGGTTAAATACATAGATGCCTTTCCTTTAGATAGTTTCTGAATATTTCCTAATCAAGCTGAAATGGATATTAGCTGAACAGCGCACACTTTAGGTGGTTTTTCAAAGCTGATAGTGGTTGGTGTATCCTATCGGTAATTGCGGAAGGACTATTCAGGCTTTAATATGAAACCTTTCGGAGACGACCCGCTTTACCTAACTTGTGTGTGAGCCTTAACTAACCACACCATTTTAGTAATGCTGTGAAAATTCTACATTAAAGCTGTTCTGTTAAGTGTCTATTCACACAAGGTCATTCCGTTCTAAAACATTTCGGCGAAGTCTTAATGTAGCCAGTTAAATATCTTTTGTTGTGTTATATTTATGAAGGAATTCTGTAGTTTTTATATTGCCGCTCATATGGAGATCAGAAGAAAAAATTTAAATGGGGATAACAAGGAAGATTGGTAATTTATGTTGGACATCAGGCTAGAGCGACTATGATTAAGTCAATAATGACTTTATGTTTTCATTGAAACATTTAACAGCACCCCGAATTGCTTCGGTGGCGCCACACTTTTGACTGTTTCTCTTTGCCACCCCCCCTTATTTTTCCACTATTACTATTACTTTTCCTAAAAACAGTCATATCGGCGTGTGTATCGTTAATTGCCGCAAAACTTTTCAAATCGACGCACTATGCCAGCTACAGGTTCAATGGCTGCTTTGTCATTCAATTTATTGCAACTGCAACTTCCTTATTGGCGCTGCAGTAGTCAGCATCAATGTCAACTTAATTTTCTGCTGCAACATGTCACTTTTGCTTTGCGCTTGTGACTTGCACCAGACCACACTGCAGTGGCTATCTACTACCACACACTTTCAACATAAAATGCATACAAATGTCAGCGAGTAGCCGGCGCTGCCTTTAACAAAATTTATTTAGTAAACACACACAGCATAAATTTATTTACTACTCCTTTTTTATATTTACAATACATATGTATGCACTTGAATTAGCAGTCTTTTACTTTCCTCACCCGTTGACCAGCAGTTAAGCAGTCAAGTCATAAAGCTCGTAGTTTGTTGCTTGTATTGCATTTGTTATAGACGTGGAAATTTTAAATTCAAATGTCGACTCGCCTCGCTGCGCTGCAGATGATGATGACACTCTGACAATGGAGACGGTAATCGTTACTTCTTACCATATTATTCATGTATGTTTATGTCATTTTTACGAATGTAATCGTAATAGGCAAGTCGAGTGTTCTACCCTGCAGGAAATTTTAGTTGGTGTAAATCTGCGACTTCATTAAGAAATTCTGAAATAAATTCATTCCCAACAGCCTACAACACATTTATATTAGAGACTCAGAAGACGTACAAAAGTATTCCCAATGTTTATAATGGACCTATGAACCGACAGAAATAATACCGCTGTGTGGTCGGGCGAGTTTCGAATAAGCCGGGACAAGTAAAATCTTAATCACTCTCCGTTCATTCATGGGTCTCTTAAGGGGATATTCCGATTTTTGGGGTTCAAAAAATCGAAAATTTACACTCTACAACTATCAAGGAAAGAATTTCCTTGCAATATCTATTGCACCAAGTATAAAATGGTGATGCCTGCACCAGCACGTTCTCGGCAGTTTTTCAAATTTGGGATCGACAAATGTTAACGCTCTCCTGCGTTGTATTAGATAAACGAATTGGGTTTATTTCAAGTGGCATTTTTTTTGATTCCAGAAAATTAAGGACCCTTTCGAACCTTGTGAAGAACTGCTTGGATCGACTGTACCAATATACATAGAATAAAAAAAAATCGAAGATCGAATGTATGCAGCGAAATTATATAAATCACCTAACTCTTTTCGAACACAACTCGTCTAATCCGGCAAAAAGCTTATTTTATTGCTTTTATAATTTATTTAGTCATTGACTTTGCCATAGTAATCGATACCGTTATTGTCATTGTAATCTCCCTCGAATTCTTAATTGAAATCTTTAGTGTTATCGATATTTTTATTGCTAAATATATCTTCTCTTTTACCGAGATTATTATTATGCTGCTCATATGAATATCGTTATCGATATTGTTATCAGTATGATCATGATTATTACTTGTTATCGTTATTGTTGCTGATATCGTTATTATTATCGATATTGTTATTATTATCGATGTCGTTGTTTTTAAAGTCATTGTTATCGATATAGTTGTTGTTATCGCTATCGATATTGTCAATGTTATCAATATAATTGCATTTCAAATATCGTTTTTGTTATCGAAATCGTAACTGTTATTCGATATTACTGTGTTCGTTATAATTGTCATTCATATCAGTACTGATATCAATATTTTTACCGTTACCGACTTTGTTATTGCTATCGATACCTTTATTTTTTCAACGGTATTGTTATAGTTATCGATGGGGTTCTTTTGTTTTATTTTTTACCTACATATATTTCAGATCTGGATTCACTGAATTCTTTTATACCAGTTCTAATTCAAAATCAAATTTATTTCCTACATAGTACAGGCCAACATACATAGATACATACATACATATGTATGTATGCATATGTTTATAATGCCTGGGTTATGTGCATCTATTTGTGAGTAATTACTTATCCGCAGCTGTGATCAAGCTTACTGAGTGACAGTTCTTATACTTTTATGCATTTCAATGCAATTCTTGGCTGCATAATAAAATATATGGCCGTGCAAATTGCATCTCTGCGACTTACGAACATTTTTACTGCCGTGTAGTGGAAAAAGTAATTTGAAATGCTAAAAGTACTTTTATATACACATTTTTAGTACAAGTCGTCTGCGGCTAAATTCTAAAAAAATTTAACTGATATTTTTAAAAATTTTCTTGTTTACTCAAAACTTTGCCATACATTTGTGTACGCATGAATTGAATTGTAAGTTTTAAGTGCACTCATAAAATGCGTACGTAAAAATTTATGCTCTCAACTTATTGCATATTTCACTTTTTTTTAGGTATTTTTTATTACATTAAGTAATTTCTTAACAAGTTTATGCGCTACTTTCAACATAAAAATTGCCAACTTCTTTAATTTAATTTATCCCTTCGCGATATGAACCAACACCACTCACACGCTCATTCACAGCCAACTCATGCATATTAATGCTCTTCGGCGGCCAGCTACTTATAATGAGGAGCGCTGGTGGACAATGCCGCCATTCCATGGCTCCTTTATTGTGGAGCAACGCAGTTTCGAAATACAAACGTACATTTGTAAAAAATGTATGAATGATGCTGATGGAAATGGTGCGTGCAGCAGCTGTCATTGACATAAATATTATAGCCGTTTTTGATTTGCGAAGAATGCGCGGTATTTAAATTAGGTCTTAAATTCAATAAAGCAAAACTCTGCGGAATTTATTTTGTTCTCATTAGGGAATTAAAGGAAGGTTGTGTCTGAGTTTTTTCTTACTGCTTTTTTATATGTGAATAACATTTTTACAAGATAGTTGTGCATAAAAATTGGGTTAAATGTATATGGTAATGCGGTTTGTTGATTTTTTTTCGGTGGCATTACAAAGAAAATAAAAAATATACTGATTTATAAACCAATTTTTTGGTAGTTCAACTGTTTTATAGAGGCATCGGAATGTGCGATAAAACATTGTAAAATTGCGCAATAATTTACCATATTAAAAAAAGATGTGCTTGCATGCAGCGGCGTGCCCACTTAACTTCGTTGTAAGCTCAGATTTTCGTGTGGTTTAAATTGCGAGTTGTGTCCGAAGTTATATTATACCGTAAGTACCAATATCAAGACACACACCCAAAATCGGAGAAGCTCGGCTAATCAGTATACATATAAAGTGAACCACACAATTTTTTTATATCCCCTCTCATAGGTTAACATTTTTTCTTTAATTTTGTTTTGAATATGCAGCTTTATAGCACATTACTTCTTGCATAAAAATGTGCAACTTTGAAATATGCAGTTTGTCGATTTTTGGCAATTTTTTTACCGGCGTTTTTCTGCAATTTCTTGCTTGATATTTTTTTTGTGGCGATAAATCTAAGCAACACCATTAAAAAAAAAATGATCAAAAATCAATGCCAAATTTTTGAAAAAACTTGAAACTTGCCTCTTATAAGTATACTGAAGATTAATGAGCAATGAAATTGCGTGCTCAAAATAATAAAAAAAATTTGTGAAAAATTATCTTAAAACTGTTAAAAAAATTGTACAAAGTTGAATACTTGTTTTTTTTTCTTTGGATTAAAGATAATTCTAAAAGTTTGTGAAAAAAATTCTTAGAATTGTTAAAACAAATTGTACAAAGTTAAAGACTTGTTTTTTTGCGGATTAAAAAAAAATTTAAAAAAAATTTTTAATTCGAATAAAAAAGTTATGTAAGTTTTTTTCTTTTTTAATTTTATAACAAAATTGTAAGCTTGTGTTAATATGGGTTTGTTTACAAATGTACTGCAGTTAAACTTGAAAAATAATGAAAATTACATAAAAGAAAACTAAATAGCCAAAAATTGTCAATAAGGTATTTTGATTCAGGCAATCGAAATGAAAAATATTCCTTTATTTTTTTTTCCTGTGAAAGCCAAACAAATTTTTTTTCTCTTTCTGAGGAAACAAAAACAATGCTTTAAACTTTAAAGACACAAAAAAATTGATCGGGAACAAAATAAAAGAAGCTTATTCACTATTGAACAGGCCTGAATGTGATAATTTTATAATGTTATAATTTTGAAGTGGGCGTTTTTTTGTTTGTTTGAAATATGCAAGGCACATCAAATAGGTAGGCGCAGCAAACTTTTTTTTTTTACTTTTTTCATATTTTATTTTAATTTGAATTGTCAAATTTTGAATTTATAATAATAATAATCCCAACGGTTTTATCCCTCCATACCCGCCCGACCGACGCGAGGGGCGCATCCGCATGACGCACGGATATATAAAAAAAAAAAATTTTGTTTTTTTTTTCGTTGTGATAAGAATGCTTTCAGTACAATTCAAGGTAGTTGATAAAATATTTTGAAATTTTAGCTTTTAAAAGCACAAACAAAATATACAGAGCTCAAAATTTTTTTAAAAATTTTTCTACTGCTGCTACCTATTGATTGTGCCTTGGAAATATGTATGTATGTTTGTATATTCTAACACTTGTTTTATCTTCTTTTCTATTTCTAGGTAAGTACACTTGGACATTATATTAAATGATAAGAAATAAAGTACCGTAAGTAGTGCATTGATTTTAATTGAAATATTAAAAATTATGTTTGAGGAGACGTAAATGTAGAGAATTGGCGTTTAACTAAACTTAAGACAATATTTTTCAACTTAAATGTAGCCTCGAAGCGAAGCCGAATTTGAGTTTGCAATTTTTCATGTAGAGGTTCTACTTGACGTGATAAAAAAAGTTTCATTTTAATGTTTTTGTTGAAGAAAATCATTAACAGTCCAGCGTTTCGAATCCACAGATGTCCAATTTTACTTTAACTCCGTTAAAAGTATCTCGCCTTCGATGCACAATTAGTTAATCTTACATTTGTTATCGATCGATGTGTAAATGATGAAATATTCGCTGATATTTTTCTTTGCTTGATGATCGCTGACGTGTATCGCTACATTTTGGAAGTTTCACCACTGCCCACACAATTTCACCACTACTCACTCTTACATACATAAATATATACCTACATACAAGTACATATACATACATATGTGCACTGTTAAACGTTACTGACTTTTCCTTTGCGTAGAAAGTGCCGTATTTTAAAATTGATTACGAATATTATTTGTTGTTTATTAAGTACTTAATGCCAAACCTTTTTGATTTACCGCAATAACCGAGTGTTAAATTTTATACGGATGTAGTTGCTGTTATAATGTCAGATTGTGGCTTGCCACATTGTCAAATTTAAAAACACATATTTTTTTCTCATTTTGATTATTAATATTGATATGAATTTTTGGTTTCGTTTTTAGTTTTTTTTTTATATTTTTTTTGCAACACTTTTGGTGCAACAGTTCACGTCACAGGTGGGCAGTGAGTGTCCAATTACGGATTGTCGCAAAGTCGTTGGCAGATAATGTTTATAGTCGTATAAATGCAATTGTATGTGTGAATGCTTGCATGTACATCAGCTCATAAGTATGCATGTATGTAAATATGCATATTTATGACAGGAAAAAGATTTCTTTTTCCAAAGCGCAGGAAGTTTTAAAAATTTATTTTTTTTGTAATGATTTTAGACAGCAATAAAATGGAACTGAAGTGGTTAAAAAAGAAAAAATGCTAGCGGGCCATTTAGTGCACGCGTTGAAACACAATGCTTTCTGCATTCATACACACATACATACATATGTACATACATACATACATATGTACATATGTATTTATATACAACTATTTTACTTTCTCAACTTGTTTAATTACGGGCAAGAGTAAAGTCAGCGTAGTGTAAATGTAAAATTTTATTCAATTCAATTGATTTCCTTTAAATATTTTTGGTGCAAATATATGCTCTTAAATAGCGCTACAAAAATTGTTTTGTAATACCCTAAATTATTTAATACCGAACACGAAAAGAGACACTGCAGATGGCAAAACGCAAAAAGTTGTTGTCTTCGAACAATTCTGAAAATTCACAAATGCGCCACACAACCAAGTTTCTATTTTACAAGAGAAGAAAAAAATATTTTAAAACCCAAACCAGAAACTAAAGTGATAGCTTTTGTTGTTTGTTTTTTAATACATATCCTTCTAAAACAAAAAAACGCAGTCTCGAAAAAGGGTTGGTTAGGAAAATCAAAAAAAAAACCTCTCAAAACACAGAAACTTAGCTACGGTTAATGTCGCTAACATATCTTCTCGGTACTAACCTGAGGCGATCACGAACAAAGTTAAAATCTGGAAACTTCATTTGAATACATCTTTGGATAATTTAACGTATTGTGTTATTAGTGGTCATTGAGGGATAGAACTAACCCGGTATTTACAAGGAGATAGTGGAATACGTAAATGAAGAATGTATACATTGAAGTGATCAAATGTATGCTGAAGTTCTTAATACCCTTGTGGGCGGCAAAGTCGAGTCATCGAAAAAAGTTGTTCCGATTGCGGACAGTTAATCTCAGGATTGGGTTCTCTGTAACCAAAAAATCGAACGCTATTTGAAAAAGGAAGGTTTTCCACGTGAGAAGTTACCACCGTTAGTGAAAAATTACTAAAAAAAAAATGGCAAAAATTAAAATTTTTTTTTAAATCACCTTTTGTTTTTGGAGATTATCTATCCGCCGAAAACGCGCATGCGCTTAAGATCGATATATAATTTTTAAATTTCGAATTTCATCAAAATATTTCAGGAATAAATTTTTTAAGCTGTAAAGAATTGAAAATGCAAAAAAAATATTTTGGATTTTTTGAAAATTTTAAATTCTAGTTACCTTAAAGACGAATTTTGGCTCTTTCTACTATCAATAAAATGGACGCATGCATTGCATTTGTGTGCGAAACATTATTTTATTGTACAAAACCCCTCCCCCACCAACACTCTTTTAGAAAAATTGTTATCAAAACGATTCTAGGTTGAAATGTGATTTAAAAACCAAAACCTCTGAACATCATCCGCATTTGACTTATGTATGTAAGTACATAGTATGTACTAAGATTCTTACTTATTCACTTAGCATCTTCAAAGTGTTTTATTTCTTTGTTTATACACAAATACGCGCATCGTTTTGATTTAAAATTTTTTAGTAATAATAATTTACGATGCGAATGAATCGGCCGAGATGAGTGCATTGAACGCAACTGTTGCTTGACCTTTTTCCATATATGTATGTATGTACAAACATAACTGTGCATACGTTTGTATTTATATACTAAGTACAACAAATCGTCGCTCATTTAGTGCTTGTAGATTTTTTTTATTTAATAATTTTTGTTTTATTGCTTAGTAAAAATCACAGCTACTTTAAGGCAGCACAGTAACTTTTAACCTTATAAAACGGCACCGGATGACAGCTGCTATGCGGTGAATAATTAACGCTGTCCTGCAATATTTTATGGATTTTCTTGCACATACAAATATATATATACGAGTATTTAAATAACGATGTTTTTATTATATTTTTCGCATTCACGCAAACATGAATATAAAATAAGTGACAATACGCGCTTAGTAATCGAACTTCAACTTCGGTTAAAATTTATGTTTGTATTTGTATATATTTATTTTGTAATTAAGTATTGCACCACAACTGCTACTTGAACCCGCACTGTATTATACTGAAATTGATAACTTTGGTAATAAAACTTCATATTCAACTTTTTTCTGTAGCATCTAAAAAAGTGCAAAATTTTATCAAAATAGTTGATTTTTTTAAAATAAATTTTGTGTAAAATTTAAAGTTTTTATTTGACCGATTTCTATTGAATTGTAAACTATATTTTACAAAAATTTATTGAATAGAACTTGTCGTTAAAAATCATAATGAGTCACAGTATGTACGTTAACCTTATTTGAAAGTTAAGATTGATTATGAAAACCATGCATGATCGGTTAGATTGCAAGAAAAGGTTAGTTAGAAAGCTTGTACTCGTATGTGGACATTATGTCGAAAAAATTTCAACCGCCTTAAATCTTTATTTCTTTATTTTCAGTTTTTCAGTTATTTAATTAATTTTAGTTATCAATTAGAGACAGATAAGAAAATTACGAAAACGATTCGAGTAATACGAGTATTGAATAAAAAATAGTAATAATAATAATTAGACAAATGTACATACATCATTCTAGACTCGAGTGAATATTATAAATCTAATCAAATTCTAGTTTATCTTTTTGTAAATTTTTTACTGTCTAATGATATGGACATAGTAATGCGCATAAAAATTCACCGATTACGATGGCTTGGACATATGTCGTTCGTGTGTATGACGATGCGCCGGTGAAAAATTTTCCAACTCGGCACCCAACAGACTCGGCACGAACAGACTGGAAGGACCAAGTTTAGAAAAATACCAGTCTTTACTTGGTGTGAGTAACTGGCGTAACCTAGAATTTGAAGTAACTTGAGAGATTGAGATTCATAATGTAGCCTATAGCTTTGTGGTTGCTGGTTTAAAGCTTGTCTTGCCAAGTAAAAGTAATGACTCGATAAGCTAAAAGTTTGAACTAACCGCGTACATGTTTCCAAGCTACTTTTAAATACTACTCGAGACGCATCTCACTCACCATTCGAAATCATTGCATTGCTTTGATCAAATTATTGCGGCTCGCACAATTTTTTTTGTATGTTTGCTTTTAGTTTTGTCAACTTGCGCTAAATAAATGTTACCTACTTTTTTTCTTTTAATTTTATGTAAGTTTAATTAAGCTAATTTTGCGCAAGTTCACTTAATGCTATGCGTCTCCTAAGTATTATAAATATTTAGAGGAGCCAAGTGCGCTGTTTTTATTTATCAAATAAAAATATTTTAAGCTCTCAATTTTGCAAATTGTTTTCGTATACCTCGAAATTTATTCAATACAGTAATATTTCGAAAACGTCAAAAAATATTTTGCATACATCCCATACATACTTACATACAAAATGTATGTATGTATGTACATACGTAAACCTAAAAGGCGTAACTCTGTACATAAAATATCAGTTTTACGTATGTTTATTGGCATAAATTCGTTCATTGACTGAAAATAAAATAAACAAAAAATATAAATTAAATATGTGAATCTATGTACGTGCGATCTCTACACAGCTTGCCATTTGTGCAATACATATTAGCAATCAAAACAAAAATGCCCCAAGCATTAAAACCTTCGATAAAATGTAATCAATTTACAAAATTGTATTTTACACTGAGATATATTTTTTTTTCTGTATATATGCACATAGAAATATTCGTTACATAATTATATGATCACCAACAATAACTCAGCAATTGTTGTAGGTACTGTTACAGATACTTCTATTATATTTTACTACGATTTGCCATTATGCAGCAATTTTTAATGCTTCTTTTCATTTCGAGCACATTGTGGGTGTGCGTTATTTTTTTTATAACAACATCTGTATCTATGAGATCTTGCCTGTTGGGTGTGGCACATTGGCTGTTGCGGCTGCGGCTGCTTCTGGTCGAATGGTTGAAGCAGGGCGTAATGGGGCAGTTTGACACTCATGCCAACAGTCATTAAGGTGGCAACTTAATAGTGGCAAGTTAGTGTCACGTATGCGGAATTTGTTGACTTGATTTATTGTTTTTGTGGTTACTCACTTTTACTGCTTTTTTGTGTGTTTAAAGGTGTGCAGAGGCAAACACATTTGGGATGGTATTTGTCAGATTTGACATTAAATCATTCGATGATTAAACTTGCGGGGTAATTTAATTAACCAAATTATTTTTTAATGACCCTGTTTTAAAATTTCCAGACACCGAGCTCAAGATATTATCTTATAATTTCTACAAAGACAGTTTTTTTGAGAAGACTGGCTGTGGTGCAGTAATATCGATAAATTCCAACTATTATTGCCAGTTGGTGGCCGCTGTGGTCGAGTGGATAGCGGTGCGTGCTATAACTCGATATGCCGCTAAGTTCAAGGCTCGAATCTCAGACAAGGCAAGTAAAATCTTAAACATCGATACAGTTTTTTTTTCTCAAAAGCGGACAGACCTCGGCAAGCAATGTCAAACCTCCGATGGGATTTTTGCCATGAAAAAGCTTCTCATAAGATATATCTGCCGATGGGCCGAGTCGGCACAAAATTGTAGGTCCCTCCATTTGTGGTAGAATATAAAGAGGCACACCACAAATGGACAAACAGTGCGCTATATAGTGTAAGCGCCAAATTATTATTATTATTGTTCCCAGTTGGACAATTGAAAGTGTTGGAACACGAGTATTTCGACAAGGTTTTCAGAAAAGTCTGCAAATGGACTACGAATAGTGGAGGAAAAATGGGTAACTGCATTCAGAGGCCGCCACCATGGCTCACGCCTTAGAGAGAGACAGAGAGAAAGAGAGCGAGAGAGAGCGGGAGAGGGAGGTTTGAGGTGTGATATATTCAAACGACAGTCAATAGCCAAAAATGTGGTTATCTTTCCAAGACCCACTTTTAACTTGAACTGTCAGACTAATAAGGACAAGTGCTCACCCCGAGATTACCACATCAGCATGGTTGTAAGGCATGCAGAGAGACTACCACCCGCAGCTTAGGTATACGTCTATTTTTTCAATCTGGCGGTGTTGTCTGGAAAAGAATAATTCAGTTCAACAGACTGATAACCAATCAGATTCTAGGCAGAATGCTTCGCAATTGCAGTATGTCTTACCGAATATCTGCGTAGGAAGAAATACATATTTGGACCATTAATGGTCTTAACTCAAACTACGAACTGGGAGCTTATAATAATGAAGGGTTGTTGTGGATCTCTCAGGACATGAGAAATTTTTAGGCAACTAGCATTGCTGGTTTACGAGAATTCCGAAATTCAAATGAAAAGAGATTCAAATCTCCTAAAAGGGACTTTAAAATAAAATTTCAAATTAGTTGGAAGTGCCTTAGAATTCTTACTGGCTAGCTAACGAGGATCACTGCATGTTAAGGGACCTTCTTAATAATATGAAGTTTTCTTTATAGACGGCACTGCGGGGATTGTGTGCTCATAAATCTTTGTGATTGCCCACAAATCAGCAACTTCGGACTGATACATTCTGAACTCTCTTTCCCATCCAATATTGTGTATTTACATGTTTTGGACTTCAACAAATTCAAGGCTATGTATGTAGTTAGCATCTACGACTTGCGATCAATAAATATGTATATCCACAGGCCAAAGGTTCGCAAAAAAAAAACGAACGGATGCATGGCGTGAAAGGTGATTGGTTAGACTGATTGGTTACTTTATCGGAGCATAGTCCAATGTCTTCTAATTTTTTTTTTTGTTGCACTTTTATACTGGAAATTTATCAAGACAAGATGTAACAGGCTAAGTAAATATGATGCAACTATAATAAATAAAGGACAGAAGCACTTTTAAACATACCAAGACTGTCCGCACCGATCACAGGACACTGACCTCTTGGAGAACATGCAGTACCGCAGCTGCGATCTCGATGTCAGTAAATAAGTAATTAAAGCCAATTAACTCTGCTGGTGCCAGATTTAGCACGAAGACAGCAGAAAATATTGTACCGATGCTCAATGAGAAATTTATATAAGATCTCCAATCAAACAATGCAAACGAATCTAGAAAATAGTAAATGGTTCGATGATAACAAGGAAGTATCAAAGAAACAGGTTTTAGCAATTTAGCATACTTACCTACCGACCTTTGCTTTTATATCGTGGACACACGAGTGAGATGGATATATATATATATTGAGCAGAGATTTAAACCACATTATTAACAACTTTCTCGCACCTTTCGTAACCTTACGCCTTGATGGCTTTGTTTGTAATATTTTTTGATTTGTCAAAATTGTATACCTTGTTTAGCTCAGAGGCGCTTTACTGTAGTGATCGCACTTAGCCTTTACCAACTCAGCTGGGATTTCCAAAAAAAAAGAGCACATTTAATTCGGTTTGCTTTTGGTTGCCTTTCATTTGTCGCACAGTGTATGCAATCAAAATATATTGCGTTGCTTGTAGCTAGTACTACTACTGTCACAACTACTAAGCTACTGCAAGTTAAAATCATAATTTTTAATCTAGCGCAATAAATCCCAAACCGTCACATTTTCAGCCAAAGTTCAGAGCGCCTGCCTTGTAAATTGTTGATAAAAATTTTATGTTTTGATGTCCAAAATTTAGGCTGTTGCGCATTTCAGAGAAGTACATATGTACATATGATTGGATGTATGGACATAAATACTCATTTTACATAAAAAAAAATATTCTCACACAAAGGCATATCACGTTTTTCATAAAATTTTATAGACACCATATCTCACCTGTGAAGCCTCTTTAAAAAATATGTATATACACATGTTTTTTACGTACAAATGTATGTATGGATGTATCTATTGATTGCTGTTAGAAAAGTGAGCGACGTTCGTAACGAACGTGAGCAACATAAAAAACATAGATTTTCGACAGTTAAACGCGCGCCTGATCGAATGAACGCCGTAGGGCGCACTCACTCACATCACAGCAGGCAATTAACATTTTAGCAATCAACACTTGTTCAAAGTTGTACACAAGTAATAATAAAAACAAAAAAAAAGTGCGTGATCCACTCGAAAAAAAATTTTTTTTAATAAAAAGCAAATAGGTGCGGAATTAAATAATTAAATAAAAAAAGAAATATAATCGAGTGACGTTATTGACAGCAAGTCAAAATTAGTAGACTTCTGCTGCTGTCATACGCTCTTTCATACGTTGCTTCACTTGAGTTACTTCCGCTTGACTCCCTAAAAACACACGACTACAAAAGGGCTTCATACTCGTACATACATATGTACATATGTATGTATATGCTGCAGATATACAATGAATAAGTCTTTCTCGGTCTTGGGAACGTACTACGTCGCGATCGCCTTACATATGCTTCTTGCTGCTAACTCAGATATTCAACATTTTTAGTACTCTTTCTCATTTTTGAATAAATTATGCAGAAATATAAAATAAAAACAAAACGCACAATAATTCTGCTTTGCGGGCAGCGACAAAAAAAGTTGATTGTGTGGTGTTAAAATTTTTTTTTTTTTAATTTTTACTCTGTTGAATTGTTACATTTGTGTGGATAGCAGTGCGGCGTTGGACGAAACTCAGCAAATGAGCGTGTAAGTGAGCACGCGGCCAGAAAGAGCGAAAGATAGAGAGAGGGCGAGTAGTGACTGAACAGTTGCGATTGTGACAGATCCATTTAACGCTCTTGCGGCGAATTCATGTGCACGCCGATCATTGCATGATGGTGATCACAGCTGTTTCCTCAACTTTTGCAAGTGCGCCCACTCGGTGTTGGTAGTATCATTTTTTATTGCATGTTCTTGTGTGTGTGTGTGTGTGTGTGTGTTTTGATTTCACTACCTGTGTATGTGTGTTATGTCTTGCATTTTCTTTTGCAAGTTTTCCAATTCGCCGCAATTTTTTTTTTTTGCTCATATATCAGGTTTGTGTGGTCTGGAAATAGGAAATCGCGCTGCTGCTCCGAGCAGACTTTGCGCCTCTTCTGAGATTCCTATACATACATATGTATGTATGTACCTATGCTTGTATGTGCGTTGAGTAAGCAGCTAGCGATCCGACACTTGTTTGGAATGAGCAGCGATGTTGAAAATTCAGTCGATGCGATTACTTTAAAGCGAATGGAGGTGCTCACTTGTATGAAACGGAAGAAACGTGCGTGTCTTTTGTGTATTGTTTTTGTTGGTCTTTTTTTTCTTATTTAAAAAAAATGCAAACATTTTCTTGTTTGGTTTTCAATATGCGATTTTAAAACCATAGAAATTGGTTAGTGTTTTTCAAGAAATGTAATTTTTTATAGAATTTTGCGATAATTTCTCTGTGTTTTTCTGTCTCTAAAACGCGTGTAAATTTTTGTATTATTTTTCGTAATGAAAGTGACAATTTTTCAAGCCAAAATATGCGCTGAAAATTCTCAAAAATCATTGATCAAAGAAATTTTCTAGTGTTGGCTTTTTAACATTAACTTGAGAAAAAGAGAATTTGTTGTAAAAAAATTAAAAAATAAAAACTCTTGGCGCAGCTGTTAACTTTTTAAAATCTTCCGCCCACAAAATGAATATCTAATGCATTTACATATTTTGAAAGAAAACAAAAAAAAAAAAGAATGTGTTGCCTCAAATGCCGCGACTGCAATAAAAATAAATAAATACAATAAAAACGTGTTTAATTAAAAGTCTACGTCGTCAATGCAGCAAACAGAAATCTAAGTAAAAAACGTTTAACATCTTGACTTCGAAACGTATTACTTATCATTTACGAGCGATTAGATTGTACACAAAGTGTGCTTAACATAAAAAAAAAATGCTAACAAGAAAAATATTAAAAATTAATAGAAAAACGGCTAGAAAAATAATAAAAATTATGCAAGCCGCCGAAGTTTGCTGACTATGCCATGAACTGTGTGCTTACATAAATTGTTGTGGAAAACTTAGCAGACAACTCAACTCGGCTTAGTACTTGGTTCCCAATAAAGTTCTAAATGTACTGGCACTTACACTATTTTAATACAATTAACTATCTGTCGTTTAGACAAAAGCCATTCTCATATTTAAAATCGATTTAAAATATTAAAAATTCATGCGCCCAAAACAAAAAGTGCTAAAGGCAATTAAATTGTTTGGTCAACTTTGTTTATCATTTAATTGATTTGCTAAACATTTCAAGACAAATGCACATTCAAGTCTTGTACTTTCTTCTTCTTCCTCCTCCTCCTCCTCCTCTAGTGTTGCATTGTAGGCCACTGAATGTTGGTCTGCTTAGATTTTGTCGCTTCACATTTCTGTTTTATCGTTACGTTGTACTTATGTACTTTGCTTTACAATTCTTTACATTCGCATTTATTTGTTGTTATCGCCGGAACATAGCGCTCTGCATTCGTTTCCATGTTGAATCTGTTAATCAGCGCATTTATTTAGGGCAAATAATTGAAAGAGTTTATTGCGCTGTACGCATTGTGACTTACATAAATTCTTGTAATCTACTGTTTTGTTGCTTTCAATTGGATTAAGTGCGGTGTGCGCCTTTAGTGGTTTGTCCGTGTGTGTGTGTGTAAATAAATATTTACATTTGTGTATGTACGTTCTTGATTTGTTGCAATTTGGGTGTGACTTTTTGGAAAGTGATAAAATTCATATCAGCTCTTTCTAAGCGCTCTTAAGTGAATTGCTGGTATTTATTTATTGTTGTTGTATGCAGATAAGGTGGCTAAGTAGAGTCGTTTGTGCATAAGCGCCATTGTATAAGTGCTTTTATGTACATATTTATTCGTATACATGAAACATATACTTTTTTTAAGTGCGTTTCACAATTGCATACTTAAAATTTAGTTCAAAACAAACAGCAAAATAAATTTTTTCGTGAACTCCAAGCTCATTGCTCGCACTTCGGTAGCAAAATTGAGAATTTTGTAGCTTAGTTTGAGGGTGGCATCAACAAACTTGACTAGGAAGGATAAACACTTAGCAGACTTTTCGATTTTGCTATTCTCTCCGCTCTAAAATCTGAAACATCCCTCTAGCGGCACCATAGAAATAAATATGTGTGAAATACTTTGATGTCGAAGGCGATGTTGATTTAGACTTAGAAAATATTTTATCCTCAATTTTTACTTAGCACGAGACCGGTTTTCGGAGATCACCACATCTCCTCGTCGAACTCATCTTCCGAATGAGCAGCTACAATTTTTACCATTAAACTATTGCTATTTTTCAAATAATAATCACGCAATCAAGCTGGCCATTTTAAAATCGAACTGTAAAGATATTTTTTAGTAAGACTGTTCACTACGTAAGCCTGTTGTTGGTGTTTGAAATTAATGTTAGAGTAGATAAAAGGAACCGGAAAAATTATATTTCTGCTTTGGATCTGTTCGAATCGAAAACAAATGTCTTTCAAATCATATAATTACAGCGAAAAAGGGCCAGAAACTAAATTTATTACAAAAAAAAATTGCGTCAATATGTGAAGATAGCAAAGAATTAAATAGGTTCCCCAATCTTCATGAACATTTAAATTTATTCAGGAAATAAATTCGTTTAAAAAAAGGCATTTATATTATGATGCTTTAGCAAAAATAATAGAAATAGAACACATTGCCAAATTTTCACAATTATTTTTTTGTTTAATTTTTTTATTTTTAGTTTAATTATTTAAATTTTTTATAAAATTACAGTTCATTCTATGACAAAATTCACTTCATAGTTACAGATTTTTTTGCAAATTACATCAAAGTTTTACTTTTTAATCTGAACTTTTAGAAACGTCAACTTCACCATTTTTCATTCAATCGGTGGTTATGGTTTTTGAAGAAAATAGCTTATAATTATATTTTCAAAAGTGTCCATCTCGTTTAATTATAAAAAAAAACAAATTCCTCCATTTTTGTCCTTAAGCTTTGTTTTATTTGTAACAAATATTTACTAAGATGTTGAAAAAAAATGGAAAAAGTCGCAATTAATTTGAATGCCAATTATTCTGCTATTTAAAGCAACAAATTTAGTACATATTCAGAGAAACTACATCCAATTATTCTTTAAAGAATCACCAGGCCCTTTAAAAAAAAAAAATTCATCGCCCGCCGAGCCAGTTCCACCTCCTCCAGCTGTCAATACAGATCAAATGCGATTTTAAGTCACACCGTCTGAGTTGATATCGGACCATCGCCTTAGAAACCCTAAGCGATGTTAATGATACGTTTTTGACTGAATAATCTTCCTTCTTCGGATCCTTCCGTTCTTGTTTTTATATATAAAACCGATTGTACTAAACTCTCTCTAAGTTACTTAAAAAATATATAAACTTCTCGTTTTCGACTGAATCGAGAATACAAAATTTCTCGCATTCCATTGAAAACTATCACTTCAGGTTTTATTCTAGATTTATTCTGCGCTTCACTACTTCGCGCCGCTGTGCCACTTTAAAGCGACTGCTCAAGAATATTTTCAATTTCTACCAGCTACTTACGAGTACATTCATCTACCCTCTTTATGGTGTGCATGAATTCAATTCAATAACAATAACAATAAAAAAAAGCGAAACAGGAAAATTGCTATTGACCCAAAAAAACGTCGTTTATCAAGAACTTGACAACATTTTGTAATGCCGCAAATGTTGCTATCTGTTAGCAGTCTGTCAGCGAAAGAGCCAACCAACCAACCAGCCAGCCAGTTCGCATGTCCAACTCACTTACAGTTGGCCAAGAAGCAATTGCAATCGAGTGGCAGGAAAACAGGTCAACGACAGACAGCTAACACCAAGCATGTTGTCGAAGAAGGAACTTGCAGAAGCTCGTACTATTGTTGTAGTGTGCCGCTGAGTTATTAATAAAAAACGTTGGAACAACTGGGCAAGTTGCCTAGCGTCGCACTTTTACGCTGCTGATGTCAATGCGCTGGGCCAACCAACATGAGCCCCAATCAGCGAAGTGAGTCAAGCGTGCAGCGATAGGCACTGAAGCGCTTAAGGATTTATTGCATTTCCTACATGCTTTCTAGCAAAGAAACGTTTTTTTTTTTAAATATAAAAAAAAATATGAAAATAAATCTCAATTTAAAATTTACAACTTTTTGCGCTGCGCATGGCCAATCAACTTTGTAGAGCTGCAGTGATATGTAGCTGTGAATTTTTAGCTTTTTGCATGCTGATCATTTGTCTTTGAACGACAGTCGAATGGCCGTAAACGCAGAAATGCTTTGATTTTCCTTTTCCAGCAAACTCATTAAGCCAAAAACCAAATAAATGACAGCAGTGCAATGTGAGAAAACTGGCTGAACAAGTGTTGCCTGCCGGGTGACTGACTGCCACCACCATCCACGACGGCGACGACGACCCAATCTGCGTGGTCAGAGCAACATCCTCCTCGCGTTTGGCTTGCAACTGGTTCAGCTGGTGAGTGCTGAAAAGTAAAACTGGCAAGTCTGTGTGTTGGTGCCACATTTTACGATTGTTGTTGTTTTTATTGCTGCTGCTGCCTTTGGGATTGCGTAGGACTAATGAACCTACACAAGAGTCGCACTCGTTGGTGCGCAAGACTTTCTTCCGACGCGTCAAAGGCGTTGCTGTGCAACGTCACGACTGCACCCATTGTCAGTTGTTGGCTGATGACTGGCGGCGGACGGTGGCTGGCGTTCGTTGGGCAGACGACAAGACCTACCTACGGTTGATCGTTGGTCGGTTGGTCGGTTGGTCGGTTGCTCGGTCACAGACGAATGCATGAACGATTGGCGCTCAAACAGGATTTTCGCTGGGAGCAGTGTACAGCGGAAATTGTTATCGATTTATGATAGCAATGAACTTTAAAAAATGTCTGCTCTATGCCTTGCGCATGTCCCAATGGGATTTCCTTGCGTAAGCAACAACATGCTCCATCACAGATTAGCCGCTTGTTGCACTTATCAATTGCAACATGTCGCGCTGGCAGCACTTTTACTTTTTTAATGTATGCACAAACAAATTTTCTTAAGCTGCAAAGCAAATGGTAATTATGTATGTATGTATGTATGTGTGTCTAGTTGGATACTTTGTAAGTTGAGTAGTCAGAAACGCGAGGATTTAACGCCACTCACGACTAACCGTATTCGATAATCCCTCCGACAGTTGCGCAGCTGTTCGGCGGTGTAGCAGACACACACCTGCATATACATACATATGTATGTAAATAACTATATGCAATTCGAATTCCCAATAAAGATTTAACAATAAGCTTCACTTAAGGTTCTGTTGAGAAGTAAGATATTCCAAACATAGCTCAAGTGGAGAGCCATAGCGTTTCCAAGAAAAAGTTACTTCTCAAGTTGAGAAGAAGTTGCTTCTCAAGTTCAGAAAAAGTTGCTTTTCATTTTTGGAAAGAGTTTAGTTTTCAACTTCAACATATAAATGAAAAACAGTTCAACTTCCAGTCCAACTCCAAGTCCAAGGTTAGAGACGAATCAGATATTGATATTTCAAATAAACTTGAGAGCTACAAAATTCTCCAATGTTAAAGATTAGGTGGCAAATGATGGTGGATGTCAGTTTAAGCACTTACAATTGCTCCATGTTTGAAAATTACTTGAGGACTGATATTGGATATCAACTTGAGAACTATGTACAAAATTTACCAAAGTTGGAGATGATTTGGAGAGATATGATAAATAGCAACTTGAGAACTATAAAATTGTGCAAAGTTAGAGATGAGTTGGAACAAAATGTTCAATATCAATTTGAAAATTATGAATTTCTCCATTATTGAATAAATATTTTTGTATGTGTTTGTTGGGTTTTTATATTTTGTTTCCGAGTGTGTGTGTGCTTTGCACTCACTGGCCACAAATATACGATTTATTAGCACATTTTTGCACGATTATGAAATATAATGTGTTTGAGTTGGCTAAACTAGTTTTGTTCAGAAATGAAAGCTAAATGTTGCTCGTGCTAAGTTGATGCAGTGCTCACATCTTTTTTGTGATTAATATCATTTTGGCGTGTCTGGAAAAAAAACGACCATTTTTTTTGGCCCCCCCCCCTTCGGTATGACAACATAAAAACCACCTCTGCCATTTTTTATTGACTACTTTTTACTAATTGTGAGCTAACAAGTTTGTGTTTGAGGAAAGAGCCATAATCCTGCTCGTGCGCTGCAGGAGTGTCGTTGCTTTTTTATTTGTTCACTTTTTGTTTCTAATTATCTGTATTTCGATAGTTTTTTTTTCTGTTCAAAAACCGAAAAACAGCTAAGTACCTAATTCCTTACGTCTGCCTGCGACGTGACAATTCTTGGCCGGGACATGTAGCAGTTTGGGTTCGAACTGAATGATCGCTTTTGTTTGTGTTCTCAAGCTTGTTATTAGATGATGTTAATGCATTTTTTATGTGCTAAGCGGATTTTATGATTTTTTTGCATTACTTAGCTAGCAAATAATGTTCGCTAATTTGTTTGAAATATGTTAAAGCACCGCAAAACTGCTGTTTTTTTTAAATTTGAAATGCATTTTTTTTTCCACTGGTAACTTTAACATATCAGTTAAACTTTTAATAATATGGATACTTAAGAAATGGTTGTGGGTTGTTGATTGTTTAAAACATTGCTTTCAATCAACATGATTCAATGCTTGAAATTAAGAAAACTATAAGTTCATCTAAGTTTTTACAACTTAATTTTTTCAACACTCAGCACTTCGCCACTTCCAGAAAATCAAGACGTTATACGAGTATATTTTTCTTTGGAAATATTATTACATTTTTTAAATTTTAACATTCTCATAAATTATAAAATTCATTGAAAAAATTTACAACCAATTTATCTTACTCTAAATAAACCAAACATTTATTTAGGTAAAAAAGTAATTATTAATAAATTAATAATACTTTTAATTTAAAAAGAGTTTAGAGAAAATCATTGATTAAAAAAATATAATTAAGCTAAAAGGATTTAAAAAACAGTAATAGAAAAAATATAAAAAAGAATAAAGAAACCAAAAACAAAAATTAAAAGAAACGCGTAAAAAAGAAAATAAATTAAAAAATATAAAAATCAAAAATTCTACATACATTTTAGTTTCTTTAACTAGTTTTCAAATTTCTTTTATTTCTTACTTTTATAATGTTTTTTTGTTCCTTTCCATTTTTTTTTATTTATACATATGTATGTATGTACATATGTACATGAAAAATACTAAAATCATTTGAAGAAACATCACGAGTATAATTAAATTAAAAATTCAAATTAAAAAATACAAAAAAAAAATAAAATACAGTAAAAATATAAACAAAAAATGAAAATAATGTGAAAAAATATATGAAAAGGATAAAAATATTTTGAAAAAAATTTGTAAAAGTAATAAAAACAAATTAAATTTTTTTTTAAATTAAATTTTAAAAATAACAAAGTGGTTATTTACAGTTCTGTAAAATAAAGTACAAATAGAAAAAATAAAATTTTATGAAAAAATTAAAAACTAAAATTCAACTTAAAATAAAAAGCTGAAATTACTATAGTTTATAACTTAATTTTCACTGGATACACTGGATATTACATAAAAAAATCAAATAATTTTTAGACAGATTAATATAGGAAATTAAAAAAAAAAAACAATTATAAAAAAAAACGGTTTTATTAATATAAAATCACTTAAAAATATATTTAAAAAAAATGCCAAAAATTATTGAATAAATTTATTTTACGCATTACGCGCATGTAGAATTTTTTCGATTTTTCATTTTTGTCGATTACAAAACCAAATGCTTATGCAATAACGAAATCATTGTTTAAATACAGTGAATACAAGCGTAGTCCCCAAATTTGCTATGAACTATACAAAATCACAAATAATAACGAAAAAATCCAAATAAAAATGTATAGAATTTTTAACACCTGCTTCTGTTGGCTACCAATCACTGGTCGAGTGTAGAATGTATATAAATAACAGCTACTTGGAAGTTAAGCTATTGAACTCTTTGCAATATTTCGATTGATTAGCAAGGCATACAATTTGAATATATTTGATATTCAGATTGCGACAAAGAAAATGTTAAATGTTAGATAATTATAAAAATGCCTGTTCTTTTTTTTTTGGTACTGCTTCCCTCCACATATTATTTTATTTTGTTAATTTTTTTGTTTGTAAATTTTGAATGCCAATTTTTACAAGTATGTGTCAGATCTTCCTCATCAGTTAATCAAAAATTTACAACATCCCATCAACGTTTTGTTGTTGTGCCGCCATTTGTGTTCTTTCAAGGTTGCATTTTTGTTGCTTGTTGCTGTTTGTATGTACATATGTATATACAAAAGTATGTACAAGTGGATTTCTTTTTCATTCAAGTGCGCCAACGTTTTTTACGCATACAAGGCAATAGCGAATAGATTCTATCAGCTAAGACAAGCTTATGTATGTAGACAAATAGGCAATTCGCTGCCCCCGCCAACGTCGTTTAACATACATCAATGTACATACATACATACATACATATGTATGTAGATAGAGGCCAAGTGTGCATATAAAAATTTTATGTTGTATAAAAATGTAGTTTTCTTTAATTCATTCAACACATATTCTCTACATTGCGCATGTTCATACGTTTGTACGTTTTTGCTATTAATTGCGCAAATAATTAAAATTTATTATTTTTAATTAGTTTTTATGTTCTATCGTATGTTTTTTTTTATTTGTTTGCTTCAATAATTACCCAACATTGTAGAGGAATTCAATTTCGTAACAAGTGCGTTTGTTCCGCCGGCTGATGACCGCTTGGAATAGTGAAAGTTTGTTCACGTCTTCGAAGGTCACAAATTTAAAGATCACTTTGCTTGTGCTCAATTTTATGTATGCAGTTTTGAATAGGGGCGTTTGTTTTTGGTAGAAAGAGAAATCTTAGAAAAAATACCTTGTCGGGTTTATGTTACAAAAATATGGCAGAATGCCGTGAGCATTTCGAAATAGTTTTTTAGAGAGAAAAATATATATCGCTGTCTCATTCGAAGGGTCTGCTGTTGTCCGCCTAAATCAGTAATTTCGCGAATTGTTTACAGTTTTAGTTCTATATGTTCCAATGTAAATATAAACATATCCTATAACAGTCGTTCTTAAAATTGGAAGACCTTGAGAATTGCTGCCCTGTAAATAACTTTAATGCAACTCGTTTTTGAATCAGTTTTCTAAGGCAATGATGTTGATTTTTGCCAACAAATTTGGAAACCTTGGCTTCTCGGTGAACCTATGAGAACAAATTGATAGTTTACAAAATATTAAAAAAATTCGAATCTCTTGCGGCAACAAAGCATTTTGATTATTTTATTCCCCAATATAATCAACTTTAAGCTTGATACATTTATTACTGCTCTTTTTCAACTTTTAGTTGCATTTCAAGCGTTAGTTTCAATAATGACCTATTCATTCGACCTAAATATCTTATCATCTAGCCATATTCTTAGGTTGGGAAACAGAAATTGGTCGCTGAGCACTTATCTGTTTGAAATGCTGGATAGGGCAGCATTTTGCGATCAAATTTTCCATGGTGTCTGCGCAGCGCATTGTCTTGACGAAGTTGCCCATTTGCTTGACAAAATGTCGTCTTTATTGCTACTAATCTCTTTTGAATGGATTCTCTCGACCTGGAAAAACTCGTATTGACTGCTGCTTAAACTTTTATAGTAATCTAAAAGTTGATGACAGTTGCTTTTACAGCAATTGGGCGTAAAGCTCAAAAAAGTCGCAGACCTACCAAACTAAACTGTCTTCATACTCGTTCATACTTATATTCTACGTTGCCAAAGAACTTACATATGTATATACATATAACAAACTATGTATGTAAATCATAAGTTATATGTTCATTAAAAATGTTATTAAATTAGACCAAAAATACACAATTTAGGTATATCTTGACAACAGCGCCACCTATCGATTAAGCAAGTAAGCTCATAAAGCTAAAAAGCTTGAGAAAAATTCGGCAAAGCTTGACAAAAGCTTATAGCGCAAAAAAAACATAAATTAAACAACAACCAAATATTAATCAGAAAAAAATCCTGAAAAAAATATTTTGCATAGCTTTCCGAAAAAAGTTTCTTCGTACTATTTTAATATGGCTAATTAAAATTTCCTGTTACAAAGCGCGCGCCAATTTGTCACGCGACTCTTATTGATTTCTACAGCTGACAATGCAAGCTGCTAATTCTTTTCAACACAAGTCGAGGCTGGCTGTCCTCAAACAAATGGATTAAATAGTTTTTCGCTTTTTCCTAGCTTCTGTGGCGCTGTTGGATTTTTCACTTTATTGCTTTTTTTTCACAATTTCTCACTGACCTTAACGCAAAAATGCGGCCAACATGAAGACCAACAAATGTTGCTGCCGCTTGCACACTTGCAATGGATTAAAGATAAAAAAAAGATGGAAAAAACAAGTGCTGACATGTGCAGCAACAGACACGCGGCCATGGTACGCGTCGCGGTCTCAAGGCGGGCTTTTGAAAAAGACTTACCGTTTGTTGATCGACATCAGACTTTTCTTTCAATCATAAAAGTGCGGCATTTGAGGCAACATTGCGTATACGCTATGACAACGTAGCAGGGATTTAATTTACAAGTTTTTGTTCTATTTTTACTGCAAACTAGATTCGGATACAGCAAAAAAGAAGATCCAGCATTAAAAGGATTCATAATTTTTTTCTTTTTTCAATAAAAGTATATGTGCGTGCGCTTGAGCAAATCATGCATCGGCTTGTTTCAGTTAAAATAACGCATAAAGTTTAACTCGAAAGCAAGTTGCAACACGTGAAGCTAACAACTTAAATTTTATAATAAAAAAAATAATAAATCAAAGCCAAATCCTACAAATGGCAATGTGTAAACGTCAATTAACCAGAAAAGCGAATTCAATAAAAGTAAGCGAAAAAATACAAAAAACCAAAAAGTGCAGCAAATGAGAGTGAAAAATTTAGTGATCTGCTAAGCAAACGAAGAAATAATTCGTCAGCACTGAAGTGATAAATAAAAAGCATAGCGGAAGTGGTTTTTATTTTTATACCCACTGATTTTGCACACTATCAAATACAAAAAAAAAAAGCATTTAAGAAAAATAAAAATAGATAAGTGACGTAAATTTACAAAAAAGAAAGTGACGTCTGTGTGTGTTCTTTTTATGGTGCCTAGAAAACCGCGAAGTAACTCTTTACAAAACAAAACAACGAATTTATTTATTGATTAGTGATAAATTGAAATGTGATAAACTAACCAAGCACCACTCAACTTTGCACTCATTTCAAGAGTGTGCGCTAAGAAATTAAAACCAAATAAACGAGCGCTTGGCTTTCGTTTTTGTAAGTGATCGTTTCGCTAGTATTTTAAAACGTGCGTCAGCATTATCGCAGGTTACACTTCTGCCGACTGACCGCTACGAGCGCCCGCGTTCCCCACTTCGAGGAAATACCAGCAAAAAGGTAAAATAAGTAAAAACAAAAAAAAAAAAATGCCTGTGGGACATCAATTCGCGTCCAGGCCGTATAGCTCGTTTCGAGCGACACGCGGCAGTTGCAATACGCAGTATTGCCAAGGCAACAATAACAACAACAACAACACGAGCAGCAGCAACAGCAGCAGCAGCCACAATCATAATCATAGTAATCTTAACACTAGTAACAAAAATGGTGCGCTTAATGGCCACAATAGTTCTACGTCAACATACTCAAGTCAATCGAATAACTTTAACAATAACAACTACAATAACAACAACAAAACTAATGAAAACCAATTGCATGTAAGCTGCAACGACAAGACTAGACAGAGTAATACTAATTTTGGGCGTCAACAAGCCTACCGCAGCAGTTTCTATGGCACGCGTTATCAGAGTGGCAACGGTAATGGCAATGGCAACAGCAACAACAATAATAATATTACACATCCAATGAATGGTGACGCCAATGGCAATCACAATGCCACCGAAAAACGTTACACCAGCATTGTCAGCACAAGCGCCATCAAACCGCTCACGCCCAAACTGGTGCGACGCATTGAGACGACCTGCTCTAATGGCAATTGTGGTGGCGGTGGTGGCGGCAATGGCGTCGCACACACCAAGGCGCGCGCGCCACTTCCACCCGTCAACAACAACAACCTGCCCAGTTCTAACAAACAGTACTTGCGTACGCGCAATCAGCCGCCTCCACCAGCGCCACCACCACAATCACCAGCACGCAATGGCACCAACTTCGAAAGGTTCCACAATAGCAATCTGAGTTTTCGACAGAAAAACTCTGTTACTTGCTCTGCTGTAAGCGTCAATGGCAAGTCAACAGGAGGGGACTCACACGAGTCCAGGCACCCGCCGTCGTCGCCGCTCAAGTGTGCGGGCGCCACATTCTACAACAGCAGCAGCACACGCTCTTCGGGCGGTGCAGGATCTCAAAAGCGCGCCTATTGCACAGCACAGAAAGTGCACAAGGAGAATGTGCCGCTGCGTTCGGTGAAAAATTATCCAGCGCCATTGCCGCCGAACATACCAAAGGCTGTGACAAAGAAAAAGTATAGAGAGGAACTGAAACTGGCGCCCGTCTCGGCCTCGCCACACTTCAATAATCGTCGATTTGTTGGTGCTACGCATGGCGAGCAGAATAGCAAAACTTTGTCAGCAAGTCAACGCCGCAAGAATTACGTGCCATTCAATGGTCAGTCGAATTGTGCGGCGACAGCTGCCTTGAAAAACGGTAGCACCGGCAGCAATGCATCGACGGGTTCGGGCTCGAGCGGCTCGCATGGTTCACCCAAAACGAAAAAGTTATTCTGGAATAAATTGCCGCAAGGTTTGCCCTTCGAGGATGAGTTCTATCGTCGGCGTTTCTATCGTTCCTACTCGCAATCCTCGTCTAGCAACTACAGTTTCTACAGTTCGGTTGGTGCGCCAACAACGCCGCGCAGTCGTGACTGCGAGGACAACGAGCGCAGCCACGAACGGCCACACGAACGCAACGCCATCGATGAGGATGACGAATTTCAGCGCAAGCCCGCAAGTGATGAACCACTCTATGTGGATTTCTCGAAAGTAATGCAGCGTCAAAGCGACTGCACCAACGATTACGCTAAATGCAATATCTACTGCAGTGCCTCCTCATCGTCAGGAGCAACAACGACAACAACGATTGTGCCGACAACGACGTGGATCGGCACAAGAAGGACTACACATTCACCGCTGCCACCAATGCTGGCAGCTAAGCTCGCAACCGAAACTGGCCGATTGGACGCCTATGTGGCAGCGGCTGCTTCGGCAGCGGCGAATGCTGCATCGCCAGCTGGCCATGCTTCGCCTTATTTACGACGTACAACGAAATCGAAAATCTCGCATTCGATCAACGATTATCTCTACACTAGTAGTGCTACTGCGACAACAACAACGACAACGTCAACAGTAACAACAAGGAAAGCGAATGGAAAATGTTTGCTGCTTTCAGACGATCCCGAAGACGGTTACTACACACACACCTCACCCGAACCTCCTCCGCAAACGGATATCTACCTGGCTGTGGCGTCGTGGGCTCCAAAATGTTCACATCCCACAAAGGTGCACATACCCGCGAGTTCCTCCTCAAATACCGCTGATAGGAATAATAATCCAACAACGGCTTATGCTATGATGAACGGTTACGATCATCGGCAGTACTATGGTAAGACGTCGACGGTCGCCGGAGACAGTTTGGAGCCCACGGCCAGCGAATGCAAGTAAGTGTAGAAGCGTAGTTGTATTTATGGATTGCGCAGAAGTGCTAGTTAGGGCCCATAAATCTAAGCCGACTCGTGGGTGAGCTGTATGAAAAATTGTGTGTTGCAGTTGAGTGCGATAATGCACATAAAGTGTGGCTTGGCTTGGCGTGGCGTGGCGTGGCGTTTTATGTGTGTTGTTTGTTGCGGAAGCAATAAATTATCCAAAGGTGGAAAGTTTATGCAACACGTGAGGCACAGATGTGCATTGCTGATGTGTCGTGTGCATCTGCATATGTATGTATGTATGTATGTATGTATGTATGTTTATTTATAAATGTGTCGGTGCTTAATCAAAAGCGGCTGCCTATGGAATATTTTTTTATTCACATTTATTTAACGAGTTCTTCTTGCTGCTGCGCGCGCTGCGTCCTCTCATTGCTTCCGTAACTTATATTGTATTTAGAAAGTTTGCTATTTATTTATTTTTGTACACTTTCCGAAAATGCTTAAAATTCTGTATACATAAAGTAATAGTGTGTACTAAGTATATATTTTTGAAACGTTGCCAAATATTTTCGTGCGCATTCATTGACTTTTGTCTATCTTTTTTGAAATATGAATCACTGGCATTACTAGTGCAGTGACTTGGTCGGACGATATTTTAAAACAATGCGGCATGTAGTAGCTTCCTATTAACTCAAATTTAATTTTATTTTTGGACTACAACTCAGATAATCGATGTCTTATCTTGTTAAACACTTGTACACTTTTTTTTTTGCTAGTTTTTGTGTTATTTTATTTTTTCAAATTGTTGGCTTCTATTTTATTTTCAACATTGTTTCTTTTTATCAATTTAATGAACAGGAAGTTAACATTGAGATAGTTGTATATACATATGTATGTACATAAGTACCGATCAGTCAAAAGTCGTGTTAATAGTATTTATGTAATTGATAAGTGATGTTTCAATTCAGTTTAATTATTTTCACTTCGGTATATTATGTATCGACAACAAAATCGATATTTGTTTTTTTTTGATATTTGCTTTTATCGATATTTGTTTTTATCGATATTTGCTGTTATCGATATTTGTTTTTATCGATATTTGTTTTTATCGATATTTGTTGTTATCGATATTTGTTGTTGTCTATATTTGTTGTTATCGATATTCGTTGTTATCGGTATATGTTGTTATCAATATTTTTTGTTATCGATATTTTTTGTAATCGATATTTGTTGATATCAATATATGTTATCGATATTTTTGTTATCAATTATTTTGTCATCGAAATTTTTTGCATCCAATATTATTTTTTATCGACATATTTTGTTTTAGATATATTTGTTGTCGATATCTTTTATATTTAAAGTTCTTTTGGCGGCTGCAGTCAGATTTTCTCAATCTTATTCTTAAATTAAAAGTAACTTTTCGTCCTCGAGAAGGAGGACATTTTCTATTTTGAAGTAACTATATTCCTTAAAAGAGGGTGTGCACGCAGAATATTTTGGCACATATCCATTCATGCACCTTTATGGTTATGCGGGGTTCCAACCACGAAGTTATCATGCTAATCAGTTCCTCTGCCTATATTCTGATTAGAAACTATTTACTGGAACATGAGAAAGCTTCCTTCAATTTAAAAATAGAATAAGCCCAGACGTTTGTGCTTAAACCGTTAATTTTTGTGCACTCATCAAAACTTATATATAGGCTGCTCTTAACTTCACAACTTATTGAGAAAATTAATTATTATTTTCTTGCAAATCATGAGCGCACTAAAAAGAACATTTTTTATTACGAGTACTTTGTAGTTTTTACATGCATACATAACTACATGCTTGTAATAATAAAAAAAATGGCTATATTTAATGATTATTAAACTACACCAACAATTTCCGTTTATCAACGTGAATATTGAGCACAATTTGCTACACAGTTCTAAGCGGCTTTCAAGCGCTGACTTGCTGCCTACCACCAAATAAGCGATTGACTACCCAAATAAGCCAAAGTTTAGCAGCGTTTGCCAATAAGTTGACTGCTAGCCGGTTGTCTACAGCTGCTGCTAGGTCAGATAGCGCTGCTTTCCTACCTGCTCGCTTGCGACGTTTGAGTAGTGGGCAGCCGTGGTATTCGCCGGGCGGTTAGCTGTTAAAGCTGTCTGTGTGCGCAAGAACGGGGTAGCCGGGTTGCAAAGCGATGGTAATACATTCCGATAGTTGTTTACTACTACCGTAACTTTGATTAAGCGCCGCACTTGGCTCTGCTGCCAATTCTCAGAGAACAATAGAGGCGCTGACATAATCTTTATTCTTGCCCCTCAAAGCAAAGGTTTGAAAGACGAATAACTCAAGAAGCGAACGTGCGGAAGACATTTTTTTGTTTTGCTAGTATTTGTTTTTGTTGAGATAGTTGCTTGATTTTGTATTGTTCAGCTTCTGTTGATTTAGTTTTGATGTTTTGAACATACATACATTTATAAGCGCCAATTGTGATTGTTGATGATTGCTGGTGTTTACGAGCGTACACATTTTTGTTTTGTATATTTTTTTCTTCTGGATTTTACTTTATTAATTTATTTTCTGTTTTCGCTTATGTGACAAATTTGTGCCCTCGTTTCAGCGAACTTTGTTTAACTTTTTTTTTTTTTTTGATATTTCCTTAAACTAAATCTGTATTTTTATTTGACTAGATATTTGTAGTATCAACTATTCACTAATATCTTCGTTTTACTTATTTTTTATCAGCGCTATCAAGCGAAAGCCAGTTTATTAATGTCAATTCGTACTCCAAAACTAGCGGTTATAACATGTCGGTTTAAATATATACGCATCATTAGTAGCATTTTGCATATTTAAAACGACCTTCAAAAGTATTAAAGATATTCAGTCCGTATCTTGACTCAGTTTTAAATTTCGTTTCGTCAATTCTAATTTATGGAATCTCCACTTTGCCAAACTTTGACAATTATTTATTTATAGAACCAAAACAGTGCATTAAATAAAAAACCAAAAATAACTAGAATATTCATTTAACAACTCAGTCCATTAGGAAATTAACATAAATTAGACTTTTCGAATTTTTCAACTTCAACATCTTCGAGAGCAAATTCATCGGCATTGAACATCTTGTGGCAAAAAGCTTTTAAATATTTAACATTGAGCTTAGCATTGCTTTGAATACGAATTTGGAATCAAAAAGAAATTGTTAAATAATAAATCAAATAATTTTTTAGCAGTTCAACAAGTAGCTCGCTAGCTCCCCCGCTAATTGGAGCGTCGAGTTCCGACGGTGGTGGCGGCGACGACAAAAACCTTGCGTTGCTGCTTGCTCTCGCTCTACCACCGCTGCCGCAGTGCCGTCTCATAAACGCTGCCAACAGAACATGTCGGAAATACCGGCCTACGAATCGTAGTAGTGGAAAGCAATAATATTTAAAAGTTTACTCGCTCCCTAAATGGGCATAACCAACCGGTTCAAGTGTTGCGCGTAATTAACGAGTTAGAGGTTTAGTGATGACGAAGCTAGCTGCTGCTGCCTGCTGGTGATGATGATGAAGCTTGTTAATATAATAAATAAATCGCACAAACACATGCACATACGCCTGTTATAAGAGAGCTGAGAAGCATAAATAAACAATAGGTAAAATAAAATAAAAAGAAAACGAAAATAAGATATAAAGCGAGCGCGTTGTCTTCAGATTTGATTAGCGTGAAGCGTAAAAGACAAGCGTTTTAAATGCAGCAACAAACCAAAAAACAAAAAAAGAATACTCGATAACATAACCAGATACTAGCTACCTAAATATTGTACAGATTTAGGGCTACAAAGCGTCACCAGTTCTCATAGAGTAAAATTAAAGGAGCGCGTCATTAAAATTCTTGTTGGTCATAATCGTGGACTAGTCAAGCTGAAAGCTAGGTAAAGTGCAATGACATGTCATGCATTTTTGATTTTCTCCAAAATGAAATAAAATTAATGCTCATACACTTAGTACATATTTATACTAATAACCGTTTGCGTAACTCACTGCTTCTCCGCATACTTTCAGTAGATTTGTAATGACAAAAATGCAGCTTTGATAAATTTAAAAGCAGTATCACGTAACCATAGCGTTTCGCAACATATGCAGTCTAGGTTTTTGTTTTTAAATTTAATTTATATAAGAATTTTCTTAATTTATTGACGCCAGCGCCACCTAGCGGACCCTTTTTAATATCATCAAAATCGGACTTTTTTAAAACGCTCGACTCTAGGGAATCCATTTTTCATATTATTCCACAATATGATTTTTGTGTGTTACATACATATATAAACTTCAAAGGTAAATAAGGCAAAATAAAATATTTTTATAATATAACCCTATTCATATTTGAAACACCACCAAAAGCGATCATTTGCTATTCATTTATAATATTAATATTAGTTTTCAATTAAAGTACATATACATATACATATGTGCTCCAGTATAATTCTCTATCAAAGTGTAAATAAATTCAATCGTTTATAATAATTTAGAACTACAAATCTTTCTCAAACATTTTTTTTATTGAAATTTCTGAATACGCAGGTTTGTTGCTCATTTAATTCAAGTGCAAAAGAGTGAGGGCTTCATGTAGCTACGAATAACCCTTAAATATATACATATATTTATTTAAGTGGAGCTTTTTCGCAACTCCATTCAAACGCGGCCTACGTTGCATTGAAGAAATCTTGAAAGAGTGTTACTAAAAAAAAATGTCTAAAAGCAACGGTGATTATTAGACACATAAAACTTGTACTTTATTCTACTAAAATTGCTTTGTCTTTAGAACTAACAGCTTTGTAGCGCAAAGTCTAAACTATGAAAAAACGAAAAACAAAAATTTAACAACAATAAAAGCAACAAAAGCCGAACATAAAAATTCACAAAAGTACTCAGTTAGCCTTTCTTATAAAAAACTTACCTTCATTATTGACTAGAAAACAGCAAAGGTGGCGGCAATCGGGAATTTAAATCGGATTTTCCTTAACACTCACCAAATCGGTTTAAATATATTTATTAAAGCAAATTAGCAAGTTGCCGTTTATGGTAAGAACTAGAAAATATTTCGAACGATTTTTATGTATGTACATACATACGTACATACATACATTTGCATTGTTATGCTGATTTAACTTCTTATTTCTTTTGCATTGTTTCTTAATGAAACAGAATAAAAAAAACTACTTATTAACACAGCAGAAAATTGCGAATTTAATAGAATAGAGCAGCGTGTAGGACACAGGAGGGTTGTAGCTGCCCAAAACTCTGCGCCAGTTTACTTAATCGCACGGAATACTCATTGCCAAAGAGGCTGGCACACTTGTTTTTTTTTTCTTCGGCAACGAACATTTCAAGTGTTTTAATTTCGTAAATAGTTGGCAATTTGTACATACAAAAGCATGATTGGCTTTATGTGTTATTATTGAAGTATTTAGCCTTTGATGTATGCAGTAATAGAAATTTTTTATACAGTTGCGGATACATTCGTAAAACGAAGCCACTTCAACAGACTATTCATGGCACTTTTGTAATCTGTTCCCAATTACTTATGTAACTTTGTTTTCCATTGCTTGAAGAAAGTTGAGATTATAATTTTTTTTATTGAAAAGACTGAATTCCCGAGCGAGTTGTGTTTTTTTTTTTAGTGGAGCTAGCGGTTAGTTAAATATTAACTACATTCAGAAGAGTTAAATTTTACTTCTCTTTTTTTTCGCCGGATAAGAAGTGCAAGCTACCTTGATTTACCACCTTCTTAAAATAAAGTAAAGAGTTTCTTCTCATTTTTATATACATATGTATAACTTACGCATTTCTAAGGCGATAAAAAAAAAAATATGGAGCGCGTTTTCTTGTTATAAAAAATTTTTTTTTTTTTTTTGTAAGAAATTTTCATAACAATTATTTTCCGTCTCTTTTGTACCAAAAATAAACTACGTAATAACTCTTTTGTGAATAAGGCTTTAGTTTATAAATTGAAAACTCGCGTGAAGCAAAGTTTCAAACTGTGAACAAAATTTATAAAGAAAAACTCCACAAAGTTTTATTAAAATTGTAAACCTTTTAAACATAACTGTATATAAACAATGGATATGTACTGCCTCATTTTTAATTTACTTATCTCCAAACTCACAGCTTCAGGCGCTTCTAAGCAGTTTCTTTCGTGACAAATTTTTATTTGTTTCCTTTTGTAGTCCTTTAGAGGGCTGCTGCTATCCATTGTATATAGTAAAGCCTTAGTTTTCAGATTGCGGAGCACTTGCAATTATTATTTATATTGATCTTTTCGTTTTTATTGAAATTTCTGTGTATGCTTGCATTTCTTTTTTAACTGACCACAAAAAAACATCTCCGGCTCCGAACTCATTGGCAAGCCCGTTCATTAACTATTCGCAATTTCTAAGCGACACGTCTGTGTTTGTAACTCAACCATCAATTTTATTTTATTGCTCCTCTTTATTTTTTAAACACATTTGTGCAACGAATTCATTGCAGAAAAGCGCAAACATGTGGGCGTCGCACAGTGGTACTTTGCATCAAAAAGCTATCTTTTCGATCTTTCAATTTCATTAACCTAATGATGCAGTATTGAGGAGAAATGTATGGCTAAGTGAAGTCCACAATTTTTTTTTCCAAAGTAGTTTGTGGTCTTAGAAAGATTTATTTTTTAATGTAGACTACTTTTCAATATGAACGCAACACCTTCGACAAAAAAAAACTTAAAAACCAGCGGTTGTAGGAACTTCAAACTTGCACTATATCTCACTGAAATGTTATGAGCCACAAAAATGCATACTCGAAAAAAATTCAAATATTTTTTTAATGTTTTGAAATTTTAATACAATTTTTAGTTATGACAAATTTTTCATAGTTCTCAAAATGAAGTTTTACCATAAGTCTTACCGAATTATCTGAGCGTGCCCAAAATGTCATTGTCTTTTTGATGCTGTTGTTTTTTGCAAAAAAAGTGTTTGAATCCAGTGTGGCACTTGGGCTTGTTAGACGATCGATATTATTTTTAACTGCAGCCTTTGTTTTTTTTTAATTTCTTTCTCTGCATCTTTTTGCATATCCGACATCTTAGCAAATTTAAAGCGCCTCCACGTTTGGTCATAATGCGCGCAGACAGTGCAATAAAAATTTAAATTTTTCGTAGATAAATCGATTTCGGTTTCAGCATTTTTATTTGGTAATACTTGCGTTGCTGCTTCTATTTGCAACCCACACACATAACTGCGGATGTGCGTGGCAAATTATTTTCCTATAAAATTTCATTGCTATACATTTTCTTTAAAAAAAAAAAGCACACTTTAGTGGAACGCTGGCATCTAAGTAACTTGCAATTTTCTAAAATAAAATATTTAATATAAAAATTACATTAAAAGCACTTACGCAATATTTTTCTTTTCCTACTAATTTTCTCAACCACTGACCTATATACGAGTACATATAAAAATTTGTTTAACTTCACGTAGTGCTCTAATTTGCAAATTAACTTGCTCACCTATTACTTGAAGTCTTTAAATCCGCCTCTAATTGAAACCTCGTCAATTTGACACAATTTTTAAAGGTAATATTCTCGACCTACATTCCATAAAAATTGCAGCTGCTTGCAATAATTGTTAGCAACTATGTAACTGCTCCTACTACTGAGTATCTTCTCTGTAACTTTTTCCCCCACTTAGTGAAGTCGCTTGGAAATTGGCACAAAACGTTTACTTTACACACATAATTTGAGTAATTTTAATACTAAGTCAGAAATTCACTCGCGCATTTCCCCAGTCTAAATTGGATAAACAAAAAATTACACAATTTCACAGTGAGCACGCTCGGTCGGTCGGTGTGTGTGTGCGTGTGAATGTTTGATTTTTATCACAGCGTATAACTGTAATAACTAAATTGACTTGTCACTTGATTGTTTTACCGCCACATTAATTTTCTATTGTTCTTTTCCTTTGTGGTTTTAGTTTTTATTGTAGTTCAGACTCGTTCAATGAACTCCTCTGTTTTGAATTTGGTTTTATCGCAGATCAAATACGAATACATTTCGCTGGACATTACAACTATGGTATACGCAACAATAACGAAGCAAACGAGTCTAGCTGATTTTTAGCGGGTTTTACTTTTGACGCATTCGTTTTAGTTTTTCATAGATCAATTATATATTTTAAGTCGTTTTATATAAAAATGACTTCCAAAACGTTAGATTTGTACAGTTGATTTTTGGAAATTTCCATAAAAACTAATCCTTTTAGATCTTGTAAGGAAAATGTACTGAGACGAGATACGTCGTTTTTTCATATTTAAACTAAAATGTGCGTACGAGTATGTACATTTCTCAAACCTCTTTGCTTCCGCTTTTTTTTTGTAGATAATTCAATGACAATTTTTTTTTTAATGTTAAAGGCTTTTTTTTGGCATCTGTCGTTCGTACTTCAGCGAAAGAAGTTAGTGTATATTTTTAAAAATCCATCCTATAAATGGGCAAACATAAATTGGAGAGAAAGAGAGATGCTGGTTTTGCGCTGCAACTGGTTCGGGCGTTAACATCTTACTTTTCTAGTTCGCAATATTTTGCTAGTTATCAAAAATATTTCTGTTCTCCATATTATTCTAGCGCCAGATATATTTTCGTCCTCGATACATTCAGAGTTTTCGGCGTTTTTCTAGTTGTCGTTATTTACGTTTTTCAAATTCATATTCGTATTCGTTTTATATTAAGTTGTTTGTATGCCTGTTCACTGCTAACAAAGTTTCTTGACTTTACCATATCGGTTTATTTTTAAAAGATCACACTTAAATCCAGTATCGAATATGTGTACATACATACATACATAGTACATACATACATATGTACAACGTAGGTACATATGTGTACTTATGAAATATATGTATGTATTGAAAAATTTCGCGAAAATGGGTTTGCGATTTTTTTTTTTTTTTTTTTAATTTTACTGAAAGGTCTTATGTACTTAATATTCCAAAGCGATCGGTGATCTCGTGAAAAAACTGTAATCTTAAGCACACTTAACCGAAGGCAACCACCCGTAGATCCGTTTCAATGCAAAACATAAGAATTGCTTTCTGGGAATTGAAATTATTTGACTCTTTCGCAAAACCACTTAACTCACTCAAAGTGCACTAAACTTTGTTTGCTGTTTATTTTCGTATTATTATTTTTGTTGCTCCAATTTTAGATATATGCATACAGTTCTACATACATACATATGTACATACATGCATACAAATATATAGTACATTATTTTCCTTTTACAACCAAGAGTTGAAGTTCACTTGGGGTTAAATAAACCGCTTTGCATGAATTCCTGACTTGTATGAATGAATGGATATTCGTGCATCATTCGAATTCGTACTACAACCGCGGGATGCTTGATCGCGGGGTACTGATGACCTTAATTGGTTAGCAAATATCTGTCACAATTTCCCGTTTTATTTTTTTTTGCATGCATTTCATTATAAACATACATATGTATGTACGAGTACTAAGTTTAATTGCGAGCATATCACATTTACCAAACCGCCAGTTGGATCATCTTTTGCGCTCAATTCGCGTTAATTCGTTGGTTTGCAAATGGATGTATGGAATGCATGTGCATATGTATGTGTGTATGTATGTATATAAATATGTGTAAGTGTGAGTTAATATAACGTAAAGAGGAACCTAAGTATGTGTAGAGATGTGTAGAGTGCGTTGACAGGAGTACCTTTGACCGCCACACCTTTTTTCATTCAAACTTCGTCCAATTGCCAGAGACTACCGAAACTAATAAAAATTAATTTGTGAAAGCATCGAGCTTAGACAGCGTCACAAATCTACGTTTTTTTCCTCTCAAACGCTCTAACTATGCTCATTAAGATTCTAGCGAACGCTTTTTGCTCACCTTTTTTCTACTTTTTCACATTCTTTGTTTAACCTCAGCATTTCTAAATTCGCTTTTGTTTGAGCAAAATTAAAAAAAAAAATTGTTAAAACATATTTTACGCTCGCTTTTTGCGATTTGTCTTGTAGTGCAGCAATTCGCACACATACATACATACAAATGAGTAAACGACCTTGTCTTCTTATACAAAATGCGCCTTTGTTGTTTATTTTCGCTTTTTAAACCACGTTTTTGTTTCACTTTTTAAAGTATTTAATTTTTTGTTTTTTATTTTAAGTCGCAACGACTTTAAATCGGTTTTTGATATTGCGTCGAGCTTCTGAGTCATTAGGTTGGCGCGTAGTGTACAATCAGCGTGTCAGGTAGAACTTCTTAGGAGAAAGCTTCCGTTGCTCAATTCTCCTTCGTTCACAGGAAAATTAAATGCAGCTTGAAATGTGCGTTTAAATGTGTGGCGTGTAAAGACAATGTGCGCATGCGCCTTGAATAAACGCCAATAACTAAACCCGACTTCAATTTGAAATCAACGGTTTTCGAGATGTGAGTCAGTCGGTGAAGCATATCACTCACTTTCGGAGTTCTTTTGTTATTGCATATACATATGTACATACTTATACGAGTGTACTATATAATCGGTAATATTGGTGAATTAAGAGGAATTACAGTTTTCTCTCGATTGTGTGTCTGCTGGTTTGTAAATTTTTTTCTGTATACTTTTAGTTTTTCTTCTTTTGTTTTGGAAAATTGCGGCTCGTTCTGCTTAAAGTGACATCATTAAATTTTGTACTTCCTTCCAACTGATGCTCAAATTCGTTGCGATGCTACATTGGAGTTCCCACGGTTAATGCCCAGTCGGTTGTGAAATAAATCTTTATATTTACTGACACACGCACACACACGTATGTATGAATGTATGTATGTATGTAGAAACATTAGAGCGCCAAAAATTATATGCTGGAAGAAGTAATGTCGGTAACGTAAAGAAGCGTACGTACCGCAATTTAATTTTTTGAACAAAAAATATTTAAAACAAATATAATTCGCTCAAAGTGGTCCAGGTTTGCTCCAGGCATTTGATACGGGCGAAACCCATTTTTCATTGAAATACTGCTTTCTCACAGGAGATCTCAAAGAATAAAACATGATTATTGCAAATCCTGGCAAAAATTGTCAGCAAAATAGTAAAAATGTTTCTTCTAATTTTTTATTTATAAGGAGGCCCATAAAAATTGTTAACATAAAAAAATTGTTAAATTAAATATTTATCTTCAGAAATTCTACACCATTTCTAGTTCGAATAACTGTTTACTTTTGATTTGAAATAAATGGGACACTTCGATATATGTAAATCCATCTTGGGATTAGATCATTAAAATGCCGAATTTACTGCTTCCCACCCTATTAATTTTTCCCTTAACATAAATATCAAAGGAAAGTGCTGTCAATCTCTCTTTTTTTGTAGTAAGGATTGTCCCCGATGTGCTAAATTGACTACGTTTTTGTATAAACTACATAAGTGGCCAATTGTGAACAAAAAGCCAAGCAACATTTGTCTGATTTGGTTCAGCATTATATCCCATCGCGTGGTTGTTTCATTGTTACGAAATCATATGAAATACTTGGTTTGTCTTATGTGAATGTGCGTATGAATATTAATTATTATTTTTTATATGAGTTATTCGAAGCAAAGTCATTGAACTTGTATTGCGTGTATTTGCGATATTATTATTAATATTATTGTTTGCTGTTGATGTCAGTGTGTTTGTATTGTGTAAAGTCGTTACAAATTGGTTTCCGTGTTCTGTGACTAACGAAGTGTGAACTGATTTGGACTCCCAATGGGAAAACAATGGAATTACTGACTTCTGACGGGTTTATACTTTTATCGAAATATTATATTAATTAAAACGTATTGCAAGAAAGGTAATTCGCTGTGGTTCTTAGACATCTAAGCATCTGGAAAAATAATTTTAAAAAAAATGTTACGGCATCTTAAACAAAACCTACGATCATGCATCGAACGCCGAAATCCTCTTTTTCTAAACTAAAGTCATAACATTTAATTGCTCACCCACAAACACTCAAAAGTCGTAACATTATTTTGGTTGTTAATATTCGTTGTCGTACTCATACTCTTATTTGTACTCTATTCGTATTTGCACTCATATTCGTATTTGTACTCATATTCGTATTTGTACTCATATTCGTATTTGCACTCATATTTGTATTTGTACACATATTCGAATTTGTACTCATATTCGTACTTTGTACTCAATATGCGTTTTTGGACTCATATTCGTATTTGTACTCATATTCGTATTTGTACTCATATTCGTATTTGTACTCATATTCGTATTTGTACTTGTATTTGTACTCATATTTATTTTTGTACTCATATTTGTATTTGTACTCATATTCGAATTTGTACTCATACTCTTATTTGTACTCTATTCGTATTTGCACTCATATTCGTATTTGTACACATATTTATTTTTGTGCTCATATTCGTATTTGTACTCGTATTCGAATTTATACTCAACATTCGTATTTGTACTCATATTCGTATTTGTACTCATATTCGTATTTGTACTCATATCCGAATTTGTACTCATATTTATTTTTGTACTCATATTCTTATTTGTACTCATACTCGTATTTGTATTCATACTCTTATTTGTTCTCATATTTATTTTTGTACTCATATTCGTATTTGTTCTTATATTCGTACTCATATTCGTATTTGTACTCATACTCATATTTGTATTTGTTCTCATATTCGTATTTATACTCATATTCGTATATGTACTCATATTCATATTTGTACTCGTATTCGAATTTATACTCAATATTCGTATTTGTACTCATATTCGTATTTTTACTCATATTCGTATTTTTACTCATATTCGTATTTGTACTCATATTCGTCTTTGTACTCATATTCGTATTTGTACTCATATTCGTATTTGTACTCATATTCGAATTGGTACTCATATTCATTTTTGTACTCATATTCGTATTTGTACTCATATTTATTTTTGTACTCATATTCGTATATGTACTCATATTCATATTCGTATTTCATATTTTGTATACATATATTAGTGTTTGTACACTTACAATTTATATTTGCATCGTTAATTTAAATTGCTTTCGGTTAGTACTTATGAATTGGTGATTCAATAGTTAAGTATGAATGGAGAAAAGTAAATAAGAATATTTCAAGGCAAGTATGCAAATGTTTCTCTTTTAAAATTAAAAATAAAATACCATTTTCCTCATTTGCAACTTCCTTTATTGAAATTCTCTTTTAAACTACATACACGCGACTCGACGACACATAACTCAGCTGTCAATGTGTCAACTTGAAAGGTGACATTTATAAGTAACACCGTCTTGCATACTAAGCAAATAACTGTGCAAAAAAATAGGAGCAGCAAATGCATTAAATCGAAAAGCATTTAAACCTACACATATGAATGTAAAATCAAATCTTATATAAATATAGTAAAATCGATATTGTAATTTGATTTTTCCAAACAGACTAAACAAATACTCTCACCACATAAAAAGTCAATAGACAAATAAAAGCGAATGAAATATGCACATATGTACGTGTACAATTATAATAAAATTAAAAGTTATTTGCGAAACAAGTTGGCATAATTTCTAGCACTATGCATACATAGAATAGTTATTTCAAATAAACTCGAGTTGCCAGTTTTTCAAAACCTGTTTATCGCAACTCTTTTTTTTTTTTAATATTTAGTAGCTAAACTCCAACTTTGAAGAAAACGTTTACAACTGCTGCTGTGTTTTAATTTCATATTTACATACATACATATGTCAAACTTTTATTTTCTTTGATAATTTCATGCTGATTATCATACATTTTTGACCCTGAAAATCGATTAACGCTACAGCGTCAAGCGCGCACAGCCGTTAGCGTTAGACGATGTGTATCGCTCTACTAGTTTATATTTTTTTATTTATTTTATACGTTTTTTTGCAGCAAATATTCGTACCTACAAAAAGTAGTTTCAGTACTTCAAATCGCTCTAAATGGTTGCTGCTTTTGTTATACGAGTGTATTATAAACTCGGTTAAAAGTAATACAAAAAAATATAATTTTTCGGTAGCGCGCAGCCTCCCTTGAATTGCTTTGATTTATTTTTTCTTTACTTTGTTGAACCTTTTCCGCTTGTTAGTTTTATCGTTGTACCTTAATTTAAGGTCAAGCATAAACGCTTGTCTATAATGTTTTGGCTTTGTTGATAAACCAAATTATTTCTAAGAAATATTGGCCAGCTTGACTTGTGTGGAAACTAATTGCTTACAAATTTTTGGAAGTTTCATTTTTAGAGTTCTTTCAGCCGGTTATTGTTCTCGGTTTTATGGTTGACGTGCATGCATAATTTTTCTTTGATTTATACCTGGAAAACGTTACTCATTTTATGTTAAAAGTTTTTTTTTATTATTAAAAATATTTCATAGGAATTCCACAATTTAATTGCATATGCAAGGTATTCGCTTAAAGAATTTTGATGAATATTCACAGAGAAGCAGAAAATGTCCATTAATGATGTAACTTTCATAGCTTCCAAATTAAATTGCTCTGCCAATTCAAATGCTAATTTGCAAATAAAAAAAAAACATTTTTTGTTTGATATTTAAGAATTACTTTCGCACAATAGATACACTATCTTTGAAATATTTCTTGTTTTGAATTGTGTGGCCAATCGATTCGTAACGAGCAACGCCAATGAAAAAATCTGCAATAATTAATAACTTTGTCATGCATTCGAATTTTAATTCGAAAATTATGTTATGCGAATAATTAACCGCGTATTTGTGCGTGTTTGTGTGTTTATGTCTACTTTTCTTTCAACAAACGTGCATACATACATACATATGTATATTTGTATGTGTTTGAAAAGTTGGCCAATAACCTGCTTTAGATTTGTCGTATGTGTAGTATTCAAATCACGTTTTATTCAAACACATTGAGAAGCTTTGACTGTATGTATCGAGTGGCTGGCTGGATGTCTGCCCACCTCTTTGTTGGTTTTCGCCAATGAGCGGTCGAATTCGCAAGAAAAATACATACATACATAAATGCACAAAATAATTTTTAGCACAAAAATGTATAATTGTTTTAGTTGTTAAATATACACAATGTACTTATAAAAAAGTGGGTAAAAGTCAGGGTGCTCACATTGAACTTCACATATTATTTCGCATTAAAAATGGTAGTTTGGCACATTCATTAGCTACATTAATTGTCTTAATTGCCGGTGCTAATCTAGAAAAATTGTCTGTGATGAGTTAATCATTTATTTGATTTACCGCCAGAAAAATTAAACAAAATTGCGTTAAATGACAAAAATACACAAGATCGAAAAAGAAAAATATATCAAAAAATTTAATTGAAATTATATACAAATGTAATTTATTAATAAAAAAATAAGAAGAATAAAAAAAAAATTGATAAAAAATAATCAATTAAATAAAAATTTAAAAAAATAATAAAGAATGAAATAATATCTAAATAAAGATAGTTAATAAAAAATAGGAATAAAATTATAAGAAATAATAATTGCTACAAAAAAATAAATTAATATTAAGGAAGGAAAGAGATAAAATAAAAATGAAATTTAAATAACAGAAACGAATAGGATGTGAAAATTAAAAAAAAGGTAAAAAAAAATAGAAAAAAAAATTTTTTAAATAAAAAAAAAAACAAAAAAAAATTTAAAAAAAATTAAAAATACAAAAAAATTAAAAATAGATAAAATTTAAAAAATATATCAAAAATCAATCGATTAATTAATTTTTAACCGTCTCAGAAGGGCTTTTTATTACGTACACATTCTGAGTTGGAGCGGGCTATAAAATGGAAAATCAAAAAAAAATCGAAAAAAAAACTTTGAAACTCCGTTAATACATATTTTCTATTGTGTGTGTATTTTCAAAATTATATTTCACTCTTAAGTTTCTCATTCTACAAATTTCAACATTTTCACATTTTCTTAGTAAACATTTACCAAATGTTTTGAATATTATTTTTATTTGTATTTATTGATATATTTATGAGCACAAGCGTTAGCCAATGAATAAATGCCAGACAATGTTGCTGAAATAATTACACGGACAATAATTATAGAGAATTTTAATAGTGTGAAAAAACTAAGTATGCTAATGATAAACTCGCTGGTGTTTAAATAAAACACAGCTTTCTGTGCAGACTGTTGATACACAAAAAAAAAATTCCGTATTAAAATATCTAAATAATAAGAGCGTGCAGTTTCTTCCTGTATTATTAATTTGTTTGTAAAAGCATAAAATTTAAAGAAATTGATAACTTAAGTGGGCACTGAAAGAGAACAAAATATTTCTATTTGAAAAGCTTCAAGACGCCATAATTCCACTTATCACATTGAGAACGAATTAAATTCAGTGTTCACTGCAATAACTTGTGAAATAGTATTTAAACCGCATTTCCACTAATTTAAAAGTGACTGAGAACATTTTTCATGCGATTATCTGAAATGCAATTATGATTTCTCATTATTTTACAAACTCAGTAAAATTTAAACCGGAGGTCTTCGTGCCCAAAGTTTATGCTTTCATTTCTGAAAATCCAAATCAGAAAGTTCTCATGTGGCAAACCGCATGCAATAAAAATCGAAAAAACTTCAACCACAATACTGCCAAATTATGAGTAAAGTAGAACACTTTTCTAAGAACAAAAGTCAACAGCGAAAAGAGATCACGTTGAAAGCGAAATTACCTACATTTCACGCTCCAATTTACATACCATATTATTATTACATATGAATATATGAACAGACATACTACATACAATCAACTGGACTTTGTCGATGGCCAGTCAGTGTGTCAGCAGTTTTATTACTTGGTAATTTGCGTATTTATTAGCAAGTTGGTGTTATTTTCGGACAGACTCATCGCGACAACAAACCGTCAATTAAAACCGCAAACCTGACACACTCACCAAAGTCGAAGCGGCTAAAAGACACGAACGCAAATTAGCAGCTACAGCCAACATTCATATAATTAAATATACGAAGTTTTAGCTTCAATAAGAATACGACACAAGCGATTTTCATTTGTAAAATATAAAAGTAACTACAATCGAATGTAATTTTCACTTTTAATTTCACGCAACAGCAGAGCAAAGATCAGAGATTGAGTAAACATGGAACAAGAAGTAGTATAAGAAAAGTTAACGTAGCAAGAAGGAAGGGCGGGCGTGTAAAAATATTGAAGTTTTGGAAAGTTGTAATGCACACTTACTTAATTTAAGTAGCTGCGACTTTAGTGTCATACATACATATGTTCTGAACGAGAAAATGTCATGAATGGTTTAAGTAGTGAGTAAGTGAATGGGAGTGAGATGTGTCGAAACATTTTCCACGGCAACACTCTAATTACGACAAATTGCTGTTGTAATGTGAGTAGCAATTTGTGTAGTTAACCTACTTTTCAAAACTAAAATTAGTACTTGACGGTTTTTTTTGCTTATTTTTTGTGTTTTTTTCTTATACAAGCATTTGTTATGCTTTTTCTTTTCATTATTATTATTTTTTATATCCCTCACTCTGTCTATGAACATGCATAAGATAGTTGGAACGTATTTCAGGTTGTCAATTTGATAATTGTGCAGCATAGTTCATTTTTATTAGTATGTTGTAATTAACCTTTGTTTATTGCAATTCATTTCTAAATTTGATTTGAAATTGTAATTAATTGATATGCCATGCCAGCAGCTAACATGTTTGAGGCCAGTTGCAGCAGCCAGTTACTAAGTAGAAGCGAGTGTCCAAGTGCTTGAAAAATCGCAAATCTTACATTGCGTTTACCAACTATAACTTTATTCGGGTATTCACATTGTTTAGAAAATTAAAAAATTAAAACTAAATTTTAAACTACTGAACAATATTATGACTTTATAACTTCACGAATCCGTACATTGATAAATTTAGAAAATTTAAATTTGTTTTATTAAATTTGAATTATCTTTCAATTAAATTGCAGTTCATTCTCTAACAAATATCATGTTATCCAATGTCTGAACTTTATATGAAACTAAACAACGGAAAATTTATACAACTTTTTTCCCAAATTGTTAACAACTCTTTTAAGTATGCAGTTTTAAAGCTCATTCAATTTTAGTATAACAAAACGCAAATTTCAAGTGCCGAAAAATTTGCATTGATTTTTGATAATTGTTTTCTGTCAAAGGCATTGCGTCTTTCTTCCTTGTGAAACTAATTACGTTCATGCGTTTTGAAGCAGTAAATTTGTTAACAAATTTAGAGACTTGTCGCTTGATGTTTTTTTTACTAAAGTTGTATTTGCTATAAAATTGCATATTTTAAAATTTTAAAATTTTGAAGATGCAAATTTGTTTTTCGGTCTTCTCATATACATATGTACATAGTTTAAAGCTTAAATTTATATGTTTATTGCAACTGTATTTTAATTGAAAAATTAAGAAAATTAAATAAAAGAAAAATACATCTTCAAATTTTGTTATTACGAGTATGTAATTGCACTATAGTTGTTAAACGCGCTGTAACAACAGCAGCCGTTTGAATGCGAATGTGGTGCGCAGCAAGAACTCACAATCAAAATACGTATTTATTTATATTTTTTGTTTTTAATCTTTTATTGCATTTATATTTGTATTATTTTTTTGTATTTATTTCTTAATAAATTAGTGGGTGTTTCTCTCGACACTGCAACAAACCTTACCTACCTCTATGTACTCATAATTAAATACATACAAACATATTTGCTAAGCACTTTAATAATCGCTACTCATTCTCCTTCTATGACCGCAAACAAATGTTTTATTATTTATTGCATATCGACTTTTTAATTTAACTAATTTTGTTACTACAACTATATAGAAATTCAAAAACGTGTTTTTTCAAGTGGTTTCATTTTTGGTTTTTTTTGTCTCTCATTTTCATTGAACCCACGAGCTCTGCGTCTGCGCAGTTGTACACGTAAACTAATTTTTATTTTTTTTCACCTCTCATTTTTTCAATTGTTTAGTAGGCGTTCGTTTTATATTATTATTTTTTTTTTGTATTTGCTCTGTGTACCTACTCCAAAAATCACTTTTAATTTCATTTTAACTACTTACTTTTGCAATTCAATAGTCGAAAGATATGCTTCACAACCAAGTTTGGTAAATAATTTACAGCTTTGTAATCTGTAAATGAGAAAAATATTGAATACATATAAAATAGAAGACAACAGCTTTTGTTTGGTGACCTTTTAAACATCATTAATGGTGTCTAGGTCGGTCTTATTAAATTTTCAGTCATCTAATGAGTGTATTCTTCATTGTATTCATTGAAATGAAAGACGATTTTGTTGTAGGCCATTAAAATTTGTTAAAAATCACTTAAATAACAAATAACATATTAAAGCGATTTACAGCGTTTGTAATAAATAAATAGACGCAAAAATTATAGAAATCAGTTTCCCAAGTTACGAAAAAATTTTGTTTGCAACTTGTACTAAAATGTGACTCTGTAATGAATCTCAAATGTATGATTGCAATACTCAAAATAAAATATTTTAAATATAAAACTTAAGTAATTACGATTTCATTAAGATACTTTACACGACAAATTAACTCACGATCACAAGCGCTTGGGTTAAATTTCACTTTCAGAATTGCTTACAATTTGCCAATGTTACCATTGTTCGCTTTGGCGATGCCATCTTGGAGAAAATTTGTATACTCAATTTCATATCAATTTATTATCATTTGTAGAATATCAACCGGAGAAATATGCTGATTATCAACTTGAGAACAATCAATTTTTCAAAGGTTGGACAAATATGTTGTCGATGATTGTAGAATACACGCAATATTATGTCCTTACTTGATTTGAGCAGTTAGTGATTACAATTCAGAATAAAATTCTTGACACTCATACATTTAAACATTCAACTATTTTTTACAAATTTATGGATGAATCGTTTTAGGAATTTCACGAGGATTAATTTTGTTCTCCCAAAAGTGACGTTTTGACCCTATAGACAATATATTTTACTCTACACTAAGCTGCACACATAGTACATTTAAATCAAAATTTTGTAAATATCATAAGACACAAAATATTTGTAATTTAAAATTTTTGCGCAGAACTTCCATTTTATTTATTTGTGTATATTGCATTAGTATGAATGAATATACATACATATATGTATATGTATGTATTTAACCCACAAACCTTAACTTTAGTCTTAAGGCAAATTCGTATTCTGATTGACCTCCAGCAATCAAACGTTTAGCGACCGACTTTTATCGTCAATATTTGAATCGCATAAATTCATTCACATTTTCTCTTGCCGCATTAAAATTATTCAGTCCATTAGCATATCTAAAGTTTTTTCATTTTCTTTTTTGGCAATAACTAACAAATTGTAGCCCAACGGCCACATTTTTGTAGTAATTTTAGCACCGTTATTTACCCAGCCGCTAGGTGTTAATTACTTTTACCGTTCATTTGTTAAAAAAACACTTCTACACAAATTGCGTTATACGGTAAATGCTCGGTTGAAAAGTTGAAAAAAAAACCGTTGAGTAATCAATGTGATTTAACACAAACCCCAATTTAATGGTGAAAATGTTTAAAGTTGGCCATTATAACCTCGGTATTTCATCTATAAAATCAGCACAGATTGACTATTTTTTCTGATTATTATAATTATTATAATTATTACTATTAATATTAAAATTATTATTAGTATAATTATTATTATTATTATTAAAATTCATTTAAATATACACACACAAATCTTTAATGTGAAAATTCGCTTAAAATTTACTTACTCTTGTTGTTCTGGACTGGTCGCAAATATCAATATTGCTTAAATAAGAAGTAAAAATTTGCTTTATTTTATTTTTTCTCCCATTTGTATACTTCCTTAAAAGTCGGGCGACGTATTTCAGACACCATAATTCAATTATGCGACGCCGAAAACGTTGAACTTTTAAATACAGACAGTCAATTAAAATCGGCAATAATAACAGCAACAATGTACATAAGTACTTATTTATGTATATCTGACTTCAATAAAACAACGCAACACGTTATAAAGAATTTCACGACTTCTCGAGAGGCGCCTTTGACTTATTGACGAAACAAAAATTAACGTCATTTAATGCAGCAAAGATTCTTAAAGTGAAATGCAATCGGCTGTGATAAGCGCCTGACAAACCAGAGTTATAAACAATTTAAATTGAACGCGCACACAGCTGAGAATGAGCTTGTTATGAAGATGTTAGAAAAAAAAAATTGAACAATAATAAAGCAAAACAATTTGTGGGAATCCAGCTCAGAATACTGAATGTGCCTGTCTTTTACCGCTTATCGTAATCACTTTCGCATAAATAAATAAATTAATAAAACTGTATGACGAAATGAAACTTTTGATTTCTTTGCATTTGCGTTGAGTCGTCGTCTTGCTACAGGCAAGTCAACTTTTTATCACCGTATGATATCCTACATTTGAATATGACTAACTTGTTTACGCAGAATTGGAGTATGAGTAGTAGGGTAAACAAGTTGGGAAAATATTTATTCGGTAAATTTTTTTTTATGCAAATTTGTTAAATTTTGGTAGATACATGTGGAAATAACATGGGTTTGAGACTGACGTATTTTGTTGTCCAAGGTTTTATAGTTTTTGGTTTTAAATCAAGCATTTTTCGAAACAAAATCAAAAATGTGTTAACTTTCAAATAAAAGTCAGTTCATTCATTAACTAACCCCTTTAAACTAATGTTTAAAATTTTTAACTAAGTCATTTAAAAAACTAAAAAGTGGAATTAAATTTAATTTTAGTATTTTTGAAATGTGCAATTTTGTTACCCACTAAGCGCTAGTAAAAAATTAAAAAAAAAAAAGATATTAAAAATGTCAATTTCAATAACTTTGGAATATTTGTTATTACTTTCTTCTATATAAAAATAACTACATATTCCAAAAAAATCTAAACATTCGTTTTTGAATTTTGTATGCACAAAATTCGAAACTTCATTTTACAAGGTTTAAGTTGAGAATAAACTATTTTATTAAAAAAAAAAAATTTAAAATATATTTACAACAAAAAATTAAAAAAAAAAATTAAAAAATTTTTTTTTTAAATTATAAAATTAAAAGAAAAAACAGAAAAAAAAAATTGAATTTAAATATTTATAAATTCCAAGAATACATTTCAAAATTCTGATAAATTGCTCACAAAGTTTCAAACTTGGGCTTTTATAGTTTTGGTTATGGATTATTCTAATTGCGACATTTAAAAAAAATTTAAATAAAAGTAAATTGTCTAAACTTGTCAATATCTAGTTCGACCATAATTTTCAGTTGGTGAAGGTCTCATGAAAATCTCGAATTTTTCAATTATAGTTATATTTTTACTTTAATATTTCACATGGTATCATACATATTCTTCCATATAAAAGCCTAGTAGAAATTTTGTTTTTGGCAGACGAACTTAAAAACTTCTCTTAGTCGCAGATTATTTTGTCGATGTCAAATTAACACAGATCTCACGTAAATACGTATGTATGTACATATGAATGTTGCCTATGATTTTGATAAGAAGCAGTTGTTACCGTGATTGAGGATTACTTTTAAATTTTATTGCATTAAATTTTTCAAGGGCGTTCTAATCTAATACCGTCATATCACTTCGAAATGTTTTCTATATATGTAAGTATGTTCATCGAACAGTTAGTAATGTTAAGCTGCTTAGCTACAGTTGTTAAATTAAATTTATCAGAAATTTTATAACTATGATTACTATTGTTCAATCTTCTTGAATTATCTTGAAAAATAATTCGTTTTGCTATTTTTCGCAGTATTTACTGCCATTTATTTATTTATTTTTTCTGATAAAGCTGCATTTGTTCATTTGCATTCATATTGAGCTTGCTTGTACATATGTTTGAGCATACAAAATAGGACTGTTCTTGACCTTTCATCAAGTAAAATAGTGTGAGTTACAGCTGTCAATTGTTTCCTTAATTGAAAACGGCGCCTTTGTGTCATTAATAGTTACTAGTTACATATTAGGGTGATTGTGAGTTGCTCAATTAAAAATGTGCTGGCATAACGTCACTAGTGAGTCATTTTCTTATCCCTAACTGGCAGTTTTCTTTTTGTGCTTTGTGAACTATGTAGTCGTGAGAGTAGCTAGATGTTATACCAGTTGAAAATGCGCCGAAAAGCTGACTTACATATGTATGTACATTAAAAGAACTTCAATTTTATGAATTTATAAAAAATTATTGCATTTATTCTTACTTTTTTTTTAAAGCTACGAGTATTTTTCATCGTGAAGCGTATATTTCAAATTTATGGAAAAATGCTTAAATTCATCCGTTGTCTTGAATTTTGCTATAAGTTCTAATGAAATTGAATGTGCTTCAAAACTGCTAACTCTAAATTTAATAAATTATAATATCTTATTTTTGAAATTTTAATGGAATTTGTTGAATTTTTGATTGTGTAGACTTGTTAAAGAACGAACTGTATTTTAATGGAATTGTAATGAAATTTACATAAAAAAAAATATACCGTCATAAATTGTCAAATTATGTGCATACATACATATCGCACCCTAAATAGAAAAGGGTCACAACTCAAAATTTTCCAAAACTGAGTTTTTTGCATAAATTAATTCAGAGTACACATCTCTAACTACTGCAAAAATTTTGTTCACATAATTATCTTCTTTAACTGGAAAAATACAGTTATGTCTGTTTTAATGTCAAGTGTGTTGCTTTTGCACGATCAACTAAAGATAATTATTTTTAGTTGCGTTAATGCGCTCAAGAACCGCTGATTACTTTTATTACACACAAAGAGTTTTATTTATTTATTTATTTTTATGAAATATAATTATAAATAATTACACTACATTTGGCAAGGCAACTAGTAACTAAGACTATCGGCCTGAGTTTTATTTTGAGTTCTGCCTCTATAACTGTAAAAAGTGATAAATTTCGTGGTACATTATTTTGCATTGTGCCTCTTTAGTTGTGAAAAGTGAGTTCAATTAACAGTATTATTTATTAGGAAACTTATAAAATTAAAACATTTTATCAGTTAAAAAGGCACAACTTAAGATAATATCACTAGTTAATCGAAAAAATTTCAGTTAAACAGTCATAAATCAAAATTTTGTTTTACTTTCGCAAACATAATCAATGTTGTATATTTTCATGATGGAAAAATATTTTCTTTAAATATTACAATAATTTTTACATAAAACGTTTTTCGTCTCTCCTGAAAATCTTAGTATTTTGAGTTGTGACCCTTTTGTATTTAGGGTGCGATATGTTTATTGTCTGCTCAATTAAAATTATCAACGGCGACATCAATATCGAGACTGATGATGGGTAAGACAAGCTATAATATTGATTATAATATAACATCGACGTCGAAAGCATTATTGTTAATAGAAAGCGGGATATGGGATAATGATAAAAATATCGACAACGTTTTAAATATTGATAACAATAAAAATATCGTTAAAAATAAAAATATATATAACGATATAAATATATACAACGATAAAAATATTGATAAAGATAAAAATATCGATAACGATAAGGATATCGATAGTTAAACAAATCGATATCGATAAAAATTAACGATAATCATCAAAAATTGCTTAAAAAATATGACTAAGATATCGCGAACAATAAAGATAATGTTACCAATGTGCATCAAAACACAATGCCGATTACGAAGTAATCGTTGTTGACCTTTAGCAATACAGTTAACTTTAATAATCGATAACCAGTAGATATCGATACGTTGTTGTTGTAGTTCATGATAAGGTTATCAAAAACTTTACAGAAAATGGCCGATAATTAATGGTAGTTTATCGATAGCTATACCCAAGATTCTATGATCGACACTACCACTGATACATACATCCTCATTGCCACCAAAGTCTCGTTAAAATATAAAAATTTTTTCTCTTTCCTATTCATCTGTATACATATCACATGTGTTTTGCTCTACATATGGTCATTCACAGTTCAGAGTCAGTATATATATATATATCCTTTTAATTTTTTATCCATTAAAGTTGAAATAGGTTGAATCTCATTTTGGTAAAGATACAACACAGATGTGATACAACATACCCTACCTTTAGATCAATATTATTTTGTAACCTTTAGCCTACAAACTACTTCATTGTAAAATGATGACTTTTGCTACTAACCTATCCAAATTTAACCCATGAAAAGTTTAGTCTTCAAGCCTTAAGACCAAACCTTTCTCATTTGTTTATTTATTTGTTCTTAAATTTATTTATTCACATCCATTGTAGTGATCTGTAACATCCCGCTGATCGCAAATATACTTATATTGTTCACACAGTCTCATTGTCCCCTAAAAGATTGACGGAGTTTATTACAAAATAAAACAAAAATGAACCCAAAAAATGTGGGCGGCGTACAGGCATTGCATATTGATCAGTCGTTGCAAAACTTACAGGCCAACTCAAGTACAGCTGTACTTGCACAAACACTGAGTATGTATAGTACATATGTATGTATGTATGTGCATACACACTGGCGTGAGAAGGCAGACAAACGCTAGTTCTATATTTACTGTACTCGTATATGCTGGGGCAATCCAAATCGAGAAGATATTGTAATAAGTACCGATTGCAACTTTACGAGATTGTGTAGAGTTCAATTCGAGTGGCCTTGTCTGCGACTATTCAACGGTGCAGCCCATCAATGCGCAGTAATGCAGGCAGTGAATCACTTTAATAGTCCGTCAGTTGGGCCATTGTTGTTGTTGTTGCTGTTGACATTTTATTTATTTATTTTTACTTATGTATGTGCATACATATTTACTTGTATTTTATTTGTTTTCTTGTGTTCCTCACACCAAACCAGCCAAACGAAGTGACGAGCTGTTCACAGCGTTGAGTTGTCTTTCTGCGCAGCTGAGCTGCTCAAGTGTTTGCCCATTTGTTCGTTGAATGGTTCGAGTGTCTGGCGGAGTGAATGACGTTCCGCCGCTGCTTAGCCAATTGACGACATCGACCATGGCGGTTGCATTGTGAAAAGGCGTTAAATAAATGCAACAAGTTGGCCGCCATTGTCGCTACCGCTGCTATTGACATGCTCGCCATGCCACCACGTCGCGTCGGCTATTTTTGCTGGAGTTTTTATTTGTGCACTCAAATAGAAGCCAAAAGTGTTGTGCACAAGCTTGGCAAATGAAGAATTAAGAAACACTTGAAAGGTTGCAATTTGCGCTTTTCTACTGTTGCTGCTGCTGCTGCCTGAATTGAATTCGGTTGCGCAGATCTGACAAACAGTGGCCAGCTGAATTGCTTGGAGTTGATTGTGCGCGCACGTGGGATGAAAATTAATAATTCTTTTATTTCAAACTGCATGAAAAATCGATTTAAAAAACATACTTTTTACGTTTCTTATTCAATTTGTGCAGCACAAGTCACAAGTTTTTGGCTCTTAAATGTTGATCTGTTGCTGATTGCTGAAACGATTTACAATTACCGTTGGTGTGTTGGCGAAAATTAAAACATTTTTGCACACTTAAATCACAGTTACTATGTAAACTCGATAGGTTTTTTTAAAATGAGTTTTTGTTTTGATTTTGGTATATTCGATCAACGCAAGGTTATACTCCTAGCATGGGCCTAAAATATAGTTGCCAACTTTTTTAATTTTCACCTCGAACTATAAAATTAATTTAAATAGGGTTAAACTTTTGATTTTTAAATAAAAACATGATTTATTTTAATCAATCCTTCTTCAAAATTATGATTTTAACCAAATAGGAACAAATGAGAAAGAGATAGTATAATAAAGAAAGTGAGAGCAGAGGAAATAAAGAGAAAACGGGTGAAAGAAAAAGAGAATATTGTCAATTGAGAGAATGGGGAAAAGAAAGATAGTGAGGGAAAAAGGCGAGTTAGGTAAAGAGAAATATGGAAAGCGAAAAGCGAAAAGACCAAGAAAACAGCGTAGAGAAAAATGAAAATTATAGAACATTAGAGATAGGAAAATATTAAGAAAGAGGGAGAGAGAGAGAAAAAAGACAGAAGAAGATAAAAATTGGAGAGAAAGTGACAGTGCGAAAAAGAGAGAAAGAAGAAAGGCGAGAAAAAGGGGTTTATGCATTTTTCAAAAACTTCCAAACTCCTGCCCAAAGGGCAAACTATGTACGTACAAAATTTCCGTAAGATATCTCAATTTTTTACTCACCTTGTGTACAAGTACGCTCGGGTATAAAAATATATAGAGAAGGAAGATAAAAAGAGAGAGACGCAAGGAAGATAGGAAGAGAAGAAGTTAGAACGAAGGAATGAAAGCGAAAGGTGCAATAAGAGAGACCCGAAGACAGAAAGATTGGGAGCGAGATATACATAGAAAGAGATGAATAGAGAGGAAAAAAAGAACGGCGAGAATGAAAAACGATTGAGAGATGGAAACGAAACAGTGCGAAAGAGAGAGAAAGAAGAAAGGCGAGAGAAAGAATGAAATAATAAAAGAGAAAAAGTGCGAAATACAAAAAGCGCTTTTCAAAAACTTCCGTTTCAGTACCAACCTACCCTGTCCAAAGGGCAATCTATGTACCGTGAGATATCTCAATTTTTACTCAAGTTATCGTCTGCACGTCGCTTAATCGACTTCTCTTTTCATTCTGAGGATTTTGGTATACATGTATATGTCTATATCTATCTTGATTCCGTTATGCTGTTACAAGCAACCGTTATGTGAACAAAGTTATAATACCCTTGTGTACAAGTACGCTTGGGTATAAAAATATATAGAGAAGGAAGATAAAAAGAGAGAGACGCAAGGAAGATAGGAAGAGAAGAAGTTAGAACGAAGGAATGAAAGCGAAAGGTGCAATAAGAGAGACCCGAAGACAGAAAGATTGGGAGCGAGATATACATAGAAAGAGATGAATAGAGAGGAAAAAAAGAACGGCGAGAATGAAAAACGATTGAGAGATGGAAACGAAACAGTGCGAAAGAGAGAGAAAGAAGAAAGGCGAGAAAAAGAATGAAATAATAAAAGAGAAAAAGTGCGAAATACAAAAAGCGGTTTTCAAAAACTTCCGTTTCAGTACCAACCTACCCTGTCCAAAGGGCAATCTATGTACCGTGAGATATCTCAATTTTTACTCAAGTTATCGTCTGCACGTCGCTTAATCGACTTCTCTTTTCATTCTGAGGATTTTGGTATACATGTACATATCTATATGTACATATGTATATGTCTATATCTATCTTGATTCCGTTATGCTGTTACAAGCAACCGTTATGTGAACAAAGTTATAATACCCTTGTGTACAAGTACGCTCGGGTATAAAAATATATAGAGAAGGAAGATAAAAAGAGAGAGACGTAAGGAAGATAGAAAGAGAAAACCGTAGAACTAAGGAATGATAGCGATAGGTGCAATAAGAGAGACCCGAAGACAGAAAGATTGGGAACGAGTTATACATAGAAAGAGATGAATAGAGAAAAAAAAGAAAGACGAGAATGAAAAAACGATTGAGAGATGGAAACGAAAAACATGCCTGAACATGGTTTCTATAATATGTATGTATGTGAATAAAGCTGTAGTGCAATGTGAAAGTAAAAGTTTTATTTAGACATAAAATCAAAAGTGTATCTTTAGCAAGTTTTGGCATTTTCGAAGGAGTAATATAATGTTGATGAGCTAAAAAAAAAGTGGTCTCTTCTTATGAGCTCACTTCTTTTTCGCACTCGCTTTCTGTAAAACCGCGAAAGCGCAACAAACCCATTTTTTTTACCACATTCATTGTTGCTGTTATTGTTCGACACGCCGAATCAACGACGCAGCGACGCATATTGCGAGCGAAATGTTGTCACTGATCTGGTTGCAATTGTAGTTCCCGCGTCCTCCCGTCCCTCGTTGCAACGCGTTTTGTTTGCATAGTTGTTGCTGACCGCGCGGTTAATTGCAATTTACCGTAACGCTGCACTACACATTGTTGTTGCCTTTCTGAATAAATGCAACTTTTGTAAGTCAATATTTTTTTTATATTTTTTTTTTGTTTGTAAGCTTCATAAATTCATTTCAGTTTAAAGTGGAAGGCATTGACTTGTCTGCAATCATTTTTTATTCCAAAGCAATTTCGATTTTTTTTTTTTTTGATTTTTCATGTTTTGCTTCATTTCTGTCTTACAATCTCATGCTTTATGCTCATATTTGTTTGCGACGCCTTTTCCGCTATAGCTAATACTTGGTAAGCTCATATTTATGTATGTATGTATGCACATATGTACATACGTATGCTTGTTTGTTTGCATGCAAATAATTTGCGATATTTTACTGTCAGCCAATGCCAGGTAGTAGTAGTCATTTTGTATGCAAAACCTCGACTGGACTCGCGCGCAAGTCGTTCCAGGCGCCTTACACACACACAAACAGTGCAGTGTTTGTTGTTGTTGCTGTTATTGCTATTCACTAGCAAGCGCAAGGCGGTAATTAGTAGCTAATAATGCAACTCACTTATGCGCGCATGCGCATGCCTAATGAGAGCAGATCTGCCCATTTAGTCTTAATTTTTATTTATTTATTTATTTCTCGTATTTCTCAACATTAAATCTTTTCAGCGCTGTCTCCCACTTTTGCGCTTGCGCAGCATGCAATAATCTGTTCGAAAAGTGGCATAATTTGCTTTCTTTGTTGTCGGGCCAAGCTAGCAGCCGCAGCTCCATAAAGAGTAGTAATTATCACCTAGTCGAATGCCATTCCGTTCGAGTTCTGGATTATGAAACACATACGCTTATGTAATGAAAAAATGTGTGCACGAATATGGGTGTACTTGTGTCTGTATGTATGAGGTTGTTAGGTGTAATTTTGCAACGGTTACTTTTAAATTGAATTATACGAAATGCTATTGTTTTGTTAGATTTAATAAGAGTGTATTAAAAACTTTACAGAGTTATTATCTGAAGTTTTATCAATATTTTTCTAACGTTGTTTCTTTACTCTCTTTCTATTTTTAGGTAAGTTTTTGACATGAACAATCTTTCTTATTTTAATATCGATGCACAATACAGCCGTAAGTGAATAAAATCTTTAAACGAACGTTTTTAAAATTATATTTTTTACAAATTTCAGCATGTATTCTTGATACTATTTTAATATACAAACACCCCCAGCACTGAATCACTTGTAGGTTCTATTTGAAAAGCTAGAAAATAGATAGAGAATAAAACTTTTAATCGAATAACATTTTTTAAGGAACTAAGTTTTTTAAGAAATAAATTTATAAAAAAATTGTTTGGAATGCAATTTTTTTTAAATTAAAATTTGCAGACTTAAATTCATTTAAAACAGAACTAGTTAAAGAATTAAATTTTTTTAGAATATAAATATTTAGAGTTTTTTGTTGAATTTGTTTTAAAACAAATAGCTACATATCTACATACATACATATGTACATATACATGTATGTGAAGAATTCAATGTTTTGAAATTAATATTTTTCTTCGAATTACAATTTTTTAGAACTAAACTTGTTAGAATTAAAGTATGTATTTAAAATTAAATTTTTTTTAGAATTGAAGTCTCTTATTTAGTTTTGCTTTAGAAAAAACTTTTCTTTAATATTGTTTATCTTTGAAAACTAAATATTTTTGCTAATATTTTTTCATTAAAAATATTTTACTGAAAACAATATTTTTTCTTAATATTATTTCTTTTTTGTGAAAATTTAAAAAATTGGAAATTAATATTTTTAGAAATCAATTCATTTAAGATTTAAAATTTTTTTTAGAAATAATGCTTTATAATTAATCTTAAACACGTTTCACATATTTATTTTGCTTTTTTATTTAATTCAAATTCAACAAAATTTTATTTTAAAATTAAATTTTTCTAAATTGAATGTTTTCTAAAGTATTATTTTGATACTAATATATTTGGTTTTCTGAAAATAACTGTCTCTTTTAAGTAAACCTTTAAAGTTTTTAGAATTCAGTAATGTATTTTTTTGAATATTAAATATTTTAATGAGTTATTTTATTAAAATGGATTTCAAACCACTGCTCAGCTAACCTACTCGAGCATATAAATCATAAATTCGAAGCAAGCTAAGTGAAGCATGAAAGATTTCCGAAACTAACGCCGGTACTGTAGAAACGTACAGAAGTTCTAAGGTAACAAAGTGCTGGAAAATGAGAAATGTTTTCAAGTCCAACTGGGTAGGTTATAAATTTGTAGCAAATATCTTGCACACTTGCTTTACAATTTTTTTATTTGAGTCAAACATTGACTCCAACACGTTTGCACACTTATGACCCCAACCGAGACGTGTTGGCTCATGAGTGGTGCGGAAAACAATTGCAATTGTTTCATTATAAACTTTTCAGCAACGATATATTTTTTTTTAAATACATTTGTATTAGTATTTCGACTTTTTTTCAAATTAAATTTTCTTGTGATTTCTCTGTTGTTTATTTGGAGTAATGCAAGCCAGCGAGGTCGCAAGCCGAACATGATTTTAATATCTTTGCATTGCTACATAATGCGTATTTATAATTAGGAACAATCAGAGCAAGCGGAATAAGAAAAAAAAAATGCAAAAATAAAAATATACAAATAGTTGAAGCAGTCAAGTAGAAAAAATCAATTAATGGTTTCAGATTACGAAACGTCGATAATGTTTCGCAATTTATCTGGCGTGATTTCTATTTGTTTTTGTGCTCTGAAAAGCAAGTAAAAATCATTATTTTTATACTATTTTAAATAAATATGCAGTTGTTAATTAAAATAGCCACAGAACTCGTTGCTCAACTAATTTCTGTTCTCGCAGCAAATGTTGCTTAATAAAAAATACATATTTGCATGTCATTGGGCGACAATTCAATCATTAGTTTCGACACAAACCCAAATGCGAGATTGAGTGGCTACTTTTGTGCTACTTGTCTACCGAGTTATTTTGCTATGCAGCAACACAATAAATGACTAAAAAATCTCATATTAGTCTAAACGCTTGGGCGTTTTTGTATCAACTTCATATATAGACGCACCCAAACACACACTAGCGCATGCTAATTTTTATTGCTACACATTTGTGTCAATTTTGATTTATTTCATTTTAATATTCCGTGAAAATACCTAAAATGTGCAAACGACTAGTAGTTAGTAGCCAGCCGGGCAGTCAGTCAATCAGTCAAATCAAAAATGACGTCAGCAGCGAGCAATGAGCACTGAAATTAGGGTGGTCCAAAAAATAAGTGGACAAAAAATATGTTACACTGTGTGTTAGTTTTTAATCACAAAATATTTTAAGTTTGCTCAAAGTGGTCAAAAGTTTTCCAAAAGGAAGAGAAAGATATCATTTAGAAACCGGTTTCACTTCAGATGTCTTCAAAGAATAATATGCAATTGAACTATTTTTTATATTAACTGTTTTTTAAGGGCCGCCTAAAAATTTAAAGAAAAATAATGCAAAATTACGAATTAAAGCATTCAAATTATTCTTGTTGGAAAAAATTAATTTTTTTTTTTAATAATTTGTATCTTTCAAACCCAATACCTTTTCTACAGTAGAACTCAAAGAATAATATCCAATTGTTTATTTAGCAACAAAAAGCTTAACCATAACCTTAACATAAAAAAATACCAAAAGAAACAATAAAATATGTCTTTCTATTTTCTTTGAACATTTTTCATACGATTTTTAATGATTGTTTGTTATTCTTGTTACTCTTCTGAAAAGAAACAAAGTTAGCAATTGGATATTATTAATTTTTCAAAGATTTATTTTATTAAAAAAAAAACTGAAAAATTTTGACCGCTTTGATGGACCCTGCAAAATTTTTGGTTTAAAAAAATGGATTTTTCATACATTTTTAACATTTCTAGAGGCTGTGAGAATTAAAATTCCGACTTAAATTTTTTCCAATACATTTTTATACCACCCTAACATAGTCATGCAACCGCGTATATGGTTTTGTTAGGAATTTTTTCTCTCAAAATTTAGTTTTTTTTTCATTGCTCCAACAATTAATCATTCAAATTCATACTTAAGTGAGGTTTGTTATTGGTTTTGTAGTTTTTGTATGCAATTTGCAGTGCAAGGGAGCATGTTCGATTCGACTACTACGCCAATTACAACATGCCAACAATGTGCATCTGTGCAATAGAGTGCTTTGGCGCGTTCAGATGCAACACTTGTCAATTTACATTTTTACGATATCTAATCGCCTCGCAATTATGACACCTTAAACACCAACTCAACTACGAGTATGTACATATGTGTGTGTGTGTGTGTGTGTGTGCATGCGTGAGTGTTTGTGTAGGTATATCTACTTGCATTGGCCCTTAACATTGGCTGTGAATTTCTCAGTCACCAGCGTGAAAATGGCAAAAATGCTTATTAATCAAGCGTTGCCAAGTTATGATTCATGGAAATCATTCATTGAAATTGAGGTAGCTTTGCATTTTGCCGCTATTTGTTGGCAGCTGTTTTGTGATTTTTGTTTTTATCTTTGCAATGTTTTACTAAACGTTTGCTTTTCTTTTTGTTGAAGTTCTTGCGCTGCACATTGCTTGCCTTTATTGGTATTTTTATGCGAGCTTTGTACGTAGGTTTAATAATTACCGTTATAAATATCAAACGTCATCATTGTTTTACTTCAACTTGAGTTGTAGAAATACAAATTTTCAATGAACATGTTCACAGTTTAAACTGCATCATTTAACGCCGTTGAATTTGTAAGAACATGTTTTTTTTTAATGCCTGAAATGCACTTCGAGACTAGTCAATGTGACTGCCATTAGCAACAATAAATTTCTTCTCACTATGCTTCAATAGCTGGCCTAAACTTATTAATACTTTTTTACTTATTTTTTGTTGTCTTTCATTTGTGGAATTCACGAATAAGTTCTGATAACTCATGTTTGCTCACGCAGAATAAACAGCTCACGAGTTTAATTAAAATCACTCTTGATTACTCTTACATAAGTAATTAAAATCGCGCAAGAGTGATCTCAAATAAAAATGCACGAGTTTCAATTAAAAACACTCGGAGAGTATGCTATAGAGATTTGTAGCTCATGCCAATGAGTACTCTCAAATAACTGTTTACAAGTTTAATATAAAGCATTCGTGAGTATTTTCAAGCAACAGCTCACGAGTTAAAATAAACGTTCGCGAGAGTTTTTTTTTGAAATTTAACTCATAAGAAGTAATTTAATTGTATACATACATATGTATAAAGATGTTACTTGATTTAAAAAGAAAACGAGCAAGTCATAAACTTCCCGAAAAGACATTCCATTTGTAGGTCAGGATGATTGGTTTATTTTTTGTGATAAAAAAAATGGTCCGAAGTTTTAAGTGCTTGAGTACATCAGTATAGATTGCTTTTAAAAGTCAATTAACTTTTTAAGTATCGTTAGGTTATACAAGTTTTTCGAAATTATTAGTCTAAATACTTTTTGAACCTTTCAAATAAGTGTAAACAGGGTGTCTTTTCTTATTGTCTTTAAATACATACATTCAAGTTACATTGCGGTCTAATCTATTAGGGCTTGAATACAGCTCTCAAGAAAAATCACAAGAAATAATTTTCATTCAGGAATACTGTTGCTTAAAAAAGTACGTTGACGTTGCTGAAAATTTTCTTAAAGATATATACTCGTATAAGCGTACGAGAATTTTTTTTCTTGAGAGCTTAATACCCGAATTCAGTAACTCAGTCTCATCTCAAGTCTCAAACTGACCTAGAGATTTTTTTCTCGCTTTCACGTTTTTTCTATTGCTTTTATTTTAATTTTTTGCTTATCACCAGGTAACAATTTTGAGACTTTATTTTGAGATAGAGACTTTATTTTGAGTCAAATGTATCCCAACTGGTCTAAAACTGTTTTTTTTATAGAAGATGTCGTTTTCATTTCTTGAGTGTCATTTTATATGCATTTTTCGATTTTCTTGAGAGCTGTGTACTAAGTTTTAACCTGCAAATATTTTTTGATATTTATCTATAATTTATTATGAAGTTTACACAACAACAACACTTAATTTAAAACTGCGTTTACTATTTTGGAACATTAATTTTGTGTGTAAAAATCTGAAAGTTTTTTTTTAGAACGATTCGTTAGCCTTTAAAATTAAGTATTTTTTTTATCTAGAGTTTTGAAAAAAGTTTTAGGCCCGTCAAACTCGGACTGATATTGTTGCGTGAAATATTGATTTTGATTTTGCGTTAATTTATAGGCATGCGTGTTAACTTGATTAAAAACAAAAATGGATAAGTTATTGCAGCGTTTTAAAAATTCCCTCATTCGAAAATCAAATTTTGCTATTAAGAACGAGAGGTAAAAAAAGATACCAACATAAATAAAAAGATCCATAACAGGACGTCCTGAATTATTGAGAGCGGCATTCTGCACTTTTATTTATGTTACAAGTTTGGGCCAACAGAGCTTCTCTCTAACGAAAATCCTCCAATATTTTCATTTTCACTTTAACTTAAACGTTTCACTACAATTCGTTTGCCTCTATGTTTTTGAATTGTCAACCGCTTAAGTAGGGTTACCACTTCTAAAACCTAAAAATAATATTTATTTTTCATTCATCTGAATCAATAATTTTTTTTTTCTTTTCTTTTTTTTTATTTCATATTGTTTTTTTTTAATTTTTTTTTTAAATATTTTTTTATTGTTATTTCGCTTCATGGCATGCAAATCATACCAATCTGCGCGTTTGCGTACCCAATCGAGATCTACACATAAAAACGTATGTATCAATGTGCGTGAACTGTGCAAACTGCGAATAATACGAAAATAAGAAAAGTGAATATTTGAGCAACGCGAATTTGTTCGACAAGTTGACTGTAGCCAAAGTTTTTGTGTGCACAAAATACGGAAGTAAAGCCAAAAACCCAACATGTTTTGTGTATTATTCTTATTATGAAAAAGGCTTTAGGTTTAATTTTATTTGAAATATTTTGTTGCTTCATGAAATGTTGCAGCACTAGTCTAGTGGTAATGCAACAAATGCTGTTGATATGAGTTTGCTACCCTGCCGTGCCATGTTCGCTTGTATGTGTGTGTGTGTACCATAGCATGCAAGAAAATACTCAGCGCACAGTTCACACGCGCACCGTGGCATTCATTTGTCATGTTCGAAAGAGAAAATTTCCGCTTTAGAAAAATCGAAATTGCAACAAAACTCCATAACAAAACAAAAGCGAAAAACTTTAAAAACAAAAACGAAAGTTTCATTTAATTTTTCTTTCTTTTCTTTTTTTGTTGTTTGTTTGCTTTTACTGTAACATTTTTTAGTTGGTAAGTGCTCATAAGTTCATGTTTAACATACGCTGCGGAGCATTTATTTATTTACATATTTATATAATTATGCATGTAAATACATTCATGTGTACATATGTATATATGTATGTATATAAATATCTTTATGTGTGTTTACACGCACGAGTTTTCTGTCAGCATAAAACGTGATTTACTTTTCTATTGCCTTGTGCACATTCCAAGCCGCAGCATAATTAACATTGTCTTACCAGCCACATTTTCATTTTATTATTGGATTTTATAGTTGGCTGGTCGGAAGCCGCCCAGTATCTAGATTTATTCACACAAAGTTGTACTAATGCAAATAAATACATACATACGTATGTATGTATGTAGCTACACACTAACCGCGGTCTTACTTTACATACACACATTCATATGTACTACAAATGTTTGTATATAAGTAAATGTGATTTGCTTGCTCAGCAATGCAGTAGAGTGTAAAATCAAATCGATTAACTGAACTTTCCTTTTCTGTTTCCATTTTCTCTGTCTCTTAATGTAAGTAATATTGCGCTTGGCTGTTGTTTAGTCTTAAAAACTGGGCGTTTTCCTTAACTTTGCTGACGTTATTCTTTGATTTTGGTATTTATTGTATAGTTGTGTAACCCCATACTTTAACACCCAACTACATACATATGTATATATGCTGCAGATGTGACAACAATTGATATGACGGAAACAATAAATTTGCGGCCCCTTGCAAAAATACTTCAGGTCGTGGCGTTTTCCCTAAAAAACAAATAAATTCGCTGAATTATTAGGAATTGCAATCTATTTGTTTCAAGTTTGGTCTTTCACATGCCAAAAAACTTTACGGTATCAGTTATTGTCATACAAATTTTGTGTAGAAAAATTTTAATCTGTGTTATATCGGCCCTAAAATGTTTAATAGTTGATTGATCTCGAGGGGAGTTTATGAGGGGAGAAATAAAATGTTTCATAAACTGGCCTGGAGCTGAATAAAATTGTCAATTATTAAAAATTAAAATGTTTTAAAACATATTTCAAATGAAAATTAATTTTTTTAAAATTTATTTCACATAATATTTTTATATTGTAATACAATTTTTTAATTTACTTCTTTTAATGAAAAAATTCTATTTTATTATTAAAAGGATTTTGTAACCACCAAAAAATTGTTCCAAAGCATTCAAATAATACATTTTGTTCATTAAAAAAAAATTGTTTAAAAACTTCATATTATTTTTTATATATTTTCGATTTGACATTAAGATTTAATATTTCACATTCAATTTGTTTTTTTAAACTTGATATTGTAAAATTTTTTCACAAATATTTTTTATTTTAAATTTATTGTAAAGAATCGTAAATTTTTTATTTTTAAAATTGTTTCCTTAAATTTTTTATTCATTATTTTTTATACATACATATGTACATACATATGTAGGTATGTACATATGGATGTATACATATATGAATTTTTTAAATTACTTTTATATGTACTACATATATGTATTGTTTTAATATATTTTTCTTATAACTTTTTTTTTTGATAATTTCATATGTACATACATATGTATGTACATATGTACATATATAATTGTTTTTAAAGTAAATTATTTTTAACATTGTTTTTAAATACCTTTTGTTCATATTTTTTAAATTTTTACAATTAGTTCTTTTTAAATTTTTTTCTTTTAATAAACTTAATACATTTTTTTTTTTGCTGATGCATTTTGTTATAGTTTAGGCTGTTTTTATTTTGTATTGAAGACTTTGAATTTAATATGAGAAGATCATTTTAATATACATAAACTGAAAATGGGTTTCTTAAAAATATATTTGTAAAAAAAATGTTTAATTAATTAAAGTAACAAGAATTAACCATATTAAAAATAAAATTTGTTCTCAATGTTTTAACTATTTCTAAAGACTGTCACTTTCTTAAGTTGCTTCATAAAGCGGAATTTTTGCTCTGTGCAGTAAAATATTTTCATTTAGGGACTAGAAATTGCAGGAAAATCATAAGACAACTGTAACCACTAAACACATTGGCTTAAACCACCTTTTTTTAATGTCAAAAGCAGCAACACTTGATATTTAATAGAACTGTACCTTTCAATTTAAACTCGACTAACGACAGCCAATAATTCCTGCTGTAAACTGGAATGCATAAAATTAATTTCAATATAAGAACATAGGCGTAGTTAAATTTGATAAATGGCATGCATCTCAAGAATAGTCACTGAAATTAAAAAAAGAGGTTACTTTGTATGTCAATCGATGCCTGACTATTGACGTTACAAAATTTACCTCTGAGCAAAAATATGTAAATGTGAAATTAAGAAAAAAACCCGCCTGTCCATTATAAACTTCGAAGTGCTAAGGTGCTGACAAAAAAAAAATTATGATTAAAAATCGTCGACTTCAGCTTCATAATTAAGCATTGAAATGCTGGATGAAAAAAATTTCATACAAGAAATGGTCAGTTTAGCCAGAAATGTATATATGTATATATTCAAAGCATGTATGTACTTTAAATGTAAGCAGTCTTTACTTCACCTTTTTCTCGAAAGTTGCGAAATAAATTGTGAAATCCAATGTTAGCGGTGAGCGTGAAATGATCTAACATTGCTGGCCGCCTTTGCGCGCACGTCTTGTTACACTTCTTGATAGTGCGATAAAAATCTGACAATAATCCGACGCATGAAGTCCAACATTCTTTTTTGCGAAATTTTTTTTTTATTTTTTTACTGCAAAGCTTAGCAATCAATTCACCATTTGCGGGTAATAAACGAAGTAAACAAAATTGAAGTAAAAAATCTATTGAAATCACGCTCGTGTGCAGAACTTATCGACGCTCGCGATCGCGCTTGTTCCAAATTTGTTGTACTACTCAAGTCTCCACTTTGGCACTTTGGTATACATACATACTAACAAATATACATACATACTCGTACATTCAAATATGCGAATTTCACAAAATTTTAGAGTCGCGCAAAGACAAACGGCCGACCTTGCCGTAACACCCAAAATCAATTCCGCCTTTACGATTTAAACAATTTATTCGCTCAAACGGTTTTAGTTAAATTTTTATTATTTTTCTTCTTCTTTTTCTTCAAATAAAAGCAGGCGAATGTTGTTTGTATGGGCGATAGAAATGTTGACCAACGGCTTTGTAGTCTATTCGTTTTTTCACTTTTTTTTCTTCAATTCGTTTGTAATTTACATTTTTCACTTATGAGATAATTATTTGGCATTGTGTTTAGTTGAAGAAATTCCTCTGCTTAATGGACTTTGTGATTCACACTACACATTTTGTATAGAAACAAAAAATAAAAAAATACAAAATAATCAAACGGGTCTTAATCCAAGATAGTTGTAATTGTCAGCGTACAATTCTATGCGCTTAGACCACGCGAATTCACTTATTTGGCAACTCGACGATTTGGTATCGTCCGATCGCGGCCTGCACGACACAACACATTCGCCGTGGGTTAGTGCTATTGCCATTGCTGCTTTTCTTTATTTCTTAATTTTTTTTTTTTTAATTCGCTTCTCGAGTTGACATATCTTGCGCCTTGTCGGCCCACATTCTGTGCATTTGATTTACTAATTTCCGCTGCAGCTTAATTTCAGTTATGAAACCATTTTTATGAGAAATCCGCAAAGTAGAAAAACTCTACCTTCTGTCTGGTTGGCATCTCGTCGCCACAAATTTACATATGTATATGTAAGTAGGTACGTATTTATAGTAAAGTATTGCCTCACTATTGGCATTTGTGTAGACCGGTAGACGATATGCTAATATTTACATACGATTTACACGTTCTTCGACATTCATTATGTAAATATTTACATTTGTATAATATTGTAAATTACAATTGGCCTTTGGTTGTTTTTAAAAGAATGCAAACAATTTGTAAGATGATTGATGATAGAGCCATACGCACACGTACAAACATACATACATACATACATACAAACATATGTACTATGTCCATTAGGGTTATAAAAAAAGAACGGTTAAATCGTTAGTTTAATGCTCTTACCCCTTTGTATTGTTCTTTGTGTATCGCAAAAAATATATTCATTTGTTTATTTTGATTAAAAAAAAATATTTTTAGAGGTGCTCAATAGCAAATATTTTATATTAAAAAAAAACACATTTTTCGAAGAAATAGAATAGAACTCTTGAAATTCGATATTTCCTAATTTCGCAAACACTTCTTCACTTCAAGAGATTCTAGGAAATAATAAGCAAGAAGCAAATTTTTAGGTTCTTTAAATTTCATAAATTTATACCATTTTCGCTATTATTCTTGTTATTAAAAATTTCGAAGAATATAAAATAAGGGAATAATCGTTTAATAAAAGTCCGATAAAACACTAATTCAGAGAATAAAAGAAAGCCGCAATTGTTTATATTTAATAAATGTCCCCCCAAAAATATTAAAAGGTAGGTTTCCTCTTTGTTGGAAAGACCAAGCGGTAAAGGATTTGGGTATCCTTGGTATATCCGATTGGCGTCAGTAATCGAAAGACCGTAAGAACTGGATTGCTATGCTGGACTCGGCCAAAATCGCCGAGTCAATAATTTGTTAATATTAAAAAAAATTGTATAAAACACTTATTTTATAATTTTTTTCTAATCATGTTGAGCTTTGCACGTTTTGAGCGATTACTAATCATTTCTTGATTTTAATATAAAAAAATATGGCTACATATGTTATATTACTTCATTTCCCTTCTCTTATAAATTTCGTACCACCTTAATTTCGTTAGGTTCAGGGATAGAATGAAAGCAAATTGAGCGAATTTATAAGAGCAAAAATGTAGAAAGAGTAAACGATGCAAAACAATATTAAACAAGTTTGAAATATGATTAATTAAATAGAAAATCTAAAGTAAAATTTAGTGGAAACTAAAAAAATATCTAATTTAAAAACTTCTTTTGATTGAACAAATAAAACACTCATTTTAACTCGATGAAATAAATATATAATAATTTAAACCGAATTGTATACCGTTAAAATATACATTATATATAAAATAGAGATGTTTGAACACTCAGAACAGCATTTGTTTATATTTTGTGGCTTCAAAAAATATCGAATTAAAACTTTAAGTCGATAACCTGATTTTTTGATATTGCTTTTTTCATTGCCTTTTCTGACACTTAATACCGATAGAAGAATGTGTACTTGGAACAATTTTCCTTCATTTCTACCCAAATATTCTTGAGACGTTGTATATGTTCTGATTATGTCTTTTTCCTCGTGTCTTTTCACAAAAGAGTTTCAAGAATGTTGAGCACACTTACATATCATTACTGATGTGAAGCCAAATACAAATTCTTACCAAAATTTAGTGAATATTTCTTGCGTGGATATTAATATACAAACAATTTTTAATAGCCACGCCAATTTTTTTTACACGTTTTTGTACAGTTCAGATTTAGTTACCTGCGTTTATCTGTAGCGTAATAAAAAAATGAATGGTCGAGAAAATTGATAAATTGAAAAAATTCTAAAAGCTTCTTGTTCAACCATTTTTACTTTTTATAAAAGTTTGTTGAATTTTTATGAATTGAGTACAAAGTTTGAAGCTTGGGGTGTTGTGGCACTGTATTTTATTAAAAAAAAAACAAAAAAAAAAAAAAAATAGTGCGGTTATAGATAATATTAAGGTGTTTATAGATACATACATATATGTATGTATTTACGCAATTCAATTATTTTCAATACATATATTTCTCCAACAATTCATACCCACTTGCATTGCAAACTCGCTCTGAGCTGTTACACATTTGCGTTGTTCAACAAATTAGCATTGCATAAATTTAATATTCATAAAATAAAAATGAGAATATAAAAAAAAGTGGAAGAATATGAATAAATTGGCTATGATGCATGCCAACCTACCGACAAATTGCTCAACGCAGTTGTCATTAGACTGTTGTCACTCGCCTTATTTGGAATTAACTATACGCAAAACTTCTCAATGTTTTCGTTGCACTGTCTTTTTCTTTTTTGCATGCGTTGTAGTTAAATTTATGCACAAAATCAAACCAATTGTTCCGCAGACGATGACAGCGCCATCACCTCTGCCGCCATATACTACATAGTATACACAACCATAAACACTTACATGAGCTTGAAAATCTAATCAAAATCTAATCTGAGAGAGCAAGCGCAGCGTTGCATTTAATGTAAGGCTTGTATTCATTTGCGATGTTAATACTAATAATTATAAAAAAAAAATTGTATATTTGCCTTTTTTTTGGAAGCAACTGTGTGTGTGTGCGGAATGTGTGTGCGCAATCGAAACGGCGATATTTTATTTGACATTTGATTAATTGACTAAATTGTTTAGACTCGCAACAGCAACAGGAATCGCTGTTGACAACAACTTCATTTCCATTGGTTTGTTGAGCTGTCAATTGTTGTTCGTCTTGCCTAAGCGTTGTTCAGTTTATTCATTTCTTATTTACTAACTCAACTGTTGTTACTGCTGTTGTACATCAGCGGCGCGTGTAGGCAGGCGTTCCCCCCATCAGTGTCAGAAAATGACGGAAATACTGTCGGCGGGGGCCTATTTCATTAATTTTAACTAGTTTGCGGCAAAAAAAAAAATAACATTTTAGAGTTAACTTTAATGCGGTTTGTTGTAAGTGTTGTTTTGTTTTGATTTTCATCTTCTCAATTCGGAAGTATTTTGCATATCACGCGATTGCATTGGCGTTATTAATTATTTATTTTTTAATTTTTGTATATATTAATGGGACATATAGTAGCGAAAGTTAAGCTTAAATGAATGTCAAACTGTCGTTGAATGTTTCGGTGATCGATATCAAATTGACTGTATTTATAGATCAACAGTTTTTGGCCATTTAATGTAAAATATATTTTTGGTTTAGGTGAAGTAATAATTTGCTCTGGTATGCCATACCATTCCAGAGTAACACAACATAATGGGTTACCTTTTAAAGATAATTATTCACTTAATAATAATAATAATTTGGCGCTTACGCCGAACTCCTACCATTTGGGGCTGTTCTACCACAAATGGAGGGGCCTACAGTTTTGTGCCGACTCCGAAAGGCAGCTGTATTTAATGAGAAGCTTTTTCATGGCAGAAATATCCTCGAAAATTTGCCATTGCCTACCGAGGGCTGACCGCTATTAGAAACAACTTTTTCCAAATTAAGATTTTACATGCCCAGACTGTGATCCGAACCCCGAACTCATCGGCATATCGAGTAATAGCACGCACCGGTTGATAAGTTATAGTATCAAAATGGGAATTAATAATCTCATATTATTAAAATAACTTAGTTACCTTTTCCACAATATAAACAAAACTTTATGAATCGAATCCCAACAAGCACAAAAACAATATTCGACAACCCTTGATAAATTCTTATTTCTGAACTTGAGTTTAAGCAACTCTTTTTATATGATGATAACCCATCTAACAAATTTTCTACCTCAGCTTGTGCTGACATGGAAAATTCTCTAGAGTTAAGATAAATTCACTCGAGCGCCATCCAGCGAGGATAATTTTTAGAAAACGTTTTACTTTTCAGTATATACTCCAAATGTGATTTAAATCAGTAATGCGCTTCAAATAACTCAACTCGATCGATGCCTTCCATTTATACTCTCGATTTGACTTCACTATAACGATATTCTCACTTATTGTGGCATCTATCCCTAGCTTTTGAGAAAATGGAAGCAATATTTGGATAGCATCGATATGGCGTCACTACAATCCATAATTTTTCCTATCGAAATGCAAAACAGATCATAAATGCGGATGTTCTTAATATTTCGACTCGCGCCACCTAGCGGATTAATTGAACTGTCGTTGGTCATAGAGATGTGAACATTTCAAATCTTGAGCTCATTGTGAACTACGTTTAAAATTGTTGGCAAACTTTTAGACAAACGTTTTCAATTGCCCTCATTATTAAAAAGTTAAATAAATGCCTGCAAATAATGACTTGCATTAATGAGCACTCATTGCACATTATTAATTAAATATGCAATGCCTACAAAAGTAAACACAACTATTTAAACAAAAAAATTTACAAACAACACAAAAAATACTTGAACTGTCGTTTAGCGCAAAAAGCAACAAAACACAACAAAACACACATTTCCGCAAAAAAAGCTGAATGTATAAATGCATTTGCGGCGAGAAAATGTAAATGGTAAAACCCATTCCGGCAAATAAAAAATGAAAAAAATGTGAATAACGCGAATTTACAATTGCCAGGCATTTTTTGTTATTAACGCCACCTGCTTTATAAAGAAATTTTAATAAGCAGCTGAATGTGTATTGGTCAAAAATAGGATTGGTAAATCTCCCAACAATTTGGCGTATGCGGTTCATGCCGCTTACGTCAGTTGCAACAACAACCAAAGTAACGGAGCCTAGACAAACAGACGTCCTCTAACGATTTTTCATGACAAGATTTTAACTAATGCGAAAACAAGTAAAAAAAAAACAGCTACTACCCACTTACATAGATACATATTAGCCGCAGGCGGATAATATAACAAATTAAATACAACGCCTTTCAAAATTATATCACACCAAGATATCGACAAGTTTTATTTGTTTATTTTTCTTTTTTTTTTAATTTCTCTTCATTGTCCAAAGGATATGTATCAAAGCTTTCCGCTCAGCGTGAAGGTTCGCAACTATATTTTGAAGAGGGTTGCCAGCTGTTTAAATAACATCAAGTTATATGAAATATTAAAACGTTTGACACTCGTTTCGTCTTAGCTGGGTTAAAATGTATAGCTATATTTTTAATAGCGTGGCCAACTTTTTGAAACTTCGATTCTAATAAATTACATGCCAGTTTTATAAAATATTAAAAAAACAGTGTTAATCGGTTCATCTCAGCGAGGGCTAAATGTTTAATAGGGTTGCCAGCTTCTTGAAATGTCTAATCAAGTTATCGGAAAATAAAACAATCTGTGTCGAACGGTTTCTAAGAGCGAAGAGAAGGTAGAAAAGAGCTATATTTTGAATAGAGTTGCTAAATGTTTGAAAATTCAAATTAAATTAAATTATATCCAAGTTATATGGACAAGGTCTGCTTGGGATTTCTAGTGTAAAACAAACAAAAAAAAATACATAACCTAATTTAACAAAATATCTTTCTTTCCTCAGAAGTTTTAGAAATTATTGAGTTTTTAGTTTTAGAACACATTTAATTTTAGTATAATAAAACTGCAAATTTCAATTGGCTTTATTGTTTTTTTTTTTTAAATTAAAAAAAAAAAAACGGCATAAATCAATGGTAATGGTTGTACATTTAAATTTGCACTTTATTTTATTAAAGTTGAATGAACTACAAAAATGCAAACACAAGAAATTCAAATTTTCTTAAAAATTTTAGATTTTGTTGAATTATTATACATTTTGTACAAACTTGAAATTCAAAAAAAAGAAATAATAATAATGTTCGAACTTTGTGGGTGTCTTATAATTATGATAAACACTCTATATTGCCTGAGTTTGCGCACCGACAAATAAACAATAAACAAACAAATCGGCAAACAAACGTACTTAACTGTTGTTTTTTTTATGTTCGCCGCCAGTGCACACGCAACGATTTAGCCAAGTTTGATGCTCAATTTGCGGCTTTTACAAAATGTATCTATGTACATTCATACATTTGTACAGACAAGTAGGCATACAAGTCACGAAAATATAAATAGATTTTGTTGCAATTCAGTTAAAATAAATTGCATTTATAAGCGATGTTTGGGTGCGCACGCACATACACACACACACACACAAAGACACGCTTATTCGCCGAGCTGGTAGTTTTCAATGTTATCTCTATTAAATTGTTATGTACAATATTTTCTTTTTTTTTTGCTATTCTTTAAATTTGTTTTTGTTTGTTTTTTGGAGTTTTTTTTTTAATTTTTTTCTTTTTGCTTATTTTGTAGTCGTTGCATTTTATTTGACTTTCAAAAGGTAAATTTCAATTCTACTAGTTTTGTGATTTGCACCAAATTTGGCATGCCAGACGCGCATATAACAGTAGCTGCAACTGTAACTTTGTTGTTGTGCGCATGGATAACTCGGTGTGTGTATGAGGAGGTGCATACATGTAACGTGACGTCAGACGATATGAACGATATTTGCTGTCAAAAGAAAACGCATGCAATTTTTTAAAAATAAAAAACAGCTGAATGCATTATCGATTGAATGATTGGTAATAAATTTTCATTGCTCATATTTCAGTTAATAAAATAGTTATTGATTATTTCATTGTTCATATTTATTTCATTCTTTATTTTTACGAGTAGATAGGCTCTTCGCATAAAAGAAAATACATATATTAAAAAAAATAAGTTTTCTTAGAGCAATGATTCGTAAAATAATTTTAGCGAACTGTGGAGAAATTTAAATAGTCGCTACAGTTTAGAATAACTACACTTTTATTCTTTTTTTTTTCATATTTTGTATTATCAGATATAATTTTTAGCGAGCAGTTTTTGTATATCTGCATTAAATATTCCTTCCGTGGTCAGCACTAAAACCAATTTTCCTGTACCAACTCTGCAAAGTTGGAAAGGATCTACTTAATGAAAGTGTGTTAAATAAAAGTGCACAAGAATTCCAAATTTTGACTATTAATTCTTTATCCTATTTTAGTTACTTTTTCTATCGGCAAGCACAACTTTCGGTACATTTCTGCTACGATAAAGAGTTACTCGTATACAAAATTAGAAAATTACTAAATTGTGAAAAAAATGTATGGTGCAATTGACCAATTTATAAACGAAGGTTAGTGAAAACCAAATTTTTCTCTATTGGAGAGATTACAGACCAAGTAATTTCCTTCTGCCAATATAAAAATTTGCCAATGCAAATCCAACAAAGCAAATTTTTTAAATTTTAGTTATTCAAAGTTATTTCAAAGCGCTAAATTGCGACTTTTCTTGTTTTTTTTTTGGACCCCTGAAATGGGGAACCAATGAAAAAGAGTTAATTTCAAAAAAAATTGTTAAATTAACAATTAGGAGTTATTGCTTAATGTCTTCTGAAGTGAAATAGAGTTTGCTGATTGAAAAATATTGATACTGCAAGATTCGAGAAAATTTCTACGAAATATTTTTTTTGTATTTATTTTTTTTTTGAAAACTGTTTCAAAACCAAAACAAAAAAATAAATAAAACAAAATAAAGACGTGCATGTTTGATGTAAAACAATCCTATCAAGTGAACGCATAAATATGCTGAATGTACTTTTTTTTGGACCACCCTGAAGACTGCTGTATTTTTTTTTTGATATCAATACTCCTTTTTCGAGACATTGTGTTAAAATATGAACTTAATTTTTTGTTAAGCGATTTCGACATGATCCGTATGAAATCTGACTACAAAAATGAGAAAATCGGAGTTTGGAAAATACGACCTTTCTGTACTCAACAAAATGTACATCTGCTAAAGTAAACAGATCTTTATTGCATGTGGTAAAAATGTAATTAATTTTATGCCTCATTAAATCAAATTACCATACTGAGATTCCAGGAGAAAAAGAAGCATAGAAAGTCGGTTTCGTTGTTTTGAAAACTATAAAAACAAATTTAATTTAGTATACTCGTATTATCCCATCATTTATTGCGATCAACCATTGTTATCGTACATCTGAGGTTAATAGCCTTCTAAAACCTTTTCCAAACTGTAAACTACTTAACTATTTACTACAATGAATTGTATCTTTTGCAGTGGTCACGCAAGCATTTTATGTCTTAAAATTAAACAACTTTCTTATCTGTAATGAAAAAAAATGTTCAACTGTCACATAAATTTGCATAAAACGCACTTATCATGATCAAAAATTAACAAATCAAATGGCAAGAGACCCTCATGCATATATCAATCATTTAGAGGAACGAGCACGACATATTTTGCGACTTTTCGTTGCTCATCGTAGCTAAATACTTGTGGAGAAATGTTCGAAGCAACTAATTATGGAATGAATATGCTAATTTCTGTCAAAATAAAATCTTAAATGGTGATTTGAGACTTGAGCATTTACTACAGTTTATACTCGTACATAAATACCTTTGTGCTTTTGTATACATTTATTTGTTTGCTAATTAAATACAACACGCCAGCATTTAATCAGTATCTTAAATTTACTAACTTTATTGATTATTCTGTGAGAGGTAAACAAAAATAATAGAAACGTTTGTAACCGGAAAAGGGTGTATGCAAAAAATCAACTGTGGGCTTATGTTTACTAAATTCAAATAATCCGAAAATCGTCAATATAGACGATTCCTTGTTATTCCTTTTTAACGATATCAGAGTCTCGAACATTAACTCCTTTGTTTATGTTAAAAATAAATTTTTCGATTAAAATTGTTGACGTCTAGTTTGCGATAGTCGATTGGTAACAATAGCGAATATCGTAGTGAATAAATATAGTTCATATCGAAACAATAAACATATAAAGAGAAAATTTGAAACTTTTGAAAAAATTCAAAAAATGTTGATCAAATTTCTTTATCTTCTAATTATAATAAAAAATTACAATAAAATAAATTTTAAAAATGTCTTTCATATTTGAATTTTCAAAATAATAAACAGTGCGAAAAACTTTTTCAGTAGTAACAGTGTGGCCAAATTCAGTCCCAAAAAAGTTATTAATTTAAAAAAAGTAATATTTAAGGCCGTTTAAAAAAGTTTTTTTATTAAACTCCGTGTTTTTTAGTAAGGTTCATTGTTAATCACCAAAAAAAAAGACCATATACTCCAGTTTAAGTTGCGACGCGAATATATGTAGTAGTATAATGAAAACCATTTAAAATCCAAGTTTTAAACTTTGTATACCATTAAAAAGATAATCAAATTGTCATCAAATGATGAAGTTTTTTCTTAGAATTATAGATTTTTTTACTATGCAGTTTTGTAGCACAATCAATTATATAAATCATTGAAATCGTGAACAACTTTCAAGTCAATGATTTTAAATAAATTAACGAGTCTTCTGAGGTTATAATACCTTCAGACACCTAAGAAAAGTATTTTTTATACCATTGACCAAAAAAAAAAACAACCTTGAACAAATAAATTGACAGAAGCCGGGTACATACTACTTGTGTATTCCGAAGACACCCTGTCAAATTTTGTGTATCTGCACATCATCTTAAAATAATATTTATCTAGTTAACATCGATGTCTTTTCTAAGTTGATCTCTGAAAATTTATATTTCACACAGCATGTGGTGTGACTTGAGGATGGATCGTGTTAAGTAACCTCAAGTAGAGGCGCGCACGCTCGTCCAAACTGCGGACAAATGAGTGATTATGTTGAGTTTTACCTTTCGCTAATTGGTTACTATTCGAAGCAGTGAGCTACAAATCGAGCACGTGCGTAGATAAATAAATACAAATTTAGTATACTTAAGTATAAACACATATGTACATACGAGTATGTGTTGACTTTAAAGTTCGTTCGTTCGTGCTGATCGTTATACACTCTCCCTCACAAAAGCGGTAGAAAGGTGAAAGTTTTGCTTGGTTCTTTTAATTAAATTGAAATGATTTGCACATTTCATCGGCCGCTTTGCCCCTTAAGCGTTATGGCAACACATACATTTATACCAGCAAATAGGCAATTTCCACACTCTTAATTACAATAATTTACACTTTGTATTTCTTTTTACATCTCGAACTCGCAAACATATGTACATACAGTTTTTCGTGTTTATTTTAAATATTAACGTATTGAACTAGAAAAGTGTGTCAAAGTGAAGTGTAGTTGTCAATTAGCACTTTGCTATTTGCTTTTCTTTTTCTAATATTTACTCGCACATTCTCAACTCTAAACGTTCGTATTTATGCAATATGTTGCTATAAGTAATTCATTTTTTCTTCATTGCATCAAAGCTTAATTGTCGCAATGTGGAACAAGTTCTAACGGCCCACGGCATGATCCGTCTTAAAATGCAACCCTGCTGGGGCGTCGGTTTTTTTTTATATGCTGGCGTCACATTGTGATTGTATATTGTACATAGGTAAGTGCATTGCCTGTGTGGGCTTGCCAGATGGCCAAGTATTTGATAAATCACTCAAAGTTTCAATTTGTGTAAATTTGTGTGTAAATTTGTGTAAATTTTTAAAAAAGTGTTGGCTTTTTCATTGATTTCAGTATAGTTAACGAACATATGAACATACTCGTATAATGAAAAATAGTAATAACAAATATATGAAAAAAAATCTTCTATTATTTTGAGATTTTAAATTGGCATCTGCACACAACTTTACTCAGTTATCAGTATATATCAGTCAAATTTTTGTGCCTCTCGATGTCTTTTTTCTGCAGTCAAATTATACTTTATACTTTTTTCAGACACATTTTTTTTAATCAGCTGTTTACCATACAATTTTTTTTCCGCATTCTGAAAATTATACTCAAAAAATTTTCGAAAAGTTCTGATTAAAAAGTTAGAAACGTGTACAAATTTTGTTGTAATTTGTTTTATCTAAAGTTTAATTGACGAATTGCAAACATTTAATTATGGAATAAATAATTGTTAAAATTTGTAAACATAAATAATTGCCATAATTTTGATCGACGCTGTATGTCAATCGTATTTCAACCAAAATAGGCATACGAGTATATAGGTATGTCTAAAATATGGCGATATCATAAAAACCAAGCCTACTTCCAGTAGAATCCAAAAAATATATAATATATATAAATATAGATATACTCGTATTGTTTAAAGTAATAGTCATGAATAGTCACGCTAAGATTACATACTAGAGGTCATATTGGGAAGTACATAAATGCACGCTACTTAAAATTATTAAAGAAAAATTTGCCTTACATCATTTACTTTAGAGCAAATTGTATATGGAAGAAAATTTTAACACCCTCGCCCAAAGAATTTCTCAAAAATCAGTGGCAATTCTTTGCCACTTGAAATTTGCACTTTGTTATGCAACACTGCATATCCAGAATTGGATTTAAACACGCAATAGTCGGCAGAGGGCGCTAACATCAACAGTGTTTATCATATCAAATTTTTTTTGGGTGCTAAAGACCTAAAAAGGCGTAATTAATGTATTTCCAAATTTTGCAAAAATCATTAAGTCTGCCCATTTCAGCAAATGCGCGATATTTCGATATTAGTTTATAATTTTTAACAAATGTCACCTTCAATTGACAATTGCTAATTTGAATAATTATGCAATAAATTAAAACGCCAACAGTGCCTAGATGTCTATTGTGTGAGCAGCGCCCCTTAACGTCGTATGTCAAAAGAGCAACGTTAGTCTTGTTACTGAGCATGCCAAGTCGTAGCTAGTCGTTAGTCTCGTGCCTGTCAAAAGGTCAGTTGCTGTCAAAAATTTGCTATAAATAATCATAACGATGCCAATTTGTTGATAGCTACGCTCCGCGTGCGCAAAAATTAGGCTCTCAATGTGAAATTTTATTTTATATCAATAATTTATTTATTTGTATTTTTTTGCCGCATCAAACTAACATACTCGTAAAAGGCATTCAAATAAATAAACGCCGGCGCCAAATGCCGCATTTCAATGTCAAACATAAATACTTAGCAGATAAATAAATATGCAAACTCATAATTCATATTTGTCTATAGCAAATTATCGCTGCCCAAGCCATGCAAATAATGCATGTAAATACATATATGTATTAATATGTGTTTGTATGCAAATGCCGTTGAAAATTTTGTTGTAAAAACGTTGCGGCATCTTTGTGATTCATTGCAGCACAGCGCGACAGCAGCTCTTCCAAAGTTTATTAACATTTAAGGAAAAATTTGTTTACGAGTAACTTGTATCTTTGTAGTGCATTGTGTGTTTGCATTTTTCTGAATATATTTTTGTTGGTCACTTTCGTGATATTTGCCGATGACAAACACTAAAAAAAAAAATAAACAAATGCTACTTTTTTTAATTTTTGTTTAATCACCTGTTTTGTCATATTGCATGGGCGGTTAGAATTGATTATTATTTAGTGAATCTTTTGTTGACTTTTTTGTTGTTTATTATTGTTCTCTGGCACCTGTTGATACATATGTGTAAATTTACAAATATATGTATGTACATATATGTAAGTACCTAATTTAAAATGTAACTCTCTTTACACTTGGCCTTGCCCACTTGTCACAAAATGTGTATATTTTTAACATTAAAATGCCCAATTTTCGAATTCGAATTTTTTAGTCTCCGTTTACTACTTCTTTAGAAACGCATTTTTTTTTGTAAAATTATGTAGTTTTAATAAAAGTTCTTTAAATTGTAAATTTGGCCAAGAGATTGCTAAATTTACAATAAATTATTTTTTCCACAAATCTTTTGACAACAAAAAATACGTAATTTACTGTAGCTTTTGTTTCTTTTTTGTTCTTATTCTTGCGCTATAGACATTGGCGATAAAAATAATAAAAATGCGATATTTAAAAAATTTTAACTGTTTTTTTTCTTTAATGGAATATCTAATATTTATCTACTAAATACAGTTTATTATCTAAAAAAAAAGGGTTGTCAGCTCTGCGCCAAACGATATGAAACGTTTTTTTTTTTTCGTAGCATAAAAAAATTACGAGCAAATGTAAATATGTATGTATGATTATTAATTAAAGGTCAATTACCAGTGGTAAAAGTAGAACTTCGTTACAAGTATTTGTATACGATTTTTAAAAACAAAAAAAAATATTGTAAAAGTTCAAAACACCAATGAAATATACAGTATATATAAATTTATTAAAACAAAAAAATATATACATACATATATATGTATGTATGTATATAAATACAAGAATTTGATGCGCAATCAATCGCAAAACTTAGTATATTTAACATAAGCGCATTTTATATAGCAATAATAAAAAAAATTTGTTTTTTGCACACAAACATTTGTAAGTATAATTAAATATTCTTTAATATCTCGCACCGTACCAAATTGGGAGATTTTCGCTAAATTGTCGCTGTCGGTTAATCTTTTTATGATTTACTATATTTAGAGACGACGACGTAAAATCTGGTTTTGTGTGGACACTTATTTTTCAATGAAACAAAAACAAAAAGTTTTACTTCTATTTCCCTGCTGTAATTGGGTTATTGTATGCGCCAATTAAATATTTAAATTTTTCATACTCCTTTGAGTTGCATATGTATTATTACTGTATCCCGAATTTTCACTGTACAAATGTCAGATGAAAAGTACTAGCGCTCATCTTAATAGAATATTTGAAAGTCCATATATTCGAATAGTTATTTATTGTACCACGATAGCCAAAGCCAGTTCTCTAAATGTATTCCGCCCATAAGAAGGCTACTCATAGAAATACTCTTTTATTTCTTTAGATTTCTTTGAAATGCAGTGACTGATGAAATAATATAATTTTTTAAATATTTTTTAGATATGTATAATTTTGGAAATTCCTTTAATTATAATATATCAAACACAGCGACTTCATTACACACATTACTATTATATTCTTCATTATATGATTGACATAAAAATTTTCTGCATATGAGATCGCAACAGCGATTCCAGCGCCCTCTAGCGAATTTATTTCTTAGTATTGTTATATCAAAAGCTATGTACAATATTCTAAATTCACATTTTATGTTAATACCAAATAGAACTATAAATACATATGTACATGTTTACTTCAATACATTTCGATTACAAAGACATATGTACATACATTGACTAAAATAATTCACCACGTGGTGATTTTTATTTATGTATATTAGAATAAATTAGTTCCATGACAAATTAAATCGTAATTTTTGTTTAATAAAACTATCGTTTCTCATGAAACAAAAAACCTCATGAAATACAGAATTTCTTAAAATTTGCTCAACGTTTTGGCCTTGTTTTATTTAGAATTAAAAAAAGCAACTGAATAGCCTATGTAATTTAAGTATACTAAAAATAATGACAGCTGTGATCGAGTGGGTAGCGATGCGTGCTTTAACTCGATATGCCGCTGAGTTCATGGTTCGAATCTCAGTCAGGCCAAGTAAAATCTAAATCATAGAAACACCAGAAACGGTTGGAAAACTCGCTCAAACAAATTATTGTTATGTTATTAAAAAGCGACTATTAAAAAAAGAAAAGGAACGATAAAAATGTGATTTGAAAAAAAAAAAAAAAAATGTTGCACCGTTAACATTTTATTCAATAGTCGTTATTTTGACACTAATTTTGAGTGACTCATCTAAGATGGTCCCTTTTTGTGTCTATTCTTTGATATTTGTTTAGAAAGCGTCAAAGCATACTCATCTGATGAGTGGTGACAATGTTGCACGATTGGAATTACTTGCAAATGACGTCGAATTTTGTTGAAGAGACCATGGAACAGAAATTTCTCAGCCATTTGATAGCGTCAATTAATATACATACTTAGGAAAAAAAATGATTCGATTTATTCCGCATTTATCCCCATGACAGTTCAAATAACAGCGTTCATTTATCGATTTGCCTATTCCTCAATATACTCCTACAAACATATGTATGTACTTAGATAAAATAAATTTGTTTGACGTCTTTAATTGATTTTGCTCAATTGACTCTTAGCAGCAGAGTGCACCAGGAAACTCAACTTATTTACACTGATTACGTTTATTAAACAGCGTCTAGTTATACATAGTTCGCTTAGCCACCATACCCGGGTCTACAATAGCAGGGTGTGTACCCGATTGCAGTGCCTGTTATTGTCATAGCCGGCAAAATGCACAATAATAGATCGCTGGCGCTTTACGTGGCAGCAAGCCACTTTCAAAACGCTCACTTGCTCATTTGTATGTACTCGTATGTATGTGTACATGTATGTGTGTAGTATATGTTTAGGGAGCATATTTCATTCATACATTCCTGTCTCGTTTAATTACACTTGTTTTTGGGCACCGAACCCAACCCACAAATGATTGCCCGCCAAACATCTACTGCGCGATACAAATATCTGTACTCGTATATACCTCGTATATAGTACTTATCATAATTATGCTGCATCTTTCTTTTTGTATTAATAATTCATATCGTCCTCCAACAGAAGTCGTATAAGTAAATTTTTCAAACTTAAGCAAAATTTATAACAATTCAAACTTAAAAACATTTTTTTCATTTTTCTGAGTACGCAGTTTTATAGTAAATTAAATTTTAGTAAGTGCAAGTTTCAAGTCGCTAAAAATTACTGTTGATTTTAGACGACTTTTCTGTTCCTTTGTATAAAAAGAATTTGGTTCGTTTATTGAAAAAAAAATTTAGAAAAGAAGCGTATTTTTTAGACAATGCGTTTTATTAAAACTAGGTAACCTTTAAAACTGCTTGCCATTAAAAATATAAATTTTGTTAACAAAATTTTTTTTTATAAATTTTTTTTTTTAATTCAACTTTTTTTGTAAATTAAAATATTTAGTTTTTTTTAAATTCATATGTTTTTAAAGTTTGAAGTTTAAAGAAAATTCATTGAGTTATATTTTTTTTAATTTAAACTGAAAAAATATAAGAATAAGAAAGTAAATAAAAGCGAAATAATTAGTCAAAACTCGTTAATGTGTGGTTGTCGTATAATTATGTTAAACACTTAGAGTGTATATGTACATAGGTACATACATATGCATGTAACATAGTCTGCCACACATGTCTGCTTAACTGTCCGCGCGCCTGTCCCTTTGTATATTTTTCCGACACTTGCTTTTCAAGAGCAAAACTAAATTTCTAAACAAAAAAAAAACAGAAGAATATTTGCAGAACAAGCACAATTTTTCCGCCGCTTATTTGCCGCAAGCCACTCGGACACTCCTCGCCATTGTCATCACCATTACGATCGCCAGTCTGTCCCTTTGCATTGTCTGGTTCGCGCTGGTTTTGTACACCCCGCTGCCGCTCACTTTGTACATTCTCTTGACCGCTTCACAACAGTGTTGTCAGTACAGTATGTCAGTGTGTCTGCCTGCCTATAATTTGTCATTATTTTGCACAACAGCAAATTTACGATTTTTATTATGCGCCGCTCATTAGCATTTCTTATAGTGTACTAGTTCAGTACAAATCGTGCCTCAAGCAGCGACTGTTGCATATTCCACTCCTAAACGAGTAAAATGTAGCTGCAATTGGCGGTTTAGCTAGCGGTTTATGCTACCGTTAAGTGTAGGCGTGCAGTGCATTTTAACGCTTGAACGTGATAAGAAAGTTGTTAATTTTCTTCTTCTTTTTTTTTTCTTTAACATTTTGTTTTATCGAATACAAATCAGAAAATTTTGCGAGTGTTGTTTTTCTCAAACATAAATAGGTGGCGAGTGCAAAATCGCCAAAAGTAGCTAAGAAATAATTGCAGCAAATATGCTTATGTAGCAAAAATTTAATTACAGAAATCAGTGCAGCTTCTAGTTGTGCCTTGCGCATACATAAATACACTTGAATACGTGTGATTTTGTGTAAATGAAACATAGAAATACTCGCCGCTCTCTTTATGCTCGACATTTGTGTACATACATTCATGAATGTATGTCGGTAAATACTTGGAAAGTGGAAGTTGCTGTTGATATGTGTTGGAAATACTCCGATCTACTTGGACGACAACCGAATGCCACTATGAATTTGAAAACCTGCATCTCTAATTTACTCATTTAGTAGGTATACCATTCATAATGAAAAATTTAAAAAAATTGCTTTTAAAGTTAAAAGTATTTAAAAATAGAACGAAATATGTCTATAAAAATTAAAATTATTTAATTACGGTATTTGTAGTCAAAACTAAACTGTCTGAGCTTACTGTACATACACACATACATATATAAAAAATAAAAAATGTATGAAATATATAACCGAGTTCAATAAAATTATCAATTATTATGAATAAAATATGTATATACTACATAATAAATAAAAGTTACAACAGAAATAAAAATTAAATGAATAATGTAAATAAAAATAAAAATATTTAAAAATAATATAAAAAAAGTAAAAATATTTAAAACTATCTGATATCTATAAAAAAAGTAAAAAAAAACAGGAAAATGAAAATAAAGAATTACAAAAAAAAATTTCTTTTTAAATTAAAAAAAAAAATTAAATCAATTAAAAAAAAAAAAAAAAAACATTAATAACAAAAATCAAACTAAAATATTAATAAATAAAAAAAATCCTTATATACCGATTTGATTTTTTAAAAGTTGTCCGCTTGCTCTTAAAAATAATAAACAATTAAAACAGTTAAATTAGCTTCAAAACATTAATAAATATTAAAAATGAAGAGAAAATTTAATTAAAATTTAAAATGTTAGACTAAACGGAATAAAAAAAAAATATATTAGAAAGCAAATAACATAGATTAATACCAAAAAATCTCAAACTTTAAAATATCAGTCTAATATAAAGTTAATAAAATTATTAAGATTAGTGGGAAATATTAAGAATAATGTAAAGACGCTGTTCAGACGATGGCTTTGCACGCATTTTGAAAAATAAACGTGCGGAGCTAGTCAGCATATTTCGTCCTGTAAATGCGCAAGAAAATTTTTTTTTAAAGAAAAACAACAAGAAACACAAAATATAAAAAATGTCTTCTGAACAGCATTAGAGGAGTGTGAGGTGTTCTCAATTTCTGGCAGTAATCTTGTGGGTAGAGGGTTCTGTTAAGAAAAATATAAAAAATCTTCTTATTGACCATTCCAATATTGTGATTTTATCAAATTTTAAAAATGGCTTTTAGTGGATTGGTTATTGGTCAAGTACTTAGTTTGGCAGATATGTAAATCGTGAACACTTGCATTTGCTTTAATTATAAAAATAAAAGAAAAACCCAGCAGCTTTGTCACCTTCTCAGCGCTCCTCGATCTCTATACACATTCCTAGCATTTAATATATGCTGTTGTTTTTTTTTTTTGTATTCAGTAGCCTACCACTCATTTCAAAACTACACAATTCACTTACAAAAATATTAAACTAAACGCAAATCACTTTTCTTCTTACCACTTTCGGCCGGCAACAAACACTCTGCAATTCGGGTGTGTCTGAAATGTTTTAATTATTTTCTACATTTCTTTGGCATCTGAATGGCGTTGTGTTTACCTCAAAAATGAAAATTTTTCAATTTGTTTTGAAAACACACTAATCAAATTAAAACAAAATACTGCGGCAGAGAGCGGGAAAAAGCAGACGAACGCCAAAAAAAAAAAAAAATAAATAAATTCAGAAAGAAAACTTCACGAAAGTCAAACAGCTGTCCAAGTGGGGGAAGCAGCAAAGAGCGTATTCAGCAATTCAGCGATTCGTCTACAGGAGTCTCTCTGCCAACGGAACCAAACGAAAATATAACAAAATCTAATAGAAGCGAATGACTTTAAATAGAAAATAGAAAAAATAAATAAATAAAAATAAAACATTCACTGCCATTACAACAACATTGCTGGAGCTACCGTTTGCTGTCCACAATAACAACTAGCCGCTAACACGTTTGTTGTTTTCGCTCAACAAAAAAATTCACATACATATATCGCTAATGCAAACGCTTCTCACCATTATAAATTTAAATGATTTTAGGTCATATTGTGCATCGATTTTTATTTGTTCACAGCAACAGTGAAATTTTTATAATTACAACGCTTTTTATTCAAATCTTCTTCAGCTTTGATCGTTCATCACGTCGTCGCAAGGAACGCTCCAAACGTTCGCACCGTAAGTCCCCCACATCGGGTAGGCGTGTCCATAAATATCGTTACAGAGATGAGACCTCGAATTCGAGCTCACGCCGTCGCCCTCGGGACCGTGCCAAGGTGGCTGATGAGCGGGATACGGGACGTAACAATCGGCGCTCACATTCTAAGGTAAAAACTTTTCATTTTATATGCAGGTACAAAAACAAACAAAAAATAAACTTTTAATAAGAATAATAATCGAAAGAAACGAAAAACTAAACATTATTAACTAAACTAAGTAAATATATTTTTTATATAAATTGTAATTACTTACTTCCTTTTGTACTTTGGACAGAACAAACAAACAAAAGTAAATTTAACTCTTTAATTGAAACAAATTTTTAAACAAAGTACATTAAAATACACATTTCGCAACAAACATAACAAAGAAAAAAATTACAATAGCAAAAAGAACTAATTAAAGAGTATTTTCCGTACAAAAAAGTAGTAAATTTGCGAAATCAAGCATTTATTTTATTTATTACTTTAAATTATTTTCTCTAATATATGTATGTGTAATTTTACTCCTATATTAATATGTATGTATCGTTATGGTTATATGTAAGTACTACTTTTAAGATATCAATAACTGTATTTATGATATATTTAGTTACACATTCATAATTTTTTTTTTTTTTTTTTTTAATTATATATAAGGATTGCATGAGGCTATGAAAAACTAAGGTTACAAAAATCTATATAATTATTTATACATACTACATACATACATACATACATATATGTACAAGTAAAGTTTCCATGCTTTCAAAAATTTGCGCCTAAAACTATGCGACGCAAATTTTTTTATCTTGAAACTATTTCGAGAGGAAAATTTTGAAATTTTCTTACAGTGCCTTTCGATAAAACTGCAACACTCGAATGTGGAAAATATTTATTTTTATTACAAACACGGTTCTACAAACAAATTTTAAGGAAAAGTTAACATTCTCTGTTTTTCTTTGGTACTTTTTGAGCGAAATACTGACAACAATATATGTACATACATATGTATATGCACATACATATTTCCTAAATGACCCGTTAACTAAAAATCTACAAATAACATTTAATATTTGACTTCGATATTTTATTAGTTATCGATATTGTATATGTTTTCTTATCGATAATACTTTTCTTGTCGATATTACTTTTCTTATCGATATTAATTTTTCTATCGATATTAATTTTTCTATCGATATTTTTTGTTATCGATATCTGTTTTGTTGTTGTCTTTAATTATATATTTATATAGTATAACTTGTCATCGATATTGCATTCATCGATTTTTAATTTGCTGCCGATATTTATATAGAGATATTGAAACTTTTTTATCGATGTTAAATATATCGATATTTATATATTCCTTTTATAAATTGATATCTTTATATTGTAGGTATATTTTACCCTTGTAATCGATATATATTTTCTTTCCTGTTATCGATAATTTTATTTTGTCATAGATTATATGTGCTACCTTGTTATCGCTATTTGTAGTGTAATCTATATATTTTTTTAAGGTATTTTATTTTTGTCACTTTTGTGGTTGTCGATATTTCCGATAAGATTTTATGTAAAATGTTTCATGCATATAACTTCTCTAAGCCATGATTTTCGGTTATCCGTGAGTAGCTTGGTCCCAAACATACCAAGTCTCAATTGTAAATATGTACATCATTCCGACAGACGTACCAACAAAAATCTCTATTTTAAATGCTTAGTTTTTAACCAAAATTTTACGCTTTCAAAAAATGAATAATAAATTTATAACGAAACACTCTCTAGTGCTCATGTGTTGAACGTCATATGCTACCGCACACCTGCAAGACAGATTGTCTCACACCTGTAATGAGGGATTATTGATCATAGCTTACGGAAGCAAATTAGTAATTGATTGAAGAACCAACAATAGCAACCAAAAAACAAATAAATAAATAAATACAAATTACTTGCCAAATTAATTACAGCAATGTGACTGGCTACAACTACATACATACATATATCCGCATATATTTATCTCTGTACATAATCTAATTTGCAGCTTCTCGCACTCAGGTCACTGAAAACGCATTGTACTTGTAATCTTCATGTCTCCACAGCTTGCTCTTGTTTCTTGCATACATTTTTGCCTGCTTATCAGTTTAGATTTTACATTGAAACAATTGATACGAGTTTGATTTCTGCTGCTTTGCGAGTTTTTTTTTACTGCAGTTTTTGTTTTGTGGCGACTCGCCTCATCGACAGTATGTTATTTTTCAAACGCTATATGGAAAAGTCGCAACTGGTTGCGCAAAATTTCATCGAGGCCAGCAATAATGTGCCCTGTTATGTGAAAATGCGTGAGTTGCCAGCACCCAGGAAGCTCGAATGGGTGCACGATCTGGTGGCGAACTGTGCAACGCCGTTCGCCGTGTACACCTGTGACTGGATTGTGGATGAGTATTTCACAGATCACGACAGTGATTACCTTGTAAGCTCAAACTCACTGAAACCATCTGTCTCTCTCCTCTGCATATGTTCGTGTGTATGTCTGTGTGTTTTAGTCAATAAAGGCAAAATTAAAATCTGGTGGCTGTGCAACGTCGTCCGTAAACTTTAGCGGCATGTGCCTGAATCATTTGTAGCAAAATAAAAAGCTCGCCATGAATAATCGTGTAAATAAATTTGTTTTTCTCTACAGATCATTGATCTATCAGAGTGGATAGATCGTTTTTTTTTCAATTAAAGTGCATTTACGTACTTTGTTAGACAATAGCTTTTTGCTCAATAACTTTTTCAATTAATCGTTTTTTTTTGTGCATGCAATGAATATTATTACAGCATGTTTTATTTATATTTAAATCATTGATTTTCATTTACTTCTTCGCAATATTCTTTTCCACCTTTGCATTGAACGCCTGTTTATTTGTCTTCATTCTGCAATTTGCTACTTGGCAGCAATTGCTACTTTAATTCAATTCAATTCTCTGCACTTCTCAATTCGATAACTAAGCTATTAGTGCTATTGCTGACGTCGTTGATAGCGCGTCGTCATTGTGGTCGTTTATCACCGGTTTCGCAAAAATTAATTTCTTTCGGCAACTAGAAAGCGTAGCTGTTATACGACAGCGTTATGTTTTCAAGCCAACATCTCCGTCGTTGTCAGAGGCGGAGGAGAAAGAAAAGGTCACCACCAATGGCGGCACGTTCTCGACACGCAAAGGGATTAAGCGCTGCCGCAACAATTTCGATTTGGTGATAGAGTGTGACATATTGTATGAAAAGTTTTTGGGCAATTGGATTATTGATGAGTATTTTCTTGATCACGATTGTGATTATCTTGTAAGTTTTACATACAAAAATGATGAAAGAATTAAGAAATATAAAGCAATTTACTCTGTCTCACTCAAAATTCGTGGCAATTAAAGCATGCATTTGTGTTTATATAGTAAATTGGAAATTAAAAATACCAACAAACAAAAAATAGAATTCATCCTCCTTAAGAGAAACTTTTTGGTTGTTTATTTTTTATGTTAAATGTTAATCTATCACCATAACACAAAATATAGTACTTTTTATTTTTGCAATTTATAATTGAGTTTCTAATTTACCAACCAAAAAAAATTATTTACCAGTCAGTCAGTAAGAATATTTTGTAATTTACAAGCTATATGCAAAACGAGAAAAGCATCGATAATATAACCGATAAACATCAATAAAATAAACAATAACAAATTCTATACAATTGAAATTGATCACAGTATCTTTAACAATAGTACCTATAAGGTTAACAATGCTGATAACGTTTGTAATATCGATAACTATAGCAATATCCTAAGCGATAACAATACCCATTTAACGATAACCATTTCGATAAGTAAATCCATAAAAATATGGATAATGAAAACAAGATTTATAACGATAATAATATAGATTAGGGTAATAAAATCGAGGACGATAGTCGCATGGATTAATATCGATAACGATAACAATGGATAATAAATGCAATCGACATGCAAACTAATATTTATCTGGTGTTCCTGAAATTTATTAAAAAAAAAAAAAATCGGTATTCTGAGAACGACTTATTTAGTAATGATTTTTTTAATCTTCATTTCCATTTAAATCGCTAGTCAGGTTACATATGTACATATGTCGCACTTGGATTCATTGATAGAGAACCAAATGTATTTTCATTGAGAAATATCAGAAATTAAGTAAAAGTAAAATACGAAGTCAAAATTGGTAGCCATTGCGCATAAAATCCAAACAAATCTAACCTCGAAATGTATCACGTTTTGCCTCAAAGCAAACGTTTCTAATAGACATATTAACTTTATAATTACCTCATTACCACGCGATTAAAAAAAATTTTAAATAAAAACAAACACTTTCATATAATATAACATCAGCTTTGTCGTCCTACTTTACTCTTTTTCATTTTGTGCTTTTCATTATTTTCTATCAAATTAGTTTTCGTTTAGCTCAGTGCAATTTCTCATCTCATCTCGATTCAAAGAGGCAGGCCAAGCCAAGTCATGCACTCTTAGTTTTTTCTCAACCCGATTCAACAAATAAATTCTGCAAAATATTCTTGAGTGTTTTCAGATTTTCCTTTTTATTGTGGAAAGCTGTAATTTTTTTAAAAGCATAGAAGAGTATTTCTTCGTTTTTGAAAACGTAAAAGAGCTCCGAACGCCTTCTCTTACTTAACATCTCCTGTCCTCACTTTCTTACTTGTGTCGAACATAAAATTGTACTGACGTCGTAGTGAAAATATGAACTTAGTTTGTATTTGTTTATTTCGGCAGCGTACGAACGTTTTCAAAACATTGCGCGCGCAACTCGAAACATTTTTCGAAAATTCGATTTTATATGATGTTCGAGACTGTTATGCGATTTTTTCCGTTTTACTTTCAGAGTAGTTTTCAGAGAGCATTCCCAGAAGTTTGTCTAGTACTTGTATGCGTGAGTGCGTGCTTTTTTCTTTCGCTATTTTTTGTTTTTTTTTATTATTCTTTTTGAAAATTGCCGAAAGCCAAGCAAATGATGTTGCCTGTGTTGATCGGCTGGCTGCTCTGGTTGGTTGCTTGTGCTCATTTCAAGTTCGAAAAACTAAATCAGAAGGAGATCAAAATCTTCATTAGACGGTTGTGTGCGCGCTACGTGAAGTAGAACTTTTCAAAAATTTAATTTCTTTCTTTTTAGTATATATTTTTTTCATTTTCATTTTTGTACATTACGGCAGTATTTAAAACAGTGCCGACGGTACGGCGAGACGGTAGCGAGTGCGTATAGCAATAATATGGATTAAAAATATACAAACAAGCACGGATATAAATATGTGAATCTCTTTTATGTTCAGTATTTCTTGTACGAATTATTTGTGTAATTGCAGAAAGAGTTGTGAAACTTTTTATTGAATAGAAGAAGCTTGTAATTACTTATGACACAGTGTTAAATAAGGCATTATTGTTTCGCTTTTGCCTAAAATGGTGAAGCCCTGCCAGCCAAACGCTCGGACTCAGTGTTAAAAATTTTCCAAAGAAAATCAAAACAAACAATAAATATCGATAAGTAAACTCGACGAACCGTTCGTATAGAAAGTGGTGACATAACTTTGCAAAGATGAGAAAATTGTATTAGGAATATAAAAAAAAAAAAAATACACGCTGTGCAAGTGACTTATGTATATAAATTTGTATTTTTATGTAAAAATTAAAAGGAACGCGACAAGAAAGCAAGAAATTGTCTAAGAGTTCGTTATTTGTTTTTTTTTTTTTGCGCGAAACGTAGGAGCAAAACCCAACAACCGTACATATGCATACATACTTTGAAATAAAAAACCAAATTGAATGTTTTCTAAAATAAATTTCGAGAAACGCGTAGAATTTCATGTTATTTTCAAAGTTAAATTCTGCATTGTCCCAGAGAATTAATCGAGTGATCTACTGCAAGAAGCGTATTTTGCTTTTGAACATTTTTCCTGTGTTTTATTTTTTACGTCTTTGGCTCCGTTTTGTTGTTGCTCTATTTAACGAGCGCTTCCCTCAACAACAAGAACAATAACAACAAGAACAACAACAACAATTCCAAATTTAAAGTAAGCAGACATATGGGGCATAGCTAACAGCCGCCGCAGCCGCCGCTGCCGCAACCGCCCACCCTTGCCTCCTCCTCGTCGTCATCCCTCTCCTCATCTAAATCCTGCACCTCTGTCGTCCCACACATCTTCAAAAGATTTTCGGCCGCGTTCGTTTCGCACACCGCTATGTTTCGTGTGCACATAAAATCCATTTTTATTTACTTGTATACACCGCCGCAAATAATTTTGTATTTCCGATAATTTTTTTCGCACTTTGGCGCATCCACAGCATCTAGCGGCGCCGGGCCACCTTTGCCACCGATATCGCCACTGCCACCGCCGCCGCCACGCTACTTTTCTCAAGATCGTTCATTGCTTGTACTTTGTTCCCTTTTGTGCGCAACGGACGACGCTGTGCTGGTTATTTCTTAAAATTGTCTTATTTACCTACAAATTTACATACGTACAGTGCTGTTAAAAAAATTATTCTGCAAGATATTGAAAATTGTTTAACCTTTTGTTTTACTTTTAAATAACTTCCGCTTTTTTCAATTAAAGTAAAATTCATTGTCTGATACAAATTATACAAAATCAGGTTTACAATTTTGTGAAAATTTACAAAAAAAAATTTTAAAAATTCCTCTAGAGTTTTTAACACTTTCTTGAGTAGACAGCTTTGCCCTTTCATTCTTTTGCAATACAATAATGTGCTCACTTGAATTGAATACAAATTACCGTTGATTTTTGACATCCTTTTTTTTAATAACGCTCTTCCGCGTTTCTTCCATATAACGTAAGAAGGGTTTATAACCAAGGGATATCTTTTAAAAAATTAAAAATTTTAACTTTTTATATTGAAATTGAAAGGACAAAAAAAGCATTATTGAAAGTTAAAAAAAAAATTTTTAATATAAAGTTCAAATAATAACATTTTTTTTAGTTTAAATTTAAGGTTCAAAAAAAAAAACTTAAAAAAAAATTACATCATTAAACTTTCAAGAAAAAAAATGAATTAAATAAAAGATATTTTAAGACACTTTAAATAAATTCAAATAAAACAAAATATTTTTTGTTAGGAAAGTTCAATGAATTTTTTCTACTTATTTTAAATTTTTTAATATGTTCAACGTGTTTTAATTTAACCGCATACTTACGCACTGCACCAGTTTAAGCCACGTGTGTTGGACGCTGTTGTTGTACGATGAGACCTGCGTGTAACTGTTGAGATCAGCATGATTACGGCTGATCAACGATGTGGCAACATCGCACACGAACAAAAAAAAAAACAGAAAACAAGAAAAGAAAAAAACACAAAACGTCAGCTGTCAGACGTCAGCTTTAGAGCAACAGCAGCAACAGCCAGCGGCACGACCGCAACTCAATTGAGTGCTTATTGCCTTGTTTGCCATTGGTTACATTTGTTTATTGTTGTTGTTGCAATTATTTTTAGACATTGTCTATTTTAAGTAAATGCGCTGAGAAAATCGAAAAAAAATTAAGACACAAACAGTTTTCCCAATAGAAGTACCACATGTGCCTTTAACTATATGTACATGTTTATGCATTGAAATGCTGCGATTCGGCGTTTTGCTCCTCTTTTCGTTGGGCGAGTGCTGGGCTAGGCTGCACTGAGCGCCAGGCGTGAGTGAATGAGCGCCCGAACAGGAAGCAACATCCCATGCAGAAAACCATCGAAACCATAGCATTAATTGCGTTAAAAAGGAATAAAATTAAAAAATAAATAAATTATTGTAAATTGTAAAACAATTGAAAGTGCCAAAAAATTCGACGCTTCCACTCGTTTCGCATGTTCTACTTTTACCCATCAAATATAAACCTGAACAGTACCAAAACGTGCGCCGAATTCGTTTGGTGGCTGTGGCAGTGCTGCGAAAATCACAACAATTGTGCTCATATAAAAAATGAGCAATAAAAAAAACACAAGAAAAACAAATGTGCATTTTGTTAGAAGTTGAAATCTTTAAAAGAAAAGAAAAACGCGCTAAAGATGAGGAAACAACAAAAATCAGTGAAATGTGTGAAGGCAGTTGTCAGGTTTAAATGCATTTACATATGATTTTCTGCTTTGATCGTAAAGAACAAAGTTTTGAGTTTAGTGTGTGTCTGCGATTAGTTGTAAACACAAAATGGACTCTCACGTGCTTGCCTGCATATGTTCTTCTTTCGCATAAAATACTAAAAAAAAATGTTCTCTTATCTCATTTTAAAAAACACACAAGAAAAAGTTCTTGCGAAATGCGTTAAAAAGTGTCTCTTTGGACTGTATACAGCTGACAATCTTTGAATTGCTTAAAAAAAAAGGTAGCGTCGCCTGGTGTCAAACCAATTGAAGTTTCAATTCGTTTTTCAGCGGTTTTTGTTTTTATCCACGATGAATCCCAAAAACAGCACAGAAATTAAAGGCGTGCGCTTTTTTTTTTAATAATGCGTCAAACTGTTTATTAGTCGTTGTTTTTTATTTTATTTTTACCTTAGAATTTCACGGTCAACAACTTAATTTTTTTTATGCATTTTGCACTTTCGATCCAATAAGCGTTACACTTTCTTTTCATGAGGTAGTATAGCATCGTAAAGTTATAAAACCGAAAAGGTTTGCGGTGCTTAAAAATTTATTTATTTTTGTTGCGCTGCACCGGGAATCTACATAATGCAAATATCATAATTTTGAATTTTTGTAATTTTTTGATTTTATTTACTGAGCCTGAAATACTATGTACATATGTTGCCTTTCCCGTTGGCTAGAATTTTGCATTGTTTTAATGGAATAGTAACTTTCTCTTCAAATCGGTTTAAAAGATTTCAATACTATTCGTCTGTCATCGCTTTACCTTTTCAAGGTAACCGTTGAGAATAACGATCACTTTAATACTTTTCTGTGTAAAGTTTATCTAGTGCACATCTTGTGTATATTTAAAAATGTATTATAATATACAATTCTCAATGTAAAGCGTTATTTTATATGGCTTTATAGAACTACAAAGTAAATAACTACATGCGCCCTCCCAAAGAAACTATTGTCAAATTGTTGAACGACAGCCTCGCTTTGGCTGGGTGAAACACCCACAGGTAACCTTTTTTACTTGGTCGTCTCTGCTGTGTTTTGGTATGTAAATGCATGTATCCCCCACGGTTACAAAATGGCGCAAAAATTCGTTCGGATTGCGATTGAACATTGCCAAACTCTCCATTGACTTATCGTCGCTTTTTCCTTTCGAAGTGTGGCATTATGAGTTGCAAAGGGAATGCCATATTTGGCAAAGCGAATTAAAATAAGATCGCAATATTTTGTTAGATATATCTAAGCGATTTGACAATGATAATACCAAGGCCTTACCATTAGCACTGCAGCATTTTTGGCCGTTCTCTTACTCGCATCTGTCAAAATATTGCGATCTTATTCACCAATAATTCGCTTCGCAACTCATAATAAAGTTCCTAATACATTCTTGTAAAATGTTGTTCCACTGCTTGTTAAAGTACTTCTTAACTATTTAAATTGGTGATACAAAGACGAAACGCACTGAATGTATATGTCCTTGTATCATCTCGCATTCATTTGACTTTAACGATCTTGCGACTGTTTTACTTTATACTTTACACCAAATCAATTTTCAATTGGTTTTCTACGTTTCTGTGCCCAAAACAAATGAATGTTCTCATGGTCTCAAGATCAAGGTTACACAAAGCAATTTACATAGCCGATTTCAAAGGCGCAGCAAATCAAATTTCATTGAAATTGCAAAAAAAAGATTTGCTTTATTTTTGTCTTTTGTACACGTTTATAATAGATATTGAAGACTTTCCCCAAAGACGTCATGATTTTTCGACACAAATTCGTTGATTGATAAAAGCGCATTGGCAAAGCAAGCGACAATTCTCAACTACTAATTAATTTGTTTATTTCACCCCGAGAGGGCAAGCAAAACGGCGCCGTCGCCGCCAAGTAAGCAAAAGATTTGAAACTTTTAAAAATACACGCACATATTTGTATACATACTTGCATACATACACATGTAACATATGTATATTGTGATTTAGGTGCTCATGTCAGATACTTTGTCAGTTTAGTTTCTGCCATTCTGCCAAAAATGCATTACTTTTCTTACATTTGTCTTGAATCACTTTTGAAGGTGCGTGCCACAAAAGCCCAACCGCGCACACATTAGCTCACCATCCACCACCCAACACCCACACCACTACACCGTCCCACCACAGCAGCAACAATAACACATCGACAACAACAGCAACCCCGAAGCGAAAATAGAAATGTATTGTGAAAGAAGTGGGATAAGAATGAAATAGCAAAACGTTTCATTTGTCTTCTCTTAAACAAACATTCCGATCGATTTGGCCATTTTCACTTTGCACTTGAAACGCATTTCTCAATAATTAACAAGCTCTTTTAGCGGACAGACCCGTTTGATGCTCGCCGTTAGATACGAGCATGTCAAAAGATCGTGTGAAGGCGTACAAAATATTCGCCATTTTGTGTTGAGTAATCAGTCGCTAGCAGCGAATTTGCAAGCAATTGCAGCTATTCAAGTTAAATTTTACTTATCTACGAGTTTTCTATAACCAATTTTTCGGTTCAAAAGAAGAAGAAAAAAGAAAGAAAATTTAGTTAAAGTGATTTTTCAAAAATATTAACCACAAAAAGGTTAACCTTGAACGTAGTACGTGAAAAACCACACTGCACGACGACCTCAATCGCAACAAATTTAAGCCAACAAACAGTGCGAACAGAAAAAAAAAATCAAAAAACAATTTAACCAATATAATTCCAACAACGAATTGCAGCGCACACAGACGTCCAACACACACAACGCCGCGGCAATGTCCAACGAATTTAGCGAACTCATCGCCCTTAGCTGTCCTGACCTACACGCGAACAACGCCACTGGTGGCCAAGTTCATGTTGTCGACGTACAGCGTCGCTTAAGTGTGAAACAGATGACGGCCACCGATTTGGCCGCTATACGCTCGGCAGCCGCAGCTGAAATTAAAACTGCGCTCGCCGCCGCCGTGGCTACCGCATCGGTGTCAGCACCCGCAACGCCTGCAATCGTAGCGCCTGCCGCCGGCTTCGGGGCGACACTCAACACTGGTAGCAGTGCTTCAATTGATAACGCAACACCTCGCAACGCGGTGAATGCAAACAAAACTGTGCCAGTTACACCTGAGCTGCTGGGTGTCGTCTCCAATTCGCGCACGCCACCAAATTCAACGTCAGCTGTGTCACATGCGAGAGGTCTTTTACCACTAGCGCCCGCGCTACGCGAACGCATCACCTCGCTGCCGAAGTTGCTCGATGACGACATGGCTGGTGATGATAAGGCAGCGAATGCCGGTAATTTACGCCGCTCGACAACAAAAACAAACTCACCAAAACCGCAATTGGAACTGTATTCAGTTGATAATGTGTCGAAAGGTCGTGCTGCGGTGGCCGATGTCGATGACGATGATGACGAAGATGATTCGCGCCATCAACGTTCCAGTTCGAAGTCGTCCACGGAGGACAACGACAGCCAACCAAATCATCATCAGATTGCAGATTCGATTGAATTACTGCGTATGCACCGTCGTCAGCGTGATTTGGCTGTTGAACGCGAAACAGAACCGGAGCGTTCGCTGTCGCCCGTATCGCGTGGCGCGCCCGCTCTGTCACGTTCACACATTGAACGCAGCCCGGCACCAGATCGTCTGCACAGCTCGAGTTTGAGCAGCATTGGCTCAGCGCTTTCGGCATCGGCCAGCGTTTCAGCTTCGTTGAACGCCAGCAAAGATACTAGCAGACGTGGTAGCGCCGCCAGCACAGCTGAGGAGATACCAACTACGCTAGCCACAACGCTGCCCACTCTACCACTTTTTCCGCTCGCAAAGACAACATCAACGCCGAATATGGAGCGGCGTAGAAGTAGCTTAACCGCACTCTTTCCGGGACCCTCGCCATTGGTAGCGCCTGTGCCTGTATTGCATACTGATCCCGTATTAGCCAAGGACCAGTCAGAGGACGAACTCACAGCAGCCGAAGTACATCAATTAGCTGAAGATAATTTGAGACGTGAAATACCAACTGGTAAAATGGTGCATCGCACCAAGACGCCGCCACCTGTTGGTGTCAGCTTGGGCGTCAATCTGAAGAAGGTATCTCCGCCGAAATCGCACATTGGCATCAAGAAGAATGATGCACCAATGTTGGGTGTGGTGTTGCGTCGCGTTGAGAAAAAGACTGTGCAACAGAAGAGTATACTCGATGACGATAAGCCGCTTTATCATTTCTCGATTGTACGTAGCGAAAAGAAGGAATCTAAGCCTGCCGCAGTCGCGCCTAAACCCAAACCGAAGCCCACAATTGGTTTGCAAAAGTCTGCGACCACAGCAGCTGTTCCGCCTAAACCGAACTCTGGTGGCATATTCACGGGACCACAAGGTGGTAGTGGCGTGCGTCCAGTACGTCCCGCACATCCGGTGGTACAACGACCACCGCAGAATCAACGTCCACAAATTGGTGTGCCGATCACCATACAGAAGATCGAAGGCGATAAAATCATAATCATTAAGAAGTTTATAATCCCAAAGAATGGTAAAATTCCGGAGCAATATCTGAAGGTTGGTTGGACGTTCGTGTGTTGGTTGTGGTTGTGGCTTGTTATATGTTGGCATTTGTGAGTTGTGTCGTTAATGCAGTGTTCGCACGCGTACGTGAACGTCTCAACCCCCAATGTTCGTGTTACACCCTCTTTGTTGTGTCGTGTCGCGATGTTTGTCCTGTTGAGAGAATTGAATAATGAAACTCGTGGTCCAAAGACAAATTATCGTGTTTGATCAACTGATCGTATTTGATAATTTTTACCAAATTGTTTGTAAGGTTAACAAAGTTTAGGCGTGAGAAGAACATTTGCTTGCACTTGAGAGTTTCCATTTGTAGTAGTGCAATTATTGCACATAAACTAAACCTTAGGCATTTTCTTATTCAAATTATTTAAACATATTAGGTAGGCAACCTTTCTGAGAAAAGAATTGTTTAAGAAAATTGTTGTAAATTACACACACTTCTAAATTATTGCACTTGGCACATTGGCAACAAATCGTTTCGCATCGAAACAAATGAATGATAATGTCAAGCAAACGCCTGCTCAACACCATATTAAAACAAGAATAACACCGAAGCAAGCGGCATTACTGCCAAACGCCGGCGATGAACCACCACCGCCGCCTGCGTTCGTTGCAACAATAGCAGCTGCCAAGTCTACGAGTTCTACAACATCTTCGCTCAGAGACAACGCGAATGTCACCAAAGTAAGTAGTGCAAAAGAAATGCGTAGAGCTTCAAATATGGCGACTGCACCGCCAACGAACACATCCGCACTGATGGGCTCGTCACCGCCAACGGTGCCCCTTTCAGTCGTCGCATTTGACAAATCGTCGCCCATCACCACGACACAATCGTTGCAGCAGCAGCAATCATATCACATGGCATCACCACAACTCGCCACGGTGTTGTCCGTTAGAAAGGCGGATTCTAAGTCCAGTTTGTGCTCGCCGGTGTCTTCGCCACTAGCTGGTCGCAAGAATCGGCCACTCTTGCCGGCCAGTCCAAAGTCTACGCCACCGGTTGCACGCAAGAACTATCATCTCTCCTACAATGCCGCAACTGGTGCTATAACATCGCCAATCGCAATACCGGCAGTGCCGGCACGCATGATGGCCGCCATAACCTCGTCCAGCCCGGGCTCTTCGCTATCGCTTTCTTCGTCGACCTCATCGCCTTCGTCTTCGCCACCGCCACCAGTGCCAATACGTGCACCCAAATACAGTTCCAGCGGGAATGTGCATCGTTTGCTGAATGCGAGTTCGAAAGATGGTGGCGCAGTTACGCCGCCCATAAGAGGTTTCAACTGCGCGCAGAACACGAAGCCACTCGTCGGTTCGCCGAGCAGTCGAACAGGCGTCACGCTGTCTGCGAGTGCCAGTGGCGTGGGTAAGCGTTTAACCGACGCCACTGTTGGCTCTTCGAAGCCCTTACCTGAGTTCAACTTGGATAAATTGGTGGCGCAACAAAAGGAGTTGGAGAAACAAACGGCGGCTGTAAAAATGGATGCAAATATCTACGATGCCGAAATCGAAATGATGAATCAGTATCTCAAAAGTTTACCCGATTACACTGAGCTCGACAAGAAACTGCACAAAGAGTTTCAGGAATGCGAGGACTTATACGATCGCTTAAAGCGACGTCAGGCGCCCGTTACTAAGTCCAATTCCCGGCAGAGTGTCATACTTCCCCCACCAGTAGAGCAACAATCTGGCACTAACTTGACAAAATCGTCTTCTTTAAATTTTGGTAATCAACCGTCCTCGTTGCAAAATGCGCCGTTGTCAACTACACCGGGCACTACCCGGTCCCGCCTAGCATATCCCTCAATTTTTGCTTCACTCGGCCAGCAGCCACCACAACAAGCGACCAAACTGCAGCGCAGCACCTCTAGCAACAGCATGCCGTACTCGCACGCCTCACAGTTTAGTGGCTCACAGGGATTTATGTCGTCTAGTGGCATCGTGCCACAAACCATGAATCCACCGTTATGTGCGCAAGAGAGAAACTCAACCGCCAACGGTTCGAATCTATCACTCAACAAACAACTTTTGAACGACTTCTGGGCGGATAATCTAGCTTCTTCACAGAAGCATCAAACGCCAAAGCGTTCGATATGGAACTATGAAAAGATCTGTGCGCCCACGGTTAATGGAGTCGGTGTCGCGGGTGCGCCGCTCAAAGTCGATGCACAAACAGCAAAGAAGCTGGCCATTTTTGATCCCACTGTTGCTGAAGCAGCACAAAAAGAGATGCAAAAGCCAAATAAACTACAAAAGAATGCATCGCTTTCACATTTGGATATGAAGGTGCGGCAGGCCGTCACCAAAGAAGATCTCTATAAGCTAATATGTAATGAAAATTCACCCACGAATCCCACAGCACCCACCAGCTTCGTGAGTAAAGTGCCCGTGAAGATAAATACACAACAACAGTCAGGGGCGCAGGTGTTACAACCACAGCAACAATATCTGCCTCAGTTAACTCCCTTGAACAAAAGTGTTTCACTTTCGCACGTGCCTTCTGGCCACATCTCTGCGCCAGCGAACTTCTCTCGAAATACCCCAGCATACGCACCAACAACGAACAATCTGACGCGTTCGACGAGCCGCACACACATACCCTGCTACATGAAACATTTGCCCGCGTTGAGTCGCAGCACATCAAACACGGCAATCATGCTGCCCGCGGCAACCCAACCTGCGCAAACGGTAACTCTAGCGTCAGTCGCAAGAGACCTCACTTCAAAGCAAATTAGTCAGCCAAAAACGATGATGACCAATTCGGCAATAACAACATTGGTCACACCGACAGCAAGCGGCGCGAATGCACTGCATGGCGGCTTACTTAAGAGTTCGTCGAGTTCAAGTGTTTTTGGTGTTGGCGCATCAGCTAAATATAGTCCATTTTATATGTCGCAACAACGACCACAACAGCAAGAATCACTGCGCACAGGCGTTGAGTCATCAGCACAAACGACACTGGCAGCCGCTGCGGCCACATTGTCACCGGCAACTACCTCGGCTGATGCACCGCTTGCGCCAGCAATGACAACTTCTTTGGTGGCGCCTAGTGAGAAGCCGAAGTCGGCGTTGAGTGACGAGTTGATGATACGGCAGAAGCAGTCGCAAGCGTTGGCCAAGGTACATCAGCAAAAGCAACAACAACATCAACATATAAAAGCCGAACATCAACAGCAACAAGAAACTAAACAGCTGCTAACACGCGCCCAAAAGCAAAATGTGTCAAACAATAGCAACAACAACAACAAAGTGATGTCTGTTAGTGCTGCAATCAAAGAACCAGTGGACACTGCAGCTAATAGTGGAGCGACCAGCGCCACCGCCGCCACCTCTACGACAACTCCGTCATCCGATCGCAAGTCGGAGAAGAGCAACAGCACGATTAGCACGAGCAGTGTTACAACAACAAATTGCTGCACCACACACTTGCCACAGCTGTCAAAATTCACCTCATCCTTTCACATACCATCTGCCGATTCGAAGTCGAACCAACAGCAACAACAAACAAAGCATGCCGCTAGCAACGCGGTGAACGCCACCACGACACCGGGCGGCTCTTCTGGTGGCTACAAAATCAGCAAAGCTCAAAGTAGCGCCAATTTAGAGCTGACGAAGCGTCAAAAGGACGCCGACAATAAAATAGAGAAATGCTTGAATGAAATGTTGAAATTGGGCAGCAGCAACAACAACAGTGGCAGTGCTAGTGCGAGCACAGCCACAACAAGTAACAAATTAGCGGTGTCGAAAGCAGAGCAAATGACTGCAGTGACAACGCGTTTGGCGGCAGGCGTTGCGATGCCAGTTAAAGCGGCAGAAGCAAAAGTGGCGCCGGCAGGCGTTGAAGTCAATGCGACGGGAGTAATGAGCAATCCGAGCAGTAAAATGCAGCCAGAAACTGTTGACAGTACGCAGCTACTATACCAACAGCAACAACAGCTGTTGTCGCAGAAAAGTTATCCGATCGGCAAATCGAATTCCACGTCGCAAATACCTTTCGGTTATCAGCGTCAAGTACTGCAGCCACAACTGCAATCACTGCAACAACAACAGCAGCACATACACCAGCAGGACTGGCTGCGCCAAACGAAACCAACACTGCAGTCTCAGCAGCAGTCACAGCAGCAGCTGCACGCTTATCCGCAACAGAAGCGTCCGTTCTTGAATTGGAACTCCTTCGCATGCTCGGCCATGAGCGGCGCCACAGATCCCTTTATGCAACATCAGCAGCTGCATAAATTGCAACAAACCGCTTCGGCATCGAATGTTGGCAAGAAGCTGATGCAACAGAATACGCTCGTGAATTCCCAGCAGCCACAGCAGCAACACCAACAACTGCAACAGCCGAAAATTGCTACTGGCCTAGCAGCATTTCTGCAAAAGAACAACACGAACAAGGAGAATAAAAATGGCAGTCCGTTGCAACATCAACCACAGCAACAACAACAACAACAGCTGCAGCACCACCAGCAGCCGCCGCAGTATGTGCCCGGCTTTTTGCCTGCTCAAAAGCAACAACACCAACAGCAGCAACAACAAGCCAAGTATAATTTTATGTACGGTCAGCCGCAACAGCAACCGCCGCCGCCCAATCGGCTTGGTGGCAATGCGCTGGCGCATTCAGCCTCCTTCAGCGCGGCGCCCAGATCAAACGGCTTCCAGCTAATGGGCAGCAAGCCGCAACACCTGCCCGGGCAATACTTCAACGTGCCAACAACGCAGACGCATCAGCAGCAGCCATTACAAACGGAACGTAAAGTGTTGCAAACGTTCGAGCCTTACTTGTATCCGAAGCACAGCAACTACAGTCTCGGCAATGTGCAGCAGAAAATTTACCAACAACAGCAGCAGCAGCAGCAGCCGCAATCGCAGCAGCAATTTAATGGCGGTGGTGGTGGTCTTCTATCGCATCATAACAACAACACACAGCAAACGTCACAACACCAACAGTCAATGCAACAACAACAGCAGCAGCAACAACAACAAGCAGGCGCCGCATCGTATCATGCCGCGCCACATCCCCTCACTCAATCTGCCTCCACTTCGGCCATGTGCTTCGGCGATGCGTACCGCCCATTGCCGCCGAATCAAGTTACCGCTGCTGGGCATCAGCAACAACAAGTGCTGTTGCAGCAGCAGCAGCAGCAACAGCAACAGCAACAAAGTAATTCAGTTATTCTAAATCAAACACAAAATCAAATGTCCAAATCCGCACTAGCACTACACTATATCGAGGTAGATTCTTTAAATTCTTTCCTTTAATTTTGTGTTTTTTTTTTGTTTTGTTTTTGTTGTTCGTTTATTGTTTCTTGCGGCAGTTATTGTTGCGTACCGCAGTTCGTGCATGTTTTGTCACTTTGCAGCTCTTCTTACTAGCAACTCAACGCTTTGCGCTTCGCCTTGCTCTGCATGCAACTGCTGATTGTTCAAAAAAAAATTAGAATCAAAAATGTTTATCGTAAGGAAAAAAAAATACACTTATTTTGTTTTCCCGTCGTATTTATTATCTATCCAAAAGCATAATTAATTAGCGAAGTACAAAGAATGTGTCGCGCGTACAGTGGGCCCTCGCAGGTCAAGTATTCTTTTAGTCCGCTAAAGAAACTTAACACTTCCGTTTATTTAAAAATTTGAAATTAATATTTTTTAAAATAAATTTCCATAATTTTTTATGTTAAATACAATGCATTCTCTAACAAAAAAATATTGATTCCAATTTTCAAATTTAATAAACGATATACATACATATATTGATTAAACAATATCGCATCAAACTTTAAAATCCTTTTTTAATGTTAGAATTTTTTTATGATTAAGATTTAATTACCTCGACAAAAATTTACAGTTTTTCAACATTAACTATTTGACTCTTCAAGATTGGGCTATGAAATTTCATACGCAAAAGAACTCTAAAATTTCTTTATTTGAATTTGAAACACTTTAACAAAAAAAGGAATGTCTTTAATTAAAATTTGAGGCATTTTAATAAAATTCACGAATTACCAATTCAGAAGACTAAATAGTAAAAGAACTACTGGCAGTCATACACCAAAATAGGTCCAATGACCCTTGCCCATTTTGCTAGAGTTTACAATTTTTTCGGGTTTTCAATGTTTTCAATTTAGCAAACAGGATATAATAAATACATATATCAAATATCTGAAAATATACGCTAAAAAAGTTCGTCCACAGACACGCCAATTTTGGCTAAGAATAATTTTTGACACGACATCTAAAATTGCTAGCACAAATGGAGAGGGAGAGGGTTCGGTCAGCGGAAGCAAGTTATCTGCATTGTCAGCCACGCTGTTGCTATTTTGTATAACGTTAAATATTCAAATTATAATTCAAGGCTGTACATTGATTTCAAATACTCGATAAGCAGCACTTTACGGCAGTAACCGTTACTGGGAAAACGTAAGATCACGTATACGCCAAGTCCGTTTAGGTAAACGCAAATGAAATGAAATTGAAATGGTATTTATGTACATACATACATATGTATGTGAGATAAAGCTAAATGCGTTAGATTTGCCATTTGAAGAATAATTTATAAATGTACATATATTTTATTTCTGCTTATCAATCATTGATTTAAATGATTCATTTTTGTTTATATTATTGTAGCAAAGCATTAGCATTTCGAAAGATGGCAAGAGCGCCGAAAGATTATCAATTTTTTTACACAAAATTATCTACGCTGACATTGAACCCGCGGCGCTGCAAATTTTATAGAATGTGTTTAAGTATGGAAATGAATATAAATTAAATTCATAAATAATTCTTTTGAACTTATTGCTTTGTTAATATATACTTTGATGTGCCGTTTAGCTGTACATGTCGTACACGCAATTATTATTATTATTATTATTATTTTTTTTTTTTTTTTTTAGATGATTTCTCAACACATTTTTGCTCGTCCCAGGCTACTTTAGCCAAATTTAAATTTAAATTTACTTATTGTTCCAAACCCATTTAGAGATACCATTTTGACAAACACGATTCATATTATCAAATAAAATGTGCAAAATCCATTTGGAACGCTTTAAACTTCAATAATACTCAACGCCAATGATACAATTTGTACACCTTTCCTTGTTGCAGTATTTTTGTACGCGCAAACTAAGTATTTAAAATGTAAACAGAAATAGTGAGATTACTCATCGCCTTGTTCGTTTCTGGCAGCTGGCAGTATTGAAAAATAGAATGAAAAAAAAAATAATAAAATTAAGGTCTATGTGCATATTCCTACACGAGCGCGTGCTATTTTTCTCCAATTCATCTGGCGCTGTACACAAACGCGCACACACACGCATAAACTAATTTACAAATATTTATATTAACGAAACATATGTTTCGTCCAACAGCCGAAATAATGAGCGCCTTGTGTCCTGCTTAATTAACCAAAAAATATGAACGAAATAGCACATTCTGGTAGTAAAGTATAGTAACTCAAAATTTATCAATTTTTATATAACTTACTGTGTTCGTGCATACAGTGAGCGGCAAAAGTAATCGTACAAGATGTATAATTTTTTTGTGGGCACTTATAAGAATCATCCTTATATTTGAAGACGATTTTTAAATAATTAACGAGCTTTTGAAAATTTTAATTAGAATTATTATAAATTTGTTTGGTGGTTTTAACAAGGTGTCGTAAAATATATTGTCATTCAGTCATAATTTTGAAAAAAATCAAAGTTGTGTTATTTTATTTTATTTTTTGTAATGCAAGCAAACACAAAAAAAACCTTGAGTTACTGAAAAGTTGTATCACTTTACAGCTTTACGACACCTTGTGAATCCCCTCACTAGAAATTTTAAAAATAAATGAATCAAAGTTTAAAATGTTTGGGGTTTTTTTGTTGAGCTACTCAATTTATTCCAATTTTGAAGTGCAAGCAACGTGAAAATTTCCATTATTTTTTTTATGTCTTAAAGTGTTCGGATTTCTCTAATTCTTCTCCATTTACTTTTCTTTTATTTTTTATATTTGTTTTTGTTTTTTATACTTTTTTTTTGTTTTTTATTAAACACTTTCCGTGTTTTTGTTTTATGTTTTTTTAACAGTTTTTGCTTTCCAATTTTTTTCATTTTTTTTCGTTCCTTTTTTTTTATTTATTTTATCAGTTTTTTTAATTACTTTGTTTTTATTAAAAAAATGTATATATTTTTTTCTTTAATTTTCTTTAATTAAAATACATTCCTCTTGTTTTTTTTAACCTTTTTTTTTAACCTTTTTTTTTCTTTCTTATATTGTTAAAAAAACACCAATGTAAATGACTTACTGTATGTACTTATTAGGCGTATCAATCCCGGGATCCCGACCTTTTTAAACTCCCGAATATCCAGGGCTCAGTCTATTCAAATCCCGAAATTGCAGAAAACAGTGAATTTAATTGCCATTTATTTTTTTAATTTTTAATTTAAATTTTTTTAAACAAAAATAATGCTCAAGTGATTTAAAACAGAAAAAGCCGATAAAAAACACACAAATAACGCACTAAACATATGTATGTACCTTTCAGAGTAGTATTGAAATAAGAAAATTTAACATTAGAAACAAAAACAACAAGTTTACAACTGTTGTATTACGATAACACAATAAGACGAATCACACGGCTTGTTAATTTCCTAAAGACTTTGTTTTGCCCTTGTCATTATAAGTGAGCTGGAGAATATCCTCCTCGAGTAGAAAATGAGCCTTACTATCAAAGCGATTTAATAGAGGTGCTTAAACTGCGTACGGTATAAAGTCTGAAAGATAGATTGTATCAAGTTTTAACAATCAAAAGGCAATTGTCCATTAGTCGAAAGGCATATAATTTATCAGAAGGCTTAGTAAAAGAAATTGATAGTTTTTGTAATGAGGCGATAAAGGCTATGTCCTACCGAGGGCATTTAACTTTTTGTCGACAATGCAACCAACAAGTGTTGCGGCGCAGCTGTGCTTCTTCACTTCAGATTTAAAATGCAACCTGGACCTAAATTTGTCCAGGTTCGAGGATAACTTACTTAAGGCTTTTATATTTTAAGATTGCATTTCTATCAAAATAAGGAATAATTCTGCTCGCTTAAAATGGAATGGATGATGTTTTTTCCTGAATGATAAAATATTAATATTTAATATTGGTCGTAAACAGTGATTAAAAATAATTTTACTTTATGTAGGAGCATTTACTTCTGTACCAAATATGTATGTTTCTAATTGAAATATAAATAAGTTTGTATGTGTGTCAAGTTTTACGTTTATTTCTTTTTTGATCTTGAAAATACCAACAAATACATACATAAATTACAACGAATCGTTCTTTGTTATATTAATGTTATTTTGTATACTTTTATAATACAGCGATTACAGACGTGTTACATTTTTTGGCAAATTAAAAAGTACGAATTAAAATTTCGTGAAATTCGGGCTACCGGGATTGTCCCGGGATTTCTTTTTCAAATCTCGGAAATCCCGGGATCAATAAAATGCCCAAAATTAACATCCCTAGTACTTATACTACCTATATATGTATGAATGTACACAGTTGTACATATAATGATCGTTTTCTTTACTGAACTTGCTCAATTTTTAACTGGGTGTATGGACCTAATAATATTCAAATGTTAAAAAAAAATATTCGCAGCACAGATATATTTAGAAAACCGTTGCCTCTCTTTTAATCAGTTTTAGCATACATTTTTTTTAAATATTCTGAAAAGTGAGAGATTTTGACTTAATACTGCTTTGCAGAACATGTGGAAAATATGTAAATATATAAATATCATCGAAAGTTTATATATTCAACATGACAAGCCGTACGTACACCGCAATTCTCTTGCTTTATTAATTGCTCTGCTCTGCACTAATTTAGACAGCTGCAGCGGGGCGGGCAGAAGAACATGCTGTGTTGCTGAGCAACAGGCCAATGTTGGCACGGAAGTAGCGAGGCAAAGGGAAGCGCTGTCGCTTTGGTCAATAGTCAATGCCGCTGGTTTGGTTGGCCTGGCACCAATCACCAAATAATCTAAACAACTCTAAGCGTTGTCGAATGCCACAAAAGTAAAAAAAAAATTTAAAAAAATAAAAAAAAATAAATAAAAAAATACATACTGCAAAGTTTTCAATGTCAATTTCGCGTTGAATTGTGTGTAGATAAGTTCGAAAAAGAAACATTATCATTATGAGCTTAAAGTGGGCGAGTGCGAAAGTAATATGCTTGCATAAAAATTGGTATTTAAAAAAAATTTGTATTCAAATTAATGTCAGGCATTTGGAAATGTGCTGCCGAAATGTTTACACCAACACACATTTTGGTCAACTCAAATATTGCTTAGCATACATGCATACTTACATACATACATACATATGTACGTACATCTGCACATATGGCCATATGTTTGTATTTTTGTCAAAGGTGTAAAATACTTTTGCAAATTTGTTGTAAAAGTAAACACACACACACACACACACACACACATTTTAACAGCTTTAGCCAGCTGATGCCGATACGCGTTTCTTGTGTACTGTTTTCAATACACTTTACCAGCGTACTTGTGTTGGGTTTTTCGTGTGTGTTTTGCTATTTTTTTCGATTTTCCTCTCAGTTGGTTTTATTACTTTAACCTTTCCCTTTTTCGCACGCTCTCTTTGGAGCAAACAATTTTCTTGCAGTTAAAAATTGCATACATTTAGGTGCTGCAGTAAATTGTTCATACGCCCTGCGCTTTTGTTTTTGTTTGTGTAATAAAGTAATTATTTTCTTCTGTATTTTTTAATTTCTTTTCATATAATTCTTCAAAGTACTTGCAAACGAAAATGAAATATTTCTGAAATTTTTGTTTATCGCTGCCAAAGCAGTTTACGACAGTGCCTTAATGGCATTTAAATGCAAATAATTGCGATTTTATTTCATTTTTTATGTTAACTGTTGGGTTGTTTAACTTTTTTTTGTGGCAAAAAAAACACAAAATCAACAAATTTAATTATATCATACAGATAAAAATTCACATAAAAGTGTATGTTCTATTTACTTGAAAATAAAGACCTAAAAATAAATTTTTTTATATCCACACAAAATATGCCGATTTCGATTTTAATTATAATGAGATATACAGCTTCGAAACCTACACTATTAAAAAAAAAATAACAATTTTAAATGCAAATTCAAGTGGCTACGAATTGCTGTTGATTTTTGAAAATATTTTTTACTGGTGTTCTTCTACTATTTTTGCCTTACAACGCAGGCTCGATATTTTTATATGGAAAACCCATTCTAAATTGGCAGTAAAATGTTCGAAATCCACGGTAATTGTAAGATAATTCAAACTTGTATATTGTAGCACTAAAAATTTTAGTGTCCACTTAATGATGAAATTTGTTCAGTTACAAATTTTCCATTTTTTTTTTGTTATATATTTTCACTAAAACATATACTGAGTTCCACGGAAACTTATATTCAATTAGCAAAACCATCGCTATGTATGTGTGTGTGTATGTACAAATCTACTGTCAGCGCTGAGACAAATCAATACCCAACACACTGTCTGAGACAATATGGACTTCTAATGATGTCATTTCCGTGAAATTAATATAAATTTGTCATATGACTTTCACATAAAGCGCAAAGAAAACAAATTGAAATAAAAAAAGATGATTCCAATGATTTCAGTGGAGGTTATTTCATAATAAGTATTTGATTTACAGAACAAACGTCAACTAGAATTTTTTTCCCATTTAATTTCCAAGTCTGTAGCCTAATAATTAAAACGATTGTCATACATATTAAAAATGAAACTCATTTCTGAGCGTTTATAAATTTTGAAACCTATGCATACCCGTTTTTTTTTTTTTTTTGATTATTTTTCTGATTCTAAAATTGTTTATGGCTTCTAAATACTACTTTAAAATTAAATATTACAAAAGATATTTACTATAGCATTTTTTATTCTAATCTGGATTGCCAATAAAGATCAGGAGATATCAAAAATCGTTCCTCAAAACATGGCAACTCTAATGCTGAATGCCGTCTTTAATTATTTATGTTTTCATTTGAAGCTTTTCCTTCATAAGTCAGCTCTTATTTGCTATTTGCTCTCCTTTAAAAAGACAAAAAGACAAAAGACTTAATTTTTTACCAATTCTGGAAGTCTTGGTGATTCATGTTTGCTCACTTTTTGGCTCTTTTTTTAATGGTTTGTTTTGGTTCTTTTGTTATCATAAATAAACATTAATACTTAATTCTCGTAAAAGCTTTCTGAAAATGTTAACCTTTTCTAAGATTTACAAAAAAACATTTAAAAAAAACTGAACGTTCGGAACGTTCTCTCCTTGGTTAGCCGAGAAAGGTCTTTCTACATTTTCGTTTCAGTTTTCGAACTTTGTTTGAGTCGCTAGCAATTTTTTTCTTTCGCGATCTAGTAGCTTAAAATAAAAAGAGTTTCGCTTTTGCTACTTTTCAACTAAGCGTACTCTCTGTCACAAAATTTCTCTTAAATAATCCATGCGGATAACAAATTGCAGCTCACTGCGTTTTCATGTTACTCTCAGACTCTTCATGTATAGGTCAAAAAATCTCTTCAGCCACTGCGATTGAATGAACTTCACGAGGCAGAGAAATTCGTAAAGGTACTTTACATGTTTACTCAGATGTTGAGCAAATTTACATGGCGCACCTGAAATTAAAGAGTGCTTAAAATGTACTTTTAAATATTACTCTTGAGAGAAACGGTATGCATAACGAGTGCGTAGTCTAAGTAACACTATTTCTTGCATCGGTAGGCATTTTGAAAATTTTTCAATAATCAATACATCAGCGCTGCCGCCAACGCCAGCGTCATTGCTTGTCACAAGACACAGCCGCAAAGCGTGGCAGCAATGCCAATGCGCCGCTGCTTTTTGCACAGATTTGTTGTATGTATGTATGTATGTACACGAGTTACCCTACGCCTCGCTGCCAGCTGTTGTGCCGAACACTTTGTTCGTGATCACTTTCGAAGTGATGTATTTTGAAAAAATTTTATTGTTAGTGGCAAGCGAATGGCGGTTGTGGCGGGCGTGCAGTCGTTATTTAGCGTAGCGTCGATTGGATTGTAATCGTTTCGAAAAAGAAGAAGAATAATAAAAAAATTTACAAGAATTTTTCAAATTCTTTGCACAAACGATTGCAGTAACTTCGCGTTTACGTTGTGGTCATAAACGGAAAAAGTGTTGTTATAAAATTCCCTTATAAAATTTGACCACAAAGTGCATTGAATGCTTATGAAAATATTTGAAAATGCATAAAAGTTCAAATTATGAATGTTTGTAAGCGTCAAACACAAATTTTCGATACATAGTGATCGATCGATGTTGATGTTTGCGCGAGTGAATGAAAATGCCTCACAGCACATTTAAAATGAAAATATTTCAAGCATAAGATTGATTTATGAACGCTAGCGTTTTTGGAGCAGTCACTTAAAAATTAATTACATATAATATTAATTTTATAATATCATAAATAAAAGCAAAATTAAAAAAATTTATATATTTCAATCATAATTAAAAAAGAAAAATATATACAAGTAAATTAAATATGCTTTGCATAAAACACATACTCACAAATTTTATAATAATATATGTATGTATATTTAAATGAGCACAGTATTGACGCAAAAAGCCCGCAAAAACGGAACCAACCAATTTCTAGAACAGTCACAGCAAGAGGAATAAAGAGCAACAGCTAAAACAGAAATCATACAAAGTTCAAAAAAAAAAAAATTTAAAAAGTCTAACAACACCCATTCGTACGAAGAAGTGTCGGCGTCGCAATAGATACACTGGCGGCAAAAATTTTAGTAAAGCGACAAATTGACAAGTTGTGTTCTTTTGTTGATATAATTTTTTCAAAAATTTTCAATCATATGCACAATACCGGCATATACATAACATTTCCGCCTGTTTCCAATTTCATAAAAAAAATCGTCAATTTTTGCTCAAAAATTTTTAACTTGGCTAAAAAAAAATTGTTTTTCTTTATGCGTCTGGTAGTGCATTAAATTTTCCTGTGTTAAAATGCAAATTCCGAATGCCTATGAAACTCCATTAGTTTTTGATAATTTTTTTTAATAAGGCAGATCTGTAATTTCCTCGGCTTTTCGTTGCGTAGCAGCGTGCGCGAAAAAAATTGTCAAAAATCAACAGAATTTTGTACGCACATAAAACTAGCACCATTACCCACTAAAACTAAACTAAAACTAAAACTAAATGGGCTACAAAGCTGCGTACTCAAAAATGTATTTATTTTTTTTTTGTAGTTATAGTAAAAATTTTAGGAATTTTTTATAAATGTCCTACATTGTTTGAAATAGTTATTCATATGCTATTTTTAATGCAACGAGCTAGAATTTTATAAATATTTATTAAACATTAAATAAACAAAAGAAAAATTGCCAAACCTTTTATAATATCGTTATCCTACAATTTTTGCCGCCACTGTATCTACAAAACAAACATTTATACATACATACATTTGTATGTAGAATAATTTTTGCCAGCAGCAACAGCCAAAAAGTGGCGAGCATTGCCAATAGCCAAATATTCTTAGACATGCGGCTATTTTTGTCAAAGCTAAATTAATTTTTTTCGTAGCGAAATATCAACATTAATGATTTATTATTATTTATTTAGCCGACTGTGGCCAGTGACTAGTGACTATGTATAAGCAAATTGCAAACGAGCCCCTCTAGCTCACGACCCGTCCGAATGGCGCTTGAACTTTAAAAAAATTTACTTTTTGTATATTTGTTTCTGGCTTGGATGCAGCAAGCGTTTGTTGCCCCCCAGCGTGTAGTTTTTCTAGTAGCAGGTCTGCTTCCGTTAGATGACAAATTTCAGACATTTCATACATTGCCAAATGAAGGTCTAATAGAAATTAAGAAAAATGGACATTTTGTTCTTGTTTATAATTTGTATTGATGTTGTTCAGAAATTCAGATTTTTTAATTTTAAAATTAAACAAACTTTAAATTATTTTTAATGTCAGTTTTATATTTAATTTTAACATTTGCAATTCGCAATTTCAACATGAACTCGCAACTCTGAAATTCTATTTCATAATTTTTTTTTTTTATTAGATCTCGTTTATTTTTCATCTTGAAAATTTCAATTGTTAACATTTGAGGTCAAATCGTGTTGTGGTATAAAAAAATAAAAAAAGAAGTGCCGCGCAGTAAAAAGGGATAAACAAATGTGAAATAGTAAAAAAATAATATAAACAAAACGCTTACGAGGCAGGCACACGAAAAAATTAAAAAAAAAAAACTGATACAAAATAAAGCTGATGAAGTGGATGCTATTGTGTTAGAATATTCTTATGTATATCGTGTTAGAAACTAATTGCTTTTATATAGAAATTAAACCAACATAAAAAAAATGCGTTTCACGATTTTTGTTGGAAATAACGTATTACCATGCGTTGATATACATAGTTCTTTCAAAATAAAGAACATTTTTCTTAGAATATCAGCAAGTTGTGTTAACTTTTTAGCCTTTGGCCTGCGGTAATTTTATTTTATTTTCGTATCGATGATTTGTTTGAAAATTTAGAAAAAACTAGAAAAGAAAGAAATTTTTCAATCAATTTAAGGTATCTTCACACACATCCGTCACGCCACGTCACAGTTCTCAAAAGTAATTATTAGGAAAATATCTCGGTACTTTGAAATTAAATGGCAAACTTGACATTAAGCCGGTGGCGATGACGATTCGGAGCCGAAACGTAACACTTCTGAATTTTGGTTTGCTGGATTTATGGTTTAATTGTTTAATTGCTGCATTTATTAAAAGAAACAGAATTAATCTCAAGAAAATTTCGAAAATATATTTCTTTAACACTTGATAAATTTATAATTCTCAAGTTGATATTAAACATTATTCTTATTCTATCAAGGGATTTCATATAACTAGCGAATAAAAAATTGAAAAAAGGAAGAATTAAAAATCTTTCAATGTAATTATTTCCATTTCAGGCCAGTTTGTTTTGCTAATTTTTTTTTTTAAATCGTATAAACTTTTCTACATTCTACCAAAAGTGTTTTACAGCTTATCTTCCGTGACTTTGCTAAGAAATATAAAAAATAATTACTGACACCCTTTCGGTCATCAAGATCCCGAAGTAGATTGCTTTAAAACATTGTTTGCGTCAATACTGTACGCATAAATCACACAATTTATAGGGGTATTCACAAGGACTTGTTAAATGTCGAAATGCCATAAAAACACGTAATTACAAAAATTCGAAGATGTGTTAATGAATTTTCATTTTATGTGCAAGACAAAAACAAATATTTTTACCTGCAAACATATATTTTAGGATATTACAACACCCTGTAAATACTCCAAATAAATTTACAAAATATAAATTAACAAATGTTGCTGTGAGGAACTTTCGTTAATCAATATGTTTTAAGAAGTTTGAGTAAATGTTTAATTGTTGCAAAACTTTTCTTAACTTAATCGAAAGTACGAAAGAAGCACTATATCAAAAAATGAATTTTCGAAAATAAGTTTTTTCTACAAAAAAAAAAAAAAGAGGCCATCGCACAAAAGAAATTTAAACATTGCCAACTTCGAAGCACCCGAACTCGATAGACAAAAATCATTCCTTAGCGAAATAATAACAACAACAATATTACTAATCAAATAAAGGAAGCATTTCTGAGCGTAAATAAACTATGGCCACAACATTCTTGAATCGTTTTCATCGCGAAAAGAGTGAACGGCAAGTGTTGGTGGCGGCGGAGAACAATAACAGCAATAAAACAAAGAAAAAAGACAAAGAAAATGCGGGCGGCATCGGTTGTGGCGGTGGCGGTCTAGGAAAAACTACAGACGCAACAAATGGCATCGAGACAACATCGACGTCCACGTCTGCGACCCCACAATCGGCTGCTGCCAGTAGCACAGACACGATCAGCTCAATGACTGCGTCAGCAACATCATTATCACCAACGACGGGTTCGACAAATCAGCAACAGCAACAGCCGCAGCCACGCCAACAGCGTCGCTACATACGTAGCGCAACAGCGGCGAGTGTAACACAGCTGCTGTCCGAGAGTTGCAACAGTCTGTTGCAAAGATTTCGACGGCAGCCGAGCGAACGACTCGATAAGAGTCAGAATCAGCAACAACAGCAAAAGAAAAATCGGTAAAATAAACAAAAGTGTGAATTCTCTGCAAAAACGCATCAGAATCAAGGCAGAAAACGACACCGCCAAAACGATCGAGCAGAGCAAGCAATCTGGCGGCTAGCACCTTTGAACGCTGGCTGGTGATCGTCAACGACGCGATCGCCAGAGGCGCGTTATTGTCGTTTTTGAAGGCGAAGCGAGCGTGTCCAATACGCGCGTGAAACGCGTGAACGCAGCGCAGAACGTGAAACCGCGTGCCGCAGTGAATTTGCATTTATTTTATATTTAAATAAAGCATTGCGGCAAACGCGTTATGTAAATTTTGGGTCTACGAATGCGTGAACGAAAAAAGATATCCTTTCGACGCAACGCTGTAATAATTTATTTAGTTCCGAAAATGAGAAACGAGCAACTAATAATTAAAAAAACATGTGTTCATAATTCGCATAGTTTATGATATTTTTTTTTGTTTGCAGTCAGGTTGTTGCGGCATTTTGGCTATTTTCTTCGGCAGCCAAATATTCACTTTGCTTTTTTCTTTTGTTTTTATTTTTTTAAATTTATTTTATTTTTATTTTTATATTGTGTGAAAAGTGGCAAGCCAAGAGCATAAGTTTTTGAGTGATTATGTTATTTGTTTGTGCTTTAAACATTCTACACACGATCTCCCCTGAGCGCTGATCTCTGAACAAATTATAATCACAAATAAACATTTTTAAAATATTGTTAGCTGCTCATTAAAAGTGTTAGATATTGCAAAATTATTGCGTCATTAAAAATTTCGTGTCTTTTTCGCTGTAGTGATCCTTTTAAAAATAGCAAATTTCTCCCACATGCCGTCTTTTTTTTCTCTCGCTCTCTTGTACTCTCTCTCTCTCTCTATTCCTGCAATATTAATTAATGCAGAATCAAAAAAAAAACAAAGTATATTGTCAATTGTGGGTGCTTGTGATATTAAAAGCTTTCTAAAGTACCCAAACGCCCACTAAAAATTCACCTTGTCCAAATTTTCGTGCGGTTGAGTGTGTGTGCGTGTCTGAGAACAGCGCTTACCACTACACCGATTCAACACACATTTGTATGCATATTAGGGGGGCAAAAAATTTAAGTCACAATTTTAAAGGTATCTCCGTCTGAAATTTTTCTATAACGAAAGTATACCCATAACTTTTTAATAAAAGTTCCCCTTACAAGGAGAAACAATTTAATGAAATCCTTGAAAACTACATTTGCGAATCGGCAAACTCTGTTTGTCTTCAGGAATATTACCAAATTTACTATTATACGAATTTTTAATATTAACTATGGTTCATGGACCTCTTCTAACAGTTTAAAAAATGCAAATATCTAAGAAGCGCATTTTTTAGTTATTGGGGGTATTATTTTTGGAAGTCTACTGAAGAGGAGAATGGTTCGTCTATTGAAGCGTACTGGTTTTCAAAGATTCCTATGAGTTGCGCAATCGAGGTAATTAAATTTTTCAATTTCTAAGAACAAAGTTAACTTAAAAAATTTGAAAAGAAATTTATCTAAACTTTGCTTTTTGAGAAAAAAAAAAAAAAAAGATTTGACCAGCTACATAATCTGATAACGTGGATGTGTGAACAGTCTATATGTACTACAAACATATATCATACCCGAAAAATCCCTTTTCTCTAGGTAAAATATATGAAAGAGCAACTGAGCAACTTTGAAATGGTTTTGAAGTCAAAAAATGTGTATTAATTTTTTTCGATATAAATCAGTTTTAGTGGCTGAGTGCATTAAAATTCCGACTACGTTTTTCACATACATTTTTAGCCCACCTTAATGCATACACACCTTTGGCGTTGCGCACTCTTAACTGAGTTCATAAACAACAGACTTTTCCTTGCAGTATCTATCTACATATACTAAGTCTTCATAATTCCTGTTTACATTATAGCTACATACTTATATGTACATACATACATACAATATATGTACGTATGTAAATATATGTATATACAAACGCTTCTCTATTGCGTTTTACACCCGGTTAAGCTTATTTTATGTGCCGGAGAGGAGTGCTAATGCTCTTGATGGCTTTTCCTCAAATATTTAATTATGTTTGTGCGTGTTATGCGTGACAAGAAATTATGAGTTTTGCTTTTAGATTTTTAGTTCAAGGTGCGCATTTTTTCTTTACAAAGAAAGTAGTACATACATTTTATGTATGAGCTGATAGAGCACCACATACATACTTGCTTAGTACATCTGAATAGCTCTGCCTTGTCTTCTCTGCTGTAGGCTTTTTCGCTACCAATGACGAGACACTTACAGCAGCACTGACATATGCGGAATTAATTAATACTTTATTGCGTTTTAAGAATTTTCCGGTTATTGTCGCTCACTTCTTTGTTGTAAAAGCACATGGAGAAATTGTTTTTTGTTTGGTTTTATTGTACATGGAATTTTACATACCTATGTAAATCTTTTGTTCATAAAAATAAAGACAACTTCTTAGGAAATGCATTATGGTTTTCTCTCTCTCTCGCTCTCTGTTGGGTTCAAACTCTAACGCAACTAGAAGACCCTTCAACTGGAACTGATCGGAGAACTTGAGCGTTGATAACGAAATAAAAATCAATAGAGAACTCATCTAACATTTGAAAAGCTGATGATATGGTGCATAATTAAAAAAGAAAAAAAGTAAAGCTTCATACCTTTCATGAATGGAAGAATTGTATGAGAGCCATATCTAAACTATCGGTTGTATGTCAGCTGTATCTTCTATTTATCCGATTTTTATGATTTTCACTGCTAAAAGAGTTCTGATAGCTTTTATATGTGCAAAATTTCAAGACTTTAGCTGATTAAATATACATGTTTTCGTGCTAATTGCAATATCTGACCAATCGGTTGTATGGGAGCTATGTGTTATATCTCTTTGATCTTTATGATTTTCACTTTACACTTACAAATATCTAAGAATGACTGATATTTGTGCAAAAAAACAAGTGTGCAGCTGATTTAATGAAGGATTTATCGGTTGCATGACAGCTATATGTTCTATTTTTCCGATCTTAATGATTTTTTTGCTAAAATAGTTCTCATAATAGCTATTCCTTGTACAAAATTTCAAGATTTTAGCTACTTAAATGGAGGTGTTTTCGTGCTTAATGAAATATCTGAACAATCAGTTGTATGGGAGTTATGTTATATATTTTCACTGCTTCTATAGAGCTTAGAATAGCGGACCATCTTGCAAGCTTTTGGCTGCTTAAATGAAGGATTTATGCAAAATATGATATCTAAACAATCGGCTCCCATATACGTTATAGTCGTCCGACAAATGTCTAATAAAAAGGCATTTGACTACCAAGTTTCATTCAAATAGCTCAAAAAACTGAGTAACTAGTTTGCGTTCAAACAGACGGATAGACGGACATGGCTAAATCGACTCAGCTCGTCACCCTGATCATTTTGGTATACTTTTTGATGGGTCTAACGAAATTAAGAAATCGTATGGGTTATTATTTTTTTTTTCAAAATTTTTAATTGTTATTTTTCATCAATACAAGTTCGGTCAGAAGAAAACTCATTCAAATATTAAATAGGCAAATTCGTACTGTCTAACTTTTGGAATTTAAAATTTGAAAATAACTTCTTTTTGGACCTAGATAAATATAATTAAATTAACAATTAATTACACGAAACTGATTAATCAGTCGAAATAATTAATGTCACAATTCTATTTATGTTAAAGTGGAGGCTCATACTCCCTACAGTGGCTCATAAAATAAAAGATGCAAAACAAAAAAGATATACAATTTTAGCAAAACATTTTATCTTTTGTTTAAACTGCTTTATTATTCAATTAGAATTTAGTAGATTTTCTCGGATTTCGTAAAAACTCAAGTTTCGAAGTTTATACAAAATTTATTGAAATTAATCAAGTTTCAAAATTTCTAATTTTAAATAATAAATATTAAATTTTAGCAAGAGCAAGTTTCAAGTTGCTACAAATAAACGTTGATTTTGTGAGAATTTGAAGGTGTTGCATTTTTTTGCTTCCAACGTTGCAATCAGCACTTGCCCGTGGAATTTTCAAAAATAGTTCCCATCCGCAACCAGGTGTGTGTCACAATCAACTTGTAGGCACTATAGTATATTAACAATATTTTTTGTTATATCGCATCATTATTTGCTTGTATTATTTTCACTCCCTGCCACCGAAAAAGTTGAAAGTTATTTCCACATTTCTGTCGTACATATGTACATATGTATGTATGTATACATGTATGAAAATTTAAAAATTGAAAACTTGAAAAATTCCATAAGGCACATAAATTTTGGTAAAAATGGCAAGAATAGCCATGTCTGTCCTACCGGTGGTGGGAGCCACAGGAGCGTTAACGTAAATGCGAAAAATACTTAAAAATGCTTGGAAAAGCTCTAAACGCCCCCACTTTTTCGTGTGTTGATAATTTTTTTTTTCTTAAATTTATTTTTATATATTGTTTTCCTTTTGTCTTTTTTTTCGTACGTTTTTGCTACTCAAAACAGCTGCAGTTGATGCTGGCTGGCACACACGATATTTTCACACAATATTTATTCATTATTTTCTTTGTACACATATGCCCATTATAACAAATACATATGTACATGTACGTATATAGCATACCTTAGACATCGGCTATATAGTATAGTATGTGTGGATCGAGAAAAGTATGCTTGAAAATTTTCTTTCTGTATATTTTGGTTCAGTTAACATTTGCGCTCATGGCGCGACGTGTCCGTCGTCTAGCCTCCTCATACGACGTCTCGTTGATCGTGACGTTCGAAATCGATAGAAGAAAATTCTCAGAATATTTCTAAAAACCAAAATTTTACTAAAATTCATACAAAAAAAATTCATTACATAAAGGCATATTTTTAATGTAATTGCTGTTTTTTTTTTTTTTTTTTTTTTTGTGTATGTGTCAAAGTGTGGTGTAAAATAAAAAAAAATAATTAAAAATTACGATTTATAAAATATAAGTTACTTTTTATTACCTTCACCTAAATCTGGTTAATATACTCGTACTTACCTACCAACAACGCGTCGCGATCAGTACGCGAGCATATTCGATCGTAAGTGATCGTCGTCGTTTTAATGTGTGTGCGCGTACGACGAGTGCGCTACGGTGGCGGCGGTGTCGTTTTCTGTGATGATTGAGTGCTGAAAGATCGTGCGACATACTTTTTAGTAATACAAAAAAATAACCCAAAAAACACGCCATAACAAAAACCCCGTTAATTTCTTGTTCGCAGTGATATTAAAAGTCCCTTAAACGACGTGAGCGAACGAGACTCGAGTCAAACGCCCACAAATTCAGATAATAACAATTCAAAGTCGGTGAAGGATCGAGAGAAGCCGAAGGTGAAGTTAGTTGACAGTTCTGCTAATAGCAACAATAGCAACAACAACAACAACTCGATGAGTGATCGACATAGACGTTATTATGGTGGCGTCGGTGGTGCAGCAGGAGGAGTAGGAGGAGGAGGCTTCTACAGCGGCGCCGGCACCAGCACGGGCCGCTATCAGAAGAGCTCAACGACAGCCGTATCGGCGCTCGATCGTCTACGCTCGAATTTGAGCCCAGTCACCTCGTATTACAAGCCGCTAATGCGCAGCTTTGGCCGGCGTGGCGAAGATGATGTTAGTATTGGCATTGTGGCGGTTTTTTTTTTTTTTTGTGGATACATACATACATAAGTGTTTGAAAATAGCAAATTTTCGAAAGTGTTATTAAAAATGTCTCACAAAATTTGAACTAAAAATAGTAGCTGAGGTAGCCGAATTATTATTTTTTTTTTTTTTTTTTGTTGAATATGGCGCATAGCGTTGATCAACTTTTAAATTTAATCCCAGTGAATCATTTGTTTATTTTCCAAAACGGAAAAGCGTATTTCGCGTGCAAAATATATGCATACATACATATATAGTTAAAATAAACTGCATTTCTTCGAAGCAAATATTGACACTCGAAAATGTTATAATTGCAACTTGCCGCTAGTTGGAACTCAAAGTGCAGCGCCATATTCAATTGAATCAATATCATTAAATTAGATAAAATTTTTTTTCGCTTTTATTCATTTGAAAATATATTTTTACTACGAAGCAGCGAAATTATTTCTTAGCATGCGTCCAAGCAATTTCTGTTTCAAAATTTTGTTTTCATTCTTATACTACATATTCACACACAAGTGCACATACGGGCGCGTGTTTGTGTGATATTGAATTTGGCCGAAACATTTTATGTTTAGTTTTTAGCACACGTCAACACTCATCCCCTCAGCAGGCGCTCAATCTAGCTAAGAGCGAAATTTTTCGAGTAATCACAAAAATCTGCTGAGGTGCATTTACATACATACATATGCACGTACATGTACGTTGGTATGTGCAATACATTTCAAAAATATAGCACAACCACATAGTGACACATTTTTAAAATAGATTTCACTTACAGTTATTTAAACTGCAGAGACATTGTTTTTATAAAAATCAAAAAAATTGATGTAATTTCAAATTAAAATTGGCTTTGCGAAACTGGCTGCTAATTTCAAGAATTTTTCCTTTCAAATACAGTTCTTTCTCTAATAAAAACCATATAAAATCAAGTATCTAGCTTGATACGAATCTGTAAAAATTACACAATATTTCAAACTATTTTCTCAGAACTAAAAATTTTTTTCTGATAATGCAGTTTTATAGTCCATTAAATTTTAGTATAACAAAGTGAAACTTTCGAGTAGCAAAATGCTACGGCTGAATTTTGAGAATTTTTTCCCCCACATTTGCTGATAAATTATTAAAAAAAAAGTTATTAAAAATAAACGGTAATTTTTAGCTACTTGAAATTTGCACTGTATTGTATTAAAATTGAATGTTCTATAAAACTATAGTATACTCAAAAAAAGTTCTAATTTTTCTAACTTTTTGCAGTTTGTACACAATTTTTTATGGATTTGTATTTAAATTGCAAAGTATTGGGATAAAGTAAATTTTGTAGTTATTGAGCGGTTGTGCTATAATTTTGACATGTACTGTATGTATGTTGGTTTGCTGTAGATTATTGTCTTTTGCCCACACATTTCGTCCGCTATGGCCGCAATTTTCAGCTGCTTCTTCTTTTTCACTTTATTTTTGATCGCAATTTTATTTCGATTGTATCTCGCATACCTTTGCACGTACATACATACATACATATGTATGCGTACATGTAATATGTGTGGAGCACATGTGTGTGCGTAGTCATCATGATGTTGATCTAACTTGAAGGTCGATTCGGGAACAAAATATTGATCGCGGCGGTACATGAGTTATGAAAACAATGCAAAGAAGATACAAGCAGAATTCAATACATACATGAACACCTTCAAACCTTAGACAATTATTTTTATTTTTGAGTTGTCAAGTTTATGAGTTAATTGAAAATTTGGCAATGTGTGAAAATGTGCTCGATACGTCGGCTAATCTGGATGGCCAATTACAAGTGTGTGGGCTTAATTGGATTAATTGAATTATCAAAGTTTTTCTTTACAAGCGAATTGGCGAGATTGTTCCGCCATTTTGCGACGTTTTTTAATAACACTTTGCTATTTTCAAACAAGCCACATAAAATCCATATTAACTTGTTCCCTCTTTACAACAACTTCTCTTTGTATATTCAAATCTAATTCGAACGTATGCAGAGAAAAGACACTGATAAAGACAAAACTCCAACCGCATCTGGTTCTGGTAAGCAAACAGCCATCTCCCGCCTCGAAAACAAATATTCAGACATCCTAGATCGACACAGACATCACGATGTTGATCGCGATAAGACTTTGGAGCCTGATGAAAACCGCAATCCACTCTCTAAATCGTCTACAACGCACCAGTTGCTGGGCGTTGGTCGTCCGAAATTGTCATCAAGTTCCTTCAATGCCGCCGATCATAAAGAGCGCACTCCTTACCGCCTCGGTAGAAACAAGACCAGTCGCTATTTAGGCGACTCCAATGACAGCGGCTACTTGACCAGCACGAATGGCAGTCGCGCCGATCATACGGCGCTACTCGACGATAATTACCCGGTAGATTATAGTGGAGGTAGCAGATATCGTCGGCACTACGATGCGCCGCGCCATCACTTGGAAGACTATGATGCTTTGCAGGCCGGTGGCGCCATGGGTTATGTGCCAGGCAGCAGTCGGTATGGGCGCGGCGCCGAGTACACCGCTGGATATAATGCGCGCAACTACAGAAGTCGTGACGTATACGATGACCATGACGTTGGCGGCGGTGTTGGTGTTGGTTCCCGGCGACAGCGTGGCTACGGACGCAATAAGACCACCGAAAACTTGGCTTCCGCCGTGGACACAACGTCCAGCGCACTCTCAACCGCCCGTCCAGACTACGAAGATTACGGCGTGCCGAATTCGCGTAATCGTTTTGCTCATCGACGCCGAGAAAATAATAACACACAGCGTGCGCCGCCACGCAGGGAGGAACTTACGGATGATGATCGTGAAATACTTAATGATGAACGTTCATCGGCTGATAATGCGGCGATTTTGCTGCTGCTCAAAGAGGACAATCAGTTCTTAGAGTCGCGCAAATTTGAAGAACGAATGCGACGACGTAGAGAGCTGAAGGAGCGTGTGCAACGCTATGCACAAGAGGATGCCGCCGCAGCTGCAGCTGAGAAAGCTAAAGCGGAGAAGGATGCTGAGGCAAGCGTCAAGTCGGATACAATCAATGGCAATAATATGGAGGGCAACACGAAGGCCGTCGAAGCAACGCAGAAGACAACAAACAAAACAAAAAATGTAGCTAGTCCAATTTCAGATAGTGATAGCTCTTCGGAGAATAGCTCTGAGGAGTCCGATAGCAGTAATCAGGAAGTTAAGACCACATCCTCCACCCCCTCTACTACTACTACTTCTTCCACTACTACCACAACAACGACACCAGCAACAGCGGTCAAAGACACACAAGACGATACGAAAACTAAAACATCCACCAATCTCAGCACATCCAAACCAACAACAACTACAACAACGCCAATTTCTAAAACAACACTAACATCATCGAGCACATCATATGCGGATCGTAATAATAATGACCTCGCCAAATATAGGCCAACCGCTGGCTCCAGCTTTAAGTCGAACGGTCTCATGCATTCGTCTAGCTCTGGCGCCTTGGCATTCGGTGGCATAAGTGAACGCCTTGCTGCTGGACGCACTCAACGCTATCAGCCCTCTGCTACAACGCGCACTGCGGCCCTATTGGCGGATTTAGATAGTGTGGCCGCGGCGACTGATAGTGCCAGCAGCAGCAGCAGCAGCAGCAATAGTCGTTATCAACAACAACAAAAGAATCTCTTAAGCGATTCATTCAAATCCTCATATCTATTCGATCCATATTATTCGTATGGCGGTAGTGGTGGGTCAAGCGCTGCCAGCAGTCGACGTCCTGGTGCTGCTGCTGCACTCTCATCGTCTGCTTCTGCTTATCAGCGCCAGCAAATGCATGCGTACCACCAGCATCAACAGCAGCAACAGCATCATTATCAACAGCATATGTTGTCGAAGAGCGCCACAAGTGCGGCACTCTTTCAGAGATCGCGCATTCCAAAAACCCTCTCATCCTTTGTAAGCCAATCGATTTGTAATTTGTGTATGCATTGTCTTATTTATTTGGCGCATTTGTAATTCAATTTGCTACCTTTTTTGTGCTATGGCGTTCAGAGTTGCTTGCTTGGCTGCTGCATACCTAGAGCTGTGATTCCATGATGTTTACAACTGCCGTGTATGAGTTTGCTTGTTTGGTCCTGTCCGCTTTCAAGTAGGTGTGCATTCGAAGTTCATAGTGCAGTTAACTTGTGTTTAAATTGGACTAAAGAAAAAGATGCAAAATGTCTTAATAAAAAAAAAAAAAAAAAATTTAAGGAAAGATTTTCCGTATTTAAAAATTATAAAAAAAGAATTTTGACCTCGATTTACGCATAACGTATAACGGACCGTTTTTTTTGTTTTCAAATGTAAAATGTAAAAGGTAAAAATAATAGTAAAGAGCTATAAAAACTAAACATCTATAAAATATGCTCGAAAATTAATATTTTGACAGTCACAATAATTGTAGACCTGGGTTAAAGAAAGAGATAAATATAGGGAATGGCATGTGAAGAGAATGGGTGGTCAGGGAATAAGATGATTTGCGCGGTAAATGACAATAATTTGCAAACTCGAGCTTTGTAAACAATAAGTCATAAGTTCGTTGAGAAGTGCAAAGCTGTCTCAAACAATGGAAATATGTTGTTTACTATAAAAAAACAGGATTTTTTATGCGTCCTTACAAGTACTTAGAGATTTCGTTTAAAATATAGCTTTAGATTACTCGTTAGGAATTTTTCTGGTGAGAACGAAATGTTTTTATATAAGCTACTGTAGTCTGTTAAAATTTAGTATTAAAATTGTATTCCTTATTTATAAATCCTTTTCTTTATTTATAAATATACATAATATTTAAAATTTTTAATCTCTTTAATTAAAAGGGTGCTTAAGTCGACAATCCAATATTACTTTTTTGATTAAATTTTTTAATTTAAAAAAAATCCAACTTTAATTAGATACTCAAATTTTTTAATTTTATATAAATATTTTTTTGGATTTTGGATTTTTTTAAATTTATTTTAATATATTTATTTTAATATATTATTTCTTTATTTTACTCTTTTATTTGTAAATTTTTTTCATTTTTTCCTATTTATTTTTATTTGTCTTACCTTTAATGCTGGAACCTTTTACTATATGCACATATATTTTTTTTTGGTACTTGATAAATTTCATGACCTTTAGAAATATTCTGACCAAATATGGTTTATCTTCAACACGCGATAAACTTAAAATTGAATCACACAACCTTACCAGTATACACATTTTCCTGTCTGCAGAGATTGCCCTGCCTTTTTGCCCGATTTGCATGAATTAAAAAAAAAAATTATGTACTAATATTTATTAAATATGTTTGCAATTATTTACCCTTAAATATATGCATACAAAAGTTAGAATAAGTTTAGGAAAAATACATGCAATATTTCGCAAGATTTTGGTTTACTAATAAATTTAAATTAAGTATACATACATATGTTTTAAATCTATGCAATCCTTAGGTAGTTTATTTCAGATGTAATCTTAATTAACTTTATTTCTATAAATGGTAATGTTGTAAATCTTTGATATGCAACGCCTGGTTTTCAATATGTCATATGGACTGACACCACTAACTGGCTCAACTTTCTTAATTCTCATAAATGTACCTAAATATTATATTTGACAGAAACTGCAATATCACTGTCAGTTAATATGTAGCTGACGTTTTCGATATTGAAGAAATGAAGACCATGTGGTATTTTTTTTTTTCATTAGGTAACATCATTGCCAACAAAAATTGCACTGACGTAGTTATTACAGTGATTAATGTCGATATTGCAGTGCACGTCAAACCAATAAAAAATTTGCCAACATGTTGACAAATGGTTGTCATACCGTTTTAATTCAACTGGCAGCATTTGATGTCAAGATTGAACTAATAAAATCCAAGCTAAGACTTTCCAAATTGTTAAAAAAAATGTAATAGGTTTAGAAAAGTTTTATAAATAAAAATTTTGTTTGCAAATGTCATTTTGTAAAACATAACTTAGTCTATATTTTATTTGTAGAATTTAATTTCGAATATAGTAATAAAAAGTAAAATTAATTTTATAAAGTATTTCAAATCTATCATTGATTTAAAAAAAAAAATAAAGAAATTATATCTTTGTAGATTACAATAGGGTTTGAGATTCAATTTACGTTTCAACTTAACTATACTTTATTCAACTATTTACCATATATAAAATACTTACAATTTTTTTAACATTTTTACTACTTTTTCAAAATACTCTATAATTATTTATACTTGTAACTTTGTGTTTTCCAACAGAAACCAGATTGTTTTATTTTTTCTTCCTTTTTGTGTTTAGTTTGAGTTCACTTCCTTTAATGTTGTTTTTACATTAAAACTAATTTCAAACGTTTTTGAAGACGTTGTAATATACATATGTATATATATTTTTACTAAATACATTTATTAAACCAAACTATGTTTTTTGTAAATTAAAAAAAAACATACAAAAACCAAACCAAAAATTTGTCCGAACTATTTTCTTACCGAAAAAACGATACGTATTTTTCTCGTGTTTTTTTCTGATTATGATGATGATGATGATAATCACTTGATGTTGGGTATGATGAACAAACAACGTGATGTTGATGATGATGACTTATTTATGATGATGATGATGATGATAATGATGATGATGATGATGATGATCGTGATGATGATGATATGATGAATTCGATAAACAATTGGTGGTGTTGGCGTGATTTTTATAAATGGCTTTTGCTTTGCACACAATTTCATTGGCGTATCAACTGTGAAACTGCACTCGACAACGGCGTTGGCATTTGTGATGATGATGATGATGATGATGATGGCGTTGATGATGATGATAACGATGTTAATGATAACTTTTTCGACATTTGGCTAATGTGGTGTCAACGTGGGATGTCTGTTACATGATTTGCTAATGATGATGTTGATGATGACTTCAAAATATATTTATTCAATTGCTGTTTACTGCCGGCGCCGCTCTGCTACTTGATGACAACGCGGGTGGAATGCGCGCTTACGGTCCCTTCCTGCGGGACGTTGGATATTTTTTTTTCTTTTTTTCTCTGTTTCTTTTTTTCTTTTTCTCTCTTTCTCAAATATGTATATATACATGTGTTTATCCATGACTGAACCCTGTATCGTTTTTGCAAATCGGCCAAACTCAACTATCCAACCAACCAAACGACCCAACGAAACAAACGCTCAACTACATCATCCATTCGCTGAATCTGCTCTCTCTCTTTGTATCTCTGCTCCTGCGCATACACCACCAACGTACGATCCCAACTACTATCAATGCCAACAACAACAACCACAACAACAATAACGCGATTCACTACCAATGCCAACAATAATGCCACGCGCTCACTGCCCAATTGTTCGCTGATGTTACCAATGACTGCTCTGAATGCTCTTCTCCTACCCGTTAATCGAACTCGATGATGCGATCTGTTGCGATACATTTGCTTAACACACTCCCACAGACAGCAAAGCCCGTCATACAAGATGATGCTGATGGCCACTTGATATATCACAACGGCGACTTACTTCATCACAGATGTTCGTGACAACTTTTTGTTTTTCTTTCCTTTTTACTATTTCCTTTTTATCTAATACATAAAAACATACATAACTTAAAAGTAAAAGAAGTAAAAAAATGGCATTAAATAAAAAAAAATTCCAAATGCTAAGCGAGAAATTGCTACAAGTTAGGATCAACAAGAATGAAAATATCATTTTATGCAATTTACAAATATGTAATGAAAAATGTATACATACATACATACGTATGCATACGTATGTATATAGTATATGCACAAAAAAATTGAAAATGATATTTTTATATATTTTATTATACACGAATTAGTAATTTTTTAAATGTTTTAACTTTTGACAAAAAAAAAATATTTTAACGTGTTCTGCTTATTTTTGAGCAGCAATTTAAACAAATTTATTAGAAAAAAAACTTTCGCTGCTTATCTTAAACGGTTTTTATTAAATTTTGATTTATATTTATTTTACTTTGAGTCGGTTCACAATTTACATTTTGACTTATTTTGTTGTTTTCTTCAGAATTCTGCTCAAAATCAATCGTAATTTTCAATTTCTTAATGTCACGTTCCTATCGTTTCAATTCAATTTTTAACAACATGCGCAATTCTGGTACATAAATTATATATTTTAAAACATAATAAGCAGAGTTAGTCAGTTATTAATGAAACCAAACAGTGTAGGCAATGAGCAAGAAAAAAAAAAGATATTTAGAAATATAAAACTCGAATAATTTCTGCCACGCATTATGGGCATTCGAAGTTCTACTTTGAATTACAATGTTGTCCTTTTTTACGAAATTTCAGACAAAATCATGGCAACTCTGGGCGAGGGCACATTTGGACGCGTTGTCAAGGTCAAAGATATGGAAAGGTATGTGATGCACCAAATAAAAAATATGTAAACAAAATAATTTATTATAAATTGTGGCTTTCGCTTGCATTTTTTTATGAGTTTTTGCAATAAAAAAAACTAAGATTAAGTTTTATTTCTTCAATTCAACAGAGATTTCTGCATGGCCTTGAAGATCATCAAAAATGTGGAGAAATATCGTGAAGCTGCCAAGCTGGAAATAAACGCATTGGAAAAGATCGCCCTAAAGGATCCACATTGCGATCAGTAAGTGGCAACTTTTATAAACTACAATTCAGGCACAAAATACTAAGGAACTTTTTTTTTTAACTTTTTTACAGTTTGTGTGTAAAAATGATTGATTGGTTCGACTATCATGGTCATATGTGCATCGTATTCGAGATGCTAGGTTTAAGTGTGTTCGATTTCTTGGTGAGTCGCGCTACAATTCACTTAAAATTGTACTATTTATTTTATATTCTTTTGTATGCGCACAGCGCGAGAACAACTATGAACCATATCCTTTGGAACAAGTACGGCACATGGCTTATCAATTATGTTACTCAGTGAAATTTTTACACGAGAATCGTCTAACGCACACTGACCTCAAGCCTGAAAATATACTCTTTGTCGATTCGGAATATACAACGCATTATAATCACAAAATTGTAAGTGTTTAAATTCTTGTTTAATGTTTTAAAGTGTTAGTAATAAAATTTTAATTATTAAGTAAAAGCTTTCAGGCTGAAAGCAAGCACATTTTAGGAGACTTACTGCATTCTATTGTATTGCTTTAATCTTTAATGTACTATACATATATTCTGAAAGAGATTATTAGGTTTGTAAGTTTTACATTGTATCAAATACGTTTTCGTGGGTTTGCATTTTTGGTCGTACTAGAAAACTCGTTAGGTGGTGCACCCGATAGCTGTCACTGGAGTCGAAGTATATAACAAAAACGATTTAAAAAAAAAATAATTTATCAAAATTTTAATAGATGCAAAATACAATTGCGAAAAATGAACCCTCCAAGTGTCGCTAACATCGAGGTACATATGTACATATGTATATGAAGAGTCTGATGGCTAGACCTTTCTTACTCATATTTAGAACGTTTGTTAACTATGTCTATAAAAAGAAATAGCTCCAAAAAAATTAACCCATAGGTGGCGCTGGAATCGCGACATGTAGGAAACCCATATTTATTAAACCATCTGGTTGAGATAAATTAATTTTTTTATATTATCGCATTTTTCACTAACTGAATTCATGTATTTAAAAATATATGAATATTTTCGCCTGTTGTCTAACTAGCTTCCGGCGTTAGAAATATTTTCCTTATTTGATCACCATTCTAGTGAAACTTTAGCTTCCGGCGTCAAATTCATTACGATACCACGATTATTTGTAAAATAAACTTCTGAAAATCTATCCACTTCTTCCTCGCAATTATAAGCAAAGTATATCCGATTAAAAAGCTGGCACTACAGTAATGATAATTAATAGCTGTTGTTGTTGTAACAACATAAACAATTCCCTTTTCATTCGATCACCCTCTATTATGTTGTTTGTGCTTTACTAAGGTTTTATTTTTTCAAGATCTTGGCAGTTCACATGCGTTGGGATTTCTTATATTATTTCCCATCTACTGCTGACTGATATTTTTTACGAAATGCATAAATGTAAATTTCTATGATTGAACAATGTTTGAAAGTTTCCGCATAGAAAAAGTGTCTCTGTTTTTATTTTTACCACCATAATGATACGGATTTGTAAAAACACAAAGTATCTTAACTTTTCATATTATATTCTTAGTATTTTCAAACATACATATGTATGTACATATATTGGTATGGTTTATATTTTTAGAATCGCGAAGTCCGTCGCGTCAAAAATACCGATGTTCGTCTCATTGACTTCGGTTCGGCTACATTCGATCATGAGCATCACAGCACAATTGTATCAACTCGTCACTACCGTGCACCGGAGGTTATACTTGAATTGGGTTGGTCGCAACCCTGTGACGTTTGGTCAATTGGGTAAGTAAAACACCGCAGTAAATAAAAATAAAAAGTCATAAGCTAATAATTGATTGTGCGCAAAATAAAAATTTATTTTAAATAAATCTGCGCAAAATAAATTCATAAATACTTGACCATATTTGTTCCATAAAGTTAATTCATTCAAAAAAAAAAAAAAAAAAAATTTCTCATAATAGTACTAACAATTTAAATACAAATATTTTTAATAAATTTTTTTTTTCTTCTAATATTTTACCAATATAGCTGCATACTTTTCGAATTGTATCTGGGTATAACACTCTTCCAAACGCATGACAATCGTGAGCATCTCGCCATGATGGAGCGTATATTGGGTCAAATACCATATCGTATGGCACGGTAATGCAAAGCTAAACATGCTTACATATTTACGCGAGCAGTTAACTTCATGAAATTCGATTAATGTATAGTAATCATTGTCATTACAGCAAAACAAAAACAAAATATTTCTATCACGGTAAGTTGGACTGGGATGAGAAGTCATCGGCTGGACGTTATGTACGCGATCATTGTAAGCCATTGTTTAGATATCAAATGAGCGATACAGAAGATCATTGCGAACTCTTTGATCTGATTAAAAAGATGTTGGATTATGAGCCCTCACAACGCATTGCGTTAGGTAAGTAAAAGGCATGATGTGCAATCAAGATTGTAAAGTGAATTTGTCAAATAGAAAATGTTAATTGCAATTTCTGTAGTGTTGTAACTGTTTGTGTTTTGTAAAGTTATTTTTTTTAATACTGGTATTTGTTAAATGTATATAATAATTGATGCGTTCGTAATTGGTATGTAATGTATTTAACTAATATAAATGTCATAAAACGTAGCGAACGAAAGAATTGTGTACATTTGCTTGAAGATTGCTTGTATTGTCCTCTCGTGCAATTTTTTGGCACAGAGTTCAGTTTTATTATTAAAATTATGCCGCGTAGTTATAGTAAAAACAAAATTCAATTCTAAAGTTAATAGCAGCTTTAAGTGTAGAAAGTTATGTTAAAAAAAAATGATGCTTAATACGAAGTTGACGTTATCTTGACTATAACTATGCGCCTCGTATGTCCTTCTTCTTAGCCTGCAATTTTAACCTTTGTTGTGCTGTTATTGCCGGCAATTGCATTTCTTTATACAAAATCGAAGGTAGGCTTCTCTGAAACATCGAATATTAAACAAAATATAAAATTTGTAAGTATATATGTAAGTGCATATATGTATGTGTATTTGTGCATGTAAATGTAATTTCACGACTTTAGTGTTGAGAAATGCAATTGCAACAGGTATATATTTAAAAGAATGCCTTAATTACCAGCTGTGAAAAATTTCGAAATAAAAAGAGTAAAGAAGATACACATACAAACATATAAAGCGATAAACACAAACAGTAACAGTGCTATTTTATTTTCATCTTATTCTAACAAAACTAAATTGAAACTCGATAAACGGAGTCTTGGTTACAAGCTTTTCAGGCTCAGTTCTTTATATATTTTGTTTTCGTTTAGTATTAAATGCTAAATTGTGAGTTCGAGAAAACGTTTTAATTAATAAATTAACAAAAAAAACCTGCAGAAAGCAAAAAAATGCACCAGCCCGATTCTATGTACACACAAATACGTATATTAAATAAAAAGAGTCACTCAAAAAGAATAGTTGAATATGTAGTTTACAAATTTCCAATGCATTTTGAAATGAGAAAAAATATTTTTTTTGCAGAACTGATAAAATCAACAATTGTTTAGTTAAATAAAACCACATGGTCTTCATGAAATAATCACTTCTTGCACGATAAATCGCCATGCTTTTTGTGCAAGCATTATCCAATTGAACATGTTTTTTAAACCTTTGCGAATATATTTTCACAATAAACAAAATAATCTTTATGTTCGGAGGCATTTTCGCAGAAAATGTATAAGCAGAATGCGAACAGAAAAAAATAAATAAAGAAATGTTAAAGTTAAAAGTTAAGCTCAGTTTTTCATAAACTCAAAACCACAAACTCGAGTTTACTGCGCAGTCAGAACATAGTATTAGAAATGAAACAAAAATAAAACTATATCTAGACCGATATATACATAGGCACGTTATTAAAAATGTTTCGGATTCGGAAGCCTGATTAAGCTACGTGTACATATTTTCATATTTCTTATTTCAAAAAGACCTATCAAATATCCTGCAAAGCTCCTTTCATCACTGCATATTGTAGATTGATTCTAGAGAGAATACATACACCTCAGTCAATGTGATTGTTTTCCCAATAGCTTTTAGTAAACATTTTGATAGTGACAGTTATGAAGGTTCAGCTTATCTGGAAGGCTTAGTCCTGGACTAAAATTCATACACCAATTTACAATTGCCGACTATCGAATTTCAATTTATCACCGTTTACTTACATAACTACAATGTTACTCACCTTTTATTTTATTAAATTTATATTTTACCTTTAGGTGATGCACTACGTCATCCATTCTTCGACAAGCTCCCACCACACCAACGTGTTGGTGAAACCGGCAATAATAAGCAAGTCATTTCTTCGGGCAGCAGCAGCAGTCGCGAACGTTCGCACAGTTTGTCAAGATGAGATTTGGCGCGATTTGGTTATTGTTAATTAAAATTAGAATTGCAACAGTGAACAACACAGAAGTAGAAATGGAAGCAGAAGAAGAAGACGAAGAACAAACAAACAATAAACAACAAATAACAAGAATGGAGACCAACAACAAACAAGCAAACGAATTATGATGCAGCAACAATGAATGCAAATAGAAAGGCAAGAATAGGGCGCAACCAGCATGCAACAACAGGTGATGATGATGATGATGATGATGACAATGGTGCAGCGCAACAACAACAACGATACCACCCTGACCGAACCTTAAAGAAGAGCATAAATACAAGAAAGTCAAGTAATGCATCATCAGCACAAGCAACATCAACACCAATTCAAAAATAGCGGCAGGCAGAAAAGAACAACAACAATAATAATAGTAATGTAACACAAACAAACATACATTAACACTTAGGAGAGCAGCAAGGTATAAAAAGTCGAGATTTAGGATAGCATACACATACAAACAAATATACATACATACATATACATGAGTCCACACAAGTGCAAGCATTAGGCCAACTACTTTTTATAAAAGCATCATTTTTTCTTTTTGCCATACAAAACGTAACATTTTCTATGAGAATGTTTTATAGCAAGAGCAGAGAGGTTCAGTTAATTGAGTGGCACATGCATTAATTAAAAATTTGCCAAATATAGAAACAAAGGCGACACACACACTACCCGTATGCGTGCATGCACGTTTGCCATTTCGCTGTTGCGAAATTTCTTTTCTTAAAACTTTTATGTCAAACTTAATTCTTCTAGTTTGAAGTTACCAAGCTTTGGAGCACAACAACACTTTTTACCTATAGAACAACACCAACAAATACGCGCGTACATACGCCTGCATATGTACGCTTACTTTATATACCTATTTACTTACAAACATACAAACATACATACATATATATTTTGTATTTTTCTTCCATTTGTCAATGCGTGCGAATTTCAGTGAAATTTGTTACCTTTCTTTTCGTGTACGGAAAGCTTGTGTGTGTGCAATGTCGATTTAATTAAGAACCCTTTGCATCATTGGAAAAGCCAATGTGCAAACATATCTAAACAATAAACGCCTCCTAGCAGGGTAATTATTTCTACAATTATGTTTTGTAATTTTTTAAATATAAAAATTGGTAAAAAAAAAATAGACGGCTAAAACTAAAAGCAAAAATACTCGTATTTCTCATTTAGTTTGATTGTTTTGTAACAGCTGACGCAAATTCCTAATTTTTTTCTAACTAAGTAATAAAATTGCACATTGCACACTTTTTGTACGAAACAGTTACTTTAATTATTTGTGTGTACAGAAAAACAATTTTAAACGAAATGTTAGCTTCCAAATTTTTTTTGTTACTATGTATATGTGTGTGTAGTTTTCGTTGAAGTAAATTTTGAATAGTAGTTTTTCGTATTTGCATCAAGAGATATTTTGTTTTAACACTTAAGTGGTGTTTTCGGGTCTGAGCGACTCCGGAAAAATTTCAAAATACATAAGCAATTACTACTGCATTTGGAATCGACATTTTTTGCTATTCGAAAATCTATCGTCGAATCCATTGTAGTTTAAAATTTCGTAAAATCAATCGTGTAGTATCGTTCTTAGCAAATCGGATTCTGTGTCAGCATTTTCGTAGATTTCACAAAAATTATAGTTTAGTTCGAATTCGATCAAAGTTACTATAGACTCGAAATACAGCTAAATTCTTATTCTGCATTTCGATTTTGAAACATTTGCTTCAAATCGAAATTCATTGTAATGATATATTCCGTTATAGATTAGCCTTCTTTATTTTCCAAAGCGACTTACATATTTTGAATTGAAAAAAGCAAAGCATAAGGTAGAAGAATATATAGATAATGCTTTGGTTTTCAGAGCGCGACAAAATGCATACTTAATACATACATATGTATATTTATATACATATATGTAGTTTTCATAAAGATCAATACGAAAAAAGGTATGTGTAACGCATTTTGAAAATATCTGTTTGGCGTGTTTTTTTTTTTTTTATATTTTGAACAACACTTAAGGGTCAAAACAAATCGGACTTTTATATATCTATATTATAGCACCACAAAAAAATGCTTGATCTACAAACGAAATATGTGTACTGTACTTGTATTTAAAAATAATGAGATGATGTAAAGTTAAGAATGTAAACTAACTTTGCGTCAAATCTACCTACAGTTTTGGTTTTAGTTAGTCTACTACATGTGTCGCGACTCAAGATCAAGTTTTTTTTTTTTTTTTTTTTTTTTTCGTGTCTATGTAATCCTAAAAGAGGTCACAATTTAAAATTACACAAAAAACGATATTCATGGTTGTAGCAACACTAACAATCGAAAACGATATCGTTTGCCCCCGTCGTTTGTGTTGTGACTTGTATGTAGCTTGGTGTTTAAAATTTGAACATAGTATGTATGTATATCTGTAATACTTACTTCGCTCAATGCATGTCTCATCATATACTACATACTCATCCATACATATATGCTTCATAGTTATGTATGTAATCATAAATATTTACTTGTCGTCAGTCATTGTGTTATATGACGTTTGAATGGTTCTTTGTTGTATCACAATTATAATTAAGAATAACCAAATCCAGAGTCCTCGTTCGTCGTTCGAACTAGAATTCTAGCCCATTTAATTTGTATGTACGTCACTTTATATGTATTGTATTGTCTTTCAAATGTACATATATATATATACACGTTAAAGCTCCAAACTAAATTTACTACCTACATACATACATATACACTGTACGGTATACTTGTAACTAGATCGCAGCGAAAATGTGAATGAAATGTAGAAACTTCAATGCACGTTTGCGAAATAAAGTGAACAAACAAAATGCAACGTTCAAAAATGCGTACATCCACTTAAACATGAGTGCTGAAATGCTATAATTTTGTGACAATATTAAGTTTTAGATTTGAAGTTTTCAAATAAAAATTCACGCTAATGCTTAATTTGTTTGCATTCGAGCATTTTGGACGCTTGTGTATTTTGTGTACGACGTATTTTATGAACTTAAGCAATAGATAAGACAAATATAAGAAAAAGGACACGCACATATGTATGTACATACATACATATACACACATGTATAACTATTGCACGCGTTCAATGTGCATACATGCATACAATTTGTATGTATGCCAACTACATACATACATATATATTTGACTTTAAACAACGTTTTATATATATTTTTTTCTTGGTGGCTTGAAGACGTTTTAAATTTATTTTATACTGATTGCGTTGGAAATTAGTAGATATACATATTGTTTATGGTATTACGCAAACGTCGTAAATTTGAGTTTCTCTTGACTTGAAATGGATTTTCCTTTTTTTTTTTTAGATTTAAAAAAAATGAATAAAATAAAAATTATACATATAAGTTTAAAACAGAGCGTGTGTTCAATAATGGATTTATACATAGTATGTATATGAATTATAAAACAAAACCAATTGCCAGAACTGAGCGTACTGTACATTTTTAAGTAAACTAGTGAAATCTTAAAACAAAGTAAAATGAAATACATAAAAGTAATGACAAAAATGTTTCAAATAAAAATTTAACGAAGAAAAAACCATCAATGAATAGCTAAGAGATAATTCAAATGACATTCATTGCGATTTAAAAATAAAATGTAATGCGCTTGACGCTTGCAGGTGTTATAGATAAATATAAGTGAAGCAAGTGAAATATTTTCTTAAAAAAAAACTAACGCTGTGTGGTACAGTGTGTAAATAAAATATTCTGCTATCGCATAAATAAAAATGCTAATACGCAGTTACATAATTCATTTAAACCAAAGTACATACTTGGCTTCATTTCTGTGTTTTTTTTTTGTTTATTCATATAAATCGTGCTTTCATTCAAAAATGCAATAAAATTAAAATTCTAACCTTAATAAGTCATTTAATAACTTTTGACTGCATAAAAGTCACAGCAAATGTCTTTTTTCGTTCTTTTTATTTTTGCGTTAAATAAGAGTATGCAATTTTATTTTTTATTTTAAATTACCTCCTTCACCGCTAGTGAGTGCTCGTAATATCTGCATGTGTACATACAAACAAAGATACCTACACATGCGTATGTGCATAACGCAAGCGAAAGTTGTAAATACAATTTTAAATTGCATATAAAAAAGCCAAGTTTATATATGCAAATTTTGTATGTTAAACATGAGAGAAAAGAAATATAAGTAAAGTGAAATAAAAAAAGTCGTCGTTCATCATCCAAAAATATGTAAAGCGCAAAATACCTACTCCTACACATACATACATACACGTGTACATCAAATACAATTAATTATACACAAACCACTTACACGCATAGTCGTTTCTAGTTTAGTTTGTTTTACAATTCTTATTATTTAAATGTTCATTAAGTCATCGAAAAAAAAAACATTTTAAATGAATATAATATCGAAAAGTGGCTGTGCGTGCGTGCAACCGTTAAAAGTCCAATTCATGTAAAATAAATAAATATTTCATTAATGTGCCACTACTGGAAGGCATGCGACGCAACTGAAAAAAAAACTAAAATAAAACAACAAACACAAAAGAAGCAGCCAATTCTGCTGCATGCATGCAAAGAGTAAATCTCATATGAAAATTGTGTTATGTACGCAAAAATAATGAGTGCATTTGAAAATGCAACTAAATTTTACTAATTACTACAAACATAAATTTAAATTTTGATTCTCAATTTAAATTTGACTTTAGCTTTTAGTTATGTTCTAATTTCATTCATATAATCAATATAAACAAGAAACACACACACACAAAGTTAAATATACTATACCTATATTTAATAATACGGCAATTCTTATTATTATTACAATTTATGATTATAAAAGGAAACATTATTAAAAATAAAGAATTGACAATGAAAAATTTACGAATTGACTTATTTATTGCGAGTATTTGATTTGATTTGCCAAGCATTGAGTTATTGGTAGTAAAGCTCTGCACAATCAACATTGAGCATCTAGTTAAACAAATTAAGAGCTAAGGTACTTTTCAAACCATTGTTGCTTTATCAACTAGAGAATCCGCATTTTTAAAATTTTTTTTATTAAATGTTTATGAGCTTTAAGGCCGATTAGTTCGTAAGGAAAAAACAACAATAGGCTGCGTTTGAGATGTCAATCACAACTGCAGTGTTGCCAGTTTGCCAAACTATCACGTTCTGTGCGAGTTTCTAGCAACAACAACATTAAGTATCAGATAAATTTGTACAGCAAGTTGTGCGCAATGGCATCGGAAGAAGAAAAGTTAGCGAAGTTCTAATTATTCCATAGGTAATATTTATAACTTTATGTGGTTTGCGTTTTTAATTTTAATTAATTTTTTTCTGCGAAAAATTGGTTACTTCGATGACAAAGCTACTACTACGATGCCGACTTAACATGGAAGCAGAATTTATTTTCATTAGTATTGTTCTTTAGGTTCGTTAGTACAAAATTGTTATAACCTCTCTCCACTTAATGAATTATTAAATTTAATAACATTTCCATCTCACAGGACAAAAGTAAGAGTCGCATCACGTTCGGTGGATTAATAACATTACCAGCTGTACAGTTGCAAACAGGCAACGTAGCTCAAATGCACCAATACTCAAAGGGGTAACAGTTATAGTACTAGAAGAGCGCCACATCTCCTCATCAGACTTCTTTCTTCTTGACTTCCGCGAACCCACGACTTCAACGCAACACTTAAGCCTTCAGCTAAACGCGCTGTGTGAGTTGTTTATATTTTCCTTCTAATCGGCCTTACAGATCATAAACAATTAAAAATTAAATAGTTATATGGCCAAAACAATAACAAATAACCCCTTTTGTTTGGAAATAATTTGGTTTGTTCCTTTACAGGATTAAATCCTAAAATCATTCATGCACTCTAAATCCTCTAAATGAGCGCCCTTTTGTGAGAGTAACTTGGACACTCTACGAGTCTCAGTCAGAATAAACCAAATTTAGCCGAAGTTTTTCCAACGATGCCTATAATTATGTCAAAACTCTGCTTCTAACTTTAGATACGATTTTATCTTGACTAAAACTACGCGCCTTCGCCTTCGCCTTTTATTATATTACTTTATTGCTTTTTTTTATTATTTATTTATTTAACAAACAAAGACATTGTTGCGGCCATGTTTGAAAAATGTTGCGTTCTCAACTTCATCACAACAAGATAATCAAGCTAGGAATCAACTCGATAATGATTTTGGATATCAACTTGATAACTATAAATTTCTCGAAGGTTAGAGAACGATCGACGAGAACGAAAACTAAAAATTTGTGAAAAAATTAATTTAATGTTTATTGGGTTGTGGCTCGAGATCTGCTCGTACGATACATACAATTTTTGCTTAATTAGTCGAGATATTCACAAGGTTTTGCATATTAGTATGTTTCGGTAACATATCTAGACGAAGAAGGGGTGGCCACCGCTCTAAGATTGGTATTTTTTATAAATGCGTATTTCCTTTTGTGAGTTGCATTCACTTTATAGACTTTTTTATAACAAATATAACTGAACTGCTAGGAGTCGCTGGAGTCGATGCGGATTTTTTATTAACTATTTAAGAGCAAATAATTTTAATTTGAACAAGTAAGAAAAGCTAAATTCGGGCGAAACAGAATTGTATGTATATACCAACGCTATGTATTTTTGTATGGGTTGTGCCACGCCCATTTCCAAAGTTGTATAAATAGCTAATTTGAAAAAAAAAATCGTATTAAAGTTACTAATGTAACCGAAATATGTCAGACTTTTCAAAAGTTATATGGTGCGCGTGGTTACTTACCGATTACAAACATTTTGAACGATTTGATGTCAAGGAAAAAGCGCTGTTATTTAGATACAAACTTTTATCATAAATAGACGTAGCAACGCCCATTTTTCAAAATTTCCTCAAAACCCTGTTTCTTTGTTCCAAATCGCTGCAAATATTAAACTTTATCCAATTTGTTCCAATAAATATTAAGAAAACGAAGTTTTTACATTTTTCGAAAAGTCCGTTATATGGAAGGTCTGCGTGGTTAGTGACCGATCTCGACCATTTGGCTAAAGAGCAATTTATGTACCAAGATTCATGAAGAAATATCAATTTTGACCCCAGTTATCGTGTCCACGGACAGACAGTCAGGGCTAAATCAATTCATCTTTATATTCAGATCACTTTGGTACATACATTCATATATGTCTATATCTATTTCGATAAACAACCGTCTTTAGTTAACGTTGTGTAAAATGTAGTCAACTCGGAGCAATGTGCACTAACAAAGAAAAGCTTTTATTTTCCAAAATATGAATTAGTCAGTCGTTTTGTGACACGAAACGAATCAGGAAGGCAGAACCATGAAAATATACAGACCTTAAAAAAAAATATGCAATCCCTAAAATGGCACAAGTATTATCAGTGAGAATAAAACATTGAATATAATAAAGCACATTTTTATAAGACTAATCCAAAAAATAAATTAAATAACTGGAAAACATATAAATTATACACACGCACGACATTAAAGACACATAAAAAAGTTAGCAAATATTTTATCCATTTTTATTTACCATCGCAATCTGGTTTGGCATATTTGCTTTTCTCAAAAAGCATATCCTTAAAATGTTTATTTCGTTTATTTTCCATATTGTAGCGCCGAAATATATCACGCCTATTCTCAAGAGCAGTAGAAACATCCTGGCAATCCTTGGAAGGACCCATAACCGTCCATGAACCGAAAATTGTATCAATACCACCACAGACGCGGCAGTAGCCTGCAAACCATAGCACGAAAATAGCGCCAATCTTAAGCTATAAAAAGTATCTATAAAATCGTACCTATAAAAGTAGTCACCGTACTCAATTCACGATTTTGCGAGTAAATATAGAAGGGTCCGCCTTGCTGATTTAAAGCGCTGCCCATAAACTTCCAGCTGGTATCGATGATGTGATGTGCACGCGGCGGCATACGTTCGCCCACTTCAATTGACAGCAGCTTATTGTTCTTCTCAGCCATACCCAGCCGCCGGTCTGCTGCCCTACTCAAAGCTATATCGAAGCGTAAACCCATTTCGTAGGAGTTCCAGGAGCCAACGACATCGCAAGGCATGCCTGTTGAAACACAAAATGTGACAAATACATAAAAACCAATCGTGTTGCTTTCGTTACCGTCGGGTTCACAGGTCTCGTCTGTCTGTTGTTCAGCTTGTGCCGCAGCTTTGCATTCTTGCATATGCTCCAATTTGCTTAGCACTTTGTCCAGTACAGCCGCTATACGCGTGGCTTCGGCTTCACTGGTCGCTGTAACTGGTGATTGAGATTTCGCAGATGGCTTCGCACGAGTTTGTTCTTGAGCATGTGTTGATGCAGCGGTCGGTGCAGGCGCAGGTGGTGGTGCAGCTACTGGTGCGGCAGCGGGTGCAAGCGCTGGAATGGCACCGAATAAAGCATCCTGCTGCATTAGTGGTGCTGGTACCCCCGATGCATCTGGTCCCAGCAATGGTAGGCCCGACACTATGGACACTTCATTTACTGATGGTTTTTTAACTGAAGTAATTTGGTTGATCTTATTGCTTACTAAAATCAATGAATTTTATTTTAGTGTCTGCCAAATGGCGTCTCTGAAAATGTCACTCTGACTTACCGCTAAAATCAAGCAATTTCTGCATTTCTTCACCCAACTGTGGGTCCTTCTTGGCCACATAATCCAATGGGTTAGACATAGACGCCAGTTTCTTGGCCAAATCAAGTGTTGTCATGTTCATTTTAGAAGCAACCGTCGCGAGCATATTCTTCGGCGGTGTATTGCCAAGCATGCCCAAATTCGCATCAACCGTTCTAGTTAGTACGGCCGGATAAGAAGCTGCCGCTGTTGCGCCAACACCACTCGTAGCGCCTGTCATGAAATTCAACGAATCGGCCCCGAAGATGGTGGAACCTAAATCGTTGGCGCCCCCTAAACTCCGTTTGTCCTGTTGCTTGTGTAACTCGTCAATTGCTTTGTCAATCTTAAGTAAGTAAGTGGATCCTTCGAAGCTGCCTGTTCCATCACGCGAGTCAACCTTCACACTTTTACTATCGTCCAACTGCACAGCTTCGACTAATCTTTGCAATGTCGGCGAGGTCAGATCATGCTCAGTAAGCTGAGTATATGTGCGACTGATGCGTTCGTTGCTCTTCTTGTACAATTCGTGTGTCAATTGATCCAGCTTTTTCTTGTATTCTTCATAGAAATCCTGTTCTGTCGATTTGTCTGTTTCACTGTGATTTGGTTGCGATTTACGTTTGGTTGTTGTTAATAGCAGCATGCCAGGTGCATCACGTCCAGTGCGATCGAACACCTTTTCACCATCGAGCCAAAGCTCATTGCCGAGCTTGTCGAGACGTCGCTTATACTCCTCATACATGTTCTCCTGAACGGTCGAACGTTTTCCACTAGTTGTGTCACGGTTACCGTAGATGCCGCCACTGGTGCGCTTAATTGCTTTGGCGGGCTCCAAAAACTCGTTATTAAATTTATCCAAACGACGTTTGAACTCCTCATAGAGACAATTGCTGACCGCCGATCGTTTTTTAGGCTTCTCAATTTCGAATTCGGTTTGAGGTGGTGGTGCCGTAACTGATGGACTGTTTACATTGTGGTAGAGTTCCTGAAATACTTGGTTCAAACGCTTTTTAAACACATCGTATAAATAACCGTGATAACCCAACTCTGTCTCCTCGCGGGTCTGATCAGGCTGACCGGGTGAATTCGAATCGGGAGGAAGGTTGAATTCTTTGGGAAAGTTAACCTCAGATGACAGGCTAATATCACTGGGTTGTGTGTCGTTGGTTTCTATAGCTCGATCAGCATCTTTTATTTTATCGCTGTGACTTGATTTATCTGTGGGCATCGTTTCCTCATTCATGTCGAACTCGTAAGGATAACCAAACTCAGACGGCAAATCAATGTCATTGTTTTGTGTAACGTTTGTTTGCATTGTCTTATCGTCGTCTTTTATTAGATCGCTTTGACTTGATGTGTCGAATGCAATGTTTTCCTCATCACCGCTAGTTTGATTCGTTTTAGAATTTTTCTCAAGCACCTCGTGACTTGTTGCATTATTCTGATTACTTCCTTGTGTTTGCTTTGCTTTGGTCGCAGCTTCCTTTCCTTGTCCCTTCTTCCTACACTTGGCACTTACTGAAATGTTGAGAGGCATCAAAGCAAAAAGCAAGCAATAAACAGTTAAATATTTCATTGTAGGCCAATTCAAGTATTTCACAATTTTTGATATTTTTATTTTAGCAATTTTCTTTTCAATAAAAAATATAGCAACATATACAAAAAAAAAAAACTCAAAAATACAATACACACAAAAATAAGACTCGAAATAGTTTTTCAAACAGTGAGGAAAGTTTTTGAGTTATACTTGGAAATATATTCTTATATGCATTTGTTGAACTTCGGCACCGGGAAGAGCTCATCCCAAGTTTGGAATCTTTCATGGAAAATTCCACCTTCTAACACATCCAAGTCCTTTCCTATAACCAAATAGGGCTTTTTATCCTTGGAATACAGCGGCCATTTTAAGTTTTTCAGATATTGATCATTTTTATTATTTGGATCTCTGAAAAAAGAATTGAGAACTGTGTAAAAATTAAAAATATATCGGTTTTTTGGAGTCGAATGATTTGTCCGAATATTTGACAGGGTTATTTAATTTGGCGTATATTCTATTAAATTTAGAGAGGTCTATCGTATAACAATCACGCTGTGATTACCAGCCATAGGACTAAGCCATTAGCGTCTGATTGACAATAGGACTGCTAAGAGAGCAAATTTTTCGGTGATTTTTTTTTTCGATGGAACGTATAAGCAGATACCATTGGAGGTAAGTGAATATAATAACTTTTATAAAATCTGTTAAATGATCTGCAGAAGGGTTACTCTCTCGTCTGATACGTTAAGAGACAGAAGAAGGACCGTGATATTAAAGTAAAGTCACGAAGTGGTATCAAAAAGACATCGGACGAGTAGGTTCTGCCACTTAACGCATTTTCAGATGGTTATATACATATAAATTATAAGTTCAAGCATGTATACCAAGTACCATACTTGGTATAAATTGATTGGTAAATTCGAGGTTCACTAAAACTTTAGATCATTGCTTAACCACTTTAGATGAGTCTTACCCCTTTCTAGCGAATTCCGTCCACATGCGTGTTAAGTTTTCGATAATCTCATTTTCGGGATCCGTTTGCTTGAAAAGCGGCGTCATAACAGGCACATGCAATAAATAGAGCAGTTCATCGTGATGCACGGCACCTTTTTCGTAATGAAATGAAATATTTTTTTTACGAATAATTCTGAATGCAACATATAACTAACCATAAACTTGATCTCTATACTTAAAATGACTGTAACGGCCAGCGTAGGTGAAGAGATACGTATAGACTGGTGTCACGCGTGAAATTAAATCCAAGAAACGATGGTATTCAAAACCTATAATGCCATCTGAGTAAAGTTTCCCGAATGAGTCCAAACTGTCGGGCAGCGTCAAGGTGGCATTCGTCAAATATTTCGAGCGCAACTTTTGTGTTATCTTCGCGGAACGTGGAGTATTACGCTCATACATTAGTACAATTGGTGCATACTTTTCGAAATCTGTATTTAACCATCTTTTTGTGGTCTCATTGTTTAAGAGATCTGCAGAGAGTAAAATTTGTTATGGCAAAAGTTATACTTTAATTTTTTTTTAAATAATATATGTACTATAGGCTTACAATATGCGCCGCCGACGAACTCGTACTCCGTAATGCCAATTATAAGTGGTACTTTGTACAAATTTTCACTCTGTATGGTTTTGTAAGGGTCTTCCACCAAGAAGCGTTCTTGGCCGAAATCATGCTCGATCACAGGCATCCAATTCAAGACGGGATTCCAATTGAAGTCGAACATTTGAATTGAAGTGTTCACAAAAGCCATCATGGGTTTCTATGCGAAGACAATGGAAATCAAATATAATGCAGTAGAGTTTTCACATATAAGTGAGGGCTATGCTCACGGTGTCCAGTTAATTTGTTTTTTTTTTTTGCGGTGTTTACAACTAACAACTGCGAAACTGCAAAAGTTCAGTTAACTGAAAACTGTTCGTCCTACCTTCTTTAGGCAATTCACCAACTTCGCTGCTGGCTTTTTGGGACAATCCAATAAGTCTGCTTGCCTTTCGCTCAATCTTTTCTGTCGACTCGCATACTTGAATTGTCCCAACGGTGAGGCGCTCATCATTATGCCACGATGGAATAATCCCTTAGTCATGGGCGACATCATATGTAAACCAATACTAAAACTACCCGCACTATAGCCGAGCAATGTCACCGATTCGGGATCACCACCGAAGTTGCCAATGTGATTCTGAACCCAACGTAATGCTTCGACTTGATCTTTCAAGCCAGCATTGCCGGGCGCCTCAGCACTGCCAGTGGCTAAAAAGCCCAAAGTACCCAGGCGATAGTTTAAGGTCACCAATACAACATCACGATCCATTAAATGCTCTGGACCCGCAAAATTTTTACTCTGCCCCGAAACACCATAAAATCCGCCTGGATGCAAATACGCTACTACAGGCTTCCGCGCACTCAATTTCTTCGTGTAAACATTTAAACGCAAACAATCCTCTGATATATCGGTGATATTTCCAGTCACTTGAGGGCACATAGGACCATCCTGTGTAGCATCCAGAATGTTGGGCTTCCATGGCGCATAGGGTTTGGGATTCTGAAAACGTAAATCTCCAATTGGCGGTTGGGCGTAACGTATGCCACGGAATGCATAGAAGTTTACACCCAAACGTGACTTCAATACTGTACCCCGTATTTTGCCCAAGGAGGTGGTCACTTCGACTGCGTTCACGCGATCTAGCGCAATCAGAGCGAGTACAAGACAAAATGCATTGAGGAGCTGCATTTTCAATCCGAATACGAGGTAAACACGAATTTAAACTGGTAAAAGTAGAGTGCAGCTTGCAGTATTTATGGCTGTGGGTTGGCAATGATTTTTGTACAGAACATTCCTATACACTTAACTATACATGTACTTATGTATGTATGTACGTACATACATATACATATGTATGTGGGGAAACGATTCAAAAAAAACCCCATTTACTAGGTAAACACGTGACGTAAATAAATCAGTAATTAAACGGGTCACCGAGATGATCTGTTTATATACCCTATTACATTAAAGATGAATTGTTTAGTAAAGTTATGGGTGATCATATTCTAAAAATATACATCCTTTTAAAGAGAGACATTTTAATAAATTTATCAAATTTGTCGACACTTATGCCTTCATGCAGAACATAAATTTACGAAAGTTAAGTTAAAAATTTAATTGTTGGAGGGCAGCTTCAACTCTCTTCATTAATCGCAAAATTGAGCCGAGGTTATGCTCACCGCAATTTTTTTATAACGCCATCAAATATGATGATAATAGTATAGTATAGTAAATAGTATAGCTCAGTATTTGGCCGAGCTTCTTCTACCATGTGCACTCTAGCACAAATGGAGGGACCTACAGTTTTGTGCCGACTTCAAACGGCATATGTATTTTATGAGAAGTTGCCTGTCGAATTTTTCTATGATTAAGATTTTGCTTGCTCTGGTTGAGATTCGAACCTCGAACTCAGCGGCATATGGAGTTATAGCACGCACCGCTACCCACTCGACCACAGCGGCCACAAATATGACGATTACTATTTATTTATTACATTTATATTATTTTTCAATTTAAGCTTCAAGCTTTGTACACTTTTTAAAATAATTCAAAGAGCTTTAACTAAAAACACACGTTAAAAAAAAATACAAAATTTCTCTCAGCCCATAAAACATACATATATACAATAAAGTGTTAGCCAGTAAAAAAGTTCTCAAAAATCAGCGGTAATTTTTAGACACTTTAATTTTGAATTTTACTTACTCAGAGGAATATTGAAAAAAACATTTAAAAAAATTTTAAATTTTAATGAAAATTTGTTTCTATGACATTTTTTAAGCCTAGGCTTATGCGCTTTTATTTCAATTGAAAATTTTGCAACATTTTATAAAGGAATTGTTAATTGTCACCTTTGGTGGCGTTATAAATATGATACTAGACAAATTTCAAAAAATATTTTTAAGAAACGAGAAGTTTTGAAATGTCCAGATGTCTAGTAGCTTCAGTAAATAACTGGTTTACAGTTTCTGCATACACTCAAGTCAAAAATTGATATTATTTGCAAACATTTGTTGAGACTTGCAGACAATGTAATAAAAATATACCTAAACCTTTTGTCAACATTTTTGCTACGTATAGGGTATACTGAAACAATTATTGCAAACCCATTGATTCTCCAAGAATCGGTGCGTTCAAAACAATAACTTTCAGTTCAGCTGAAAAATATATAATATATGTACATAAATTGCTAGCTGTAATGACAGGTATACAAATTGTAACTTAGTTTTTGTTATTTCTGTGTCTTGTTTACTAAAATAATATTTTTAGTTTCAATTTTGGTTAAGCTATGAAAGCTAAAACTCCCGATGGGTCCCTCAATAATCCAATTACTAATTTTATTAGACTAGAGTTTGCAATATTTTTTTTTAAATCTCATTTACTTTTTATTAAATTTATAATTCAGTTATCACGATTATATTTGACACAACAGACGCTCTTTAGAAAAATGCTATTACAACCCAGGCAACAATTGAAAGATAATTGGCCGATGAATCCACAATTCTTCCACAATCGATATACCGCCGAGTTCGATGTTCGAATCTCACTCAGGGCAAGCAAAATCTTAATCATACAAAAGTTATTTTTTTAATAGAGGCCGCCCCTCGGCAGGCAATGGCAAACCGACGAGGATATTTCTGCCATGAAAAAACTTCTCACAAAATACATCTGCTGTTCGGTCCCTCCATTTTTGGTATAAAGAAAGACGCACACCCCAAATGGTAGGAGAAGCTCGGCCAAACACTGAGCTTTATGGTGTGAGCGCCAAATTATTATTATTATTTATGTAATTGAAAAAACACTTTTTCTTTTTTCGTGTAAACAACTAATGGTGTAATAAAAATGTGCCTCAATCTTTTATCAAAATTCGTGCGTTCAAAATAATTACTCTCAGTTCAGCTGAGAAATGCATTATAGCAAGCTGCGATGACGGGTTTAAAAATTATAACTCCATTTTTGTTATTCGTGTGTTTGCTTTAAAACAAATATGTATTTTTATTTTAATTTTGGTTTAGCTATAAGACCTAATGTTCCCGATGGGTCTCTAAAGAATCCAGTTATCCAGTTCCCACTTTTATTAGAATAAAGTTTGCAATATTTTCTCAAACATCTCTTTAGAAAAATACTATTGCAATCCAGATTGAAAGACAATTGGCCGATGAACCCACAATCCCTCCAGAAAGCTTTAGACGGAATTTACCTCAACTCTATTTACAATTTATGTACATAATTGCAAAAATGCTTTCTCTTTTTTTCGATTATTTTAATTTCTGAAAACGTCGCGGAATATTCGCGTTTTCAATTGCCTACAAAAGCTCTGGAAAGTGGACTACACCTTTTTCAGTTTAAGTTCAGAAAGTTGCAACTCAAATTCAAAAAATTACGAATCAAGTTTAGAATTTCATTTCAAATTCAGAATTTTCATTTGAAATTCAGAAAATTACAATTCGAATTCAGAATTTCCATTTCAAATTCAGAAAGTTGCAATTCAAGTTCAGAATTTCCGATTTTCAGAAATTCTGAATTTGAAATGAAAATTCGGAATTTGATTTGTAATTTTCTGACTTTGAATTACAACTTTCTGAATTTGAATTGCAACTTTCTGAACTTACAACTGAAAAAGTTGTAGATCTGTTGAGGAGTAATTCATGACTTATTCAGAACTATTTTAGATTTTTTTAGATGATTTCGAGTAAGTACGAAACTAGTCGCGTCAGACTGAAACTGCATTGAGGAACATGACTTAATAACTCTATCATGACTGGGGTGAAATCTGATATCTATCAGAAGCAGAATTGATCTCAATATTTTCGAATTGGAATTATTGGAATCAAAACAGCATTCCTACAAATCAAATTAGGTTTGCTCTCAGAACGCAATTATAAAATAACAATAGAGATCAATTTTAATTCAGATCGGATAAACCAGCAGTGATGTGTTCCGAAACAGGGCATGTTCAAACCCTTCTTTCGTTATATGTCATAATGTGTAATTAGTGTGCTTCAAAATATGCACCATGGATGCTAAAATATAAAAAATGAAATTGGAAAATTCTGGAGTGTATAGAGACAATAATTTCGTTAGCAGAATTGGCATATTTTTAAGCACGTGTCGGAGACGGACTTTCGGGTAATTTAACACCCGACTAATAAAAGCTCATTATTTTCAAGCAGTTTATTACTTTTTTGTTGTTTTTGATGGAATAGTTAGTTAGAAAAGAGTGAGTTCTGACTAAGCGCTTCGCTATTTTCAACAAACAAAAGGTATTGTAGACTATCAAGCGTTGTTTCTCGATTTTTATGTATTATTTGATTTAATATAACTATTTAAATGGGGTCTACTATACTTATTACATATGTATGCATGTATATAACAATTGACAACTCTAAACATTTTGGTTCGTAGTAAAAAAAAAAAATACTATACCTAATCATAAACATAGCGCATGTTTAATAATATATGTAGATATTACATAAGAGCAAACTGAATACCTCAAAAAAGGATAAGATATAACAAAGCAAATATTGATTTGCTTAAATTTTAATTACGTTTTCCAAAAACAATTAAACTTCCAATTACATACATATGTATGTACATATGTTATTAATTAAAATCAGATGTGTATATTTACTTAAGGCGGCTCTTAAAATAAAAAGTTTACACTTTGTATAGTAAAGATAGTAAATAGTAGTCAACTGCAAGTAATTTCATCCAATACTTTGTCTGGTTTTCAGTTCTATTCCACTCTTTTTTTTATTAAGAACACAAATGCTTAACTTTATATATGTATAGGTTTTTTATTTAAAAGATTTGAATATTGTCCAATTATTTAGTTCGCTAAGACACAGAAATAATTTAAAATATATTGTATGTATATGTATGTATGTATATCTTTATCAGTATTTGTTTTCTGTGGCTCATTTAAAGACACACTTATGACTAGGCTTGACCTCTAAACAATTAATAAAAATAAAAACAAAAAACAAACGCTTATCGCAGGTTTGTGTTCTTTTTATTGTATACATATATGGTTATGTGTAAACATTTGCCACCAACGAACCAGAGTGCAGAACTACTGATAACAAATGATGGGGCTTGGCCTCTAATGCAAATTGTTATACATACATTTTTATGTACATAAGCATAGAAGCATTTCTCATATCAAACAGATGTTTTATGTAATTACGTAAGTATTCAAGTTATTTTGTCATTTGAGAGATTCCAATAACATATAAATACAATACACTGTGCAAATTGAGATTCATAATTGCATAATCAATCCATTATAGTCCTGTAGTTATGGAATAAATTAGTTAATAGCCACATAACATTAAAAGCATCTAGTTTATAACTGCCATTCGAGATTCGTTTAGTTACAATTATAGAGGAATAAAATAATTAGTATTTTTAGTTATTCGTTTTGTTCATATAAGGATAATTAACATCTGTTAATGGGACAAATGTCTCTTTTACTGCCTGTAAGGAAGTCCAACGCATCAGATAAAATGGGCAACCTGCTTTATCGTTTGTACCCGATTGCCGCGCACCACCGAATGGCTGTTGACCGACGACAGCCCCAGTTGATTTATCATTTATATAAAAATTACCGGCAGCATCTTTGAAATCATCTAACGCTTGCCTCAAAAATGATTCATCTTGTGCAAAAACACTGCCAGTTAGTGCATACTTTGTAGTGTTCTTAACCAAATCGATAGTCTTATTCAAATCGCTATCTTTATAAACGTACACTGATAATACTGGTCCAAATATTTCCTCGCGAATTACACGCTTGTGCGGATCGTTAACTTGAACAATGGTTGGTTCTACAAAGTAACCTTTCAAATTGGACAAATTACCGCCGGCCAATACTGTGCAATCGGGATCTTCTTTGGCCTCATTTACGAATCCCAAAATGCGTTGGAACGAGTTCTCGTCAATAACCGCCGAGTAAAAGGTATCAACTTCGCGTGCATCTCCAATTTTCAGGTTCTTAGCCTTTTCAATCAATGGTCCTTTAAATTGTGATTCCCAAAGTGATTCGGGCACGTATACGCGGGAACAAGCCGAACACTTTTGCCCACCATATTCGAAAGCCGACCGAATAGTTTGTGCCACGGCTGTTTGTACATGCGCTGATGGATGGATAAAATGGAAATTTTTACCACCACATTCACCAACCAAACGTGGATAATTTTTGTAGTCATCAATTTTCTTGCCCACTAACTTCCATAACGTTTTGAAAGTCGCTGTAGATCCAGTGAAATTGATGCCAGCCAAATCGGGAGAATTTGTTATCGCATCACCAAAATTCTTACCTAAAAAGGGGGAAAAACATCAAATGAACAGCTTTTTTTTATTGTTTCATTCAAATTACCAATGGCGGGTACAAAGTTCACTACACCATCGGGCACACCAGCCTCTCGCATTATCTTAAATACCGTCCAGCTGGAGAGCATGGCAGTATCCGATGGTTTCCACAACACGCTGCAGCCCATTAATGCCGGTGTGTAGGCCAAATTACCACCGATTGCTGTAAAGTTGAAAGGAGTTATTGCTGCTACAAATCCTTCCAAACCCCGGAAACGCAAATGATTTTTAGTTACATCCGGTGTGGGACTAAGCGGCTGGTCATTAGCCAGTTGCTTCAAGTAGCCAGCATTCATACGCGTAAAATCGATTAATTCAGCACCAGAATCAATTTCTGCCTGTATAACGGTTTTCGATTGACCCAACATGGTAGTGGCAAGCAGGTCGGCACGATATTTTTTCGCCATAAGATCGGCTGCGCGTTCCCAAATTTCGATACGCTTGGTAATAGGAGTCTTATCCCATTCCTTTTGTTTTTTAACCGATACCCGAATCGCCTCCTCAATAGTAGCATTATCGGCATAGTAATACTTAGCAAGTTTCTGATTTTTTCTATGGGGTATAACTTGATATGCCTCCGTGCCCTTTCTTATTTCTTTTCCATTTATAACAATGGGTATATCTTCACAATTACTTTCGTAACGTTGAAGAGCTTTCTCCAAGTTTTTAATGTCATTGGAACCGGATAGATATTGCGGAATTGGCTCATTATATATGCGAATATCGGTGAATTTCTCCGTCGATAATACTGAATTTGTCAACCTGGCATCGGAAATTTCCACTTGCTTTGCCTTGCTGGAGGAGGCACGGGAAGAGATTTTTAACGCATTTTCATAATTTATCGGAGCTGTAGAGCGTCTAGCGGTTAACAACAAACGAGGCCACATTTTCAAGTTATTGCCTAAATAATTATAATTTCAAAAATGAACGAATTGATTAGTTAAATTTTATTTATAAAAACCTACTTAAGATTTATCACGTAATATGTGGGCAAAATACTACACAATAAATATGACTGTGCAATTAAGAACGATATGTATCCACTATCTTACTATTCGCACAACCATCCCCAGAAAATTCCTTATGTGGAAAACAATAACAAAAACTGCGCAATTGACGCTGGCAGTGCTTTCGGTCAACAGCTGTGTTGGTACATAGTGATGTGCAAATCTGCAGATATATAATTACAGTTTTACTTCCGATTTGCTTTTGTATATTTCGTAGACGTATATTGACTAAATTGAAGTTGTTGTAGGATGGAAATGTAAAATAAAAACTACATCGTCAAACAGATAAGACTTTCATATATATACTTCAAGAATTTAATAATAATAATTACATAAATTTTTATCGGATTTTTTTTATTGCAGTTTTTATATCTTTGGCCAGCACTGTTGTCAGCTGTGCCAAGGTCGACTGCTTCAAGTCAAGGGAGTTTTGTGAATTACATATTTCATATATTTGACCAAACACAAACAACAAAGAAAATAAACCTTCTAAAGGTAAAAAATCAATGTTGCTGCTGGTTTAAGGAAGAAAATCACATTGAAGGGATTTGCGGATATTGATTATGCTCCTGCAACTGACGTGACTTCTGCAATCGAATTTTAGAAAGCGAACCAAAACAGAAACTGGAAAAAATGCTTAGAAGTGACGCAATCTGTTAGTGAAAAATGCGGCTAACCACTTTTTTATTAAAGCCAAAAGCGTCGGAAGTGTTGACAGCTTACCTAAAACAATGCAATGAACCGCCATGGACATCTTATTTTGTGAAGGCAATTGCAGCATAGTGAAAGATATTTTCGATACTGACGCACCTCTTTGTAGTTTAAAGACGTGGAAAACGATCAACGCGGCTGGTCTCACTTCAATTGGACACTGGACAGTGGAGCCAATTATCACATACTACGCACAGGTTGCTATCCGTATATGAAATACCACTGCAGCAAACGGGCTGTTCAAGATCTTTCTTTGGAGGATAAATTCTTTCGATTTTTGAAGGTTATAAATCTGGGTAAATAAAATTATAGTTTTTTTTTTGGTTTTTTGATTATATTTATTTAAACTTTTAGGACTGCCAATGTTGTTTTATGGACTTGCTGCGATTCATCTTATAACTCATGAAGAATTTGTTTATTTGCCAAATAATGAACGCGTACCTATATATTTTCTTTATGCTGAGGATAAAGGATCAATGCATTGACATGCTTCTGGTCTATAGGAATAAGTGAAATGCATCCAACTTTGAATAAATTGTGATTAACTATATTTTCCTATTTATCCACAAGTTTTAATTTAATTAGCTACTGTTATTTAATACGGCTGCTGATTAAATGGCTAGAAATTGTACCCTCGAACCGACATTGTCGCATAGGGAGCGGTGAGAGGCGCTTTGCATTGACCGGACTTAGGTCAGGGTTACCTAATCTACTCAGTAAATTTAGTGTTGCTATTTCGATTTCCAACCAGTTTATGTTGTTTGGATCGATCTTCCGCTTACTTTTGAAGCGCTCTAATAACAAAAACACTCAGTTATATTCAGCACTAACACGAAATTCATCGTAGTCAGAATATTCGTGAACTATGAACTCGCAGAATTCGACTAACTTCAACCGAATACATTGAAAACAAACTTCTATATTACCACAGAATTCTCAAAGGTATTCTTACAGGCCACTGTAGGTTGAAGGGTCACCTGCAAAAGGTGGGTATCTGGTCAAATGACCTATGTCGCTTCTGTGATATGGTCAGAGAGACCCCCTCACATATATTCCTAGAATGCGTGGCTGTAACGCGTAGAAGGGAAAGGTGGCTGGGTTAGATGTGGCCTAAGAATGAATACATACACTCCCTAAGCCCATCTTGAAATTTATAGATGCTCTCGGACTGGGGGAGGTGTTGTAAGGCACTGAGGGCACAATAGATCTACACGTCGCTGAGCGATCTTCATTGGAAATCTAATCAAATCTTCCATTTTTGAGCGCTATGGGAGCCATCTTAATTTTTTTTATTGAAAATAAAGCAATATTTTTTCAATATAGAACATTGGTGCACGTAAAAGTATTAAAAGTCTAGGCAACTTTGGCGTTTCAATCCCTGCGAAAATATTGCAAATAAATTTTCTCGTTAATTTTTCAACAAGAATAAATTGGAATTTGGTGAAAAGCTTATTAAAACTTTTCCATCTTTGGTTTTTTGATACTCGAACATTACCAAACATGCCAAATTAGGCGTGGCCACAAGATGAGTACTACATGAATTTTTAGGCCCTAAAAATTATAAATACAAGTAACGGATATTTTGTATTTATTTATAGTACATCTAAAAATAAGGAATGTGTGAATAAATATTTTTTTATTTGAATTAAGATTCATTAAAATTAAAAGGGCCATTACTGCTTCAGACTTACTTAAATATTACTACCAATCCATTATGAATGTAAACACTAGATGTGCCAACGACTTATGTATCAAGTTTTTTATAATGATTATTAAAAGGGTTTGAACATTGATGGCAATTTTTGTGTAAAATTTGAAACTTTTAATACCGCAATATTTGTTGATCAATTGATCAACTATATATTTGACTTGTATCGCTCACTGTTTGTATAAATTAAAGAGTTTAAAGGGCCGTTTTCTCGAGTTTTTAATTTTGTTTTTTAAATTTGCCACTCCACCAGTATTTCGCGCAATATACGACGTGCATATGGATACGACGATGCATTTGTATGTATGAGCATATAAAAAAGATTTTATTTACGATATACTTTTAATGTTCATACATACTATATTTATTTATATGGTGCATACGGTATTTAGTAGGTTAAATGTATGTGTTTATATAACTAAATATGTATTTCTATGCATCGTTTATATGTTTTTAAATATGTACACAATGATTTTAGATTAATAAATACAATTTCTTTTGGAACTAAATGTTTCTCTTTGCGCTTGGAGACAGATAAATAAATGAGCTCTACCCAATTAAGTAACTTCTTTACAGTCGTATTTTACTAAATGTGTTAGTATTACTAAAATTTATTAATCAACTTAACATATTCATTTTGATAAGCATGTTCGATGATATTTGCATAAATCATAAAAAAAAAACGATCTTGAACGAAACAGAAAATTTCATATTGTTAAAAGCTTTTTAATAATCACATTTTTCATTCAGATTGCTTGTTCGTTTTTTTTTTTTGTTTTGATTGTTCTTGACTTGATGAAATATGTACATCAGATTCATTCCATTTATACTATAGATTAGCAAACGCCTTATTCCGATTTCTTATTGATTGTAATAATGCCTTGCTCATCCTCCTGGGTAATATCCTTATCGCCATAACCCCAGAGCTCGTGCGAACCATCACCGGTACGCTTAACGCGCTTCTCAATGATTTCTTCAGATACGGACTTCAAATCATATGCCCAACCAATCCTGGCGAAGAAATCAATGAAAGCGGTGGTAAAATTCATGGAATAGTTGCCCCATTCGGCGGTTTTGTAGTCCCAAGGGAACACATGATGGTAGTTGTGCCAGCCCTCGCCGAAAGCGAACGCGGATACAGCTGGGCATTGGGATGGATTGATGTTCCTGGAAGAATAAATCAAAAGTTACAATATTCGCGATGAAAACTGCTCACTTTTTTTTAGTAAATATTTACAGTGAATTGAAAAATCATCAAAAATCATGAAAAAGTTGAAGCTACAGACTATATCCTTAATTTGAACACACCTTTTTGTAACACTTAATTATACAATACTTCATTTAGTGAATTTTTACTTTTTGACGAAATCGAAAATGGTTAAAGAGGTGTTTGTGGTGCGTTCTGATCTCCTGGATATTTTTTTTTTTTGGATCACATTGAATTATTTTTTTATCTGGCCTTAAAAGGAAAATTCAAAATGTCTATGCAATGCGTAAAAATGAGTCTCTTATTTTGATTTTAGGCTTGAAAAAAATGTTACAGAGCATATAGCGCGCTTTATAATTGAATTATTTCCCATTTAAAATTTTTTTCTATGTTGTTATATTAACTATGTCGGAATGTAAATACAAAAATTAAAGTACTCTGTAATATGCTCAAACAAGTCTAATATCATAATGGTGTGTATAAACGAACATATTTACAGATTTTATAGAAAAATTAAAACTTTTACGTAGTCAGAAGGCCAAAATACAACAGATACTACATTTAAACAAAAAAAAAACTGTCTTCTTAATACTCGTAGACCATAACTAAAGAAATTCAATTATTTTCCACGTTCAGGCCCGTAGCGTAACTCAGTTTGCAGGGGAGGCCCAGCCTCAGGCACGTTACGTGGCCGATTTTGTAGACCAAATATAGTTGTTTACGCCAATTATAGAAAAGTTCAATTATTCTGATTCTAAACATGAATGTGAAATTTTAAGATAAACAAAAGTTTTTTAATGTATAATTAACCAATTAAATGATGATTACTGAAAAAACATGTACGGAAATAAAAGCTTTTATTATAATTAAGTACGAATATTTTCATTGTGTAATAGCCAAGAATTATATTCAATAATTTTACAGTGCAATATGTTTTTTATAATATTATATTGAAAAATTGTCGTTTCCGATAGGGCTTTATCAGATATATGTACATATGGATTTTAGGAGAAAAAAATCTGGCTAAAATTTTGCCCATATACATATGTATGTATGTATGTATGTTCATATATCACGTCGGTCGTTTGAATTCAATTTTTTTTTACATTGATTAGGAAACGCATTCATTTATTTCAATATAAAGCCGATACTTTGTCTCAAAATATATTCTCTAAATAGTGACCAGGTCAGAAAAAATTAAAATAAAAACAAAAGAAAAAACGCGAAAGGGAGGAAAAGATGTGACTAAAGCAGCTGCTGTGAAATTAAAATTTCTGTAAGTTCGAAGCATTTAAGTTGGAAATTTGTTGCTTTCCAGTGGCACACAAGTGATTTGCGTTTTGGAATTTTTAGGCTTTCCATAATTATTAACCCTATTTCCCCACATCAATACAGCATATGAATATTCTAGTTTAAAAAATATGTTCGGAAACTAATATTTTGATGAAAAAATGCTTTTCAGTATAGAAAAAACTGAGTTTTTTGCGAAGTTGCACCTCTTATAATTTGACTTTTTCATGGAGAACAAGAGATTACTCTTAAATTTTCGTTTACAATTGAAAAACCCCTCCTCAAATTGATAAAATCTTACACTATGCAGCGATATGTAATCTAAAAATTACTTTTCTATAAGTATACTCACTTGTCGTAGGGACGTCCGCCAAATTTGTGCGCCGCACTGTTGACACACCAGGTAACGTTCAATAAGAAACACCAACGGAACATGGTTGCAACAAACCACGAGTTGATGAATGACTCATTCCAGAGGTACATGGGAATTAAGGTGGGTAGAATGAAGCAAGCCAGGGGCATCAACAACATATAGTATCTAGCAAATAACAAACGGGAATTTATAAAAATTATGTCTCAAATTAATATATACATAAGTATATATGTATGTATGTATGTAATTGAAAATATTGTTTACTTCATTTGCCACATCAAAATACGATCCGCATGCAAATCTGTCAAATCCAAGCTCTTTCCCTTGGCAATCACATCGGGATGCTTTTTGCACAACAACCAGCCAATATGCGAGAAGAAGAAGCCACGCGTAGCATTGTGTGGATCGGCATCAGTTTCGGAGAATTTGTGATGCACGCGATGATCACGCGCCCAATGATAGGCGGCATCTTGGAAAGCGCATGTATTGAAAGCAATTAAGATAAGACGCAATGGCCATTTAGCCTTGTACGAGCGGTGAGCCCATAAACGATGTGCGCCAGCCGTTATGCCCAAAACACCAATGGAATAGAGAAAGATGGCTGAAAATCAAAAAATAAATAAATAAACACATATTCACCCTTATTAAGTAATCAGAGATTTATGTACGAGTACATATGTACCTAAGCATGTGTCTATGAGCTACATGCTTAAAAAGTTGAAACAAAAAAATGTTAGAGCATTTGAGAAGTTATCAACGCCTTTAGTTAGCAATTTTAAATAGATTAGCGCTTATGCCGCTTAGTAATTAAATCATTGTTTATCAATTAAAATATCTACGTTGAAGCAACAGGTGTTAAACTGTTTGCATGGAAATGAGGCAATTGAAAGTGAAATTAACAATGTGAACGTTTTATTGCTGATAAATAGTGTGAATTTACAACACACTCGTATGCTAATCAAGTTGATGTCTGTACTCGTTGATTAAAAAAAAATTAAAATAAAATGGAATGCGTGACTAAGTAAAACACTGCGTTCGCGATTCCGAAAAAAAAAACAAAAAAAACTGTTTCATGATTTTAAATATTAAAAACACACCAACATTAAACTAGCCTTGGAAAAATATAAATTTAATCTTCCATAAACTGGGCTTCCATAAAATGTTTCGACTTCCTATATAATACGAGCTTCTGTGAAATTTCTTACGCTTTGTTCTTGCCAATAGTCAAACAAAAGAAAACTAAAAATAAATATAAAAAACTACTTACAGAAGAACACCGTCGGCCACTTTGCCGAGGTGAAGAATAGCCAAGCACCGTAAAGTGCCGCAATATGCAAATATCCGAAGAGAATTATATTTCGCCACACCAATTTTATTTTTCGTTTTTCAGCGCGCTTTCTTAGCTGCACATCAATGGCCAAAGCGCCGTCCGTAGTATCTGCGTCACATTCAAACAGCACACCAGTTTGCTTGGATGGACCCAAATTGGAATTGCTCCCGTCGGCATTGTGTCCAGACAAAGCGTCCAGGGAATTGTGATTAATTGATGCAGCATTTGGTGGCATGATGGTACTAAAAATTATAAGAAAAAAAAATTTGTAATTTTATAGTCATTCCATGGGTATTAAAAATATGATATAAAATTAAAGCACAGTCACATATTGACATATTTGAACAATTTATTTTCCTTCTAATTATTTAAATTCAATTAAAATAATGTTGATTATCTAACAAATAAAATAAAAACCATTTTTTTTTAATTTTATGCAATGGTTTGACAAAACTTCATCAGAATTTCAAATTAAAAAAAAAATGTTGTAATTTTTAAATACGCAGTGTTTTTGGTTCGTTTAATTTTAGATTTTTTTAAACTCGCAAACACTATGCCTAAAAATATTTGTAAAAACCCCTGGTCTTTAACATTTAAATTCATTTCATTCCATATGCACAACGGAATTAGATTATTTCCGCGTAAGTATGTAAATTTTTAAATAGCTTTAGGATACATTTAAAATAAGACTGCAATTAAATTAACTGCAATTTGCAACTAATTTAATTGTAAGTGCAATTAGTTTGATTGTAAGTGCAATTAGTTTCATTGTAAGTGCAGTTAATTTAATTGCAATTAACAAATTGATTAAAAATTTAAATGATTAACGTCCAACACTGGTTTTAAGTGGCTAAATAAAACTGTTGATTTTTGAGAATTATTTTACCCGGAATCTACTGAGCATTTTCTTCCATAAAACCCCTGGACGAAGTGGAAGATAATGCTCAACACCCTTGGCGAAAAGAAATCTATAAGGTCAACAATACCTTTTAGCCAATTATCCCAAAGGCTCCCATTAAAAAGTTGAACAAATATGTTTTATTAGAAATCGTTTGTAGTCGACTTAAGTTGCTACCCACAAGTATATATTCCTATGTACGTACAGATACATACATATATAAATGTCCATATGTATACTTATACAAATGTTTGCATAAATTATTCAATTGCCAGCTAATTTTTTTTTGTATTTTATAATGACAGCTACCTAAGAGAAAAGTCATCGACTGGCCACGTGGTATTTTTTGTCTTTTGCATGCACCTACTCGTACATATGCAATTATTTACATTTTATTAGCAAGCCAGAACTCCTACATACGAGTACGTATGAACCTTCTTATCTTACTTAACATCTATGTATGTATGTATACCGCACATGAGACATACCCTGTAGGGAAATTACACTTGTCGACAAATATTGTGGCAATCGCGAGAACCAACGTTTCTGCTACGGGTACTGCGCTCTTAAACTAATTTTTGAGCTTACCATCACTGTTTTGGTGGACTAAGAAAGCGGTTCTTTAGCGAGAATAAAGGTAAAAAGAAGCGGAAAACATAGCATTATTACCATCAGGAAATTTTCGCGCAATTTTATATAAATTTATTTTTTGCACTTTACGTATTTTATAGTAATATATGTATGTATCTACAAATCAGTTGTTGGAATTCGAAAGAGCTTTTGGTGGAAAATATTATTTGAAGGTGGCAAGACTGAACAACCGAGCTCTGCAATAACTGGCACAAGTTGTTGTTTTATGCGTTCCTGAATGGCTGGATCATATCTATACTTTTTAAAAACTGGATGCTGCGTTCATAGAAAGCACCGGGTACATGAAAATTCGTTTTACCGATCAACATTTTTAACTAAAATTGAACATACGTATGTACATATGTAATTACGACGAAAGAATAATTGGTGAAAACTTAAAGATTATTCCAACAGTGTTGAAAGTTGTCAAACGAAAAATTGCGTAAGCTGTACTCACCGAATTAAACAGGTAGTCTCACACATTGATAGAGGTAATCTGCGCTTTTGTTCGATTGCTGGACAATATGGGAAATAACTATATACAACACAATTTTTTGCAAGGAAAAACGGAAAATCGTTTCAATATACACACTTCAAAGTAGTAGCAAGTTGAGAGATAACCTTTGAATATAGTCCGTTATGGCAATTTGCACTAAGCAAATATCTTTGCTTAAAGTTTTCTTTCTTCATTTGTTGTCAAGCTAAGGCCCTTAACTGAACTCTAACAGCCGTGAAAGCTTTTGTCAGAGCTAACAAAATTGTTGAGTCAATTGTTTAACGAGACTTTGAACTATTCCTACCGGGTCACTGCATTATTTTACATTTTAAGCGTATGTATGCATTTTTAAATATATTAATGCATGCATTAAATCTGTTGGAATTTTATACTACTGTTTACTTAAGCGGTTGGGTGTACAGACACACATAAATAGATATGTATGTATTAGGCATGCCAATCCCGGAATCCGGGCTTTTTTAACTCCCGAATATCCCGGGATAAGTCTATTAAAATTCCGGAATTGTAAAACATCATTCAATAGCCATTTATTTTTTAAAATTTGAATCATTCTTAAAAATCCCCCTTTCAAAGGCGACAAATAATACAGCTTGTTAACTCCCTTAAGGCTTTGTTTTGTCCTTGCCATTATAAATGAGCTGGAGTACTTCTCTACTGCAGATATTAAATACAAGACATTTAGGTTCAGGTTGGAGGATAACACACTTCAGGCTTTTATTTAATTTTTACTTGATATTTTTCTTTTGTTTATTGAATATATTAATTTACAATATTGGGTTCAAACAATGATTAAAAATAATTTTACATTATGTAGGTGCATTTGCTTCTGTACCAAATATGAACGTATATTTGTACATACCTTAAATATAAATTATTTTGTATTTATTTAAAATTTTATGTTTATTTAATACCAATAAATACATGATTTACAAAATATCGTTCTTCTTTGTTATATCAATGTTATTTTGTATACTTCTAATATACAACTATTACAGACTTGTTACAATTTTTGCCAAATTAAAATTTACAAATCAAAACTACGTAAAATTCGGGATTCCGGGAAATGCCCAAAATTGACATCCTTAGTATGTATGTACATAGTATTTTAAAACGACGTATATTAATAGTAATTGATGTGACTTACAGCACATATTTAATTCTGAATTAATTTAGACAACGCATTTAATATTAAGTTAACGATGTTATTGATTTGCAGCGGCAAATAAAGGGTGCTTCGAAAAGTGATGTAGGGTAGCGTGGGATAGTGTAGATCTGTAATCATATTTATTTCATTCAATTAAAATTAAAAGTTTTTTAATCTCCATAGAAATTTTCCATTCCAATTCAAGTCCATATACCGCTTTTCTTATCGCGTCTATTAATTTTCACATACTCAGCATATCGATGATAATAAAAATGCGCCTCCTAGTAGATACATTTTCACTGCCATAACTTTTTGCAAAATATATATTTTTAAATAAATCAGTTCTCGTTTCGTTTGTGAAATTGCATAATTTTTATTGTTTGATTTCTTTTGATTTCATAACGAAACAACTAGCACTTTATGCACATTCGTATAAAAAATGATCAGACTAATTATCACACAACACATTGCCAAACTTTTGAAACACGACGGATTTGGCATGCTTGCCGTTGTACGAGAATACATATATGAATACAAACATATACACGTATGTTTGTACAGTGGTGGCTAAACTAATAAAATAAATTTTTAATTAAAGAATTTGATTAAGTATTGATTATTAAAAAAAAATTCCGATTCCGACAAAAACCGAAGTTTCAAATTTTTGTATAGTCTTTACAAAAATTGCTCAAATTAAAAAAAAAAAATGTCATTAAAATTTTTAATCTGAATTTTTAGAAAATTTTAGGTAAATCTTTGTAGTCAATTCAATTTCAGGTGAACAAAATACACCATCTTTTTCGACGAGGGCGTTGGACATAATTTTGTTTTTATACTCTCACTTATACTAACCCCCAAATTTAAAATAAAGTCTCTCAAAGTTGTGACCTGGTGATGAGCAGGTCACAAACAAATTTAAATTAAAACAAAAGAGAAAAACGTGAAAAAAATGTAGTTTGTGCGGAAACGTAAGGGACAAGAACAAAAATTGTAATTTCTTTTAGCTTATACTAGTCAAAATTGTGCAAAAGCATTTTAACAAAATTTGCTAATTATTGGTAAAAAATATAGTTGCTTTCCGATTGGAGAAATATAAGTGACGCTGGAAATTTCTATAAGTATATGGGCAACGGTAAAATAAAGTTTATAGTATTTAGACAAAATTCCTGACTGGGTTATCCAGTGACATTTACTTGACTTGCGTCGGTACTAATTAAAATAAAATTATTCCACCGAATTAGCATGGGATGGAATGAGCTCCAAAAACATTTTTTAATTGCAGCCAAAAAATAATACATAGGTTTGTACATACATACATACTAAATACAAACATACTCAATAATTGTACGAGTGTGTGCTATGAAAGTTAAGTATTTTTGCAACTTAAAATTAACATACACATGTTTGTATGTACCATTTATGTATATAATGTGACGAACAAACATACATATACTGTACATATAAAAACATAGTAAATGGCGGTGCGCACCCATCAGATATTAAATGCTTTTTATACTTTAAATAATCACATTTGGTATCCTTTTAACTAAATCCCAACTTTGCGTAAATTAAAGAACATTATAAAGTAAACAACAGCCTACATTTCGATGAAACCAATAAAATGATGAATCACCTGTCGGCGGCCGAAACTGGACGACAACCACCGCTAGTACGAGTTTTAGTTTTAGAAGCGCCGAGTAAAGCAGGACAATGTGTCATTTGTTCGCAGGGAATGACGATTCGCCTTTACAATGTAAACATGTGTGGTGTCACGTCCATATTTATGCGTTTATGTACAAGTATGTGCATAGATATGTGCTCGTAAGTATATAAGGGTGTTCCTTTTTACTGCAAGTATTTTCGGTCTATCACAGTTATACAATTATACATATATATGTACATATGTATATGCATACTAGGGTGATTGACTCGGTTTTTTTCAAACCGGTTTGTGTTCGGTTTTTTCAAAAATTATTGTACGGTTTTTATGAAATCTTGATTTTGCGAATATCGAGTAAATCGGGTTTTTATATCCAAAACCGGTTTTTTACCAGTTGTAAATTTAAAGCCTTTGATAAATAATGGAAATACAGCAGCTCATCGACCAATTTTACATTCATTATATTTTGTTGAAACGGAATCCACAAAGTGCATATCAATTAGACAATACCATTATATATATTTGAAATCCATATAATTTAGAAAATAATTTATATTTAGACAAATCTCAAATAGAACGGGAAAACGTTGAAATATTGTATAACGCCTTATTGATAATAAGTCCTAAATGTGGAATTCTGCAATTTGGTTTAATCTCAAGTTTTAAAATTTTAGACTATATATAAGTTGAAGATTATTACCTTTCCTCGCTCTCACGTTTTTATTTTTTAAGTTTGACTTAATTTTTTTGACCTGCTTATCACCCGATCACAATTAAGAGACTTTGTTTTGAGAGTAGTGGACTTGAGACCAATTAATGCCAATTGGTGTGAAATTGTGACTTTTGTCCTATAGAGACTGAAACTGCTTATTGAATTCGGACATTAAACTACATTTTATTTTCAAAATATTTCTTAGTTAGAAATGATTGCTTTTAGTTACTTACATGTCAATTGTTGAAGCTTTTTTCTTATTCGGAACAAGAGCTAGCTTACCCGGTTTTCTTGATTGAAAAATTACGAACCGGTTTTTTACCAAAAGTCCATTTTTCGAAAACCAGTTTTACAAAAAATTTGAATAATCGAACACCCTAATACATACCCACGCCGATTACCATACAAATTTCAATTATTATACATACTCGTAATAATATCGATACAAAAAAAAACATTTTGCTAAAAAACATTGGACACGACGGGCCATAGACTAAAGCGAAACCAAGGCACATTCAATAGGTAGCAGCAGTAGAAAAATTGAAAAAAAAAATTTGAGCTCTGTATATTTTGTTTTTGCTTTTAAAAGCTAAACTTTCAAAAATATTTTATCAACTACCTTGAATTGTACTGAAAGCATTCTTATCACAACGAAATTCAAAATTTGACAATTCAAATTAAAATAAAATATGAAAAAATTTCAAAAAAAAAGTTTGCTGCGGCTACCTATTTGATGTGCCTTGAGCGAAACGTCTTTTATCTTCATTGTCTAAAGGTTTTGTTGGGCGATACGAATTTTTTTAACGCTTTCGTTCGAAAAACGAAAATACATAGATCTCATCTAGCAACAGCGACAGCTCGTGGCTTTGCCGAAAAAAGTTATCTTCAGTTGCGGCCCGTAGCTCTTCTTTATTAATGTGTTTTCAGCGATAAGGTTATAAAAAATTTATTATTTCTTTTTGGTGTAATGAGAAATGGCATACAATCATATTTCTTATGCCTTATAAAATCAGTCAAAATATGTAGAAAACCTATTTGACCTAAAAGTAGAGTGTTTTTTTTATATTCTCAAACATCGCACTTTTAAAATCGATATCTTTTAGCAATTAAAATATTTCTAATTATAATTATAGTTTAAAAAACCGAACAGAAAATCTCATTAATGCTTTTAAATGAAGAAGGGGTTTTATTTTTTTTTAATCTTATACGAAATTTCATAGAAAATAGAACTTAACTGAATTGAACCAATTATTTATGAAAGTGATTGTATGAGAGCGTGACAAATACTTTTAATTAATTTTACGCTTCTTTAAAAAGTAATAGTTTTATATTTATTAAGTTAGGTTTGGGAACTTAGTAAGCCAGGCCGGAAAGTATTTACAAATTAAACTTCGTCTTTATGTTACCACTGTCTTAAAAGGAGTTTTTAATTTTTTTTAAACAACTTTTGGTGTTTTTAAATGCGAAATTGTGCATTTTTGAGCTTGATATAATTGCCATTCCTTGCTTTCACGTTTTCCTCTTTTGTTTTTTGCTTAGTCTCTAATAGTAGAGACAAAAGAGACAATTTTAGATAAGTGGGCATACATTAGTATCAAATTATAACCTCTAGTCTAAATAAAAAATTATGAACAGGTGATAAAAAAAATAAAACAAACATAAATAATAAAAACGTAAGAGAAAGTAAGGCAATAATCTATAATTTTGAGACTTGAGATTAGACTTAATTACTGATTTCTGGCATGAGACTGCTTAATAAAAGCGAGGTCAAATGCATAGGCAGTTGAAAAACTGCGATGGGTAAACTAAAAATATATATTTTTTATTTTCCATAAACATACATTGAAATGAATAAAAATATAACGTAAACGTTAAGTCGAATTGGTATTCATAATCAATATTTTGTTAGTACTCCAAGTTAGTTGTAGCTTTTTTGACAGATAACCTATGGAAATTCTCTAGAAAAGCACTAAATACTTTATGTAATATAAAAAAATGTTCTTTCATTCAAATTATTATTTTTTTTTTAATTTTCAAATTTTACTCTCTTTTTTAATTATGTAGGTATTTATGCATATTTAACTAATATACATACTATACAAATTTATCACAAAAAAAAGTGCTAGATATTAATTAAGCCATCTGATCCGCAATAAGCTAGACTAGAGGCTTTTACAGTTTCAAGTTAAAAAAAGTTAAAGCGTCGGTAGAAAGCTTTTCTGTAACTTTTTATCAAAGTTAGCATATGAGGATATGCGTTAGGAAAATAAATGAATCTTTTTTTATTTACTTACGCGGCTTTCAGACGCGTCTATTACACACAAAATATCTACATTCAATACTTGACGGCTAAACGCCGAGTTATATATTTTGATTTTTGGCGGTAAACAGCGAATAAAAATATGCACCCTAATGTGGTTATCTGCAATACTTAGGCCATAATATTATACATAGTACATATGTATGTATGTTTGTATGTAATTGTGCTTTCACATAAAACCTTTGGTTAATTCTTATTTTACTGTACTTTTGTCAGTTTTTTTTATTAGTTTTATCACAATCACAATGACAACAAGCCCAAAATTCTAGCACTTGTTGATTTTACAAAACTGGTTTACCAGCTTACACTTTCGATATGTTTATGTAGGTACATATGTAGGTATATACTTACATATGTATGTACATACGTATGCTTGCATATGTTGGAATGACAACGTGAAATTCAGAAGGGGCCCTTAGGGCAAGTTTTTCAGTGCTGGTTTCAACTCAGTTTAAACTAAGTTTAGTTAAACTAAGTTTAGTTAAACTCAGTTTAAATTTAAACTCAATTAAATTTGTTGCAACCAAAACGAAGTAGTCTGCAAACTAAACTATGTTAAACTATGTTTAACCGTGCGCAGTCGGCCGTTTAAACTTAGTTTAAATTCCGTTTAAAGTTTACTGAAAAACTGCATACTTAGTTTAAACGAAAAACAGAGTTCAACTTGCACTGCAAAACTGGCCCTTAGTCTTCCAATTTCTATAACATTTCGAATTTCTTTGCTAATTTTTGCAATGACGGGAGTTTTGCTGACGGGCCACGTAACGCTTGCAATTCGTTATACATAAGTACTCGTACGTACATATGTACATATGTACATTTGCAAATACAATACATATGCATGTAAGTCCATATGTGCATTTATATTCCCACATTATGTTTGTATGAAATATGCATACGTACACAACGGCAAGCATATATACATACCTACATTTATACATACATATCTTGTACATACAGACACACATGTAGGAGGATGCGGCGTGCTATTTAATCGATATGTGTACTTGTCGGTATACACAACAAGGCAAATAGCAACAAAAATATGTACATATGTAAGTTATACGATTTTTCACCAAACACTACGACGCAATTTCGGCATTTATTTGCAAATGTAAAATTTGTAAATTTTGCAAAAACACAAAAAAATTGCACCATATTTAGAAAATATTTCATCGAAATTCACTTGTTGGAAAAATTAATAACAAACACACTTACCACTTTTTGATTTTTTCCAATCGACCAAATTAAAAAATGCACGCGAATTTTCGTTAAAAAAAACGATATTAAATGAAATAAAAAGAATTGGTTGCTTTTTTTGGCACGTCAACCACTTTGTGCGAATAACTTTAGCGTTATGCGCTTACACCAACAACAAATAGCGCACAATCGTCTAGAAAATGAAAGAAAGGCAGAATAGCACCACTTAAGCACGCTTCACATGAGAGTTAATAGTTGGCGTCTTCCACTTTCACGACCGTTTCGTTCGACGTTTCCCGGCAAAGTGCTGATTGCGCTCACAAATCGTTGGCTACATACTACATTTGTATATACATATGTATGTACATATGTATGTAACTACTTGCTGCTCTATGGACACGCTGTATCCACGTAGCGCTCTGTGGCTGACGTCTCGTTAAGCGATCGGGGATCACGTTCGCGTTTAGAATTATTTCACTTAATACCTACGAAATGTTGCCCTTCCACCCGATCTTAGCTCTCAAGCGCTCCAACGAAAGTTATTTTCGTACAGTTTGGTAAGCTTACATGCATACATACATACATACATACACACTCATACACATACGTATGTGTACATATGTATGTACATACATACGTACATGTATGACAGACGAAAAGCTTTTCACCGTCACAGAAATTTCGAGTTTTACCTTAGCTCTCGTCGTTGCTTCCGCTAGTATAGCTTGAATATTGGTTTTTCGTGAACTTGACAATGAAACTGTTTAAGGACCATTTGTTAATGTTAGTCAAAGCATTTTGCTAAACGCTTTTATATTAAAATGTCTGAGTTAGACGTTTCTGCTGAGCAACTATGAAATATATAAACGGTGCCACAAAGTTACTGAATGAATTTATTGTTTTTATAATAATTATTTGGTTCAAAAAATGATGTACTGCCCTCATTTATGGATCGCGATTCTTTCGATTTAAAACCAGATTCGTTTGATCACGAATACTGCTATTCATATGCTGAATTTGAGATTATCTCAAGTCTCAAAATTTGGTTTAACATGTTTATACTTTGTGTTTGTTTAAATAACAACAGAGACAAAAGTCGCAATTTAAGACCAGGCATCCATTAGACTCAAAATAAAGCGTCTAATCCCAAAATAAAGTCTCTTAATAGAAACCTGGTAATGAGCAGGTCACAAAAAATTCAAATAAAAACAAAAGAATAAAACGAGGAAAAGCAATAATCTCTAGCTCATTTTGAAGTTACTGAATTCGTGCAAACAAATTTGAGACTATGAGTTTGAGATTATTACCTTTTCTAGCTTTCTGCATTTTTTCTTGTATCTTGTTCTTATTATAATTTTCTGATGACTTGCTAATCACCCGGTCACAATTCAAATACTTTATTCTGAGTCTAGAGGGTTTATCTTAAGACTAATAAATGCTAACTTGTCTAAAATTGTGACGTTCGTATCTTTTAGTGGCATACTGTTTATATAATTCAGGTGTTTATATAAAATCCCTAGTTTCAAAGAAAAGTCTTTTACCAACTTTCTTTCGATTCAATATTAATATTATAGTACAAAAAAATTACCTTTTAAAAGTAGACAAATGCCCGAATTCAGTAACTTGGTATCATCTTAAGTCTCAAAATGAGCTTTTCCTTGCTTTCACGTTTTATTCTTTTGATTTTATTTTAATGTTTTGTGATTTGTTCATCACCAGGTCACAATTTCGAAATTAGAGGCTTTATTTTGAGTCTAATGGATGCCAATTGGTCTAAAATTGTGACTTTTGTCTCAATAGAGACTGAGACAGCTTGCAGAATTCGGGCATAACTTAATCCTGTATTTGAAGAACACCACATTTTACTTTCTCAAGAGGCATCAAGAGCCCTGGATGTAAGATAATTTGAACAAAAACCAATACGTTCCACTTTTCGCAGTTTATTAGTCGGTTTTTTTTGTAAGGATCCGATTCTGGCCGGTTATGTGCACCTATGCCCCAATTCAGTAACCTCATATCATCTCAAGTATCAAGTCTATTCAACCAAAGGGTAGGAAACTGTACATACAAATGTGTATTTAAATGTATATACTTAAAAAAGGAAAATAAGAATTAAGTTAGCAGGTGTAGGAAATGCAGTAACTAGCCGTTCCATGCATAAATAATATTTTATATTTATTATGACCATAAAGAATATATTTTATTTTTCAATTAATCCATTCATTTGTGATTACAACGTTGAATCTTTAATACAATCTTTAAAACATGTGTCTCAATTCGATAGTTTATAGGGCAAATATAAAACTTTGTTAGTTACCTGCAGGTAAGTTTTCTAAAGATTGTAATAGCAAAAACAATATTTTTTAAAGAAACAAAGGCAATACACTTGTTACATGTTTTTGTGATTGAAATACCTCAAAATGTTTAAGTTTGATATTGAGAAACTCAGCCCTTTGGTACTTAAATGCCTTAGGTAGAAGATTGGTTAGATGGTGCTTTTTTGGGACTACAAATGAATTGTACTCGAAGTGCGACGTTTAAAGTTCACAAAAGCAACGGGAAAGCTGGAATATTTAATAACAATATGAAAAATTTACATTCTTAATTTTTAGCCAAAGAAGCTTGTTTATAAGTCATAGAAGAGAGTAATAAAAATGCAATTGTGTGTAAGGATCAGCGATCCGCGTTGTCAGAAAACAAAAAACATAATTAACGGTGAAAAATTTTGAGTAATTTTTCAGTTATTATCAAGGCAGATTAAACAGGTAGCAGCATTAAAAGCACAACAAATCTTTCAAAAACTGGCTTTGCTCAATAAAATTGTAAATTATTAACATTTACTAGGCTAACAGAAAAATAATAAACATTTATTTTTTCAAAAATAGAAAACTTCGCTCTCAAATGAAGGATAAAAATGATTCTGTCATTTGATATATGTACCAAGGCACATTCAATAGGTAGCAGCAGTAGAAAAAATTAAAAAAAAAAAATTGAGCTCTGTATATTTTGTTTTGGCTTTTAAAAGCTAAAATTTCAAAAATATTTTATCAACTACCTTGAATTGTACTGAAAGCATTCTTATCACAACGAAATTCAAAATTTGACAATTCAAATTAAATTAAAATATGAAAAAAGTTAAAAAAAAAAAGTTTACTGCCGCTACCTTTTTAATGTGCCTTGATATGTACATAATTTGCATGAACATTTATTATTCATATAAAAAAACGGTATTGGAATGTAATTGGAATATGTACAACTCCGAAAAATAACAAATTCACACTGCACCAATACCTCGCTTATATGGAGTTGGTCATATCCGGATCGTTCTGCATGCGGAAATCGTTTCTATTATTTGCCTTATAATCTGGGCCAACCATGCTTTCGCTAATTCGGATCGCGTGTTTAGACATCCAATTTTCGGATTAAAAATCTATAAAAAAAATAATTATTTATAGTAACAACCTGTTTTTTGTGGCATCTGTGGTCGAGTGGGTAGCGGTGCGTTCTGTAACTCGATATGCCACTGAGTTCGAATCTCAGCCAGAGTAAGTAAAATCTTAATCATAGAAAAAGTGTTTTTCTAATAGCGGTCACCCCTTGGCAGGCAATAGCAAACTTCCAAAGGTATTTCTGCCATGAAAAAGCTTCTCATAAAATACATATGCCGTTCGGAGTCGTCACAAACCTGTAGGTCCCTCCATTTGTGGTATAATATAAAGATGCGCACCACAAATGGTATGAGAAGCTCGGCAAAACACTGAGCTATATAGTGTAAGCGCCAAAATTATACCTTTTTGAACTTTCGTTTATATTTATTTCCAAAACTTATGAAATGTTCGTTGTAACGTGGACAATCTCTCGCCACTACATAAAAAAATAAAACAATCCAAACAGCTATTGGAAATAAGATAAATAGGATTGAGAAATTTTTAGCGCTATCAAAAATGTTTCTTGGCTTGCTTATAAAACAATACAATGTCTACGAGTATATATGCATATGCACAAAGCAACTATTGGATTATGATTGAAAATTATAAAATCAAGTAAAATATATTTTGTTCTAAGTGTTACTCAGATTATTCATCAAAATGCTGACTTGCTGCTGCAATATTTAATTATTTAAACTTTGGTTCGTAAACACTTTGTGGCGGGTAATTTATTGTAGTATCATAAAAGTATAAATTCAAGACGCTACAAACATTTGTACCTACTAGGCATGTCAATGCCGGCCTTTTTCAACTACCGAATATCCCGGGATCAGTCTATTTAAATCCCGGAATTGCAGAAAACTGTGAATTTAATAGAAGTTTTTTTTTTTTAATTTGTAAATTTACATTTTTTCAAACAAAAATAAACCTCAAATGATTTAAAACAAAAAGAGCCGATCGAATAAAACAAATATTGCACTAAACATACCTTACAGAGTTGTATTGAAATAACAAAATTTAACATAAGACACAAAAACAACACGTTTACAACTGTTGTATAACAATAACACAATAAGACAAATAGCACGGCTTGTTAACTCCCGCAAGGCTTTGTTTTGCCCTTGCCTTCATAAATGAGCTGGAGAATATCCTCCTCGAGTAGAATATGAGCCTTACTATGAAAGCGATGTTAATAGAACTAACGGCGAGGTGCTTGAAGTGGATAAGGGAGAAAGTCTCAAAGATAAATTGCATCAAGTTTTAACGAGCAGCTCGCAATGTCCAATAATAGAAAGGCATACAATTTATCAAAGGTTTGGTTAATGAAATGTTTCTAATGGGGGCTATGAAGCCTAATTCATACAGAGAGCATTTAACTTTTTGTCGACAATCCAACCAACAAGTGTTGAGTCGGTGGTTCTCCACTGCAGATTTTAAATGCAACAAATTTAGGTACAGCTTGGAGGATAACACACTTAGCTTTTATTTCTTTAATATTGCATTTTGATCTAAATAATGAATAATTCTACCTCGCTCAAAATGGAATGGGTGATGTATTTCTTTTTTTACTTTTTTTACATTAATATTTATTATTGGTCTCAGACAGTAATTAAAAATAATTTTACTTGATGTAGGTGCAATTGCTATATATATTTGTATTTAAAGTTTAAATTATTTTGTGTGTGTCAAATTTTAAGAATATTTCTTTTTTATTTTTGAAAATACGAATAAATTCATACATGAAGTACAACAAATCGCTCTTTGTTCTATTAATGTTATTTTGTATACTTCTATAGTACAACGATTACAAACATGTTCCATTTTTTGACAAATTTATTTTATTTTTAACGCGTTTTGCAGCGCTAATGATGAATTTTTAGCGAAATTTTATCGAGATTTTAAAAATTATATGGAGTGCTACTGGCATTTATATAACGACATGCAGAAAGAGAAACCTCAGATTATTTTAAGAACTAAAGTATATATTTATTCGCCGTTTAATATAATTTGTCAAAATCCTGTAAACAGAGAGTTTTTAATATGTATCAAAGCATAGCGAATATGTAAATATGTAACAAATTTGTTTACTTCTCCAAAAAAGGGTTTCGGGTGGAAACTTGGTTATTTTAACGCGGAATTCATTTTTTGCGCGGATTTTTCACAAAATAGGGATGCATAAACTAATTTGAACTGGAATGTGGTTATTTTTACGCAAACAAATTTTTGTCCCGGTGAACCGCGTTAAAAAGAGGACAACTGTACGCAATTGCCAAATCATTTCCAAATATTAAAACATCTTTAATAAATATCATTCACAAATACCTACTTATGTATGTATGTATGTATGTATGTATGTATGAGGCTTATCAATTTAGGATCAAGGTCAACATCTATCGCAAATTGCTAAAATGTACTTATGTATATTAATATATGGTTTTAAAATATATTTATTATATATATTATCCCTAGCTACATACAAACATACATACATGAGGTAAATACGCAGGAGATTCATATGAACTAAAAGTGTGAAAAGTATGCATAGAATTAAAATTATCCTTGTGCTACTTCACGTTCCTTCATACCCTTTTGTTATTCTTTCACTCAGTTCCACTTAATGGCCTACTAATTTTAAACTACTACGTTGGAACTCATTTCATTTTTCATTTCATTTCATTTATTGCCAAAAATTAGTACAATAAGATCTATGATCTTTTATAGTACAACAAATCATAGGTAAAATTTGAATAATAAATAAATAAATAAAGGTATAATAGTTATTAAAGCTAAGTTTTTAAAATATACTAAAGAAAATTATAAATAAAGCAGTGGATTACATATTGAGCAGAAAGTAGGAATTAGATAGCGAAACTCATAATAATACAATACATATATTTATTTTCTTTTAACGAACGTACATACATATGTATGTACATATATAAGACATTCTTAAAGTTATATAAGACATTCTTAGAGTTCCACGTACGAATGGCATTGACAAAGAATAGCCGTGCGGATGATAGATAATTATAACTCGGTACTATCAAGTCATAAATTCGAGCTGACTTAGCAAAAATAAGCTTGTCGTTAAGATAGCTCGGTTCCTTATACATAATAAGTCGACAGAGAAAAATACAGTTTCTGACTTTCAAATAATCGGTAATTTCACAGCCTAATAAACGCGATCTCCAGCCGGATATGTGATCAAATTTTGCTAACCCGAACATGGTTGAATACTATATTAATTTTATGAGCGGAGTGAAAATTTAATTTACTGTAAACTAGTTCAAGGTAGCAGATGATCGGCATTATTAATTGTAAAGCAAGTTTCCTTCGAACAGGGACCGGTGTAAAAGTTGCAGGCATACGTAAATTTCTTAAAATATTTTACACTTTGCTAACTATCGAGTTAACATGATCATCACACGTTAGGCTTGTGTTAACAACGAACCCGAGATTAGTCACTTTTGACACAAGTTTAAGACACTTGTCGGCAATATATAGAGGCGGTATATCTAAAAAATGTATTCGTTTTTTAGTTATAGGTAGCACATACGATTTATCGCTGTTTAGACATACATACATAGCTCGTTTCTCCTCGCCCATGCAGAGATGTATTTTAAGTCGGTATTAAACTTTGTACAGAGATAACCAGTTTCCTCATAAGTTCCAGATAGCTATAGTTGAATATCATCAGCATATGCATGTATATGTATGTACATGCTGGCATGCATAAAATATGTCATTTATAAAGAGACTGAATAATAACGGAAACAAGATAGATCCTCCAACGTATTTACATTTTTTACTGTTCATTTAGATAAATCCTCCCCTTAAAAACAGGGCATTTGAAAGCTTAAATTTTTGTAGACATGAAAGTACAAACCCTACCAAAAGTAAAAACGTATCCAACACAACTAGATTCATACTAAGTCAAACTCTTGAATTCGAATTGTTACTGCTGGGTTGCATATGCATATGCATGCTTCAATATATGTACATATGTATGTATGTATGTACAAATATAATTTTCGGCTTGATTTTTGATCAATGATCACTTTGAGAACATGAATTTCGGCGTGGTTTAGACGTTTATTATACATATATGTATTTTGCTTTCAAATACGTCCGATTTATATATAAACATATGTACATATGTACTATGGATGTCAATTTTGGGCATTTTATTGATCCCGGGATTTTCGAGATCTGAAAACAAAATCCCGGGACAATCCCGCGATCACGAATTTCACGAAGTTTTGATTCGCAATCGTCTGTAATCGTTGACACACATACAAAATAATTTATACTTCAAGTACAAATAAAAATATTTTGTACAGAAGCAAATACACCTACATAAAGTAAAATTATTTTTAATCACAGTTTGAGACCAATATTAAATATTAATATTTTACCATTCAGGAAAAAAAGAAATACATCAAGTAAAAATTAAATACATCACCCATTCCATTTTGAGCGAGCCAGAATTATTCTTTGTTTTGATTAAAACGCAGTCTCAATGAAATAAAAGCCGTAATGTGTTATCCTCCAACCTGGACCTAAATTTGTGGAATTTAAAATCTGCTGTGGAGAAGCACAGCTGCGCCGCAACACTTCTTGGTTGGATTGTCGACAAAAAGTTAAATGTCCTCGGTAAGACATAGCCTTTATCGCCTCATTACAAAAACTATGAATTTATTTTACCAAGCCTTCTGATAAATTGCGATCTATTCGTTAAAACTTGATGCAATTTATCATTGATACTTTCTGCCTTATCCACTTCAAGCACCTCGTCGTTAGTTCTATTAACATCGCTTTCATAGTAAGGCTACTTTTCTACTCGAGGAGGATATTCCATAGCTCAGTGTTATTTGTCGTATTGCATGTTTAGTGTGTTATTTATGTGTTTTATTTTAGACCTGATTTTGGGTATATTTTGTGAGCTGATACGAAAATATTAGCAATACAGTTTATACAACCTACCTTACTGACTACAGATACGGACAGAGCTGCACCAAACCAAACAATGTAGGCCAGTGATATGTGCATACACTAGTAGCTCAAGAAAATTAGAAATAAACGGTGTTAGAGCACGACTTTTACATTAAAACAGTTCCTTGGTATCAGACACATGTATGTATGTATTTACATATGAATATGTATAGACATTATTAATTTTTTAAGAAATTTTAATAAGTAATTGAATTTTTTTTAAACGATATTTTACTTGTTCTCGAGAAAATGAGGGCGATTCGTAATTCCAAGGAGCTTATTTATCTTCCTTTCGAATTCATATTAACACAAAAGCTGTTAAACAGAGCTCACAGTATGTATGTATATATATATTATAGATATTAAAAAAATATTACAGAATTTAATAAATGAAATAATAGAAACCGGCACTTCCAAGCTTAAATTTCAAAACAGGTTTGAACGAACAAAACAAAAAATATATGAGGAAATGATTTTTTTATCAAGGTATTACTTCATTAATTCATAGTTATGATTTATTACGTTATTTATTATAATACCCGAAAATATGTTTTAAGTCACATTTACATAATTAATTTGAAATCAAAGTTTTATTTTTAATTACTAAAATTAAGTTCGTTTTTCTTCTTCCTTCACAAACAAATTATATAAACTTATTCCTATATTAAATGTCATCTCAGCGAAAACCTTAATATTAAAAGAAGTGAATGCATTGTATAATAAATAATTAAAAGTAAAAGGAATCATATTATACCCACTATTATGATTTATGAATAATGCCCATTAGCCCGTATGATTATTCAACAAAACAGATTTGACAAAAAATATACATATACGAGTATGTATTTAAAAAGTACAATGATTTGCAGTCTAAAATTTGTTTTCATAATAATTCTAGGTTTTTACTTTATTACATGGGTCATTATATTAAAGAGGAATGTGAGGGAAATTTGATTTCAGGTATTACCTCTCTTAAAGAGAGGCAACTTATACTTATAACAGTGAAAATAACATGAAATGCTAATTTCAGACTTTTCCTGAAGTAGCAGCTGATTGCCAAATTAAGTGCCGGCCAACTTCGCAAATAATGGAAAAAGAAAATCCCCTTCATGTCATTTTAGCAGATTTTCTAATATAAGCTGGGACTGCACCTTACTTCATCCCATATAGTACAAATAATAAGCACATTGCATTCAAGTTTTACTTGCTGTATTTTTTGTCAATCTCATATTTTGCAACTCTTTCCTTCATTTCCAATTCTATTATTTTCAATTCCATTTCTTTATCTCTCCATTTTCTATCTAATTCAATTTTTTTTATTTCAATCTGCAATTTTTTATCCTCCAGCAGCATTCTTCTTTCCTCGATGTGCTTCTCCCATTCAAATCTCTTTTGTTCGAAATCTAGTTTGCTTATTTCCAGCATTAGTTTCTCCCTTTGGATGTTTGCGAGCAAGTTATCCGATGATGTGCGCGATACAGTGAAAGGTACAACACCGGATGCCATGTCAACATTTTCGTTTATCGTAGGAGAACTAGCTGGAGACGAATCCGGCGAGTCCCATGTTAAGTCATCTGTGGATACCTGCAGCGGCTGAATGTCTAGAACGTGATCTGCGAAAACGTCTTTAATCTGCACGGAATTTGGACACATTCTTCACACTTTTCCTTGAATTTGTTAAAAAAAAAACTAACTTCAAAGTTTTTCTACTCAAAATCAAATGTTTTTACATCAAATCGAAAGAATGAACGCAAACAGCTGTTTGAATTTCCGATAAGCGAACCGATAAATTCGGAGCATTTCGATATTAACCGATAATTAATTTCGAATGCGAAACTGATTCGCGCGACATCCAGCGGACAATTTAAGGGAACTAAAACGAAGAAACTTTCCAACCCATTACACGTAAGATGTCGCTGTTAACAGATGTTGGGCAAATATACAAATAGATGACGCTGGCATTGATGTTTTGTGCTATTTAATTTAACGGCACGAAGGTTTAAGGAATACTGCTTCGTAACGCTTTTGAATTGATTCAAGCGGGTTATAATGAAATCGCAATTTTGCAAAACAAAACCTTTAGTAATGGCCTAAATTAATTAGAAGTAATGAATGAACGAGTGGGCGTGTTTATAAGGTGGCGCAAAACAACGATTTCTATAGGTTTTGTGTGTTAAATGTACATGTTTATGAATTATGTAGTATGTATGGAGTTATCGTATTTAGTTTTCTATATATTGAGTATAATTTGTATCACATTTTGTCGTATGTCATACATATTCCTGCAAAACTGATGCCAAATGTAATATACGACAAAGTATTACTGCTGAAAATCATTCATAAATTAAAAAGTAATTAAGAACAAACAAATCAAATAAAATAATTTAAGATTTTCGTGAACTAGTAATATTCTCCGAGACTTTGGAAACAATTCAAATTGTCGCCTTTTCGAAAAATTGCGTTCCAAACTTCAATTGCGATTTTCCAAAAGGGAATTACCACCTGTTAGAAAATTTCCTCATGTATATGCAACTTTAAGGCTTGAAAATGCTTATAAGCCTTGATTTTAACTCTACCATTCTTTTTTTTTTATTAATTTTACTCGTATTAACTTATAGTACAATTAAATTAATTTCCGATTAGAGGCTTTATTTTGAAACTACATGGCATTCCCATGTGGTCTAAAATGAAGTAGTTGACTATCTTCCTGATTATCTTTCGTTTTAATGGCATATGTTAACATTATAAAAGAAATGGATGATCTGAAAGAACTATGTTAAAATGATAATAAAAATTAAAAGGGATTAACTTAAAAGAATCTTCCAACGTTGCGTTCGAAATTTATAAGCTAATAAGCTACAAAATTATTATTTTTGCTTTACGGAATATTAAGAACATTTTCGACCATAAGCTTCCTTGTGATGCCTTCTGCCCTGTTTTACCACAGCGAGCTCTAAACTGTGTGATATTTTTTACTGAAAATATAGCAGAAAATATTTTATTTTCTTTAGTTGCCTAGCCAATATATAGAGTTTTTAAAATGGTTTCTATCACAAGACTTCAGACACAATCGTGCAGTAGAACTAAAATATAAACTTTGAAGAAACTTCACACAAACTGTTGCGAAGACGGAAATTCTAGCAAATTATTTTATCGAGTTTAATGCTCAGGTAATCGACTTCGTCAGAGTATTAAATTACAAATAATAAGCAAACACAAGGCATTGAGACCTTCAAGTACGCATCATTCATTTCACTTAGGCAAAGAGTCGACGGAGGCAGTGCTATCGAAGTTTCCCGTAAATTCCGTGCCAATGATTATCAAGTCATTTGCGAAGTCGCTATCTTATTCTTATATTAAGTGTGTAGAAGAGTTTATTTTCTACGAAAGTTCACAGCAATAGAAATAAGTTGAAAACTTTTTTAAAAGTGCGAATGTGTTTTTGATAAAAAGTAAAATGCAGTAATAATTTTACTACCTGTGCTCACAGAAATTTATGTTTGTATGTGCAACATTGGAATTTGCCTCATCGCATAAAAGCCAATAATGAAACCATCAACTCATCAATCATAATCAATCCAGATGGCATCATATTTGCCTTAAAATACGTCTATGTATATATGTACATTAAACGTTGTATGTATGTAAAATCGAATATTTATTCCGGTTGATTGCCTGGCTGCTTATTGCGGCTCTACACACTTCATTTACTTACACACTCGCAAATACATATAACTGCATACGAAATCTTGCGTATGCGTGCGTGGCGTGTGGTGTGCTCTGCCAGCCATTTGTCATAATAAACCGTTAAAAGCAAATCAAAATTAACTGCATAACATAAACAAACAAAAAATATAAATTTTCTTTGTTCGCCGCACGCAACCGCATATTTCTTTTGATTTTTCGAGTTGGCATTAAATTTCTTTGCCTCTCTGTAACATTGCTGATGAAGATGCTTTCATTTTTGAATGAGAATGACTAAGTTTATTTTCGGTAATTTATATGTAAATTTTTTTGGCTTTTTCTGTTTCGTTTTGGACAAATGCGTTAATGTTGCAATGCGTTATAATGGCGCCACATCGCTGCGAGATCGACAAGCGCCAGCGTGAGTGGAACTACATATACGCGGCATTCCCCTCGTCAGTTACATACAATTCTGAGCACTTCAATTTGCTTTGTATACTCACGATTTGCTTAACGAAAATATATTTTCACGCGCATTTAATCGTAGTGCCCATACATGTGCATAATACTCGTAGTTTTCACCTGACGTCGATCATTATTGCTTAATTTATCATCAATTCTTTGCTTGTGGGTTTTGTTGTCATTACTTGTGTACGACTGTGTGGGTGTGCGTGTGTGTGTTTTGTTGATTTCTTTATAGTAATCTTTATAATTACTATTAATAATTGTATAATATGTTTGGGAAAAAAGTTGTGCGTTGAGGCGCTACGAGAATTCGAGGCGTTGCCAAAACAGAAACAAAAAATCATTATTGATTGGCTGCTGGGTTGGACTGGTTGGGTGATCAATTGTGTTCGATTTAATTAAGTGCTCGTAAAGCAGAAAGAAGTGTGTGTGTAAATGAAAAGCATTTTTAAACTATATATTTTACGCAACATACCTTCATAATTTTGTCACTAACTGCCTTGCTCTGCTTACTGTGATTCACAAATACAACAACAAACGAAAGACTTAAGCGACGAACTTGTTGCTACAGCTGCTATTTTCTGCATTTTTATTGCGAATTAAAGTGTTGCACCCATACACCCTGACACACGCAAACTACGCTCAACTCAAAGTATTTATCGCACACATACACATATGTACATAAACATAGATACGAGTATGTACGTGAAAGCGGCTTCAGTAAAGCTGTGACTCATATCGTTGCTTCAAATCGCGCTGCAAGCTAATTTGCGCCGATCATATCGCCACTGCAGCTAATGACTTGCGTTAATGATGTCTCATCAAGCGACGCTCTTGCGTCGACAATAACAAAAACTACGCTGCTGCCCTGCTGTTTGTGAGTCAATCAAGTGTGCGAGCAGCAAACTGGCAAACAGTCGACTCTTGCCTTGTCATACTATACACACACACATGCAAACTAACATACATACATACATGTTGCGTATACGCGATGTCTACATGTACACATACACATACATACTTGGACACACACAAACATACATATGTACACTTCGGCATACACATAAAATTGTATTATGTACGCTCTTCATTTTATCAAATGATGCCATCAATCAGTCGTCTACCCGCTGCCTTTACTGATGCTTTTTGGTGTTGTTATTGTTGTATCTGCCGCTGCATATTTGCATATAAATTGCCTGCTAATGTCAGGTTATCTAAGTTGCAGCATCTGTCTTGGTGTTGTTAACGTTGTTGTATTTAGTGTAATATTTGCAGCAGCAGCTTGTTGTTGTTGTTGTTGTTCATGTTATCAGCCGCAATGCTCGCTATGGCAGTCGTAACAGGCGTCTTTCTTTTTAAGATATTTCTTACCTTTTTGCGTTGAGTTGAGTTTCTCAAGCATTTTGCGTTGTTGGTTCTCATGTCAGTGCAAGCAATTTTTTGTGAATTATTTTCGAGCTTTTATAATACACACACACACACACACACACACAAATACGCTTGTTAATAAGGAGGTACGGTTTTTTTTTATTTGTATCAGCCTCTTCGACGCAGCCCTTCGTTGTCAGAGTGGTTGTTTTTCATTTATAAATTCGCCATAATTTTTCTTGTGATTAAGTGTTCTAATTTTTCACTCACTTTCGTTCGTTTCGCCATTCATCTCAGATTGTGAACCAAGAAAGGATCGCTTTGTGAATAATGATGCACTCAATGCTGAGTTTTGACGAGTTAATTTAGTGTTGACGTCTGTTGATTGTTAATTTCCTTCGAAATACTTTATATTTGTACAGAATCCAACTCGATGCTTACTTTTTAATTTGAAACCAACAAAACATAAAAAAAAACAAATAGAAAACGTCTGGTCTGCGCTATCGAGGTAAAGATTCTCTTAATTAATTTCTTAATCGCTTCATTACTCTGATACATACTTCATGGTTATTATCTAATGAGCTTTTTATGCATAACGCTGGGTTTAGTAGGTTTAAATTCATCAAATCAAAATTTACGAAATCAGTTTTATTTATGATTTAGTACCTTAGCGGTAAGGAGAGCTGATATGAGGTGAGGTAAAGTGAGGTGAGATAAGATTAAATGAGGAGAAATGAGATGAGGTAAGGTTAGACGAGGTGAAGAAAGGTGAGGAAACGTGAGGTCAGGTAAGGAGAGGTGTTTTGAGATGAGGTGAGGTGAGGTGCGGTGAGGTGAGGTGAGATGAGATGAGGTGAGGTGAGGTGAGGTGAGGTGAGATGAGGTGAGGTGAGGTGAAGTGAGGTGAAGCGAGCTAAGATCTTACGAGTTTCAATGTCATTGCTTTAATTACGGATATCAAAGTTGTCGTGTGTTTAGATGATTAAGTTAAGGTGATCTAGGTTTACGTTAATAGATGGGCTTAAGCGTGGGGAGCTCAAGTTTTGTGTGGCTGGGTTTGATGAGTTTACGAAGGGAATATTAAGGTCATGTCAGTTTGGATGTGGTGAGTTAAGCTATGCGGAGATCATGAATGGTGAATTAAAATGATTTAAATTGTGATTAGTTCAAGAATTCAGTACCGTAGAGTAATAATTAGACTTTAGTCATGCTAATATTATTATTCAATGGATTTCCTAGGATAAACACTAACGAGGTTTCAGGTCAATAGAACTGATTACAGGTAGGTAAAAAGCGACATCCTCTAATGACCAAACAATTCTGTAATATGAACTCTCACATTTTAATATTAATATTTTTTATGTTGAACTGGACGCGAAATTTGCAGATTAAGGCTTGGAAATATCTTTTCTAATTTTAAATCGCATATTTCTCGCCAACTTTTTGCGTTGCAAAGTCTAGTACCAGCACCTAATTGGTTCCAATATAATCCTGATAAAATCCCGAAATTATCCCTAACTAGTCCCGAAACGATACCGAAATGGTTCCCAAATGGTTTATAAGTTAGCACTGTTTATAGAACAGCTGATCAGATTCGTTTTCATTAATTTTTTTCCGATTTTTTGCAATGCAACTTTCATCCCATACCAATAAATTATTCATGAACATTTAAATACGGAACATGTTTAAAAAAACTTCTGATTACTGTATTCGAGCTCTAAACACATACTTTAATTACTAAGTTATTTATTAGTTACCGAAAAAAGAATAACTAATTTATTAGCCGAGTGTGTAAGTAATAATAAATTGAATTCGCATTTAATTTCCAATTAACAATTTCCAAATTAGTCTTTAAGTAATATATTTAAGGAAAGATAAAAAAACGACTTTGATTTAATACGAACATAAATACCTCGATTACTATTAAGATATGTTTATACATATGTATGTACATATGAAAATAAGCTAACTCCACTTAAATGACCAGCAACGGCCGGCAAAGAAAATGCCTTGGCTTTCATACACGCGAGTTAACGCCAATCATTTGAGCTGTCGCTACCATCACTGCTGTTGTTTTAATGATTTTGTTGCTCACACACACTGAGTACATGAAATATTTACATGAATATATAAAACATTATTTACATATATAAGCACTCACTTCGCTGCAGGCGTTAAAAACAAGATGAACTCTTAATTTTGAATAATTTCTTTTTTTTTTTTATCAGGTCGAAGATGCTTAGTGGTGTTTTCCACAGATAGATTTGAGTGTGAGTTGTGATTTTTTTTTGTCTAAGCCTTTCTTATTTATTTAGGTTTGAGCGAGTGTGCGCAAACGCAACAATCCGCCCATTTACACAGCTGTCCATCTACCCAATCATTTATCTAGTTATGCCTATTGTCCGTTGTTGCTGCTGCCGCCTGTTGTATGTTTAACCAAACAAATTTGTATCTTAATTTATGCTGTTGTTCGCTATGTTAATGTACGTACGTACATACTCGTACACTCGTGTGTAGCAGCCACATGCCGTTCAAAGGCGTGCCACGCGCTGTCTTGTGTTGCCTGCCTAAAAATGATTGGTAACAACAGTGTTGGAATATCATTTTTTGTTTGTTTTATGATATATACATATCTACCCTGATTGTTGCTGGGTTGTTTGTACGTTTGTGTCACTGCCAATTAGGCAGCGTTCCATTAAAGGTTATTTCGATGTGGGTATAAGTATTTTGATGGTACTAAGTAATTATATGTTAATGCCTTTGACTAATGCTGAAAGAGAAGATTTTTAGAAATTTTCAGCGTTACGCTGGAAATATTGTTTTACGATATTTTCAATTGAAATGGAAGCAAAAATACCACTCATCATCTAAATAATTTGTCTTCCTCATGGCATCGTTTACAAGGACCAAAGAAAAAAAAAATTCAGTTTCAACCAGACACATAAGCACTGTAGGAGAAATGAACAAACGTCAATCAATAATTCTTATAGTCAGACTATATATGTATGTAGATCTATACTATAAAAGTCTTCCCATTACAAATCTCCGTGATTTTAATCAAAATATTCTCCGAACAATAAAAAAATGTGTTCAGGGCCTATTAGGTGGCACTGCTTCAGAGATTAGTTCAGAACTAGCTCATGAGGATTTGAAAAATATTTCGGGACTGGTTCCGGGACTAATAATGGAAGTTTTTCAGTGAATCAACTGCCTACATGTTAAAATGTCTCTCTTACTTTCCGAGTTTGAAAATTAATAAATTTCTTTCATTGCATAAAAGCTTGCTTCAAATAAATTTCAATTGCAGGTCTCTTCAATATGCGCATGCAATTGTTTCTGAATACCTGACCGAAAACTGTTAAAACTATTTTCTTTGATGACCTCATTCACACCTTATGGGCGGAAGATGGAAAATAAAATTTAAAAAAAACTTTCAAAGGTCACAGTGATGTTAATTTCGAAATACAACGAAGTTATGCCTTAACTAAAGTAAATGAATACAAATATATATAACATCGTGCGAAAAAAATAAAACACGCAACAAAACTAAATGTCAAATATAGAATAGATTGCGCTCTCTGTTTTTCTCTATAACTTACAAGTTTTTTTGTAAAGGACTTTGAAATATCATGGATATGGTTAATTAAAGAAAAAAAGAAAAAATTAATTCAAAGCAATGTATATGCAGAATAACAATATTTACACCCAATGTAAAGCCGCTGAAACTACGGTTGATTTTTGAAAATTTTTTCCGAGGGTGTTTTTTTCGTATAAAACACAATATGATTCATACCGTAAATGAAAGCAAATGCAAAACAAAATTCGGCTGTATTTTTTAGCCACTTGAAATTGGCGCTTCATTATATTAAAAATTAAAGGGTACCACATTGTATATTTTAATAAGTCAAATTATTATTATTATTATTCCAAGTATCATGAATTTCTATTGCTACTTTAATTAGAAGGGTCTTCAAAAAGAGTGAATGAGCAACACAAATAAAAATTTGCATCAGATAAGCTTTTGTATTATTTTATTATAATTGGAAACAACAATTTTTCTTCGGTATTTAAAACTCAAATTTCACTTCAAAATTTCAAATTAAAATTAATAATTTATAAAAAAACGTTAAAATTTTCAGAAATAACAAACATTTTTAAAAACTCCTGCTTTCAAGGGTATAAGAATTTCTGCCAACAAAAATGAGAAATGACAGCAGATTACTCTACCATTTACTTTTATCTATGTATGTGTCTGTGTATGAGATGGTGTGGGCATTTCAATAAAGCCAGCACAGAACACACCCCTTGTGTTAGTGTGCGAGTGCAAGGTGAATAAAGTCGAATTTACAACGCGCTGATCTGGCAGGCTAGCGCCGCTCAAAGCAGATAGGCTAACTGCAAAAGAAAAAAGACAGCAGCAGCAGAATAATAAATAGACGTGGAGAAGCAAAAGAGCAAAACCTGAACTCTACTTCATTTTCTCAACTTCATTCGTACATATTTGCAGAGGCTTGTGCAAATGACAACGCCTTCTAAGGCAACTTGCCACCAGCAACTCAAACTACAAATAGCGAACGGCAAACGGCAAACGGTCGACAGCATCTGTTGACTTACGCAAGTGATGGCTTAGATGCCACACCGCCTGCCTGCCGCGTCACCGCGGTGGACTCTTGCAATCGGCTTGCAGTGGTTAAATGCACAAAATGTCGGCATAGAATGACAACTGAACGGGCAGCTTGCAATGTTGTTGCTGGCCGCAGCAATGACACTACATAGAACAGCAGCAATACAGAGAAACAACTGTGATTCGCGTCGTGTGGCAGTGTCATTCTCCTTCACTTCTTCGGCAGTTCTTCTACTGCTTGCATACAGATGTTGCCACAATTGTTGCCACAATTGTTGGGACTATTGTGCATATTGTTGCTGTTGGCTGCAGGCGTGCAATTTGCAATTAGTGGCATTGCTTGTTTGTTGTCTATTTGTGGTGGCAAAAACAAGAAAATCTCTCTCTTTCGTGTGTACATTCGCCGTTCATTTGTTGTGTGTAGCCGCGCTTCATGAGCGTCAAATGCAGTTTTCGTTGCGTAGCTGGGATGTGTCGCTGCAAGAACAACGTTTGCTGGGCAGTAGCAACATCCGAGTAGTGGCAGCAACAGCGGCGGCAGTTGAGTGACATTGCCCCTTGAGGCGGTTTTTGTCATATTTAACGTGCCTATGTTTACACTTGTGCGTGGCAGCAATGCAGAAATTGTTAATGTCAGGCTGTGGCAAGAAAAATGCATGTAAACACACGTACATTAGCTAACATATACATATATATTTTCGTACATATATTCATAACGAATGCTCATTTACTCGGAAAGCGCCTTTTGCACGTGTTTTCCTGAGTAATTTGTAATAATTAAAAAGAGTTGCTAGGTAGCGCCTATTATTCGATAAAGTTGTTGCTATTGTAGGCATATTTATTGCTAGTACATGTAAATATGTAGATACATATAATAGTAAAACATGAAGTTCACATACATATATAAACTATTATTAAATTAAAGGCCGATTGCTCAATGTCCGGGTAAGCGTTTAGTCGGAACTTAAAGCGCCAATTTAGACCATCAGTCAGATATTAAGCTGAATAAGAGTTAAATGTCCGTAAGTTTAACCATACATTGAGCAACCGGCTCTAAATAGCTTATCACACGCATGTTATAAAAACTAACGGTAGCAAATTTAGTAAGAAAAGAAACTGCGCCTGGGCCGCGCTATGGAAGTGGTTTCACTTTGCTGTAACGGAATTGAGTGTGGTGATGTAAAGTTTGGTAAAGTGAGGTGTGGTGCGTCGCAAGAAATTAAGATGTGGTAAGTGAAGGTGTGATGAAGTTATGTTTGGTGGTTTAAGATATTATTATTAATGTAGAGTGAGTTTTGAGTGGTGAACTTAAGTGTGGTGAGTTCAGGCATATGTAGTAAGTTTAGGTGTAGCGAGTTTTGTTGTTTTTGGTTCAAGTGTGGTGAGTTGAAGAGTACTGAGAATAAGTGCAGCTAATTTTGGTTAGTAAAAGTATGGTCCGATAAAGTAAGGTGAGTTTAGAATACTTTAGGTGTTGTCAGTTTAGTTATGGTGCGTTAAAGTGTGCTGATTAGGGACCGGTGTGAGTTTTGAGTGGTGCGTTTAAGTGTGGTGAATTTAAATGTGGTGTGTTTAGGTGTGGTGAATCTAAATGTTGTGATTTCCGGTATTGCCAGTTAAGATGTGGTGAATTCAACTGTGTTGAGTTTAGATATAGTGGGTTTAGAAGTGGCGAGTTAAGATGAAGTGAGCAAAAAAAATTACTTTTTTAAGCCTTCAATCAATATCACTTGCACCGTTTTCATTGCATTTAATATGTTAAGTTGTAGACGTTCATTGTTCTTCAAACCATTTAGATGGCAGCCCGGTATTAAGTTATCTAGCTTCAATGCAAAGATTTTGAAATGTGCTCGATAATTACAACTGAACATCAGCTCCATTGACATTATTTCTTACAAATTTTTCATATGAAGCAGATGCCAAATAATAAACAAACTGAATATTTAGCATAGTTCTCAGGGCGGAGGTGATCGCTTGGTGTCTAGAAATATTGGAATCAACTCTAAATAGTTGGGATTGTATATTTAAGAATTTTCCATCAACATCAGGGTGTTCAGTCTAAAGCCAAAATATTGCTTATTAATTAATTTATCAAATAGGAAAAGTAAGATCGCAGAATGCGACAATATTGGGGCGACCACAGACAGTACACTTAAAGTTTTCCGCTGCATTTTAGCTGTTGCTAAATTTTGCCTCCTTTCTAAATTGAAAAATATTATTCCCGCATTCCTTAGATAATTCATTTTGTTTAATAAATATAAAATAGTGCAACAAAAATAAATTATTTGCCAAAGTTTGTTTTCTTACTTTGGAATTTGAATTTGGCAGCACTTTTCCGAGTTCTTACGTATTTAGCGATAGCAAATTCTTTGTATTCGTAGCGGAGGGTTGCAGTCGGAGTCCGCGAAGGGCTGATAGTCAAGCCGACTTTTAATTTAAAGAAGCTCGTTGAAATAATTTGCAATGTAATATTGGTAAAAAGCAAATATTTATTACTTTAGAGCCATTTTTATCTTGACGAAAACTACACCCCCCGTTATGTTTAATTCGCCTCGACATTGTTTTTTTAATTGGCACCTTTGTGTTATTCATGCTAATATTTAAATGACATACCTTTAAAGTCCTTTTAAAAATACCGAATATTTGTTATCTGTAATTTCTAAATCCCCGCAAATATCGAGAAAAAAGTTCAAATTTGTCCACCATGAAATAAAAGCGGGTTTAAAGTAATATGTATCGTTAACTTAATTTTCTCGCTCGTACTTACATGCTTTGAATTATTATTACAAAAATTGGATATCTTTTTTAAACTCCACCATCCAATAACTATTATCTCTCTAGGTAAATAGCAAATATTGCTAAAAAAGTTGACAAAAAATTTAAAAATTGTATACTTCTGCAGCTACCGGTATTTTTGCCTAACAAGCCAAATTATAAAAAATAAAAACTAACTCTCGACCTAATATTTCAGTTGACTCAAACATTTTCAACACAAATCGTATACGCGAAATTATTTTAAGCATTATTTCATTTTGCAATGATGCCATCACAAAATAGCTAAAAGAAAACTGCGCACCTAAAGCAGATTGAATCAAGCCAATTGCTGCCGTACAGCCGGTGGCAGCAGCCGTTTTGTTGCTGCCACTAAATCGTGTTCACTGCACTGCGCAAACATTGTGCTGTTGTTATCAAAAAAAAAAAAGGGTATATATTTTACACATTTTGCACATAGTTTGCCATTTTTAGCACTTTAACATTATTGTTATTATGATAAGCGACCCTCATCTTGTTTTGTTGTCGCAAGCATATAAAACAAACGAGCACATTTTGTGAGTGTGTGCGTATGTACGCCACTGAATGTTACAAATCCGCTGCACTGTTACAACGACAACCGGTGAGGAGTGCAAGAAACAATAAACAATCAGCCAGCCAGCCACTTGCATGAGTACCAATGCCCACGCGCATCGCATGAAGGAGCAGGAGCTAAGCAAGCCGGACTGAGCTATGGGACGCAAGGCAGACAAGTCGTATTGTCAATGCGAATGCGCATGCACATGCGCGTGTACTCGGAACACTCACTCACTCACTCATTCGTTCGCTCACTCACGCTCGGTGTGCGTATTTGTTTTTGTTTTATTATTATTGTTATTTTTGCTGTTATTGTGCCTTTATTGTTGCATGTTTTGTTGATCAGCAAGAGATCACCAACTTAATACAGAGCTTCTCTTTTCATTCGAATTGCGTGTACAGCGTACAACAACAATGCGACCATTGTTGTTGTTTCGTATTTAAAAGGCATTTTCTGCGGGGCCAAAGTGTGAATATAATTTAATGTGTGCAATTTTCAATATCTCAAACTGAAAGATTATTTATTATCCTTGATTGGTTTTCAAGTGATCATAAAGTAAGCGATCGTTTTACGCTTCAACCACGTTGCATCTCATTCGTGTTCGTGTGCGCGCGTGTAACATTTGTGCATTTTTATTACTCTTGACTTCGACTTAGTGGATTTGGCCTTTGCATGTTGTACACACACACACACACAAGTTTGTACATACTTGTAAGCAGCTTCGGGAGACAGTCAATGTGCGCCAATTTTTTGCGTAGGAAGTGAGGTTTCGACCTTTGTAAGAATGCCAAGCGATGGGGTGGCAAAATGAAGTGTTGGCAGAATTGAGAGATTAGCTCGTCTCTGTAGTTTAAGAGTTGCTATTTCAGTAGAACTCCGAGAAGCAAGACGAAAACTTGACCGTCATTTCTGAATAATAATACACAAGTGGCCGCTGTGGTCGATTGGGTAGCGGTGCGTGCTCTTGCTCGATATGCCGCTCAAGGTTCGATGTTCGAATCTCAACCAGGGTAAGCAAAATCTTAGACATAGAAAAGTTAATTTTCTAATAGCGGTCATCTCTCGGCAGGCAATGGCAAACCTCCGAGAGTATTTCTGCCATGAAAAAGCTTCTAATTAAATACCTCTGCCGTTCGGAGTCGGCACAAAACTGTAGCTCCATCCATTTGGTTGGTACTTGTCGTTCAAGTGAAGTCGTTCTCCCATTTTCTCCATGTTCCAATTTGTGTGTTGATAGTGCACTGTTTGAGTTTTCTGCTGTTAATGAATTTGATGTAGGGAGGTGTGTTCTCGATATAAGTTCAAATGCTGTGGGCGAAGATGGACTTCCTATTAAATTCATAAAGGTTGTGCTGCCCCTTATCATAGGAACACTTACTCACATCATAAACCATTGTATTGCAACTTCTTGTTTTTCTCATCAAAGGAAAATTGCCAGTGTCTTGCCTGTCGTAAAAAAGAATTCCGCGTGTTGTCTGAATGATTTCCGTCCAATTAGTATCTTGTCTGCCCTTTCCAAAGTCTTTGAGAAAATTATGGCTGAGCAGATTACAATACATACACAGACTTATAATCTTCTCTCAGTTTTCCAATACGGTTTTCGAAAACAGGTGGTGCAGGTGGATCGTTTGTGTTCTGATGTTAACACAGAGCTATCTAATATGTTTTTTTGGGCGAATGCCAATGGTTTACATTTAAACTCTAGTAAGTCATTGATCTTGCCTATTATAAACAAAAAATTCAAAAATACAAATTTCCTACCTCCGATTCACATTGACAACAGTCCACTGAAGATTGTGACTAAAGTAACAAATTTTGGATTTGTTATAAACTCTAACTTAACATGCAAAGATCATGTCAATGCATTGGTTGGAAAAGTGTATTCCACTCTGCGAAATTTAAAGATGTCTGGGTATTATACTCCACTAAGAACTAGACGTCGGCTAGCTTTACAAGTCATTATGCCTCAAATTACATACGCTGAGGTAGTTTATAGTAGGCTTGATGGTGACTCGATGCGTAAAGTTGAGGTATTATTTAATAATGTAACTCGCTACGTCTACGGGCTATCAAGATTTAAGCACATCTCGCCGTGGAAAAGAAGTCTCCTGGGATGCGAAATATCGGCATATCTAAAAGCCCGTAACTGCATATTTTTATATAGGATTATCTCCCAAAAATCTCCTAACTATCTGTACGAAAAGCTATTATTTACTAAGTCAGTTCGAATAACGGATCTTATAGTCCCTTACTTTAGCACTTTAGCATCGGCGAGACTGTTTTTTGTCAGCGCAATCCGTTTTTGGAATTCTATTCCTGCTAATGTAAGAAACAAACTAAGCAAGAGCAACTTCAAGAAATCCATCTTTAATTATTTTAGTAACCTACAATAGGACAGACTGACCATCTATCTATCTTTACTATTATTTCTTTCAAATCCCTATGGAATTATTTTTCTGATTATTTCTGTAGTTACTAGTTTAATTCGTTAAGTTTACTTAATGTTAATCTTAAGGTGAAAATTCTATAATACTAAGTTCTAAAAATGTACAGGTTATTTTATCTTGTTGTACTAGAAAATATCTTATTATCTTAGTGTACTAATGTTTTCCAATAATAAATGAAATTTGTGTTAGAATATAAAGACGCATACTACAAATGGCAGGAGAAGCTCGGCCAAACACTGAGCTACATACATACTATATATTTATAGTGTAAGCTCTAAATTATTATTATATTATATTAATACACAAGAACAACAGTTTTATACAGTGAGTAAAGAAATAACGAAAAATTGCATTACTTTTCTGATAATATCTCCAAGGATTTTCATTTTAAAGAGCCTTCAGATGCAATTTGTAGATGTTTCAAAACTTACTTCGACTTTCCGGTCCGTCGTTTTTAGGATAGTTATATGTAGCTGGGAATATATGGCTGGGAGTATATCCAATTTTGCAAAAGGTCTCCGTTAAATATACCTTGCATCGAAGCCAATTTAAAATTTGATGGTAAAGATTATTGAAAGTCTATTAAGATTGGTTTATACCGGTTGGTTTGTTCAGACCGACAGCGAAAATTCTTTGAAACACGGTTTGTGGATTGTGGTCTAATGGTGTTCGCACTGACTCAATATGACTTTGTTGAAATTTTTTTATTTTCACATTTGTTTCAAAGTGGGAAATAAAAATAGTTAGCTGCTAAATATCTACTATAATTCCATTAAATAAATTTATTAAGAACGTTCTTGATGTTGATAAAACTGCAGTCGTTTTTTCATAAATGCGAAATTAGAGTTGACAAAATATAATTTCTATTAAAAAACCAACAGTGCATTATGTAAGTGAAGCCATCGATCTGAACGAGTGCAACTTAAGTTTTCAAGTAGTTTTGAGCGTAAATTGGGTTTCGCTTGACATATTTTCTAAGAACGAAAACACAAGTTTTAGGGTCAATAATCAACTTAAGCCCTGAAAACATGTTTTCAAGGAACGTCCGAACATGTTACCGCCTACCTGAACATGGCTTTTTTTTGTAAATATGGTTATGACCATATACTTGTACATATATCTCTAGGGAATTAGTTCAAAGAAGAATAGACGAAACTATTGTTACTTGCTTTAATATTTTTTGATAGAATGCGAAATTAACTCGCCTAAGATAATGATTTCGTGCGCATTAGAGTCATGCATTGTTATGTTCTCTTCACAGTGATGTGATCTTTCCCTCCAACTACGAATAATCGTAGATAAACAACTTTTCAATAATTTTAGTCCGTTTTGGGTATTGTAGGTCTATTTTGTATGTTGGTAGCTGTCATTTGCGGTGTTTTTTGTAAACAAGCCTTAATGGTGCTAATATCGCATCAGAGTGGTTGTTTATTTGTTCGTTTATTATCCTCCCATCAAATGTTTTTTGTTTATATATTTCTATATGTTTTTAAGAGTATTTAGGCGCCGTCTTCTTTGTTTTACGTGCAGTATCTTAACGGTTTTCTTTTTGTTTGCGGGTGAACATTTTACGTTTACCAAATGATTTGCAAAATTAGATTCAGATATTGCCTTTGGTTTTCGTATCCTTTTGATGTGGTCCCTTATGTGTTCACGAAACCTTGTTCTTCCTTTAACTCCTGTTTGTTTTATATTGCTATATTGACACTCACAGGTCATTTTATACACACCTTGTTTGTTCAACGGGTCTTTTTTATTCGTGCTGCTTTTAAGTATCTTTCCCAGCTTGTTACCATTTTTGAATGCCGTGTGAATATTATATTTTCTGAAAAAATTTGCAAATTTGTATGTAATTTTCCCTGTATAAGCCATTATTGTCCAAGTTTTTTCGTCTAGCTCTTTGTCGCTTTTTTTTGAATTTCATTAATTTTTCTGAATTTATCCACGAGCTATTTTTTATATCTGTTGCTTGCGGCGATTTTGTCAGATCCAAGTTATTTATTGTTCCCTTCTTTCCAATTTCCATCGTGAATATTATACAACCATGTTGCTGGTTCAGGTACTCCAGTATTTGCTCTTCATTATATTTGGGGATCACGCAGATAATGTCATCCACGTACCTTGCGTAGAATAGTATGCATAACTCGGCTTTTAGTTCTTTTATATGACGAAAAATCGTTCCAACAAATATCAACATTACACCCTATCGGACAAAAAAAACCAAGAAAACAATAAAGAAAAATACAGTACTCCTTTTGATACTAATTACCTGAAGTTTGTATAGTATTTTTAAATTTTAATTCATAGCTTATTCTAAAACAAAAAAATTGTAATCCAATCTGTAGAGTTTTTGAAAATTTCATCTTTCTTTACAAAAAAAAATTAAGGATTTTTTGGAGAAATTAATTCAATAATATTGATGTTAAAAACAACGGCTGATTTTTGAGAATTTCTTTAGCCGATGATGCTGCAAATTTGCTACAATAAATTTAACGTTTGACAAGATCTGTTTTCATATGGAAGAAAATATGTAATATCATTGACAAAAAAAATCTTAAAAACACACTTAAAACGTTCACTTTTCAGAACTCGATACTTCAAAATTCTATATTTTTGGTTTGTGGAATTTTGAGAAAATTTGTTGAGTCTTTAACGTTACATATGAAGTTTCAAATTCGGCATTAAATAATTTGAATTATAGAATATGCTGATTTTTAGTAAAAAGTTAATGAGCTTAATGTTAGAATAACAATACAGAAAATCAAAAGAACGCGCAATTAAATTGGTCGGCACGTATATCACAAGTTTATACGAAATGAGCTTTTCGTTTAGTGATGAAAGCCTGTACTTTTTCCAGGAATGCTTGGTAGATACCCACAATATAAATGCTAGCCATACATATAAGTAATATAATAACAAATATGGCTGCAAATTTATCATTGAGTTATTAATTGTTGACATTTTCATTATAAAAATATTCACTCAACCAGACGTTCACAGGTAAATGTATTGTGGCAAGTTAACATTCAGCAAGATTTGTTTTATGCGACTCCGGGCATTTGTATTTATTGTACTAATACATATATATATATACAAGCATATTGTATACTTAGTATGCGCTGTTTTAATGTTAATTGCCGACGATTATACTCAATCAGTTAGCCGTATGCGAGCGATGTGTGCAATGTGCGTAGCATAAATAAGTAATTTTCTGTTGAATTTTATCTCTACGCGAACATCACAATTTGCGATTCCGATGTGTAAATTTGCGTAGTTCAACGCACACGACTTCAGATGTAGTCCCTTTAGTCTTATGGTCTCTGTTCGGATCAGGGAGACTTTCGTTGGCGTTTGCTGCCCATTTTGACAGCATAAAGACATTACGCTTGTGACGTGGCAGACATGTGCGAGACGAAAATGTGATTGCATTTTTATGATTGCAGCTGGTCAGTTGGTTGATTGATGGAATGCCTAGTTGGTTGATGGAACGTGTGTGCAGGCAGCGTTGCTGGGGTTTTTAAAATATCTTAAATGATTCTTTACACTTATAAGCTTTTATTGGTTTTATTACGTTAAAAGTGTTGGATTGCAGTGTTACGCGAGAGCAATATTTGCATATACGATTCTCTTCATTTCTTTTGGACAATTTCGGTTAAGCAATATAGCGCTTTAAATAGCTTTAAAATACTTCCTTTCAAGTGTGCACACCACAAACAAAAGACTTAAGCAACGAACTTGCTACCTTTGCTCGAATTTTATTTAAGCTTATACAAATTTGTAAGTATTTTCAAAGAGGCTCTTTACCGTTTATTCTGATTAAATTAAAATATTTCTTCCCTTTTTCAGCTACAAACGTTTTACCAAGCGTCTACTGGCAATAAATTGTATTAAAAGATTTTTATCAATGAGTGATTTATGCGTTAAAAGGTGTTTATTAGTCAATCACAAGCAGCTTAAATGCCAGCGAATACGTTAAAGTGAAGAATGCGAGCTCGTAAATAACGTGAATTGGCAACAAATTGTGGAAGGTAGTGGAAAAAATGAATAAAAGGCAAAAGCTATGTATGTAAATATTTTACGCACAAACCCATAGAAACGCCATGAAAATATGTTGCCAAAAGTGCGATGGAGCAGAGTTGTTGGCATATTAAAATGCAAAGCGATATTAATTCCCGGAATATATAAAAAATGCAAAAAATAAACGAAAATTCTTTTAGCATTTTCTCGCTTAGTTGTCCTCATACATGTTATGTGCTTAGTGGCGCAGTTACGAGTAGAAAAATAGCATACGTGTAAAGACAGTGCATGGTTTTTTTTAATAATCAAGCTTCACTTAATAAACAGCTAAATTTTTAAAGAGATACTAATACCGCAGCTAGTTTAATACCAACACTAAATGTGGGCCAGAATTTGGAGTCTTTGTTGAAGATAATGGGGATAGGCTTCACTTTTTTCTTGGGGAATACGCTGCCGTCTTCCAGGCAGACGTTTTTCCAATCCTCAAGCTCATATATAACGTGGGAGAAATAAGTGGAGAAGAAAGAGTTTACTTGTCCGCAAATACCTTCAGGCTACACTTAAGACATTGATCCGCCTTCTATGTAATGTTATCTGATAATGGGACATCTCACTATTTGGATAGAATTAGCTCAGACTAGGTTACAGCACTTCCACCTTTCCACCATCAGAAGAAGGGTGAATACTTCGCTCATCGATGTCTGAGATGCATCAAGTGACCTGCAATCTAAGAAGGAGGATCGAATTACATGCTCTCCTTAAGAAAACTAGACTACGGACAATTTGTTGGACTATCGCATGGTCACTTCACGTGCTTAATCGGCCTTAAAGAAGATGAGATCAATGTTGAGGAAAAATTGTTATGCTCCTTCCCCACATTTGCAAGTTATAAAGAGGTAAGAGATATTAAGTTGCGATGTGTTGAAATACGAACACCTCGTCAATCGTGCACATTTAAAACTGATTAAGAAGACATGCAACGTAAAAACCAAAATTTGCACACAGTATTGAATTAAAGCTTTTCATTTCAATTAAAGTTCAGAAAATTTTAAATTTTTTTAAGATGAACGGATTCTCAATTATCCCTCGTTAGCTACCCATATTTTAATTTTTCATTCATGTCGTCAATTGAGTTGGATTGATTTTTTCAAGCAGTTGGAAAATTTGCTTACACCTGTTCTTGACAATAACTTTTCTGAAATTTGTTTTCGAGTTTTGACGATACTAGGACTTGGCAATTCATTTTTATACATATGTAAGTTCTTTATTAAAAAATAAATATCACATTAGAGGAGTTAAGGAGGCTTATTTTCAATTATTTTGTGTGAAGAGAATTTAGATGGTAATTATCTATCGTAATATTTCGTAAAGTAAAACATATCAGAAATGAAAATTGCATCCAAACCTTATAAAGCTATATTCCAACCGAATTTTGTCAGACGAACTGCGGAGTGTTGGTATTTTGACAGCAAACTTTCTTTCGAAGAAAAAATAAATTCGATTAACTTAAAACCCTCCAAGGCAAAATGGTAAATTAAAAAAAAAACCTTATTTTACAAGTTGTTTATTTTTGATAAAATATTTGCATATTTGCAGCTTACCTATTAGGTTAAGTGAATTTGAAATGACTGGGAAGCGAGACTCTCCCTTGCACTTAGGTCCAGAGTGGCCTATTGTGCTGCCATATGCGGTTCTCTCCTCCACTACGACACCTCTCACTCAAGCTCAAAGCATTTTGTATATTTTTAACATGCAAAGGATCGATGTGCGCTTTTTACCGTAAGAAGGCCAAGTAAGCCTAGATGTTTTACAGTGCGATAGGGAGCTGCAGCGTTCGTTTGCAACCTTTGAGGTGCTTTACTTGACATGCTGTTTAAAAGTGGTCAGTGGTATATTTACCATGTCGTTTCTCGGCAGGACGGTGGTGGTCACATCTTTTCTTGCCAATTCATTCGCTTCTCAATTGCCCTCAATATTGCGCTGTCCAGGCACACACATGAGTTGAATTCTATAATCCTGAGCCATTTCGTTAAGACATCTGTGGCATTCAGTGCGAGACCTTGTCTTGTCTATGCATGAGTCTAGAGCTTTCAAGACAGCTTGGCTATCAGAGATAATGAAGATCTGTTTCTTCTCCTTGAGTGTTTTGATTAGGTGCTGAGTAGCTTTCTAGATATCCAGCACTTCTGCTTGGTACACGCTATAGTGATTTAGGAGCCATTTAAAAAAAAAAATTTGAAAATAATATGAAAATCGCCAAATATTTACCCAATACTGTACGAAAAATTGTCGACGAAATTTTCCCTTTCGTGTCTTATGTTGGCCTCGCCGCGATTCGCATGAGTTCAAGCTTAATTTAGTTGGTCATTTCAGACCGGTTGTTGGCAATTCACGTCGTTGTTGTTGTTGTTGTTGTCAATGCATTGCACGCCTCTTTATTATATTTTTATTACATTATTAATTTGTTGATTATTTTTGCATGCTTGCATACGCGTACTTAATCACTTAATTAGCCAACTAGCAAACTTGAACGAATACTCGCATACGCAAATTTTATAAATTTATATGCTTACAAACTTTCTAAATTATTTTTGTTGTTGGCGAGGTGTGTTACCGGAGGGATATGTTTGCAAATATGTGTCTGCATTGAGTTGGCAAGGTGTGTGGAATAGCTGCCACATTTGACGGTTTTCACGTGCTAGCATGTGGAGTTGCAATCAACCAAAGCTGGTGTGGCACAATGAGTTGAAATATAAACATACTATTTATGCGTAAGTGTGTTGAAGTGTGTGTATTAAAGTGATATTGTGGAATGTTCACTTGAAGTGAGCAAGAAATTTGATGACAAGAATTTCTAATTAATTATGACTTGCTAAACAGGATTTTAATGCGAAAATTTTATAGATGAACATTGGGAAATTTGGTAGTCAACTGAAAGAGAACACCTTTTTTGCTATGCGCCTTAAAGGAAAATAAAAATACCAAAGTTATATGGAGAAAATGACAGTACGTGGTGTGCAGTGTGTGATAAGGTGAAGTTAGGTGAGATGAGGGGAGTTGAGGTGAGTTAAGTTATAGCCCCATCTAAAGTGTCACAATTTTAGGTCTAATTAGTTTGGTTGTGGTGAGTTCAGGTGTGGTGAGTTCGGGTACGGTGAGTAGAGGTATGGTTACTTTAGTTGTGGTGAGTTCAGATTTTGTAAGTCAAGGTGTGGCATTAGAAGTGGGAGCTTGGGTGTGGTAAGTTTGGACGAGGTGAGTTAGGGTATGTCCAATTTCGAAAAAGTAGCTGTTGTCTTTCCCAATCATACCTGTGCATTCTACCCGTTGATTTTTTAATCATCGTGCCTCGTAAGACTGAAAGAAAGAAAATCTGATGGAGATCATCATAACAACTCACAACATATTGGTGTGCTGAGTAATACCAGAGCTGGGAATATGCTTAATATCCGACTCCATGTAAAAAAAACTGTTTTATTACTAAAATTCGAGGTCAAATTACCGAACCAGAGATCTTACCGGTATCTTTAACCTGATCCAAGACACATAAATTGTACACAGCCGCATCTAAGATGGAGGGAAGAACAGCAGCAGTTGCCGATGAACTCGACAATAAACTCTGTATAGCAATGGGCACATAGCTCACTGTCTTTCAGGCCTTGGTTCCAGCAAGCTTACCAAGTGCTACTTTAAACCATGAGAACGGTTTGAAAGACAGTTTTTAAACAATATTTTCAAACAGCTCGGCGGCTATTAAGGTCCTGTCCCATGACGTGATCAATACCATGTTCTTCGAAGTGTGTCAAATCACAGTAAGTGCTGAGGAACGGTAGCAGGCATTCGACATGCCAAATTTTTTGTATATACTTTGTTCGGCAGGACATTCCTCATCTTATATGGCCTACAACACACACGGTCGGTTCGGATCGCGTCCAAAAGAGATGTACATTATTCGCCTTAATAGTGTCATCTTTGGACATGCAAATAGTAAAATACTTTAATTTATGCCAGGTACTCAGCTACCAAGTTTGTATTGACTTTTATTAGATAAGTTGCTAATATCTTGGACAGTCAGCCGTCGGAACAAAGAAGTGGGACGCACACGATCCATCGGCTTATCTAATTAACTATAACTTAACTAGCGAACTATTTGCACAATTCCTCGACAAACTAAGGCAAATTTTGTTTAATTAAATAAAATTTGCTAAATTCATTTGCATCAAACTTTTCACCAGATGCACACGTACGCCCCCCGCCCATTTGGCTTCTTTGACCGCTCTATTACCAACAATTTGTCTACTTGTCTGCCTATTTGTTTAGTCTTTTCTGCGACTGTCAAATTGCAACTTCAACTGATGTGATGGCCCACAAACAACAAAGGCAGCCAGACTTCTGGTTGTCAGTGTGTTGGACAGCACTTTCCTGCGCTGCCGCTACGCCACCGTCGCTCGCTACCAATCCTACCTAACAAACTGACTGAAGCACTAACTGATGGACTGATTGACTGGTTGTGTCTGCAGCAACGAGCGGGTAATAAAGCATTAACATAAATACTTGTTAGAGACGAAGGTGTAAGTTAATTTGTTGTTGTTGTTGTTGTTGTTTTTTCTAACCTACTCCTTGCTTTGGTTTTAATATTTACGCGCTTGTTAATCACCAGCGTCGCGCTTCAAGTCGACAACATGTTTGCATTTCGGTACACATTCTGCGTTGCTGACAACGAATGCGGCTGAACTGGCAATGTGGCGCACCAAACGTACAAATAAACAAACATACATACGTACGTACATGTGTATGTGTTTAGAAACATGCGAGTTTATATTTATGTATATCGCCTGTGGCAAAAAAGAAGTGGTCTGTTGTTGCAGCAATTGCGTTTTCTGTTGGTGCATGCAATTGGCTGTTGGCAGTGCAGAAGCGTAGCTGAAAGAAGCTTCCTCGGTGTCATAAGGAAGCGTTTAAATTATTCATAATTTATGCCTTGGAAATATTTGCTTTTGCTTTTGTCTTTGACTTTGTTCGGTGTGGTGAATGGCATTGCTTTTGACTACAGCGCTTGAACTTGGACATGGCCTTCTCGCCTGGTCAAAATGATTTTGTATGTGTATTCATATTATTGTGGTTGTAGTTGGCTGGAGGTGAATGCTGGTGATAGTGTATTTACACTGAGCGTCAAAAGTGATATTACTTCAAACTTGTATACGAGTACATTTTCGAAATTGAAAAACAAGTTAAAGTAATGAAGACGCATGCACACTCACACGCGTTGAGGTAGCAAGCTCGGTTTAAAAAAATAAAGCGCAGTATAACCAGGCGCTTAAGCGCAGACAGTAAATGTCAGAGATCCGCAGCATACATTGATATTGGCCAGCATTGAGTAGTTACAAATTATGCACGCCAGCGATTAGTGCGACATGAGTTTTTCGCTTTACGAGCAGTACATCATTTAAAGTACCAAGATGGCGATGAGCAAGTGCTAACAACAATATATGCGCGAAAAATATGTATGGAGGTGTGCATTGTACAAGATATGGAAAATTGCTATTATTATTACAAGGTTTTATGCGACAAATTTTGCTAATAAACTTCAACACATTTTTTCTCTAACTAAGTATTATGGAGAACTTCGGAAATTCCCAGAGTTTTCAATAAAACATTTTAAAAATTTGGTATGGCCTTAATCAAAGTATTTATTTTAAATGTTTTTGAGCTTAAGGCTGAAGGGTTTAAACAAAAACGAAATTCGTCGAGTGTTCACTAAATATCACAAAATTAGAAAATATTAAAATTTCTTTCAGAATGCAGTTTTGTAGCTCATTGAATTTTAGTTCGATAGACTGCATTTTTCATGAGTCTATACAATTTCGTTAATTATTGGTAGTTATTTTTTGCTGACGGTGCTAGGAAATTTTTTTTTATATAAAAATAAATTCAAGCTTAATTTATATTGCAGTAAAATGCAGAGCACCAATTAAGAAAAATTTAACAAACATTTTTTAGACACTTGAAACTACGACAAAATTTGTCATAAATTTTTTCAGTTTGGAATTTCGGTGAAAATTTGACGATTTTTTATTACTTTTAAACAAAGTTCGCAAAGTTGATTAAATGGCTGTTTTTGTGTAATAAAAAAACTTCTATAAAAAAATGTTAAATAAACAAAAGAAATCGACCCAATATTTTTTAAAATGCCCTATGACTTTTGCCATTAGGTAAAATAGTTCATAAGTTAATTTATATACAAATATTATATCTGAACAGGCAATAAATGTGGTATTAGAAGATTTTATTTTAGCTTGTCATCTTGATAAATTTTGTAAAATACTTCACAAGGTATTTTCTTTTCTTTCTAATGACAAGTCAACTTTGGGATAAAATACTTTTGGTTAACATACACGAAAATTCTAACTAAAATTCACTTTTTTTCCAAAATACTTAAATACTATTTTACATATTTAAAAAAAATGTAGCCTTCTGAAGAAGTTTGAACAGCACTTTTTCAATGACGTTACAAAGGCAGAAAATTTGTTTGATGTAAGAAAGAATTTGGAAGAAAAATTATTTGCAGGACTCACAGTGAAGCGATGGATATTGTTAAATAAAGGAAAGTTGCGAAATTTTAGTAACTTGCTATGAAAATGGATGAGTGACAATTTTTATTCATCGAAAGACTTCTCAAATTCAGTAAAGAGTAAGTAAAGTTTAATGAAAAATTAAAGAACTTAAGCGAAACCCGTTTTCTTTTCTAACAGTTATTTCAGAATGCTTAGTGATAGGAAAAATTCAGGCATTAATCTGAAAATGGCAAATATCGCCTATGCGACGCAACAATTTTATTTGCATTCATTTCAGATCGATCACTCTTATGAACGCATATAAAAAAAATTTATTTTCCTCGGAGATAATTGTAAACAAACTGCCCAATTAAGTCAGTTAGTAATTGCTAATAAGCTCAATTAAGGAGCTGTGTGATAACGCGATTAGAATATAAGATTGCGTACTTTATATAAGTTTTAAATTTAGGAATTAAATAAAACAATATATGTGTAGTAAAGGTATTTCGCGCAGGTTAAATACAGAATATTTTCGAATTTTGGCAAAATAATAAGAAATATTCTAAACAATCAATTTTTTAAATAATTATTTTCTAATTTCATTTAATTTTCATATAAATTTGAAATATACGAGTATTTCAAATTACATAAATAAGTATTATATTAAGCAGGGGCGGATGCAGTTGGGGAAATGGGGGCTATTCGCCCATAAGAGCTCGACGTCTTATAAATAGATTAATTGTGTTATGATGATGAATTGTGAATTTTGTCTCTACAAGAATGTTTTTTTTTCCTGTCAGTCATTTTATCACTTCGGTATCGATTTTTCTGCTAATCGATAGAAGTTTACACCGACTATAATTCAAAAAAACACTAACTTCAGATTTTTGGTATACAATTATTTCGCAACCTTAAGAATCGTTTCTCGATTCGCCCCTGAATTAAATATTGCCTCGTATGTAAATATCGAATGTGAGTTGTTTTAGACAGCTTAAGTTAAGAGGTAGCTTTTTATAGATTTGCCACCAAATGTGTTTTTACAAATTGTAATCAGTTAGCTTTTTAAAATGTTAAGAGATACTGCTGCGTAGCTACATATATTCAATATATGTAAAGCAGACTCTAAAGTTGTAATCAGTGTTTTGACACAACTTTCTTCAAGATTTTTGTAAAGTTAGCTTTATCTTCACTATAACTACGCACCAATAATTCGACGAAGATACAAAAAAAAATACGCACATGAAATTAAAAGAGATAACAAAATTGTTTTTGCAGAAATTTTACGAAAATTCGAAAAAACAAAAATATTTAAAAAGGGCCTGAAAAACGGAAATTTTCAATGCTCACCCAAAATTTAAAATTAAGTTTTATTTTTTGGCGTAGAATTAATCTTCACAAAAAATCATATAAATGTAGCGGTGCCGTAGTTGAATAAAAATAATATTCTAAAACAAAAATAATTTATTTTTTAAGAGTGATTTAATTTAAGATTTTTAATTTTTATTTTTAATTTTGCGCTATTTTGGGCATCGTAAACGTGTTTGGTTAAAAAACCTTAAATTAAGTAAATAAACCAAACAAATGTACTTGAAGCGAGGACATTTTTGAACCTTGAGCTCATGATTTATAAGTAAAAGAATACCAGGCATGTATATACGTATATGTATGTACGAGTATATACTTTTTAATTAACAGCAAATTATTCACATTAACTGCCAATTACAGTTTTATGGTAGCATTAACGTTTTTAATATGATTGACACGATACACGATGCTCACTTTAATGCCGCAGATTAAAATTAATATTCATACATATAAGCTGGAATAATTGGCAAACACGAGCAAATGCACGCAATTTTTCACTTTGAGCGAGCAACGACTGACTGCTCCAATTCATAACTACTTAGGTATGTACGAGTATGTAGGCGAGAGCATGCGTACTGAAATATACATACACTTGCGCTACTTACTTAGAAAAAAAGTAAATATTTTATAGTTTATAATGTGTATGTATGTACATATGTATGTATTTATGTATGTACATATAACTTAAAGTGTATATTTTCGCAAACTTGCAATAAAATTCCAAGGTGAAGTCTTTTCGACATGCTCGCCGTAAGTGATAAAGATAGTAGCGCTGCTCACACATAAATACTATATTTCAATATTATAACTGCACCACTAATTGACAAATTTCGACTAATTTATTTTTCGTTATTTAAATTTCATTATTTTTGAATTTAATTTATGTTTATTATCGAAAAAAAACTCTGTTAGTCTAACTTAATATAAAATTTATAACAATTAAACAAAATTTCACCAAAATTTCAATTCTTAGAGAATTGCATAATCAATTAAATATATTAAAAAACTAGTTTTAATTAGCTGTAAATTACCGGTCATTTTTGCCATTTTTTTTTACAAACGCTTATGCGCAGTTTTACCTCGTAAAAAAATCTCTGTAAAATATTTCGAAAAAGCGTCAATAAAATAAATTTAAAAAATCAACTGTAATTTGTAAATATTTCAAATTTGCACTTTATTACAATAAAAATGCATGTGCTAGAAAACTCGGTACACAAAAAATCAAAATTTTATTTATTGTAAAGATGTGTATATTTTTAACGAAAGTGTCTTCACCCTTTTAAATTTGATATATGTACATTTTGAAACTTAGAGTTTTGTGGTTTTTGTAAGGGAAAATGCTGTAGTTTAACTGAAAAAAAAATAAAAATTTGTTAGAAAAAAATATTTTTCAAAAATGGTATGGTTATAATTATGAGCTACTGTGCATAAATAATTCCCTTTCCCCTTCCCTTTTAGGTGTTCCACAAATTTTCTGCTCGCCTTTGTTGCGCTCGTGGTGCAATTATTTTGCTAATGACGTCAGTCATTTAGCTTAACAAGCTGCAATTTCTGACATGTCAGCCACATTGAGTTGTTGCTGTTGTTGCTGCTGCTTCATCAACGCATCTTAATTATGCGCGAACTGATGGCCGGCTTGGTTTCTTGTAACTAGGTGTTTATGCCTGTACACAACTACTCACTCACTCACACACACATATGTATGTACATATTCGAGTACCCGTGCTTACATGCATCGCGATCACAGCGCTTCGATAGCTACTACGAGTATGTATGTACATACAAAACTTCATGGCTGGTGAAGAGCATTCGCAATAAATGCTCATGAAGCGCTCATCTACTCGTGTACTCGTGTATTGCCACATGTACTGTAGTTATGTTCGCGGGTTATTGTCGGCGAGCGGAGGAAGGAGAGCACTTTTTTTTAATTACTTTATTAGCTGCTATCGCGTTATGTTATGCTAATCGTTTGTCATGCATAAATTTAATTTGCAACGAATGCGTTGAACACTGCGAACTCTTCAATGCTCTGAGTGCGCGTAATATATACTTAAGGAGTGTAATAAAAAAGCGATAATAAATACGAGTACATACGAGTACATGTTGGGGAATTGTAGCGCGTGAGTAATTTAAAGTTTGCGTGAGAAATTTTAAAGCTGCAAAATATTGAAGGGACTACATGTGTGTGTGTACAAAAATGATGTGATATTACAGAGCAGTCTAACAAAGATATCTATTTTCTTTAAGAGGCGACAACATTGGAAACCGAATCTTTACAAACCAGTGGGTACCGTTCTGCTCCTAGCTGTATCGACGAGTTTTACATAGTGAGACGGTTTGAGCAAAAAGCTCTATGTTCGTTAAAATCCTTTTTCGATCTAAATAGCACGCCCTTGAAAGGTTCGTTCGTACCGCTTGCATAAATTTAGCACCTTCTCTTGCATTCTTACTATACTTAATCGTTTTACTTAAGCCTATCGATTATAAATCTTCTAAGCCATACTTTTCTCGAGTCAGTCGGAATAAATAGGGTAATTTGTGGGCAGTTACCAACCAGTGGACTGTGCTCTGTCGGAAAGAACGGCACTCGACGCAACATTTATCGGAAGTCTATGTTATACAGGCAGTCTCAAAGGACGAATTCCCGAGCTGATTTGCTAGGATGCATGAATATGACCAGTTTACATGTTACCCCTTTGTTACTTGTGTGGTTGCAATTTTACCGTGCGGCACATTGCAAGTTGGACTCCTGCAGATTGAAGCGTTTTAGACATTTGCGAGTGCAATCATGACCTGTGGGAAACGGTGTAAGATGGAAGGCAACGTCTGCATGATTCGGCAAATGTGCTTTTAATTAAATCAAGTGAAATTAAAAATGGACCATATTGATTTGTTCTTAGAAGTGAAATTTTTTGAAAAAAAAAAAAAATTATAAGCTTTTGTGATATGAAAGAATTGACAAAAGAAGTGAAAATTGAGAGAAAAAAGTGACAGTTGACCTGCAGCGAAAGTTGCTGATTTATGTCATAAGGACGTTATTTTGGCTCTGATATCATTGAGGATGTTGAATAAATATTCCATAAGTTCTGAAGTGAAGTGACTTATGCCGACAACTTTCAAAGTTGAGCTTCAAAAAAAAAAATGCTGGAACCACGCCTTGAAAAAATATAACCGCATTGATGTATTTATTTTTCTTTTTATGTGCATCAAACATTTTGTATGATTGGAAGGATTCAAAAAGTTTTTATTAAATTTGCCTTGCGTTCTAATAAAATTCTTAATTTAAATTCGTTAAATAGTGGGCGATCGTAGCTCGCTGTCTAGCACTGTTGATTGTGCTAATCTCTTAGAAAAGCTATATTTAAATGTTCCGTCTCATTACTTGCGCTATATTTCCATATTTTATTTGGGATTACAAAGATCCAATTACGTTAAAGTTCACTTTTATTCAGAACCTTCACTTAAATGAGCTTTCAAAATATGATCCGTCTCTGCCACTTGGAACAGTGCGATATATTTTGTTAAATAACTTTAAGTAGTTTTAAGTTGCTTTGTGTTAGTCAGTAAGGATTTGTATTCCATTTGATTGAAATGATTAAATAAATAAATTAAAAGTGAGTTCCATGGAAGTTATTTTAAGCGGCATACTCACCCAGCGAGGTTCATAGGTAGTTTAAAATGTAATTATGAAAAGTTTATCTTCTCATAACGAACAATATTTCTCTACCCACATCAAAGCGACAACTCTTCAAAACTTTTAACTTGTAGTACAAAGACCTCTAAAACTTTGACGTTCTGCGCTGCAATTTTGTTTGCAAAATTTACTAGTAAAATACTTTGGTAAAAAAAATATTTAAATTTGTATACTGCATTTAATAAGTAGAAACGGAGCACAGCTTGTAATATTTCTAGACAAATGTGGCAGAAGTTAAATCGTAACTGAGCGTCAGGCGCACCCCCTAGTGAGTTAGTGATTTGATTACGGCCTAATGAGAAAGCGGCTTAATGCGATGCCATATGCGGTTTTTGATGCCTTGTCACGAAGCCCACTCAGTCTTAAAGTATTTTGGTCTGTTAACCCCTTGTTGACCAAGCCCAGAAAGAAATCGCTTTTCTAATTTATTTTTGTATATTATTATTCATATGCATGTTTTATTAATCAATAAAAAATATCATACAATCCAAGGATATCTTAGTATAAACAAAGGACATAACACTTAAGAGTACTGTCGGGTTTGATGAACTTATAAATTTGTATCTATCAATGCACAGTGGTCTGAAATCGGAAAATTCTGGGCGAAACGAAGCAACAACATTATTTTCTGTAAAGTGCAGATATCTTTATGGTTTTTGGTTTGCTGATTTCAAAAATGACGTCTGAATGTAAAAAAATTGAGTGTAAGGCGGTTTTTGAGGTTGCTCAATCAAAAACAACTTCAAAAAACTGCGACGAACAAAACAATCTGTAGCAAGAATCTGAAGAATTCCAAAACTTTTTCTTGAATAATATAAAACAATACACTTCTAACAATCCCCTTAATCTATAATTTTGGCAGAATCTACTGGTATCACAACTTTTGTCTAAAATTAATGAAACACGCAATTAAGTGTGTATTCAACAGAAGTAAATGACAAACATAGACATGTTTAAACAAAATCTAGTTTTTCATACCTTCAAAATCTCACTCCATTTTGCAAAACACAAAAAAAATGTACTCCCAAATTACCTAATCGAACATCGATTGCCACTGACTCACTCTTACAACGACGTTTTTTGCTTGGACGGTGCTGATGTATTACTTAAACTTCGTTTATTGGCACCAAAATCGTGTCGTGTCATTAAGCGTTGTGCAACGGTCCGTCTATATTCTAGCAGAGTAATATTTTCATAAGTATGACAGTATACGACATATAAATTGATGAACGCAATTTACAAAAGCTCCCCAAATAATCGATGCCGCCATTTTTTTAGAACGCCTGCCTATTCCATAGGCACCTCGCAGCTGATCGGCATGGTCTACTCCACACATGAATGCGTTGTAATACTTAATGGCATTTGGGCATTTAAAAAAAAATTACACCGTTCATTGTTGTTCGTGAATCGAACACGTCTCTCTTTATTTTCTTGTCTGGTTTTATGTTTGAAGGAAGTCCTTTTCGATTGCCTCTAATTGTTTCGCATGCAAAAATTGTCTGTGTTTGAAGAAACTCTGGGAGCCTTACAGATGTAAAATAATTGTCGAAATAGAAGTACTTATTCTTGCCCCATTCGGCTTCTGTGAGGGACAAAACCACTCTTCTCTTCAACAGCTTCATCTTTTCCTTGGTATATTGAAATTTTTTTAATATATCCACGTTGATCCGCCAAACACCATAATTTATAGCTACGTTTAATTGGCTTCATAGGACAATACTGTTTGATGGCGCTCCTACCCTTAAAAAAAATCATAGATTCGTCTACTGATAATTCCTTTTGTTCCATGATAAAGCTGCTGAAAGCGTTGGTTCAAAGCGTCAACCATTGGACGTATTTTGACTTAGTCTTAAACCATTTTGCTAGCGCAAGTTGTTGCACTCTTCTTTTTTCCTTCAGTTCTGTTAGAGGTCTCTTTAAAATTGAAGCTTAATTTTTTTTAATTTCACTACCCTGAATATGAATTTTTAATCGTAAGAAGGCTATGTAAGCCTAGAAAATGCGTAAGAGTAGATATTATTCAATTGTTTTCTTCTATATACAGGCCATTATTTCCGCTTGGGATATTCGAGGTAATTAGGGAACGATGTTTACAGTTTAAGCTCTGACTTTTGCTCCGACTACGGCGTGGCATTTGGAGCCATCAGCAAATACATTCAATACATTACGTATTTTATATTATATGCTCTAACATGCCAATCTATTATTTAAAATTGCAATGCAAATAACATACTTAGTTTATTCGTATATGTAAATAGTAAAACAAAATTGCACATATTTACATGTTGACCGCAATATTAAAGTCATTGTAATTGAGGCATAAATTAAATAAAATATGACCTTTTTAATGCCGAGCATAAATTACGTACGCGTATATGAGGTGGCTCCATTCACTAGTTAACCGACAATTTATATGCAAGTTTGTGGCTTAAGTCTTTTGTTTGCAACTCAAAAATTACCATTTCGCTTAGCGGAAAACTGTCAAGTCACAAATTCTCGGCGGTGCGTACCACTACGAAGTGTTGCTAAAAAAATGCCACAGTTAGTGTGTGTGTGTTTGTGCGCTTGTGTTATGGCAAGTGCAACTTAAAATGCACTGCCGGTCACCGACAATAAAGTGTCCACTTATTAAGTTAAACAGCTGCGATTTTAAAAAGCCAATTTGCGCATAATACGTTGAACGTGAGTAAAATTTTTTGCATATCATTGCTGTTGTCTTATTTTATAACGCGGAGTGGAGATTTTTTATTTTTTTTTTATTTTTTGCTACATAGTCTAAGATTTTTTGTTTGTTGCCCGCCACACGCAGGAACTCAGCGATTTGTGCCACACGCATACAAATACGAATACAAGTACAAAAACAAATACAAGTACGAATACGAATATATTTACATAGCACTTTATGCTCTTGCATATGCGTAGGCTGATCAGAGGTTGAAGCGTGTTGCGCTTCTGGTATCGGCGAAGCCGAAGAGTCCAGTAGTGCATGTGAAGAAATTAAATTGAAGTCATAAATGCTTTTGTCCGAAAAAAATATTCTTTGATTTTCTGAAAAAAAAAACTGAGTTTTTATTGCTTGGCTTGTGCTTTATTGTTGTATGCAATTAAATGCTAGTCTTTTGTGCGCACTTTGGTCGCCAAAGCAATGTTGCTGACCCGCTTTGAACGCAAGTTTTATACTTTAATTCTCCTAAGCGACTTCACTTTTGTTTTTTTTTTTCGCAATTTTCATGCAAATCAATTAACGACGAGTGTGGTGCGTTTAATTTAATGTTTTTCACTTTTTGCTACTTGTCTTAATAAACTCGCTTGATTATGATAAATTATTGCGACTGCTGGTGATTTAAATCTTGGGCCTAGTGTATTTTATATGCCAATAAAAAAGTCATTTGAAAACGCATGCGCAACAAGAAAGCATACGCATAAAAACTTGAAGTTAATAGCATACAAGCCGGAGTAACAACAAAATTATTACAATATGAACATTTTTGCTTAGAAAAAATTAATAAGACGATGTTTATGTGCCTGAAGTGCTTACTTATTGCGACAAATGTGAGCGAAGTGCATTAAAATTGCTTTATTACATTGCATATCTACATTTTATCGTATTTTTATTAAGCTGAAAAAAATACAGTGAAATAACTTTTATTAGCTCGCGTGGGTGGTTTAAACGCGTGGGAGGTTGGCAATTGAAAATTAAATATGAAACAAATTTAAGAGAAAGGCTGAAAGCTTAAAACAATACTCGTCTTGTACTGATAAGTGAGTTATCATCAGCTATTGCTTTAAGTTGTACTCTCCGGTTAGAAGAAAAAGGGGCGTGTCAACCAACCAGTAATGGCATAAGTTTTGTTGAAAAATTCATTAAAATATTGCAGGAGATATTTCGTTATAGCCCAAAGTATGGAGGAAATTGGTAAATAATTCATTAAAAACTTAAAGCAAAAAAAAAAACACTCAATGATCGAAGTATTAATAAATATGTTATGACATTTTTTTAAGAGCATTTTAGTCCTTGTAAAATTGCGTATTCGGTACTGTGACTATTCAAATTTCCTCGTAAAGCTTCTTTTCTTAGTATTATTACGTAGTATTAAAAGTCTCGGTACATAATTTTTTTAATTAAAATTAAAAGCAATATACGTTTATTTTATTTTATTTTTTTTCTTTCTAGAGGAATTCAATATCTTCAACCTGTAAAACAACTCATTTAAATTTACCACTCGAACAAGGATGTACTTCAGGAAAACAGAATTAAGTGGGCCCTAATTCCTGAATTTACACCAATTTATAGTCCAACAGATTAAGGTGTAGGCTACAAGGTGATCGTTCATCCGTATAAACAAGCAGCGGTGAAGTTTTACCAAAAGGGCCATTCTTTACATGTGTTAAATGGCGCCACAACGTTTTGAAAAATGTTCGTTTGAAACTAATTCGCCGAGTTTTTGAAACGAGTTAGTTGTATGTACATCCTATTACGCTTTTACCGACATCCTTGTTGGTGCTCCTGCTAATATCTTATCGAGTAGCATCTTTCTGCTGATGTCTTGATTTTATACCGCATTTTATTCTGCTTTCTAAGAATGGTGTTTTTTTTTATATTAAATATACCATTGATATTACTTAATAGTCTGTGGGAGAAATTTTCTATAGACTCAATAAAAAAAGTAAAAAAAAAAATAATAAGTTTAATAAATAAATAATTAATGAAATAAATAAGTAAAATAAATACGCATGCCCAGATCAAAAATCAAACACTTCTTCTACTTTAAATATTTACACATCAATAAGAAAAATGCTTTGGTGAACATATTTCGCTCACTTTGTAAAGTAAAGCTTTCAAATTTTCGACGTGCGGCGCCTGTCGTATTTCGGACGGTTTTTTTTATCAGTAAAACTTTACATTTCAAATTTCATAACATTTTTTGGTATATCTAAAATTCAACTATTTCGTCGCTTTCGCAGCCGCATTTTTTTTAAGACTATTTAAAAAAGACTATAAAAAACGCCTATTGCTGTTATTTTTCTGTAACTTTATAACAGCTAACTCCTCCAGAATAAACATTAAGAAATTTTTTCTTACTTACAAAAAAAGTTGGAAATATTACGAAAATTCGATAATGTTAATAAATTAATTAAAAAGTTCCAAAAGTTCCAAAATTAACGAAAATTCGTTAATTTTTTTAAATTTTGTGAAAAGCTTAAAATTTGATATAATGCGATTTTTATTGAATAATAGAGCATGTATATTTACAAAAAAAATTAAATGAACAACTTTATTGAAAAATTTATAGAGAGAAAACAACAACACCCAAAGCGGTAGAAGTTATAGTACTATTTCACCACAACTTCTCATTTAAATAACAAATACTGAAATAAATAAACAGGTCAAAAAAACCACAATAAAAATGTAAAAATATACATAACAACAGCTCACACAGCGTAAGCTTGACTGAGTTTGTTTAGACGCTGGCTTAGTTAAGCGTTACGTGGTGACGCGGGTTCGACTCCTGCGGAAGCCGTAAGAAACTCAGACTTGTTTGTTGTGAGGAGATGTGGTGATCTCCGAAATAGTACTATAAATTCCAACATTTTGGATGATGCGGATTTTTCTCTATAACTTTTCCAATAAAACTGGCCTTTAGCACATTTAAAAAACAAATAATTTAATGAAAAACATTTCCGGTATGAAAAAAATAACAATGTGGTCGTTATTACTCAAAATATCAATGAAAATGAATTTTATGATTTTTAGTCACTTCAAACTTTTTTATTGGTCATACTAAAACTGGAAAAAATAAAATTTTATGAACATTTGTTGATTTTTTTTTTAATTGCGTGAAAAATATGAAACCTGGATTTTTATGGATTTATTAAATGAATAAACCGCATTTTAAATGAAAAATATTAAGTGTTTAATAAAAGAAAATTAAATTGACATATGTATGCAGTGTGGTTAAATATTTTCTGATTTCTTAAAAACAAAATCTTTCAAGCATGTAATCATTGTTGTGAATTGCACGGTTCTTTGAATAGGAAACTAAAAATATTTTGCACCACTGGCGGCTCTCTGCATCACTCAATAAATTCATTTTCTAAAATATTATTCATTTATAATTGATATTTTTTATGACATTCAAAAATTGTTTTCTTGTTACCACAAATACCTCTTCCTCTACGGCAAATTTATGCACACTCCTTGCCACTCGCATGTACTCGTATGTAATGCCACAACTTGAGCTGTGATTCCGAGAAATCGTTGAAACCAAAAATCGCATAAGAAGAAGAAAATGAATGCAGTGAACGAGATCGCCACCGCACACGCCGACAGCAATGGCCACAATAATGGTAGCAAAAAGTGTCTAAATTTCGCCGACAATGCACGTTGCCAGAACAACAACAACAGCAACAGCAATAACAACAACCACAACACAAATACCCGCCTGTAAAGCGTTTGCGATTGACATTGCCGGCGCTGATAGTGCGTTAATGGTGGCGCAAGCAACACACTGTCGTCCCGTCCGCTGTTCTATCTTTGTTGTATTGTCTGTGGCACCACCACGCCATTGTTGCAACGCATCGGCTTTGGCTGGCTGTCGTCGCCGTGTGGCGGCGGTTTATTGGAGCTCATTGGCGGTGTTTGCGCTGACAGCATTGCTAACATTTACAAATTTGCGAATATTTGTTTGGTTGCAATGCACTGGAGTCGCCGTCGCACAAAGGACTCTACTCTCTTGACCACACAATGCGCTGGCATGGTGGAATGGGGCATTGTGCATTGCAATACCGGACTGAGGCGGTTGTATTGTGTCAAAATGCATGTAAGTGAGTGCATAATGTGTTTAAAATATCAATGATTGGCAGTACCGAGAAATATCGGCAGCAATGCGCTGCTCGTTTGCCGAATGGCGCACAAAGTAATTTATCTGCATAAATGCAGCGAATGTATTTATTGCTTCGGTTATATTTGCAAATTTATTCAGAATGAAGCTTGTAATGTAAAATTATGTTTTATTATTATTTATTCATTTTGTGTGACTCGAATATTTTTAATTCAACTGTAATTAGTTAATCGTAAATTTTATTGTATTTCATACATTTACTGTTTTATTTAAACATTTAATTGTTTCGACTCTAAAAGGCACTGTATATGACTTGATGCAAGAATGATTGAATAGTAAATTATACATTCCGCAGGTCCACCACACGTCTTTCCTACTTTGCGGATTGCAAACAAACTAGTGCGATATTAACGCCTCTATTTTTATACTTTTATAAAATCGTCGCAACTCTGCTGTGATAATTACTGCACCTTAAACTTGATCGATATTAATTTCTTAATATAATTTTTTTCAGGTATAGTTTTAGGCGTAGAATTATAGCAATAACATCGAAATTTATTAAGGTATTTTCATATGTTCTAAGGTTTGTTTTATCTCTTGGTTCCCGAATCTTGTATTCTTTCACTTTTGGCCATGATGTCAAGACAGGATCTAATAGTTCTATCCGCAGATTTTGAACGATGCTTTTACAAATAATATAGCATCAGCCTAAAATTAGGGCTTTAAATATTAAGTATATAGCACATAAAATGAGACCAAAAATGAATTACTTTTGATTGAAAATTAATTGGTTGTAACGGTCCATAATTTGACTTTAAGCAAATAATGTTTAAGTAAGGGAAACCGCCTAGGATTCGTTGAGTTTTGCTTATTTTAACATACACTCAGCAACCACTTCGATATTTGTCACGTCCGTTATAAACTTTTTTTATCGATGTTTCCCACAACGGTGTTTCAAAAGCACCCAATTTTTTTGCCATCAAAAGATTTTCGTCTTGGTATGAGTTTTTTTAGCTCTAAAGCCATACGAACTTCGGAAAGACGGGATTTTCAGAAAAAGGATTAGAGAAGCCCATTAAAAATGTCAATTAATATATTAATTAAACTGATCAAATACAAAAAAATAATTGGTTTTACTTTTGTGAAATATAAGTTTGCTCTTTACATACATAGGTGGCGCTGTAGTCGGAGTACTCAGAAAATCTGTATTTGTGGAGCGATTCTCATGAAATTAAAACTATATACCATATTGACGAAAAATTAATTCGTTTGGTTGTGCTACAAACGAATTTTAAACATATCTAATACAGACGTTTTATAAATTTCAAAACATTATAAGAAATTTTTAGATTATATTCTAGCAAAAACTTAACATACCGACCGCTGTGGTCGAGTGGGTAGCGGCCCGTGCTAATACTCGATATGCCGCTGAGTTCGAAGTTCGAATCTCAGTCAAGGAAAGTAAAATCTAAATCATAGAAAAGTTGTTCATCCAATAGCGGTCAACCCTTGGCAGGCAATGGCATACCTCCGAGGGTATTTCTGCCATGAAAAAGCTTCTCACAAAATGCCCTTAGAGTCGGCACAAAACACTAGGTAGGAAAAGCTTGGTCGAACACTGAGCTACATATGTACATATATAGTGTAAGCGCCATATTATTATTATTTTTATTATTCGGTCATTAATAATAACAATGCAAACAAAAATCGGCTTTCTAATGAACTTGAATTGTAATCTTTGATATAGCAACTTTACAGTGTTCCTAACAACAATTGAACATTAGGTGACGTTTGCACGCAGAATTAATCGCGGATCTGCTGACTTCACAGGAAGTCAGCTTAGCAAGTGCGATTGGTGTTAGATTGGATTATGATGGTGTTGCAAAGCAGTAAACCACTGATTGGAATGCTTGCGATGAGACTCAACAGCAAATAAGGTTCCTAGCGATAATTTCTCATCCGAATTTGGTATTGTTTGACTATACTCTTTTCCTTCTCTTGCCCTTCTTTGGCGAACATTTTTTCAAAATATAGCTGAGATAAATATTTTGTCGCTCAGAAGGTAATTTTATGTCCAACTCTATTTTTGCTTCAATCGAGAGTGATGCTTTTTTAGTTATTCAATGAGAAGGAAATAATATTCCAAAAACTTTATTAAACTCCGTGCTAAAGATTTGAAACAAATTAAAGCAAAGATAAAAATTTTCAATGAAACTTCATTTAATTTACTATTGCTGTCTTATATTCGTATGAATTTCAAATTCACATTTTTATCTACCCTTGAGGCATTCAAACGATTATCAAAGCTCGCTCGAAGCGGATGATTACATTGCAGCTCAGTTCAGAAATTAAAAAAAATCCTATTTCAGTGTACATACATGAATAAAATAAATTGAGATATAATTGAATACAATGAAAAAAAAAAATAAAATAAAATTAAAAATAAAATAAAATTTAATAAAATTTAAAAAAATATAGTTACATTGCAGCTCGTTAAGAAGTCATACAAAAATTTTCAGAGTCTGTCATCTGTTAATTTAGTAGACTGGGTAAGTGATTGTGCATAGAGCCGCTGATTATTTTCAAAATGATTATTTACGGACTGGATATACTCAAAGCGAAGCAATTCCGGAAAAATTTTGATGGCCTCAGGTAGTGCAAGATTTTCGACTCTCCGCGCACTAGGATTTTATTTGGAAGGCTGAAAACATCTTGAGAAATATAATAATATTAAACAAAAAAATATATAGAAGACATTAAGTGGACAGTGTCAAGTAGATGCAACTTCCAAAGGGCTGCATCTGGATAGGTTCTGACGCAGAGTCTCTTGATTTGGGCTTGAGCCCCTCATTGACTGATTTCTGACAATTGGGTTTCGATGGTTCTTCCTTGTGAGGGAATATTTTGTAACTTTTCAATTAAATATTTTATCTCTAGTGTTTAGTCGACTAGATAGGGGCTCTAAGCCTTTATCGTGAGAATGAATATCGCACTTTTTATCTTTGTTTTTTATTAAATATGTATGTTCATTCTAGGGCTGGGTTCCGCCCTTAGAGTCATGCGCTTCATGTATCTAAAGTAACCATTTTCCCAAGCAGAACTCTAAGAATTAATAATGCCATCATTGGGTAAAATGAAAGAGCATTTAACTTAAAGAAGTTGTCCTTCAAATTACTCTCGCTTATCTTAAGTGCTGTGTGATAAGAAAACAAAGTGAATAATAAACGAAGATGCGGCGAGCATAAATTCTTGAGCTATCAGTTTGTCTGCTTAAATGTCTGCTTTGTATCAAATTAAGTGCTTGTTAACTGTCAGCGTCGACTTGAGTACGGGCGCAGCAATAAGACAAGATTGTTAAAATGTAATTAATTTAAGGCAATTATGGGAAACAAATAATAACATACGCACACAAAATCACTGAATGCAGATAGCAATGTTCGTAAGTATGTTTGTTTGCATGTATGTAAATGTAGTAAGAGCACACACCAATAAAGCAGCATTAAAGTAAAAGATACTGCGAAGAAGATGTGCATACAAAAAATGTCGATAATAAATTTGTTAGTTTGCTGCCAACGTTTTGTGGGGAATGACAGCGGGGTGGGGGGAATGGAATAAGAAATTGGCTGCTAGGGCTAAGGAAACTGGAAACCGCTTTATCAGTGTCTTTGAGCAGCTAAGCACAGATTGTGTGTGTGTATGTGTGCTAACACTTATTGGGATACGTGGCATAAGCTAACGCCAACATCAAAAATGCCATATAAGAACAACAATACATACAGCAGCAAAAGCAACGAAACCAATGTCAAGCCAGAGTGGCGCGCTTAACGAGCGTTTAATTTATAAGGCGACAATTTATGCGAAAAACACTAATACAAATACATATACAATTTTAGCACGCAGTAAAACATCAAACTGGTTACAAAAACATTAGTTTGCAATTCGAATTTCCTGACTGAAGACGAACTTGTCAGCTAAAGACCGGACTTGTGCCAATTGCAAAACTAATTATTAATGCCTCATTTAAATTTATTTATTTATTTTATTTATATAATATGACAAAGTAAATTTAAAGATAAACTAAATAAATCAACGTAAAATAAAACAAAGATATTACATTTTCAATATATTTTTTATATTTTATTTATCTACGAGTGTTTTACTCTATTTCGTTTTTTTACTTAATAAAACAAAAGAGAATAAATTCAAATAATATAAAAGAGAATAAAATAAAATATAAATTAAACAAAAGTAATATAAAATAGGGTAATTCAAAATAAAAAATAAATAAAGTATTGTTTGATATAACGAAGAAATTAAAAAAAAACGCATTTCAGTGTACATATATTTTTTTAAATTGAATTTTTTAATTTATAACCTTGTTTTATTCTGCATCGTTTATTAACTAAAACTGAATAAAATAAATTGAAATGAGATATAATTGAATACAAGGAAAAAAAAAACAAAAAAATTAAATACAAAATAAAATTTCATTAAATTTAAAAAAATATCGTTAAGTAAAATAAAATAAAAATAAACTATAGGTATAAAGAAAAATTATATAAAAAAAATTCAATTTTCTCTTTATGTGTATTTACATTATTATGTATGTATGTATGCATATTTTTAACTTTATTTTATTCGGTCTTATCTCTTGTTTTTGATGATTAAAATAAAATGTATAAAAACAAAAAATTTAATAAAAAAATAAAAATAAAGTAGAATAAAAACAAAGTAAATATAAAATGAAGTGAAAAGATGAGTGATTTAAAATGAAATAAAATATAGCAAAATAAATAAAAAACAATATACCTAATAGATTAAATTAAAAAAAATCGGAAAACAATTTTTCAAAATATGAATATTTTTTATTGTATTTGTCAATATGTGATTAAATTTTATACTATTTTGGTTTTTTTTTTAACAACGTAATTTAATTGTGTCTTTAATATAATTTATTTACATTATATTTTAAGTAGAAAATGCAGATCGGTAGCTTAAGAAAAGAAAAATTATACAAAAGATCGTTTAACTAAAGATTGAATCAACGTACCAACGCATCAAAGAAAAAGTATCCCTTTAAGATGTTTAGAAAACTCCAATCGCGTTTGGCGATCGTGACTTCGCTTGAAGACAACCACTTGTCATTCTGAGGGCGCTGGTCCGAGTGTGTTCAGTAGTAGAGGAATTTCTCAAATAAAATTCATAAAGGTTATTTAATTTATTTTAAAATAATTAAAAAAAAAAAAGGAAATTACATTTCCATCTTAATATAAACCAATTGCTTTGTAATGAAAAATAGATCGGCGGCTGACTAGTTAGTTTTGCGATTCATACTATTTGTGAGGATCATTGTACATTTGACTCCAGGATATTTACGAATATACTCACATTCACATGCAAATATGTACATACATATGTACATACAAATACACATGTGCTTACAAGAGAAACAAATGACAACAACTGCCTGCAACAATATGTGGCAGATTGTGTGCAATTGTGATAAATACGCGCAATTTGACACCGCAACGAATAAATTCACGACAAATGGAAGATGACAGAGACAACAAGGCGGCCAACAATAATCGTAATGTTTGTGTAATAAATACATATCTACATATATAAAAGCCAACTACACGGAGTAAATTTACATACATACATATATAAGTGTTAGAAAAGAAATATCTTTGTTCGTTTGAAAATTTGTATTTGGTGTTTGTGGTTTTGGTACTTTTTTGTTATCATACGCTCATTTATGTTAACTATTTTTTTCAAAGAAATCAGCTCTTTTACTTACACATATTTTTAAATTAATAAATTCCATTTGCACCATTGGCTCTTTTTCTCGAAAACAAAAAAATATGTAAGTATGTTAGTTATTTTATTTGTATCTATAATATCTATAGTATCAACAAAACGTTCACCACAGGATGCCACAGCTGCCCATAATCGTAAAAGCAAAATAGGCGAGAAGAGTAGCGAAATTGTGTCACATTTATGAATAAGCAAACAACATAAAAAGTTAAAAATATTTATTTATTAATGAGAATTAAAAACTTAATATGTTGGCAAACCACATTTCAAATTTACGCTTTTAACCGACAGTTTCTCTTTCAAGCTTTGAACTTCTTCTACTTATATATTTATTAAAAAAAGAAGCTTACCCCAAAAAAGTAGTTAATATAACTTAAAAAGGCGTACTTTTGATATTTTCAAGTAATAGAACTTTCATGTAGATTTTTACAAATATCCTGTTCGACTCGAATCGATTTCGTTGCATCGAATTGAACTAGAAAAAATGTAATACAAAAAAAAATTCATGTTTGGATACAATTAAATACAATTTTTTTCGGCGATTCATCGATGAACTCTGTAATGGCTTCTATCTTCTATGGGTATATCCAATACCTTCCCTTCGTCTGATAAACTAGGTAAGTTAGGATAGTAGGATTTATGTATGTATATACAAAGGTGCAGGCTCCGGCGCAATTATAAAATCACGTCTTCAATACTATTGAATATCGAAAACTGTATTCTAGAGAATAAGAGCTTATATTACATTTCACCAAAAACTATCAATGATCAGTCAAGTGAAAGCAACTCTTCTTGCACTTTTTGCTTAAAAATCATTGATGATTTTTGAAAAATCCTAGTCTCTTCTCTTCACTTTAATGCTCGTTAGGTGATGTTGGGTCGTGGTTGTCCATAGTCTGCATTTATTGATTTTCGTTTTTGAAAATAACATATCATGACTACAATTAGAGATCATCAACTCCAAATACATTATCGAAACAATTTCAATCTTTGGTGCTGAAACCACTATCGATTAGAGTTCCATAATAAAACATCTCCCTTGACGCGTTGGGATGACGGTCGCCATTGGAAGCGTCAATGATCACTGAGGTAAGAGAACTCCACTAAGCCTTGGACCGAGATACCAAGTTTTATATAAACAAAGTGCGAAAGACATAAACACCGAAAACTTATAATGCCTATCAACGAATGAGGAAAGCTAAGAAAAAACCCAAAGATATAGATTCAAAGAAAAAATCCTTACTGCTCAGTATAAATAAGATGTACATACATACATATATGTTCATTGAAACGTTTGTTCAAATGTTGCTGGAATTTTAAATTATCAATGACACTATTTCTATAAAAAATAGCTACTTTAAACTAAAGTTAAACAAATACTACTTAAACTTAGTTTAAAGAAAAATGAAATATTAGTTTCTAGTTTCTATTTCCTATTTTCAACGATATTTCAAAATGTATGTCAAATAAATATCACAGAAATTGGAACATATACAGTTACAATTTAAGTTACCCATTGAAGTTATTTATTAATAAAAAGTTTTTTTCTTATTTCTTTTTTTGGTTGAATTAAAATATGTAACTTTTTCTCTTGCCAATATTCCTGTTCAGCAATTATGGCAAACAAATCCAGTTTTAACCAAAGATTGGCTAAAAGCCATCAAAGAATTTGTTTTGCTTGAATTTCACAAATTTAAGACCAAATGAAACGTTCAGGCAAGAAAAATATGGGGGCAATAAAGTTTTTTAATAACTACCTACACTCATTTATTTTCAATCTACTAATGAAGAAGTTAATAGGCATACAAAACACACAACATATTTGGCGTGATGACTAAATATTGTGACTTTATGAAAATACAAAAAAGGCAAAGAAGAAAAGCGATTACTGGGTTAGTGAAAGTTTTTGAGAGGCATTTTATTTTGCGCATTAATTTGCACATTGTGTGAGTAATCACTTAAAACGGCTTTTTTGGTTGCATAGCAATTTAAATTTATAAACAGATTTATGCGATTAAAGCTTAAAGTTTTTGTAATAAATACCAAACAAGTAAAGTCTCTGTTTTTAAACAAAGCCTTCAATAATTTTTTTTTTATTAGATACAATTTTTCATTAAATTGCTTAAAAAACCATTTGATTGACAACCCTATTTTATTAAATAACTTAATGATGTAATTATCATTAATTTACATACTAAAAATTAGTTGGAAAGGTTCTTAAAACTTTTACCATTGTGATGTATTATTTATTAATTTACAGAATTTTTAGATTTATAAATTTTCTGTTACTTGAAAAAGTTTCAAGTGACTATAAATTGGCGTGGATTTTTTAACAATTTTTTCCCCGCTATTGCTTCTACGTTTTACAATGTTTAATCAGGCAGTTAATTGAACAATTTTCCTAACACAATTTTAACTCTGATTTGCTTAATTAGTTACAATTTGAGAACATATTTAATGGTAAACCGCAAAACTTATTCCACAAACAAATGACATTGAGCTTTTCTTGTGTATTCTATGCGAATCATTTTGGTCTCGGCCCAAATTGACAAAAGGTTTTAGAGTCATTTAAGAAGAGGCAGAATCAGAATTTCTTTATTAAATTTATTAAATATTAAATTCAGTTTGATCTGATTTTTAATTAAAAATTTTCTTGTTTAAAGTTCTTGATCACAATCTAAATATAAAGATAGATCCTAAATTTAATAGAATAAAAGCTTCAATATTTTTTAAATATCTTTCTCCATTGTTCTAAAAAAACTTTAAGAGCGAATATTTATTTATTATTTAATATTTTTATGGTCAAGTATGTATGGAGTTATTTGAAAGGATATTTTTGTATGTTTGTATATGGGAACAATTATCCGTCATTCCTTGTCAAATTTCGTTTTGTGACATACCGGTTTTGGCGTTGTGCCATCTTCAGTGTCGTTTTCGAACGAAATCGTTCCAATATACATCAAATTTCCACCCTGTTGGAAAATCACAAGAAAATCAAATTTGTAAATTTTTAGATACACAAAATTTGACTTTTGAAGATACATTTTTAAGAGAAAAGCATAGTTAATTTTACTTGAACGAAGAGAAAGAGAAATATGGTTTTATTGTCGACGGTCACATAGTACAAAAATCGACGGAAAATGAAGTGTGCACTAATCGGAGATGCAAGAAAAATTATGATATTGGAGACTAGTACACCATGATACAATCATTTTTAAAGGTAGTTTCACTCTCTCATTTTAGACGCCTTATTAACCATTTGACAGAAACAGGACAAATAAATATCATATGTGAAAATTGGGCAAAATTTAGCTAATAATGTATTTGTTATTGTTTGGCCATTAAACTATTTATTTTAAATATTTTTGAGCCTTAAGGCCGATCGGTTTATTGGCAAATATATTAGGAAAAAACAACAATACTCAAAGCGGTAGAAGTTATAGTACTATTTCGGAAATCACCACATTTCCTAATCAGACTTCTTTCTTCTTGGCTTCTGCGGGAGTCGAAAGAATGTAGTTATACTTAACTAATTAAGATCTTGGCACTATCCTTTTTTGGATTTCTCCTTTAGAGTCGGAGATATTGAGTAAAATTTTGTCGTAAGTTCCTAATATTTTTTATATACGAAAATTCTACATATAAATTCCGTAATTTGAACACGCGGAAAAATATTGTCAATTACCTTGGACAAAATCTTAAAATCTTTAAAATTTAGTCGTAAATTTTTTTTTAATTTTTGCGTATTGTCGCACGGATAATTAAATGTTGTATGTGAAAATATTGCAAATAAAGTTAATAATGCAGTTATTCTTCATCTATCAAGCCATTTATAATGCATTGTTCTTTTTTTGATATCTTATTTAGTTTTCGATATATTGAGTATAATTTGTATCACATTTAGTCGTTTCTAATATACATTCCTGCAAATGTAACATACGACAAAATTTTACTGAAGAAAATCCTTCATAAATTCAAAAGAAATTAAGAATAAACAACTAAAATAAAACCATTTAAGATTTTCGTGAACTAATACTATTCTCCAAGACTTTTTGGAAAATTGAAATTCAAACTTCAATTGCGATTTCCTAAAAGTCTTCAAATGCAACATACTACTTTAATTTATCTGGGCGACTGCAAGTCATTCCTATTGTAAAGACAACTTTAAGGCTTAAAAAATCGTAAAGGCCTTGATTTTACCCGCACTATACTGTTTTTATTTTATTTTTCCAATTCTATTAGGGAATATCGTTTGCTCGGTTTAATGAATAGGCCACAAATTGTACATTTATGTAAATTCATAAATAAAATTCCATGGGGTTGGTGAAAAAATATACATACATCCAAAATTTACACGATTTGTTTTTAAAATACAATAAAATTAAAATTAAAATCCCCAATGTCTATTTTAAAGTAGTGGCAATATTGGGCGTCTGCCGTCGAACACTGTTTCTGTCAAAAAATTAAAAGTGAAACTACCTCTAAAAATATTCTCCACTGTCGAAAACGAAGAAGAACATCAAAAAAGAAACAATCTTAATTTCTGTTCATCTGTCTTTCTTTTGATGAGCCATTCAATTCTGAAAATTAGGTCGATAATAAGAAAATATACTTTCTATTATTTTCTTAAAGAGGTTAGCACGAAAAACCTTTTTTTCTTCGATTAACATTTTTTCTTCGATTAACAATGAAAAAATTGCAATAAGTCTAGGCAAGAAAAAAGTGTCAAAGTCGTAGACTTTCCAAAAGCAAATGCAGCACATAAACTACCTTTTACACTTAAATCGCACGAAAGTACAATGAATCGTTTGTAAAAGTGTCAGTAAATTGCAAATAAATGTGAAAATTTTATTGGCATCCAACATTCACGTAAACTCGTAAAAGGGTACTTCAATAAAAAAAAAAATCCTGAATAAATTTGCAAACAAAGTTTCGTGTGAATTGCCATTTTGATTGACGACATTTGGAAGGGACAAATGCGTACAACCACTTACAAATGGTATACAACTACATATTACAAGATGAATAACAACAACAAACAAGTTCTCATATGAATAAATTGTCGCAAATGTAAAAAAAATGAGCAAAAATGTGAATGACTGATTGTACAAGCGAGCATTTTGTAACCCTCGAATCCCATTGAGAATATGCCGCCAAGGGGCTGCAGCGGTAAGCGACAGTGTGTTGTTGTAATTGCAAGAAATAAGTATGTATATCTACAAATACATACATATTCGTACATACATATCATACACATAAGCAATTTCGAAATGATCATGACGACTTAATCAAAAGGCAATCATTTACTGTGGCATGCACTCGGAATGATGTATCCTTTTTAACAAAAAAAAAAGAAGGACAATGTTATTTTTTTTTCCAATGCTCAATTCGATTGACGAAACGCAGGTAATTGGCTAGCACAATTGCGTAATAAGCAAATAAATAAGGGTGGATTCGTGGTACCACTTGAAGCTGCAACATGTTATGTATGTATGTAGTGGCAAACAATAAATTTCCCTTCGATTGTGTAATTGATCACTTGAGAAGTGGGTGCGTTTTTAATTGCCTTTGGTGCGCGCGCACTTCTGACGTTTACTACTACATACATATGTACATACATACATTTATATATGTATTTATAAAGTATAATGATGTATGCCTGCCATCATTCGTCGATTGCCATTTATTTGTAACCGGGAATGGACTTACAAGCGTTGCTCCGATATTCGTTTTTTTTCGCCGCCACTGCTAATTAAGTGTGCAATTGTTTGCTGCTTTCATGCGGGCTGCATAAATGCAATTACACATTTGTATGCAGATACATTAGGGTGGTAAAACAAAAATATTTGTAAAATCGTTGGAATTTTACTATAACGAAAAAAATTCTAAATTGCATTGCATTGTATATGGAGGAATCATACAAAAACTCAAAACTGGTTAAACAAACAATGGGTTATTGTTTTTGAAGTCTCCTAAAGACAATCAGAGTTTTTTAATTGCAAAATATTGATTATATACTCGGAGATATGTATATACATACATACTATGTACACATACACTCTGTTCACAAATTGTAGCACTAACACATATTGACACATATAGACAATTTATTTATCCTCAAATAATTTAAAAATTTAAAATTTTTTCATTTAATTCTCTAACGAACGTCATTAAAAATTATTTTTAATTTTTTTAAAATGTTATCAAAATTTCGAAATTAAAAAAAAAAATTTTAATTTCTTCGGTTATGCAACTAAATAGCACACTCCATTTTAGTACAACAAATTGCAAGTTTCTGGTGTTATCACCACTGATTTTTGACAATTTTTATACTGACGCTCTTTTGGAATTACTTCCATATAAAATATAATTGCGATTTTGCGTTGAATGGAGGAAACAGCCGGTAAAAAAAATTGTCAAAAATCCGTGATAACTTCTAGGCACTTTCTCAATGAAAAAATGAATGAGCCAAAAATCTGCATACTCAAAAAAAAAAAAAAAATTTTTTTAAGTTTGCAAATTTTTTATGAAATTTTGTTAAATCATTTTACCCTTGGTAAATAGTTTAAAAAATGGGTGTTTATGGGTTTTTTTTTAGAGAATGCTCCATATTTTACTTGAAAATGTTTTTAATGAATAAGAAGAAAAACTGAGTTCCGAAATTTGCCAATATGTGGTTGTACTATCATTTATAACTCATAGTTATTAAATTTTTATTACTTTTTGGTTAAACTACAGATAAAATTATAAGTAGCCAACCGTTAAATATTTTGCACAATTTGCAAAGTTCTATAAATTTAAAAGAGGAAATTTTTTTTCAAAAATGCGAAAAACGTTTTTTTTATAACAAAAATAACATAAACTACACTCGTATATAAAATCCAAGTTTTAATTTTTTTTAGAAAACTTATAATAACTAAACAAATCCTCATCATAATTTCGAAGTTTACAAAAAATTTTTCGGACATGCAGCTTTGCAAACTATAGAAATATAGCTAAAGGTAAGTTTCAAGAAGCTAAGAACTATTGCTGATTTTTGAAAGCGCGTTTGCGTTACATACAATAAATTTTAAAAGAGCATCGATTACAAACGTGTTCAAAAAAAAACGGAAGTTTATAGCTCTTTCCACCCTTATTATTATGTATACTTCTTAATATAATTTAATGGTCTACAAAAATGCATATAACAATTTTTTTTTTAAGGGCGTTATATGTTTTGTGATTATAAAAAATTTTGTTAAAAAATAAAAATTTGGGTTTAAAATGCTTTTGCTAGATAAAAAAGGTGTTCTAGAAATAAATTAAAAGCAATGAAATAAGTAAAAGATTGTCAATATGTGCATTTATAATTTTGAGCTTTTACTACTTTAAAAAAAAAATAGCTTTTTACTATACGACTGATATATTACTGATAAAAAAAAAATATTGATATTTTTATGATAGAAAATAATCGTAAAGCACCCGACCGTAGATTTCCCCCAGTCATTTTTTTTACCACCCTAATATGCTCACACATGCTCACATAATCGCAAATCGTTATGATTTTTCGTCAATCACAATCACAATTCGTTCATTATTTCTGCGCCTACTTATGTTCCAACTTTTGTTCTTCTATTAATTTTTTTTTTGTTTTAGCTGCCGCCTTTTGTTGAGCCGCGAATTTTTGGTGCGCCTGAGTTATTGCCGCTTGCAAATTGCAACATCAGCGATAAGTGCAAACCAAGTGAAATACGTTCTGTGTTGTGGCAATGAATGGCATGCAAATATTGCCATACATTATTGTTATTGTTTACCTTTGGGTTTTTCGCCAATTAGCGGCGTTGAATGGACGGTTTCCACCTACGAGTACAACGTGAGTTTCGACAACATGAAGTTGGAGTTGGTACGAAAACGTACATACAAGTATCTCAGGAAAATATATATGTTTGTATATTCTTAGTTAGTTGCCGCTGCTGAAGAAGCAATTTGTGAATGACCATGACGTTTTGCATGCAAATAAAGTACTTGTGAAGATACCCAATAAGAAAGAAAAGAGTTTGGAAGCAATTTGACTAACACTGTAGAAATTTTAATTACAAACGAAATCTCCAGGCTGTTCAAAATAAATTCGAAGTACGTTACATTGTACATTACATTGTACATTAGCATTGTACATAAGCTAAAACTTGTATAGGGTAAAATGAAAAAAGTGTTCAATATTATTCTTACTTTAAAAAAAAATTTCCTTAAACCTGTCGTATCCAGAAAAAAAATACTTTTGAGCGAAAGATCAAGTTTTCCTATATACTCGCATACTTCTTTTATGATACTCCATGACTGTGGGAACTTTAAAGTCAGAATTCTCAAACGAGATGTAGGGTCAAACGAGTTTCCATACCTTGACTCCATATGCACACACTGACCGGTCAAAGGTAAAAGAGCGAAGCTACGATTTATCTTTCAATTACGATGAGAAATGATCGACCACATTTATGGTCGGATTATTAACAATTTTTGTCGGTGTCGGACGTAATTTAAATAAATGTTTAAAAAGTTAATTCATAGTCAACTTTTCAAACAACCAAAAAGCCATTTAATTTTATTTATTATTGACAATTTTAGCATAATAAAAGTGTTGTATAGTAGTATACTATTTTCAACTCAAAACTTCTCTTCAACATACGACGATTGCGATGAGCCTAATGTAAGGGTACTATGACACCCTCCTGCAAGTGGTTTCGTAGAATACTGTATGAAGTCCTTAGAATATCGGATTGACTAGAAGCAGTTCAATTACCATCTTAACAACACAAGAGAAGGAAACAACAACAACAAAAAGCATCAAGGTTTTTCTCAGGATATTTTCCTAAGAAATATTTTTCTGTAGATCAAACGAAAAATGAAATATGCATACACAAGTTATTTGCAATATTGTTTTCAAAGCAAGTAATATAATTTAATTTTGAATAGGAAACTCATGCAAATCGTATGAAACCGTAAACTCTAAATAAATTAATTTCTTAATACGAGGTTTTTGAAAGTGTTAAAATTTTTACAAAATTTAACAATTACATTTTTTTTGATTTTTGTAAAAAACTAAATTAAAACAGAAATTCAAATATTTTTAAAAAATTTCTACCACACTTTAAGGACGCGTATACTCAACATTTTAATGCAAGTATAAGAAAAATCGTTCTATGATTCTAAGATGTATTTTGCAAGGAAAATGTCAGAGAAACTTTGAAAAACATATATAAACGAATAGGTGATATTTCAAATTTGGCTTGAGAATTTATTGTAAAATTAGTAACTTAAATGTCTCATAACATTATTCCAAGACGAGCAACAAGAACAAACAACCAGCTGATGGATATAAACCACCTTCTATGAATTCTTCTTAGATGATTCTTTAATATGTGTTGGCAATTATTTATGTCAACCGAGCTGAAAGAAAAAAATTTCTTAGCTTTCGGGCTGTGATAAAATTTGCGGTAACCGTTACGCGTCACTCGTAAGGGAAGTTGAATTCAGAAGTAATACAAACGAAATGATATCAAATTACCTAGCAACTGCTCGTTTGAAAAGTTCTTGACCTTTTTATATAAAAGCTTTCATATTTTTAAATACTTAAAAATTACTTTTACATAGTTCCAATACTCTTAATTTGAATAAATAAATGGGCACAAAAAGCTACCAAAAAGAGAATATCTGATGGAAAGTTCCGCCAAATAGATTATACTTTTTATTAATTGTTGAAATAGTAAAATTTTATCAAAAACTTTACTTTAACTTAAATTAAATTTTTGTTCGTCTATTGGCTTACCAGTAATTGGTCAATATATTTTCCTTGATCTAAATTTCATTTGCTGTGAATTTTATCCATCTTCACACTCATACCCCAACAACGCTTTATACAATCTAAATCTGTAGAAGTTAAATTTGTTTTAAATTTTTAAGTTTCGCAAAAAAAACGAAAACATCAACGTACATTGTCATAATCACCTTACATTCTTGTTAGTTTTATTAAACAAGACAGGTTATAAATTAGATCTCTTAAAATACCTTTTGTGTAAAACTTCAATACTTTCATATCATTCTCTCGATAATTGTTTAAGTTGTACAAAGTTTGTTATCTCATTAATTACTTTCAAACTAATTAGTTTGTAATTTTGGAAAATTACAGCAATTAACTTTAATTTCATCCTCACCTCAACTATTTGCACCACATTTCCTCTCATCTCACCGCATTCCACTTGAATTCACCTTACCTCGTTCAAATACGCTTACCTAAGCTCCCGTAAACTCACTGTAACTTACCTAAACTAACATAACTTCAACTCACCTCATCTCATGTCTAAGTATGTAGTTTCGATTATCGCGACATAATTTGAATTCCTGATGATGACGGTTTTCTTGATTTAAAACGTTTGTGCATTGAAGAAAATAGGCCATAATAGAAAACATAATGACAGATATTACCAGTCATTCGAAATCTACAAACATTTTAAGCACCGCACCCGAAAAGTTTCAAAGGTTTATGACAACAACATTTTAAAGCTTGATACGATTTTATGAAATTTATTGATTTTGTGTAATTTTTTAAAAAATGTTGAAGCTTTGATTTAAGTAAGAAAAAAAGCATCGAGTAAGATGCAATATAAAAACTATTTTTCATTTAACAGCAGTAAATTTTCCTGCAGGGTATATATATATATTTGTATATATTTTTTAACATTTAACATTTTCATTTATCGATGTACCTATGTATGTTAATAAGTATTCACGTTTATATACTCGCATGCATACCCGTATGTACTTGTATGTAGTTGTGAAGTATGCTAGATAAGTGTAAATATATATCTATGTAAATATGTAGAACTCCCTTTGTATCTTGAGTTTAGCAGACTTGGCCTGATTGCTGCCGAAATAAATTACATAGTAGAATTTTAATTTGATTTCCTCTAGAAATTTCCGTTAACAATTGAATTACGCTAGTAGAGGATGCAGATGTGAGGTTTATTGAATAAAGTTCATTAAAAAATAAACTTAAGTTAAGATATGACGGTGCCGAATTGCTGATTAATTGTTTTTTTTTTGAGACATTTTAATTGCCTTGCAACAAATATGTTTCCTAACCTTTAGAATTTGTTTTAAACGTTTTGCTCCTTTTTCCCACTACAATACAATTTTTATATTCCACTTCATTTCCTGACAAACGCTTTTAATAAAGAAAACCCAAGCATGACATGACCATTATTGGTATACAAGTTTTTATTTATTTAATATTTTGTGCTTGCACTTAGCTTTATTTAATATATTACCACTTGTATTCAAAAATGCCTCAGTCTAATGACACAGATCCTCAATAAAAATGTTGATGAATTCCCAGAAGTTGAATTAAAATATAAAATGTCCACTGCACACACATCAATTAATGTTAATTATAAAGAATTTGTAGCGCTTAAAGTGTGTAGAATTTGTATTTCCTGGAAGTCCTCACAGCAAACGGTGATTTATAAGAATGGCTGCTACAAAAGGTGCTCGCGCATGCGTGCTTGGCTTGTGTGTGTTGCGTGTTGTCAATGCAGTGAAGTGCAGGCAGCAAGAACATAGGCATTTTTTTTTGAGTTAATCAAAATTCAAATATTGTTGCCACTCTTACCTTCAGTTGCAACAGACAAACAACCAAGAGTTTTGGGCAAAACAGAAGTCATACAAATAAATAAATTGTTGAAAAGTAAATACAAAATTAGCATTAAATATATGAACAAACTCGTGCATATGTATGCATGTATGTAGATGTATTTATTTCCATCTACTGCCGATTGCTTACCAGGGGGCAAGTGCCATGCCAAGGTGCACGCGTTACGTACAATGTCAAATTAATGTTGCGCACATGCCGATTTGTCCACCAACTGACTGACACTTTGTTGCGTGCACAATCGGCAGAGGAATTTTAACGCACGTGAGTGGAGCCTTCCAGCAGGTGGTATAGTTTTCTGATAATTTGTCGCGACTCAAATTGCATACAAATCATGTGAATCTGACCAAGGCAGCAAAATACTAAGCGTGCTTCTATTTCACGCAACTATGAGAACAAATTCCTAAGCTAATTTTGTGGAAAACTTCTTAGAAAATACATAGTTTTTTACTCAAACATATTTGAAAAAATATTTACCTTTGTATAACATCATCGGCTTATATCCAAAATCCTGCATTTGAAATTTTCACAAAAGTCAGTGTCTGATATTCTCTGCCATTCGGATCCTAAATATTATAAACTTTTTAATCCAGTAGTTTGTTTTAATAAGAAGCGATACACGTGAAAAGTCTGAATTTAATCGATGTCTTTAAAGCTGAAAGTTATTTTAAGAACAGAAAATATTTTGTATACAAAAAATATTGTAAATGGAGGGTTGTACAAATAAGCGATATGGAATCGTGAATTTATATTCTATAGCGCACATAGAATAGGCCTTTTCCCTTAACTTTAGTAAAATAGTTAAATAAAACTTGCGTGCACTCTGCACGTCTGCCTTTTGTATGTGAATAAATGAACGTTTATGGAACAGTTTATATATCACATCTTTTTGGGGTCGCTGAATCCAAATCTGAGGTCAGTTTGGCGTCATCACGTCAAGTTTTTTCATAACATCAAAAAAAAAGAAAGGGGAAAAACAAAATAAATCTTTAGGAAGGCTTATTTGTAGCCAAAAACCACTTCCGTGAAGCCTTCATCCATACAGCGACCTAACCGAATCGTTGAAAACCTAAACTAACCTAACTCAATCTAACCTAACCCAATCTTACACATTTGATATCGAACTATGTCAACACTTTTTTTAGGCTGAAGCCACTCTCCGCGAAGCTTAAAAAACCTCTGAAAAATTTGATGTAATGGCGCCAAACTGACCCAAGATTTGGATTAAGGGATCCCAAAAGATGCCATTTTTATATTTTTTTGTGAAGCTGTGTTATACATCGAAAATCTGACACTGTCATGAGTCCATAAAAGGACAAGCCATAAGGATATGTAGCACACAGCCAGCCAGATAAAATCACAATTTGTGGTCAAACGTAAAGGAAAGAAAGAAGAAGAGTAAATTTGTTATCGAGTTAAAGCGACGACTGCAGCAGCTGTTGTGCAAACAAACGCCAAGCACATTCATAATCGCACTTAACTGTCCATATGCAACGCCGCCACAGACATGCGCCGACGGCTCTCAACCGACTATGACGGCTTTGGTAGCCATCATCTGTTGGATTAAGCCAATTTGTGGTTTAAATCTTTTGCCATTATTTTGGGTTAGTGAAACCGATTTGCAGATGCCTCATCAAATCGAACACACAACCACACACACACACACACATAATCGAATAATGAGTGCCAGTCAATCAGTTGGTGGCTGCTATCGAACAAACTTAACCAACTAAGTATATGAAGTGATGCTTCAATCTCAACCACAAAATATACACCCTCCAGGGAAGCTGATCGCTGCCGTCTTTTGTTAACCTAAATTTCGCTGCACCTCTCATCGATGGATGCTGGGTTTGTTTGCGGTTGATGCAGTGATGCCAACTGACCGAGGCATCACTACTTACTAACTTTTCGTTTTGGCTAAAATTTTGGCGGCGCTTGCTTTTGCTTAAGTTAATCAAAGTCATGTAAACAACATGAAATTCATTGTCTCACCCGTCTGTGGCGCTAATTTTGTGGTGGTGATAATTTGTAAATCATATCGGCGTGTGAATGGCAGAGTGTGAGTTGCAAAGTTGGTGTAGCTCAAGTGCTCGTCTCTACAAGTCATACGCGTTAATGCAGTAAAAGGGAAAGTCGTTGCCACATGCTTTAACGTGATTGCTGCTATGAAAGTTGCACTTAAGTATTTTCGTGTTGTGATGTGTTTAACAAAAAAAAAACAAGAACACGCACACTTCGTTCATCTGGTTCATTGGTTGGGCGTGTCACGCAGCTTCTTCGAAATTTGCGTGCTGCTATTAACAAGTTTTACTACCGCGATTAACTAAACTACAACAGTAACGCACAGCTGTTCGCCCTTTGGGACAGAAATAGAGGGGGCAAAAAAAAAAAACATACAAAAATGCCAACTGCGCACTTTCACCACCACGAGTGCGTAACATCAAAAAATCACAAAATCATTTCCCAAAAGTACAATTCAGTTGACGCATCGCGCACTAACTTTCCTTATACTCGTACGCAGCAGTCTGATTTGTAGCACGAATTTTAAGCACCCACTACCCTACTTTGCTTAAATGCCGCACGCTCCTTCCAACGCTAATCGGCGTGTTGGTGGTTGGGTCGATTGCTTGAACCCATCAAATCAGCCGCATATCATTTACGTTGATGGCGCGCACTTAATTTCTGTCATCGTTGCGGTGGAGCGCTACGTTCGCCCTCAAAACGCTCTGCCATATACGAGTACGCGGTCGCAAAAGCTTAATAGACACACGTAGCAGTCATCAAAGCTGCTTGACATGCCACCGCACAAGCAATCATCCTCATCGGAGTAGCAACCACCCACCACATCGGTGTACATATTTGCTCCTTTGTAATTTACTTGGCCTCTTGACGCCCTCCCTTGTCCGTGCGCCTGCAGTTATTATCCGTCTTGCTATTCTGCGCCATCTTTTGTATATTTAACGTTCTGCACTTAATTTTATTATCTCTGGCGTTCCACTATGGAGTGTTGGTTGTGGAAATCTAGTCAAAAGTCTATTTTGTAAGTAAATAATTGTACAAAAATGATGGTAATCTACAATATACATAAATTCAATTAGGAAAGATTTCAAGAGTTTGCATAAATTTACTATAAAATTTCTTTTTTTATTCCTGAAAAGCAAACAATCTTTGTGAAGTATGATAAAAAGAAAAGTCGTAAGAATACCAATATTCTAAACTTTTATCACAAGTGAAAGCTCTTTCAATATGAATAATTGCCTTGAGATATTTTTTTTTTAATTCTAATTTTATACAAACACTTTAGTGGATTGTTCAGGAGAAGTAAACGGAATTGAATACTTTATTCACGTCATCCAGGTTATTGAGTTTTAAGTTTAGTTTTTGTTTTTTCATAGCTTCTTCTTCTTTTAAAACGCTTCTAATTTATGCTCAAGATTATTCTCTCAATTGAAATAGTTTGAGCTTTTGAGCTTTTATTCTAAAAACTTCAGTTCTGCTCGCGCTGAGTTCTGTGACCCGTTTTTGATATGAAAGCTCTTATTCGAAACTACCAAATTTATTTATATTTCTCAGTTTCTTTTAAACTGCATCACATTCTAAAACTGTGTGAAAAGGTTTCTTTGGTTTGAAAAAAAAAAAATGTTCTCCAGTTTTTGCATTAAATAGCCCATAGTGCAGCATGGAATTAGTAGATGATTGAGTACCATTTTTGCTGCGATGTGTCGCCCTTTAGATGCCAGTACTTGTATTTACCCCAACCTAGATCTACTTTTCTTGGTACTTAACACGTAATACCATTTTAAGCAAGCGCGCTCAATTACCCCAACCATTGTTTGGGATCGTCAAATAGAGGAGGAATATGTGTTTACATCAGTACATATATGCTCGTACATACTGTTATACGAGTACATACATACATATAAGGTGGTTGAATGCTTACGTTTGCAAAACTTTAACTCCTACCCTTCTTACTGGCTTTATTCTTTTTATTGTTGATTGAGTTTATACCCACAAAATTATATTGAAAATGAGGATGTTAAATTTTGTATTGCCTCTATTTAGAATTTGATGAAGGCTGGACGGTTCTCTAATTAACGAACTTTAGTTTTTGGTATTAAAATATTATAGTATGAATAGATTTCAAGGCAAACGTCAAGCTGTCAAGTTGTGTGTTTACTGTGCTCCTATTTTAATTAAATATTTTGTTTTTTATTTGAAATAGATTTAAGTTAATTTTAATTTAACATCTTTTTACATCTTTTGCTGAGTCATTAGTTGCTTAACATTGTTATTGTAACATTGTTATTATTAGTAAGTTGGTTTTAGCTGTGTGCACATATTTGATATACTCTTTTACATTACATTTACCCTTTTATATTATATACTTGAAACAGTTGTTTGCGTTTTGTTTTTTGGGTGTGTAATACTGTGACTCTAAAACTGTTTGTTACATAGATAGCTCTCAAACTACAAACATTCTTTAATTAGCCTACATTGCTTTCAAACCTGTTACTTTTGTTTTATCAACACATTTTATCTAATTCTTTACTTCATTTTTTAATTTAATTTAGTTAAATTTAATTATATTATTGTATTGCATAAACACTTGAGATTTCCCAAACAAATTAACTATTATTGGGACTATTATATAGCAATCAAAATCAATAATATCTAATAAATAAAACACGTGGCTCTCATACAAATCTTCAATTCATGAAAGCTATGAAGACATCGACATAGTCGAAGACAGCTTTTTTTCTTGTTTACAATTATTTTTACTGGGTTTTTCATGTATGCAGTTTTGCACGTTGTTAAATTCTAGTAAAATATAGTGAAAGTTAAGATTGACTACTATTTATCGTTAATTTTTGATAATAAACAATTAATGGCAAGAAACTTCGCTAGTTTCCTCTCACCTTCACTACGTTACGCCACTGACCCACACGAAGTGAATACAGGTCTTTCTGCACTTAATAATTCCAGTGTGTTCGTGCGCTGTGGGATAGATTTCTTCCATACGAACGAGATGTCCAAGCCATCGCAGTCGGTGACTTGTTATGCGCTTGACTACCATATATTCATATCACCATTATACAATTTCCCATCTATTTCTCTCGGAAGCCCACAAAGACTGCTTATGATGGGGGATTTGTAGAGCGAGATATTTATTCGTCGAGAAAATGCTCTGCTTTTCATTATTGTTGGAGAGGAGAGGTCTTTCCAACTTGGCGTTTTAGTTTTGCAGGGATTCCAAATTTAGCCATGGCGTCGTACAGGTAACTTCTATTCGTGCTGTCAAAAGCGGTGTGTGTCAAATTGCTTATCTAGGGTCTTCTCCAGGATTTAACGTTCTGTGAATATCTGGTTAATAATAGATTTACCAGGTCTGAAGCCTTACACTTGCTAACATATTTTTAAGCAAATTAAAGAGTAGCTACTTTTTTATATTACAATTTTTAAATTAAATAAAGAAAGTTAAATAATGAAAAATTAAATAGAGAAAATAATTGCTGTTAATAATTGCTTTTGTGTGTAATAAGCATACCTGAGAGTGGAAAGATTTAGCTTTTTCGTTTAACTTTCTGTCTATGGACCAATTTCTCAGGTAAAAGCTAAGCGCTTTTGAAATAAATTGTGAATTTTTATATGAATGTTTGTGCAATATGTTCGTTGATTTACATTTTATGCTTGCTAGCATATAGTCTTTTTAAATAAAGGAAAGTCTATCCTTACCAAACTTAATAAGCCATAATTGGGCAATAAAATATTTAAATGAGAAAAAAATACATGGAAATGATCACCAAAAAGCATTTGAATTGTACATCTGAAATTGGTACTGATATCCATACATTTTTGTTAAATTTCTGATATACATAAGTACATTTTGGTTTTTCAAAATTAAAATATCATTTGATTTGAAATAGTGAATATACCCGCAAACTGGGATACTTTTTTTAACAAAGCTGAGCTTTGACTAGCTTTGAGGAACAGCAGACCTGAATATAAGCTATATCAATTACTTATGTATAAAGTATATAATAAGCGTTATTTTATGAGCATAGAATTGCTGTACTGTACGCAAAAAAAAATCCTTAGCAGCAGACTTAAAAGTTCACAGACTGTGCATAGTTAATATTTGTACCAAAACGAAAGTTTAACCACTTTATGGCGAAATTCTTGCCTTTTTAATCCAGCCAAAAGAAATTCCGCTCAAATTACGCTTAATCCAGCACCAAATCATTCAATTATGGCGAATTTTCCACAACATAATAACAAACAATTTTGTCAAAGTAGAAAATGTCAGCCACAAAAATGCACCGAATATCGGATAATCAATTTAAATCTTTCGACAATTTGCACAAAAATGTTGCTACTCTGCCAAGCGGCGACATTGATTACAAAAGCCGCAGCAGAAAAGAGTGGACAGCAGCAAAAGGAAGAGGGCCTTCATAAAAAGCATAATTATTTCCAAGAAATACATAAATGTATATGTATATGTAAACGGTAAGCCGTTGACAAAATTACCAAATCAGACAAGTACAAGTAAACTGGTAGGAAAACAAAAACAGGCATGAAAAAGTCATAGCCAACGCAAAATGTAGACTGACTGTGGCAGAACGACGAGTCAGTGTAGAAAAACCAGCAACGCCACCGTTCGAAGGGTCGACTTTGCCTGTCGTCCTTATGTCTACACGCTGATGCTAATCCATCACTTCTCAGAGCAGCCCTGCGCGTCTGAGCTCATTGACCGGTGATGGCCAGCACACTGACAGTCGTCACAACCAAAATGTCACAAAATGATGGTCGTGATGAGCCCACAAAATACAATAAAATACACGAAAACGCGCGAGCAGTGCGCGGTGTAGGGGTAAAGAATTTATGTTGCCAGCGCGCATTTCGAATGACGAAGAATCACAAAAAAAAAAAAACCCCCAAGCGACAAGAGCGGTTGAGGGGGTGCGGTGCTACACTAACTTTTCACAAAAAATGCTAAACACTTTTCGAAACGAAAAGAAACGCGGAAAAAAATTTAAAACAACAAGGATTTAAACAGCAACGTCGCTGGGCTTACAAATAACGGTCACCGCAAAGCGCATTGGCGAGGGCTCGAACTTAAATGCCCAATGTCGTCGCGCAGTCTGCAACCGCTGTGGATATTCATACAAAACGATCGATGATCCGTCGTTTTGCGCATGCGCGCGGTGATCTCTGATGTGAGTTATGCGCAGCATCAATTTAAATTGCATGCGCACAGGCCGCGCAAAACCCAAATCCACACTATAGAATGCCAAGCGACAAAACAACGCGATAAAAACGCGACTGCGGCAGCAATCCTATTGTTCTTAGCGAAACAGCGAAAGCAGCCTAATTGATGCAATACGGCTATAAATTTTAACATGCACCGCACCGCACCGCGGCAATCACTCCGCGCCCCTGAGTCAGCCTTAGCCGCGACATATCCTCCCGGTTGGTTTGCCGTCTTATCGCTTAAACTTTTGTGGCTGATTTCTTTGTGCGCTGCTTAATTTTTCTCATTTTTTTTTGTTTTGTACTCCTCGCCACTTGTGTCGCATTTTGTTGCATTGTTTTGGTGCTGAATTATGCGGCTAAAGTTGACGTTTGTAGTGTGATTTGTACAAGCGTATACAACCGCCAACAACAATGTTTACAATGACTGCAACAACAACTGCAATGAAAGGTAGCCATAGCGCGCCGCAGCTTAAGGATCATCACTTTTTGCTCAGCAGACGAATGCGACTCTGGCAAAATTTCACATATGTAAGTACTCGTATGTCAGCGTAAGTTAGCGGCGCACCGCTTACAGCCGAGCGATGGATGGACGTATTGCAGCTGCTGGGCTACATACAGCCTTAGTCGGGGTACATCGTAAGCTGTGTCTTTAGACGCCTTAAATGTCGCAATAATTCGTTTTGCACACAATAAAGTCGCGTATTTAATGTACATGATCGACAGTTTGCGATTTAGCAGCGAAATCAAAAATACATAAAGGCTCCATAGTCGCAAAGTGACCAAGTACAAACATACATATACAGGGTGTGTATGCTATCGAAGTTGAGAGGCGATACAGCTGCCGTTATTTTTAAAGCTCTCTATGGTATTTGGAATGGCTCAATAAATAATCTATTGAAACGTTTACAACCTACATACGAATACGTTCATTTCGAAGAGACAGCAGCGTAGGCAATTACTTCGCATTTTTTGCTACGAAGCTTGATTGCATCAGATAAACTTTTTTGGGTCTTGTTTTTTTTTGACTGCTCTTCAATTTTCCTGCCCGTTTTAATACCATGAAAATGCATAGAAACAAGTCAGGATCTAAGCCGAGATAAAATTAGTCAGTTGGTACACAGAAACATATAAAAAATTTAATTCTTGAAATTAGTGAATAAAACAAACGAAATTAAATTTTATGTTTGTTTGACTTTTATTGAACAACTGGAATTAATTTTATAAGTCATAAATATAAAGTGTATGAAAAGGTTTATATATTGCTCATCATAATTATACGACACCCACATATTGACTAGGTATTGTTGTTGTAGGCTAATCTATATTATTAGCTTGTGTGTAAGAAAAACACAATCTGCACTTTTTGTACGACGGTTCGCTTACTACCTTGGGTCGAAAAAACAATTCACTATCTGACAGAAAACGATATAAACCTAAGCTTCAAGAGTGTTTTTTTAGACATGTGGCTTTTAAGAAGAAATAAAACTCATATAATTTAATGCTATGACCAAGAATTAAGCTTTATTATAAATATAAGGGTTTGCCACTATGTTTTAAAAATGATTTTGGACAAGTCACCGCCGCGGCAGGCACGAATAAATTCCACCCGAGAGGCCCAATTTTCGACCATTTCTTGCAGCAATTGGATCCGTATGTCACCAATATTCTCTTCCAAGGCGTCTTGAAATGGCAAATCAAACTGGGTAACAGCTGTTAAAAATGCCAACTTCGAAAAAAGTAATGCATCATTGAAAACCATACATCTAAAAAAAAGCAACTACAAAAATTTACAACAATTTAACGAATTCTCGTTAAAGTTTTCAAATTTAGAAAAAAAGTTATGCTTTTTTTTATCTATGCGATTAATTATCAAAAACCCACAGTAATTGGAAGTAACTTAAAAATTGCACTACTTAACTGCATGCTCAAAGAAAATTCTAAATTTTTATGAGGTTTTAAAATTTGTTAAATTATTATAATTTTATATGATTTTTGATTTTTTTAAGTTGGCTTTTGTTAAACAATAAATTTGAAGACTTAGAGTGAAATTGTAATGTGCATTGCAACTTTTGTAAAAGGTGCACAATATTTTTATTTTGAGTTTAACTACCATACAATTGTAAATATTCAAAATGTGCACACTAAAACAAATTACTTTATATAAAATTCAATTTGTTTCCATTTTAAGATAAAGTCTACTTATAAAAGTATTGAAAATTTAGCAAATAAAAGAAAAATTTAGCTTGAAAAAATGTATGATTAAAATAGTTATATACCCAGGAATTACAGAACATTTTTTTTTGTTACAAAGTCTTAAGCCTTTGAAGTTCTAGCATTTTTAAGTTTAAAACATAAAGTTAAACCTGCATTCTTCCTTAAACTTGACGGGAATCTACAATCTCCATCTTAAAACCTTTCTTTTATTTCGACTTTATCTCCAAAATAATAACTTTTAACAATAAAAAAAGAAAAGATTGCAATTTACTTGTTTGCTCCTAAGCATTTAGTAGCAGTATTATTTTGATCATAAAACAAAATAATTTAAGGGATATTGGAATATAAATTTTAAGGTAAATGAAAGTGTAGCTAGATGTTACTAGGTTCGTAAAGCGAAATGTTAAGAGGAGAATATGCTTTCGTTCAATAAAATTTCTATGTTAGTAGTGTGAAACTTTTAAAAACTATTTAAAAGTTCGACAAATCTCCACAATTTTGAAGATTTTTATATAATTTTAAATTAAGATAAGCAATTTGTAACCCGTTTAAGTCTTGAAATAATTAAGTGAATAAAAGCTCTCGAGAACTCACAAAGATAAAGGTACGGGTATCTTTGGACAATTGAGAAATATTTGTGTAAATGTCAGACTGAAGTTCACGTAATAAGCTGGTGTGCAGAATTACAATTAAAAAGGAATTACACCAAAAAGCGAATCACCATATCAAGCAAAAGTCAACTGGCATTCAAGCCTCGCTCGTAATAAGAGGTAAAATTCCCGTTGGTCTAAAAGTGCATAGAGAGGCTCAATCAATAAGCAACGAATAACCAGATTCAGTTTCTTTGCACATCGGGCTATCCGCGAAAAGAAGGGATTGCGGAAGCAGATAGGCTGGCCAGAAAGGGAGAAATGAAAGACAAGGAAAATTGTTTGTATCAAAGGTATCGAAAAGGTTCAAATAATTAATAAACACACTAAAAAAGGGATCTGAGAATACTCACTGGCGTGCGTCTCTGACCCAGAAGTGAAAGTTTCAGCGAATTTACTACAGGAGTGAGATATTATTTCTAGAATACGAGAATAGTATTTGAATATACTTATAGCACGAATTGAACACACACAAAATCTTGAACCAAGAATCATCTTTTACTCTCCAAAAGAAGTCGATCGAGACGAAGCGTTGTGAAAGAGTGGAATACGCAATACATTTATCTTCACTGATATTGTATTTTTTTAATAAAAGTTCACAAATATGCGATCAAGAAAATTAACACCTGCAGCCATTTTTAACTCATCAATAAATATTTGTCGAAATTTTCTCAGTAAAAATTGTTAAATACCCTTACATACTGAGGTATTAAGAAAGAACGCTTACATATTTAAAATTACATGCACATGTGTACCATGTACATATATTTTCTGGCGTACCAAAGCCAAAAACTTTGACCAACACACTCATTCATTGCAATTTCAAATTTATTTAACACCTTCTCCATTCACTGTCCATTTTCATTTATTGACTCAGCATCCATTCACGCCACGCCAGCTAAAACGCTACATTTTTTCGCTCATCCATTGCCATTATTGCAATGGCCAATCGCCGGAGGCTATCACAACAACAATAAGAACAACAACAAGGCATCTTGTATATATTTGATTTGCGCCCCGCTCTTGCCACCATTTAACTAAAACTCAAAGTGTTTCCACTAAATTCTCTTAATAGTGCAATATAATTTAAGCAAGTAATAAAATGAAAACACAATTCGATTTTTATTCTTGCAGTTGCCTGTTTACAAAAACACACACACACAAAAAAAAAAAATGCAGAATTCGAACTGCTGCTGGAGCTCAACAAGTCGCAAGACAGTGTGTGCGAGTCCAGTCTGGGTTGTCGTTGGCTCCACCATCCACTTGGCTCGAAAAGGGGGCGCGTACGCCAGGTAATAAGTTTGGTTAACGAGGGTTTAATTTATGATTTGTTATGTTTCCGGTTCATGTCCAATGATGACTGTGAGTGTCGAAATTGGCGGAGTACAAGGCATACTCGTTGTACTCGTTGAAATTTTTCAATGCGTTCGAAGTAAGGTCCGTGTGTTAAGTGGTTGTGTGTTTTGAAATTAAAATTTTTGTGTAAAGAAAAAATAAATAAATATTATATGTATATCAAAATAATTTTTTTTTTAAATTTATTATTATTTAAATTAAAATTTAGATTATCCTCTGAGTAAAAGTATGAAAACAAGTTTTTTAAATTTGAAAACGTACACAAATTATTCATGAAAAACAAAATTTTAAAAAAATTTTTGAGTATGCAGTTTTATAGACTATTCAATTTAAGTGTGGTAAAGTGGATGTTTAAAGTGGATACAAATTGCCGTTGATTTTAAACATTTTTTTTAAGTATCGCTCTTATGCGCCTTTGCCATATAACGAAAGCATGCTCGAGATTGAAAAAAATTGCGAAAAATGACAAAAATCAATGGCCACTAAAATTGCTCACTCAGAATTAAATTTTAAGCCTTTTTAGAAAATTGAAATTTCGAATAAAATTTTTGAAAGTTTTTGAAATATTTCGAAAATTTGTATTAAGGCTCATCCAGAATAAAATTTTAAGCCATTTAAAATATTCGAAATTTTGATAAAATTTTTTGAAATATTTTGAAAATTTGTATTAAGGCTAGAACTTGCTTTTTCATTATTTTTGTTAGATATTGAAATGTATTTTAACTGAAGAATAATGAAAAAAAAAATATATTAATTCTCAAAATTTGTGTATATGTAAGTGAGGATGATTAATTTATCATAAATTTTGCACCAAGCCGAAAAATTTCAGCTACAAAGTCAAAGCCTGAATCAACAACGTGTCTGTTATTTCCGCTTCAACGGCCTGAAAATGATTATACCACCACCCTAACCAATCTTTGTTTTCACTCGCTAATAATCCTTAATCCTTTCACGCTCACTGTAAATTTGTATGCAATGCCCAACCGACAGCGAAGCAAACAAACAAAAAATATAATTTGGCCTACGAGTGAGGGCAACAGCAGCACGTTTTTATACGCAACTGATGACGATGACGGAGACGAAGACGAGCAGACGATGCAATGCGTTGAAAATCGATTTGTCTGGTTGCGCCTGCGCAGACGGTTAAGACAACAACAGCGCATAAACCCCAGCACTTTTACACGGTCATTGCGGCAATTGTGTCGTTGCAGAACGCAGCGCCAGAAGACCAATTCGTAGCAAACGCTTCCATGTGGACGGGATGCGCGACGCGTGTAGATTTTGCCTGATGGCTATGCCGAATGACGGCAACGATGACGACGGGCAATGGCATCAATGGCATTGGCAACGCCAACGACCATCGCAAGCCACATAAATTATGCACCTAACAAGCCGAAGTTCAGCAGCGAGCCAAAAGGATAAACGCCACGCTACAACGTAGCGAAGCGCAAAGTGGCGGCGGAGGCGATGCGCGGTGCGCGGTGCGCGTGTTGGCAGTCCGGCAGGTAGGCTGGCCGGGCAGGCTGGGCAGGCGTCATGGAAATGATAACTGAGCGACGCTCTCCGGCACGATTAACTTAATTCTATGCTTTTTTCTCGCTGACTGCATTGAATGATTTTTCTTTCCTTTTCATTTTATTTCATTATTACTCTTTGCTTCAAACAACTGCCACTGCTTGGGCTGTAATCAGCAACGGCAGCAAATGCAGAAATGTTGGCATTGGCAGTAATAATAAAGCGTAGTACGCCCGGCGGTACTGGGAATTCAGTTGGTGGCTGCCCGCATGTCGGCTGCTGGTGTAGTGCTGCACAAACGCGCGCACATACGATTGCTTCGAAGGCGAATGGTGGAAGTTAAAAATCAAATTAGCGAATGTGTTGAAAATTAAAAACAAATTCATGGATAAATTGCATCTGCAACGAGGAATTGCTGCCGCCGCTTGCTTTGCGGTTGCTGCACGGCTTTGCGTATCTGACAGATACACAATTATTAAAATGCGCCCAGCCACAGCCGGCCAACAGCGCGGCGCTTGCGGGGCGATGTGGTGCGTATTTGGGGCCGTTTGCAATTGTGGCTTCTTTCAGCTTGAAAGGTGGGGAGTGGCATTGGGGACGTAAGAGTTACGGCTGCACTGTTTGGGCTCTGCCTGGAGGTGTTGCAATTGGATGTGCTTTATTCGCGCGATTTGGCGATGTTTTGCACTTGATTTGTGTACGAGTATTTCAGTGGAACTGCATGATGTGTACTTACATACATATGTACAAGCAGCTTCATGTATGTTTAGCGCATAAGCGATGAAGGGGCGTGGTCGTATGCGAGCAGGCAGTGCAAATATGCGGTTTTAAATGAAGATTTCCGTCTGAGCGTGGCAACTTGTTTCGAATGTGCACCCGAAACTAAGAAGGGTTGCAATCATAGGGATATGAAGCAGGATTGTTGGAGAAGTGTATGTTTTCAATAATACTCGCAGGAATTGGATTTAGAAAAATCGGAAATCACTTGTGCCATTAATCTGCTGAAATGTGTCTCTTGAAATGGTAAGGTATTGTGAATGAGAAAAATGCTCTGTACTATGCTCATTTGAACATGACATAGAATGAATGATTGCGTCTTATTACTTATTCTCTTCTTGTTTTGTTTGAACTTTGTTGAGGACATGCGCCTCTAAAACTGTCATCAACAAATTTCCGCGATCTCGCCAGGCAGGCGTCAAATCAGCAATCGGCAATTGCCACGGGGCTTCCGAGGCTCGCTCGTAGGTGATCAAGTTGAAATACGGTTTATGATTCGCAAAAAGACCGTCAAAGCGTTCAACTCATATCTTTTCTCAAATTATATTACTGTTTTATTAAATTGTTAACATTCAAATTTATGAAAATTTTTTAATTCAACAACGCCATTTTTTAACTTATTCAAAAAAATTTTTTATCAAATATCGAATTTAAATTTCGAAAAAGCGATACTCTTAATTATATACATTAAATTATTATAACATGAGAATAAATAAACTGGAATTCATATCTTAAATATTGTAAAACCAAAGTCTGGTTCTTTACTGTGCACACTAGCACATCAGAAAAGAAAAGCGAAATTATATTCATGGTCCTTCGAGCCGGATAATTTCACGAAACACTTGATTGTAGTTATGTATTTATGTACGAGTATATGAAGGTATTTTATAGGCCTATTATACATCTTGGTTATCGCATGAGTTGGTCCTTTAATTGTATGCAAATGAGTGTTCATAGTCCTTTCAATTTGTCGGACAACTCACAGCGTGTAGGCACCTTCGAGACACGTCGTTTTACACGTGAACGTGAGTGAAGTAAAGAAAAAAATTACGTTAAATTTTTTATTGTGCGTGATGACTTTTTAAAGAGCTATTTACGAGACCTATCCTAAATTAATTGCATAGCAAGTTACGATATAGAGCTGTTAAAAATGTGTAATGTTTAAGAGAGTTCTGTTTGGCTGAAATGTTTAGAGAAGTAGAAGAGCAGACCAGAGCCAGAAGAGCAGAAGATATAGTTAGCTGCCGTCTGTCAAATTCTAGCAATCACAATAAAATGGTGTTATAGAAAAACTTGCCAAATCAACCGCAACTTAAATTTTAGAGCAATTTTCTAAGAGGCTTCAAAAATTTTTATTATCACTGCAGACTCTAATTTGGTCTGTTTGCTAGCTTTCGTCAATTTTTCAATCCACTATGTTTATATAGGAAAGATATACGAAAACACTGTTGTCTTTGTGCGAAAGCGCCAAAAGGCATTTGAAAAAATTTCCAAGTCAATAGTTTGTTTCAGGTTCATTTCTTATCTTAGATCCATCGGCATAAAATATTTTCGGCGCAACTCTAGAGGGAGTGTCTAGATATTAATAGTGGTTTCTTGTAGAAAATATCTTTTTCGCACATTCTTCAAAATTGCGTTCCACTTAGAATTCCTAAATAGCCGTGCCTTTGTCTAATTGATATGATTATTATCCTGCTTCATAAGCACTTCGGTGAGCTCACAAAAGGGTTCTGAACTATAAAGTACTGACGTGAATCCCTGTTTCGCCTGCTAATTGTGGTCAACACCTCCTTGTTCCCCCAGTTTATTTCAACTATATTCTTTACTCTAAGGGCATTGGAGGTGCCGCAGCAATTACTTAATAGTTTCGATGTTATTTTTCGGGCCTTCAGTAACCGCAAACCTACCTGTATGTCTGACAGAAGTAATAGAGAGATATTTACGGAACAGACATCATCTCAATAATTTTTAGCTCCGAAATTTAATGGCATAAATATTATTGATATCAATCTTTTTGACCCCAATATAAACACCCAAATTTTTTCACTCTTCATGTTTAGATCCATCACTTCACAAAACCTTCTGAATAGTTTTGGTGTTCATATGGGTTCCCTGTACTTCGAAAAATTCGATCTATAACAAGCACTTTAAATTTTTTTTGTAATTCCCTACTTTGCCAACCATCTCAATGCGCATTTGTAATTTGATTCGATTCCAAGTAGGACTTGTTTGAAATTCTCAGCGCCTCAACAGTTGCCTACATTCACATAAGAAAAATAAGAGAGTTTGATACTTCAATTAAAGCGCTGCGAGTATCAGCAGAATAGGCCTTAACTTATTTATGTATTGTCCAAACTAATTTAATTTCACTTTCGCTTAATAATACTGATTATATGACTTTACATACATATAATTATAAAAATTGATATCTCACAAGCGTTAAAACTATTTTTTCAACAAACTTTTAAAGAGAACATATTAACCTGAGTTTGTTTCTAAAAAAAAAAAAAAAAATATTGCGAGTGTACATATCAAGACGGTGTATTTATTTATGTATGCATCTTGTAACATCTTGTTCGTGTTGATTTCAAATTCTGGATTCTTTAAAACTATTATATAACTAAGAACGAACTATTATACTTAATTATTTTTGTAGTAGTCTGTAAGGAATCACATATTTCTAGATTTATTATATATGAATAAATAAATTAATAAATGAATACATTTGTATGAAAGTATGATATTATGAAATTTTTTGTGAAATTTGTTAAAAATTGGAACTAAATTTACTCTAACAAAAAACAAATAAAAATCGAATGAAACAATATTCACATGGACCATTAATGTGTCTGTCAATCATCGCTTAAGGGTTAAATTTTTTACGGTGCTATTTTCCTTTAAAAATTTATTTTTTTAATAATCAGCAATTAATGAATTTTTCTAGTGTGAAAGTTCGCCTTCCATTAATACATAGTAAGAAAGTATTTCTTGTATGTTCGAGCTTGCGTTAGTGTTTTTAGCTGAGTATGTGTTTTGTATGTATTCATTTATCTTTTATGAGTGCAGCCAAACTCACAAAAACGCCTCCATTCGTTTGGCTTCATAGTTGAATGCTTTTTTATTCCAACAAAAAAAAATCAAAAAAAATAAATGCTCCCATCGATTGAGTAGTAGCCAACCTGTAATCTTGTTGCCAAGAATCAGCTAAAAACATTGCCTGCGACTGAGAACCACATAAATGCAATGCAATCGCATGAAAAAGAAGGAACAAGCTAAATTTTATGAGCGCGTCGTTTAACAAATGAATTTACAACCGTGAAACGCCCAATTGTCTGGCGTTAAAATTCAAATGGCACTGAATTTGGCAAAGACCAAAAACGGCTGCAGTCGGAGCAGTCATTGGAATGGTCGGTTGCGAAATTCACTCTGTGTCTGTTCGAAGGCGCTGCGCAGTTGTTGGAATGGAATGGCGTGGCTTTGCGTGGTTCGGTGAATTAGTACAAACATGCCACGTTTCTCTTTGAATGTTGGCGTAAAGCAAATAAATAAATAAGCTGCTTCATACACACACACACACACACACACAAACGCCACACAATACTAATACATTTTCACCCGCTGCTTTTCAACGTAGAAATACTTCCAGCGCCAACGAAATGTTCGCGAAACTATAAAATTTAATGAAAGTGTTGCCTTTAAATTGAAAACAAATAAAATTGAAAAAATGTTATAAAACTTAATGCAAATGCGTACCGTAATTTCACTAATAGGCCTTTTAAGTATCTACGTTTAATTTTTTAACGCATTTTTATTGCAAGTTTTTTTTTGTTTTTTATTTTGCTTTTTTTTGTTTCGCTTGGTATAATTTCAGTTTAAACTACATTTGCACAACATTCAACGCGCACTTGATTAAAAGTTCAGCCCTTCCACTGTTCGCGAATTTGAGTTGGCTCTTTTGTATGTGCGCATGCGCAAACGCATAATTACGCGGCACACATAATTTTTTGGCGCTGTTGCTGCGTAAATGTTGTTTAATGATCGTCAATAAGCGCTCGCAAGATGGCGCAAAATGCGTGCAAAATGTAGCGTTACATAATGAGCTTGCCACCGGAGGCATGTTTCGCTGTGCATTGAAGCGGTAATTTAATATTACGGCAGTGCTTTTTTGCGCTAAATTGCCGCATAATGAGGGGGAATAAGCAAATGCTGCTTAATAAAGCGACATGGTGCGAGCACTTCGAGTGCGATACAAAAATCAAAATAACATAAAATAAACCGATTGATGTAGATAAAGTGAGTACTGGTCAAAAAAACAAGCGCTGAAATGCAAAAAAAGAGAAGAAGTGTATGAAGTGAAGATTTTTAAAAGAATAATACGAATACATGCAAGAGCAATTGCTTAATCGAAGTATTTGCAAAAATAGGTTCTCGATCGTTAGGTCATATGGAATAATATGTATTTGATTTCCGATAAAAAATTATATTTGAAACTCTAATCTTTTTAGAGTATCAACACTTCGAGCTCTAATAAATGTACTTTGGATCGAGCTACTGAAAATAAAATTATAGATAATTAAACTTACTATTTCGTCGCTTATTTCAGATCAACTCACTTTAAAAATTATATTTTTTTCAAAACTCACTCATTTTCACTTTTATTTAACTTTTCAATCAGTTTTTCAAATTATTTTTAATTTTTCTATTGCCTTTTTGGGTTTTTAGAATTAAATTAAAATATGCACAAAATGGAAAAGAATTATAAATAAATAATTAATAAATAAAATAAACTGAAAATGGACTATCAAAGTTATTTAAGTTTATTTTTTAACGAACAAAAATTCGAAAAAGAGACACCAATTCATACATAATTTTATAAAACTAAAAAAAAAAGTAACAAATTTAACTAGCAAGAGAAATATTATAGCAAAGCCAATGAAGGACCAACTAGAACAAGTGGTTATGGAAAATAAATTTAATTAATTTAATAAAAAAAGAAGTCTGATGAGGAAATGTGGTGATTTCCGAAATAGTACTATAACTGCTACCATTTAAAAACTGTTGTTGTTTTTTCCAAATAATAATCTTCAATAAACTGGCCTCGAGCTCAATAAATTTGTCAATTGTTTAATTTATTTTTTAAAAGATTCGCTGCAGTTTTGACTTGAGATTTACGTACAAAACTTTTGGCAAGCTTGCCATAAAAGGAACAACAAGTAATTGCAATTGACGACTCTTCCGGGACTAGAAAAAACAATCGTATCCAGTTTAATTGCTGGAATTAAAATTTATTCCTGGAAAATATCTTCTTTTAATGATGAGGCACACAAATATATTTCCGATCGATTTCTATTGGGTACATTAAATGAATAAGTCTAGCAAGATAGATATTCTAACGATGTATGCTCTATTTTCTTAGGGTCTATTAGACCTTCCAACATTCAGGGCCGTACAAAGTATAAAACTTAATGGAAGCTAAATTTTTTCTCGTTTGGCAACGAATTCAAAACGAGTATCTACAGTCTCTGCAGTCATACTTTGGTCAGGTGCAGTTATATTGTGCTAGACCTTGGGTATGGTGCGATACTTTTCGCTGAAGTTTCATTGACGTTTGTATGAACTTCTACCTACAAGAAAAGAGAACAAATGTTCGGGACTGCCTTCCCTGTGCTAGATCCAAAAAATGTCTTCTTCAAGTCTTCTGCCATATTCATAACATCCTGAAATTACTCAAATGCCGAGCAATGAAATTCTAGAGTCAATTGTGAATGCTCCGGTTACCGACTAACACAGTCCTGTGTTATTACTCAAGATGGAAAAAATGTATTTAGCTTAAAATCATCTTATGTCAGTCTTTCTACTGGTTGTTTTTTTAAGCTCCTTTTTTTATATCAGAGTCAATACCGCAAGTGTTTACCTAAAGTCAAAGCTTTTTCACGGGTCGCCCTCCGTAAATTCCTTTTAAAAACTTATTTAACTATAATTATAACTTCATTTTTAAATTTCGTTTTCACATATACTCGTAAATTTATGTGTATGTTTGTTTTTCAATCAGTTTAATTGCAATACTATTTACCCTTCAAGATTTATGACACATTTTCAATTTCTGTCATAACACAGATATTAAAAACGTAAATTGCTTTAAACAAAATGACCCGTTAATGACCTAAATTCCGCTAAATTAATGTCACCTTCTACAAGGCAAACAAGTTGCTATACCTCGAGCATATTGTACATACATACATAATAATTTAGCAAACAATTACAAGCTGCTGAAATTTATAATTTCTATAACTACTTGTTTGCTTTCACACTTGATACTACCAACTTTTTGTGTGGTGGAATGGCTTCCAAACAAGATAAAACATGAAAACGTGCTCATGCTGGCAATCATAAAATTTCACCAACTCCACTTAAATTGTGTTGCAACTGCACGGCCACTCGCTGGACCCCTGTCATTAAGTATACTAAGTGGCTAGCGAGTAACGGCGACCATTTCTTTCGTTGCAAGTGAATATGTTGGTTGGTTGTTGTGGCTGGTGGTTTGACGATCCCGCCAATTTTGCACCCAACGCCCGCCGTCGTCGATTATATTATATTGTTCGCGCATGTTCCGCCATTATGGAGTTATTATGATCAATAAGAGCAGGTTAAATGTTGCAATTAAGTCAAGTCGTTTGCGTTGCGCACGGTAAGAGAGAGAGAGAGGAAGTGAAAGACAGAAAGAGAGAGAGAGGCAGTTGACCAGAAGCGACGCACGATGCGCCAAAGACCTACTAAATGCGTAGCAGTGAAGTAGGTATGTATGTATGTATGTATGTATGTCCTTGCATTCGTAAGCGAACGAGTTGGCTGAGAGCCGCAAGCCTTTTGGCAATTTGGCGTAATTGCGCTTAATTTTTGCAGTGTTACGAGCAGGCAATTGATTATAATGGGTCGCGATCATACTTCAACAACATGCTAAGTGCACCACGCAATGCCAACGTCCGCCGATAGCCGATCAATGATGATCGCAGCCATCGATGACAGCGCATTTGTGGCATCGATTGACGGACGGCCAGTCATTCAGCCGGCCAGCCAGCTAAAACTACTGATACATTTGTACATACGTCCTTACTTTTTTGCTGCTAATAGTCTGATGTTGTTAATATCGGTGCTGCTGCTGATCTTAAATGTTATGCGCGATCAGTGTTTGCAATCTAATATATGTACACGACGTTTGCATCTTTCACTGAAAATCGTTGCACAAATTGTCGATATGCTGATTGAAGTTCATTTTGGTTGAAAGAAACTATTAAGCAAATCAGCGGCATTAACATCAACATCAACATCAATGTGATTCCACGACAGCGTTCTGCATCTGCCTCAACGATACGATCAAAGATCAGCGTTTGTCGTCGAGTCGGTTAACTATGTACGTAGCACAGTGGCACAGAAAGATAGAGAAATCGAACAAAAAATTAGAAACTCTCTCAATTGAACATAAACAATTTACTCACAGGTATTTGAGGTTGCTGATTACAAATTCTGAAATTTAAACTCAGTCTTTTAAAATTCAAAATGGCTTATTTAATATGTTGGACGAATTAAAAAAATAATTTGATTTTTTTTTTGATAACTGGTACCTTGATCATCGTGGTGAGGTGAGGTAACGGGAGATGAAGTGATGTTAGTTGAAATTAGTTAATGTGAGTGGAGGTCGTGTGATGTGAGAAATGTTTAGATATGGGGATTTTAGATAGGCTGAGTTAAGATAGGCTGCGTATAGGTGTGGGGAGTTTAGGTATGGTGAGTTTGGGTGTTACTTCCGCTGTGATAAGAAGAAGAGAACTTGTTGCTCTCCTCAATGAGTAAACTAATTTTCTTCGACGCAATTTTGCGTCTCATTCGCCTTATTAATTTTCCAATCTATAACCACCTCTAAGGTTTTATTTCATGACCATGTAATTCATTTAAATCAGTTCACACCTCATTTAAAATAACATAACCTTACATAACTTAACGTAAAACAACATAATATAACGTAACATAGCATTAAACAACGAGACATACCATAACACATCGTAATATAACATTGCAAAACGTTTACATGAAATATCATAACAAACATTAGCTTAAGACTGATGAGTTTAGCTGTTGGGAGTTCGGATATGGTGAGTAAGATTTGGTGAGTTTAGTTTTGATGAGTTCAAGAATGCTGAGCAGGAGTACTTATTGCCTTCTCCAACCATCGATATTTCACTACTGCCATAAAAGGAAGTTCTATTTAAAAACTTAGTTTTAAATATATACAATATTCTATTATCAGCAACGAATAAGATACAAAATCATCCGTTAAAGTTTTAAGTTTAATATCCAAATGCTGTTTTTATATTTGATATTTGTCCTCGCCCTAGACCACTATGCGTTGATCGTGTTGTGTGATGATTATTTAGCAGACTTGTTGGTTGAATGCTTGACGGAATGCGTTGTTTGTTGTCGTTCTCGTTGAGCTCGCTGGGCTCGTTGTGCTCGTCGTCGTCCGCGTGTTTGCTCTAGGTAGTTATTTGGGTAGATTAAATGTGCAGAGAAGCGCCTCCATGTTTGACGCATAAACGATCATATCGGCAATTTGCTGTTATTTGTGGACTACTTGGGTAGCTTGCAACAGCTCATTTTGCGTATGCGACGATGAGGTCGATTGAGTAGTTCGTTCGCAGACGAGCATTTGCATTTAATGTACCCAGAGAGATAAAGTTGCGGGCAATATGTGTATCTATGTATGTACATATAGATATATACACATAATTAATAACCGCTTAAATAGCGCTCGATTGTTGTTATTAATAGCAATTGAAAAACAAGGCTTTATTTTGTAAATTGATTCGCAAATTAAAGGTGATGGATTGACATTAAGTTAAGTGGTTGATTATATAAACGAGGTAATTTCAATGTAGATAGATAAAGTATAACAACAAGAATCGTGTTAGGTTTAAAAATAACCGAAACTACAAAACATACAAATTTTAAACATTCATTTTCGCTGAATACCAAACTTTTCGTAAAATTTTTACTTAACTGCAAGGTCTGCATTGACATTAAAACTCATCAGTGGTGGATAACAATTTTGACTATATATTTTTTGTTGTGTTAATACAACAAAAAAAAAATGTTAGCCTATTTTTGTAAATTCTGTTTTTTTTTTTTTAATTTGGAAAGTTTTGTAGGACACTGTGATATTTATATGATATATACTATGCCCTAAGTGATTAAAGAAAAACATATTTAAAGCAAACAAGAAATATACGAAAGGTTTATCAATTATTTTTTAGGGTCTGTAATTACACAACAGAGATGCGTATAAGAATAGTCACGTTAATATTGGAAACATTTTAGTTGCAATGACGTCACGATCAGCAGTTCGAAGATAAATGAATAACGATGCGCCGTAATGCGCGTCTAACTGATTTAGTTCGCCTAGCGTAAATGGTGTTTTATGCAAATCGGCACTGTGGAAACAATTGAAATGGTTGGTATTGATAGTACAGAGCTTTTTTATAACAATTTCGGCACTATTTCATAATTATCAAATTATAATTTCGGGACTAATTTGGAATAATTTCGGGACTAATTTGGAATAATTTCGGGACTAGTTCGGGACGAGTTTTTGAACCAACCCGAAATTATTACGAGACAGTTTCGTGAACTATTTTGAGACACATACAGGTTCATTTCGGGACTATATCAAGGAAATTTCGATATTAGTTCTTAATAGTTTGAGATTGATATTGGACTGTTTTGCACTGATTCGCCACTTGTTTTAGGAGCATTTCGGAAATAGTTAAGGACTAGCTGGCGATCATTTTGCGATTAATAAAGCTCCATTTCGGGACCTTTTTAATGCTTACTTTCTAACATAAACTATTTATGGGCAAATATATTTACAAACGAAAAACCTCGTCCGCCAATAAGCCAGCTACATACTTCAGTACAAAATATAATAGCAAAATAATAGTACGTACAAACACAAACTTCGTGCGTGTACACTCATATGTACATACACCACAATAGAAGTAAATAGCAATACTAATAGAAATAATATCCTTAAAATTATCAACTTTTGTTTGAGTTTTTTTTTTTTGTATTTGTCAACGAAACAATTGCCGAAGTCACCCCACTTCCGAAAGAGATACTCATGCTCGAGTGGGTATTTTAAATCTCATTTAGGTATTATCAACAACTGCTCAGCACTATGCAGCAGCTCAGCACCCTACTGTTTCGTAGTGAGTACGCACGCGCAAATGGTCAATATGTGATTTGTTTGGCTGCACTTTTGAAAATTTCATTAGCACTAACAGCTGTGCGATTTGAGTGGCCGACTGCTCTACTCAATTATAAATTGGTATTATTTTATCTCCTAACACTCGTTGCTTTTGTTGTGCGGTATTTTTCTTTTGTTCACATCTCCATACATACATATTTAATCCATTTTTGTTTGCTTTGCTCGATTTTTAAGGGTGTGTGAAAGTCAATGATTGCGAATTGATGAAGTCAAATGAAATGTCACTAAAGTAATTATAAACATAAATGATTGTAAGAATTCTTGACTTTCGGAGAGGGGAAATTTGCATTTGTTGCTTTTGAAAAAAAAATAAAAAAAATGAAAAGCATTGATATTTTGTATCACACAAGGTAATGAGTTGTAGTTTTGGGTTTCACTTTTATTTCTACATTTTCTTACCATTAAGGTTCGGAATGAATATACGAGTAAACATATAAATTGGCTGAAAATGTGCAAAGTAAAACTGTGAGCAAAAAAATTTAATTTTTAGAACACACAGTGTAACAAAAATCATGCCAACTCCGTGTTTGAAATTAATTCCTGATCTTGTTTGCCCCTCAAAGTTTAAATTTTTTGCTGATTTTTTAGACACCTAAACACTCTTAACAGGAAACTGCAAGCAGAATACAAGCATGTTTTGAAAAAAAAAAAAAAAAAAAATTATGAAGAGAAAATGTTGTGAAAAAAGCAAGCACATACCTCTTATGAAGTATTGCTTTTTATTGTAGAACAGAGACAAGAAATTGTTGTCGCGTCTCACAGTTCGAAAAAGATTTCCTTAAGGGAGTCCTGCTTTGGATCTCTACAAGTCCCTGATTGGATTTTCTTGACATTTTAAAGACTTTCTGATGGCTTTTTTTCTAGTGTTTGCTCAAGACTTGATGACCAACCATTTGTCTGATGAAGCTGCTAGGCCATATTTAAGTCTCTTATTGATTTTGAGTTTCCAACTAAATTTGAAATCAGAATTTACCTTCAGTTGATTTTGACGTGGTGGGGCTGAAATCGGAGAATTTCACAATGACCAGACTGAAAAAATAAACGAAGAAAGAATAATCAACACGCATCTTATTTTATATCGATTTAAAACCATTTTCAGATAAGTTTGCGAGCAAATATAAAATGGTAAAAGAAGAATCAACACGCACCTTATTTTATATCGATTTAAAACCCTTTTCAGATAAGTTTGCGAGCAAATAAAATGGTAAAATGTCGTCAAATCAAATATCGCTATCACCTCCGTCCAACTAAAGAAGAACCTCTCCGCGCCGTTCGAGATCGAATTAGAATTTAAAGAGAGGATTCTCTATCCTGCAATTTCTTAAATCTGATGCGGAGAATATTTGCCAGAGAAATGAATGTAGATAACTTTAACGAAGGAAAAATTCTAACATCTTATAAAACATCAAGAGAAATAATTCAGTTAATTCTACGTCACTGTAGACTATTAAAAGCTAATTCTTGGCCTGAATAACACAATACTAAAATGTATGAAATGGGAACAAATGGCAGCTTTGCTTCAAGCACTTGTAGTTCGGCACAGTTTAATAGGCTAAATGTTTTATTTGACAGCGCTTTGAAAATAGGTCTGTTACATCTCTGTCATTCATTGTTTTTATTTGGAGCAGATGCTTTTTTTTATTTGTAAGCTTGTTGACATTTCTGTTTCCTTATTTCATTTGTCGTATAAGTTTATTGTTATGACAGCGTTTAAAGCGCCCATTTGGTTATAGAAACTTCCAAAGCAAATCAGGTCAAGTAAAGCTAGTTGCATTGGGTCAGCAACTTTACTTGGCGTTTCCTAGCGAACTTTATTGAGAGTCCATTCACAATTAAAAGAACTTGATATTTTGAATTCCTTATGATCAAGAGATATATCTATAGCAACGACTATTGCACAGAGAGCACTGTCGATTTAAATTTACATTTAATAAGCTACATTTGATATTGGTTTTGAAAAATAATAATAATTATAACAAATATTACTCACAGCAACTACGAGCCATGTGTCATCGTGTCATCGTTAAACTATTTATTAATCGAATTTTGAAAATCCTTGCACCCTAACCCTATTACAAAATACAGCCCTAAATGTTACAAAAATATTTCCTTATGTGGTTTCAATTCACTATAAATAGCGACAATTAAAAATTTTATTTATTATGGAGGAAAATCAAACACAAAAGTGTGACTGCCCCGACTCACCTTCAATAGCAACAGCTGGCCACTCAATGCAGCTGATCCCTCAATGTGGGTGTACTCGTAAATAGTTTGTATTTGAAATGGCATTGCGAACAATTACATGACCATTTGTGCTGGTCGCCGAAAATGAATTGTCGCGCATGCGCAACACCATAAAATTGCATGCCAACTAACAAAATATTGCGCATGAATAGCGCAGCTAATTTTGTAAAGAGCAGCCGCTGAAAATGAGTAGTTGAACGGGAATAATAAAATACTTTAACGACTGCCACTTAAGAGCATAATAGAAATGACACTGTGACAAACAACTGAGTGGAGTGGCGAATGGCGAATGGCGAATGGCAAACGGCGAGCGGCGAATAGAGTTTCAGGACATGCGACAAATGGTCAGTGGTAAGAAGTCGCAGGACAATGGCGCGCATAGCGTTGAAGGCGTCCCAAAATGTAGAATTATGAGGTGTCCTTCTTCAGCGCGCACCTCAAGGAGCTACAAACTGCGCAAGTGGTTATACAAAACGGTTGCTACTACAACTTTTACTGCTGCGATTCTGCTGCCACATGTGCCAACATACACATACATACACACACACACACATAAATTTTCGCTTAATTAATGAGCCTGCAATGACGATGACATTTTTTTTTTTGGTAATTCTTCTTTTTGTGTTTGTTTTTTGGTAAGCGATAGAACGGCAGCTGGTTGACTGCTTGCATCGCTTGACAAATTTACTACACTCTATAAATTCACGCGTGTTGCGACAATGCCAGATCCCTTTTTTTAGGCGCTCATGCGAATGTCCTTTGTTTATTCGCCTCCATTGCAACTCAATTATCACCGCCGGAGGGTTGATTGCGATATGCTTCGAATTGTAAATTAATGACTTTTCGGTTGTTAACTTTGTTGCCTTTTTCGCCTATTGTGTGCAGTATTTTTTTTTTTGTTTTCGTCTTACAGCACCTAAGCATTTATTGTCTTTTTATTTGGTTTTGTAGTTTTTGTTTACTTCACAGAAATTGGTTTCGCACTTACAATTGCATTTGAAGTCGAAGAATAGAGCAATAAAGCCGCAACGTAGCAAACAAATAGAATTCACAAAACACTGGAAAAATCATTGCAAACAAAATTTCCCAATGACTGCGTCCTTTGTAAGCGTACTTGTGGCAACGGAAAAAAAAAATCGTCATGGCGCTGGCCCAAAAGGACTTGAAAAGAATAGCAACGCATAAAATCTCAAAATGTGTAAAGTGGAATATATAAAATACTGTTTAGGTGTTAAATCGTGCGCTGATGACTGGCCTCTTTTTATTAGACTTTTAGTTTTGCACAAATATATGTACAATTACAAATATTTCCAACTCAAGTGCTGAACAAAGAAGTGAGAATTATAGATAATTGAAAAGTCAAAACGAAAGCATTGTTAAACGTAATTGGCACAAAAAGGTGGCTATAAATGGGAACGATACTTAAGATTAGACAATAAAATAAAACAAAAGTGCGAGGCAATACTGTATTTTATTAGAATATTGGATTTTTTAAAGTTTTTATTGGTGTGGTTTAAAATGAAAAAAAAATATATATATTTCTTACTAAATCCTTGAACTTACATATAAATTATTTACAGATTAAACATCTGCTTGTGTTAACTGCTTATCATAATTATACGACACCCACATATTAACTAGATTTTACTATTTATTATACTATTATTTAATTTCTATTATTTTTAAATTATAATGCCGTGCAGTCTCTTACAAAAATTTAATTTAAGTACGAGTTTGAAGCTTTCTGCAAGATTTATTCATAATACCACAGATATTTGCCAACATTTAAAAACATTTAAAATAATTCGAAATTTTTGAGTGAGCAGTTTTATAGTGGAATAAATTTTAGCGAAACAAAGTTTAATTTTTAAGTGGTTCAAAATTATCATTAATTTTTTTAGTCGAGGCTGTTGCTGTTTTCTTCCATATATGTATTTAAAAAAAAATCTTGTTCATTTCTTATATGGAAGTTGATGATGCAAAAAAATTTCCAAAAAATTAACAATAATTTTTGGGACCTTAAAATTTAATTGACTATTTTAAATCGAAAAATACTAAAATTTAAATAAAATAAAATTCAAAGTAGTATGATTATGTAAAGGACTACATAATATATGTATGTATTTAAACAATATCTTTTAAGAAATTATTCCTGCGACCAATTTCGTTTTCCACACTCAGAAAAAAGGTAAACTTTGGCTGTAATAATTAAAAGAAAAATCGTTGTGAAACAAGTTCAAGATTTTTTTTGGATTATTTCGGGATTCGTTCGGGACTATTCAAGATCTTTTGGTGTTTGTTCATGGCGTTTTTTGTTATTTTTAACACCGAATTAGGCCCGGACTAATCCCAAATTAGACCCAAAGTGTTCTTGAGCTAAACCCGAAATGAAGTCTAAAAGGTCCAGAACTGGTCTCGAACTAGTTTAAAATGAAGTCGCGTCCTTCAACATTTAAACAATTATTCTCAGATAATTTTTATGAGAAGACTTTAATAACATTCATCTCGCTGATAAATATTAAGAAAAGGCTTTTATAATATAACACATATCTTCTAAGTCTAAAAATAATACTCATCGACTTCAAAAATTTTTCTCACTAATAATATTATCAAACGACTTTTATTGTTCTTACGAAAAATTGGGAGGAATTTTTTAAAAGTCCACCAAGAAATAAATATTATTATGTTATTATATGTCACTGATGTATGTATGTACTCGTATGTATATATAATATCGTTACATTAATAAAGAGCGCCCGAACTCATTTTGATTTCAAAATCAGTTTTGTATAAAATCTGTAAAATAGCAAAATTGATAACAAAATGTTACAGCATTAGATAAATAATTATTTTTTATTAAAAATCAACACTTCATCCAAATTCACCAAACTTTATTTTAAGTTAAAGTTGCGAAACCTGGATTTTGTAAACTGTGTCTGAGCTTCACCGGCTTGCAGTTGAATATTTCCAATAATCATTAAAATAATTATTGACTTTAAATTATCCAAATCGCTCTCTGTTGCTCACCCTCGATACATATTCGAAGGCGCTTAAAGTGTTAACTTCATTAACGCAAAGCATTTATCTACACTTTGGCACCAGCAATGGCAAAAAAAATAACAATAGTATCAGCAGCATTAACAAACGACAGCCATGACCAAATAAACGCAGTCACAAATGCTGCAGCAACATGTTGCGCACAGCAGTAGTGCGCGTTCAAATTTGCATCATTCGCACCCGCTGCCGTCCAAACCAAAAACGCTCGCTCGGTGTGGCTCGTGTGCAGCATGCGCACAAACTAATACAAGTGCTTGGAAACAACAACAAGCAGAAGAATGCTACATATAAATAAATATGAAAAAAAAACAAGACAAAAAAAATAAATATTATGTGCATATTATTTTTTTTTCATTGCTGCGAAAAATCGTTACAACTTAATTCACAGCGTGAAATGCCATAAAAGTGTCTTAAACTTATGTTAATAATTTCCCATTGAAAAGTGAGCAAAATGTGTTGCAAGAATTAATGCAACTGAAACACAGCGCAGAAGAAGAAGAAGACGAAATAAATAAAATTCTTTTAGTCCGATGCAGCAACACTGCGCGAAAAACAACAGCAACAGTAACAGCAGGCAACAACAATGTATATTTGCGACTAAAGGTGCTAGCAAACAGATTTCATGCTGTGCTGATTTTAAAATTGCGTTGTGATTGCAAGCTGACACCTCACGGAAGATGCACTGGCTTGAATACAAACATACAAACATACGAGTACGTACACACACATACTTGCATTTACTTACCAGAAAAGGATACTTACTCAAATGGGCATACTTATTTATTTTAATATGTCTTTGGTCACTAAACATCGGATATATGTTCATATATATATTTCTGCTAAATAAATATTAAGTTTTTTTCAGCCATCATTTTAAATTAAATAATCTGTTTGAATTTCAGCTTTTCTCAGAAACATGTTTACTTTAAATAGTGACGAATTCAGCGTTTTTTTTTATTTAACATAAATTTATATTATTAAATTAATATACAAATTATTATAATACAAATTATTAGAATTATTCACATACCTCTATTTAAAAAAATATGTTCTAAGCGGATTCGCGGTTGAAGGCGGTAACATTTCGTCTTAAGTATATTTTTAAGTTTTTATCAAATAATTTACAATTTTATTAAGCTCAAGGACAGTTTATGGAAGATTTTTGTGAAAAAATATCAATATTTTTTAATAGTAGAAGTTATAGTACTATTTCGGAAATCACCATCAGACTTCTTTTTTTATTAAATTAATTCAATTTTTCATAACCACTTCTCCCAGGCTTTGAACCCGGGAGCTCGGAGTTGCAGAGCCAATACGCTACATATTGTGCTACGCTAGCCGAGTTGGCTGTTGTGTTTTTATCAAATGTTTATTATAAACTTGAAGTGGAGAAATTTGTTACTCTTAAGTTTTTCTACGAAATTTCAGTGTTGGAGTTATTGCATTTTAATATACAAATCTTGTAAGCATTAAACAATTTGATGCATTTCTTTTTATTTTATTTTATTTTGTTTTGTCATTTTTCATATGAATCAATTATGTGAGTATGTATGTCGTACACTCAGAAATATTACCTAAAACGAAATTAAAAATCTCTCTAAAATAGACAACACGTGATTACTTTTTCGCCATAGAATTTTTTTCCTAATTAAGTATGAGGCTTTTCTTACAAATGTGAAAAGTTGTATTTTTTGAGTTACGAAAAATTAACTCAAGCAAGAGAAAGTTTTTGTATACACTTAATCTGGTAAAGTGTGAATTAAAACTTCGTTTTATATTAAATAATTGACCTAACACGGACGCCATGTGTTCGAGGATGGCACAATGGCGAAATTTTTCTATAATTACAGCTATTTGAAATTTTTACTTTCATTTCATGTATTTATTGCTTTATTTTTAATTTAAGCTGTTTTGTTTCATAACGAATTCCATTAATTTATTTTGGGAAACCATATGCCTCAGAGCAGGCTGGTAATTTAAAATATTCTTGTCCACTTTCTAGTATATTTAAAATTAAAAAAAAAAAAAAAAACTGAAAAAACCTAGAAAAGTGTTACAGAACTTTAACGTTAACATAACGAATAATGACAAACCAGATTTTTTAAACCACAATCCTGGCGTAAACCTAACTAAGTTTAGGCATCATGATTTTTCATATATATACATACGTATGTTTATAAGTATGTACATATGTGGCGGTATCATCTTCTCTTATAAAGGGTGTCTTTTTTAGACGTGTGATTTTCAAAGTGGCAATACTTTTTTCGGAGATGGTCTTTTTGATAGTTGTTAGTTGATTTATACTAAGTTTGGTTTGCCATTTCATAATAAACAGACTTACTCAGGAAAAACGTTTGCAAATCGTGCAAATTTATTACCAAAACGAGATGGCCACCGATACCGAATTTCACAAGAAAATTTTGTTCAGCGATGAAGCTCACTTTTGGCTGAATGGGTACTTTAATAAACACAATTGTCGCGTTTGGAGTGATGATAATCCATAAGCCATTGTTGAGACGCCGTTAAATCCTCTTTAAAAAGTCACTGTTTGGTGTGCTCTATGGGCAGATTTAACAGCACTGGACTATCTTTTGTGGGGTTATGTGAAGTCGCTTGTCTACGCAGATAAGCCCTTGGAAGAGAATATTCGGAAACATTTTTAAAACATAATGGCAAACCCTTTTCTTTATAATAAAGCTAAATTTTTGGCCATCCAAATAAATTATATGCGTTTTATTACTTCTTAAAAACCAAATGTCACACCCTTTACATCAAGCTTCAAATGCCACTTACTTGCATACTTGTAAACACATAAGTATAATGGGAAAGTAACTTTGTTGTTTTTCTTTACGGACATTTTCAGTCTTACACCTGCAGCTTTTAAGCAAATCACATGCAAAGTGTCTGCGTGTTTTGAATTTCGATTTTTTTTTTTTTTTTTTTGTAACTTTACCGCTGCTCTCACTTGCATTATTATATCTGTTATGTGTTGTTGTTGTGACAGCATGAAAACGTTGAGTTTTTAAGAAATTATGCTTGATCACGTGATCAATTTAATTATTTATAATTTGTTAATATTCTCTTTTCAACGATTTGTGGAAAAAAATATACAAAACATGCAAATAATCAAACACAGAAATTAACACACTCATGCCATTGTAGGTAACCTAGCGGCGCGACTGTAGTGAAAATAGAGGTTTTAAATAATCGAAAATCATTCTAGTTCATTACCTGGTTCCTAATAAGTGAGTTATCATATCAGTAGCAACCATAAAGTACCTTGACTTCTTGTTTCGTAGACAAAAATAGAAGTGAATAGACCACACTTTGAACAAATAAATTTGATTATATTGCAAGGAAGCTTATAATAAGCAGTGGAAGACCGTGTAGAGCACAACGGTCAATCGGGAGGTGAAGCAACTCGGCTAAAGCTGGATGGCGATCAAAGCGATTGCATAGGGGTAACAGATGCCATGTGGTCCGTTTGGAATTCAAAAAAAAAAAAAAATTTCATACTTCTTAAAAAACTTTTTACTAGCAAAGCTTTAAAAGCACAGCCGCGACTTATAAATTTTCAACTGTTTTGCACCAATTCAAGGGTAGTTACGTATTACTTACTTATGCAACTAGTTGCTTGACATGACTGACATGACTTGTAACTGCTTGGCTAGACACACAATCATGCAATGAGCTGGTCAGTGCTCTCACTGAGTTTTTTTTTAACGTCTGGAGCACAAATTTTCATCCACCTTAGCCCGGATGCATGCGTGATTTTGATAAGTAAATCTTGTAGCTATTTACTTTTTGTTCTTTTTTGCTGCACATTTCCACGTTACACTCTTTTTGTGTTAGCGCAGTTTCAGTCATCGATTGCTCGCGCGTACCACATCGTTGGTCCATGCAAATGAGCTCAAGCTGTGACAGCGGAAAAAAGTGTTAACTCATTGAAGGTGTTTAGTCATGTCAATAAGATGATGGATACGCTTTTAAGAAGGTTGATTCAAATCTATAATTGGCTCTGATTTGGGACACGCTGCGGGAGTACGATTTCTATTCATTTGTGCTGTTGGGTATGTAAATATTTGAATAACAAGTGTAAGTAGTGGGAAGTTAAAATGAAGAGGGAGAAATTCCAGAAAGAACTTGCCATTCGATTCGGTGTGCAGAAAAGTGTAAACAATTGAAGTGTACAAAGCTGTTGTTACTAATTAATGTCTTTAATTACCGCTTGAGTATTTTTTTCTTGGAGTATTGCTGTTGTTACGGCATATGAGTTGAAAACTTTATTATGTTTTTCTTAATTTCGCAAAAGTACTTAGCACTATTCGTTCACTATTTTACAGACATTTAAGCAGATCGTTCGAACAGTTAGCTGCAACCATATACAGAAGAAACTCCTACGTGCAATGTATGCAACTGCAACAAGCAAAAGTTAAGACGAAGGTGGACTCTATTTTTCATTTCCCCAATCAGTTTAAGGTACGGTTGGGCCGGTTTTTTATATTTAACTCAAAGCTCATTGGAGTTTTTTGCCATATCATCAGTAGAATATATATATGTTTTAAAACATCCAAAATCCTTCTATCTCAAGTGAGGACCGCGAAATTTGACTCTACCCTAGCAATCCAATTATTTCCAATTGCCTATTCTTCCCATTTCTATATTCTCGGAATAGCTCAATATCGTCGGAGCAAATTATGCTGAGTCAGAAATGAACTTTATACCTTTCAAACGGTTAATCCGGTTGCTGGTTGATATTGCTAGAATATCAGTCTGTAATACCGCACTGCACATATATTTGAGCGTTTTTGATCAAACTATATATAAACGAGCGGCGGTCGATGTAGTCGAGTGTGCCAGGGCACGTAAAAGTAACGGCTCGACTGGCAATGGCAAGTCTCCGCCACTTTTTGCCATGGAAAAACATATCATAAATGTGCACCTTTCTTTCAGATACTAAGTGCTTAGTTACCAACTTAATTCGCTCTATAACCGCCAAAGCGACATTGGCCGAATTCAGTATAGCTCGACAGCTCTCATCTGCAATAGGGCGGGCATAAGGAGAAACTTATAGAGTGTGGTTTTGTCCGTCGAGAGACAACTTTCCTATTCAATTTCGTACTCAGTTCAGCTCCGTTGGATTTCAAGGCTGATATTTTAATTGGTGATACTCAGTCCTTACTACCTAGGAAGTAGAGCTCAAAGTTGTGTTCAAAGCCAACAAGTGAACTTCTCCGATCCGAAGCTTAAAGCCATATAGTTTTGCACTCCATTTAGGATTAGCCTGTTATAAGAATGATAGAGAAGAAGAGTGTGCCTTCCGCGGTACCGTTACTCTAAAACTTTTCTGATTTGACAGTTGAGTGATGTCAAAACAGCGTTGCCACAATGATTTTAATTTAATACCAAAACTCTAGAAAAAAAATACCCAACCCAGAAAAATATTACCAAAAGCTGTTTAACTATCATTCTTGAGCCTGTTCGAAATATCCTAAGATGTAGGATACTCTTAAATGCTGTGCCTTTAATTTGTAATTTCTTTTATATAAATTATGAGCTGGTAAAAAGATTGTGTATAAACTTGGATTCCGAATGAAAATTTATGTAGAGAAATATTTGTATATTTCCGATTGCGAAGAGTCTTAATAACTTATTTATAATTCGACTTTTTTGATGCCGAAACCTCATCTTTTCTACAAAAGACTTCATAAATTTTTATATTCATGTAAGCATATGTCAATGGCCTGAAATAAGTTGCACTTCTTGAGTATTCCAGTAAAACAAAAACAAAAAAAAAAGAAACAACAGAGCGGATGTGCTTAGTCATGATTAGGATCTGCAACTCTTCGAATGAAAACACCTACGGACCAAAAACACAAAAAGTTCGACCAACTTAATCAGCGCACAATCATCTGGGGCACCCAGCTGTGCTTACACGATCGAATTCAATGTGCGCGCAGGAAGAGCGGCAGGGGCGACAAAGTACTTGGTGTAGATTTTCACGCTAGCAAGGAAGTACACATATACATATGTGTGTATGTAAGTATATACGCGCAATAATGATGGATGTAATCGCTGAAGTAGAAGTAGCAATAATGCAGCATTGCACAAAGCAATAATAACAATAATCATAAGACATTTATGTGCATGTTTGTATGTATGTATGTGTGTGCTGATCCTGATACGAATTGGTGGATCCAACCCACCAACCAACCAACCAACCAACCAACCAACCAACCAGTCAACCAGCCAGCCAACCAACCGAATACCCAATTGGCGTGCGATAAATAATGCCTACAACTTAACGAGATGTTATCTCACCAGATTAATTCTTTATTACCGCAATCTGTTCTTGATTGCTGGGCAGAACATTTCGCTGGCTAGCTTGTCGTTCGCCAGCGCGAGTTGGGGGGAGCGTTTCCAAGAAGCCGCAGAAACTTCGCCATACGCTTGTTGGCTCGTTGGCTGTTCGGTTAGCAAGTTGCAGGCGTTTCGCCCGGAATTCAGCAGATTGCTCAATTACTCGCTTTAAACGTCAACGAAAATATGAAATAATGAGTACAAAGTGCTCGCCAGCGCTCATGTCAACCATTCTTAGCCTATTTAAACGTCACAATGTTGCGAAAATGTTATCAACAACATCATTTCTCAGCCACAAGCTCCCCTCTACTGGATACACTATACATAGTATGTATATATATGAAGATAAATAAATAAACACCAGCATTCCTCGCAAGCGGTTGTTAATTGAGCGAAGCAGCGGCAAATCCAACAAAAACGGGGTAAATCAGTTCACTCTCATTTACTCCACTCCTCGTTTACAGCCTCCTCCGCGTCGGCGCATATCAACAACATCCATCGTTACATATTCGGCCGCCATCTATTAAAATATGATAAATGGCATCTATTTTATGGGGATGATTTTAACAAGACAATTTAACAAGCGTAATTTAATATTTCGCTCCTTCGCTTTTGTACGCCATTCGTGCCACAGTAATTCAGATTTTCGGTTGCCGTGCACTGCTTGCCCCAGAGCCACATCAATAATGTTGTAAGTAGATAATGGCATCACAAAAAAAAAAAAAAAAAAAAATTGGAATGAGTAAGTTGAGAACATTTTGGTTTTGGTGGGGTGAGACGGTGGTTGGTTGGTAAGTCGTCGATGTCGATGAATGTCGTATCTGTTGTTATTAAACCGAAAATGTATCGCACCCTAGGGAACACTTAGCGCGATACGCATTTTCGAAATAGTATACATACAAATGTATGTAAGCACATAAGAACTAAAAAAAAAAAAAAGTAAATACTTGTATGTACATAAATTCATGTGAATATGAAAAAACATGCAGTGTGTGTACATTTAAGAAATCTCGACATCAAATTATGTTATAAACAACCTTTTCGAACTTTTATTATACAGATCAGCGCGTCAATATTCTCAAATCTTTCATTTAAAATTAGTTGTGACTATTTTGCTGAGAACTGTTTTATGAGGACAAGAGAGCATTCTGAGAAACTTATTTTCAGTCCATTTCTGAGATGAGAAGTGGCGTTTACATATTCCCGGCGAAAGTGCTGAGTATCTGCGAGGTCTGTAAAATATTCAACCACAACACTATTGAGACAAATATACTCAGACAGCCAGACGGCGCTTATATGCAATGTAGGCTCATGTAATCGAATTAAGACTCGTAAACCAACTCTGTGACTTTGTCAGTGAACAACTCTATCATTTGGGTACTCGACCATGCAAACATTTAGTGTAATGAGAGGGTGGATGAATAAGCTAAGTCAGGAGCCTGCTTGGACGAATCCATTGACATGATCCTGGGCGATTCCTAGGCGTAGCTCGAGCTGGATCCAGTTACGCTATGAAGAAACGGCGAGGATAAAATCACTATACACCCTAGACAAGCGATATAACTTTGGCCAAACTACTGATAAACAAGGGACAATTTGGTCGAGCTGCAAGATTTGTACTTTCGTACGTTGAGGCTTAGACGACCGCTAGTAAAGCATTCAGCATTTCCTATACGAATGCTCAGACCTCGCATATAAAATACATAGAATCCTAGGGGCTTGTGTTAGACCTCAGCTATCTAATGCACTTAATATAGCAACACACGACATCGGCAAGATCATAAATTAATCAAAATGGTTTGACTGCAAAGGGCCAAGGTAGACAGCATTGCGAATCATGAGAAATGCATAAAATGACTAATCACAGTAGGATATTTCAATTCCAACAAGATAATAGCAGTTTTAATTTTTAAAGAAAACTATCAATCAATTTTGTAACTTTTCATTTCGTGTTCCCGACTTAAAGCTCAATTTTCCAGGAGTAGTCCGCACGTCGACAGAGGAAACCCAATAAACTTTCACTGAGTAGCGACAATCTCTGTGTCAACCGGCCAGGCCAACTTATTGTCATTCAATATTTTTGCGAATTCGATATATCCTGGAACCCAAATCAGCAATATAAGGAAGTAGTGCGAGCCAGCCCGCAACAGATCAAACCAATTTGTAGCGTATCACGAAGGCAAAGCCAGTCGGCTGCTTTTTTTATGTCATTTACTTTGTCCTAAATAATACTACAGGAAACTAATAGCCTCAATTTAATGTCAAACGAGAGTTACTCACAAAATGCACCTTCTTCAGTTGTGACAACCAACATGCATCGATCCATAAAGATATGTATATACCGAGTTTCGCTCCAGATACCGATCTTCTCCCACTCATCCCTTGATGAAATATGTTTGGTGAAGGATCATCTCGGAGTTTCAGCAAGAAACCTATATTTCTCAAAATTGTCGAGCGCCAGATGGCAGAGCGAGTAGTTGCCTCGCCTACTCCAATCCAGGCTATTCTCTGGCCACATACAACGTAAATTACTGTGCCATGTATCCAGAACATAATCCTGGGATCGCCCTCTTTTCTGCCTTATATAGGGCGACCGATGTCACGCCAGTAGGGCTATCTAAAATACGGCATTATTTGATTTGGAAGTTATTTTGTAGGCGATGACTTTAAGCTATAAACATACTTGGTGCCTGATTAATTATAGCCTTAAGACACAAAGCTCTATATTCCTGTAACAATTGAGCTTTAAACATTTTTATAATCTTAAATTTCTATTAAAAAACTGACGCTGCTTTTTATAATTTGTAATTGACCCGAATATTAAATCTTCGAAAACTCTCTTCCGCATAGTAAAAAGAAAAAAAAGTAAACTACACCTCACCACTGAGTTAAATCTTTTATTGACTCGCGTACATATTGTAAACATGATACCCACAATAATACTTTAGTTCGCTTCTTTCATCCACCCCTTAGGTTAATGCATATGTTAAACCATATAAATTAGATAGGTCGTTGCGATAACATAATTGGGGTGAAATATATTTATTGTATACGAGTATTTTATTGGAAAATCCCAGAGAGGGTTGCAATGAACTTGTGGTTGCAATATGTTGCTTGTGAGAGGAACGGTGGGGAGATAAGCTGCTGATTTTATGGTTTATGGTGCGCCATTAAAATGAAATGGTGTAAAAGGGATGCAGAGGAAAATAAATAAATCTTAAAAAGGGAAAATGCATAGGTGTGTAATGCACTTAAAAAGGAAAATGTTCGTTCGCCATTTGAGGAATCCGAATCTCTAATGCAGTCTAAAATTTTGCAGTTTCCTAAATTCCATTTTTAAGAATATTTTATTTTATACTTTATGATTTAAAATTATGTCAAAAATGTTAATAGTTTTTACCAAAATTCAAAGTATTTAATCAGCGCGTTTTATAATTTGTGCAATTAGAAGCAAGTCTGTAGTAGCCGAATATTTTCGTCGTTCTTTTTATTATTTTGGTTTTGCCCAACACGCATTTTCAAGAAAATTTAAAAGTATAAAATGGCAGCTAAGCAAATTGCTTAAGCTTCTAGAAACATTAGAACTTTTTACACAAATTTGTTTAACTCCTTACCGTCTTCCACAATTTTATTTCCCGAATTTATTTCATAAAATTAAAAGGGACGAAATATATCAACGGTACAATCTTATTAATATATTTCAACGTATTGTATGAATCCTTAGTAATATATTTACAAAACATATTTTGTTCTTGAAATTATACTTTTATGAAATCCGATACATTTTTAGTAATGTTCCGCGCAATGCCACCATCTTTATTTCAATGAGTACCTACATACTAGTTTTTGACTTTTTACTAACTTTGTGTGTATCAGAGTTAGAAAGCCATGCGAAGCACAAACGCTTTTTTCTAAAATTACGGCGACTTCAAATTTTTTTCATTTATGTATATGTTTTTACCGGACTTAGCTCTATGCGACTTTTTCTTGTTTTCAAAATGAAAAACCTTAATGAAAGGAAGGGGATATGTTACCATTGAGGAAACAAAAATCGCTTTGTTTGAAGAACTCAAAAAGACTATACCAAAAAGTGCTTATCAGAAATGAGTGTAAATAAATAAGTGTATTAAATCAAAGCAAGATTGTTTTGAAGTGGACAACATTAAATACAGGAATAAATAAAACTGTTTTAATACAAATTTAAATTCATTTTCTTTTTTGAACACACCTCGTATAGCGGCGTAGAACACTGGAAAAATATATTGTAACATCAAAAATGAAGATAGATATTAAGAAGGGGTTGTCGAAAAGCGCGTTGATAAAAAGATCGCAGCTTTAAAAATAATGATAATTAATTAAAAGTTTTGTTTTTTTGGGTTGTTTAATAAAACTTATTTTGTTTTACTAGCAGAACACTAAATTCCAAAAAATAAAATGCAAACCAAACGTTTTGAAATATTTCCTTTTATTATTTAAGCTACGTCTACACTTTTTCCAAAGTATTTCAGAAAGGAGAAAATCGATTTCAGATAAGCTCAAATGCATTTCAGAAAGAAGAAAATCGATTTCAGAAAAGCTTAAATGTTTTTCAGAAAACCTCAAATATATTTCAGAACTTAGCAAATTTATTTGGGAGAAAGGCAAATGAAATTCATATAAGCTAAAAACCTCAGAAAACCTCAAATGAATTTCAGAAAAGAGCAAATGTTTTTTTAGAAAAGCTCAAATGTCTGATACGGAGTAATGTAATGGTTTTGTAGTCTTTAAAGGTAGGCGTGCTTAAGGTCCAATTTCGAAAATTTTCAATATTTTCTGACATAGTAAGATCTCAAGCAATGTACGTGGCCAGTTTAGACCGATTGGTGATGTGTTTATTGATATAATAAGGGGATTCACAAGGTGTCGTAAAGTGTCTTATTTTCGCACAGTCAAAAAGTTTTTAAAAGTCCAAGTTGTATTATTTTACATAATAAAAAATGAAATAAATAAATTTTGAGTTACTGACAACTTTTATGATTTTACAAATTTACGATGTTTTACGAAACTTTGCGAATTCGCTTAACAAAATAAAATTTCAATAAAATTGAAAAAATTTTGTGGAAATGTATGTACTTAAGAAAAAACCGCTAGTCTTTTATTACTTCCACCAGTGTATTTATATACATATGTATGTATATTCACTACATACCCATGATAGTATTAACTATTTATTCAGCTAATTGATTTATTAGTTTATTGCATGTTCAAATGCGAGCTTTATTAGTTAATTTAGTAGTTTCAGAAAAATCACAACAACAACATTCCGACATGAGCATCTTCAAGGTGATTAACTTATTCAAAAGCTTACATACTCAATTACATACTAACTATGTATGTAGAAAATAAAAAGCGGCACACTCTCTAAAATTATTTAAGTACTCGTAACTGAATAACTAACAATATGAAGCCTCAAATGGCTTTGATAGGCCTTAAGTAAATCCAAACCGCAAATTAAACGTTTCTTTCTCCAAATGTTTCTTAATGATAAATGATCTTCGAAAGGTTGATTGAGTTATTACCATTTTTTTGTGTTATTTTTTAATTTAATTTTAATTCGAACATACATATATGTATATATGTATGTATGTATATTACAAGTTAGATATGTACGTATGTATTCATAGTTAGCTGCTTTCTATGGATCTTTATAGGCGGCTTTCACAAGCTGTAACGCCTCCCAAGTAATGGGGTAATTTTTTAAATCTATAAAAATGTTGGACTTTTTATTAGTAAAATTAGAAAATGACTGCTTACGCTAACCAAATATGACGCAAATCATAAACGAGTATGTTCGTAAACGAGTGGGGAAACAATGGCGGTAATTAAGTGGTCGATTAAACGAAGCGAATGCGCAGATTTGAAGCCACATTGGACAGTGGTGTGTGGGTAGCTCGTTAACTTGCGCAGATGGTGAATCTATGTACATAAACTTCGCTTCTATTACGGTTAATATACATACATACATATTCATACATACACTTACACTTGTTCACAAAATATCTTGCTCACGACCCCACAAGTCAAATGGTACATTTAAAATAACAACAACTCAAGTAATAACAAAAGTATCCTCCTTATATGTAATGAAGTCTTACATATGTATGTATGTATTTGTGTTCATTAGGGTGTGCGCATTTTAAAAAATTGGTTTTTTATTTTCACTGTTATCCCTTCAGTTCTTAGTTTTTTTTTTTGGGTTGCCAACTTTTTGTTTTCAGATTACATTTCACATTGATATTTGAGTTTTGGACTCTTTGTATTTAATTTTTCTCGTACATCAAAGATGAATACATATTTTTACAGAAAAATGCACGTTCTACAAACAATGTTAATAATAATTTGTCGATGAATTCACTACTTCAAGAGTTATTTAAGATACAATTTGATCTTCTAACTTTGACGGCCGAATTGTATATACTCTTAAATAAAAATTAACACATTTTTTAGAATATTTTTTAGAAGACATCAATTTTTTTTATAATGCAGTATGACCCAAAAGAATTTTCTTAGTACCGTGGATTTAAAAAAAAAATTATGATGACACTCTTCCGAAAATGTTTCCAAATAACGCCTGATCGATTAGAAAAATTGGCGGGAACTTAACAAATATACATACTTATTATTTCGGTACCCCTTTTAATTTTTCACTGATACAAATTACTTTGGCAACTGTAACGTGATTTGAGCACGGTTTAGCTTTAAAATTAAGAGCTATTTGAAACTACTTGGCAAATAAGGGACACCCTTATGTGCATATATGTAAATATTTATATACATATGTGCATGGATCGTCTCTTGAGTTAATTTGTGTTCATTATGTACACCGGTGGCCAAAATATTAGAAATGCGACATTTTGACTATTTTTTGACATTCAAACTCATTACTTAAAATAATCGTTAAAAATCAGCATTTTTAACTTTTTAGAACATTTGTAAAAAAAAAAGTTCATTTAAATTAATTTAAAAAAAAAATTTTTTTTCCAGACTCTACATAAAAAATTCACCAGTAAATTTTTTTACTGTTACTCTGTTTTAACAGTACGCACTCAAAGTAATTTGATTAATTTTTTATAAAATTGATTGAAATATATTACAAAAGTTTGACTGCTCACGTGATCTAAGTAAAACAAAAAATATAACTTTAAATAATATAAAGTCGTAGTTTAGGTAAGCAAATATTTATGTGAATTTTGTGTGTTTTTTGCTCTTAACGTACATGTCTTGTTTTATTCTTCAGATTAATTTAAAAAAATATAGCTGTGTTTCGTAGACTAGAAATCCTAAGGCGCACAGAGGTGCACAGGCTTTTAATCGTGGGGTTACAAACAAAAGCGTTCAGAAAAATATGCAACCAATTTTACTTCTCCAAATGTGCTTCTTTAAAAAGAATCGGTTTTTTTCAGAGGTACATATTTATGTTCATAAATCAAAAGTGCTAAACATTTTGATCAACAAACAAATTTGAAATAAAGTTAAACAAATTTTTTGTAAAATTTTAAGCATTTTTATCTAAGACTAGTAGTGTCATTGCAAGTTGCAAGTACCTACACATCGTTTTTTTTGTAATTTTTTTTCTTTTGGCAGAAAATTCCTGCGTCTGCTAAAAATCGATAAAAAAAACCCAACGAAATTTCATAGACATATAAAACTTACATTAAAAAAATTAAATTGGCTACAAAATTGCATACTCAAAAATAATTATTTTTTTTTGAAATAGAAAAAACTTGTCGAAATATCGCATTTCTATTATTTTGGTCGCCACTGCAACCCATGTGCATACTATTTGTGCCATTAATTGTGCCTTGTTAAGTGCGTTATCAATTTTAGTAGACAATTTCCCTAATTTCAAGCCGCTTAGTTAACTCATAAGCGCTTGCGATATACATTTGAATGACTCTTCCATAAAATTTGTACTCATTTGTATGTTAATTTAGTTGCTGTCATTTTGGTTTGTTGAACTGTCTCGCTTTCTTCCACCGCTCAATTGGTAAAGTGGTGAATCGCGCACTATCAGTGCAATTAAATTGATCCGGTTTGTTTTTTTTTGGGAAATTCTCATAAGCCCTACAAAAATCTCAGTACTTCCTTTCAAGTGCATACGCATTCAACATGATAAAACTAGAATCTGATTGAGGAGAAAGGAAGTCGAATACTTAACCTAATTGGTAAGTTTTAATCCAAATGACAGCAGTTAGCCTATGAAAAATAAAATTTTGAGTCAGATTCCTATGCTAAAGCGGTTGAAGCGGAAATCCCGATTGAGCAGATTACTATCGATGACAAATAATTGTTATTGATATTGACATTTGTAGATTATGTTAATATTTTTTTCCCAAGCAATCTCGTTTGCTTTGAAATCAATAAGTTAGTTTAGAGCATTAATCTGTGCTTTTATTCAAAAATCTGTGTTGATGAGCACAATATGATTATAAAATTTAAATTAAAGAAAAATTTAAGTTGTGAGGTCTTCTAGTAAGTATAATAAGTTTTAATATTTTGAAAATTTTTATATTCAATCAAAGTCATATATTTTTTCGGTATAGTAATGCTCATGTGGCAACCCAGCGAACCTAATTATAAATATTCACACTTTCAAGCGCCTAAGTAACGGAACAAAAATCGACCCATTTGACTAGAGTTCCGGTCGAAACCGAATGGAGCCGAGCAGTTTCAAGGTAACAAAAGCAAAAACAGCTTCTTATTTTTAATCTTGAAATTATAACGGTTGTGCAGTTTTAAATACATTAATTTTAGGAACCTATGACAAGGTCCTTTGAGTATTCGAGTGAGAAAAACCTTTTACGCTTTGACTGTGCCCAATAGCTTCGAAACCTATTTGGGCATTACAAAAACATCGGAATTTATTTATTTTTTGGCTAAGTAATGCCGTACGAATGGATGAAAGTGCTCTAGCACTGAAAACATTCGATGTGGTGACCGCTGCTAGAGACATCGGAAGAGGAAGCCTGGTTCTTCCATATTCCAATAAATTATTCATATGAACGTAAGTTAATATGTGGCAAAATTCTGTACAAGTTATGTGAAATTTTTAATATTTGTTTAAATGAGCTAAAGGTCAATTTTTATTGAAAAAATTATAGAGAAAAAAAAACAGAAAAACACCCAATGAAATTGTATTAAAAGTTTGCTTAAATTTGTTTTTTAATTTTCTACAAAATTTTGAATTATATAGTTCTTGTTTATAAATTTATATATCTCATATAAGAAAATCAATTTAGAACTCGTCAACAGAAAATTTATACATTTTGCTTACTGGCATAAAACTACTTAGTTGTAAGTCAAATGCATGGACCACACAACAGATTCCACACGACAATAAAAAGTTCATTCAAAATTCCATCTCAAATAAATGCAAATACGAATGAATGAAAAAAATTCTATATAAAAAAAAATTATAACGGCTTAATAAGCCGCTAAATACTTTAACTACAAACATTTTCAAACACTCACCTGCACAGAACTACAAATGGCACTTAGGAAAACAATACCAGTAGCTAAGAAATGCATTTAGCCGCAAGCCATAAACAATGCCTTTGGTATAAACAACTTATTCAAAATGCACACAAAGTGCTATCCCTCTTTCACTATTTCACTAGGCTCTTTCCAAATGCGCGCGACATTTAAAAATGACTCTTTCCAAACGCAATTATATTGGTGGCATATAAAAATGCTTAGTTCGCTTCAGCGAACCATTCTTATTTTCCCATACATTACGAGCGACTCAAAGGCACAGATATGGTAAAGGCCAAGTTAATAGCTGCGTTTCTTTGTTGCCGCTGCGTTTGCTATATACTACCACAACTCATTTAGTTGAAGATAGTTGAATTATGTGGCCACTGTGTCGTTAGCGGAAGGGCCAAGGAGGAAGGGGGAAGGAGGATTGGAGCGCACACGAGTTTATTGTAATAATATTGTAAAATAATAATCGCAGCGACACCTCAGCATTCAACAGTTAGCTTGCGCTCCAACGCTGTGCAGAAGATCAACAAGCTCACCAACAACAATGCGGAGTGCAGAGGGCAGTCATTCATTTGTAACTTTTTATTTTGCTGTGGCGGCGGCTTTCGAGGTGTCACCGCTTGAGCCTTTGATTTATCGTTAAATTATACTCGACATTAAGCGCTTAAATACGAAATCGATCGTTCGAAAGCTAAACGATCGATGCGTCGCTTTGAAGTTACGAGTACGACTCTCGCAGAGATGCTCCCGCCAGCGCGAGTATGTGTATGAGTGTGGGTATCTGGGCAACGGTAAGCGGTTGATCGGCAAAGCCATCTTCCGATCTGTTAGCTCATTGATCAGATCTAGCAAATGGAAATGTGTAGGATTTTTCATTTCGTGGCAGCGGTGTTGGGGGAAAAAACAAGTTTTTGACACACTTAATAAATTGTCGAAATAAATCGTTAAAAGCCAACAATGTTACTTAAAGTGCGATAATAATATTGACTACTAAGATAAATCGCACTTTTTTTCAGCTGGAAATAAATACTTATGGGTGCAAGTAATATTTTGAAACTAAGTACTACGAGCAATCTACTAGGCGGACAACGAAGATCTTTCGTAGTGTGTTGAGTTGATAAATGTGTTTCGTTTATTGCAATATGATCGCAGCAAGGGAAGAATTGCGTTGGAATTGGCGTGCTAAGTGAGGCGGCATTGAATGTATTATTACAACTTTTATATAATCAAAAAGGATTGTGTAGTCACTTAGCGGAGACCGCCAAAAGTATTACTTAACATCGACAAGAAAGTTAAGAATAAATTCTAGAAAATTAATGCAGAAATTTGTATATATAAATTTTTACAGAACAAACGATTCGTAGCTATCATGTTGTGACCTAGTAAAACTACATAATTTAAATTTGTGAAGTGAAACTTCTTAAACAGCGGTTGTAAAAATTCAGTATGACGAACGAGGCGGAAATGAAGGATATCGGAAATGGTGCCGAAGTGAATGACGCACACGGTGATGGTTTAAATGTTTCATTGCCTTATTTATTCATTTACACACCTGTAAAAAGACAACCGCACCTTAACTCACCAAACACGACATCAAGCTATTCTGTGTTAAGTAAAGTTAAATTAAGCTAAGTTACGTTAAGTTATGTTTAGTTATTTAGTGTTAAGATAATTTATTTTTAGTTATGTTAAGTTATGTTATGTTATGTTAATTTATTTTAAGTTATGTTAAGTTTTGTTGAGTTACCTTAATATGTATATGTTAAGTTAAGTTATGTTATGTTAATTTATTTTAAGTTATGTTGAGTTAGATTAATATATGTTGAGTTATGTTTTGTTGTTTGTTTATTTTCAGTTATAGTAAGTTATGTTGAGTTATAGTTTTGTTAAGCTATGTTAAGTAAGTATGTGTAGTAATGTGTTGATGCGATATGATGTAGCGCGGCATGGTGATGTGATGATGTGATGTGAAGATTTAATGATTTGAAATGATGATGGAATGATGCGATGAGATGTAAGGTGATATGGTGGTGATGTGATATTGTGATGAGATGTCCATAGTTTGCGTTTAATTGAAAGCTTTTTTGTATCATACATTGTGTTTTTTGAATAAAATTTTAAACTTTAATTTATGTACATAAGTAAAATAAAAAAATTATAACGAAAAGTTTAGTTTCTAGAGTGTAAAATTTTTCTTCATTTTACATGTACTATGCTAGACAGTTTTTGAAATAAAAATCGTTTACTATTTTTCGTTCTTGTTCAGATTTTATTGACTTCCTTACGATTCTGAGTGTCTATTAATTAATTGTTGGGTTTTAAAAATAAATTCGCTGTTGGTGATCTAGGACAAAGTGCAATGGAAGTTCTGATGTTTTTGCAAATTACTTCTATCTTACTTTAGCAACTGCTACACAAGCTTCAATTAAGTTTAAACTTAAGAAAAAATTGCTAAATTAGAAGTGTAACTTGTAGCCACATTGAGCTTGGGTTTTATGATAATAAAATTAAGCGCGTTTAGAAATCATGTTACTTGAAAATTTAATTTTTCTTAAACGTAATTGCTTAAAAAATAATTAACGGAACTAAATATTTTTTTCAGGCGGTAGCTGGAAAATAAATATTAAGGACAACAATTTTGGCAATTTTTTTTTGTGTCTATAAACAAAAATTTTATATGCGACCGAGAAGCTAGAAAATTTATCTTCTATATTTTGATATTATATGAGATGACAATATTATTAATAAAATTGTTAATACAAAATTTAAAAGGTATGTATTTTTCAGCTCTTCAAGCTAGTTCATAATAAATAATTTAATTAAAAGAATAAATATTCTTCATCTGCCATCACATCATTTGTAATATTTGAAATTCAAATGACGATACCTTTTAAGCTTGCACTGCACAAAATTTAGAAGTCCATAATTAGAACGAGATAAGATTAATATGTCTATTTACTTCGAATGCTTAATTCGAAAACATGCAATTACCACAAAATTAACTCATACATATTTATTTATTGAGCATACACCTTCACTTATGTACCAACAAATACCAGCCTGCACATAAATATGTATGTACATATGTACGTATGTGTGTGTGTGTGTGTGATTAGATTAATGAATACCACAAATACTCGTTATAGACACTTTGCTGCTATTTTGCTACGCTTTGCGTTAACGAACATGTGAGCATTCGAGTAATTATTATAATCATAGCAAGTAATGAAAACAGAAAATGATACCTTGAGGCATCGTGCAATTATCAAATGAACGCAAAATGTGCATTAATATCCCAACGGCTATAAATTATCATGGAATTGAGACGGCTCGGCGGCGGGACAAGAAACGAATGAACGGCGGCGAAGAAATAAACAAAGCCAAACAGTAAATAAAAATAAATTTTGTGTATACAATAGAGCAATTTTGTTAGCAAATACTGCAAAAACGAGAATAAAAGCAATCGCTCTGTGTTAAATATATGTATAAGTTAGTATGAATGTATGTGTGTGTGTGTATTGCCATTGGGCATGACAACAACAATTATCTATAAAGAGTGAAATTGCAACTGAGCGTAAATTGTTCCATTTACAAAGGATAAATATTGTTTCACGTACTCGTGTGCATGTGTGTGTGTGTGTGTAGCGTGATTTTGTTAGGGCATTGACACGCCCATATTCGCAAGCTCGGTCTATTTACATAAATACATACATACATACATACATACTATATGACCATGCATATCCATGCATATGTATGTATGTATGTATGTTAGAAAATGTGTAGAGGTAAGTTTTCCTCTCAACGACGAGGGTGGCATTGCGTTTTGAAATTTAAATTTCTTTCCGCAGTATATTGAAGCTCAGTGAGCACGCGCCAAGATCTGTGCTGTAGCTTAATAATGTGCTTTGATTTATTTACTTAAAAAATATATATCTATATTTTAGTAAATATCAAATGCTCATTTAATAACAAGACAATTTATTTTTATTTCAGTCAATTTTTATTATTTTTCAATTACATTAAGTACATATTAGTTAAATGAAATGATTAGGACTTTTTTCATTGTTAAATATAAGATACACATCAAAAATTCTACTAATGTCTTCTTCAAAGAAAATTAGACGTTGAAAACACCGCTGCATCGTTGTTAAAATATAAGAGAAAAACGTTTAAAGCGTTTGTTCAATCTCTTCGTTAAAATCGTATACAATATTATCAAACCACATCTCATCACATCACAAGACATCATCACATTAAAAAGTAACGTCACGTAAAGACGTCAGGCAGCAGTAAATCAAATCACCGAACCACATCAATAAGTCAAATCACTTTCAATGAAATCACAACACTCACATCACATAACATAACATAACATAACTTAACATTTCATAACATGACATAGTATAACATAACAAAACATAACTTAACACAGTATAATATAAAATAACATAACATAACATAACTTGACATAGTATAACATAATATAACATAACTTTACATAGTATATCATATTATAGCATAACACAATATAACATAGCATAATATAATATAACATAATAAATCATAACATAACTAAACTAAAAGAAAAACCAACTGTAAATAACATTTTAACAAAATGTAACAAAAATTTGGTTAATTCGTTTCGTTTGAACCTCACATTACATAACATAACATTACATAACATAACATTACATAACACAACGTAACATACATAACTTGACATAGTATAACATAACATAATATAACATAATATAACATAACATAATATAATATAACATAATAAATCATAACATAACTTAACTTAACTAAGCGAAAACAAACTGTAAATAAGATTTTAACAAAATGTAACAAATATTTGGTTTATTCGTTTCATTTGAACCCATATGAAAAAATCGGTCTGCAACGATTTTTTTGATAAATTGGCTTCATTAAATTCTACTAAAAATATGGTTCGTTTCACAAGTAGCATCGTAAAATGAATATTTTATACTTTGTGCAGAATTCATAGCAATTTTTGTATTGAACTAAAGAGATCATCAAAACTTATAACTTCTTGGTAAAAAAAAGCCTTGGGTACAATAATATTTAAGTTCCATGTAATTAAACAGCTGATTTTTTTTTAAATTTATTCATCAAGGTTGTTGAGCTCTTTCTCTCGAAGGTAATTTCAAGGTACTTAAAAATTGACCATTATTATAATAAAATTAAATGAGCTAGCAAAAATTTACATCATAATAATAATAAATAACAATAAGAAAAATGTCCATTATTATAATAAAATTAAATGAGCTAGCAAAAATTGACATCATAATAATAATAATAATAATAATTTGGCGCTTACACTGTATAGCTCAGTGTTTGGGCGAGCTTCCCCTCAGATTTGTTGTGTGGGTCGTTATATCCATTAAATCTCAAATGAAGGGACCTACATACAGTTTTGTGCCGACTCCGAACGGCAGATGTACCATATTTTATGAAATGCTTTTTCATGGCAGAAATACCATCGGACGTTTGCCTTCGCGTGCCGAGGGATGACCGCTATTAGAAAAAAACTGTTTCTACGATTAAGATTTTACTTGCTTTGACGGAGATTCGAACGTCGAAGCCAGCGGCATATCGAGCTATAGCACGCACCGCCAGCCCCTCGACCACAGCGGCCAAAATAATTAACATCAACTCTCATTAAAAAGCTTTAAAACTTGCTGACGATTTTCGAAAATTTGAATTATGTTTGTGAAGTGACAGTGCTGTAGAGCAATATCCAGTAAGAAGAATTTCCTTGAACTCAATTGGATTGTGTTTATTTCAAAAATGCAAGGGTTGGTACATTTGCAAGTCAGACATTATTATGTTGAATTTTACGAAAGTAAATAATTTGTAAGTGTGACATTTTAACAATCAATAAAATGTTTAATTATCTGTCAATTACAAAATTCGTTCAAGCCAATGCAGTACTCTGTTTTAAGTAATTTTTTGATATTACTTATGATATAAAGTGATTGAGGCAGATATACAATTCATATTAATTCTGTTTTATGTGGTTAAATATGTTTAAAAAACAACTTCAAAAACATGCTCTAAAATCTTGGTTTTCAGTTCATTTAACCTTCATTTTTGATCTACTCGCATTTTCATTCCTATTTTTGCATTATCTGAGTTTTGCTTACTTAAATTTGCTCTCACCGTGGTAGAAAAATTTAAAAAACTGTTTATATTCTAATCGGAGGATACAGTTGCGTACTTGTTTGATAGCCAAAGCTGATGAAAAAATGATTCGGCCTAATATAAATTAATATGTGCATACCTATCTACTGAATTAAAACATCTCTCTGACATTTTTACCGTAGAAAGGTGGAAAAAAATCAATAAAATACATACGCCTTTGTATGCACGAGTTTAATAATAAAAAATACCTTCAAAATGGCTTACTCTCATTGTTTCTGTATGCTTGAGTGTTTATTTTATTGCCTAATTTTTTTATTGCCCACCAAAGGTGCAAATCGTTATAGAGCGCATTTTAATTTCCACAAATGCATATGAAGGAATTCGTGCGTGATCGTACATAACATACATCCATATACATATGTATGAGCACAATAAAATTTGGAGCAGCGACGTAGTACGAGTAAACGAGTTTGTATGTATGTATGTATGTAATTACGTGGTGTGCATTTGCGTGAAAATTTCATTTTAATAGGCCATGAAATGACCACATAATGAGGCTGACTGACATTACTAAAAAGCGCTATAAAAATCACAATATCCAAAGAGAGCAAAAAAACAACACAATAAAACTACAACGGCAGAACAAAAGAATGATGTGGGAAAGTAAAGGAAGAAGAGACGCGCCGACGCGCTTGGGTTAATTTTATACGCCCCACGACCAGTTGCCGCTAATGAAAGTGAATTCTTAATTTGGCATAAAATTTTGATGAACGTCAATGTGAAAAAAAAAATTTTAATTTATGAGCATGCAAGCATAAAAATGTACATAAATAAGTAAGAGATCACCACATGTGTGGATACCAAAGTAAGTGTCCTGCAAATGAATAGAACAAAGAGCTATAAATACTTTGTGCGGGTTGTGCAAGGCACAAAGGTCGGTTGGAGGCAATCGGCAACGGAACGAATGACATTACAGATGACTACATATATTACATGAGCGCATTTCAAGTAAAATTTGATAAGTATACTCGAAAAAAAAAAAAAAAATTTTCAAAATTTAAATATACAATTGTACATTTGAATATCTGTGAAGTGGTTTCCGACCAACCGCAGTCAAGCGGATAACTACAAATGTGAGTGCGTGTGTGTTAAGTAGCCGCAAGGACATGTGTTTTTGTTTTCTGTTACTTTTTGCTTGTTCACTTTCGCTACTTCTTGTTACACTTGTTACACTGTAAGTGCACATTTGTCAATTTACTTGTATTTTTTCAAACTAACAAATTACTTTTAAGTGGCAAAAGCGTAGCGAAATGTTGTGTCGCATTGACATTGGGAGCCACTTGGCGTGGCGGACCACACAAGCGGCGTGCGTGCAAAACCCGCTGCTCCCTAATGAAGTGATAAACTTTGCTCTGCTAGTCTGCACTGACTGACAGTCAAGTGGTTGTGGTGGCGGCAACAGCCTACACAAGTGGCTCTTGCAACTAACTAACTATGTGTGTGGCAATTGTGTCGTGATGCATTACGTAATTTGTAGTGAAATGTATTTGTTATCCATATGTTTTTTTTTTTTTCATTCCGTTAGATAGTTGAGGCATTTTAATTTTAATGACTGAGTTTGAGTGGTCGTAAAATACTTTTGAATCTCTGATTTGCTCTTAATTGGTATTAAACAATATTACTTTGGAAAATTATACATAAACTAAAATTGTACACGGAATAGAGTTTGAATCGAGCTAATTCTTAAGTGTTTGGGGTACTTTTCAATCACGATTTAATAATAAAATGCAGGCTTATTATTAACGGATTGCTTCGCAGGGCTACATTTAAAAGGGACAGCAAAAAGAGTTTATCCTTTTTTGAACAGATCTTAAAAAAAAATGTACGTATTTTGTGGTGAAATGCGTGTTTGTGCATTGCATTTGCAATTTTTGCTAAAATTTTTGAGGGAAATATAGATACAAATTTCCCATCATTTAGTTTACGATGATCATCGTAAAAATATTTTAAAATCTCTGTAAAAAGGCATAAAGGGTATGTAGATTCAGCGGTTATTGGGAACCATCTACTTAGAAAAGAACTCGGTGACACACACGTGTATGTCTTCTTGAAAAATTGATTGTGGAAAAGATTTTATACGTTTTTACTGTTGTGGAGTGCTACAATGCAAAGTTTAAAAAATGGATATTAGAAAGTTTTTATGTAAAAAGGCTCGCGTAGAATATGATCTAAGTACGCAAGTATTTTGGCATTTTTCAATTTAGAAATTCAACTTGAATGCAATTTGTTGTAAAATGTCAGAGTTGACAACGTTAAAGAGTATTACCGAATCCGGGATTCGGAATCTCGATTTATATATCTTACCTAGATTTTTTCATTACGCATTTACAAGATCGATTTCTAAAATACCATGCTATTTGTCTTATTTTGCTTTCCTCTTTCATAAGACAATACCAAATTTTGCTGACTTATCTTGTTGTAAATTGCTTAAGAAATATAAATCAATATTACATGATTCTGTGCGAGAAATATTGACAAGGGCGATTCAACTTTGGAGAATATAAATATTCAAAATTCATTTAATGCAGTTTTGCCTGCTACGACTGCCGCGAATGAAATAACCCTTTTAACCTAAAAATAAAATAAGATTTAATAAAAGAATGTTAAATAAAATAAAATAAGACAAAATAATTTAAAATACAATGAAATAAAATAAAACAAAAATAAAAAATTTAATATAATAAAGTAAAATCAAATGTTTTATTTGCCGTTTGTCTCGAGCGTGTAAACATTTGAATATGTATGGTATTCGTACAAAGGAGCGATATGTGCTATTTGGCATCGTTAAATATTAAAATGTACCAAAAATAAAACAAAAAAAAAACTCGATTTTAGTATATATATATTAATATTTTAATTAATTATATTAATTATTCGAAATAAAATCAATACAATTTAAACGGAAATAATTTTTTTTTAATTCTTATTAACTATGTATATACACATACGTACAATAAACAGGAACTGTGTTCTCATTAGAAAAAAAAAAAAAAAATGAAATTAGTTGGCTCCAGTTTTATTAATTTTACTGGTATATATGTATGTAGTTTGATCTATAATAGAAACTTTAAAAAAATTTTTGGAAAATTTGAATCAATTATACAAAATTTTTGTTTAAAATTTTCAATCATTTTATTCAGAGTATTTGGATTTTTTTCGACTATGTAATGTTTTCAACCATACAATTTTAACTAAGAACCGTACCAGTCAACACTTCTTTTTAAAATGTCGATTATTTTGACACCATTTCCAAAAGTATTTCAGAATAGTCAATTTTTCCTAAGAAACCGTAAAATGTTTTCGGAATAGTTCATTGAATTTCAGCAACCATAAAATACAATTCAGAAACGTTAAACTGTATAGTCAAATGTACTTCTGAACCAATAAAATGTTCTTCGGATTGTATTTAAGGAATGTAACAATTAAACAATTAATGTTGATTTAAGTTTTGTACTTACAGACACAACTTAGAATAATATTACAAATTACTTCTCTAAAATATATTTAATAGTTTCCGAAATGCAATTGACTGTTTCAGAAATTCATTTTACGGTTTCGGCAGTACATTTGATTAGAACACTTATTTTTTAACTTTAAAATTTTCCATAAAAATGTCGGCCTAAAAAAAAACAAGTAGTTTTTAACTATTTGCTGTTAAAATAAATGATATCGAAAAATATAAATGAAATGCAATAAAATAACAAAATATACAATAAGATAAAATAAAAAAACGAAACGTAATGAAATAGAATAAAATAAAATAATGAAATATAGAAAAATTATAATTGATCTTTTATTGCATATTATTATTTTTTAGTTTTATTTTATTATATTCTATGTATTTCTGTTTTTAACCACTTAATGCTAAGAATCCTTATCGAACATTTGGATATGAGTAACATCAGTGCAAGTTGGGTCCTAAAACTTATCTTCGAAAACTAGAAGCAGCGAAGAGCTGTACTCAATTTTAACCTCTTTGTAAGGCCGGAAAGAAAAAAATTTTTAAATACAAGTTGAATATGGGCGATGGGTTTGTAAATTTTTTTTGCTATGAATTTTAACATTCAAAAATAATGAACGTGAAGTTGAAGTTACGAAGCTTTATTGAGTTTGAAAAGCTAAGCTTTATGAATACTTGAACAATTTTTGGTTTTGCTTTGCATAAAATTAGTTAGAGCAACAATGGAATGCAGTAAATTTACTTACGAAACTGCTCTCGAGATACAAAAAAACTAACTTATCTTTGAAATGGGGCGGTGGTAAAACGAAATTTTGAAAACTCATATGAAATTTTTCATATTTTTTTTTAATGTTTGTAAAAATAATATGAATATCAATCATCATTATATGTTCGCAGTGATTTATTTTTGACAATATTTGTAGTTTCTGTATCTACTTTACTCACTGAAATCTGATAGATTTTTTAAATATTCAGCAAATCTTACTACATGTCTAAGCGAATGCCATAAATATTCCCACACCCTAAAAGCATTAATAAATCATTTGAAAAAAGAAAAAAAGGATACAATAACAACTACATAGATAATCAGAAGAGTAACAGCAACAAATTTCCATAATGACCGCAATAAACTTAAATTAACTGAAATTGTTTTCAACACGCATTCATAGAATAATATATGAAATCGTTTCTTCAATGTTTAAAATTTTAATTTTATGTATATTATTTTAAAATGTAACATGATACTCGCTCACACACAGACGAATATACGTACGTATGTAACATACATATATACCACAAATATGTGTTCTATTAGTTGGATGCGCTGCGACAGTTGCGCAGTTGAGAGGAGTGGCCTTTGATATGCGCAGACTTAAATTTTGTAATCTCCTTCTCGAAGTGCTTCAAGTCATCGTTATGTGACACACTTTTCGTAATGGGTTTCCTTTTATTGCCTTGTTTCGATGTGAAGGTTAGTCTGCTCACTAACACTCGAAAGCGAATGCGTACATTTCATACTAAATGAGTACAATTTAAATGTTCGTATGTACCAGACATGTGTGACTAAACCAATTAAATGTCATAAAATTAATTTAAAGACCTTTAATTAATCTTAAAAATACCAGAAATTTAATTGTAAAACATTGATTTCGTATGTAAATTAAGGTGTTCTGGTTGAGTTTATGAACGTTTTGTTTGCGGATGGAAGTACCTTCAAATTAGTATTAAATTTTATAGCTGCATGACAGTAATGCAAGAAAGAAAAAGACATTTTTAAAAACATTTAAATACGCAGACGAATTAATTTTTTTAAGTTCATTTCCTCAGCATTTATAAAAGTTAACTATCTTCATTTTGTGATCATGTTAATTTGACATGAATTTTAGCAAAATAAAAAAAAAAACATATCAATAATACAGAGAAAAGGAATTAAGAGTTTTTTTCAGATATTTACATAATTGCGCAAAGATGATTTGTGTTAAGATAATTAAGCGAAAAAAATTATGGAAATTGCTATTAAATTCACGCAATGTTTTTTTTTGTTTTGTTTTGACGTACGTTCCATAAAATTTCATTTTAAAAACATCGATTGTAATAAAGTATAATTTGACACTTACAAAGCGAACATTTTTATTCCCGGACTGGATAAGATGGAATAATGTAATAAGCCAGATTTTTTTCAAAAAACTGTAAATTTTCAAAAAAAACTGTATTTTTGAACAAAAGTGTAACATATGTATATAACGACAGTTTGTTTAAGAAAATTAAAGTGGGTTTTAAATTTTTAAAAAACAAAACTAACAAAAACCAATTCATTTTCAGTAAAATAACACTAACAGTTTAAATTATGCTTTCCTAAACAAAAATAGTCTTTGTATGCTGGAAATCCGTTTTTGTTTTAATGATATTCAGATTCATTATTTTTCGTAAATTGCTTAACTAATTTTTACACATTATTTTATACCACAAATTTAGAATTTTTTAAAGAAATCGTTTGTTCTTAAATGCCGTAGAGTGCTGGAATTTTAAATGTTTCAATTAAATTGATATGAGAAAATACGATTTCCACATTTTCTTCTTTCAAATAAAAAATTTTAGAAAAATATCAAGTTTGTCTAAAAAACTGTAAATTAGAGTAAAAAATTTGAATCTGATTACGATAGTTTCTGACAAAGATATTTCTCTTTCTGTGCGTAATATATGAATTTTAAAGATGTTGTCACATATCGGTTCATAAATATGGTTTAAGCAAGATTTTTATTAAAAATCGGCACAGTTGTGTTGGAGTAGTTTATATGGGCGAATATTTTGCCATTTTGGTTTAAAAAAAAAATTTTGCAGTTTTCTGATTTACTCCTTTTATTGCTCGAAACTTCATAAACTACGCTATTCAGGAGCTTATGGTTTAAGTTCGACAGTTATCGGTAGCGAACTTAAAAGAAACATGACACTGCATTAGTGTGTCATGTAAAGGACACCTGGTGCCCACTGGATGTAAACAGTCTAGCTCACCCTAGCGAGACTATATTCCAATTCCTCATATTAGAAAAGTGTTATCGAACGTTACACGGAAAATTGAGAAGAAGCTTCTTGACACTTTGATAATTAATCTCTCATGGCGCACCAAGATCGGTAGTGCGAGCGGATTTGTAGAGCCGTGAGAAAAGGTCTAAACGATAACCTCTAAAGGACATGGAATACGAGAATCCTTTTCGAAATATTTTGTCGTGAAAATATTGCCGAGACTGGCGAATTGCAAGTGCAACTTAATCTCCCTGCGTCTAGCAACAAGGCAACCATGCCTTTAAGGGCAACCTGTGTGAACTAAAACTGTGAATAATCCCTGACGACCACTCAGCTACTTAAAAACTAATTACTAGCCTTGCAAATGTTTTGCAGATATTCCCTTTCGATCGGGGTTTGTAAAATAAATAAAACGTCATTGCAAATTTGTAATTCGAATTATGAACACAAAGTTTGAATATAGCATTTCTCTCTATTTCTATAAAAATTCTACTTACTTTTTTACACCCTTTTGTTGTGTTTTTTTCAGTTTTTATCCGCCTCATAAACAGTTTACAATATGAAAATGATAAATGACTTTCACTTTAATGGCTTTCCATAACTTTTCTAAAGTATGTAGTTTAAACCCTTATTTTTGTGTAGCAAAACGGAAATGCTGAATGTCTTTTGTATTTTATATTATTACCCTTAACAATTTAAATTTAAATACAAATACATTTGTAAATATGTATAAACTAACATTAATTTATTTTCGCAGTTATTGGCCATTCTCTATTCTGTTGTTGTTGTTGCCTAGTGCCTTTTTTGTATATAAAGAAAGTGGGAAACAAAAAAAAAATAATAAAATATCGATTGAAAGCCTCCTGCCAAATGCGCACAGCAATCAGGGAAATACATAATCCAATTTGATGGCATTACCGCAGGCGCTTTTGCCCATTTCCCACACCAAACTTCGAACTTTCCCATTTACACAATGCACACAACTTAATCGTGCTGCGGACTTACGGCAAGCATTGAAACAGTATTTCACCAACCAATCTAGTGATACAACAGCTTAACCGCCTACACCCACACACACACACAAAACACACATTCATATGCATGTGTGTATGTGTGTCTACAATAATAGGCAGGACACTGTTTCAACGCTGCACTGCACCATATTTCCCATTGGCTTCTCCACTTCAATCAGCTTTCATCGCTCACCTCTCGCCACATCGTATTTATTTTATATCATTGCCAATCAAGATGGCTGAGCAAACATAATCACGCACGCTCCATTCCGTTGGGCGAATGCCATTCCATGAACCTTCGCCCCCTGAAAAGCCGGATGAGCTCTGAAAAAATGGATCAATAACGCTCTGTCTCACTTCCGGTTTCCGTTTCGTTAGCCATTTTTTGTGTGTGCGCATACAAACGCCACCAGTTTCACCAGCATCACCAGCATCACCAGAGTCATCATTGTCGTTCGACGTGGCCCTTCCAACAATTGTTGATTTACTTTGCAGCCAATTGAGTTTGTATGGTTGTCGGGCTGGGACGTCGGGGAAGGGGACGTGCGTGCTTCATTGTTTGTTTATTCGCCTGCCGGCTGTGTGTCGGTTCATTGGCTCACACTTCAACATTGCTCCTTTACGGGGACATTCCATTGCATATTTACATGTACATACATATTCGTATCTACAGACATACTCGCACATATACATACATATTTAAGTATGTATAACTATTTCGTACATACATATACGATTTGAATGTGCAAACATGCGTATGCTCATTGAACACTTATGAACCTTTTCAATTTGTTCAATGATTTGGAAGCAAATTGATTCCATTCAATTTCGAGTCGAATTGTTATCTGTCGCCGCCATTGCCGTTGCTGTTGCTATTGTTGTTACTGTCTCTGTCGCCATCGGATTTGCCCATTTAACAGTGCGGATATGAAAATGGGAATAGCAATAGCAATAGCAACGACAACGGTAACGATAACGACAATGACGACTTCAATTTTTATTGGTTCACTTTTGTTGTTATTACGCTCAAATGAAATGAGTGCACAATTGACCGTTCCCTCATTTTCGAAAATTCGTATACACTTTGATTATTTTTGCTTTTATGTACACAATACATTGGCCAATAGTTTAGTAGATATTTTTTGATAGTTTTTAATATTAAGTATTTAAGAAAAATCCTTAGAAATCATAAAAAACAATATAAACTCATCTTTAAACGATCCTTTCATATGGTCAGTGAAGTGAAAACTGGAATGGAACCCCTACGCCTACGTTCAAGACCTAGAAGATTCTCCGAGGTGTGGCCAACAAGGAGCTCCGCTGCAAAGAGCTTAAAATAAATTTCAATTAAAATATATATATCAGTCCATTATGAACACTAAGAAATATTCGTATAGGCTTAAACTTATGAAGCCAAGGAGGATAAAGCCTCTCACTTTTAAGCGTTTGAAACCTTGTACATGCGTAACTGCAAAGCGCTTTAGGTCTGAGTTGAATCGAAGATGGTTAATGAAGGCCCTCATACTGCACTTAATTTTGAGAAGAGTTTATGAGAGCTTCAGGATCACTATCGAATTGGTATTAACACCCTTAGTATCGTTGACGGTTTCTCTAACCATAGAACTGCCATTGAAAAAAAACAGCCAAAGTTTCACTGTTTACTTAAAAATTTCTCAATCTTATATCGATGTTAAAAGTGAAGTTTTATTTACAGGGATTTGGTAGGGAGATTGAAAAGCGAGGACTTGATTTTAAAAATTTCCCACTTGGTATTTGAGCGACCTTTTTCTTTGAAATTTGAAAGAAAGTGTATACCTCCAAAGCGTGAAATATTGATTAAACAAACAAAAAGCCAAATTTTTCCTTCCTAAATTATGAATATGCTTCGGATACGTGGGAATATCATATTCAGCTGAAGGCGCTAAGGCAAATGCGATCTTCTTAAAGCTTTGTTGACCTTCTTCTTTCTATTTTAGAACTATTTTGATATTAGTTTAGGAGCTTTTCCGGAATAATTTTGGGACATTTTCCGGACTAGTTTGGGACAGTTCTGGGATCTTTTCAAGGATATTTTCAGGATTACTACGGGCTCTTTTCCGGGAGTAATTCACAACTATAATAGAAACAATTGGTTATTAGTTCTGAGTCATTTGGGATTAGAACAGAATTATGTCAGGAATAGTTTGGGTGCATGTTTCGGCACTATTTTACAGAGTATTGATTCACGACTTTTTCGGTGTCGTTTTGGGAATAATTCTGGAGCTTTTCGAAGCTATATCCGTTTAAATTTAGCTGCATTTCAGTATTAGTTAGATATCAATCAGTTTTTGTCCAGGATTTTTTCAGAAATATTCAGGATCATTCTGAAAGTAATACAGAAACTCCTTAGAACCATTTTTGCGAGTACTTCCAGAAAATTTCATGGAAGTCCCGATATAAATCAAAGTTAGTAACGAAATTATTCTGAAACTTTGAACCATAGATAATAAGATACGAAACTACTACATGGGCTACTGAATAGCTGACATGCAGAAAGGTGGGATACCAGAGACAAATGCGTGGAAATAGCTTTTATTTTTATTTTAAGCGAGTAAATGTTATTTTTTTATAAAATGCGTTTTGAAATCTCTAAATTAAGAGTTAAATTTAATAAATAAGTTTTAACAAACCTTAAAGCTTTTGATTTACATACAAATATTGTATTTTATTTAAAAATATATTCCAAAGCTATTTTTTCAAAGCGAACTGCGTATATATTGCATTTTAATATACATGCAAATACATGTATGTTTATAAGAAAACACGCTATGTTTTAAATATATAAATATATAAATTAAAAAAAAAAAGGTTTTTAAGAGTTTTTGCAAAATATGAATTTCTGTGATATTTTTATTGTTTTCATCTTGATTTGATATATACACATGATCATGATTCAATCATACAAGGCTGGATAATTAGGCAGTTGTCTCACTCTTGCACGCTGCCTTAAGGTAGCCTGTGTTGCTCTCTTTTAATTTAAGAAAAAAATTTTATCAAACACGTGGAAATTAGTACTTTTCTTGTGAAATGGCCTGGCCTTTTTGTAGTTTTAAAATTATTTCAGCATGCCCTACATTAAATAATCGAATTAATGGCATTCTCGTATGTTTTCCAGTAGCCTTGCTGATCTAGCCGCGAACAGGAATTGAAATTTTTTTCTTTGCATGTATGAAATGGATTGGTCGTTGGTTCGATTTCCGGCCAGGAATGCGCAGACTTAAATTTTGTAATCTCCTTCTCGAAGTGCTTCAAGTCATCGTTATGTGACACACTTTTCGTAATGGGTTTCCTTTTATTGCCTTGTTTCGATGTGAAGGTTAGTCTGCTCACTAACACTCGAAAGCGAATGCGTACATTTCATACTAAATGAGTACAATTTAAATGTTCGAGTGTACCAGACATGTGTGACTAAACCAATTAAATGTCATAAAATTAATTTAAAGACCTTTAATTAATATTAAAAATACCAGAAATTTAATTGTAAAACATTGATTTCGTATGTAAATTAGGGTGTACTGGTTGAGTTTATGAACGTTTTGTTTGTGGTTTGAAGTACCTTCAAATTAGTATTAAACTTTTGGCACTAACACTATATACATAGCTTAGTGTTTGGCGGAGCTTCGCCTACCATTTGTGGTGGGCTTTTAGAAGATACCTTTTATTTTGGTTGCTAAAATAAAATAAAAAATATTTGCTTCTAAATCACAATTGCGGTTTTTGTTTATATAGTTTGTTGTATGAAGGTGCTACACACATGTGTTGAATATTCGGATATATTATATTAAATTGAAATATCAAATTTCTGCAAATATGTTTCATTCTATGTACAAACCGCATTTCGCTACTAGGTACCTTATTTTCTACTACCTTTGCGCAAAAAGGGATAACATATTTTCCCCTTTATCTGACCTTCCTAAATGCAACCTTACAAGGCAGTCGGAAAACTTAAACGTCAATAAGTATCCAACCTTTTATAATTGAATCATTATATAGACATATATGATTTTTTGGCATTAAGGTAATAATATCTCTTATTTATTCTTATTTTTAATACGTTTTCATTTGGTCTGTTAGCAAACCACAATGCTGGCGAAGAAACTCCAAAATCTCCAAAAAAAAAAAAATGCAACAAAACTCACAGATACAGTTTCTTACAGAGTGGCTCTTAAGTATCTATGATATGAACTATGTACGTTTTGAAATATTTCATAAGTTGTTCTAAAAAAGGTGTTTACTGTATGTGGGTACATGGTTCTCATGTCTATTTCTCTCATAGGAATGTACATGACTTATGCTGAAAATAATTAATTTAAAATTGGATGAGTAGCTGAGCGCTATTGATCTGCGTTTTCCACAATGAGCAGGTGGAAAAAAATTAAAACCGATCTTTGATGTTTGCTGATTACAAAAAAAAAAGTATTTACTTCATAAAAAGTCATGCATTCTTGGGGAAAATATTCTACTAAACAAAGGTTACATTAATCGCAAACATTTGGTACAACTAAATTGACAATAATTCATTGGAAATATTTTGATAGTTCTATGAATTTATGTATTGAAAGTGTGCACAAATAAACCCATACACAAAGCAAAAAAAAAAAACCAAAGGAACTTTGCTCGCACCAAGTCCAGTAGCCCGTAACAGGCCAGTGTGTTGCACGTTTGTCACAATACTTCAAGTGGACTCAAAGTGACACAAAACATGAACGTGTCACTTTCCATCAGTCATTTGTGCGCCTTACAGCGGCGCGGGCGCGAGGTAAACGTGGATTTGCGTTAAAAACGAAAAATAGATAAAAAAAATAAAAAGCTATGGTAGATTGAAGCAAAACCAGCTCTGTAAAAGACATCGCTGGAAATTGCTGTGGAACATATGCACAAATCCATTGTGTGTGTCGCATGACAAGAACGACGGCAGACAGTATGACGAGCTTGTGAACACGCATTCAATATGTTCAATAGTTTTAGCGCGTGTGCTGCTAGCTCCTTAACCGACGTAAACAGCGAACAGCGAAACAAGCGCTTAGTTCAGTCCATAGTATCCGGCTGCTAAGGGCAAACTCTAGGCACTTCTAAGCCATGACTGGTGCCTGAGGCGCAAGATCAGCTGGATAATGCTATTGGTGGCAGGGTGGCTTAAACAGCAGACGTGATGATTGAAGTTTAAAGCGCAGATTAGGTGTGTGTATGTTTGCGCAGGCGCGCACAGAACAATTTGTGCATTCGAAATGAGGCAAAATGTCACAATGTCGCAATGTTGCAATGTCGCTTCAACGCTTGCTCGCGCTTATCTAGTGCGCGTGCAGAGGGACGCTGCGCCACTGCGTTGACATTGGCTGTACGTTGCCACAGTTGGCTGCATTGAAGCTCCAATTGCGTCTCATCCCTTGACAATGGCAAAGTCCAAAAAAGCAGTAAACAATGCACAGTCTGTGATTTGCTCGATCTGGACACTGCCTTGTGCGGCTCGTTGTGGTTCTGCGCATTAGTAAATGCGGATCTGTTGTGGTCTGTCGTTTTTTTTTGCGCTGCGGGCTATACTGACACTTTGCCACCGTTGTTGGACAATGATCTGCGGGCATTTTTTCTACTTATTTTCATGTTTTTCATTGCATTTCATTTTTTTAATTTCTTTTTTTTTTTTGATTTATTTTTTTGTCGCATTTGCCAATGCGCTTAATCCAGTCCAGTCTCCAATCGAATCCAATCCAATTCAATGTCGCCTCTTGATGGTAAAAGCGATTATATTTTTGTCGTGCAAATCTTAAAAAAAGGGTATACACGTGCAATTGTCTGTTTTTCTGCACCGCCGCTTCTTTGCAACTAACGAGGTGTTGAGTTGGGCTTAGTTATACATAACTTCGCATTTCATTTCATTTGGCCATTGCTGGCATCGCTGTTGTTGGGGCACGAAATTTTTTGAGGCATCATTAATGTTGACAACTGCAGCAACAGCCGCTGCACTTGGAAGCTTTCACACTTGCCTTGGCATCGCTCGCATAACCAGCCATCCACTTTGTTTAGTGCAACCGTGCGTTCACCGCTTACGCACCACATTTGGGTGTCGGATCAGTGGTGACTGGTCTGCTCAGTCTGTGTGTCTGTCTGTCTGTCTGTCGTTTGGCCAGCACTTAAGGAGCGTGCGTGTACACAAAATTTTCATGTTCCTGTCACTTTATGGACTTCTAATCGGCGTTTTTATCAAAAAGCTCGCACAGCAACAAAATCATCAGTCAACCCAAAAAACCCGAACACACCGCTCCTCACCACCACATACCCGCCGACATGTGTTCTATGGTATTCGGTCAGAAAAAGGTGTTGCGCAGATTAAGATATTTCGGATTTGCTCACCCTCTGCTCGTCTGCTCGTTGTTGGCTGCAGCTGTTGTTACTGTTGGCTGGACGGTCGGACGGTCGGATTTGTTGGCTGGACTGCGTCGCTGCGTCTGTCCGTTTATTTAGCACCTTCTTCGCTTTTGAGGTGACAATAAGTGAATTCCAAAAGGGATTCATGCCATCATCGCAGCCATCTAAGTGGACCCACTCATACACATACACACACACACGCATACGTGCACACATGCAATACCTTTGTGTATGTATTGTTGTCGTTCTGCCCTTTTGGGACACATTCCACAGTCGGATTTTGCGGCGTGCGCACATTTTCTTGACTATTGATTTTGTCTGATTTGTTTCTTGTTTTTTTGTTTTTTTGGTGTCTTTATTTTCTTGTTCGGCTAACTTGTATCTGCTAAGTGTTGTTTATCTCACACTGATAGAGTCTTCTGTTTCACTTTTGATGTGCGAATTTGTTATTTAGCACGAAAAACATGCAATTGTCTTTTCACAGCCAATTCCATGCGATTGTTTGCAGTTCATTTCCTTTCGACTTTTCATTCGCCCTCGTACTCACACTTTTACACTCAGTCTCATGAATGTGCAAGTACAAGTGGTTGTTTTACCTTTTGGGCATTTGAGCTGAGTTAGTTGTTGTTGTAGACTATTTTTCTCATCCATTTCGCTAGGTTATTTTCCTGCTTGTGGCTTTGTAAAAGGTGTAAATTGCTTAGACAACTTTGGCATAAATTTGCGTCCAAATATGGAAGCTGGCTGCTCCGCATTATCGCAAAGTGAATTTAGTCGTGCACTGTTGTGGGTATTTGCGTGAATTTTCACTTTAATTTTTGTGTTTGATAATATTGTAGACTGTTTTTTGCCGTTTGTATAAGTACAATTTTAATTTTACGCTTTCGGTTTGCAGTTTTTTTTGTGGCAGTTATTGATTTTGAGTGGTCTCAGTTGTGTGTTTCGCAAAGATTTTGATTAAATTTGAAACACCATTTTATTAACTTGAGGTTTTATGTGTCTATATGCTTATCGAAACGAAATTTTAGCTCTTATATATTTTTATTTTTTCCCCATAACATCACATTTACTTATTGTCTATTAATATTAAGACAGATTGTAAATTTTACTTGAACAAAAAATAAAATAAAAAAAATTAATTTTTTTTTTTAAATAAGTAGAGGAGTTGTTTTCAGTACTGGCTAACTAACAGTAATTTAATAATCCAATAATGCTATATTTTTGTATTTTGACAAAAATAAAATATATGTTCTTATTGTTAGTTTGATCTTATGAGACACGTATTTTTTTCTTGTGGCTGAAAAAAAATGTTTCCTTCCATTTTTTTCAAATTATCTTTTGTACTGTAAAAATTTACTTTTCTTGTAGCTCGCGGGAACTTTTTTTTCAATGCGCATAACTTTGCAAAAAATTTAGGGATTTTAATAAATTAAAATTTTTTTTTATACTTTAAATCCTAAGCTATCGCGGTTCAACTAGCCCTTTCCCTAAGGTCGCGTCTAGACTTTGCAACAGCCAGCTCAAACCACGCTTTACTTTTCTCATATTATGCATTCTATAATACTTACTACTTATTGTCATTCTTGACTTTTCACTTGGCTTCTTGTCTTTCGTGTTCATGTTGTAGCCAAAAATTGTATGGAAATCTAAAAACTCCATCCAGATGAAATTATTCAAGGTGGCACAAGAACTCAAATACATTATTTACATTGTATTTGTTGTTATTTTTGGTAGTTAAATTGGCGAATAAAAATATATCAAACCATCTAAGCACTTTGGATTCATTCTCTCCCGATGATTATATGAAAACTGATAGCTGACTGAACCAACTCCACAAGAATAGCCGAGTCCGGTTGAAAATTAAAAAACACGAAATGTTTAACATTCTTCTATAATAACTGCATCTTATATAAAATTCCTGTGTTCAAATGCTATCGGTGGGAGAACAATGTTTAAAAGCATCCCTGGGACTAAGTAGTAGTTTTACAGGCGCTTCCTGTCGGAACATAACTTTCAGCGATTCTTAGCAGCATTAATTTCTTCATTTTGTGAAGTGCGAAAGTTGGTTAGATATGGATATGAACATACCAGTATTTTAGAAGAAATGCCTGCACGTTCGCACAGATATTGAATGTTTGCCTCCATATTTTCTATGCCCCTTGCAGCTTATTTTTGCAGCTGCCAAGCTGGCTGTTGTAGTTCTGATATATTTTTCTTGTTCAGAAATAATTTGCTTATGGCTGTTAATATGTTGTTCGAGAAATTACAGTTGAGTTTCTCTTTGAACTGATATCGAGCGGAATGCCTTAGCTTGGTTCGTATACGAGTATACAGTACAAGAAACATATCCTCTCTCTGCTTCATTTTGCAGGCAAATCGTTTCGAAAGCCCTTTGTTCCGTTCGTGCGTTCGTATCCAAGGTGCATGCCAATCACTTCGAAGACCTCTTATCTCATCCATCGCATTGCAGTCCTCGTATGGCTGGACAACTTTTTCGTAGCATATTTTCGCAGCCCATAAATTACAGGCCAATAGTTTCGCAATATTTGTTTCTCCAATCTTACAAGTAAGTATAGCTCACAATGTGGTGAAGAAAATAGTGGATTTATTATACATATTTTTCATTTTATCTACGTGCAAGCCCATCACTTTCCAACCCTCTGATCAAACTTTTCGTAGCCTAGTTTCAAAGCTCTCATATTAAAACAGTAATTTTTTTTCGGGGTTTTTGTGCGGAAACTGCATTTCTGCTACAACGTTACTCAAAATAAGATGTGCTTTAGGACAAATATATTTTTTCAATAAAATTCAAAAGTTTATTAGGTCAATATCTCTAAAAAATATGACGTGGTTGAACATAACTGAGAATACAGTGCATCCCTTGCTTAAAAACTACAAAAGTAAAAAATTAAGCGGACTGTTATGATATGGATAGTTGTATTAACGAATTAACTGGCTCATTATAGTCAGTTTCGACAAAATGAAGAATGAGTACAACGTTATATCTGATACTGTTCGGCAGCCGTACAATTTGTTATTGCCCGTGGTTCGAAGTTCTCGTAAAACCAATCGTGGCAGTAGTATCCGATAAGCCCATTCACAAGCAATTAGTCCCTTTGAAAGTTGCAGGCGAATCTGTAAGTAGTTTTTTGCATAACACATTCCAATTTTATATTCCTCGACCAACCATGGAGAGATTTTTGTGGTTGCGGACGTACCGCATCTTATGAAACTGCTACGAAACCATTATCTTGATATTGAGGGTAGATGTACATACATCGACACAGAATTTACTTTACACAAGTTGATAGTACAGTTGCTTATATTGACTTCATTATCGGACGCTTCGATTTCTTTTCTATAAATTCATAGAAGAACAAGGCTCACCATGCAGGACGACAAAAAGGCAAGTTGTTCTCATAAAGTACGGCAAGCGCTATTAGACGGTGTTATAAACTAGGCCACGACTTGTACAACGCTACTGAGGCGGCAGAGTTTTTTTCCGGTTGGCAATGATTGGATCGACGTATTCTATACGAAATTAAGCACTTTTGAGTTACTGCCACCAATTTTTTTTTCTTTTTTTGTATGGATTTTCAGCCCCAAATGCAGGGACTTCTGTATGCAGCACACCAGGGCGACTAGGCGACCGATCTTTTCAGAAATGTACTCTGTTGAGTAACAATTAACTCTGAGGTTTATACTTGAAAGCAAAGTATGCGTTTCAGTATATCCTAACATACTGGCTGAATCAGGATATAATTGAACTTGAATTTTACCTGAAATACTTATAATGGAATATAAATAAGATGAAAAGTAAAAGTTGCAATTTGTCAACAACTGGTGGTGCTGCATTATTTTTCACGCATTGAACATATTTCGTCCTTGTTAAAAAGCTAAACAATTTAAAGAACAATAAACGCTTATAAGTTTTTATATTATTTCTTTAAACAATTAGTTGAAAAACCTACCATGGCGAATAAATTAAAATATTAACCAGGCGATGAAGACATGAACAATGGCTATAAGATCAGTGGAGCCTCTTGTTAGCTGGCAATTTATTGGATTTTTTTAAGAAAGTGGGCAATTAAATTAACAATAAACCGCGCATAAAAAATTAAGGTGACCATTAAAAAGACTTAAAAATATTCGCAAGTACATAAATACATACATACATTTATACGAGTATTTACAGACCAACAAACTTGCTAAAGCAATGAAAGCGAAACCAAATACCCGACAACAGCGAAAAGAGGCCAGCAATGAAAAATATGCAACACGAAATGGATGAGATTGAGATTTAACCGAACGATTTGTTGTGAAGTTGAGGAGCCGCTGCTTTGTATTTATAAGCAAAGCAATGCGACGCAACGTTGCAAATGACGCTGTCGTACAAAGATCGTGCGATTGAGGGAGGACGTAGGCACACAAGCACACATATAAAAATACATACATACATACATACATACGTACATATGTACAAACATACATACATAAAAAAGTGGTCGGTGCCACAGCTGGCGTTGTCGCATCTTCCGCCGGCTATGCCGTAGGTGTTGCTGGAGCTGGGGTGCTGATGGTGTTGCGTGCAAATAAAACGAAAAAAAAGAGCAATAAACAGCGTGAAGGTGGAACCTATTGCGAACGTAAATTAAGTCATTAAAAATTGCTAACTTGCAACATAATCAGGCAGGCGGCGGCGGCGGCAGCAGCAGCAGCAACAACAGCAGCTCGAACGACGGGCACACATCGCATAAACGTTTTATTGTTATTTTTTTTTTCTTTTTTGACAGCCAATTTGCTTGCCAGGCAAATGGCAGCGCTTGTCGCCCATACTGACTGTGACTGTTGGCCCTTGGCTTGACGCTGCGACACTCAGCCGCCGTCGCGTGAGCCACTACTTCACATGAAGTTTAAGTAAGTCATTAAATTTGTCGCTAGACACGTTGGCCCAGGCGCGATGTGACAATTTGCTTAGCTGGGAGTGTATGTGTGTGTGTGAGGATATGGGTGTAGGTATGTCGATCTGTGTGTACAAGTGAGTTTTCTTTTTTTTTTGTGTTTATAATTGACTAGCTGGTGCGGGTGTTAGGTGAAAAAATGCAGAGCGCTTTGGGAAAAAGATTGTGAAATGAAATAGTTTGCTTGCGAGGAAACGGAATTAGTTTGAGACGAGTTGGGGAGTTGCTACAAAGGTACCATGCAACAGATGCAACTCAGGATCACTTTATAAAGAATGAACTATTTAGTTTTGTGCTATAAATGGAATTATATGTAGTTTTTCTTTATATACGAAGGCTTTAATAAAAAAAGTTAAAATTAAGACATCGAGTGAAATTCGAACCGGTGGACAAGAATATTTAAAACAAATCTCCACATTTCTCATTTTTTTATACATTCGAGTATAAAATTCATATACTCTGTTCATAAATTACAGGATTGGTCACTATTTTTTATTTATTTTATTGATTAATTAAATTTTTTTTTCATTTAAAACTTCGCTAACTCTCTAACAAACACCATTAAAAACAATTTTTTAAACTTTATAAAGAATGTAAAAAATATTTTAAAAAAAATTTCGATTTTTTTGCGGTATGCAAATATGTATGTACATACGTCATTCAATTTTAGTACCACAAAGTGCAAGTTTCTAGAGGCTACAAATTACGATTGATTTTTGATAATTTTTTTTGCAGAAGCTCTTTCGCGATTTCCTCCATATAAAAATAATCGCGTTTTGCGTTGCATGGAGAAAATACCAGTAAAAAAATTGTCAAAAATCTGTGTTAACTTGTAGCTTGCACTTTCTCAGACTAAAATTAAATAAGCCAAAATATTGCATATTCTAAAAAAAATATATAAAAACTTTTTTTTTTAAGTTCGAAATTTTGATCAAATTCGTTGTACATTTTGATGATGCTTACAGATTTTCATTGAGAATTAACCATATTTAACTTAAAAACTAATTTTAATTTATTAGAAGAAAAAATAAAGTGCCCAAATTTATCAATACGTGCTAGTGCTATAATTTTTTAACAGAGTATATATTATATTAACGTACAAAACCAATACAAACCCAAGTTATAAGCTTGTCAAAAATCATACAAATATTCTTGAACATATGTTAATCTACCTTAAACTTTCAACTTGTTTTCAAAACTTTTTAGAATTTATTTTTAAGTATTTAGTTCTGTAGTACATTCACGTTTAATGCAATTAACTGCAAGCTTTAAATGACCAGAACTTTGATTTTTGACACTTCTCACAAGCGTTTCCTCTATATATATAAAAAAATATTTCCAGCATGCGTTACATGGAAAAGATTGCGGCAGAACACCAGTAAAAGAATAGCCAAAACTCAGTTGTAATTTAAAGCCACTTAAAATTTGCATTTTATTATATTTTAATAAAAATAAACAAGGCTTTGTATACTCAAAAAATTTGTCTTTTTAAGAAAGCTTCTTGAATTTTCAAAATTAAACACTGTGTTTGAAGCATTGATTTTTATGAATTCACTATATTTTAATTGAAAAATAATAAAAACAAATGTTATTTGTCAAAATGTATCAGTAAAAGTTAGCAAATAAAATTATTGAATTATTTTTCATACTAAGATAAATGCGAATTTTTAGCTCAATTTAATTTAATTTCAGTGCATGTCAACTGAAATCGGCATCAGTTTTAAAGACAGACACGTTATCAGAAAACCACTTCATATTTTTTTTTTTGACAAGCCATTTACTTTATTTTCTATTACTTCTGGTTAGCGAGTATATTGTCATCTAATACACATATTTTGTTCTTGTAAAATCAAGATTAATTCCGAATAACCTTAAATTTGGTATTACCTCTTTAATTTTTAGTATATTTCTATTTCATACACCTAATTTTTACTTCCATAAAAAAGCTTTTCAATGTGAGGAAAAAGAAAATACGGATTGATCCGATCGTACAAATTCAAGATATGATGAACCTGAGACAATGAGTCAAAAAAGTTCAGCTAATATAATTTTTAAAGCCAAAAGCCTTCAATAATTGGGAATCGCTGGTGGTTTCCTAAGCACTTCTGCTCGGTGCAAAGCTACGCTGTGATTGGAAATACACCGGTGAGAGGCAAATAAACATCGGGTTCTTGAAAATGGTGAGCGGTATTGCGTTGTCAATAGTTGAAAGACAGCGTACAATAACAAAATATTCTGAGAATTACTTTTTTTCGGAATAAAATGAGTATTTAATTAAAGAATGAAATGAAAGAAGCTGAATAAGTACATTACTAAAAAAGCTATGTAAAAATTTCGTTGCGGTTTTCATTTTCAATCAAAGCAAAATATTTGGATTTCAAGTTATTTTATTTTAAATGATTTCAAATTAAAATATAAGACGTTAAGTATCAGCTTTTTTAGTAAACAATTTTTGCCTTTTATTTGTTATTTATCCATTTAATTTACTCTCGACATAAAGATTTAGTTTTGTAAAATAATCATTGTAAAAAAAATAATTGTATATTTAAAACTTAAAAACTGTTTTATTTTTTTTTTCAAGTACGTAGTTTTAAGAACCTTACAATTTTATGGCTGATTTTTGTTAATTTTTTACTGACACCCTTTCATACCTAGCATGCTTTTTATATTGAAGAAATTACAGAAGAAAGCAAACCTAGTTTTTTTTTTCAACACAAACGTGTTCGCATAAATTTTATTCTTAGAAACATCACTCATAGAAATTAAAACCTTTTTTTAAATTGAAACTTTTGAGAAAAAAGACAGAAATTTTGTTGAAAATTTCTTACCACAAATATTTTGCCTATAATTTCTTTGCCACTAGAAAGAGTAGGAAGACAATTCATTGAAGAAAAAAATAAACAGCATATTTTTCTTGAGAGCTGAAGACTGATTTAAGAAATTTTCATTAAAAAAATTTATTTCTCATTTCTTAAGAGTCATTTTATATTAATTTTCTTGAGAGCTTTTTAAAGGAGAATATATAGTTTTGTACAAAGTTGCGTTTATATCACATTTTGTTGTAGAATTAACTAAAACTGAAATTAAATGAAAACAAAAGATTGCTTTAATTTGTCAATAAACTCGTACGTTGTGCTATAGTTATTAAAGGCACTGTATTAGAGTTCCAGTCGAGTTTGTGTCTAGCCAACATAAAAATATAATTACAAACAATTTCAAACGTCAAGTTGCCAAGGAGAGGTTCCAATTGTAAGATGAACTTGACTCTATTGATTCGTAATTGCCGCAGTCAACTCGTTTTTTATTGCCACTTCGACATTGATGATAGGGTTAATTTTCTTATCTTTTAATATGTACGTATGACATTGTAACTTCTCATATTGCCTAGTTATTGATCAAATCGCCCTTCTGCTTAATGTAAATGGTTTTTTTTTGGTACTGTTCAGTGATAAACATCTCAATACATCATTGGATGGGTGTGCAGTCTAATCGAAGTTGTCATAAATGTCGGCACAAATCATTTGTTTACATATTTAAATTAGAAACAAAAGCAAATTAGATGCAACAAAGCCAGCTGGAGAAGAAAAAAAAAATTTTTAATAATAAATACAGCGGCATAAAAACTCGTATGGATTTTTAATAAAATTTAAGCGACCAACATCTCCATTGACAAAATCTCCAAATACAAACAAACTCGCTTCAACTGATTTGGGCATAATTTGATTTGTCATTTGACTGACGAACAATGCCCCGAACAAAGCTGTTGGAATTAGTTAAAATCACTGTGTTTGGTAATTTTTACCGCTTACAAACTATTGTTTTATTATTTGTCTTTCTTTGGCGTTTCCACTGTTCGTTGGCACGCAAGTTTGGGCTGCTGAGCAATGAATTTGGCCCCCGCAATGCGTTAAACAATGCCAAATTAAATATGCTGTTGTTTGTTTCTTTTGTTGATTATTTCTACATATGTACCTATTTATTTATTTTTTGTTAATGTGCGTGCTCATTAAAATATTTGAAATTTATTTAAGAGCGATGATTAGACAAGCAAAATTATTTTTAAGATTAATAAAAATTGATGTTTAGCGCTTTATTTAAATTTTTATAGTTCGATTGGTATTTGCTGGTACAGAATGGGTCATTCGCATGGGGTGCAATAAAAAAGTGAAAGCGTAAAAGGTGAACATCAGATTCATGAAATTCCATACTTATTATAAAAATTTGCAAAAAAAAAAAAATCAGTAGTAAACTCAAAAATGTGGAATTTATTTGAAAACTAACGTATTGCAGTTGTAAAATGTTTATTTTTATCGCTTTGTTTGAAAAAAGTGAAAATAATTTTATAAATACAAATCTGCATTGTTAAAAAGTTAATTATGTAAATGGTTTTTTGGCAGTAAACTCGAAAAAAAATTATACATTTGTTGGATTTTAATCTAAAATATTGATAGGAAAATAAACCGATTGTGTGTGATTGGAAATTTAAATGCGTAAAATTAAAAAAAAGATGTGGTCCAATCTAACATTAGGCGAAATATTAAATGTTTACATGTAAATTACATTGATCGGAATTGACCTGTGAAAGTATTTTTACTACTCGCAGGCAGCAGTGTACTAAAGAACTTTTTTTATACTAATGTGATTTTAAAAACAAGATTTTTTATTAACTTAATTATTAGTTGAAGAAGAACTAAAAGTGCTCTTCGAAGTTTTTAAATAACCTTAACAAGCGTTTTTCTACCAAATGTGGCTCGAAATAAATAAATAAAATAAAAATATTTTTAAAGTTCTTTTATTCAATGCTTCTAGGTTAGAGAGTCGACTTTCAGACCACAGAGTGAAATTTAGCCTTCGACTAAATTTAATTTATTCATTTTCTGTTTGGCGTATCACAACATGCAACGCGTTAGCTAGACAATGCGAGGTTCCTTGATCAAAACATGGGAAAGAGTGTTCAAGGAAAAATAAAAAGAAATCTGATGAGAGGATATGGCAGTCTCCGAACTTAAATGAATAAATTATTATTATTGTTGTTCTACCAAATAACTTTCCACCAAGAAAAACTGGCTTCGAGCTCGATCTGCCTAAAATAAGTGATAAATTAAAAAGTTTAAATTTCGTATTCCTATTTTCTAGACTTACAAAAATGTTCTAAATTTATTTAATTTTATTTTTTTAAATATTTTTTACTATTAAGCTTTACGAAATATAACTTGTGAAGTTTTCGTGTGTAAGAATCCACGCCATTGAAATTTATTTGCTTATGATCCCGCATCGTACAACCTCCTGAGGTTTCCACCAAAGTGTCCTCATTTCAATTAAAAAAGGTAAGAAGTTCGGGAAAACTGTAATAAAGTTCAAAAATGTAACGAATTTCGATACTTTATTTCCAGTTATTCTTAAAGATACGCTAGGAGCTAAAAAAAGTCGATCAAGACGTTAGTCGAATAAAACGGTGTTTAGAATTATAAACATACTTGCATAGGTATGCGGCAGGGAAAGTTAAAAAGAATTTACGGTTCGAAAATATATTTTCGGAAAAATCACTATGAAGGTAAGAAGTGGATTTAAAATTTCCGAACTCTGCGGATTTTAATATCTTTGATTACGATTATGGTTTCACATTTCTAAATATCAAAATGGCGAACCGCTTGAAACTCATTATTCGGGGATTTTTGGAGTCACTAATTGTAAAAGTAAATTTAAACTTCAAAACTTTCATGGAAATAGTATATTAACTTTGGTCCGATGTTTGTAAGTACCAGAACGATAAGAGTTAAACCCATCAAAAAGTATGCCGATATGATCAGGGTGACTAGCTGAGTCGATTTAGCCATTTTTGAACGCAAGCTGGTTACTCAGTTTTTTTTAAATTTTAATGAAACTTATAATTTATTAGACATTTGTCGGAAGCGGCCAGATCGGAAGACTATAACGTATATAAGAGCTGATTGATAAGATATTATATTTTGCTTCATAACAAATTCATTTAAGTAGCCAGAAGTTTGAAATTTTGCAAGAAGGTCCTTTATTCGTATAGATCAAAGATATATAATATATAGCTCTCATACAACTGATTGTTCAGATATTTCATTTAGCACGCATACAACTTTATTAAAACCGCTAAAGTCTTGAAATTTTGCACGAGCAATAGCTATTATGAGAATAAGTTTAGCAGTTAAAATCGAATAAATAGAACATATGTATGTATATGTAGCTGCCATACAACCGATAGATCAAAAATTTCATTTTGGGCCAAAACGCCCTCATTAAATCGGCTAAAGACTTACAATTTTCCACAAATATTAATTATTATTGGGACTATTGTAGCTGTCAAAATCATTAATATCAATTTTATATTTTATATGGCTCTCATACACTTCTTCCATTGATAAAAGGTATAAAGGTTATTTTAATTGTTGAATTTCAAATTGTGAACTGTTTTTTTTTATTTCGTCAAATTCGCTAAACATTCGTTATTTAGTTGCCTCCAGAGAACTCGGTGACGCTGTTTAAAGTTCCAGTATCATGAACAGCTAGAAAATCAATTTTTAAAATTCAAAATAGTTGGCTTAAAAATTTCTAAATTGTGTTAGAAAACATTTTCGACAGGTAAACTTAAATAAAGTTACCAAACAAAAACCCATCAGCATAAAATGTTTATACCACAAGCAAACTATTCATTAGCCAGTTGATTTTAAAATGTATGGCAATTTTAATTTCGGTATTTCTTTTTTGTTAATTTGCGTCATGCCTTGCTACGCTTGCCGAGTGGACTGCTGTTGTTATTTCCAAATAAAATCTTCCATAAACTGGCCACGAGCTCAATAAAATTGTGAATTATTATTAATTTAAAGGCCAATAAAAACATAACAAATTTAGTTTTTTCCAATAATATTTTTTTTTTTTTTCAGATACCTATTTGCCACAAATTTTCGTTCTAACAAAATTTTGAAAAAAGTTGTTAGCGTATTGACTTAAATAAAAAAACTTTTGATTTATTAATTTCCAAGATGTGTAAAAAATTGAAATCGGCAGTTAAAGATCCCCTCCAAAAAGAAATTAGCATAATACTTACAAAGAGTTTTATTTTTGTGTATCATAATATGCACAGTACAAAATTTTGTTTTCTTGGAATATTAGATTGAATATGTTGTAATGTTTTCAATACTTGCTCTCCTACACTTATATATGTATGTATATATATAAATTATTTTCAATTGATTATGGCAGATAATGTATTAATAAATGCAGCACAGATGAGTTAATTTGCAATCAAGAGAGTCTAAATTGTTGTAATTTTATATTCAAATAATTTAAGAAAGCAAAATCAGTGAATCCAACGCTCATTAAATAATCGAATAGTTAAAATCTAAATAACTGCTGACTATTAAAAAACTGAAACTACATTTATTATTCACTAATCAATGGATTTTAGCAAGACAGCCGAATATTTTTCACTATTTGCGTGTATAACTCGCAATAAAAGAATTAATGAAACAGCTTTTCCCAATGCGTGACCAAAAAAAAAAACAAAAAAAAAACGTGCATAGGTAAACACATCTGCTCGGTGGCACATTTATCTAACAGCAAACGGAATAACCAATCGACACAACAAGATAAGAGTGACAGGTTGTATTGTTCGTGTCACTTTTATCGCAACCACCAGTGTCACATCTGTACACCACTTCGCTCCGTCACTTGCTGTGCTTTGAATATTTCGGATGCCCCCCCAAAATTTTCTCATGCTCCACGCTTATTTATTTATTATGTTAATCAGCTGCAAATTAGCATAGTAATCCTCTTCGATTGTGAGCAAATTGCCAATACAAAAGCGCTGAAAATGTCAAAATCGAAATTAAAATGAAAATTAAGAAAACAAAGAGCAGAAGAAGTGGTCAAGCACAAAGGCTACGGTGGCATATTACACACAAACACACACACACACAACCGTCTAGAGCAAAAAGTTGTCTGGACCTTTGCGCGCCAACAGCGTGCGCAGCGCAACAATTTTGAAAGCTTAAATTGGCTATAAAACACCACATTTGCATGTCAATTTGCGATATCTTCACTTTCAGCCTTTTCAACATTTAATGACTTTAAGCGCGTAAATGTGCGCTTATTCAATCGCTAATAAAAATTTAAGAGTTTGAGCGAAGCAATTTTATTTTGAGTGTGCGCGTGTGTGAGTGGTTTTTTTTTAAATACTAAACACCATGTGTTCATAACTTAAGATTATGGTATTTAGGCTATGTTATGTGCGTTCATATTACCGTTGAAATTTGGAAAAGCTGCAATAACAGCAATGCGTTAAATATTTTGAATTTAAATTTTTTTGTGAACTCATTAATTTGTTGGTTTTTGTGTCTTTAATGTGCTTGTGTTGTTGTTTTTTTTTGTTTTTGGAAATATTTAAGTCTTCTTTGTGACTTCGTATTATGTTAATATATTAAATTAATAGCTTTTAAAGTCAACTTAAATGACTGCTGGTAAACGCAACCTACGCATTTATAAATCAAAATATTATGGAAATCATTAAACACTAAGTGTGTTAGAGGCGGAGTGGGGTAAACAATTTTAATTTTCAATATTTACATACGATTGTGTATTTATATTCGTGTAGCCTTTGGACAAGTAGCTTTTTAAGTTAGAAAGAAAAAGAGGCGTAATACTTGCTAAGAATTTTTTAATCGTATCGGACATAGAAAATTAATATTATTTAAAAAAAGTGGTTTAGATAGTGTGTTTTGTTTATTAAAAGAGCAGTTCGTGCTTAGTGAAACGAGTTAAGTCTGTAGCTTACTTTTAAATTATAATTCTCCAGGATTTTTACTTCAACATTGTATGCAAATAATCTACAATTTCCAGTTAATCCCTCTTGTTGTAATCCATAATATTTTTTATATTAAAAATTATACATCTTTCACATCCAAGCTTAGGTAAAAGCGCCCACAAAATTCTGCGATATAGTCCGAAAAAGCAACCATGGTTTTGCTTACGCGGATATTAAAGGAGTAAACTAAAGTCAATTGTAGATAGCAAAATATATAGACGCATCTTAGCGATAGCAAACTGGTTTAAAAAGCTTAGATCGTAGTTCGTAAAGTTTGGAAACACATTGGAGTATTTGTAGTAAGACTTAAGGCAAATTTCCAAAAAAAACAATATTTTTTTTATTCAATTTTCATTTGTTAGACATTTTTTCGAAGTATTTTTTTTTGCAAATTTCTAACCATATTCTGCGAATGAGCGATGGACTTCAAAACTGTACACCCAAAAAAATGCGTACGCCCGCGCAATGCAAGTGAACATTTTTTTGTGAGTTTAGATGAAGTGTTGAGTTTAGGTGTGGTTTGTTTGTATGAATGTGGTGAATTTATTTGCGGTTGATTTAGATTTTTAGAATTTAGGCGTGCTTCAGATTAGATGTGTTGGGTTTAGATACGATGGGTTTAGGGATGGAGAGTTTGTCTGTGATTAATTCAGGTGTATGTAGTTAATGTGTGGTGAAATCCGATTCGAGGTGGTTAGATGGGTTGAGCTTTAGCATGAAGCATTTAAATGTGGTGAGTTTTGAGTGTGGAGAGTTTTAGCTGTAGTGAGTTTTGGGCGTGGTGAGTTAAGTAGTAGTGGTTTGAAGGGTGCGAAATTTAGCAGGAAATCTGAAATTTCGTTTATTTCGTATTTGGAATAATATTTTAATTGAAATATATAAAATATTAATTTAATTAAATGAAAATAAGTTGTCATATGTGCAGCGGTTATAACTTTGAGACCGCAATTGGCAAAAGACCCATATTAATATTGATTACATAGTAAAGTTTTAAAAAAGTCATGCAAGTCTCCGAATTCATAATCATTTTGGGGTTAGATCTGAACTAGCTGACCGTTTTGACAAGGGTTCGAGACTTGTTCATGATTATTTCCAGTTCGGGACCAATTCGAGACTAGCCCAAGTCTATTAGTTCGGGATAAGTTCAAGACAAGTCACGCATAAAATAATTAAAAAAAAACTTTGTTTGTGGAGAAACGATCCCGAACGAATGTCAATATGTGTATATACGAAATAAGCGTTTTTATTAGCATCATCTAAACGAATGTGTATCTTTTGCATTTGAGCACGTAATTAGCAAATGGAAATATAATAAAAATTCAATAACAAAACAGCAGAATGAAGAAAAATAAAATTTACAAATTCGCCATCATCTTTCAAACAAGTCCATCCACACCCACATCAATGTATGTATAAATAAATGCATAGCTACAATATAAGCTTAATGTACTACAATTCCAGTAATGAAAAAAAAAAAAAGATCGGATTGTGAGAAATGCATATTAAAGCTCATTAACTGAAACCTCAGCGAACGTTAATAGTCCACTAAGGATCTATACAATTCACAGCAGCGATGAGGAGACAACAGCCGTGCAACAAAAATATCAGTAATTATAGTATTAACTGCAATAAATGATGTGGCGATTGTATTGATCAAGTAAAACAAAACAAACAAAAAAACAAATTAATAAATTAATGTACTCGACCAAATTATCCAGCAGATGCATCAGTGAGTTTGTGAGTATTTCGTTGTAAGCCATCGTCAGCGCTCATTTCTCATATCAGCACCTCGTGATCAGCGCCATCAGCAGCCATAACAGCAGGAGCATCGCAAGCGTTGCTGCTGATGATCTTCTCGCTTTAGGCAGCATTGCTCGCCATTGGCCACTGCTTTAAACGCTTTATTGACGAAATTTAATATCGTTTTGTAGAAGATACTCTCAGATGCTGATGATACGAGTATACTCATAAAAATCGCCACATGATTGCTTTATTATTTATTTGGTGGCATTCTGTTGCAATTGACGATTGAACGAGAAAAGGTTCCAAAAAACTAGATTTTTATCATAAAATCGTTCATGATCATCTCTAGTAATTTTAAACATGCATTGCTATTGGAATTTAAATATGTCAATTAAACTTTTGTCTCCTACATATAAATTAGTCACATTCTTGTTTGTGTACTGTAATTTATTTTGATGAGTATTTAATTATGTTGTGTAATGTTGTAATTTACGTTATGATCTAGCAAAGATAAGCATTTAAATAATTTTTCAAACAAAAATTATAAAAAAAAAATTATGTGAAACAACTTAAAAATAAATTCAATTCCAAGAAATCAATAAAAAAATAAAATTTTTTTTGTATTCTTAAGTTTACTGTAATTGTTGTTAATTAGGTGTAAGTTACGAGCATACTTAGTTTGTTTGTGACAGATAAAAAGTTAACGCGTGTGTTGTTGTTCCCAGCGATTTGCTATTATAATACAAATTTATTATAAAAATAAAGATTTTTTGGCCAAAAACAACATGATAGTCATGTCTCAGCCACCATATTCACCGGATTTGGCCCACCGCGACTTTTCCTATTCCCAAAACTTAAAATGAAATGACGGAAGGTTGAAAAAAAAAGGTCACCTTACTTCTTTAACATGCAAAGAATTTGCATTAAATTTTGTGTGAAAAATGGAATCAAGTGATTTTAGAGTTTGAAATGTTGTCAGTGGCGTCGTACTGTTGTCAACTGAACTGAAAAATTATTAAAAACCAATAAATGAGTATAAGTGAGAAACTATGCCATTTTTAATGCTGTTTCTAATTAATTGGCAACAACCAGTAGAAGTACAAGAACTTTTCAAATTTTTTTTCACCACAAAATCTTAAACTGTGTTTTATAAAGCCTATAATTTGTTATAACGATCTACTTATGGTTGTGTTATAACACTTTACTGTTTATTTTCTTTACTTGTTCTAATATTATCAGTTGGAATCTGGCTAACCATAAATTGAAATATTCTTGTTTTAAATCCAAATGCCATCATTGAAATTGACGCAACCAAATTTGCATTGCAAACTATTTTCTAACTCAGCATAATATATTATGGGAACTTTTGCATCCCATTTGTGTGGTTTTGCTTAATTAAAAACACATTTATCGACTGCCACCAATTTCAGCGAACAAATGAAGCTTATCGCCTGAAATAAATTACTTAATTAACAAAATAACAGAAAAAGAGCGAGTGTATGTTGCCAACTTTTGCACTGATTGCTGTTGAAAATAAATTCTAAAAATTCTTGAAACCACTAAAAGTCACACAGAGTTCACAAACTAAGAAATGATTTGTACATCGTTCGAATATGCGTCACAATGCTCGCACCAGAGCAACCCAAATGAAATTGAACCAATGCAACCAAGAGTTTCATCTGCCACTGCGATGTCGAGTTTTTTGTTTTATAGGTCACCATTGCTTATATTTTTACTTTTTACTTCTTTTACTGTATTGAGAGTTATGCGTGCGCCTTAACACTGTGCCAAATGAAGCGTTGGAGTTCATACTTCGATACGCTGACCGAGCGCAAGTTTGTCGCATAAGTCTTTTGTTTGTCATCTCATTTTTGTTTCTTTGGTGCGGTAATGCAATACATTTTTGGATACGCTACATCTCATGTGTTTGACCGCATGTGAGTGTGTGTGTGTGCGTTGCTGAATTTGCATATGTTTATCGTTTGTTAATGCGGGTTTTAAGCGTTTTAATGATTGTCACGGATTTGAATAATTTCGCTTTGTGAAAATATTTATTGTGGTGTTGAGTGTGATTGCCTTATATGTATGTATGTATGTATGGGCGTGTGTATGTACCAGTGTGTGAAATGTATTTTCACGTCGAGTGTGAGCAGTTAAATTACAATCATTTCTTGTATAAAATGAGTTACTTTGCATAATTGATGTTATCTTGAATGTCCAATGAAATGAGATAAATGCTGTTTAAATTAAAATGAACATTGAAAGCTGAACTAAAAATAATTAGGGCGTTTAATATTAAGAGGAAATCGAAATGTGAACAGTGACATAAATTTGTGTACGCGTTAATTTCAGTTTTAACTTATATTTGGTGAGACTGAGGCAGGTAAAAGTGTGCGAGAAAGATTTAAGTTTTTCAGTTGAAGTGGTAAATATATTTCTAATCAATATTTCACACTTACATTTGAAATGAGAAGAAAATAAAGTAGAATATTATAGAGTTCAAAGCATAACCGCAAACGGTAAACTAGTGAGTATTGATGAGTTTGCAAAAGGTTACTTCGTAGCCAAGGAGCTCCTCCTAAAGGGTTCCGCCAAGATGATGAAAACGAAGTTTCATTTTAACTAACTAAAAATGCTGTCCAACTGAAAGTTCTCAATATAGTAAGGACACTATGTATTAACAAGAAGGACTGATACATATATACTCGGTATTGACTTCCGCCATAAAATCAGAGACATAACTGTTATAAGGAAAATTTAAAAAAATAGGTTCATAACTTTAAAATAGTAGAAATAAGATTTTTTTGTAATTTTTCTTAACAAGTATTTTTAACTTAAAACAAGTTTTGCTCCCAAATAAGTGTTATTCATAATATTAAAATTTGTCAGTTGCTCATAATTTCTATTTTTGACTTCTTAGATTTTAAATTGCCCGGTGATAGTTATTCTCAAGACAACCGTTTTCCGTTGCTTATAACTTTCATTGTGCACTTTTATATTTTCCCTTTGCCACGTAAGTGTTATTCTAAGACAACATTTTTTACGCTGCGCATAACTTATATTTTCAACTTTTTTGTTTTTTTTTTTTGAGACCTCAATCCAAGTATTTTTTCGTTGCTCATAACTTTTATAATTTTCAACTGTTGTTTACTTTGCAAAGACATTTTTCGCAGGTCAATTTTTTTACTTACTCAATGCTAGACATAAAGATATAATTAGTATTTCTTAAACAAAAATAATTTGTATGGCTTTACATGCTGTTACGAATCGAAGCCTGTCTACTCAGCATACCTGAGTTATTTGATTTTCCGTTGCAAATATTACTTAGAGTAAATTGATTACAAGAAAAATGAAAAGAGTAGCAATTTGCAATACCTCGAAAACAAGAACTAATTCGAAGAAATGAAGGACAAGTATGGTATATAAATATATACGGAATAAGCGACTCCAAAAAAGGGATAGCATAAATTAACTTTCTGTGCCTTTTTGGCTGAAAACCAAATTGTTTAGATAATGTCTTATTAAAGTTTTTGAATCACTATTCTATAAATCACTATTAAATAAATACAGAATATACTTTAAAATGATTTATTAAGCTTTTTCAAATCGAATGTGCTCTCAATATTGCTGCGCGTTTGCTCTCATTTTAGGCAGATTTTGGTAAGCCGATGCCTTCGCAAAATAGTCAGAATTTTTTTACTTTAAATAATCTCAAATAAGGAGAAGTTTAAAGGAGTTAACATGAAGTCTTTGAATTCTGGATTCGGAGACAGAAATGGAAATTGATATTACAAGGAAGGCCATGGTATGGACGACTAAAGTCGGCAGTTCTTGGATCTGCTGGTTGATCGCGTGACACGTGGAGAAGAATTGTCTACCGTTGGGCGAAACAATTCAGATTATTTATTGAGTTATTTATTTATTTAACGAATGAATGAATGGAGAATACAGCGATAACCAGAAGCCAAACCAGATGGCTAACAGGAGTAGTAGGTAACCCATTTCATATTTGCTATTAATATAAAAAGAAGAAAAATTGCTCATCCCTATATTCCGGACTGCACTTAAGAATAATCATACATTTAGGGCCAACAGTCAAGACGTCAGACCTTCTGAAGTTCATTTCGAATAGTAAATGGTGAGTGGGATTAGTTTCCTTTGTCACTCATAAATAAAAACGTCCTTACAATCTTACTTAAGCTTTCATATCTCCGGTTTTCGAAGTATGTTTGGCTTTTAGAAGCTCCTTATTCGCTGACAATTTGAAGTATCTAAGGGTTTAATCTACATACATATGTACATATATGGGACTTAGATTTATTTCTGGTTAAAAAATGCCTTCTACGTGTCGCTTTTCACACACACAGCAAACTAACGCAGTTCCAGATAAGTTGAGAAAGCACCAGCTTAAAAATCTCCTTGACATTGAAATTATTTTATTATACTCGTAGTGTTATACCAGTTTTCGTATGTATTTTTTATACTTTTTTATTTTGTATTAGCGACGTCGCAAGTCATGTTCTTCGCATGTAAAGTGATCTAAATAAATTTTATTTGTCTGCAGGTGACAAATCTAAGCATCAGCAATCACAAATGAATACACAAATAAAAAGTAAAATTTCAAACAAGGCCACAAAAAAAAGGAGAAGAAGAGAAAAAATGTCAAACATTTCTAAAATATCCAATGAATTGAAATGGGAAGTGAACATTGGATGGTTAGCGAATTGGTGCGCCCTGCGCCGCGTTGGGAGACAAAGTCGCTTGAGTTACACAAACATGACATGACAACTCATCGAACATTCGAACAAGTTGTAATGCGATACTTAAATGCTTGATTTGCTCGTAAATTTCATAGGAACAAGAATGTGTGTGCATGGTTTTCCAGTTTTGTTAAGCGCTAACTGAGCGGCTATTGCTTTTATTGTGCTCTGCTCCAATGGATGTGGCAGAATTAATGTTGTTTGTTATTTTAGTTTTTTATGAAGGAATTACACACTGAACAGAAATAACAGCATAAAATTCAATATTTTAAAGTTAAAATCGTGTTAATAATATTTGAGAAAACCTTGCGATAAGATAATTAAAAACATCAAATACTTTTTAGATCTTGGTTTTTCGGCAGTGAAAAATTTCTTTGTATAGTGAAGTGATTTTCTGGCATATCCTGTAGAATTTTCGAGTACGAAAAATGTCCGAATTATCCCCAATCAAAGTTTATCCAAGTAATCTTTAATATTTTTAGTTTTTTTTTTACAGCCCTTGGGAGGTGGTTCCATCCATCAGTTCCTCCAATAATGATATTCTTTTTTTGCCAAAAAAAATTCTGTTAAAAAAATTATGATTATAAGAAACCCAAAAAAAAATATCACTTGTTTCAATATCTTATATTTGCTTTTAATGGAACAGCATTTTAATTATCGTTTGCATTCTACAATGATTCTGGGTACGCCTGACACAGTGGTTTTTATTCTTTAAAAGGACTTAGTTTAAGCAAAGTTTTCAGTAGTATTTATCGCAGAATAATGCGATTTATTTCAAAATTCAAACAAATTAAACTTTATTACAAAAGTGAATTGAATATTACAACATCGGTAAAAAAGGAAGAGTCTGGTAAATATTTTTTTCATATAAAGGTATCTGCTAATTTTTTTTACTGAGAAATAAGTCATAGTTTTATATTTGATTTAGTATGTGCAATGCTATTTGAAGATGTTTTAAAAAATATTTGCATATTTTTGGTTCCATTTTTTAATGGAAAAATATCTAAAAATACGTTAGTGACGTTAACAAGTAGATTGAAAATTGAAAATATATGAAGGAAATTTTTGTGTAGTATAGATTTAAATAAGTTGTATATCTTTTATTGATAATAATAATAATTTAACTTTGAGCTATTTAAATGATTTTATATAAATTTTATTTATAGCTCACTTGGGCTTTAATAATAGAGACAAAGAGTTGAAAAATTAATTATAAAAATATTTTTAATAAAATTGGCTTTTAATAAGCAGGCAGTTTGGAATTTAAGGATTTTGATATTTCGAATTAATTATACAAATATTTTTAATAAAATTGGCTTTTAATAAGCAGGCAGTTTGGAATTTAAGGATTTTGATATTTCGAATGTGGTGAACAGTTAACTAATAATTTTTTAACAATTTTTTTAAATGTGAGTATAAGTTTATGAAAATCAAACGAAACATATTCAGTAATATAGTGCAGCACTCATAAAGGGATGGTGTTGGACCAATTGCAAGACAAAGAATTTGTAAAATTTTTAAAATTTTTTTTTATATCGATGTAAAATTTTAAGTTTAACGTTCAAAAATGAGCAAGAACAATTTTCACATATTTTTGATGTTCTTGCTAACAAAGTTTTGTTAAGTTAATATATTTATGTAGTTGACTGAAAAGAGTTTTTAATACACTTACTATACATATTTTCTTAAGACTGAAGTAATAATTATTTTGATTAAACACTGAATTTAAAGAAAAATATACAAAATTAAGAAACATATTTTATTTTTTTTTGGAAGAAGTTCCCTTAATAGCATGCCAAATTTTGTTCGGTGACAAACCGGTTTCGGCATTGTGTGTTCTTTGGTGTAGTTTATCGTTCCAAGAAACATCACGTTCCGACTTGATGGAAGCAGTAACAGCGAAGCTAAAAAATTTTAAATAAATTTGCATTGTTATATGGGATCTTCTAAATTTTTCTGAACTAGCTTAACCGTTGTTTGGACTCGTTTCACCTCTAAATTTTCGAAGTTGGTCCCACTGTGAAATTTCTAAAAGAGTATAAACGTTTTTGTTCGACTTTACCACGAAGATATTAGCTGCCTTTTTTTATAAAATTTAAAAAATTTATTTTAATGCTGTTCGTTAAAAAATTAGCGAGATTTTATCCGAAAAATTATTTTAAATAATTGAAGTATAAATAGAATTGTGTTTGTGGTATAATTTTCGAACCGAGTATATTTTCATTTAATAACTTTTTCATACATTTTCAATAGTTTTATTTTGACTAACAAACTGCATCGTTAACGGAAATCATACAAACTCATATTTTACAAAATTTAAAAACAATAAAATTCATAAAACTCTTATTCAAAATGTTTCCTCAAATGTTTCTAATTTTGCAGTGTTGTAGTTGTTACCCATTAAATTAAAATTTTGCATATTTGAAATGGCTACATATTAGCAATAATTTTTATAATTTTTTTCTTGACGGTTTTGTGCAGTTTCGTTTTTCATACTAAAACAATTTCAATGGAAGAAATTCCGGAAGAGCGGCAGTAAAATATTACCATAAATCAGCGATTACTTGAAATTATTTGAAACTTGAACTTAATTCTAAAAACTTTAATGGACTTCAAAACTGCGCACACAAAAATATTGTAAAATGAAGATTCGTTTTTTTTGGGCTTAGTTAGAGAAAGTGCTGAAAATTATTTAAAATAACAAAAATTTACTAATTAAAATCTGATTGTTATAATATATCGGGCTTACGAGTATTGGCCAATAAATTCCAATCATGTTTGATTATTTTAGCTGGGATTTTAAATTCCAAGTCCACTAGTTTAAATCCGCGCTTACCTATTTTCTTTTATATTTTCAGTGTACTCAATTGTGCTGAGCGTTGATGTCATGTATAAATGCTTGCACTGTTCTCTTTCGCCCCCTCTCTCTCTCACCATACTTCCACATTACAAAGGCAAAGGCATTGAATGAATTTTGTTAACAATAATTTCTACAAAGTGTCTTACGAGTGAATTGTCGCCCTTAAGATGTGCGATGTGTCGCGATGTCGCCCTCATCGATGCTGCTCCCCTGCAACACCCTTTGCACTTTTTTCCCTTATGAAAGCTGACGCCAAAGCAAGTTGGCTAACATAGCAATGGAGCTGAGCGCTAAGAAGCGGCTTAAAAGCGCCAAATCTTGCACCACTTGCGGTGGGGCCGAGTTAAAATGAATGCGGGAAAAAGTTTAAAAATATGCGCATAACTACAAAAAATGCCAACGAGCGAGTCGAGTAGTTGGGCGCAGCGCACACAACACACACACTGCGCAACAGCACCAAATACAACTTCAAAGTTATCAGCGCGCCATCGATGCGATCGCAATGTCATAGCAGCGCGCTGAATACTTTTTGTTCACAATTGTAATTGTATTTTTTTAGTCATGTCCGAGCAGCCACAAAGACACGATGCCACATGTGTGTGACACAAGCACTTTGCTGGCATCAGCCATGGCTCGGCGGTGCATACAATGTAGCGATTGTTGCGAAAAAGTGCACAAAAGCTTCGCTTGTCAGTCGCAAATGGCGCGTCGAATGATTTTAAGTAATCATTGAAAACATTCGCACCACTGTGCTTTGTGGTGTGGCGTGCAGTGGAGGGCTGTGGCGCAATGCCACACACGCAAGCACACAACAAAGCGCCAATAACATTACATGCGAACAACAAGTACAACAACAATAACAACAGCAACAAAAAAGGAAACCGAAAGAGGTGACTACAACAATGCGACAACATTGTGAACACCTTAAACTCATAATAATGTTAATGTAAATGCTTTTAAAATGGACCAATGAACACAACATTTCGCTCTGTGGCACAAAAAGCAGCTAACAAAACAACAACAACATGAACAACAAAAACATAATGTAATGTGTAAGAAACACGGCCGGCGTACAGAAAAGAGCACAGAAATAGCACAAACAATAACTACGTTCGAACAAAAATTTTTGCACAACAAGCAAAAACAAAAACACAATTACAACAAATTCACGTACAATTTTGGTATCGCTCAGACCGCAAGACGCGCTGGGTAAAATCAAAAAAAAAAGAAAACACCTCACTACATTTAAAACACATATCAGCAATCGCGAGATTTATACCGACCTACACATTTGTGTTTTGATTTTTTATTTTTGTTGTACTTACAAACATACCAACATACAAACATAAATAGATAGGCTCTGGCTACATAATGCAATTATCTTAATTTGCTATTTTATTTACAAAACGTTTGATTTGTTCAAACTGACACAATTTGTTGTTTATAGCGGCTCGCGTAAAAACAATTTTGCGTAGGTTTTTGGCCAACATGTTGAATGCATTGACATTTCCGGCTACGTTTGGCCAAAATGCGCTAATCGGGAACACCAAACTGGCGAAACTAGTTCGTTTGATATTGTAAAGAGGTAACGGAATTTGAAAAAAAAATTGCCAATTATTCGGTGTCAATTAACTGTGTTAATTTAAGTGTACTCTGCCAAAGTCCACAAGTAGGGTGATACGGCAAAATGCTCGGACTGAAGCCCCATACCTGCTAAATCTACCATCGACCAGATATTCACAGTACGTCAGATTCTGCAAAAGATCCGAGAAATGAGCATCAACACTCAGCAACTTTCGATTCCAAGGCTGCTTTCGACAGCACAAGAAAAAGGGTGAGGATTAAGAGCAAAGGTTTCAAATCGTAAATAAATCGGGATTATTAGTTATCATAACTAATAACGCATCTGTAGATTGAGTCAAGTTTATATGCTAAATTCCTTTACCGAAAAAATGAGAGAGTGGTCTCGGAGAGATGGCTTTCTAGAAATTCATTTAGGTGAGCACTTAGATGATGAGCTAATTTAATATATATTAAAAAACCCCATACATTGCTGTGAGTTAAAATCTATAAAAGATGTTTGAATGTTAAAACGATTCTTTATCTTTTCAAAATCAAAAAAAAAACGCGTATAAACAATAAAGCTAATTTCTTATTGCATTAACTCAAGTTTCAAACTTTATAAAAAAATTTGTATTAATTTAAATTTTTTTCAAATTTGCACTTTTTTACTCTTTTATGGAACCTTCAAGTGTATGCAAATTACTGTTGATTTTTTAATTTTTTTTTTGCATGGAAGAACCTAATATCTAAATTTAATTTTAAAAAAATGAATTGCCCATTTTTGTGAATTTGTGGAAAGCTTGAGTTTTGAATCACTTATTATTACATTCAGAGAAAATTTTGATTTCTTTTTAACGTAATTATATACAGCGAAACGATTTATAATTTATTTATTAACTAAGTATGTAGATCTTCGTTTCTTAGTCTAACTGCACGTGTTAGTGTTCTTGACAAATTATCAAATGTTCAATATTGAAAATTTATCTGGTGTATTCTAATCATAAATATAACTAAATATGAAATGAATATTTTTTTGGCAAATTAAAAACTATAAAATATTTGTAATGTTTGACAATTTATAAAGTACACATAATCGGGCAGTAATTATGTATAAATTAATCTTCAACAAAATATCTTATTAATAAAGAAAGCAACATAAAAGTTCTTCGGATAAATTTTTCTTGCGATCGAAAATGTGAATGTGACACAGATTCATTGCATGCACTCCTTTTTCTCGTAATTATTTGTTTTCATTTATGAAATCTAGACTACCACATCAGAAGCCAGAAAATAGCCCAGCAAGTATTGCATGTGCTGTAATATCTTTATTACTTTTATTTCTTTTGCATCCCAATGATGCTGTTTTCCCGAAACGATTGATAAAATCTTTGTACCACAACATCCTGTAATTAACTCCAAACAAAACTCCTCGCTGGCAACACTTTGCTCCTTTACATTTTGTATCGTCAACAACATCAACAACCACCAATCAATGCCCAATTTAATGAATGAAAAAAGAAATGGTTTTACAATTTCAGCTCTGATTTTGATATAGACATTAAACATTAGATTGTCACGCAGCAATATTTCACAATTATTATCACAGTTCCTGAAAAAATGTGTTCATGTGTATTTACTGCTACATACTTTCTTGCTTGCCTTTTGTAAAATATTTGTGAATGAATTGCTTTTCACCTGCTAAGCGCACCAAAAATACAAACACAAACACAACATTTAATTGAGTTCAGGCGTAATCACGATTTGAGGTTTCCTCTGACGAAATGCTGATATTAATCTAATTTCAGTTAAATGAAGTTTAAACCTTTTTAGTAGCTAAATATGTGTTGCATAACAATAACGTTGTGACGTAAGTAGGAGAATTCAATTATGACTGCATGTCACGTAGAATGTGACCGAGCCGCAAGATACGATTTAAACCATTTCTCAAAATCAGTGATGGAAGAAGAAACAATGGAAGCGTTGATTGGCCACGAAATGTGACATAGAATTGAAAAGTTTACGACTTCCGTTAGTAGATCAGGGATCAGGTGAAAATTTTCTGGTAAAACAGTAGTTTTCAACAAAATACAACTTTATTATATGTGTGAATGTATACGGAAATATATACATATGTATGTACATATGTGTATATCTTGAAATAATAGCTATATAGCATTTAATTACCTAATAATCAGGAACTTATAAATAATCACTTAATATAGTTTTCAAAGAAAGTAATGTATATGAAAATGGTTACAAATAGGCATTTATGCATCCGAGAGTCGTATTTCAACAAAATAAATTGATTGAAAAAATTTAAAACCGCTTTTTAAATTAACCAAACTATTAACTATGTATGTATGTATTATTATTCTTTTATTTTTGTTTAGTTTTGTGAATTCGATCAACGTAAACATTTTTCAAATTAATATCGGTTATAATACAATACAAAAAATAAATTTATATTTAAGTCTAACAATTTTTTTTGTCTTCTAAATATTTATCTACCCTGCTTTTAAAAGTTATAGCACAACCACATTCCGACACACTTGATCAATTTATTTTTTTTCTAAACAATTAAATTTTCAATTAAAAACAAACCATTCTCTGACAAAAACCAATTTTTAAACTTAATACGAAATGTACAAAGATTTAAAAAAAAATGTACTTAAAAAAATGTTTAGAATTATGAGTATGTAATTTTATAGCTCATTCAATTTGAGTGCAATGAAGTGTAGAATACAAGCCACTTTAAATTACCTTTGATTTTAACAAATTTTTTTTACTAACACTCTTTCAACAAAACCTTCGAGTGTTGTGGTAGAAATTGGCAATGAACAAATTGACAAAATTCAACAGTATTTTGTAGCCATTTTAAACTTGCTCTTTATAACAAAATAAAAGCTTTAGAACATTAAAGCATCTTCAATTTATAAAATTTTATTTATTTTTAATATAATTTTTTTATAGTTTTCGGCCTAATACATTTTTTTAAATAATTGATATTGAGCTCGAGGCCAGTTTATATTAATATATAATATTACAATATTAAAATATATTTTAGAGAAATAAAATCTTTGGAGTTAATAAAAGCCATTGAAAGATTTTATGCTTTGAAACTCTTTATTCGGATATTTGTAGGTCGATATTTAAAATTTATAAAAATTGCCGCATCAAATAGTAGATCTGCATTTTAAGAAAATGATTTTCTTTTACATTGGTAACAACTGATTCTGAATTTGAAGTAAGAGATGCATCAGACTACAGAATAGTTTGTAACACTAGCTTGGCTGGTGATTTTGTTTTTTTTTGTCGATTTCTTCGCGCTTTTCGTAAATTTGCCATATCAACGACAAGACCTGCGAAGGTAAGTTTAGAGTTTAGAACATTCTCTGTATGCAGAATTGTTTCAAAATCTTTAAAGTAATATTGTAATACTATATTTTATTTCTACAAAAAAAATAAAATAAAAAATAATTATTTTTGATATAAAAAACTCTTTATTTGGTATTACTTTAATTAATTTAAAACGAATGAAACCTGCTTATTCACAGCCTTGACAAATAAACTTAAAATGCTGAGTGAATACAAAATTTTATTAATATTTTTTAAATCGTTTCTGAGCTAAAATTGTATGCAATTGAAAAAAAATGTGTCTTACAAAGCGCAAAAAGGCTTTTTTTAAATTCATAAGATGAAGATTGTGATTTCATACAAAAGAATTTCTGTGATTTGCCTATTAAATTGATTATAAAATGGAGCAAAATTAATATTTTATTTAGAACTTTTTTGTTTCTTGAACGGCTGAGCTAGACTAAGTTCTAACTGATATTCTTATATCAAATGCGGTAGTTTCCGTGGCTGTTTAGCGGCTTATATTTCTTTCAATTAAAAAATTTCCAACGAACTTCTAAAACTAGATTAATAACATTTCCCAAAACACTAAATCTGTTTTTCCGTTTAACGACCCGGTATTGAAATTGATAGCCGATTTAATTTTGGTTAATTGAATTAAAAGTTTCAACAATCATAAAGTTCCTTTGATAACTTTATTTTAATTGCATATTCATACATACTCGTACATGTGACATATTGCAACCCTTTCGCAAAAACAATTATTAATAAAAAATCATTTATACTTTTAAACAATGTAATTGTAAGTTTTTCACATTCAAACATACGTAAATTGAATTAAAAATTTTGATCGATCGAAATAATCATAAATTGGAACGTTTTAGATTTCTACACAAAACGGTAGATGAATATAAAAATGTTAGAGCAGTTTTTGCTTAAAAATTGGTGAAACAGTTAAAAAATCGTATTTATAGCGCTGCTAACTTTGACACAATAATATTTATATATATTTTCTTTTCATTATGTTTCCACTTTCACTGGATTTTATCGCACTTTTTAATGCGATTTTATACAAAAACGAAAAAAATTGAATGGTCGATATTTAAAAGTTTTTGGGTCATCGCGTAAGTAAAGCAAAGTAAAGCGCATAACTCGGTTGTAAAAATTTAATGTATTCAAAAAAAAAAAAAAAAACAAGTCATAAACTAGATAGGGACCTGCTACCAAATCATTTGCCAGTCAACAACAAGCTCAGCACTGATATTCACACATAATGACATTCGTAATCGCACAATTTCAGGTGTGTGTGTGTGTTTGTATGTATGTTTGTTTGTTTATAGCGATTGAAAACTGCGCCTGGTGTGCGCCAAAAAAGTGTTCAAAGCAATTTAGTTATGAACAATGCCAAACAAAAAGACTGTCAACATTTGACAATAACTTCCTGTTGTCCATAAGCTAGTTCACTTACATACACACATGCATATGAACATACTACTACGGATATATACAGCTGTGATCAAAAAAATTGGAGCGTCCCAAGGAAATACCCAAAATGTTACATATTCTTCTGAAGAAGTAAAATTGTATTCAGGAACACTTCAGAAATATACTCGTATTCTTTCATCAAAAATAATGTTAAAAAAAAAGTAAATTTAAATAAAATTTTACCGATCAAAATATTACAGAAGTGGTGGCATAGGGTCGATTTTTTCATAATGCAGCATATCTTCTGGGCATGGCACCGTTTCAAAGGGACTTATCGCCATCATTCTTGGACCCTGTTTCATAAATCCTTGGCATTTGTTGGCCTTTGTTCTGAAACACATTTCTTGAGGTCAGCCCACTGATTTTTGATGAAGTTGAGGTCGGGCGACTGAGCTGGCCAGGCTATGGCCTCAACTCCATTTACCCGAAAGCACTCCTCTGCCGATTTGTTCATGTGTTTCGATCATTACCTTGCTAGATGACCCATTTCAGAGGCATATTCCACTCGTGATACGGTAACGTTACTCACTGATCTATCAATTATTCAATAAGAAAAAAATTATAGATATGCAAAAACGTAAAGCTTAAAACGATATTTTGATAAAATTATCCGTATTATTATTAATTTTTAATTTCCACACTTATATTTTCAGTTCTAACCGATACTCCTATTGTTATGATCGCTCTCAGTCATGTCTCGAAGCTGAAATTAATGATTTTAAGCGGCCACTTTCTAAATATCTTAAAATTTAGTGATGCAAGAAGTGCTAATGCTACTCCTGCAAGCTGTATCATGATGAAGGTTTAAAATTGCACAAGCTTGATCTATGCACTCCTATTATATTGTCCGCAACTGTATATACATACGTATATAATATGAATGTACGAATATATTGGCTCATAGGTGTTCGCTGGTAGTTGCTGTGGCCTGCCTGCCAATGAACACGCGCGACAAATTACTTAATGAACACCATAAACACCAGCAACGAACCGTCAAGCGGGCTGGCAGGAAGGCGCAGAGGGCAAGGGAGGCAGGAAGAAAGGGGCTTGGGTGGCAAGGTGTCGCCTAAGTGTGCGAAATTTCGCTTCGAGGTGTGTTTTTGTGGTTCTTTTTAGCGCAGTTCCTACATATTTAGCATTTTATTTAGGAAAAAATACACACACGCACCTACATACGAGTACAATTCAAAACGGGTAGTCATAACAATTTTATTAAATTTGGCACAAATGTGATTTTTTATTGCGACTTGAAAAGTCATTTGATAAATTTAGCGAAACGGGAATTTTGCTGTATTTGATTTGCATTTGGATTAGGGTTGTAATTAATTTTAGTGTCAAAAGTTAATTTTTTTTATCATGAGAAGGAAATCGATAGAAGAATAATTATTCAACTTTCGCAAAAGTATTTCAAATTGCCCATCCGGCATACATTGCACAATGTGTATTAAAATAAACCCGACTGTTTTTTATTTTAATTAACAGACAAAATAGTTATTGAGGATATTCATCAGTTAAAAATAAAATAAAAAAATAAACATTTCTGCCTACTTCGAAATTTAAACCAGAGGACCCATAATAGTACCGATATAATGGCAATGCTTAATGAAATTTTGATTTTCTTCTGATTTTCCGACTGGGTGGAAATTTTCGTTCCAATATACATCAGCTTAAAGAAATGTTTCTCACTCAAAATTATTTTGAGAAGACTTTTGCTATTTGTCACAAAATTAAAGTCTTTGAGGACTTCAAAATATTTATCTTGATGATAATTTTTATGAGAAGGCTTTGGTTATATAAATCTTTAAATGATAGTAATAAATTTGTAACTTATTATAATTATTATTCATTGACCTTTATTCTAATTAATTTACAAAAAAATACATAAATTTGAAGATTTTGTTGAAATTAATTTTAACTATACTTTGTTCGCAAATTATATCACAACAAAATATTGACAGATTTTAGCACTTTATTTTTCTTCTAATTATTTAAAATTATTTTTCAAATAAAATATGATTCATTTTCTAAGAAAAACTATAAACACCCATTTTTTAAATATTTGCAGAATGTACAATGATTTAACAAAATTGCTGGAAATTACTATTTGTTAAGAGTTGCGTCTTGTGTCGGGTATAAAGTGATAATCACTTCCTGTGGATTGCGCAAACCTCCTCAAAATTCTCATACTCGAAATGTACTTAAGAGGATTTTCTACAAATAACGCTTTTTTCAACACTTTTTTGTGTTTGGATTGCGGTAGAGCCAAAAATGCGAATGGGATGAGAATGACTTATTAGTGAACTTTAAACATGAATTTTTGTGAATTTTTGTTTAATGTTATTTGACCTCTGTTTGACCTTGTATGCACCCCTCTCGAAAATGTAAGGTCAAACGGTTGTCAAGATTCCGTACATGCAATTTATCTGAAACATTTAAATCAAAAATAATGAATTTTTGCATCTCCTTGTCTATCGTCTGACAAAAGGCTTTACCAAAATTCGAAAATTTGGAAAAATGGGTGAATTTTAAACAAACAAACAAATTTTTTCCGGTGTTTTTGGTTAGAAAAAGCTGTAAGTTTTTGTAAAAATGCAAAATTGAAAAAAGTTCGTGTCAGATAATAACGGTTCGTTTTCCGAAGATTTCCCAAGTTGTTCCAATTCGATTGATAAATTATTCTTTGAAATATCTTGCCAACCAGTTGCAAACGCACGACTTTTGGTAAACCGCATTTAAAGATTGAAGTGGATGGACACGCGCAGTCATGTTCAAAGCTCCTGGAAAACTAAAATAATACGTATTCCGTTAAAACCTTTAAGGAGTGTATTTCCATCATGTTTTAGAGTAGACAAATTTAAAAACAAAAAATCGATTTTTTGAAACCACATTTGTAGAGTCAATTAAAAAGAAGCACAGGATTCAACATGTATGTGAAAAATACTTGTATAAATTGTCTGAACTAAATACTGCTTTTTTTTATGTAAATCAATAACTTATCGCCAAGAAAATATTCAAAAAAAGGAATAGCCCTAATTTGCTCACATATGTATGTACACATATAGTACATGTAAGTGATCACTTGCGAGGCAATATAACCTTAAATGTGAGCGACATTGACGCCACACCAACCAACAAAAATAGTACACATCGAACATGCTAAAAGTAGTGTACGTTTAATGGCAAAACAATACGAAACAAACAAATACAAATATGAAATTTATTTGCAAAAAAAAATTAAAATTGTATGTGGCACTCAATTACCAACAGCCTTAGCAAGCAACTTAATGTACTACTTCTGCACACACTCCTAAATTGAAGTGTACATATAACAAGCTCACTGATTAACTACCTGACTATACTCGTACGTCCGTCCGTGCCCGTGCGACCGTCTGTCGCCGATTCAACTGGTTCATTTGGGTTGACTCATAATTCGGCCGTCATAAATCATGCGGATTTGCTTGACATTATCACGCTAATAACATCGAATTTAACGATTGTGAATCTGATTAATAAAACGAAACGAGCGCGCAAAGTAAAACAAAAACAAAGTTTTAGCGGCAAAGCAAAAGATAAAACAAAAGACTCAAGTAGCGAACTCGTCGACGCGCTGGCAAATGAGATATGGCAGTAAAATGTAAAATTAATAAATAACATAAAAAAAAAACCACGCTCTCTAATGGACGCACACACACATACAGGCAAATACTTTTGCATAGCCAGCGCTACTCGATTGACAACTACAAATGACATTTGACGCGCTCATATACTTTCGATTTGACATTAATTGAAATTAATATTAATTTCATGTTTTAATAGATTTGTTGTCGCGGTTTTAAAGCACCCAAATTGGTGTATGTATGTATGTTGGCTAATATAAATAAATACATATTTGGTTATTGCTGGCTCTTTATGTGTTTTGTTTTGCGAAAGTGGGCGTTGAAGTTGGAATTTGGCGTAATTAATAATGCGCTTAAATTAATTTATATCTCGTTTGCTATATTGTTTACGCATGTGTAGGTTTTTTATTAATTGTGCGCTTGATTGGTGTTTAGCAATCTCTATTTAAACTAAGCTCATTTTAATAGTTCAGCGTTCACGTAGTAAACTAGTAAGTGACGTTCGCAACGGAGCGGTGTTAAATACTTACAATCTATTAAATGGAAATTAAAGTTAATTTACTTCACAATTTATTTAATGTATATTTTAGATTGAGAAAACGATACTATAAATTTCCCTATGCTCTTAATCGAAACTTTGCACAAATGAACGAAGCAGGAATGAACATCTCCATTGCGTTACACAACTAGTAATGAATACTGATTTAACTTGCCAAGGTAACGCGAATGTAATTGTTATAATATGAAGAAAATATAATGTTCACTATTTATATATGTATATTTCTTTATTATTTGCTTATAAGCACAAAATTAACACCCTTTTTAAAAAAAATAGTACATTTTAGGTGAGTAGTTAGTTCCTGTAATTAAACACTTTTTAAATGTTAATACAAAAAAAAAATAAAAATATTTTATACATAATTGTGGAACTAAATTGCGGATAAATAAAAATTACTATCAGAAAATTTTAAGAAAAATTAAGGTTCACAAATTATAGCGCAACGACAAATTGGCTCATTTTGACAATTTATTTTTCTTACAATTATTTGAAACTATTTTCCAATGATTGGTATTCTCTCACAAAAAACAATAAAACCCCATTTTTTTTATATTAAAATTTCATCAAATTTCGAACTGAAAAAAAATTTTGATTTTAAATAATTGAACTGAAACATAAATCATTACATTTAAACTTTATTGTTTTCTTGAATTAATACATTCATATCTATGTATTAATTTAATTATTCAATTATTTATGTATGTGCTTACTGCAGTAAAAGCTATTGCGAAAACAAAATTCAAATATTTTTTTCATATTAATACATTTACATTGAACCCAAATGCGTCATTTGGGTATAAAATCTCTAATGCAAAACCAAATCACGCATTTCTCCATACAAATTGGCTTTCCCAAAATGACTCATACCAACGCATTTGAACAAAATCATGAACGAAATGCCTTCCAACGTGACATATTTTCTCGAAAGCATCAAAAGGGAACAGCCCTGACAAACGATTTGGCTTTTTTTTTGATAAGTCAGTGCCTTTTTGAATAAAATATATTATTTTCGTCAAAAAACCGTTATTTCTCAACATAATCTCCTTTAACCCCTATACACTATATCATTTCTTGGATTTCATCGACGATTTATGATGTAACGACCTATTTTGGGGGGCCTGAACGAACGGCGTCAGTTGTGGTGATACGACCAAAACTGAACTTAGTAAACCACTTCTTAACCATTGAAATTGACGTCGCACTATCTCCATCGTATTTGTCAAGCCTATCCTTGGTTTCGGTGATGGTATTTTAGGCAAAAAATAATGCTTAATCAAGTATGATATTACTTTTTGAGGGATTTTTTATTTTTTATTTAATTTTAATAAAAAAGTATCCCAGAATACGTCACTGAGAGGATTTCGTAGAAATCACATTCCTTTGCATACTTCTGGGATCCATAATGTACCCGTCTTCATCAAGTTATATACCTAAATTTATCTTTAAACGCGTGTTCCCAAAAGTAGTGTTTTTTTTTAAGCTGCCGAGTAAATATTTTTAGTCCGATTCCAAACAAAATTTTTATTGAAATATTTAGTGAATATACCTCTATGTTTTCCGAGTACGATTTGCAAAATTTTATTTTGTTCTATTTTTAGAGTCTGTAAGATGTCAAAAAATTACGTGAAAGTTTGAAAATTTTCACAAATCGTTGCATAAATTTTACAATTTGCAAAATAAAAAAATAAAAAAATGCTGTCTCGGGAAAACTTAGCCAACTTAACTTTGATTATCAAGAATAATTTCTGATTACAGATTACCCAACTGGCCAGAAATTTACTTAAGCGAGACCCATGCAGTTTGAACATCGACGTTTCAAGTTCGACAATGTTTTTTTTTTTCGTATTCAATACAAAAATTTTAAAGTCAAAACATGTACCTTTAAAATAAAAAAGAAATTTCTTAAATCCATTTAGTAGATCCTTAGCAATTTATTTCCAAAAAACCGGAAGTGGATATTGCTGTGAGAAATGGAAATAATCGCGATTTCTGCCAAAACACAACTCTTAATCGAGCAGTAGTCTTGTGATGGCTCAGAAATAGTACTAAAATGGTCCTGAAAAATTACTGAACAAGTCCTGAAATGATTCTCAGTGTACTCTGTGAATCAGTTCTGACAAGTACAAGGTCAGCCAATCCAAAAACTAAGAGCGTCATTTAGCGATATGCAAACAAGTTAATAGATGAAGGCTTGCAGTATAATATTTAGTTTATACATATAAAATAATAAGATAGAAGTTTTAAAAAGAAAAAACGACGATAAATTATAAGTGTCCATTTTTCGCTAATTTACGCTCTATTACTATTGGCGCATAGATTCGAAAAGGAAACAGAACAGGATTGCATTGTTATTTCTAAAAAAAATTAACATTAAATTAAGAACTAATTGAGCAATGAAGAACTAAAGTTTTGCATTATAAATCTAGACCAATACCACGGAAAGTTTTTCGAATTGCCCAACTAACCGCATGCATGCCTGACAATCATTTATTGACCTAGAAAAACAAAAAATTATAATTTGCTTCGCTGCTCAACGTTTTTTTTTTTGGGCACACAGAAGCGCCTATTTGCAAAGCATAGCAATGCTATGATGTCTGCCCATTGCTTATTAACATAACTTAATATATAACTTAATTTATTTCATGTTTAGATATCACTTAATTACTTATTAAATCAAATAGATCGAGAAGAATGAATGGAAAAAAAATTGTATCTCAATTTTAATTTCATTCACGCTTGCATAGTATGTAAATATATATTTAAATTAGCCCATACAAATAAACAACTGTTTGAGCAAAACCCAACTAAATCTGACCAGAAAAACAAAACAAAGAAACACAAAACAAGTAAAATATCCCGCAGAGCTCATCAGCATAAGGGTCTCACCACCACGCAGTTGACCACAAAAAAGCAGAGAGTAAGTTAGGGCGCAGGCGACAAGCGACCGGCGGAATACTTATAAGTATTAACAATGACATTAACAAGAAATCAACATACGCGCAGAACAACAAAAACAAGGCACACTACAGCGACACAGCACGACAGTTCGCATAAATGTTTATCAAGAAAAAGAAAAACGAAAAAAAAAATAAACGAATGAACGAATTTCTCAACAACTTAATTTGTAGATGATATTAGAATTTAGGTAACGAGCAATTAATGTTCTTTGCCACAATACGTTGATATCACAGTAAGCGTTCTTTAGCGACGCTAAGCATTGCGTGCGCGCAGGCGCAGTGGTCACCGAACGCGTGTACGTGCATTTCATGGAGCAGCACACATTTCTCCACCATGCCAAGGGCGATATGAAAAGGCCAAACAAAAGAAAAATGTGCCCATAAATGTGAGTGCTTGTGGGGGTGGGAAACGGGGGGGTACAAGAACGAAGGCGCATGAAAATAACAAAAAATTTGAAACAAAAAAAGTGGAAATTTAAGGGGGTGATTTGATTATTTATTGGGATCTAAGTGATTTCCGATGAGCTGTATTGTGCAGCAACAAGGATTGAGGCATCAAACACAGCAGGTGGCTTAACGCTTATTGCGCGCGCGAACTGTTTTTCGCTCGCTTCGTGGTGCGTTTGCTGCGCGGGCAGAGTGAAGCGTTCGAAGAAATGCCGTATGCTGTGTTGTTGTTTTTTTTATTCGATTGCAATATATATATTATTAAGGCAGGCAGCGTTGCATGCAACATGTACGCGCACATGTGAGATATGTTTGTTGCAACGCGTCAATTTGCCTGCTGCCGCCCGCTGGCTGCTGTCCACTGTGGCACTTGGCCAACACACTCGATCGCTCGCTACGGCCGTTGCGGTCATTCTACGCCGACGTTGTGATTCATTTTGTTGGCACGTCAGGTGAGAAGAAATATCAACGCCAATGCGCCTGTGTATGTGTGTATTAATATGTTGGTGGATACAGCGGATATTGTACGAGTTTTTTTTTTTTTTTTTTTGTAATGAAAGGATGCGGCGGGATGTTGTGGATCTGGCTCTGCCAGAAGTGTGATATCATTAGAAGCGTTTTATCTGTGTCGTTATGTGTGTTTGCCGATATTTTATGACTTTGCATGCCTTGGTATTTGTTAAATAGGGTTTGGTGGAATGAGCAGGAGATGCCAACGATGCAGTCAAGTGGAATTTGACAACTGAGTTTTTATGAAGGTGCGTCGCCAGATGTGGCGTTCTGCGCAGGAATTTAATTTTTTTCGTGTTTAATCTTAGTTGCGTGTATATATAAATCGCACTCATAATTTCAACCGCACTAAATATAACAATCTGTATTTTATATACTATTTTTTTTTAATATTTATCAATTAAATTGTAGCGCATTATTTACCTGCAGTCATAAGAAGCCAAGCTCTTAAGTTTGTATACAACGACAAAAAAAAAAATTATAAACTTTGTTACAATATACAAACTTTTTTTTTTTAAATTTTTGGAATATTTTGCAGTATGCCGCTTTGTAGCGCTTTCAATTTTAAAGCAAGAAATTTAAATGGCTAGATAATTTCGTTGATTTTTGAATATTTTTTTTCTGGCGTTCTTCCGCAATTTCTACTATAAAATGGAAGTTTTTAGTGCGGAGTGTCTGTAAAAAAAATATTTAAAACCAATAGTGAATTCTAAACACTTGAAACTTCCACTCTTTTAATCAAATTAAATAAGCCACAAAACTGCGTGCTAAGAATTTGTCTAGTATTTTTCGTTAATTTTCACGAGTTTTTTTTTTGTGTGTTTATAAATTTGAAAGCGTTCGTTCTAAAATTCTAAATTATTTTCAAGTTCAAAATTTCTATAAAATAATCTGCAGTTATGATAACTTTTCTTTAATGTTAGAAACGTTTATTTCTGAGGTTTTGGTTAAAACATTTGTATATTTTACTTAACCAATTTAACTGAAAAAAATCGTCTATATATGGCGCGCGGTTTAAGTTTTGTGATTGTTTATTTTTATTTTCGACTGAATATATACATATATACATACGAGTATATGTATGTATATTAACCTAAAATTACTTGTTTGCTATAAATGGTAAATTCAACTTTTTTCAATACTCGTTATGCAAATATCAAACCTTCACTTAAAACCGTTTTTTTATGCTTACTTTAGTCAATCAGCTTTATTAAAAAAGAATTAACTGTTTTAATATGGCAATTAAATGTATATAAATTACACATTTTCGTTCAATCGTTAAGATTTAATACTTTTTGTCAGAAATTTGCGTTTTAGGTAAAATTTCAAGAATTTTGAGCAAAAAAAAAAATTAATTTAGATGTTTATCGCTGGTGACGTGCGTTGCCAAACCTGATCTCAAACGCGACCCATATATGTGTGAGCTATTGTGAAATTCATTTAATTGGAGGCATTATGATCAGCTTCTTCGTGCTTGTGACAAAAATTTACGTATTAGTGGAAATTAAATTAGCTTTCTGGCTCTGTCAGTGTCATATTATTTTATTTTTCGGGGAATGAGGCAAGGCGAATTCATAGAATGTGGTATATTCCCATCAGCTGGTTGCTTGTTCTACCTTCGCCTTGCGCGGTGAAAGTGCCAAAATTACAATTTTGTTTACATTTTCAATTTCTATTTACATTCGTGATAGGAAATTCCATGCGTTTGCATATATTACAAAGACATTCAAAAATTTTTACTATAAATCCTTAGTACGTTTGCTTTTTGTGACAAACTTGGAATTTCGACCATTTCTTTATTTTTGTTTTTCTAAGTTTCTCTGACATTTTCACCGCAAAATAAACAAAATTTTTACTTATATGTGGAATATACCACCTTGAATGAATTCACCTTGGAATGAGTCATCTCCTAACATATTGAAAAAAAAAAATCTGGTAATTTTTATTCTATTAGAATTTGTTTTTCAATACCTTTCGATATTATCTCAAAAGTTTTAATTGTGCGCTTATACCGGAAATCGCAAAAATTGTTCAGTATATATAATATTAAAATTGATTAAAAGCACTTTTGTATTAGATATTGGAGTAATTTTCACTCATATTCGGCATTTAAACCTCAATTTTCATTACAAAACTCGACGTTTAACTTGCGAATGAGAGTTAATTCACACTGACTTTGAAGATTGCACAACACCGAATCCGTTTTTTCTTCCAAACTAAACTTCAAGAGCGACAATAGAATATAGTTTTAATAAACATTACTTACTAAATACAATTTACGTGAATGATTAGCTCATGAATTCCTTACTTACTGGATTGCACTTAGTGAGCAATTTTTTTTTATTTCCCGCCTTGAATTCGCTGCGAAGATTTTCATTGGCGCAACATATTTTTGTTAGAATAATTAAATCTTTAGAAAACAGTTAATGTTTAAGAGGAGAAACATATAAAATGTCTGATTCAATGTTAGTTGAATCTTACCAATATATAAATATGAAAGTTTGTGAGTGCGGAACAGATATGGTTCATAAATTGTCCTACATAACTGAATTATAATATATTGTATTTTTTTAAAAGATTATCCATAATTTTTTTCAATTTTTTAAAGAGCCTTTTTAAAAATGTTTGAGAGCTTTTAAAATATATGAGGTATAACGCTTATAACTTTGGCGTCCGGAGGCGCCTAAATGGGGCCTATCTTATAACCTGGAAAGTGGAAATTGTAAGCCGCTTGGCAAGCAGAGAAGGCGGACTGTTTTTCTTCGACGTACCAGGCAGAAGAAGTCATATCTATTAAATTTACTACGGCTGTCGTGGTAGCCGTTGTCTCACCCTGAATAGCAAAAACGTTATTTAACAGAGCAAGAAGTGTACATTCGTCTCATGCGGTCGAACACCCATTGGAGTTCTTGAGAGTCCCGGGATGAGGGTTCCAGTGCAATGTTGCCAAAAACGTTTTCCAAACAGAACATAATAAATACATGGTTATGTAAACAAATAATTAATGATTATAAATAAAAATGCAATAATCGTGCTGATTAGTAATAACAACCTAAATTTAACAACTTTGTCTACAACCAGCCCAGTACAACATAAAAACTTGGTTATTTAAGACTTCTTGGCACCGAAAGACCTTAAAAGCCACACAAAACATTTTTCCCCTCACTAAGAGTGAGACATCGCCAGCCATCGCTGATATTTAATTTTATTTATTTATGTTGATACATTAAATTTTCTATGTAGTTGGCGCGAGAAAATATCAAATTACAACGGTAATATATTCCAAATTAATGTCATTCTTAATCTAACCGATTATTGTACTTATTATGAACGAGCGAGTGTGCTTTACAGTCTGCGCATGCGCAACATGGGGCAACATAGTTATGTGCATGCACATCGACGGTGATTTAGGCAAGAAAGCGCATAGTGAAATGAGCCGATAGCTAATATATGAGTATAACTTAAATGGCCTACTATGGAGCGAAGTCAACTAGCCGCAGCAGATTTGATCGTTTAACTATATTTGAAAATGTGTATGTGTATGGGATTTCATTTTATCATACATATCTTCTCAGTTTATTATGGTGATCGCACTTGAGAAAGTCGAGAGATTTGTTTACATGCTTAGTTTTATTTAGTTGGTAAATTGACCATAACGACTGCAATATTGGTAACTACTCATTTTATGAGCGAGTTGGTTATGGTTATATACGAGTATATATATTTCTTCTTCAAATGCATTTTGGGCATTCTGAAAAATGTTCGTAAGGAAATACGAGTAGGATCAATAGTCATTTGCTGTACTTACGCGACTATGTGGGATGATGATCGGTGTTTATTTAAGCGTTTGCTTATTTATTTATTTCACTGCGATCGCAGCAATTGGATATGCCTAAAGAAGACATAACGCCATGTAAATACTGCGGCTGTGCTTATCTTAATGGATCTCTAAATTAGGTGCGTATATTAAATTGTAAACTGAGCATTTACAGATGCGGGATTTGAAAAAAAAAATGTTGCCTGCAATTGAAATAAATTAAAGCTGCTGTTGTAGCTGTAAGTTAAAAATATTTTGTTTGAAACAATTGATGGGATATTTGATGGGGTTGCGTAGGAAAGAGATACCTGGAGCCATTAGTTTTGTTTATTTATTATTTACCACATCTAGTTTCAATGCATTTCACTCTAACTGACCATACCTCAACTGAAAATAGCTGTTACTTACCATACCTTAACTCACCATTGCTGTAACTCACCATACCTGAACTCACCACATCTAAACACGCCATATATAAACTAACCACAGCCAAACTCCAGAGTCAGTCAGCAACTTATTTATATGTTAACTGATTAAAGCTAATTCCATTTAAAAGTAAATTTAATTTTAAAATTCGCACATTTTTCGGCTTTTTTAGATTTTTGTATAAGCTCTGAGCTCTTAAAAATCCGTTTCTTAATCAAAAGTGTGTCTGGCAACTCAAAGTGAGAGTGAGGTAGTGAAAATAATTAGATGTTTTAACTAATATTATTGATTTTGCTTTAAAAGGCTGATTTTTGTTTTGTTTAATTTGAAAACGGAGTGCAATCCGGCCAAGGCTTTTCAACAATTTTACAAGGTATTTTTATTCAAACAAATCTATGTTGATATTGCATTGAAATATCTAAGTAAGCCTTCTCCGGCAAATTGGATAACTTGACAAATCGCTAAGAATAACACAAAACAAGCAAACAGACGAAGGAATAATATGTAGATGTACCAGGTAGTCTGTGAAGGCTGCAAAAACATCTAGTATGAATGGCAAAAGGATCTGCGCGAATTCCATTCATTGCTTAGCCGAGAGAGTCAGCAGGATTTTCGCAGCATATCGAGTCACTTTTTTTTTGTTCTCAGTTAAACATTCTTCAATACACACACACACACACACTAGCTGCTGTGCTGTTATATAAATAATCTCGCTGGTTTTTATAAGCTCTGCCCTAAGCAAGGCTTGAACTAACAGGATTACGCACTTAAGCTGCCCGCTAGTGTTGGCTTAACTTTGCAATCTTGTTAGGCGTACAACAATCATAACGAAATGTTAAACAAAGCGCGCGCGAATTTGCAGCAGCAACCGAATTACAATTTGCTCATGAGCAAACACAAGATTAACAAGCGTAGCGGAATTTGTAAACCACAATGGTGGTGAAGAAGGCGAAATGCGGTGAAAGGTAATGTCATGCGCATACATACATACGCTCATGCATACATATATACAAAAATGTATTTGTATCTATATACAGTGGACGAGAAAAGTATACAGATCTTGCATTTTTTACAATATTTGCAAAGATTTTGGTTTTAAATTGTTATATTCATTTTTAAAAATAGTTCATAATTAAAAAAAATCGCGTGAACACAGGTTTCAAACTAAGTAACAAATTTATAAAGTTTCGAAAAATTTTATCATAGTTTTGAGTTAGAATTTTTCGAAAAATTTCCAATACGCAGTTTTGTAGCCCATTCAATTTTAGTGCAATAAAATATATGTAGATTTCAAGTAGCTACACCGTTCATTTTTGACAATTCCATTTCGCTGTTGAAGTTTAGCACTTTCTTGTTTTAAAAGAAGTGATTTTCTTCATGCGTTATACGTATATGGGGAAAATTTAAAAAAATTATAGAGGTATTCCATATGAAAGGCAAGGTAGACATCTGCGATTTTCTTCAAAATTGATAAAATTGTAATACCTAGTGTCTAGAATGGTGTGATAAAATAATTTTTTCTTTTTAATTTTTAATATTTGCGATTTGATTAAGATTTGCAAAAATTTAACACACTATTTTCGAGTTAAAAAATTGGCTAAAGTATTAGTTTTAAAAATAAAATATAATTTATATATGTATAAAGAATAATTCTTATGAAAAAAATTGTTTTAATAAAAAATTAGTAAAAGTTAAACTTATTTAATATATTAATTATGTTTTTAAATTGCAAGAATCGAAACTAAACACAGCTGTGGAATCTAAAAGGTGCACTTCTTCTGAAGAGTCACTGACTTTGAAAAAAGCAAACATTTGAAGTATTAATAGAAAAAACGGTAGAAATAATTAAGGACTTTATCTTGCTAGTACGAAATGCAATCTGTGCAATAAAATGAGTAGAAAAAGAAATAAGAACAAGAAAAGTGAGAAACATTGCTTCATAATGGTATTGTAATTTTAATATGCTATAAAGCGTAGAAGGAGCGTATTTTGAATGTAAAGCAGAGAGAAAACTGTCACAAAATTTTCAAAAATTGATTTCTTACAAAATATTTGTATTTTTTGTAAATAAAATCGGTGGTCTCCTTCATTGTTTATAACTAAAAAAAATTAATATTTTAACTAAATAATTAAATGTTTACTAATTTTACTAAGATTTAATCATTTTCAAAGAATTTATGTTAAATGACTTTGTTTGTTAAAACTAATACTTTAGCCGATTTTTGAACTTGAAAAAGTGTGTCAGAATTGCCAATCTTAATAAAATCGCAAATATTAAAAATCTGAAAAACAAAAACAATTTTATCACACCATTCTAGACACTAGGTATTACAATTATACCAATTTTGAAGAAAATCGCGAATGTCGACCTTGTCTTTCATTTGGAATGCCTCTATATTATGATACTAAAATCAAAAGAGCTAAAAAATTGTATAATCGACAAATTTCTCAAAATACTTCAAAATGTTTTAAGTTTACAAAAAATATCTTAAACATTGCAAATATTAAAAAAAAAAGAGATCAACGTACGCAGACTTCTGTCAGCCACTGTACATAACAACCCCATCGCCATTTCTGAGCGTCATTGTTTGGTCTCGAATGCAAACGAGCGTTGGGAATTCTGCATTAAACGCGCCACAGGACATCATCAATTGTACGCAACTCAATGTGAAAGAGTTGTGTGCTGCGTGCATTCTCTCGCACAAGAACCAAATAAAAGAAGACACATAGAAAGAAGAAGAAGCGCTAAGACAATGCACAAGCATACATACATACAACATAGACGAGCGTAAATGCAAATACTCCTAAGACATTTGCCGTTTTGACTTGTAATGCCTTTCTTTAAGTCAAACAAACACAAACGAATGCCCGGTGTGTTTGTTGCTGATCCTTATTAAGGATTCAAAGCCAATCGTTATATATGTATGTACATATATGTGCAGGTAATATTATTGCGTGGGCGTTATCTGCGTCGACTGCTGTGTTGGGCGTGCCAAAAAGAGATCAAAATTCATATTTAATAACTGCATATTAATAATAATATAATGAATTTTCAGCAGAAATACTTAAATGCAAACATATCCTTTGACTATTTGCACCCTGTGGCGCGAGTGTGCCTTCAAACAACTTCGCTTCCACTCGCTATTTTGTGGGCTGAGCGGCGCGCACTGCGGGAGTTTCATATTTAAGTATGCTAACGAATTGTTTTGGCCTTTTTGCTGCAGCAAATGGGGAAGAAATAATAAAGAAATTTGGAAATAATTTTTGACTGGGCGTTGACAAGTTTAATTAATACATACTATTTGGCTTTTGTGTTGTGCATATATTTTCAGGAGCCAAACAGCAGGCTGCAACCTCAATGTATATATGTATTTATGTTTTAGAATAGGCTGATTTGCATGTTCTGAGAAATTTGGCAATGTATTCTTTGCACACGAGTATATGCTTTGAACTTAAATTGCAAATTTTTTGTATGTAAATAACTGCAGTAAATTTTGGTGATGGCTGAATATTGTTAGAAAATTGGTACTAAAAGGGTATTTAGAAATTCGTTGAAAGGTAAATAAATGGCTGAGTTTATAATACTTGGATTAGCTCGTGCAAAAAATTTTGGTTGCAATTATCACTATGGCAAAAAAGTAGAGGCTTAATTTTAGTGTTTTTAAGGAATGCCTTTTTGCTTATCCAATATGTGTGTGTGTGTGTGTTCTTTGTGTGCATATATTAGACATCTAGCTCCTAGTACTGAATAGTCAATCAGGGGGTATAATGAGCGCAAACTTATAAGACAATTATAATGCGATGAGTTTAGTAAGACATTAAATGAAATTGCTTAAAGTGATCTAAGATTGGCTTCCTTGAACTTGCGCTGTATGGCCGAGAGTTGCGATGCTCAATGGCAATAATTTTTGTTTGCTTCTGGAACAAATATGTAGGTCGTAACTGCATCTTTTCTGGTGCTAAGCAGTTAATTAAATCACGAATAATATTTGCAAGATTGAAATTTAGTCGAGCGTAAATTTCTCTGCTTAATGTATTTATTAGGTAAGTAGTAAAATTCTAAGATGCAGCATTAAACAAGGCACACCGCAACATAAAAAGATATTTTGTGGACCACTGATTTTTTCGAAACCCTATCTAGCCACTGTGTAGGCAAGTTCTTGTAACTAGTGGGTTCGACAATGCCTCTATCAAAGTATTTGCAACTATGTTAGCCTGATCAGTGCCGGACAATCATTGTCTAATATACATTGTCTAATATACATAATGTCGGTGAATCCGACACTTCTGGAAGCACAGACTGTATGGCCGGTCAGATAATCAGCAAGCAATCTATTGTTGACTATTGTAAATAGTTTAAAGTCATTGCTAGCAGAGAGATATCGATTTATATTGGCCTGTCTAGGATCTTCTAAGTATGTATTTCTCCTCAGCCCTTAATACGTTTTGAGTTTACTCGCTCAGTTCGCTTATATACCGTTGCCAAGAATTGCCTGAGAATATAAATATAACTGAATAAGTGCTTTTCGAACTCTTTCATTGTTAAATTTGGCAAAAATTCAGATAGTTACAACCTCGGCATGAAAGACATATGGCCTACATAGTATACACGTATGCCCATTGCTATTGAGGTTTCGTGTCGAGTTCATAGGCTACTGTACATGTTCTTCCTGCCACCCTAGGCACGGCAAATTTGTATATCTAGTGTCAAGTTGAGAAGTTTCGTTTGACCAGATCTCTCAACCAATTATTTCTTTTGGCATTTTGTCGGATTTCACACAAGTTCCAAACCTTTATATTTTCTTCAAAATATCTAACTTTAAACATACAATTTAGTTATCGTTTAAGTTTAAAGTTACCCCTCGCCTACTTCTTAAATCCAAGTAGAAAATATCTGCACTCATTCCAATTGTCATTTCAGTGTCGTCTATAAAAGAATTTAGAGATTTTCAATTAGTTTCAATTTCCCTTCAGCATTCCCCTGTCTTGGTCATTAAACTAAGTATTCGCTGCTTAAACGTGAACTGGTACTCGAAAATTCCCAATTTAAATTTCCTTGTGGCCGCAGATTTGACAGAAAGGCTTTCTGATTGTAGGTCTCAATACTCCCCAACGTGATGCGATTGACTAAGACTTTCGCCACTGATCGCAACATTATCTTGCTTAAGTGTAGGGCGTTAATGGCATTATTTTTGTTTTCTTCAATATTTCGTCTTCGTCACACCCACGTATTTTGTAAAGCTTTTGTTTGTTTTTTTCTTAGAATACCTATTTTGTATTTAATTGGTAACTCAATGGATACAAAATGTAGAACAGTCTATGGAAATGAGCTCAACTTGGCTCTCCGCAGCAGCAAATTCGGTTTGGTCGCTCATTGAAAGATTCGAAAATTTTTCTCAGTGCGAAATCGAGGCCGCCTCAGGAACACAATATTGAAATATCGATTACTAAAATTCATAGTCTCCCGAATTTGCTACATTTAATAGTTTAAGGGATTGAAGTCTGGGACAAAAGATGGTCGATCAACTAAATTTAATTCAGAAAGACTTTAAATGAAAACCGAGATGGCAAAATAAACTGTGTGGATGCCCGTATATTGAAGAGTTTTCTTCTAACAATCTGCTCGAATAAGTTTAAAGTAAAGTCCACAAAATTTCGTGTCCTTTTAGTGGCTATACATCCTAAAATAATTCGCCTTTTTCGTCGCCAAAACAGAGCAAATAAAACAATTTTTCATTTAATGTTCACGAACAACTGAGGCGTACACTTTGAGGAAAGGTCCTTTGAGATATTTAGTAGAAAAAAAAAAATATTTTCAAGGAAAACGAATACTTATACTACCAGTTCATGACTTCTCAGCATTTTCAACCAGCATATCATAGATTAAAGAAGAATGTGATTATGTTTTTTCTACCACAATATTTTAGGTTTCTTTTCGAATACCACATTCTCGATTTCTTAATACTCTCAGCGTGTACATTACAAAAAAAAAATATAAGCATTTAACGGTTTCACTGCGCAAATTTAGTGTTGATTCGAAGGAATATAGAGTAAATAAACTAACTTTTTCACACATCACAAATACCACAAAATAAGATGTGTGTAAAGAAGTTATAAATAGAAGAATTTATTGCCCACGACTCTACACTGTAACTTACCGTTACTATATCTGTCGCACATTTTTCATCGATTGCGGCAACAACTTTTTTTATACTGTTTTTCCAGAAAATATGAAACTAAAGAACAGATTTTCGGTTGAAGTCACAGATGCACTTGTTCTATTATGCTCGCAACTTTGTTGTGCTTATTGTTGCTGTTGTTGTTTGTTGTTCTCCTGTTGTACTAAAAATAACCACTGTCCACTCATGCACTTGCTTCTCCATTTCTTTTTGTGCACATCTTTCGTATGCCTTGCCCGCTGTTTTCAAAAAAAAACCCAGCCATTGTTCCGAGAAGTTGGCTCATATTGGTGAGTCCCATGTCACCACATATTGTCCTTTTTATCTAAATGAGCAACAAAGTAAGTAATAACAAAACGTATCCTATGTTCCCTGCACATATGTTTGTATGTTATATGCAGGAGCGTATTGTTGTTGTTATTATTTTTGTTTATCTACGATACATGCAGACGAAGGCGTTACATGGCTTGTGTATTTAATTTGATTTTAAAACACTGATAATCTAAATATCTTTGGAAAATGTCAAAATAATAAAGAGGAGTGCAAGCATAGCCGTGACGTAACCATAAAAGGAAGCCTTGTGTACCTTGGCATGGGTAGAGAAGTCAGCGACAGCAGTTTGATTAATTATTAATCGATATTTGTATCCTTTTTTTAAATTTTTTTTTTTTTTGTAAGAAAAAACACAACACTTTGCATTCATTGTAAGACAACGACGTTTCGCTGGCAGCTGAATACTTTATTAATTTTTTCTACCCAACTCAATCGATGTTGTTTTTTCTTTTTGTTATTGCTGTATGTGCTTAATAATTTCATTGAATTTTTCAATTTCCTAAAAAAAAATTTCATTCCAAACTTGTGCTGCTCATTTGATGCTAATCAACCTTGTTGACATTATTTTCCTGTGAAATTTCTTAGCTTCGCGCATTGGCGTTGGTAAGTCTGAGGGTGATCAGCAGGTATTGGACGGACATTTCTAAATATGAAATATTACGCATACAAAAATAAATTAAAATTTTTAATTCTATTTTATTTTTTATTTTTTTTTATTTTTGGAGGTGAGCACTCATTAACTAAAAAGGTACTGTTTTGGGCGCGGCACAAATTGGTAGTTAATTGAAATTTTGATTTAGGTGTCGTGCATAATTTTTCATTTTCTATTTCATTAATTGAATGAAAAAAGGGGAACAGCAAGTTCATAATGTCAATTGAGTGTTAAGAACACAAACTAAACAACATAAAAAGGTGCAATTCATGTGTTGATTCAATGTAGATTTCGATAAAGACGTGTAAAGGTTTCCAAAGCTGATCGATGCCGTTGTGGTGCAGGAATTATGTGGCATATTGATTATATTTATAATTATTTTGAGACATGGAGATTAAGAAGTAGGAAATGTGACTTGGATTTATATACATACATATGTACATATGCAGCAGAAAATATAGAAATCTATTCGGAGGTACTGAATAATTTAAATTAAGCATTGTAGGAATGCAATCTGAAAGACTAAAGAAACGAAATTTTAGTCCCCAAAATTATTCCAGGTTATATTTGTATTAGAATTGAATTAAATTTAAGTCATAATCGTAGCTATCATTTTAGTTGTAAAACTTATCGCAATCTTGGTTTTGTTCATAACTTTGTTGCTATAATTGTTATTTTTATTGTAAACGTAATCGTAATGGCAATCACAATCGAAATCATCAGCCCAAAATAATTATGGTTATCGCAATCGTTATATTAATTCCAATTTGAATAGTAATCGTTTTTTTTTAATATACTCGTAATTGTAATATTAATTGAAGTCACAATTTTATTAGTAATTTTAGTAATTTTATTAGTAATTTTTATCATTATCATTAGCAGCTTATCGAAATTGTAATCGTTATTGCAAATTTAATAGAAATTGTTACCGTAATTGTAAACGTAATCAGTTTCATCGTAATGCTAAACGTATTCGTTAGCTTAATGGCATCAATAATTACCGTAATATTCATCGTTATCGCTTTCGTTTTAATTTTCCTTATCACAATAATAATCGTAATAGTTATAATCATTGTTATCGCTATTGTTAATTCTTTTCCGATTTTGTTATCAATATCCTTATCGTACCGCCTCCACAAATGCATCTTTCAATATCGCAATTGTATTAGTTGTTGATATTGTAATCGCAATCGTTATCGAACTATGTGTTTGCTACTGTTATCGTTGTTATTAAAGTTATCGCTTTCACAGTCGTTAACGATGTATTTATTGCTATCGCATTTTTTTTCATCGTTTTCATAAACGTTATAGAATCACTAAAGTTATTGATAAAGCTGTCACAAATTATATATTATCGAAATCATTATAATTATCACATTCGTACCGTAATTCATTTATATGTATGTATTTATGAGTTTTATTTTTTTAAAGGAACACCAGTCCTTCGGTCCTTTCGCAAAATTTGGATTGGACACAGTGAAAAAACTGAAACAAAAAATGGCACAATAGGGAAACTGGTTTGACTTCAAACTCAATTTGATAAGAAGTTCCACTCTGACGGCAAAGAGCCACAAAAAAATGTTAAATATATTTTTAACTCTTCTAGATTTACGAGTAAAAACCGTTTTCTACTTTGGTCAAAATCTAAAGTTTTTTTATTAGAAACGAAAAATTCACATCACTTTTTAAAACCAAAACAAATGATCAAAATTATGAAAACTTTAAGATGTTAATTGAGTTGGTGTTTTGTAAAAAGAACAAATCATGTGTGGGAAATACATTTAGTGTCAGGTAGTTAGTGTACACAAAAAGTATTTCATTGACAGCAGCTGCCCGAAAAAAGTCGTGCACAACAAACGTCATTTTGCTTTTTTTATTAGGTTTGTATTCCAGCATTCCCTCAATTTCCACTAATTTCCAAGTGTTATTGTGGCGTAATAACTCTAACGACTTTCTAATAAGTTCATTTTACGCTTGTTAACTTCGGTGCCGGTGCCACTGCCACTGTAGAGGTATGGCGTTGGCCATTGTTGCTGCCATCAACAGCACTTCAACCACCATTACTGCTAAAATTTATTTATTTCATTTTCGTTATGTTTCCATTTTTTTTGTTTATTCCAAACAACCTACTAAGCGTCATTTCCGTTCCGCTTGGAGATACATATCGCTTTAATTTTTCCAAACGTTCATTCAACACATAATTAACATCCTCCAGCCCAACTCCACTCGCATCAGCTGACTGGTTAAACATTTGGTAGGAAGATAGAGGAAAAAAAAACAAACACACTACTAGGTAGCCATTTTAGAATTACCCACCAAGATTTATATCATTTAAAAAGCAAATTGATTCCAAATTAAGTGCGGCAGTGTACCACTTGAAGCAACTTTTCCGACTCGCAACTGCTGCCGGCGACAGTTGTCTTAGGTCCCAGCTAACGGCCTAAAATTTGTTGGTTCTAATTGAATAATTACTTGTTTTCCTAGGCGGCATGGCTTGGTAGGTTGCACGCTGTCGTCACAAACAGTTTGGGCTGCCTGTGTTTTGACTGTGTCGGTCGGTGGCAGCAAATCGACAATTCACGCTTGATGATTTGCGTGAAGCCGAGAAGTCACCTGTGCACTTTGGTCATTCAGTTTTTTTTTGTATGCCAATGCTAATATTGCTACTGCACTTCCTGGGCAAATGTTTGTTTAGTAGCCTCTTGAGTGGCTCGCATGTTTGTGGAGTTTTATTTTACTTAAACAAAAAAGGATGGTACAAACAAATTACATATAAATATTTATTTAGTTCAAGTTGAAAATTAGTTAATTGGCTACTGACTTTAGCAATTAGCAAATACAATTTTGGTTATGTTCACATATCGCATTAGGCCCGGCTTTTGTTTATAAAGAAACTAATTTGATAATTTCGCTTAAAAAGTTGTAGAAGCCAAAGTCATTGAGAAGATTGCGATTGGCAAAATGTTAACATCAATAATTTATTTTGACTGAGGGAATAATGGTATTTATAGGCAAAGCATTTTTTTTTTTTACAAAAGAGTTCAAGATTTTTTCTGCGTATGCAACTTTATAGACAATTTAATTCTAAAATAATAAAATAAAGTGCAAGTCTCAATTAACCAAAAAATATGGTTGACTTTTAACAATTTTGTTATTGCTGCGGGTATTGCAGTCTTCTTCTTTACTAAAATAAATTTTTGACATGCGCTTAGGGGCCTAACAGAGCTTTTACGGGACTCAGCCGTTTTGGGGTCTTTCTAAGGGATACACAGCAGAGCTTCTATGCCCTTCCTATAAAAGTGTTCGTTGTTTGTCTATAAACCTCTCACATTCCATTCTTAAAACTAACCACAAAAATTAAATTGATAAGCTGTAAATTTATGCCACCAAATTAATTTTAAACACAACTAAAAAGTTCTTTAGAAGAGAAAAAAAAATTCCTACAATTTCGTTTTTGTATTCTAAGTAAAATGGAAAAAATGTTTCATTAGTATAAAAAAAAATAAAAAGGAGCCACTAAGTTTGCGGTTTTGCGTTTGTTACTTTTTTAATTCACGATTTTTCAACTTATTGCATTTCAAATTATTTTTTGTGTTACCTAATTAAATTATAGAAAAAAAATGTATTTTTCAATTGTACTTTTTAAGTATAAGAAGTCCGATCTGTATATTCAGCATCTATTTCACTTCCATTTCCTAAAAGTATTAGTTCAAAGCAAACGAAAAATTTTAACAATTAATCGGAATGTTTTTTTATTACTAGACAACGTTAAACGATTTCGAGTATTTAAATTTTTTTTGAAAGGAGGCACCATATAAACTAGCTTCATTTCCGACCATTGAAAAAAAAAAACAAGTAAATTAAAGTAGTTTTTTTGCTATTTTTTTCGATATGGATATATAATAGATACACAAATACTAAGGTTAAATATAAACGATTGCACAGAATATTAAAAAAAGAAATTTTGAGTAATATTTACAAGATGATTCCAAGCAAAACACGATATTCTGCAAAATCACAATGAAGCGATCAAAAGTGGTACTTAAAATGCTGACTAATATTTACTTAAATATTTGTATGTCAACCAAATTTGCTCACCCTTCACAAATGACGTAATATTCTTAAACAAATTGACTTAAAAGATTAATGAAAATAAATTATTTGTGTACCTAAGTTGTTCGCGATATCTAACTTTGATCGGGTTACATATTATTAAAAAAAAATACTATTGATGAATTTCTAATTAGTATTTACCTTATGATTGGGAATATATCTATAGCTGATCACTAATAATCACGTCTGTTCCGCATATCGATTCCGACAAATTTGGTCGGAATCGGAATGAAATATATTGCTATACATCGAAAGCAAGCATTTATTTATGGTTTTAAAGTATTATCTATGATTAATTTTCAATACCTTACCTTAATACTGACATCCCAAATCTTCTCATCTCACTATAAATAGTATACAGTACTATATTTTACTATATTTTAATAAACATTTTCCTTACATCAATAGCATCCGATTACGATTTGCACCTTCAACCGTCATGGGATAATAATCAATCGTTTTGTCGTTCTATTGGCCTGCTTTTCCATGGAAGCTTATAATTATTCGCTAACAAAATAATTTAAATATCTATTAAACAATAAAGCGATAATATTTTTTAATTACTGCGTATAGAAATTTACCTTATAAAAAATATGCAGTGATATGATAATAGCTATTGGCTGTAAGTTGTTCGGAAATCGACACTATTTATGGTTTAATTAAAGTAATTTATTAATCATTAAATAGGCTTAGCGGAAAAGAAGTTAATAAGAAAGTGTTACAGTGGATTCTTAGAAATGAGAGCTACGAGGGGAACAACGATGGAAGTACGAGTATAATAGCTATAGGGTATTATTCAAATAAATGGAATTGATGGATTAAGATTTCCATGAAGTACTTATTTTTACAAAAAAAAAGTCAAATGTTTTTCATATTTCCAGCAATTAAATATGATTTGCTTTTTTTATAAGCTGTTTTTTTTTAATTTTTAAAACCCCTTATCAACCAAAGTGAGCACTTTGGAACGAAAAATATCGTCGGAGTCAAAAAACGGAATGTTATTTTTGTTTAATAATATATTTTACGGTAGTGCAGCAAGTGTGGAATATGACAACAAACGACTTGTGAGTGTGCTTGGAAACCAAGCAAACCATAGAATTTTTACAAAAAAAAGCGGAAATTGATTTTTGGTCATGAATATGCAACTATACTGCTTATCATATTTATATGACAACCATTTATTGATCATAAATATTGCTCTTAATAAATCAGCATTTTATTACAAAAAAAAATCTAATCTAAAATTAAGAAAAAATTTAACAAACCTCAATTTAAAAAAAAAGTATTTTTTATATATATTTTATGTATTTTTTTTAAATAAAATTTCTATTTGCAAAATTTTTTTTGAGTATGCAGTTTTGTAGATTACTAACTTTTTGAAATAATATGCAAGTTGCAAAAAAACAATTTATCGCTCATTAAAAAAAAAAAATTTTAAATGACGACCTGACGCCAATTCTTAGTTATAGCTCTTGCCCAATATTTTTTTTTTTAAAGAAAAAAAACTGCGTACCAGGCTCTACAAAAATTTTTCAAAACCAACGGTTATTTGTAGCTTGTCTATGTTGGCACTTTATTGCACTAAGTTATAGCGGTTTTTAAAAATGCCTATTAAGAAAGTTTCTAAATAATTTTTTAAGGCTGCAAGTTTTATTGAAAATTGGGGATATATATTAGAAATTTTGCACAAGCTTTGAAGCCCGCCTGTATATGGGTTTAGTAAGAAAATAATTAATAATATTAAAAGTTAAATTAGACAAAATATAGGCGTCCTATAATTGTTGTAAGCAGTATATGTATGTAGCAAATTTCCTTACTAAACGTCTTTTAATTGCGCTAAAGTCGTCCAACAAGCTATTGGGAGTGCGCTAAAGTGGCACTTTAGGTGAGTTATTAAATTACATTTACAACCAATTTGTGTATGGGATTCTCAGCAGGTACTTAACCGAGCTCATGGTATTTATATAAATTCAATTTTCAAACAAAACTTTGAAAGTGTGGTTAAGTGAAATTTAATTGCAACACTAGAGATTACGAGTAAGTCAATGCAAAATTGATGGATTATAATATTCACTTACGAATTACACCTAAGTATATACGGCTGTATACTTAAATCGGTGTCACGAAGCTCATAAGAAATTCACAATGAAGTACGAATAAAAAGTAGCAATCAAAGTCAGCGATTTGGCTTACGAGCTGGAAAACATTTATATATCTATGTGTCACATGCATCCGGTCATTAATAAATTCTTGACAACAAATTTGAAAAAAAAAAAAAAAAACTTAGCGTATGCATATGTAGTTAGACAAATTTATTGCTGTTCTTTTAATGACTTATTAAATATTATTGCAATTACTGCACATTAGATAATTGCACTCGCTAATTGAGGCGTGATTTTTCACGCATTTTTTTGATTTGGTTTGTTAGTTGGGAATTACATACGTGTTCGGCGGAAAAACTGAGGTAATTTAGTATGCAAAATAAAATGTTAATTAAATGTAATTACACCACGCTTTCGCTGCATGTGTTATTCATAATGACACAAAATATGTGTGTTCTAATGAATCATGAGTGTGCTTAGATGCAAATTGGTGAAAAAATCCATATGTATGTACATATGTGTATTTAAAATTGCTTACCTCGTAAAAATGTCAATTCGTACAAAAAAGGCCAGTCTCGCCTCGTGTTGTTACCGTTTGTTGGTTGTAATAAAATTAAAATTCAAACTGTCATTAGTGGAGTATGTAAAAACATGAAATATAAAATAACAAAAAATTAAAGCGCATTTAAAATTGAATTAAATTGAATTAAACAAATTCCCTATAAAAATTAGCTGAAACATGGATAATTTTTAAACAAAACTGTTATAAAAGTCATTTAATGACGTTAAGTGTTTGTGCGTGGATGTACACATATATAAATATTATATATTTTTTTTTGTCATAATATATGTACATATATGCTCGTAAACATTTTGATAGGCTTGTATATAAGTATGTATGTATACATATATGTATGTTTGTACAATAAATGAAAATGTCAACGCTCAATGCCGCAATTTGCATGTCGAGATCAATATCGATTTTTCCGTTGTGACAAATCAATGAACATTTTGAATAAATGTCAAGTTGCCTTCAAATGATTGTTTTGGAATTTAAATAAAGCAAGAGGTCAGTTTTAATTTAAATGATTGCAAGTGGGCGTTGCTGATATCTTAAGGCAGCATCTCTTCTGAGTTCGTGAACCAATACAAAGGTTTTTTTGAGAGAGAATCTGGCAAATAACTTAAGTTCAAGTTCCTAAATGAATTAGTATTTTGGCATTGGTTTTTGTGCATTGGTAGTAGTATTGGTATTGATAATAAGATTAGTATTTGTATTTGTAATATTGATGGAAAACGATATATTAATTGTAATGGTAATAGTAATTGTAATGAAAAATATAATGGTAATGGTATTGGTATTGTTATTGCTATTTGCATTGCTATTAGAGTTGGTATTGGTGTTCGTATGGATATTAGTGCATTCCTTTCGGTAATGGCAATGGTATTGGTATTGGTAATGGAATTAATATTAGTATTAGTAATATTGAAGGAAAACGAAATAGTATTGGCAATGGTATTGGTTTAAGTATTGCTATTGTTATTGCTATTGATATTGTTATTGGTATTGGTATAAATATTGGTATTGTTATTGGTATTGGTATTAGTATTGTTATGGGTGTAAGTATTGATAATGAATTGGATTTGGTATTGGTATTAGTTTTGGTATTAATACTGGTATTGGTAATGTTGATGGAAACCGAAATGGTAATGGTATTGGTACTGCTCCTTGTACTGGTTTATTTGTATTGCTATTGATATAAATATTGGTATTGATATGGGTATTGATTGGAGATTAATAATTAATTTTTACAAATATTGTAAAAATATTTTTTTTTCTTGTAATTTCTTATCTATAATTTCTTACGTGCCTATTTTTTAAATTCTTGCCTTAAATTGAATACACAAAACTAAACCAGCACCACTATTTTGCGCCCAGTTAAATACGAATGGCATTGTTGTTTTGCTTGATTGTCCACAATATAATAAAAAAAATTGTTTAAAATTGTGTGATGTGTAGAGTTTATTGTTCAATGGTTTGTTGGTGCCAATTACGCGCTATTATTTTATAAGCTCAGTGATAAAATCTATATTAACATTCAACAATGTCGTATGTTTAAACAAGCTTATGAGTTTGCAGCACAGTTGGGGTTTAGTAATGAAGATGACCAAATAAGATAGTCTTTGTTAATTTAATATATGTAAATGCACATTTTTATAACTACTTTTCTCATGTTAATACCAATGGAAAAGTATTATGATCAACAAAACGTCTTTCTTGCTTAGCTTTGTTTGCTAGATTAATAATAATGTCGCATTAAACGATTTTAAATCGTTTTTCATTATCTAACTTTTATGAGTTTTGATAATCTTATATTAAACGTAATCTGTAACATTTCTGTATAAAGAAAACGATTTTCGAAGATTTTTTGTAAAGAAATGTAACAAAATGCAATATTTTAAAATTTTGAAGAACAATGTATAGATCGCCCGAAATCAAAAAATTTCAAAACCTTTTTATGACATGACCTTATTTTGTTTAATATTACCTTTATTTAAAACTCATTAAATTCATCTACTCGCTAGAAATGCCGCTGTTAGACTTTTAGCGTAGTTACATATAATTTTCGGTCAAATAGCATTAATAAATTATAGACCTCTGTTATAAAAGTCTTCTTATACTAATTATCAGCGTAATAATTTTTTTTTAACTTTCAAAGACTTTACTTTAAAACTTATATTATAAAAATCTTTACTCTATAATTATGAAAGAGAAAAAAATTTGAAATATTGATGATCAGAACAGGTACGGAACAAGCTTCGGACATTTTGGCCCCTATTATGCTGATCGAACGATTTTTCATTTGGTATTATGACACTCATTCGGTGAAGATTGGCGCTATTGTGAATTGCAATCATTTTGATGCTTCACGATAGTATACATCTATCAGATGGTGTCGAAAAGAAATAGGATTTGAGAAAGTAAAAATAACAAATATTTTATAAATAAAGATAATAAAAGTTTAAAAAAAATATGACTACGACTGAGTTGTGGTTTGACGAATCTTTAGAGGAGGATGAGAGTTTGCTGGAATTGGCCAGAAACAGAAAGAAGCTAAGGGACGCTTCCAACCCTTTGGAAATGGATTCCACTACGTAAGTATAATACTATTTCTTAGAGTTTCGGTATGTTCAACATTTAAGAAGTTTTATTTGCAGATTTACAAAATACTTCCGTTTATCCAAAGAGGCGTTTGTGGACTTGCTGTCCACAACAGAAGAACTGCTGCAGCGATGCACCCGATCGAAATCTATTCCCAATATACTAAAATTGGCAACAACTTGACGGTTTTGTGCTCAGGGTTCGTATCATCTTAGTATAGAGAATGAAAACATGCTTGGGCATACACAGCCTGTATTTTTGCCGCCTGTATTTTTGCCGCCTGTACTTTTGTGCAAATCCCTTAAGCAAATTGTGGATTTTCTTCCATCAATGCAACTAGTCTTTCTAACTGCTGTTTGGTACTCACGACTTTCGACCTGCATACAATTAACAAAAATAATAACTTATTATTAATTTTTTACCATAAAGCAATAAATAAGCTCCAAAAACTTACATTTTCACAAATTGCTGTCGAAAGGAAATTTCTGTTCGACTCAAGATAATACGAATTTGACATTCGATCTTCGATGTTCGATAACCAGCGAATATCGAAGATCGAATGCAACTCATAATAGGGGCCTTTGCCTTTATTTCGGGACTAGTTCGGAAATTTTTTGGCATAATTTCGGGACTAGTTCGGGTTTAAAAATCAACTAAGTACATCAAAGTACATGAGTCCCGAAACTAATATTGAACAATAATGCCAAAAGAGTCCCGAACTAGTCCCGAAATAAAGACAAAAAAAATTAGGAGTTAAAAATTTTTTCTCATTCATAATTATTTTGAGAAGACTTTTATAATATATGTTATCTCAAAAAAAAGTCTTTGGAGACTTAAAAAAATGTATATCGCTGATATTTATTATTAGAAGACTTTTACAATAAAAGTCTCGAAAGCAAAGTCTTTGAAAACTTAAAAATTGTATCTTGTTAATAATTATTATAAAAATGCTTTTATAATATAAGTCTCTGAATAATATTTATTGATAATTATTATAAAAAGACGTTTATAATTCATACCAAAATTTCGATGACTTTTTTAAAACTTTGCCATAAAAAAGATTATTATTATGGGTCTCTGGGTATAGATATACAAATACACACAAAATATCTAGATATGTACATCCAAAATGTCTATTAAGCATCACAAAATGTGGCATGCAAAAGCCTTCAGGGTTAACGTGAGTCAATTAACTTGTCTAATAACGCACAACAACACAAACAAAAGCACAGAACCGCAACAAAACTACATGATATATTTACAAAAACAACAGAATAACACACAGTAATCAACCATGAGTTTAAAAGCGAAAACTTAAAACGAAAAAAAAACCCCATAAATGCAAAATGATCTTGACGATCGATCGATTGAACGCCTGAAAGCTACAGTCAAACAAAAAGCCACGAAAACTCAAAATCAATGACTTTAGCAGACCCAATTCGGTATATGTATTTAACATTTTTTTATTTTATTTCTTTTTAAAAGTCGTTGCACGAAACAAAAAGTTAATAGTTGTTGTCAACATGTAGCAATAAAATTACACTGAAAACAAAAAACATCTCGCAACTTATCAACTACGTCGTTGCCGCTGCTGTTGTTCTACTTGTTGTTGCAACGCTTGCTATCGATCCTAATGAACGCATAAAGGCCGATATTTGCATGCCACAGATCGAGTGTAAAATTAAGAAATGTTGACAGTATAGGCCCGATGATGCACGCAGGGCGAGTGTGAGCAAGTGCGACGACATGCAACGTGTGTGTGTGGAAAAAAGCTGTGGCATGCGGAAAGGATATAGACAAAACAGAATTTTTTTTTTGTTTTCGCACTTGTGGCAACCTTGCATAGTAACAACAACAATTACGACATTCTTCTCAATAACGTGAAATGTGTAAATGTGCAAGTGATCGTGCAGCTAATGATCACCCGAGACGAGCTATAAACAAGCACACCTACAAACACCAACAAAAAAGAAAAAGAAAAAAATAATAACAACAAACACAATAACAATAATGACAACATTTTATGAACATGTTGATGGCCAAAAAATAATGCGAACACAAATGTGTTGTTGCTGGTGTTGAGCGTCGTTGATCACGCGCGCGCCCAACTCTCAACGCTAGCCGCTCCAATCGCGCGCTTAAGCTGATGCTGGAGGCGCACGGAGGCTGTTGTTGTTGTTGTTGTTGCTGATTGTCATTACCGTTCACTAGATCGCTGCAGGTTGGTGTGCGGTGTGCGGAACTGTCTACATAATCCAATAACCGCGTCACCAACGTACCTTCATGTTGTGTGTGTGTGTGAGTGTCGCTACCCAACAAGCACAGATAAACTATTTTACTAATATTTAGAAGTTTTTTTATTGTTCTCAAATTGATATCCAATTTGGTTTTCTTATACTGTCAAACCTTGGAGAAATTTAAATTTCACATATTGATATCTAAAATCATTGTCCAATGTTGCCTTAGCTTAGAGAAATTCATTTTGAAAAATGTTGTAAATTTTATAATTCTCAAATTAATATAAAATATTGAAGAAAATTGTGGCTATCATGTTAACATCACACATCATTCTCCAATCCTTCTCTAGGTTTGAGAAATCGACCTTCCAAAGCATTAACATGAGTCCACAAAAATCGAATGCTGTACTCCAAGCACTTAATTAAATTTCTTTTATTCGTGTTTTATTCTATTATTTATATTTCAATATGCGAAAACGATCAAAAAACATCAAAACCAAGGAAAAAATGCAACACCATGATAATCACCAACAAAATCTAGCAGCTCGCTTTCTAGAAAATCTATGTAGATTTTTGCGTTCATTTTACTTGGCACACAGCATATTTTTGACTTGCCTTTATAGGATAATGGTGCCCAACGCATGAGTGATTCTCCACCATGAATGCTTCCCGCGGACGCCTTACGTCCCTCCAGTAATTATAGTTTTTCCGGACTAAACTTCTTTCAATCCTTGAATATATTTATCAGATTCAACCTTCTCATCAAAAAATTTAATACCTTTCATAAAATATAATTTGTGCATTTTTATGATGTGCTGTTAGGTACAGTTTAGCCACTCGGTTCTTATATTTAAGTATTAAATATTTTCTTATTATTTGATGAACACGTTATTTAGTCACATTTAGACCAAATTCCACTTTAATTTGCTTAGAACTTGTAATGGCTATTCGTTGCTAACTCGATCATCAATGGTGTTTGGGATTTTCAAACAGATTAACCCGGTATTTAGCTAGTAAAACATAAGGTACTGAGAAATGCAATATTTTCCAAATAATTATTTGACTGGTGTATTTCGCTCTAGGAATCTTAAAAAAATTCAGATCACAGCAGAAAACAGAAAACTAGTAAAAAACGTATTAGTATTAAAAATATCCTCTGGAAAACGTGTCTTATCTGATTTATAAATATGATATATGTATATATATGTTTTTGAAAATATCTATAGGAAATTTCAAGGATATAGATGAATATCTTTCATTACGAATTCATTTGAAAACTTAATTGTTATTCTAGATTGTTCAATATACTTTTAAAATTTTATTTATCAACCATTATTTACAAGGATAATTTAAATTTCTTTAAATTTTGATACCAGAAGCATTTATGTTGCTATCATGCTAAGATCACGTAAAGATAAAGTTAAAAAAACATTTTTCTCAAGACGGCACCGTTTGGCATTGCATTTTTCCTAAATAACAATTAAAAAATAAAAACTCTGTTAAGATATGTATGTAAGGCGCTTCAAATTGAAAAATGAAAATTATTAGTGTATTTGATTTGTAATTCATTAAATCAAGCGCATAAGTAGTAGAGACCAGATAGAGAACCATAATGGAGAACAAGTTGAAAACTATATTTTTCTCAACTTGAGAAACATAATTATATACACACACAAAATTATTTCCCCTTTTCTCTCTTTCTTAAGAACGCTATGATTCGCCACATGGAAACCGAAAATGTTGGCGATTTGAGAAGTGCCTTAATTCACAACTTGAGAGCAAGTTCAATTCAAACGTAAATGTTCATTGGGCAGTTCGGTTATTCTCGGCTAGGTGTGCTCTGTGTATTGCCCACATTCGGATAGAGCACATTTGGTATGCGCGCAAGTGTGTGTGAGCGAGCGAGTGTGTGTGCTTCCAAGAAGATAAATACAGCAAAATTAAGGAAAATAAATAAATGTCACCAGACTACAAGATCGTTATCTCATTTAACAATAATTACCCTGATATGGGATATGGTAACTAATCTGTTATGTTTGTTGTGCACTCGCCCGCTCGATTTCGCTTACATGTGTCTGTAGATTTGTTGCTTTCCCAGCTTGCTTCTTTGCTTCTTTGCAGAGTTTGCTTGCTCGCCTCCATGCTCTCTAACTATCGGATAGTGTTTGGGTGTGTATTTGAATGTGTTGCGCATGTGCGTTGAATAATGTTGTTCAACTCATGTTCACTTGTTTTGTACGCTTTATTTTGATTTCATTTTCGATTTGATTTTTTTTTTTCGATTCAATTTGCTGTTGTTGCAAGAAGGTGTGTGCCACAACACATATGCTAGTGTAACTATGTTTGTACGTATGTGTGTGTGTTTGTTTTTTTATAGCGAGCAGGTTCGTAGGCCAAATTCCAATTGCTGGTGGAGTTTCAATTTCAACTTTTATCCATTGTTTTCTTTTGTAATTGTGTTGGCATGAGTGTGGAAGAAAATTAAGTAATTAATTATACATAAAGTAATAAATACGTAATAGTTTGTTTTTGACAGCCGTTCAATATGTAGACCGTTATTGTAGTGTGTAACTATGTTTACTTTTATTTTTTTTTAAGCTTTCTCACAACTCTATAAATTATCATATTAAAACGTAATGTTTGCGTAGTTGATGTTATAAGATTAAGAAAAGTAACCCATAATGATTTAAAATTATTTTAATTTTTAATTAATTCTTGCCAGCTCATCAGCAAAGCGCTTGCCTTCAATATAACTATATTTTCGGACACATACTAGTCCTTTAAGAATGAAGGGGCCCTAATAGCTAAACGGCTATAGGTATGAGTATATGTTTAGTTTCATGACTGTGGTTCCAACTTTGAGTGGAGAACCCATCTAAAAGATTGACACTCTTGTCTTAAAGACATAACAACAATATGGAAGCGACTGCGAATATGCTAACTACTCCATTTATTTTTATTAATACCGCCCTACCTTGACTTCCATGTAGGGAATGCGAGTGAAGAAGAAGCTTTTGAAAAAGCCTAATCGAAAGCGCCATAATCTTTTCGTTTAGGGATTAAATTGAAGCCTTTCAGAGTACCAGCGTGTCCAGTCTTCGGGCCAGTTAAACACCCAGTTTCCCTAAGTTTTATAGTTGTTATTATCTCAGATTTTTGGTCTGCAATATTTATAGGCAAAGTTTTCAAAACATAATTAATTGATTAAGTGGAAGTGGTCTCTTGTGCTCCACTTATACCGATTAAGACTTTTTATCTATTTTGGATTTCTTGAGCGCGTTCAACTAGACGCGGGCTAAATAAAACGATGTGAGGTACTTTTTATCAATCACTATTCTCTTGTTCCCTCCCTCGCAAGTTCATCCGTTACCTGCGATGTCCCTGCGACCGGGAACCCAAGTGAGGTAAAGACTGTCCTGCTTAACCAACTCCTGTAGAGATTGGCGGCAATTCAGTACAATCTTTGATTTAATCGTAGCTAAGCGCACAGCTTTAATTGCCGCTTGGCTATCACTAAATAAAAAGATGTATTTGCCTTTAAAAGCGGTTTGTATCATTTCCATAGCCTCCTCAGGAATAGGTTCCGTAAGAAGACCCGACCTCGCACTCTGTTATTCAGCTTCGAACCATCTCTAGAGACCGTGAGACTTCCAGGTGGAGTATAGAGCACTCCTCCCTAGAAACCTATAATTATTAATTAACCATGAGTGCCCATGTCAGCTAGACTCCTATTATATGTCACTGAGTTTAGTTTAATTCAGTTACAATAACAACTTATGGTTACAATGTTTAATTTGAAATTACTTTTATTACACAAATCATAACTTGTTAAAAAAAAAAAACTCCCTTTTAAAGCGCCCAGAAATACTTAAAATTAATTTCTAAATAACTACTGTTCAATTCCATAGCTGCTACTAATTATTTTCATGTCCAAGCTTAGTAAGTATGCAATTATTTACACACACGCGCACGCCTTTCTATTAAACGTCCATCAATAGCGTAAATGCTTATCAATTACGGTTGTCTATTAATTAAAATAATAATAATAGAAAACTAAGCAAACAAGCAATGAACAACGATAAGCGCAGCCAATGGTTATAATTAAAACAAGAAATAAATGAAAAAATAAAACCAAAGCGCGAAAATAATAAAATGTTGTTGTTATTGTACTGCGTAGCTGTTATGTATAAATAAATCTGTAATAATAATGTACAAAGCAACGATAAGATACAACGCGCTTAAGACTTATCCGTAACTAAAACATGATTATGATTATAAAGAAAAAAAAAATCAACAACAACAGCAAATCTACCAACAATAACAACATTGAGTATAATTGAGTCTAATAAGCAGCTATCAGGGCTTTATGTAATGAGCGCCGTAAGCGGCCGGTGTATAATTGTTAAGCGTGCAGCTGTTCGGTACAACACCGTAAAAGGTGTAACAAGCTAAAGAAATTCACATTCGTGAATGTGTGTGTATAAGTGTAAAACATTGTGGCAGCATTAATGCGGTGCGGGTATATTAACCAAACCCAATTAAATCCAAACAAACTCAAAATACCCAAAACACCAGACACAAATAATAACAAAAGTTATAAGAAAAAGACAAGCGAACAATGAGCGTTATAAAATAAACGAAACCCTACGATTTCTAATAGATGACAACAAAGTGTTTTAACAGGCAAACAGGAACAATAAATGCGCAATGACAGCATGGTGCGGCGTAGAGTGGTGTGCAGCATTAGAGTAGACTAATTTAATCAAATTGGATCCCTTAATTGGGAAGGTGCCTCTGCCCGGCTGGTTGATGTCCTCAGCAGAGCAAAGGCTGACATCACCGCCATCCAAAAGATGCGATGGACGGGGCAAGGGAAACAAGTGATAGGCCCTTGCGACATCTACTACAGCTGCCATGTAAAGGAGCGCAAATTTGGTGTCGGATTTGTGGTGGGAGAGAGACTGCGCCGTAAAGTACTGTCGTTCACTCCGGTGGACGAGCGTCTCGCCACAATCCGCATCAAGGCGAGATTCTTCAACATCTCCCTGATTTGCGCCCACGCCCCGACGGAAGAGAAGGACGATGGGACTAAAGATCGCTTCTACGATCTCCTTGGCCGCACGTATGAGCGGTGCCCCCACCACGATATAAAAATCATGCTTGGCGACTTCAATGCCAAGGTGGGCAAGGAGGGCATCTTTGGTTCCACAGTCGGAAAATTCAGTCTCCACGACGAAACGTCCGATAACGGATTGAGACTGATCGACTTCGCCGGGGCCCGAAACATGGTAGTCTGTAGTACCAGGTTCCAGCATAAGAAGATCCACCAGGCTACGTGGCTGTCTCCAGATGGTAAAACACGAAACCAAATCGACCACGTTGTGATAGACGGAAGGCATGCTTCCAGTGTCCTAAATGTGCGCACGAACCGAGGAGCCAACATCGACTCGGATCATTTTCTTGTGGCAGCTAAGATCCGCACGCGCCTCTGTGCAGCAAAAAGCGCGCGCAAATGGACACAAGGAAAGCTCGACGTCGGAAAGCTGCAATCGCAACAGACAGCTACCCACTTCGCCACTCGACTTGCACTCCTGCTCTCTGAGAGCAATAACCAACAGAACGATATTTCCGAACAGTGGAACCATATTTCTCGTTGTCTAAATACCGCCGCTGAAGAATCCATCGGATTTCAGCGAGCCCGAAAGAACAACTGGTATGACGAGGAATGTCGCGCCGCTACGGAACGTAAAGACGCTGCCTACAGGGCCACACTGCGATCGGGCGCAACGCGAGCTGTGCGGGAGCGTTATCGTGAGCTGAAGAAGGAAGCAAGACGCATTTTTCGTGAGAAAAAGAGAGAGGCCGAAATGCGTGAGTGCGAAGAGCTTGAGATGCTGGCCGACAGGAAAAGCGCCCGAAAATTTTTTCAAAAAGTTCGACGGCTTACAGAAGGTTTTAAGACCGGGGCGAATTCCTGTAAGAATGAAAACGGCGACCTGGTGACTGATGTCCACAGCATACTTAAATTATGGAGGGAGCACTTCTCCACACTGCTGAAAGCAACTGCAACCCTGGAGATGTTGAACCCGAATCCCCAATCAATGATGATGGACGCGATGTACCATCACCCGACTGTGACGAAATTCGGAAAGCGATAGCACGGCTGAAGAACAACAAAGCCCCCGGGGCCGATGGGTTACCAGCTGAGTTATTTAAGTACGGCGGAGAGGAGCTGGTTAAGTGCATGCACGAGCTCATCTCCAGAATATGGTCGGAAGAACGCATGCCTACTGATTGGAACTTAAGTGTGCTCTGCCCAATCCACAAAAAGGGTGATCCTGCAGTTTGCGCCAACTATCGCGGGATTAGTCTTCTTAACATCGCATATAAGGTTCTGTCGAGTGTATTGTGTGAAAGACTTAAGCCCACCGTCAACGAACTGATTGGACCTTATCAGTGCGGCTTTAGACCTGGTAAATCTACCACCGACCAGATATTCACAATACGCCAGATCTTGGAAAAGACCCGAGAAAGAAGAATCGACACACACCATCTTTTTGTCGACTTCAAAGCCGCCTTCGACAGCACGACAAGAAGTTTCCTATATGCCGCAATGTCTGAATTTGGTATCCCGGCAAAACTTATACGGCTGTGTAAAATGACGTTGAGCAACACCACCAGCTCCGTCAGAATCGGGAAGGACCTCTCCGAGCCGTTTGATACCAAGCGAGGTTTCAGACAAGGCGACTCTTTGTCGTGCGATTTCTTTAACCTGATGCTGGAGAAGATGATTCGAGCCGCAGAACTTAATCGGTCAGGCACCATCTTTTATAAGAGTGTGCAATTGCTGGCGTACGCCGATGACATTGACATCATCGGCCTTAACAACCGCGCAGTTAGTTCTGCCTTCTCCAAACTGGATAGAGAAGCGAAGCGAATGGGTCTGGAGGTGAACGAGGGCAAGACGAAGTATCTCCTGTCATCAAATAGACAGTCGGCACATTCACGACTGGGATCACAAATCACTGTTGACAGTTATAACTTTGAAAAAGTTGAGAACTTCGTTTACTTAGGAACCAGCATTAACACCAATAACAGCGTCAGCCTTGAAATCCAACGGAGAATCTCTCTTGCCAACAAGTGCTACTTCGGACTGAGTAGGCAATTGCACAGTAAAGTCCTCTCTCGACGGACAAAAACCATACTCTATAAGTCTCTCATCATGCCCGTCCTATTGTATGGCGCAGAATCATGGACTATGACAACATCAGATGAGAGAGCTCTTGGGGTGTTCGAGAGAAAGATTCTTCGAAAGATTTATGGACCTTTGCGTCTTTGCGACGGCGAATACCGTGTACGATGGAACGATGAGCTGTACGAGCTTTACAATGACGTAGATATAGTGCAGCGGATTAAGAATCAGCGGCTCCGCTGGCTAGGTCACGTCGTTCGAATGGATGAAATAGCTCCAGCCCTGAAGGTTTTTGACGCGGTACCCGCGGGTGGTAGCAGAGGAAAAGGAAGACCTCCTCTGCGTTGGAAAGACCAAGTGGAAAAAGACTTGGCTATACTTGGGATTTCCAATTGGCGCCAGTTAGCAAAAGATAGGGACAGCTGGCGTGCTTTGTTGACCTCGGCCAAAATCGCTTAGGCGGTTGTTGCGCCAATTAAGTAAGTAAGTAAGCTTGGAATTTGCTCATAAACTCTTTGGGACGTAGTCATAGTCAACATAAAAACAACTGTAAAGTAAGGAAATGCGTTTTATATATATATTTTGCTATCGAATATTTGTCAAAAAATGCTGCCACGAAATTTTAATCGACTTTAGCTATACTCTAACTCCGCTATACGTTAGCTCCGTAATATTTTACTTTTTAAAAAATAAATGTTCTTTCAAGTGGCGCATGTTGACTTTGGTGTGCTAATGATAAACATTAGTTATCAAAATCGTCCTTAGCGACGAGTGCAATTGGCCACCAAGATCATGCTAATTGATCGGGACGGACTTTTTCTTGTGAAGTTTATTTAAGATGCAGGTGTAGCATATTTATAACAATCGATCGATGTCTTCAAAATAAAAATTATCCCGGCCATCTGTCACATTCCGCCGCAGCAAAGTCACTAGCAGGTGAATTGCTCGTGACTCTGTGACACGGAGGGAAATCTGTCCATCAAAACGATATTATATTGCATAAAAAATGAGTACATTTATAATAAAACAGAAATTTTACTTATTTAATTTCTTTCCAAAATATAGCCACACTATTTGCAAAATCATTTAAGCCCTGAAATAAATTCGCTTTCCTTATTTTGGTTTTATTTTTTGTGTTAATTTTCGTATAAAATTGACAAAAATTTCAAAATTTTAGCAAAAATTAGTAGCATTCAATCGCATTGAAATGCATTTGCTTCATTATTTTGTTGGAGTTCACTGAAATGCGCTATTTCGAATGGGCGAATTTGTGTGGCAAAGTGGCGAGTTTCACCGAAATGAAGCAGTAAAGCAAATTCTGCATAAATTTTAAATTAATTTCAAAAGTTCATATTTCATTTTTCAGTTCAATAGGGGGGAAAAATAGCAAAACCCCACACAGTTTAGTATTACGTATTGGCGTCGGTTCGATTTCCGCGGAAGCTTTGAAGAATTTCTTTCTTCTTTCTTATGAGGAGTTGTGGTGAGCTCCTAAAAAGCGGCAATAACTTCTCTCGCTTTGTGTGTGCTTAAAATTTTCCCAACAAGAAAAGCACAAGAAAAATTAAATTTTTTGATAAGAAATAAATTGTAATATATATTTTTTATCAATTAATTTCGTTATTCTATTTGACTTTTTTTAATTTTTTTATTTTAATTTGAAATAGCATTTATTGAATTTCGTTTAGATTAAGAATGCTATCAGTGCTATAAAATATTTTGTAAACTTTAGCGTTTAAAATAAAAGAGCAAAATACACTGGGGTATTGAATTTTTTGTTTAAATTTCTCTACTGCTGATACTTTGGTTAAATAGATACACTCTGTTCACAAATTATAGCATAAACATAAATTGACACATTTGGACATTTTATCTTCCAATCATCTAAAATTATTTTTCAATAAAATATCACTTATTTTTTAACAAACGCCATTAAGAACAACTTTTCAAATTTTATTGAAGTTGATGTTTGGTAATTTTTTTACTGACCCTCTTTCCCAATTACTTCCATATAAAAAATAACAACCGGCTTGCGTTGTATGGAGGAAACTGTCAGAAGTTTTTTTTTTAAGTCAGTGATAACTTGTAGACACTTGAAACTTGCACTTTCTCCAACTTAATAGTCCAAAAAGCTGCATACTCAAAAAAATTCTTAAAACCTTTTTTAAAAAGTTTGAAATTTTGATGAAGTCTTGTTAAATCATTTTAAATTTTGTAAATGTTTTACAAATGTGTTTTTATGGGGGTTTTCTTAGAGAATGAACCATATTCTACTTGAAAAATAATTTTAATTAATTAGAAGAAAAAAAAAGTGCCCAAATCTGTCAATATGTAGTTGTGCTATAATTTTTTAACAGAGTATAGATGTACATACATATGTATATGGCATATTCCAGAACAGCAAATTAAATTTAAAAAAAATTATAAAAAAATTTATTTTACACGAAATTATCTAAAACTATTTTAAGTATAATCCTCAACTCGAAATTACAAGCATAACATACAAAAGCACGATAGGCCTCAGCAGCTAATGTGTAATAGATGTTAGTGCTATATCATATAATTCTCTAAAAAGTATAATTATAATAATGAAGTAAACATATATTTATTTAAATATCGAATGATCCATATAAATTTATATAAACTTTTACAATATAATTTAAATACTGCCTGAGAACTTTACTGCCATGCGCAAATGCATTGCTACCATTCCAAATTGCATAACTTGCAAACTCATTTGCCATGCAAAATATTTTATAGGCCAACAACAAAAAATGCTACTTAAAAAAAAATTTTACAAAAAATATAAGTCACCGCAAACGACAACCACTGCGAGCATGGCAATTAATAAATTATCACAGAGTGACAATAATTTCTACGAGCTGCTTGTTTTCACTTAATCATCATAATAATTTCATGATTTCATGCCATACTTAATGTTGCGTTTAATTTATTAGAATAGCCGCAATGCAACGGATCAAATGTCACAGCAGCGCGAACACGCTCGACTGACGCCTAGTTGGGAGCGGTATATACATATATGTTATATTTATACATACATTCATTCTAGCACACATATACATATATAATACATACATACATACACAGATAAATAGTAGTAAAAAAAACAATAGAAAATAAATAAGAAAATCGTATTGCTTGAGAACCCGTTTTCGTTTCTCTCACTTTTTAACATTTTTTATCGCAACTCGTTCTCCTATTTTGATATTCCGCCACCACCGCCGTCACCGCTACCGCCGTCATTGTCACACTGCCACAATTCATCGAATATAATTGCGTATAATTTGCACTTCGGTGTATAAATTTTATGTGCGACAGCTCACTTAGAGGTAAATTAATAATTAAAAATGTGCAATTTAAATGATTTTATGCGATTTGTCAAAGTTTATGTTGGCGGCTGGAGCGCAGCGGTGCGAGTGTGGCTTGAGGGAGTGTAGCTGCTGGTGGCCGTAGTGAATGTTTAGTTGAATTGAACACTTGACTTTACATATGCCAAATGTCAAATTGTTATTAATTTGTTATCTTACAGATGAGGTAATTGTTATTATGAAATCCTCAAGTGTTGAAACTAAGTATTGCCGCAAATGTGATTAGTTGAAAAAAAAACTGAAGACCTATTATTAGTTGGCATTCATGGCAAAGTATTTTTCTGTTAAGAAATATTATCTTTTTAAAAGAGTTGTAATTGATTATCTGCGTGAGTAATGAGCAAATAGGCAGAACGATTAATTTGTGGGAACTAAAAAAAAATGGGACCGACTGCTTTGTCGAAGCACCACTTTCAGAGCGAACAGAGAGAAGTGGTGAAAAAAGCAAAATATATAAATTGACATAGTTTCCTTAACAAAATTCAATCCAAAAATATATTGTGCTCATCAGGGTAAAGAATGTTGTTTTACATTAATTATACTTCCAATATTTGTGAGAATTTATCCAAAGTATAATTTAAAGGATTTTTTTTTAATTTGCCATTGGAAACTTAGAAAATTATAGCCATATAAAAATATGAGCCGACAAATGTTCAAGGACAGAAATAATATGAACCAAAAATAGTTGGAATACTAAAATAATCAAAAAAATAAATTTTTGGAATATGTTACTAACAATTAGATTATATTAAAATATAATTTGTGGTGTTAATTTTTTGCTCTTTTGTCAATAACAATGGGCAAAGTTACTCAAAGGTTTGAAAACATTTTCTTTTATAAAAATTGCTTAAATCAGTCTGAAGCACTTAAGAAAATATGCTCGTAGATTTATTTCTTTAAGAAAATAAACCGCAAGGTGCTTTTTCAAACAACAGAAATAATGAAAATATGTATTATGCTCTCTCTTGAGAGACAAATTTTATATTTCAACGTAAATCACACCAGTTGAAAAACAAGAAGACATTAAATTTCAGCGAAAACGAGAAAAGCACACTGTGAGTGAGTGACCTTTCAAAATGTTGATGGATATATTCGAACTCTGTTAAAATCGATAGTGGTTGGGAAGCAAATTTTCTAAATTGCCCAAAATAAATTGAAACACATTTTAAATGCAAGAAAGAATGCAGAGCAAATTCATATTATTAAAAAGCACTATAGAAAAAAATATAAGAATAAGAATAGATGAATGCACCACTATATTAGTATGAACATTCTAGTGCACTTTTCTCTAACTAAGACTTTTGTAGGCAGACCTAAATATGTTTTTTAAAGAAAAATATATCATGTACACCAGCTACAATCCTCACTTTTTCATGCAAAACGTATCACCTTGTCAAAAAATAATTTTTTTTTTCGACTGTCCGCCAAATTTGGAAATCTTTCCGTTGGCTCATTGTGCTAATATTGCTTTATTTAAAGGTTGTTTTTTCTTGTGATATTCAATATAAAGGAACAATCCAGTAAACGATTTAACCTCATAAATTTTGTTTTTTATAAAACAAAAATTGGTGTGGCTAGAAAACACCAACTTGAAAATTAATGCAAAATTGCAATCATTTAGGTGACAATCAAAATCAGAATGAGACATTTAGTTTCTTCCGCATTCTCTTTTTGGTGGTTAAAGTTTCTAACAGGGTTGGAATGTGATGTATTTTCGAATGCTTTTCTATCATCCCTTATCAAGTTTGGTTTGGAGATAAATCGTATTAGGTGTACTGTTACTTTTCGATCAACCAATAGTCAACCAATGCAAGATCGTTGCAGAGATAGCAACAGTTTCCCAGTTGGAGAGGAATAGTAAAGAATAAAATACTTGTACATATAACTTTGAATTAAATGAAACATTTCACTGTTTCTGCCAGGACTTTTACATACATCGCAACACATTTGACTTAGCGAACTCGCTTCAATAAATGAGCGAAGATTTTATTACGTTTATTATTTAAAAAAAAACATTATTTTTAATATACTACCTTCAACTGATGAATTATTTTTTTTTGTACCTTTTAGATCTTGACATTTAATGAACTATCTTTCATGACTCGACAATTCAAAAAATTAAATCCTTACGCCTTGCGAGTTCGCCACGTCTGTTGGTTGGTAGGGTGAAGGGTTGTTAAACATAGGGATTATTTGTTCAATAAAATTAAAATAACCAATTTTGCAGTTATTGGCATGAGCGAGAATCTTTTCAATTGTTTGCTGCTCAAAAGAAAATTAAAAAAATTTTTTTTTTGTGGATTTTCATATTTAATGTGAAGCAAATTTTCAGTGATTGCAAAATTTCACGCACACAAAAGTGGGGTTACAAACATGAAAAATAAGAAAGGTCATTTCTTAACTCATCGGTACCATTTGGATTATATTAAGATATTGTTAAAAGGATTAAAAAACTATTAAGTATACTATTACAATTACATAAGAACAAAAAATTATCCGTAACATTTCACTTTCAGCTGCTAAAATTTCAAAATTATTTGCTCCAAATATTCCCAAAATATAATCAACTTTATAAAATGATTTTTTTGCCTAGAAATTTTTATAATATCATTTAGCATTTAATAAAATTACCGCGGACATCACGATTTTCTCATGTTTGGGATAAAATTAAATTCTTCGCACTGTGTCATATCTGATGAATATCTACTAAATAAAAAATAAATTTATAACATAAAATCAATTTCGTTAAACTTTGATTAGTATCAGCAGAAAAAATTTACAAATCTAATATCGAGCAAGATTAAGTTATTAGTTCGTAGTTGGCATGGTTCTTACTAAAACCATGTTTGATATATAAATATTTTATGGCAATTTTTTTTAAAGGCTTAGAATGCAAAATTTTATCTTTAAATTAATAAGTTCCACCAGATTTAGCAAATATATATATTTTTTTTGTTACTATTCATAGGTTACGATAAAATGCATCACATAAAATTGAATGCAGTAACCAACCTAGGATAGGTAAAGAGTAACAATTTGACCGCTAAGTTTCAGAAAAAAACCAATACGCAGTAATGGTAACACAAAAAACGACGATTTAAAGTAAAAAAAATGTGGATTATTTTATTGCGCATCGTTGTCACTTTTCCTGTAGAATTTATGTGAAACTTACCAGAAAAAAATTGTATTTGCATTATTTAGTCCAATATTTGATTTTTGTATATGTTAAATTAAGCTTGATCTCAAACAAAACGTAGAAAACACTCAACATGTTAACACTGCAAACAAATTTTCGACTTTCGTCGGTTGCGAATCCATGATCGGTTTGGAAAGCTCACTCTATTAGAAAGCTTCGTAGACAGCAAGTGACAAAAAAAAGTACATTACGCGACTGTTCAGTACAAAATCTAGAAATTTATTGAAAAATAAATTATGTAAATAAAAAAACAACGATTATAAGTTCGTAATATTTTACTTGTTGATTTAATTTCTTATATTTCATTTCATTCTAGGTTAGTTGTTTTCGTATTTGCTTATAAAATAATTTAATTATATTTTACACTTAATTTGCTAGCTGCTCTAACTTAAATACTTAACGAATTTAACTACTATTTTTAAAACTTAAGCAACTACATTTAAATTAAATTTGTAGGTATAAACACGATAAATTAAAATAAAGTAAAAAGTGTACAAATGAACGATAAGAGCTGAATTAGAAAAAAAAAACATTGGGTGCGGCACGAATAATATTTGTTCTATGAAATCTTTATAAATTTGGCACAATATTTTAGATTTCATATCCTATTTGTAATGCCGTTGACTGTTGACGGTGTATAATTTTAGCATTTTTATGCATTTTTGGGACTCATTAATACTTGAAAAATATTATCTGTATGTTAATTTTAATTTATTTGCATGCTTTCACATTTTAGCAATTTAAAAAATGCGCACTCGAAACCAACTTATGGTATTTACAAATTTATAAGTATTTAAATGTCTAGCAGTTTTATATTGATTATCGCAGCTTACTGCCGCCTGCCATTTATTTACAATTATAAAATTTAAGTTTATATCACATAATTCTCGACGTTTCCATACAACGCTTTTGCCACCTTAACTATTTGCTAACATACACACACACACTCACGCATACGTATTTTTGCAATTTTGCATTTCTTCTCAATAAATAAAGGAACTCTCACAACCATGCAAACGGCTCGCAGTTCAGGCGTAGTTTCATTATTTACATAAATTATTTTAATTGATTTTTACAATTGCTTTCGTTTTTTTTTTGCGAAATCTCTCAATGACTCGCGTCGAGCTCATGCTCCTCGTCGCTCGGACAATCATCCATTTCCATATCGATAAGCTCATCGTCGTCATCTTCATCACAGCTAGCCGCATTCCGGCTGCGATCCGAATGCGAGCCGTCGCCCTTGTCGTCCTCCTGTTGCATGCGCTTGTGTTTTGTGCGGCGATTTTGGAACCACACTTTCACTTGCGTCTCGGAGAGGTTGAGCGATTGCGCGAGTGCCTTGCGTTCAGCGCCAACCACATATTGATTGCTTTCGAAGGCGTGTTCGAGCTTTAACAGCTGCGAGGGCGAGAAGGCAGTGCGTATGCGTTTAGGTTTGCGAAAAGGTTGTAGCAGAAAATCTAAAAGATGAAGAAGAACGAAGAGATTGCGACAAGTTAGTAAAATGTTTAAGCAAGCAGTTGGAAATTTGGGAAGCTTGTTTTGAGAGATTTTAAAGTGATATACTTACTGCCTGGAAAGCGATGCGGAAAGATGCGTCCATGACGGCTCAGCAGCCATGGATAGAGCGGATAGCTGTCGCGCGGCATACCCGGTCCGCCCATGAATGGCGAGGCATGCGGTGGCAAGCCACCACCCAACACGTGACCGGCCTGTAGCGCGGCGGCCATTTGAAACTGCGCGGCGGCAATTAGATGTGGATTGTGCTGAGGTGGTAGGTCTGGCGGCGGTGCGTTGATGTATGGTGGCAACGCCTTAATGTCGGGCATACCTTGCTGTGGCGGTGGAATGCCTGCGGGTCCGACGACGGGAAATGGACGCATAAGGCCTGACGCGGGCGGCATGCCAGGTAAAAGTAAGGGTCCATGAGTTGTAGGCTTTGGATATTGGGGCGTCGTCGGTTGGGAAAGCGCTTGCTGGCCGGCTGTTGGCTGTGACGCCGGACTACTCGGCAGCATTGCAGGTGGAGACGAAGGATGCGAGGATTGTGGCGAAACAGATTTGGGTGGCGTATGAGGTGGTTGCGGGTGTTGTTGCGCCGTCGGTTGATTGAGTTGTTGGCGTTGTGCGGGATGTTGGGCTTGCTCCGCGGCTGACGGCAGCGGTGAGCGTTCACGCTTGAGATGTAACACATGTGTGCCGGCGGCATTGGTGAGTGCAACGCCGGGCGAGGAGAGACGCGTTTGCGTTGATGGCGGTGGACTGTACGAGCTGGCGGAGGAATGCATACTCAAATTTGCAGCGGCAGCGGCGGCGGCGGAACTGTGCAGACGTTGAATGATATCTTGGATGTCCTGACGAAAGGGCGCGCCGTGGTTGGGTGATAATTGTTGTTGCTGCTGCTGCTGTTGTTGCTGTTGCTGTTGCTGTTGGTGTTGGTGATGTTGCAGTAGCAAGTGCTGTTGCAAAGCATGTTGCTGCGCTGCCGTCAGGTGCGGCGGTAGATGTGCTTGGGCGGCATGTTGATGCGCTTGTGCGGCAAGTGACAACGGCAGCGGCATGCTAAGTTGAGCCATGCCAGGCAGATGTGTAGCGCCCATTGTGGGTGGCGCAGCTGGTGGCGTCTGCGGCGGTGAACCGGGGCCATTCTGACCGCTTGTTGTATGCGTGTTGTTGTTGTTCAGCTGTCCAACAGACTGTTGGCCAATGCCGACGGCGGTGTGTGGCGGTGAGGCGGCTGCATCATTGCCCACAATCGATTCGATGCTGAAGCCGATCTTTTGCTTTGGCGTGGGCATTAGAACGGCAGAGGTGGGCAGAGGCGGAATCATTTTAGTCATAAATAAATTTGTTTGCGCGCTTGCTGGAGAGGCTGGAGAAGGTTGGTGCTGCCTTGACGAGGCCGCGACTGGTTCGGCAATGTTTGCTGGTACAGATAGCGGTAGGTTTGTAGGAGGATATTTTTACGTTGAAACTCACAAATTTTAGCAAAGTAAAAGCCACTTAGTTTTTTTATTTTTTACATATACTTTAAAATATTCACTAGTTCATTGCCAGCTGCAAAGCGTTGCAGTGCACTGCACTGAACTTCAACTTCCTTTTGTTTATTGTGCAAACTTGGCTTTTGTTATAACATATTTGACTTCGTTAACAAACAAATATTCGAATAAACACTTTTTTGACTGAATTAATAAATTTTTTCACACAATTTGGTTCACTCGCGAAATCCGCTCGAATCAGATAAGTCTGTGTGTTCAAATTTGTTTTTATTTTATTTTTCTTTTATACGACTCTTGTCGACGCGCGCTCAACGTGTTCACTCAACGACAGTCACTGTCAGAATAATCCGCCGCTGTGCACCGCTGCCGCACCAAGTATCCGACCTTTGCTCGAAGCAGCCGTTTGGTCGGTTGCGCGCTCTCGCTCAATTCGACGCCGTTGCTCTTCCAACGCATACACAACGAAGTAAATAGTTATGCGCTAGCACACGTACACATACTATAGGCGCTCAGTGCGGCACTCACACCAACGCGCCTGCAAACCTGTGCAACCGGTCCAACATAAAAGGCACAATAAATAGGCAAACGCTCATTTATTGCTTAAATATGTGCGTGCATATGTTTATATACAGCGCCATGGCAAGTATGTAGAATGTATGTGCATATCGTATGCGCTCCTTACACAAACGCGCAACGAATGGCTTCAAAGTGGGCCGTACCCAAACTGGCTGCCTGTCTTCGTACGCGCGCCAACCCTTAGTTTATTACTAGCGTTGAGGTTTACATAAGCGCAGCACTTTGCCGCTTTGCCTACTGTGGATTTTATCTGATAGATACATTTTGGCGGGCGAGCGATAGAGAAGGCAACACAACAACGCCATCACTAGCGGTCACTCGCTCAGTCAATATTTACTTTTGCGCTACCGTGAAATCGCTCACTATTTGCCTTTGCCTTCGCCTTTGCCTTCGCTCGCCCGTTCGCGCCACGCGCTGCAATTCCGTATAGTTGGCTGCCGGTAGGCGTTAACCAGCTTAATACGCCGCTGTTTACGCTCTAAAACGTCGCTTTCTGCATATGGCTTCCGCAGTTGTTGCTATTGTTGGCCATTACATCTGCCAACGGTGCGCGGCAAGTAGCTAGCGAATGCCAAAAAGTTGCCATTGTATTATGTGTGTGTCACGTATGTTTGTATGTAGTTTCTATTATTTATTGTGTCGCGTATATAAAAAATTACATATTTTTGTGGTCATTATTGTTGTTGCTGCAATTGGCACAGTTGTCTCCGTGTTCGTAATTTAGTCTAAACTGTCATTCATTGTATTCGTAGTGACGGCGGCTGCTGCTTCTACCAGCGCTCTGCTTCTCAGCACAGTTCGCGCTCGCAAATTAGTTTGTGCGCGCTTGTTGTTGTTATTTTTGCCATTTCGCTGCTAATGCAATAATTTTCTCATTTGTCGCCAAATAAGCAAATTTAATGAGTTTAATATTGCCGCTCAGCTCAGCTGCCGCAAGCAGTGTCTACTCACTCGCTCCCACTTTCTCTTCGTTGCCTTTGGTTAGATTGCAAAAATGTTTGTTGGCTCATTCTATTTCAGTGCTTTGTTGGTTAATTGTTGGTTATTGTTGTTGTTGCCGCAAGTATATCCTGAAATTATCTACGTGTACATACAAACATACATACATACACGTTCCCATATGATTTTAAGAAAATGGCAGTTGTGAGTGAAGCGATCCTTCTGCCAATTATTTGACTGCCAGCGCTTTGCTGTCAATTTTATCTTCGCCACATAGCCGCGCTTCATTAATACCTAAGTAACATTAGCGAGGCTTATGGTTGTTGGTCGTTTTCATGTGGCTAAAAATGTATCCTTATTTTATAGACACACGCCTGCAAATTTTCACATAAATTCATCTAGATGTATTAATAAAAACAAAAATAATATTATTTTATAACATATTGACATATTTTTAATTACAATTATTTTTCAATTGAAATATGGTTCAATCTCTAAATTTCACCAAAATTTCACACTTTCTAAAAAAGAAAATTTTTAAAGTTTTTAGGTATGCAAATTTTTGGTCCTTTTTAGTTTAGTGAAAAAAGTGCAAGTTTCAAGTACCTGCAAGTTATCATTTGTTTTAAATTAATAATTTCGAAATTTTGATATTATTAAAAAAAAATTGTTTAATGGTGTTTGTTATAGAAGTAACGATGTTTTAATAGATAAATTATTTTAAATAATTGGAGGATACAAATTTGTTCCAAATATGTCAATATGTGTTTAATTTGTGAACAGAGTATATAATTTGTGTTAAACACACTTTTGATGTTGCTGTTTTCTGTATTTTGAGAGTTTATATCTATCTAAAATACCTACTGAAATTAAATTTTGCATTCTAGAGCCTTTTAGGGATTTTCGAAATATTAAAAAAAAATTTTTGCTTATATTATGTAGCAGAATTTATTTTCTAAAATATTGGAAATGATTTTTAGCTTTTTTTTTGTAATAATACACGTCAATCAATAACTGACAGAATGTGCAAGAAAGTTTGAAATATAGCACAATATTTACAAGAAATTTTAAAATTTCAATCCATATTACAAACTTTTTAATTAGAATCTTTAAAAAACTTGATTTTGCAGCTTATTAATATTTTTTCATTTTACTTGAATAATACGTAAGTTTCTAAATGTTAGAATTGTTTGAAATTTTGGTCTTACGATTTTTTTCTTATGTAATGCATATATACTTGCATTTTCAAAAATTACCTATGCAACACTTGAAATTTATATTTTTTTAGATTCAGTTATAATATTGAATTTATTTTGATAAAAAAAAATATTTAAAATATTTATTAAATTGTTTTAATTTTGCTCTAAAGTGTAGGCCGTTGTAAAAATTAAAAACCGAGTTCACGAAAAAGGGGTTAAATGCAAATATACTAAATAAATATATTATGCTCAACAACATGGCTTAGTTATCAACCTAGCAGAACTATTTCAATTCTGCATTTTATCATTTAATAATGACGGCCAGGTATATGGATTTTCAAGATACTACGTATTGTTATTAAAACTTGAAAATGCATATCGAATATCTTATGATTACATTTTTAATTTAAAATCACGTCCATTTGATGCTGGAACTAAATTTAAATTTTATACCAATAATATTTTCAAAGTAATGAATTTACATCAGTGATTAATTTACTAGTGACAGTGTAGACGCTTAAAAAATTTAAAAAAAAAAACAAATAATATTTAGGATAATTTTGAACGTTTAAATGTGCTGCTGTTTCAATTAATAATTTAATTAATATCTATTAGCAGTATTTAAATTTTTTTTTTAATTTTAATGAGTTGATTATTAATAAATGAGGCTTAATAAAGTGTTAAATAAAAAAAAATATATTTATATAAATATATTATGACCTTACTGGCAATGAAAACACATTGCTAAGGCCAATAAAATGGTAAAGAATATTAATAGATTTAGTTTAGTATTAAAATCTTATTATGTGGACACAAATAAAATGTCGAAACTTTTAATCACCACACATTTCAAATCACAAGAAAGCTTGATAAATTGGAGAAACGTTGAAAACCAACAACAAGGATTTGTGAAATTTCATAGCAAAATATACTAGAAAAATCTTTTAATAGTCGCTATCTTGATTTTGCCAAACCTAGTTCCCTATTTGCATCTAAATTTGATTCGAATTACTTTTATTATATATTTATAAATTATTTTAAAGTTAATGTGACTGTATTCGGCAGGGTTTTGTAACCACAGACTTAGGGCCAATTGCATCATCTCCGGTTAAGCGCTTAATTGAAACTAAATGCGCCAGTTAAAACCATCCGTCAGATAAGCAAGCGCTGAATAAAAAGCTGAATGGTGCAAACTGCCCTTAATCATATATTTATTAATTTAAATTATTTCATTTAATTCTCGGAAAAATTAGGCTTCGTATATATTTTATATTTCCTTGATTTTTTAGCATTTTCCTATCTATTTCGTGAATAGAAAAAATAATTATTTTTAAATGTCTTACCAAATCTGAAACGCGCAGGGGTTAAAAAGTTAAAGATTAACGAGCATTCAGAGCCTATAAATAGTATATTCAGGCAAGATTTATCAAGAATCAGTAATAATTGTTGGTTTCACTCTTTTTTAAATTCTGGCTACGGCCATGGAATAAAATGAAAAAAATGCCTGCCCTTTATATGTTTACGAATTACTTAAAATTTTTTTTAACGTTAAAAGCTATAAAAATGTATTCGCTTTTATTAATATTTCAGTTTAAATTGAGAAAAAATATCACTATCTAATCTTTAAAATTCACTCGATCCCTGCTGATTTAGTGTTAATGGCTGTGCGAAATTCCAACAATATGTGCATTCAGCCAAGGCATGCCGAAGCCAAATGTTTTTGGAATTACTTTCATTATACGCGTTTAATAAATAATTAACTAAAAATAGTACAAATAATAAAATAAGTGACACAATTAAAATACTTGATTGGACAACGTCAACAACACGAAATGTGCAAAATATGAGTATGTGTGTATTTACAAATGTAGGTAAGTATGCATGTTTATTTAAATTAGAATTCAATAAAGTGTATACAATAAATTGTGACACCCACAAAGCATATAAAATCTTCTATGTACCTACCATACCGAGAAGAAAGGCATTAAGGGTATTCATTTAAGCTCAGAACGCTCTTGAAATGTATTTTGCGAACTCAAAATAAAGTCTAAATTTAATTTTGAACTTTCAATTACGACGCATTTATCAGTTTAGATTAATAACTTAAATATTCATTTGTATTCCTCGCAAATTTATCGGGATCGATACGCAGAACAGGCCTGTACATTTCAGTAATCTGTTGAGAACTATTAAAAATAAATAAAGCTACACATTGCGATCAGTGCCCATGACAGTTTACTAATAGCTTTCGTTGAAACAATTAATTTTTTCTTTTCATAATTATAGTTTACACACTGATATCAATTTATACCTTTACATATACCATAAGTAAGATTTCTAAATTTGCCTGTGATTATTTGATTTTTTTTTGTAACAGGAAAAATATATGTATATATTTTCTAGACTCTAGAAAAAACTACCTACATATAATAAATTAAAATTTGTGGACACACAACTGTTTATTTCCTACATTTTATTTGAATACTTATTTAGTCATACTATTGGTCTTGATCCTTGATCAGAAGGCCCATAACATTTGTTAGAAAGGTTTGTTCAATTAATAGCCAATAGTTTAATTTGTTCTCATTACGAAGTTTTTATTTCAAGTGAAGAAAGTGAAAATTTATGAAGTTCAAGTTTTCAATTTCTGAACAGAAAACTGTGATCGTTTAAATGAAAATCAAAGTTTAATATAATTAAGTTTTTCGAATAACATTCTTACATTTTTCTTAATTTTTAATATATTTCAAATTAGGCGCAGTCCATTCTCCTATAAAAATCATTAAATAAAAAGTTTTAAATTAAAAAAAGGGTTAAAATTCTGGGTATACAGATATTTGTATAATAAAAAGCAAGGGAGAATTTTTGTTCTCATAATTTCCGTCACATAAGGCATGAAGAAATATTTCGTAAAGAAGAAGAGCCCAACATTCGCATAAAAACTGTCAACCAGAACCATAAGTTTCAGTTACTTTGAAAGTTCCTTTTTTTATTTTTCTAAAATTGAATGGACAACAGAACTGTATAGTTTGTTGCATTTGTTTAAATAGTGTAGAAAGTTTAAAACCTTGTTTAATATTGTTTCAGTTAGAGAATTCCATACACGTTTATTCAAAAATTAATTTGTTTTATAATGACTTTCTTTTAGTGACATATCTCAATTTGGGTCCTTCTAAAAATCATATTTAATATTAAAATATTTTTTTTTAATTTTGAAACTTTGTTTGAATAGTACATTCCATAATAGATCCGAAAGCAAAAAAATCACACTCTTAGTCTATTTGCTAATGAAGCCTTAGTAAATATTATCAGAAACAAAAAAAAATATAATAAAATTAATTGATTAAAAAGTAGCCGTCAAAAATAAAACAAAAGTTTGTGATAACATGAAAAACTCGTGTTAGTTTATTAAAAGCAGCGAAATTTAGCAGTGACTGAACTATTAAAGTATTAGATTAAGTATTAAATTAATTTAAAGTGCGTACACGTTTTGCACATAAAACGGAAAACATTAAAATTAAAACAAAAATCAAATAGTTTTACAAAAACAAATACGTTTAAAATAGCTTTTAGTTCAGTAATTAATAATAAGTGTGTGAACTATTAGGACAAAAGCCACAGATTATATAAATACATACAAGCTTATGAAATATCAAATAGTCGTATCATTATTTTCTAATTTAAGCTTCATTAAGACTTGTTTGTTTGCCTAACTACAAATAAACGCTGTTAATCAATTCGATTAACAGGCCATCAGCGCTTTAGTAGCGACTGTTATCAGCCAGAGACTTGTAGCAAAATTTGGTGTGATAATGACAATGAAATTTTGTTGGACAATTATACAATATTTAATATTTCATAGTGTTTCGGAGCTTGTTTATTAAATTAAACAGGCGTACGTGAATGTCAACAAAAGGCAATTATTTTATTACGCAGATAACACACAAGCAAAGCAAGAGAGACTGAGTTGGCGCATGCCACAAAACAACAAAAAGTGTCGTAGGTCAATATAAAAAAACAAAAGTATCTGAACAAATATAACATACACAAATACATAAATATAAATAAAAAAAAAGTTCTCAATACGTCGTTACATATTTATGGTTTGGGAAAGTTTACATGCCAAATATATAAATATTCTGCATAACAAGCACGTTTTGCACCAAAAATTATCTTGTGGCAAGTTATTTACTTGTCAAATATGTATCACTGAACTGATTTTAATGAAATTTATTTGCAAATTAATAATGACACACATAAATCTTATATATATAATAGCCAACAAATTTGTCTTCACAATAACTCTTCGTATAATAAAACTAATCAATTCCTTTACGCCTTCGCATTGGCGCCTCAAATGTGTCTGCAGTTTAAGTGAGAATTATAATTTTATGCAGGCATTGTCGTGTGCCAAAAAATTAATTCAATGTGGAGCAGTGACTTTATGAAATTATCATTCAAATTGCTGTGTAAGCAAGTGTTTGCGCTTTTTGCAAATATTGAAAACTTGCACATAGATTTTCAAAGTGATTTATGTTTAACCGTTCATACTAACTTAGTGTGTGTTGAATGTGAAATGGTTGGGCACACATTTATTTAATTTTGCATTCACGTAAAAACAATTGAAGTACGAAATATTTTGCATGCGCTGTTTAGAGAATTTTAATCGTTACATTTCCTACTTTTGCCAAAAATATTAAGAATTCGTGCAGTTCGAAAGGCAAAAAAAATAAAGTCTCGTGTGTTCATGCCACTTAGATTAGATTGAGTATATGCATCTAAGATTAGGCATAAGTTGCCTTCTTACACATTTTAAAATGACTGCCTACAAGGAAAGAATGCTCATTACAATTTATACTAACATTATAAATTAGTATTTGCTGAAACTTCTGAAATAAGTGCTTTGATTTCGATGATGCTGGGCCTTCTTATCACTTTGAACAAATGTTCATGTGATCTACTTTTTTCTTTTAACTTCTAGATTTACTCTTTCTTTGCGAGTATGTATGTCATTCTTTTGATTTGCTGTAATTATAAAATAAATTAACCCTATTCATAAAAACGAAATTTGCCGTTGCACCCTTCGGAATATTTTTTCTGCGAATACATAAAAATAAATATGTTATATATATGATATATAACAAAAAATGTTTTCTCTTTAATTTTATGTCTTAATTAAATTTCTGTATCCAAATATTATACTGTCTAATTTTTTTTAAAGTCACATTTATCCAAAATGATATTAAAAAGTAGCTACAGTTTTTCTTTTTGTATTTCTTCCCGGACTGCTCTACGTTGACAAGATTTTTATACTTCGTCGTTGAAACAAGTCTGGCACAAATATGGGCAAAGTCATTTACGTTTAAATTATTATGATTATTAAAATTTTTGTTCTTATTTGATTTATATTCAAAACATTTTTTCGCTGATTTCTCATGCCCAGACATATAATTGTGTTATAATTTTACATTAGTACGAGTGTGTACTCTTTGTATTTGTATTTTATTTTTTTAATTGATCTTAATCCTAGCAGAACAATTAAAGAAATTATTATATTGTGCTAGTCATTTTGTTTTCTTATTTTTTAATAAAAAACAGTTTATCAAGCCAAGAACATATTCAGTAACAAATAAAAACTTCGACGTTAGAGGAGTTGCAGATTCCTTGGCATTCAAAAAAGTATTAAACTTTTTAGTATTTTTTTTTTATTTTATTAATTTTTTAATAATTGACAATTTTATTGAGCTCGAGGCCAGTTTATTGATTTTATTTGGAGAAAACAACAACAGTTTTTAAACGGCAAAAGTTATAGTTGGTTTGTTTAAGGAAGATGGAATAAACAGAACAGCCAACTCGGATAACGTAGCAGAGCATGTAGCGTGTTGGCTTTGCAACTCTGAGCTTTGAACCAGGGAAAGCCTGGGAGAAGTGGTTATGATGAAAACATTTAATGATGAGAAAATGTGGAGATTTCCGAAATAATACTATAACTTCTACCATTAAAAAACTGTTGTTGTTTTTTCCAAACAAAATCCTCAATAAACTGGCCTCGAGCTCAATACAATTGTCAATTATTAAACATTTATAAGGCCAATGGAAATAACAAAAATTATTTATTTTTTGTCAGAATATTTTTCACTCATTTTCATATTGCAGTTGCAGTTAAGCTCTTCCTGTGACAATAAGGGCTTCGAAAGATCTTCACACTAACTGCATATGTACATACATACATACATATCTATAACTTCAAATGGGATTATTCTAAGTAAATAAAGTGAGTTGAAAGAGGGCTTCTGTGGATGTACTAATTTTTTTAAATTTCTAAAAAAATACAAAACACAGGTTAGTGTGCACCTGGCATTCAGCTGCCATTCTTGTAAAAACTTCGTAAAGTTAAAAAACGACACAGAGCCGAAATTTTTTTTATTCCAAGTGTATTACGATTTCGTTTTATGTTTAAAAACGCCAATATGCAAACATAGAATCTTTTCAGATGTCCATCTACATACTTTTACATATGCTTTTGTAATTTTTTATGCTTTTGAGTCTTCTAAATGTAAGTAAACATTCAAAAATGTAATTTGATCAACTATTGAATTGATGTTCAACTTAATGAAACATGTAATTTCATTTCATTTATTTAACTTTTTTACTTATATCTACATAAAAACATCAGGTTTAATTGTAAATGAATTTATGTCAAACAAATATGTCTATGTTTAAAACGTTATTAAATTGGGCTGAAGAAAAACATAAGGCATTTTGTATTTTAAGAACTTCTATATGGCATGTTTACAAACTCTGTTTTCCATATTATTTTGCTCAAATGCAGTGGGACGGAGATGTGCCTTTCTTGCATAAAACAAAGAAGTTGAATCAAAATATTAATCACGTTTTTCCTTCATATAATCTTGTTTTATTTCAATATCAGTAAGCAGTAAATTATTATTTTTTCTTTCAAACTTTTACTAAGCACATACATATGTATGTTATGTATTTACTATACGTTGTTAGCTTTTCTTAAAATAACAAATTCGCTGATTTTTTCTCTACTTGAACGATTCACAATCTCAGCGAATGAAAACAACTGTGCAAAGATGATGGTAATAGAGTATTATATTTAAGAAAAACGTTTTCAGTCGCTGGATGTTTTTTCAGCAATTTGTCGTTGTGTCTCGTTCGACTTAGTTTCTTGAATATAATTTTCCGAGTCTGTGGAAATACACTTTATGCTCACATGTATTTAAGTGGATAATCAAATGCAAATAATAATGCAAATATTGAATGGCAAATTAGGTTAAATAACAATAAGCAATAGTTTTAAAATTTTTTTTAGTAAATTTCCATGCATTCTTTAGATTTCTTCGGCTAAATATCGTTAACTCTAAATAAAGCATTTTCAGACTTAAGAACACTAAAGGAGGGAGAAAGTAACTAGAGTTCTGCTACGTTTATAGGCCGCATAAGATTTGCGTACGAGTATTCGTCCAAGTACTCAAGTTGATCACTGAGAATGGTAAAATTGAAGAATATAACAGAGCGCCATATTCTTAGTTTTACCAAAATATCGCTTACGGAGTTACTATTTTTGAGTTTAAAATCATTTTTGATTCTGTACTCACTTTTGAATGGGAAATCAATTTTATTTGTGTTCTAATTCGTCGACCAAATGAGAAATTAATTATAAATTTTATTTGATAGAACGTTCGATACAACAGGAATAAAATTAATAGATTTGTGATATGAGTAATGTAAATTCATTAAAATAAATGAGATTAAAAAAGGTGTATTAGTTGCAATTGTTATTCAACATTTGTATTTATAAAGAAGTTTAAATTTTAATTAATTTTGAAAATAATGTTAAATTTGTGCATTCCAAGCCTTTTTGATAAGATTTAACTGAGTGATGATTTCAAATAAAAATCAAAAATGAAACTGTCGTGTATCTACTTAAAACTCCTTTTTATTTTAATATTTAAAAATTTTATTTCTTACATATCAGTAGAAAAAAAGTTAGAAGTTTAAAAGTTATATTTTAATAAGGAGGAATTTATATACCAAGGAGACGAATGCAATAATGCTCACATACAAATACATAGATTTAGCTGCTGTTATTAATTATATCAAGCTGATGCTGCTTAGCGATGATTTGAAAAATCGTTAATCCTTGCTTTGGAAAGTTTAGTTGAATTGAGGCGCCAACTTCTATGCTCAACAGTTTAATTCAACACAGATTCTCAAGCATCAAAACTAACCCAAAGCAATTAAGAATTACTCATTACAACTATGTATAGGTATGTATATGTAATTATTTACGAAAAAAGTTAAATATTTTGATAGAACAACCCAAAACGAGTATCTACCATAATTTGACTAATGCCATATAATTTATTTAATACCACAATTATATGTGTACAAATATGTAATTTCCACAACCCTCATTATTCAACTAGTCCACCATACACCACTCCTCCACGAGCGAGCGAACACGCTCTAGTACTCAATTAAATACGCGCTGGCGCTCAATCTCACCAAACATTTCGTTACTCATTTCTAATTACGTTGAAGTGGCCCGCCTACGAAAAATTTTTCCTCATAATTGCAGATTCTCAATAAAAATCAAAATAATGTTGGACAATAAAATATATGCGTACAACAAATAAATCCATCTATGTAGCCAATGCTCGTGCAAGAACACAACAAACAAAAAAAACACATAGACAATCCAGAAATACACTATGGTGCTATTTATAAAATACTATTCCTATGAAATTACGTGTACACGCAATATCGTTTTCATTATATTAACTGCAAAACAATAAATAAATCGCATCTGACAGATTGTACAATTTAGTTGACTCGGGGGTGTTTGTGTGTGTGTGTGTGCGAGTGTTTGTGTTGTATATCTGGGCAATTGCATGTTGTAACAAAGTATCTTTCGTAAAAAATCAAATCATTGCTGTGGCGCTGCGAAGTTGCAGCGTTCCGTTGTAATCGCAAACTCATCATCATTAAAACTGAATTTTCAACAATTGAAGACAATAGGAAATTTGCCACGTTTTGCTTTGTTTTGTTATACAAAAAAAACCAAAAAAAAAAATACATCAACCGAAACATAATAATAAAATAACAAAACGATTACACCAACAACATGAGCACTGTATTCTGCGATGGAAAGTGAATTTTTTTTAAATCGTTGGTAATAAATACATTTCTGTACACTCTGCTGCAAATTTGTAGTTCTGCTTATTTACGAAAGCAATTTTTATTTTAATTTTTTTTACACGCGCTTCAAACTTTCTTTAAAGCTTAGTACACAGCTCTCAAGAAAATCGAAAAATTCATTTCAAATGACACTCAAGAAAAGAACAAGAAGTTATCTTCTATAAAAATTTCTTGAAAAAAAATTTTAAGCTACAGCAAATTATTTTTTCAAGTAACAGAAGTCATGAAAATTATTGCTTGTTGGTTTTTCTTGAGAGCGGTATTCAAGCCTTAAAACAATAAATAAAATTTTTAAAAATTTTTATTAAAATTTCAAAATAAAAAATAATAAAAAATGTTTGAGTACACGGTTTTTTTATAGCTTAAAAAATTGATGTGCAACAAAATTTTTTCACATATTTTTATATGATAGAAAACCGCAACATCTTCAGCAAAAAAAACACCAAAAATCAACTGCGATTTAAAGCCACTTGATATTTCTTTTAAAAATAAAAAATTTAATGGGCTATAAAACTATGTACATACTCAAAAAAAAATTTTTTTAAATTTAATTTCGAAAATTTTATGTAATATTTAAAAAATGTTCTTTCCGTTTAAGCTTATTTTTAAACTTGTGTTTTCTTTTTACAATTTTTGTTCGCGTTTGAACTCTAAATTAATTGAAAACTTATACAAATTATAATGGCGAATTAAAAATAAATTGTCGTTAGTGGTGCGGTTATAATTTTGACACCGTGTGTATGACCCAGCGTAGGTGCCCCTAAAGGTGCGGCGGGCGTTATATCACGCTGTGCAACCACTACTACGCACAATAAAACTGCCCCTGCAAAACAACAGCAACAATAAGAACAACAAATGCGCTGACTTCAAGTTGTCTGTTTTTGCTCGAACGCAGGCAGCGTGTTGCGCGGCAAGCGCCGTGCATTGGGGTGGTGTGTAATTTTTGACACCTTTTCAACTGCCGTTGCAGCTACTCCAGCCGTAACTCCTGCTTCTTCTTACACCTCAACGAACAACTGTTTGTTGCGGCTTGTTACCCGCTAAATTTTTTTTTTTTTTTCTTTCTTCTATGCACTGCAGTTTGGCCTTTCTACCCATTAGTTGTTGTTGTTTTTTTTCGTTTCAACACTTAATTTCTTCAAAATTTCTGCTGCTTTTCCACTCCTCTCGAATTTTTTATGGTTTTCATTTGGCGCGTTTATTAACTCAAACAAAGCTGGTACTTTCTATTGTTCACAATTGGGACATTACGATTTGATTGTCATGCTCCTGAACATCTACTCGTTGTTACAAAAACAAATGACTATTGGAAAAAATAAATAAAATAAAATAATGAAATAAAAGAAGCAAATCAGTATAACTTCTTGTGTCTCAGGGGGGTGCCACAGCATGTTGGCCGATTGCCATCATCATTTCAGCCCAACTGACTAAGTGCGAGTATTCAGGACATCTTTATTCCGAAATTAACAACGCCAATTGTTCGCCGTTGTCGATCGGGCATTTGTTTGCCAACGCGCTTTTCACAATACGAGTATGTCTCTTGCTTGCCTTTATTTTAGTTTTTTTTGTCTCACTATTGTTTAGCAATTTCTCCAAATAATTGCGAATTCCTCGAGTGGCGAATGCTTGCTGTGATTTCGAGTGATTTCGGGTGATTTCGGGTTGATTTCTGTTGGGAGACGGCCTGGGGTCCCGTTGCACTTGCCACACTTTCTGCTGCGCAGGCGTGTGAATTTTTTCGCAAGCGAACCTGTCCCGATTGCATTGTGGTGGCCACAAGCAGGCGCTCTGCACTACAATTGGTTTTCCTAAAACAAAATTCCTTTTTTTTCTTCCTTAGAAGAAAACTGTTCCTTCGTTGGTTTCTGCAACACTTTGTGTTTGTTTTGTCGGGCATTGTGCAATTGTGCGGTTTTGACGCATTTTATTGCGCTTTAGTGCAATAATTTTCACAACAATAGTGCCTTTGGACATTGTATTTCTAAATAGTAATTGCAAATAAAGGTAATACATTAAATTCTGTAAATGTTTTGGTCATATTTTTTTACTTGCCATTAAAATTGTTTCGTGGAAAGGTGTTTGTTTGGTTGATGATTTTTATTGCCTTCTTCGAAAAAATTTATGTGCAACAAATTACTATTCAGGCAGTTGCTATTACAGACCTGCATAAGCATTAAAAATTCATTATTTCAATTAGGATTTGTGAAATCAAATAAAGTTAGAAAGAGATAAACAATATAAAAAAAAAATGTTTAAGACAATTAAAAGTTAAATATTTTATGGTTGAGAGCATACAGCAATGTAGTATAAATAGTTCCCCATATCAATATATTTAGTGAAGTGTGATTCTATGCATTAAATATTCGGATAATTAGACTGGGTCAGATTTTAAAAAAAAAGCTAAAATTAATGTTATAAAAAGTTTTTAGGAAAAGGATATATATTTTTGTGAGAAAGTAAACTCAATAAATAAATACAGATTCGTTCCTTTGCTGATAAAAAAATTTTAATAAAAATGAAATATGCACATAAAATTTAATTTATATATGCGGTTTTCATCGTGTTTTTTTTTTTTTTTTGCCGATGTTGGGCTCTGAAGGTGCCATTTTCAGTTTTCTGGAATTGAACTTATTTTTCTACTATTCGGAGACGATTTTTCGGTACTTCTAAACCGACTTTCAGATCTCTTGGAAAGTCTATCGATTCTTTTGGAACCGTTTTGTGGGTTTTAGGAAAGGAGTTTCGTTTTTTTAACCCATTTGTCCTCTCTTGTGAAGCGGGAACCGGGGCGATCGGTAAAGTGAACTCTGCTACATTGCACATAAATTATGTAAACTGTAAAATTTTGTGAAATATTGGTATTTAATTAAGTTAAAATTTCCATCAATAATTGCATTTAAATTTATGAAGAATTAATACAAAATAAATTTACTCGTATAATGCGTAGCATGCGGATAAGAGTTCATGAAGCCTACACCTGGTATTAGCTCACAAGTACGGAATGACACTAAAGGGCCGTACACATAAGACTTTGGCTTTGCTTTGCTTCAGAGTTCCGCTTTGACAGAAAAGTTGAAGACCTGATATACACACGATTTAGAAAACTCACTAGTATTTCGTAATTTTTGCATGTATAAATACTTTTAAAAAGAGAAAATAAGTAAAATATGAACAAATAGCAAATGAAACACCTCTTTGTTAACCACCCTCATCGTTTTCCTAAACTCCCCTGGATCGATTTTTATTTATTTTTTCGAAAGTTGCTGCAAGAAGACTTTTTATTTCTCAGTCTTAATAAAGTTTATTACACTCGCGAATTTCAAACATACATAAGTAGCTGTAAAACACATTTATTATTCTTTTATTAAACAAAATACTCTGAATAAGCACATATCGCAATTCAAAACAAACAGTCATCGCAGAAACTGTCAAAGCGTTATATGTATCAAACCTTCTACACCTCATGCTTTGTTGTAAAAGTTCGAATTGTCAAGTAAAGCGAGGAAAGTTGTATGTGTACGGGCCTTAACTAATGATATAACATAACAGTAAAAATGTTGAAAAAGCTTACAAAAACAAATTTATTTTTTATACACAAAATTAAGGCGTGTGGTGTGTCAGCTCGACCTTTGAGCTTTTTTTATATAATTTTTTCAAATGTTATAGTTTAACAATATAAATTGAAAAGAAGTGTACCTCTTGCTAGTTTTCAAAGTCGCCTTCGACAGCTCAAAGAGTACTGTACCTGTACAATGACGTCAGAATTACAAAGGACCTCTCTAAGCCATTGCATATCAAAACAAATTTCAGACTAATTGAATGTCAATCGAGAAATTTCTACAAGTACAGGCAATTTTAGCCGTTTGGTCCACTCAAACGTAGTAGTTACTATTTTGATGAGTTTTTTTAAATTTAAGAACATTTCATTTATATTATAATTAAAAAATTTTTTTAACTATACAACAAATTATTTTCGGAATAAACTTGCCTTAAAACGTTTAAAATGCAATCAACCACTTTGCACAGATCGCAACGTAGTACAGTATTTTGTTTTAGTTTAAACAAAACCTTAATAATAAATGGCACATAATTTTTTAAGAAAGAGACAATCTTATTAAGATATAAATGAATAATAAAGCCTTTCAAATTACTTATTTTCGCTGACGATCCCTGCTGTTATGTATATGTACATATTTATTTAACATCTCCCGCTTTATTGTTAGTTTAAATTCGCTTACTTTGGCTTCTGTTGGGCATGTCAATTGCAACATTTGAGCCACTTGTAGCGTAACTTTATTTATACCTTATAATCAAATTAAATAACCAAATCCTTTTTAAGTTCCAAATAATTATTTTAAAATTGTGTTTAAATTTTAAGTTCTTTGATTTCAACGATACATTACATACAAGAAGTATTTAAAAGAAAAACTGCGAATAGTAATTATAGTCGAAAATTGTGCCTATATTTTTATAAAAAGTGCTTTTTTGTCAACTGTAATTTTTATTAAAAAAATTAGGTATTCTCAATAAATTAAATCACAAAAAAGTATCAAAAATAAATGTATAATCTCTACGACTTTTTAGAATTTTGGCACCTTCAATAATACACTGTTCGTAACTGATAAATGTGTATGTGTGTGGCAATATGAGCACTTACGTCCATAGATATCAACTACAGTCTACGAATATACTTGAACCAGAAGTAAACCTCCTACTTCTGAAAACCATTCCCCCAGTGCTATCGTCAACTATGTACATCTGTACTGTTGCTGGTTCCTCGTGCGGGTTTAAATTTCGTCCCATTCATTTTTCAGCAATCTATTTAGCTGTGATTGTATTGATGGCCTCTTTTGGCAGTGTAAACGGACGAGGTTCCTGCTAAAAATTTTGCCTCCTAACAATTTTGCCACTTTTATTTTAAATAACGATTTTCGCTCTATTTCTTCGTTTATCTGGATAATTTTCCCGTTCGTTTCTTCTTGTCTGGTATTTCGTTATTCTTGTACTTTTAATTGTAGACTGGATTCCGAACCCTCCACTCACTCAGTTTGAATTTATAGGGAGTTTTAACTGCATATATATTGTATGCATATTTGTATGTACAAACGCTCAATTTCAAGTGAATCTAAAATCGATTTCACACGCTAATTTACTAGTTACATTAGAAATGCCATCGACCCAACCTATGTCAATACATTATACATCTTTCAGAAACTGTATCAATTTCAAATATTTATTACACTTCTATTTCGTACACATTGCACATACATACATACATACATACATGCATACATAGAAAAACACACCTAAGGAATCTGCGTGTACTCGTTTATTAATGTGGTCCCCTTTCCCAAAGCATTCGATGCCACACACTCTTGAGTAAGTAAAAGTCAATTTGAACGCTTGTAAATCTTCAGCAAAGAAATTATGATGGATGAGCATTTAAATTGGTTCTGTGGTTAACAAGATACCAACTACTACTACATATTGACATTGAGTGGGGAACTACTACAACAAATATGCCACACATTAGCTGTGCAGGGAGCATGAAATATTTCTATACTCGCATTTGAGTGAATACCTTTCGCTATAAAGATGCGTGAATGCCGCTTGCCGTTTTCCACAAACGATCTGTCATATTTATAAAAATTAATAAGCCGTGAGATATATAACATACAAATATACTCCAATGTATTTGAGTGGCGTTCGGAGATATTGTGAAAACTTCTTATGTTTACATGTGTGTATGTGTGTACGTACATTTGCTCAAGCTCATCCAACATATGCTGCAGTCGAATTTACCTTTACTTTTCGATAATTTAACAAATTGATTTAGGTCGTTTGATGATAGGTATAAGGCGCTAAGATTTATTTCGGTAAATGTATATTTTCATTTCATTTTATTGTTTTTACTTTGTAGTCGTCAAGCATCTGCGGTATTTGTGATTGCAGTTCTTTGAAATGTCATTTAGCGAAAATGTTGATGTCTTTCTCCCTAAAATGATAATTTAGAGGTACACACTTTCAGTTGTATGAGCAGTTGTGGCACAAAACGTAGGAACGTAAGAATTTTTATTTGTTAATTTCCAAATGCTATTCATCAAACAGTCTAATTCGTCAATTGGTGTTGTGCTTCTCTTCTACTGTGTTAAATTTTAGAATACGAGCCGCCCGATAACTTTCAATAAGGTGTTGGGAGAAATGGATGTGGATCCCAAAAGGATATTAGAAACTGGTAACCACCAGCAATTTCCTTTTGCCTCAATCAACGACTACTGCAACTCGATTAAGGACTGATTCCTTGCTGTCGACCTCGATCGTCAATTTCATCGAACGATATCAGTATCGATTTTTTTTTTAATTTTCAAAGTTTGACTATTTAAGAATATTTCTACTAGAGGATATTTTAAAATTCAAATTATTTTCGGAGATAAAGGTATTTTGCTATGTGTAAATTTCATGACTTAGACTGCAAAAAACTTTACGTGAAACTTTAAACGCGTTTTTCTCGAAACTGTATTTTTCAAAACGATACCCACAATTTCTCAGGTTCTACTGTACTGTTACAAAAATGGTTTTTTTTTCAGGCAGTCGCCATTTCGTGAAACATTTTTTTACAACAGTTCTGGATATACCAATAATTTTCTAGATTAATATTTTTTTTGTTTTTTATTTTTCAGATTGCTAGGAGGGTTGAAATCGTGCGTATGGTCACTTCATCAACTGCTGATTTATTGGAATTTTCTACAATTTTTTTTTTTAATGTTTTTCTGTATTCTTGTAATATTAATAAATAACTAATAAAAAATGGATAGTGAAAATATTGATTGCCTTTTTTTAACTTTATGTTAAACAAAAATTAACTAACCATTTTTTCACTGAATTTTACTTTCAGCTTAAAGTAAGAAATTTTTTAGCTTAGTTTTTGCTTGAGAAAATACAATTTTATTTTCAGCACTGTATGTTTAATTTATAAAAATGTATTGTTGTAAGCGTTTTTCATAGGAATATGAATTGAAAAGATTGGACGATTTCACCAAACGCCTTTCAGCTAAGACCATACACGTGATTTATGGAGTTTCGAAGTTGTCTGTTGATGTTAAAAAATTAAATTATAAATGTTTACAAAACGCACCAATTAAAAAAAGCTTAAAAATCAATAGAAAGCTGAATTGAAAATTAAAAAAAAAAATTTTCGAATTTTTTGAAGTGAAAATATTTTATTTTTATTTTTAAAAAACTTTTGGTTTTGTAAGTAAGAAAAAAACCTTTAGAATAAAAATAAATTAACTGAAATAATGATTTGTATTTCCAAAGGAAAAAACAAAACCCTTCTAACAGAGACGGCATCCAAAACATTAGGAATTATTGAGAACTCATGTATATATGTAAGTATGTACCCACGTATGTTTGTGTTACATGTTACGGAAGCTTTACAAATACAAATATGCACTTTAATATATCTACTTAAGTAAGAGTCCTTCAAAAACTTAAAACTTTTGAATTTTAAAATCACTTTAAAAGCTCTTATTTACATTTCAATAAATTAATCTATACTTTGTATAAAGTTTGAAGAATTTTTTGCATTTTTTCACGAATAAATATTGGCGCTTTTCCAAAAACAACAATATACCAACACCTGCTAAAATCAGTAGGTATGCAAATACTTATGTACCAAGGCACATCAAACAGGAAGGATAGGATATGTCGAAGTGGCTGCTAGCGATCCCACCACCACACCTAGACCCCTCATCCGTAGATCCTATCCATCGCATAGATTCTACATAATTTTTTAACTGGCTTGATTCTAAATTGGCCAAGTCACCTAAGTCAAAGAAGAGCTCAGAGCCTAGGAAACTCCTTCTCCTTTTCCATAGAGCGGTACTTCCAATCAGTATGTTACCTGCTTTAAGTCTTATAGCCAAAACTGGGTCGGCTCTTCTCGGCAAGTGTAGACCCTGTGATCGTTTCACGTCCCGCTCTGGTCATATGGATTTTGATTTGATACAGGTGTTGGTGTTGGTGTTTTTCCAACGATCAGTACAATTCAAGCCAGTTAATAAAATATTTTTGAAGCAAAAATAAAACACAAAGAGGTCTTTAGTTTTTTTTTTGTTTTTCTACTGCAGCTACCCACTAAATATGCCTTGGTATGTACTCGTACATATTTTTCTTTTGAAATCATAATTTTAAAATTTATTTCAACACTTACTCAACGAATTTTATGACCACATCCGCATATTTCACAAATATTATTACCAGCGCAATGTATTTAACTTGACCCAAGTTGTGCATTACACATTCAGAAGTCGTTGAAACGCGGTAATATTTTTGTAATTAGAGTCACTTTATGCAGCTACCAGTGTTTTGCAAGATAATAACAAAGAGTATTTTTTAAGAGAACATTTCAATATAGAAAATTTAACATTTCTTAAAATTCTAAGCAGAGATCTTACAATTAAAGGAACTCATGATGGCAGGCACATTCCAAAAGTGGAATTAAAATCACTGCGCGTATAACTAGCCACTATAAAATCATATTAAGATACAATTTTCGGCTACAATAAAAATCAAAAACTGAAGAAAATGTAATAAAAATGAAAATAAAAAATATGAGGCCAAGCAAAATGAGTCGCACGTTTGTATGTAATTCAAGAAAAAATGTGTGTATAACAAAAAAATAAAATAAAACCATAAAACACTTGTAAGTCCTTAGCATTTTAACAATGCAATCATAAAATTACACAAGCCGCTGCAACACACACACACACACACACACACACGTGCTGGCGCATAAGGATACTTGCTTGCCAACATTTTCATGACACGTAAACGAATGTTGAGTAGCGTTAGCGGAAAAAATAAAAACATCAACGACTAAATTACAACCAACGAAATATGCTACCAAAAGCAATTTAAAAACATTCAAAAAAATTGTTGAAATGTCATAAAATTATAGAAACGCGTTATAGAGCTGAGTAAGAACCGCAGCGAAAATGCAGTTGGAGCTAACTACTTCTTCTGCCAAACATTTTAAACGGTGAGAGCCTTTGCATGATTTTTTATTTTTTTTGTTATTTTATTTTTTTAGAAATCTTGTGATTTGATATTTTACTGCTACTATGTATGTATGTGTTTGTGCAATCGGTGGATTCTTGCTCGTAAAATCGCTACTATTTTTTTTATTGCCTTTCACCACTTTTTTTGACACTTTGCCCAGAAAAATGGGGTGAAGATTTGTAGTTAGGAGGAATGTCATCATCAAATGTAGTAAATGCGAAATTGAGGAAAAAACACCGCTGGAATAGTTTCATTTTCTATATTTTTTATTTTCGTTTCACGTTAACTTCACTATCGCTGAGGTATATAAAATATATCTTATAAGAATCCTACGATTTGTGTTGTGTGTTTTTTTGGTTTTGTGTAATCTTAGATTTATGAAGATAAACTGCTAACGCCAAGTTACGTTTTCCTTTTCGCTTGCAAACATAAAATTTGAAAGTTGTTCCTTCTGTTTTTATCCTTTTCTTAAGTCATTGGTAGTGGCAATAAAATTTTCTGTGGCGAGCCACTCTATGTTCAATTGTAGTTCTACATCGAGCGTATATTATACTTATATTTGTGTATTTATACAGATTTGGCACAGTCAAATGTGGCCAAAATGGGAAATGACATTTGCAACGAAATTTTCCTTAACTACATCTCGCATAGAATTTTATTGTCGGACATTGTATAGCGATACTCTTCCGTTTGCCAAATGTAAGTATGTCTCTATGTGCATATGTACGTATTTAAGTAACTACAATAAGCAATGTACATATGTATTCGAAATTTATGTGTTTCTGCGGAATCAGGAAGTTCGTTTCATATGAAAACAAGTGAAAACATTTAATCAGAAATTTGATACTGAATTGGTTCTTTTGTGTTAAAAAAGGTCGCATGTTGCAATAAAATAAATGCAAATCTTATTAGGAAATGTATAACGGAAAGTATCATATTTCCCATTTCGTTTTATAGTGCGAATTTATATTTAACACGCATGAGGATGAGCATATGTATGTACATATGTACATATATACTTGTACGACAGTTAAACGATAACTCACTGAAACACTTAATAAGGAGCAAATTCTTTGGTGAACTAAATTTGTACTATTCTTACCAGTCTCAGTTTAGTTCTTTACAGTTTATATTACACTCAAAAGGAACAACTTCTTTCAAATTCTTATCCAAGACACATTAAACAGGTAGCAGCATTAAAGAAAATGCAACCCTGGGGTATATTTTTTGATTTGTTGTGTTCCATCACTCATCAAAATAATATATCAATCTTGACGAGTTTGATAATTCTAAATGTAAACAAAATATACGCCTTTCAACATTTGCTTGAAAAATACATTTATTTCGATGCAAACAGTACAAGACGCATCCTACTTCAACGGATCCTTAGAAAGCATTGCTCCTGGTCACAAAATTCTGGAAGGACTCAAGAGTAATGTCTTCAAATATGAAAAAAATGGTCGGAACGCACCCAACCGTTTGCAGAAAGTTCTGCTTCAATTGGATATGAAAAGCAAATTCCGACCTTTTCTCATCTTTTAGAACACAATCTCTCCTTTCTGAGTATGTACATACATATGTTATCCAAATCGCGTTAATGAAAATTTTTTATAAATTAGAAATTATGTATATACATACATACATATATACAAAATGTAAACAAATATCATTTTTTAAATAAAGTTGTTTTGTCTTTTTTAAGAAAAAGTTTGCTTTGTAAACAAAGTTTGACTTGTTAAGGACCACTTATAAGAAAAAACTCCAATCAGCTGCCAACATTATATAACCTATTTATTGTACCATGCTCTTACCTGAGACATGTTCTCCCGTTTCAGAAAATTTTCCTTGTTTTAAGCAAAATTTTATTAATTTTGTGCTTCAATTTGATGCAATTTTTTTTTTTTTTTTTTTTGAAAACTTTGGACGCAAAGGAAAGTTGAAAATTTCATTAAGAAAGTTCTATTAAGAATGACGTCGAGTGAAGACCGCAGTTTGTTTTGGTTTGAGTCTTTTCTAAGGCGTCCAGATTTCTCTCAATGTCAGTCATTGTGTGATATTCAAATTTAAATAAAAATTTAATTTAAAACCAAACTTAAAAAATACAAAATGCATATGTATGTATGTATGCAAATAAATAAAAAAAGGTTATTATTTTGAAAATGGGTCTGAATTTAAAAAAGTTTCTGAGACCTCCACTAGCTTCTCAATACCCACTTCGCTCTAAGTCTAGTCATGCAGTAATAAGGCCCACTAAGGCGGTTTCAATCGATGTACTTAATAGTCATCCACTTGAAGAGTGTCTTGATAACCGGTTTGCTGTCTAAGAAGATACAAACATGGTGCGGAATTTACACAAATCAATGGAAAGTTTGAAGCCAAGCCCATTCTATATTCTTACACCTATCTCACTTTTCTTCTATCCTTAAATCTGTCTGCCCGTTGGACTAGATTTCGCAGTAAATAACGTTTGATTTTAAACTTACTTCTGATGCAAAATTTCTCTTGTCTTATAGTTGTAGATAAGTATTTTATGCTGTAACTAAGAGTCAAGTTTCTATTTTTTGTTTGACCATTTGATTTATAGAGATTTTCGGGACAATACAATGATCTAGGGGACAATGAACTTCGTAGCTTAGTTCACTTTGTCACGAAGCAATGGTAATTAAGCAATACTTCTGAAAATACATATGATCTTAGCCACTATCTCAGCTGCACCTTTGTCTCTCTATATTGTTGTGTGCTATATTATTAAATAACGATTCGTTGAGGGAACTCCCGCAAAATATAATATTTTTATAACTTAAAATCATCAACAGCTTCTATACATTATCTATTCCATTATCTCGAAAGAAAAATGTTTTTTGGCTATCAACTTTCCACGTTATTGTTATTGAAGTCATTCTTGCGTTCTTCAAGCTTTTGTAACGCTGCCGAACAACTGTCAAAGACATATTCTTGGTGTTCTACACCAACTAGAGTTGTTCCTAAGTTCTCTAACACATCTTTGAAGATATATTGCATAATGGTAATTGGTATTCTATTTATCTATTATTAAGCTTTTCTAACAAATACTTAATTATTTCTCTTACCAAAATTCTCTTCTCACTATAAGAATTGATTTAAATTGATTAGCTAGTATGTATGAAAGTACTCGCATTTCTTTGGTCCTGCCAGACGCGTGGTGGGCCGACGCAAAAGTTTTTTGAAAGCGAAAAAAAAAACACGCGAAAACATAGCGAACAATGTGTTTTTATTTTTTCTTTATATTTTAATTAAAGTACAGAAAATTCTTAAATAATTACAAATTGTATGTAAAAATAAGTTTCGAACTTTATACAATATTTATACATATTAAAATAATTAGCATTAAAAGTACACATTTTTTCAAATATTACATTTTTTTTATAGGTTGCTCATTTAATTTTTTTTAAAACAGCTTACGTTGAAAGTTGCTTAAAATTTTCGCCGATTTTATTTTTTTATATTTATCCGCATTTTTTTTTTTGTATCAAAACAAAACGAGCGTGATGTGAAAAAGAAACCTAAAAAATCAGTAGAATCCTAAATCGACTTAGAACTTTCGTCGTGTTTATTAAAATTGAAAACCGTTCAAAGCTGCAGAGTAAAAAAAAAACACAAAAAATAAGCCTTAAATGAAAATTTGTTAAATTATTATAAAAATTGTATAAAGTTTCAAATTCGAGTTTAAATGGAAAATATAACAAATGGAATTACTCGCATGTTGGCCGAATTTGTCAATGTATGCTATATTTTTGACGAAGAATTCGAGTTTTCTTAAGAAAACGTAGGTATTCATTATTAAAGCTGCTTCCAAGAGATAAATGATTTATTTATTAAAATTTAAGTATCAATACTAACATCTTAGATTTTTCGATTTATAAAAATTTAAGTTTCAATAATACATATGTATGTATTTATGTGTTTATATTCTAGTCATGATCTATGTCTAGCCCAAATGACTCTAAATCGAGAAACAAATATACTCGTATTTCAAAACAAATGTAGGTAATCAATTTTGCCTGAGTACAGTCTAAGTAAGAAATATATAAATTCTAGCAAACTAGCTTTATTGTCTCTCATCATGCGGCTTAAAGAAAGAAAAAAACTATTTTCTAATTAGTTATTTATGTACATATATCTGAACAAGCCAACAATTCTTAAAACCTTTGCAAACGTCGTCAAATTAAATATTGTTCGCCTAATTATTCCACTCCTTTTTAGAATTTGCCTTCGTTTGCTTTGTACAAAGTACAATTAGACATTCAAACATTCTTACATATATAGGTACGTATGTATGTATGTATATATGAGTGTGTATGCATTACAACATTCCATACACTAACGTCTCTTTTATAAATTATGATTTGTGACTGAACAATTTGCAATTTGTAATCAAGTCACATCATCGTCGCCCGAGAGAGATTTAACACATAATTCACTGTCACTTCGACAGTTTTATGTTTTACAATAAATGTTCATACGTATGTACATACAAATATACACACATACATATATACTTACAAACATAGATATTTACAAATTATTACACCTAAATATGAGTATGTACATAAGTATGTATATAAAAAAGAATTGAAAAAAGTTATGAAAGCAAATGCTTCCTCGCATTTCATTTCAGTCATTTGCACTTAGCATCAAAATTGGCAACCCTAATAAATACAACATTAGCCTTAACTGCTGCACGAACTCCGTAACTCCGGCCCATGCGAAAGTGCTTGGGCATCGTTAGGGGATGCTCAGCATTATTGGCATAAATCCGCTAGGCGGCCATCTTGTTTTCCTTGTAAGCGCCACTTTGCAAACACACACACACACACACACAGACGCACGGACATCTCACAACTTGAACAGCAAATTGAGTGTGTTATGAAGTTGTTGTTGCTGTTGGCATTTGTGATTTTTATCGGCGTGCCATCATAAAATAAATGAATTGTTATAGCGCCGCTTGATTGCTGCGCTTATTTATTTTATAATAAGCATTATTATCCTGAGGGGGTTTGCAATCGCTCACACACACTGACAGACACTAACCGATTTTTTTTTTGTTGTTGTGCAGTGATGAGGAAGGCAATTTGAAATATATCACCAGCGGTAACTTTAAACAAGGGGAGAAATATTGTAAATGCGTTTTTATTTCATTTTATTCGGCCGCAGCGATTAGATTTGATGGTACAGTGCGAAAAATTGTGGATTTTGAGATTATTACTTATTTTACTTGTCGACCGTTTTCTCAAGTAGCTTTAGTATATCCATTTGAAAAGAAACTTCAGAAAATTGACACCAGTTCTGTTTCTTTGGCAGTTAGACAAACCTGTTTAGCTGAGAACGAATATTTTTTGGTTTTTTTTTTTATTAGGTTGATTTTGACTAATAATTAAAAGCAATCTTTTGTAATAAAAAAGAGTACAAAAATTTGAGCAAGGAATAAAAATAAAAATTAAAAACCATAAATTTTGTTTTGTGTACAAATACAAATTTTCAAACAAAAACTGAAAATAAAAAATTAAAAAAAAACATGAGATTTGTTATGTAATTCGCATTTCATTTTAATAACTTTTGCGATTTTGTCTACTAACGAGAAAACTGCACACTCTCCACTTTGACAGTTCCGTTGTTGGCAGTTCGGCGCTATACGAGAACGGCGAGTAACGAACTAACGAACTAAGAAACTTAGATGGTGTGAAGGCGCTCCAGTAGATATTGAATAAAAGTGTTAGCATACGATAAGGAATTTGTAGCTTTTTTACACAATTTCAATTCCCGACGTCAAAAGTGATCTTGTTCGGAAGAAAAACAGAGGGTTGTGAGTTTTTTAAACTAAAATTGGATGATGAATGATTTAATGCCTAAAATTGTTGGTTGTGTGTTTGACATACATAAATAAATAAATAAATAAATAAATAAATAAAAAATAAAAAATTAGCTGAATTACGCGCGATGAACACTGTTTGGAATTTAGATATGAAGAGGTTAGAGGTTTCCTAGTAAACACCTTGTTTGAAGTTTCTATGCAAAACATTTACAAAATACTCGCTTGCTTTGGAAAACCGCGTGCAGTAAATTGACAAGCCCAGGAAGAACTCAACCGGTTAGTCAAAACACGAACATATACTCGTAATCCAACTGCAATGTTGGTGAGTAAATATCAAAGAGAAGAGCTTAATATAATCAAACCGGACTCAAAAACCTGCTGGAATTACAAAAGATCGATCAAAGAATGTCTTGAGAAGGCTAACTTTCAGTTAGAATTTTCATACCTAAACATAATGGGATTTGTTCTGCATATATTTTTTGTCTTGGAGTGGGTAAGGCCTGAGCCGGTTCGAACAAGTTCGGAGTTTCCTTGACATTATTTTGCGACTCGTTCTTGAAGGACGGAACTGGTTCGGAATTTCGTGAATTTTTCTTTAATCATTTCGGGACTCATTCGGGACTAGTTCAATAACATTTCGGGATTAATTCTGGACTGAACTAGTACTTAATTACACCCGAAATGGTCTTGAATAAATCCCGAATGTGTCCCGAAATGGTTCCAAACAATTCCCGAACTTGCTACGAAGCGGAACGGAAGGCTTACACATTTTTTCACTCATATTTATGGTGAGCAAACTTACAATAAAAGTTTCTACATAAAAGTTTTTGAAAACTTTAAATTATTTATCTCGCTGATTATTATGGAAATACTTGGTAATATATGTACATACATACATACATAACTCTTTGAATAATATTTATAGATTACTGGAGAAATGTTTATCTTACTATAAAAATTAATAGATGACCTTTATTAATTTCTCTTGTAATGGTTATGTCCCTAGTTTTAAGTTTTTGAGTAAATATTCTCAAAATTACACCACTGTAAGTCTATTAAATGTCGCAATAGATCACTTAACGAACTTTATACGCAAAAATTTTACTTCCCTTTCGACCAGCAACGGCAACAGCATAAAAACAATATCAAGAAGAACAAAAACAACCAACTTTAAAACAACAAACTTTCCATGCCACCAAAACCGTCTTAGCTTAAGCAACCAATTTACCATGCCAGCCATGCCGGCAACTCAACTAACTCTACCAACCCAACGGAAATGACAACAATTCTCACATTTTATTATCCTCGTCATTATAATCTGCCCCATTGCAGGCGAAATGCTGGCACGCAGCGGCACAACGCCGCACCCTGCTGCCATTATTATACGCCATTTAAATAATTTTCTACTTTAGCACAGCCATTGCCGCCACTGCGAGTGTTGTTGTTATTGTCGGCAGCAACGGCGTCAGCTACTCGTACAGCAGCAGAGGCAGCAGCAGCAACATACTCATCAGCTAAGCTACTAGCATCAGCATTGTCGTCATTGTTGTCGTTATTGTGGTTGTTGTTGTTGTCGTTTGCGTCTTCCTTCCGGCAGCATTTACTACAACTTGATTGCTCTGGCGAGCAGGAAGGACAAATGCAAGACGCAAGCGAACCAACCCTCTTTTGGCAAAAGTGGTAGTGGTGTGCTTGTGTTATTATTGCCGCAGTTGTTGTTGTTGTTGTTTTTGTTGGAACACATCATCAAATCTAATGCCACCGCTTTGCGTTGATGAGCAGCGCAAAATTGCAATAACGTGGAAATTATGTCACAGTAGTTGCTGCTGCCACTGACGCTACCCCCCCACCCCCCTTCCAACTCATCCGGCAAGAGTCACCATGCGTGTGTTTGTATGTGTGTGTGTGTGTGTGTGTAAGTACGTTGCATGGCGGGTTAGTACGCCACCACCGACAAAATGGCGTCATGCGGCTGCCACTGCACACATTTGCCAGTTGTTTGTCACACAAACAAAGTGCTTTTAATTTAATTTCTTTCCTTTGCTCTTTTTTCGCTGGTGTACATTAGGTTTATATGTATGTAAATGTGTGTGTGTAATGTGTCTATGTATGCGTTGGCATTAAGGAGATTTGTGTGAAAATTAAAATGCTTTGCGCCTGGCGCATATTGCCACTTATGCATCGACATACAATTCATTATCCTTTTTTTTTTTTGTTTTGAGAACGTAAGTTAGAATGGGTGGTTGTGTCCCGAAGGGGTTCCACAATTCGTGACAATCTGCTTAATTATCGGTTGTGCGTTGCATTACATACATATGTACATACAAAGAAAAAGAAAACTAAGAACGTCCTTGATGAAACTCGCACACTTTTTTCAACTTTTACAAGAGGAGAGGCAATTATTTGAAAAAAAATTAATTGGTATGTATTTTTGTAATCCACATAAATTACGAATTTCTTACAACGCTGTTATCCAAATGTGTCTTAAATCCTAGGTGTAGATTCGTGAAAATTTAATTTTAAGGTTTTTGCATTTTGGCAGGCTCTTCCCAGTGCGTCTATTTGGATAGTTACATTCATACATAAGTATATACGAGTGCAATACATTGAGTCTGTATAATATAAAAGTTTTCCTATCACCAAAGCTTATTTTAACCACCCATTTTATTATTTATTAACCCTATTCGTACCACGTGCTTGTGCAGACGTAGAGTACCACGTAGTGACTTAGAGTCACTCGTATAAATAAAACGGCTTAAGTATTATTCAATTGGTTTTATTTCAATGGTTAAGGGAATTAATTATAACAAATATAAAATGCAAAGATATTAAGGGCCAATTTATTCACTCTCCACTAAAACTTAATGCTTCATTAAAATTGGAATTTTAATACAATTTGACGAATTCATAATTAATATTAAACTACTAATTATTTTGCAAACAACTGACGCATATTATAGCCTTTGGGAGTGTTCATTGCAAACATTTTTGGTGCAAATTTGGCAACATTGCATAGAAACCCTGCATTTTTTGTAGGGGCATAAGTGACATCGACGGCGAACTGTTTTGGATGGAGGCGGTAAACACTTATTGGGGGATAATGATGTTGATATAGTGTCAGTGATAACTGCTTTATTAGCATTTGACAATCGGCTTAAACTTCTTCTTTCGATGTTTGGCATAATTAATTCCCGGGACAAATCTTTTAAAAATAATTTGCGGCGAGTGCCTTTTTTTGAATCATTCCATTTTGGATATAAGGACAACCAAATTACTTTGGATGCTATACCAGCGGCGTCTATCAAATTGTAAAAATGAGCTACAGGCCATCTGCGAGTTTTTCTTTTGCTTGTAAAAGCATGGCACAATTGATCAAACGTATCTACGCCGCCTTTAGTGGCATTATAATTCAAATTTATTTCCGATTTTTTTGTCTCTGCGTCAATATCGGCAGTGTGGTGCATCGACGAGAGCAAGAGAACAGCTTTATTTTTTTTTGGGACAAAGCTTACTAGAGTCATGTTCTTTCGAAAGCCAAAAAGGTTGCTTCCTACTTCTCGTTGCCGGGAAGGCAGAAAATTTGAAGGAATGCATGTTTTGTTCTTTCGAAGAGTTCCAACACATGTAAGGCGCTTTGATAAAAGATCGAGCGATAAATCAAAACTGGTAAAAAAATTGTCAAAAGTAATGTTTCGATTTGTACCCTCATAGAATTCACAAAGCTGTTTGACAACATTCTGCGCCAAATTTGTCTGTCTATTAGCGCCTTCCTTACCCAAATAAGGTATTCCATGCAATGGATAACTCGTCTTACTGTCACATATCCACCAAATTTTCATTCCATACTTGTCTGGCTTTGCAGGCATATATTGTCGAAATGAAACACGACCTCGAAAGGGAACGAGCTGTTCATCGATTGTCAAATTAACACCAGGCATATAATATTTTCTAAAGTTTTTTTATAATGATGTCCCAAATATCTCGTATAGCAGCAAATTTATCTCCCGCTCTACGAGAATTTCTTGTTGCTTTTTCATCAAATCGTAAGTAGCGCGATAAGTCAGAGAACCTGGTTTTTGACATGCAAGCTCGAAAAGTAAACTTCCATATAAAGGATCCCAAAACTCTTTGTAGTCACTTATTCCATTTTTTCGGATTCCTGCAATAATTTCATACAGTGACTGTAAGTCACTACGTGGTACTTTGCGCAGCTATAAACATAAATTTATTTTAACAAATATCTAAAAAAATAATTTTATTATGAATTATGGATTTTTTCAAAGGTGAATTATGATTGAACGAATACATAAAATCTTGCCCAAAATTAAAAAATATTACAACAAGTAAATTTAAAAAGTGACCCAAAATCACTACGTGGTACGAATAGGGTTAAAGTGAAACTTCTTTAGGGGTACGCCCTTGTACATGCAGTTACGTTATGTTATGTTGGCAAATTAACAAAATAATTTAGGAAAAATTACAAAGAAACTGGACTTGTAAAATTTATTGGTGCAGTTCATGCAATAAAATTCTGAATGGGTTTAAGTTAAATGGAAAAAATTGCCAACCACCGAAATTATGTCTGTGAGAAAAATGTATATTGGCCGAAAAACTAAGTGCACCAAAACAGTAACCAGTGTTATATCTCATCATCATATGGTAAATATGTATACCCCATAACCCCTTACTCGCGCTGTATAATCAGAGAAACGCAATTATGAATAATAACTAGGATTGAGGCAGAACGCAATGACGGCATCTGAAAATGAAGGCTTGCGAGCAAAATTAATCTGTCCCCAAATAATTACTCTATTATAAAGTCCATTTCATATGAAATGGAAGAGAACAAAAGTGAATGCTGCTCGTCAAAAATCACCAGACTTAAACTTGTTTGAAACTTTGTAGAATGCACTGGACCGATGAATCCACCAGGGGCTAGTTTCTTATAACGCGGAGTTAAAAGAAGAGCTGCTGAGAGAATGACCAGAAATTAGACAAGATTATGCATTTAAAAAAATTTCTAATAATGCCAAATGCTTAAATGGCAAGTCACTTAGCCGATTTACAACGAAAACGTAGAGCCTTTTTAAAAAAGCGAATATCGCTGTTGTGTAATTTTCCGTAGTTGTTGCACTTTTTATTTAATAAAAGTTTACTGCAATAACATATTGACTTTAAATGTCTATAAAGTGCATTCGAATACATATTTGAAAATTGCCAAGTAGAAAAAATGCATTTTTCTTCCGTTTCTTTGAAAAATTTCAACTGAAGGAATGAAAACTAAAAAAGTCACACATTAATGTTACCCACTGTGTGTAAAATATTTAAAAAGTAAGTTTTATTGCAAAAAATCGAGTAAGTTGATTAATAAAAAACACACGCTTTTGCTTAAATATTTTTATAATAAAGTGTGGCGTCTGAACATTGGTACAATTAGTACAATTTTTAAAAACTTATTATGTTATTACATACAAATGTATATCCAAAAAAATATGCAATATACATATATTTTAAGACATTTTTTTAAAACCACATTTTCGCTAAGTCGGATAGGATTGAGCAAACGTTGACCGAATTAGGTAGCTGTTACTGTTCATGTTTACACTGAAGGTTTTTAAGAATGTTGAAAATAAATAAACTTAGCAAACAAAAACAAGAAATTTGTTTTTCAATTTCTTTCCTTTCAACATTCACTCAGACACATATCTTTGATCCCATTTCTTTAAATTGCTTTCATCCTTTGCAAACAAGAAAAGGTTCATTGTGGGTGGAAGTAGAAATCCCTTTGTAGCTAAAATTCTCATCGTCATGTTGATATTATTATTATTATTATTATTATTATTATTATTATTATTATTATTATTATTATTATTATTATTTATTAAGCAAGAATCATTAGTAACACAAGATTTTTCCTATTTTTTAGCTCAACAAAATTAGCATACAATTAAAATTAATTATAAATACATCAATTTTAATAATCAAAAATACATGAAAATGAAATGAAATTATACAAATTAATTTATCCCTAAGACATAAACTAATGTTGACGGTCAGTCTAGTTTGTGTGAAATATAAGAGTAGAAGATTTTATTATAGTTGCTTATGTTTAACTTGCCTCGTGTAATGGGTGGAATAGAAAATTCTGTAGAACAGTCTTGTTGATGATTATAAAATTAAATTTTGGTACAATAAGTTCTTTTGATAAGTTTCATCAGAAAAGCTAAATTTCTTTTGACATTTCTAACTCATATCAAACAGAGAAAGATTCAGCAAGAGGAAAATTTTCATAGAACCAGACGGAATTAATAAATTTGTCAGTGAACTTAAGTATAAATTTTAAACGATTTGTGCTTAAAAATCATCTTGTAAACTCAAAGAACGTGTTCGAAAGGTGAAGACTCAACCAAAATTTCTTATAAAGAGAACCATTCTTGAGCGCTTCAACACTGTAACGCGAAAGGACTTTTTATGTTATATTAAATTCAGAATTCTCATTACTATCTATTAGCAATTCATTATTTTATATTTTACCTAAATTTCCAGTGATTCTTCATTTGATTTTTTAAGCTATGTACAATTTTAAAATCTTTTGCTATCAACTCGTCTTCTTTTCAGTTCATCGCATAAATCTTCAGTCAAGTTTATAGCTTGCAATATATCTAAGCCGATCTTTAGGAATTCTCGACTCAACGAAAACGAAAGCTGATAGATATGCTAAATGAAAAGTATGCCAACAGTAAACTCGTTGCAATTAAGAGCTCAGTATTTACATAATCGAAGTTTAGCACCTTTCTAGTAGCATGCATTTTTATTTATGTAAGTCGTGAACATCAATGTTAAACAATTTCAGTACGAATTATCGAGGAAAAGGCAATCAATTCTTTTAACCCTGCCACGCCTTCCACACTATCAACACCACTTTGCTGAAGTATAAAATTCTGTAGAAAACAAAATATAAATTTCGATGTTCCTCATTATATTAACCATACATACGAGTATATTGTAATAAATTGAATCGAATTTTTAAGAAAATCACTTCTCTGCTAAATATTTGTATTCATCTTGAGTGGGAACACTAGTTACACAGGACATACATTTAAAAATAGATACATACATACATATATGTATTATTACACATGAATTTCTTACGAATACTTAACTTAATAATTCACAATTAAAATCAAAATGGATAATAAGAGTAACTGCTGACGTTTTCAAGAACCTCAAATGCATTGTTGCATTGGTGAGCTAAACGAAATGTGCAAACATGTGACCCAACTGCACCCTCATCAAATAGCTGTTAAGACAGAGAACATCAGTAAGACAAACTGATCAAAGCCAGCAACACTTCGAAAACTCATCAGCCTTGCAATTTAAATTCATTAGGATTACAAATGAATACTCAGCGAGTCAATGATTTTTCGCTCTTGTTTTCACAAAAGAACAATAAGAGCCAAATTTGAAATTAAAGTACACGTACACAAATGCACAGTCGTGTATGCAACATGCAGTAGTTGTTTTCGAAAAATCAGCTATCGTTGCATACTCGACCGAATTTAAGCCAATTTGAAGTCGCTATTGACCAAGGCCAGGCAAAGAGATTTAAAAGTGAATACGTCAATGCATAAGTTAAACAAAAAAAAAACAAAAAACATTTGCTCAACCCTCAACACACATGCCGCCTTTATGCGTTTAGTGTATAATTGGTTTTTGCTTTAAGCGTCGGACGAGTGAAAAACAGGATCAAGTCAAAAGGATCTTGTGTGCGCAGTCAGCAAGTCACTACCTTGTGGCTTAACTTTCGACGCGTCAAACACATACAGATATATGAAAGTGCACTTTATTGTATGAATTTGCGTTTATTTATTTATTGTAACAATGGCAAGCAATGATTTTTTAATACTCCGCTCAAGCCACTTCAAATTTTAATTCTTGACCTTTTTCCGCCTACGCTTCTGCACATGCGCACAGTAGCTCTGGCGTTGGTTAAATATTTAACATACACACATGTATGTGCATATGTTATATGCGTGTGTTTGTGTGCGCTTTGCCGACAGCATCATTATTAAGTATTTTTCGCTCTCATTATTTTTTCATTATTATTTCGAATATTGTTTGATTTTTTTTTTTTTGATTTTTTCTTCATAACAGCTGCGTTGTGTAGCGGCACTTTTGTTCAAATTTGCAATGCCATTTCCCAGCTGATTATCCGGTTATTATGTAATTTTATGAGTTTTCGCTACTCGAAATCTTGCAAACCGATATTGTCCTGTATGTATGTATGTACGAGTATGTGGTGTGAATTTCACTGAGTAAAACAAAGAATTGCCGCTGCTTTGTAGAGCGGCCGCTTGACTTTGAAGTGCTTTGCTGTGAAATACGATTTAGTGGCAAATACTCGTCGGTTTGTTTGTGCATATCTATGAATATAATAAATGAGTGTGCGTAGAACAATGCAGTGGCACTTGTAGTTATATAACTGTAGCAAATTGAATAGTTTACAGTAGCGCAACGGCCACTAATTGACACTGTCACGGTTTGCATCCGCACCCGAATTTAGTTCAGGCTAATAGCTCAAGCTAAAGAGTGTACGTTATTGTTCGAAAAACGATTTTCTTGCATTGGTTAGCATTTAAATAGATTGCGGAATATCTAGCAGCGGGACAAGGAATTGTCCCCAAAGTCATGAATTCCCACCACTAATGGGGCTTTGGTTATAGAAAAACTCCTATTCAAATTAAAACGCCAAGCCTTTACCTTTAACTTTTTGGTAAATCTGAAGGCCTTGCCCATAAAGCCAACGAAAATCTAGAAATAGGCGTCAAGGTCGCATTTAAGGTAAGAGAAAAGCTTTGGTGTCGCGTTTGAAAAAGAGAAGCCCAGACCAATCTTAGGGTAGAATCATCAAATCTCTCCACTCGATCAAGGCGCGATTGGAACAACAGTAAGGCATCTTAAGAACAACAAAGTATCCGGATGAGACGGTATACCGGCTGAATTGCACAAAGCCGGCGGAAAAGAGCTTCTAGGACGCATATATCAGCTGCTTGAAGATTGAAATTTCAGTGTACTTTGTCCAATCCACAAGTAGGGTGATCCTGCTGTTTTCGCCAAGTATCTTCATATCGCATATACGAGCTTGTCGACGTTACTGTATGAAAGACTGAAGCAGCCTTATATGAACTTTCTGATCGCAGCTTATTAGTGTGGCTCCACCAACGACCAGATATTCACAGCACGTCAATTTCTGGGAAAAACCCTTGACAAGCAAATCGACACACGCCACATTTTTGTTCACTTTAAAGTCGCTTTTGATAGCACAAATGGAAGCTAGGTATACTACTCACAGCCTCGAAAAATTAATACTGATATGTAGATCGACTTTAAGCTCATGCCACTTTTTCAATCAAAATAAAATAAACTAAACATATTGGTTTTTATTGCCAGAAACAAATAGGATAGGCACTTTTAAAATGCTCATTGCAGATTAAGCTCAACCTACTAACCTACGAATTAAAATAAATGTGGCTACTATCGTTACAAATAGACGGCTACTCCAACGTGTTCCAAACATAGATGTATGCGATAGAAGTCTTTGAAAGAGATTACTTTAGAAGAGCAACATCTTTGAATTGATTTCTGACAGTCAGGCAGATGTTCTAGCACTGAAGATCACCTAATAATTTCAAAGCGTGCCCAATATTTCTTGGATAATACCCTCGGGACAAAGAACACTGAACTTATTATGTATTAACGGATGAAACCACTGCATTTCAAAGCTCATACACACTGCATGGAATGTTCAGCTCTATACTCGTCAAATGATTCATCTGTGCTTCGAGGTAAGTTTTATAAGAAACTAATCAATTTGTGCGAAAAATTCTTCATAACTCTTACTGACTTACTTCACTAATAACTCAGCAAAATAAATCTTTCAGACACGAACCTCTGTCGTATTTTAGAAACGCCAACAGAGATCCTTTGCGAATGTTTTGCTCTCGCTAAACGCAAACTCATTTATTTTGGTGGCATAAACATTAATCAATTTGAAATTTAAACAGGAACCTTGTAGAGTTGATAGACAATAAATTGTCCATAATAATAATAATAACAATCTAGTTAGCGCAGAAGACTCATTTTCGAAAATAATCTCTTTTAATTGGCACCTCTTTGAAGCACAGTCAACTGATGCTGAACGGAAAAATGCAACTGTTGTTTTTGATCGATATCGCGACTATTTGGAAACACCTTCTATGTAATTTTGAGTTCATTTTTTCATAGGTTAATTTTTCTCCGACTGAGATTAAGGTTAATTAAAAAACAAAATATTGAAGAGTTCAGCGTGACCATCTCTTAACAAAGATTAACTTATCATGAAACTCAGAAGTATTCAAAGATAACAAGTTGTTGTTGCAAGGAATGTCTTGAATGTCCTACTTGACAAATTACCAATAAATTTTTTATAGAAAACTCAGCTGCTTACAGCGTAGAAAGAGGTATTTGAGCACAAATCTATTCTTAATAAACTCCTCTCTGTGATTAAGGCATTGGCCATAAGCCGAAAGAATAATTAAACTTACCCCAAGATCCGCCTTTCAGTAAAATGAAACCAGCAGAAAACAATATATTCTGTGAAACAATAAAAATAAAACATAAAAAAGTAAGCAAAACTTCCGCCTTTCTCCATAAATATTTCTTTGACTCGCCGATTAGCAAAATTCAATGCAAGCAAAACGAAACGCTCTTCAGTAAAGCGCAGTCATTGCAACCGAAGCGCCAATCAGTCAACAATAAAATGGCGACATTGACTCGCCATTGTCATGAAAAGACTGACAACGCGTAATTAATTTCGTAAATTATTTTCTTTACATGAATGCATACAATTACTGGTACGAGTATTTTTTTTTCTTATTTAGCATTTACTCAAATCACTGGAACGTATAAAAAATGGATAAAGCGCAACCAATTCTCTGTATGGGCGACTGGAGTAATACAGAAGTCAATTCCACGTTTGTTGACACCAATTAATGGAACTGCGGCTGCAGGCGAAAAGTCAAGAGACAATAAGCGAACACTTAAGACAATCAACGAATTGAACGAACTGACGGTCAACGGACCAAAGACAGTGCCTTTGAACGCGCGCCGCTCCGGCCATTGCCATGCCACACGCTACTGCCTCGCGCACACTGACGGCGACACGTCAGCAAAGGGTAATACGGCAGCGAATCGATACAATTGGAAAGCAAATAGTTACACAACCAAAAAAAAAAAAAAAAACACTAAAGAAAACCAAAACAAAAACAATGAAAATCAATTACCAACTTTTACGCTGAAGCATTTTAATTGCGCACACCCTCTCGTGCCGCCGCGCGCAACTATTTCGGCGGTCTTGATCAAAGGCTGCCGCGCCGCATTGAATTGCTTACCATGAAAAGTGGGTGAAATACTTTGAATAAGACTTGTTGGTCAACCAAAAAAACGTTTAGATAATTCTAGACAATTACGCATAAATGTCAAATGTGGACAACAATTAGCGTAATCGATAGCTATGAAATATTGTTTGAGTTGCGGTGATTGCAAAGAAAATTATGATACAACGTGCCGACGAAGTCGCCCGACCAAGTGAACGGTTATATACAGACAGGTCATAACTCATTTGGGTGGCGATAGTCGCCTCAATTGTGTGCATATTAAGATACAAACATTTTGATTAATTGCCATTATTTGCTGCGGTTGATTTAAGTGTCGACCGGCTGCTTTGACATCTCGTTCGATTGCAACGAAAATTAGCGGCATTTACAAATGAGCACAGAATGTGGCGACAAGTCAGGCGTTTTTTAAGGTAACAATTACAAATGTTGTTTGTGATTTGCTTGAATAGTTATCATTCGCTTGGTGAATTGGTGCAGCTAAAGAAAAATGTTGCTGCTTTAAAACAGTATACTTCTTCCTCAGTGGCACTATGAATGTGCGTCCGTCGAACCAAGCCCAAAAGCCTTTGCCAGTTATTTCTGTTCTATTGACAATTTTATTGAGCTCGAGGCCAGTTTATGGAGAAGTCTGGTGAGGAGATGTGGTGATCTCCGAAATAGCTACTATAACTTCAACCACTAAAACTGTTGTTGTTTTTTCCAAAATAAAATGTTTCATAAACTGGCTTCGAACTCAATAAAATTGTCAATTATTAAATATTTTAAAGGCCGATAGAAAAATAACAAAAATGTATATTTCATTTTTATAGTAAAACAAACAGTTCGTAGTTTTGCGAAGAACTTGAAGTGCTACTCAAAAATATTTATATATTTTTTTATTAAAAAAACTTTAGACCAATACAATTATACCATCATGTGCTTCATTCTCTCATTTCAGACGCCATATTAACGATTTGAAATAAACAGTGTTCCGGATTTCCCGGTCAAAAATTTGACTCAAAAATCGCTTACCTCAAAAGATATATCTACAGATACATATATATTTTTATGTACCAAATTTAGTTGCATTTAGTGCAACTAATTAATTAAGATCTTTTAAATGGCGCTGAATTTCTCTTTTTGTTTGCGAGATATTGAGTCAAATTTTTTTCGCAAGTGGAAATCGAAACGATTTCGGTTAATTTTGTCGTTTGCACAAACATTTTTTACATATGTACAACACTTCTTGATACAAATTCTGTGCCAAGGCGAATTGATGTAAGGTGGTAGCGATTCTAAAAATGCAACTCTTTGGTGGGTTATTGTCAAACTTTATCTCCTTTGTATTTAACTTTCGCGAAATAATTTTTAAACTAGTAGGGTCACCGCAAAAAGTTAAAATTTACTGGAGTTAAAGGGAATAATTGATTATTTGCAACTAAACCACCAATCAGTTGATTGATTAGCACCACCTTTAATGAATTCGCCTTGTTCTGTGCTTTGAACACCCGTAAAAATATTGTCGTATGCTCAAATTGCCTTGGAATCAATTTTAAAATCTGTAAAATTTTGTCGTTAAATGTGTAAAATTTGTTGCTATTGCCGCACGGATAATTAAAAAGTGTATGTAAAAATTTTGCAAATAAAGTTATTAATACAGTTATTCTCCATCCATCAAGCCTTTTCAAATGTGGTTAATTTTGATATCGTATTTACTTTTACTGAACAAAATCCTTCATAAATTCAAAAGCAATCAAAAATAAACCATAAAAATAATATAAGATTTTCGTAAACTAGTAAAAATCTACGAGACTTGGAAAAAAATCTATCGTCGCCTTTTTGAGGAGTCTTCAAATGTAACGTACGATACTAATTTATCCGGACGCCTCTCAAAATGTCTATTTAATATTATTTTTTTGTTCAATTCTGTTTGAAAAATAGGCCACAAATTTGACATTGGTGCGGAAATTTATTGTATATTTACATTCAGTAAATGAAACATATGTATGTACATTTACATATATATAAAAGTACACGATTTGTGTTTAACATACAATAAAATAAAAATTCATATCACCAATGTATATTTCAAAGTAGTGGCAATATTGGGCGACTGCCGTCGAACACTGGTTCTCTCAAAAAATTAAAAAATTGATTTCTCGAAGTGTACGAGCGGTACATAATATAACATTTTTTGGTTACAAAAGTCATCCAACATTAAATAATGTTAAAATTGACATTACACCATTATCATTTTAACACTATTAATATTATATTAAGAAATGGAAAATTGATGTTATGTAACGATCACTATTGTACAATGAAGTGTGGACATTTTAAATGTTAAATTAGCATTTAAAATATGTACATATGTATGTACCGATAAAAATGTATATTTGAACGATTTTAATATCATTTTTTTACTTTATAAATGTTAAGTAAAACACTGAGAATATTTTTTTCTTAACAATTTGATTAATACAAATACATACCTTTTATAAAAATAATTTAACTCAAAATATTGTATTTCTTATTAAAGTAGTTCCATCAGGAATACAATATAGTTAAATTTATAAGTGAACCAGTCAAACTTTTTATATTATTAATTTCAAGAAAATTATGTTCTGGCCGTAGGATATATGTAAAACAAAAAGGGCCCACATTCATATCGGCTCAGTTGGATTAAATTAAATACATCGTCAGCGCATATATAAAGTTCGTTAAGTGATAAAAAAATGGGCTTACCACAATTATATATGGCTGAATTGTAACTATTCTTTTCAAAGATTTTCGTATGTTTTTTTCTCGAATCATCTTCATATCACTTATGCAGTTTATGTGTGCTATTGCTTCCCTTATTGTCGATTTTTTCATAAGCCTCTTTCCATCGACGTTTATGTTATGACGAGAAGTTGATTTTGATACAGCGTTTAACACCATCATTACTATGCAGCCTCTGGAATCCTAAAAGGCTTAAATTAGTAATGTAAATTTAATTTAATTTTGTTAGAACAACTATTTTTCTCGTTATTGTCGTCAGATTCAATTGCCTCCAAATTTTGCCCGATTTGATTGGATGCTCGATATCTTCTAACCGGACGAAAATATTGACGTCTTTCTAATTAAATTAAATAGGAATCAAATTTTCTTCTTTTTTTTTTAGTTATTTGATACATTAAATACTTTAAAAATGTATCACGACACGAAACGGCGCGATCATACTCGTACAAACGTTGGTATTATTGCTTCGTGCCAAACGAGGAAGAAACTTTCTTCAAGAAAGTATATTGCGCGTTGTAGTAGTACCTACTTACATTTTTATTGTTAGGGCAACAACATATCATTTACATCTAAAATTTAATGTAAAATTCTGTAAAACTCGGCTGCCGAAGTTATAATGTAATTTTGATATTAACTGCTAGATTGCAATATTATTTCGATAATTTTCATATAAAAATAACAAAAATAACGATAATTTAGCAATTTTAAATGTGAAATTAACACTTTACATTACAAATAACATGCAAAATGTTAATTTTACATAGCAATATATTTCTTGGCGTTGGCGCGTTAATCACAAATTTTGTTTGATAGCTTTTCCAACAAAATATAACAACCACCAATGCAATGAAAATATATCCGAAATTAATGTCCTGAGAGAAATATCAAGTAATAAATAGCCAAAACTGCGTTTATTTTTTTATGGCTTCATAATCATTGGATTTGAGTAATAACTTTGGCACTATAAAAATGTATATATTTAATTGCTTTCGCAAAATTTAAGGTACTTACGAGTTTATGCTTAATAAGTGTTTATTGCCAATAAGACCCGCGTTAGCAGCTGCTCGCTCGCCATTTGTCATTTGTCATTTGCCGCGTGTTTAATTAGTCAAATATAAATATTTGCCTTTGTTAACCTCAAAAACCAAAAAAAAACCAAATAACAAAATAAACATTGGCAACAAATTTGCCACAATAACTAGCATTGCTATCAGGAAGATGAAGAGGAACTTTAATAAAAGCCGCCAAGCGCTTACAGACAATACATACATACACACAAGTATGATTATTCGAGCATAGGCGATAATAGCCAAGTCGCAGGCCAAGACAATTATGCAAAACGCAAAGTATTTGACGGGCTTATCTCGACTGAAGATTTCGCAGAAAGCGACAACAATGTCACTGCGACTGCGCGACCATTAGACGAACGTGGAATAAGGCAAGGTGATGATTGCTGGCAGAAGGACGGTGGTGGTACGCAATGATCAGCGGTCAACGATCAACATAAAAGCTTTGAGGCGCGCCGCCATTAAAATGAGCAGTTTGTAGTTTAATAAAAACAATATTTATTTACATAGGATCGCACATGTTTGTATGGATGTATGTATGTGCATATGCCCATAAACTTAATTGCGTTGATGTTAATTAGAAAAGTTGTCTTTTAGTCGTTTTTTATTCAAAGCAAACTTTGACTAATTAGACTTTTTTGTAGCCTAAATTTGCGATTACGTTCACAAGCGGCGCTTTTGAAAACTTAAGTTGAGAATACTAATTTTAAATATACATATCTATATGTAAGTATGTACGTGCGCATATTTTTTTATTAAATATTAAATAAAATAGAACTAATTAATTACATTTTCTTTTTGAATTTATTTCTTAACAAAATTGATTGACATCTCTTCAAATAGTATATTTATATGTAGTATCGCTAGGACCTCCCATGCCGCATTGCTGGTGGCCTCGCTATTCATTTTGGCATCAAATTACTGATGTAAGTTCTCGTAACTGGCATCTGACAAGTGAATCAGCGCATCTCTGATATTTTAAATTTGGGTCAACAACAGTTGTTGTGCAATTATTTTTGTTGACATTTTTAAATTTGTCAACGCTGCTCATACTTTCTCCAAAGTGCGGCGACATGTCGCATTCACACCCACCAAAATAACGAGCGAGGGCATAGCAAAAGGAGTGCTACTTGTCACAGCTGCCGTCGCTGCTGCTTTTTTTGCTGTTCTGATGAAGATAGGATCGTCGGTTGACCTACCGCAGTTCCATTTTTTGTATGGCAATTATAATTGTTGCTTAAGAGGATTGAAATGTTATAGTAAATAGTATTCTCCTTGTAGTTTGTATGGGTGTGTGTATATACATATTGATGTATGCTTGACGTGCGGTCTGATCAAAATTTGACATTACTCGTACTCGTACATTTCAATTTTGATTTACCGGAGCACTGTGTCTTATATTTTATAAAACACTTAGCAAAATAATTTGAGTAAACGAATAAAACTTTTTGAAACAAACTTTTTATAAGGCGCTGAATGAAATTTTACTGGTTTAAGTTCTTTTTTAATTACTTTATTCTACAGAATTTCATAAAAGAAAGTTGAAAATTGAATACGATCGAAATTTACAAAATAACAAGATTTTATTCATGGCGTATTCAATAAGGTGGCGCAAAAGCGATATCTGAATTTTTCGTTTTAAAGTAATGAATGTCAAACACCTTCAGTCAGATTGGCTGGTGGTATAGATGTCTAATGGGATTTGAAATTAAATACATTTAAATTTCCACCTTCTTAATGAATTCTCCTGGTGTAGTTTTTGGCATTTAAGTCGCAATATAATCAGAAAACTTTCAAATTTATTTAAACGTTTTTGAATATATTTTTGTTATACCACATAAAAAATATTGATTAGAAATATTTTTAAAGAATCCTTTCGGAAATAGAAAATAAGAAAGCGAGGTGAAACTTAACTAGCTTCATATCTTCATCGTTCAATAATCCTGAAATGCAATTACTGGTTATGATTTATACAAGTTAGCATAATAAAAAAAAATTACGGTGGCCTGATCAAACAAAAATATAAGAAGTTCATTTATTTACGATTTGCTTTGGTTAGCTGTATGGTGAGACGTGGAAGGAGTGTTAAAGGAAGTTAGAGTGGTTCAGATATGATGTGCTTGAGTGTGATTTGTTTAGGTGTGGTGAGTTTACTTTTAACTAGTTTAAGTGTGGTGGTTATGCCTCATATTGTTATTTTCGACTTGATAAGTATATTTGTGATGAGTTTATGAGTGGTTAGTTTACGTGTGGTAAATTTAGTTCTTGTAAGTGTGAGTAAAGGTGTGGTGAGTTTGAGTGCGATAAGTTTAGCTGTGGTGAGTTTAAGTTTGATAGATTCAAGTATGTGGAATTTATGAGTGGTAAGTTAAGACGTGATGAGTCCGTGTTTAGTAGGAAGAAGGATTGGTTACCGTCCCAAACCATTTTCTTGGCATTCGCCATGTTGACTTTTCCAATTTACTACCGCCGATAAAATAGTTTCACTTCAAATATTTCAGAATATTCATTTACTTCACTGTTAAATAAAGCGCGTTGTTTTGTATGAAAAGTATATTTTTATTTATTTGCTTATTTATTTACAGGAGAAACAATTATAAATAATTGCCGCACTTAAAAATGTATAGAAGGGCTGGCTGCCTGGGCCTTCGGCTTATGAAAAGAACGATTAATATTTAATTTAGAATAAACGCAGTTAGATCGGCAGAAAATGCTCGCGAGTAGAAGTTTAGAAAAAAAGATACTGAGATTGTGCGTTGCGACCAAGAGTTTTAATAAACAAAATATACTTGCCTTGTAATTAAAATACACAAATTGCTTCAATTAAGAATGCTCTTAAGAATCGAGTATTTCAGTACCGAATTTTTTAAGAGATCCCCAATAATTTATTGCGAAAATTTTTAACTCTCTTGAGCACTATAAACCATTACTGATTGCAAACATTTATTCTGACCACTGAGTATCTGCAATCGAAAATAAGAGTAATTTTCGACCTTTCAAATTATTATGTTAAACGAGATTTGATTCTTGCATATAGCAATGTGAATCTTGTAACCTGAGCTATACTTCCTATACATGACTTTTTTCAATCAAATTTGACAGCTCAAATTTAACTTTTATTTTTTGTTTTAAAAGTTCAAAATTTCAACGGACTGAAAAAAACGCTCCAAAAATGTGTGTTCATATTAGATAATAATTTTTATGTTATTCTATAATAAAAGTATTAATAATTTTTGTGATATTTTTGCAAATAATAAAAACACTGTGTGGCCACTGGTGACCACACAACGCGCCTATACAAAGTCACACAAAATACTAGTACCGCAATTAAAGTTGGGCACGAAAATAATTAAATTAGAAAAGAAAAAAAAACTAAAAGAACCAAAGCAATAGCTACGCAAAAATGCCGATGTTATCTAATTTTTGACAAAACATTACCTGTTCAGATATTCAATGACCTCTGGGCAGCCAAACTGGTCAAATTTTGCGTTTTCGTTTAAACAAAAATGTCGCCACTTGTCGTCAGCTAAGCCGCTGCAGCGGTGTGATGCTATCGTTTTCTTTCCCATCACCGGTCATTGACGCATAACATCACGTTAAGAGATCAGCTTACTCATATTTTAGGAATTTCCAAAACTATAATTTCCATTGACCATATTTATGTGCCAAATTGCGTATGGCGAGTGAGTCTGCGCACAAGCTTAGTGAGTTCATCGTAAAAACATAGTTAAAAAACAAGTGATGCGTAATGCGTAATGCGCTGCTGCACTGACGGTCGCCTGCAATAAACCTAATTTCATTAGTTTTTATTAAATGGAAATAAGCAATTGTGAAGTGAAAACCGTGATAAATCAACGCTGATCATTTTGGTGAGTCAAAGCGTCAAAAACTACTAGTAAATGTGACTCAAGTTTTGATGTTCCGAATTGCTATTGTGGTGGCAACTATTTGGGAGGTTTTTACAAAATGGTAGTTACCCTCATCAAATAGCAGAGTCAATGTCATTTTGACAGCTCATCTAGCAAATGCGCGCACATCATTTCATATTTCATATTTCTTTTTATTTTTTTTTTTTTTTTTTTTTTTTTTTTTTTTTTTAATGTTATGTAGAGCTTGTTGAGGGGTTGAATGAGTTTTAGGCAACCATGCGTAATTATAAGATTAACGCCGTTGGCTTCAAAACCAAACCGCTTGATTGTTTTTTATTTATTAGTTTTGATTGATTTTTTAGGAGTTAGCTATAAGAGTAGCTATATAAGTACATTAGGGTGCGCCTTGTTTGTATAGAAAGCAAGGCTCTGCCAAAAAACTGTTTTTGGTAACAAATACTTGATTTTTTAAATCTGTAAAAAATAGCTGTAAATCACTGAGCAATTTGAATATATTTTTGTGGCACTAAATACGATTTGATTGCTGATTATAGACATAAAAAAAGGTTAGATGTAATAATAAATATAGCAATAAAGAAAAAAAATGTAATTATACGTTTTTCACAGTTTACAGTACTTTGAAAATCAGAGTAGCTTATTAAGAAGTAGCAAAACAAACAGCTTCACCAGAATTAAGTAAAAAAAACTTAAGCTAAATCTGTGACTCTGAAAGATTATCGACTTTTGAGAAGCAATATGTGTAAAATTTAATGAATATATGAAACCTTTAGGCCTTTACTTTCGTTTCCTAGATTTAAAACTATACCGATGGGTAAGGTTTTAAAAACAAAATTAGACCAGAAATAGCAATATTAAAATTTTAATTATCCCATTCCCAGAATACGTGTGGAATATTTTATAAAAAATACCAAAGTATGTTATTTAAAAGAAAAACAACAACAACAACATTTTAATAGAAATGATAAATTGTTTGCCAACAGGAGAGTTCAAGAAAAATAACTCAATTGTTTATTTAACCTATAATACAAACAAATGGAAATAGGAACTAATAAAGTAATTAATATTAAAAACGGTTAAATAAATGTAAATTTTGGGAGCGTGTCATTATTCTGTATTACAAAATTCTGGGTGACAAAATTCTGGAAATTGCAAAAAAATTCTGCTTGAACAAAATTCTGCTTTTTTAAAATTCTGCTTTTTAAAATTACGCTTTTTTAAAATTCTGGGTATGTACACCGGACCTTTTAATCACACAATGGATACCGTCTTTTAATTCAGTCACCAATCGAGATTTACAGTGACACGCTATTCTTTTGGAACACGACCAATTATATGCCCTTTGTTTCGTTATTCTTTCTAAATAATAGAAATACCCATCAACACCCAACATTTCCTTATTTTTATTTGTTTTCAAAATTCTTATTTCGGACATTTTTATCAATATAATATTAAACCACGCTTTTTCACAAAAAGTCAGCACTTAACAGAAGGTAAACAAACAATATAAGAACCGTTGTAGACAGGTGTGGTGAAATTGTAATTCCTCATTTGTGATAGAAGTTCTCATCTCCAGGTAATATTTGATTGCAAACATATGTACAATGTATAACTGTTGTCAACTATAATTAATGTAGGTATGTACATATGAACGAATATGTTAAAAGCAATGGGGCGCATATACTCAAATTGTGTAAAAAGTTTTACTAACTAATAACCATACCTAAATTTGACAATGAATATCCCACAATTACAGAATTTTGTAATACAGAATTTTGTAATACAGAATTTTGAAAGCAGAATTTTAGAAAGCAGAATTTTAAAAAAGCAGAATTTTAAAAAGCAGAATTATGTTTTTAGAATTTTGTACATACAGAATTTCGACACCAACCCGTAAATTTTATATGAGAAACAGAGTAAATCAATTGAAATATATTGATTTTCATGGGTTAATTTAAGAGATAAATAAATATTCAGCGCTTACAGAGATCGCTAAACATGTTTTGATAAAATAAAATGTATTATATTTGATAAACAACCATCGGAAGAGGTGGAGCATACAAGTTACTACTTTACCTGTTTTCATATATTTTTGGAGCACCCTAACTTTACATAGACGTAAGTACATATACAGACAAATAAAAATGGCATTATGCTCACCTGCTTGAAGGGTAGTTTAATTACATGAAGTGATTGAGAGAGCTTAGCAAACTAAAGAAGGGGAATAATTAAATACTTCAAAATTCAGTGAATAGTATTGTTAATTACTTTGATATGAGTTGCAATCGAATAGCTGAGCAGCGCATACTACATACATACATACGACTATATAGATATGTGTGAATGCAGCCTGCGTGTGTGCTGATGTACGCCATTACGCCAATGTTGCGTGCCAAGCAATTTAAATATCAATCAAAATTGAAATGAAAACGATTGAGGAGCATTGATTTTCATTGGAAATTGTGATATGTAATATCGTATAATGATCAGCTATAAACACGAGCTGCAAGTGCAACGATCGCGTAGAAATGCAATTACATTTTGTTGCTCCTATTGCACTAGGATGCATTGATGTGAAATGGAAATTTCATGCGTCTAACGTTTAGCAGAAAATGTAAATTTGTAAAGTTTGTAAAAAGAAATCGTGTTTACACGCTTTTCGAGTGATGGGAATCGATTAGACATTTTATTGTACTTTTCGTGAACTGTTGAAATTATAATAATTTCGTAACATTAATTTTAATATTTGTTTGTATTAGATACTCTTGAAATCGGCACCGTGAAAGTAAATGCTCAGCACGCCCTTTACATATTATTTTGACATCGTTAAAGCTATTATTTAGCGATAACCTTTTAAAAGTAAAACACATTACTACCTTCTTTCCTTCGCGCAGTCCTCTTATGAAGAATAGACTAAGTTATTTATACATGAAGTGGTCGTTAGCGGACTCTGCTGTGGCAATAGAGTTATTTTGCGAGGAAGTTATATTTTGAACTGTCTGAAATGCTGAACAATGACAAAAATAGTTTCAAAAAATTTGGTTAATTAAAATGATTGCAATTATCATCCAAGATATTGGTCGCCGCAGCAAGAGCAGAGAAAGCGAATTCGATAAAAAAAAATTAAGTCAGAATGGTGCAAAAAATTAGATTCGCATATACATATTTAAAAGAAATTCGTCGACAATTAAATTTACTAAAGACATTTTATTTTTAAAATAGAACTAAGGTTTATTTCAATAATAAAGAAAAATAAAATGCAGCACTGACCAGTGGTGACGTTGTCTCTTTACCGAAAACTTGACGCACTTATTCGATTTTGAATTAAATCGCCTCTTATAATATTGTGTATTCTTTTAGATTGATACAAATTTTAGGGATTTTGACGCATATCACTGTCTCAGTTTACATTTCACTGCCATCATCAATTCAGTTTTATTTACAAAATTTATTTGCAAAACGGCGACATTTAAAGCATTTGAATGTATAGCAACTATATTTATTCCACTATATCTCTTCATCAGACTTATTTGCTAGACTCTCACATCGAAGTTCGAACCCTTGATGCCTTGGCAATATGACGAGTATGGTCTATTTTTTCTTAGCTCAATTTAATACTAATTAATGTCAGGACCATATGTTCAGGTTTTTCATGATTTTACCACTTAAATTTTATAAATCTGCATAAGCATTGTCAGTCCGCAAAGCCACTAACGCCTGGTAAAGAGTTCTGGACAGAAAATTCGAACTTGTATTGGTTTAATAATCTACATCAACATATCAAAAATGGTTGAAAATCGAGTGGAATATGTAATCTCTTAAATTGTATGCTTCATATAATATATGCCATGGAACCAACATCTTGCTATTAAATTTTTTAATTTCGTTAATAAATGGTATACAATTTATCAGTGCTACGTATTTCTACGAAAAAAATATGACTATTTCCTTAGAGATAAGAATTAAAGAAGACTGATTCCACTGAAAGATTAAAGGTATACTTTTTTACAGATAGCTCCAAAAAGGTTTGCGGTGCAGAAGCGGGAGTCTATTAAGTCTATTAAGTGTAAAATCGTTTCGACTACCGGATTCGACCAATGTTTCCAGGCTGAAGCCTTTGCTATCGAGAAGCGTGCAACATTGCGTTGTTTTATCTGCAGCACGGGGTAGGATTTATTTTCTTTCTAGCTTTGATTGTTAAAAATATAAAGTTTAACTTTTTTTACCAATTTTTAAAATTCTCATTAATTTAAACCCACATATTTTCTCATATTTTAAAGTTTCCTCAGTAGTACTTACTATTTTGTGTTAAACTTAGAATACAGCTCTCATGAAAAATCACAAAAAATATTTTTCATTATTTCTGTTGCTTGAAAAAGTACTTTGCCGTTGCTGTAAATTTTCTTGGGAGCTATAAGAGGCTGTGGCCTACCTTTTGCATAATACGGAATTCAATCATTATAAAGCTAGGCTTGAAGAATTTGTCTGTCTTCTTCTAATCAATTTCGCGCAGCATTTATTACGCAGAATATCCGTAAATTGGCACAAATCACATAGAAATCTGTACAATTTGATGTATTGAATTTGATGGATGGATGCATTGATCAATGATGAGATGATAACTGGGCTGTGCGGGCAATTCCATGGTCAACACTCACCACTTTCACATCATTCATCTGCAGCAAATTTACAATCAATTATGAATTTTCGCCGCTGGTCAATGGCAACACTTGTTAACGGTAGCAAGGATGTGAGAGATGATACGAATATATTATTTTTACATGTACTATGTACCAGTATCTATGTATGTACATACATACATATGTAATCGTGCGTGCCTATGTGCGAGTGTGTGCTCGCAATTTGCAACATTGGTATTTAGGCTTAGCAAGTAATTGATGTGGTAATTGTGCAGCAAACAGTAATTGCAACATGGAAATGAGTACCCTGCAGCCAGCAGCCAGCAGCCAACAGTCAGCCGCCAAGAGTGCATTCGTTCGTACACTGGCAGCCGCATGAAGATTACACACCTTGTTGCAAATGGAATTAATTGAGCCAACAGTTACGATTGTCGGTGTTGCAGTTGATAATGTTTCGCAAGCGCATTTGTTGTTCCTGTACTCGTACTTAACATACTACTTGCTGCGGTCGTCTGCTTGCTTAGAACGAGCACGAATCGATGCGAAATGGGGCAAATTGGCAAACACGGTGGCAAATCAAACACAGCATACAGTAAACAATAAATTGCAGTGGCAGCAACAACAACATCACCTGTGTACGTACCTCAAATAAACAACAACTAGCGCAGAAGCAACAGCAAAGCCAACAGGCAACAGGCAACAGGCAACAATCAACAGTAGCTGTGTGGCAAAATAGCCAAAGCACTTAAATTTCGCAAATTCAGCATGCGAAATACTGATGGAGTGATGCATCAGCCAACAACAACAATAATTATAAAAACAACAATAGCATTGACAACAACAGCAACAAAACAATAACAACAAAAACAAAAACAACCACATTGACAACAACAACTGCAGCAGCAACAACATAGCAATTGCCAACAACAACAATAATGACAATAATAATTGCATAAGCATTGACAACAACAGCAACAAACACAGTAAAAATTTGCAGTAACACCAAAATGTCAAAGTGATGCATATTGCAACAACAACAACAACAACAACAACAATAATAATAATAATACTAGCAACAACACTTAAAGATGCAGCGAATCCAAAATCAATTGCGCAGCAGCATCAACGTTGCATCGTCGTCTAACACTGAAATTAACAAATGATGGACAAACGTCTTCTCAGCGTCAATGGGAGGCTCCGCGGAGTGATTGCCTTGCGTGTGCACATATGCAATTGTACCTTCATATGTATGTGTAGATACATTTATTTACGTGTGAGATGCAGATTTTTATATGTTATATTGAGATTGCATGCACTTTTTCTAAAAATTTGTTTTTTTTTTTTTTCAGAGGAGGAAGCATCGAAAAATCTATGTATATACGAGTATTTGTGTTGTACCACAGCCTGCAGCTTTGATTGTGCCACAGCGGTGCGGCTCATCACTTGGCTCTCTCCACAGTTGCAGCAGGCGTGCAGTCTGTATTGCAATGGCAATTGGCAACAACGGTTGATGCCACGTCATGTTATTAGCAGCAATTTGAGCAAATAATCAGTCTGAGCGTTTATTTAAATGCAACTGCTCGATGGGCCCGCTGCAATTGCTGCTGTTAGAGTTAGTTGGTGGTGGTTTGAAAATTAATGCAAAGTGTGTGTGTGTGTGTGTGTGTGTGTAGAGGTGAGAAATGTGCCAATCGGAAATGAAAGCACATAAAAAATGTGCACTACGATTCTCACGGGTTTCCAAAATTTTTTCTTCTTACCAACCAATTTAGTTAGAAATTCGTAATACCGTAAAATCAAAAAATCGAAGTTGTATTATTTCAATTCCATTTTCAGTGCAGTCTAACAAAATACACAAAAATATATTTAAAGCTAAACAAAATTTTATAAATTTATAACTTTACAACACGTCACGGCATACTGTGAATTAACTTATCCACTTTAATTAATAAAGCCGCACATTACGTATGAAATTCCATTGTTTCAAAATTACGGAACATATATTTTGTGAAGGCTGACAGTATATTCCTTAGAGCCTCGGTACGGACATAGGCTTTATTTTAATCCAGTGGCGTTTAATTCAAATTAGTAAAAATATTCGTATTTATTATCCGAATTAGTTGATATTTGAAAAGCGCAGCCCATATACAATACTTGAATGAGAAATAAATGAGTTAGGCGGCGCTTAAGTCGGGCTTTCTAGAAAATCCGTGATTATAATCCAGTTTAATTTAAATATGTGAAGTAAAATATTTCTACATGAATTCGATACCATAAATGGCGCTAAAATTGCAATTTCCAGGAAATTCGTATTTACATTATGATTCCGTATTTATAATGAAAGTCAATTCAAATTTGTAAACTGCTTATGTGAAAAGAAATACTTTAGTGAGAAATTAATCAGCTGGGTGGCGCCGTAAACGTAATTTCAGAAAATCCGCATTTAGCTTAAAAATTATCACCCCTATGCTGTAATCCGAATGTTCGTAGTTACGAATTCGTAGCTCCGTTCCGAAAGTTCGAAATTTGGTATGCTGAAATCCGATCGTAACTATCAACCGCGTTGCCAACCAAAAACAGGAATTTCGAAGTTCGTAATTAGGCATATTGGCAGAAATATACATGTACCGATATTATTACAAGTAAAGAATGAAGTTTAATATCAACATTTATAAGCCATTTGATAAGAAGTTTTCGTTAATTAAAGGCAGAATTGCATAAATATGCTTCGAAAGTATGTACATTCTTAAGAGATGATCTAAACACAAATTTCTTAAATTATGGAGTGTGTAATATTGTCGAATTCAATGCTCAAATATATAAATGTTTAATGGTTTAAAGATTTGTGACAAGTTTTCGCCTCAACAAAGAAGCATTCATACAAGAAACATAATGCGTACGATTTGTTTGTGATCTTCGCAAATATGTATGTACATATATACACACGTAATAATTTTATTTTTTCTTGCACAGTTTATATTACATATGTATGTATGTACATAAATACAAATGTACATATGTATCTACATACATACATACATGCATATTTGCTTATTTTTGGGTTTATAAACGTTTGTTTTTCTAAAATTTATTTCGCTCCGACACCAGTGGCTGTTCGTACAAAAATTCCGCAATTGACAGCTCCGACGGATTCTGGCATACCAATATTACGAATTGCGAAAACAGTCTACGAATTTCGAATTTACGATTACGAAAAGCGGATTTCAGCATACCGATTTTACGATTCGTAGCGTAATCGAACGTACGACGGATTCCAGCATAGGGGTGTATAAAAATAAAGTCTTTAATTTGGTATGAAATCCCTTAACTTAAAAATTAAAACATTAGCTTAAACCAAATTCGACATATCTTTACATAGATTATTAAATAAAATACACGCTATGTGTTTTAAACCAAAAGGTGGCGCTTAAGACAATAAATTCCGAGAATATCTAATTATAGTTCGATTCAGGAATTTTGAATTAAAGAACAAAATCAGGGGAAATTAAAAATGCAGAATACTTCATAAAATAAAAGAAATACTTGTATTAGAAATGCATCCGCTAGGTCGCGTTGTAGGCGGAAAATTCAGAAAATCAGTATTTGTGAATGGGTTATTTTTATGAGCTTAATTGTAAGAAAGTTAGAAGAACTTTATGCGAGCAAAGAAGGTGTCAAGGTACCCGTTGCTACCTATGGTCTGTCCCTTTTTATTCGTCAAGAGGATAACGAGGTTGACTCGTTCCTACTTTCTTATAAACGTGGAGCGCTTCTTTGCAATCTTATCTGGGAACCACCTTATGAACCTTAAATTCTCTTCTAATCGAATGAAATAAGAATTTTTTGCTGGCCTACATTTCAAACTCAAAGGTCCTGAGTAAGTGAAATATTTGTATGTAATACCTACTACTGTTTTGAATAATTTTCGATATTTAATCCTTAATTTAAATAAACTTAGAATTTGGATAACATTTTTCGCCTTTAAAGCACAACTCACCACTATTTTTCATACAAAATTTAAAATAATAAAAGTTAGTAAGCGAACAGCAATCATTTTTCTACTCTACAGGGATACTTTTATATATTTTGTATGTCTGTGCGAGCAATTTCTGTTCAACAAATTTAATAAGCGTCGCTCTAGCCAACTTGCAACTATGTATGTCCATGTTTGGATGTGTGAGTGCATTCTCGCTGCTGCTCCCCAGCCTTGCTGATCCTTCTTGTTGAGTGAGGTCCGCTGTAGCTCGCAGAGTCAAATTCTCAACTATTTATTGTTGCTTTTGTTGCTGTTGCTGTCGCTATTGATGTTGTTTGCTTGCATGTAATTACATTACTGATTTGCATTCCTTTGCAATTGCAACTGTTGTCCGATGTTGTGATACTTTTTTTTTTGGTTGTTTGTGTGTGTCTGTTTTTTGTTTTTTTTTTTGCTTATCTGGCAACTCTTGCACTTATGCTGACAAGGCGTTTGCAGTTTTCGTTGTTGCTGTTGTTGAACTGCTGTGATTGTTAAATTGCGCTGTGCACGATTTGCACATTTCACAGTATTTTCCATAATCTTTTTCGCTAAAACTTCAATTTTTTAGATATTTCTTTTTTATTTATTTGCTGGCGCTTTAAATAGTTTTTTTTTGGAATATTTCCTTTTTTTTGTTTGAACTGTCTAAATTTAGTGTATTAGCTGTTGCTGTAACGGCTAGTGTTTACCTTGGCAGCGTGATGGCGCTGCTGGTGGCAGCTCCCGCCAATTTTGTTGTTGAACTTGCATCCGCTTGCACGCTACAGCGGGCAGCGTTTAACTGGTTTTAAAAATCCGTTTTTTTTAATAGAAATTGGAAATTATAACACAGTGTGACACTCCAAAATACCCTGGGAAGTGATGTTATTTTTCTTGTAGGCCTTATCGAGTAGAACGAGAATCCAATTTTGGAATTTGTCAAAAACCCCCAAAATCTCGAGTTAAGCTTAAAATCCCGGTATTCTATAAACTGTTATATTGGCAAGACTTAAAAGAAGAGATTATAAATTAATGATTATTATCTTTATTCACTTCAAGGGGTTTTTGTTAATTTTTTTTTAAATATTTTACTAATCTAATGACCACTTAACGACTTTTATTTGAGACTTAGACTTCATAGTTTGATGTTAATTCCGGTATTTTGAAATTTGGTATAATTTTAAGTATCAAAATTTGTGTCGATAATTTAGAGCTTTCGAGATGATTTTAGCGTTTTTCTATTTTTTGTCATCTATTAATCACTTTTACTAATAATAAAAATAAACTTTATTTTGAAACTATTAACTGACAACTGGTCTAAAAATATAACTTTTGTTTCTATTATAGATTAGAGACCGCGCACTGAGTTCTGACATGTGTTAGAATTCTGAACAAATGTATTATTAGTATTTCTTAGAAGCTTTTGACGCAGTTTACCTTCGAAACTTAAATTATTCACCATTTCATAGCTCGCCCTTTAGTTCGCCTAAAACTACTATTTTCTTAACTCCGCAGAAATCATTTATGTACACGTATTTACGTATTTGTGTGAAAAATTTGCAATTCGCAATACAAATTCAAATGTGGGGGGAAGTTAAGCGGCCATACAAATAGCCAACAACACTTCCATGCTTCCACTTTTTTCAAATTTTTTTGTTTTAGTATTATTTTTTTGTTGTTCTTTAAAGCTTTTCGAGGTTAATACCACAAATTGCTTTTATTAGCTTAGCTTTATTTGTATTTTGCCTGTAAATCTGCTGTTATTGCTGACGCCGCTGCCCCTAACGCGGCGCCTCCAAAGTAGTCGCCGCTGTTGCTGGCCTGTTGGCTGACGGCCGCTCGGGTGGCTGATGCCCGTTGGTAGCTGTCGACCGTTGACTCTCGCCTGTCAGTCACTCCAAATCCAAACGCTTGCAGATCATTCGGTGAGTTTGGCCGCTTTGGTCCGGTGTTTGCCTTCGCCTTTCGCTGCAGTGGCAAAATAATTGCAGCGCCTTGCATTTTGTACGCTGTTTATTTGCATTTTTGTGTAAATTATGCAGCGATTTGGTTTTAGCCAGTTAAATGTGGGGTTAAATATTTTCTTTTTTTTTTTCTTTTTATTTACTTGCAGTTTGTCTGCAATTAAGCGTTTACTCTTTGGTTGCAAGAGCCACGTTTTCTAAATATTCATGCCAGTTTAATGAAGGGTTAAATAATAATTTTGTATTGCAAAATTGTGAAATCAAAGTAGAATAAATTAAATGCTAAAAGTAATAAATTGGTATAAGTATAAAAAAGAGTTAAGTTGTGTGTAACTTGCGATTTGAGTTTAACATAAAAATTAGTTGCAGCTACCGATTAATCGATAAGCATGTAATTGAATGGATCCAATTAAGCAACAAAAATCGAACTGACTAGTCAAAACGCTTTCATGGAACTTAAGAATCTCGAAGCATTTAAATTTATATTTAAGCATTCAATTTGTATAAAAAATATATTTTTCACTGAAATAAGCTCATAAAACTCATTAAAAAATCACAGCTTTGCTGCTGTGTTTGTTTAAAATCTCACCAAACAATCCAAGCACATATGAACTTATTAAATCCACACTTACGCCTCCAATTACAGCGAAATCACAGCGCTGCGATCATAATAAAAACATAAGCGCCCAACAAAAGCTGCAGTCGCAACTACAGCCGCCGCCGCTGCCGCCGCCACCACCATCGCGCATGCAATATGTTAATAATGACTTAATTTTCTAAACACTCAGCAGCGGCTTATGCGCATGCGCGCGCGCTTGCCGATTCTGCATCTTAATTGCTGATCACAATTTAACGATAAACCATGTCGGGTATCCAATTGAAGCCTAAGCCCAACCCAATGCCTTGCCATTTAGCAGCCTCCAAGTAACCACCAACTGCCAGCCATCGCCATCAGACGGTTTATTTTATTTTATTATATTAATTTTTTTTCTTCTTTCAGAGGCAACTCCACTTCCATGCCCAATCGACTCGCGCCCAAACGTCACAGTTTCTAGTTAATTAAGACATTTACAATCTATACAGAAAGTTGGTGCGGATTGGACGACAGGCGTCAGTGCGCTTAATCAGTGCATCATCGCTGACAAAAGTCAACAACTAATCGCTCATATCCGTTGGAAATATTTGCTGTCGCGTTGCAGCGCGCGGTGAGTATGCAATTATGTGGCGATAAGTATGATAAGCAGAGTAGTAATCGTTGCGCCCTGCTTAACTGTTGTGGTTGGTTTTTTTTTATTATTTTTAATTTTTTCAATTCCAGAGTCACCCACGTGTCGCCGTTTAAGCGCTAAGCTGTCGCTGTTGAACGCACGTATGTACCGTTTTCCGACGCCTTCCTCCTTACTACTCAGTAGGCCAACGCCTTAGTAATGATTTATGTAGGTATATATACTTTGCTTGAAATTGTCGGTAGGTTATTGTAAGTACTTCCTGCAATTAGCGCAACCGATTTTTATTTATGCATTTTTTTTTTTAAAAATTTTTTAAATTTATTATCAAATTATAATCATTATTAAAACTTTCGAAAGGTATTGCTCATTAATTTTGATATAATCCGCGATTTGCGTAAATAATTTATTTAAGTTCCTATAATTATTTATTTAGTTAAGTACTAAAAAAACAGCTAGAGGCTTTATTTTTCCTAACTCGGTGCGGTTGGAAGTTGTGTTTGCCACCATTCCATTCGTTTGCTTTATTGAATGATGATCTCCGCTTTCCCACATACTCCAACAGTTTGGTGAGACGATACTTCAACTATTTGCAGGATTTCAGATGCTGAAAAGGTTACCTCGTCTTATAGAAATTTACATTTCTTTTCCAAATTATGGTAGACATTTTCCTCGGTCCTAGCGAGCCATTGCCAAAGATCGAAGTGCATTAACAGCAAGAAGAAAACAAAGATGATGAGAAAATAATTCAAAAATGGTTTAAGAGCTCTCCCAGGTTTTTTTTTAATTTAGCAATTCGCCGTTTGTAGTAGTTAAACACTCCCTATACTTGTGTAAGACAAAAAAGCTTCCACGATTTGTGTCCATCTGCTGCCGCATCAAATAAATCGAACGAATTATGCTCTGCACAAAAAAATCCATTGCAATTTTAAATGATAAATTAAAAAAAAAATTTGTTCATAAACAAGTTAAATCCCATGCAATTGATGTTGGTAAACCAGTTTTGCGCAGAATTGCATCAGAAAGCTTTATATCTCAGCAACGGTTAAAAGCTTTTATTTGACACTTCAATATTCAAAAAAAAACCAATATATTAATTGCTTATTTTCCATCATTACTCATCACACGAATTTTAAAGATTCATTATAAACTTTAAACCTTGATAACATAATTGAAAGAAACTGCATTCTTAAATATTTCATTTTTTTTGTTTAATTTCGAAACTTATGTACATAAACTTTATATTAAATTAAGGTATGTACATTTGGCATTAAACTTTAAAATTTGAATTTGATGATTTTTATTAGAAAATTAACTGTATTAAATTGAAAAAGAACTTTAAATAATTTTATGAAAATTTAAATATTTCAAATGTGTCAATGTGTGATTATGCAAAAATTGTAAACCCAATGTATGTATATCATAATCATAAATTTATAATTAAATTAATTAGAACTATACAGGATTAACTCAAAAGCGTTCCAGTGCTTTCTGCCGTTTTTGTCTCTCTCTCTCTCTCTCTGTAATGAGAGTATTTCGTGATGATATTTAGCAGAGCAGATGACACTTATGATATAATAAAGCAGCAGTGTTTTCAAAATGTTATTTCATTAATTGTTTGAGAATCGTAATCATATACTCGATTATTCAGTCAATTGACTACTGACATACTTTAAAAAGGCATTTTTAATGCTACATTCGTTTTCACTAAACTGAAAGAGTAACTAAAGGAAAACCAATGAAAATTGCCATGAAAAATTGAGAGCTTGCGCAGCACACTCATTACCACTTCAACTTTGACAGCTTGACTTGTCGTGCTTAGATTGTTATTGGCTGCACAAAGAATAAAGCATTCTGTCCGTACGAACCGCCAAAGCGACTACATTGCTTTGTTGTTGTCGGCCAATAGAGGCGTCCCTTTGGGCAAATAAAATCGGAATTTTTCGTCAAACATAACCAACCACACATGTCGATATGTACATACATACATACATGTACATACGTTTGCACTGCCTACCACTTCACTCATTTATTGGTCGACACTTTGACGTGTGGCGAATTTCACAAGTCGATGCTCCTCACAGCCGAGGAAAATAATGGAGCGAACGGATGATTTTTTGTATTGTAACAATGATTATTGCTCCAGACTCCTCAGCTGCAAATGCACACGCACACACGCACACACTATTCAAGCTTATATATATTCACAATGCAAACTTGAGTAATGCCCAACAGAATTGAACTACCTCGAAGTGGAATTGAACTGAGCGTTTGCGAATTTACGAGCTATGTGTCAATTAAGTATCGAATTACAACTTGTTTAATGTCAGCGCAGGCAATGTTATGCTACCCAGGTTGGGCCCAATAAAGCCGCCATTTATATTGTGTCTACTTTATATTGTGTCTACATACATACATACATAAATACGTAAATACATACATACATATGTACGAAATCATCAAGACAATTACTCGCAGCTGGGTGAAAGCTCCGATTTCAGGAGTGGTTAATTGAAGTTCTGCTTATTGCTGGCACTGATGAGCATGATGGCGGTCAGTTGATTGGAATGATACATACATACATATATACATATATCTATGCATGTATGTGTGTATGTTTGTGTCACTGTGTAAATTAGTGTAGTTGGTAATGCGAATCTGTGTTGTTCTTTTTACTGTTATTGCCCTTTCGGATAGCGCTAATAAATGGCGTTCTCATACAATTCTGTCACTGTCGTATTTAAATTCCTTCCACTTCAAATTTTGTTCGAATTTGGTAATTGAATACAATAGAGGCTGTGAATTTATAAGGGTTAGATAACAAAATGGCAGCATGTCTAACAAGGAAACCACTGGGTTTTTTTTTAACTTTGAATAGAAATTGTGATTTAAACAATTTGATTTTTTTTTTGTTTTTTTGTCATAAATGTTTACATGAATATTTTTTAGTTGATTTTATTATTAAAATATGTTTTGAATACAACAAGAATTACAATCTTTAATCTTACACAAAATGTATAGGAAATGCAGGAATTTTCTTAAAGTTTTATATATTTTTACATAAAACTTGCAGAGACAATATCAGTAGGTATGCAGCCATATAACACAATTAGTTTCAGAGGTGAATAGCTCAAGTGCCTTTCTTGCGCATTTTTTACTATATAAAATATTTGCTTTATTAGAAAAAGTGTTTTCTAAACCGAGTTTTCTAAATGTGTTCTCAAACCAGTGCGAAAGTTAAAGCCATTTGAAACAACCATTTATTTATTTATTGGTCAGTTAAATTGCATACTTTTTGAAATTTATTTTTTGTTAATTTATGAAATAAATATGTTTGTATATATAATTAAAAAAAAAATCCCGCCAATAACATTTCCTCTATGACAATTGTTTGAGTCATGGTATTAATTGGTGATCTAGTTTTAAAATGAGTAATAATACCAAATAAAACATGACGAAAGTTCTATTACGACTAAGACACTTTTTCCTTCTCACAACACGACTCAATTTATATTTAATTTTTCGAACTCAACTGCATTCTTCGACTGGTTGTCTTTACCTGGCTTCGTCCTAAAGTAGATCTAGAATCACTTAAGTTCAGTGTGCGAAGGTTTTATGCTAAATTGTGTCTCTTTCGGCATTTACGTCCTAAAATTTATATAAAAGCATCTCGCCAAGTATTGAACTTTGTTTTTACCGGCACCATCGACGAGTCTAACAATTTTATTATTAAATACTTTATTGTTTTGCTACTGATTGAGCTTCAAAATATTTTTATTAAGTATAACTTCGTCTTCCCTGTAGTGTATATATCGTGGTATGAAAGTGTTTTTAGCAAGATGACAAAGCCTCTTCTAAAATGTGACACAGTTTTTCTTCATTTTAAAAAGATAATTTGCCAATTCTCACATCATTAATAAGCAAGCTCAATTTGTTTATCTCACTATTTCATTCCAACAAAATATGCATAGCTGAGTAATATCAAATTTAATCTGAATAGTGCTCTTTGTCTCTCTTAATTTTCTTGTTGATCACAAATTTCCCTAATGGCGGACACAATCTCTCTCTGAAATTTTCAGCCAACACATATTTTGACAGTAGCTGGATTACTTACAAAAACTAACTTTATTTAAAATAAAATTTTGTTGCCTCAACTAAGAGTTTTATTGAAAAATCCAGTGATCAATCTCAAGGTGGAGCAGAATCTTTTTTAATAGACACAAGATTTCTTGCATTTAAGAATTATCAAAATTTCTCAATTATTATAAAGTGTGGCTAACTTGACAAAAATATTTTTAAACGCAAGTGATTTAGCGCCGATAATCGTTTTGAGTATTTGAATAATCTTTTATTATGAAAAAGATTCTCATAAAATACATCTTCTCATAAAACTTTTGGTCCCTCCTTGATATGTTAATGCACGAGCCTATATACATACATATGTATATTATGGCCAACTTTTCTAAAATCTTTTGAAACCTTCGTAATTTCGCGTGGATAAACGTTGCGAGAATTATTAGCAAAATATAATCTAGCCTAAGTTGTAAAAACCAGCGAGTAGTGGGTTGTTTAATACACGCATATGCACACTTGATTTAATTAGACAATCCTTCGCGAAAACAATAATATCTCGGGCACTACAAAAAGACATCCTTGGAAAATTTGTGAGTTTATTCTTTGATATACTCGTATGTTCTGTAACATATATAATTTTTAAAATTTTAAAACATGATTTTCCATCAACTTTTTTTTTTTTAAAACGTATAAAAAATTTAACTACAAAAAAAAATTTTTTTTTTATGAATCTTTGATTCTTTTTAATAAAAAAAAAAGTAGGTACCTACTTAAAATTTTGCGAGTGATAAACAATGGCTTACCACGATACAGCATCAACTTTAAAAAATAACTTTTTTTTTCATATCCAGTCTTATGTAATGAATTTTTCGACAACATACTCAATTTATATGATAATCTAAAAAAACTCGATATATCATAAAACGATATGGAATGCCTTATAAGTAAAAAAAGCATTCTTTGTTTTTTGAAGTGTTCCTTCAGGACTTCAACTATCAAACTAAGACCATTGACAAAAAGTGTTTTTTAATCATAATTATTGATTATTATTATTATAATTATTGTAAATAAATAACATAAAAAATAAAAAATGGGAGTAAACTGCATTTACATTTTATTTCAATGGTAGATATAAAACCTTTCTTTGCGCGAACACATATTGTTGGGTAGTAAGGTGTTTAAATCCTTATGTATTTAAAAAAAAAAAATTAACCGACTTGGAATTTTTTTGTTGTTAAGGTAAAAAAACCTATATTTTCATTTAAGTATTTGTAAACTTCTGTAAAAAAATTGTATAAAAGGAAAAATATTCACTTTTATGAAACAAATATTTAAAGCAAAACGGCTTAATAATTAATTTGTTATTTAACTTGTTAAGTAATAAAATCAAAACTCATATTTTTTTTTTGCATACATTCAGGCAATCGATCAATATTCAATGATGGCTCTCGCAACCACGCAATTATTAGCAATTTACTGTAAACGTGAAGCGTTAAATATGGCTGAGCCATGAATGAAGCACGAATGGTTGACAAACTCAACAAATAATATATACAGAAGTAAAAGAAACGGCTAAATTAAATAAGTGAAAAAGCAAGAGTCAAACACGAAAATTACAAGCTCATGCCTTATGCAAAAGTTTTAGCGCGATATTCCATGAAATTGCACAAATTCGGCGAATTCTGCAACACACCTACATATGTAACATACATACATGCAACCTATTCACATGCACATGAATTATAATGGCAATTCAATTCAATCGAAGCCAAAAACCAAATGAAAAAAAAATAAAAATATGGCAAATAAAAGAATAAATCATAATAACGCTACGAGTCTCCACCCCACGCAGATGACTCGCCTTTGGAGCCTGTGTTCTGAACACTGCAAAAATACTAGCAAGAATATTTCTATAGAATTCGCTGCAGTTTTAAATATTTTTTTTGTTTTTGATGCACATGCTGGCGCGATGCCTCCATTAAAATTCCACACCACGCCCGTGAACACAAAGCAATTACGAGCTGACAGTTGGCTGTGTGATTTTTGACAGCCTGTTGGCTACCACAATACCAAAAATAACTTATTAACTGCATATATTAACATTTAATTTGAAATTACACTCGGAATTGGGAGTCGCGCATGCGCAACACAAACATCAGCTTCGATCTGCGTACAACGAACAGCAAACAACAGACCAAATATTATACATAGCCGGCCAAATAGCCAACCAACCAAACAGCTAGCTAAAGTAGCCAAGCGATCGATCGATCGAACGTTCGACGGCGACAGCGGCGGCCATACATTTGTCGTATTGAACGTTTGGTTAAATCGCTTAGCTGGCAAGCGTGTGGGGTGCGTGAAGAGGCGTGTCACATTGCAATCGTACTTGCTTACACAGAAATTTTTGTCTACAATAACTTCGTACTTGCGTTTGTATGTACATATGTAATTTGATGTTCATTTTCAGAAGATTTACGCTCATGCGCATAGACACGGACACAACACGATTGACATTTGGTGTAAATTTTCGAGCATAAATCAAAATGTATAAAGTCTCAAATGCGATTGCCAACAGGAAATCCAAAGGAACGTGGTTGAAAACTCTAGTACTAAGTCATTAAAATTGTTACCTATCGTGATAATCTCTGTACCATTTGTGGTAAGATCCATTCTTGTGTTCTTCGTCGCCGTATGGTGGCCGGCTTCTGGCAAGGCGTAGCGCAGTCAGGCAAAATGCGATCCAGCAGTGGAGAGATATTAGATCCGGACATGCACAGCTAACCATTGAATACAGAAGGACTCTAAACCGGCTATCAGAAATGTGCTCCGCGTGTGTTGTATGGGTCCCTGGCTATGAAGCCATTCCCGGCAACTGCCTGGCTGACGAGCTGTGGGTATACTTCTCACATCCTACAGACACAGACTAAGATCTGAGCTTAAGGAGAAGGTAAACTTCGGATGGGCCTCGGACACCACCAGACAAATCTGGCCAGTAGTTGATGTGAAACGCTCTAAAGCTCTCACTATGCTTGGCCGCTCCTCTCTTAGATTAGTGGTTGGAGTGATAACCGGGCACTGTCTTATGGACACCAATGGAAAGAGACTGGGTTACCCAACAAATGAATGCTGCCGCAGCTGCCGAAACGAGGCAGAGGTGGAGAGTATTGAACATTACCTCTGCCACTACCCTGGCCTGGTCAAGACGCGCAACCAATTCTTCAAAAATTAATTCGTGGACTGTTTGGCCGACTTGAACTCGCCAAGCATTCCTAACTTTCTACTCTATATTAAATGCTATGGGTAAAGCCACTGGTGTCACAACGGGCATTGTTAGCCACTCTAACCTAACCTTTGTACCCCGTGAAAGGCTGTTTTCCCATGGCCGTTTGTCGTTCTGTTGTACCCGGCGATTTTCTAGTATTTTTAAAATGGAGCAAAGAATTTTCATCAAATTGCCAATGGCATACGGTGAGTCTGCTCTAAGTAAAAAAAAATGTAGTGGTAAAAATCTCTTCCAAGATGGCCGAGAAGATGACGACGACGAAACTCGCTCTGGACGCCCCAGCACATCAACAACAGCAAATATCGTCGAAGCTATGAAGAAAATAATTTTCGAAAATCGTCGAATTACCATAAGAGACGTTGCTGAGAATGTTGACACATCAGTCGGCTTGTGTTATGCAATTTTTTCGGATGTTTTGGGCATGAGATGTGTGTCAGCGAAGTCTGCTCCGAAACATCTGAATTTTGATCAGAAAATTGTCGCATGAGCATTGCTCAGTAGCTCTTGAATGACGTTAGTAATGATTCTGATTTCCTTAAAACGGTCATAGCTGGTGACGAATCATGGGTATATGGTTATGAGGTCGAAACCAAATCCCAATCGTCCCAATGGAAGTACCCAGGAGAACCAGAACCAAAAAAAAAGTACTGCATCGCTAGAGAAGTTCGAAGGCTGTACCAAAAAGTGCTTATAAGGATTGGAAAAGGCGTTAGCACAAGTGCATTGTATCTTAGGGGTATGACTTTGAAGGGAACGAAGGGGAACATTGGTGAATAAATAAACACACCTCGTATAAAGGAAGTCATAGAGGTAGGCACTTAAAAGAGCAAAGTTACAATAAAAGATCTATATTCTCTCGTCGATTAATGGCCAAGTAAACACAGTAGCGGATACAAGGGGAACAATGGGAAAGAAAAATGCTGAACGACTCGGCCTTCCGTCCGGAAGATGTCTCACAGCTCCTCTAGCTGCCTTCTCTAGCTGCCTAACAAGTTGTCTCTATTAGTGAACTATTCCAACTGGGCTTTTGTAACCCATTCACTTGCACTTGACTCGAGATTAACATTTAAATGCACAAGTCTTTTCTATGTATTTTTTTTTTTCTTTTCTCGTATAATTGTCAAATGACACATTGCGCGCGCCGCAGCGGAATAATTGTCAAGAGCTTGAGAGTGCTTATGGATAATGTTTTTATCTGCCACTGCGTCTGTATATTTTTCCTTCATACTCGTATCATGTCTGGCATTTTGCTCATTCTGCTGCAAGTCAGTCTTCTGTCAACATGTATGTATGTAGTATGTACATTTAAATGTTGTACGAGCTGGCACTTTTGTTGCTGCCGTTGCACGTTTGCGCTGTTAACGCGTTTCATTTGATGCCGCCTACAAAATTTTAATTAACCCATTCGCTGCTACTGTCAAAACGATGTCCACAGCGACACTTTGTGGTGCCCAATATGGAGTGGACGCCGTTGACTTTTTGTGCGCGGGTACAATTGTGTGGCAACGAATGGAATTGAGTTGAAAAATTCTTGGAATCTTTTAATATACAATTTATGGTCATTTAAGGCGATAAATACATTAACAATCTGCACGATTATGATTGCATTAGAAAATGGCACTTGTGTGCGTGAGTGTGTGTGTGTGTGTGTATGTGTGCAACATGCTGCACGGTGTAGGGGTAAGTCACGGGCAAGTGTTTGAATAAACTGAGCGCTGGCATGCTGACAACATATCATAATGTCAATAAAACTTCAAACAAAAAAAAAGCAAAAAAAAAAGTGTTGTCGTGAAGTGATTAAAATACCAAAATGCATGAAATTGTGAGGCAAGAACGTGAAAAGAAGCGCGGTTGAGGAATGCGCATGTGAATTTTCATGTGATTACGCAATTACAATGCATAATATTTTTTGAAATCACGATATAAAAATATTTTAGACCAAGAGGAGCCAGATTTTCAGAAAAAAAAAATTTTTTTCAAATAATATATATGTATGTATATTTTTTTTTATAGCATAAAGTACAGCTTTTAATATACTTTTATTACAGACATACTGAATTTAAAAAATATAATATTTTAACACACTCTCACCATGGCAACCCTATTTTATAGTTCCATAATTTTTTTTTTGTAATTTTAACACCATAAACAAGCTTCGAACAATCGAGCGACCGCCCGCCCGCCTTTACGGCTTTTATTGCACTTTTATGACCCGTCATCGCCCGTCAACTAACACCGCCAGTAGCTGCTACCATTGCAGAACGTTACGCGGAATTGGCCTAAAGAACCTGTCAAATGATTTATGCATCCGCAATTAAAATGCGGCACACAAGCAAACATAAAAAAAAAATCGTATGCAGCCATTGACCATTCACTTCTGCATAAATTGCTTTCCAATTAAATTGCTGCAATGGAAAAATAGCGTAAATGCATTTTTAAATTATTAATAAAGCAACAATATGCATTGGTCTTTTTTTTCTCCAAAAATTTTTCTTTTTACGAGTTTATGCGACAATTTTCGACGGTTTGATTTACGATGCGCAATTAAAAGCGCATTTGCGCATTGAGAATAAAGAATTACTTGCAACTGCCAATGGAGCAGCTAACAACTCAGCTTCGATGCGAGTTTCAAATGGCGGTTGCGGCATCATTGAACGCCACAAAGAAGTGTCACTTGCTATGCAATGTCATGCCAGCGTCATTAGATTGAACAACCATTTTTGGGTGTGGAAAATTACAACTTATTCTCGCATAACCAAATTTGTGCAGTTGTTGGAAAAAAGTTTTACGACTTTCAGTTAGAAATTTTTGTTTATTTTTTGTTACATAATTTTTAATAATTGTACAGTGTTTTAATGTTGCGTGACAATAAAATAAAGCTACTAGCATTTTGAAATGCTATAATAAACTTTATTGTTGCCGCAACTCTCTAGCAGTGTAAAAATATATTGAGAAGTCATAAAATCAAGCAACATTTATTTTGAGGTTATTTGATTAGTATTGTTTTTTCTTTTTAATTTCAATAACTTGTATAAATTTCTTATAACTTTTCCTTGTAAGTGCTATAGAAAACGCCATTAGCGTGCCATTTATAACTACAAGCGGTCTGTTTGAGGTTTATTTGTCGTTAGATCGGATTTCCTATTGCCGAGTAATAGATTCGCCATTTTGTTTATTTTTTAATTTTTTACTTCCTATTAAGCGGCCAAATTTTTGTTATTAAAGGGCAAAATTCTTATGCATTTTTATTAAGCAATAAATTTAAAACTCAAAATTATAATGAAAGCAATAAAATCAACATCAGCAAACCAATGCATAATACAAGAAACAATGAATATTACGTTCAATATATTTTAAGCAGTTATAAGTATGTATGCATTTGAATTAGTATAGAATCGAAACAAGTTTTTTTCATTGCCTAAATATTCTAACCCTAGAGCCACAATTTCGTTGTGGTGACCAAAATATCAAAGAGTAGAGACACAAATTTTATATGACAAGATAATATAAAAAGATAAATCAATTGTTATTAAAGTTAGTAGTAAAATATGTACATATATGTTGTTATTTGCTTAAATCTTCTATAGTGCTTATCACAATTATACGGCGCATATTGAAATGTTTTGATTTTTTTTATATTTTTATAAACAAAGTACAAATAAATAAATTAAATAAACTTTTTATTTCAATTTTAGCAAAATAAGTGCATTCCATCTGCAATATTCTCCAGCATGTGTTTTATGAAGAAAATTGCGGCAACTTAAAACTTTCATTTTACAGTAATTTAGCTTAATTTTGAAATTTTTAATTTTGTACCAAGTTCAATGTTTGGGTTCCTTTGGCTTTAGTATAGAAAGGCTTATTTGAAAAATATAAAAAAATCTGTATATGAAATGTTAGCTGTGATAGTTAAATATCGATAACTTAAAACATTTTTCTCACTCAAAATAACGTTTAAAGACTTTTATTATTTATACGAAAATTTTATTGTTCTAGGTATCTGCTAAAAAAAAAAATTACTAACAATTAAAAAAAAATAAGTTAAATTTGGGCCAAGTAATTTGTATTTGTAAAATATGCACATGTTTTTTTTAACAATAACGCTAATAGCACAGAGAGCATTATCGTTATTTTTTTGTAAATAAGTATATATTTTTTTTTTTAAATCCTTGCTTTAAGTATAACGTAATAATACGAAAATTATGATTGCAGCTATGCTGAACCAGCTTTAGAAATACGTTGTTGAAAAACGCAGTATTTGCAAGCTAAGCAATAAGCGGTGGCTTCTTCTAACAGTACTTTAACACATTTCTAAATTAAAAAAATTTTAATTTATCCTATTTTTCAGGATATTATTAATTTTTATAACTGTCGTCTGTAAACTGAAATTATTCAAAAAATCGCTACATATTTGTTAATATTTTTAGTTTTATAAAAATAAGTAGATATCATTCTAAACAAGAAATCCTTGTTTCACACTTTTTACAAAAAGTAAATCATAACTAAGAAAAAGGAAAAATTACCGTTTAAAAATCCGAAAATTTTTGGTGTGTACAGATGTATAGCTCTTAAAACTTTTATGCAAAACTCTTTTGGATTCTTTATAAGACTAAACATTTTCAGTTTTCTTAAGTTGAAGTGTAAAACATTTATATTCCTCGCATGTGAAATAGAATATAAAAATAATAATAATTGAAATAAATGACATATATTTACTAATTATTTCGCTATTTTTCTTAATAAATTTCGATGTGTGTATGTAGTATGAATGAAGGGATGACAGAAAACCATTCCAATAACCATGCATCAAAATTACACCCGGAAGGACATAAGAGAGAAGATCAAGAAACGAAATAAATATACAATTTGGCGCATTAAATAATTTTCAGAAATGCCGCAAAATCTTCTAGCATTGTTGCCTGAGAAGCAAGACTTTCTCATGTGACTGTCCTTACTCTATTTCTTTTGCATTAAAATTCAGTCAAAAATGCATATCTTTTATTTCTTTACATTTTTTGCTAAATATTAAAAATAAAAAAGTGCATAATAATAGCGACGGGACTATACGTTAAGTAATAATTTTTTATTAATATATCCTCTACAAAAATAGAAAAAAAAATTATTACTAAGTTCAAAAACAAATGTTTGTTCATTTTTCTGTTGGCCTAGTAAATGTTAATATTTTTATAATTTTATTGAGCTCAAGGCCAGTTTATGGAAGATTTGTTTGTGAAAAAACAACAACAGTTTTTTAATGGTTGAAGTTATAGTACTATTTTGGAAATCACCACATTTCCTCATCAGACTTCTTTTTGATTATTAAATTAAATTATTTTTAATTTAATTTTCATAACCACTTCTCTCAGGCTTTGAACCCGGGAGCTCGGAGTTGCAGAGCCAATACGCTACCTATTGTGGTACGCTAGCCGAGTTGGCTGTTGTGTTTATTTCATCTTCCTTAACGTTGAGAAAATTTTGTTAAAACTCGAACATTTTTTTAAATAAAACGATATGTAAAAATTATTTTCTTTGGGCTTCACACATTTCTTCTTTTGCAGTTAACTTTTGTTTTTGCCTCTATAAAAACATTATTCACTTTAAAGCAAGGACCGCAAATAGCAGTTATTTTTTTCGATGTTATAAAAAACTAAAAGTCCTGGACAAATTGTTGTAGAGGAAAGTTATATAAGTCTCTTTGATTCCAGGGTATCCTTGAAAAGAGTCCTCGACTATTTTTATTTCTCCAACTTTTTGGGAAAAGTCCAAGAATAACATAAATATCCGGACTTATTTTTAACTCAAGAAATAACAGTTAAACTTGGCCAAATATATTTTTAGGTCTAAATAAATTTCCTGTCCTATATGGATAAGCTGTTTGTTTATCATTAGGAAAGGACTTTTATTTCTGTAAAAAATATATTTGACTAAAAAATAGAAGTCCCAGGTTCACCGTTTATTTTATTTCAAAGAAATAAAAAGTCCAAAAATAACTTTTTTCTAACGACTTTTATTACAAAAGTTAAAAAAGTCAGAGTACCTTATTAAAGGGTGCTAACTGATTCGCTGAATGCATGAACTAGTATTAGTAAATATATTACGTACCATATAAGAGTATTGACTCTTAACACTTATTCTAATATGGATTGATTGAATACTCGTATGCATACCTATCTTGTTAATGTAAGAAATAGATTTAGATTTATTTTCATGTACAGACACGAATTTGTTATCAAGGGTTTGTATATAATGTTTCATATTTTATATTATTTCACAAAATAATTGCTTTAGTTTACTTTATCACAATTTCGACCATATGTTTGTACGAATATAGAGGTAACTTCATGAACGCAATAAACGAATTTGATTTTACTTATATATGCGGGAATACAAACGGACAAATGCATTGCCCTAAGATACACACTTAAGTATACACATCTGACTTTATGACTGTGAGCTTTATGTTCGGGGAAAATTGGGTTACAAATTAACAAAGCGAGTTCACTTACATGCACAAACATATGTACCCACATACATATATACATATATACAAAACAAGATGGGGAGATAAGATATTTGTTTCCGTTGCTGACACAAAAATGCCTTAATCACCAATCGATCATGTCATAAAATTATGATAGACGATGTGTGATCATGTTATAGTAGATGCAACAGACAACAACAAAAATGCATTATAACAGCCAGCCAAAGTGTATAAAATTAACAACAACAACAACACACAAATAAACAAATGAGTTCTTTAAGAGGCTGCATTTAGCTATCAACACTTATAAGAAGCTTACGAATGTTGTATACCTAAATAATAAAATGCAATGTGTTGCAGCCACACGTATTGGCCACAAATGCCAATGTGCAATTAAATGCTGGCACTCAATTTATAGGCAAATAATAAGCAACGATTAAAGGAAATTGATTTTTGTACGAATTAACGAACAATTCGCACTTAATTATTTGAAGCGTAGGAATAAATATAAGAATATACATATGTATGTGTGTACATAGAAGAAGGCAAGCGTATGTCAATTTCGAATGCATTGCAGTCATTTGACTAAGTGCAACTTTCAACACTTGCCCCAATTACAGCTGCCAATTGCAGCTTCGATGCACAGCATTGAGAAAGTGCCATTTAAAATTGAGGCAGTGAAGTTGTGAATGTGGTTGCACACGACAAAAAAAAAATCAGACGAAATAGTAGAAACATGAAAAATATTAATTGACATACAAGTCAAAACATTTAGCGCAGCAACGTGCCACATTGTGCGCATATACATATGTATGTATGTATGTATGTATGTATGTAGTACAGCACCCGCCGCTCATTATGGCAGCGGATTAAGTGGCATGTAAAATATGAGCCTTTCAAGTGTGTGCGAGTGTGTCTACTTGTGACCGCAAAGTGAGGGTGTTGACAAATGTCTGGCGTTTTACTTATTTTGTGGCTTGTTCAGCGCACTCTTGCAACGCTCAACGCCAATCACGGAAACACGTACAAGTATTTAAATCATATATGTTTGTGCATATGTTAGCTATATTTGGTAAGGAAATTAGAAAAAATTGAGCACAAAAAATTAACACTGTGATTAAGTGAGAAAAAAAGAATTACTGAATAGCTGAAAAGTGTTACATTCCTTACATGCCTGCCACACGTCTAAGGCTAAGCCGTTGCGGCGCCACCAAAATGCATGCAATAGCAGCTGCAATGGATATACAAAATTTTTATAATTTAAAATTATTTTCTTTTTTGTTTTAAGTCTGCTGCCGACCACCACTAATGCCTTACATGTGAAGTTTTTATATTTGTTCGCGTATCCTCGAAGCATTTATGTAAATACGTATGTACACACTTTCATAGGCCCATCCGCATTTGTATCCATCAACACTAGTGACTAGTCGTACATATTTCGTAGAAAATTATTGGCAGTCATAATAGCCGGCTGGCGATTTGGAGCTGTTGAGTGAATAAATTAATGAGCAACGATTTGTCTGAGTTGAGTGGCTATTGTACTTAGTAAGTACTTAATGTACATGAGTTTGTATATTAGGGTGCTTTTGTTTTGAATAACGTACTTTTATTTCATTCAAAACATTAAAAAAGTAAGTATTTTTTCGCATTTTAAAAGTAATCGTAAGTGCTCGCTACCAACAAATTAAAAAAGCTATGCGAAAAAATTTATTATTATGAAAATAGTTTGAGCAAGTATGTAATTTAATAGTCCAACTCATTTTTGATGTGACCAAAAATTATTGTTGATTTTTGACAATTTTTTCTTGATAGTCCCTTTATATTTATGTATGTACTTATATGGAGGAAATTGCGAATGAAAGTCAGTTTCAAAATGCGAATAGAATCCTCATCAACTCCGCTTTCGCTTCCCTTACTTAACTAACGAACACGTGATTTTTTATTTATTTTTATTTTTTTGTGTTATTGACTTTCAGTTGTCACTAACACGTGTCAAGGTTTCAGAAACTAATAATATACAAATTACCGTGTGGGAAACACAAAATTTTGGATTTCTGGATAAGCAGTTTTGTAGCGCATTCAATTTGAGTCCAACAAAGTGTAAGTGTGAAATAGCTTTAAATTCCGATAGATTTTTGACAATTTTTATACTGGCGCTCATCCGCTATTACTTCCATACAACGCTTGATTTTTTATGTATGGAAAACTGCCTTACAACCCAAAAAAAAATTATCAAACATGATAAGGTTTGTTGAAGGTTGTGTTAAGGTGGCAGCACCTTTTCGCGTTTTGGTATATTGAATGGCCGGCGATATTAATGTCGAAAGGGATTTGACAAGACGTTCACTACCAAGCCCAAACCAAATACGTGTATGTTTTTTACTCCATTACCCATGTTACCGCCACTATGATTTCAAAATTTTAAAAATAAATAACAAAAATTCATTTTTTGCTGTTAGACATTTAATTTGAGTATATGATACCAATTTAACAAAAAAAAAGGACAACTGCATCTCTCGGCCTTAATGTGTATTTAAATGTCAAACTCAATGTTTCAGCTGGAAATAAATGTTTATTTACTTGTCGCTGTCGCAGGAGTAATGCTAAGAGAAGTTTTATTAATCATGAATGCTTGAATAGAAACCAATATACTATACATACTTACTAACTTATGGCTAAAGCGGAATTCTCCTCTAATGCAAAAAAATCATTATAAAATAGTGGAAAGAATTTTCTTGCAATTTTGCATAGAAGATAAGAATATTTTAATATGCTGCAACTACACCAATTTCATTAAAGCGAAATGTGGAATGAAAACATGGTAAAAAATTTAGAAGTAGCGAATGAATTTTGGTATTTCAATAAAATTTTCCTCTGGTAATATTATTTTAATAAAATAATTGGCCAATGAAGAAGTTAGCTGATATGATTAGTAATCCATTTCCATATTTTCTAAGTTTCTTAATTAATTTTTAAAGTCGAAGAAGTCGTTCTCGAAGATATTCGTATATAAATTGGTACATGCTCTAAGGAATACGAACTGTAGCTTAGCATATAAATAGTTCACGCGTCGCTTAAGCGTCTTTTTTTGGACCCAAATATAGCATGAAACGTGATTATGATACACTATTTTTCTGGCCAGTATCTGGCGTTTTTTTTTTGTATGTATGCCTGGATTGTTTTGGATTTAAAATAAGAACCTTGTGTAAGTTTTAAAAATTCGTTTAAACAAATAAATTTGATTGTTTGCAAACAAATAATATTCATTAAGCTTTTGTTTTTTGTAATATCTAAGAAATTTCCTTTATTTATTTACACTTTTATTATAACAAAATTTCACTAAAAAGCTTTATTTACATTTTAGGGGCGTTCAATGAAAGACACATGAACACAAACAGCCAGTTTCAACAGTAATTTAAATGTTGCTTCAATTTTATACTTTTGTTCAGAAATTAAAATCATTTAAATTTGATTTGCATTAATGAAATTGGCGTTTTATAACATTGGCGATTGTTAACTTTTTTTAAATGTTTGATCCGTTTGGCAAATTCTTAAACGAAGCGAAATTAAAGTTATTATTGATTAGCGTTGATTTTGAGGTGAAAAAATATAATAAATAAATTTATAAAATAAATCAAAAAAAATTTCAAAATTTCAAAGAATTTTTTTTTGAATTTTCCAAAAATGTATGAAACTCACGCACATAAAATATTCTCGAGGGTTTTTGGAAATATTTGAAATTGTGAAAAGAAAATTTCATATTTTTTTCTTGTCATTATTGAGTTTATGTTTAAGAGTGAGACTTGTTTAATTTTAAAATATTAACTTTCAAGAAAGTTTTTGGAAAAATTTAAAATTGTGAAAAATAAATAAAATATTTTTTTTTTCTTTTCGTTACATAGTTTATGTCAGAGAGTGAGACTTGTTTAGTTTTAAAAATATAAACGTTCTAGAAAGTTTTGAAAAAAAAATTTTATTTGTGAAAAAAATTAAGATACTTTTTTTTCTTGTCATTACTTAGTTTATGTTTGAGCGTGAGACTTGTTTAGTTTTAACAACATATACATGTGTGTGAAAAATCTACGGAACAAGAATAAAATAAATATGTACCAATTCAATAAAATAAATTATACAAACTACTGTTGCTTACACAAATATTTAGGCCGCATTTGTGCCAAATTTAATACCAGCAAGGGAAATAAATTATATAAAAATAATTCTCGAAATATTCCTACAATGATCGTAAAAAATTATTAATCTCATTAATTTCCAGCATAATTAATTGCGATCGGTTAGTTTCGCTTGCTTTATTGAACGACCACTTATGGCGCAGACACAATTTACAAAGTTCTAAGCTTATGCGTTCATCTGCGAATTCATGCACCACGCTGACTGCGTGGAAAGCTGCACGTCAACACGCTCATCAAAATTGTTTACGCTTACTTAACAAACGCTTATTAATCATTTGAATGTGAGCGAGTTATTGTTTTTCTTTTTTTGAATTTTCTATGCACACAAATTGTTAGCGGTTATTTGTTGTTGTTATTGCGTTTCGAATTAATTCCCACAATGCAACGAATTCGGAACTCATTGCTCATCCAATTTCATAAAAGTTAAAAAAAAACAAGGTAAGAAACAAAATACAACTCACGCGCTAGTTGCTCAGCACACAGATACATTCATATAATTTAAATGCTTTCAAAGTTGTTTTTAATGTTAAAACCGCAATCAGCAAGTAAATTTATATACAAAAGTATAAAACCTATAATTTACAACAAATCAAATTGTATTTGAAAACGAGCAAAGGGCGCGCGCGGCAAGTGTAATGGGCAAATGAGTAGAGGAAAGAAATAAAACTCAAGATTCATTACAAATTTTATTTGATTTGTTTAATTGGCCACGAAAAGCGCAGTGAAATATGATTTCGTTAAATGGGTAACAGTGAGCGGCGCGCAGACGCACGTAACGCCAGCTGAATAACTATTTGCCTACTATCTATAATGAGTATCTGGAGGTGCCACAATTGCGTGTTGTGACTGCAGCCACGAATTTCATTTGTGTGTATGTGTGTTGGTGTTTATATTTGAAAGTACCGTTGATATTTAGTTTTGACGCGCTGACCAACTGCGCCAATCCTTTCCGAACATTCGAACCATTGACCGAGCGCGCCATCAAGCCTTTGACCGACGTCGGCAGACGCTGTGCCAAATAAATGTTGTTTTTGCTGCTGAAGTTGCTGATATGTTGGTTGCACAGTTGCACGGTTGCACCAGCCAGCTGCCAGCGCCAGTTGTGTTTGTGGGTGCGATGGCTTTCAATTCTATCGCTTGCTCGGCTTGGCGTCGAACGTCAGTATGTACGCGTTTAGTAGAGTACAGCGCTGTTGATTTATGCCACGTTGAATATGAGATATTATAGACCATTTTTCGGCTGATGCCTACTCATAGTGTGTTTATTCAATATCATTGTGGGAACAATTATAGACGCGCTCATCGTGCAATTGTTTGGTAGCAGTCATTAATTTGAAATATAATGCAACCTAAAGGTATACATATATTATTAGAATATGATAATCGTTTGCTTGGGAAGCGCTCTAAATTTTTTTTTTTTTGTTCACTTCTATGAGATACATATAACATACTTCGCATTAGTATAAATTTGTGTAGAAATAATTAAGATATATGAGTTCTCAAAGAGGGCAGTCGATAAAAGATGACAGTTTCATGATAAATATTGTTCATTAAAAAGTGCCCACAGAGTTTCAAAGCACATACATACAAAAAGCCAGAGAGTTTATGTATGATGAGACAAACTTCTGAAAGCTAGTGTGCTTTAAATATTGGTGCAATATTTTATATTTCTCCAATTAATAATAATAATAATAATAATAATAGTACGATACACGTTTTTCGCGTTCTTTATAACTATTACCGAAAGATTTATATTATTTCTTTCGATAATAATTATGAGTGGGAAAATGTTTTGAAGTCTTGAAGAACAGAACTTATTAAGGACCATTTCGGGATTAGTTCGGGACTATTTCGGGATAAGTTCGGGATTCGAACCCAGTCCCAAACTGGTTCCGAACTAGTTACGAACTATTCCTGAAATAGTCCCGAAATAGTCCCGAACCAATCCCTAAATGGTTCTGAATAAGTTCTGTATTTCCCGAGCAAAAAACATTAACATAATTATTATGAGAATACTTTTATACCTAACACACATAAGTCACAAAATAAAAGCCTTTGAAAACTTTTAAATATTTGTCTCGCTGATTAATATTATGAGAAGACCTTTAACTATGTTATAAGTCACAAAATAATATTTATCGATGGCTTTAAATATCTTTTTCTACTCATAATTATTATCAAAACACTTTTATAATTCTTACGAACATTTTTTTTTTAATTAATAATAAATTCCGACAGAGCCACGCTAGAATGGCAATATACTACTCAGATAGAGACGACCTTACTACAGGATGCTAGATGCAGAAAGCAGCGTATAAGAGGATGACCATATTTGAACGAAAGTCTACAAGCACTAAGAAGTGCGAGACAGTCCTTGAAAAAAATCGATTTAAAGCATCAAAAACGATAGTTTCCAGGAGAAATGCAAGGAAGCAGATATCAAACTTTGAGGCAATGCTTATAGAGAAGAACTTAATATCAAAAATAAAAGGCAAGGAAACTGTTTCATACATACAATAATAACTGTCTCCGCAAAGTAACGATGTGGGAAATAAATGTGCCAATTAACGAGCTTGAGCCGATATATAAAAATAACCAGGAAGGAACAGTTCCGAAGCCAGATGAAGTAACCAACAAGACACTGAAATCTTCAAACAACACACAGAGTGTTTTATAATCTTTGGTAATAAAATTAAATTCTCGACTTTTCATCTACACGGAAGGTGCTCTTGTTTGTTTCAGAAGTTCTCATTTAATTAAAGAAACAAGATGGCGGGGCGGTTTATTGTTATGCTTGATCTGAAAAACGCAGAACTTATGAAATTAAATGCTCCGAATAACATCACCGGAATCTTTCTGTACGATGTCTTAAATACTTGGTACCTTCTGGAACTCTCCTGTGAATCCTTATAATTATAATAAGAAAATCGGTCAAGCTGTCTCATCTGTACTGGCAAACCCTATTTATATTCACGATTTATACTAGTTCGAATTTTTGCGAACAGGTGATTTAAAGCTACCAATTTCTATTAAGGAAAACATAGCACCATGTTTTCAGTAGTTCGAATTCTTGCCCTACACAGTCTCTTTCAGGGTTAGAATTTCATTGCTTCTTCCACGCAAAAAAAATAAATACATATAAGAAAATGAGCCTACAACAATATCTACATATATTTATTGTATATTCACATACCTTTTGCTTTTACATCAACTCCAAAGTAATTGATAGATAAATAGAATTCCATTACAACGTCTATGAACTGGTGACAGTAAATTAAATGTTCTTTGTTCCAGTTGAGCAGTTGCAAAAACGTCTCCTTGTTTTGTTCTAAATTTTGCAGTTGTCTTTTGTGCATGCGAAATGCCGTTCCACAAAAACATGTGAGAAAAAATATATTGTAACGACAACTGTGACAATTGTGTTTATCAAATAACAAAGAGTCATGAAAATTAAACTAGTTTTCGCTCGTACCTATGCTGTTGTGTTTACTTTACCTTATTTCTTTGCAAATTTGACTTCGTGATGTTTCGAAAATACAAAACCTATTTACTTTGCACGATCAGCAAGGATAACAAAAACATTGCTGACGAATGGTTTCTGCGCAACTCGTGTGCGCTTAGAAAATGTGAAGGGGAAAACAAGCAGCTAATTTGGAGTCAATTTAGAACAAGGGTAAGTTTGAAGCCGGCAAATCTAGCGCGCCATTAGGACATGTTTTGGCAAATGATATAGCAGACAAACAGATATACGAGTTTGTATAAATGTATGAATTTTTAACGAGGATATTGCTAAAAAAAATATTGAATTTTTGTATTAGGAAATATCCTGCATATAACGTGGATACACTTTTTCCATTGAAAAACTTAAAAGCAGTCGCTGAATGAACTGAGACATTCATGAAATTTAAATAACTACCTCAATAATGAAAGTTCTCATGGCAAAATTTCAGAAATCTGAACTACCCCGGCCGGATAAATTATGTATAAATATTCGCGATAAGATGCTTAAAAAGCCAAAACCCTCAAAACAGTAAATATGAGGATATAATTCAAACCATACCTCCCTTATTGTCCAATTCAGCACCGTCGTATATAATTTATGGTACGTTTGTTCATTTTTTATGTGGCTTTGAAAATGATTGGTGACATCTCGCGCTGCTCCCCGTTTTTTTAAGGAATTCGAGCATATGCTAAAATATATTTTTTATCTTAGGATATCTTCTACACATCAATTGAATATTGCTCCTCCAAGCATCGAGCTTTATGCTACATCTTCGGTTGTATTTTCTCCACCAATTTCGCAATGAACGAATTATTCGTTTATTTAAAAGAAATGTATAATTAAAAGAAGGAGAGAATCGCTCAATAGTAAGTACATTATACATAGATTTAATTTAGGTACAACATATATTTGGTTAGAGGAGGTGTTTATACAAAGAACAACATTTACTTAAATAAATAAAATAAAATAGTAGCATATTTACTGAACTTGGTGAAAAATTTTCTACGTTTAAATAGAATTTCAGTTTAAAATTAAGAAATTACTACTTGACTTTCAGAAAAATGCCTGGTAATTTTTTTCTTACATTAAGTACTCGTATATCAGTCACTCAAATTAAATACATAAATTTTTTCGTTTAGGGCAATTTGGCCTTAGTGAAATATTGTTCCCTATTTTAACTTTAATTTGTATTGAGCTTACTTACTTTTAGGAAATCTATGTTTTGAGTGTAAGACGATGACAAACCCCATTTCTACGGTTTCTGATATTGCGATATGGATCGAGTGTTTCCAATGTATCAATTCGTGAGTAGGGCCGCCAGACCACTTCACTGATTACACCGGTTATGGAAAAGAAGGATTTTTGCTCAGATAATATCTCTATACATATTCTGAAAAGCGGCGCTTAGCTTGACTAAAATACAATAGATAAAGAGATGAAATATATATGAAATAACGGATGTGTAAATTTGCACACAATTATCAAATTGTTAGTTTGTTAGTTTCTGAAATATTTGTATCGTTTTCTTTTTTATATTTTAAAAGAAAGATTCTTAAGATAAAATCGTGCTTGACACTCGATTATGGTGGGGTTACATACTAGTGTAAATGTGTTCGCAAATTAGTGTTTTTACGATGGCTTTGAGTAAGACCGCAGTGTTTTGCTTTTGATTCGACGTATTCACCTATCAGTAGAAAGTTTGCTTGTTTGCTTTTACGAAAGGTCACTTTCAATTCCGCTCCCTTTTGATTGTTGATACAAATTGCCCACACCTAGGTAAATACCTACGCATGTTTTTTATGTAGATATGTATGTATATAGTACTTATAGTATATGTTTATATATACGTTCATATTATACAAGTCGCACTTGTCAGCAGCGTCGAGCGGGTTCCGCAAAAAGGTGTGAAATTAAGTTCATTTGGCGCGTAGAAACTCCAAGCTTCCATACGATTAATTAGTGCGACTGCAATGTGCGCATGCGCACACAAATCACATTGCAAACACTCCAACAATCGCACAACCACTCCATTGCCATTACACACCGCTACACCCGCCAATTCAGCGGAAATCTGCGACACAGCGCAGTTAAATCCACGCTGTCCGCTTGCCCGCCGCTGACCAAGCAGCGGCCGACAGACTTTGGTGACACTCCGCTTGATGCTTATCGTAAAGATGAAATATGTCGGCGATAAATGGCATCAACAACAGCAGCTACAACAACAATGCGCATGTAGAAATGTCAGCGCAGGTTGCGGCTGACAAGCGTTAATGTGTGGCAGCATGAAAGTAAATAATATTCGCAGCATATGGCGACTGTGGCGGCTGAGACGGCTCGTATGTATGTGTGTTAGCCTAAATGGCTGCAAGTACGAGTGTGCATGTGTGTACATGTCAAGCGGTTGGTGCGGCAAAAATAAGTCGGAGAAATCGGTGACGAAAAGTAATTAATTAGTAAACTGAGAGAAAAAAAGAGTATTTAATTTTTTATTTGTACAACGAAATTGGAAAGAGGTACCATTCGGTTGAGCAAAGAAATGGCTCTGCGAAATTTCAATTCAAATTATTTACGTACTTACATACATATGTTTGTATGTGTAGGTCTTGCTGCCACACAATTCACCAGAAAGCGCGACACTTAAGATGCGCGATGTCAGATGCGTCCAGCGGCGGCTGAGGAATGGCTTCCGTTGCGGCTACTGCAAACAGTTGCGAGTTGCAATTATCCGGTATTTGTCGCTTCAAGTGCGAGTCAAGCACTTGCAACTGTTATTTAGGCCACTCCATGTCGTTGCTGCAGCAGCACTGACTGTAGCCGCACAGCAGCCATGTTGCTGCAATATTGCTGCTACACTTAGCAAGATCAACACAGTCAATTAGCCGTGGCACTTATGTGTGTACATACATATGAGTATTTACTTGTTGATCTATTTTTTTTCAGTAGTTTTTTACCCCTCTTTATGTGCTAATAATTATGTTTTATTTTCTGTAGTTGTTGGCAGGAAGAGTTTAGCATTTTGCGCGACTTAATTAAGTGCATTGCAATTAAGCAACTTTGCGCAAATGTTTAACAACAGGATTTATGCAACTTCATTTTTAAATGAGTTTGACATTTTTGACCTTCTGTGTGATACTTGCAGGAGCATTAAACTAATTGCTTACACTCCATTTGCTCCAATTAACTTGGCTTAATGGCGGGTAATAATGTGGTCAGGAGAAAAAAAATAATAATAATAAATTAAAATAATGATGCCAGAACTGTCGGATTGTATGAGAAAAAGTACGGAAGAGATTTTGAAATTGTAATTAGTTATCCAGCAAAGTGTCCATTCGTTCTTCTCTTAAGCAACATTGTTATACAGGGTATCCAAGCATCCAAGAAAACCATATTGTTAGAATACAAATTGTGCATTGCACAGCTACTATGTATATTCGTTTTTCCTCGATAAGCTGATCGTGACCAAAAACATCAAAAATCCCATTCTTCTTGAGAAAACGCTCCTTTTATCCCAATTCTAAATTCAAAAATACCATTAAATAGTTTACGATTTTATTTAATAATAATATAAATATAAATTATTTTATTTTTAAAAACAATACATTAAACAATAGAAATATGCTTGATTAATATGATACCTTTTTGCCTTTGAATCATAAATGTATATAAAATTGATAATGATCATCAGAACAAAAGAAAAAATCTACAATTAATATTTTTATTTTGAAAAGCTGATTGAATAACCCATACTGCAATTTAACTCTCCTGTCTAATTATATATCTTATTTAAGTCTAAGTGTCGCTCGCAATGGAAAATATTCTTTCGGAGTCAGCGTTTGAGTGTGGCAGAGATGCAACTAAATCGAAAGGATGTATAGAATTAAAAAAAAGTGTATATCCAATTAAAACTGTTTTATAAACTACGCCATTCCAGAAGTCATACATTTTTTTAAATTATAAAATTAAGTTTTTCCAGCTTCATTGAAAGAAATGGAAAGGTTTGTCCCTCTCATCTTGCAGTTCAATGCAATTACCGCTCACTTAACTGGCCACGTTCTAAAGTGAGGGTTTATTGTGTATTTTTTCCTTGTCAAGTTTAATTATAGGATCCAACAACTCTAGCGTTTTAAAAAACAAATTATTTTCCACAAATAAAATAATATTTTTATGCAGTCCCATATTGAGAAGGAAAACTCCACGTGCCAATTTCTGATGTGAAAATCCCAAATTATGGACGAAATCCCACAACTTGGCAACACTTACGATATCAAACCCCCGTATAAAAATTATCTCCTCTCTAATGTCACATTAGCTGCGCCTATAATTTGATTGACAACACTGTCCGGCAGACTGTTAAAGAATTTTTGGAATTTATATAAGTTTTTCGAAACTCCTATGTTGTATTAAAAAGACATGATTCAATCATATAAGGTTGGATAATTAGGCAGTTATCTCACTCTTGCACGCTGCCTTAAGGTAGCCTGTATTGCTCTATTTTAATTTAAGAAAAAAAATGTTATCAAACACGTGGAAATTAGTACTTTTCTTGTGAAATGGCCTGGCAGGCAACACTGTTGCCTTTTTGTAGTTTTTAAATTATTTCAGCATGCCTTACATTAAATAATCGATTTGACGGCATTCTCGTACGTTTTCCAGTAGCCTTGCTTATCTAGCAGCGAACAGGAATTGAATTTTTTTTTCTTTGCATGTATGCAATTGATTGGTCGTTGGTTCGATTCCCGGCCAGATCAGATCATTTTGTTTGATATTTTTTTTCCAAGAAACCATTTTATGTTTTTAAATTTTTTACTGTATATATTTTATATAAAATAACATAAAATTTAAAAAAAAAAATGTATATAAATATTAACAACCATAAAACTATACAGTTAAAATATCGAAAGAAGGAACATTTATTAGTATTTTGACCAGTTTAGACTAACTTCTTTACTTGATTTCTAACAGATGTACGTATACGTACGTATATCAATAAAAATTGTGTTACTTTTTTGACGAAGGTATTGTGTGGTGTTTTCCATATAAAAACAAAATTTATCCTACAACTAATGTTACATTTTTAGTGACTTGAATCATACAATTTTATGATGTACAAAATTGGTAATTATATTTTTAAAAAAGTTTGAAATTGTAATGAAATATCCTGGTTACTGGGCTTTTAATAGATACCTCTTATTTTGGGGGCTAAAATTGATATTGAATTAAAGAAAAATGTATTATCAAAATTTTTCCAAATGTGATAGTTCTTTTTTCTGCATGTAAAAACTTTAAAAAGGTTGAAATCACATTGTTTTTGTTAATAAAATGTGTAAAATATATTTGCTTCTAAATCACACTTGCGTTTTTTGTTTATATAGTTTGTTGTATTAAGGTGTAATGTATGTGGTTGAATATTCGGTTATATTATGTATATTAAATTGAAATGTCAAATTTCTGCAAATATGTTTTATTCTATGTACAAACCGCATTTCGCTACTAGTTACCTACGTTTCGAATACCTTTGCGCGAAAAGGGATAAAATATTTTCCCCTTTATCAGACCTTCCTAAATGCAACCTTACAAGGCAGTCGGAAAACTTAAACGTCAATAAGTATCCAACCTTTTATAATTGAATCATGTTAAAAAGACAGAATTCTCAGTTTCCATGCTGGCGCTTTGAAGTGTTGATCGTATAGCAGCTTTTAAGACAATTAAAAATCATATTGCAATATTTATATTATCAAAAATCTTTTTGGGCGTTTCCGAGTACAGGAAATCTAAAACAGCAATATATTTTTAATAAATATGGTCACTAGAGTTCGTTTAAAAAATCAAAGAATGCTATAAAATCTTTTTTAATGTTCCAGAAACTTATTTTGCTTATTAGTTTTATTAAACGAGAAGAATTTTCAGGACATAATATTGAACTGCAACAACTTCAAGGAGCACTTTGAATAGTTTACATATTGTTTTCTCTCGAATTTTCACAAATTTAAAATAAACTTTACACATTTAAATATCAAAACTTGTTAATTGCGATAGAGGCAAGGCATATTTTATAAAAAGCAGCCAAGACAGATGTAGCAGGTAACCGCAATACAGTTTCTAGTTAGGTTATTTTTTCAATTTATTTTTATTGTCAAAGTTTGTTTTTATCTTATAATAAATTTACATTAAGCCCAAATGCGCATTTTGAATGAGTCTTTTAATGGCCGTTTATATTGTCTTATTCGCATTTCCTCTGACAATTCATTTGAAACATCTACATTGTACGATGGCGGTTTGATAAGTCAGTAACTTTTTGGATTTTGCCTTCTGTCAAATTTTAAGTAAGCTGTGTAATTTAGTTTATGCTTGATAGACATTGAAAGCAAATAACCTCTTGACTTTTGACAAAAACTTCGTATGCTGATTAAGCATTAATGTTTAAGTAGGAAAACCATCGCCAAACCCAAGGATACTGTACCATCAATTTTAATGGTTAGGAAGTGGTTTACTGAGTTCCGTTGTGGCCATATCAGCACAAGTGACGCCCAACGTTCAGGTCATCCAAAGGAGGCCCTACACCAGAAAGTGTCGTGAAGCAGCTATGAGCAGGTACATCACATTTTACATGATTGTGTTGAGGAATAGAACCCTTTTTGCCCAAAAAAAAATGTTTATTCAAAATATGACTGACTTATCAAACCGCCTCTTATTAATTGTATTGACAATCAACTGTGAGTGTCGAAAACTAATCAAATCGCTTTCCAGGGCTGTTATTTTTTTATGTGTTCGAGAAAATATGTCGCGTTGGAACTCATTTCGTTCTTGATTTTGTTTAAATGCGTTGAAATGTGATATTTTGGAAATGCGAATTTGTATGAGAAAATGCATTGAAGAAGTACTTTTATACCCGTTTTGAATTAATTTAAGATTTCAATAGATGCAAGCATGATATTTAACCAAGCTCCTCTTTCAATTTGTGATCAGCGCTTTTTTTTCTGATTGATAAAATATATTTTCCATACTAAAGGTTGGGCGGGATTAAAGGATTCTTTAGTATTTAACTCTTTATTATGTGCTACATTTTTTTTATTTTTCAATATTTTTTATCAATTTTTTTTTATAATTTTTATTAAATAATCCCCAGAGATTCGACATCATTCATATAATTTAAGGCGATTAAGAACTCATTATTCGCACTTGTCACAGCGTTCTAATTTTCGAACAGCATGCCATACATCAAAGTCAGTTCAAATGTAAATGGCTATGAATAACTGCTTTAACATTCTTACATACAAATATTTATTGTATACTTAGCTCCAATAAGTCGTTAGCGGGAAATTTAAAATGTTGTGAATTTCATTTGCATCTCAAACAGAGCTAAAAGCTAATGATTTTTAAACGACTGCTGCACCCAATTATTTTGCATAATGAGGCAATAAAAATAGTTCATACTTAAGCACATATACATACATACATATATCTACGCATACTCGTATGTACATACATATATATAAAATTATTTGTACTGGTACTTATCTGCACCCACACTTTTTTGTGTGTCTATCGGTGCCTGCCTGACAAGCGTGGTAACGTACTTCAATTACTTAATGTCATTGCTACTCAATTTGCGACACTGTTGTTTCCACAATACATTTTTTAAATGTGTCAAAAACCGCTTGTAGTTTGTATCGAATACGCCACACCTCAAAAAAAAATTAAAGTTGCGAATAAATGAACATCGTTTAAATGAGGCTCATTAAAATTAATGGCGTTGGTGTTCGATGACAATTTCGTTTACTTAATTTCAATTAAATGATGAGCAACTGAGCAAAATTTCAATTAATTTTGCGTAAACAAAAATACAAAAAAATGCTTTATGCTAAACAAGTTAAAAAAAAATTACACTAAGCATCAAAATTTATAGTTTAGTAAGAAAAATTGTTACCTTAAGGGAGTCCTCTACTCTCGCGGTTTCTAAAAAATTAAATTTTTTTAATTTAATTTTAATCTATATGTATACAAGAATACGCCACAAAGAGGATTTCGTAGATATCACATTCCTTTGTATGCTTCTAGGCTCCGTAATGTGCCCGTCTCCATTAAGTTATACACCGCAATTTGACTTTAAACGAGTTTCCCCGAAAGTAGTCTTGTTTTTTAGCTGCCGAATTGAATTATTCAGTGAACATACCGCTCATTTCGACTTGCATAAATTTTACAATTTTCAAAATAAAAAAAATTCAGTGTAAATGAAACTAGATGATGACATGATTGTAAAAAATGTTTATACATATACATATAGTGCGAATCGTCTCTTAAGTTAAGTTGAGTTAATTGATGCTTTGTTTTGTTATGCTGTGCTACGTTATGGTATGTTATGTACAAACCGTTTTCATATTCCGATTAGTCTTTTAAGTTAAGTTAAACTGCTATGTTTATGCTATGTTTTGTTATGCAGTGCTACATTATGTGCGCTTTGTTAAGTTATGTTATTGCTGTTTCGTCTTGTATTGTGATGTGTTGCTTTGTATCATAAAATCTTGATGTGCTCCCATGTGACATGATGTGATGTGAGAATTTTATGTGATATGGTATGACGATGTGATTGAATCAACAGTCGTATAATTAATGAAATGTAAACGTGCTTTCTCTTCTTATTTTGACCACCATGCAGCGAACTAGAAAGAGCGCCGATCGGAATATCGCTACTTTGGCTTTGCTAAATATGCGTGAGGTGTCCATATTAAGCGGATTTAGTCCAGAAGAAGCCTAGCTACTAGCAGCATTTTAAGCGACTAAATAAAATTTAACAATAAATACTAATACGAAACATTATATATAATTTTTTAGTAAATCGCTGAAAACTATCTCTAACCTTTGGGAAACATTTTTTGCTGCACCTTTTCGATGTCCTCGACAAAAAAATATACTCAAAAATCAGCAATCGATTTGAGCGACTTAAAAGTGACTTGCTATTGGAATAAAATTAAATGGGCTAGAAAATTGCTTACTTGCAAGTTTTCTTAAAATTCTGAGTCAAAAATACATACATATGTGCGTGGAATACCGACTACGCCACCATAGTCATGCTTTCAATATCAACTGAATCTAACCCCACAAATCTACAGGTTTCCCAGCCAGTTTTCTGGTTAATTAGTCAATAAAAAAAAACGTCGAATTAATTTTAAATAAAAATCGTTTCTCTTGACTTGTCGGTGAAAATAGTTAAATTTATTGCACGCGTTAGGACACAACGATGAAAAGAGAAGCGGAGTAAAGTACCTAAAGCGATTTTAATTTCATTCTATTAGGAGTATTTTTAGTCTATCAGCATCACAATATTTCTAAATTTCCAAATTTTCATTTTATATTTCTGATATTTTAAGTCACACGCATTATTTTAAGGCATCGCACGTTACTTGGCGCTTTAAGTCCCCAAAGCTTTTTTTGTTGTCAAAAGTTTTTATAATTTTGCATATCATATATAGAGGTAAGTTGCTTAATTTGTTTTAAGTACATTTATCTACTTCTAATTCTTATTCAAAAAATTAAAAAAATATTAAAACAAAAAGTTCCAAAAGCCTCCACATTGGACAGTTTTACACTACTGGAAACTTAAGTTCGTTCGTTCATTTTCATTATTTGCTTACCAATTTTCATTTAAGAACTTCGAATTGTTTTTTTTTGCGAATTTATTTGTCTGCCAATATTTTGTAGTTATTGCTGTGGGATTTAAAACATTTGCACCGTTAAGCCGCTATAACGCCCACATCAAGCGCTTAAATGCTGAAAATATTCTCAAACGCGTATACCTTAACAATATATGTAAGTACATATGTACTTAAGCCACGAAAAATACTTTGGTAGAATGAAGGGTCGCAACAAAATGTCGCTTTCAGAAGAGATGTGTACCTGCGAACGGTAGTCAGATGTTAGCATTTACCGTGAAAAATTGGATTAAGCATATATATATTTACATACAAATATACGGAGAGTATGTAGATCATTTGCAGATGCGAATGTTTTAATGCTGAATTTCGCAAAAGCATTTAACCCTTCGCTAATCATTCATGAGTTACGGAATTGTTCCATTTTCGCAGTTCTCAGAAATTTGTCTTACTTTTGTGTTGCCTTTGGACTAGTTTTAGTTAGTTGAATATAAATATTTTAAAACTCTTTGCAACTCTTTGCTAAATATAAACGCAAACTATTATTCAGTGTGCAATAAATATATTTACGGCGAAAATTATTTGCATACCGAAGTGATTATTTTTAATGGTAAAATCAAGTATTTTGGGGGTCATTCTTATTTTTTGAAATGAAAGTTAATGAGACTGCAGTTGAAAGTTTTGATTTTTTTTTTTATTTTTTTTTAACTTTGAAAAGGTTTCTATGGTAATTTTCGATGGAGGGGATTTTTGAAGGCAATATTTCTAAAAAGAAATTTCACACCGGATGAAATTTTATGAAATTTTAGGGAGTTATGACAATTTAAGGGATTTAAGGTAATATATGTATAAACTAGGCAAAATAAAAAGTTCTGAGATGCAGATCCCATTCCCGACGAACATAAAAACTCGCTTTAAATCACTCAAAAGCTCTAAAATTTCATTAACATTGATTTACCCAAACATGGAGTTTTGGCTGTGAAATGTGATAATCCGGGCATATGAAATCTTTATTCCATACAAAAATAGTTTCGCTTCAGTTTCCAATAGTAAATCGGATGAAAATTAGCGTATTTTAGAGTCATTGTACTCGAAATGAGTTTTTAGTCATCGAGATTTTTGGGTTGAAAACGAAGTTTATTGCACAATACCCTTTTCTTTTTTTTGTTACAACTACAATTTGTGCTGACTTTCAGTGTTAAGCCAAGCAGTGAGATTTTTATAATTTCTCTTTATATTTTTCAATTTTTTTTTATGTTTATTAATACTTTTAGTAAGGTAGTTTGATTCGAAAAAAAAATGTCTACTCGGAAGCCTATAGTTTTATAGTTTTCATGGTCTCAATCGTTTGAATTCAAACATATTAACTATGGAGTCCAACCACTGAGTGAAATAGCAACATTTTTGAAATTCGAAATGAAATCATCTGACTTTAGAAAAGAAAATATTTTCGAACCAAGAAACAGTGACAGTAGGTCAAAATTGATATAATGGGTCGCGATAGATTTGTTTAATATTTGCTTTAACTGGCCGTAAATAAAACAATATAGATATACTTTGTTTGTCATAATGCTAAGAAAAAAGTAATAGAACTATAAGCGATTTTCTCCATTGATCACTGCGTTCAACAATTTTTTCATCAGCAGGTACATGTTCTTCAAATCCCTCAAGTTTTAATTTATCCAGTCTTATACAAATTATAAGAGTGTAAGATATAGATTAAATAAAATAAAAATATCAGGAGAATTTAAAAGTGCACTCTTTTCATAACAATCTTACATAAAATATGTTAAAATTTTTCGGAAATTTTTTTCTTTCAATTAAAGTTTCATTTTACAAAAAAAACAAATTTCTCAAACTTTATGGCAAATAGTTTTATGAAATACGAATATTTTTTAATTCAGCTGATATTCTTACTTTGTTTAATTTGAAGAGGTCTTATAACCGCAACTTTGACGCCTAGTGAATATTTAGACCGGAAGCCACACGTTTCAGGCCCCTAATCTGAGTTGCATTCGATCTTCGACAGCGATCGAAAATGCTGATCGAACGAATTTTCATTTGGTATTATGACACTCATTCGGTGAAGATTGGCGCTATTGTGAATTGCAATCATTTTGATGCTTCACGATAGTATACATCTGTCAGATGGTGTCGAAAATAAATAGGATTTCAGAAATTAAAAATAACAAATATTTTATAAATAAAGATAATAAAAGTTTAAAAAAATTTAACTACGACTGAGTTGTGGTTTGACGACTCTTTAAAGGAGGATGAAAGTTTGCTGGAATTGGCCAGAAACAGAAAGAAGCTAAGGGACGCCTCTAACCCTTTGGAAATGGATTCCACTGCATAAGTATAATACTATTTCTTAGAGTTTCGGCATGTTCAACATTTAAGAAGTTTTGTTTGCAGATTTACAAAAAACTTCCGTTTATCCAAAGAGGCGTTTGTGGACTTGCTGTCCACTACAGAAGAGCTGCTGCAGCGATGCACCCGAGCGAAAGCTATTCCCAATATACAAAAATTAGCAACAACTTTACGATTTTGTGCTCAGGGTTCGTATTAGCTTAGTATAGGGAATGAAAACATGCTTGGGCTTGCTTACAATTAACAAAAATAATATAATATTATTAGTTTTTTACCATAAAGCAATAAATAAGCTCCAAAAACTTACATTTTCACAAAATTTCAAACGCTCGCTATGCTGTCGAAAGGAAAATTCTGTTCGACTCAAGATTCGATGCTCAGCGAAAATTTCGACAGGGTTGCACAGCTCATAATACGAATTTGACATTCCATCTTCGATGTTCTATAACCAGCGAATATCGAAGATCGAATGCAACTCATAATAGGGGCCTCAAACACATATTTAGACTGAAATATCACTCAAAAAATAATTGTTATGCTATTCAATAAATCGGTCAATCGATCTAAAAAGTTTAAGAACCTAACAAGGATGCGCAGTATGTATGTATATACGAGTATATGATAAGAAATCCAGGCAGAATTTTAAAATAAATATGGACCAAAACGCGGACTGTTACTTTACCATCACACGCACATTGCAACAGAAAGTACTCCAAAAAGGGATGGAACTTAATATTTCAAAATTTTTTTGTTTATTTACCTTAAACATACTTTAAGATTTAGTAAGATTTTCTATATATATGAAAATGTCCGTATAGCTTGTTATTGAAGAGTTATGGACGTCTTAGCATCCACTGTTACGTTACATAATTTTGGAAATAGGTTTCGAAGTTGCCTTACGTTCTTTCCTCTGCTCTTCTAGTCGGTTGCTTTAAATGTGTGGTACACAATTTCAAAGCTTTATAAAGCATGTAAAAAATTAAATTTTAATTGCTCCGAAAAAAAAACAATGATTGTACTCTTTAGAAACAAAATTGTTCGCACTATTCGCACTTTTAGTATCTACCAAATATTTCATTAATTCACTTTCAATAAACTCAAATATATTAGAGAAAAGCGGTGAGCAAGCAAATTAAATACAATGCACCTTCTCGTTTCTTACTATATGTTTGGTCATTTTTGTTCATCAAGAGGCACCAATGGAAAAATTAATAAGGCTTTGACATTTGCGATGACCGATGCTTTGGGATATGTATAACTTGAAAATAATGAAAGAACCCGCGAAATTTGAAATACAAAATTTTACTCCATGGCTTCGTTTCTCGCGCTTTCATCCAAATATATTTTTTGAATTAACATTATGATAGGCAGTACCGCCCTCATAGCAGAAAACTTAGTAAGTACCAAGCTGCCAGCCATGTCGAATTTTCTGCTCTTGCTTTAGCCATACAATAAAAATTTAGCTTTCAAATTAGTCACGGCGATCAGCTGCCATGTCTGGCAGACTTCCCTACGAAAGGGTAATACCGCATTGCCATAGACAGGCAATAGTGTTTCGAAAATGCGAAAAACCGCATTTGACCATTTCATGCGCTTCCGGTTACGCAGAGGCGAATGGTAATTGCGGTGATGACAATTATGCGAAAGTTACCTACAAAAATCTGCAGAATTACAACTAAGTATTGGTAGATGTTATTTTCAGGTATAGCGTAAACTTTGCACGGTCTAAGGTCATTGCGTTGCCCAGCTGACACCGACCACTTTGAACGCGTGCGGATAACTGCGGTAGCGGCAGTTGACCGCCCACAATACAAATGAATGCAAATCCATTTATACGCCCACACATTGTCGTTGGCGGCCAGCGGCGCGTTCTTACTATGAAATAATTTTCAAACTAATAATGTGTATGCATGTATGTACATATGTATGCGCGCGTTAAAGATGCAGTTATGGCGTGTATTTGTGTTTAGCTAGATTTGGCAAACGGCAAACGAAAGGATTAACGCGTACTTAGCGCGATCGCAGGCACAGTTAAGCGGCGTTGACGATTGGATTATGTCATGAAAGCCCAAAATGCTTGCTCGCTATTTAATGGAAACGCGCAGCGAGTGCGTTGCTAGCGCAGGAATCCTTTCGTTAATTGTTTGGGAGTAATTTAATGACTATGGCCTCGTTGTTTTTGTCGTTTTATTGGTAAATGTTGTATCTCTTGCATTGTTTGTTTAACGCGAAATGTCTAATGCCAGCTGAATTGTAAAATATTTTCAATTTAAATCCTTTCTATGTCGCACAATTGAAATGTTTGTAATCAAACGCAACGGCGGCTTAGTCGAGGATTAAGGTGCGGCTCGTTGGTAGCGAACGTTGTTAAACTTTGCTTAAAATTTTTGAATTTTTTTTACTTTCTATTTTTCTCGTTGATAGCTATGTATGTATGTATGCTGCTTGTTTTAAAATTTTCAATTTCGGCACGGTCACCGCGTAAATAACAGCAATTTTGATGCACGCGTTGCCCCGCGCGGTATTAAAATCGTTCAGCATAGACGCGTGCGTAAACAAATTTTAATTAAATCAGCGCAACTACCAACCCAAATGCTCAATTTAACAAAACAAGTAATGCCAATTAGTTAGGTCAACAGTGTCGATGCGCTTGAAGGAAGAGCGGGAGGGCGCTTGCAATTTTGGTGGAGCGAGACTAACGCGCCCGGCAATATTGCCAAGTGGAGGATGTAACTCGCGCGCGTTGTAAACCCTTTTATGCGCTTCCCCATCTAACCGCACCTCCACCGCTTACATGCGCACTTTCTCTATCTCCTTCTATCGCCATCTCCCTCTCTTTGCTTATTTAATCTACAATCCTTTACATAAACACACGCGCCCGCAGCCAATTATTTTCAATAACATCCAATGGGTCGTAGCGACGCGCTGTAAAGCAATGTCAACCGCTCAACTCAGCTCGACTAGTTGGTGATGCGCCGTCGACAAAATCGCGCTTAATTGACGCTCACCAACGACAACCAACCATCATCAGCAGCAATGAAAGCTGCTGTCGTCGCTGTCATCATCATCATTCTCGCTGCCAACATCAGACGCCATCAACATCAACATCGCTCGCGAAATCAACATCAACACCAACGCCACTATCGGTCTCATCGTTACATACCTACATACAGACGAAAATATACAATTTTTATGTACAACAAGTATGTATGTTTCTTAACAATATTGGCATCAGTTCCGCGCCGACGTCACATGTTAGCGCGTACGCGTCAGCAACGCGTCGTCTGGCGGCACACATCAACACCACCAATCAAACTAATCACTTGCTGGCTTTGGTATGTTTGCTGCTATTGTTGGATTCGATTTTAAATTGACGCCAGCAAAGTGTTGGCGGCAGCTAGCACATTTGCCTCATTAAACTTAAACTCCAACAAAAACAATAAAAATTAAACGAATAAAAGAAGGAAATTGGCAGTGGAAGCGACAGACGCGCGCCGCACATTGACAGGCGAAATATGACAGCAAGTGCGCTAACGATGGCGATGAAGAAGGCGGTAGCGGTGGCATTGACGTTGTCATTGTCAATTGGTATGATGGGCCGCCAATGTTGTTGAAATGTTATGTATGAAAATTATTTGGGTAAAGTGTAATAATAATATTTTCATAGCAAAACGTTTGATACAGTAATGAGACAATTAAAAGCATTTGTGCTCCATCTATCTATCGCATCAATTGTTGATATATTGAATTTAAAGATATCTATGTATGTACTATCTTAGAAATTTTAAACCGAAAATCGAAAAACTTCGTATAAAATGACACTCATGAAATTAAAAAAAAATTTTATACAAATTTCTTAAATCAGCTATGAAGCTCTCAAAAAATAAATGCTCCTATATTTATTTCTTCAAGAAAATTTACAGCAACGGCAAATACCTTTTCAAGCAACATAAATAATAAAGAAAATTTCTGGATACTTTGTTGGAGAGCTATAAATTTAAAAAATAGGAAAAAACGGTTTCGTCAAATTTTAACATTTTTTTTGGAATATCTTTAGTATTTTGTAGTCTATTCAATTTTGGTATACATAAATATGCAAGTTTTAATTGGCAAAAATTATTATTGATTTGCGGTAATTTTTTACAGCCAATATTTTTTCTAAAAAATTAAAAAAAATAGACAAAATTTGTATTCACTTAATAAAAACTTTGTTTTTTTTAACAAAGTTCGATGGAATGGTTTTTATAGTACGAGTATTAGTAAGACAACGGGATTGTGCTTTAATTGAAAAAAAGTTCAAATTAAAAATGGTAATAATTTATTCTCCTATAGATTTTAAATAGCACTTTTTAAATGACTTGTATGAAAATTTACTAAAGTAAATATATAATGAAGAGAGAAAAGAAACGACTTATGATGATTTCTATTGGAAAAACAGAAGACTTGCACTATTTTCCATAAATGGTTGCTGAAAAGAATTTTTTCTTCTTCTGAAAACTACTTTTGCTTGAGCCAAAATGAATTCATAAAATATTTGTTTTTAATTTTGAGTGCATTTCTAAAAAAAAGAAATAACAGAATGCAATAATTTCTGCACAGAATACTAAAAAAAAGTTATTTAACCTTTATCTAAAGTAAAAACGAAAATTTCTTCGTTGCAATTATTTCACACACATATGTATGTATGAACCTAGATATGTATATATGTATATATATTTTGATGCTCGCAATCGAATAACAAGAAATACTGATTTTTGAAAGAAAAACTATTCTCGCTACAAATTAATGAGTCTGACAGACGATTGAAATGTGGTGCGTCGCCATTTATTTAAGAAAATTCGACTAACATGCGCATAAATTAATAAGTTATTAGAAAGCATTTTTAATATTTACTTTCCTAAAAACAGCAAAATGTTTTCAAGGTTAAATTTGCTTAGAAAAATTTCAAATTTGTACACTAAATATGAAATCTCAGCCAATGAGCGCATGGCTGGGCACATTTCCTTTTATTATACCACATTATTTTTTTTTTATGTTTGACTTTCGAATTTAAGCATACAAATTGAGGGTTAAACACTGTTCTTCGATTAAATTTGGCTCGTTAAAATCGGTTTTAAAACATTTCTGCGTTTCATAACTGAGTATTAAAACAATAATTCAAAACCAAATTAAAACTAAAAATTCCAAAAATAACAATAAATAAATATGCTTTTATCAAGTTCTCCCGCAAAGAAGTGTGTTCTTTCAAAGATCATAAAAATATTGTCAATTAACAAATTTGTTTGTTATCCTATTGGTTCAATCGATTTCGCATACTTACTGCATTAATCTCAACAAATATTTTTTTGCAATAGCATAAAACTTTTTTATGAAAATTATATGCACTTGAGATTTGCAATTTGAAACTATGTGCATTCTAAAAATTTAATATCAATAAAAAAAAATTTGAAATTTATATGAAATTCTGAAGAATTCATACATTAACTAGTAGTATATATAAGTAGGTATATACCTAATTGTTCAGAATTTCATCTACATTTTTAAGTTTCTTTATTATCTAATAATTAGTTTTGAGTATTTGAGACAAAATTTAGTTTTTTTTTTTTTATTTGTTTGTAGTTACAAAACGAACAGTAGACATTGCGACCAAACATTTTAGCCGTGCATTGTTTCGATTTGTTATACACAAGAATTCTCTGAAGTTGTGGCATTAGTTAAAAAAAAAAAGATCAAGTATGTTTTTGTTATAAATCATAGTTTACCTATCTTACCTTAAAACGTAAGAAAATTAAGCAAAATAAACAAAGTTGTTTCTCTTATGACACATTCTAATTTCGAACCTCCAAAAAAATTTAATTTTCTGCAGATATTTTTTCTTATTTTAAATTTACCTACATACATAAAAAAATTTGCCTAAAAAAAAAATCTTTCGCTTATAGTTAAAAGTCATGGCAAAGTAATTTTAAAGTTAGTAGTAGCATTGCTGACAAATATTCCGTAGAAAATTATGAAAATTGTGTCATGAAACTGCTGCTGACCTCAAAATCAACTTCAATTTGACGATTACCTAGTATGTGTCATCATAATTTAAAATTTTTTCAACTTTGATCCATAACTTGCTCTTTTTCTGATACAATTTTTACAAGTTTTTGATGTTTAAAGATAAAGGTAATGAACGATAATTTCAGACATTCCAGGCTTCACTTTAACATTGTCTAATTTCAAGAGTGCTCTTTTATGGAAAATATATTTCTTCAAATTTTTTTTATTAACTTACTAGCTTGGTTATCATTGTAAATATTTTAAAATTGTGTCAAAATACATACGTAAGGTGAAGTTTTAATAACAAACCAGCTGAATGAAACTGCGATCTCAAATATTCTTCAAAATATGCTCACAAAATTATCGCTTTGCATTGCTAAATTTCCCTTCTCCATCTAGGCAGCCAGACCTATGTAGGTACCTCGATAAACGCCTTTAATAGAGTTTTAAGTGTATTAAGCGAAAACGTCTCCCACACTCATCGACACACATACACATACATACATACATACATGATACATATGTATGTATGTATGCGCGATGTAAATATATCCACTTCCAACGCCATACCTAAATGCCAATTCACGCTTCTCCTCCTCCATATCCTCTTCCACTATCGCTTGCACAAAAGACTTGTGTCCAACAACAACGAAAACGCTTCCATCAGCTTTAATGAGCCTCCATCTCGTTGGCAATTATTAAATGAATTGGATTTATATGCTGCTCCAAGCATTTTGCCATTTAATTGTGTTGTTCTGTTGTCTCTCACCCAACCACCGACACATCGTGCGCTTTGTTGTTGTTCGTATGGCAACTCTCACGTCGTCGTTTACTCTTTGCATTTGTAGTATATACTCAACAACTTTATATGTTTATATGCTCATGCCATCTCTTTCGCAGTGCAAATGGAGCGTTCACACCACAGTCAGTTCTTAAGTAAATATTTGAAATTTATCTTACAGCTGCAAACGAACTGTGCTATTGCCTGCTCGCTTGCTCACGCATTGTTGTATGCATTGAATTTGTGCCACTGGCCAATGGGTGTGCTTTGTGTTTAGATGGCGTTGAAATGTATCTTCTGTGGATCGTGGAAGTTTTCAGCTATTAAATGGTGGTCTTGTGCAGAGTGCGCAGTTCGAGTGAGTGTAAATGGCAATAAATGGGTTGAGATTGTATTGGTGAAAGCACCACACTTTGGGTTCACCTACATTTTACATTCACATATGTACATATGTACATGCATGCATTTGCATCTATGTATGTATGTACATATGTATGTACGTAGATATTTACAGAGCATTCTCGTTTTGCATTGTACCTAATTGCTAAAGATTAATTATGGAATTAAGCCATTGCTATTAATGATGAGTAAATATGGTAACCTACTTATTGTATCACTTTATCGCGCTCACATCTACATTCATACATACATATGTAAGTGGCAACACATTTACTCGCAGTTGTTGAAAATATATCTATCTAGGTACTTGCCTTTGTCGATTTTCCTTATATTTTCGTTGGAGTTGTGGCAGTATTTGCGGGTTCTATACCTAGTTTTCGAAATACATAGGTAGGTATTATAAAATTAAGCTCAAAATTATAACTGGAACACACATTGAAATTTTTGAACATTTTATTTTTATTTAAATTAATATAATTTTTTTTAGTTTAAACGCATTTCTTTCTCTAAAAAACCCAAGTTTCAAACTTAAACAAAGTTACCTACTACGAATTTCAAAGAATTTCTATTTAAACCAAAATTTATTATTGCAGAGAAGAAACTAAACCTTAATATTTGTAGAGACTAAAATTGTGTAGGCCCAAAAACAAGCACAGTGAACGGATAGCAAGCAGCAGCAGAAAAATATTAGATTTTTTAATTTTTAAAATTTGAAATGTTAAGTGTTTTATTGCTTGAATAAAAACGCTTTCAGCCCTTATGCTGTTATTTCTTCAATATCCCTAGCTACAAAATCTTTATATCGAGTCCAACAATTCTTAAATTTCTTTTAAGTTCGAATAATTGATGAACGTTTATTGTATTATTATACATTTTTGTTTAAGTTTGATTATTCGAAATTTAATAAGCCCAAAAAAATTGGCAAAATTCGTTATTATTTGCTTGGGCTATACTTTTGTTATGTTCGCTGTATGAACATATAAATTTTTAATTTTGAAAAAGTGTTTTTAATTGAAAAAAAAAAATACTACAGTGGAATAGTTTAAGAGTTCTCTCAATACAATTTCTGTACTTCACAAAACATGTTTAATCATCAAAAAATATTTTTGCTTGGTCTGAAGTACGTCATGCACATATGTATGTACATATGACGGCACCCATACTTGGCAGGATTGAGTCCGTTTACTTCATATGAAACCAACAAATGAGAATTGCTGCTATAAGAAAAACGAAAACAAAAAATCTACAGTCATTTATAAAAAAAATGGCGTCTGCTTAAAAAAAAAATCGACTTTTTGGGTTTTTATTATTTAGTTTTATATTGTAAAAAATATTTAAAATCAATGCAATGCACAAATTTTTCTGCACCATTTTCTCTAAATTTTGACGATAAATTTGTTTATTCAATTATTGAAATATCTGTAACCGTTTTAGAGAAAACTTGCCGCAAAAAAGTGGTTTTGAGAAAAACACGTTTAAAATTTTCCCGAGTCGTGGGCTCACAAAATGCGCGCTCCGATGGAAACGCGTATACTTTCAAAACTACTATAGATACAGTATTACAATTTTAGACTAATATTCTGTGATAGTTGTAGAATGAGAAAATTAAATAAAAAATATTTCGATATTTTATAACCAAAAAACCGGAATACCCCCTTAATTATGAACCATTTTGATTTTCTAATACACTAGCATGTCCTAGAAACAATTTTTGAACTTCTTTTAGCAACCAAGCCAGCAAACGATCCGAAAACAATAATAAATTGAGATAAAATTCCGATATCTCATACGAAAGCGGAACCAGTTTCTTACATTTTTTTTAGATTCGCTGATAAAGCGAAAGTTTTAAGGATACATTTTCGTAGTCGGCTTCCCGATACGTTTTGCCACATTTTTCATCAGACAGTATACATATATAAAAAATAATTATATGTTTTTATTTGCTGCCTCTGACAGTGATTAAACCCGTCGTGGGGCACTCAGCTACAACCTCATATTCTTATAAACTCATAGGTGATTTTAAATGCTTAATTAAAATTTAAAATATTTGGAATTATTACTATTTTAAATAACAAAGTATTAATAATAATAATAATCCCAACGGTTTTTTTCCCTCCATACCCGCCCGACCGACGCGAGGGGCGCATCCGTATGACGCACGGATATATAAAAAAAAAATTTTTTTTCATATACATATGCTGCGCCGAGTCATGAAAGGCAGAAGTTTGTTAAGTGTCGAGATCTAAAACTGTTCAGCTACAGAACAAATGCTCATCAGCTGATCGAGTAGTAATATATAAGTATGTTTGTATCAATTATTGAGAGCATTGAGTATAGTTTTCTTTATGTAAAAAAGTGAGTCTGAAATATCAAAAGAACCGGAGTGAGTGTTAAAATCCTGACACAAACTACGCAGTGGCTCATTTAACTCAAAATTACTTTTACATGGCTTCAGAAAAAGAGGCCGGAAATGTCTTGAAATTCGGGAGGGAACGTTTAGTTTTATTTCACCAAGAAGAGATGGGCTATAGATCAAGCCTGTCAGTAACTTCACTAAAAATACTACGCCTAGCATTTCTCTACGACTAGCAAGTGTAGGAAGATTAATGAGTTTTAAACGACTTATATATGGGGGCAGGTTGTACTGAGAATCCCAACGAAAATTTCTTAAAGCAAAAAGCAGAAATTGTTTTTGAATTGACTCTATTCGGTCGGAATGAACTTGATAGCGCGGGTGCCAAACAACAGATCCATATTCCAGTATTGGCCTCACTAACGTTGTGAATAGAGCCTTCGTAATGTATGGGTCATTGAATTCTTTTGACCATCGTTTTACAAATGCAAAAACACCCTTGGCTTTGTTAACTGTAACATTAATGTGAAGATTAAAATTAAGTTTCGGATCCATTGTAATTCCAAGATCAACAAAGTTAAACACTTGTTCGAGGTTATGGTTACATATGTCATAAGAAGCCGGTTGAAGTGCCCTTCGAGAAAAGCACATTACCTTACATTTTTTAAGGTTTAGCGGCATGTTATTTACTTCACACCAGTAAGTCATGCTATTTAAATCCGCCTGTAGTAAGGACCTTTCCTCAACAGAATGATACGATCTAAAAAGTTTTACATCATCAGCATACAATAAAATTTTTGAATAGTTAATTACAGAAGGTATGTCATTTATAAAAAGTAAAAACAGAATCGGACCAAGGTGACTTCCTTGCGGGACCCCTGAAGATACATGAATAATATTTGAGGAACTATTTTTAAAAAGAACTCGTTGTGTTCTGTCCATGAGGTAAGAAGATATCCAATGAAGGAGATTAGGTTGAAAACCAAGGAGATCGAGTTTATGAATCAGTAAAGCGTGACTTACTCTGTCGAATGCTTTACTAAAATCGGTGTATATAACATCAGTGTTTGGATATGAAAAATTTACGAAAAATATAAAACTACCGTCGGCAAAACGTACATTTCTCTGCTTGCTGCAAATATTTTTATACCTTTCGGTATTGGTAGCTCTCAATACACTTTTACCAGCGAAAAGATATAAACATATTGACGCCAAAGTACTACAGAGCCAAAAACATACAAGAACAAAATTTAAGAGCCGCTGAGAGCTTTCTCTCCTGTTTGTCCTTAACAGGATCGCCTTTGCTCGAAAGAATCAATGCGTCAACTTATGGCGAATGTGAACGCCGTCGTGCACTTGAGTAATGACAACAACTATTTCGTCAAGCAAAGAAAGGTCACAACTTGGATCTAAGAACCAAAAAGTGCATTTCGTTTAAATAAAACAGTTTTAGTATCGAAATTCGTAAAAGTATTATTTGTTTACAAATATACTTAAATAGCATTCCTGTTCAATATCAGCAAAACAAAAAATAATTTCTGAATTTCTTACGACGACGGCAAATAACAAAGAAAGTACATACTTTAATATTTATATTTCATACCTTCCTTTCACGTTTCGACCCGCCCAGCGCAAATGGATTTTATTTTTGAATATCTACGTCTCTCTAGGGAATGAATTTTTTTTCTACGAAAAATGTATCCAGAATTTTAATAATTAATTTCGCAAAACTAATAAATCGTTGAGTAGTATTTCCGAGGTGAGTTATGTAGAAGATTTCTTTCTTCATGAAAGGACAATTTGATTATTTCTTTTCAAAGAACCAGAACAAAATCGTTAGTTTTAATGGTTGGGCTACGCTTTTTTTCAAGTGATTTTTGAAGTAATTAAATATATAATAATTCGGTTCCATTTAAGGTTGCTATGGTTTAAAGTAATTTTTTTATTAGAAGACAATCAGACCAGAAGAGATTGATTTTTCAATATAATATATAATAATTGTTTTAATTGGTCACTTTTGTAGACGTCTCTATGAAAAAATTACAACACAACCTTTCAAATATGCTGCCAATAGTTGGTACATAATAACCTTTAAATGGAAGTAAGTTTTATATTCAAATTGCTGTGCTTGGCATTTATGTTATATAGTTCGTTTTCAAATCTACTGATGGAAACTTAACTTAGAAGTAGAAGCAGAGCAAAATGTTACAAATAGCAATGAAAATTTAGTAGAGAAACAAAAACTATAATAAAATCGTTAATGCCGATTGAGATGGGAATAAGCACAACGATAATGATGTCGATTATCATGACGATAATGGTAAAAAAAGAATGTCACTGTCTGGAGATATCAATGGGAATACCTACCTACACCTTTGTAGTTTTCGCATTTTTTATTGAAGAGCGTTGGCAGAAGCGTTTGTAAAAATTAAAAATTTTATTAGAGTAATTTTTTCTGCGGAAAGCTTAATTGATTGAAGTTCAAATATTTTTTTCTTATAAAATTAAAAAATAAGTACTTGTTTATCTCTTTTGGCGGTTTTTTTTACCGAAGCTTAGCTCCAAGATAGCTCTAGACTACAGCTTTTAGTGCATTTCGTTTAAATAAAAAAGTTTTAGTATCGAAATTCGTTAAAGTATTATTTATTTGCATATATACTTAAATAGCATTCCTGTTCAATATCAGCAGAACATAAATAATAATTCTTGAATTTCTTACGCCGACAGCAAATAACGTAGGAAGTACATACATTTATATTTATATTTCATACCTTCCTTTCACCTTTTGACCCGCCCAGCGCACATGGAACAACTCGCATTCACACTTGTCTAATTGAATATTTTATCATTTTTGAAAGCAAACGAAAAGCACAAAAAGCAACAGAAGGTGTGGAATAAACTGGCACCTACCCTTGCCAACAACAAACGTGACGTGCAATGTGTTACGTGCAACACCATACAATCTCACATTTGCAACAACACGAAAAATAAATGCGCGATAAAGAAGTTGCATCGCAAAAAGGCGTACAAGAAGAAGAACAAGCAAAGCCTACAGCCAATTACAATTACTGCACCCAAAAAATTCATGCATGGACTTGGAGGATCAGCAACTCGCGAAGCCAGTGTTGCCATAATTGAAATAAGAAACTTAAAAATAGTTTAGCCTTTTATATATTTTTTTATTTGCTCCTTTATGTATCTGAGTTGTCAGATATGTATAAACATGGTAACTCCATTTTATTAAAACAGAGGTAAGTCTTGGAAAATATTCAAAACTGATGTTTTAAAAATTGGCGTCAACTTTTTTTAAACTTGACAGCGAAGAAATAAATGATTGTAATGGCGTTTAAAAACCTGGTGTACGTATGTTTTTTTAAATAATAAAAAATTAAAATTAAAAATTATAAAAAAATATTTCTCGATTTTTCACTTAACCTTTTTGCTTTCTTTTAGTTTTAAGTAAAGCAACATTTTAGCAAATACTGCGAAAAATTGAGCCAATAAAAAATAAAAATTATGGAAAAATATTTCTGATACTTTAATTAAAATCTTGTTGCTTCTTTAAAGTTTTAGTAAAACAACATTTTTATAATATATTAGAAAAAATTCAGTCAATAAAAAATAAGAAAACATAAATTTTAATGTAAATATATAAGAAATATTATATATTTATTTTTTTTTTATTTTGTATTCAAAATTTTTGGTAAACACTGCGAAACATTCAGTTCAAAAGAAATCAAAAGAAATTATGGAAAAATATTTTTTTTTAATTTTGATCGACATTTTTTTCCATCTATATTTAAAGTTTTAGTAAAGCAATATTTAAAGAAAATACTGCGAAAAATTCAGTAAAAAATATAATAAAAATTTCGTTTAAAAATTGTTTGCTTTTTTATTGAAAATTTTAGTTAAGCAACAGTTTTAGTAAATACTGCAAAAATTCAGTAAAAAAAAATAATTAAAATTATAAAAAAATATATTTTTAAATTTAATTGAAAATTGTTCTGGTTCTATATTGGGTAAAATTTAATAAAAAAATAAAATAAAAAATGTTGAAAATTCTTTCTGGAAATTAAATTGAAATATCTTTTGCGTAATGTAGTGTTGCTTTCTTATTTCATTTGCTACTTATTTGCGTGATGTTTTTCCACAATTTGTCATATAATACTTTATTTTATTTTACAATCCAAAACACTTTCCTTTTAAAGCTGCCTCCGACCGAAAATTTTTGTTTGAACAAAATACCAAGGATTTGTCAATTTACTCCTATGAGCCGGTATTTTAGCCCAGCATCAGAGAAAGAAAATGGATATATTTATGAAATTGAAGAAATGAAATAATCTGGCTACACTATTTTCAAATACATCTTTTCCAGTTATAGAGATTTTTTCGCACCATTATATTTAAAAAAATAAGAATTGGAATGTAAATAGTTATATTTGGCGCGCTCATAATGGTATGTATACAAGTTGAATGAAGTTGGAGTTTATAAAGACGTTTTAATGAATGTGGCAGAGATGTTGGCAATGGCTGGAAATGAGTGGAGAAAAAGTGCTATGCATGCCACCCTACAATAAATGTATGTATTTAAGTATGTGTAAAGGTACAAAGCCACACTCACAACGCTTTTAAATATTTACAATAAAAAAATGGTGCAAAGTATTAGTAAAGCCGACCCCCTCCTATGTATGTATGTATATATGAACGTATGTACCCGAAGTACTAGTGCAAATTTATGCATACTTTTATAACAAACATACACCGCTACACACGTAAATATGTATTCAACTAAATATGTATGTATGTATGTATGTACTTGCATGCATGTGTGTAAGTGCATCCACCAGAGCAGCCACCAGCTAGCAGCCCCGTCATCCGGCTTGCGAGTCACCGCGGCCATTGTATGTTGCACGCTTAACGAGGTGTTTATTTTCACAACTCATGCTGCCGCAGTCGCATTTGCCACATCAACAACAATGCTAAGAGGCAAAAGTAAATAAAAGAAGCAAAACAAAAAAAAAACTGAACAAAAAACAAAGCCAAATTGGCTGCAATTGAGAATAAAAGCATGCTGACTCGAAGTCGCTCCAACCGTAGTGTTGCAACGTAACTGGCATTGCAGCTAAATCAAACATTAAATTGCATTCGCTGCAACAACAATCAACGTTGCATACATATCTTACCTTCTGCTGCCGCTGCTGGCTGCTGGCTCCTGGCTGCTGCAATAATCGTGAGCAATCGCAGTCGGTGATGCCAACACAACGAACACAACCAACAATAACAACACACACACAAGCTGCCGCACCACTCACAGCGCCAAAGATTTGCGATCTCCGCGATGCATTTGTAACTGAAAACAAAATGATAACCACGACTATGTAGGTACAAACGTATAGATACGACTACGAAGGTAGAAAACTGTCGCCGCCCATTTTTACACACCAATTCGCTAATGCTTTAGCTATGGAGCGGAGTGGCTGGTGGCTGCTGGAGCAATCGCTTTTCGGGTGGTGTTTGAGGAAAAAACCACAAACACTTTTAATGATGCCGTTTGCCACTCAATGGCCAACACGAGGCTGGTAAGTCGTTGGCTTTGTTGTGGTTGTTGTTGCTGTACGCAAAATGCACTACCACAGCTTTAGCTGAGCAAATCAGCATCTGCAGTGTTTTAAAGCTTTGAATGTTTGTTGGTGTGTTTTATTGGATTTGTTTCTTTTTTTTTGTTCTCTTTGCTGTTGCACATTCATATTTGCTGCTGCTATTAAGTAAATTATTCGCGCTGCTGTTATTGCCGATCCTCGCGTACAATTACTCTGTTTAGGTGATGTTAGTGTTAGCACACACTCTCTCTCTCTCTCTCTCTCTCTCGGCCCATGTTGTGTATTAAGTTTTGGAGAAGGGGCAATGTCTTGCTGCCGGTAGGTATTTTTGGATTTTCGTCAAATCTGAAAAATTAAATTAATAAAGCTTTTTCCATTCAATTTTCTAAATCAGAGGAAAAAATTTCATTTTGTTTGAAGAACAAAAATTTGTACATATATAGCCTGCGATTAAATACGCTTTATAAAAACATTTATTTCGATGCAATTACTTAACTTTTTAAACTCTAAAATTTTTTATTCTAAATAATTTTTGAAGGTTTTCAAAAGGGATCGCTATCATTATAACTTTAAAATATTTATCAATATATTATTATTTTAAACTGGCTTTTATATTTTTTAACGTAATTAATAATTATATACGGATTTTTACTTTTCTGTTTAGGAGTGCCAGAACTAGAAAAAAAAATGTTCTCAGTGTGGTCTGCAGAATCTTGCTATTTATCCCAACAAAACATCCTTGGTACTGTACACTCGAAAAATAAAACTTGAAGACATCAACTTTCTGTAAGCTTAAGTATTTCCACAGCAGTCTAATTTTTGTTAGAAATTCGAGACACGAAGCTGCTGAGGAAGTCTCACGTCGACATAAAATATATTTATCGAACGCTGGAAAATTTCGGACATTGTCGGAGAAGCTTTAGTAAGACCTGTGGTCTAAGGCCGGCTGTAGTATAACGAGTGCGCACAGCTTTAATCAGAGCACAGTTTCTTTGCTGAGCAGACTACAAAGGCCCTACTTGGCCCTAAAATTGTGCTTATAATCGCTTGTTTAACTTTCAACTTCTAAATCTGCGACCTAAGAGTAAGCAATAAAAACGATGTGTCGACTGTATATTTTTGATTTGTGGTACGATTATCTCAGCTCCGGACACAGTGCGTTGTATGGAAATTGTTAGAGAAATGTTTTTTTTTGCACCGAACGACGAAAGAAAGTACGCCGTTAACTTTCTCACGAGAGAGCGAATAGTAATCCAAAATCTCTTTTAGGAACTTTGGCTAGAAAACTGTGAGCGGAACTGGAGCGAGCTGATACGAAGAGGGCAATTTCAGTTCCTTCGCTCCTTTAGGTGAGTTAAGAACGGGTTTTCAATTCTTGCGATACTTAAAGTGGTAGAATGGCAAGTCATAGGTGACAGGTAGCATGGATACTAAATTATTGCCTGTAGTGATAGCCAAGTGACACCAAAGGCATTGAAAGACACTCGAACTTCTTCAAAAACTGTCCAATAATGTAATTAGAGGTTAAAAATCTTTCCAAACTACAATAAGCTTCAACTAAAGAGTGATGATATGGGGATCGGGGGCCCTTGATTGTCTAATGAAGCCCGAGCCTATTATACGAGCAAGTATAAAAGGAATAGCCAGGTATATAAGGGAGGTTATGGATATGTTTCAGAAAGACCGCTGGTGTTATGCTGGTCCCTATAAAACAAACAAGCGATTTCTGAAAAGCCCGAACAGGACGATTGCCGAAGTTTCGTCTTAAACAGTGAGGAAACGACCTAGGAGCTCTGAACGCACTGATTACGGTATAAAATCCATGCATCATCGATAATCCACTGTGCAAAATCAAACTGGAAGACTGTGCTGCACCGAAGTTTTTCAGACTGAGTTGGCATACATATGTACATACATATATTTAAATGTATGTACTGAGAATATATATGTTACACTCTCTCTCCCGCAACATGCTGCAAAGGTTGGCCAAAGAGTCTGGTATTTTTACAGAGGAGTAAAAAACCACTCTATATTAAACCCATTCCTCCTCCTTCATATTTTTTAGGTCTCTCTTCAGTCCACAATTCCAATGAGAAAACATACCTGAGGAATGATTCCATAAAACTAAATGCCAATAGTTAATGCAGATTATAACAAAAATAAAAAAACAATTTCATCAAGTTTTAAATACTATTAACTTTGATAACAATAATGCACAAGTTTCATGAGTTTAAGGAATATTTTTAATTGATAAGCATTTTTTACCGACACTCTTCCGTAATTTTTCAAGAGTTTTTTTTATAGGAAATAAACTGCGAAAGGGCGCTAGAGAAAATTGTCAGAATCAACGGTTAACTGTTGCCGCTGGAAACTTACACTTTATAAAAATGAATGTTCTCCAAAACTGCATTTTCAAAAAAAAAAAATTAATTACAAAATTTTATTTTTGAAAAGTGTGCAATTTTTTTTTATAAAATAGCGATAAATTATAAAAAAAAATTATATGAAGTTAAAAATTTGGTCGTAGTAGGCTATGAAGGGAAAATAAGGAAATAACAACAATTCATATAGCTCAGCGCGATTAGGCGTCGTGTTTATTTATCTATATATAAATGAATGGCTGTGCGTTAGTCTCGCTAAACCTGAAAATCGGTTTGACCGATTTCGATAATTTTTTTATGTTTCGTTCGTTATAGTTTAAAGATGGCTAAGAAAAAAATTTTTTTTGAAAAAAAAAACGGAAAAATTAAAAAATCTGAAAATAAAAAATTATTAATTTTTGGTTGCAAGTCACCACTGTCACCGATTGACCATCGTGGCTACAGAAGTATATCAAAATTAGTCAATGTTTAGTTTGTTTCAATGCCAAATATACCCATTTTATCGCCGACGATCTACGGATAATAATGGACGATTTGTCATTGTGAAGGTCATTGGACAAAAAGGGAGCGCTCTCACAAAAAACAAAAGGAGAGCGCTCTGCAAATGATCCTAAAAGGCAAATAGGAAGCGCTATTTTAAAGATCCCAAAAGACAAAAGATGATCTCTCCCCAAATTATTCAACCATTTTCGAGAAGTATTTAAATTTTAAGTTGTTTACTTCGCAAAGAAATATACATACAAACATATATTGAAATAATGCATTATCTCTAAGTATATAAAAGAAAGTTACGTACGTCCATAACTCGAGAAGGGATTGTCCGATTTAAGTAGACTTTTTTTTAGTTGTGTTTGCCCAAGGCAAAATGTTAAGTAGAAAAGACCTCGATAGGTGGCGCTGGTGATGGGTTATAATTAAAAATCGTATTTATAGTTCGATTTCAGTCATATTCTATATATTTATGTATTGGTAAGGGGAAGAAAAACATCTCTTAAATTTATCAGTCGTATTTCTGAACCGATTTTGAAGAAATTCATGTTGCCTTCTACTTGCATGAAGAAAAATGGGCTTGCGAAAAATTATGTTGCTTGGTAGCGCTGGATTCAAGATATACAGAAAACTGCATTTCTTTTAGTCGATAATATAAATATAAATACACAAAACTTGAACTTATTATAATATGATGTATGTATGTATGTATGTAGTTTAAGCTCTATTACTAGACTTTTTAATTGAACTTTTGTTTAAAAATATTATTTAAATGTTGTACGAGCATGCAACAGCGTGTTTTAAATAAAAAATTTGATGTCAGATTAATTACAAAACGTAAATTGTTTACAAATAATACCAAACCATAATCTTAATAAAAAGTTGCTCTAATTAAAAACCAATTCTTTAATACATTCATATATCGCCAATTAAATGAAAATTAGCTTACAAACCTTTACTTTTCAAATACAAAATAAAATTTACTCAATGGCTCCATCGCATCGGCGATATGATTTATAGTACATAAGAATATTTGTATGTACCTACATGCATTTATAGAGATATTTTCAAATACACTTAAAGTGTTACATATATTTAACAACAAATACATGATCAGCAAGGAACACCTACACAGGGTGTTATACTTAACACCAGCAACAACCGCGCAACCAACAAAACTTTGCTGTGCGCTCTGAAAGAGTCACACACCACACCAACAATTAGCTGCGCCCGCACTCCACAACCAATCCACCAGAAACTCGATTCCAAAAAAAGCTGAAATGCAAGTTTTAACGCATGCGCATGTACAGCATCGTTTCGCTCTATTCGCGCACACGGGCGCTCTGAGCCGCACAACGAGTGAGACAACTACTTGGTTGCGCAAACAGGCAACCACTCGGTGAGCGCTGCTTCAGCTTTTTTGTCTTGTTGCGTTTTCTGCGGCAACGGTGGTTGCTATCGACGGCGGCGATAGCGGGCAGCCTAATGTGCGTTAAGCTCTCGCATTGCAGCGTCATTATAGTGCGACGCGACTCGATCGAAAGCGGGCGTTTACGTTTTATTGAAGCGCAACGTCGGACAAATTTTATGCGAACGCGTATTTTGCGCGATTCGCCGTCGCAATAATATTACAAGCATCACAACAACAACAACAAATGCAAGCGCTCATATTGCAGTACTAAGCGTCTGTGTGTATGTGTGTGTAATAAAATTGTGTGTTTATAATTTAAAAGGCCGCCATTTAGTGTAGTCGCGCGCGAGCTAACCAAACACGTTTAATTAAAGTGAACGCTAATTAATGCGAACGCTTAAGCGTATTTTATAAGTGCGCTAAGTTTAAGCGTACGTTCTGCTTAACGGTGTTGTCGCGTGGTCTGAAACGTACTAGCAGCGCGCGCCCGCGCTCCTCTGCTTCACGTTACTGCTATACGTGTATGTGTGTGTGTGTGCGAAATTAAACGATTTTAGTCGCATTATGGCGTTGACAGCTTGTCAATTCAAGCGCAACCGTTACGCTACACCGACGCTTATACCGCTAGCGCTACCAATGCAACTAATTCAGTCACAATTGCGGTCTCGTTTGTCAATGTCATTGCTCATCTGAAGAGCATAACGGACGCACTGTACTACATCGGAAAGCGGTACCAAGCGAGAGAGTGTGTGTGTGTGCGTGTGACTTGTGAGCGCGCGCCCACTGAAGCGTTTCCACTTGTCAACTGTGTTACTATAACTATTGTGGCCAGTCGCGTGGTTAGTGATGCGAGCACTCATTTCATCATTTTGTCGAATTTTCAATTAAATAAAGAAAAACGCTGTGCATTTACTTACTGCACGCTTGTGCGCCAAACAATTGTGCAGTTTTCCATTTGGCGCCGCACATCAAACGCTCGAGTAAACACTTTCAAGTGCCAGTTACATTTTTTTGAGTCTCCCATCCGGCCGGAGTTTGTCTTTTGTTTCGCGCGCGCGCTTTATCGTTACTTGTTTGTGATACATTGTGTTGACCGCAATTTCGCAAATGGTCACGTGCGGCCGTCAACCTTTCAATATGCTGCCAATGGCACCGATTAATCCCTTTGTCGTTGGCCTAACACCCTCATCGATGGCAGCAGCTGCAGCGGCAGCGGCCGCCGTTGTCGAGTCCACGACACGTTCCATAGGCAATTGCACAGCAACAACAACGATGGCTGCGGCGACCGTTACGACTGCATCCATTAAACCAAAGTTGGCGTTCAGCATCGATTCAATAGTTGGCAGCAACAACAAGCAACGCGACGATGGCGGCCCAACACAACCGACGGCCTATCGGCCAGCCATGCGTTCGACTGTCGTCTCACCACCACTCTCTTCCTCGCAACGCAGCGATTCGCCCGACGAACGTCCCAACGGTGAACGTGATCGCTTGGTGCTTCCCTACGAGCGACCGCCCAGCCGCGCCAGTCTCAGCCTCAGCGAAGACTCTCATCATTGCCAACAACCATTAGAATTAAGGAATAGCTTTACTGTGAAATATCGATCGATCGGTGCGGCGGCTGATCCGCATCACACAGCGCTCGCACGTCCACCAATGGGTCTAATCTACTGCCGGCGCCGCTCGCTGTTAGATCAATCGCCGGAACGTGAATGCGTCAGTCCACCGTTGGTGACCCGATACCGGTCACGGTCCAGATCTCGCTCGCCCACTCGCCCTCCGCCACAAATTTCCCGCGAACATCGCGTTCCGGTGCATCGCAGTCGCACACCTTCGCTTTCGCCCACGCCACCACTGAGCCGCGCCACACCACAATCGCCTCAAACGCCAGGCAGTGGCGCCAGCGGCAGCATTGGTGAGCTCACCAAGCGACCCATTCACGTGCCTGGCATACCGGCTGGGCTAATACGTCCACTACCGTTGCAGGCGCCACAAAGTTTAGCTATACTTCAAACTGGTAGTGGTGGTGTTGGTGGTATCGTACCTAGCGGTGTGCCTGGTTCGCTGGAGAGCGGTAATCCTCCGACCAATCCCACTGCTGTGCATTCTCTGGCACCAACGATACCAGGAAACATGGCGTCTGTACCAACACAACCGCATGGTGTACCACCGTCGCCATCTGCAGCTGGTGTTGTGCCGCCACCACCTCCGCCGCCAAATCCACACTTCTTGGCAGCGCAATTTCAAATGGCCGCCGCCTTAGCGCATCATCATCATCAGCAGCAGCAACAACAGCAGCATCATCATCCAGCGGCACATCTGCCACCCGGTCATCCCATGTCGCTATTCCCGCCCGGTCCACATCATCCTCACTTTGGAGGGCCGCATTTGATACGCGACAGTTATCCGCTCTATCCATGGCTGCTGAGTCGACATGGGCGGATATTTCCGCACCGATTTCCCGGTAGTAAGTTTTCAATATTTATTGCTTGAATTTTAGGTATATTGAGCTAAATTTTAAGCCCTCTTATATCCTTCGATAGCTTTGTGGCCCGTGGCACAGAGCAATTTAACATGATTACTAATAGTTTAAATATTTTCCCGTGCCTATTTTGTCTATTTTTTATGCAGAAAATATAACACGCAAGATGGCGCTGGTGTTGAAATATTATTTATTTTTAGTCCGACTTGACTCTTTCACAGAATATGTGTTTGGCAAATGAAGTTTGATGTAAATTGGTACGACTTTCCGTAACTTCTTGTCAAATTTGGTATTGTGACAAAGCGATTTTAGCGTTGCGACATAATGCATTTCGATTTTCGTTTTGAACTAACAAATTTAACAAACGATGATAGAACATTTTTCCAATTTTCACCCTGTCCTTTTCTGAACAAATTTTTGAAAAAGTGTAGTTGAGTTTTCTAAGCCTTAATAGCATGAATTCGAACTACAGAGTAACTCCCCTGCTATAGCTTCTATCAGGAATTTTTCGTAGTAGTAATAGAGAGAAAAAAAAGAGAGTTCATGAACAAAGGATTCAGATGAAAAAATTGTCGTAAGAATTCTTGTAAATTAAACGCAAGTGTCGAAAATGTAAGAATATATTTCCACTTTGCGCGATTCGATATTCAGGGCGTACGGCGGTCGCTTAAAGGTGCAGATTTATTCTCCTTAAAACAGAGCAGAGCTTGTGTCACACTCAGGTATTTTTCATATTTTGTTCGCTCCAGTAATTGGAACGCTGGAAAATCCTTGCTAGTTGATGTGCACATTGTGGATATACATATATTGGCCCTTAACGAATAGCCATAAAGACCAATCCCTATTTCCTCCAGAAGATTTTGTAAGAGTGTAGAACGTTTTTGCCCTTTGGAGCTGGAATTTGGAGGTTTTGTAACCAATTAAAAATTTACGAATTCAATAAAATTTAATATATTACTTTCGATTCAGAATTTGAAATACATTTTTTCGTACGCTAATAATGCATTCATTCAAAGTGATTTTTCAAAAATATAAACTAAATGGAAAAAACTGATTTATTTTTTTTTAGATTATTTTTAAGAAGCAATCATTCTTGACATTTATTGTTTCAAAGATAAGTTGGCCGTAACTGCGATTGGGAGCGACCATTCTGAAGTTCCAAGTTTTAATGACTTGTTCAAGAATATTTAGTGGTATCTTTTGACATATATTTCGTACTGTTTTTGCCTCCTATGGCACAATGGTAATTAGCTTATCCTTAAAAACTTGGACATTACATAGCAAGAAAGAAAAAAAATCCAGAGGCACGATGTAATATGATTTAGGCGGAAAATTCATTGATCGAAAACGTGACGTAATTTTATTAGGACTAAATGTCGTTGATATCATGGATTTTAATTTCAATCATCAAACATTCCGTTTCCATTGGGCCATAAAAACGTATTTTGGATAAATATTGATTGGATAAATATAGGTTGCTTACTTAACGATACTACATGGATGGAGTTCGATTCCTTTATAAGCGTTAAAATAGATTTCGGATAGTATAAAATATAAAATTCGACAAAGCAAATAATCTCGACTTAGTATTTTTTTTCTATCAAGCTCTAAATCGAATGGTTCATTTACAATTTCAAAACAATTAATTATATACTCATATGCAAATTTGCAGTCTGACTTGTCTATGAAAATAAAACGTATTGATTTTAAAGTCAAACCAGCTTAAGTTATTTACAAAACACGAATGAGGTCACAAGGAGGAAATCAAGACTTTTTTTAAAGCAATATTAGAGCAACTACATTTGTAGTTTTGCGTTACTTAAATTGTTGAATAACTCGCAAGAAATTTGAAATATATTTTTAAATACAAAAGAACTACTTTTTGATGAAAATTTGTTTCTCGAAAACTATCAGACCTCTAAGAACATAGTATTACATATTTTTTTTGTAAAAATGTCTAATATATATTTTATTTTAAACTAAATTAAAATATAATAATTTTAATAAAAATTTGTTAAACATCTAGATCTTTGCTGTTCAAAAATCATACAACAAATATTTTCCTTAAATTTTAACGTATTTTGAAATAAAGTGTGCAATATTCAAAGAGGTACCTACTTTTTAATTTCTGTGAAAAATAATTTTTATTTTGCATTCGGAGTCCAAACTTAGCACTAATTTTATTTGAAATGCAGACATGCTGAGTTTAAATTTTACCTCAATTTTGTAAAAAAAAAAATTGTTGGTAAATTCTGAGCGCAAATTTTGTTAACCTTCTTCTGATAATCTACAAAAAACACTTCTTTGAAATGTTTGCTAATTTAAAAAAAAGCTATATAAATATTAAAAAAAAATATTTATTTATTTTAAGAAAATATTTACTTGAGAGAATTCGTAATATAGCAAGCATTATTTCTCATTTAATAAATTTTTAAAAATTATTACTACATACATATATATTTATTTTTTCAATAATATGAAAATTAGATATTTTTCACAAAATTTTAAATAAATTATATTTTCTTAAAACACGAGTAGTTTTCGCGTTAAAAATTTGTATGAACAGTCATTTTATGCAATTTTAAAATTTTCATATTCGAATACCAAGCAATTTAGAAAATTATTGCAAAGTTATTTTAAACAACAAGCACCACGAAACTAACAACAAATCTGTAATCCGCCGTTTTCCTTTTTTCTTGAACTTATATTTTACTTAAGTTTTTACTGAGAAAACTTCTGTTTTTACTTTGCAAACGATTTTTACTTAAATCTAAATTCACTTTTGTGTCTAATGTCAAATGAGCTTCAAAAAAACATTTACAGCAAGTTTTATTAAAGAAATTCAAATGAAAAAAGGATTTTATTTTTTTTGTATTTTATACGAAAACTGAGTTACATTCAAATTGCTGGTGAAAGTAGTTGTAACTATCAAGCGCAAAATTTTTTAAGTCTCTCAAGCACGAAAAATTAACTACAACTTATAATACCTCTTACACTTAATGAGTATCTGAAAAGGGGCATACCTTAAATTTCCATAAAAATATTAGCCGAATAAAATGCATACACGTGCGTAGTCGTATATTCACTCGTATGTATGTATATCAAATATCTGAACACACTCAAGCTGCATATCATGATTACCAAGAATCCAAGCGCCACAACAGCACTTTCGCGCATATTCATCATCTTCATTAGAAAACACTATAATTATATGAAATGTTTGAAAACGCCCACACTTCCAAAAAAAGGTTAACTGCTCCATTTATTACAAGTTAATTAGTGTGCACTTCGCTACGGTGTGGGGACTGGGAGGGTTACAACGTTCCAAAATGCAAAAAAAAAAAACAAAAAAAAAAAAAAACTTAACAACACCAGTGAGCGACTAAATACCAGCCAAACCCAAAAAAATGTAATTTCTTTCGTGTATAACAATTTGAAATAAATTACATTTTAATTAAATTGTTTAAAGAACATGGCACACATCGTTAATTTGAATGGAAACATGTTAATGTCGTGCAACAAGCAAAAACAAAAACAAAAACACGATATAAAAAAAAGTACAAAATAAAAATTAAAAAAAGAGCCAAGTTTTGTGCGCCAGAGCACATTATCGTATAAATACATATTTACATACATATATATTTGTTTATATGTTTCCATATGTGTCCATATGTTGGCGCGTACTTGCAACACTGCCCCAAACAGTGGCGCTTGTTGCAGCAACGAGCACGGCGCCCGGCCTATATTGTTGCCATTGCTTTTTTCAACTCTTACATGTGTACATATGTATGTATTAGCATCTGTGTGCTTCATATCAATGTGTGCGCTAACGTTAATGCGTTTTTAATTGAGGTTTTTTGTTGGGCATTCAACTGCTGACTGCTGAACATTTGCTCGGCTTCTGTGGTTATGAAAAAAAAAATAAATTAAAATGAAACTAAATATATATATTATTCAACTCTGCTTAATTTCAAATTAAAATTTTTTTTTGCGTACACATTTCTACTTGTTCATCTCCTTAAATTGAATGCGACTGTCATCTGAGTTCCCTCTAAAATACTTCATTTATTATCATCCAATTACTTTATTTGAAGCGCCTTTCACTCCTTATCGACGCAAAACCCGACCTGCAACATACCAAAAACGGAGTTAATTTTAGCGTTTAGTTAGTGTGTGTGTGTTTGTGTGTTCTTTTCTTTCAGTTGTTTTTGTTCGCATAATTAAATTGTAAATTGTAAATAGCTGGTTAGTATCTGTGCCATGTTTGTTGATTTATGATCGTTAAATGACAACAAGCTATGTGTCGGCTTGTATGCATGTAAGTATGTATGTATGTGTGTGTGTTAACTTAATTTGTACGTTGAATTTTTGGTAGTGACAACAACTTAATTTGGCATTGAATGTTGCACACGACTGTAACAAGTACCTACACATACATAAATACATGAATTTGTACATATTTATGTAGCAAATTTTGATTCTCACGATGAGGTGACTCAGCAAATGTCAGTCAAAATTTTACTCACGATTTGACAGAAATTAAAAAAGAAAAATCAAGCCATAGCAGTAAATTTTCTGCAGTAATAAAATAATAAATTTTCCGAAAGGAACGATTACCTCAACGGTTAAAACGTGGCCGGTTAGAGTGGTGCCTCTGTTTAACCGACAGCATTAATCTTCAACAGGAATTTAGAATGTTTCAGGAATAATAAATAAAAATTCAGGAGCAATCAATTTTCCGAAAAGTACGATTACCACAACGGCAAAAATGTGACCGTTTAGAGTGAGACAATTGTTTGCATCGAAAATGTTGGCTTACGACCTGTACCGCAAGAACCAGTTTAGTGGTAGACCCCCTGCAGTTAAAAGGCTTCTCCTCTTAAAATACCGATTTTTGAGCGGACCGGTGGAATAGAAAGGCCGCCGAATAATTAAAGGTTTATACATAAATTGCAATTATATATGTATGAAAATATATACACAAATAAGTTTCAATATGCGATTTAACAAAGTTATGGTATTTTTTTTTTTTAATTATCATAAAAATAAGCTCAGTTAATTTTGTGCGAAGAAGCTTAAAAATCCAACGTGACATAATTTTATGAAGTTGGTATAATTTGTTTGAAACTGGTTACTCGGGAGTTTTTAGAGTCGCTAGTATCAAATTTGCAAACTTCAAAATGACTTGTTGAGTATGGCGATCGTTAAATTAAAATTTTTATTGAAATTTCAATATTGAATTGCTTATTCGCAATCATGAAAACTCCAGAGTAACGGGTGTCAAGCAGATTCGATTAATTTTTAAACTACTCAATCGCCATATTTATTTGATTGTCACAATCAGTGACCCCGAAAATCCACGAGTCATATCAGACTGTCAGGCAGCTCTAGGCCATTAGACTTCTTCAAGGCAGAGTAAAAGCTTTTAGACAGTTGCAAAACGGCACTGAAGTTATTAGGAACCGACAACGGAGTTATTCTGTAGTGGGTTCCGTGCTTGGATAGCAACGAAAGTGCTGATTATCTTACTAAAAGAAAAGCCCACGGAGTTTTTATGGCACTCAGCCGTTCGGTATTCCTTCCAAGGAAGACACGGTAGAGCTTCTAACAAGGTAGTAGGACTCTCCGCCCAATGACGATAGTCAAAGAATAATAAACAAATCAAGAGGTTGAAACATTTGCCTCTAAAAGACTATTCTCTCTCAACAGAGAGGGTCTAAGAACTCTCACCGGTTAATTGAGAGGTCACATGTGGCCTGGATGAGGGGACCTCTGAACATATATTGTATGAATGTCCGTTTAAAAGTTTGCTTATACACCTTAGTGAGCGACTATCATCTCCATCTAGATTATTGGCAATGGCACTCTCTAAAGTGCTTAATTTCATAAACAGCCCAAGAATGGAGTGACAACTTAAATAGATCTGATTAGGTCGCAGTAATTTTTTTTAAATATGTTAATAATAATTAAGCAAAATCAAGAGCATTAAAATTATCAGTCGTCAATTTAAAAAAAAAATTATTTTTATAAATAAAAGTTTTAGGTGTCTAATGAAAATTTTCTTTCGATTTTCTTTTGTGCCCATTTAACCTCGCAATTCAATCTCCGAGATGCCGTTTTAACAAAACCATTTCAGCATTGATCTCTAACCTTTTACAATTTTCAAATATTGCGATATAAACTTTTGGTTACCTGATTTCCAAACCTGTTTTGATACCTTACTTTAGGTATAACTAAACTAGTTTTATTCTCATAAACTGTCTGTAAGGTTTTGTGTAGCGATATTAAAGGATTCTATTACTTTATTAACTGAAATCATTCCAACATATACTCAAATAATAAATCCAAAATACTCACATTGATTGAAACCAAAAAAAAAAAAAAAAATAGTTCCAAATGCGTTTTCATGCGCGCCCAAACACAAGTTGTTGTTAATAGAATATCAACCCTGCATAGTTGTGTCAATAGACATGGCCACTGACAGCAGTATACGCAGCAATTAATAAAAAAATATATACATATATACATATTTCGATGAGCAAATCTAATAGGTAATACCTGAAAACTGTCATTCAATTGTAGTCAACTAACAACCTTTTGTTCGTTTATTGTTTAGCTAAGAGCTTAGCTTGTCAGTTTGACACTTTCAATGGCACTGCGTACGAGTATATTGTGCAGAACATCCAATGTGTTCATATTTTTTGTTATACATACGTACATATGTATGCAAGTAACAAATAAGTATGACAATGTTCGCTCGCGGAACACTAAACAATATTGGATTAATAAAGTACACTCCTCATTTTTTGTTCTAATTTGATGTTGTTTACTATTTACGCTTCCTTTTTTGGCAATACGAGTTTATTATGTTATTTTAATAGACTGTGATCACACCATTTTTTTTTTGTTGTTTAGATGGAAACAAAGTGAGCTAAATAAATTTGCTGGCAGCTGCGTTTTATGTCGCACGATGAGATTTCTTCATATGTGCTATGTATGTGTGTGTGTGTGTGTAATATGACAAATGCGAAAATATGTTTGCACAATTGTGTCGTAAAAAGAGCGAGGTTTATAAAAAAAAAGATTTTCTAAAACTAATGAATGTTATGGACTATAGCAATTTTATTATAGCACTTTGATCTGAATTTAATAATTAATTTGATTATGAATGTGAATGTTTGATTGAAGTGAATGTTCAAAGCGAAAATCACTGCAAGATTAAATACTTTGTCTCCTTAAATACTATTTTATGTAAAATTGTGTTTTTATGATCGCACTAGATCGTAAGCCAAAATTAGTATTTATTAATTTACTCTGCTGTTACAAATTAATTCAAGAATGGAATAGGTGAAGTTCGTTCAGCTAAAATTAAATGGCGTATTTTGCTTTTTTCCAAACATTCCTATACTGTTGCAGTTATTTGCTACTATTCGTGTGACTTCAACCACAGCGGCGCGAACGTTTTCATTATTGAAACGTCTTAAGAGCTATTTAAGAGTTACTATGACAGAGAATCGAATCAATGGTTTGGCATTAGACAATATTCATAAGGATACTAAAATTTAACTGGAAGAGATAGTAGACACATTTTGTTGCAAGCTCAAACCTAGACGTCTTGAAACTTTGGATTGGACGGTAGCCGATGAGTCTGACGAATAAAAATAAGATTATTTTTAGCATAGTTCACGAGAGATTGACGTATATTTTCATGTGTAAAAATTTTTAATTTTAATATTCAATGATAATCGATTACTTGAATTTATTGTACGAATTTTATTTAATATATGATTTAATACCGACTACGATAAAATGAATAGCCGATTACAAATTTCTCGCTCTAGCCCCTCGCGATAGCAAATCCTAGGACCGCCACTGCACTATATGCGTATAAAACGATTAAAATAGTATAACTTGCCTATAAAAGTTGAAAGTGAATGCCCATAAATTAAAACCTTCTAAAGTAAAAATAGCATTTTTTCCGAAAAGCGCAGAGATTCTTTCTGAAAAAGCAATGGCAAAAATGAATATCAACGTTGCGCCAACAAAAATAGTTATTTGATTTATGTAAAAAAAAAAAAAAATTTTGATTTTTATTTTTTATTAACACTGTCTTTAAGCTGCATTTCTGCATTAAGTCAAGATGCACATGCAACGTTTTTTTGCTCTGCTTAAAAGTTACTAAAATACACACATACAATTTTTTGTTGGCGCAGCGACGTTATAAAATAAATTCAGAGCCTGTTGGTGCCTGATTAATTAGTCAAAGGATGTTAGTAAATAAAATTATAAATACGCATACAGTTTCATATGCATACCTACGTACATGAAAACATGTGTCTATAAACATGTAAATATTCGCATAAAAGTGTAAATGATTGAGGCAGAAAATAACCTGTTTAATTGAACGCAGTCCAGCGCAGATGGCAGCCATTGGCAGCGGCACGCATGCGCAAAACAAGCAAACCCACCACCACCACTATTCACTGCAGTGTTAATATTACAAACATACGCACCACATTTACAAATGTAATGGCAACAAATGAATGTGAAAAGAGTGACCAGCAGCTTTTTACTTACATCTTCTGCTACATACATATGTAAATATGTATTTATACGCTCGTCATGGCAGGTTGTTTGGCTTTAATGATGATGACGACGACTTTTGTAATGGCGGCTATGTCAAAATGCAGTGCAGCGAATGTATGTGTGTATGTATGTACATATTAACATATGTCAAATATTATTGCAAGCGATAATTATACACCTAAGTAATTTAAAAACAAAAAAAAATTAGGCAATAAAAAGGGGAGTGACGCGTGAAAAGCAGTTGCGCTCTCTCCGCTGCTAAAGTTCTTGCAAATATATTAAAGCATAGACACACACACACATGCGTATGTACTACAGTTAGACGCAGAACTACATATCTGGAAACTTGTCAAAAATTTTGAATTTTTTTTTTGGTACTTAGCAATGTACTATTACGCTACTTTGTCTAGTAGCCACATAAAGAAATATTCATACAATGCTACTTAAAAGTTAATTAAAAATCTACATTTATGAATACCAATTACAGCAATATTTTTAACCCTTCCTTTCCAACACAATGCAATCACTTAATCCGCATGCTTGACTGCATGCATGCCTTTTCCCATTTCCAAGAAATTCATAAATGAGTCTACAACTTATTAAAATCATATTAACCGGCCTTTTATGTATAAAAACAAAAAACAAATCTAATTAAAATTTCAAGAAATACAACGCGCACTATTTCGTCCCTTGAGGCTGGCTAGTCGATTCAGAAAAAAAATTAAAAAAAAACGATTCAAATGGCAGCTCTTCTGATCGCATTTCTTCGAAGAGGCAGACGGTGTGTGTATGAAATATAAGAGCAACATTACTTTGTGGAGCGCGCACGCACAGCAGCACCTTTCTTCTAATACCCTCTTTAGGGCTGTTACGGCCGTCACGCCTTCTTTTGCCATACAACGCAGCACACGCACACACAAACACACACACACACATACCGACACACACGTAAGTTGAACCTTTGCTATCCTTACCCTTTTCTCCGTGCAGTTAATTTACTTCGATGTTTTTAGAATATTTTCGTATCCCCTGGTTTTACGTTTGCTTACCTCAACGCGCGTTATCGCCACAAAATCCCAAGCGTATAACTACGATTTCTCATCAGATATATTCGTATTAATATGATGCATACAAGCATATAGTTATGTTTCGCGGTGAATAGCGTACTATTAGTGCGCCTTAATAATATGTTGTTAAATTATGAATTTTTAATATGCTCCAGGTAATCCATCAAAATAACACTTGACTTGCGCGGCGTGGTGCACCTTTGTCTCTTTTGTTGTTGCTAACACCTAATAATTAAGAACAAACGAGTAAAGAAATTCCTTTATAGTTCTTATAATATGAAAAGTGGCAAGTAGGTTTGGTAATTCCACATAATTTTATTTGCTAACGGACAAACAATATTTTTTTTTTGTTTGCAAATTTTTGGCATCTCAACTCGTAAACTAGTGACGCATTTCTTATTTTTGAAACTAAGAAAAACAAATTATCATCTCGTAAGAAATGTTAAATACAATACTACACCAAATTCTTGTTGATATCGACCTTAAAGAAGTGACTATAAATCTCTCTCTCTATACCGACGCATCAAAGATGGAATGCAGGACAGACGAGACTCTGGGCTTGTCGGTTCGGTTGGATGAAACAAGCAAAAGTAGAATCCAGACAGCCAAGGAGCGCTATTCGCCTAAAGATAACCCATCACCAAATCGCAGCGGAATTATGCTCAGTGTCTCATGGTCAATAAGCTTCTTCCTTAACTATTAAATTGGCATGAGCTGGAGCCTACTTGGTGGAATCCGAGGTTGTAGCACTTAGCACCCCTTTAGGAGTCATTGAACTTAGAGAATTTTGCTTACACTTTATCGGACGACTGCTTAGAAAGGTTTGTAAAATGTCTAAGGAACTCGCTTGTCCGATCTGGTTTGTTGGTTACGAAAAATGATTAATACGATGCGTTTAAACAGACATTCTGACTAGCAGGATTTTATCGAATCCGCTGAACATTTTGCAATACTTTTTAATATATTCATCTCTCCCCCTTCTGGCACTTACCAACATCGGACAAAAATTAATATACCATTTCATTCTTAGAAAAGTGTAACTTTTCTTAGTTCATTTCCTAATCCATCATACTCCTGAACCCTAATTCCTGATTGCGATAAACTTATGTAGGTGTTATGAGTTCAGAAATGATGAGAAAATCACTCGTTACCCTCTCCTACCGTTTCCATTTACATCATTACTGACTTGCTGACGGCGTTTCTTTCGTCAAATTTTCGACGCTGATTTTTCAATTTGTACCGTCGCTAAAGTGCCGCCGCTAAAAAACATAAAATAACATAAAATCGCATAGAATAACATAACATTACATAGCATAGCATAACGCAATATCACGTTAGATAGATGATTAAAAAGTAATACAACATGATGTAACGTGAAGTAACGTGACACAACAGCTTTATATAAAATAGCATAGCATATCACAACATATTTAACATAACTATACTTGACTTAACGTTACATAACTATACTTGACGAAACTTAACATAACTATACTTGACGTAACTTAACATAACTATACTTGACGAAACGTAACTTAACATAACGTAACCTAACGTAACGTAAAATAACATGAGCTTATTTGTGGTGATTTCAGTTATGATGAGTTTAGGTCTGATGAGTTAATTGTATTTAAACTCATCATTAGACAAAATCCATCTACCATATCCGTATGCAGCACATCTGCAGACATGAGTTCCGTCCAATCACTGACGTTCTCTAGTCGGTTTTCATTCTTAATATAATAAAAGAAATCGCCTTTGCAAATTAGTTCAAATTTAAAAAAAAGAAAAATCAAATGTTCAAGTTACCTATAAACCCACATAATTCACATACAAACACACCACTTTTAAGACACCAAAGTGTGATCATTAAAAAACAATAAACAAATTTTCGAGCAAATTTCACACACGCCAACAGAAAGAACAATCGGGCCGATTAATGTAGATTTGCGAAGAGTAAAAAAAAAAATTTAAAATGCTGCAAACAGCTGCATGGACAAAGCCACGCCGTTTAACAAGACAGTAAACAAATTTCCCAACTGCCAACATCACCTCGGAAACGCCGCATAGGTGGCGACGTCGACGGTGAGGACGACAGTGACGGTGTTGCATTGATGCTGTCTGCCACCTTTACATGTTGCAGCAATCACTGATAACACACAGGTCAACAACAATGTGTTTCCTCACCTTCTGCTTGCATTGCAGCGAAGAGGAGGAAACTATACACGTATTTACTATAAGCAAACAAAGCCTGCAGTTGAATTTTTTGCAAACCCTTTTAGGCTGACTGCCTGTCTTGGCTCTGGATTGCGCAGTTGCTGTTGGTGGTGTGCACTATTGTTTCGTGGCCTGGATACAATCGCTTCATTTACTTTGCCTTGTCTAGAGGTTGGCAATTTTCGCATATATTATATTTGTTGTTGTTCATTGAAGCTGTGAGCTTGGTTTGCTACTGCTGGTGCGGTGCGAGGAATTTCATTTGCATGCACGCTTTGAAAATCTGGCTATGCGCCATGTTATTTGTACATGTTATTTGTACACTCGTACATCTAATAATTTATTTGTGGAAAATTGATATGCAGCGATCGAAATTGCATGCAGCTACTGTATGCTTTTTGCTTTAAGGAGCAGCAGAAATTAAATTGTAAATAATTTGCATGTAATAAATATGATTTTTTTTTTAATAATTCCCTGCGAATGCGAGTAAATGCTGCTTGCGGAAAAATTTTAATATAAAGAAATTTGAGTACTTAACACTTTTCTTGCCATCAACTTTCTCCCAATTAACGGTGCACACCCACACACACATACAATAATTTATATTTTGGCAATGTACAATTTTCGCATCTCAGAAAATTGCTGCCAATTTTTTTCAATAACATATTTCCAAAAAAATTAGCTTGTTAGCACAAACCAGTGGAGAAACTACACCAGCAAACGACATTGCACAGCGATTTCCTCGTCTCGCCATATTTGTAAAGCAAATTTTCACTAATGACAAGCGCCAAAGTGAAGCTACTTCCATACAAAGTGCTTTCATGAAATCACAACGAAGGTAGCTTACGCTTTTCAAACATTTCCTCGAAAATTAAGTAAACAACCAACAGGCACATTCCATGTTTTTCCACACACACAAATTTGGCACTTACTATTGCGCCTTGAGGCTGGGAAAACGCGTGATTAACTGCAGTCACTCGCACACATTTGTGTCTCCAACACAAATTGTTTTTAGGTATTATTGACTCTACATACACATACTCGTACACACTTATTTAAAGTTATCTGCATTTATTTATTTGCGTGCATTTGAGGCAGTGATAGCTGTAGTTGGTCACTGATGAGGATGCCACATTAGCCATCAGTCAATTGTCAACGGTTCACATTGACATTAGCTATTGATGAGTGGTTTAACCTTTATGTGGGACATGGTGCTCGAGTGTCTAAGTGAATTGAAAACGATGTCAGCTTAAGCAATAAGCTAAATAAGAGCACTAAGCGTTGAGTTTGCTACCGCCAGGCGTCGACGCCGTAGCCGCAAACCTTAGTAGGAGTGACAAAGCTAACATAAAGCGAAAACTTGTGTCTTTAAAAGACAAAATCAAATCAAATGTTTTTTATAAGGAAAATGTTGACTTTTAAATCACATCTTCTGGTATCGCTTTGGGCTATAAATTCGCAGCGGTTTTTTTAAGCGACTTCAAACTTGAAAATCGTTAAACTAAAACTCAATTTGCTATAAAACTTTATATTGGAACATTTTTTGAAAATTTCTGAGAAATAAGTTTGAAGTTTTTAACAAAATACTTTAATTATAATAAATTTTGTGTAAAATTAAAGGATTGTGTTTATGTATAAGTTTTTTTATTTTTATAATTTTATTGAGCTCAAGGCCAGTTTATGGAAGATTTGTTTGTGAAAAAACAACAACAGCTTTTAATGGTTGAAGTTATAGTACTATTTCGGAAATCACCACAATTCCTCATCAGACTTCTTTTTGATTATTAAATTAAATTATTTTTAATTTAATTTTCATAACCACTTCTCTCAGGCTTTGAACCCGGGAGCTCGGAGTTGCAGAGCCAATACGCTACCTATTGTGCTACGCTAGCCGAGTTGGCTGTTGTGTTTATTTCATCTTCCTTAAACAAACCAACTACAAACAAGAGCAACTGATCTGCCGCTATTAAACTTGTTTGTGTGGTAGTTGTTTGTGTTTTTATTTTGCAAATTGCATACGTTTTTTTTCTGTGAGCGTTCACGATTTTAATCAGCTCATTATATAACATAAACCATAAAAAATCAAGTTTAAAACTTTTTAGAAAACTAAAAAACAATTCAACAAATTTTTAATTTAATTTGGAACTATATATAGATTTTTAATGAGCTCAAGGCCGGAAAAATAAAACAATTGAATAATATGTAAATTATTTTATTTCATCGTCAATATTTCGACTTCAGTCTGAAGTCATCATCAGGAACTATCGGCTGCGCCTGGTAGACTGGAACTTTTTTCTCAGAAGTGTTAAAATATCTTTAGTATGCAGTTTTATAGCCCAGGAATTATCGTCGATTTATTAGGATTTTTTTGGTCGCATAACGAATAAGTGAAATTTATTTTTATATGGAAGAAAGTCACTAGACCTTCGATAAATAGAAAAATTCTAAAAAATCAACGGTTATTTCTATCCACGTGAAACATTTCACTAAATTTGAATGGACTATTAAACTGCCTACTCATAAGAAGTCTATGAGAAAAAGGTTCAAAAACTATATAAAAATTTGTTGAATTTTTTTTCAAGTTTTCTACTAAATTTTAAGTAAATGTGATTTTTAATTTTGTTGCAAATAAAATAGCCACCACTGTTTGATTTTTTATTGTTGTCAAACTGACAGATTTATGAAATTTAAAACAAGGTGCTCAAGACTGTTGAAAGGAAAAAAATGCCAAATTTTGTTAGAATTCAAAACTTTTTGAACACTTTAAATTATTTTTTTAGTGTTTGAAACTTTTATTCACGCGATTCTGTCGGAAATATTTTTTATTAAGTAAATGTGTTAAAGGAGAACTTTGTAGTAACTTGTCTTTGCAAAGTTTTCAACACACCTGAAAAGGATTAAAGGGTCTGATGATACCTCATCCATTTTTGAGATAAAGGCCGGTCCTTTTGTTATTTATTTTAAATGTATAAAAAATTATGCTTTTTTCTTGTCCATACAAACACTAACTAGTTAGGTTGAATAGCGTCGAAGTTTCACGCTTTGGAGTGCAGGAATTAGTGCATAAAATATCGTGATAGCGTTAGCGATACCAATTTTAACATACATACATATTTATATTTTTTTATACATGTGCACATAGTGTGTGTAAATATGAGTGTGTGTGTGTGTGTATTGGTAGTTTAATATCATAATTAATAATATTTTATTATTTACTACTTTTTTCCATTATTCTAAATCTATTTCATTTTCAGATTTCCTGCTGCAACCATTTCGCAAACCAAAGCGCGTGCGCACAGCTTTTTCGCCCACGCAGCTGCTAAAATTGGAGCATGCCTTTGAAAATAATCATTATGTGGTGGGTGCCGAACGGAAGCAGCTGGCACAAGTATTAAGTCTCACGGAGACGCAGGTAAATACATATACATACATACATACAAATATGTATATACATAAATACGTTGTGGATTGTTATTCAAATCGTATGTTACTATGGAGAGAGTTTTGTAGTAAAAACAAGTGAACAAACATTAAACATTATTGTAGGACTTAATATACAGGAAGGATTATATGAGACGTTTACCATTTTTTTGTACGCCATGAACCAAATTTAAGGAAATCGTAAATACTCTTAAAATAATCCCATAATTCCCAAACCCTAAAAATATTATTTAAAAAAAGTTTGTTCGCGACTTTAACTTCGCCATTTTGAATTTTTTAAATCTGAACTTAGAGTATGTAAGGACCCCAAAACTTTCCCTATATCCATGCCTGGCCACAGCTACCAAGTTCCAAGAAAATATGAATATTTTTAGCAACTCGTTTTCCACTTTGAATTCGTCATTTTAAAATTTTAAAACTCCAATAAAATTTATTTTATGAAAGCAAGCCTAAAAATGTCTGAGTGGAGATGGGCGCTAAAGTTGCTTTATACGATCAAAAGTTATGTATCTAAAGTTCCTTTATGTGATGGCAATCGTTTAAGAGAATGTTCAATTAATAAAGTGTAAAGTATCCAACTTCTTAACTTTGGATTTAAAAAGCTGAATCTGAATTGCGTTTTGAGAACATGAAAAGAAATGCATGTAAATATAATAAGCAACTTGCAAGTAGACCTAAAGCGTTAGATCGTAAATTTCTTGCGAATATCGTATGGCACTAGCGTCAAACGCTTGAGTAAAAAATGTGTCTAGTTTGACATTTTGTTCAATTCTAAAATGCTTCCTTTTCTAAAGAAATTATTAAATTTTGTCATTGAAACGGACTTTAAATATAATACAAAGTCACGCGTCTACAAAAATTTGTTCAAAAGGGACCGGCCACAGCGTCCAATTTTCAGATCTTAGGTATCGTAGGCCGTCTTTAGAAAACCAAACTTAAATTAATAAGAAGTTCATAATGCATAAATGTTTATAGGAGTTTATTCTATGAACATTTTTGTCAAATGCAGTTTTTAATCCGAGTTTTCACAAAGATTTATATAGCGAAAAATTAGTTGATTTAAGGTTTATGTTGAAGATTCTTTTTAATTAGAACTGGATTTTGTCACATTGACACGAGAGTTTGAAAATTCGTACACAACTACGGTCGTCGCCATATTATTTGCAACCAAATTCAAAATGGTATTGTTGTCTGTCTGTGCTTTTAATTTATTTTAAGATCTTTCAAATTAAAGTTAATTCGTTCTCTAAAAATGGTTAAATATATCCAAGTAAAAAACTTTGTAGAAAGTGAAATAAAAATTCAACAATTTTTCATGGTTTTTGTTAGAGAATGAAATAAGTTTTAACAACAAATTCTTATAAATAAATAAGTAAGTATACGTAAGTATAAAGCAATGTCGTTTTGAATTTAGTTTTAAATCGACTGGCCACCACCGTAAATTATATTACACAGTTTCAAAAGAAACAACAACAAAAAAATTACAACCAAAATATTCTACGAATATTCCTGATCATTTGATGATTAAATTTTAGAAGTTTTTTATGAAAGTTAAAATCGAAATTCATATATAAATTAATGTAATTAAAACGTCCTTTTTCTTTTGACATCAGGCGAATTCGGCGTAATATTCATTACAGTTAAAGAAAAATTGAAAAAAATTGAAAAAATGAGTAATATTACGAGAAAGCTTATACGCGTTTTTTTAAGTAGTCGGCCTCTACGCTGTGTATAAAAGCATTTGGTTTTGCTTTAAACAAAAAATAAAAAAACGTACAATTTTTTGAATACCATTTTGATTCACAAATCAATATCGATCTATTGGTTTAAGGACATTGCGTCGATATTATGAATATCGATCGAAAAAACATCGTTATAGCATATATCGCATATAGCACTATATTGTTTGCATCCCTAGGTGCATCAATCAATGCATGATAGGTATCAGCTAAGACGCGTTTCAGAAATGCTACCCCAAATGAATTTTCAAAAACAAAAATACAACATGAGCAATTTCAACTGCATATCATAACTGTTGAGAAAATTAGAAACTACAAATCTTTTGTTAAATAATGGTTGCGGTTAAGCTGCGATGTGATTTAAATGATTAAAAGAATCATCAATCGATCAAATCTATTAGAATTTTTTTATATGTATGTATGTAAGTATGTATGTAAGTAGATATCTTGAATGTAAGCTTCTGGAGAATTTTTTTTTTGTAAATACTGATGTAAAGAACTATCAGGCGAAATTAATTTTGGGCGAAAAATATTAATGAAAATTTCAATGAAAACTAGATTTTCGAAAATATTTTTGATTTTTGGAATAATTAATTTAAGAATGGTTTTAGGAAAAGTTAATAAGGTAAAGGAAGAAGGTAGAAGATTTTCATAAAAGGCTTCTCTCAGGGTACCAGTTCGCAAATATAGTAAGAGGCTCACATAATCGTACGTAGTAGCCATCACGGCAAAAACGAGTACAAACGTTAAATATAAATTTTCAAAAAATGACTGTCTTTCAACAAAAGCAAGCACGTGACTTCACTTAACATCTCAAAGGTCATAACACACCCTCGCATTCACCTCGCGTACCAGCCGCTCCAAAACTCCGAGGCAATGTGATACTTATCGCAACATATTTATTGAGTTAAATAAAGGGCATCAAATTCAATAAATGCTTTCATATATTAATCACGCCTACACCCCAAAACAAAGCTGCAGCAAACGTAAAGAGCTTGTAACCCCTTTCTATATTTTTTTTTTTATTTGAAAACTGCAAGCTCAGTAAGGCGAGGAAACCCTTCAGATTTTGTACGAATTGTTTTAAGGAATAAGCAAACGTAAATATACCAAACATAAACACATACACATGTAAATATCTGAGCACATACAAAATTATTCAAGTCTAAATAGACGTGAACTGGAATGTTGCCGACCGACCGTTAAGTGATTGCATGTCAACTGATCGTTAACAGCCTAACTACTTGAGTTATTAGCTGTAAAACAACCCCATCTATGCCATTCGTACGCCATGAAATTGTTGCAATTGTGGCGGATAAAGCGTAAATACCAGGTACTCAAGCCAGTCAGTACGTCAGTCCGTCAGTGCAGGCAATTGGCATACGGCGAGGCAGTAGTCGTAAGCAGTAAGGGTTGGAAAATTATAGGAAGGGGTGGGAAAATTGCGCACAACCCAATTGACTTTCTGACACCCTTTTGTGTTAAAGTAAATGCCTGGCGGGTGAATAACGGTCATAGAAATAGAGTGGTTAATAGCAACTGTGGCGAAAGCGGTACTTAAGTGCCAGTAAAAAAAATTTGCTGAAAATCAGCGAGTATCATTTAAATGTTGGCTAAATTTTATTTATTGGGTCATGCCAAGCAATGTTTATTTGGGAAGTTTTCTCGTGAGGGTGAGCAACTTTTACGAAGTTATTAAATTAAGGACAATATTTAGAAGAATGCTTTAAATGTAATGGAAACTGCATTCGAATTAATATTATATTTTTTTTTGCAATAAAAAATCAAACTATGTCATGTTTGATTTGGCGTCAAACTGATTTATATTTGTTTAAAATAAACAAAAATCGGGTTGGTTCCAAATTCTTTACTTTGATTATTTTCTCAGGGTATTTTTTCAATCTTACCCCTTGATTTTTAAAAACTTTGGTTTAATGTAATTACTTTATATATACCTTGCATTAAATCTGCGAGTAATTTTAAAAAATTTTTGTTTGTCAGTTATTGATCAATCGAGTTAAGAATGTAGTTTGTAGTTTCGCAACCGACCAATGTCCACAACGGGGAGTCTCTCGGGAGTGTCAATGAAGTACGAGCCAAGGTCTTTGAACCTGAGCTTTACGAAAGCAGGGCAGCTGAGAATGTCGTGTTGAGATAATTCCACCTAATCATCCTCCGTATAGCCGCCGCACCACGGGACGGAGTCAATGTTCAGCCATACAGCTTAGATCCGCAACGAACAGTGCCCGATTAGGAAGCCAATCAAGGCAGTCCGAGCACGTCGAAAGGGGAAACCCATCTTTCTCCCGGGAGTGATTTCCTTTGTTTTGCTCTACCGACCCAACTCGTCGGCAATACAGTTAGCTGCTGACCAATTTCGATCGCACCGTCATCGTTCACAGGGCTCTGATTTCGGCTTGACTGTCGGAGTAGATGTTTACTTCACTTTGTGTTGAACTACTTCAATGTAGCCAGTCAACTGCTTCCTTGGTGGCAGCTATTTCGGCTCGAAAGACATTGCAAAAATCTGGTAGCCGTAATTTAATGTTAGGCGGCAGATCCTCGCAAACGACACCTCTTCCAACTCTACCCTCCAACTTCGCTCCACCCGAGAACATATTTACTGCGCCTTTGCACCAGAGGCGATCCCCCTCCCAACCCTCCTTTGATGGGACGTGTGTGGTAAAGGATCCTCTTAGAGCGATCTTCGGTACGCACTAATCTGCTTCTTCCGGAATAAATTTGAAGTGTCTTATGATCGCTGAGCGTCCATACTTCGGGGTTAGAGAGAACCGAACGTTCCGCAGCATGTTTTAAGAGCAATCGGCAAAACTGTGGTACTGTGGTACAAGTACTTATGCACCGAAGGCCATTTGGTCTAGGTAAATTATAGGCTGTACATCAGGCACTTCCGAGTGACTTTGCACAAAAAGGAATTTAAGCTCGTTATGTTTACCTTCATAATTCAACCAAAATTTGCATTGCCAAACTATTTTGATTTAGTTATAGGGCCTGGGCTCATTCCTTGAGTGAAGCTTTGTTGTCACTGCACTGCACTGTAAACTTCTTCCTCTCCACAAATTTCTTACCTCGTAGTACTTGACCGAGATGATTGCAAATACGCCACGCTGGAAGATTGAAAATTTCATAGAAAAAGGGTGAATGCAGTAAGTCTCCATTATATCCAACTAAGACTACATATCCTGATCCAATGTCAGTTTTACAGCCACTTGTGTTTTGTATTAAATCCGCATTCAGCTGCTGGAAACTCATTACTATATGTACGTATAGAAACTTTAAAAATAAAAAAGACATTGGTGGCATCGCAAATACATTAGTGTCGCCAACAATATCCTCCTCGTCCCACGTTTCTTTTTTATGCCTGCAGATGGCTTTCAATTCACAAAGAATTTATTATACAAATTGTCATAAATTATAATTTCAAAATAGTATTGGAAGGATTGAAAATATTACTATCATATTATTTCTTTTATCATTACAGGTTAAAGTCTGGTTTCAAAATCGCCGCACCAAACACAAACGCATGCAACAGGAGGGCGACAGTGACACGAAAAGCCAGAAAGGCAGCCAAGCGGGCGACAACGACGCGAACAAAAATGATAGCTCGCAAAATAGTTTCGAAGATCAGGAGGAGGACGATGAGGAGGATCTCATCGAAGAGGATGAGGACGAAGTGATCGATATGGATGATTATGGCAATGAAATGGATGCCGAGGAGCATCAGCGATTGCGTGAACAGTTCCAACAACAGCTGCAGCAACATCATGAGCAACTGCAGCAGCATATGCAGCAGCAGCAGCAACAACAACAGCAACAGCAGCAAGCGCAGGCGCATGTACAGCAATTGCAGCGCGAACAGCGCGAGATAAGAGGGCAACAACAACAACAGCAACAACAACAGCAGCAACAGCAATTCATGCAACATCAGTTGTATTTGCATCAGCAGGCACAGCAACAGAAGCAGCTGCATTTGCAGCAACAGCAACAGCAACAGCCACAACCGCAACCGTCACAACAACAACAACAGCAGCAGCAACAGCAACAGCAGCCATAATTGCAACCGGCCAAGCGTGAAGCTGACGCGTAGAATGACGGACAACCGTTGCATTTATCTGCGGCTAATTGCCATTTCTGGGCGTGGTCGTGATGTGTTTGTTATGGTTGTTGTGCTGGCAAAATTCTACGCTACGCCTCCAGCACTAATCTTCTGCCGCGTGTTTGAGTTTCTTTTGACGTTGGCTGGAGCACACACAATTCTCCCTGCGTTCACTCGTTTCTCCACTCCTCCAGTCTAAATCGTGTTTATTTTTTTATTTTTTTTTTTTTTGTAAATTATTCAACAAAACTGAATTGTATTAATTAATTTGTAAATTAGACGCTTAGACATGTAATAATACATTTACGATTAACAATTACAGTGTAATAATTAAAACGCAAAGCAAATGTTATAAATAATAATTACGATAAATAATAAATGCATACAATTAAATTTACAAAAAATCTATGTTGCAGCAGTGAAACTTCAGTGCGGTCGCCATTGCATGCAGGCCACCAAGGCGCTGAAAAAAAAATTAAATGAAAAAAATCGAGAAAAAAGGCGTTAGCCGACGTCTTTATTTTTTCCGCCGTCGTCGACATATTAGCTAAATAAAGCAGCAACAAAGTATGCAAAAAGTTCAAGCATACATTTATATACATATAAGTGCCATAAATTTTCCACTTGGCTGCTATTAGGTAATTCACACGCGCGCTGCAAACAGGCGATGAGATGCACATTAGGGTGCGCAGTGCTTTGTCTGCATACAAATAATGGCTAAAACAGAGGAGTGGACCAACATTTTTGAAATTTGGTATTCTTACACAGTGCCGCTTTTAGGTTTAGCACGAACAGTTGCACGGCTGTTCTTAATAGTTGGAAGTCTATTCCTGGATGTCATCACCTGACGTACTTATGTTCAAGTAAAATAAACAAGAGGCAAAAACACATTATTGCGAAGAGCTTGAGCAAATTAAACAGAAAACACAGTATTTCTCGACCGCAGCTAGTTTCTGCAAAGGCAACGATGAAAAAAATCTGCCACCGTCCACAGGACACACTTGAGATATTGATGGTAGACTTCTGAAAGCACTTGAATGAAAACTTTAGTGGCGCGCTTGAAAAAGAGGGTTTTGCCCAAACCATAACACAGAGAATTCTGCTGAGTGAATAATGAAGGCTTCAGGTATAGTAAATCCACTATTGACCAGATATTCATAGCACGCCAAATACTGCGGAAAACCAAATATAAGTAAACCAGCACATACCACATTTTTGTTGACATTTTGTCGCTTTTGATAGCACCAATAAACGCCACGTCATATCTTAACTTGGGAACATCGCAAAACTAATATTTATACTTATGAACATAGTCGCATAACAATTCTAGTTCTTATAAATGATTTGACCCCCATGGAAGGGATATGAAGACACAAGCAAGAAGACCGGTCTTTAATTGATATGAGAAACTTGCGTAACGGCGCATAGTTGATAGGGTTCCGGTGAAAAAAAAAATCAAACAGAAGCGTTAAGAAATCAAAATTTTTTTAAACGATTTTCAATAATTTGGTATTATTCTTTAAAGTCTCCTAAAGAAAAATTTAGTTAGAAAATATTCATTTGTAAAGATCATATACATATGTATGTATGTACATACGTTGCCGACATAATTATGCTTTTGAGTGTAACCTAGCAAAACGGATAATATTTACAGTTGGCTTTTTCTCTTTCATTAAAATATGTAATAGCATGCGACAGAAGTAAGCATACCGGGAAACATTCGCGAAAGTTGTTGCTGAGTATTAAGTTGTCTTTTGCGATATTTTTTCTAATTAGTAAAAGGTAATTAAAAGCCATTTTTTGAGTTGTATTGATCAATAATACAGTTTATTTTTAGAATAATGCCAAAGTCGGCGGAATTAAGCACAGATTTATGGAAATTTATTTTTCACGATCATGAAATGGTTTGGGTTATCGTAAACGTGCCAGTAAATATTCTAGAAGCAAGGTCACTCTCCAAAAAATTATTAATAATTTTTAAAAAATAATTAAAGACTTGCAAACGCTCCAAGAACAGATCGACTTAGGGTAACGACTTCCTGCGATAATACGAATATAATAAGAGATTCCACAGCTTTAGCTAGATTTATAAAAGAAAGATTACAATTTAATCTTTCCTAACGAACAATTCACCGTAGGATTTAAGAAGAAGGCTGTTCTAGCCATTACAAAATCAGGAAGGTCTTTCTCAGTAAGAAAAAGATTAAAGCCCGACTAGAATTTGTCAGAATATACTACAACATCCAATTAAGCTTTTGGGAGACAGCTATTTGGGGCGATGAGAGTAAGTTTGAGCTTAAAAACAAAAAAAAGGTAAAAAATATGGCGAAGAAATAGTGAGAGATTACAACCTAAATGCGTGAAATTCACAATTAATTGTGGAGAGGTAAGTGTTCTAATTTGGGGATGGTTTATCAGATCTCGTACATATTGGAGGTAAAATGACGGGAGAGTCTTACATCTACATTTATATACTAACAAGATAAAGACGCTAAGCATAACAATAACGTGGCAAAGAAGTTTTCGCCCTGGAATGGCCTGCTCAATGACTTAATTTGAACCCTATTAAGCATTTATGGCGATATTTAGATAATAAGGTCGATCGACTTGTCGGCTCAAGCAAAGCGGAATTTTTTCAAAAATTGCAAGATGCCTGCAACAATATATCTCTACAGTGCCTATGTACATATTCGTAGTTTGGTTTCAAGTATGCCGCATCGTCTATTGGCTGTAATTAATGCAAAAGGTGGCAACACTAAATATTGAGCCTCTTTCATAAAATAAAGTTTATTTTATAAAAGAGTATGAATAAAAGGATATGTATCTGGATTAAGAACAACCCTGAGTGTTGAGGCTATTTAATTTCCTCTTAAATTTTTTCTCAAACATTGTTGCACCACCCTAATATGTACACCAATATAAATTGTGTTGGATTGGTGGCGGCCCGTCACTACCACCCACCCGGTGCGCCATTACAACTTCAACACCCTTTCGTGATTTTCCAACAACTCGCATGCCACTGCTCCACTTATTTTCAGTTATTTTCAGCTAAGCGATGCATGTGCCGCTGTGTCTGCGGCATAAAAGTGCAATAAATTTTACGAATTACCGCCATCAACATCAGCGTGCCACACCTACAATGCGCAATAATTATACGATAAACTTTTGAGTCACAATCGCTTCATTCGAATGCAACTTTTGATATTGAATATTTATAAATACATACTCGTATATGTAACTAAATATTTTTTACTTGAACTTGCATGCCAAGCGGTGAATATAATAGATTTGGCAATTTTTTTAGTTAATCGCATTAAATGTGGCTTCATGATTACATTTCGTTCACAATAATCGGCAATCAACACTTTTTGATCAACACTTGCATCTTTTTTTTTAGCAATTTATCGGTATTTTTCGCTTTCATTTACTATCAAAATAATCAATAAGCTCGCACACATATACATATGTACATATCACACACTATTCGTATGCATTGACCTTTAATTGCCTTTAAAATGCTCACAAATGCAAAATTTTGTCTTTATTTGAGTGAAATTATCAAAGACACCTGTTAATACAGTTGATAGAATGGAGAACGCCATTGTTTTTATTCATTTTTTGGCGCGTAAGTTATATACATAGCTAAACACACATTTAACCTGCTGCTCTTCTAGTTTTTGAGTGGTATAATTTTTTTTTAAACCACAAATTGAGAGTCCAAAAGATTTACTTCAAATAGTAAATTTTTTCATGGCGTAAATACCCTCGACAGGTGAAAGACTTTGAAGGAAAAGAAAACATTTGCTATTATTTTTAACGTAGCTTGCTTTCATTGCTGTAGTTTTGATGATTTCATTTCAATTCATTTATTTATTTGTAGTCTATGCCGTTAACAATCTTATAGACTAGATACAATATTTAATAAGTTAGGAAAATAAAAATATATTAATTATACAACGATTCAATATTTTAAATCAATATTGATCTCGGCAATGATAACTCAATATTTATAGTTTTTGATATTTTATTTAATTCAGTAAGGGCTCTATAAATTGGGGCCAGAGTAAAGAGATTTGCCTTAACTTGGTGCATATAAAACGCAAGAGACCGTTGAGAATATTGAAGCATACCTCATCAGGGCACTGTATATATACTCGTATTTTTTAAACAGATCATTTATAAATAATAGTGATTGGATAATTCTTCTGTTTTCGTGAGATTTTACAACAATAAGCTTGCAGCGAGATCTACAGGTCGGTAGAGGATCAGAAAAGTTAAGCAGCTGTAAAGCAAAACAATTATATGACTTCAACCGGCTTTCCCAATAGTGAATATAAATGCATAATTTTTTTATTATATTTTATACTGTGAGAGACACTGGAACGAAATTTAACTAAGAAATTAAGCTCTAGAAACATATTGAACATTTGAAGTCACATTTACGCCCGTAGGTGACTCAATATAGACGCCTATGGTTCTTAAAATATAATCAGTTGGATTTCTTTATAAAGCGTTCAAAATCGCCGATGTTCTTCAAACTTTGGTGCCAGAGACATTCGAAAAAATATTAATTTAGATAGTTGCAGGAAGAATTTTTTGTTTTTATCAAATTTTGGCGTGCTACCAATCGGTTATTCATTCCGTAAAACTTCACACTTTAAGACCCGAAAATGTTTGGATTACTAAAATTTAATTTTTTTTATATTAACCCCGGTCAGTCTTGGCTTTATCTCTCACCTTGTTTCGATTAAATTGGAAACTCCAATCGAGTAACCGTGGGGTTGTATCCGTGTTTAAAGGAAAGCATCCAAAACTAAACCAGCCGAAAGTCAATGGATTTTCAAAAATTCAAAATTGGGTATAATTTCAATAAATACAATCTTATGGGCACACTGGTAAAATTATTTGGTTAAACCCTTGGTAAAAAAAAATTTTTTTTTTTTTCAGCACGCAGTTGTTGAGAAATCAGTGATAGTTCGTAAGTACTTCACACTTGCACTTTATTATACGAAAATTGAATGAGCTACAGACTTGCATATTCAAAAAAAGTCTAAAAATATATTTTTATGAAACTACAATGAGTTATCATTGTACATTTTCTAATAAGTATAAAAAATTGTGGTTTTTTTTTGGTTTTTGTTAAAGAATAAACGATGTTTTAATTGAAAAACAATTTTGTATAATTAGAGTGAAAAGAAATTGTATAAATGCATCAGTATGTGGTATTGCCATAATTTGAGAACAGAGTGTATCAGTAAGTTAGTATATTAAATGTATTTATTGTTCATATACTCACAACTAATCAAGAAAGAAACACAATTTTCAATGAAAACATTACAATCCAGTAGTACATATGTATGTACATCGAGAACTTAGTGCGCTGAGGAGCAAAGATGGCAACCACCAGACAGTAGCGTCTCGCACGCCAACTGTCATTCAAAAGTGCAGAACTCAGTTCAGAATGAATTGTGTGAATTCGAGTGTTGGGTCGTGTTTTGAATATTCAATGAAAGCGACGAATGAAGTCGACGTTGGCGAGGAGTACGTCAGCCAAGAATTGGCGGAAATAAATAGAAAATAACAACTACATAAGCAATATTACGTACACAACGTGCTTGTGTATGTTTGGCAGCGGCGTAGTCGGAATTTTTATTTAAGAGGGGATTACACAAAAAATCTAGTCCTAAAGTGTATAGTTCAATAATGGTACAACAATTTGACGTTCTAAACCTTACTAACTCAATCAGTTTGACTTTTTTGTAAAAATGCAAGAATGATAGAATACAATATTGTGATAACTGAGCTGAGAGCAAAAAGCAGTGACGCAATAGTATCATCTGAATGGCAGAGCAAAGAAGAAATTGTAAAAAATAAATGAAAGATTCGAACGGTTGATAAGCTGTTCTCACACTGCAATACTTGTATGCAACCATTGTGCGATGTAAAAGTATACAATGCTAAATTTAGCACGTTTATTCATTAACCTGAACTAATGTGTCCCGACAGTAAAAAAAATTAACCAACTTTGAAAACCGTAAAATATGATTTAGTTAATGAATTTTTTACCATCATACGCTCATACATCTCAACGCGTCACTCATGTTTGCAAACAAGTAAGAATGTATGAAGGCGGCTTATTGCATGAAAAGACTATTACTACGTCATCGAATGGGTGTATGCTGTCAAATCGGTAAAGAGCGGACTAGCGCTTCTCGGCCGTGCTAAATATGTGTTTCTTTATTTTGTTTTTGCATCAAGTGCTCTCTTGTCACAATAAAATCGCAGAGAATATTATGTCAGGCAAAACCTTTCAGTCAATACTCACTTTCTATAGCTCACGAAAATACATAAGTTTTGATAAGGCTCAAAGTTGAACCATCGTTATATTAGTTGCGGTTGCGAATGGAAGGGGAAAAGAACAAAAAAGAAACAAGATTGCACTCCTGTGTATGTCCCTAAAAAAATCTGATAAATTCTTCTAAGTTTAAACATAACCAAAACTAACAAAATAACAACTGACAATATAACTCCAACTAATTCCGGGAGTTATCAGCATATATTTGCATGTCGGTAAGCCCTTCATGCACTGCATCGCATATGCCAAGGCGAGCTGAAGAAGGTGGCGGCAACGGCATGTAAGTAAAAAAAAAAAAACTTTGACTTGCTTTGTTTTTGCTTTTAAGTGAACGTCTTTTAGAGAAAACATTATAATTTTGTAGATTAAATGTTGCTAATATGCGGCTGCCACATGCAAATATATCAAACTGAGCACTTGATGAGGTTTTGAACCCCTAAACGACTACGGCGCCCCCCTTTGTTACGCTACTCGTGGTAAGTATTTAAGCAATGCATGTGGCATAGATAACTACTACAGTAACTATCATTTGCATGTGTGCAGGAAACATTTTAACGATCCAACTGAGATTAAAAGCGGAAGGCAAGTGCAGTTGGTAGATTAGCGAAACGTTGCGGACGAATGGAGGCAAGTTGACGACGTTCGCTGCTGACTTGCAAAGTGAAGTACCCGCACACCCGCACCACACAGTTTGATTTTTTTTGTCAGTCAAGGCATGGGTTTACAAACTTTCATATTTAGGCATATTAAAGGCGTCATTAGCGGGGCAATAAATTGATAGGCGTCAACACGTATGGCAATTGAGACGGCGACATAGAGAATATGAACGGCAATGGCAGGCAACGGAATGGCAATATCGAGTATGGCGGCCAAAGCGTTGATGAGAAGCGCGTGGGTACAGTGTTGTAAATAATGGTAGAAATAGTGTTGACGCCTCAAGTCAAGTGCTTCCAGTAGTAAAAGCATATTCGCTGTCAGTCTGTCAATGAGTTAGTTGGCCAACTACTAACTTAAAACGTGGCGGAAGTTTGTGTAATTCAGTCTCGACTAAGCCGCGTTCAACGCCAATAGCCTTCAAATGATTTCATGTGGAAAATATGTAGTTTAATACATATATATGATTAAAAGTTAAATATATTGTTTCTGTTGCTGTTATTGCTCTTTTGAATGGGTGGCTTTAAATTGAAACATTGTAAGCGGAAGATTCGCTTTATTTATTATTTATTTTCTTTTGTTTTCGCAAGACAACTAACACGTGTCTCATTTGTTCGCTATTAATTGGCGGAGGTAATAATTTAATAATGTTTTTATAATTGCATTTTTTACCACCTCAATTGTGTTTATTTCTACATCGAAGGCAATGAGGTTAACAGCGAAGTTAATCCTCTAAACAGCAACGCCTCTTAAACGAGCGCAGATGGTGGAGTAGATCATGGACGCTTGTACAGTGATTGAATTAATTGATCGTGAGCGCCGGTTCGCTGAAATGTTGTGGAAGCGAGTTTCTTTCGTAGAGGTCTGGAAACGTTTAACGGTTTTAAAATAATTCCTGCAAGTAGTTATGGAATGACTATCTAAAATATAAAGAAAAAAGTATTTGTAAATTGTAAATGTAAGTCCTTATCCACTCTAGACTTTAATATTGGAAATAGTCTAAGCCACACCATGTCTTTACTGATTATTTATCGGTACATTAGTGCATCTATTATTCATTCAACTTCATCGAAAGATTTACAAATGCATTCGCTGTCAGTAATGAGATATTAAAGACAAGAGGGAGTATGGACTTAAAGCGCTTTCAAAATTATACGCACGTTTATAAAAATGGAGAATGGTTAGTTTGTTGGAATTCTACAAACGTTAAGGCGGTGAATCCGATTGTGTCGGTGGGAACAGGGTATCCATCTATTTAAAAAGTAGACTATAATTTAAATATCCAACATTTTAGTGAAATATTTAAATGTAAATGTTTAACGGTTCATCTTCAAGTAGATAAACTGTATTTTCAACAGGGTTGCCATCTACTGTAATAGTAGAATTAAATTAAATTATATGAACCTTAAATAAAATATTAAAACTTGAGCATCTAGCGGTTCGTCCTGGCGACGAGAAATAGGATAACTTATTTTCAAAGGGTTGCCATCATTTTGAAGAATCGAATTTAAATTTATTATATTACTAAAGTTAAATAAAATATTGAAATATGCGTGTCAAGCTCTTTGTCTTCGTGGGATTTAAAAAAAACAGTAATTAAACACGAGTTGTGGCAAATGTTAAAATATAGGCTTCAAAGGGTTCGTTTCGCTGATAAAAATGCATACACATTTCAAAAATATGTCTTTGTTATTTTGATTAAATCAAACAATTTTTAAGAGGCTGATATGCAATGGAGAGGATTTAAAAAAAATGTTGACAGGGCAACGTATGTCGTCCTTTTCTAGTTCACGATAAATTTGAAGGTGATCTAAAAAGTTCCCAACCTAAAAATGATACAAGACATTTTTTTTTTTAAATGTTTTTTTTATAATTTCTCTACATAGCAACTGTTCACACTTCTCCCAGCGATACTCCCACCCGTTTTTCTTAGTATTTAACTGAAATATCTGTCTTCAGAGCGCAGTTTTTAGATGAGTGAACAAAAAAATGTCGCTTGGGGTTAGGTCTGGTGAGTAAGGTGGCATATTTTTTTTAATTGCATTATTTCAGAATTCAAAGGTTTAATAGTCTATATAACATTTATCTTCCACTTATTCCAATGGAAATTGAAGATAATATATGTACATATGTACTCGCGCAGAATTTTTTGAGTCATGTCTACGTATTTTTTTGTTTATGTAATATTTGAGATGATCCTAATTTGAAGACCAAAATAAAAAACGGAGTTTAATGTCATTTGTTTTGGTATGAAATAAAAGTTTTTACAAAAATTTACTAAAATTGGGAAATAAATTTAATTTATTAATTTAACTTTTGATTTTTCAGTTAATTTCGCTTTGATTTCAGCCAAATTTTTAATTATCTTGAGAAAAGAATTAACTAAAGTTGCGGATAATCGAAGCCATTTTTCTTACCCAACGAGGATTAAGAGAAAATATTGCATGTTGATAAAATAGATAAAGGCGAAGGCAATTAGGTTTTTTTTTCCTAATAAATTTAAAAAATGCACGTTCCATATTTAAATTGGTCTACCCATTCATTAATCCAAGGCGAGTGCATTTCTAATATAATTTAATATATTCAAGATCTTTCGTTTTGGTAATCGAATGAATATTATTCACGAAAATTGCAACTTGCATCTTGAGAATATGTATGTGTAACTGCTACAACCGCAGTGAGGGGCACTTTTATTTTTAATTAAAAAATATTTTTTTTTGTCTTATTTTAAAATCTTTTACTGTAGCTTTTTTCTCCTTCTTTAGTAAAATGGGAAAGAACAGCGTTAAATATTTGATATAACCAAGGCGTATTAAATAGGTAAGCGCAGTGGAAAAAAAATTATGAGCTCTGTGTATTTTGATTTTGCGTTTTATAGCCAAACTTTCAAAAATATTTTAAAATACATATACATACATATATTTTCTCATACTTTGAATTGTGCTAACTAAACGAAATACAAAAAGTGATAATTTAAATTAAATTAAAATTTTTTTTTTTAAATTTGATGAGCTTTGGTCTTATTAAAATTTGTTTAAGAAGTATATTTCAAATGCTGGGATTGTGGGTGGCAATTTTGGGTTTTCAATTCAAAATTTTTTGTAAAGAAACTTTTAAGCTTGCGCTTATATGGGTTGTTTTAATTGAAAAAATACGCAAAATGGATTAAACAGCTGTCAAAATTTGTAAGTTATTTTAACCGCAGCTATGTCTTTAACAAACATTAGAAGTAAATGAAATACTTTCTGAACGTATTTAATGCGAAAAATGAAACTGCAACATAAATTCATTCATACTTTTTTTTATATAATGTACATATAATTTTATATGTTGGATATAAAAGCAATATTTCGTCGTCGCAGTTAAGGTGTATATTTTACTGTGTATCTCGAGTCCAGCCCTACCAAGCAACATAATTTTCCTCAAGCCTAAATTTCATCATGTGAGTAGAATACAATATGAATTTTATCAAATTCGATTCGGAAATACGACTTTTATAAATAACACGACTCAGCGCCACCTAGCTGATAAATTTTTCGCAGAGATGTTTTTCTTCACCTTACCAATACAAATATAGAATATGACTGTAATCAGACGTACATTTTCTCTCCGTAACCTTTTTCCTTGTGCAAAGATAAGCGCAACTAAAAAATGTATACTTAAATCAGAAAATCCGTTCTCGAGTTATGCGCAACTTAGTTTTATATATATATAGAGATATATAGAGTTATAAATACATTGATACGTATATATCGGCGTATATATACTCGTATGAATAAAATCCCATTAATGTAATTACAATTCATGTTTAAGAACACCTCTAGCGAATAATTCTCCAAATCATTATTTTTCAGCTTATCATATGCTTTTTAATTTATTTTCTACATACTTCGGCCGTTTATCCAGCAATTTAAGATTGAGCAAAATGTAATTTACTCCCATAGCATGCTGGAGTGTGGGGCCATTATAAATCATTTTGGTGTGCATTTAACGCGTCGCCAGCGCCTCAGCCCAGGGCTGCATTGGAGCATACGCGTAGAACTTCAACGGCAATGCCACCAAATGTACACTCATATGTTTGTATGTATGTTATGTATATACGTACTTGCAGTTTCGCATTCTGCAACTTGCATGGCGCCTATTGCAATTTTTCTAAAACTATTTTTACACACTTTATTTCTGCAGTTTGCGAGCGTATAATAACTTGGAAATATACACACTTCCAAATGTACATACTCGTACATAACATACATATGTATGTATGCATGTTATTATTCCTAAGGCACATAAATTTAATTTCAAATGTGTCGAGTCAATTTAGTCATGTACGCAATACCTTGGGCCCCACCCCGCCCGACCATCGCCCATTCGACAAATGAGTTATTTCGACTTCGCAACAGGTTCAATGCCTACACCATAAATTCTCGTACAAATGATTTGCAATGATTATAAAATGAAATTGACTCGAATTTAAGTGAAAATTCATATCGAATTCGATTTCAATCAAATGTTTAGTTTTAATCATAGCTTAGCGCACTATTTAAACTGTGTCGTACAACAACATATGATTAACTTTTATGGCGAATATTTAAGGCAAACGCCAGCGCCCAGCGCCCCAGCAGCAGCACAGCAGCAGCGGTGACGCAGTTAAATTACCTGCAGGCAGACAGGTGGATCGACGATATCTAGCATTTGCCTGTTGTTGTTGGTGGTGGCGATGGCGATGGTGGTGTTGGTGCAGCGATGGAGCCGCTGCTGCTTGTTAATGCGGTTTTAATTGAATTAAATAAGGAGTCACTTGTAAACGCCTTTGCGGCGCACAAATAGTTTGCATCCATACATAGAAAGATATGTGCAAATAAAACCGTACTTCGCATGTATTTGTTGCAGTGTAAATAATATGCGGCATGCCACAATTCATTCGCAATTAGAGGCTAATCGCAATTTAATGATAGACGCGAGGCCGCAGCAAAATGCCTCGTGCGACAAAATATGAAAAACTAAATGGTGGCAGGGTGTGTGCCACGAAATCTAACAAAAAAAAAAAAAATTACTTACATATTTCGCGGTGTCTTTAATGCAATTTTCAATTATGGAAATACAACCGACACATTCATTAACGAATTAAAATATATTAATTATTGTAATGTAATAGAACTTCATCATATGAGATCATAAGCGCGCAGCGAAGCTGAAGCGAAGTTTGCGCTTAAAACCCCGCAACCTCTCCATTCCTTCACTTACAGTAACTCAAACAAATGTTCACATGGTTCTGCAATATGTTCTGCAATAGCGAAATTGTTTTTCGTGATAAAATTGTTCGCTAATTTTTATAACAAAATATTGTTAATTATAGAAAAAAAACCATATAAATCAAAGCTTTATCATTTTATAAAATTTATGACGAGCCGAAGGCCTTGGCAGCTACTGCTCCTATAATGCAATTATTATTTTTCTGATAATAAATAAATAAATAAAATGTATGAAAACTTTTTTAATTATCAGAAAGATTCGAAGTTATGAATTAGAGCTTTTAAAATATGCAATTTTTTAGCCTATTCTATTTTAGTTGCACGTTTCAAGTAGCTAAAAAGTACCTTTGTTTTTGAGAATTTTTTTGATCTTTTATTCTAGGAACTCTTCTTTATGCAAAGCAAATTTTCTGTATTGCAAAATTATATCAAATAAACCAACAAAAACGCTGTCTGGATATTTCCAACTGATTTCTATGTATTTAGGTGTTCTAAAAACTAAAAAAATACTCAAAAAATTCGAGAACGTAAGGTTATTTTACAAAACGCAAAATTTTATTATAAAAAAGGGTTTTTTTGGGCCAATTTGTAGCCATTAATAATAGGTATAAGTTAATTTGGGTAAATGTTTTTAATTGTTTACCATAACTATCATTAATTTCTAAATAAGGAACACCCTGGTAAGCAGGTCTGCTTCACAACGGCGGTTTCTATACTTCCATTCCTGTCGGTCATTCCGTACACCACAGAGAAACCTACAAGAACTTGGAATTGATTCTTTGCAAATTAAAATATAAAGACTTCGGTTGGCAAGTGTGCGGTGATTTCAAAATCTTGGGCATGGCGCTCGGACAACAATCTGGGTTTACCAAATTCTCTTGCTTTTTGTGTCTATGGTATAGTAGAGACCGAACAAATCACTGGACCAAAAAGTGTTGGCCTCCGAGCGAGCTTAAAGTTGGCGAAAAGAATGTCCTGCATGAAACTTTGGTGCCTCCTCATAAAGTTCTTCTACCACCGCTTCACATAAATCTGGGATTGATCTAAACATTATGGATAAAGGCGTTTTGATTAGCAAGTCTCTTTTTCGGCCTTCAATTTGGGATATAAAAAAATAATAATAATAAATTCAGCGTTGATTCTCGAAACTACTCTGAGGCGTCACACACATTAAATTCTAGTAAGTATTAACTCTTTATTAATTGTAATTATGATTCAGCTAAAAAAATCGTTGAACAATATTAAATAGAAGTCCAGCCAATCATTAGTGTTATGCATACTCCTCGTGATCATATATAAGTACATACGTAAGTACAAATAAGTAAAAGCAGGATGATCCAACACGGAGCAGAACAAATTAGCGCAGCACAGTTTGCGTGTCCATATACACTTTTTCAATACTTTTCGATCAACGTTCAAAAGCAAACTAAACGCCCACTCGGTAAAATTCAATGCGAAACAAATTAAAACTTGTAGGCGTGGCAAATAAAGGCACATTAATTACCACAAATGAGTTGAATACACAAATTTCGAGAAAAACAACAAAATTGAATTATGCGCTAAAGCGAAAACTCTAAAAAAATACTCAAAATGTATGAAAAATATATGAACACATGCAGGTATTTTGTGTGTCGCAAGTATGTACATACGTATATACATATATACAAATATATATATAAAATACAAACACGTTGCTCCAATTTCACGCTGAAACGCGACTGTTGCGTGATTTGTTCGCTTCAAAACGAAAATAAAGCAGCACTCCACTAAATTAATGTTAATTTTGTTCAAATTGCCCATCAGTGGAATGGGAATAAATGAGGATGAATGAGCAAAAATAAAGTAAAAAAAAAAACAAATATACAATATGTATCTACAAAAATACATATGTACATCGCAGCTGAAAAACTTTACAGCCATAAAATTAATGAAAGCGAATGGAGGTGAGCGAGCAGCCGCTGCAGCCGCAATCATATTTTTCAAGTGGTAGCGCGTATTAATGGCAGCAAATAAATTGCTAGCAATTAATCTGCAACATAAAATACTCATGCATGTGTGTGTGTGTGTATATGTATTAATTTCTACTAAATTCATGCCAGCAAACGCATGTATGTATGTTTTTCACAAATTTTTATGGGCAGTGACTGAGTTTTCAACGCAAGCGAATAACAACAATTAACTAAGTGAAATGCGTAAACACTGCGTTGCAGCAAAGAAGAAAAAAATTAAGAAAATAAAATAATAATCATGCATATGTACATATGTATAAAATAATTACTAGTAACACACACATCTGTACATAAATAAACGTATATAATAGAAAATCTGTTGCTATGTATTTCTTCAGGCGCAAACGTTTAATAAAATTATACTTTTATAGCTAATCACGTTGCTGGCTATTAACTTAATGTATTGCTTAAGCGATTGTTAAGTTTTAAAGTAAATATATCAATAAAACAAACATCACAAGTACTCATACAAATTGGCATTAATTGGTGAGGCTTAATCGAGCTAAGCTTTTATCTGGCGCTGCATTTATTGTTTCATATGCATCTTTTTTGAAATAAACTGCTTGTCGTTATTATCAAATGATTTAACAATAAATTTTGCTTTCATTTATATTCAGATATTATTCAAGTAAAATACAATTTATTCTCTAGCAAAAACCACTTAGACCCAAATTTTTGACTGTATACAAAATTTAAAATTACCTACTTAACAAGTTTTTATCAACGTTTCAGAGTTTCTTAAATATTTTTAAGAATATTTTTGAGTATGTCGTTTTATAGCACAGTGATGCGTAGGTTTTCTCGTATAAAAAAATTTCAAACATGCCTTATACGAGTATTCAAGATTCAACAAAAAAAGGTTTGATAATTAATATCAATCGAATTTTAACACTCCCTTATAATGGGTTGTTTAACGAAGGTTGGAAAGGGAGTAGAAAAATAACTAAATAGTTAGTAGTCGAATATTTTTTTAAGAAGAGTAGGCTATTTTTGCAGAAACGTATTGATTTTTTTTAGAAATTCTGCACTCTGTTTACAAAATATCTACTAATTAATAGATCTTTTTTCTTTTAACCAGCCAATAAATTAAGAATCGATTTGCTGCCCAATGAATTAAGCGATTTTATGGAAAAATGTAAAATTTAGCAATTGGACATTAAACAATATCTAGAAATACTTAAGTTATTTATTTAGAAATAGTTCGCAATAAATATGGTTATAAGTATACATCGACTAGGTTCAATGATTTTATTAAAATACCCTTGATATCGGGATTATTCTTCATTTTATATTTTACGCCTGGACTTCATGGACTTGATTCCGCACTGGATGTTGTTTGCTATGCCAAGATCCAGAATACCTTTTTTATAAGAAAATTAAATCAAATCTAAACATTTTCATTTTTACACACTCATTTTTCTGACATTATTTTTAATTTATTTTAACCTTTTTCTTCTAGAGATTGCATAACTTTCCACTCTATCACATCAAATTTATATGGGCAAGAAAAGCCTTCATAGAAAAAGAGCTCCATTTATGCAGGTGTACGAGTACAGAAAATATTAACGAGACGAGGTTATATTGTATGTACAAAAAAAGCTGCTACCAAACGAAATTCCCCAATAATTTGTTGAAATCACAGCCGGATTTGAACTCATCGTTAATTTGAACTGCCAGTTAATTTTTCATATCAAGAATACTACTCTTTTTAAAAAGAAGCATCACGGTTTCGATGCTAAGGGAGCCGTTAAAATTTAATACTCTATACGAAATGTAGTGAAATTTACCAAATAATTGTCCACATTTCAAAGATTTTAATAAGAGCTGAAGATTTAAGGTCTTAATTTTGACTCTAAGCTTAACTTTAAGGATCATTGTATATCTCTAAGAAAACAGCTATTTGCGAAACTAAATATTATTAAGTTCCTTTCCTCGCAACGATCACAAATTCATCCTAAAATCCTTATCAACACAACGAAAGCTCTCCTACTTTCCGTTATTGATTACGGCCTCCCAATTTACGGACACCACGCGGGAAATTATCTAAAAAAACTTTACGCACCATATCACTCAGCTATCAGACGCAGCATCAGAGCCTTCCCAACATCGAACATTAAAAACTTACTCGCAGAGGCTGGCATGCCACATATACAAGAAAGACTTCAATTATGCACTCTACGGCTTATACCTAAAATATTTTATACCCTCAACCCTACGTTGCACAGTAAAGTTCTTCAGGCACTTAAACGAAAGCGGCATTTGAAAAAAATATCAACCATTCACCGGGTTTTACAAAAGACTACAGATCTCCACCTCAATCTGAAACCAAGATACTTTAAAACTAGCAAGCACCCACCATGGGCTCTGCACTCTTCGTTTTTGGAAGACGAATTAATGAGTCATTCAAAGAAAACGACCAATGCTGAAATTTTTAAGCAACGATTTACGAGTCGGAAACGCCAACTTAACTCTAGTGGTTGGTCTTTCATATACACTGATGGGTCGAAGAATTCCAATAATACCTCGTATGCAGTCGTCTCTGATGATTCCAGCATCATTAGCAAAGGGCTGCTATCACCTTACTGCTCCATCTTTTCAGCAGAAGCATATGCTGTAAAAGAAGCAACCCAATGGGCAACGACATCAAAAGGCAAATTTACCATATGCACTGATAGTCTCTCAACCATAACGGCAATTCGAAACGTTCGCAATCTAAGTCCGCTGATAGTATGTATTCGAGACAAACTCATTGCATTCAAAAGTAAAGTAAAACTTATGTGGGTTCCGGGGCACTGTGGAATCCGAGGCAATGAATTCGCCGACGAGGAAGCTAGAAATGTCCCGCTTACGCCCTGTCACTACGTTGAGACGAACGAAAAGAACGATATCTTGCGCTACATATCTAAAATCGTCGAAGAGCAACAAAGGGAATTATGGAACACCTACAACAATCGATACCGTCTTGTAAATCCTGACGGGACTAAAACAATCTACCCTACAACATGCAGTACAACTGAACAAAAAATTTGTTCAAGACTACGTATCGGACATTCGGCACTTTCACATCAACACCTCCTTAACAGAAACTACTCGGTTGGATGTCATTATTGCAACAGCCCAACAACATCTACGCAGCATATCTTGGATATATGCCCAGCATTTAGCAATCTTAGAAGGGAAACTTTTTCGTTGAACACACTATCAGAGCTACTAAAGGAACCTAGCATAGAAAATATATCAAGTATCTTCAAATATATCTCCAAAGCCAAATTAACCAACAAAATTTAGTAAACCGTAACTACCTTTCCATATAGTAAAAACACCCATAAATTGTAACTACGTATACTAAAGCTGAAGGCGTTGTAGCTAGTGCTGTTTTTTTATATGTAATATATTTATTTATAAGTATATTTCATTTTAATAAATAAATAAATAATAAGAGCTTTCAGAAAATTTTAAGATATGCCCATTAAATTCTAATAAAGTGCACGTTTCAATTGGCTTATGCCTTGCGTTTATTTTTGTTAAGTTATCTTTGGTTATTTTTGCAGTTATTTTTTTATCTTGTAGTTAACGTTCCACTTTTAAACTAAATATAAATCAAGTTAAAATGTCATAAATTTTCAAAAACTAGGTCATAACTATCCACAAAAACTTCATTTAATTGCCTTCTTTTCTGTAGCGTTCCTCGATTTTCAGCGATGATACAAAACAAAAGTATTTCCATCGATTTTTTATTAAGAATTTTTAAAGTCTTTAGTTAAAAAACTTAAACAATTATTTACTTTAAATAAACAAAAATTCTGAAAAAATATGCAGTGATATCTTATTTTGTTTTTTTAATCTCTGATTTGTTTCTTAAATATTTCGATTTAAAAATCTTTTCTAAAAACAATCTTTTCGAATAAAATCGTCTTGCTTGTACAAAATAATAACTAAATTTCTTAACAAATTTTTCAAATAATTGGGTGTTAGGTTTACAAAATTAGAGTTCAGCTTTTAAATAGCACCCTTCGTATTTTCGAAATTTAATTGACGGAATAATTTTCAATTTCTGTTGCAAGCATTTCTAGAAATTTAGAAATCAGTTAAAAAAAAAAGTGCAATGACTTTATCTGAAATTCTTCTGCGAATATATCAACGCGTTAAAAAGTTTGCAAATACCCTTTCATGAAATTTCAATATAACTCCCAAGGCATACATACATATTTAATAGGTAGCAGCAGTAGAAAACAATAAAAAACTTTTGCTTTTATAAGCTACAGTTTCCAAATATTTTATCAACTACCTTGAATTGTACTGAAAACATGCTTATCTAAATGGTGTACAAGATTTGACACTTCAAATTAAAATAAAAGTATAAGAAAAATCCAATTATTTTGTTGATGTTTAATGTGCCGTAATAATTTCAAGTGAGATTTTAAATTTGACGTTTGAACGAATTTTCACATTTTGGAAAGACGCACGAAAATATGAAATGTATGTTGAATGGAACTCAATCTCATTTTGTATAATGTTTGCAATCAAAGTCCCCAAATGATCCCGAGCTAGTTCTTGAATTGATCTGAAGTAGTCTCGAAGTTGTATTATTAAATAAATGTTTATCTGCACACGCAGGAAGTAATCAAACTGGCTGACTGGAAAAACTGTTCACACAAAAAGCTGATACAAATTTTCTGCTGGGTGTACGCATGTTTTTTACGCGCCAAGAGCTACAATTACTAACATTTACTTGTACACAAAGAAAAAAAAAATGACTATAAAAATTTGCATTGCAATAGCGCCATTTAATTGACAATTACTATGCGTAAATTTCTTTATAAAAGCAGACAGTATTTTTATGATTTATAGTTATGATAAGCAAATTTCCGATAATTTTGAAGTGAACCATCAAAGTAGCCGCGCGCTAGCTTCCTTTAACGACAAAAAATTCTGTTGAATTTTCCGCTTAAGAAAGCATTGTTTTTTTTATTACTTCGCCTGTTTTATTCGCTTCCCCGGAAACCCTTTCACATTCCCAGCTTACAAATTTATTTGAATATGAGAAAAAAAACGAGTGCCTTGCAACGTGTTGTCTTTTTCCACACCATCACAAAAACGCGCCGCGCCATCAGATCTACTACAAATAACTGATATTGAACGTAAATTATTATGCATACTTATATAATTCTTTTTTTTTGTTTGAAAATCAATCAATTAAGTGCGCAGTAAATGCAACAACAGCAACATAAGTAACAGATAACTACTTGTAGTAATAAACAACGTAAAAGGAAGAAAACGAAAATAGCAAATAACGTTTTCCAGTCGGCCACGGTCGATTGAAATCGCATTTAAATTTCTTGTTTATGGCAGCGAATAATTTATAATGGCATTTGCAAGCAAAATAAAATGGGCAAATTGCTAGTCAATTAATTTTAAATAAGCCGTAAGCGTTGCACGCGTCAGCAACAACAATAAAAAACAGTTACAACAAAAAGTTTGCACAAACGCAAACAAATGATCGTAAGTACGATCAACAAGTCCAGATTTATGAATTAAACTAATGCTCGCATTGTTGGTGGTTGCGGTAGTAGTGGTTGTGGTGATAGTGGTTCTCGTAGTGGGTGCGGTCAAACTCGATTCAAAAGATAGGCGGTGGGACAGAAAGCGCGATATATAATGAAATACTTTGTGGAACATACATACATATAAGTATGTAAATATAAGAAGAAAAAAATAGAAGAACAAAAAATTAAAAAAAAATTGTAAAAAATTAAAAAATAGCTAGAGAAATAATAAAATTAAAATACATTAAAAATCATAAAAAGAAGCTTCAATAAATTTTTCAAGTTTGCTCAAAATAGTTTTGCGTGATTAGAAAGTTTCATAAGAGATTTAGAGGTCATCAATTTGCAATATGAAAAACGAATAATGATAACAACTTCACACCACAAACTAAGTATTTACTTACTTTAATAATTTGCGTGGGAATAAAAAGTGTTGCACGATAAAAATGAAACATCTTTCCTTTTGTTTTTTTTTGTTTTGTTTTGTTTATTGCAAGTCACTTGATACGCGCTGCCAAGAGCCCCATGTACTCGCATTGATTTATCGCACTCAACATGGTGTCGTCCAAATCATCTCTAGCACTAAAGCTAAATATATATATTTATTATAGTTTTCCACTTAAATTATTGTTTGAAAAAATAATATTAAAAAAAAAACCATCATGTGTCTTCTCAAAGTAATGACAGAGAGGAACAAAGTAAAGAGCGAAGGAGCATTGCGTGATTAAGACGTTGTGTTTGGTCACAGCGGGCGCACAGCAAGGTACTAATGTGTTGCGTTATTGTTGTTGCCATCATTGTTGTTGTAGGGCAACCTGCTGCGTCGTTTACACTTGCCACTAGCACTCGATGCGTTCAGCAATGAATATGCAAAATGCATACATACAGACGAGTACATTAAAAAAAAGTGCATTTGAGTGGTAAGTTAATGGGTTCGATAAAAAATAAATAAAATTTATACAAACATTACAACAAAGTTACACTTAACTGAAATTCAAAAATGGTTGCAATGAATGTAATGATATTCAGTGTTTAGCCAACTGATTTAGAAATTTAAAGCGCATTCGATGAGGATTTTTGTGTTGAACGTTAATTGATTAAAATACTCCGGCTGTTGGCATATTGACTTATGATTGCATTAGATTACGAGCATTTTATATAGCATTGCATTACATAAAAAACATTCCCCTAAATCTAGTTTAGATAAGGTTTGATTATATTAAATTAGATACGGTTAAAAGAGGATAGATGAGATTAAATCAAATAAGATAAGATTACACTAGAATATAGAATATTCGAAATGGTTATAATAGCTTAGATGAGATAAGATTATACTTTATTATATTAGTCTTGGTAATATTATATTGGAATTTATCACGATAAAATATAATATATTTTATTAGATTAGATCAAATTGAATATTATAATTTGATTATATTAGATTAAATCAGATTGGATTAGATGAGATAAGGTTGAATTGTCTTAAATAAGATTATTATTAAGATTACTTATTATTTAAGATTAGATAAGAATTCATAAGTTTAGATTAGACTAAATTGGGATTACGATAGATTTCGTTAGATTATATTATTTAAGATAATATTTAGTTTATTTAATCAGATTGGATTAAATGATATTAGATTAGTTTATATTAATTTAGAATAGATTTAATAAGATTAGTTTAGATTAAATTAGATTTGAATAGATTAAACATATATGATTATGTTAAATTTAGTTAGATTATATTGTTTAAGAAAATATTTAAAGACATAATATAAGATTTGATTAAAACACAATATATTTGATTAGATTAGGTTAAATTATATTATACTAGATAACATGAGTTTACATTATAAAAGAGTCGCTAAGGTTTGATTTAATTAGACAGTATTAGATTTAATTAGATTAGTATTTAGATTAGGTTGAATTAGACAAGAATATCTGATCTTTTGTTGTTGTTGCTTCCGGCAGGGTGTGAATTGATTGGTTTTGAAACGAATTTTCGTCATCCCTTGTCAAGTTTGGTTTTAAGACAAACCGGTTTCGGCGTTGTGCCATCTTCAGTGTCATTTTTCGTTCTGGTTAATTTCATTTTTTCGTCCGTATTTATAGTTACGTTCCGGTGGAATTCTTTGTCTATGTTCGTGTAGGTCAAGAATACCTAAGTTAAAATTAATTTGTAATATAATAGAGCAGATTAGAAAATATTAGATATGATTTGACTTGATTAGAGGTTATAAAATTGGATTATATAAGAACAGATCAGGCACGGATGCAGGGAAGGGGCGTTTTGGGGTCCGTTAACCCCCAGCCCCCCCGAATATCAGAACCTCACACGCAGAAAAATTTAAATGTATGTAACATTTCATCTATCATGATTTGTCTACAAAAATATTTTTTTCGACCCCACTCAAAATTATTTTCTGTACCCGCGCCTGAAGCAGATTAAACTTGATTAGATTATATCTGACTTTAATATAATTTTATTATATTACAATAAATGAGGTAATATTGAAGTAGATTATATCAGATTGAATAAAATAAAGTTATATCTGATTACTTTAGATTAGATTAGGTTTGAAAAGATGAGATTATATAAGAACATATTAAACTTATTTAGATTAGATTAGATTAAGATATATAAAATATCTTAGATTAAAAAAAGGAGGTTACATTGAAATGGATTTTATCAGATTTTAATAAATAAGAATATAACTGATTACTTTAGATTAGATAATTTAAGGTAATATTAGATTCGATTAGATAAAATTCGAAATGATTTTTTGTTTGATTCGCTTCTTACATAATAAATTAGACAAGATTGGACCAGAGCAAACGATATAACAATTTTATCAATCTCAGATTTCTAGGAAATCAGAGTATTAGGATTACATATACGAATATATGATTCAACTGTTTGAATCAGATTGACTTATATTGAATTAGATTAAAGAATAGATAAGACTTAATCATTTTAGTAGAGAAAATACATGTCACTGAGGCTTGTTGTTTGGTGTTTTTTTTTAATGAAACTTGTTTATTTTAGTGAACTTTAAGATGAACAAATTATAGTGTTATTAAACGAAAATTAATATGTATTTCAAATTTTACAAAGTATTGAAAATCCATCTCCAAAGTAATTTGTAATTTCGTCGAAATACTAATTTTCTAAAAATGCGAACTCGTTATCAAATATTTCTTACTTCGGCAACGAAATTTTATAATATACACAAAAGAGTTTATTCTATTCTGAAATATTGTAGTTTAGTTATCCAAAAACGTTTTTGAAATATAACAAAAAAATTTCATTACATAAGCACAAGTGTGAATAATTGAATACAATAGAGATATATATACATATGTATTTACATATATATTTAGGTAAGTAGGTAAGTTATTTTTTTCATTTGCTCAACTCTTATCAACTACAAAGACCTTCGCTTCCACTCCCACCTATGTATATTACACTTACCGTTAAGTGCAAATAAATATTAGTTACACATTTTTTTGTTTAATTTATTTCAACAACACAATATGCACACACTCACACATGTACATTAACAGCGAGCATGTTTGTTTGTAACGTCATTTACTTTACTATCCTCAGTATGACTTTGTGGGTTCGTCTGTCTGCTGGCCTGTCTTGGCGCTGACTGAAATTGAAACTGAAAAATGACTTAAAGCCACATTTAAACTTCAAAATTCAGATGCAGCAACACCTTAATAGTAGGTTGCACATCACCGTCATGCACTGCACACTGTACGTTAGTCAGAATAACTGGCGTACACACATGCATGTGTACATAGACAGAGAGGGTTAGCGCGAACAGTAAAAGAGCGATGGCTGCAGAGTTTACAAATGGCAAGCCATGCAGTTGCAGCCGCTTCCATGCAAGATGAATTCATAGTTGTACATAACTGCGTACGTACATACTACATATACATATTAATGTAAGAATATACATACATATAAGGAAGCTCATAAAAATACACGAGTATGTGCTTGTAAGTACGAAGTATGGCTTAGTAATAAAATTGTATTCGTGAAATGAGCAGCAAGCGCACAGTGATCAACAGCATTAAAAATACGAGAGCGAATGCGATTTTAATATTAAATTTATTTTTAATTTATTATTTGTCTCTATATTGCAATCGTGCGATAGGTTTTTTTAGAAAATATATAGTAATATATATAAACACAGTTTTATATACTGGTAATAATATTAAACAATTTTAGGAGTATGTACATATATTAAAATACTTAAAAGTATCAAAATGAAATATTTCTGTGTGAGGCAGCCAACTAATTGTTATTGGAGAAAGCTTAATATATAAAAAGATAATCAAACTTTAGATGGTTGATATTGAACGACATATGTATGGTATTTCACGAAATGTATTTAACGATTTTTTTTATAATTTTATTTGCATTCAATTGAACTCACCATGCATAGGACCTAATACCTCTAAAAAATCCCTGCAAACTTATTAAGATTCAGGTGTTTAATGTAATATTTTCCTTCTGTAGAGAAAACCCTGAGCTTTCTGATTAATAGTAGCATTTCGAAATGCAAAAAAATATTTTACATTAAACAAAATATCTTATTTTAATATTAAGTTGCTGATTGAATTGATGAAATCACAATATAAGAAATAAATTTTCCTTATTGTTTGAAGTCAAGTTTTGGTGAGTTAATATGTGGCGAGTTAGAGTGTGGTGAATTTAGGTGTGTTGAGTTTAGGTACGATGAGTTTAAGTGTGGTGACTTTAGGTATGGTGAGTTTAGGTGTGGTGAGTTTTTGTGGGATGGGTTTAAGTATGGTGAATTTAGGTAAGGTGAACAACGGGTTGGTGATTTTATATCTGATGGGTCCAGGTAATATTGGTTTCGAAGTAAGAGTATATTAAGGATGAGCAAAATAAATACTTGTTACCGTCACTAAATATTTGCAATGCATTTCATTGCAGTTCATTCTATGAACACTGTGCGTAGCCGTTGAAGCTGTTATTCTGCTAGCAGAGCTAACCGATGGATGGTGGTGAATAGTAAAGTCATACATAAATGGTTTTATTTTTCTAGACACGACAAAGAAAACATGAAGTAAAACATACGAGTATAGGCAGTGCAAGATGAATGTTGTGCTAATTTGAATTTAATTATAGACTCAACTACGAACCAATCCATTAACACATAACACATAACATTCATCTACAACTACAAGTAGTTACATTTGCAGACATATTTAAGTGCATGGAGACTATACGAGTATGTACGAAATACACCAATTTATGGTAAAAAAGTAATGTTCAAACACAAACATAATAATATTTATACATATATAATAATGTGTATGTACGTATATTCAAAAGTATACATATATGGGCGTTTATTTATTTCCTTACGGACACGTACTACAAATAAGCGCCAGCGAGTCGGCCATTCGGAAGTAGGCGCTACATGGCGTAGCAGTTAACCTGGTTATATACCTTTCAATAGCCAAACATATATGTATATGAATGTGTACGTACGCAGTTGATAAATTGCAGTAAAAGATGCAGCCACTTTCGAGTCAATTCTATAGTAGATTGCTTAACATCTCAAATTGCTCGTCTTTAGTATGTATTTCATGAATCGGATGAACAAATTGTATTTTTGTGTGGGAGAAAAGACGCTTGAAACTTAAACTTTATTGTACTATCTCTCTTGTTGAATTTCATTAAAAATATATTTCATATTTGAACAAAAATTGATTAAAAAGTTAAACAAATTCTTCTTAGTTTTGATTTTTAACAAGAGGATACATAGTTTTGGAGTCCGTTAAATTTCAGTATAATAAAGTATAATAAAAAGTATCCCTTGATTTTTGGGAATTTTTTTCGCAGAGTGGTCCAACACACTTCTCTTCCATATAAAAGTTAATTTTCTTTATGTATTGTTTAGAAGAGAATGTTTAATATTATCTGTAAAAAAATTCAAACATCAACGGTATACTTTAACAAACTGCAAATTAATGAACTACAAAACTGCTCACAACGACTTTTTCTACCAACTCTTATTAAAAAGTTAAATATTTTGGAGACGATTTTTGAAAATTTTAATAAAGGTTGTGAATTCTGTAGAAAGCTTGAAGCTTGCCCTTGCGCTTAAGAACTTTTAAATGTATACATTTTTGAAGAGTTTTTTACCCTCCATCTTAGCTAGTGCTTCCATATGTCTTTTAACTTCTTATTTATTCAACTCTTATATTTTCTATAATTATCGCAAATTTAAAGTAAGTATAATTTTTAGCAAGGGGCTTGTCAGTCATTTCTGACGCCTTCGATGGGAGCAAAATGCGCCTGGTCACCGAATAAGGCAGCTTGCAACAAATTGAAGCCACAACATTGAAATTATCGGTACATATAAATTATCTTCTACGCAATGAATGTTTAACAAATTGTATGTACGAATTAAGTTTTCAAATTTATACATTTATCCTTTATCGTTTTGACTGCCACTTTGTAACTTGCCACATTTAGGTTGTTCAACCATTCAAGCATATAATTAAGCAAGGTGTATAAACGAATGTTATCAGAAGCTAATTACCCTGTACCACATTTAGCATTTGAGTGAATGAATACCATTTATGCTTTAGTACCTTAAAAATTGAATAAAAAATAAAAAAATAAGAAAATAGAGATAAAATAAATTATTTGAAAATTAAGTAAACTATTTCATATTAAACCTTTATAAGTATTTGTATAAGGCTTATCATTTACATATAAAAATTCAAAAAATTTAATGCGATAATTTTCCATGCCAAGTTTTTTTTTTTTTGCTTTAATTTATATAAAACTATATTTTGCAATGTACAAAACCAGGGATCGAAAACAAAAGGTGTGAACAAAAAAAAATGAAGTTCTCGTTGTTTTATTCGCAATAACGCTTAAAAATTCAAACTAAAATGTGGACAAAACTTTCGGGAGTGTTTTAACAAGAACAAAACGTTCTCAAAAAAATGAAATCGAGAAAAATACTACATGAAATATTTCTAAGAAAACAAAAAGAAATCAAAGTAAGAAAGTTCTGAAAAATTGCAAAACCAGAGCAAAAGTCTCAGCAACGGTTTATCGAAAAAATAAAATTCTCAGTAACGCTCAATAAATCCCAAAAAAATCCAATATTCTTCTAATCATCAGAATAAAAACGAAGAGTTATTTTCAGATTTCTGAACAACTCTTGAAAGATTACTCATGGACTCGTTATCATTGGTAGTTAGTGGAATAGACATAGCAATCGTTGAAAAATTGCAGCACAAACTTATTTCATGTTGGAATCACGTCGGGTTAATAGAAGCTGTAAAACGTAAAAAAAAGTGAATTCCACGATACAAATTTTTAACCGTCATAAAAATAAAAATTATCAGTATCTTAAAATGGTTCAGCTTTCCTTTGGCTCACTATTAAATATTACTACTCATTGCAGTGATTTTTCATTATTATTTCTTGATTTTTTCTTCTTCTGTTCTACGGCAGAACGTCCTTGAGGGTTAATTTCTCATTTCGTTTATCGATTAGCGCTCGGAAACATTTTGTTCACATTCAAACTTTTGTCAATACTTTTGTTGCCTTTTTGTGTTTGTGGGAACATTCCTGATATTACACATTGTTCTTGTGTATAGCCTAACCAAGAATTGGACGCATTTTTAATTCCTGCAAAGCAAATATAAATCACGATATCAAGCTTTGAACTGGTTCAAGAAAAATTCTATGTTTAA